>OX101813.2:62079148-64726384 GCA_944452925.2 Chrysolina oricalcia | reverse complement strand
TGGACTCCGTGTAATAATAGGTATATACTTTTTATAAACAACACACTAAATGAACTAGTCGAACCTAAATTACAATAAAAAAAATTGATATAATTATAATGCAAAAACTAAAATTCAATTCCAGTTAAAAATTTGAAGTAAATTTTTTAAATACATGCTGATATCCGATTGAGCTATTTTGCACACGTTTTAGAACCGGTTACAATACAATAATTTGAAAAGAAATTACTTCCTGCCCCCCGAAGGCTAGATAGAGAACGTGTGAGAATTCGGAATAATTTCGGTTTCGGACGTCGAAGATTGCGGTTAAAAAAATGGTCTTCCCCGTGCTTCCCCGTCTTTCTTAGGCTTCCCTGTGCTTCTTGAACAAAGTTGTGAAAACTGACGAAATGAAATTGTAAAAATTTGTAAAATCGTGAAAAACGTCGGTCCAATGATTTAATTAATTTTTTGAACCCCCCTGTACCCCTAAAGGCTAGATATAGAACGCCCAAGAATTTGAAAGTTTCCGATGGTTTTGGAAATGGAAAACTGTTGCAAAAAAATGTCAGTAGGGGAGCTCGGGCCCATCTCCTCGAGAATAGTTGCAAAAACTCGTGAAAATAAAATCGAAAAAATCCGTAAAAATAGTGAAAAACATCGGACCGTCGAATGATTTAATTTCAAAATATTTTACTCCCTTGCACTCCTGAAGGCTAAATAGAGAACGCGTAGAAATTCGGAAAAAATTCTGATGGTTTCGGACGTCGGAAATAACATAAAAGTTTCGGTCCGTCGAATAATTTGGTTAAAAACAAAAAATTACCTTCCTGCTCCACTGAAGGCTAGATAGAGAAACGCGTAGGAATTCGGAAAATTATACGACAGTTTCGGACGTGTAAAATTACGACAAAAAACAAAAAATCGATCAGTGGGCTAGGAAAAAAGTTGCGAAAATATAATAGAAAAAATCTGTGGAAATACTGGAAATAGTAAAAAACATCGGAAAAAAAAACATGTCAATCGGGGGCTTGACAAAAACTCACTAAGAGAAAATGTGAAAAATTCGTAAAAATAGTGAAAACCATCGGGCCGTCGAATAATTTTTGTAGCTTGACCTGTAAGTACTCCACTGAAATAAACAGACTATTGAACTAAAAACTAAACAATACTATTCATTGTATAAAAAACAATGGAATTTTCAAAAATTTAAATATTTTCTTAAAAATCTTGAGGCGTGAAATGTCATTACACTTGGAATAAAGCTTCGAGTTTTTGAGAAAATATTTTAATTTCAATAAAAAATATTTTAATTTTAAAAGTTCTTTGTTTTTTATTCTCTAAATCTTATGTTTACTGTTTTTTTAGTTCTATAGTTTGTAAAGAAGCCTGTGCTGGAAATTATTTTTTTGTTCATTTTATTAACTTTACACTAGGCACCAAGAAATTTTGAGATTCAATAGAATAACCAGTTCTTTTTTTTAACTTCGTTTAGAAGTATTATTTACAGTTCATGCATGTATTCTTTGTATGGACTGGAAAATAAACATTAATATTAAATTATAAATATTATATTATTTATTCTCTTGTAATAAGTATGCCAACTCCTGGTGTAATTGTTATAGTTGTCTTTTCGGAGAAAAAAATGGAAATGATCCAAGAATTAATTGAAGAAGAAATTGTATTTCATTCATCGGAGGATAATTACTGCAACATAACTATTTACCTGGACTAAAAAGTCTGGATACTTATCCACGAAAGAATCGCACAACGCCACGTACCACGTCGAGCCATACCTAAAAATAAAACACGGAAGAGGTTGCTCCTCCGGGTCGGTTTACGTCATTCGTTCGAAGTGACCCAGAGTCCTAGATGAGACGCGACCTAACCCCAAACGCATCCAGAAACACGAATTAACCCGGCCCTTTGGGAATGCTGGATCATGCCCGTACCTCCGGGATAGTTTCATTCTTATCCAGGTATAAATATCTCGGCGATTATGGCTGATTCCGCTGTTCGTCTTTTATTTCCGTAATTATCTTGTTTCCTTTGATGGGCGATCGAGAGGTTTTTATGGTTATTACGAAGCACTTCGTGCCAGAAAACCATTAATTTACAAGGTGCGTCGATAATCTGCCCGAGAGGAATTGTTGAAGATCATACAATAACGATGAAAAATTAATTAAATAATCCAGTATTCTGTTTAAATTATATAAGAGGTATTTTCGTCGGCAAGTCTCCAACAGAACACAACTACTGCCCCCTACGACTCTTGAATCATATCTGTTAGATTCTTGGTAAAATTTTCTACAAGAACTACTTTGAGGTCAAATTATTCTTCTATTCAAATGGAAGAAAACGAGCTATGGTATTTAAAGAGTATTGCAAAGTAGTTATTGTAGAAAACCTGGCCAAGAATCTAACAGATTCAACGGTCGGAGGGGGCGGTAGTTATTTTCTGTTCTGTATTGGGTTGCTGGAACCAAAAAAATTGAAGTGAATTTTTAACAATTCCTTGTGTTTAAACCAATGGAAGTTTTAGTAGGTCATTCTCAGAAAGCAATATTGATAATTTCAAAGTAACGAACCGTTCTACAACGAAAAATTCCGAAACAAGCCCTGTGATATATTCTATTATATACTTCTAGACTACAAGCCCATATAACGATTTTGGGGGGGTCATTTTATACAGCATGAAACATATTCAGAACGATGCTGCTATATGAAAAAATAACTTTAGTCACTATGCCGTCAATTCTTGGTGGGACAAATGACTGTAATAATAATAATAGTAATTTTTCATCTGAAGATGTGCTCTACCGACAAAATATTCTTGTAGGGCATTCCTCACGTTGGTGGATTATGAAATAATAATCTCATAGAACCTACTGCCGTACAAAAATAATGAAACCAAAATCCAGGAATTTTTTTTTTATTTTTCGGAAATTGAAAAATTTTCCTGGCTTTCGGTTCCATTATTTTTGTACGGCAGTAGGTTCTAGGAGATTATTATTTCATAATCCACCAACGTGAGGAATGCCGTACAAGAATATTTTGTCGGAAGAGCACATCTTCCGATGAAAAATTACTATTATTAATATTACAGTCATTTGTCCCACCAAGAATTGACGGCATAGTGCCTGAAGTTATTTTTTCATATAGCAGCATCGTTCTGAATATGTTTCATGCTGTATAAAATGACCCCCCAAAATCGTTATATGGGCAAAGTTCCACACTGAATTTTATGGAAAGAAATATCAAAACGTATTCTAACTCTCTTGCATCTATTTACTTATCATGAAGTTATTGAATATGCGAAAAAACTAAAAAATCCTATGCAACTACTCCCTCCTGTCCCCCCGAAAGCTCACTGGAGAACGCGTAGAGTTTCGGAAGTTTTCTTGTCGGATTTGGACGTCAAAAATAACAGCGAAAAAAAATTAGGTAGGGGGCTCCCCTCCCATTTTCTCGAAAAAAGTTGGAAAACTCGCGAAATTAAAATCGAAAAAAATTGTAAAAATAGAGAAAAATATCTGACCAAGAAAAAACTGGGTAGGGGAACTCGCCCCCCCTCTTTTCTTGAAAAAAGTTGAAAATCTCGTGAAATTAAAATCGGAAAAATCCGTAAAAATAGTGAAAAATATCTGACCGTCGAATATTATAGTTTAAAAAAGAAATTGTTCACTCCTGTCTCCGAAAGCTAGATAGAGGACGCGTAGGGTTTCGGAAGTTTTCTTGACGGATTTGGACGTCAAAAATTAGAGCAAAAAAAATTAGCTAGGGGGACTCGCCCCCCTCCTTTTCTCGAAAAAGGTTGCAAAACTCGTGAAATTAAAATCGGAAAAATCCGTAAAAATAGTGAAAAATATCTGACCGTCGAATATTATGGTTTAAAGAAGAACACTTCACACCAAAGGCTAGATAGAGAACGCAAAGGAATTTGGAAATTTTGTTTGGTTCTATAGTAGGCTAAAAATTTTTCAATATATCCTCGTACTTCAGTAATTCAGTTCGTTGCATGGTCTCCACCTCCAGTGTTTGTGTTTCATTGAAGAAAAAAAAAATTAAAAATAGAAGTGGAAAGATAATATGGTAAGTAAAGTGACTGGAAATATTTCATTTGCGAAGGTAGTCAATTTATTCATGAATTCATGAAGGATTATTAAAACATTGCAAATAGCTCCACAATGAATTAGTCGACATGAATCAAGAGAATCCAGACATTGATGGCCTAGAACTTTACGAAGCAATTATCACTGTACAAAACTCTTTCAGATAAAATATTACAAATAATGATCCCCACACTATCTTGGAAAATATCTTCAAAAAAAATTTGTTCATTAGTTTTCAAATTACACGGTAGCTTTGAGAATTTTGCTAACACTGCCAGTATCTGTTGCAACAGGAGAAAGATCTTTTTCGAAATTGAAGATAATAAAAAATTGTCTAGTTTAGCAATTACATCAATAGAATCAAACTTATTAGATACTATGAATATAAGCGATTTAGTCAGAGATTTTGCTACTCACAAAGACCGTTAAGTGTAATTTTTGTGAATTGCGATAATATTTCTCCTTGTGTGTTCTTTATATCAGCTATAGTGATCTTCCTTCTTGGTTAACAGACTGCAATACGTTAACATACCAGGACAAATCAATTCTGAAACTAAATTAGTGAATATAGGTGTTCCGCAAGGATCTATACTGGGGACAATTTTATTCATGTTGTACACCAATGATCTTGATGAGTACCTAACAGAGTCCTATCTAACGATGTATGCTGATGACACATCTTTGATACTATCGGATAAGGACGAAATCAAAATACAACAACAAAGTGAACAAGTTTTGAACTCTATATATGAATGGTGCAGCTTGAATTGTTTATATTTGAATGCCTCTAAAACACAAATCGTGAAATTTCAAAACTGGCAAAAAACATGTTTACCATTAACTGTCTGCGTCAACGATGTATTAATAGATAATACAAATGAAACAAAATTCCTGGGTCTGGTCATTGATGAAAATATCAACTGGAAAAATCACTGTGTATACTTGAGCAAGAGACTGAACTCTTTGTGTTATTTGTTCAGGAATCTCAAACAAGTCTTAGAAGAGCCTCAGCTAATATCCTTGTACCACTCTCAGGTAGCGTCTCGAATTAGGTATGGTATATATATGTTTGTGGGGCAACTCAAGTGCTATTCAAGACGTTTTCATTTTGCAAAAAAGAATATTGAGAGTAGTTTCAGGCGTTCCTTCAACCTACTCTTGTAGAGGATTGTTCGTCAAATATAATGTTCTGACAATTTTTTCTTCGTATATTTATGAATTATGCAACTATATTTTTAAGAACAAAACTAAATTCCCTCAAAACAAAAACTTTCATAACGCAAATACACGACAAAAAGAAAATTTTTATATTCCACATTATAAATACAGGGTATCACAAAACACAAAACTCACCTGCATATATGGGTTTGATGATCTATAACAAATTGCCAAAAGAAATCAAAAATACTATATATATATATATATATATATATATATATATATATATATATATATATATATATATATATATTGAGAAAACACGAGATAAAAACAATTTTCACAGCCAACAACCAAATATCCAAATTCCTGAGAACTCCAAAGGACACAATACCAAATGAATCCCAAGGCATATATGAAATACCATGTTCAGAGTGTCCCAGAACTTACATTGGCCAAACTAACAGACGAATAACATCTAGAATCTATGAACATGAACTCGCAGTCCGACAAGCATCATCCACATCCGCACTTTATAAACATCGTGAAGACACAGGCCACAAAATAGACTTTAAAAACACCAAAACAATTGCCACCGAGAAAACTCTGCAAACCAGGATCATACGCGAAGCCCTTGAGATAGAGAAGCGCCCTAATTGCCTCAATACCCGCGACGATGGACGTAGACTTCCCAATACCTGGAAGCCTCTCATTGCTCACATCCCCTTACTCCGCGCCAACCCAGTTCCCGCACACAGCTCTAGCGCCAACCCAGTTCCCGCACAAAGCTCATCACGCGCCAGCCCCGCCCACACGGTCATTAAACCTAGTATAAATATAGGTCCACAACCCGCAAATCCTCAGTTCTCTCGAAGGAGTAGGCAGATTGAGACCTTAGAGAGAGCCAGTGACGAGACTTGGGGAGTAGGCAGATTGAGACCCCGACGTCAAGTCACAAAATCCTAACGCGATAATACCTGAGGAGTAGGCAGACTGAGACCTCAGTGTAGAATCACGTTTCCTCACTATACCTATCCTTCTTATTCTTGAAAATGGCTCCAAAATCGGAGCCGAAACGTCGAATTTCAACAAATTCCAGACGCGGTTCAACCCGAACTTCTAGTTTTCATATATACAGTGAGGACCAATAGTCCGTCGCCCCCCCCGTAACTTCTTTATTGTTCATATTACAAAAAAATGTTGAAGGAATAAGTTGTAGGGTTTCATTCGATCACTTTAATAGTTTGCGTTTCATTTATACAGAGTGTCTCAAAAAAGCGCAGCGACTTGGAAGTTTATTTTTTCAAATGGGACACCCTATATGTCAGTGCATGATCGGTTAGAGATAACCATAAGGAATCCAACGATACCAAGTTTGATGCTCTTATCTCTATAGACTACGGAGATATCGCCATTTATTTCATCCATAAGCTCAATGAGTGTGAGAGAGAATTTATTGACCCGCCAGAAAAAAGTTTCTCTCTCCTACTCATTGGGCTTCTGGACAGAATAATAGGCAATATCTCCGTAGTTTATGGAGATAACAGCATCAAACTTGGTATCGTTGGATTCCTTATGATTATCTCTAACCGATCATGCACTGACATACAGGGTGTCCCATTTGAAAAAATAAACTTCCAAGTCGCTGCGCTTTTTTGAGACACTCTGTATAAATGAAACGCAAACTATTAAAGTGATCGAATGAAACCCTACAACTTATTCCTTCAACATTTTTTTGTGATATGAACAATAAAGAAGTTACGGGGGGGGGCGACGGACTATTGGTCCTCACTGTATATATATATATATATATTTATATATTTATATATTTATATATTTATATATTTATATATTTATATATAAATAAGGATGGATTTAGCGAGGGGCAATATATGAAAATATAAGTAAAAATAGTTATTGGGTATAACCCTCAAAATGTTGTGCAACCGTAGACACGTGTTTCGAGCTTAAGCTCTCTTCAGTACGGTAAAATCAAGTGCATGGAAGTGTCCGAAAATTGGTGGTGTCTGGCTAACATCCTATATTTCCATTTGTAACCGGAAAAATAATATGAAATAATTTTGTCCTGTTTTTGCGACCCCCTTCTATTTCAAACTGAAACATATGACCAATCGTTGTTCGTACTATTATTTTCCGTGCATGATTCCAGCAAAACAACAGAAGTTTTCGAAGCCAAAAAAATAATGGAATTGGGAGTTTAACCATTCACGAATTTCATTTGTTAGTCTCAATTGATGTTTGCACGAGGAAATAGAGTCATAAAAATGCCCGAGCTTCCATGCGAACAGGTTTCATTTCAACCAAAATTACTCTCGCTTTCCGCTGAGCCGACCATTTTGTAGCCATCTCATAACACGGGAAATGAGAAAATGCGAAATGAAAGGTCCAATCTGCTAATAAGATACTTTTTCTGGAAGCTACCGAAGATAATTTATGAAAATTTCTGAAGGAAGATTATCTTGAAAATAACTTCTTGAATCAAGTAAAACTGCTTCGATTTAAGAAATATATACTACGCAAACACCAAAACTACGTCACTTTCAGTCGACGCGTGTTTTTGACAAAGTTAGCATCTTCAGGAGCTGAAGCTTTCCAATCTTACTTATTCTACCCTAATCCGACAAATACCTATCTGAGTAGTTATTTTAACTCTCTGCCCACTTCAAATTTTCTACTCAAGAAAGTTGTAGATAGGCATGACACTTAGTGCTCAAAATAACATATTTTTTTGTTCATAAGCAGATCTTTGACAAAAAAACGCTCGATACGTCATTCAACATAACACTCAATAGCTATCCATTTATAGAAAACCAATAATTCACATATCTAACAAAAGAAAAAAGTAGGAAAATAACTCATGCCTAAGAAAAAAGGACAAAACTCAAAATTCAAAATCTGAGATTCAAGATTCAAGAATCAAAATTCGAAATTCAAAATTCAAAATTCAAAATTCAAAATTCAAAATTCAAAATTCAAAATTCAAAATTCAAAATTCAAAATTCAAAATTCAAAATTCAAAATTCAAAATTCAAAATTCAAAATTCAAAATTCAAAATCAATTCAAAATTCAAAATTCAAAATCAATTCAAAATTCAGAAATAAAACTGTAAAATTCACAATTCAAAATTCGCAATTCAAAATTATACATTGGCATTAAATTATAGTGGCATCTATAGATTCAAATTGTCCTGGCATTTTGCTATAAATTTAAAATGGTGATGAAGGCTCTGGAATATGTCTTTGGTTATTTCAATACTAACTGTTTTTTCATTAAGTACGGATAACTGTTTGTGAGATTGAATCAATGTAGTATCATCCGCATCGCAAACAAAAAACTGGAAATATTAGCTGAAAAAAGTGGTCTCAGCACAGAGCCCTGAAGCACAACATAGTTGACATTTCGATATTTTGAAGAGATATCTTGTAGGAATACTGACATCGTTCTATTTTTGATGTAGGATCTAAAAAAGTGCCACTCTTCTTATTCCATAGTAGTTAAATTTTTCCAGGAGTAGGTCATGTCGAATGCTTTCCTAAGATCACATATTGTTATTGAAGTATGCTCGCCTTTTTCAAGTCCTTCGACTACACCTTGTTTGACTTTAGAAATAGCTTTCACTGTAGAACTAGTTCAAAACTGGTTCAAAACTTGCAATGCATTTGTCAAGCACTTGCTGGCATCCAATTGAGCTGAAATTTTCTAAAAAACCGAACAACATAAATATTGAAGAACTAATCTACACTTTAAGTTATTCGAAGACGTGTCTAGATTATTATACCGGGTGACCACAAGGTGAGGTGCGCCCCCAATTTTTCCATAATTTTGGAGATACCTAAAGGTTCCAAATTTGGTTTGTCATTTTACTAGTTGAATACGACCATTTTGAGGCCACAAATGAGAACTTACCATTTCCAGTCTAACCTGAAGTTGTTTTTAAATAACACCCTGTGATTTTCCGAAAGAGCTTCGAATTTGTGATAAGAGTGCTTCTCAAAATTGAAAATTGGTTGAAAATTGCGGAGACACAGTTGATTCTTGAACAAGGTAGGCCATGAAAATCATCTCAAGTGACGAACGACATAGTCAGTTACCAGAGAAAGCTTAGAGGTAGGATCCCATTGGATTGCTCCTCACATATTTTTCTACAATTATTATAAATTGCGTCGAATCATTTCATCAAATAGCAACAATCTCTTTCCACTTCGTTATGTTGAAATTATCTCACTACTCGTGTGAAAAGTTTTGGAAGAAACCGAAAATACAAAAAAGTTTCATTATGGGAGTTCTCAAAGATGGATATTTTTTCAACAAAGGCAGCTTTGATAGAATATAAGAGAGCTATACAAAAAAGCATATTCCATCAAAAACGTAACAGTTTTATTCATTCAAGAAATCAGTAAATTTTCGAATTTAACCGACCCTGTATCTCTTACGGTTTACGAGAACCCAATGATGAGGCTAGAATGTCAACCACACTGTACATAAATTACATATAATATTTTTAGCAAAGCGTGGTTATACTTTACGTATTCTTGTTGAAAATAATATTTAGAAGAACTGAGAATTTTTTTGTGGCAATCGTTAAGTTCCTCTTAATCAGTATTTTGCTGTGAATTTGTTGGGAAGAAAGACTACAGTAAAAAATTCTTCTTTTCACAAGTTTTCGTGTGAAGAATCGAATAGAAGATAATGACTTCCGTAGAATAAATTCAATCCCAGCTGGATGCGGTAAGGAAGGATCTAGAAGCTAAAATGTCCACATGTAAAACTAGATCCACCCTAATATCTACTTCTGTTGGTGGGTTAGCAGAATCTAAGCTCCTAGATGGTACAAACTACGGAGATTGTAAGTTTTGGATGAAGAACTTTCTAGTTGATGCAGGTCTTTGGAGTTGCGTAGAACCAAAACCTAGTCAAACGGTTGATGATGAACTGAATCAAAGAGCATTGAAGAAAATAAACCTGTCTCTCAAACCTTCCGCAGCTGCTGAAACCAAAAAGGCCAAAATGGCAAAAGAACATAGGAAAATCTAAAAAACCTGTTACTACAGGAAAATGTTCAAGTCATGAGTTTACATAGTTCAGACAAAGCATTTTATAATAAAAGTGATACAATCAGGAAATCACAAAAATTCAGAAGAGGCCCTAGATGTTATTATTGTAACATGTATTCTCACATGGCGAGTGAAGAATATAAGTTCAGTTGCTAATGAATAACCTTATCATGAGTTATGAGTTGTATATTTTCGATATCACCAGAAACTCTGCTAACAAATATTCTAGAGACGTCTTTTAATCCCCTAAAGTTTTTCTGTAGACTAGTTCTCCAATATTTAACTTCTTTGTTTTTTAGAAAACAGTAACGTTCTCTAACAATTCTCGTTTACATACCCATACCAGAAACCTCTAATGGATTTCCATTTTCCTGGGCTATACGGGGAACCTCGTGGTGTCCTATATCGACCGGATTCGACAGACAGAGCGCCGCCGCTCGATGCCGCCTGTGGAAGCTCGAAAACACTCTTTCAGTGAGACCGCGTTCAGGCAGTCGATCACCAGCGAAAACGGGGCCTCCGGGGCTCGCCGCGGCCGCCCCGCCAAAATGGGGAACGGCATGAACAAGGCAAGTACTAGAGAGGATTTCGACACTTCTGACATGGCTTTCGCACTTCCGGTTCGCTTGAACCCGGGCTTATCTGGCACGCAAGGCTCTTTCAAAGTTTCACGGGGGGAGTTTAGTTTTTGGTGCTTGTTTTTCTATCCATTGATTTCTTGGAAGTAGTGCTTTCTTACCTGGATGTTATATTTTAATTAGGGAATCTTAGATATTACTTCCACATTAATTGAATTCGTGAATAATATCTTCGTGAGTATAATACAAGAGAGCTCATCTAGCAGTTGCGGGTTTGATTAATTGAGAACCAAATTTTATTGTTTATAATAACTAAAGTTTGTTTTCTGGGATTTGAGGTTCCAAATTAAAGAAATATATATTTATTTAATGCTAACGTTCCGTCAATTTATTTCCACATCTTCAGGGAGTAAGAAGTTACGTTGGTCAGACCAGAATATATTTGAAAACAAGTTTCAAAGATCATGAAAGGGAGATGGAAAATAAATTAACATTAAGAATCCCTACTTCATCGTTTGAACATTGTATTAATACCGACCGACCGAAAAATATTGGGTTATGAATCTTCTATCAGTTTCAATCTAACAGCGAGAATAAAAACCAAACAATGATACTTTCTCTTCCAACAAATACGTCAACAAATACGTCATGATTGTGCTGTCAACCCCTTCATCCCCAGCACCCCTACTTCAGATTTTCAATAGGACTACTATGCTTGTGATAAATCATCTAGTCAGGAATTCAATCACGAATACATCGGTGAGAATCGATCCAGTGGAAATTTAAATGAAAGCTAAGTATTAGCAAGATATTTTTATTTTTCATAATCTGAAAAGTTATCATTAAGGTTCGAAATATGAACCATCATCTACAATATATTCTTCTACGTAGATCATCAAGAGTTTTGGGCTGTGTGATATAAAGTTAGGATTCCAAATGTTCCCATAAAAAGAAGTCTTAAGGAGATAGATCAGGAGATCTAGCAGGCCATTCTATCTGTCCTCGCCTTCCAATCCATCTCCCTGGGAAATTTTCATCTGAAAATTGACGTACAGATGCAACAAAATGTAGAAAAGCTTCATCTTGTTGAAAGGTGAGCTGACCTCCAAGTAGATTATCATCGTCTTCAATTAATTGAATGATTCTGAGGTTCACAGTTGTATCGAGAAGTTCAAGATACGTTTGTCCGTTGAGGTTACCATCAATACAATATGGACCTACACTATGGTCTCCCAGAATCCCAGCCCAAACATTCAATTTCATTTCTGGAGAGTTTGCGATTGGGTTTGCTTCTACCTATGACGATTTGCGTCATTCCAGTGTCTGCAGTTGTGCCTGTCTACATATCCATTCAAATAAAAATAAGATTCGTCAGAAAAGCACACATTGTAGAGGTTATTATTATCACCAATCAATAACTGACTCATAATTTCAAAAAACTCTGTACCTCTGTCAAGATTATATTCATTCAATTCTCAGACATTCTTCATTTTATAAGGATGGAATTTTGCTTCTTTCAGAGTTCAATATATGCTGCTTGTAGAAACTTCAGAAATAGTCTCAAAGATTGAATGTTGTTCATCACTGCATGTCCAACTACTGCAAAAGAAATACATTTTCTCGCAAATATTTTTTATTTTGCAGTGATCCTAACTCCATGAACTTATTCATCAATTATTGTATCACGTACTGATATGATATGTTTTTTCCTGGATGAATTTCATTGAAAATTTGAGCTGTAGCTTCAACCCATAGTCTATTCGCGCTTATCTGGCACGCAAGGCTCTTTCAAAGTTTCACGGAGGAGATTTTAGTTTTTGGTGCTTGTTTTTCGATCCAGACGATTGATTTCTTGGACGTAGTGCTTTCTTACCTGGATGTTATATCTTAATTAGGGAATCTTAAATATTACATCACCATTGATTGAATTTGCGAACAATATCTTCGTGAGCATATAACAATACAAGAAGCTCATCTGAGAATTCTGGGTTTGAATCTCTCGATTCGTTTTATATTAAATAAATCAGGTCTTTTGGGATTTGAGGTTTAAAATTGAAGAAAACTCAATTTCTTCAATGCTAACGATTCGTCGATTTATTTTGACATCTTTAAGGCGAAAGAAGTCACGTAGGTCAAACAAAAAAAATCTTTGAAAACAAGTATCATATTAAAGAACATGAAAGGGACTTTATACAGGGTGTTTCTTAAGTACAGAGTGTCAAAGTTTAATTATTGTATTTGTTTTTTTGTGAATAAATGCCAAATTATTTGTGATATTCGAGTAAAGTTTGGTATCTGGGATGATTTTTCAATGACAAAATCAAATTTTGTGTTAATTGTGAAAAAATTAATTTCTAATTGAATTTATTTTGTATTAAAAATTCTTGTCATTCAAAATCACTTGCATCGATTATTTCAAATCTCATTAACTCGAAAACAGTTGCTCGCAGTGACCTCTATCAAGAATTTATTTTTTACACAAACAATAATAAATATTCCCCGATACCAAATTTTACCCAAATATCAACATTATTTTGAAATTAATCACAACAAAATAGAAATAAGAATTCAACTTTGACACTCTGTATCTCAGAAAAGAATAACTTGTGGACATATCTTTATAGGAACTTTTCTTCTTATTTTGATGTCAGCAATACGCTCCTAAATTTTCTACACGTACTTAAGAAACACCCTGTAGGTAATTTTTATCGATACTTTGCCTTGTCAAAAAATGTTGAATATCTCCTGTTGAATACAAGTTACCTTTTTGAACGAATTTACAGTAGAAGATCCATCACAACCTTGGGAATTATCGTGGTAACTTCCATTCTCATATACCTTTTTCAATTCCAAACAATTCCTCACCATTCTCTGGTTCAACTCCTTCTGGAACTTGCCTTTGTGGGAGTTGACAGCTTGTATTTTGAACAGTTTTCACTACCATGACTAGTCGTAACTTGATTTTCCTTACCTACTTTGTCTTTGCTCGATTTTGAAGGTGAGGTCTTATTTATGCTATCACATTCAACAAATTTACTCCTAGCCAATATAGTGGACTTGACTATTGTTCAGTAGGGCTTGAAGAACCAGCACAATGTTTATATACACACCTATAAAGGATACTTCTTTAAGTATATCCGACTCGAAGGACCATGCTTGGCTTTAAAGAAAAATGTCTTATTTTATTAAATAAATCATATTTTCCTATTTTTGCAAATCTCAATCTCTTTCTATCTTCTCTGATTACATATCACTCCCACAATCACCATTCACTTGTTTCTTCCCCAAAAAAACATCTCAATGACATTGACAAAGGTAATTTAAACGGAAAAATATATGCAAAGTCTTAACATATAAACATCTTGAAGTGACTCCAACAGACATGAAAAATATATTAACATTAAGGAACCCTACTTCATTGTTTGAGCTCCAAAATGTCAAAATAAATTGACGAAACGTTGACCTTGTTGAAATAGAGTTTTCTTTGATTGGACCAGGAATCACAAAAAACAAACATCGGTCATCATAGAACTTACATCTCTTTATGATATTTTACATTTTACTGAAAACTACAAGTGGTTCTTAAACAGCTTTCTGCAGAAAACGTCAAACAGAATTACTATAATAAAACTCATGAAAAATTCGTAACTTCTGATAGGATAGCACTCCCGGGTTCGATTAAATTCAGGCTTATATGCTAAACAAAGACTCTTTGAACGTTTCAACGAAGAGAGTTTAGTTTTTGGTGCTAGTTTTTCGATGCAGACTATAATTTCTTAGACGTAGTGCTTACCTGTCATTATGAGCAACACAGGGTTTTGAAATTAAGTAAGCTATGATAAATACGCAACTTTTCATAGCAGTTATAGAAAATAGTATATTAAAGTATAAGTGGATAAAAAGGTCTTTCAAACACGCGCGATTTTTCGAGCACGACGACACAGCCGGAGTGCTCGAAATAGAGCAAGTCTTTCTGGTACACTTTGAAATCAAAAATCTAATGATGCGTATAAGAAAGAATATGACAAGTTCATCAAATGGATGGAAAAGGTAACCAGATATAAATGAACGAATTGTGCTGTCTTAGTAATATTTTATTCGACGTTAGATCAATAATTACAAAATTGTCATTTAGACATCTTCACGTTTCTCGAGTTGTTGATGTTGCCATGGTAACTTAAAAAAACGCGGGTTTTTGAAAGTTCGATTTAAACACGCTGAGGCGTGCTTGAAATAGGTAAAATGGGGCACCAATAAAAAAAAAATATTTTTCCTGCTGCCGACAATGAAGATACAAAACATGTAAATGACCAATACCATTATAGACGTAAAACTCTTATTATTAATAAATATAAAGAGAGAATTAAAAAATATTTAGTAGAATGCTGCTTTTACGACATTAACGAATATTTCATGAAATCTCAAGCAGTGTGTCTCATTGATGTATTTTGCGTTATTTTCTATAATGTGCTACATACATTTTATGGCTTGTCTGAAAAGGGTGATCTGAAAGGACAAATGAACATTATTAATATTATTATTGAGATGCGTTCTAGTCGAATATTGGTAAAGCTGTAAACACAGCCCCCTCACAGAATTTCTTTTCTAACATTGCTTTAACACATCTGAATTCAAGAGTTGACCTCTGCCTTATACAGCACGATGGAAATATATGGAATGAATTATTTCTGAATATAAACATATTTTGGAAAATTCTTCGAACACTTCATTTTTCTTTTCCTATTGGCTAATTTTTGAACTCCACCCAAAATATATAGGGTTATCCGCATTTGACTAAAAATTACTTTAGTGATATGTTTAAATGGGACACCCAGTGTATTATTCCATATTTGGTTAGGGGTCGTCATTACAAATCCAGTGATACCAGGTTTGATGGGATCATGTCAAACGGCTGTGGAGATATAAGCAAAAAACTTCTCCATATGCCCAATGAGTGCGACTGAGACTTTTGACCTTCCGAATCGTGTGGAGTCTCAGTCATACTCATTGGATGGAAGTTTTTTGCCCATATCTTCGCAGTCGTTTGATATAATTCCATCAAACCTGGTATCACTGGATTTGTAATGACAATCCCTAACCAAATATGGAAAATTACACTGGGTGTCCCATTGAAAAATATCACTGAAGGCATTTTTACTCGAATGCGGATAACTCTATATTTTTGGGGTGGCGTTCAAAAATTGGCCAATCGAAATAGAAAATCTACGTGTTCAAGGAATTTTTAAATATCGTAGTGTATAGTCACGCAAGGTTCGGCAACATTTATTTATATCGGTTCAATTTTTGTGCTTGTTCTCAAATTGAGTTCATCGATTGAACGAAATTCGCGTCATCAAGCGCTGAAATTTAGTGTCGAAAACTCTTTCGTACCAACTCCAAGTAAATAAAAAATTGTTCAAGAAATTGCTCATACTTGTTTTGAAACGATCAGGATGAAGGCACATTTATCTTCCTTCCATAATTGAATTTATTTCTATGAATAAATTATTACTGACTAACATGCATATGACGTAATCTCAGTAAAATGTTAGATAGATGTCAAAGGTAATGAAATTATACAGAAGGATCGAGCAGTCGAAATTCCCTCCTTTACCTCTATCCTGTGGCGGTATCGGATAGTTTTAGCTGTATCTATTTTTTAATTTGTTGTTTTTATATTGTAAATTTAACTGATAAATATTTTTGGATTTTGGATTTGGATTTGGCTGCCAGTCGAAGATTCAAACCCTAGCGACTGCAGATATTTTTCTGATGGCCCGAGAAAGTGCTAGGAATCGCACGTAAAAAGGTTAATCCTTGGCTCGCACAAGTTTCGACTTCTGAGGGTTGCCGTTCGTAAGGGGACGACAGCTGGTTAAATGAAAAAACAATTTTAAACAACAATGAAATTGCCTCAATGGGATCTCTCTCGCTCTCGCTCTCGCTCTCCCTCTTTCTTTCGTTCAGGATCAAAAATTTCAGCGACAACTATACAAAATTCAATGATAATGTCAATTCCTACTTTCGTCTGTTTAGATTTCACGCAATGTTCTCTAAAATTAATTTTTCTCCTTGTCCTTACACAAAGATAAAAAAATTATGGGTTCATAAAAAGAAGAATGGACCTTTACATTTATGAAAAATAAATTGCAAAATTCTTTTATATTGATAGATTCTAGTCTGAAACGTCCATTTAACAAAGAGTTCCACTATATTTTTTTCATTTTGAAAGAATATCTCATTTGAAAGTGTGCCGCTGACGTCACGTTCATCGGAAACAACCCCCACCATAATCCATGTTCGGAAACATTCAATACCGTTCTCCTCAAAAATATAGATTCTAGCTTGGTATAAGCCATTGAGAAATAATTGAAACTTCGTCACTTGATCAACTCATAGAAAAAAATCCACATATTAGCTACTTTTTATTGTATTTGTAACTTTCAAATTTACTGAACTATTAAACAAATATGAATTTATTTTTTGCAATAACTAAAATTTAAAATCGTTCCTTGAACGCTGCTTGAATACAGTAACATTCAGTTGGAAATGTTCTTCACAAAAACATAATTATATTTCCGCTTATTACGTAAGGTTTATTCATTGCTTCGAACCACAATGCGGTTCATAGGTGTTTAGGAGCATAAAAAATTGTTTATTAGAATATTCACTGGTGTTCAGACAACCAGGTACGAAGCACCTTTTCGACATGTTCACAGTTATTGCAGGGATATAGATACAGGAATTAGGAAAAAAATGTAGAGCACAAACAACAAAAACATTTCAAAACTTTGAAAACCGCATTAACCTCAAAAAATAAATCAAGTAGGGCCTGTTCGTTTTCAGCATACATATTTGATGGAACTGCTCTACTTGTATTAAATATTAAAGTAGGCAAACAAGTTAAACAGAGACAAACTATTCTTATTGATGATGATTGATGATGATCTGATTATAGAGAAACTAGAGGTCAGAAAAAATAAATAAAAATTCCCGAGTGATATTAGCGTATACACTTTCTAATTACAGTGTTCTCTCATATGTCGTGGAAAGGTCCATGGATCAATATTCCAGGCACGAAAAACTCTCATATACCCTTCTGAAAGTTTGTAACAGTTGTTAGCCAGTGGTATGGGAATAGGCGACTGGATTTAATTATAACAAGAAGAGCACTATGATCCGACTTGTATGCCAAGCTGTACATAAAAATAAGAGGTTCTTTTCACACAAAATAAAAAACGCAAACGGCCTATACTACTTTTTATAAGATAGTTCGTAAATGAAAACCCCGGTTTTCGCCCCAGCAAAATCGCATTGTGGAATTTTTTAAACAAGAAATAGTGAAAAAAATTACAACTTTTTTGTTTTTTTTTCGAATATCTCAAAAAGTATTGGAGGAATCGTACAATTTGTATATTTTGGATTTTCACTTGAGAGGTGGGAAATGTGTTGAAAGTTGATCAAAACGCTTCAAAGTGCTTCCGAAGTCACCCGAAGTCGCACTGAAGTTGAGTTCGGGCGACTTCGGGTGCACTTTGAAGCATTTAGGGCCGGTTGTTCAGTCAGAGGTAATCTGCAGTTTTATGTGAATCTTGGTTTATCGAGTTGTGCACTGCATAGTTAGAACTTTAATCCTGGTTTGATTCCAGGTTTCCCTAAACCATCAAAATCGATGGATTAGGTACTCAATGACATAACAATATTAGAACTGCAATATGAAATAGTATGGAAAAATAATCAGAAATCACTTTGATGATCATGGACGGTGTAATAACATAACTGATGATTAATATATTATTGAAGTAGTCCTAATAGGACACCTCGTACTTATAGATTACGTGAAAATCATTTCGAGAAATGGTCACATGAAAATTTAAATTTAGGTACAGATTATCAAAAGATATTGTGAGGATTATTGTGAAATGGTTTCTCATGAAATCGCTAATAAAACTAATTGGTTAGTGCATCATGTAATTTGATACTATTAGGTATTTTTCTGATGATTCCATTACTGACAATTAGTTTGTGGTTGACGTACACCAAAGATTACAGTGGCACATTCCATTACAGGATTTTCCTTTTCGTGGGAACCAGCTAGGACATATTTACATATCTATCTTGAACAAATCTCACAACTACCTTAAAAGGTCCATCACATAGGATGGTTTGATCATGAATTTCATTCTATTTCATCGTTTAAGGCGCCTTCAATGAGTCCGTTTTCTACCAAGCTTTCAAAAAATTACAGGAAAGGTAGAAACTACGAATGGAAAATGTTTGGTTATATTTGATGTGATGATGTGTTTTATTTTTATTCTGATTAAGGTACATGAGCTCGTTCTCGCATCAGTGAGTCCTCATCTCCTCAGGTGGTACTGTAGGGTTTTCCATGTTTTTCCCGCAGTTGGAATAGCAAATACGTCACCTTATTTGTTAAGTCGCCCCATGGTGCATATGGTGGTGGTACTCTCTTTAGTCTGCACTTATGTTCAGATCGGGGAGACTATCACCATTATATTCAATAATACATTACCTATTTCACATTTTCATTCATACTTGAAAAACTTTGTCGATAAGTTAAAAAACTTCTGACATTAAAGTATATTTTGACTTTGACTTTTCACGAAATAGTTCAGATGAACTGCAAAATCTTGGATTTCATTATCCATGGTCGAATTTCTACTGAACCACACATTTGACGGTAATCTAGGATTAGACTCCAAACTACAGGTCGACAAGCATAAGGATGCCTCTGAGATGCGCAAACGATAGAAAGCGTGAGTAGATGTGCGACAAAGATCGACAACTGTTTACGGCTGGTTATCATCGGAATGTACAATCGGGAGAGAAATTTTTCTGCACGTAGGTTCTTATCTGAATTTTCATTAATTCCTAATGAACTGTTCGAATAATATAATTGTCTGTGATTACTGGACCGTTTATGAAAATTGCATAATTTTCCCGAAGCCATAAGTGTAAATAACGTACGACTAGAAAAAGAATGCATCGCCACACAATATCAGAAATAGGTAAATAGGTAAATATAATAAAGAACACGAGGAACATACTTTACAGAAATTGACTAACAATATCACATGACCTCTGACCACTGCCAAATCAGCATTGTCCATGGTAACTTTTGATTTTTTGTTTCTCTTTTTATTTGGAGTTGAGAATTGTTCCATTTCACATTTTTCAATTTTATTCATTTCTGAATTAATTTTTCTAATGCTTCTAACGCAAACTCCCGTTGCGGCTGCAACTCGTTCTTGAACCTTCACAAGAGGAATACTGGTTTCACCTATCATTGCTTCTGCCTGCATAAATTTGATGACATTACTGACAATTTCCCTACTTTGTCCACTCAGAATCTTATTTCTCACTTTACTCTTTGAAGGCATTTTCAAACACAACAAACTACACTATAACCTATCTAATAATATTTCAAAACTATACACAACACAACCACAACACAAGGATTTCAAATTCAAAACAATCAGAATAACGCCACAATAATTTTATTCCACTGACTGTACACTCACGACGTTAACTGGATTTACCATGGACTGAACAACCCGCACAGAGTAACTTCCAGTGACATTTTCAACACATGCCCTTATTGCCCTTATTGTTTATAACGTGATTGTGCGAAAACTACACATCGGACAGAAACCATCTTGCGCACAGTTGAACCACATGTTATGGTCTATTATTATCCATAATTCCCTTTATAATTTATACTTTGATTATATCTAAAATATTAACAAATATTCTACGTTTATTTATATTATTTACTTTTGGTTCTTCTCTAATAAAAATTTATTTTTCACCTGGTTTCATCTATATTTCAAATATTAAATTCTCATCTTCATTCCACAAATTTTATATATTAGATACTCTAAATGAGTATAAACCAAAAAAAATTGAAACTGAATAAATCATAAATCTCACGCACAGGCTAAATGCCTTAGTGAGAATCTCGGTTTATTGAAGGTTTACAATTTACAATTTATATGTATCATTTATAATTTTGATTATTACTCAATAAACTATATATTACTATCATATTATTATTAGTTTCCTAATTATTGTTTTTTCAGATTTATAAAAATTATGAATTTTCGAAAAATGGTATTTTTTTTGTGAATATCTCAAAAAGTTTTGCAGGAATTGTTGGAAGCATTTATAGTAACTTCCAGTGACATTATCAACATATTTCCCACCTCTCAGGTGAAAACCCAAAATATACAAATTGTAGATATTGGTCTCTACTTCCAAATACCGTTTACAGAATTTGAATAGTCTGCGCATTTAGAAAGATTTGCCCTTAAATTATTTATAAGGCGATTGTGCAAAAAGTACAAATCGGACATAAACCATCTTGCGCACAATTAAACTACATGTTATTATCTATCACTTTCCGCAATATTATTTGTCCACCTTCAGATGTATACAAATTATGAATGAAAAAGATACAATTTTTCAAAATTGTCTCTTTTTCGGGGTTTTCACCGATCTGGTCGTATAAAAAACCATTTGTACGACTGTAAAGCGATTCCTCCGATACTTTTTGAGATAATGGCAAAAAAAACAAAAAGTTGTTTTTTCACAATTTCTTCTTTATAAAATTCTACAAAGCGTTTTGCTGGGCGAAAACTGTGGTTTTCATTAACGAGTATAAGCCATTTGCGTCTTTTATTTTGTGATGGAAAAAACCTCTATATCTTGGTCTATTGTTTATGGTTCCTCTGGAGGATTTGCAAAATAGAATTGAAATTATTGATGACGCTATCTGCTTAATGATTCTTTTCGGATATATGACGCTCAACCTGATGTTTGTTTTTTCGAGCATTTCTAGAAGCTAGTCGAACAGTAACTACCATAAACATTTAATATGATAAACATCAAAATTCAATAAAACGATGCTAATAGATGAGAAAGTTTGGAAACTGCCCGAGAAGTGTACCACAGCTGCAAGTCCGTAATCGATAACATAAAGTAAAGCTCGTTTATGGCAGGAAGTTCACCAATATCGGAAATTAATTTTGCTTCCTGAACCGTCGCCTTGTAGCGGTTGCTGTTTGAAGCGAGTTTCGTCAAAGAGAATGCAAAAAATCCTCACAAAAAAATAATGAATTAGATTTTATTCGCGAACGAAGATCAAAATTACCACGTTCAATATCGTTCTTACTGTTTTTCCTTAATTATCCTCTTCAGATCCACATATTATGATACAAGCAGGTTTTAAAATTGTTTGAACTCTAAACTGAAATGAAAATGAAATAAAAAATATAATACCATCAAAAATATTCTACAATATCCTTTTACATAAAAGAACTGTTTTTTCCTATGCAGGTACCTATATTGGGCAAACAAAAAAATCTAACAGGTTAAATCAGCAAAACAGTTTCTTAACTCAGTTATATAAAGGTAAACTAAGCAATTTACACTTTTTTTCATTTATTCAGGGATCTTTCACTGCAGCCTTAATTGTTTCACACATGGAAAATGGGAAATTTGGGGTCCATCCGCAAGTCAAGCTGATGTGGTATTGGTTTTGTGAGTCCCATTTTTCTTTTTATTTGAAAGTTTCCCATGATCGACTGGAACTTTTTATCTTTGTTGAATCACAACTTATGAGACAAAGAGCTTCAGCTACTGCAGATCTAAAACCTAGAAAATACAAAATATACAAGGTTTTTTATAAGCCTTAATCCACCGTATATTCTTTCCAATTTATTTTGGAAATAATTGTAAATAGTGACTGAGTCGCACCAGACAAAGAATTCATTTAATACACATCCGAAAGCCATTAAATCCAACATTTAGTTTCATAAAACTGAGAAAGGTCCAGCCTCACACATTCAGAAACAATAATGTTTGTTTCCCTATACCCACGAGTATAAAAGGAGAATTCAATAATTCAAATAAAATATTTTGTATCAACTATACAGTTTCATTATGAATTCAACTTCATAATTTCATTGAGAGAATTGATTCAAACCATAATGATTATTACAGAAAGATCCATTACATAGAAAAAGTAGAAATAATGATAATTGTTTAGATATAAAGAGTATTTTTTTTCATAATGCGACGGAATTCCATTACGTTTTTTTCCCGTAATATCTGAATTACAAAATATTTGAGGCATAATCATGCTGTAGAAGAAAATGAAAAGACATTTATTTTGCTATATAATTTTTCGAACCTAGAAACTTTGAATATCTAATATCAGCTTCCTTGATTTCAATACTAAATTCTTTATTATAAAAACCTTCAGGAAAATATCATTTGATAAATGAGATATTCTCAACAAAGAAAACATATTTTCGTAGGTTGTATACGTTAATATAATTGTTTGGTAATCACTGAAATAGTTGTGCACTGATGAGGATGTGCAGGGGGCAACAATAGTAAATTGTGCAACTAGTGCAGAAAATAGGATATTTCATGATAGTAGGTATGACAAGATGATGAACCACGAGTCGCAGGTGAGTGGTTCATCTTGTCATACGAGTTTGAAATAATCAGTTTACGCACGAGTTGTACACTATACTTTTCCGACGACCTTCCAGAAAAACATAATACTACGAGGTTTTACACACAGAACAGTAATGAGTAAAATTATTTTTGCGTGAATCTCATTATTATACCTACCTCCACATAATTCTTACAGAAAACCCTAGTCATAGGATTAAGAGTGATTTACTTAATCTTTCATTTCGTACTAGTTCTAAATGAAATATTTCTCACTAGTGTGGTCTGCTAGGGGCAATTTTATTTAATATTTCATTTCGCTCTTGTGCTTGTTTGAAGTGCGAAATGATATGTTTTTCAAGTAGGTTGTTAGAAAAAAAAATAAATAGATACCCACAAAATCAGTGTGAATCAAGTTTGAGAAACCTTTACACCAGTCATGAAAATAACACTGAGATAATTTTTTCTGCACAATTTCGAAACATGTTAAAAGTCAAAAATGTTCAAACAAGTTAATGATTTTGACGAGGGGGAAGTAACTAGCCATTTTTTGTACACCTAATGAAAATAATGCAGTAATTAACTCTAATGAAAAATAATTACCATTAATGATGTTATACTATTCATCGGAAAATCACTGATTAAAATCCGCGTCTGCTCAGCGATCACTTACCGATTGTCAGACGGCATAAATTTGCCAACTTGGAACCGAAAAAAATCATATCACGGATCCCCAGAAACATAGATTTCGATTTTAAGTTGAATATGAAATGATTAATGAAGTAATGAAAATGTTATGATGTACACCTAATGAAAGAGTTACTACTTCTCGGATTTTGAGTAATACCTAAATATATGTCTTAATCAGTCTCCTATCGGTGCGAGAGAATGTGAGGAAATCACATATGTTAGCAAAAATTTCAGTGACAGTGAAAATGAAGAATGAAGCGGAAGAAAATAAATGAATTTTCGTTCACAAGGATTCTTCATGTTATGTATGTTGTTCTAATGTTCTCGAACCAGTCTTGCGGCATATTCGAATATATACGTTGCCTACAAGTATCTATTAACTTATTGTAATATATTTATAGTCAAATTCACTCTAAAATAATTTATTTAACGAAATACAATGATTCACAGTACTCTAATTTACATAACAATCACTCTACTATTTATATTCGACTTTCACTTCACTGACTGCCCGTATGTCTGCTGCGTCGTTCTTTTTATATTCATTGTTGACTTCTCCGAATGCTCTGGAATTTTCCATCGAATCGTCCAGATTCTTCTCGCTGCAAGCGCAAAGACGTTCACCCGCGACCGAGCGCCGGCTACGTAAGAGTTCAGGTCCGGCATCGCCCGCAGCTTCGCCACATTATGAACTCAAGTTTCTTATAAGATGGTAAAAAGAAGATTATTGTGAACTTTATAAGAGCGGAAAAAAATTGTGGCATTTCTAGTAATGGAAACTGAATGTGATAATATAGGTACTAAATGATCTGAATTGTGACGAAAATATTGATGCATTGTAAAAATCATTCCGAAAGTATGGGAGAAAACTTCCAAAACAAAACACAATCAAATTGTTAACCAGTACATAGCTTAGGTACCTCCAAACGATTATTTTTAATTTGTCATGTGGCATGTGCTTATGTGGTATGTCCTTCCGTGACGGTATTTTACTTATTTACATGAATTATGTTTACTGTGTTTTTATCCATATATAATATCTAGTTTTTATCGTGCTGTGACATGTTCTATACCAAATTGGGTCTCTAAATGAAATAAATGAATCTGATGAACAATGATTCTGAAAGGTTCTTTTTGTACCAAAGATTTGGAACTATTATAAGATGTACCTATTGTGTTTCGTGTTTTATTTTATTTTTCGTAGTTCAATACTTATGTAGTTACTGATCGACAAGCGTAAGGATGCCTCCGAGAATTCGTTGCGCAGTAGACAAAACCCTGGAGTGGGGCAGGAGCTCAATCGCTCTGCCTTATTAAACAGTAGTCGATCTTTGTCGCACATCTACTCACGCTTTCTATCGTTTGCGCATCTCAGAGGCATCCTTACGCTTGTCGATCTGTACATAACACAATATTCTTAATTTGTAATCTCATGAATGCAGGTATGTTATAAGTTACAATAACATTTTCAAAATGAACAAATTACTTCGTTACATATTGTCCAATTTTAATAAAATAAAAAGGAAAAATTGAAAAGGGCAACTTAAATTTAATTTTCTTAATTATGCACGAAAATCCACTTGTACAGCATTAAACTCGGGAAAAAGTTGTCTTCCAGAAACATTTAAGATTTAAGAAAAATTATTGAAATAAAATTGACAATAACTGAAGAAAAAGTTGAAGTAAAAGAATTGTTGGAATTCCGCATTCCAACTGAAACTCATTTCAATTTGGCAACGTTGCTGAAAGTATCTCATCCTTTACCGCGTATACACTTACGCACAAACAATAGTTGGCGTGGCTAGAAGCGAAACGATTGTTATACAGATAAAAATATATTGACATTGAAACCCGATTGTGTTTGCATAAATTTGATTAATTTGATCTATTGTATTTAAAAAACTCTACCGATCTGGTCTCAAATTCTCTTGGCACCGTTAAATTCACAAAATTTGTAGTTCAGAAGCCCTTAGATCACAGTGTTATGGTAAATGTATCCTTTAGATCATAGTGAAGCTGTTTATGGTAAATGTATGCTGAACCTTGTCACAACGAATGTTGTTATTGTTGAAAAATACGTTTTGAAGAAAACCCCTGATGTTTTTGAGAGGTTTCCGATAGACAAAAACTTGTCTCATCTCCAAACCAGCGACTTGAAAAGTATTAAAAGGATACCGTCTCAAAACAAGAAATTAGCAGTACTTATTTGAAGAGTTATTTTATTTAATTTTCAATTCATTGAAATCGTACAACAAATAAGCGCGTTATGGCTTTGAACTGGTGCGAATAATCGCTTAGGCTGATGAGACTCTTCAGGGCTAGGATTCTTTCGTGGACGACGGTTAATGAAACATAGATATCTGACTTCAACTCTACTTTTTTACGCATTGATACAACAACTTATATAACTTATTAGTAGATTAACAATAATTATCAAACGGAAAAGGTTTCAATTTATGTTCTTTCATACCCCGCCGACGACAGCTGTCAGCCTGACAACTCCCCAAGATACATAGAAACCCTGGTGTGATCTCTTATAGCTGTGAAACCGACATACAAAAGTGTTAAGGTACGGCCTACTTGATTCGTGATATTTTTACTGCGTTGATACCGTTTCACCTCTTTAGCACACAGATGGCGGCAAAATTACAGATTCATGATGACGCTTGGACAAGTGTCATGTTATGTAATTTTCAACATTGACTTTTATTTGTTGTGATATTCATTAACCGTAATTTGTAAACATTCAAATTTCAATCAAATAATTTATTATGACTCAGTACTTCGGAATGTTGGAAACTATGCTATTTTCGTATACGCCATCCATCGACGAATGAAGCCAACGGTATCAGTGCTATTACAGACTCATCAACTTTGTTGAAACAAAAGCGAATCAGTGATAACACCATGGTTTCTATACATCTTGCAACTCCCTTATCACCTCCCTGCCTTCCAAGATCCAGTTTATTCATGGGCGTAGTTTGAGGAAGGACAGAACCACCACAGCTTGGTGATTTTTTCGTCAGTCAGATCAACATGTTATTTTATGGTAATACCTACTTACATTCGAAAAATATGCATATGTGGAAAACTAGTCGTCTTCTGAATTGCGGAAAAATCATGCTAACTCAACACTAAAAAATACATATTTCTACAAATTTTCATGTGAATTAAAACATTTACTCGAGAGAAAAAAAATCAAATACTGAAAAATCGGTTTTTCGCAATTTTGGCGGATAATTTGAGGTTATACCGAAAAGTGTTCCGATTACTTTATTATCTACTACTTTCCATTGAATATTTTCTACTAGGAGGTCATGTTTCGCCGCAAATCGCAAAAAACCGTTTTCAACAGGATCCCCGCCATTTTGAGTGTTTTCGTGCTTAAATATTTTTTTTACCTCAACAACATTCTCCACCTGGTCCTTGCCTGTAACTTTTTTTCTTGTTTGGGGAAGTAGTTGTTTTCTGTTAGATATTACAAAAAAGTAACTTCAATTTTATCGTAGGGTTTTTCCATTTCCAGAGGAGTCATGTATTGATTCAATTTTCAATTGAGAATGTTTCTCTTTAAAAGTTTTATAATACGTTTTGACACCAGCCTAAAACACCATAAAACGAGGTCCTGGATACTCTGTCAATCAACTAATGGAGGGATATTTCGAATAATAGTTATTTATGTACCAAGGACGAAAAACTGTCTATTATAGTCGAGCCTGCAGATTGATAGCCGAGGCGCAGCCGAGGATAGCAAGTAGGCGAGACAGTAGACAGTTTTTCGCCGAGGTGCATATTACATTTTTTCGTCGACCTCTACATACCTTTATGAAAGTAAGTACTCGCCTGTTTGCTGGCCTCAGCTACGTCCAACTCTTCGAACTGCAGACTCGATCATAATTTTAATGAATATAAACAAAATATATTTGAAGTGTAACAACTCTCTATTTCAATTATACTACAAAATTAAATCAATCTCGAAGATGAATATTGAACGTAAAGTTTGTGCAATTATTGATATTAATTCCTGCTGTCGAAGAAGATGCAAGAGACAAGTTTTGATTTTGGGTTTTGATTTCGTAAATAATTAATTTGACAATAGCAAATGACAGTTATTGTCACAGGCGCCTATGTATTAATTAAAACGTGGATTTACGAAAATGACTCAATCGCCGCTCTCGTACCGTGCCGTATCATAGTGACCACAGCGGACGAAAAGAGTTTGCGGACGAAAAGTGTTTGCGGACGAAAAGTACTTGCCTTTAAAAATAGTCGATTTTTCGTCCGGAAATTAGTACGTAAAATGTCATTTTTTGCAGAGGTCGACGAAAAAAGTCTTTTTCTTTCATTTTCCAATAAGTTATGTCCTAATCCGTTCATTCGAATATTTTGTGGTAAGCCGTTTCTCGCAACTTTCGCAAAAACCTTGGATACGCTATGCAAAACAAGCAATTAGGTAAGGGTGGGAGGCAGAGATTCATTAAATTAGGGAAACGGTGCATCTATAAACCAACGCATTACATTTTTAATGAATTCTTCCGGTTATATTGCGAGTTGCAGTTTCATGCAGCATTTCAAGTGGAATATGCAGATTCTCCGGATTTATGTGGAAAAAAAATCGAATGTTTCATAAAATGAAGCTGGCGATGTTAATGAAAGTTTTCCGTACGTTTTAATATAGAAGAGAATTTTGAAATGAAAACGATACAGAAAAGTATAACGTATCTGAAAAAATGTCGACAAAAAGAAGGAGGCATTTTGTGCGACTTTTTACTGTAAAATACTTGTGAGAATGATAGATATTCAATATTCGAAAGGGCATAACTCTTTTTTGAGGTGGAGTCCACTAAACTTACATTTACCACCCCGACACGTTCTAGATTTGAGTATGGTCGCTTGTAAAAGATATTGAAATGTATCTTCATTCGATAATTATATTTCTACAAGGGCACGTTTGAACTGAGCCCAAAAATTCATCTAATTTAATCTAATCTAAGAAGACAGAAATCTTTGGGAGATCGTTTGCTAACGAACAGTCGTTACCGACCGATGATGAACCCTTTACTCCCATAAACACCTAACTACGTAGGCTTATTATGGCAAGAACCTGTCAGAAAACAACTACTCCCCTGGCTAAGACCACGACGGGTATTGAATTAAATCTAACAGCTACTTGTGCAACGTTCCTCAAAACATCAGAGGACGCAATTGCAAGTGCCCTCTATGACCAACCAGCAGAATTATGTTTTGATTTGGACGGGGTGACCACCTGCAGACTAGTTTCGAGGTTGTTGCCTCTCATCAGTGCAAGGGCAGGTCAACACAGACAGCACTGAAGCCATCTGTTCCCCGTCCAAACTAATACACACTCCGCTGATTAGTCAATTCTGGTTCACGAGATGAAAGCAGTTTCTCGGCCGCTCCACCTAGCGAGCAGAGGAAGACACTCCGAATCTCCGGGTTGAGAGATTTAATCGAAGAAGACAGAAATCTTTGGGAGATCGTTTGCTAACGAACAGTCGTTACCGTCGTTATCAATACATAATTCTGCTGGTTGGTCATAGAGGGCACTTGCAATTGCGTTCTCTGATGTTTTGAGGAACGTTGCACAAGTAGCTGTTAGATTTAATTCAATACCCGTCGTGGTCTTAGCCAGGGGAGTAGTTGTTTTCTGACAGGTTCTTGCCATAATAAGCCTACGTAGTTAGGTGTTTATGGGAGTAAAGGGTTCATCATCGGTCGGTAACGACTGTTCGTTAATCTAATCAAAACTTGCGAAGATTGATTGCCGGATGTTTGATTTTTCGTGGATTCGAACTGAACTTTAAGATGGATCGATCAGTAAACTCCTTATATAAAGTAAAACTGAGCAGATTTTGCACTCTGAGTTGAGTATGTTAAGACATATAACACGTTGGTTAGCTTTCTTCATTTCTTGTTGATATCATTAAATCCAGAATCAGCATTTAGAAGTATTGCAAATCCAGTGTAGGTATGAAAAAGAGTATGCTTTGAAATTTTGAATTTCTCTTTGAATTTATGGCACTAAACTAGAGCTACTGCTTTCTTTATTCATTGAAAAAAAGAACATCTGAATCGGATAATGAATAACAATTTTAGGGAGAAGCTCCGCTCACAGCAGACATGTAGCAGCCTGTAGTTATTTTATTTGAAGAGATGAAGATTTGAAATTTGCGGAAGTTACGTAATCAATGATAGCGCTTCATCTGAATCTAACGACAACTTTTTTCAACTACCTGTTTGATCGGCAGTAACTCCAACTTCTTTTTTTTGAATGACACCCTGTATATTTATCCAGCCTATCTTATTTGTCTTGAAATTCTCTATTCAACCGTGTATCACAAAGTGGCATTCGTTTCTCAATTCGCAGATGAATTGCATTTTATTGAAAAACATCAAGTTGGCTGTTAACCGAATTCGATAATCTTTCGATGCTTGGTAGGCTTGGAAATCCAAAGAGTATCAGTTAAACGATATAATTTCAGTTTTTTCCATACCTGATCACTTCCTACAAATTGTCAATAATTTCTTTAATAAAAAGAAAAAACATCTGAAAATTATTCACGATATTGCGAAAACTGAGATAAGAACATGTTTTTTTTCAATTTGGCTACTTGTGAAGGAACTGTCTGTCTTTCTCTTTAGCCATGTAGCCATATCATGATCTTTCCATTTGGAAACATAAAATTAAAATTGTTCCCCTGATCCACCAATAGAGGAGGAAAGTGTGTCGTCACAAATGTCATTCTTGTCAAAAACTGATTCCAAACAAAGAATTTTGGGTGACATTCTCTGTTGATGATTCGTTGCTTTGCTTATTAGTTGTGTTTGGTTGTTTGGATTTTGTTTTCTCAGGCAAAATAAATCGAAAAACAACGGAAACAATTTCGGAAAAGCTGATTTAAATTCGATGGAGGTTTGTTTGGAATCAGTTTTTGACAAGAATGACATCTGTGACGTCATCACTTTCCTCGTCTATTCACAAGTCTATCAGTCTAGATATTTGCATTTTGTCTAGTAGGCGGTGTACACAGAATGTTTTGTGTTTGACAGGTAAACATCATTTGATTGTACTGATTATCTCCGTCAGTTTTATGCTGAATAAAATTGCATCGTTTAATTAGATACTAAATATGTATTCAAAGAATGAAAAGGTTGAAGAATTGTATGTCGAAAGATTTGCGGAAAGACGCCATCCGCCTAATAATTATTTCGCTAGAGTAGAAGAGCAGTTCAGAAGAGAACCGGAAAATCAAAACAATCTCCAATACATTGTCGACGAGGAAATGGAATTAAACGTTTTGGCCATAGTACATGCAGATCCGACGTTATCACTGAGACAAGTTGAGGACGAAATCGGCGTAAATCGAGAGACTGCTAATAGAGTTTTGAAAAGAAATGCTCTGAACTGCTCTTTTACTCTAGCGAAATAATTATCAGGTGGGTGGCGTCTTTCAGGAAATCTTTCGACATACAATTGTTCAGCCTGTCTACAATACATATTTAGTATCTAATTAAACGATGCAATTTCAATCAGCATGAAACTGACGGAGATAATCATTGCAATCAAATGATGTTTACCTGTCAGACACAAAACATTTTGTGTACACCGCCTACTAGGCGAGATATTATTGCAAATATCTAGACTAATAGACTTGTGTATTGGTGGATCAGGGAAACAATTTTAATTTTATGTTTCCAAATGGAAAGATCATGATATGACTACATGGTCAAAGATAAAGACAGATAGTTTCTTCACAAGTAGCCAAATAGAAAAAAATATGTTCCTATCTCAGTTCTAAACTGAAATTATATCGTTTAACTTGTACTCTTTGGATTTCCAAGCCTACCAAGCATCGAAAGATTATCGAATTCGGGTAACAGCCAACTTGATGTTTTTCAATAAAATGCAATTCATCTGCGAATTGAGAAACGAATGCCACTTTGTGATACACGGTTGAATAGAGAATTTCAAGACAAATAAGATAGGCTAGATATATACACAGGGTGTCATTAAAAAAAAAGAAGTTGGAGTTACTGCCGATCAAACAGGTAGTTGTAAAAAGTTGTCGTTAGATTCAAATGAAGCGCTATCATTGATTACGTAACTTCCGCAAATTTAAAATTTTTATCTATTCAAATAAAAAAAACACAGGCTGCTACATGTCTGCTGTGTCACCCGGTATATATGAATTTGCTAGGTTAATTTTGTATCAAGCCATATTCCAATTGATTTCACCCTGTAGGATTATATGAATACAGACAAAAATGATTATTATTTTTTAATGATAAGCTTTTATTCAAATGCTTTGAAAAGTAAAAAACAATTTCTTTAGAAGTATAACGAAGGTCTTTCTGTGACAAAAAGATTCAAAAGCTAGCCGCGCAAAGTTTTAAGTTTGAATACAAAGGCTACAAGCTTTTGAATTTGCTAGGTGTCATAGAATAACTTACGTCACATATCTAAAGAATTTTTTTTTATTTTTAGTGCATCAGCATAAAAGCTAGTATCTAAAAAGTCTTTTAGATAATTTTTTTTTAATTTTCAGTTCCCAAGCAAAATGTATAGGAGCCGTTATCTTGACTTCTTGAATGTTTACGATTAAATCATAAAATCCGACCTCAAAAACACTCACATTCCAATTTTCAAAAGAATCGTTCCATGAACACAAAACTCGCCTGCCATTTCATAATCATAATCTCCGACCCCAAAAATCCCCTCATAGTAATTTTGAATAAAATCTGACCATGATAACAAAACTCATCCGCCATCTTGGAGCCGCCATATTGAATATATGAATTATTCAATATATGAATTTTGACAAAAAATTCATAATCTCCGACCCCGAAAACCCCAATTTACTAATTTTCAATCGAATCGGACCATAATCCCAAAATTTGTCTGCCACCTTAGTGGAAGTTCTCTAGTGGAAAAAGCACCCTGAACGTAATTTGGTTAGGTACTCATGATGAATATGGTGTGGACATTGGACATAATTTATTCAATATGGAATTAACCTCAATTTGAATTTCGCTCTGAAGCCCAGTGTAATAATTCACATTCCCTGGGGTTAAAACACCTACTCAGTCGAGCGGAATTCATGAAAATGTTCCTGGCGAGTTCACCAGTTCACTTTTTATTGCGAGTATGTTATGATTATATACCTACACTCACTTCGTATTGAATAATTTATGACTGTGACTGCTTCCCCTTATCTTTCCTTCGCAATATTACTGTCGACTGGTCCCCAACAGTCCTCATCTAATTTCAAACCCCGTCCAAAGGGGATTGAAGTTGAGCGTTGAGATCTGAAGTTGAAATGTAGTAGAAGAAAAGTTTGAAATAATAAAAGTGCAGTCTTCCAAACATTCTCTAAACTTTAATCAGAATTATCCACCAAAGGCCAAAGATGAACTGGAGGAAGAAATTTTGTAATTCGTGCAGAAATATATTTATTAAAATTATAGCAGATAGCGTTGGACTATAATAGTCATCATCAGTGCTAAGCGTCAGGAGTACAAGAGCCAAATAACCATACAAACATCATGCGTCCAAAAGACGATGGAAAGTATTCGAAATTTAGAACATTATTAACAATTACCTGGATGAATGAAGTCTAAAGATCTATGACTATTAGACTTCTAAAATCCTATGAATAAAGTCTAAAATCATAGAACTTAAGAAGTCCAAAGTCCTATGAATGAAGTCTAAAATCATAGAACTCTAGACTTTATTCGAATAGACATTTTCTAGTAGGACTTTAGAAATCTAAAGTCCTATTAATGAAGTCTAAAATAATAGAACTTTAGAATTCTAAAGTCATATGAATGAAGTCTAAAATCATATAACTTTAGACTTTATTCGAAAAGACATGTTCAGTAGGACTTTATAAGTCTGAAGTCCTATGAATGAACATTTTTTATAAAAATTGTAGAGCATTAAATTTGCGACAAATTTTGTTCTAAATATTTTTTTATGCGCTTATCCGTTTTTGAGATAGAGAAATGTAATGTAATGTTTTTTTTACAATTAAAAAATTCTTCCAAACTTAAAATGCATTTTATTTCTCGAAAATTTTTATCTCACGTTTGAATTAATTCATAGAGAGGGATTTTAGATTTTCAGGTAGATTATTGTAAATTTATATACCAGTATAAAGCGGACCTTTTCTTGTTCTTTCTGATTTTCAAGTGGTTGAAATTAAATTTTTGATTCCTGGTTGGATATAGATGAATATCTAGAGGTCTTGGAAGTTCGTTTCTTCTTTAATGAATGTTTAATGCTTATTTGAAAATAGACGTATTATACAAGGTGAATACATTGAGCTTTTTAAAGTGAACCCTATGACTCTCACGGCCGATTTCACCAACTAATTCCTAAAGATAGTAAATACCTAAATCGAATTTAGGAATGCTCAAGTGCAATTTGCGTTTCACCAAGCGTTTAGTAATGTCTAAAAGTAGTAGGAAATACCTAACTTAGGTATTTCCTATCACTCCTAATCATTACTTAACGTGTGGTGAAACCACAGAATTATATCCAGAGAGAGAATGGAGATTGTGTTTTGCAAACGCGTTTATACAAGGAAGAATTTCGGCGTAGTCGGACACATGCGCAGTACCATCATAGCAGGGTCGGACGTGCTATTTGTGATGTTCTGAAATATTTATTGGGTATTGTATTAAACTACTCAACACTAATTTCGTCGCACCCCAAAATTTTGACCATATTAAAATCTGAATAACTTTTTTCTGCATAGGACAATTTGAATGCTGTAAACACTGTTCGCTAGCCCAGTCTTCTAGCTATAATCTCGTACTTCTTCAAAACATAAGGTTTTCCGTATAGAATCACTACAGGGTATTATCTGAAACTGTGCAAAATTTCTGAATTTTCAAAAGGATCCCAAATGAAGAAAAAATTTTTTTTTTCAAATTTGACAGCAGTGGCATGAAGATGAACTCATTACCTCAAGATATTTTTCGAATTGTCTTATTATCTCTTTTGTTTACAGGGTGATCTCAAAAATTTAACTTTTTGGTTTTGCAGTCATAACTTTTTTCCTCTTCAACCGATTTTCAAAATCTCCGGCTCATTTTGAAGCTGAAACTTTAGATGAAGAGATATGAAGATCAGAATAGACTCAAGATGAAGATTGAAGATCAAGGGTTTCCTCAAAGGTGACCTAAATCTGAAACACCCTCAAAATCCGGTTGGTAGGAGAATTAAATGAAAATCAACTTGATTTCGGAATGATCATCCATTCTGAATACGTCCAGATCTTCCTTGCTGTCAGTAGTCAAGAATTGGGCATGAAAAAACCCAATTGTAACGGCAAGATTTTGAAAAAAATAAAATCAACCCATTGTTCGCCTGAAATGAATGGCCCGTAACCAAGGTAACAAGAATCACAATCAATGACTGACAAGCTAGGTTAGACGTCAATTTTGATTCGTTTGCAAAAAAAATTATCATATCGATGCCGCATCTAACGCCCGACCAGCTGGAATTGATTCCACGAATGACGGAACAAGGATTATCTACCCTCCAAATTGCCAATCTGCTTGGAACAACAGTTAGATCCGTCCAAAGGGCCCACGTCCGAGCTAACGCTGGGGATATTCAGTATCGACCTAGGGGGCCAAGAAGGGGTACAAGAAGAAGAACAACTCCCGCTCAAGACCGCCTTATTGGAAGATTGGTACGACGGACTCGGACTTCAACCGCCCACAAAATTCGTCGTGAATTGATCGATGCTACGGGAATTCAGGTTTCAAGTCAGACAATCCGACGCCGGATCCACGATCTTGGATTACACGCAAGGAGACGAGCTGCCTGCCCCTTACTGAAACCTGTACATCGAGCAGCAAGACGATTATGGGGGGAAGAACATCAAAACTGGGGAATAGCAGAGTGGAGTAGGTGTATGTTTACGGATGAGAGTAGGTTCAACTTGTTTCGAAAGGATGGTCGTGTGTTGGTTTGGAGAGGGAGGAATGAAAGGTTTTTGGAAGGAAATATGGAGGCGAGGGTGGCTTTTGGAGGTGGAGGAGTGACTGTGTGGGGTGGAATATCGATGAATGGGAGGAGTGAATTGGTGATTCTGAGAGGAGATAGTATGAACGGTGAGAGGTATAGAGATTTATGTATTAGAGAAATCGTGGTCCCTTACGCCGCAAATATCGGCAACAACTTTCTTCTCGTTGATGACAATGAAAGAAACCGCATAGGGCTCACATTGTCAACGAGTTTTTGAGGAATCACGGTATTGAGCGAATGAACTGGCCGCCTTTCTCTCCGGATATGAATCCGATGGAACATGTCTGGAGTCGTATGAAATTGAAATTGAAAGAAAGGGAAGGGCGAATGGAAAATTTGGATGACTTGGTGAATGCGGTACAGCAAGAATGGACAGCTGTACCACAGGAGTTCATTGATAGTCTGATAGACAGCATGCCGGAAAGGGTCAATGAAGTAATTGCCAAAAGGGGAGGCCCCACTAAATACTGAATATCAAAAAGATTTTTTAGTTCTAAAGTTATTCAAGTTATTTTCTCTTTGTTGTTGTTCAATAAAAACTCAATAAAACTTGTTTTCTTGTTCTTGCTTACTAACACGATTAATGCTCCACGATTGAGAAAAAAACCGCTATTGTGAAATGAGCCTCAGTTGGTCAGGCTTGTCAGTCACTGTATGTGATTCTTGTTACCTTGGTTACGGACCATGCCTTTCAGGCGAACAATGGGTTAATTTTTTTTTTTTCAAAATCCTGCCGTTACAATTGGGTTGTTTCATGCACAATTCTTGACTACTGACAGCAAGAAAGATCAGGACGTATTCAGAATGGATGATCATTCCGAAAACAAGTTGATTTTCTTTTGATTCTCCTACCAACCTGATTTTGAGGGTGTTTCAGATTTAGGTCACCTTTGAGGAAACCCTTGATCTTCAATCTTCATCTTGAGTCCATTCTGATCTTCATATCTCTTCATCTAAAGTTTCAGCTTCAAAATGAGCCGGAGATTTTGAAAATCGGTTGAAGAGGAAAAAAGTTATGACTGCAAAACCAAAAAGTTAAATTTTTGAGATCACCCTGTAAACAAAAGAGATAATAAGACAATTCGAAAAATATCTTGAGGTAATGAGTTCATCTTCATGCCACTGCTGTCAAATTTGAAAAAAAAATTTTTTTCTTCATTTGGGATCCTTTTGAAAATTCAGAAATTTTGCACAGTTTCAGATAATACCCTGTAGTGATTCTATACGGAAAACCTTATGTTTTGAAGAAGTACGAGATTATAGCTAGAAGACTGGGCTAGCGAACAGTGTTTACAGGATTCAAATTGTCCAATGCAGAAAAAAGTTATTCAGATTTTAATATGGTCAAAATTTTGGGGTGCGACGAAATTAGTGTTGAGTAGTTTATAATGGTATCTACATTTTAAGTAGTAACAGGAAATTATTCGATCATGACTTATTAGTGGTCAAAATAATAATAATTGCAGGAGATAAATTTGTAAAAATATAATGGTTGAAAATAAAAGTGAATTTTTTTAATGCCGAACCGAACTTGAAAAGTTAACAGTACAATGATGGAAAGTACTTTCAAACTGTTTTGAATTCTCATTTCAATTAGGATGATACCATCGACACTGTGATGCTTTTGTATTATAATCATATAAATTTATACACGACTTTTTTTCATTATTTCGTAAAGAGCATTTCTCTATACACTTTATTTATTTTACTATAATTCTAAAAATGTGTGTATTATTTTTCAAGATTGTCTTCTTTTTATATTTTAACGAGTCTACTTCAACTGGCTTACGTGGAAATTCGTCAATCTTAATCGTTTTCTTCATACAATAAACACATATCTCTCTATTCGTCATTTTGACACCCAAAAATTAGTACCTAAAATCATTTATTAAATTCTTCTACCAAACATATTTACAAGTTATGGCAACAAAAAATTCACTGGGTGAATTTTTATGTGCTTTAATGTCTGTCATTGTAATGATTAGTGCATTACCCCATAATAACACACACATATATATATATATATATATATATATATATATATATATAGAAAAGTTATTGGGTATAACCCTCAAAATGTTCTGCAACCATAGACACGTGTTTCGAGCTTAAGCTCTCATCAGTACGGTAAAATCAAGTGCGAAGATGTACAACACTTGGATGTAAAAATAGAAACAAAGGAAGTCAACAACAGGAAGCTAACCACACATTTGTGGCTTCGGTTAGAAGACTTTGTGCTTACAAGGCAACAACTAACGTCGCCACGGAGGCAGCTATAGCTACCAGCGTGACAATCCTACCCAGGAAAATACAAATAAGGATGGGTTTAGCGAGGGGCAATATATGAAAATATAAACCCATCCTTATTTGTATTTTCCTGGGTGGGATTGTCACGCTGGTAGCTATAGCTGCCTCCGTGGCGACGTTAGTTGTTGCCTTGTAAGCACAAAGTCTTCTAACCGAAGCCACAAATGTGTGGTTAGCTTCCTGTTGTTGACTTCCTTTGTTTCTATTTTTACATCCAAGTGTTGTACATCTTCGCACTTGATTTTACCGTACTGATGAGAGCTTAAGCTCGAAACACGTGTCTACGGTTGCAGAACATTTTGAGGGTTATACCCAATAACTTTTCTACTTATATTTTCATATATTGCCCCTCGCTAAACCCATCCTTATTTATATATATTTATTTATATATATATATATATTATATATATATATATATATATAGTTCTGTGGGTGAAACACAAATTGTACTTGGGTATTCCTGAATTCGATTTAGGCATTTCCTAACTTTAGGAATTAGTTGGTGAAATCGGCCATCAATAACTTAGGTTGAATAATGTTCGAATATCGTACTTTTAGGTTAAAAAATATCCTTGGCATCCACAGCATTTCCCCAAAATTATATTCCATACTGCTTCAGAAACTTGAAGTAGGCGAAGTAAATAGATCTGGCGACAGGAATTTTCATATTTTGTTTGATTGATCGAATAGCAAACAATAACCTACTCAAATTCTCATTCAAATGCCTGATCGCACCATTTGTAGTGATTATCGAAGTGAATACCTAAGAGTTTCGTAGACTTTGTGGGACTTATTATTTTTTCATCGATTTCAATATGGAAATCTGTAGCTTGGCTGTGCGGTTGGAATAGAATAGAGTGAGTTTTGAGAAAAATCAAGGACAACTTATTTGCAGCGAACCAGTCAAATGTTGCTCATGCAACTTTATATTTGTTTTGAAGATCCAGTAAATTATTCTCCTGAATAAATATGCTAATGTCATCTACGAATAGTGAAAAGTATACCGAAGGAATGTGACGTCATTAATATGTAAAAGAAAAAGACTAGGTCCCAGAACCAAGCCCTGTGGGACACCGCTGTTGAGCGAGGCAAGATCAGATAGGAAGTTTGAGAGTTGATTGTTTTCAAAGTGAAGAATTTTAACATTCAATCCAAATTGAGACTCGGTTAGGATCTTGTGTAGTTTGAGATATGAATTCATTTGTTTATTCACTAGCCATTCTAATAACTTTAAAAAAACTGGGTAGCAGTGAAACACACCTCTAGTTATTGATATCTTTCCTCTCGCATTTTTTAAAAATAGGTACGATATTTGCAGTTTTGGAGCAGTTAGGGAAGTATCCTTCCGACAGTGACAGGTTGAATATAAACATCAGAGGAGCTTTTAGGAAATCAATATTTTTCTTTATTAATTTCATTGGGATCCCATCTGCACCAGTTGAGTATTTTGGTTTCTGTTTCAAATCACATTCTGTGATATCTGCTTCAGTAAGTGGGGCAAAATAAATTATTGTTATTCAGATTTGTCTTTCAGATTTCACTATAGACTGTGGTCATTTTCAAACTATTTACTGAAATTGTTACCAACTTCTTGTGGATTAGGGATATATTACCATTAATTTCAATTTCGAAATTTTCTAGTTCTTTTATTTTTTTATTAGTGAAATGATTAACAATATTTCAGGTTTTTTTCGGTTTGTTAGATGATGTATTTATAACATTTGAGAAATAAATGTTTTTTACAACTTCGATAGTCTTATTCAAAATATGGGTATATTTTCTGATATATTGACAATCAATAATAATGAGTCGAAATCCATTATGACATACAGAGATGAGAAGTTAGGTGACAGGGAGAGGGCTCAAGAGTCATGGTCAGTTTATTCAAGGATGGAAAATTCCAAAATTGTAGATAACTTCGTTGGCCTTTCAAAATCTATATTGAAATGTACTCATTGTGGTCACTGTTCAGTCACCTTCGATCCGTTCTGGGACCTTTCCCTACCAATACCTTAGAAAATAGGCCAACTGAAACTATCACAATGTTTAGATTCATTGACAAGCTAAGAGACTCTGGATGGGGACGAGAAAAAAGTGCACGAAATCCGTATCAATTCAAACATTTCCGATAATTTTAGTAATTCATTTAAAACGTTTTGCTTCGACAGAAGGATTCCCAGTAAAATTGTTTGTCACCATTGATTTTTCTTTAGAGGGATTGGACATGAGTTTTTATACTGCAGACAACGTAGCCCCTTGTCTTTATAGTCTATATGCATTGTCTAATCATTGTGGGACTTCCAATAGCGGACACTACACAGCCTACTGTAAACATCCGTATGCAGACACGTGGCATGCGTATAATGATTCGAAAGTGTCCCCAATTTCATCTGAATCCCTAGTAAGCGGAGATGCTTATGTTCTTTTCTATATGAGCTGGATGACATTAAAGGAGTTCATACTTAGTTTGATATATAAATTGATATATTATATTGTTTTAATTACTATGTAATTTGTTATATGTTCACAAAATTGACTTTTCGAGACCTATTTAGATGTAAAATTACTGAAACATCAATAATCCATTGTTATGATATTAATGAACATTATTGGTATGAGCCACTCATAACATAAGACACAAAACGGATTAAGGTGCATTTAGCCAACATCATTTTAAAATTGCGCTTAAATATACGAGGATATATTGAAAACTTCTTAGCCTACTATAGAACCAAACAAAATTTCAATGTCAAAATATTTTATTACTCAACATATTCTCCTCTTAATTGGATACATTTATTACAGCGAACCTCCAACGTCTCTAGACCTTTCAAAAAAAATGTTTCTTTTTGCTCTGCAAACCAGACCTCCACAGCTTTTATTACCTCCTAGTTGGAAGAAAATTTACGACCTTTTAAACTTTTTTTCAGTTGAGGAAAGAGATGATAGTCGGACGGAGCCAAATCTGGTGAATAAGGGGGGTGCTCTAGTAATTCAAACCCTAAATCACGAATTATTTGCATGGCAACATGTGATTTGTGTGCAGGGACGTTGTCCTGCAAAAACAAAACACCTTTGGATAGCTTTCCTCGTCTTTTCTATTAAATTTTTTCCCGTAGAGTAGTCAGTAATGTCGAATAGTAATCTCCAGTTATTGTTCTACCCTTATCCAAAAAATCAATCATGATTACTCCATGGCAATCCCAAAAAACTGAAGCAAGAACTTTTCCAGCAGATTTTTGGACACGAAACTTCTTAGGTCTTGGAGAACCGGAGTGTCGCCATTCCATCGATTGTTGCTTTGTTTCTGGATCGTAGAAATGTACCCAAGCCTCAACCATAGTAACAATTCGGTTTAAGAAGTCTACATCGTTTTCAAATCGAGCACAGATCGAACGCGATGCTACTACCCTTGCACGCTTTTGGTCAACATTCAAACATTTGGGGATCTATTTTAAAGCAATTTTCCTCATGTCCAAATTGTCGTGAACTATATGATGAACGCGTTCGTATGAAATATTCAGTGCTTTAGATATCCGTTTTAGCCCAATTCGACGGTCTGTTAAAATCATGTCATGAACCGCATCGATATTTTCGGGGACTGACACAGAAACTGGCATTCCCGATCGGTCATCATCTTCAATGGAAAATTTACCTCTTTTGAAGCTTGCAGTCCAATTTTTCACGGTCGCATACGAAGGACATTGATCACCAAGGGTATTAAGCATATCTTCGTAAATCTGCTTACCTATTAACCCTTTTAAATACAGGTACTTGATGATGGCTCGATCCTCCAATTTTTCGATTTTCACAATTTCAGTGGAAATATTTTTTCTTATAATTAATTGCGTAACTCTGGTTTACTTTTTTGACGTCAAACTTTACACTGACACTTCTAATAAGTTATTGTTCGTTGCTATGGTAACGCAATATTTTGTTTATGCAGGGAACTGGTCTAGGCTAACTAGATATCAATACATCCTCGTATGTTAAAAACGAAAGTTGAATCTGTTATATCAAATGGCGCCATTTATACAACAATGTTAAGTTTATGCTAAAAACCTTTGTTATATGTTTATGATAATGCTTGTGCTAAAGTTGACTAAATCCACCCCTAGAATATTACTGAATTGACATTGAATATAAAAATTATGATATTTGAACAAAGATCCTATCTGATTCAGCTCATTTGCCTTGGTTTCTGAAGTATCTGGAAGCTGATCAATATTCAAAAACTATATTTTCTAGGTCTTGCCTGGGCTCTACGTTGGAAATTACCGAGACTCAAAAGACGCTCCACAACTCCAAAAATACGGCATTACTCATATACTAGCAATTCACGACACTGCAAGAAGAATACACTCGGTAAGTACAACTTAAATTGTTTCTCGCCACATATTTAATTTTCTCGTTTTTCGCGGAAGGGAAGTATTCTGATCGATAAATTCATACATTTTTTATTCAACACGTTCGGCTCTTTATTTTTGGCGCTCTGGAAATATTATAGCTTTTTTATTTTGCTCTTATTTGCTACGTCGGCAGGAAGTCTAATGAAATTTTGTTCTGTGAAACGAATATTTCCGCTTCAAATGTTCGGAAGATATTAAAAATTTATTATAAAATACAATGATTTAATCTGAATAGAATCAGTGGTAAGTAAATATAGTCGTTTCGAAAACAAGTGACGGAATGATAAATGAATTTATGAAATATATTGATTACAAACATTTTTCAAACACATCAAACAAGAATATAAAGTTCCGCAAATGCTGTTAAAATGGTAGGATATCAAATCGACTTTTTATGCTGTGAGATGGATTATTACATGCTTCAGTGTTTGGTCGATAATTTCCGGAAATGTTTGTACTTTCCAGGACTCATTCTAGCAATAATGAAACTGAAGTCTCCTCTCGTAACATACTCCGAAAGATCTCGTTTGGCACCACAAACTCGTCGCCAAGCATCCATCTTAAGGCTTGCCTGTCTAGTTGTTCCTTGCTATCTAGCTATTTCTCAGACAGATCTCTCCACGAGGTGGTTATTGGAAATTCATCTGACACTACCTATGAATTCTGGTTTTCCGCAAGGATCCAGTCTAGGACCAACACTGTTTTTTTGACATCAATGATTTATAGGAAGCTATCTCATAGTGCACAGCTTTGCGGATGATAGTATGTTCCCCTCACACAGCTTTCTCTTCAAATATCGGCGCGCGAAACCAGAAAAGAACGGGGGAGGAACCTGAATGATTCACATTATTCAATGGGGATCCAACAAGTAGCTAGATTTCAATGCGAACAAACCCCAAGCGTGTCATTTCTCTACAAAGGCCTATCTCTGTGGCCAGCGCGTATATTATAATGTTGGAGTATCTATAAAAGTGTCTCTCAAAAACATGGTTTCTGTTTCGTGCCAAGAGCTATCTCACTTCCCGTCAACTGATTATGATTCAAAAGGCACAGGCACTATTCTTTTTTTTTGCGATAAAAAAGGATTCGCCAATTTTACAGCTATCAAAATAACTCGGACACATTCATTAAATGGTTTTCTTTCTACAGGAGTTGATTTATCGAGATTAACTATTATTGTTTTGTTTACAGGATAAGCATTATCTATGTGTTAGTGCCTCTGATACTCCTGATCAAAACTTAACTCAGTATTTCTCCCTGTGCAACGACTTCATCCATGCTGCCAGACTTCGCGATGGGAACGTCCTAATTCACTGGTAAGACTATTTTTTGCAGAACTGGACTTGAAAATTAGATAAGAACATCAAATATGTAACGAAGCAAATGAGGCATAACCTTCTGCTCGTATAAAACTGAAATGGGAGTATAGTAAGATATACATCATTGTGAAGATGTAAATGTGAGTGTCTAATAACTTCATTATCAATAAAATAAATGCTATCGAGTCAACAACGATTCACAAGAAATTTAAATATTCTGAAAAGCAAGAGAAAACAAATCTTCTGTTGACTCAAACTTTCATTCGATCAGTTAAAACAAAATTGTCAAAAGATCAAGAATGGAAATAACTTCGTAATGAAAACGACTTGAAGCTCCATGGAATAAAGTTGAACACGTCCAGGTGAGTAGCTTCATAACCGAAATCTAAATCATACATAAAAATATTGAAATAAGTACAGAAAAAGTTAAAACAAAAATGCTGTTCTGGTCTGTTTAGTGGGGGTGTCAACACACTGCGACCTTTAAGATCTATCGTGTCCTCTTCTGTTGCTCAGCCGTTCAGGATGTCTCAACGTCTAAAGCAGTTCCTCCAGTCCTATATGGGTTTCAAGAAGTTCAGGATATCGGATGACTTCAGATTAGGTAGATCTCCCTCTTCTATTTGGTGTTCTCAGACTTTGAAGGTTAATGAGATAATATGGATAGAACTTTTGTCATCTTCCTCACAAAATCTGCATTCTTCTTCTTCGACTGATCCAAGTTTCTCCAATATGTTGGAGCGGCCTAGGTTGTTGTCCCTTCATTGGCCCAGGCAGTTTAGTCAGCAGGCTTCTATCTTCGCCTCCGCTTCAATATGCAAATGCAGATAAAGGAGGTTCAGAATCACCTCGACGCTAGTCGTAGATGTACTGGACCAGCACCAGTGAATGATTTTGCTTGCGCCCAACAGTTAGGGACGTAGGCAAGCAAATAGAAGAAAATTTGATAATAGTGATCGTTTATACTACCTTAAGCGTTCATGGTTGAGAGTGTCGACATGTCTCATCATTGAGTGTCGTGGCACAATGGAAAGAGCGCCCGACTATGGGACCTGGTCTATGGGAGCTGGAATTTTTTTCAATTCAATTCGATCGATTGAATTATTCAAATTTCATGGCTCGGCTGGGGTCAGTCCTATACGATTCACTGTTAGTTGCGTTCAAATTAACAGTGCTGATCCTAAAGTGGCGTATGGAATTGGTAACATAGCCTACCCTGAACACATAGTGGCTAATGGTACGAGCAATCGATGCCACTATAAAAACCAAATAAGAACAAATAAAAAGGGTGCCATAATATATATTTCATGTTTGTACCCGCATATCCAGAAAATTCACCGGAAATAAATGAGCCTAGGGACACAATCAAATATCCATCATGAGCAGAACATAAAACTATCATTAAGGATTGACGAAGAATGTTGAAGGTCACCTTTCACCAATTTTATTACAATCAGGAGGTGGGTACATTACCTACACCTAGCAGAAATCGAATGGAACAAACAAAATTATATAATAACTTATTGATTGAGTTGCTGCATAATTCTAAAGAATAAATAATGGTAGTAATAATGGATTACCTACATTTTATTGATACAAATCACCGCACGCCAAGGAAAACTAATCGAATTTTATTCTACTGTTATCTGATGATAACATTGCCGTCTACCGGAAAAAAGTCAAGGTTATTCGGTTAACGCCCTCCTTTCCGCAATACCCGCACATTTTTGTATACCAGGTGGCACTTCGAGATAGGTAACGTGCAAGGAAAATTTCACGTTTGAAATTTGGTAAAAAGGACAATAATCGAATTCAAATCAATGAAATTCACTCTTCCTGAAACATCAGCAATGCATTGTAACGAGCTCGATCCGGACCTGACGTATACACAATTCTCCAGTTGTCGGAGCAGTTGATTTGCTTAACATATTCTATTATGTATTGTATGTATGTGTTATTAATTAGGACGAGTTAACTTTACTAATTGGATAGAAGAGTAATCCCTGCCATGAATAATCATGTGCAGGAATTGAATACTGCCTTTTGTTAGGATACATATAAGCTGATCGCACTACTTTTCAATAAAAGCATTTAATATTATTATTATATAAATCGAACGCCGCTACCAAAGAAGGCAGATACAGGTAAAGTTTTCAACCTATACAGTCTGATTTTAAGTAAAGCAGTGAATATAAATTAGAAATTATATTTTATGTGTAAAAATAAATGAATACTACGTAGTGAATAGTCCCCGTGATGCGAAAAACTATTGATAGGCCTATTCTGCGTTAAATAGATTGGTGACCGGTAAAACAAGAATTTGCGAGATGATTACTTTTCGAATTTTGAAACAAGTTTCTGGAATTGACCGAGTTCGATAATGATTGAAATTCTTGGAAGATAAACTGTAAGTTACAAAGAAGAAGAAAATTAAAAATTTAGGGGTCCTGGAGGAAAAGCTTCCAGAAAATTCGAATAGTTCAAAAGAAGAACTTCAAGAAAACTAGAAAGAATTTGGAAGATAAACTCCTAGTAAATTCGAGTAGTCTGGAAGAACTTAAAAATCTGGTGGAAAAAGAAAGTTCAAGGAGCCTGGAAGAAAAACTCCTAGAAAATTCGAAAGACTTGAAAAATCGGAAATAAGAACTTCAAGAAAACACCTAGAAAATTCAAATAGTTTGAAAGCTGAACTTGCAACCGCAATTTGATAATAAGTGCGCCAAACTACTCAGATAACTAGCATAATCTAGTCAAAATGTACCATTAAAATAAAATTGTATGGTCACCGTAAATAACGACCTTGGTGACATTCGATTCGTAATGCTATGTAGAAAGTTTAAGGAAAAGTCCCAAAAGGGGCCGAATAAAGTGGGGCTTTTTTTTGAATATCTCGAAAAATATTTGCTGAAAAAAGTTCCGACTTCCGAAACTGTACCTCCAATATTTATAATTTTTACACAGCTCTGAAAATAGTGCCAAAAACGGGTAGGATACATCAATTAACAATAAGCCGCGATTAACAAATTTTATCCCAATTTCTCCTTAAATTATGCGTTTGTTAATTAACAAATTTTTCTAAACTGAATGTTAACATAAAAACCCCGATAATTATTGAACAAAACCACCTTCACCTAGTGAAGTTGTTGTTAATTGGCTTACAAATAGATAACCGATGCAAAAATTGTAAAATTTTGATTTTCCACTTTTTTATTAACAAAAATTAAAATTAAAAAAGAAGTAAATAAATTTTTCAATATCTTGAATGTTTCGATTTCTAAGGGTTTAAAGCTGCATAATTTTTTTTTAAATTTTTTACCACCATTGTTTAAAAAATTGTTAATAAAGAAACACATTGTTTATGAGCAAATCAATTTTTTTTGTAATATATTCATTAATGAAAATTATGATTGTTAAAGAAAAAACGATTCCTTAAAAAGAATCCACTTTTTTATTAACGAGAATTATAAATTTAAAAGAAGTGAATACATTTTTCCATATCTTGATTGTTTCGATTTCTAAAGACGCGTTTACACCAAAGTCTTCCACTAAGTTTTCCACAAGTTGCGGAAATTTGTTGCTTTTTTTACAAAATACAGCAACTTTTTCTGTCTTCCACTTGTAGAGACACAAATCTTCCACTAAATTTTGGTTTCCTGCGGAGTGTCGGTAAAGATCAAAGAGAGTTGACAACTAAAAGTGGAAGATTTGTTGCTGCGCGCTTTGCACAAGCAACTTGTAGGAAACTGGTGGAGAACTTTTCCCTCTCCACGCGCGTAACGTCGGGCGTTAGCACCCCCCCCCCCCCGCCCTACGCAACCCATGACCCATAACCGTCATTGCACGTGTGTACTTCAGCTGCAGGTGTTCTTGGTGATTTCGTTTGTTTTTTCGTTGTTTGTGTCTAGATGGAAGGCTGTAGTGAGAACGAATGGACCAGGACCAAAACCAGTGAACTCACTGAACTTTACCGGAGCAGAGAGGTTCTCTGGAACACAAAAGACCCTACATTTAAAGACAAAAACTTAAAAAACTACGCCTGGGGGGAAATTGCAGTCCAGCTACAAATTGACAAATTAGAAGTTCAGAATGAGGTGAAGAACTTAATTACCTGTTTCCGAAGAGAGGCAAAGAAAGAGAAGATTGGTGCCGGTGCTATGATGACACAGGTAGCCGCGGCAATAATTGCTTCTTCTTCGTCCGACATCCTTGACACTAGTGTCCCTTTCGCGCTAATTCTTTGGCAACAAGTTTTCCACTTGTTACTCTAAATTTGATAGGAGCAACTTTTAGTTTTCTACAAAACATCTTCCATTGCTTTAATTTTAGAAGAGCAACTTTTAGTTGACAACTTTTTGTTTTCTACAAACGATCTGTTGTCAACTTTGGTGTAAACGCGTCTTAAGGGTTTACAGCTGCATAATAATATTTTTTTTTAATTTTTACCACCATTGTTCAAAAAATTGTTAATAAAGGAACACATTGTTTATGAGCAATTTTTTGTAATATATTAATTACTGATGAAAATTATGATTGTTAAAGAAAAAACGATTCCTTAAAAATGTTATTTTCAATTGTTAATAAAAAAGTGGAAAGTCAATATTTTACCATTTTCACAACGGTTATCTATTTGTAAGCCTATTAAGGATAACTTCAGAAAGTGAAAAAATCCTTCAGTTTTAATTCTGTAATTATCGGAATTTTTATGGTAACAGTTTAGAAAAAATTGTTAATTAACAAATGCAAAATTTATGGAGAAATTGGGTAAAAATTTATTAACCACAGATTTTTGTCAATTGATGTGAACAATAAGGGCATCACACGTTGAAAGTTAAGGGCCTGGTCTCTCCTAGCTCACGGAGACTAATGAGGGTTGCTCGTAAGAATGCTGCCGGTTGACGGAAATAACAAATTTCGAACAAACAACAACAAATATCATATTATGTTTATATTAAGAGTCAGCACACGGAGTTTATTGTTCTCATTCTAAATCACCCTGTATATATTTGGCTCCGGATCTCAGTCTGGAAGATAATATTTACATTGATGTGTTCAGATAGTTTGTTGGGACTAATATTTTCTGATTGATGCGACGTTTCGAATTTTAATCATTTCATCTTCAGGGTCCTTCAATAATGAGTTTATATGTGGTGAAATGGTTCAGAAATGAAGCAAATAATGAATGTCCCATGTATTGAAACGCTATAGAAGTAAACTTTTGAAAACTACCTACTTCCCCGGCAAAAGCCACGCTGGGGGCCCGAGATTAAAGTCGGGGGTCCGAGATTAAAGTCGGGGGTCCGAGATTAAAGTCGGGATTCCAAAAAAAAATTGTTCGTGGCCCTTCTACGCCTTCGTAGTTTCAGGAGTCGGAACTTTTTATGCAGCAAATTTGCTGATCTTTTCACATCTTTTTTACCATTTCGAAAATCTTTAATATTTTTTAAAATAAAACCAAATCCCCACTTTTTTTTCACTCAATTGTTTATAACTTTTGCAATTTTTTTCGGTCCCTTTTGGGACCTCTCCCTAGACTTTCCACATGACATTACGATTCGAATGATACCATGATCATAATTTTCGGTGACTATACAATTTTTTTTTGAAGAAATGGTACATGTTGACTAGACTAGCAGGTACATTCGAAATAGGTTAACAATTATATTGATAATTTGAGGTAGGTGGTCAAATAAGTGGTATAAATAGGATAAAGGTAGAACGTGTGGTTAAATAATTTTTTAGCCCTTGAAGATTTTGTCATTCCAACTGAATTTCTATTCAAACCTCTTATGAATACCAGATGTGAACAATGAATTCAATTTACAAATGCACCGAAAACAAATGTATCAATGAAATCACCAATTACTCAATGTGTAAAACGCTTGTGGGAAATCTCGCACAATTGAATTCTCCATATCAAATGCGGCCGAGTGGAAACCAGTATTTGGCCTATAAATTATGGTGAATTGTTAGACTTCCCTAATTTGTGTGAATATACACAGCGCCTCCGAGGCATATTCCATAGAACTCCCTCAAAATTTATAAATAGATTTCAAAGTGGAAAACTGTATTATTTAAAGGTTGAAGACGATATGCTCTTGAAAACTATCTAATTTGTTTATGGGAGTAATATTTTCAACAATATATAACTTATGCTAGGTACTAATGAAAAATGAGTTGAGAGCGTTTGAAATTTCACTGTCTGAATTTACGTGTGTCCCTTTAAATACAGGGTATTAGACCAGGATCCCACGCCTATTTTCAAAAATAATTAATGAGAGGCTGAATCTTCCCGAGTAGCTTCATTTTGCCGAGACGCCCAACTTTTTCCTCTACGAAAATTATCGATAGTGGTAACTAATAAAATGCGCAGGCGTCAATCATGTCGATTTGGTGAGTGCAAAAAAGTCATTCATAGATTTTATTTTTCAGTTTGGCTGGAATGTCCAGGAGCGTAACAGTAGCAGTGGCTTATATAATGTCCGTCACAAATTTGAACTGGAAAGAAGCTCTCAAAGTCGTCCGGGCTGGTAGATCCGTCGCCAATCCCAATTTGGGATTCCAAAAGCAGTTAGAAGAATTCGAGTGTACTCGATTGTTGGAGGTAAGATATAGAAACTAGAGTCGTCTTTTTTTGTTAATGCGACAGAAAAATAATACCCGGTATCAATTTCTTGCCATAATAAGCCTACATAGTTAGGTGTTTATGGGAGTAAAGAGTTCATCATCGGTCGGTAACGACTGTTCGTTAGCAAACGATCTCCCAAAGATTTCTGTCTTCTTCGATTAAATCTCTCAACCCGGAGATTCTTCCTCTGCTCGCTAGGTGGAGCGGCCTAGAAACTGCTTTCATCTCGTGAACCAGAATTGACTAATCAGCGGAGTGTGTATTGGTTTGGACGGGGAACAGATGGATTCAGTGCTGTCTGTGTTGACCTGCCCTTGCACTGATGAGAGGCAACAACCTCGAAACTAGTCTGCAGGTGGTCACCCCGCACCCCGTCCAAATCAAAACATAATTCTGCTGGTTGGTCATAGAGGGCACTTGCAATCGCGTCCTCTGATGTTTTGAGGAACGTTGCACAAGTAGCTGTTAGATTTAATTCAATATCCGTCGTGGTCTTAGCCAGGGGAGTAGTTGTTTTCTGACAGTTTCTTGCCATAATAAGCCTACATAGTTAGGTGTTTATGGGAGTAAAGGGTTCATCATCGGTCGGTAACGACTGTTCGTTAGCAAACGATCTCCCAAAGATTTCTGTCTTCTCCGGTATCAATTGTTCTCCATCCAGTTGAAAACTCTGATGGATCGGAAAAAATTGTCCACCAATAATTATTCAGCTCTTTATTATTCCTTCTGGCTCACCAACATTCGTATCCTATCGTGCTGTTTAAAACCAAACACTACCATGATGATATGGGAATAGATTTATGCCTTCAGTTGATTTTGCTTTTTTTTTTTTGAGCAAACATTTGAACGCATTTGCGTAAATTTCGAAACTTACGTGACTTTTGGTCATGATTTTTAAGAAAAAAAATTGATATGACATGATGAATAGGAAAAATTGACAAATTCCCGAATTCTTATGGGAATACAGAGTTCATAAAAGCAACATATCTCTTTCCTAAAATTATTGGTTAGAAAAAACGATTCTACGATTTGGAAAGGACCCCGCAAATTTAGTACGTAAAATGGCTTTTGGCTAATTTTTCTCAAATTTCAATATATTGTAGATCTTGGCATCCTCATTACCTAGTCCAATTTACAGATCGATCCTATGTCCAGTTTTCGAGGTACAGGGTGTCAAAAATTCGATTTTCGCTATTTTGGGTATTATGCATAGATTTGATTTTTGTGCTCTAATTCGAAATTGAACTGTCTTAGAAATGATCCTAATGTATCTAATTTGTAGCTCATAAGTCCAACAGTATATATTTTTCCAGGTACAGGGTGACGATTTGATTGCTTTCAATGAATAAAACTATATAATCATTACGAATTGTCCATAACTGTTACTAGGATATGAAAGTTAAACTGACTCATGAAATTATCCTTCCTATCACCCCCACCCATTATAGCCAACCCCCATCACCCCCTTGATTTACAGCCACATGCATTCCAAAATACTTTCAATGGAAATCTCTACTTGTAATACCTCATTGAATAGCTGGTAAAAATTGATCTATTCTCCCTCCTCATCAGACAATTAATTAAATATTATTTTTGTGAACATCTCTGCGTATGAGAATTTAATGAAAAAACGCATCATCAATATTTTAAATACCTGAATAGGTATTTTCATACTCTAAGTAGTTAGTTATAAAAAATATATTAGATAAATGAACTTACAAAACCTGCAAAACAGTGGTTTTTATACTCTATGTACAATTATTAGCATCTTTAGTTTAAAAAATTATTACAATTCTGCAGGACCGCTTCCTAGAAAGTGATTTCACCACACTTCCCATTATTTGTGGAGCTTGAAGGGAGACTTGTGTGGGGGTCGTCTCGTGTATTCCCAATGTTCCCGTGTTAGTTTTGGTGGATTGCTCACCTGATTGATTCGATAATCTGGGCTCTTCACTGGAGTCCATTTTTGTTTCCTTCTCAGCGGGTGGCCTACCTCTGAAGAGGAAGTAGATATCGCAAGGTTAGATCACTTTTTGTTATATTTACACACGGAGATTTCCTATCACTAACACTGTCTATTTCAGGCAAGGGGTTAATAATGGAGGGGGGGGTGATAGGAAGGATTATTTAGTGAGTCAGTTTAACTTTCATATCCTAGTAACAGTTATGGACAATTCGTAATGATATAATTTTATTCATGAGCTGTAGCATTTGAAAGCATTCAAATCTTCACCCTGTACCTGGAAAACTATATTCTGTTGGACAAGCAATCATATGAATCCTCATGTAGTTGATCAAGACCCATACTTTATAAAAAAATTGTCAAATTATAGCCGTTTGTTTTCTAATTTTAACGGATTATGGTATTGATTTTTATCTATTTCTATGAACATTGTCTTGTCATGCTGTAATGCAACACCCATTATTTTTCATTTGTATGGAGGGACTCGTGAGCTACAACTTAGATACATTAAGATCATTTCTAAGACAGTTCAATTTCGAATTAGAGCACAAAAATCAAATCGATGCATAATACCCAAAATAGCGAAAATCGAATTTTTGACACCCTGTACCTCGAAAACTCGTCATAGGATCGATCTGTAAATTGGACTACGTAATGAGAATGCCAAGATCTACAATATATCAAAATTTGAGCAAAATTAGCCGAAAGCCATTTTACGTACTAAATGTGCGGGGTCCTTTATATCTGTAGAACGGAAAGGCGCTGTGTTGCCAATGTTAAATAAATCGATTATCTTTACTCTCACTCTTAACTAGTATGGCTACAAACCTTAGCTGGGAGGGGTGAGGAAGAAATTCGGCTGTTCGGTGATACAAGCTATTGGTGGCTCTTAATGGTCAACTTCACGACTTGATTTGTTGTGTAGTGTGGAGTATTTCAGCACCAATCCGAAGGTAACAATTTGCAGTTCCTTCAGTTCGCCATGTTTAGACTGATTTGGATAATCAAAAGGAACAATTTGAAAACCATACAATTTTGTTACCGATCCTTGCAAATTGGATAGTCTGTAGAGCGATCGAGACAATTTTATACAACGTCACGTCAGTTTTTTTGTTGTACTGTACGTTAAATAACTAAAACATGTAGTCATCCGCCTCTGATTCTCCCATCAAATTAATCCCCTTATGACTTTGTGTCCCAGTTCCTTCTTCTTTTTCCACTAGCATCACATCAATCACTGCCAATAATGCAATGTCTGGTTTTTTCTCTTTGGATAAATATGAAGCAATATCACTTGAGCACCCTCTGTTTTTGACGCTGTTCATTTGTCGTGTGAATGCAGTCGAACACGAGCTGTCCAATTTAATTTCCAAATCCAGCCTATCTCACTTCAGTGTAAGGAAATTTTCATTCTTTGTTTATCGGTATGACTCCCAAAATGGAGTGGAATGGAATGGAGGAAAAATAGCTGTAGCAATGACACTGGCGTTGCATGGAGAAGCAACGAATATCTCACAAACCCTCACGGACCAAGAACAAGGGGACTACGAGCAACTGATTAAACATCTAGAATTACGGTATGGACAGATCCATCTAGAACATGTACAGCTCAAAAACCGCTGCCAGAAATCAAGCGAATCCTTACAGGAATTTGAAGTAGACATTGCATATGGTGCTCTTTTCAATAGGTGTTGTGTATGCAGTCGAACAGGTGCTGTCCAATTCAATTTTCAAATCCAGCCTATCTCGATTCAGTGTAGCTGCCAGTGTAAGATGAAAATATCCCTACACTGATATTTTCATTTTTCCGTTATAGGTCTAAAGTTTAAATTAGTTTATCAGAAATATTCTACTATACGCAGGCACCTCAGGCCACTTCTTGTATAACCCTCTTTGACTGGAAAATAATGCAAAGAAACTTTGTGATTCATTCATTAAGACACTGGGCAAATACCTACGTCTAGTAATGGCACTTTTGTTCTCTGTTGTCATTTCAAGATAAGTTAATCTGAAAACTTCGGACACTCTCACCCACCCAATGTCACTTCTTGCATCAGTTTGTTTTTGATTGAAAAAATGTAAAGAAACTTTGTAGTACAAGCTGACTGCTGCTAACGAAATACCGCTTATAGCAAGAAAAACCCAAAATATACATATATATATATATATATATATATATATATATATATATATATAAGGATGGATTTAGCGAGGGGCAATATATGAAAATATAAGTAAAAAAGTTATTGGGTATAACCCTCAAAAAGTTGTGCAACCGTAGACACGTGTTTCGAGCTTAAGCTCTCTTCAGTACGGTAAAATCAAGTGCGAAGATGTACCTCCGTGGCGACGTTAGTTGTTGCCTTGTGAGTACAAGGTCTTCTAACCGATGCCACAAATGTGTGGTTGGCTTCCTGTTGTTGACTTCCTTTGTTTCTATTTTTACATCCAAGTGTTGTACATCTTCGCACTTGATTTTACCGTACTGAAGAGAGCTTAAGCTCGAAACACGTGTCTACGGTTGCACAACTTTTTGAGGGTTATACCCAATTACTTTTTTACTTATATTTTCATATATTGCCCCTCGCTAAATCCATCCTTATTTGTATCTTCCTGGGTAGGATTGTCACGCTGGTAGCTATAGCTACCTCCGTGGCGACGTTAGTTGTTGCCTTGTGAGTACAAGGTCTTCTAACCGATGCCACAAATGTGTGGTTGGCTTCCTGTTGTTGACTTCCTTTGTTTCTATTTTTACATCCAAATGTTGTACATCTTCGCACTTGATTTTACCGTACTGAAGAGAGCTTAAGCTCGAAACACGTGTCTACGGTTGCACAAGTTTTACCAAATAATTATAGATATCGCAACCTTCGGGAAGAAAGCGAATACATGCACAAATCATCTAGAATAGTCTGAATTCTCACCAACCTTCAATAATTAGAATGTTAGCATCTACCGATAGGTTTCTTTCCAGTTTTACTCGACTGGGTAAACTTGGAAGGGACGTCAGCTTCTAAGCCTATGTCAAACGCTCGTAATGTCGTAATATCATCTAGGCAACCCCGTCAGCTCATTAAATCATTAAAACGAGCAAAATTTGACAAAAAAGCAAAATTTGACAAAAAGGAGAGAGATCTCGCTCAATTGAGCGAGCTGTGGCAACACTAGAAAAATTTGCAAACTTCTCAAGTTATTTTTTGAGGCGTTATCCAATTTAAAGCTTGTTACCTATGAACTGAACCTCAACTGAAGTGAACACATGGTGTTTAATTGGAACACGATTTTTCGTGAGGAGCTACTCTGAGTTACTCGGCGCAGCTACTCATTGGGAAAATTTGAAAACGGCTCAGGGGCTATTTTCTTGGTTGTTGGGTTTTTGGTTGACTATTACACGGGTATGCAATGTTATGGATTTTCCATTACAAGAATCCCAACACGATTTTCGAATACTTCCAAAAACAATACTTTGAGAATTGTGCCACATTCGTATTTTAGCTTATTGAACAAATCATGACGGTTTTCAATGTTTCCTAAGATAAATATGGCCATTAAAATAAAAAAATATATATATATATTTTACTGTTCTACTTTTTTTTTAACATGTTTGACTTATTCGCGAATGAAGGTTTTCTGAGTTCGTTAGTCTAGTTTGCATGCAAATCTTGTTGATTTTCAACACAAACGTTTCGGACACGCGATATTTGAGGTCAAAAGTGAGGGTGCGAACCGTCATTAAATATTAATCGCGGTCGGGATATGAGATTTGATAAGCTCTGGGAATAGTGAAAACTGGTGCTCCGAGAATGAAAACGCAAATAGCTAGTGTGGGAATTAAACCAAGAAAATTTTTGAATTTCCATCTTCGAAGTTGTACAAAATGGGAACTCCATTTGTTTTCCTGTCTAGACATAATGAATTTTTGACGTGACGAAAGACCATTCCATGGAGTGAAGGCTGAAATAAATTCCATAAAACTTTTATTATCGATTCGTGCGCCAACATTTTATACACACCAATTCTATAAAGCAGAGGCAGTTTTTAAGTTACTGATAAATGTATACAGTATTTCGTTTTCGATAGATGACCTCTGACTGTTAGTTGTTCTGGAGATTTGAAAAAAGTTGATTTGAATTATTTGGGGTTACTTTATCGAATAAGAATATTTTCCATTTATTTCCATTCATTTCTCAAACGGCAAAAGGTACCCTTTTCATCGAGATTCAATTTTATTGATTCACAGGCTTACCAGTACTTAAAACTGCTTATTTTTGGATTGTTTCATTCTTACCACAATTATGGAGTAATTCTCTTGGGTAATGCTACTGATCTAAAGAGAGTTTTCCATTTTTCAAAAAAGAGCAGCTAGACTCATAAGCAATGCAAACTACAGGGACACATGTCTTCCTTCAAAAAACATATAGACTACCACAATTTTTTTACAAGAAATGGAAACATGTTGATACAACCAAAATACCGACTCGCAGTGTCGGCAAGACATTCTGCGAATGTCAAAAGTTGTGCAACAAGCTACAAGCCGAGCTATCATTCCCGTAAAACACAAAATTTCGAGCTTCTCCTTCCCTACCTGGGTGGCAAAAATTATCGGAGGGGGTTTCCAATATTATCCCTATTTTTATACATTTTAAAGATTTTTGATCTGTATTTTTAAGATTTTTTTTATTGAGGGAGCAAAGGTATCCCCCTTTTTTGTTCGCAATAAATTTCTGCGTACGTAGCAGTTACATTTTCTCAAATATTACAATTTTGAAATTTTAGGGTATGGGAGGGTAGGGGGGTGGGGAGTCACTCGACACGTCAACGTATTTCTTGTCGTTCGGAGATCATCCCTGACATTACATTTTTTTAAATTTGAAAAAAAAAACTTTTCATTTTGATTTTTTCTAGTATTCCCCCACTCTCCCCAATTATCAAAAAAAAAATCAAAAAAATTCTGTAAATTCAGGAAATTATCCAAAGTACGACGACACCCGTAAATACCATTTTCCTGTTTCAAAAATCCGCGGGAACGCGCACAGCCCAAATGGGGAGTTGCAGAAAACCGATGTTTTATTCAATCTTTCTAAAATGAAGAGAAAGCTATTTAAAGTCAGGAGCTAAAACATTAGGTACATGTGCTCATGTGGCCAGTGTTTAATGGTTTTTGGATTATGCCAGGTACGAACAAAATGTGAAATAACCATCTACTCATCTCCTAAATGAAGTAACTGATGCAGCTGAAAGGATGGTACCGGAAAACATAGATCATAGTTAAGATACTGTAGACCTTTAAATTCCTTTAGTAACTTAATTCGTTTCGACATGTCTATGTTCATTGTTTTTTCCGATATCAAGATTAGCTTGTATGAATTTTATTTGTTTTTATGTAGTATATGTCGATCATGGTATAACATAAACAACATCGAGAATACCGATATACATATATGAATAAAATAATGATAGACTTGTCATCATATTGTCGGGATAAAAAAAAACTAATCATAGCAAGTTGACAAAACTTGTATATCCGACCAACAACCCCAAAGTAAAGGTAACATGAAAGTATCTCAGAAATTCACCAAGGAAATATTTAATTACAGGGAGATTTCCAAAAAAAATATCGATTCTCGGATTTTCTTCCACACATATCTTTTGAATAGCACTGTAATTATATAAATTATATATATTTCAAAATGACCTAATGTCACCTACTAACATGCAGTACAAAGTTTATAAAATTTTATTAAATATAGGATAAAGGGGCTTTCTGACTCGCCCTGTGCAAAATGTTTGCAAATCTTATTATCATACACCAACCAGAAGCAAATCCAGCAAGATATTGAAAGTTAAATTATATTTCAAGTCAGTCAGTTTAATTTTTGAGTACCCATGTAACAGATGAAACTTTTTCTGAAGAGGGACTGATATTTAGTGGCATTAAAACACTATGACAGAAAAAAATTCTTGATAGATTGAAGAAAATAAGAAATACATGCTTTTAAAAAATGGCTATTTTCCAACTTCAACACCCTGTATCTCTGAAACTATTCATAGGATTGAGCATGGACACTATTGTTCAGAAAGTCGTCAACTACAATAATATGCTAACAATACATGAAATTTCACCGAAGCCCATTTATCCATAAGCCGACTGCCTGGTCCTTTACTCCTCGTATATAAAGTAGTCAAATAAATAAATGACTGTTCACATCTTATTATCATAAATTATGATAAGTTGTGAGAGCCGGAAGATTGAATATTACATAAAAGCATATAGGCTTGAGTGTAATTTTGTGCTTCATGTAGGGCTTTATAAGCATATTTTACAAATCTGTCTATTTGGCATTTATTTGAAGATAAACTTGAATAAGATTCCATTCTGTAACGAACAGAGGCCGGTCCTGTTGTCTCATTTACATAGAACGCTTCACCGGCTTATGCCCGTGGACAGCGAATGTGACACCACTCACGTATGTCGGAATTTTCCGTAGGCATTGTTTAGAAAAGGCCGAGCCATCTAGAAGCGAAAAATCTCAGCTCTCGATTCCATTTTCGATTTTATTTACCTTCGTGTTCATTTGCTCTGTCTCGCCGGTTCCTATTCTTTCTTCGAGTAGGTTCACCATCACCACACAACAAAGTTATTTTTTCATGCCTTCTTGCTGTCCACGAGCGAACGCTGGTGAAGCGTTCTTTGCAAATGAGGCGGCAGGACCGGCCTCAGTTCGTTACAATTCATATTCCAGAATATGCTCTATGAAATAGTTAAATTCAAAATCGTTCAACTTTCACCGAACAAAATAAAAACGTTTCCAGGAAAGAAGACGCCTGAAAGAACGCTATCCAAGTCTTGCCTTAATCTACAAGGATCAGGAGCAGTGCGCTCTAATGCTCAATAACTACGAGGAACTGTTACAGTCTCGAACAATTTGTGAAGGAAGATGTGCCTTAGGTGAGCGATGCCCTACGGGGGTGTGCAGATCGGGAAACGCACAGAAACGCAGCAGGAGAAGGAACAGTAGGTCGCACTCGGAAATGAGGAGGAGTCCAAGCACAACCAGTACGAACAGTACTTCAAGCACTAGCAGTACCAGGCCTCGGTCTGGTCCTGCGGGGCTTCGAAGTTATACAGGTGAGTCGAAGATCCCGAACCACTCAGAAATAAATAGGGTCAATATGCGTGAGAGCTCTTTGAGGCTGGAATTGTTTTATAAAAAAGGGGAAATGTTCAAAAGAACTTGATATTTCAAACCTTTTATTGAACATATTTACAGGGTAAAATTATACTCGGATTCAGCTTTGGACTTCAGTGAAATTTACCCTAAATTTTCAATAAGCGCCTTTTAAATGTCCTTGTGGAATTTCATTAAAAATATATTTTCCTTTTTAAAATAGAGAATTGAGTGTATACTACATCTTTCATCTGTTACCTATAATGGTTTATGTTTCCCGTATCTTATCCAATCATGTATTTCTGTAACATTCATTCTGAAGATATACTGGTGTGTATGACTAGTTTTTACTTCAAGAATGAAAATCTGAAAAAAAAATATCCAAGGTTTTTTACTTATAGAAAACCGGTTTCGGTGAAAATCGCTGAAATTTCAATATGATGTAGCCCATGCCATCCTGAACAAAAGTTACCATTGCGCCAACTCTCTGAATCCCGGCGTTTGGATTCTACAGGGGGTCAAAGTCAAAGTCAAATACGCTTTTTCAAAAAATCCGGAATTTCATTTTCATCGTATCAATCTGAATTTTTATAATGGAATAGTCGACAATATGTGCATCGAAAAGTTGAAATGACAAAAGTTTCTAAAATCAAAACTGGAGGGTATACAAAGGGTTAAACTTTGTTTTTGGTAATTTTTATCTTACTTTTTTCGAGAAAATATTTGTTTTCTTGCATATCCATATACAATTGATGTTACTTACAGTACATGAGAGGGCGATCATATTTTGCATTTGAACCAACCATCCACCTTCAAGTATTTGGAAGATACGGGGCGATCAAAAATATTTTCAATTTCGGAAAAATGTATCCCTTTGTATAGTCAGCTTCCACCAATATACTTAGCTGATTTTTTTAAACTATGTAGCTTATATAAAAACAAATGTGTCAACGTCTGTGCTCATTACTCTGAATCCAAATAAAGTTGCGGCGATGGTCCAAAAAATAAGGAAAAGGGATGCTTCGTAATAATTTTGAAATGATTTCTAAAATCATCCGTGAATTTTTTTTATTTTCTGACATAATGTAGATCAGTCATTCTTCATAAAAAAGTTCTGCAGTACCTACCTCGCGAATGCCACGGTTTGAATTGTACAGGGGTTCGAAGTATCATTCGATTTCTCTAATAATAATAATAATTCCTTTGTAACGGAAAATAATATTGTGTCCTTGACAAACTTCGATACATTTCAATGACAAAATATTTGAAATGAGAATTCATGAATGTTTATAGTTTTCCTATATCTATTAATATCAATCCATTAATTTCAGTTTTGTAGAATGTTTTATAGAAATACGAGTTATTGTTACTGTTATTGTGTTCAATAGAAATATAAATTTAATATTTATAGTTCTTCATTATTTATCGGGTGTAGAAAAATTAGCGTATGCAACTCTGCTGTAAGATTTTTGCCTCATATTTTCCACTTTGTGGAAACATTTGGAGAGAAGCGACAGAAGGGTACTTCGACTTTGTCGATTTTATTCACATTTATTTGTACACTCCAGCAACACCTTTCGAACTTGTTCGAATCATTCTCCTGTAATGGTTATTAATACACTGGCATAAACCATACGAAACTCGCCTTCGGCTCGTTTTGTTTCCCGGTTAATGCTCCATCGTTACATGAACTTTGCATAAGATATCCTATTATAAAACAAGTATTGCGATTTCAGGCTCTGCCCCACCTTCTAGATCAGGTTCTCGCGTGGACTTGTCTACAGGAAACTCAGGAACGCTAACGGCACCCGCTACCCCCCAAGGAAGCCCTCCAATTTCACCGAAACGTCGAGGTACCGTCTACGAAATGTCAGTACCTCTTGCACTGAAAGAAGACGATTTCGAGTTATAGCCTTCGTTCTGGTTTTCTATGATTCAAGTTTTATGAAAGTACTTTTCTTAGGATACCAGTACAATAAAAAGCTGCGTGTTTCAGCTCAGATGGAACTAAACGACGTTATTGTGTACAGGTGCATGGTAAGTGGTAATTCGATCTCACATGGAATGTCGAGAGCATGTTTCAAAAAATTGGAATATTGCGGATTTCCAATTCAAAATTAGAAAGATGATTCTCTGACACAAGAACGCCAATATTGTCAATATGGGATATCCTACAGATGTACCGAATTTCAACATCAGATGTCCATCTAAATCCTTTTTGGGATTTCATTAGGTTTTCTTAAATGATTTGTGAAACATACTGAAAAGCTGAAACACCCTGTAGGTATCTGCTCAAATTCAGTGTTTTATCGTTTTAATCGAATGTTTACATTCAGTGAAACCCATAGAACTGTAATATGTACGTTTCAATGTGGATTGGTCACCTCAAAATGAACCAGTTTTTGATAACTCTCCCTTGCTGTCTCATCTGTCATTGTCATACAAAGAAGAATTTTACCCATTCTTCTCGAATTATCAAAGCACAGTATATCCAGAGATATAAAAACTTAATTGGTTTATATTCCAAAGAAAATAAACCACCACCAAAAACTGGAACCCTAATTTTGATTGTCCTTGTATAATCATTATCAGTCGCAATTATCTAATATTTATCTAACAAATCAGAGTTCCCGTACTAACCAAATTAGCATTGCTTCCGAAAATAACAAAAATAGAAAAAATGGTTAAAGCTTTCGTGACCGAAGTTTTCAGTGTCACAATTTTCAGTCGGGTTTATGGGCCGTCGTTTTTTGGAGTTTCTTCCAACGTTTCGCTAGCGCGAGTGGCTGCTTCTTCAGAGGCTTATACATCATGAATACTAAAGCAAAATAACCAAAGACACATTGAACATAAGATTAGCAGTTCACATAATAAACCAAAGACTATGTGGCAAACTATAAACACCATTCAGAAAAAAAATAACAAACCGAAAGATATTACCATATTTGAGGGAGAACATAAGGTGTCATGTTTTGATATGTCCAATAATTTCAATGCCCACTTTACTCAAACTGGAAAACAAAAGGACATTGATCTCAGATTTATGGAAAATATAGTGGCACTTTGCCCTAACTCAATTTTTTTCCATCCAATCACTGAATACGACCTTTTTGAACTAGTCAGAAAATTGAAAAATTCCAATGCACACGGACATGATCATATCTCAAACAATCTCTTGAAAAAATGTGTAGAGGAATTAGGTTATCCGTTGATCCATCTGATAAATCTATCTATGGAACAAGGAGTATTCCCTGAAAAATTAAAATCTGCACTCCAATCTTCAAAAAGGGCGACTCTACTAAATATGAGAACTATAGAGGAATAAGTCTTCTTTCTAGTATATCCAAGTTGTTCGAAATGAATATTAAAAATCAGTTACTAGCATTCTTCCTTAGAAATGAACTCCTTTCGTCAAACCAACATGATTTCATGCAAGATAGAAGTACCGAAACAGCCTTATATGATTTAATTGAGCATGTTGTAACAGCCTTAGATGGCAAGTTACAGATTTGTGGTTTGTTTATTGACTTCTCTAGGGCGTTTGATTGTGTCGATCACTACTTACTGATCCAAAAAATGCATCGATATGGAGTCCGTGGTGTGGCTCAAGACTTGATGAAGTCATACCTACAGGATAGGTCACAATGTGTAATAATAGTTCAAGATACTCAGAGTCAGTCCTTGCCTTGTAAACAAGGAGTACCACAGGGATCCATACTCGGGCAACTGCTTTTTCTTATATATGCAAATGACTTGATAAGCTATCTTCATAGTCTTTCGGAGGTATATATTGTGGCATAGCTGATGATACCAACTTTCTTGTCACTGACCACAATGCAGTAACACTTGCAAAAACAACAGAAACCATTTATGAGAGAGTAAGGACATGGGCCGATAAAAACCATTTAGCACTCAATATCAGCAAAACAGCATTGGTAAAATTTACAATTCACAACACCACCGAAACTTTCTAAATCTATGAAGACAGCCAACTAGAGATGACATCCAACTCAGTAACGAGAATGTTGGGTCTTACTCTAGATTATAAACTCACTTGGAGTCCTCATATTGATTCACTATGTGATAAACTGAGAAAGAACTGTTACGCATTGAGATTTATGTCAAATCATTGTGGAAAGTTCTATTGAATCTGAATCATGCCACTATTGACTGTCACTTACGCTATGCAATCTTGAACTGGGGTATGAGCTCTTCTGCTGAAAGAGTATTCATTCTGCAAAAGTATGCTGTAAGAATAATTGCCAAATTAGGATGGCGGCAGACATGCAGAAATTCTTTTGGAGAACTAAAAATACTCACAGTTGCCGGTCTATATATATAAATATATATGAGATGTGCATATACGTTCATAAAAATAAACAAAAATTTATGGCAAATCAACAAGACCATCCATATCCAACTAGAGCTAGAGGTTTACTAATACCGAATCCCCACCGAACCTCTCTTTATCAAAAGAGTCATCTCTACCTCGGACCGAAACTATATAACAAGTTAGATACGTTTATTAAGGATTCAGTGAATATTTCCATATTCAAGAGGAAACTAAAAGCATATCTTATAGAAAAAAATTGCTACACCGTTGAGGAGCTTTAATAACAATTTTTATAAAATGTAACTTATCTTCATATGTTTTAGTCAATTTTTTCATGTCAATTTATTGTTTTTATCTATATATTATTTGTTTTTACACTGACGCCTTCCTTGTTATTGTACAGAAATATTAATTGTTATAATTTTATACTTTTTAACAAGCGAAATAAATATTATTATTACTATTAATAATTTCAGATGACTGTAGATTCCGTCTGCGGAGATTGTACAATCTCACTAACCCTAATTGACCCCTTTCTACCTGCCGGCCTAATGTCGTTGATATCCGTTATTTCAGAACTGGGTTAGGCATATTTTCTATAACATTAATTGGCACCTTTTTGCCTGCTGTCTTAATGTCGTAGTTTTCTTTTGTTATTTTGGAATTTCTAAGAATGGGATTCCATATTCGGTTGAGGTTCACAGCTTTTTCTTTTCTGTTGAAATTCTCCGTGTGTTTGTGGATCGCTATGGCCACCCGTACAAGTCGGCTATGGTATCCCTTGTTGGGGGCAAGAAGTTTTACGTCCTCAAACAGAATCTTGTGGTTTCCTTCACTGAGCGCGTGTTCTGCCACTGCCGACTTGTCCGTTTGGCCTAATCTGCAGTTCCTCTAATGTTCCTTCAGCTTTGTTCCCATCGATCTTTTTGTGGTTCCCATGTATACCTTTCCGCAAGTGCATGGTATACGATACACCCCCGCTGCAGATAGTGGGTTTCTTTTGCCGACCTAAGGCTTTGTTGTATTTTCTTAGTGGGTTTGAAGACCGTTTTTATGTTGTGTTGCCCCAAAAGTTTTCTAATTCTGTCTGTGACCCTAGGAATATATGGAAGATACGCACGTGCAACTATCTGAGCCTCCTCCCTACTTTGTCTCGTGGAAGTCTTCGGTTTCATGGCTCTGTTGATTTCTGGTGCACTATATCTGTTCGATCTCAAGGTTTCTTGGAGATGTTCTAGTTCATCCTGTAGATGCTCAGGTTCACATATTCTCGGAGCACGTTCTGTGGAGATAATTCCTCGCTTCTGACTAGGATGGTAGTTTGATAGAGCATGCAGATACCTTTCCGTGTGCGTAGGTTTTCGGAATAATAATAACAATAATAATAATAGTAATTATTTTATTGCTTCTGAAAACGGGTTTACAGCAAGAAGTATGTGTGTGTAAGAATAATAATAAAAAAAATTAAATATGCTTAAAAAATAAAACAAATAACAATTTGCTAATTAAATAGTGGATTGTACAATCATAAGAGTATACTAAAATAAACATCATTCACTCAATATAAATGAACGTAGCTTGAGAATATTCCAGATATATTCTGAGATTTCGTTGGCTACAGAAATAGTTATATTCTCTAAGGCATTCATTAGTTCTTCCAGATTTTGAAGGCATTGTTTATTTTGTTTCATAACAGTGTAAATTAGGCTATCGAAGATTATATGAAATAAAGTTTCCTTTTCATTACTATTGCATTATCATAGTGAACTATGGAGGCATAAAACTGAAAAGTTCTACTTTGATTGGTATCACCAGAAACTTTGGACGATAATTCCGAGTTTCCCGAATTTTACTACCCCTATCTGAATATAAAGCACCGCACTGGATCTTAAGCGGCGCAAGAATTTGCATAATCATATGTGGAGGCCAGGACCGGATTTTATTAAAGTTATAGATATCACGTTAGCAGACTTCTGGTAATGCAATAATTGACTGAATAAATTAACGAATGAGTGGCATCGGATGAAGATTTATCTAAAGACAAATCGACGATTGACACTAAAATTTATATCATCAGAGAGTAACCGTGTATCTATTCGATAACTAAGCGAAATTCAACAAAAGTAAACATCCTGGCGACTTCTCCAAATAAAAGAATATCGTGTTCCACTTTCTAGTCACTCATAGTTTGACAAGTCGTCAAAAAGTTGGAGGGGGTTGATTTTGAATAAAACGCGTAGTAACACTCTAGATAAAACAGTACTAGTAGTAGTAATATTTATCATAGGATATATCGTAATCTTACAATAGACATAACAAATAATAACAATTCACAGTTCCACAGATATTGATAATGCAAGATGCAGAGTGCCGGCTATGCATGGAGAATGATGAAACGGCTGAACACATTCTGTGTATATGCCCTGCAGCGGCCAGAACCAGATTCTCAATATTTGGCGATACGACAGTAAGGCCAGAAAACCTGGTAAATTGTTCTCCCAATGCATTCCTCAATTTCGTCAAGAGATTGGATATGCTGGGAGAAATATAACCATAGGGTGTAGGGTGAGCCACAATAGGCCATTGGCCGCAGTGGAGGGCCTGATACGGGCCCACTCACGTTCAAACCTAACCTAACCTAACCTAGCCTAAGTCAGAATAAATACAATTTTCGCTGACGGAATCTCAGTCATCTGAGATTATTCATGATGTATAAGCCTCTGAAGAAGCTAGCCACTCGCGCTAGCGAAACGTTAGGAAGAAATTCCAAAAAACGACGGCCTTCAAACCCGAGTGAAAATTATGACACTGAAAATAGAAAATTTTCCATTTATGGCATGAACATTTCATGCCTAAACATGAACAGCAGCAAATTTGCATAGCATGAAACTTGCACAGTGAAATAGACCTTTCAAACGAAAATTTGTTATTCAATGACAGAGATGATGAGAGTTATGCTTTCTCAGGATATACGTGAAATCACTCTGTTAGTGGAATCGTAGGTTTTTCAAAAAATACCCTTCTCTTCCTTATTAATTTTATGCAGCTTAAATGTACCAAGTACGCATTTTATGTGTTTCAACATTTTTATACTCCATAGTGTGTCAATTAAATAAATTAGCTGAGTAATTCTACTATTGTTAAGTTTGCGAATCAATCGTTTAAGGTATTATTCATCTTCCTGTCCATATTTTTTTGGCTTCAACTACATACTTTTTTGAAATGATTCACGTAGAAAATATTTGAAAAACGTAGGAATTTCATTTGCATCTACTTAGTTGATTTTCTACGTCACATTTTGTATTGTATTTTTACTCAAACTTCTTACGATTTCTGTAAATTGCAAAACATTGGTCTAGAGGACGAAAGAAGTAAAGTTTAATGAATCATTTCTGTGAAAATGATAGGGAAAGTTTATATTTCGGTTAGAGAATCATTAGAGTCTTTTACTTAAATGTACAGAATGCGTTTGAAGCTATTCTCTTTTACATACAGAAACTCAAAATATCCCGCAAATAATTCGTTATAATACAGAAACCCAGAAACACACAGAAATAGATTGGAATAATGTGAGATCTGACCATACAATTTTCAACTGAAAATATAGCAATTGAAACCTGTCAGAAATTGCATTTCTCATAACGATAAAATGAAGACTGCATTCTGTAACAACAATAAAAATCTAAATTAGTAAAAATCTGCACTAGTACTACAAAGTAATTAGAAATTATCAGAAAATGATTCCGTTTAATTATTTCTATAACAGAAAATGAATACAACAGAATTTCACTTGAACATAATATTATCTGGATTTCATCATTTCCGGAAATTGTCGGACTGGATTCTCTCGACCGAGAATCTATCAGAATGTCCAACCCAACATCATGCGCCATCTGATTGGTAAATCATTGACTTCCTCAATGAATATCTGATTCCTCAATGTACGAGGCATATCCAGAAAGTAAGAGAACTCAATTTTTGTATTTAAAAAAATGTTTTTAAAAAAAATACAGGACAGTGCAGGTATACATATTACTTACTTTTCCACATTGTCGCCTTCTCGTCCTATGCATTTTGTAAGTCGTGGCACAAGCTTTTTGATGCCCTCCTCATAGAACTCTCCCGCCATCTCCTTCGTCCTCTTCAACACCTCTTTTTTCACCTCCTCATAGGATTGAAATTTGTTTCCAACCATGTAAGTCTTCAGGAAGGTGAAAAGTCAGGGGAATATGCAGGGTGGTTCAAAATGTCCCAACCAAACGATTTCAAACGGGAATTGGTGGCGTTGGCCGTTTGTGGGCGGGCGTTGTCATGCAACAAACACACTCCCTTCGTTAACTTTTTGAAAAAAAATTGTCACAGCACGACAGCCAAAAACTACTCTTACTTTGTGGACATGTCTCGTATCTAATATCATTCGATTTTCCATTTTTTATCAGAGGTATGTCAGTGGTAATGTGGTAATTTATTTAAATTGATGTTATTTGAAATATCGTGCGTACCAACGATAAACTCATATTTCTGGATCATCCTAAGGTTTTTCACTAAAATGGTTTGGTTAAACATTGCTTCTTTCCTCTGTTCCCGGATCCCATGTACTTTGTTATATCCATTTTGTCTATGTATAAGGTACTTGATTTTTAGAAATGCGTGTAAAAAATGTAGAATATCTTTATACTTATCTTTTTCATACTCCTAGCAAGTAAAAGCAATCAAATATAATCAAAATACTTGTGTGAAATATAATTTTATGGGCTTCAAGTTCAAGTGATCGGATTGAAGGTAGGCACAGAAAAACACTGCTCGGCAATTGAAGTGGCTGTTATACAACTGTCTCTGAATATATTTGAAAAAGAGTTAATCTACACTTATTTACACAATCATGCGGTGAAATAAACCAAATTGAATAATAAATGAGAGTTATAAATATAATCAAAAAACTGACCACATCCATATTATGTGAAAAATACGTTACATCTGAAAATGCCACTCGCATTTTTAAATGGCAGTTAAAATATGGTTTACAAAAAATTCACTTCTATATAATTTCTTCTGATTAATATTCAAGGGCAGTTGAAATAGCCTTTTACAGTAACATCACCTGTGTTTCCATTAAAAAGACAGATACAACAAAAAACGAAAAAGAAACGCCTAAAAAACCATTGCTGAGCGTAAAGTTCATTGATAATATAATAAATAGATATTCTTAATGTCAAATTTCGGGATATTTTTTTATCGAGATCAATTGTCGAGCAGTGTTTCTTCAAACTCTGTGAATGTAGGTTGTGATATTATACGAAATGAAAGCGATGAAGAAGATTTGCATGCATTTTAACACTGCTTCATTCCATCCCTTCGTATAGTGATAATTTAGGTGATAGACTAGGAAATAGTGCTACAGGAGCATCCTCAAACTGGCGAAGGCAACAGTTTCCTATTGTAGTTGTACCTGAACCATGCAAATAAATTGTTATATAATAATTATCTTGTAAGAAAATAGCTGAACGACAAAAATGTGAAATGTCCATATCTTGTCCCAACGGAAGTTAAAGCGTTTATATTTGAGCTAAAAACATTAGGTACTAGCGATATGTTGACACCTAGTGCGGAAACTTTTATATTAAACACGCCGTGACAATTTTGATGTATTTTGACTCTATAAATTGTAAAATTTTGATTTATTATTTTCGACATCGAGCCCAGACAGTTACCAAACAATATCAAAAAATTGCTTTGAAACATTTGTACTAGGGAAATACTCTTGCATGAACATTGAAAATATAGTTCCTAACATGTATGAATGATTTAGCTGCCTTTTTTATTTTCAGATAGTTTAAATTGTATGAATTAATTTTTTTATCAACTGACCGCCTCTTTACGATGAAAGCTCAGAAGTCTTCGTAAGGGCTAGGAAATATTAGGGTTTTACTTTTTAACGTGCGATCCCCACGATGCTTCAGTAATTTTTAATAGAAACAAAAAATGTTCTTGACAAAATAACAGTCAGTTGTTGATAAAATCCAACCAATAACACTTCCGTTTTCTTTGTTACGTATCTTCAATAGGACTCCCTCTATTTTATTTTCAAATTGAAACTATATCTTCTGAAATTGATATTTCCGAAACATGTGTTTAGTAATTATGAAATATTGTATAGGTAAATGTCTGGGTGGTTGAAGAAAATATTCTAATTTATTGAACTAGAATTCGGTTTTCGTTTTATCATATATTCAAAAATAAAATGACGAAAGGGACCAGGTAGACAGTTGAAACCAGCCCTGAGGAATTAGAATTTGTGGCAGTAAGCTCCCTTAAAGACGAATAGGATCAAGTTGAACTTTTTAAGTTGAAAACCACCCTTTCCAGTATTTGGTAGATACTAGATTCATCATAACAACGGAAAATCAATATCAAATAAGTCACTAAAATAGGACTAGCTAGCTTTACAACACAACATTTTAAACTAGTTGAGAGCACTTGGATTTTTTAGTTCTTTTGATGTGATTAGTTTTAATGACTTTAAACTTTGGTTAAATGGTCACCTGATTCACTTGTCGAAGGATCATCAGAAAATAGGTAAGTATAACTGGTATATTCACCTAGACAGTCTCAAGAAATTTGTAACAGGTATTCAGAATACTAATACTACTACTATTATTTTTAGGAAATATTCGCAAGGGGCTATTTTTTAAAAAAGGTGATTAAAAAATCACATGTCATTCTTAACTCAAATGCAAACAGTTTTTTGTTATTGAATCACTACTGCACTTGCAGTTGTAAATTACCTATTGGACGGCCTGAATCGGCCTCTGTAACCCTCAAAGTTCCGAATCTCAACTCAAAATGGCCAAATCAATAAATATTTGCCTTGATATTTTAACAAATGTTTTGTTTTCTGCACAAATTGGTTAAAACATACAGGGTGTTGCCAAATAAGTGCGAATTTAGGAGATCAATCCTTTAAAAATCAAAGGGTGGCTTTCATGATGTCCCTAAAAAGTTACACGCTTCAAAAAATGATAAAAACGTTTTTTTAAGTGCTGAAATATCAAAGAAATGGCATTTTGTGGGCGTTTTATACTAATAAAAATATTAATGAATATTTCTTTAATTTTGTTGGTATTTTAAAGAGGCGAATCATACAATCCCTATTGCTTTTGTTTACATGTTCATAAGGCTCTCTTTAATTTTCGACGGGGATTACCTCCTAAAAACGTTCGTACTTATTTGGCTACACCTTGTATAAGTTTTTAATAAAATCATCTGAAAATATCTCGAATCGGTCATTTGTGTTTAATTTTCTATTTGAAGAAACTTCTTTGAAAACGTTGCTCAATTATTTGTACAGAATGACAATCTTATACATATCATATATGAAATTAGTTTTGAGTGAAATATAAAAAGGATATATTCCTTGTTAAACTTTTAGTAATTGAATAACAACAGATTACTTGAAGTCGTCCACTGTATAGGTAACATTTTTTTAATATTCGAACAAAACTTAAATCAATAGAGTGAATGGATAGGAGCACCAGGCTTGGTCCATGCAGCACACCATAAAAACTATTTATCAGAAATCAAATGATTCAAAGAAATACTTATCTATCTTCTGTATATTTCCTTAATATTACCAAATTCATAGATTTGGGATTCCACAATCTTCGAAGTGAGATTTGCTAGTGATTTTGATTTTGTACATCTCAATATGTTAGTACCTAGTTGTCACAGAAACTATATAATTTAACATTTATATGTGTAGATTGGAGTTTGATGTTATTTACAGAAAGAGAGCAATAACATATCTATACAGGATGGACAATTTTTACTTATCTCGAAATAATATGGCGAACGTATGGATTTTGAAAACTGAGAAAGCGCAGTGGAAATTCGTGGTTTTTATTCGCCATTTTACTGTCCAAACGATAAATAAGCTTTCTTATACGTTCGGGGCATAAAAAAATATCATCCTGTATATCCACAGAAAATGTGTTGCTTCAGAAATGGGATACAGATGCACTTTACCGGACCTGCCAAAAATAATTGCTAGAAAATTTCCAAGTTATTTTGATCACCGAATCTGAATTTGCACACAAACGTGTCCCACAACATCGTTTCTGGTCATTTTTAGGACAAGCAAATTTTTTATACAGATACATATTTGAAATGTTATATTCTTTTGCATCGAATTGAGTTTTTCTGTTTCCTTTACCACTTTTTGGTAATATACAGGGTGTTTGGGAGAAAACTGCAGAAAATTGAAAGGGAAGCTAGGTGATGTCATACGATCTATTAGACCAACATTGATAATCCGTATAGTTTCGATGTTTCTGAAATTTTACTGAACGATAAGCATGTTGATTACAAAAGTTCGAAGTTTGAACCACCATTTTGAACACATTTGCGCGCTTTATTGCGTTCTTCCGGGGTTGTTATACTGAGACGCATTTCTTGAAGAAGTGGTTTTGCGGCCGATTATCTTTCCTTTTAGGTTTTCTACTGGCGTCAAGTCTGGTGATCTGGCGGACCAAAGGATGGCTTCTGTGCCTATCCAGCGGTTGAGAAATGTTGCAATCAGGTATTCTCTGAACTCTGAATGTGCGCCAAGTGGCAATATAAGTTCAGTATCAATTTTGGGTGAACTATTCCTGCTGTTTTATTATAACAGACCAGAAACCTTCGATTACCAAAAAATGATAAGACTTAGAAAGAAAATGTTGGTCAAATCGATACTAAATGACCCCACCTCACAAACACTGTACATATTGGTAAAATGAAGATATAGTCGATTACCACGTAGACCAAATCGACATTATTTCAATAGTGCAGAAGTACTTGAAATTGTGATAAAATGAAAATAAAATTAACTGTAGTAATCATTTAGAAAAAAACCGCGTTCTCTATACAAAATTAGAAAAGTCGCCAATTAACAGAACATGCAAAAGTATTCAAAATACTTTTCTTTCCACTCATTGAAACAAAAATAGTCAAACACAAAAATCTCAGGGATTGTATTGTCATGAAATTGGTTTTTATGTTCATTAATTTTACCTGACATAAAAGGTTATAAGTACCCATCGTGTTATCTAATTAAGGGCCGGTATAAGAATATGGTGTAAATCTATAATCTGAAGCAGTTCATTTTCTAGATAATCTAAAAGTAAGTTGTTTTAAAATTATATTATAAACCAGCAATATAGCAAGTATATAGATTGTTATTTAGAAGCTGATAGCTTTATAGATGAACATTGTTGACAAATTTATTGAAATGTGAAAATTAGCAAAAAGCTAAATGTTCCCGAACCAGCCTCATGTGGTTCGTTTCGAATTGTTAAGGAATGTGTTTTTACGGAACATTCTGAAGGTGAAGGTTAATGCAGGTATAAAATATTAACCGTTTTAATCATTCATATATCATTGTTTTCGGACAAAAAAGTACAAATATTCGAGAAAATTGCTTTTCGGGAAATAGCTAGTTTTAATACAGTGTGCCCAAGATAAGAATGAACAGCATGGGGATATCGGAAACGGTAAGAGATACGGGGTCGATTAAATTAGAGAAAAGTAGCGCATTTATGTGCCCAACAATATGTCATTTAGATAGTTTTAATATTCCGAGTAGTTACGGAGATATCCGAAAAAAACCGAAATTTGAGAATTTTGTTTTTATTTTCTCCTAGGTTTATTTTCAAAGGAAATGTAAAACAAATAGCACTTCGTCATGGCCACTTTTTAAGGACTACCTGATAATGTAAGCAGAATTTTTCTGCGACGTTTCTTCTTTCAGAAAACATCATCAACTTTTTGTTTTTATATGGGCCGAAACTAAAGCATACCGTGTATACGACTCCATTTTTCATTGTGAATACAGCAACGTATCACACAGTATGATTTCAGAACCATTTCTCGCGCAAATTGAAATTTAGTGATTACCTGTTTTTCTTCAATTTTAGATAGTAGGCGCTGGAAAAAATGTCATATTTTGATACATGAAGTAAATTAATTAGTCTTATTTATACAAGTATAAATTTTAACTTACCACTTGCCGGAATTTTTGCGTTGTTGAATACAAAGATAAGTCGCAATATCAAAATTTTAGTTTATAAATGTAATTGTAATGTAATAATAAGGAGCTAATATGTATTACAGGAAAATAAACAGAAACTTATAACATGTTTTCAAATAACCCGCCGTAATTTTATAAGCACAAGTACGCTCTTCTCACAGACGAATTTAAAACTTGAGTAAACATATTCGGAAAAATATTGTTAAAGGATGCAGTAACCGATCTTAGCAAATCTTCTTCATTTTGATAATTATGATTAGAGTACACTTGATTCTTGATATATCCCCAAAGGAAAAAGTCTAGTGGGGTTAGGTCGGGGGACCTTACAGGCCAGGATGTATCACTATGAGTACCAATCCACTGTCCTGGGAAGCGACGGTTCAAATAATCACGAACAATTCTAGAGTTATATGCTGGAGCACCATATTGTTGAAACCAGTAGCTGTGAGTAACCGCTAATGGCAAATTATCTAGAGCGTCTTCCATGTCATTTACTAACAAATTTATGTAGCGCTCTGCTGTTAAATTGTTTTGGTAGATAAAAGGCCCAATTACGAGGGCTGACAATAAAGTAAGGTCTCCAATTTTTTTTTTTCATAGAAAATGACATTTATTTACAAAAAGCGATACACCGTTGGAAAGGCCAAGGTCTTGGCTACTTTTCTACATAATCGCCATTTTTTTCCAACACCTTGCGCATCCGCACGATGAACTTGTCTATGCCGGCAGAATACCACTCTCCGTCCGCCTCGCGCAGCCAGGTGTTGACCTCTTTCTGAACCTCCGCGTCACTATCAAACTTCTTCCCTCCGAGATGTTTTTTCAGGGCGGGGAACATGTGGTAGTCACTGGGGGCCACGTCGGGACTATAGGGAGGGTGATCGATGATTTCCCAGCCAAATGTCTTGAGCAGGTCAAGGGTAACGTTGGCTGTGTGCGGGCGCGCGTTGTCGTTGTGAAATTTCACTCCTTTGCTCAGCAATCCCGGGCGTTTGTTTTTTATGGCACGACGAAGCTTTTCCAGGGTCTCACAGTACCTTGCTGCATTGATAGTGGTTCCCCTTGGCATGAAATCCACCAACAATACCCCGTGGCGATCCCAAAACACCGTAGCCATCACCTTGCCGGCTGACAGTGTCGCCTTAAACTTTTTGGGTTTCGGAGAATCGCTATGGCGCCATTGTTTGGACGACTCCTTTGTTTCGGGTGTGTAGTGATGAGCCCACGTTTCATCCCCCGTAACAAACCCTTCCAAAAAATCATCGCCTTCCTCTTCAAAACGGGCCACAACTTTGGTCGCACATTCCACGCGCCGCTTCATGTGGTCTTCGGTCAGCTGTTTCGGCACCCATCGGGCAGAAACTTTGTGGTACTGCAACTTGTTCACAAGGATATGACGGATTGTTTCGCTGCTACACACTCCTCCAAGCTTCTCTTCCAAGTCCCTAATTGTCGCACGGCGGTTTTTGAGCATTTCTGCCTCCACTGCTTGAACAATCGCATCCGAGACCGACGGTCGGCCACTTCTCTCCTCGTCGTGAACATTAGTGCGCCCGGAATTGAACTCGCGGCTCCACTTACGCACGTTTTTTATGTCCATACACTTTTCCCCGTAAACTTCAACTAGTTGACGATGGATTTCAATAGGTGTCACCTTTTTCGCACTCAAAAAACGTATTACAGAACGCAATTCGCACTTGGACGCTGACGCGAGTGGTACCTCCATCGTTGACGGCTGCTCAGCCAAGACTGAGCGGTCGGGGAAGCCTCACCCAGCAGCAAAGTGGTAGTGGGGGAACCAAGGAACACGGCGGTGTTGCCAGATTTCGCCTAGCGCGTGATCCGGCGAAGTTGCAGCGTTGGAGACCTTACTTTATTGTCAGCCCTCGTACATTCGTACCGAGAATTCCAACCCACATGTTAAAACCGAAACGATGTTGATGTCTGGACACTTTGTGAACACGCGGATTTTGTTGTGACCAATAATGAACATTCCGCCTATTAAAAATACCATTGTTGGTGATCATACTTTCATCAGAACAAATTATTTTGAAAGGGATATTTTCATCGTCTTGGCATTTTCTAGTGTACCATTCACAAAAGGTTCTTCGCCTTGCATCGTCACCTGGTCTGAGTCCATGACAAATCCTAAATTTATATGGATGATATTTATTTTTTCTTAAAATGAACATATGACATTTTTTCCAGCGCCTACTATCTAAAATTGAAGAAAAACAGGTTAAGTAATCACTAAATTTCATTTTGCGCGAGAAATGGTTCTGAAATCATACTGTGTGATACGTTGCTGTATTCACAATGAAAACTGGAGTTGTGTACACATCAACATCGTTTCGGTTTTAACATGTGGGTTGGAATTCTCGGTACGAATGTAATTGGGCCTTTTATCTACCAAAACAATTTAACAGCAGAGCGCTACATAAATTTGTTAGTAAATGACATGGAAGACGCTCTAGATAATTTGCCATTAGCGGTTACTCACAGCTACTGGTTTCAACAACATGGTGCTCCAGCATATCACTCTAGAATTGTTCGTGATTATTTGAACCGTCGCTTCCCAGGACAGTGGATTGGTACTCATAGTGATACATCCTGGCCTGTAAGGTCCCCCGACCTAACCCCACTAGACTTTTTCCTTTGGGGATATATCAAGAATCAAGTGTACTCTAATCATAATTATCAAAATGAAGAAGATTTGCTAAGATCGGTTACTGCATCCTTTAACAATATTTTTCCGAATATGTTTACTCAAGTTTTAAATTCGTCTGTGAGAAGAGCGTACTTGTGCTTATAAAATTACGGCGGGTTATTTGAAAACATGTTATAAGTTTCTGTTTATTTTCCTGTAATACATATTAGCTCCTTATTATTACATTACAATTACATTTATAAACTAAAATTTTGATATTGCGACTTATCTTTGTATTCAACAACGCAAAAATTCCGGCAAGTGGTAAGTTAAAATTTATACTTGTATAAATAAGACTAATTAATTTACTTCATGTATCAAAATATGACATTTTTTCCAGCGCCTACTATCTAAAATTGAAGAAAAACAGGTAATCACTAAATTTCATTTTGCGCGAGAAATGGTTCTGAAATCATACTGTGTGATACGTTGCTGTATTCACAATGAAAAATGGAGTCGTATACACGGTATGCTTTAGTTTCGGCCCATATAAAAACAAAAAGTTGATGATGTTTTCTGAAAGAAGAAACGTCGCAGAAAAATTCTGCTTACATTATCAGGTAGTCCTTAAAAAGTGGCCATGACGAAGTGCTATTTGTTTTACATTTCCTTTGAAAATAAACCTAGGAGAAAATAAAAACAAAATTCTCAAATTTCGGTTTTTTTCGGATATCTCCGTAACTACTCGGAATATTAAAACTATCTAAATGACATATTGTTGGGCACATAAATGCGCTACTTTTCTCTAATTTAATCGACCCCGTATCTCTTACCGTTTCCGATATCCCCATGCTGCTCATTCTTATCTTGGACACACTGTATATAATTCAAAGTACCTATGTTAATACCCACAAGTTCTCCTTTTCAATTTTTTTATAGTGACCAGTTTCATTAAGGAGCTGATTTTAATACTGAGAGTCAATTCTAACAATACGCACACGATTAGTTTAGAACTACAAAAAATACTATCCATAATAATTCGAAATGAACTATAACATAATTATAGACACAAACGTAGATCAATTGAACACGCTACACATACATATATTCATTGATGGCAACAAAGCATATAAATATGTATTATAATGTTATTTTTTGTACAAGTTTGAAGTTGGTGTCATTTATCTTTCTAATAAAAATTATTTACCAAACTTTCTGATGATTTATTTCACATTTGTTTGAATGTTTTAGACGATGTAGTAACTTGATTACTTATATTTCGGACGTCCATCATCTTAATGGTTGAAAGATTTCTATCTCTTTCAAATTTTTTCACAACGTTTCAATTGCTTGAATCCGCAATCGTCTTCTGGTGAATAGTGACAAAATCAGATGCTACGCGACCTTTTATAGGTCTATAATTAAGTGTAAGTAATTACGCGCGGTTTTGTGGCGCGCGTGGTTTCGCGCTTTTTCTCCCTCCAAAACGGTCCATGAGCGGTTTCCATGCGTTTTTAATTTCCACGCTTGGTTGACTGAAGGCACCATTGGCTTCTATGTAGGTGGTTTCCATAAATTTCCGTTTGAACCAATGTTCCTCTCAATGAAGAACACTAGCTTCGTCCCAGAGAATTCGGTGGTGTTTTATCTGGTCGCGTAGCATCTGATTTTGTCACTATTCACCAGAAGACGATTGCGGATTCAAGCAATTGAAACGTTGTGAAAAAATTTGAAAGAGATAGAAATCTTTCAAGCATTAAGATGATGGACGTCCGAAATATAAGTTATTTCACATTTATTATGCACTTGGATTTCTGTTATGGACCGTCAGATAGTGACAGATTTACGCATACAAGCCTCGAATAGGGTTGAAAAGTACATCGATGTTGAGTAAAATGGAGGAAAATTAACGAGTGGCTCCTGGGGAGAACATATGGAAAATTCGATTTTCCATGGAAAATTCTATTTTCCATATTTTAATGCGAGCCGTGTTGACCTAATCATTAATTAATAGAACCTGGCTTCGGAATACCAAAGGCTTGAGTGTTGCAGGTAGCTAAAGGGTTAAAATGAGGGCGTAATCTTGTGAGGAAAAATCAAGATTTTAACAGATTTTCCCACACAACAAAAGTAGAAATATCAGCCAATAGCTATTTCTTTTTCAATCCGTAAAATATCCAATAAGCGACAGTTATCTAAGTGTCTGGTACAGTTAAATGTCACCAACTTTGGGAAATTATCAAATGAAAATGCAAAAAACTGTTTTTTAAACTTTTATTGAAATAAAAAAAAGAATTATAAGTATAACAACTGAATGGCACACAATTGCATTAATCTAATAACTAGAGTGTGGTAACTATAAATTATAATAAACCAGATATAAAAATGTTACAGAGATTAGTGTAAATATAATATATAAAATATAAAGCCTATGCAGGTATCTATTTTAACATAATCAAAGAAAAATGCATATGATTTTCAAAATTAGATTTCCATCTCACAATAATTTTGTTTTTGATAACATTGGCAAAACGTGTATGGCACGGCATATTTGGGATAAATTTAAGAGAGAAAAAGAAAATGTGCCAAAAGAAGGTTCATTGGCTCCCGAAATGAAAGAGATTTTTGGTATCATCGATTCTTTAAATTGTTTCGATAAATAAGTGAAATGGTTCTATTTTTTCGTGCAGTTAATGAATGCAGTGCAGAAAAGAGTTGCAAATTAGCTTCAACATGTGCATATAAAAAAATATATATTATGTCTCAACAAGTTAGTTCGAGGGTAGTTTTATGAATATGCAAAAGTACAAGTTTGTGATTGAGCAACAAAGTTCTGTGAAGAAAAATCAGTCATGACTTTAAACATTTGAAAATACTAATTTTGTTTTTTAGTAATTTGTTTTTCTTTTGGAAACATAACAATTCGGTTATATTTTATAGCAATGATAATCCACCTGAATCATGATAAAGAGTCATAACTAAGAGTCGTGAATTGAACCTAGCAAAATCTTTCCCCACAGATGTATTTCTTTCATACTATACAGCACAAAAAAGTCTGCATCAAAAAACATGTGAATAGGCTGTTGCTGAAACTTTAATAGTTCAATAACTAAAATGATGTAGAGAAAACTGCATCTGAATGGTTTTGTCTTTGAAAAAAGGCCATTCAGTAACATGGAATAACTCAACAGTATTTATTATGATTATTTTCCAATAATATTCAGTTTTAAAATTGGTGTTTTTTTTATTTTGCTTATACTGCAGTAAATCATTGTAAATCATTGATGATTAGATCAACTGGATATTCTTACTGAAACATACCGTATAACTGGTTACCACTTTTGGTTACCTTTGTTCCTTCAGAATATTTTCTATATGTACACAAAACTATATCAGCAACAAAGGGATGTATAGAGCGATTCTCAATGCATTTGGTTGAAACTTCATATGTAGCCAGTCTACCAGTACAAAATATAACAAATACACGCGATGGAGATTCAAGTATTCAACTGGACCACTCTACAATGGTTTGTCCCCACTTTCAATCGTTATGGGCTTACTAAATTAAATATTAAATAGCATCACTGCGAATACTGAAATGAGACTTAAATAGGAAGAGGAACAGTGGTCCAGTTGAATACTTGAATCTCCATCGTGTGTATTTGTTATATTTTGTAATGGTCTACTGGTTACATATGAAGTTTCAACCAAATGCATTGAGAATCGCATATGCCGATAAATTTCTTCCGCTTTTGTATACTGTGATAACTCTAGTACCTCTTTGAGACAAGTGAATGATATGACAATTACAATTCAACTAATCATGCACAACTTTGAACAAAAAAAAGGTACCAAGGGCGACGAAATTTCCAATGGCAATTCAACTGCAATCCAGCTGAATATCAAAAGGAATATACTAGTTATTATTCTTCTGAGCCATTGTCAAAACAAAATGTTGTGTTTCAAGATATATAAATGGGGATCAATCTGTGCGGCACCGATATGGTTAAACACTGAGCAACTATTATTGAGCACAGCTGAACAACACAATGGTTTACACAATGTGTACAATGTGTACTCTCTTGACATGGTACTTCTTGCAGCCACTTTTCAACAGTTTGTCAACTTCTAACAAATTTTCTCCAATAAGTTCATTAGCAGTCAACCAGCTGGTACCTCAAAAACGTTTATCTAATCTACCCACCTTTACAAAAACTAAACTTCAAATTAAGCATGAACAGCTTTGATATGTTCATGTCAGACCTTGTCCTAGACTAGAAGATCCTCTATATTTTGGTTGTTGCCTATAAATACTAATAGTACAAATGAACTGAGATATACATTTTCCACTATCAGAAACTAAATTAGATGATATTTGTGAATTGAAAATTATGTCGAAAATAATGATGTTCAATTTAGAAAAATGGATTTAAAATCACTTTGAAAATTTATTTTCTACAATTTATATTTACATGAATTTTCAGAACATTTATATTTCAATTTGTTTGTGAATTGTTTCTGAACAAATATTTTTGTTCAGATTGTCTTTCTTCAACCAAATACATTTTTATATTTAAATTTTTTGGTACTGTTTTACCTGATTGTTTATTATTCAATAAATGAAGTGGTAACATAAAAATATATACAAACATGTAGACCACTGAACAATAGCATCTGACGGAGATGTGGTAAGAAAGTAAATATAAACATGTAGGCTCAATCAGTTTGCTAGATAGAGAGAGCTCATCCAGACAGCGTGAATTATAAATTTCTTCTGAACTGCATATTTTTGCAACAAATTGCTAGTATCTACCAAAATATCAGGATCTAAAAAAACATTTTGTTCAAACATTAAAAAATTATTAAATAACATAATAACAAAGTAAGAAGTATTGTATCAGCTGCCTCTATATAGCGATCAAATACCTACATGATGAATCAATTTTGTGAGATTTGAAAATGTGGTAATTTAGTCTCAACTCACGGCAAATAATAATAATAGCCGTCCTCTACCCGCATAGGCTATGCTTTTGGGTACACTGTAAGAGTGTTTATGAGGAAGCATTATTATCACAATTATCATGGACACAACTGATTTAGTTTCTGAAAAATGGATTCATGGGCATATAGTGACTTTTCATGTTTAAACATATATATTCCTATGATTATCTTGAAATTTCTTGTTCCTGGTAACAATTACAACACTAAAACTAATATTTGGCAACATTTTGGTCTCGAATGGCATAAATTGGAGCAAAAATGTTTAATTCAACCATACTCAGACTGCACAGAAAGGCTAAATTCTCCTGGATTTATTGTTGTTCCATGGTACCAGATCCGAGTATCCACAAGAACTACATTTGAGAAGTAAAATAAGTTAAATGTCTTTTTTAACTAGCAACAATAACAATAAAAAAAGAAACTGAGAGACACACTAACCTGCATCTCCAGGTTCAACCATGAAAGAAAAAGGCTGGCAGACACTTTCGCACTCAGGTGGAGGATGCAAGTTCCAAACCTTAGATCCTTTCAGTTGAGCCTGCCACATAAGGCGATTTATAAAATCCAGCTGAAATTATACAAATGTAACTGACATACTCTTGAATGGGGACAAGATATATCTTTCAGATATTTATAGGATGTTGAATAACTAATAGGATGATCACATCTCCTTGCTCTTTCTCATGAAGGAGATTAGAAACAATTCTGAACAGAAACAAGTAATCTCACTATATCATTTAAAGAGACAAATGTTTAGATAGACTGCCAAACCTAACCTAAATCGGGAATAACAGATACCCATGTCGCCGAGAAATTGCAATAAAATTATACATTATGTGTACACTCACATGCATGGTGGCACCATCATCATATCCCATAAACACATACTCTTTCGAAGGAATTTCACAATCTTCTGGTAAAAAATGTGGTTTTGGATAATGTTTTCTCATCTCTTCTAATACAACTGGATGACAATTTCCCCTAAAATATTTCAATGTATTTTCATGTACATAGATGGCTCATTGACTCAAAAATACCTACCAGCCAACATACCAGGACTTTTCCAATGGATTGTTTTCAGATCGTTCTTTACTCATCATCAAAACGTCTCTTATTGACATGAAATCAGATTTGAAATGTAAAAATTGGCATTCTTCGTCTACACTTTTGAATGAGTCTTCAGTTTCCTTGTAAAGATTTTGGAAATATTTGAGAGATAACACCTGCATAGCAGGCCAGTGCAAAAATGCCCCTTTTATCACAATAGGTTTAGAACTATAGGCATATGGCAGAAATTCATTTTTGGTAATATTTGGCAATATGATCGGTTCAAGTGTATTGGAGCAAAACTTGCAGTCTGATATCGGACGTGTGGCTTCCCATATGAAGTAGTTATTAGGTACTATACACCTAACCCCTAGTATATAGTTGAAACCATCAACGAAGTAACCTAATTTATACGATAGAATAGCTATTACTATTGATAAAACAAAAAGGTTTTTTCGAGTGAATTTGGAAACCCCTTTCAATGTTAATTGTTTTTCCAAATCTTCTAAATGGCATCCTAAGCTGATATAATGCTTATTCACTTCGAGTAAAGATCTTTTCAGCTTTAGTATTTCCCCTTCGTCAGCTCTTCTTATAGTCATTATTTAAATTACATGTTTGTTAGAATATATACAAAACTTTAATTGATAATACGAAAATTGAAAACAGAAGGCTAAAAGTTAGGTTACTGTACTAGTGTACTGTCACTTTGACAGTCCGTGACTTAGAGTTGCCACGTTGCCAGCCCCTCCCGATTTTTTAAAAGCTCATTCATACCCTTGCATATATTCGCAATTTTTGGAAATGTAGTAACATCTGACCCAAATACTGAACAATAACATGTTGTCATTCATCATTCATCAATTTTTTTTCCCCGAATGACTTGAATCGCAAAAACATTGCGAATATTCGTAAGGGTATGAACGAGCTCAACTATTGTGTTCTTTGGGCGGGTACAACCTCAAAAGCGTTCTTTTGACACTCTTCCGAACGATTGAAGAACTTAAGAGTTAAGAGATCAAGCAGTGTTGGCAAGTCGCGCTCACTCAGTGTCTTAGTTTACTCTTTTGGGGAGTTCCCAACTAAATGTCATCGACGTTACTCTGGGAGTTTCAAATATTTACTGTTGTGAATCCTATTTGGCTTCTTCACTCTTAATATGAATGATAAACACGCCACTGCTTCCAGGATCCCATCATAATAATAACTGATGTGTCCTCACTACCCCTCCCTCATTCCACAATCAACAAACCCAAAAATCATTCAGTCGAAACTAAACAAACAACAAATTTCAAATAGAAAATTCTAAAATTCAAATGTTTGATATTTACATTTACTAGTTTTTGTAAAAAATTAAGTTGGAAACATTTTCATGTGATTGAGTTGATTTATGTGTGAACTATTACAATGGATGTAGAATATAATAGTGATGAAATAAAATGGCTAATACTGAATTCGAAACAACCACTTCTCTTCAAACACGTTTTGAAATGGGCCCTTTTGGACTGGTCCCTAGAAGATTGGAGTAGAAATATTGGTGATGAAAACATGACTTTTCGTTCTGGACTGAATCAAAGAACATTGGAGCCTCAGTGGGAACGAAAAACTAAATCATTCAATGAATCCTTTGATTACTTTTTGAAAAACAGCCATGCTGATAGTTCTGAGTGGTTATATTTTGATTATAAATATTTAAAAAGTTGTTTCAGGGAAGTAGACAAATTGAGAAATGAAATTCACTGGGATGCACTTGGTTTTCCCGAAATAAAGCCAGATGATTGTACAATATGGATAGGATCAAAGGGAGCACATACACCCTGTCATTTTGATAGTTATGGTTGTAATTTAGTATACCAAATCTACGGTAGAAAGTTGTGGATGCTTTATTCTCCAGAAGAAAATCTCAAGCCTTCGAGAATACCATATGAAGAATCAAGTGTGTATTCAAAATTAAATTTTTTCAGCCCAGACCTAAATGATTTTAAAGGTTTGAGTAATAAATGTAGAAAGATCATATTGAACCCTGGAGATGTATTATTAATACCCAATAAGTGGTGGCATTATGTTGAAAACTTAGAAACAAGCATTTCCATCAACGTTTGGCTACCATTACCCCAGGATGATGAAGAAAGACTGAAGGAGGCTATAGTACAGTTTTTTGTGAAACAAATGAGTGTTTCATTGAATGCTGCCCTTAATGATCTCATTCTGAACCCGAATATGGAAGATGTAATCCTACAGAATAATAATGGCTCCACATTTTTTGATGTGATACAAAGTTGCAAGATTGCATGCCAAAGAAATGGGTTAACAACTAAGAAAACAAAAGTTGAAACTGAGCGAGTGAAGAATGCAGATGTTCTAAACCTTTCAGATGTAATGAATAAGTATAGTTCCCTTATTAATTTGTTGCCAGCTTTGTCAAGAGAAGAATTCATTTCCACTATGGAAAGACAAAATGATAGATTTGAGAACAGGATTAGTGATGAAAAAATTAATCTTAATTCATCTGATAAAAATGCTATAGCAATGTTCAATGTTTTGACAGATATGGAAGTAATTGAAGTGATAAAAAATAAAGTATTGGAAATGGAGTGAGTGAACTTGATTGCTCATATAAAATATGGTTTTTATTCAGATTTTCAGTAGTTGTGTATCATTAGTGTAGTGTAATTGAAGAAAACACTCAAGGAAATGAATTTGAAGCAACTATACCTGTTTAGAAAAAAGTTTACAATTTTGAAGATATCTGAATACCAAAATCAAGTGTAAATTACACTGAGTATAGGAAAGTGTTCCACTCTCCATGAAAATGAAATTACCTAAAGTTGAAATGGAAAAAATTACTTATTGTAGAGAATTCGAATTTTGTACAAAGTAAAATTGCCTATAATATTTTATTTGTGTCCATATCAACATTAATTCTTTGATTCATATATCCAGTAACATTCAATAAAAGCTGAAACCGGTCCGAATAAATAAAGTCTCAGTGGAAATTATACAAAGTTCTTTTCTTCATCCTGTACTCATCCTGAATTTCCACAAAATAAATAAATCATCATTCGAACCAGTTATAAAGATATTTCTTGGGTTTGGGAAGTGGTTGAAATTCCATATTATTAGTAGCTTTAGTAAAAAAAAATATTTTTTGTATTCAACGAAACGATATTACCGCCAAAATTTAAAGGTTGTATAAATGTCAAATTTATAACAGTACCAACAAATAAAAAGTTTAGATTGGAATATCTCGTTTATTTTTCATCCATTGTTCAATTCATAAATAAATCAAAATTAACATGATTCCATTATTGAGTAATAAAGCCAATATATTATACAACAATGTTGTAACTCGAAATTCTAATTAAATAGAATGAATATTTAGAATGCATACCCTTGCGAACATTTGCAATTTTTTTGCGACTTGTCTCATACTGCGAAAAAATAGACAAGGAAAGTGATGACGTCACAAACGTCATTATTGTCAAAAACAGAATCCAAACAAAGCTCCGTCGAATTTAAATCAGCTTGTCCGATATTGTTTCCGTAGAGTTTTTCAACTTCTTTTGCTTGAGAAAACAAAATCCAAACAACCAAACACAATCTAAAAAGTAAACAGCAAAAATAATCAACAGAGATATTACCTAAAATTTTTTGGAATCAGTTTTTGACAAGGATGACATTTGTGACGACACACTTTCCTCGTCGAATAATGGATCATAACATGTCAGGGGTGCAATTACGAACACTCGATCCGTAGTAAGTTTGACATATGTCAGATTTTATCAATTATAAAAACGAATACAATTCAAAATATATTGCAACTTGAATCGATATCAATGGTCTATATGGTAGATATAATTCCATTCTATCTCTATTCAAAGACATTTCATAATTTCGACTTCGTTTCGAATCGGGAACAACCATCGTTCTAGCCTACGTATCGTGACAGCTCTCTTATCGAGTGTTCATAATCCCACCCCAGTTCTCAATATTTGGGTTTAGATAATTTTGTCGCCGGATGAGTCGAATCGCAAAAAAATTGCGAATATTTGCAAGGGTATGAATGTAATGTCCTTGATCTCATCTGATCATTTGAAAAGCTACTCTGAACCTCGCTAGGCTCTAATATAGAGTCACTGAATCTAGAAGGCCGTGCCGTGAGGACGGCACGACCTTCTAGATTCAGTGACCCTACTCTAAAAATGATGAGATAATCATCTAGCGGATAGCCCAAGCAGCTAAGGCCATGCATGAAGGCGAAGAACTTTTTTTACGTTGGCCGCAACTCGCAAGTAACAGTAGGCGTGTTCGGTAAATGCAGATCTGACAGCTCGATTCAATCTGTTTGCTCCATTTTCCATTACAAGTATAGAGAAACCACGCCTACAGATTGAATCGAGCTGTCAGATTTGCATTTACCGAACACGCCTTGTGTGAAGGTACTTGTCTATTCTGTGACTGTTTGAAAGTCACGTGACAGCCAGTCATATGATATTATTATTTAGTATATGTCTAAATGTCTATTTATGACCTATGTAGTAAACAGAAATTGTTGTAATGAAACAATAAATAATTAGAACAAGTATCAGTGAACCACATTTTTCTTATCTCTTTACATTATCGAAGTTTAAAAATGTATGAATTACCTACAAATTAGTGAAAAAATTATGCAAGCATTCGTAATCCACCTTATATTTGCAGTGAAATAGGTATTTTCGTTTTATTTAAAAAAATATTGTAAAATGAGTAAAGACAACCATGAACGTAAGAAACTATCTACTAATGTATTATGTGGAAGTTGCGGAAAGAGTTTTGCATGGAAATCAAATCTCCAACGACACATTCTTAATGTTCATGAACAAAGAAAAGATATTAATCAAAAGAACTACGAATGCGGGATATGCTCTAGGAAGTTTTCCAAAAAATTCAATTTAGATCGTCATATTTCCTGGCACAGAAAAAATAAAGATTTGAAGACAAATGAAAGTAAGAATCATATACAATGTTGTATGTGTAGTTATACCAGTCCTCTCAAAACGGCGTTGTTAGAACATTATAAAATGTGCCATAGATATGAATATGTTGTGGAAAAGCTGAAGTTTAATGATATCACTGAATTTGAATTGTGGAAGGAAGGAATAGAAAAAAGTGATGTTTCGAAGTACGTTTTGCAACAGTCTCGTAAACAGTCTGATACCAACTTCCTTCAGTATTATCATTGTCACCGTGATGGATTTTACAAGAAGAGCGGGAAAAATATTAGACGATTGAAACTTACAGGAAGTATCAAGATAAATACCTACTGTCCCTCCAAAATGGATGTCACGATTTCAAAGCTCACTGGCGAGGTGTCTGTGAAATTTTTGAGACAGCACCTAGGCCATAAAATGGAATTAGAAAAAATACCCCTCTCAAGAAAAACACAGGATACTCTAGCTGAAAAACTGAAGCAAAAAATCCCCTTTGATGAAGTTCTGAATGATGTTAGAGACAATGTTGTTGTAGAAAACTTGGATCGACTTCATTTGTTGACAAGACAAGATTTATTCAATATTGAAAGAAAATACAGCTTAGGTAAAGATTCTGTCAGACACTCTATTAATTGTAATGATGTTGGAGCGTGGGTTGATAAGGCAAGACAAAGTTCATATAACTCTGTTGTAAGATTCTATAAGGGAAGAGGAGAAAAAAGCAATATGTATGATGAGTTGAAATCACACGATTTTCTTCTTCTGATAATGAATGAGGCCCAGTTAGATGTGTTCAAAAAATATGGAAACAACTGCGTCTGTGTTGATAGCACCCATGGGCTCAATCCATATGATTACGAATTGATTACAGTGATGGTCCCAGATGAACTGGGAGAAGGATTTCCATGTTTGTTTGCCTTTACCAATAGAAGTGACGCCACAATTTGCAAAATTATTTTTGAAATCTTGAAAAATAACTTAGGGGATTCCCAAGTGACCCCAACAGTATTCATGTCGGAAATGGCTGATAGCTACTACGATGGTTGGAAGGCTGTTATGGGACCTGTGAATTCAAAACTGTTTTGCACATGGCATGTCAATGAAGCCTGGAAAAAAAACATTCAAAGCAAAATCTCAAATGCGGAAACTCAAGAGTATGCATCGAAATGTTTGAAGACTCTGCTGGAGGAGCAGGACCCAACTGTGTTTGAAGACATGTTGGAAAAGTGGATGATTGATCTGTGTGATCCAGAAATGGAAGAATTTGGCGAATATTTCAAGACTGTGTACGCACCTACACAGAAGTCTTGGGCTAACTGTTTTCGTCTGAGCACTGGACTGAATATCAGTATGCACCTTGAGAGGATGCATATGAGTCTCGAATACATTTATTTGAAAGGTCGGACTGCTGAAAGACTTGATAAAGCAATACATGCAATAATGAGATTAGTGAGGGAAAAACTCTTGGAACGACTCATGATTTTAAATAAAGGTGCATATGAATTCAAAAATATTTTTTTTATACAGTTTCCGCCAAAATCTTGGAACCATATAGAAAACTTTTTCAATAATAGTTTCTCAGAAAATTTAATTCTTCTCAAAAGTTGGTGCATTTAACTAGACTAAATATGCGCATATCCGTTATTATAAGTGGCGTACGGCTAAGCGGGAATTGGCCGATATTCTAAATTTACTACAGAATAAAGTGACAGTACTATGCAAAATATCGAAAAAATTTATTGAAAAAAGTTTTTTGCAATTGAATGATATTATCTGTTTCCCAGTCAAGTTTACCAATTTTAATTTTAAGGATTCTGGCTTTATTTCATTATCTTTCTATTACTGTTTTTTTCAACTCATGTTCAAGATTTTGTTAGATCAGCAAATTGTTTTAACAGATAATTTATGCTAATTTACTAATTTACAACTCTAAATTATTGTTGATAATTCTCAATAAAAATTTATGCAACTCATTGAGCAATTATTAAAATTAGTAATTGGTAGACTAAAATGGGTAACCGGAAGTATCATTCAATAGAGATTTCTAATGGCTTTGGACACACTAATAAAAAGAGACACAAGTTCTTAATTTTTCCATCCTTGTTGACAGGGAATGCGCTCTGTGATTGGTCGCTATAATGGCGGGGAGTTTTAATGACAAGACAGCTACAGTTGAAAATAACATTTAAACGCCTCCTGGCAACAAGGATGGAAAAATTAAGAACTTTTTTTATTCTAAAGGGCTTTTTCTCGAAACAAAGAGAAAGGTGGTGTTAGGTACTTACGTAGTTTTATCTCCTGAACACGAATCCGAAATAATTTCGTGGGGGTCTCTTATACTTTTCGAGTTATGACCTTTCGAATCTTGAAAACCGACCATTTTTAAACACGATTTTTCTGTTAAAAAATCGCAGAAAATGCCTCCTTTTTGTCGACACTTTTTTCATTCCCTAATCAACTCTTATTTCACAATTAACTTAACCTTCTTATTTTACACTATACTTAACATCACTCTTCATTGGCGTTCATTATAGAGGTATTGGAAGGGTTAGGTATACTTTATGAGAAGGTTGAATTTTTGTGTAAAACGTTTGGTTTCAGTGCTTGTAATTGTGAAATATGAGTTTATTAGGGTCTCAAAAAAGTGTCAATGAAAAGAAGGAGGCATTTTGTGCGATTTTTAGCTGAGAAAATCAAGTTTGAAAATGGTCGATTTTCAAAAGGTCATAACTCGAAAAATATAAGAGACCCCTACGAAATTCCACCACTTTTCTTTTTGTTTCGAGAAAAAGCCCGATAAGCTTACCTTTACTTAGAAATCTTTATTGCAAACACATTTTTTCGATATTTTGCATAGTAGTGTCACTTTATTCTGAAATGAATTTAGAATATCGGCCGATTCCTGCTTAGCCGCACTCCATTGATAATGAAGGCTATGCACGTATTCAGTCTTCATTCTAATGCACCAACTTTAATGAAGAATGAAATTTTCTGAGAAACTATCAACAAAAAAGTTTCTCATATGGTTCCAAGATTATTTTGGCGCACACTGTACATATATTTTATATGTTTTTCTTAGGTACACCACTATTGACGTCTCGATGATAGCAAAATCGTTGTTATATCACAGCAATACTTGTTTTTTTTTATAAAGGACAACTTCTCTAATGGAATATGGTAAATTGTCAAATGTTCTCGACTGCTTTGATAATATTGTCAAAAAAAAATTATTTTTGAGATTCACAATATTAATATTATAATATTGTTGCTTAAAATTGTTTTTTAGACAACAATTGAAATGAAAAATGTGAATATTTTGCAACTATGCAGAAACTCTTCTACAGAATAAAATGCCTTTATCAAAAATGTGTATAAAAGAGATTTGCAACATTTAAAGTCATTAAAATCTCTTTTGCAGTGGTTATAAAATGAGATGCCTTCATACATATTGGAATTTTGGCCAATTGTTAGCCTTTAGAATGATTGCCATAAGCTTTCTGCTCCCGGAGTATTGTAATAATGATAAGAGCTGTTTTTAGGCAGCTCCTGTTGTAATACAATAATGTATTTACAATGACAGTACCTTTGAAATAGATAATTCACTGATTACTTGCCTGTGTGTTCTTTGGTTGGCCCTTTTAATGCACCAGGCAATTTTTTTTTATAAATATTTTTTCAATATGACTTATTGTTGTTTTTGTATTTACACGGACGAAAAAGAAAAAACAATTTCTCCTTGCCCATACAGATTCATAACCCCATACAAATTCCTAACTCCATACAGATTCTGAAAACTATTAATAGCTATCAATTACTGAAATTTAAACCGAAAAACGTGGGGCGCATGCAATAATTTATGATTAATGCATTAATAAATAGTTTAACAATTTTATTGCACTGCAAATGACATGTACTGTTGTGTGAATTTTCCTTACACTCCTTACTATTATGTATTGCATGCGCCCTACGTTTTGAGTTTTACACGTATTTTCAATATTTTCATAGCTATGATGTAAAAATTCAGTCACAAAATTTCAGAACAATCTGTATAGGGCTTTTCTTTTTAGTCCGTTTGAAAAAGTAGTATATTAAAAACAAATTTATTTAAATACCTGTACGAAATTATTTCAATATTTTTTTTATTTCCTGTTTTTGCCTGGTTACCTATCTCTAGTTGTTTCTTTTGTCGTTTTTTGTTGTTAAGGTACTTTCGAAAAAATTTCTTATCGGTTTTTTTCTTACTATATTCCGGAGCATAATAGTATATGTCTGTCTAGTAACTCTTTTTTTCTGTCTAAACAAACTGGTATGGAACGTACTGTAGAATTGTATGCAACAAACTTTGAATGTCAGTGAAGTTATTTTAGCACTTGTTTTAGTCAGATTATTTCCCTAATCATGAAATAGACCACTCAGACACCACCATTTTTTGAATAAATGCTGTTAAGCGCCAAGGAGACTAAATGTTAAATTTTAGTCACCTTGGTTAGGCGCGGTTAAATTTTTGTCCTCCATATTGGATTTCGTTTATCACTTATTATTACAATTCTTGGTAACATTTTATAAAAATAAATTGATTTCTTAATCGTTTGAATGACCTAATATTGATTTTTATTAGTAAAAACTCCATTTTTAATAGAATTCTTACCTACACAAATATTTTGACATAGGCGATAAAAATACGTCATAATTTGAAATGTTTACTTGCAAACTTTGCCATAAAGGCTACTTAAATAAAATGCAAATTGTTGGAATTCACAAAAATATAAAATTTAGGATTTATTCTTTGTAAAACAATTGTTAGAAAATGTCAAATTTAATTATCAATAAAATTATTTGTTGTAGGCTTTAATCTAAGTTATCAGGAAATAATCTAGCTGTATTCCACCCGACCTTTAAATTAAATGGATTAAATATTCTCAAAATTTTGTTTGCGTGATTTCGCATTTTGGCAACTAGGTAGTTTCATACACAATAATTTTAATTGATATCTAAATTATTGTACATTCAACTTTTCCAAGCAAAATTATGCTCAAAATATTTTTTGAGAGATTAATCGATTAAATTCAGTGGTCGCGATATAATATATGATTTAAGGTCAGAAACACTCTCAATAATAATAATAAATGTATGGATGGTGTTTGTGAAGTTATTGGTTTTATCAGCACTTATTTGTCACTTTTTGTCCCTTCTCAACTTTGAGTTTCCTCAATGAAATAACTAACGTTTTTCCTCTTTAATTCACAATTATTCGATTTGTGAATTTTGTTTTTTTATGTAAATTTTGAAAATGATCCCACAAGTGCTTCCTAGCATATTAAGTGTTAAATTGGGGAAGATACATTTCTCTAGTTGCTAAGCACATTTTAATAATTGGTTTGAAAACACCTAGCCTGATTGTCAAAAAATGCTCTGTCAATAGTGGTGGTACCTGAAAAAATGCAAGTTTATATATTGACTCCATTGAGTACCTACTATATATTAAATATATTTTTTAGGCAAGGTATGTGGTAAGCTGAAGGATTTACAAAAAAGACACAAAAACATGGAGGCTCTCCTTGCCAAAAAAACTCAGGTTGTGAAGGGGGACGGTACATTTTGGTCTGTACTGTCCTCTAATGATGTAGAATTATACCGAATTGAACTTTCTAGAAAGAGTTGTTCTTGTGTTTTTAAATGTGATGAATGTGAAACCTGTATTCACAAATACATTTGCTCATGTATAGATTCCTCCATAAAGTGGAATATGTGCAAACACATCCATCTCTTGTGCCAACATTTGAAAATTAGTACAGATTTGAGAACGGAGAACCAGGTTACCCATTTTGAAAAATGGCCTGTTGATGGGGATCAAAGCGTCTTGGTTATCTTCGAAGAAATCGGAAATAGTTTGGGGCAGGTTGACCATAATTTCTTGCCAACGTCTGGTATGGAATTCCGTAAAGAAGCCATTGAAGTCCGCAATGAAGCTATGGAAGTCTGTACAGGAGCCATTGAAGTCTGTACAGGAGCTATTGAAGTCTGTACAGGTACTATTGAAGTCTGTACAGGTACTATTGAAGTCCGTAAAGATGCCATTGAAGTCCGTAACGATGCTATTGAAGTCCGAAACGAAGCTTTCGAAGTCCGCAACGAAGCTATTGAAGTCCGTAAAGAAGCTATATTGAATAATATGAAGTCAATTTTGGCGAGAGTTACAACAAATGAAGAGTGTGATGGTCTTGAACAATTATTGAGTACTCTTGTGGCGGTTAAAAATTCTAGTAAATTTGGAAAATAAATCGAGTGACAATTATGCTTAAAACATGATCTTTTATGTAGTGTATAAATGTGTAAATATAATACATGTTTTTTGTTTTTGAAATAAAGGTGGATGTTTTCATCTATACATTTTAATAATGGTATATTTGTTGTTTTGGAACACATTGAGGTGAAATGGTCTCTAGTCGGTTAAATTTCAGAAGAGAGCCAAATATCAATGGTTTATCAAAAAGTACCATTTCCTTTAATTTAATTCAATTAAGAGATATTTTTCCGAACATAACGAGAGATACTCCTAGCTGTTATAGCTAACTTAGCTTTGCTTTTTGTTCGTCGTGTTTATAGAATAAGATTGGTTTGCAGTTGTTCCTCAAGGAATAGTTTTAATCGTTCCGTATTTGAGGAAATCAATATCAGACCTCGGTTGAAGCCAAGGAGACTAAACATTTTAAGTATGAGTTCTGTGGTATATGAGAGTTACTGCTAACAGTTTTGTTGCTTGGTTCGAGTTCCACTCTGTACTCATGTCCAAGTACGTCACTATTACGCGTTGATGCTACAAGAATCTGATTGGCTAGAGCTTATTAAACCCTCCTGTTAGTTTATTCTCGTTGGGTTGAAGCTACTAATTATGTTTTAGTAATGCTGTAACTTAAAATGACAGATTAAGTGGTTTCGCAATGGCTTTTCAAATAGATAAAACTTTAAGTAGATATATTTGATTTCGAGAGCTTCCAGAAATCCTTTCTGATGAGTGGGTTACCACGAAACAGCTGTCAAAGGTTGGAACTCTCGGAATCAAATCGAAAATACTCTATTTTCACATATATATATTATATATTTACTTATAGTAATATAATAATTATTATTTTTTCGTGTAAATTATGTTAAACCATAGTTTGAAAGTAGGTAAGTAGTCATATTTGATTTTTTTAAATTACCAACTTTTTTTATATTTGTAAAAATTCGTTTCATTTCAAAGTTATGGCGGTATAATAGAGCTCTTGTTATTTTTTTTTCTTTGGTGTTTCGGCATCGACTGCTGTGGTCATTAGCCATGTGTTCTTTATAGGCCTTGTTACTAACTCCATACGCCACCTTAGGAGCAGCACTGTTAATTGGAACGCAACAGCGAATCGTGCAGGACTCACCCTAGTCTAGCCAGGAGATTTAATAAATTAATCGGTTAAACTAAATTTAAAAATCCCAGCCCAACCAGGGTTCGAACTCCGGACCTTTCGACTCAGAGTCGGACGCTTTAACCACAAAAAAAATATTGTTTAAACCTGACAATAAATGAAAAAAATTACGAAAAATTATAGATAGAACTTTCTATGTTTTTATACCACTTTTATTTGAACTAACTTTACGCAAACACAACAAAATAAATAAATAACCATATAAAATTGTTTCGAATTTATTCAAAGAGCCGCGCGTCTGGCGTGCATTTTATGTGAACCAATGACAGCGCGGCCTTATTGGATTATAGTGCACAGCTATATTAATATTTTAATTTAATTTCAGTGAACACGACAGAACTCGTACGTATATAGTGGTATATAAGCTGTGCTTATATCTTATGACAAATATAAGTATGAGTTCTGTGGGACAAAACCATCGACATAACCTTAAATTATGTCGATGGACGAATCGGCAGTGTATACATTGCCGTTTTCAGGGGAGAATATTGTCATTTACTTGATGAAAAAACACGTTTGTTTTGTCGGACGTTTAAAAAGAAAGTTCTCAGTGTTTCATTGTTGCCAGGTATCCAACACAATGAGCTTTGTTACTATTATTGAAAAGTATGTCGAAAACACACGTGGGAAAAATTAAATGCCAAGCTCAAGGTCGAAAAATCTAGATTTCGACACTGTGCCGACTCTGCAAATCTAGCCACATCTATCATCAGAATCACAATCATATACGTACCCTTCAACGTCGTGTTTGCCACTCTTGCGAGTTGCCAAAGAGAACGTCAAAACTATAAACAATAAACAATGCGAAAGTTATGATTTGTGATTGTGATGATGAGTCACAATAAAGCGATAAGTTGTGATATTGATCAAAAGTTGCACTATCTTTCGTGAATGAGCAAATGAGCAGCATTATTCAGAAGTTGTTCATTAGTGGGATGCCTTATCAAAAGAAAAATACCAACTATCTGTACTGCTTCTGATATTCTAAACAGAATGTGCAATATTTAAGTAGCCAAGTATGAGAAATGGAAAGCCCTGTACCTCATGCACGCTTGAATTCGAAGGAAATTAAGAAGCCCATTCCAACTCCGAGGAAAAATATAAACTTACAGAAAATATCGGAGAATGTGCCTTCACAGGCGGAAGAAAATACCAACACTTTGACCAAACGGGTGAGTTCTGCCTCAAAGCAGCTGGCCGGAGATATAAGTCAACTGGTTCATGACCGAAAAAAGGCAGTTATTGAAGGAACACGACAGAGCGTACGAAGAATAACTAGACGATTCAGTTCAACTTCTCAGGAACAAAACGACCCGGAAGAGAAAGTTACCCAAAATGAGGAAGATACGATAAATATATTCAATTCTATTAAATTCAACTCTCCTTTTTCCAAGACTGACAACATCTACAATAATGTGGATGACAGTTCATCAGATTCTTCTGAAGGCTCTATAGAGTTACCACCCCCTTCCCACCCTCCTCCTCCTCTCCCTGATGAGTCCCTGTATGATGCTCCTCTCTCCTTAGTATCTAGTAGTAATTCTGGACAATCTGCGAAGTCTAGATCAAGGCCAGACATCTACGAGAGTATTTTTCCTTTATTCCCCAATAAAAGTGATTCTAATTCTGACTCTAATTCAACTACGCAGACAGAATGTTTGTCCAGATCCGGGTCTTGGAAATTTTACGATTCAGTTGGCAGTAGAGAAAGCCAGAATACCAGCATTTACAATAATATCGAAGAAGAAAATACACCAACAGATGATGAAGTGCCCAATATTAATACCAACGTTGATCTCAACTCTAATGATAGTGTTATCAGTTCGAAGGTTAGACAGAGTAGCTCTTATGAAAATCATGAAATTACTCCGCTGCGACCCCCTAGAAGACCTCCGAGGCCTTCAGAGAGTGTCATACTGCAGTTTGATCCACTGTGCAGAGAGGAATCAAGTGGTGAGTTTGATTTATGACTGGTAATTTTTTTCATTATTTTTTATTTATTTTTGCATTACATTCTGATAAATTAATTGAACTTCATGTTGGAATGAGCTTTTAAGGAATTTTTACTTACCTGACAATTTTTTATTTTTATTTTGACATATAGAACCTGTGTTTAGAAGACAAGAACACAAAATTTCAAAAAAATATTTTTAATAGATTCTGCAGCTGTGAAAACTGTTGGCAATTTTCTTTTTTTTTTTTTTGTTAACTTTTTTAGTCTAAAAAAATATTTAAAGTCGACAAAATTCAAACGGCTTCTTTCTCAAGCCATTGCAAATTGTTGTGACGCAGTCTCCCGAGAATTCCGACCAACCAATAGCATTGCCGTTTCACGTCACAATTGACCCGATTAAAATACTTCCTTAAGCTGACTTGAACTAAAAGACAATAATACTTGCCTGGATTCCTAGTCACTAAAAAATCACAGGAAATGAACAAGCAGATCTGCTAGCACAGCAAATCTTGGTAATTCGAATGGCAAGTGGTCCGTTGATATTCAAAACCATTTTCTGAATAAACCATGGTATTCCGAATTCCCCTTTATAAATCGAAGATTTAGAATAATCAGAATGAGAACGGGACATTGTCTGACAGCAGAGCACCTATTCAGATTGGGCATTAAAGAAAATCCACATTATGAATGTGGAAAAATTGAAAACCTTGATCATATTTTTTTCAAATGCCTAATTAATCAGATTCCAACTGTTGACATGTATGAAGAAATCAGAAAAAGGGGCATTAGTACTCCATTCAGTATGAACATTGTTCTTACAAATCCTAACATTCACAGAATCAAATTGATCATAAAGTTTCTGAACTATGCAACAATCTCAGGGCAATTTCATTCAATTCACTCAATATAATGAACATTCTGTAGTAGTGCAATTTTATCAAATGATTATCAGATAATGCGCAAACAAATTCTGGCCAGAATCCTTTACAACTTGGTATGGTTTTTATATAAATAACAATAATTATCAATGATTCTGGCTGGTGGACGTTGTCTTGAAATGGACTAACTCAATTTATTCCTATTTGGAACTGTCTTCCCAGTGTTGAAATGAAATAAATATATCCTACCTGCTATCAGCTGTGTCGTTATTTTTTTAAATGAATGATCTTTTTCCAGTTAAGTAATTATTCTGCTACTTCACCTGATTCTCAAATGTAAGGAATCATCTATAATACCATAATTCCATCTAATATTGAAACCCACATTAATGAAGTGATCTTCCTGCAAGTAATTATGGGTAACAAATTTCGGTAGCTTTCAGTTACGCATGTCGATATTCTAATAATAAATTTCAGCAATCAATACTTTTAAAAATGATTTCTACTAGGAGTATTCTAAATTGGATGTTTCTTTGGAAACGTTTTGACTTCTAGTCCCGTTTGTTTAATTTTTGTTTAATCTCCTTGGCAACCCCTTCTAGATATCTTTCTAATACAGTCTTCATTTTTATACTACTTTCTATTCAAACTAACGAACCGTTGCAACTATAACAAAATTTCCCTATCTGAGGCAACATTTTGGTGTGTAATGCTCCCCTGTTGCCTGGGAGCGAAAAAAGTCTGATTGTGTCATGTGTTGTGTACTTTGTCTCATTAACCCCTATCCCCACATTTTTGCAGCTATAGAAGATGATACAGACTACAGAGGGTATGAGGTTATCTCAGACTCACCTTACGTACGGTGGCCCTCACAAATAGATAAAAGTGGCCAAATGCGCCGAACAGGAAGCAAGGGCCATAACATAGAGAGAGAGAGAGAGAAATAGATAAAAGAAGACCTGACTAATTTCTCTATGAGAAAAGGCCATAAATATAGAAGAAGAAGTAGTACTCCTTTTAGCTGATTGGGCTCGGGAGAGTACGTCACAAACAGCGCCAGTATTAGAGTAGCTTTGAAATTTGCTGATGTCGTCAGATAAAATATCTTCAAAAAAAATGTTACTAGAAAAAATGTATGCTAAAAATGTCGTCAGCCAAAAATGTCATCAGCCAAAAATGTCGCCAGCCAAAAATGTCGCCAGCCAAAAATGTCGCCAGCCAAAAATTTCGTCATCCAAAAATGTCGTCAGCAAAAAACGTTACCAAAAAATGTTAAGACTAGTATTTAAGATTTCTAATAATGTAGCATAGAATCACAATGAGAAAATCAAATCAAACCGTGGTATTCAGACCAAATTTATCAAAATACGACTAACTATCCAGTTTATTATCAATGTTTTTATTTGAGGATAAAACTTTGATCTGCATCAATTACACACTTCAATTAAAATCAAATTGGATATTATTGAAATTGATTATGCATAATTGTTTTAAATCGACTCCAGAGTATAAAATTGAAATACTGGAGAGAATAAAAAATATTCAACTGTAGTATGTATGTAGACTGCGGAGGAACGATTATGATTAATGATAATGGAACGTAATTGCGGTGGTGTTGTTTTGTTATCAATTCGATATTTTCATCTTGCTCTAGTTTCCTTGTAACTGAGAATAGGCGAGATGATTCATGTTGGTATTTCATGGAATTTATAATCTGTTTCAGACGGAATGACACATTGTTGTTATTCCGATATTATGTGCATTTGTGCATTACTTCATAACTTGATTAAAAAATTAATTGACTCAGATGAAATTTAACAGTGAACAAAGAGCAAAATTGAGTTCATACTTTGCATTAATCGAATCACATATTTGCTATAGGGCTATTGTAAATTACAATTATATAAGTAATACGATATTTTCTCTCCAGAAACGGTCATTGAGAAATATCTCAAAGTCTAAATCGAGAGATCACTGTAAGCCTCTATCCATCTGCCACAAAATATTAACTGTCACTTGTTTATACATAATGGAAACAGTGCCTAATTCACAAAAATGAAACTAGCCTGTACACTCCCAGAAATAAATGTCACAGTACCATACAGGACCATATGCTATACTTACCTATTAATAGTTATTTAAGTAACAAGGAATGTAAAGACGTGTTAACATTCGAGGTGAGCGAGTACGAGCCGAGGCAAAGCCGAGGCTTGTCGCTTGCCGAGGATGATAACAGTCGATACATTCCGTGTTACTTATTACGTTTTTCCCGCTGCTTGTTGACATTTCTCAAAATTTGCCTGAATTGAAGTTTGTTTTCTTACCCTTCCTTCATGATTATTCGTTCGCTATTTCATTCTAAGTTGCTTGTGCGTGTAACTAAGTTACCGAATAAGCAGACAACAATAATATTCAAAAGGTCTCATAACCTAAAAATTGATATGAATGAAGCTGAAGGTATTACTTGTCAAAGGCAAAGTCATTATTACCCTAGGCATGTAAATGACACTATTTACATTCCGTTGTCAAGATGAATTAGTAAACGAATGATATAGGCCATTTACCTGTTTTGTTGCTAAGCATGTATGGACTATTTACAGTGTCAGCAGCGGGAAAAAGTATTTTAGTAGAAAATGACTATTATTCGATCTACGAATTCTACTGTGATAACTTGTAAATAATAGTCATTTAAATGTAATGTTTTGTTCGTGAAATTTGGTTTTTTGACATGTACCTATTTAAGAACGAACAATCGTTGTCGACCGATGATGAACCCTGCACACCTACTACGTAGGCTTATTAAGGCAGGTACCTGACAGAAAACAACTACTCCCCCGGCTAAGACCACGACGGGTATTGAATTAAATCTAACAGAAAATTCCAACTTTAGAGAGATCAGGAATCTATAAAATTAGCTGTTAAAACTACCATAGTGTATATTATGAGTTATGGCCAAACCAAAAGGTCTACGAATGTTCGTTTCCGCGAACATTTAGCACATACTAAATATTCACGAGAAAATAAATCAAGTGTTGCGGATCATTTATTAGAAACTCATCACAAAATTAATATCCAAAATTTAAAATTAATAAAACCCCTTTTGATTTCAGAAAATTAGATTGTTATGAAAGTATTGCTTTTCGAAAAAGGGGCTCGAAACCGTTGCTTAATAATGATAATGGTCCATTAAATTCCAAACTTTTTGACTTGATACCAGTAAAGGAATAATTGAGTGCCTTTGTTGTATTGTTTATTGGGTGGGGTTGTGCCTGATCAGGTAGGGTCACTTCCTAGTACACAGATTACCTCATGGTAATTGATTATTTGGTATAAATAAGACTGGTATACCGATTTACAGTACGTTTAGTAATCCCTACTGATGAAGATAACTTTGTTATCGAAATGCGCATCTAGGAATTAAATTACTTCTGTGGTGAAGGGGTAAAATAATTTTTGTTCTCATTGAGTGACCCACAGGCGTCCAATATCAAATATTAACGACAGAATATATATATACAAAGTAAATAATTGGAAATAAATATAACTGAAGTCTTGACAGTGCTGTAACTACCCCAAACCATATTATTTAAGAAATTAAAATGGTCCTACTTTTTCCAGCACCTTTTGCATTCAACAGCGACATAAAACTATTGGAAGACCTGCTCCAAGGAGATCTCTACGGAAACATTTCTAGTGCCCACACATTCGATGAGTGGAGTATTTCCAACGAATCTGAGACCGAAGATGTCCTCAGTCCCCCCACGCCCCCCATGAGAACCGATTCTCTCCCAGAGGAAGAACAAGAACCGGAAAAGTCTGTGCTAAAATCCAGATCGAATTGGTTTACTGAAATACCGTTGACGAGGCAAACTTCCGCAGAGAGCAAAAAACCTAGTTGGTTCAAGCAAGTCAAAGATGCCATAGAAAAAGCACCGGATGTGGTTAGGGGGATAAAAAATAAGGATAACGTCGTCGAAAGGGCTGCCATTGGTATGAATAAGTTCGTTCAGAAAAAGGGGATGCTGTATAAAGTCCAGAACGGACCTGTAGAAGATTTGTTTGGAGAGTACAGCGGCAGGTGGTGCATTTTGGAAAATTCCAGTTTGCTGTGTTATTCTGATAATTCTTGCCAAAACTTGAAGGAACACTTTCCCGCTCAGAATATACTGAGTATTCAGATGCTTCAAGATAAAAAATATAATTATAGGTAAGTGGATGTAGGTAGGAAGTTATTGGTTTACATTTCACAATTTCTTGTTCTTAAAGATATAGAGAATACCAAAATCTTTAAATTTATTTAAGTGTTATGATTATAGTTTCTGCATCCTTTTAATCCAACCGTGGTAAGGACCAGGCAGCCGGCTTATGGAGAAATGGGCTTCGGTGAAATTTCATGTATTGTTAATATATTGTAGTTGACGACTTTCTGAACAATAGTGTCCATGGACCCAACTCAATCCTATGACTAGTTTTCCTGTGATAGTGTTCTAATGCCACTATATATCAGTCCCTCATGAGAAAAGGTTTCATTTGCTACAGGGGAACTCAAAAATTGAAAAAACGGAACGAAACAGACTATTCAAAAGATATGTATGGAAGAAAATCCGAGAATCGATATTTTTTTTGGAATTCTCCCTGTAATTAAATATTTCCCCGGTGAATTTCTGTGATGATCTCATATTACCTTCACTTTGAGTTCGTTGGTCGGATGTAGAAGTTTTTTCAACTTGCTATGATCAGTTTTTTTTTTTATCCCGACAATATGATGGCAAGACTATCATTTTTCCTTCAAATACGGGTGAATGTAGATCAAAGGGTGCCCTACTTGCTATGAGAAGATCCCCCGTACAAAAGTCTCATCGTTTTCGAGACATTTAATTTTTATAAAAATTATGAATTTTTGCACCTCTCAGTAGTTTTTTGTGCTGTTGGTACAATTTTGCACTTTTCCATTTCTATTTATATATATAAATAATTATTCTACCTTCTACGTTACGAAAATACTCAGAACATTTGAGAAATGTTTTTATTAGAAGTTTTGGGAGTAGATTTTTTTTCATTAAATTAGCCCATTGTAGTGAAAACAAAATGTACTGGGCTTCTGCTGCACACTACATCAATGAATTGCCTTTTTTATGGTGATTTCAAAATTGTATAACACAAGAGATTTGTAATCGTGAAAAAAAGATAATGGACATTTAAAGTCAATAGTCAAATTCTTGAAAAATACAATTTCGATACACCATGCTGCTAATATAAAGGAATATTATCGGATCGCTGTAGCTCTGATAAATAAATTCCACCCCCCAATAACCATGTATGGAATATTACCAACAGCGCAGGAAATATTAGATCAATTAAAAGAAGTTAATATTATACAAACAAGAGTTCAAGCTGAAAACCTACATTTAAGGAATGGTCATTGGACTTTATCAAACCACTTGCACTCACCTGAATTTCTTCGTTTGGATTTACATTATTTGAAACAGCTGAAGGAAATTCATCATGTTAACTTGACAAAAAGTTATATACACGACAAACTTCAAAGAGAAGAAACAAATATTCCTCAATTCGATGAAATGGTGGAGGAGCCGAACATTTTACGAATTCAACTTTACCCCAGGTTTCGTTGAAGATGATATCGAAAATCAAACCTTTGGAACTTCACTATTATTGTACTTCGGGAGCTAAAGCTTTAGGTACATATGTGCTCATGTGGCCAGTGTTTTAAGGTTTTTGGATTATGTCAGATATGAACAGAATGTGAAATATCCATCTGCTCATCTCCTAAATGAAGTAACTGAGGCAGCTGAGACATGGATGGATTTTTAGAGATACTAGTGCAAACCCAAAAATTTTTCACAAAAATTGTAATAACGTGAAAACGGCTGAAAATTACTACACGGGCATATTATACAAATTGTTTCAGAATAATAGGTCGATTTAAAAATGTATTAAAATAGATGGTGTATCGTTTGAAATAAGGAAGTGCTTGTTTGCTTCCGGTTTAACCGGAAGTGCTACTCCACAGATCGATTTTTTATGTTGGATTGAATTTCATTCCAATAGGAACACCGACAACTTTTAATGAATGGGTTGTATGATAATTCCTGTATAAATAAATCATTAATCTCTTCTCACGTTCATTTAATACATGTTTTTTCCTACTATTCCATTTTTCCTAACATGGTGAAATATAAGAAAACATTGGGTCTTTTTAAATATCCAAGCTGAAACCTGAAGAAAAACATACCTCAATTTGTTTTCCGAATTTTATGGTGTTATTTATTGCGTGTTGTTCAATTACTTTTATCGAACGATTTTCATAATATTTTAAATTCATTTTTCAAACAACATGTTTTGTAATGTAATAAAGTTATGATTGAAAACAGATTATATTTTATCTCTGGTGTTTTTATTTACTTAATTTTTGTGGCAAATCTGCTGGAGTTATTCATTCTATTATACTAAATTTTGAATGATATCAATGATAATAAAATGTTGTCAGGGATACATTTTCAATGTGGCAGTCTGCTTCTTTCTGTTCTTCCTTATGCCTTTACTAGTAACATTTTTAACAGAGTCCTAACCAGACTGGTCTTTGTTTTAGGGAGACTTCCTTTAATTTAGATTGTGTATGGGAATTGTGGGCTCTAAAACTACTACACCCCGACCTCTTCAGGTCTCTTGTTTATGAGACCCCATGTAATTTCAGAGTTCCTTGTCCAATCCCATCCTTACCACTCGACTCCATAAATTAGATTTCAGACCTCCCATCCTTTTGAGGGGCAATGGATTTTCTTTCCCTGGTATTGAAAACCTTAGCTTTATCACACCTTCACATTGAGATAATAGGCGTTTTCCATTTAGGAGTGTTAAGCCCCTGAGATCGGAAATTACGTTATCACTGACTTTTTCGCCAAAAAACTGTGTATTCGCGTTTTGACTTTTGTCAAAGTCAATCGGTGCTTGAAGCCCCACTAAATGGAACGCAGGGTCATACGCTCTGGGTAGCTCTGAGGAACTCCTTACGTTAAATGGAAAGCAGCTAATATCTGCACTGCAGTTTCCTCATCTTCTTGGCAGAACCTAAGATGTCTAAAAACCCTGGTGTATTGACTGATCAGATTTTGTTCAGATTTTTTTGGAGACAAAACAATTGAAATCGTGGTGTGCTTCTGTAATCTGTTCCAGAGATGGCGTCGTCATAGGGTTACTAAAGGTGATAGTATGAAATGTATTATTAGTAATTCCAGTTAGTTGCATTTTAGCAAAAATTGAATATAGTTTTTCGAAAATGGATATCAGTAACAATTAAAACTACCTGGGAAAGTATTTCCGTATATTCCACTTCTTATGTTGTTTTATTAATTTTATATTAGTACTGAAAATCGACACCGCGATTTCATTTGTTTTCTTGTAATCAAGATGGCGAATGTCTCGCGTTTGGTCCCACAATTTTGCTGGTATGAGTCGCTACGTCAGGGTTTTTAGGCATCCTAGCAGAACCCTACATATGGCTGATTCTGTCAGTTTGATATGCATATGCGTATTGAGTCTACAATATCTGTCATTTCTTTCTCCTTTGTTGAGATTACATTTTTCATCCAAGTACTGATGTGCCAATCAAATCACTTCGTATTTCTTCTAGTGCTGATAGCCGTTTACATTAAAGACTGTTTTTGCTGCATTAATTGCTAGCAAATCGCAAATCAAAAATACTTTGCAACAACTACTCTACTTCAGATGACCAATTTCAATAATTACCTCTTCTGTGGAATGTATTTTGAAATTAACAATGGTCCTTTTGGCCATAATGTCAAATTTACCTGTTACATTCATGCAATACATTGTCATTAGGAAGGCGATTGGTAAACGACATTATATGTACGTATCGTGGCCAAACTCAAAATTACTAAAATATTCTTACATTTGAACTTGAATATTCCGATATATCTGCAACAAAACAAGTACAGGCATGCGCACTCACAAATGAAATTTAGTGCTTAGTCACTGTCAGCTACTGAAATACTTCAGGTTCTTCTTTCAGGTACGACAATGATGACCTTTATTGCTTCGAGTTGAACACGACAGGCAAAAGTCGTGGAGGCCATGTTTACGGCACGAGGAATATTTCCGAAAGGAGGGTGTGGATTCAACTCATAGCCGAGTCCCTCACGAATCGATTTTCCAGCAAAGTCACGACACATTTTTCACGAATGGGATGGGCATATGTACGAGAAGGTAAATCTAAATTTTGCAATCTGCCAAGTAGAATATCTATCACATTTTTCTACAACGAAATGAAATAGGCAGAACTATACTTTTGATTACTAATATACATATGAATACCCCTTTTGATTTTAAAATGCAGTTTTAGTTGGCTTTGTTATATATGACGGATTGAGTCTGACTCAACTCGGCATTGACTAATAAAATAAATTGCTTACGACTTGCTGACAGCTGGACACTGATGTTTCTCGCTTTTTCTTAAGGCAGTATCGGTGTGAAATCACTTGAATGGCTAATGGCTAAATGCAACTTCTAAACATAACCCGAAGTTAGTTTAAATCTCAACTGCGATCGGGAAGAAAGTCTTTGAAAATGTGTTTTTCATATTTAAAGGGAAGCCATGGCCTTCGTAGCAAAGTAGGCGAAAAACAGCAAAAAGTATGTCATGATTTTTCAAACGATCAAAAAACGGGATTAGAAAACTATATAAAAGTAAAAATGTTTTGAATTAGAAATGTTCGGCAACAAAAACGGCACGGTGTGGTAAAGCAAAGACAGGATATTTACCATCCCAAATTAATCATTTCAGTTTGTATCTTCAGAACTATCTGGCCCTTATTATACAGCGTACTAGATACATAACTAATACACCTATGAATAAGTGAATGAATAAGTGATGGGACAGAGAGGCCTAAGGAATCATACTAGTAACAGTTATGACATAATCAATAGGCTGGTAGGTTGCAGTGATTCAACCACCCAGACAGGTGCAAAAAAAAGCTTCGTTACAATGTTTTCTGTCGGACGAAAATTGCTTGATTTCATTGTTTATGTAGGTTTTCTCTTGTATAATAATATTATCACATACATAATAATTTTCAGGTGTGAGTGCAAAATGGGTGGGAGCATGGATTATTCTAACTGAAAGAGAATTCCTTTATGCGATAGATGGGCAGCCAGTTAAAAAAATGGATTTGAGGAAAGCAAGATGCATACTTCTCCACACTTATATGGAAAATGAGAATAATCCTCGTACCAACGACAGGGGTCCCAATATGCTGATTGACTGTCCGGATTTAGTATTATATTTGCGTATGTGGACATCTAGAGAGACCAAGGTAAGGCACCAGAAATGGTGTAATTTCATGATGGAGAGATTTCAGTTAGACCTTTCGCATCATTTTGTTGATATCTTTTATATTCTGCCTGTTCTTTCAAATATTTCAAAACTGTTACAAAATGAATAACTGAATATTTTGTACGTTTTAGGTATGGTGTCATATAGTAAAATTGGAAGCTCATAACAATGGTGCCAATTTAGATCAGCAACAGCTTACTAAAAATGATGTTCCTGTGATTGTCGAAAAATGTATTAATTTCATTTACACACATGGTATGAGTCTAACCTATATTATGTTAGCATTATTTGTTGACATGTTTAACATTTATTTCCTTATTATCATTACTGGATAATTTCAAAAGTAACTTAGGTGTAATGAGTTCCCTTCAAAGGAAATTTTCATACAATGTATGCCATACAATTTTTCTCTATATCGATGAATATTGTTAATATTTTCATTATTTTCCAGGTAGTATGTCGGAGGGTATATACAGGCGATCAGGTTCTGGATCAGCTGTATCCGAACTACTCTCCAAGTTTGCAAAAGATGCCTTTGCCATCCAGCTTAGCAGTGATCAGTGCAGTGAACACGATGTAGCCATGGCAATAAAACGGTTCTTCAGAGATTTGCCTGAACCCCTTTTGGGTAGTAACCAGCGTCAATACCTTTATGAAGTTTCAAGTAGGCGAAAATTTTGTTTTTACAGTTAATAGACAATCTATGGCATCTTTTACTCATTTGATATAATTCTCTGGTATCCCAATTGAAGTTACAGAAGTTTTTTCTAGAATGTTTATTTTGGTATTTGATTTATTTAATAATAAACCGTTCTGATTCAACAACAGGCGCTTTGAGTGGACGGAATTTCTGAATTGCTTTTTTTCAGAACACAAAATCAAAGATGAACGGATCAGAATGTATAGAGCAGCTTTGGAGCAGCTTCCACAAGTATCATATAATACTGCTAGAAAACTGTTGGGTCATCTGCATTTCATAAGTTCTCAGAGCTCAAAGAATCTGATGACCGCTGACAATTTGTGTTCCATATGGGGTCCTACATTGATGCATTATGAGGTAAACAACCTTGGAATACAGAAATGAATTTTTTATACGATTTTTTCCACTCAACAGGATAGAGATGTGTCAAATTCAAGACTCAACCCCCAGCAGGATTCCGAAGTTGTAGGTCATTTAATAACATGTTACCGCTACATTTTTCCAGAAGATCCTGGAGAACTGGAAAAGGAGAAACATATGCTGAGAGTGCTGGAAAAATATTCCCAGTCTCCCCAAGGAAATGTCACTAATAAAAGCGCTGGTGATTTGAGAATATGGATATATCTCCATAACAAGGAGGGGAAGTCTTTCAATGTATCGGTAAGTGAAAATACAAATGGTGGATAGATTTTAAAGGAGCACATAGCAGTGCTTTTGGTTGTGAATCTCTCTCAACGTTCTTTCCTCCTCGTTACAAATGGAGGGAAAAAACTGTTCAGATTGATCATATCAAAAGTTATTCTAGACAAGTGAAATGTGGTGTTCCCCAATGGTCAGTTCTAGGGCCGATTTTGTTTTTGATTTATATCAATTATTTGTTAAATTCGAAAATTAAAGGAAAGTTGTTTTCCTAGGCCGACGATGCAGTTTATATAGGTAGTGGAAATGCCTGGGAAGAAACAGTATCAAATGCTGAATTTGATTTATCAATTTCAAAACATAATCTCGAATCACGATTTACTAACTTTGAATTTGAAAAAATCTCATTTTCTGACATTCACATTGCATGAGAATAGGTTACCAAAAAAAATAAAAAATTTGAAGATTCATACTATTTCATGCTTAAAAAATGAAAATCAGTGTAACTGTACCGAACATATTTCCAAACTTGACGTAATAAAGTATCTATAGTCCAGTTCGGAAATTGTAGATGGTGACTCATCGTCAGTTTACGGGGTTTCAGAGTGCGAAATGCAACCTCAAGTAGCATAAACAAATTAATGAATTGATAAAAAAATAAGAAAAACACTTTATAAATTTAGGTACCTAGTTAAGAAACATTGTCAGTCGTAAATTAATTATAAGTTTTTATCATAGTCTCTTTCAGTCTATCTTGGCCTATAGCAAAATAGGTTGGGGGGGGGCTATATAAACAAGTTTTAATATCACTTTCAACAATTAAAAAATATACCTTGAAAATTATTTAAAATAAAAAAAACTGATTATTCTTCTAAAATTTTCTGTGAATGTAAAATTTTATCTGTTAAACAATTATTTTATAAAGCATCTACAGCTTACATAAGAAAACATTTACAAATTAATAATCTTATACAACATAAACATGAAACAAAAACAACTTTGATGCAACAACATGCCATTTATATAGGTAATAAGATTTATAATAAATTGTCAGTTTCTTAAAAAAAAAAAACTAATTTTTCGGGATTTAAAAATGAAATCAAATACTGATTGGTTGAGAATTCGGAAAATTCGGAAAATTATTTGTATGTGAAATAATTTTGAATTTTGATTTTTTAATAGGTACTACTTAATTTTTTGTTATTGTTTTTATTTGTAGAAAATGTGACTAATATTATGTAGGCACACATTCAAGTTCATTTTGCCAATTTTCTTTTTTTGTATTTATACATTATGGATATTCAGTATGATTGTGTATTTTAAATAAGATTATTCTCATCATTAATTTCACATGATCATGGACAAGTTTTTAGGTTAATTGATCATGTTTCCATGAGAAATTTATTTCTATTTATCACATATTGACATTGTATTTGTTATTATTAAACAATAAATAAATAAATAGAGCATAGTAGTTGTTTTCTGTTGGAGAGTTGCCGACGAGTTTACCTATTGTATAGGTTAAAGCGGAAGACTGGATAATGTAATCCATTTTTCATAATTAGATTAAATGGTCTTCCACAAAGTAGTATCAATATGTTCCTATTTTTATCTTACATATATCGATTTACATATTTTTATCTCTTAATGTTTGTTCTTTGGTTGCTTTTATTTGTATTTCCTGATTGTATTCATTTTATATCCCCTAATAATGTAGTTTACCTGCACCCTTTAGTTATTACTTGTCTCATTACTTGGTTCATTTCTGAGACACTTACCTTTCATCATTAATATGAATGATGCTGCACCCTAAGAAGTGTTTCGTTTGTCATTGAAAATTACTTTGATTCAGGTCGGTCCCAATAAAACTGCCTATGAAGTATGTAAGGAATTGAACCCACACATTAAACTGCCTGTACATGAATTGGTCCTCGAAGAAATAGTTCTGAATGACAAATTGGTGAGGCCCATACATCACGAAGAGAAGGTTTGTACATTTATGGGAAACTCAAAACTAGGCAATTTCTTTTCTCGGTTGTTGTAGGTTTTAGATGTCGTCTTGAAGTGGGGTTATTGGAGTGAACAAGACAGGAAAGATAATTACCTCACTCTGGCAGCACTGTCTAAATACTGGGAGTTCATTCTCGACAAACCGATCCCTATTTCTGGAGAAATGAGGTTCGCGGACAACAGATCGAGGCTGTTTAAATTAATAACATTCCAATTTTCTCAAGGAAAACTGACTTGCTTCAAAGATAAGACTGTAAGTAAAAGTTTTAGTAACAAAGAGTTAACATGCAAAGTTCGTTACTTCCTCTTTTTTGGTTAAATTCTCTGAATTCTTTGTGTGTTATAGATTTTGGCCTTCTCGGCAAGTGTCCATGGGCACAAAAATTTCGGCATACTAATTTTGGAGATACAGGGTGTCAAAGATTAAAAGTGAAGCTTTCTGCTCAGAATGTTTAACACTTCCTAGAATCGACATAACGCGTATTTACTCTATGAATACCATGCCTCAATGATGGTACAATGTCACTTTAATCTCGCATCCATTGTCTCTTAAAAAGGTGTTGTTCTATATCGTCCTACTTCTTTTCAGGGTGAAATAACTTTGCATTCTTGGAACATTGAAGATATTATTTGGTATTTTGGACACGAATCGAAAAGGAATCCACCATCCAGATGGACAATAACGTTCATAGAGACCAAAACTCATCCCGTCAGAAGTAAAAGTTGTCCTTACTTTGGTTACATCATGGTATGGGCCGATGCGACTCAGAGAGCAAACTGGCTGAGTGCGATGTTAAAATCGAGGTATCCCAATAATCTAGCACCTCCGCCGAATTTAGTGTCTATTTGAAACATTCGTATTGATACAGTTATTGTTGTGCCTTTGCGTATTTTGATAGTGGAAAGCTTTTGACTGGCATCTCACCGATTTGAAATTTTTGTTTTAAGTGCATTTTACACTGTTTGTTGTAAGAAAGATTGTTTTAAAAACAGTTATTAGTTAGTCAAACTAAAACAGAAATATTACGGATTGAATCAAGAATGTCACAGGAAAATGTAATTTTCTGATGCGATGACAACATGCAATTTTGCTGCCCAACTATTGGCCGAGTTTTTTTAAATTCATCGACGGATAATGCGCATTCGTGTTGTCATTGTCATTTTCCATTAGTTAAATAAGGATGCAATGCTCATCGATGGATCAATCGATGAATTTAAAAACTTGCCTATTACTGTTTTTAAAAAGGCAATTAAAGATGTCTAGACCAAAATTGTATAGTCTTCTAGAATCAGACACTTATTTTGAATATATATTGTATTTTAATAGTCAGTATTTTTGCGATACATATATTTTATGTGCTTCCATATATCTTGATAGGATATACTGAGATAATTGCATTTTTGCATACAATTTATTTTATTGTAAAATTATATTTATACAATTGATTGTTTCAAAGAAGTCGTTTACCATAACGTATTTTATATATTTGTAATTGATGATTGCATTTAATTATACAGAAAAGTATTACACGTGAAACTTTATTTTACTGTTTTTTCTCTCTTTATCCTGTTTCTGGAAGCAGCTGGAGTAATTCTGAAAGCTCTCCTGATTGTGAAATCATCAAATTTAGGTTGAGGGAAAATAATTGGATATCACAAAATATTTGAAAATTCAGGATAATTCTTATAAAAAGTATTTTCCAGACTACTTGAAATGAACAATTTTGAAACATTTAAAGGAGGTATAGGTTAGGTTAGGTTTGAACGTGAGTGGGCCCGTATCAGGCCCTCCACTGCGGCCAATGGCCTATTGTGGCTCACCCTATGGTTATATTTCTCCCAGCATTTCCAATCTCTTGACGAAATTGAGGAATGCATTGGGAGAACAATTTACCAGGTTTTCTGGCATTACTGTCGTATCGCCAAATATTGAGAATCTGGTTCTGGCCGCTGCAGGCATGTACACAGAATGTGTTCAGCCGTTTCATCATTCTCCATGCAAAGCCGGCACTCTGCATCTTGTGCAAGTCCGATTTTATCCATGTGATGTTTGAGTTTGCAGTGGCCAGTAAGCAAACCTACTATAACTCTGAGATGCGCTCTGCTGAGTTCTAGCAGTTTGTCAGGGTCCTGTTTTTCCTTGTACAAGCAATAAATGCTTTGGAATGGGCTAGGCCCGGTAGACTACGCCAGTACTCGAGTCTTTTATTGTCTGCCCAAGCTGTTATGACATTCTTGGCAGTGCTATATGCTACACCGATTACCGGTTCTGGTCCAGTGAACGTTGTTTCGGCCCCCCCTTTTGCTAGGGCGTCCGCTATTTCGTTTCCTTCTAGGCCTGTGTGACCTGGTATCCAGACTAGGGTAACGTTGTTGCGTTGCGCCAGTCGGTTAAGGTGTCTCTGCAGTTCCATACTGCTCTAGATTTAAAGCAGTTGGATTCAAGCGCTTTAAGTGCTGCTTGACTATCTGAAAATATTTTTTATTGTTTTTCGTGTGTGGTGTCGATTTTCCAGCTCCCTGGCACACATTTCAATGGCATATACCTCTGCCTGAAATATCGTAGCTAGTTTGCCCATACTGAACGAGCGTTTCACTACTGGGTTCATCCCATGTATTCCGGCTCCGACGCCTTCCTGAGTTTTGGAACCATCGGTGAACCAACGTTCATTTGCCCTACATAGGTTGGTTTCATTCCGGACCCAGTCTTCTCTTTCGGGAAAGACCACAGTGTAGGACATGTGAAGGTTGATAGTTTTAGGCATGATGTCTGAGGGCATTCCTAGAATGTTGTGAGCTATTATGCCCTCCAGCATGCCGCTGCCTCTCATGACACATGCCTGCGGTAGACTAATGGCAGCTTGATAAAGTCTGTATGTTGCCCATCTTGCCTCTCTCTCTCCAGAACTATGTGGAGAGGAAGTAATCCAAGGAGGACTTCCATTGCTGCCGTTGGCGTGGAGCGAATGCTTCCAGTAATCGCCAGACACGCTTGTCTCTGTAGTCCGTTGAGTTTAGCAATGGCCATTTTTTATCCTTGCTCCACCAGACTATAGAGCCATATGTTATCATTGGACGTATGACGGTCACGTACAACCAGTATACGTGTTTTGGTGACATGCCCCATGTTTTGCCACATATTCTGCGGCATGTCCATAATGAAAGGCTAGCCTTCCGGATAGTCTTTTCCAAGTGCGAGTTCCAATTAAGTTTTTTATCCAGGGTTATTCCCAGATATTTTGCTTCACTCGCAAAAGGAATTGTTACACCATTGATGGAAGGAGGTATTAAATGTTCCAGCTTCCTTTTCCTGGTGAATGGTACTATGACCATTTTGTGGGGGTTAATGGACATTTCCTCCCTCTCACACCATTTATATATGGTATCCAATATATCCTGAAGGATCGTCTCTTCGGATTTATCGTTTATTACTAGGACCAGATCGTCAGCATATGCTTGCAGATCAACCTCCCAAAGCGAGAGAATGGCCAGCAGATCATCCACCAGCAGTGACCATAACAGTGGGGAGAGGACCCCCCCCTGGGGACAGCCCCTGGCTGGCTTGAAGCTGACACTTTCCCCCTGTAGAGAGGTCGTTATAGTTCTGTTGTGAAGCATAGTTCTTATCCAGTCACATAGTATCGGTTCAATCCCTCTAGAGACAGTTGCCTCATATAGGGAGTGAGGTAGTGCATTGTTAAATGCTCCTTCTACGTAAAAGAATGCAGCGACTGCTATTTCCTGGCGTTCCAGGGCGTCGCTTATTCCTGAGACAAGGTTATTGAGGGCAAGTTCTGTTGATTTGCCAGCCTGGTAGGCATACTGGTGAACATTGAGGGGGTGCTTCGTTAGTGCCCCACACCTTATGTGCCCATCCAGTATTTTCTCCATGCTTTTCAACAGAAAGGATGTCTGACTAATGGGTCTGAGCGATTTTGGGTGTGGGTCATTCCCACCCATCTTAGGAATATAGATCACCCTAGTCGCGGTCCAGTTAGACGGAATATGGTTTCATGCTAAACTGGCTCTAAAGAGTCTTATAATGATAGGTATGATATGTTCCAGTCCGATTTGTAACAGAACTGGAGCTATGCCATCCTCTCCTGGCGATTTGTATGGGTGGAATGAGTTAACCGCCCATCTTATCGCCTGTGGTGTAATTATTTTGTTGGCAACCACCCAGTCATATCTGTGAGGCCGTTTTATCCGGCCTATATTTGTGACTAGAGGTTGATTGTCCAGAATCAGGCTGCCTGGGAAGTGGTTATTAGCTAATAGCTCTAGTGTTTCTTTCCTGGAGGCCGTAAAGGAGCCGTCTGGACGCTTTAACGACCCCAGCTCCTGTGTCGGCTCTCTGGATAGAATCTTGTGGGTTGGACACATTTTCGCAGAATCGTTCCCATGATTCTGGTTTTGCTTTCCGGATATCTTTGTTGTAAGTGGTTAGAGCAGACCTGTAATTTTCCCATTCACCTGATACCTTAGCTCGGTTAAATAACCTTCGAACTTCTTTTCGTGTTTTATCCAGATTTTTGTTCCACCAGGAAGCATGTCGGTTATCCCTTTTCTCCCTCAGGAGGTATAGAAAAAACATCAAATTATCGTCCGGTTGCACTTTGGAATGTTTTTGCTAAAATCTTTGATACACGTTGAAAATCCCATTAGTTGATTTCATCCCTCCTTGTATGTTTTTGAAAAATTTCAATATGCATTACAATACCCAAGCAGCAGGGACTGACTTTATGGGTAGTATTCATGAAACTGTTACAAGTAATTATGGGGTTGCAATATTCATTTATCTAAAACTATCTTTTGACACTGTCAATCATATACTTCTATTAGACATTTAAACAATCTGGGCAAAAGGGGACTTGCAGTGAATATATTTCAAAATTATTTTAGAATTCGTATACAGTATATGTATTTATACACATCTAAAAACTAATTTGAAAAAAAAATATTAAAACAATTGAAATATGGTTAAATGAACATGAGTTGACTAGTAATAATAAAAAAAAATAATTTAAACAATATTATGTGAACTAAAGCAATTGGTGCAGCTTTGGTTCACCCTCTATGAATCTAGGAAAAAAAACGGAAAAATACCCCCGGAAAATAACCCACGAAAAAAAAAACCGGAAAGAAAACCCCCGGGAAAAAAACCGGAAAAAATACCCCTATATGCGATAACAATGGCCAGTACACAACAAACTATTCAATTTTGGATTTTCCATGTATGTTTTTTGCAGGCCCAATTCTTGAACTTTTCTGAATGTGCTCTGGCAAACGTGGTAAAAGCAGCCTCTAATAGAAATATGGGCTCCCAGTATTCTAGTTGCTGCCTGCATCGCTCCCTTCTCAAAGTCCATGTAAAGAACCGCTGGATCGGGAAACAACTCCTTTTCCTTTCCAGCAAACAGTAAGCAGCTGTAACGATGGTGCCTGAAGGTGCTACAGGAACTCTTATAACGTAGAGCTGTTTAAAAAATTGAGTTACCAGTGAAAAGTTCCCATCAAGGTACCACGTGGTTGCTGCTGCTAAATATCTCAAACAATGATCATCAGCAAAAATAACTATTCTTTCTTCGGCGTCTGCACCATTGTCATTCAAAAGAAATCTCGCATTTTCGGGATTTCCTGTCGTTTTACATTCTTCTGCAAATTTTGGATGGTTGTGGTCAGCTCTTTTTTCTACCAAAGCGTAGCTCGAATCTGTTGGTATTGTAAAATGAATCAAATATGGTCTAGTTTCCTTAACATGACACACAGTTGAAATTTCATAACTTTTTGTTATCGCATATAGGGGTATTTTCCGGGGGTTTTCTTTCCGGGTTTTTCATGGGTTTTTTTTCCGGGTCTTTTTTCGTTTTTTTCCGTTTACTCCCTCTATATTTGGGCAGTCCTATATTTTCTGTGATGATTAAAACAAGTCAAAATTATATTAATCATCCATATTTTATTTAAAAACGTCGTGGGACAAAAGATATTGAAGTACCTGTGGTTCTTGAACTATTCGTTTTAGACCACAAGTGTAATAGTTTGTTGAAATCCTTTTATCGGGAGGAACATAGAAGTGCCAAAATATACGGGTTGTCCTATTAATTATTTTGAATCTGATATCACGTGACCGAAAACAAAAAGTTCATCGGGTAACATATCAAAAAAATCTACACCAATTGCTTCAATTTACAACCCCAAAATTAAAATTCTCCACCACTGTCGAGTTCCGAGATTTACCCTGTCCTAATCTTATAATAATAATAATAACAGGTCTTTATTTCCCATATAAGTAGGTACATGATCATATTACAATACATTTTATAATTGAAGACAAAAAAAAGAAAAAAAAAGGGACCAACTTATGGGAAAACGCCGAAGATCAGATGATTTCATGTAACTAGTGTTACACGAAATCCCTGTTATCTTCGTGTGACACCCTGTATGATGCACATATCTCTCAAATTCGATAGTCATCATGCAGTAAAAACCAATAATAAATAAAGCAATAAAATTAATATGTGGAAAACCTTGATACACCATCCTCGGAATTGTACGAAACCACTAATATGACATTGAAATATCTAATTAAATCTGCATTCAAGTTAATCAAGCATATTCAAAAAAGAGTAATAAACTAATTTATTTTAGAAAAAATACAAATTACATAATACATTATATTATGAACCACTTTCACTTGGACAATATTCATAAGAACAAAAGAAAAGCAAATCCAGTTTTAGCTCCATTGAAATATTCAATAAATCACCAGAACAAATAAAAATATGCAAAAGTTCATTTTAATTTGTTCTTTAGAGTTGTCATTTAATGCGAGTAAATTCATTTTGACTGATAAATAAATTGGAAGTCTTTATTTCCTTTCTATATTTTAATTTTCCAAAAATTTTGAAGAAAATTTAGGATTGAATAATTTGAACAAAACTTCATGAATTACATATATTATTTGATTAGTTAATTTGAATTTGTTTACTTCATTTGATCATCAATGATCAAACTTCCTTATTTATTTATTTATTTATTTATTTATTTAGAAACAAACAGGCCGATGCCTAATTATATGTTTCTCTTAAGTTTTTCATACAGTTTTTACATGACATTTTAATATATTCTAATATAAATATAAATGGGAACCGAGGGATTTCTTCGCACCAAAACAGATTAAAAATTTCTGGAGATTGACGGATATAGTGACGTGACATGATTATCCATAAGGATTACCAGGATTTCACCAGTTTCTTCAAATCATATTTAATTTTTATAGGTTTAAGGTCGAATATTCCATAATCAAGTTCTTCACAGTGCGTATTGTATTCGTTACATATTCTGTTGAGGGGGCCACTATTATTTACTCGAAAGCATGCATGACGAAGACGGAGTCCTGGAGGTGGTGCGTACAGTTTTACTTGCTCAAGCAGATACGGGCTATCTAGCATGTTGTTCAGCAATTTTGAGAGGATCATGATATTATTTATAAATCTTCTGCATTCAAGTTTTTGAATACCAAATTCTTTTCTGAGCGGGCTGTAGGAAATAAACCCAGGACTTACACCATGTTTTTTATAGTAAAGATATTTAATAAATTTATTTTGTATTGACTCAATACTTTGCTTCAAGTTTTGTTGTGTTGGATCCCACACAACTGAGGCGTATTCCATTTTACTGCGAATTAGTGAAAAAAATAAATGTTGAATTACGCTTGGATCGGTGAAATCGGAGGTGGTACGTTTTAGAAAACATAATAATTTGCTGGCTTCTTTGGCAATGTTGAAAATATGATGATTGAATCTAAAATCGTTTTGAAAAAGAATACCAAGATCATGGGCTTCCCACACCCTTTCTAATGCTAAGCCCTGCATCGTATATAAATAAAGTTCAGTTTTCTTAATGTTCTTGTTGAAGGATATTACTTTACATTTTGAAAGATTGAATAGCAGTTTATTTTTTATCGACCAGGTAGATATTCGATCAATGTCATTTTGGAGTTCTAGATAATCATTTATATCTGAGATTTTGTTATATATTTTAAAATCATCGGCATAAAGAAGACAGTCGGATGATACCTCTGAAGGAAGATCATTGATGAAAATCAAGAAAAGGAGTGGTCCCAAATTCGATCCTTGAGGTACACCCGATCCAGCTAAGTATACATGAGATGTCTCGCCCCCATATGTAACATACTGAGGTCTCAACCGAAGATAAGAAGTGAAAAATAAGATCAGATGATTGCTCATTCCATAATAGTTCAGTTTGGCTAATAATATATCATGATTGACCTTATCAAATGCTTTGGTAAAATCAGTGTAAACACAATCTACTTGTGAATTTGAAGCAAAAAATTCTGATATTTTATTAGTAAATGTCAGTAGATTTGTTTCAACCGACTTCTTTTTACAAAAACCATGTTGACTCGGCGATATGACACTTTTGAGACTGGCGTGCAACTTCTCCTGGATAATGAATTCGAAAACTTTTGCTGGACAGTTGAGTATTGCAATAGGACGATAATTAGTAATGCATTTTTTCTCCCTTTTTAAATATTGGGGTTATTCTAGTTCTCTTGAATTCATCAGGAAATATTCCTGTTTTCAGTGATTTATTATATATTAAGAGTAACGGGTAAATCAAGGAATCCCTGCAAGCCTTGAATATGTAACAGGGAATATTGTCCGGACCTGACGATCTTTTGGGTTTTAATTTTCGTAACGCTTTTTCTATATCATCGACAGTTATTCTATCGAAGTGAAAGTTTTGAGAAAAATTCTGTGGAAACCTATTTGTTCTTTTATTCATATCGGTTATATCATATGTAGAGTCATTTTCATATGTTATTCTGGTATGTTATTCTGGTATGTTATTCTGGTCTAATTCAGGATTGTAGAATCATCGGATTAGTCTAGATCATATGTTTTGAGATACTGCTGTTCTAATTTTTGAGATATTTCTGGTTCACCGTATTCTTGTCAAATATGGGAGAGACGTGTTAAAGTCGAAAACACTCAATTTATTGGCCGTATCTCAGAAAAAAGGTTTCCTGAATGCGGAATAATCGAATAAGTATAGATCACAAGTCTTAAGCCACTTTTCTTGTCAAATAAGGGAAAGACCTATTATATCAACGTCCAAAAAAGTATTCCTGGAACGAAGGAAAAAAAACAATAACTTCAGATATATCAAATTAGACGGGAAAGTTATTGAGTGGAAGCCATAGATCAAATATCTGGGACTTATAATAGATGATAATAAACTCATCTTGAATAACTGACTGAGAAAATTGTTTCTCTACGACTATTGTATTCTACGTTCATTACATATTGATTTTTAATTGAAGAATAAAGGTGATTCCAAGACACCGTGGATCATTATTCAACGGCACTCGGTCAATCACAGGTTCAGAATTTTCAGAATCCACGGGAACTGAGAGCTTTAACAAACAAATTTCTCAAGATTGAACTTTTGTCACAGCTTGGCATCCGCGAATGTCAGATTGAATATTTTCTTAGTTTTAACTTTGATCTGTGTGACAAGTACCTAATATAAGAATGAATATGGCGGATTTATCAATGAAGCTCCTGATGAAATCTATCTTGTAACAAAGGTATATCAAACAATTTTTACTTGAACGTTCCACACTCTCTCAGTTCTTGGTCAGAGTTTCTCTAGTAGGTATTTCATTCACAAATTTTCTGTTATAGCTCAGTTGGTAGAAGCGTGTACATGAAGTAAATGTATAACGAAGGTAGTTATATAGGCGTGAGTTCAAATCCCACTATTGGAAGTTTTTTTTAAAATTATTTTCGATTAAGGCATTTATTCATTCATGAATGAACACCGATTATTCATGTATAATTGTTATTATCAAATAAAACTGAAATCCAAAATGAATGAATGATCTATTATTTTCATAAATAATATTTAGATTTCATTAAAACTCTGACTATCGTATAGTCGTAGAGAAAGTATAGTCTTCTACTCGCGTATAATAGCTATTATTTTCTCGGATAATTCCGAAACTCGCCATTCCTCATTTATATAAACTCTTTAGATGATTTGGATTTATCTGGAAAAATTAAAATGGTTGCTCATGACACCACAATAATATATGGCGGAAAAAGTCAACGTGATATCAAAAATTACATGCAAAGTGATCTAGACCAATCATCATCATGTTCATTACAAAAAAATCGTCAAACGATAATTTGAAAGATCCGATCAAATTGAAAAATGAATACATAAATTACTGTACGATGCAGAAAGATTTTACCATTAGTTGGAATTATTTTTAAAATTCGGAATTTGCTTCCTCTCGAATATCTAAAATCCATATATTTTTCGTTGGCATACTCTAAATTTCAATATTTGATTTCAGTTTGGGGCACTGCTTCGACCTATTTGCTCAAACCTTTGAAATCATTACAAAATAAAAATATTAAATGTATTTCTAAACTTGATTATCAAGAACCAACTGTAAACTTATACAAACTAAGAAAGCTACTGGATATACATTCCCTATACAAATTGAAAATTTGCACATTCATTCATCTTGTTGAGAATAACATGAAACATTCCACTTTAATTTTCAAAATTTATAATGACCAACACAATCACTTGATCCGACAAGCCCAAAATTTATAGGTTAACAAAATTAAAACAAATATTGGAAAGAAATCAATTTATTTTGATGGTGTGAAATATGAATGAACTTCCAAATTGTTTAAAAACGTATGGTAAATTCCGATTCAAAAATAATCTACAGAAGTACTTACTTCATTGAATCCATTCTAATTCTGATTTCATGATTTTATTTATTAATTAATTCTTAATGTTGTTTTACCTTCATGTTATTTGCATTATGTGGATTTTTTTCCCTCTCATAAACTGTATCTTTCTTGCGAAAATAAATTGAATTGAATTGAATATAGTAAGTTTATGTTGACTTCGTAAATGATCATGCATTCGTATTGATCATTTTGAGGTGACGTCACGACAGGTCCGCCATTTTGCCGGTAGGGCATACAAACCGTTCGCGTCATTGTAAACAATAGGAAAGATCGATTTTTAAAGTGTGAATAATTTAATATGCCAGCGTTTTGTTTTGTTGTGGGGTGTTCTAAAAGGGCAGAAATGGATAAAATTCGTTATTTTAGAATCCCGAAAGCCTTATAAAACCCAGGAGAAATGCTGGACGTCTTATCAAAAGAACGTCGAGAATGAAGGGTTAGGGCTTCAAAACGGGGCAATTTGAGCGATACATTCCTTACATGCACGAATTTGTGCAGATCATTTTGTATCAGGTTGGTAAATAATATTAATACATAAGAAAAACAAAAGTTATGATCCAAAATGTTTGAATTTTTAGTTAAATATGGTGTTGAACTAAACGTACTTTTTCAACATTGTAGGAGAACCAGCCAAACTGGAAGAAAGGGATAGCCCTGATTGGGTCCCTTCAAAAAACTTAAATTGCTGGTCAGTTCACTTGCACCAAGAGAATAGGGATCAACATTGTCCATAATTTGAAGTTTGTAGTTGTAACGCGATTTCACGTCTCCTTTGAGAGATAAGTAAATAGTATTCACTCCTAGCCATATTGTAGTTAAAGTTGATAAAATATGGACTACACGCACTAAAAACTCGAATTAAAAAGGACAAACTTGCAGATAACAATGAAAACTCAATGGCAGACCCGTCCTTGTGTGCCCTACCGACAAAATGGCCGCTCTGTCAAAGTCACGTGACTCAAAATGATCAATTGCGCTGATTCGAAATAAACAAAAATGAAAAGTGAGGTTATTTTTACCACCAGAGCTGTCAATTGTGCACCAACCAATAGTTTTACTTGGTTTTACGTTTGAAATTTAAAATTATGGTAAACGGTTTTTAAAAACAAACGTATCAGTTTGATAGAATTGAATGGATGTGACACCCACTTGAGAGTTTCAAATAGGAAGAACAGGATAAAAGAGGTGTGAGTGGTTTATGTCATAATATTAATAAGGTAGAGACTACTTCATATAAGGGACTATGTTGCAATATAGTTTGACTTTTTCATCCTCCAATTATTTTACACAACGTAGAAATGACGATTTTTTATATGCAAGAGGACAAGATTGAAAAGTTACCATGAAATTATTTCGAGTTGTGAATTAACACCCTGTATATTCTCAACACTTAATGACTAATCTTTGGACGTAGACCCGAGAAATATTAGGTTGACCTTAGAGAGCAGCTCACTTAGAGAAAAGTTTATTTGGATAGATAATTATCCAGCACAAATCCTTAACCAACTATCAACTGGGTCCAAAAAATTGGATATGTTTACAGTCTTTCCACAAATTATGCTACCTGCTGGACTTATAAACTTTCAGCGCCGTCATATTGTTTGTCATTGGAACTCTAGAATACACGTAAATATTTCTACTCAACCAGTGTAAGTACAAATAAACCAGTTCAAAAAGCAGAATCACTGAGTTTGTGATGCAAGTCACCATTACTATTGTCCACAATATTTTATTCACTTCTGGACAGCTGAGGTCCACGTAATGGTAACTTTCAGTTTTCAAAGCTTCCTCTGTGGAGTTGGATCTGCACACACATGTGGAGTCTAATTTTCCTGGAGGAGAACAGACTGCTGATTGCAGGGAGATGAGGTGCATCAATGAGAAATAAAATATGGCGGAAGACGCTATAACCGCTACAACACTGGCTGTTATTGAAATGTACTGAAAAAAAGAAAAGGTGTAATTGCAATAATGAGAAAACTAGTGCGGAAAAGTAAAAAATATCAATTTTTTTCTATTTTTAAATTTCATTTTATTCAATCAGAGAGGAAACAAGAACTAATTTATTATGAATATAGCCGCAATAGTAATTATAATTTAATTGCAATAAGTAGAGACAAAAAATACGTATCTTCCTATAAACAAATTAACAAAATTAAAATTAAATGAATGCGTCAAAGTTGACAGTTCAAAGATATATAAAAATATGAGCAATACCTCAATGGATTCGGAATGTCTTGTATAAAAATGATTTTCATTTATTTTACAGAACATACAAAATTGCAATTGTTACAAACAAGTTAAGATGAAAAAAATAAGGCATTTAGTTTTTCGCTAATAATTCCCGTTGAGAAGATATTCTATTCAAAAAGTTATGAAATTGTAACTAACAAATTTTTTCCGATCTCCGTTTTCCTAAATGGCGAAAAGTTTAAATATTTGATTTATGAAGTTTTTGCTTCTTGGAGCCCTTATATTTATATACTTAAGAAGATCACGTTATAAAAGCTTATAAAAGTTTTTTTAAATTTTGTTCATTATAATTGTTGAAAGTTGAAATAAATAAAATATCCAAAAAGTTATGTTCATATTATTTTCAAACAAATGTTATGTTATTACCGTTGTCGCATCTAACAAGGGCATTAATTAACGCTAGATAATTTTTTACGTCATTTGTTAATGAATTACAAGTTCAGACAAGTTTACAATATAAAAAAATTATATTTTCACCACAATGTTGTCATGGCAAAATAATGATTAAAAAAATTCTCAAATTTTGGATTGTTTATAACCGTTTTTTATATATCCATTGTTTAAATAATTAAGATATTGTTTTTTCTTCAAAATTAATAATTGGCATTTCTCAATAGGGTAACAAAACAGGATTTTTTATCAATAATTTCATTCTGACCAACTGAAACACCAAAAAAAAAACTTTTATAACACTTTCCAATATTACAGTCATAGCTTACACTTGATTTGTGATGTAACAAACTGTTATAACTATCAAATCGTTGCTTCTGGTATGTTGAATTTTAAGATTTCAAAAAATAGATAAAAATATAGCGTTTTGGAGACCATGGGCTAATGATAATTATATGAAATTGCACAGTGTAGTAATGCCTAACGCCGCGCCGTTCAATTCATGATTCGATTCTCTTCCATTACATACTTCCACGCATATGCCATATTTTCAAACGTATTTTTGAAAATGATAGATTGATATAATGAGGTATTTCCGCCGATGGCAGATCAAACAAAATTGTCGGTAAAAGGATTCGGAACGATATATTTTGCAACTGATAAGGGATATACTTTAGCAAGCAATAACTTTCAGAATCTACATTACCTTCAGGAACTTCAAAAAATAAATCAGTTTACTGTGTTGAATACATTCTTTGAAACAGCAAGTTAGGTAAGTGATTCCCAAGAAACCGGAAATAATTGCCTGAAAAAGAAAAGGAAAATAGTGAATTTTAACACAGTAAATTATAAAGTGCGTCTTTTTTAGTCCCCACCCCTGTTAACTTTTGAACGGTTTGAAGTACAAACATGGAACAATAACCATTTTGAATGGTATCACCAATACTATTCCTTGAAATAAAAAACAATGCGGTTGCCTTATACAAGGGGTGGGGGGGACATCAATTCAAAAAATTCAAATGGCATGGGTGGTCAAAATACACATTGTTGAAAAAATAATTCAATTCTCTTTCTGGGCATAATTTTTTATGATTTTCGATAGTAGGTGAATTTTCACAATTTGGATTTCTTTGCCTTTCGAAATTGATGTGCCCCCATCGACGTCTGTCGAGAAATTGTAATGTATCTTCTTTCAAAGAGTATTACAGGTGATTCCATTCAAAATATTTTTTGTCTCATTGTTCCACATCTACCGTATAAATATCGATGTGAATAATCATTCGAGGTAATTATTTTGATTCCAACATTCGTAAATAAACAAAAAACTGAATAACATGCCAAGGTTGAATTATAAAAAAATAATTAGTTTATTAAACGATTTACCAACTGTGGACATTAACAGAAAATTTACCTTATTCGCGATTCGCCACAATGTTTGGTACAGCAAATATAAGAGGTGACATTATTTTTTTAATTAATGCGATTCTAACTATCCTTCAATATTTCGACGCGATCTCGATGCTATATGTATACATCTGAATGAAAACAAGATAATCAAAGTATTTATTGAAAGTTTGAATTTGTGGAGAAAATTTGTTTCTTGACCTGGTCATTGAGTGTTTTAAGCTTCAAAAAAAAATAAAGTCCATGTCAAGAAGGATAATCCCACATAAGGGACAATTCAAGCTTCTAGCATGGTGATGATTGACTGTAAATTGAAAATCGAGGATCACACAAAAAATCTCAAAATAAAATTATCCTCTGGCTGTTAATATGCAGTGAGAATCAGATTGAAAGAACTGCAAACACATTCCGCAGTTACTAAAAGTATACTTTTTTCCATTAAGGACTACCCTAATAAAAGTGTTTCAGTCACCAAAAGTGATCATGTTCTGAAGAAAGATTGAATTTAATCTTATAAATTAAAATTTTTCACTTCAAGAGTTTACTCTTTCTACAGAAGATGGTTATTTGGTGACTGAAACACGTGCCGGTGTGTAAAAAGTATATTACCTCCGAATAAATTTGATTTTATAGATATTTATAGATTTCCGTGCGAGATTTGTCTATCAACAGCTGCTAACAAAAGAATGTAAAAAGTAGCTCAATTAAATAACAATCAATTAAACAATTTCACTCGTAGTCCATTAGTATAATTGGAACAAAAAAAAGGAGGTTATACATCCAAAAAAGAAAATTAATGAAGACATCAAACGTTGGTACATGAATAAATGCAATTATAAACTTCCAACTATTAATCAGACAATAACTCTGTTTTTGTGAATGGTGAACTTTGAATGGTGGTCCTCCTACGAATAATACCCATTTTGACCTCCATAAATACCAAGAACTGTTTACAAAGCATATCAATAATTAAAAATAAGGATTTGTAATTTTCCGTCTTGGTATTCAGGTTTGTCGATAAAAATATAATTAATTGACAAACATGGAAATAATAATGTTTTTAACCACATCACAGTGGAATGAACACAAGGAGGCGTGGACTATAGGAGGATTGGCGTCAGCGTAGAGTACTTACCTAAGTAGTTTTTGAGGTTCTCAATTGGAGTAATTATTAATTTGAATTATCTGTACTACTTATAAAAAAGTAATGATATTATGCTTTTAAGCTGAAATTTTGTATAATTATAAATTTTTATACCAGGAAAAACAGATGACAGATGACGTTTCAAATTTTTTTATCCCTAACAGCTTTTTTATAAAATTTGTGAATCACCATATACCCGCACCTAATTTACTTTGGGAAGTGTAATTTTCCCACACAAGTGGAGGATTTTTTTTTCAACCACAAAGGAGGAAAGAAATGTATATAACACTATACAGTCCCATGGAAAATGGTTTATATCCTCATGCATGTGGAAAGTACTTTCCGCACACGTGCAACAGAGATGCTGGAAGTATATACAGTGTGTCCCACTTACCATGCTCACCATGGGTATCTTTTAATGGTGAGAGATACGAGGTCGGTTAAATGACACCAAATGTGGAGTTTATCAAGGCCAACTATAATGTGAAAAAATATTTTGATAAAATCTATTCGTTTTTGTTTTATACGCAAAAAACAGATTTTGATCATTTTCATGTTTCGTCCGTACCTTCTTTATCTATGAAAATATTTGAATAGGAATTTCACATTCTTATGGCAGTTTTTTAATGAGATTTCGAAAAAAATATGAAATTCAGACCAACTCTTCTAGAATTTGAGATATCAGCACCAACTTTTATTTTTCAAATGTAGGTCATAGCTCACTATGACTTAGTTCTGAATAACTTTTTTTTCTCTTACAGATGATATGTCACAGTAATAGCTTTTTGTTGATAACAACGGAGTTATCGGCATTTATACAAAAACAAGAACTATTTTGAAGTCACCATCTTGAATTTATAAATTTTAACAGACAAATCATGATCTCCGACCTCAAAAACCCCCTCATACCAATTTTGAATGGAATTGGACCATAATCACAAATCTCGTCCGCCATATTAGAGGAGCCGCCATTTTTTTATTTTTTATTTCAATAAAAATTCCATAGAGCATTGTCACCGGAATTATGAACATCTGCCAAATTTCAAGTTATTAGGACCGCCAGAGGTGGGTCAAAATTCACGTGCAAGAGACATGAAAATGATCAAAATCTGTTATTTGTGTATAAAACAAAAACGAATAGATTTTATCAAAATATTTTTTCACGTTATAGTTGGCCTTGATAAACTCCACATTTGGTGTCATTTAACCGACCTCGTATCTCTTACTATTAAAAAGATACCCATGGTGAGCATGGTAAATGGGACACACTGTATAGTGGACCGAGAAAATTACTGTTCCAGTTAATTCTTTCGATAGAAAATTAATTAGATGAAAATGCAAAGGATCTTCCAATCGTATAATATGAAACCTCAGGGTCTGGAATACTAATAGCTCTGAGAATTCAATAATTAATTTTTCATTTTTGTTGCTTTATCATAAAAGTCCTGACATCCCGAATTAGGGACACTATGGTGGACTGCCCCTGGTGGTGATAACGGGGTGTACGCACATTATTGAATACGCAGAGCGAATCCACGCATCCTGTGATGATCTTATTTTATTTTATGTATAAATTGGATGAAATAGGCCGTTGAGGAGCTATATTATGCATGCCATCCCGTAAAAGACCAAAGCAAAAGTCCAGATCGAGGTAATGGGCTGTACTTAATATCTATAGTAATAGTAAATGATCAATATGGATCTGTTTTTTTTCGTGAATCCTGGAAAACATTCAGCGCCTGAAAGGTGAGCCCAGTGTGTGTTTGCCGACGGAAAATATGCGATTTACTACAGGCAATCCCCTTTATATTGCTAGTCTTATTGTTGATGGAAATTTAGGCTACACTTACCGGTATTGCACTCCAGTATGGATTATCCCTTGCTCTCAGATTTGGAGACCAGAGTAACAACCAAAGAGCTATAGCTATCAGCAATCCACTGAGGATTGAAATTCCAATAAGAAGTAGCTTTCCTAGTTCCTTGAATTTCAAATTACTCGATACGGTAGATGTTGTTACTGAAAGGAGAAAATATTGGATAACTATAATATTCAGGGTGGCCCATCGAAGACAAGGGGATTTTGGGTAATAATATCGAAGATGTGGAAAAATGCTCGGACAGGTAAATTTTAGTTTCGATGGAATATTTTGTTGTCCTTCCAGCAGCACCGTCACTTCAACCTTCGAACAGTGGGGTGAACAACCCCTAAAATAGGGGTCGACTGGCTCATCGTTTGTAAGCCCGTTAACTTCTCCAAATAACGGTGTACAGTTTTTTCACTTGAGATAAACTGTTTGTGATTTGCTGGTACGGGTCCAATGAGAGCAATCCCGCTCTTGCCAGGGCATCTGCGCTCTCATTTCCATGGATGCCCGTGTGGCCTGGTATCCAGACAAGATTTACCTTGTTCTGTGTGCTCTTAGGTCGTTGAGGCTTTTTTGTGTCTCCCAAACTAATTTGGAAGATAACCTACATGATCGCAGGGCCTTTTTTCTGTCGAAGCGAATGACTATATATGTCGGTTTCTATCGCTGTGTATAGCCAAAGCAATAGTGTGAGTCCAAGTTCCCATGTGTTTTCATAGAAACGCCTAGGCATTATTAATGATGTCCTTTCCTCATGAGCACTTTTTCCAAATATTTGTTCCAGGTGAGCTTTGGGTCTAGGTTTAACCCCAGGTATTTCGCCTCTCCTGACATCTGCAGGCTTTCACCAAAGAGTCAAAGAGCTCTGTTGGTTTCAAGGTTTCATTTTCTGGTGAAAGGGATAATCTTGTTTTTTTTGGGGGTTGACTTTGAGGTTCTTCCTTACGCTCCACGTATGTGTGTCTGTGAGGGCTGATTGCATTAAATCTACTCAGACCCCTAGATACTTCCAGTTAACCATTACATGACGTTATCGTCAGCGTAGTGAAGCTGTATAGGTCTGTAAGGAGGATGTCTACCACGAGATTCCACAATAGTGGGGATAGTAGAAGCGAAGGTATTTTATACCGAAGGGTTTTTGAACCAGGGGTATTTTGTACGATGGGGATAAAGTCCAGGGGGTTGTTGTCGCGGGGTTTTTGTCTAGGGGGTAATTGTCCTGATACCATGTTGCTTTGTAACTATCAGCCAACACAGTTTTTTAAACTAACAACAACTACATCTGCATGAAAATAATGTATTTACCTGTTTGACCAGATTTATTGAGTACAACATTTCTGCTGTGCCTCAGACTATTTCTTGTTGGCGCGTGCTTGCCGATTATATCTTGCTCATAAATATTTTGCGGAACCGTCGTACCCAGATAGACATTTTGAGTAGAGACAACTGGATGGATTTTCTGTATGCTCGCGTTGTTGCTGGAGGACAGCAAATTTTTGTGTTCCGGTAGATTATTATTGTCGTAGTGACTCAACGGTCGATGCGAGGTCTCTTCTTTCCGCTTGTCCAGCCCGTTGTCTGAAGAGGAAAGTTTTCGATCCGAAACGTCCATTCTGAAGTCTCCTAGGATACTTGAAAGTGTTGTTTTAGGAAACTGGAGATTTTTTATTTTATCATGTCATATCCTAGAACTGAGAAAATACTGCATGTCAAATATAAAAGTTGCCAAAGGGTATATCTCCGAAATGCAACAAAAAATATCTAGAAATGCCCGAATCTGTTCGAAGAAAGGTCGGGGAAACCAAATGTTTCGATCAATAAAAAAGTAATATGGGAATAAAATTAAAAAAACATGCCGTTTAATCAACCTACCACTTCAATTTCAGAAAATTCTGACTACATCCCCGGATTTTGAAAGTCTCGAAATATCACTGATCAGAATTTCGTCGTTGATAAATAAAAAAATTATAAGATGATAAAATTTGAAAAATGTGTTGATTTTTTAGTAAAATTTTATTTAATTTTACTTTATTCTCTTATATTTTTTTATTTATTGTCAGATTACGATGAAAGTGATATTTCGAGACTTCTTGAATCTTGTGGTGTCGTCAGAATTTTGCTGAAAGTTCTGAAATTGAAGTGGTGTGTTGATTAAATAGCCTATTTTTCAAATTTCATTCCCTTGTAACATTTTTATTGATTGTCGCATTTCAACGTATAATTTCAAATGTAGCGAATCAAGTGTTTTTTCTTCTAAAAATATCGCTATATTTTTTTTTTATTTTTAGCCTCGAAAAATAAGAATAGTAGACCTGAAAATAAAATTTGGTTTTTGAATATCTACCTACTTAAAATCTTTCCTTGAGATTAAAAATATATGTTTTATAAGGCTGCTTCAATTTTGAATGGGGCACACTATAAGGGAGTTTATTGATATTATTTCACTCTGTCAGTCTCTGTAAATGGTATTTCGACAAAATATTTTTAAATAATATTTTTTTTTCTTGAAATTTCGACTTTTTTTCCTAAATTTATATTTATTTCTCGAAACTCCGAGCGTTTCTCTGATATTTCGATTTTTTTTCGAAATCTCGACATTTTCCTCCAAACGAAATTTTACTTATTTATATTATTTGACTTTATTCTCAAAATTCGACTTTTTTCTAGAAGTTTCGACATTAAAGCCGAAATGGAAAAAAGCGGTGGTACTACTGTGCTTGTGTAGAAAATTATTATTTAAATAAAAAATGGATTTTTTTTATAATTTCTCTATAGCCCCATACAGATTTAAAATCCCATATACTAGATACAGGTTGCTAATCCCATACAGGTTGTTCTGAAAATCTGTGATTGTGAATTTTTAACAGCCATGAAAATTATTGTGAGATTTAGGTAAAACATTAAAACGTGGGGTGCATGTAATATACAGCGTGTTTCCAAATGTAGGCAACAAAGATAAAACTTTTTTATTAATAATATCACACAAAAAATAATTCGTGATGAACGTTATTAATGCTTATCGAGAAACTAACAATGGGTGAAAAAAAAATGTTTTTTTAAGTCATTGAGCATAAACCTCTAGGTTTGAAAATACAGAAAAAATTAATTGCGAATATCTCATGAACCTTCAGACACAGATTTTCATCAACATGCTACAGTATTTAGATATGAAAAAATTATGAAAAAATAAAAATTACAACATCAAAAGAAATTTATTTCTCAGATATTGTTTTGAATTCATGATATGAACAATATTTCAATAAAAATAACAAAAATGATTTGAATGGTGAGGAAAAGAAAGGAAATCCAAGGCCTTTATAAATTTTCGATCACCTGTTATGTGTTTTTCTATAACGCACCATCTTTCATGATGAATAATTTTTTTGTGAAATCAACAGTAAAAAAGTTGAACATTTAATAATAAAAACGGTGTAATGTTTAGTTACTAATGCATTTTCTGGAGTCCCCAGGCCCGGATTACCCATAAGACCAACCTAGGCCATGGCCTAGGGCGCCCGCTTGTGGGGGGCGCAGAATACGGGGAAATCCCCGACAAATTTTGTACTCGTCAATAGCGAGCGACCGGGCACCTGCGGGTGATTCACCCGACGAAGACAATTACGTGACTCCCGCCATCCCTCCAATCGCCATCACTACAATGCCTATGTGTGTTCAGTTACATATTCCGGGTCTGATAACTGATTCAGTAACAGGTTGTTTTATACAAAGCTCGTGTTAAGTTAATCATTCTCTTAGTTTTTGTGTTGTGAGTTTTATGGAGCATTCTCTTCTTGTTGGCTTCCAATTATGTGTATACCAGCTAAGGTAAGTTTTAAGACGTTACATTATGATACCTAATATAATAAGGTTACAGGGCCTTAATTAATAGACAACGGGTCTTTTCTGCTATATACGAACGAGGAACGAGAGAACGGCCCTGCTAATATTTAGATAACAGAAAATATCGGAATTTTTTTTAACAGGCTGCCATGTGTGGCCTAGCGAAGTTGGGCCATATACAGATTAACTATATTTGTTTTTTTCTTAATGTGGTACATTTCAAGGAACAACCTGGGTTTATGGTTATTGACTCTGCCTAGGATTTTAACATTTGAATAATCGAATTGATGGCCGATTATTCAAATGTTAAAATCCTAGACTGAGTCAATAACCATAAAACCAGGTTGTTCCTTGAAATGTACCACATTAAGGAAAAAACAAATACAGTCAATTATAAAATCGATACAGGTCAGTTGAGTAACATTTATTGCAATATTTTAAATTCTATTTAATTTCTGTTTTGATAATATTTTAAGATAGGCAGTAGCTGATAGACATGTTTATTACTTTTAGAAACCCGAACCTTATCCCTTTTATTATCATAATTACATTTATTGCCTGGGGTAATTGAGGGACTCCTATAAATCAGAAAGTTCGCCAAATTGATTCAGTTTAGTGAGGTAGCAACCAAGAGAGCATAGGTAGTTGGATCAAATTTCCCTAGGCAAAGAACACAATAGCAAAAACAATTCTGTAATTGTAAGTAGAACTTTCATTTTCGATATCCCAATTTTTTTTAACACGCTGCCATTTGAAAACCAACTGATTCGATTTCACTCATTTTATTAAAACCCTCTCGCTGCGGAAAGCGCGCATGTGCGGCCTGGCGAAGTTGGGCTATATGCGGATTAACTCTATTTGTTATTTTCTTAATGTGGTACATTTCAAGAAACAACCTGGTTTTATGGTTATTGACTGTGTCTTAGATTTTAACATTTGAATAATCGGCCATCAATTCGATTTTTCTAATGTTAAAATCCTAGACAGAGTCAATAACCATAAAACCAGGTTGTTCCTTGAAATGTACCACTTTAAGAAAAAAACAAATACAGTTAATTATAAAACAGGTACAGGTCAGTTAAGCAATATTTATTGCAATATTTTAAATTCTATTTAATTTCTGTTTTGGTAATATTTTAAGATAGGCAGTACCTGATAGACATGTTTGTTACTTTTAGAAACCCGAACCTTATCCCTTTTATTATCATAATTACATTTATTGCCTGGGGTAATTGAGGGACTCCTATAAATCAGAAAGTTCGCCGAATTAATTCAGTTTAGTGAGGTAGCAACCAAGAGAGCATAGGTAGTTGGATCAAATTTCCCTAGGCAAAGAACACAATAGCAAAAACAATTCTGTAATTGTAAGTAGAACTTTCATTTTCGATATCCCAATTTTTTTTAACACGCTGCCATTTGAAAACCAACTGATTCGATTTCACTCATTTTATTAAAACCCTCTCGCTGCGGAAAGCGCGCATGTGCGGCCTGGCGAAGTTGGGCTATATGCGGATTAACTCTATTTGTTATTTTCTTAATGTGGTACATTTCAAGAAACAACCTGGTTTTATGGTTATTGACTGTGTCTTAGATTTTAACATTTGAATAATCGGCCATCAATTCGATTTTTCTAATGTTAAAATCCTAGACAGAGTCAATAACCATAAAACCAGGTTGTTCCTTGAAATGTACCACTTTAAGAAAAAAACAAATACAGTTAATTATAAAACAGGTACAGGTCAGTTAAGCAATATTTATTGCAATATTTTAAATTCTATTTAATTTCTGTTTTGGTAATATTTTAAGATAGGCAGTACCTGATAGACATGTTTGTTACTTTTAGAAACCCGAACCTTATCCCTTTTATTATCATAATTACATTTATTGCCTGGGGTAATTGAGGGACTCCTATAAATCAGAAAGTTCGCCGAATTAATTCAGTTTAGTGAGGTAGCAACCAAGAGAGCATAGGTAGTTGGATCAAATTTCCCTAGGCAATGAACACAATAGCAATACCAATTCTGTGATTGTAAGTAAAACTGTCATTTTTGATTTGATTTTGTGTAATTTTGTCATATTCTCTGTAGCTTTCTCTCCGGAAGAATGGCCTGCAATAATCAGAGCTCTAGAAACATTGGAAAGCGACACAGATCAGAAGTCTAAAACTCGAGCAGAAGCTAAAGCTCTACTGAGTAGATTGAATCGCTTAGAAACAGCTATAATGTCCAAGTTATGGGGTACTATTCTTTTCAGGTTGCATAAGGTTAATAAATATGTTCAAAATGAAGACATTGATGCAATGGCTGTAGTAGAAGTTTTCAAGTCACTTATATCATTCTTTGAAGAGCTCAGAAATCAGTTCGATCTGTATGAAAAGAAAGCACTTGATGTTTGTGAAATCAAAGTGTATGAGCATGACAAGAGACGAAGGACAACAAGAAAACTTCAAGATGATGAGTCTCGAGATGGCGAAGTTTCCTTTTCTGGAAGAGACAACTTTAGAGTAAATACATTTTTGCCGATAATTGATAAAGTTCAAAACAGCTTACAATGAGATTGGATGCCTATGAGGAATTCATTGGAAAGTTTAGTGCCGTAATAAAACTTTCGGATCTCACAACAAAAGAACTTGAAGATGAGGTTAAAAACCTTCTTACTGTTTTTAAAGATGATTTAGAGCCGTCGATTTTTGATGAACTTGTCCATCTTAAATCACACCTAGCAGCAAACAAAATAGGAAATAAACAACCGTCGTCTCTGTACAAGTGGCTCACAGGAAATAATTTGCAAGATATATATCCGAATGTAGAAATTTTGCTGCGGATGTTTATTTGTACTCCAGTAACGAACGCATCTGCTGAGAGGTAAGTAAAAAATAGCAGACCCCTTACTCTTAACAACTTAACAAATATTAACCAAACCCAACTATGTCAACTTGTAGGGATCTCAGTTTTTTTATGGGCAAATGAATTTCCGCCAGTTACTCTAACTTATTAACATACTTCATTCTTTATTAGTATTTAATCACAACTGTATACTTTATATACTTTGATAGTCTAATTTTGTATTACTGTGTTTTTTGTATAAATGATGTTTATAAGTGTTTAACTCAACTTTTTTGTTTCAGGTCATTTTCCTGCTTAAAAAGGATCAAGCAGTTTCACAGATCAAACATGACGCAAACGAAGCTCAACTCTCTCGCTCTTCTTAGCATTGAAAGTGAAATAACAAAAACATTGGATTTCACCAGCACAATTCATTCGTTTGCTTGGAGCAAAGCCAGAAAAAAGAAATTTTAAAACTGATTATATATATATATATATATATAAGTGAAAATAGAGTATATTTCGTTTTAATTCCGAGAGTTCTAACCTTTGACAGCTGTTTCGTGCTAACGCACTCATCAGAAAGGATTTATGGAGCTCTCGAAATCAAAACGAATCCACTCAGGAATTAATACCGTGAGGCAACACATACTATAACAGTAAGTTATTCATGACATCTACAGTCACTAGTTGAAACTTAATTTGACACGAACCAAGGAATCCAAAAGTAGAGGTTTGTCCACAAATTGACAGGCAGCCAACAATTCGTTGTTCTGACCAACCCAAGGTTCAATCAAGTTTCTAATACGTTATGAGGAACGCAAGCAGAATCTAAGTGAAAATAGAGTATATTTCGTTTTAATTCCGAGAGTTCTAGCCTTTGACAGCTGTTTCGTGCTAACGCACTCATCAGAAAGGATTTATGGAGCTCTCGAAATCAAAACGAATCCACTCAGGAATTAATACCGTGAGGCAACACATACTATAACAGTGCTATTTATTAAATTGCAAATATTTGCTTTTCATACATTGTGGAATTTTAATCACTGTTGTCTGGTTGAAATTATTTTCTAGAAAAATAGTTAAAAATGTATTGAAAAGGACTGAAAATAAAAATGTGTTAATAGCTCAAATAACCACAAAGAAGTTGTAGAACGAGTCTTACAGTTAAATATGCCAAAAAAAATCCACACTCCCCAGACCTCCTGGAAAGGGGCGTAATTTAGAACTTTGGCCTAGGGCGTAATTAGCTGCTAATCCGGGCCTGGGAGTCCCTGAGAAAATTATAACGCGCATTCGATTTTTTCTGCATGATCCACTCTAGATATATCTAATTTCTGAACTTGAAATGTTCTTTTTTATTATTACGTTTTTTTTACATTTCCGTGTTAGGGCAAGGACAAATCTTGTAACCAATTGTATCTTCGATGACAATGCAATAATATTTACCATGGGGGACGCTCCCCCTTCTTGAAAAAAAGTTGCGAAAACTCGTAAAAATAAAATTGAAATAATCCCTATATAAAAATAGTGAAAATATTGGTTAGTTGCATAATTTTATTGCAAAAAATATTACACCCCTGCCCCCCTGGGGGCTAGATAGAGAGCGCGTAAAGACGTGGAAATTGCTGCAAAAACTAGCGAAAATTGATTTCGAAAATCCCGTAAAACTATTGAAAAACATCGGACCCCCCCATACTTTAATTTCTAATAATTTTAATTCGGTAAAATGTTTGACTGCTTCGGACGTGGAAAATGTCAGTCAGAGATGAAAAAAATTGCAAAACTCACGAAAAACGTACCAATCTTTGGGCATCTGGTGCACATATTGACACAGATTATTGAACAAATTCTAGTAAAAAATAAAATAAAAGTAAAAAAATCTTTTTAAGTTTTCAAACTGAAAGGTAAAAAATAATATATATTGCATGAAAAACGAAGAACTTTGGAAAATTCCAATATTTTAAAAACTTGATGAGACTTCATTTCAAGTGTAGGTAATGACGTTTCACGCCACAAGCTTTCAAGAAAATTTTAAAATTGTTTAAAGTTTTTATTTTTTTTACCTACGATGCATATCATTTTTCACGTTTTAGTTCACTAGATTATAAATAAAAGCTTGTTTTTAAAAACTTTTTTACCATTTATTTTATTCTAAAATAAAAATGATCTTTTTTCTACATTCATGCAAAAAGCAAAACTTTATTGAACTATATTCAGTGGAAAAAGAAGTTCTTTATTGCACTAGTTCAATAAAGTTTTTATTGCACTCTTCTGTCATTCTACTTCAACGTGCTGTCATCAAGACAAACATAAACGTTTAAACCTACTACATATTTAGCAGATATTCTGTGAGATTGGCAATAGGTACTTCACTACGAAATATTCATATTGAAAATTGCACCAATTGTTCATTCATTTTCAACATTGAGGTTAAAAATAAAGTTTGATTTAAATTGTTCGTAACGTATTAGTTCCTGTTTCAATGCAAATCGATATTAATAATAAAGTATTCAAGTTGCGCTTTTCATTTTCCTACACCTAGTGCCGCACCTCAATAAATCATTTTTTGCTTTTTGCATGAACGTAGAAAAAATGTTGTATGCAACTCGTGCAAAAATTGTTTATTGCACTCGACGTGTTGTGCAATAAACATTCACTTTTTGCACTTGTTGCATAAATAACTATTATGCATCTGATGTTGAATAACACACCTATACCTGTTATAGATGATGATATTACAATTATATAACGACCATTTCTATCACCTTCTAAAAACCCATGAAATTTTCTTGACAAGTTATGTACATCTTCATTGAACAATCAACGGAATGCAGAGAAAGTACCTATACCTACTTTTATTTCAGTCAATGCTTGATTCAAAATATATTTAGTATCATTTCATAACTTAATTCGTCATAATCTTCATTCCTAATGAGAAATTACTTCATGAAATGAATAATGCAACCAAAATCGGTTTCACATTTATTTTGTCGTAGACAATATAGTCTGGTCAACATGAACCATTTTTTAAAAATTTTGTATTGTCACTGAAAATTATGATCATGGTGTCATTCGATTCGTAATGTCATGTAGAAAGTTTGAGAAAAGGTCCCAAAAGGGGCCGAAAAAAATTGCAAAAGTTACAAACAATTAAGTGTTTTTTTTAATATCTCGAAATGTATTGAAGATTTTCGAAATATTAAAAAAGATCTGAAAAGATCAGCAAATTTGCTGAAAAGTTCCGACTCCTGAAACTGTACCTCCAATATTTATATGCAAATAGAGCCAAAAACTGGTGTCTGGCTTCTGAGCGCGTTGCGTCACTCCGACACAACAAAAAAAATTTTTTAACATATCAAATATGAATATTAAGGATTGAAAAAATTCGTGTACTAGTGGTATACATCAATTAACAATAACAATTTCTCCATAAATTATGTATTTGTTGATTAACAAATTTTTCTAAAATGAATATTGAAATAATAATCCCGATAATTATTGAACTAAAACCATAAGATTTTTTTCACTTGGGAAGATATTTATAATAGGCTTACAAATAGATAACCGTTGCAAAAATTTAAAAAAAATTGATTTATCACTTTTTTATTAACAATTGAAAATAAAAAATTTTTAGCAACAAATAATTTTTTTAAACAATCGGTTTTTCTTTAAAAATCATAATTTTCATCAATTCAAGGAATAAAGGTTCCGTCAAACCAAAGCGGGAACGCGGGAGCGGAACATGGGAACCAAGCGAATTGCTAGAAAAACAGTAAACGTAGCAAACCATATACAGGGTGGGTCACGGTCGATGGTACCTTAGACGTTTACGAAGAACGGGAAATAGGATCATTCTGAAAATTTGGTTTCCCAACTAGTTGCTCTTGGTCTATCGATCTAAAATATTTTCAGCAATGCAGCGTTGCCGCTTATACCAGAAAGTAGCAGCATCTTTGTTATTTCAAATGGGTCACCCTGTATATTACCGCATTTTTTAACTTGTCATTCCTTTCTGATTATTTCTGCCTCATACTCCTGTATACCTATCTCTAATGATTTTTGAGATATTGGTTGTTTTCCATATTTTTTATCCAAGACATAGCTCGAATTGAATGTTTATTTCTGCGGTATTTGGATTCTTAGGAAGTTGCAATTTTGTGTTTAGTTCATCAAGATCATGTACATTGATTCTGTATAGAGAAGTTTGTTCTGCGTTATACAGGGTCGTTCAAAATTCATGACTTTACTGCTAGATACGAAATGGGTTGAAAGTGCGTTTTTTTGAATGGATCCTATATATTATGAAATATCCTGAAAGATGATAAAATTCCCTTCGAATTGATATATCATGTTCCTATACAATTTTTCACTTGTAAAATCTCCCAAGTGCTTGAATTATTGCCGGAAATTTTTCGAGTACATGAATTTAATGCTTTAATGTACAAATGGAAGTGTAGTTTCCATATGAAAGGAGATAATTATGTATTTACTAGATATTTGAAATGTGTCTGAAAATATTTTCTCCACGAGTATTGCAGAAATTGTCAATTCTGAAATCATATTTCAGAAGAAGTTCAATACACCATTTGTCACAAGTTTTTATCACAAGTCCCGTAGCTCAGCGATAGTGTTGCGGCATACCATATTATACGTCCTTGGTTGCGGCCTATGAGTCGCTAGGTCGATGGTTCAGTCCACGATAAGAACATAACTTTTTTATTTTTTTTGTTCCAAATTTAAACACATTTATTGATGAAATTTTTTTAAGTATTTTACATATCAATATTTCAGTGGTTATAAATAGTTCAGGTGAAACCATCGTTAGTTATTTTTTATGAATTGTTGGATGATTTTCATTTCTCGGTGTGAAATTTTCTACCGAATCCCCCTCGTACTTGAATTAATTGCCGTAAATTTATCTCCTACATGGATTTTCTGAATTTTCAAAGAAAATTCATGTACTCGAAAAATTTCCGGCAATAATTCAAGCACTTGGGAGATTACAAGTGAAAATTCGAAGAGAATTTAGTCATCTCTCAGGCTATTTCTCATAATATAATATACAGGATGTTCCATTTTAAAAAAAAAAGCACTTTCAACCCTTTTCGTATCTTGCAGTAAGATCATGAATTTTGAACGACCCTGTATAACGCTGAACAAACTTCTCTATACAGAATCAATGTACATGATCTTGATGAACTAAACACAAAATTGCAACTTCCTAAGAATCAAAATACCGCAGAAATAAACATTCAATTCGAACTATGTTTTGGATAAAAAATATGGAAAATAACTATATCTCAAAAAACCGTTAGAGATAGGTATAGGGGAGTATGAGGCAGAAATTATCAGAAAGGAAGTTCAAAAATGTGGTAATATACAGGGTGACCCATTTGAAATAACAAAGAGGCTGCTACTTTCTGGTATAAGCGGCAACGCTGCATTGCTGAAAATATTTTAGATCGATAGACCAAGAGCAACTACTTGAGAAACCAAATTTTCAGAATGATCCTATTTCCCGTTCCTCGTAAACGTCTAAGGTACCATCGACCTTGACCCACCCTGTATACACTACGTCTTTTTTAATTTTTTTTGTACCTACATGGAGTAGGTACATAAACAGATATTTAACAGGACAACTATGAATACTATCAAATGGCAGGATTCAGTCTCTCACCTAGTCATAGCTTGCTCTTCCATATCATATACTATATCTCTCATATGTATATTTGAAATGTCATAAGTAACTTTCTGTTATCTATCTATCTATCTATAATATATTACGAAAAAAAATTGTTTGCTCACAAACAATGTATTTGTATATAACAATTTTTTAAAAAACGGTGGTGAAAAAATTTAAAATATTATTTTTATGTAGCTTTAAACCCTTAGAAATATTTTAATTTTTGTTAATAAAAAAGTGGAAAATCGAAATTTTACAATTTTTGCATAGGTTATCTATTTGTAAGCTTATTGGAATAAGTTCACAAAGTGAAAAAAATGCTTGGGTTGTAGTTCAATTATCGGAGTTTTTATAACGTTCAGTTTGTTAATTAACAAATGCATAATTTATGGAGAAATTGGGATAACATTTTTTTAACCGCGGATGATTATTAATTGATGTATCCCAATAATACATGAATTTTTGTATTCCTCAAAATTCATATTTAATATGTTAAAATAATGTTTTATGTTGTTGTGCCAGAGTGAGGCAACGCGCGCGGAAGTCAGACTACCCGTTTTTGGTCCTATTTTCTGGGCTCTGTAAAAATTATAAATATTGGAGGAACAGTTTCGGTACGAACTTTTCTTCAGCAAATTTGCTGATCTTTTCAGATATTTTTTAATATTTTGGAAATCTTCAATACTTTTCGAGATATTTAAAAAAAACCAAAGCCCCACTTTTTTTTTCACTTGATTGTTTATAACTTTTGCAACTTTTTTCAGCCCCTTTTGGGACCTTTCCTTAAATTTTCCACATGACATTACGAATCACATGACACCATGATCATAATTTTCTGTGACTAGGTATACAATTTTTTTTAAATGGAACATGTTTACTAGACTAATCGATATTATAGGTAGGTATACCTACTCTGCATGTACATTCCATAAACTTTCTTGATACAATTTCTCCAGAACATTTTTGTGTAGAGCTGACATTCCACAATGATAGGAATTGATTCTTTGAGTTTGAAAAATACCGAAAACATCTGAAGACATGAATGATGATATTTTTGCTAAATAAAACTGAATATTAACTTATTTCGAGTCTGTGATGTTTGTTTATTCAGTTTTCACCAAGTTTTTTACATCGAAGCAGGCTATAAAAAAGTACCTAACAGGTGTTTTTCAATGCCGACCAACTATATTTACATGTTTTCACTTACATTGGTAATTATAGAAATTACACACCAACCACACCATTGTTTCCAACTTTCAGAACTCGTAGGTATACGCCAATAATAGATTTAGTCAATGCCATTTCTCACACTGATTTAAACTAAAGGAAACGAGAGCTAATTCAATGATGAATTCAAACCACTTCGAACGTTCAATGTCAGTGGGTTGGTAGGTGTCTACTGTCGCGTCATACAGGTATACAGAGGTGAAACCAGCGATATGTACCACCAGTGGGAAGGGTGGGATGAATCGAATGAATGGGTTTTCGTCTCGGAAGGGGAAAGTCAACTGGCCTCTTTTGAGTTGGTCGGTCTATTCCAATGAGTAATGACCAGTGGTTCATTCCGACAAATCAGCCAATGTGACAAGTGCTCAAGAACCTTGTCCGGTTTAATTGGTAGGAAGTAGGAAATACCAGAGTCCCAAACGTTCCCATCGAAACATTTAAAAACACGTCATGATGTGGTGATTATATGGCTTTCCCTTGTTATTACAAATGTATTCAAAAGGAGTGTTACATATTATGGAATTAAAGAAGATTCAAATGTAGCGTTTGCGAGAAAGACGAAGTACATGTTCATTTATACAGTGACATTCAAAAAGTACACAACAAAGGAAAAAATAGTTATTTGTGATTTTTCAAAATAAAAATGTTGTCATTAACTTGAAACCTACTTATAGCCCCTATCAGATCTAGGTATACTGGGTGAGTTTCAGTTTCTGGAAAATACGCCTTTTTCAAAATCTTTAAAAGACATATTTATTTATTTTTGGGAAAATTATTAGTAGCTATGCTAACACATGCATCTGGATGAAATTTTCAAATAAATTCATCAAAAGAACACGATATGAAATCTAATCCATTAAACAACAAAATGAATCAAATGAACAGTAAAATTAAATCATTTCAGCTTATAAAATCAAAAATGGGGAAAAATAGCAAAAGAATGCAATCGTTCACAAATGATCGGTTTTTTGAGTAGGTCGGAAACATAGGTATTCATTTTCTAGAAAACACAAAATTTGCCACCTTCACAGATTTCGTGAACTTTGTCAAATAAAAAATTATAAATTTTTTATTTTTTTCATGCTTTTCAAATTTGACAAAGTTCCCGAAATCTGTAGTGATGGCAAATTTAATACGTTTTCTGGAAAATTACTCCTTACGTTCCCGACCAATACAAAAAACATTTTCATTATTTCCATAATCAATTCAGATAACAAACAAATTTTTTTGCCATCATCTGCGGAGGTGGCAAAGTTTCGGCGAGACTTATCACATAGAGAGAACGTTTCTTTGAGTTTGCCACTTCTTTAGATTATTTTGCAGAGTTATTAAAAAGTATGAATAATAGTTATTTATAGTACAAGTGTTTTATGTTGAAAATAAGTCACGAGAGAAAGATTCTCAAGTGAATTAGGAAACATACCACACGAGTGGCAGGCATACAATGTTTTATACAACAAGTGGAAGAAATCGTTTTTTATGAGATGATAATTAATAAGTTTTGTGATTAAATCAAAGCTATTTGCGTCTTAGTACCTACCCTATAAATGTCAGAATGACTTGACGGTGACCTTTTTACATTTTGGTTAAAGTAGGTTGTTTGTTTGGTTGCCACGGGCATGATACATTGTTAGCAAATGTTTAAATACATTTTGACACTTGTCAGTTTTACCTGCAGAAAAGAGAAGCTTCTTTGAAGAAAAAAACGTATAGAAAATGGAGGAAACCGATGAAAATTACGTTCCTGAGGATATCCTTACGGAAGCGGAAGAAGCAGCGATGCAGATTTTTCCAGAAAAGTCCCGAGATGCTTACGACAAGGAGTTCAAAATGTTTAGTCTTGGATGAATTCACGGAAGATAAAAGGTATCGATGAAAATGTTCTAGTGTTTACATTTGCAAAAAAAATTAGCCCCATCGTCGCTATGGACCAAATACTCGAAGCTTCGCTCGACTATTCAAAGTATATACCGGGTGTCCGCGGAAAGTGGCGCGCACCTATAACTTTTTGTTTTTGAAAATAATAGAATGAAACTTCGAGGATCTGTACTTATAAGATATAGTATGTAACCAAATAGTTTTTCAGTGTAAGTCCTCTCGTGAGCTTTCAATTTACTCTTTTGACTGAATGATTTAGCAACAAAATGGATTTTTTTTTTGGAAAAATAACACGAAGTCGTCTCCACGAAAAATTTAATAGAGCACAGGATATAAATCCTATCTCAAACGACAAGACATGTTTCGAACATATATATATATATATATATATATATATATATATATATATATATATATATATATATATATATATATATATATATATATGTTCATCATCAGTTGGTACAATTAGTTATAGAGAAAAGAAAGTGTGGAGAGAAAAATAGTAAAAACCAACAATTAAGAACTAATAGTACATGATGTATTTTTTACATTTCATTATATATGAAAATAGGGGTAGAACCACAGAATATTAAGGATATGGACATAATCATAAACGTGAACCATATATCCTTAATATTCTGGGGTTCTACCCCTATTTTCATATACAAAGAAATGTAAAAAATACATCATGTACTATTAGTTCTTAATTGTTGGTTTTTACTATTTTTCTCTCCACACTTTCTTTTCTCCATAACTAATTGTACCAACTGATGATGAACATATATATATATATATATATATATATATATATATATATATATATATATATATATGTTCGAAACATGTCTTGTCGTTTGAGATAGGATTTATATCCTGTGCTCTATTAAACTTTTCGTGGAGACGACTTCGTGTTCTTTTTCCAAAAAAACTTGGTCTTCCACTTCGAGTATGGACTATTACCTTTTCAAAATTGGATTTTCATCAGTGTGACTCCTTTCATGAACTTCCAAATAATTCATCCGACAGAAAGATTTAGAACAAATTTTGCAATGAAATGGTTTTTGAACATTGTGAACAGTCTTATGAACTTTCACAATTATCAATTTGACTGAAAGATTTTAAATAAACTTTGCAAAGAAATGGTTTTTCTTCAGTGCGACTCCTCTCATGAACTTTCAAATAATCCATTCAACTAAAAGATTTTGCAAAAAACTAATTTTGCATTGAAATAGTTTTCTTTGAGTTGGAACAAATTTTTTTTTCAATGGTGTTTTGGCATCGACTGCTATGGTCATTAGCCATGAGTTATGGGTAGGCCTTGTTACTAACTCCATACGCCACCTTAGGAGTAGCACTGTTAATTGGAACGCAACAGTGAATCGTGCAGGACTCACCCCAGCCTACCCACGAGAAAATTAATTAAATTTAAAAATCCCAGCCGCAACTGGGGCTCGAACTCCGGACCTTTCGACTCTGAGTCGGATGCTCTAACCAGAACAAGATTATTATTAATTTCTTTATTTAGTAAGTTGCCAATTAAAATTGTTACATTGCATGATACATATAACTTGAAAAAATACTCAGTTTTAATTCTAAATCTATGACTATTTGATATATAACATGAAAGAATTCTATGTATAATAAATCTTTATTGGAAATAGGAAACCCTAATATACAAACATAAATATTATATAGAAAATTACAAAATTATAATTTTAACATAATATTGCATGAATTAAAATATTCATAAATAAAAGCACAAATTATCATTGGATGAAATTAAATATCAAATTTAAATATGAACCAATCATTTACATATCATTTATAATATAATACTGACACTAGAAAAACAATCATTCAAAAGATTTTATACAGGGTGTCCGGTAAAACTTGTACAATATTGAAACTGCTGATAGACCAGGTCATGACTGTTCAAAATATCGGAGTTTCACCTTAGTAAAAATCTCACCGTTTTCGAGATAATGAGCATTTTATAAATTTCTGGAAAATAACTACCTCAGACGTACGAAACAGATTTTCAGAAAACTATATAATTTTTCAAGAAATGAGGGTAAAATACCAGATTTGAGTTTCACCAATTTTTTATTAAAACTTTGACATTATTTATTGGAAAAAAAACATAACCAAGTGGAAGTGGATATTCATTACAACAGAATGCTCATCTGGTCCAGACTCTACCATGGTATGAAACATACGATAATTATTGTTGGAAGGAGTAGAATTTCGATAATATTAGAGTGTGATGTTATTCTGAGCTAAAATCAACTCCATTAGACTCTGTCAGTAATGTCTTTTACTTTCATCCTATCAAGATGAAATGATTAAATAATAATGAGTAATAACGAATCAAGTGATTAGAAGTATAATAATAATAATAATTTATTTCTTCAATTAAAAAGTACATGTATAATACAAACAGTAAACATAGCACAATAAAAGAAAACGTCAAAGCCACGTGTGGAGAATTACATAATACAGACTGAACGTCAACAAATTAAAATATCATGTCATAAACAATTCATAGAATTAATAAAATTGATAAAATAGACATTTACAATTCAGGGACAATTGAAATATTCCTCCAATGTATAACAGATTCTCGCTTGTAGTAGCTCTTTCACCCGTTGTTTGAAAATAAAGAGATTTGGGGATGTCTGTATTCAATGAGATGTAAAGAAGTAAATACTAATTCAAGGTTTTTTTAATTAAATCATACACACTATAAACCACAATAACGATTATTCAACATCGCACTGAATTAACTTTATGAAAATGTTATTTTCCATCCACTCGTACGCAGAAACGACATCTTTTCAAGAAGAACCTTTTCAAATGCGTTATAGGTAGCCCCCAAATCAGCGATTCTCTGGGCGGCATTATGCATTCAGATATCGTTTTGCATAAAGCGCTGCTGCAGCAGTACCACTACCTCCACATTCACCATAAATGTAGTGCATATGCGCATATTCTCAGGGAGTATAACGTGTGTACGGCATGACAAAGAAATAAATACCACTGAATGGAACAAGCGGAATAATTTAAAAAAACTACGACAGAAGTCACAATTTGTTCAAACAAAATGTGACAACCCCCTAAAGGATTTTTTCAATTCTGTTTACAAAAGATCTGTATTTCATTTTTTCATCAACGAACTATTGCTTCTGTGGTCACAACACAGGAGTTAGAAACGTTTTTAATTTTCGACAAGGATTCACCTCCTAAAAAATTTTGCACTCATTTGGTTACATCCTGTATGTCTGTCGGTCTCTGAAACTTTGTTGGAATCTGGATGTTGGACAATTGCGACATTTATAACAAGAATTCGTATTAATCGGTGCCATGTCGGATAATCGACATTTCATTTCGATAATTTAATTATGCTTAATTACATGAAAAGTTAATTTTATTGACATACTATTTAATGCTACCAAGCAGTCTGTTCTTTATTATTGATATAATCATTTCCACATTTTATTTTGATAAAATCGAAATAAAATAATTTTTGGGCGTAAGTATGGAAGTTGATGGAAGCCTAGAATAAAACCTAATTCAATGGAATTCACTTCCTCCAAAAATAATTATAGTTTGTTTTATACCATGGTATAGAGTCTGGAAAAAATGAGCATTCTTTTGAAATAAAGGTCCACTTCCAATTGGTTATGCTTCTTTCAGACAATAATGTCAAACTTTTTTTAAAAAAATTGATGAAACTCAAATCTGTCATATTACCCTCATTTTTTGAAGTTTTTCTTTCACTTTCTGAAAATCTGTTCTGTAAGTCTAAAAGCATCACTCATCAGTAATCCTTAGCAGCAAAGATATTTGAATTCATCTCAATTTGTATATATGGCACTCAAAAATCCAAGGTTAGGTAGCGATTTTCCAGAAATTCTTAGAATGCCCATTATCTCGAAAACGGTGATATTTTTACTGAGGTGAAATTCGGATATTCTGAACAGTCATGACCTGGTCTATCACCAGTTTCAATATTGTACAAGGTTTACCGGACACCCTGTATATTCGATTATATTTTTCTTAAATAAAGCAAGGGATTGCGAGTTTTTTTAGTTTATTGGGTAATTTATTGAACTGACTGAATCCATTGTAAAATAATTAATGAATTCATTGACCTTCTCTTACTCATTTTTGTGAAGTGAATGTTGCTAATAGATATAATATTGTAATCATGAATATCAGAATTGAATCAAATAAATTCTTGAAAATATATTGGTGCTAAGTTATTGATAATTTTGAATATAAAAATAACCGCCAAATAGAGCCATTGCTGGGAAACAGACATCCATTGCAGGGCATCTAACATCAATGATATAGGAGTGGCTTTACTAAAATATAAAATGATTCTCATGCCCCAATTTTGAAGTTTTTGTAGTTGATCAGTTTGATTCAAATTGAATAAATAAAGAACAGATGCACAGTAATCAAAGAGTGGCTGTATTATGATCCTATACACCGTTATCTTTGACTGCATTGATAGACAAGACGAAATACGTGAGAAAAAGCAGTTTTTTTATAGTTTCTTAACAAGGTATTCATAGTGGCTATTGAATGATAAATAATTACCTAATTGAAAACCTAGATATTTCATAGTAGTGACAATGTCTATTCTTTCATTGTCTATATTGATATTGAGTCTATTTAGGTTTATCATATTGAATTTAAATTTTGTTGTAATGATCATTGCTTTGGTTTTGGACACATTCAATTTGGGCTTTTTGATTTTTGAATATCGACTCACTTTTATTAGAACATATAATTCATTTTATGTATTGCAATATTGATATCCTCATCGTAAGAAGCGTGTTCTCCACATAAGCTCAGAGTTATTAGAATATTTGCTTATTTTACTGAAGTAGTATTGTTTCTTTTTCATTTTCAACAAATTGACTACTTCATTTCTGTATTTCTTAAATACTTCCTATTTTTCAAGTCTGTCTCCACCTTTGCAAGATTTAAAAAAATGTATAGCTCCTGTCTCTTTCTTTTATTTTTAATGTCGTCATCGAACCAATGAACATTATTTTTGTATTTAGTAGAGAGTACTGGTGATATATATGTTATTGATTATTATACAGGGTGTCCGGTAAACCTTGTACAATATTCAAACTGGTGATAGACCAGGTCATAACTGTTCAGAATATCGGAATTTCACCTCAGTAAAAAACTCACCGTTTTAGAGATAATGGGCATTTTAAGAATTTCTGGAAAATCGCTACCTAACCTTGGATTTTTGAGTGTCATGTATACAAATATTCAGCAGCAAAGCTATGAATTGGTCCCAATTTGTAGACAAGGCACTCAAGAATCCAATATGAGCTAGTGATTTTTCAGAAATTTAAAAAATGCTCATTATCTCGAAAACGGTGAGATTTTTACTAAGGTGAAATTTTGATATTCTGAACAGTCATGACCTGGTCTATCGCCAGTTTCAATATTGTTCAAGGTTTACCGGACACCCTGTATAAAATTGTTGACAAAAACAACCAAGTACTAAAACTATAAATAAACTTAATCTTTATCATAATTTAGCACAGAAATGGTTTTTCTCAAGTGTGATTTCCTCTCATGAACTTTCAAATGATCCATTCGTCTGTAAGATTTTGAACAAATTTTGCAATTGAATGGTTTTTCACCAGTGTGACTCCTCTCATGAACCTTCAAATGTGTCATTCGACTGAAAGATTTTGAACAAATTTTGCAATGAAATGGTTTTTCACCAGTGTGGCTTCTCTCATGACCTTTCAAATTTCCCAGATGACTGAAATATTTTGAACATATTTTGCATTGATATGGTTTTTCACCAGTGTGACTCCTCTCATGAACCTTCAAATGTGTCATTCGACTGAAATATTTTGAACAAATTTTGCATTGATATGGTTTAACACCACTGTGGCTCCTCTCATGACCTTTCAAATTTCCCAGATGACTGAAATATTTTGAACATATTTTGCATTGATATGGTTTTTCACCAGTGTGACTCCTCTCATGCGATTTCAAAGCATCCGTCCGCGGAAAAGATTTTGAACAAAATTTGCAATGAAATGGTTTTTCACCAGTATGACTCCTCTCATGGACTTTCAAATCTCCACTTCGACTGAAAGATTTTGAACAAATTTTGCATTGATATGGTTTTTCGCCAGTGTGACTCCTCTCATGACCTTTCAAATGTTCCATTTGACGGAAATTCTTAGAACATATTTTGCAATGAAATGGTTTTTCACCAGTGTGACGCCTTTCATGAATTTTCAAACTGCTCTTTTGACTGAAAGATTTTGAACAAAATTTGCAATGAAAGGGTTTTTCACCAGTATGACTTCTCTCATGGACTTTCAAATCTCCACTTCGACTGAAAGATTTTGAACAAATTTTGCATTGATATGGTTTTTCGCCAGAGTGACTCCTTTCATGAATTTTCAAACCGCTCTTTAGACTGAAAGATTTTGAACAAATTTCGCATTGATATGGTTTTTCGCCAGTGTGACTCCTTTCATGAACTTTCAAATTGCTCTTTAGACTGAACGATTTTGAACAAATTTCGCATTGAAATGGTTTTTCGCCAGTGTGACTCCTCTCATGCCTTTTCAAATCTTTCATTTGACTAAAAGATTTCGAACATCTTTTGCAAGTATTTTTTTTTTTCTGATACAGAAACATTATTTTCAGGCTCGGAACATAATTTAGTTTTCATTTTATTGTCAATTTTCATTGAATGATTAGAAAGCCTCTGAGGTATGGCAAAGTCTTGTTTCTCAGTAAGTTCATCTCCAAATGTCGTTTCATCTTGTATTTCAAGTGGCTGTAATCCCAAATCTGAAAAAAATTCTTTTATGATAATCTGGTGAGTAAAATGAATAGGTTTTTTGTCAATGAAAATTTCTTCTTGATATTTTCTCTCTTTGATAATGTTTGGGGGTGTATGGTGGTATAAATGATTTTTATATTATGAATTTCAAAAGGAAATAAAGGATTTGATGTGACACAAGTGGTCTAATTTCATTTTGAAACAAACGAACTAATTTTTTTTATTTTATTATTTGTTTAATAGGCCATTCCACAACAGAATGGTAAGAATACATTCAGTGCAGGGCAAATATCTCATATTCAGGCTGATTTTATGAAGAGCATATTCGGACAATCTCTATCTCTACACAACTAAAATATTTTTGACAATGCGGTGTTACCACTTGAATTAGAAAGTAGTAGCAACTTTTATTTTTCAAATCAAAAACCCTTTAAATAATATTACCGTTTTCGAAATAAAAATTAGTTTAAATTTTTTCTCTTCGAAAATCATGATCTCTAAAAATGCCGATATCTTTTAGTTATTAAGAAGTATTATGATATCGAAATTTGGTTAGGAGTTAGGTTAAACTTGAAGGTTTTCCACACTCCAGCCTAATCTCCGTTACTTCAATACAGGGTGGTAACAAAATCCAGTTATTTCGTTTGCTTGAAGAAATGACTGAAAGTTGATTATTTCAAATGGAACACCCTGTATATGATTGGAATTCGGAAGTTGTTGAAATTTGCTTCCTTTCTATGTATATCATACCATACCTAACTTGTCCAGTTTCAAACTTATGAGCATTTATTTGTGATAATGTCCCTTCAGAATGGTATTCCCATTCGGTATTTGGTAAGCAGGCCATGATCAATATTTGACAGTAACGTTTAAAATTCTCACTTATAATAATATCACAAGAGCTTAAATTTTTTCCAGATATTTTTTTGAGGGCACGAATATTTTGGAAATTATCCCGAGTCGCGAGTCGCGAAAGAAAATTTCCAGGAATAATTTAAGCTTGCGTGGTATTCGGTAAGAAAATTTCACACCATAAATTGGAAAAAAATTATTAATCCAATCTGACATTTTAAATTAATTTCACAGCTTGTCAAGTCCACCATGTTTTGTTAAATAAAAAATATTATCAACTTTAGTTACACCAAATGCTAAAACTCAGATGGGTATTAGATCAGTCTATCGTCCTTTCATAATTTTAGGTTACTAAAGGTGGTAGAAATGTATTTTTTGTTAAAGTAATCCATAACACTTCTAATGTAAAAAATATAATATTAACATGGTTTGTTGCGTAGAATGCCGTGATATAGGCGGCCATGCTTTTGACAGATGATGTTTATATTGGTAAATTACATTGAGTTACTGTATAGTAAACCAGCAAACAAAGATATTCTTATGTAAAACATTTCTTGTAAGCATTTATGTTAAACAATTTGAGAAAAATGAAATGCTTTGAAAAGTACAATTTATGTAAATACTACAAAGAGTTGAGTCAAGTGCAAATATGTCATCCAAAATTAATATATTTAACGAATTTAATGGAAGATTGCGACCAGGAAGCGTTAGAGTCGAATGGTTTGTTTACGAAAATCCAAGAAAGACTGCTGCAGATGTCAAGTAAATATGGCCTTTTGCGTAAAAGAGATTTGAACAAAATTGTTTCAAAATATTACATATATTCGTCACCTTCCTATTCACCATTAGGAAGAGAGGATGGGTTAGAATTCAAGCAAAATTTAAATCTTACTATGTTTGTAGATCCTTTGTTTTTTTAATATAAATTGTTAATGCATAATAATTAAACAAATTTGTGTTTTCTGTTTAATGGAACTTTAGAGCGAATAATAAATAATAATGTTAATTCTTATAGAAATTTTGCATTATTCACAGGTATATCTACAATATTTAATGGTTGTAGATCTTATGTTTACCTTTTCAACTGTAAAAAAATGTCCACTTAAATATCGTGGTGCCACGAAAAAATTTCCGGAAATTTTTTTAGCTGCCATGGTGACTAGTCAAAATTAAGGCATCTCATTGGTTAAAAAGTAGAGGTGTTAAATTTTCACTTATAATATCGACATTTTCTTTAGGTTTAGGTGTTCTGAAATGCTGAAACTCAGATGGGTACTAGCTCAGTCTATCGCCATTTGGTAATTTTAGTTAACTAAAGGTGGTAGGAATATTTTTTTTACAAGTAACATGATCATATGTTTACTTTTGCAACTGTCAAAAAATTTACACTTAAATATCGTGGCGCCACGAAAAAATTTCCGGAAATTTTTGTAGTTGCCATGGTAACTAGTCAAAATTAAGGCATCTTATTGGTTAAAAAGTAGAGGTGTGAAATTTTCCTAATAATATCGACATTTTCTTTAGGTTTAGGTGTTCTCTGTGATCAAACTAATGGACCATTCCTGAATGACACGTCACTGACATTTGCTGAAGGGCACATATTCTATTTAGTTTTTATTGTTTACTGGTAAACAACGGTCAATAGTTATACTTTAATTAGTAATTAGTTCTTAAATGTATTAATATGCCATCGTTTTGTACTGTTGTTGATTGTGGAATGTAGGGAGAAAGGGATGAGGTATCTTCTTTTCGATTTCTGGCAGTTTTAACGAAGCATATTTGCACAACGTCGCGATGCTTGGATTAATGCTTTAAAACGGGGCTCCCCCAGTAAATCACATCTTTAAACTTGGCGTGTTTGTTCTCGACATTTTATCGAAGATTAGTTGGTGTATCAGTTAATTTTTGTACATAAATGAGTTTCAAAAATAATTTTAGGAAAACCCAGTGCATCCTGACAGGATTCCTACCCAAAATATGGGCGACACCACAATTAGGAAACCAGATGAGTCTGCAGCTTCTTGTTCTCGACATTTTATAGAAAGTTATAGTTGGTGTATATAAGTTAATTTTTGTACGGATCGCGATATTGTCTAAAACACGAATTTTTTCATCGTACCGGCACTTGATATCACCGCTAAGGGAAAAATAACAAGTACTTCGAGGCTTGTTTGTTTCAATTTCATCAAAATAACACCATAAAAATAAACTTTCAAACTAAATACACAAGGTTAAACGCCAACTAATCGATATGTGTGCCCTCCAGCAAATATGGCCGACCTGTCAAAGTCACGTGTACTGGAATGGTCTATACTATGAACAAATAAAACAATACTAACCTGTGGTAAGGTCATGACATGACGGTTTCACATCACGTGTCATATCCTGACCCCGTATATTATAATAGAAAAGGGGCTCATTTGGCTTTCGACAGCTACATTGGAATCTATAACTTGCCGATTCAAAGAAGTCAGTTTCCTCAGCAAACCTTTGGTAACACACTTCGCAGAACCTAATTTCATCAAGTTCACTTGATTGCTCCTCACCAGTTTCACGTTTGATATTTTCATAAACAATATCAATGTCAATTTTTATTCTTTCTGTGTTACATGAACTTGTTTGCGAATTATCGACAAATTTGGAATGTAAATCTTTTGGGTTCAGGTTCTTCGAATCTAGTTTTTCTTCATTCTGCTCTTGGTAGTTGCAATTAGCATTTTTTTGATCCACTAAGTCCATTTCACTATCACTAGATGTACTGTTCAAATTGCTCCTGCACTTAGTGAAAACATCAATTTCGCGTGGATCATAGGCTTCATTGAAATCATTACAGTCGATATTTTCTTCAATTTTTGCAATTCCAAATTCACCAGTATCCATTATCGAATTTTATTTCTACAAGCGTATACAACACACAACCTGCACTTCAACAATAAAACATTTTTATATTTTATTGCTAAGTTGCTAAATAAGCACATCTAGGCCATTTATAAAGTGCTTATTAAGCCAAAGAGTAGTGGTCTTTAGGTTCATGACCAGTACGTGTTCTTTTGACTCAGCACTTTACAATTACCACAGATTTATTTCGAATATATTTTGTTTATATAAGTGATTATTGAGCTGTTTAATCGCGATTAAATTTTCTTTTTTCAGGGATTCTTACAATTTCTTAATCGTTTGAATGACCTAATATTGATTTTCATCAGTGAAAACTCCATTTTCATACATGCATGTATGCAGGTGGTCATTTCCAACCGGATGGGGATGATACGCATTGCTTTTGAGAGCAATCTGCACTTGCAATAGTGTCCTCCTATGAGGAACATTGCACGAGTAAATGTCAGATGTAATTCAATGTCCGAAGGGGGAAGTAGTTGTTTTCTGACAGATACTTGCCTCACGTTTTCCCACTGTGTGGGAACTGTGGAGAGAGGGTATTTCGACTTGGTCGAAATTTTTCATTTGATATGGAACTCTCCTTTGAGATGAGCACACCTTTCGAACTTTGTTCGAACTTGTGTGCTATACTAAGATAGTTCTTAAATGAAAACCCCGGTTTTCGCCCCAGCAAAATCACTTTGTGGGATTTTTTAAACAGGAAAAAATTGAGAATATTGAAGATGTATTGAACGATATCCAAGGAGAAGCAATAAGAAATTGCATAAGAAATATAATATCAGAATTACCAAGTGTATTGAAGAAAATGGTGGACATTTCGAACAATTAATCAATTAATTCGAATGACATTTTCGAATAATTTGGTTTTAACTTACTTAATTTCTTTTTGTTATTATCAGTATTTGGATTGTGAATTATCTACATTAAGATTTTCATTTTTGAATTCAACTGTTTTTTTGTTGTTGTATAGGTACTGTACAAATCGAGTAGATTGTCTATATCGGACACGGACGATTGGGAAATCGCTTTTCAAATGACAAATATTGCATTATTTGATTGAAATATTCGAATAACTGTATAATTATTATCGATTCTCATTCATTTTTTCCTAATTATTTGATACACCTCTGGATTCAGAATGAAAACATTAGAACAGTGTCATAAAATATCCAGGTCCGTATTAAAAAAAAAATTGTTGAGGGTGGTCATGAGAATACGAAACGTTGGATACGAAATCTGAAGGAGTCAAATCAAAGAGAATTTTCCCTCGAATAAAAAACCTCCAAAATATATTTTGATATTTCCGAAAATAAATGAAGTATGACCAAAAAACAGAAATGTTCGAATTTAATTTTTTCGTCATATCTCAAGAACCGGGCCTGATATTTTCGATTAGTTTCCACCGATAGATTATGCATCCAGATGTGCAACTTGTACTCAATTTAACCGACCTTCTTACTGGTATGGTTTGGAAGATACCCATACAATCCCATTAAAAAAGTGGCCACCCTGTATATGTTATTTATTATTATATAAAAGAGTTGACAAAAACAACACTAAGTACTTAAAAAAATAAAACTATAAATAAACTTAATTTATTTCATAATTCAGCACAGAAATGGTTTTTCTCAAGTGTGGTTTCCTCTCATGAACTTTCAAATAATCCATTCGACTGTAAGATTTTGAACAAATTTTGCAATTAAATGGTTTTTCACCAGTGTGGCTCCTCTCATGAACTTTCAAACGATCCATTCGTCTGTAAGATTTTGAACAAACTTTGCAATTAAATGGTTTTTCACCAGTGTGACTCCTCTCATGAACTTTCAAATAATCCATTCGTCTGTAAGATTTTGAACAAATTTTGCAATGAGATGGGTTTTCACCAGTGTGGCTCCTCTCATGACGTTTCAAACTTCTCAGATGACTGAAACATTTTGAACATATTTTGCATTGATATGGTTTTTCACCAGTGTGACTCCTCTCGTGATCTTTCAAAACATCCGTCCTCGGAAAAGATTTTGAAAAAATTTTGCAATGAAATGGTTTTTCACCAGTGTGACTCCTCTCATGGACTTTCAAATCTCCAGTTCGACTGAAAGATTTTGAACAAATTTCGCATTAAAATGGTTTTTCGCCAGTGTGACTCCTCTCATGAACTTTCAAATGTTCCATTCGTCGGAAATTCTTAGAACATTTTTTGCAATGAAATGGTTTTTCACCAGTGTGACTCCTTTCATGAACTTTCAAACTGATCTTTAGACTGAAAGATTTTGAACAAATTTCGCATTGAAATGGTTTTTCACCAGTGTGACTCCTCTCATGAACTTTCAAATGTTCCATTCGTCGGGAATTCTTAGAACATATTTTGCAATGAAATGGTTTTTCACCAGTGTGACTCCTTTCATGAACTTTCAAATTGCTCTTTAGACTGAAATATTTTGAACAAATTTCGCATTGAAATGGTTTTTCGCCAGTGTGACTCCTCTCATGCCTTTTCAAATCTTTCATTTGACTAAAAGATTTCGAACATCTTTTGCAAGTAATTGTTTTCTCCGATACAGAAACATTATTTTCAGGCTCGGAACATAATTTAGTTTTCATTTTATTGTCAATTTTCATAGAATGATTAGAAAGCCTCTGAGGTATGGCAAAGTCTTGTTTCTTAGTAAGTTCATCTCCAAATGTCGTTTCATCTTGTACTTCAAGTGGCTGTAATCCCAAATCTGCAAAAAAAATCTTTTATGATAATCTGGTGAGTAAAATCAATAGGTTTTTTGTCAATGAAAATTTCTACTTGATATTTTCTATCTTTGATAATGTTTGGGGGTGTATGGTGGTATAAATGATTTTTATATTATGAATTTTAAAAGGAAATAAAGGATTTGTTGTGACACACGTGGTCTAATTTCATTTTGAAACAAACGAACTAAATTTTTTATTTTATTATTTGTTTAATAGGCCATTCAACAACAGAATGATAAGAATACATTCAGTACAGGGCAAAAATATCTCATTCAGGCTGATTTTATGAAAAGCATATTCGGACAATCTCTACCTCTACCCAACTAAAATATTTTTGACAATGCGGTGTTACCACTTGAATTAGAAAGTAGTAGCAACTTTGATTTTTCAAATGATAACCCTGTATATAATATTAGTTTTGGAATCTCCAACAATTTCCCAACCACTTCTCTTGATAGTTCCGTATAGCTATCTGTTACCGTTTTCGAAATAAAAATTAATTTCAATTTTTTCTCTTCGAAAATCATGATTTCTAAAAATGCCGATATCTTTTATTTAAGAAGTATTATGATATCGATATTTGGTTTGGAGCACAGACCTCATAAAAGAAGTGAGGTCTGTGGTTTATTGGAGTTAGGTTATACTTGGAGGTTTTCCACACTTCAACCTTCGATACAGGGTGGTAACAAAATCCAGTTATTTCGTTTGCTTGAAGAAGTGACTGAAAGAAGATCATTCAAATGGAACAAATTGGAAGTTCGGAAGTTGCTGAAATTTGCTTTCTTTCTATATATATATATCATACCATACCTAACTATAGTCAAGTTTCATACTTATGAGCATTTATTTGTGAAAATGTCCCTTCAGAATGGTATGACAATTCGGTATTTGGTAAGCAGACCATGATCAAGGAGACTAAACATTATTTAACATAAGATAATGGGGACACTAATAGAAAGAGATGAAAGGACATTTGTGACGAAATGTGACTTAGTTGGACATGTCATGGCCGCCGTTCTCTATAGACAGTGACGGACTAGCTCTTGGTATATGAGAGTTACTGCTGAGTGCTGACAGTTTTGTTGCTTGGTTCGAGTTCGACTCTGTACTCATGTCCAAGTACGTCACTATGACGCGTAATGGACCATTCCAGAATGACGTCACTGACGTTTGCTGGAGGGCACACATTCTATTTAGTTTTAATTGTTTACTGGTAAACAACTGTCAATAGTTGACTTTAACCTTCCAGTGGTGGCGCCAAAGCTTGTTGCACCAGTGGTTGCGCTGGTGTCACAGACCGAATGGGGAGGAGGTGGAATTTTCTTAAAAAAAAATTTTTTGACTTTGTTTGTTTAAACAAACAAAAAAACATTTTTTTACGTGTAAATTTGAAAAAATTTATGTCTAATTGTAGTACACTTTCTTGAATGAACCTTTTGTTGAAAGTCATTTAATTTTTTTGAAGAAAATCCCACCCCCTCCCCATTCGGTCTGTGACACCAGCGCAACCACTGGTGCAACAAGCTTTGGCGCCACCACTGGAAGGTTAATTAGTAATTAGTTCTTAAATTTATTATATGTCATCGTTTTGTAGTGTTGTTAAGTGTGGAATGCGGGGAGAAAGAGATGAGGTATCTTTTTTTCCATTTTCGGCAGTTTTAACGAAGCATGCATGGTGACTATTTAAATGATCTATTTGCACAACGCTGCGATGCTTGGATTAATGCTTTAAAACGGGGCCCACTCAGTAAATCACAACTTAAAACATGACGTGTGTGTTCTCGACATTTTATCGAAGATTAGTTGGTGTACATCAGTTAATTTTTGTACATATAAATGAGTTTCAAAAATGATTTTAGGATAACCCAGTACCTTAAAGATCCTACCCAAAATATGGGCTACACCACAAATGGGAAACCAGATGAGTCTGCAGCTTCTTTCTCGACATTTAATAGAAAGTTAGTGTATATCAGTTAATTTTAGTACGTGTCGCGATATTGTCTTAAATACGAATTTTTTCATCGTACCGGCACTTGATATCACCGCTAAGGGAAAAATAATAAGTACTTCGAGGCATGTTTGTTACAATTTCATCAAAATAAACTTTCAAACTAAATACACAAGGTTAAACGCCAATTAATCGATATGTGTGCCCTCCAGCAAATATGGCCGACCTGTCAAAGTCACGTGTACTGGAATGGTCTATACTATGAACAAATAAAACAATACTAACCTGTGGTAAGGTCATGACATGACGGTTTCACATCACGTGTCATATCCTGACCCCGTACATTATAGAAAAGGGTCTCATTTGGCTTTCGACAGCTACAGTGGAATCTATAACTTGCCGATTCAAAGAAGTCAGTTTCCTCAGCAAACCTTTGGTAACACACTTCGCAGAACCTAATTTCATCAAGTTCACTTGATTGCTCCTCACCAGTTTCACGTTTGATATCTTCATAAACAATATCAATGTCAATTTTTATTCTTTCTGTGTTACATGAACTTGTTTGCGAATTATCGACAAATTTGGAATGTAAATCTTTTGGGTTCAAGTTCTCCAAATCAAGTTTGTCTTCATTCTGCTCTTGGTCGTTGCAATTAGCATTTTATTGATCCACTAAGTCCATTTCACTATCACTAGATGTACTGTTCAAATTGCTCCTGCACTTAGTGAAAACATCAATTTCGCGTGGATCATAGGCTTCATTGAAATCAATACAGTCGATATTTTCTTCAATTTTTGCAATTCCATATTCACCAGTATCCATTATCGAATTTTATTTCTACAAGCGTATACAACACACAACCTGCACTTCAACAATAAAAGATTTTTATATTTTATTGCTAAGTTGCTAAATAAGCACATCTAGGCCATTTATAAAGTGCTTATTAAGCCAAAGAGTAGTGGTCTTTAGGTTCATGACATGTACGTGCTCTTTTGATTAAGCACTTTACAATTACCACAGATTATTTCGAATATATTTTGTTTATATAATTGATTATTGAGCTGTTTAATCGCGATTAAATTATCGTCCTCTATACTGATTTTCGTTGTCGTTTTTCAGGGATTCTTACAATTCTTGGCAACAGTTTATAAAAAAACAATAATTTCTTAATCATTTGAATGACCTAATATTGATTTTCATCAGTGAAAACTCCATTTTCGATAGGATTTCTACACAAATATTTTGACGTAAGGCATCGAAAATACGTCAGAATTTGAAATATGTTTACAGCAAATAGGCCAATAAAAATAAGAGGCTCTTTTTACACAAAATAAAAGACGCAACCGGCATACTACTTTTATACTACTTTTTATAAGATAATTCTTAAATGAAAACCCCGGTTTTCGCCCAGCAAAATCACTTTGTGGAATTTTTCAAACAAGAAATAGTGAAAAAAATTACAACTTTTTTGGTTTTTTGGAAATATCTCAAATATTATTCGAAGAATCGTTTTACAGTTAATGGAACTTTTGCGAAGATTTATGAAACCTACAAAATGAATTTCCATACGACTGGATCGGTGCATTTTCCACTGAGAAAATCCGGGAAAACCTCGAAAAAGAGGACATTTTTCAAAAACTCTTAATTTTTATAAATCTGAGAGAGGACAAACAATATTGCGGAAACTGATAGATGATAACGTGTGGTTCAACTGTTCGCAAGATGATTTCTGTCCGATGAGTCATTTTTGCACAATTGCATTATAAACAATTTGAGGACAAATCTTTCTAAATGCGCCGATTTAAGGGAAATCATCCTATTCAAATTCTGTTAACGGCATATGGAAGTAGAGATCAATATCTACAAATTGTATATTTTGGATTTTCACCTGAGAGGTGGGAAATATGTAAAAAGTGTCACTGGAAGTTACTCTAAATGCTTGAAAGTGCACCCGAAGTCGCTCGTATTAACTTTAGTTCGACTTCGGGTGACTTCGGATGAGTTCGGACTTTGAAGCGTTTTGATCAACTTTCAGTGACATTTTCAACACATTTCCTACCTCTCAGGTGAAAATCCAAAATAAACAAATCGTAGATATTGATCTCTACTTCGCGATGCCCTTTACAGAATTTGAATACGACGATTTCCCTCAAATCGGCGCATCTTGTAAAATGCGCCCTTTTATTGTTTATAACGCGATTGTGCAAAAACTACACATCGGACAGAAAACATCTTGCGTACAGTTGAACCACATATTATATTATCTATCAGTTTTCGCAATATTGTTTGTCCAGCTTCAGGTTTTACCGGATTTTCTCAGTGGAAAATGCACCGATACGGTCTTATGACAATACATTTTGTAGGTTTTATAAATCTCTACAAAAGTTCCATTGACTGTAAAACGATTCCTTGAGATATTTCCAAAAAACCAAAAAAGTTGAAATTTTTTCACTATTTCTTGTTTAAAAAAATCTACAAAGCGATTTTGCTGGGGCGAAAACGGGGGTTTTTATCAACGAACTATCTTATAAAAATTAGTGTAGGCCATTTGCGTCTCTTATTTTGTGGGGAAAAAACCTCTATATAGCTTGATTTTTAGACCAATCAATTCTTCAATGCATTGTTGGGATGGATAAATATATGGCTGCTCCACAGCTGATCTCTCCGAATTTTCGATAAATAGTCGTTATATGGCAAGGACATTGAACATTATTTGTGTTCAGTGTCCTAGGTTATATTGTAACAATTTTGTATTGTAATTATGTCTAGGCATTGTTTATATAGAATATTAGTTAGTCAAATTTCTTTGTGGGTAGGTTAACTTTCTTAGGCAGGAGTTAGGTTTTTTCGAGTCTCGCAAGCTAGAGCCGCTTTCCAATTGACCCAGTGGGTAGCTCCGAGGTACTCCGAGGAGCTCCTTTGGTGATCTCACAGAAACATGTCCTGTAGTTAATAGATATATGGTCCCACTAATGGCGGCCATGACATGTCCAACTACGTCACGATTCGTCACAAATGTTCTTTCATCTCTTTCTAATAGTGTCACCATTGGATTATGGGGATTAGGGCGATTAGGCTCTCATCCTAGTCAAATAACGTTTCATCTCTTTGGGTTTGGAGGACTTCGGACTAGACAATGCTTTGAATAAGGATGCAGTCATGCCACCACACAACTTTTGGCTTTAAAACTATACTGACACATTTTTCGGCAACTTTTCTTCATGCCAGCCTCAGGAACCCCGTAATATGATTGAAATTGTTCAAAACGACGGAAATATTGAGATTTTTCATAAAATACAAAACACTAGGGACTTTGATATTGTTTAGGGAATTTTCTTTCAAAATGGCGCCAATTTCAAAATGTATCATTTTCCTGAATATAAAAAATGCGTATTTCATTTTTTCTAGTTGCCAAATAATTAATTGATCTAGAAAATAGTTTAAGCTTTTTACTGTGGTTACACCGTAGCTTAAAGATGAATAGATAACACTAACCTATTACCAGTTATTTGGGATGTATATATCATATTTAACAGTGTGCCTGATGTTGGTCACATATCAGTGTCACAATTCATCTACCTTTCTCTATTAGGCCCGGTTGTGTATACGTTCAGTTTAAACTCCGGGGTCGAATGGTTATATAGAATGTGAATCCTTGCAAGATTATTATTAATTAATGTCATACAGATTCGAAAACTATTGGTAAGTCCATCTGTAGTTAACGTAAACTACAACCATAATTTTCATTTGCCAGAGTCCACGTCACTGAAATGCTGAAATGTTATAAGAAGGTATATTTCAGTGGTCCATGTCCAATCTTATTTGAATTCCTGGGATACTACTATTTTCAACAAGCTGTGGCAACACTGGCAACGCTACTGTAAGTAGGAAGATGAAAGAGAGCAAAGAGAGTAAACTAACAGGAGGGCTTAATAAGCTCTAGCCAATCAGAATCTTGTAGCACCGACGCGTCATAGTTACGTACTTGGACATGAGTACAGAGTCGAACTCGACCCAAGAAACAAAACTGTCACATGTAACTCTCATATACCAAGAGCTAGTCCGGCATTGTCTATGGAGAATGGCGGCCATGACATGTCCAACTACGTCACATTTCGTCACAAATGTTCTTTCATCTGTCTGTCAGTGTCCCCATTGTCTTATGGGGATTTTACGAAGGCGTAGAAGCGCCAGATGTAGTGATTTTTTTCTAATTCCCAGATAAATCTGTCTATTAGACAGTTATTGTAATTGACAGATAAAAGTGTCTAATAGACAGATTTATCTGAGAATTATACTAATTCCTAGGTATAAGTGTCTAATAGACTGGTATCATCTGTCTAATAGACTTATATTATCTGTCTATTAGACAGATATTATTTGGCTATTAGACACTTATAATTATTATAATTCCCAGATAAATCTGTCTATTAGACACTTATATCTGTCAATTATAATAACTGTCTAATAGACTTATATTAACTGTCTATTAGACAGATATTATCTGTCTATTAGACACTTGTATCAAGGAATTAGTTTAATTAGTATAATTTCCAGATAAATCTGTCTATTAGACAATTATATCTGTCAATTATAATAACTGTCTAATAGACAGATTTATCTGGGAATTAGAAAAAATCACTACATCTGGCGCTTCTACGCCTTCGTAGGATTTAGACTCTCCTAAGCTGATTTTGTCGTATCACTTTTTTTTTAAATTATTTGGATCATTTTAAAAACTTTTCATTTTAGCGTTGAAACAGTGACGATAGACAGAATGTTTTCAAACGAAATGAACCATTTTGACGCCATAGTTAATTTTATGACGTAAAATTGAAAAAGTTTTTAAAACATTATTGAATACCGTTCAACGACAAAAAACAGCTCTAGTCAAATAACGTTTTTTTCTCCTTGTGGTCAGATCAGGGTAGGGATCACGAGACTCGACTCGATCAAATTGACTTAACTCGTTATCGCGTCTATAAAGTTGTTCGCGAACGTCGATCGAATATGGAATCGAGTCCTCGATTGTGCCTAATCTCTAGTTAGGATAGCATATTCCATATTCGATCAACGTTCGTGAACAACTTCATAGACACGATAACGAGTTAAGTCGATTTGATCGCGTCGAGTCTCGTTATCCCTAGCCAGGTTGTTACATATAAACAAACCTAAAGAGTGTTGACGTTGACACTTGACACTCTTGACAGTGTTAATTGACAATTGGAAATATTTGAATTTTGGTGAAATTGTTAACCTACATCTAAATATTTATTTTGTGTGGCACCTAATAACTAATGAATAATTCATTAAATTGATATATGTGGTTTTATTCTTTTCCAAGAAGAAAGCTGTAATTTTGTTTTGAAATATTTGATTTGATACTATCTTTATTTCCAGTGACAAGTCCTAAAGGTAAGCCCCACTATTTTGCTCCACTGTAACAAAACAATAACTGTTAAGACAAAGATCAAGAAAGGGATCACGAACCCTGGGAGTTTGTTATTCATGAATTGCGAAGCAAAATGTTCTTAATTGCAATATTTTGTAGTTTATCGAATTCTTGTTTTAGTCAGTATTTTGATCAGTCTATCGAATTTTTGAGACTTACAGCACTAAATCATCACACCAAGTGGTAAATTCCTCATTACTGCTTCAGTGATAAGAACTGACAAATTATTATTCTGCAGATTGTTTCTGAGTACGTATTTGAATCCAGCAAAATTCCATAGATTTGTGATTTGTTCTCGGTGAATTTCAGGAGATCACATATGTGAAAGGCTGTTACTTTGGACCTTTCTTGGATAAAGTGATTATTTGCTCTCTAGCCAGTTTAGTAATTTTTTCTGGTATTTGTTTTTTTGTCAACATACCAATTTTTTAATTAATAGTTCTGATCGAAAGTGATTTTCTTTTATTACACATGATTGCACCAATTATGAAACAAAAAACTGTTTTAAAAATAATTTCAGTAAGATTTCATATCATTTTCATTCCTACTATAATTGCCTCATAAAGACAGGTGAATTTTGATATGAATTATCTGCTAGTGAGGATTCCTTAGACACTGAGGAAACAGTTTTTCAATTCAAAACAGTTAAATTTTTATACATGTATTTAATTTTGTTGTAGCTTTTTGAGTTTTGATAAGTAGTTGCTAAAATGAAGATAGTTACAAGTGTAGCTCCTGTTAATATAGCCGTCATAAAATATTGTGAGTATAAAGTTTTATAGTCTAGGTTTAGTTATTTCTTTCTATTTATGTTTAGGCTCCTATTTTTGAACCTACAATTATGATTGATGAATTATATAGAATTCTATTGAGAGATGAAGATTCAGAAAATATCTGCCAGTCATTCTGAATTCTCTTGAAATAATTTCAGAGCTAACTTCTAATGCTTAGGAATTGTAGTGTATTTGAAAAACCTCTATTTCTTTGATGATTCAAAAAAATATATGAGTGACATTGTTGGTATTGAGCAAATTATGATTTAGAGAAGTTTATTATAATTTTGTAGTCTGGTAGTACTTATTAAATTATGTGATATGCACTTCTTTTGATGAGTCTGTTTTTATGTGTTTGACTTTTTGAGAATTTAATTATTTATTGTGCATATATTTTATCTCTCTATGTATTCTAGCTTTGTCAATAAGATGTGATTCTTCTATGTGAGTTGCCACTCATTATTATTGTGTGTGTCTTATTTTGGAAACTTAACATTTCTGATTTATCTGAAATTGGACGATTTTTTTAGGGGGTAAAAGAAATGAAGATTTGATTCTACCTATCAATGATTCATTGAGTGGAACACTAAGTACAGACTTTGTACGTAGTAGCAATGACATTATATGAGGGGGTTCTTTGATCAAGCTTAATTTTTTTCAGATGTGTGCAAAAACTACAATTTTAGCTAGTCCTTCATTGAAAGAGAATAAATTCTGGCTGAATGGGAAGGAACAATCTTTTGATAACCAAAGGTTAGAGAATTGTTTGAGAGAAGGTGAGAATGATTACCATTACTTGCATGTTTCATGAATTATTCATAGATTTATTTACATTTATTTTCAACTAGCATAACCGCAAAAGAGTGAGGTATGAGTTTTGTTCCTTCACTTGAGATTTGTTTTATAAAGGTTTTTATTCATGCACATAATGACAGAATTTTCTCATATTAGTACTTTTTGAAACTGACAGTTGCAACTGTGATAGTGCACTTCTTAAAATTTACATGTTCTATGTTCTTAAAGTATTTTTTTGTTCATATATTATTTCATTTGATACATATTCTCAATGGAATTGAAACTATACAGTGTGCCTCATTTCTCGTGTAAACCCCCTGCAAACTTTCGTAATTTTTGACATATAAAATTGTGAAATTTACAGAATCCATCTGTACATAAATAATCAACAAAATTACCTAGCTTATACACAGCACACCAACAGCGATGGAACCACAGACATTTCTAAAAATTATAGTAGGAGGCAATAATAGGTAAAAACAAATTCCAAATTTGTCTCACTTCTCTTAGAAAATCCCTCGTAACTTTCAAAATTGTTGACGTAGAATTGTACATTTTTGGTGTAAACATACTCCGATTTTACAAATTTTATGAGAAGATAAATTTTGATTTTTCAGAATTGAAACTTTTTTAGGAACAAAGTGAATAAGTAATGGTTGTTTTTCGATTTATTTGGCCTCCTACTATGATTTTTAGATAATGTCGGTAGTTATCACTGGTATCTATTCTGTAAATTCTACGTCAAAAATTACGGAAGTTACCAGGCTGTTTTCTCATACTGTATATTAAGTGATATTGGTTGACTTATACTGATTGCACTTTTCATTGATTCATCATTAAAGCTTTGACAGAGACAATCACGTTCTTCAGACATTATAAGTATTTTGATTTGGCTGGAATTACTTTGACAAAGTACCTAAATGTTAATAAATACAATAACTTCACATCTATCTAGAGCACAATAAGCCTTGATCAGGTGAAAGTAAAGAGGAGTAGATTAATTTCTATTTTCATATTCTGAAATGTAATCTAAAAATATATGTCTTCTGGATATCGACTTCCTAGAAATGTATTCGAAGATCTCCAATCAGAAAGATTTATTGACTAATCATAAAGCAGTTCCATACAATAATATAATCTATACAGCTGTACTAGTATACCTACTTATTATGTTGACAACTTATTGAAACTAAATCTAATCGGATTTTAGTAAAACGACGAGCCAATAAAGCCTTACCTCAACTGAACTGGAATATTTCCATATGTTCCGAAAACAATTTTCCGACAGCTGCTGGCTTAGCATCTTCTGCTGCAGGTTACGCATGTCTTGTATCTGCCCTAGCAGCCCTGTTTGAAATTGAAGGTGACATTTCCGCTATAGCTAGAAGGGGATCTGGCAGCGCATGCAGAAGTGTTTTCGGAGGATGGGTAAGTTTTTGTTACTGACGAAGAGAGGCACTGAGTGATTTTCAGTTGACAATTGAAATATCAGACTGTCACATTCAATTACTTGAAATTCTCAAAATCGTCGCAAGTTGTTTAGTAGGTTATCTATTCTTCAGAGACACAAACCTTCATCTTGTACAAATGTTATTAAGTAGTTCAAAAGACAAAATCCCAACATTAGATATATCTGGAATTTAAGAAATTGTCGGTCAAAATTGCGATAAAGCATATTCTGGGCAAACCAAGAAATCTACAAATACATGTTTCCATGAACATTTGGCTCATGCTAAATATTCGTGAGAAAATAAATTTAGTGTTGCAGACCACTTATATATTCTCCATAAAATCATTGAAAATTTAAAAGAAATAAAAACAGTTGATGAGTACAGGAAATAAGATTGTTATAAAAATACTGCTATTTACAAGAACGACCTAAAGCTCTTGCTCAATAATGATAATGGTCCATTGAAATCAAAGCTATTTGAGTTGATACCGATAAAGGGATAATTATTTAGTATCCCTTTTGATTGATATATTTTAATTCAAAATTAATTAGTAATTAAATAAATACCTTTGGTTTTGATTACTAACTGATATTTTAGTATTCCTATAATTAGTATGAGTGGAAGTACACTGTGGTAAAGGGGACAAATACTATATGTTATCATAGTAGCTTTATTATTATTAGATGGCGGGGCTAGCCAGTGGCTGAAGTGCAGGTAGTTCTGATAGAACCTTTCTGTACCCCGCTATCAGGTCTATCTCGTGAGTACTCCGGAGATTCCTCAGAAGGTTTTCCTGCGGGATGATATCTTCTGCACCGCAGTGTGCGAGGATATCCATCCTCATGCGATCCAGAGCATCGCATTCAAACATTATGTGGGAGGCTGTTTCGTCCTCCTCATCACAAAATCTGCATTGTGTGGACTCTTCAAAATCAAAGTGTGTGAAGGGATGATTATTGAAGTATATTTAAACAAATTCACTCTAAAATAATTTATTTGATGTAATACAATGATTCAATAACTTCAACACAATACTCTAATTTATATCACAATCACTGGACTATTTATGTTCGACTTCCGCTTCACTGACTGTCTGCGTAGTTCTTTTTATATTCGCCGTTCACTTCTCCGAATGCTCCGGATATTTCTCGAAAAGCCTTAGGAACGTTCTCTGATTAGACAAGATTTTTCTCGAAGCAAAGCGCCTCTGAATTAATTCGCGGTCACGCGCTGTCTACCTGAGCGTTCAGGTCCGGCATCGCCCGCAGCTTCGCCACATTATTTATAAGAAGGTATATCAGTTCTGCAAAAATGTTCGTCTCCGTCATATGCCTAACACACTGTATATATTTTAATTTGGAACAACTTCGAGATTTCAAATGAAATCTTCTGCATCTGTTCATGAATGTCTGTAGGATTTATTGAAAATTCTCAAATAATTTTTTTTTTGTCCAACTATTCCATTTTCTAGGTTCAGTGGTGCATGGGATCAAGCCCAACAGGCGAAGATTCCATAGCCAAGCAAATAGCTCCAGCATCCCACTGGCCTCAAATGAGGGTTATGATTTTGGTGGTGAATGACGAGAGAAAAAAGTACAGCTCAACATCTGGAATGAAGAAAAGCGTGGAAACCTCGAAGCTTCTTGAATATAGAGCTGCTAAAATTGTACCTAAAAGAGTTGAGGCTATAACAGAGGCAATAATAAACAGAACTTTTGAAGCATTTGCGCGTATAACGATGGAAGATTCCAACCAGTTTCATGCTGTTTGTTTGGATACATATCCACCTTGTGTATATATGAATGATATTTCTCATGCGATAGTTGATCTAGTTCATACTTACAATGAATTTAAGAATTCTGAAAAGGTGAGCTATTCAAGAAGTAACAGATTTTCTCGTGAATTTTATATGCCACATAAAAAATTTCATGATTTGATGCAAATTTCAGGTAGCCTATACGTTTGATGCTGGTCCAAATGCATGTTTGTATTTACTCGAATCTGCAGTGGAGGAAATTCTCTCAGTAATTAACTTTGTTTTTCCTTCATCAACAACAGACTCAGTAGAATTCGTCAAAGGATTACCTGTATCACAAAAGCCGATTGATGAGGTAAGATCTGCCTTATTATATATAACAGAAATATTTCATACTTTTTTTTATAGGATTTAAAGTCCGTATTTCAACCCAAGAGACAAAATGTAGGTGCACTCAAATACATTATAAACACGAGAATTGGGGATGGTCCAAAAATTTTAGAGAACTTCGGGGATCATTTGCTAGATGAAGCAGGTTTACCAAAAAGACTATAACAAATGACATCAGTCTGAATATATTTATGTGGTGATTGTTATTCTCGTTTTATATTTTAATTTTTTATTTTATCTTATTAATTTATTCACAGGCAAGACCAATACAAATAAAAGTATTACAGTTCTATATAATAGCCAATAGAATAAAGTGGATTGAAATATTGTAAATGAAGAATAAGAATAGTACAGTTTCAAAATAGTAGTAGCATATAGATCAAATAAGAAAAATTTACAGAGTTAGTTCTCACAGTGCTTGTTACTGTGGCATTCAGTCAGTGATTAAACTGTAATTAGTAATTTTTTTAATGAACCAGTCAACCCATTCAAGAGTTATAGATATACCTACTAAGAAATGATCTACGAAAAATGAGAAATAAAACTTTTTGTTTTTATACCACTTCTATTTGTAACAAACGTTACTGCATTGGTATAAAAATATAGAAAGTTTTATTTCTCATTTTTCGTGATGATCTACCATGTATTAACAACCACCAATTTATAGAAATGATTTAGTAAAAAAAATCTCTTTTTAAAAGTAGTTGGGTTGGATATAAGTTACAATTTGAAAATTAGTGAATTATTATCACTTTGTAATGTTGATTCCTATTGATCATTCCACTGTAAATTTTCTATTATTAAAGAATGTATTGACGTTTTATTACATTACATTTTAGTTTTAACTGAAACTGAAAACTACGACATTAAGACATCAGGCAAAAAGGTGTCAATATTATCGAAAATATGCCTAACCCAGTAAGGGCAATAAGCAATTCTGAAATAACAAAGGATATCATGAAATTAAGCCGGCAGGTAGAAAGGGGTTAATTAGGGTTAGTGAGAATGTACCAAATCCAGATACGGTAATGAACGCACAATACCATCTAAGTCAGAAATACAATCTCCGCAGACAGAATCTCTAGTCATCTGAGATTATTCATGGTGTATAAGCCTCTGAAGGAGCTATCCACTCGCGCTAGCGAAACGTTAGGAAGAAATTCCAAAGAACGACGGCCTTCAAACCCGAGTGAAAATTGTGACACTGTATGACTAACAAGTCTGAAATACTTGTATGTAATATGCAGACGCTTTTTAATAAAGGGGTTTACATCCATTATCTTGTTCTTTTTTTATATTAAGCTCCATTTCATTGTTTTCCTTGTCATTATTGGTATTTACCAAACGAATGTCAGATACCATAATCTATTCCCCAACTACCTATGAATAAACTATATATAAAAATAAATAGAACTGGTCCCAGAACAGACCATTGCGGAACCCCGTATGTTATTTTTCTAGGACTGCTACATAATTTATCAATTTGCGTCTCATTGCAATACTGTTTTTGTCTCCTCTAGTTCCATGGTATTTCAATTTATTTAGCAATTTCTAGTGACAGGTATCGAAGGCTTTTTAGAGGTCAAGAAAAATACTGTCTAGTTCAAGCTATTCTTACTATCAAACATGGAATATAAAGAACAATATACAACTTGAACACTTTATTGACATTCATATTCACTTTGTTTCACTAATTTACAAATATTTGGAGCTTATGCACTAGATCATTTAGTAGAGGGATTCTTCTGCAAAAAGAAAAAAAATATTAGAACATAATAAAAAGTACTTGGTGATTTATTGTTATAAAAAACACAAAATTGTAGTGGTTTTCACAACAAAAATTAAGAAAACACCATGCTGCTTAAATCTCATAAATGACTCGACAAGATTAATCTTTAAAGGTATTGGTTATTTTCATCTTCACTCTGCACGCTCAACTTGCAAATCAACCATGTTATGGCTGGACCCAAATACAGAAAGAGAGCATAATAAGATTATATAGAACTTGTTTTAAAAAGTTTAGTTTTGGATATAAACTGACAGATGAATCAATATAATTAGGAAACAACCAGTAGGTATATTTTGTTCCTGATTCATTATACTCTCATTCTAAAAATCAATATTTTTATTGGGATTTTATTTTTCAAATCACTCTCAGATAAACTTACAAAAGTTATTCTCAGGCACCTGTAAGAACAAATATGTTTAAATAAATAAATAGTTTTCCGGACATCCTATCAGTAATAAAAATGAATTGTTCTAGGCTTGTGACATTGAATAGTGAATATTTTGATTGTTTGATATCTCATACCCAAGGCATAAGAGAATGTTTTTTTCTTCTAAAATTTACAATGAATCAATGAGCCTATATCTTTAAAGTTGATATTTTCTTTAATACAGTTCATTTTTGAAGTGTGCCATAATACTATATCACACATGTTGAAAGAAATTATTATCAAATTGATACAACATCACAACCTTGAATGGACTATTCAAAAGTAATTACACACCCTACTTCTGGTTTCAATATCTTGAAGCAGGTTTGAATGTATGAATTTTATCAAAATTGGAAAGGTACAAATTGACTCTGATTAGAGCTGTGAGCTACAAATTCAGAAAAAAAATCACTTACTAATAGGCTTTCCGCTTTCCCATTTGGTGACTTTCAAGTGTGTATCAGCCCTCTTCATAGCATCTGCCCTTAGTTCAGGTTTCAATGCCTGTCGCACCAACTTTGCAGCAATGTTTGAGTAATTTATGTAGCTGTTGAAAAATTATATTTGATTCAATTAATACTTGAAATAAGTGGGGTATTTTGAATATTTTTTTCAAGGAACAAGGACCTGAGCTTCGAATTGAGAACAGTTTTAAATAGCTAACCTAAATTTTCCTGCTCGCGATCAACATTCAGTTCTATACTCACTTTAAACCGGCTTGCCTCCATGCAGACATTTTTGGAAATTTGAAATTATTGAATAATCAGTGAAAAGAGAAAATTTACTTTAAAACCCTATTCTGCTACTTATTACGTAAAATAATCACAGAACACAGACTGTCACAGACACACAACTTGGTTAACTTCACTTGTGTCACAGAATAGAATAGTTTCTGTGGCAGAACCATAGAAATATATATTATATAGAAAGTATATAATATATATTTCTATGGGCAGAACACTAAACATGCGACGATCTCAAATCACAACAGGATTTTTCCTTTTGTGGTCTTGTGGAAATCAGAAGATAAAAAACATGTTCATTGATGGCGTATCAGGACCAATGTTTCAGTTTATTTTACCACAATTGTCACTTCAAACATTTCCTTTTCTACGTCATTATCAGTACATTTCATTCTTTTACTACAGGATAGTAAAGGATGGATAATGTTTCATCTGTCCGAGTTTCGAAAAAGGCACAAATATTGGCCCTTTCCACGTTGTATTAATTTAAAAATGAGATATACAATGTAATCCTAAAAAAAAACTCCCAGCGACCGAAGTTTATAGTCTTTTTTCATGCTAACGAGTTACATCGCTGAAAAGTTTCGTCAACTTGTTTCAGGCTTATTCATACCTTTTCGAATAATATTTGCCATTTTATTGCGATTCGACTCGTACAGCGAAAAAATTTGTGGTTAATGATTAATCATAACGTAATATTTCGGAAATTTATTGAATACTGAAAAATTACATATTATTTACCGCTTTTTTTGCCGTATGAAGTCTTGTTCATACCCTCGCGAATGTCGCATCTTTTCTGTGATAAAATGATACTGCATCAACGATTGGTCTGGCATGACTGGTAGCCATTTTATTCGCAGAAAAATTGTGAAATTCGCGAGGGTATGAACAAGACAATCGCAAAAAATTGCGAATATTCGCTCGGGTATGAACGAGCCTTTAAAAAAAATCATTGCAGAAACTGAAATCCACCGATCTATTTTTATTTATTTACAGATCGGTGATGAAATCATGCAACGACACAGGGTTCCTTGAAGAACTGTGGCAACGACCAATAAATGAGGATTAATAGACGAGAGTCACAAATGTCATACTTGTCAAATCTGATTCCAAACATAGTTTCACGTGACATTTTCTGTTGATGATATGCTGCTTTGGTTATTAGTTTGTGTTTGGTTGTTTGGATTTTGTTTTCTCAGGCAAAAGAAGATGAAAAATAACGGAAACAATGTCGGAGATTTTATCGGACAGGCTAATAGACGAGGAAAGTGTGTCGTCACAAATATCATTCTTGTCAAAAACTGATTCCAAACAAATAATGTTGGGTGACTTTCTCTGTTGATGATTTGCTGCTTTGCTTATTAGTTTGTGTTTGGTTGTTTGGATTTTGTTTTCTCAGGCAAAAGAAGTTGAAAAATCTTTACGGAAACAATATCGACGGAGGTTTGTTTGGAATCAGTTTTTGACAAGAATGACATTTGTGACGTCATCACTTTCCTCGTCTATTTAAATTCGACGGAGGGGTGGGATTACGTGAGCATTAGAATTCTATAGTCGACAGTTATGTCTCTGTCTCTCCCGTGAATTCAACCATAGTGACACCTCACTTATTTGATGGAAAGTCGAATTCTATGGCTCACGGAATCCCACCCGAGGTTTGTTTGGAATCAGTTTTTGACAAGAATGACATTTGTGACGTCATCACTTTCCTTGCCTATTTAACCGTGCTATCGTTTAGAGCCACTACCGAATTTTTCTTTATGTAAATTCATGTCAAAACTATAGTTTGTGCAGTCCAAGAGAGATGGTAAATATGAATTTGAAGTGTGTTTAAAAAGACGGTAGAGAAATAAAAAGTACTGTCCGTTGTACCGTTATGTTCTGTCATTTGTTGACAAAATAGGTTATGCAAAAAGAAAAATATCGTATGAAATCATAACGATCTGATTTGATTCGAAATGGGATTTGATTTTGTTTGTTTCTTTTAATCAACTTTTATTTAACCACTTCAAAGAAGCGGTACAGTACAATATACACACCCGTGATGATTTCAATCAAAGGCATTCATTCAATGTTCAAATAATGTATTGTTTACAAATGATTATCACCTATGTATTCAGATAAGACAAGTTTACAGTATCTTCAAACTAATTTAAATTATCGGCAATGTTTTAATGATTTCATCTACAGTTGGACCTTCCTTTGGCTATCCAATTTATTTAGATGAATTTGAATTAAGAGGATTGAAGGATGAAATTTGCAGAACACCTTTCCGCACATATAACACCAGAATGGAGAAAACAATATATAAATTACGAAGTGAGTATTACAGATATGTATTTTTTCATTACTGAATGTTTATTAAATATTTTGAATTGTTGACATTGTAGGTTATGGGTATATAAAGTATCTTATTAAAAACACACCAGAATTGTTTAAATATCCGTCCAGGGTCATTGTTGGAAATGTGATATACACTTAGCTGATTTCAATATGATAAATCGAGAAAAATAACAAAATGTCCTCATATCTAATTTTTAGGGAGATCGTAATTTTGTTTGATCTAAATTTGCAATGAACATTATGATTTTCAAAAGAAAGTGATATTTTGTGGGAAATTAATTCTGTTTTTGGTAAAGGTAAGCTTATCAGGCTCATTCTAGAAACAAAAAGAAAAGTGGTAGTTTTATCTCCTGAACACGAATCCGAAAGAATTTCGTGGGGTCTCTTAGGGTGGGTTTCAACTTTAGCATAAGCATTATCATAAACATAACGGTAACATCAAAGGTTTTCAGCATAAACTTAATATTGTTGTATAAACGGTGCCATTTGATATAACAGATTCAACTTTTGCTTTTAACATATATATTTAAGCACATTAAATTGATGTTGACTAAATGCACCTTTATACTTTTCGAGTTATGACCTTTTGAATCTTGAAAATCGACCATTTTCAAACACGATTTTTTCATTCCCTAATAAACACTTATTTCACAATTACAAGCACCAAAACGAAACGTTTTTTGGAAAAAATTAACCTTTTATTTCACTATTCTTAACCTCACTCTCCATTGGCGTTCGTTTTAGAGATGTGGGAAGGGTTATGTATACTTTCTAAGAAGGTTAATTTTTTGTATAAAACTTTCGGTTTCGGTGCTTGTAATTGTGAAATATGAGTAGATTATGGTCTCAAAAAAGTGTCAACAAACAGAAGGAGGCATTTTCTTCGATTTTTTACCGAAAAAATCGCGTTTGAAAATGGTCGATTTTCAAGATTCAGGTCATAACTCGAAAAGTATAAGAGACCCCCACGAAATTCTTTCTGTACTTAATACAGTTCCTCAAAGACTGTCAACTGTTTAATTCAATTTGATTTTTATTATGCAATCAAATGTATCATAGATCCCGTGTCAGTGGCCATTAGATGCCGAGACACGTTAATTTTAATAAAAAAAAAATTCTTTCGGATTCGTGTTCAGGGGATAAAAATAAGTAAGTAACACCAAATTTCTTTTTGTCTCGAGAATGAGCCCGATAAGCTTACCATTACCCTGTTTTTCCTGTACTGAATATATTTTTTTTAAATAGCGAACTCAACTGATGATTTGCTTCTAGTTTTTGTTCTTTGTGTGAACTAGCCTGGATTAAAAATGTGTCATAATTAGGTTTCTGATCCTTCAAAACAAAAAAAGTTTTATCTTCCCCATCACCATATAGATTGCAGCTCGGAGTGAAGACCGTATGAACTTATATTGAGATGAACGTGAGATTTGTTACCTTGAAAATAGTTTACTGCGATAAAGGTAGTTTAAACGGTTCTGCTATAATGAACATGTATCTAACATTATACAAATATGTTTAAAAAAATCTACAAAAACCTAATAATATTTCCGAATATTTCCATCGTATGTTAAAAATCCCATATGAAGCGGGACATTTTCGATCAATTACAGCGAAAAATTCCCGGTGGGACATTTTCAGGCTGAAAATTACCCGGTAGGATCGAAAATTACCCGCTCGGTCCGTGTATCTATAGTAACGATTGTTAAAATGTACATTTGTCATCTTGACAGGCATAAATACTGAATTTTAAACGTCGTTGAAATGTCACGTTTCGGGAATGATTCGATAACTGTAATTCAAGAAAAAATCACCAAGAGCAAACCAAAAAATACAATGGTGAACCATCAACTCAGCACATACATTTTTGTTTTAACTCCGGAAATATTCTACCGAATTACACTCGTGCATCAAAATGAACCTGATAATTTTCCATTCATGCATGTTGTCAGTAAAAAAACTGCATTCGGCTAAAAGAGCCCTCCTCCTTCGGAGTCGGGCTCTTTCGACAAAATATGAAAATAAACGCATGCAGTTTTTAGACAACATGCTTTCATGGAAAATTATCGGTAATTTTGAAGAACTTGTGTAATTACTCCCGACAAACTTTTAAAAACATTCGAGTATTAATTTCCAATACATTTAGAAGATGTTCAAATTATTTGCCAATTCCTTGTTGGAGACTATCAATATTCTTTATTATGTTCATTTGATACTATTCATGATATAAATTATAAGAATACTCACTATAACAAATTATACTAAGAATAAAAGGTAAAGTTCCACGTTTACAGGGTGTAAACTAAATGATGTCATTAATTTCGGGTGGTGATTCCTTGTCAAATTTCATGAAGAAAAGTTAATATAAACGTATGTCCTAACTTACTTTTTTTTTTTTCAAGTGACAAAGTGTCAAAGTTTTAATAAAAATTCGTTTATTTATTAATTACTCAAAAGTCTTTTCGCCGATTTTCATGAAACCTGGTGTGTTTATTAGTAGTTACAAGGGGCTTGTTTTTATGAGGTTAGATTTCAAATTATAATTAGCGAAGGGTCACCTGATTGATAATTATGGTGAAATTCATTGTACGCCACCGTTTTTCTCTAAGTTTCATATTTTTATGAGATTAAACATTTAAAAATACCACTCTCATATAATGCCGTGAATTTTAAATGGCAAAACTTTATCAATCCATAGATCCATAGGTTTCGTCCGAGGGGGAAGTAACTAGCCATTTTTTGTACACCTAATGAAAATAATGCAGTAATTAACTCTAATGAAAAATAATTACCATTAATGATGTTATACTATTCATCGGAAAATCACTGATTAAAATCCGCGTCTGCTCAGCGATCACCGAGGCGATCACTTACCGATTGTCAGACGGCATAAATTTGCCAACTTGGAACCGAAAAAAATCATATCACGGATCCCCAGAAACATAGATTTCGATTTTAAGTTGAATATGAAATGATTAATGAAGTAATGAAAATGTTATGATGTACACCTAATGAAAGAGTTACTTCCCCCTCGGTTTCGTCCTTGATGTACTGGTTGTTTGTTGTGTTCCTGGGCCTATTATTGTCAACTGTTTCTATCAAAACAAAATATTTGTGCATAAAATTAAATAAAATGTCAAGAAAATACGGAGAATCTGAAAAAAAGATCATCCACATGACTTTTTGATGGTGCGTAACCACCATTCCTACGCCACTGACTTTGATTTGACAAAGTAATTGATTAATAACCGAATTTTTATTAAAACTTTGATACTCCGTCACTTGAAAAAGAAGCAAGTTAGGACATACGTTTATATGAACTTTTTTTAATAAAATATGACAAGGAATCACCACCTGAAATTAATGACATCATTTAGATTACACCCTGTATACTACCAGCGCTACTAGGTTGCCCTTGCATTACACATATGCATTTCTGATGTTAACAACCATCTGTTTTTAAACATTAAGTCAAATCAGCCTTGAATTAAACATTACTTTGTTTACGTTCATAAGATAGATTTGTGTCAAAACGAAAAATAGTGAATAGTGAAATTGTAATGATTACTTGAAATTAAGTTACTTCTAAGAGTGATTTTGCAGCATTTTAATAGATATCTTTTTCCTTTTTAATTTTACTAATATTTGTTCTCACTTACTTATTACCCTTCCGATTCGTAAAATAAAAAACTTACGTTTTTTAAATTTATTCTTAAAAAATAATGTATTTGGAGGAAATTATAAAAAAATTTCCACGTTGTACTTCGGAATGCATATTGTTTTCCATTTTTTCCTGAAAAAGTTGGTGTGTTGTGACTATTTAAAACTAAAACGTTAAAAAAATAACGAAACTGGAAGATATAATAATAATAATAATAATATTTATTGATCCTTTAGACATTCCTTAGAACGTGTGGATAAGTCGAGAATTACTAAATGTCACATATATATATATATATATATATATATATATATATATATATATATATATATATATATATATATATATATATATATATATATATATATATATATATATATATATATATATATATATATATATATATATATATATATATAAACATACATATACACACATACACGAATGCAGACATATATTGTTAAAAATAGTTCAGTCAGATATTCATTAATATTGTAGTAGGCCTAGCTTTTCAGTATGCACGTTACAGTGTTTGTGAGTGATTTTATATATAAGTACAGGCATTTACTGTTTAAAAATGTTCAGTCAGATATTCATTAATATTGTAGTAAGCCTTGCTTTTCAATATGTTAGCTACAGTATTTTTGAATAGTTTTATAGATGATATACTCTTTATATGGTCTGGTAAATGGTAAAATAATTTACTACCCATATATCTAAAGCTGTGTTCGTATTTGGAACTCTTGTGGTTAGGGACACACAATAGATTATTTTGTCTTGTATTATATGTATGAAAAGAAGCGGTCGAATTGAATGAGGATACGTTTTCTTTTGTAAATATCAAACAGTAATAAATGTATATACATGGAAAGGTCATTATTTTATTGTCTATGAATACTTGTTTGCATGGAGAACCCCATTTGCAATTAAAGATCTTTCGGACTATTTTCTTCTGTGTTACTGTGTAATCAATATTTTATTGTTATTTGTTGAATTTCCCCAAATTATAACATTATAGCATAAGTAAAAACGAGGCTATAGTATATATTTATTAAAACTGATTGTGGTAACGAATATTTGATTCTGGATATTGCAAAAAATGATTTATTAAGTTTTTTGTTTACCATCTCTACATGTTCTGTCCATTTTAGAGAATTATCAACTTCTAATCCCAGAAATCTAGTTGTAAGGCTAGTGTTAACTGAAATGTTATCATAGCTCAGTATAAGATGTTCTGTATCTGGATTACGATTATTGAAATATATACATACTGTTTTAGCTATATTAACTATTAAACCGTTGGTTCTACACCATGAAATATATTTTGCCAATATTTCATTCAAAGAACATGTGAGCTCCTCCGTGTTCTGTGCTGAGACAGCCAATGACGTATCGTCTGCATATATAGTTAGAACGTGACTCCTGAGTGTTTCAGGCAAGTCATTGATAAAGAGTAAAATAATGAGCGGTCCCAACACAGAACCCTGTGGCACACTCATATCGATTTTGTTCCCATTAGAGTAGTTTTGTTTGATTTTAACAAACATTGCTACATCAAGAGTCATAGTAAAAACCAGTTTTTTTTAAATTTTGCTCTAGCATTCGAGAACATACCTAAAAAGTTACATTTTATTGATTATGATTCCTTAAAGTTATTTGAGACAAATAAGAATACCGTTTTATAATCAACAACAAATATTTAGCAAAAATTGTAGTTTTCAATTATTATTTCAGAAATATATTCGAAAAATTTGCATATGGGACTAAATTGTAAAGAACTTTTGTAATCAAGTTTTTTTCTATCTTTAAAAATAACTTCACTTTTTGCCCATTCGTAATGAATTTTTCAAAATTGTCTGCATATTGATGGTCACGTGACATCAAAATCGATTTTTGGGGTTTCCGATAGAAATGATCCCTTATAACGATTTTTGTAACTCTGGTACTATATTTTTTTCCCATAAATGTTGCATATGTCGGCCATATATCTGAATCGGTTAGTTAACTTATTACATATTCCTGAAAATGCATCTTTCAACTTATACATGCTGTTTCTGATTCAAATCACATTATAAATCTTTCAGGTTTAGTGTGTGCTAATTTATTGAATGTTGAACTTACTACTACTAATATTTGAATGTAAACATGTAACCATATTTGAGTTTTGAATTGTTAATAATCAGTAGTTCAAACATAATTTGTTCATTGTCATAGGAAAGGTAAATATTGGGTATTGTCGAGGTATTGGGGATTATATATTATAAAATGTAGATATCCCAAGATCAAAGGGTTTCAGTACCGGGTGAGTCTAAGCATGGCGCAGTTTTATTTTTTCAAATGGAATGGTTTGTATTTTTTCACATTTTTGAAATCTAGAGCAGATTCTGAATATAATGAGTTATTTTTTTTGTTACATTCTCTATTTTTTTTACTTTATTACTTTTTTTATTAATGATGATTTTTCACATGTGAAACGTTCTTTTCTGATGCAAATTTACTATTCCACATGCAAAAAACACAATGAACAGACCTTTTAGCATTCAAATTTATGTGGAATAACTCCTTTTTAAAGTTTTATTCTACCTCCAACAAATCTATACTTCACGTAGTTTTCCTTGTCACTTTCAATCTGAAACAAAGAAAAAATATGTGATAATAGGTAAAACCTAAGTACCTACAAACTTACGCTTTGAAACACTCACTCTAGCAAACAATTATAATAAAATTTAAAATAATATTTACAACCTCTGACCTACATAAATTACAAAAAATGTATCCTTTATCAAATATATTTAGACCTACGTTTATTACGTGAACTGCAGTATACTCACATCAAAATGATCTTCACGACAAAAGACACAACTTTAGGCTCCCTGTGGATCAGCCCTCTTCATGTTATGCATCAATTTCTTTCGACTTTTAGGTTAGAAAGGGACAATAAAAAACAACTTTTCGGGTGCATTAGTACTTGTATTTAAACACTTTGGCACAATACACGAATTTCTAGTTTCTGGATTCGACATTTTTATCAATTTTAGTCGCAAACTTCAAATACAGTAATTACACATGTCAGGAGCAGAGCACGCACTGACGGACCGTTGTAAAGTGACGTCACAGCGTCCGATGACTCACGCACGCCTAGCCATCAAATATCTCGGAAACTATAAGACGTATCAAAAAAATTTGTTCACGGTATTTTTTCATTTTTGATGTAGTATATCGTAGGGTAAAAATCAAAAGTTGGTGATATTCTTCATTATCCCGTCCAATTATTAGTCTGATCTAACCGAAACGAACTAACCTAGCTCGCAAGTTGGGAGCTTGGAAGTTGAAGAAAAATTCATTTTGAGGGTAGTATTTTATTAGTCTGATATAACCTGAACGAACTACTAACCTGGCTCGCAACTTATAGAAATAACTTTTTCTACTACCGCTTACCAAAGTAGCCTTTGATCTCAACGCAAAGTTGACGTTTTCCGAGAAATGTCATTTTGTGACAGCTCGATCTCCCCATCTTTTGTTGAAAACGAACCTATTCTTGCATGATGGAAATTAAAGACAATTAAATCCAAAGCACTTTAAGGATATGCAGTGGTGTCAAGGTTAGAGATTCTGCCCACTAAATTGGCTTTGACCTCGGCGTGGGTTTGATCTCCGAATTTGGTATTTTTTTTTATGCAAGCTATTTCCCTTTTTTTCCTTTTTTTAGAGATGTAAATTACTGGATATTTTGATAGCTCATACATTTGAGAATACTATTGAGTGTACATTTTCTCATAGGTAATATTATGTGCCTATGTAAAATGAAGTATGGATCGTTTTTATGTCTAAGGCTGCGTTTGTAGAAAAAATCATGTGTGTATTTCGAGCGCAAAGTGTCATTGCCGCTCTCCAAAGATTACCGCGCTTCGCTTCGCGTCGCGCGGTAACTCTCTTTGTCTAGCGGCAATCAATCACTTTGCGCTCTAAATACACAAATAGCTATTACGCGATTGTAGCGAATTCAGTAGAAAAGTATTATGAAACAGAGGACAAGTTATGTTATTTAAGAACAATAGCTAATCTATATTATTAAATTTTTTAAAAAAAACCTTTTTTTCCCATTGAGTGTGATTTTTCCACCATAATATGGTAGGTTCACACATTTTATTGTTATTCATTACTCTTTGGTAACCATTTTGTTTTTCCTTAGATCGACTTGTAACTAACTCATATATTTTGCTGAAGATGAAGGATTAATCCTTCGAAACATGTCCTCCCCCTTAATGTTAGTCTTCTGACTACATGATATCAACGTGATGTCAGTCTTCTGACTGCATGACAGCTGCAATAAAGAATATTTTTGGGGGAGATAGACTGTAAGTTTTTTCAATTTCCTATTGAGTCTCACCTCCACTGTATGCGATGGATCGTCTCCGATGGATTAATCTATATTAGTTTATATTTCTTTTTATAGTTACAGTTCTTTCCTTCTTATTCTTTGGAAATTTGGTTTTCCTTAAAAATAAATTTATATTATGAGTTTGCGTTTTTCTCTGTGCGCATTTATATATGAGAGGTTTTTGCCTTGTGCGATTTATTCCATGTGCGCGATTTTCCACGTGTGGATGTTTGTTGTGGGCTTATGTAACATTGCGCTTTTTTCTGTGCGTTTATTTCCTTTGGGAAATTGCGCTTTTTTCGACCACGGGAAAATTCAATAGGACTTATATCACTGCGGTCGGGTGTAACTTATTGCAGCCGCCGTTTTATTTCCATTCAGGGTATTATATAGGGTTGAGCTTCAGATCTATTAAATCTAGTAGATCTTCACTGCTGAGGTCAGCAGAGTCTTCGTCCACTACATAGAGGCTGCAATAATCATAAGCTTGATCTATATTTTTACCTGCAAATTAATTATCTTATTTGGGAGGCATGATATTTCTGATTGTAGGAAATGAAAGCCATGCTTTATATGGCGGTAGAAGAATCACCGTCCGCCGAAAGCGTGGAACCAGAAGTTGTGGCCAGACACTTCGCAAATTTCGATGAACAGTTTTTCCATTACTGTGACAAGGAACTGAAGAAAATCAATACATTCTACGCGGAAAAACTGGCAGAAGCAACCAGGAAATTTGCGAACTTGAACAGCGAATTGATCGATTCCGTCAAACACATGAATATGGGGAAGAAAAAATCTGGCAAGAGAAATATACCAGTCAGAAAAATGCAAGAACTCAAACTGGCTTTCAGCGAGTTCTATTTGAGTTTGATATTGCTGCAAAATTACCAGACTCTGAATCACGTTGGGTTCAGGAAAATACTGAAAAAACACGATAAGGTAGGTGCAGATTGATTTCATTCTCATTGTATACCAGCATTTAAAAACGTGATATTAAAAGTATGTAGGCTGTAATTCAAACAGGTGATTCCTTGAACTTGGACATATAAAAAACTTATGTAGAATTAAGCCGTTTTCCAGATATGAAGACGAAATTTTGATCAATGTGACCTCACGTTGGGCGCCAATTGTTACAAAACCCTATTAATAGATCTCAGGGTTTTTGTGGGTTTCAGAACCTGGTTTCGGAATAAGATACTGTCGGCTTCCATTCCGAGACCTACCAGTGAACTTTTCAAATTCATGATGTAACGATAATGATTTGTGTTGCGGAACAGGAAAAGTTCTGACTGTTCTCCACGTTAGAAAGTTGATAAATTACCGTCAAATACGACTTACCTAATGTGCCGGTCGTTGTGGGTTATCAGATCCCCGAATCTCAATGTTGTCAGGTCTTCAATTTCCTGAGGAAGCGAAGCAAAGCAATCAATTTCTATGAACATCAAACACAATGGCTAGTTAGCATAATACAAACGAAGGGTTGCGTGTTCCATTTTCAAATTTTACTGAGTAAACCTTTCACACTTTTTCAGCATTTCACTCGAGACTTCGTATCGTTCCAGTTTGTTTCTATCTCTAAGGACACAACTGCTGAAGGCATGGTCTCTCTTGGGGTATACAGGGCAACCTAATAGTGAATAAATCAAATTAATAATATGCAAGCCTTTCATTTGTGTTCAAGGAGTTATCTGATTATATTGCAACAGTCTATATACACCCTGTATATGTTTCAGTTATTGACTACTGATGTAGGTGCGAAATGGAGGCAGGAGCAAGTAGAAACCTCTCATTTTTTCACTAACAAGGATATCGATCAAATGATAGCAGATACGGAAAATACGGTAACCAATGAACTTGAGGCGGGAGACAGGCAAAAAGCGATGAAGAAGTTGCGAGTTCCGCCGTTAGGTGAACAACAGTCGCCTTGGACTACATTTAAAGTTGGTCTTTTTTCAGGTTCATTTATCGTTTTACTCATAACGGTTGTCCTGTCAGGTTAGTATTGATGAGATGTATCTTTCAAATAATATGAAAATACTCATAAATACTCTTCAGTTCATTTTTAACGATTTCCAAGTATTATAATTACCAGGCATATGGAAAATGATGGGATCGAGGCAGTACTTCCCATGTTATCCCGAATTATTTCTGGGTTAAAAAACAATTGTAGGAAGGGAAAACCACCTATGTACATCTTTGTAAACATATTGAAAATACTTGGGAATACAATGTGATGAAAGTAAATTTTATGAATAACTGCAGAATTTGCTTCAATATGGTATATTCCTCATTTCATCACAGGCTAGAACCATTTGCTTTCTGGTTCTTGGTGAGATGTTTGACAATCCTGGTATAATGACTTATACCTGAAAAACTGAGGGATCAAACGTGAGACTTGTGTAATAATATACTATTTATGAAGCAGGATTTCGCCTGATGCTATTTGTCTTTGAGAGCTCTTGCAACGTTGTTGCTCTTCAAAAACAGGATATTGGCACATATGTCTGACTGATAATTTCCGTCGAGTTATTAGTCAGGGAAGTACTTAGTTGTTTGCTGTCGGTTGTATTTGACTCATACCAATGTCCTATAGTTCCTCTAATTCGTGGTAACTCACATGCCGATCGGTCTGTCATAGTACGTGAATAGTGAATGTGTCATGTTGACTATAGTTGAAACGACTGTGTTGAGTATATAATATGTTTATAGTCAGTTAGGCACAAATCGCTCCAAAATTGATTTTATTTCAATAAAACCTGACTGACACAATATCTCATTCAATTGACATATATTCAATTTCAATCATTCACAAAAACAAAACTCTATACAAAGTGTAAAAATAGTTAAACAAAACTATACAAATCGTTAGGGATCCTACATTCTCCACCACCGAGGAGACACTCGGTATATGCATGTATCATGTACTCGATATTAGCATGTATCATGTTTGGGATGTCGGCAGTATACACAACTTTGAAACAGGTCGTGTATAAAAACCTTTCATCGTCTTCACCTGGGCTACTCTTATGATACCATCTTTGCCAGGATAAACTTGTTCAATTCGACCCATCAGCCACTCATTCCTTGGTAGTTTCTCATCGACTATAATGGATATGTCACCGACTTTGACTGGATCAGTAACTGAATGCCACTTGGACCTCTTTAGAAGTGTTGGTCGGTACTCCCGAACCCATCTCTTCCAGTAACAGTCTGCCAACGCTTGCGAAATTTTCCATTGCTTCTTGCTAAGAATAACATTGTTGCCGTAAGAAGTAACCCCACCTGGTCTTAGAAGGAGGAAATGATTCGGTGTAATCGCTTCAGGTTCTACAGGATCAACGGATATGTGCGTTAGAGGCCTGGAATTTATCATGTACTCTGCCTCGTACAATAAAGTGAGTAGCACCTCTTCTTTTGGATTGACACATTTCAGGCTTATTTTGAGGGCAGTTTTGAAAGATCTCACCATACGTTCCCAGACTCCGCCCATACTTGCTGCCCCAGGTGGATTAAATTTCCATATAATTCCCTTGGCAGATAAATTATCAGCGATTTGTTGGTGATCTAACGATTTTGTCCATTCTCTCAACTCTCTCTCTGATCTGACGAAGTTGGTACCGTTATCACTGAAAATTTCTTTGGGCTGTCCTCTTCTACATACAAATCGACGAATGGCCATTATTGCGGAACTAGTTGTCAAAGATGATGCCAACTCAATATGTACCGCTCGAATTGTTAGACAAGTAAATAGTACTCCATATCGCTTTTCAACCCTGCGACCAATAGATACATTCATCGGTCCAAAATAATCCACTCCAACGTATGTGAATGGATACACTGTAGATTCTATTCGTTGTGTAGGTAAATTTCCCATCAGTGGAGCTACTGGCTTGGCATGTCTGATTCTGCAAGTTTGGCATTCTCGGAAACTTCTCTTCACTGCGGCTCGAACATGCAGTATCCAATATTTTAGGCGCAAATTATTTACAACAGTTTCGATACCTACATGTCCAGCTTCCTCATGAAAATGATTTATCAGAAGCTGCGTATATTTATGCTTGGGATCTAAAATTATGGGAAACCTTGAGTCATAGCAAATGTTGGTTTCATTCGAAAGTCTTCCTCCTAGTCTTATTATATCCAATTCGTCCAAGAATACTACTAGTTGAAACAGACGGCTGCATTTGGGAATTGTTCTTTTTTGTTTCAATTGACTCAGCTCTCCTGGAAACGACTCACTTTGACTTTTTCGAACCCAAAGACTGGAAGCTTCATCTATTGATTTCAGATCAAGGAGGGGTTGCGGTGGTCTCTCATTTTTGGGAAGGCGAATTACTTCAACTAAATGTAAAATCCAGGCAGTAGATCGAACCAATCTTAACCACTTTGAAAAACGTTCGATATCAGGAAGCTCTCTCTCAACCTCGTTTTTCACCAGACATACATATTCCTCTTCCATTTGGTTACAGTGTTCTTGAGGTTCCCCAGGCCAAAACTCCTGAGTTTGTTGAAGGAATTTTGGTCCTACCAACCAAGAACTCTCAGCATCAAAATTGACATTCTTCAGGACTTTGGTGGCTTGATCCGCTACATTAAACTCTGATGGAATCCAATGCCACTGAGACACGTCTGTATCTTCTTGGATCTCTCCTATCCGACATGCAACAAACATCGGAAACCTTCGAGATTGTGATCGAATCTGCTTCAGCACCACTAGTGAGTCTGTCCAGAAATTAATACTCTTTATGTAGTAATTCAGTTCTTGTTGAATTGTTTTCGCTACTCTGCTTGCTAACACAGTTGCCTGAAGCTCAAGTTTCGGAATTGTTTGCTGATTTAATGGAGCAACTTTGAATTTTGAAGTAACGAAAGATATATGGAATGCCCCATTTACCTCGCATCTCAAATAGGCTACAACGGCGTAAGCTTTATCACTTGCATCTGCAAACAAATGAAGATCGACCTCTTTTACGGATACATGTTTGGGAAAATAATATCTCGGAATTGTTATTGGAGAATGTGATTTCAACTCGTTCAGCCAAAGATTCCACGAAGTAAACAAACTTTCAACAATTTCCATATCCCAATCTATTTTCATTTTCCATATATCCTGCATCAGTAGTCGTGCCTTGATCATCAAAGGTGCGAGAAAACCAAGTGGATCGAATACGGACATGATTGTCCTGAGCACTTCTCTCTTAGTGGGAATCTTGAGTCCATCAATGATTTTGGATGGTAAATTCTTCAGGTTCATGGTGAAAATGAAGACATCATTACGTGGGCACCAACATAAACCTAATACCCTTTCAATTTGCTGAGAATCAATTTTCAAGTTATCTTGAATAGGGGCTCTAAGATCTTCTGGGACTGATAGAATAACGTTTTCTGAATTAGAGATCCACTTTGTCATTTCGAACCCGCCCTGCAAGTGTACATGTATGACAGTCCTTACTCTCTCGATGGCTTCTTCTTCACTGTCACAGGAATCCAAATAGTCATCGACGTAATGTTGTTTCCTCATTATCTTCAGAATCCCTGGATATTGCGACTCAAAATTCTCTGCATTTCGGTTCTTGACAAATTGAGCGACAGATGGAGAGGAAATGGCACCAAAAATCATAACGTTCATTTGATACACATCTGGCTTCCTGTTTCGATCAGAGCCACGCCATAAGAATCTTTGAGCACACCTGTCATCTTCTTTTATCATGACCTGATGAAACATATCTTTTATGTCTCCATTAATCGCCACTTTTCCTTGTCTAAAACGCCATAAGACCGAAACGAGAGATGGTACATAATCTGGCCCTTGTAGGAGAAAATCGTTGAGGCTGAATCCATGATTCTTAGCAGCTGCGTCAAAAACTAGTCGAATCTTTCCTGGCTTATTGATGTTCCAGACTCCAAAGTGGGGTAGGTACCACGTTTTTGGTGTGTCTACAGTGTCACAATCGTTCAACCTACTCGCATATCCCTTTTGTACATATTCCTTGATTTTTTCACAATATTTCTCTGCAAAAAGCTGATCCTTGTCCATTTTACGCTCCATACAGAATAGACGTTTCATAGCATTTGGTCGACTGTCGGGTAGAGTATCATTTTCCTTTTTCCATAAATGGCATATCTCATACCTGTTTCCAACTCTTCTTATCGAATTTTCCATCAAAGTTACTGCCATTTTGTCTTCTACTGACTTAATCAGATTGTCCTGCAACTTCACACCAAAGGATTCTAGACGAAAGCTGTCCTTAACAAGTGTATGAAGTTCTTCATCGTGGACATTTCGACAGCATAGACTAACGTGAACAGTTTCTTTTGATTCCGTAAAATCGACTGGTCCATGGATTGTCCATCCTAATCTGGATTTCGACATGATAGGTGTATTCACTCGAGGTTGGATGATATGCCTTGGTATGATGAGACCGCAGTTATCTTGGCCTATTAATAACTGTGGTTTCGTATACTGGATTGACTCTAAGACATCACGATTCAAATAAGGAAACTTCTTGCAGACTTCTTCAACATCAATCTTTTGTATGGGTAGGTTCAAATTCTCAACAGTTCGCACGTTTCTCATTTTATAAAATATAGATGAAATGTTAAAAGCAGCAACTTCAACAGATGTCATTCTCGAATCATCTTCGTGATGTGTTATACCGTTTGTCCACTGGTAGCAAAATGGTGTAGTGATACCAGATAGTTCGAGTTTATCGGCAAGGTCTTTTTCTATCATTGAACAAGTAGATCCCTCGTCGAACAGTGCAAAGATCGTGATCTCTTCAAATGGGCCACGAAGTTTGACAGGCGCAACCCGCAGTAAAACTGTTCGATCTCTTGCACTCAGATTGGCACACACATCTGTATGAGTACGAGGTTCTTCACTGTTAATGACATTCCGCTCAATATGAAGTAATTTATTATGTCTCCCCTTACACCCATTCTGTCCACACCTATTCTTCTGATGATAACATCGGTTTGCCACGTGACCAGGATTTAAACAGAGGAAACAGATTTTAAGGTCTAAAACAGCAGCTCTTCTTTCTGCTACAGGTTTCTCGCAAAAATCACCACATTCAAGTATGCTGTGGTTACCAGTTTTACAGAAAAGACAAGTGGGTGATTCATCTTTCAGAACTTTTAATGAGTTTCTCTTCGTTACCATAACAGTTTCTCTTCTGGAAGATTTTAATGTGCATGGATTGTGAATAGATGCCATCAGACTGACCTCCTCTTCAAGCCAATTTGAAAAATCGTTCAAGGAAATCTGTTTCATTTGAGCCTCAAGAGCGAGTTTGTACTTGGCCCAATCGTGTTTCTGAATAGGAGGAAGCTTCTCTATCAAATTGTTCAAAAGTTCTGGATTGTGCAGATATACACCACAACTAACATTGTTCATTGACGTAACCATATTGGTAACGGTATTAGAAAAAGCAATATAGGTTTCTAACTTTTCATCTTTGATTGGACTCATCTTTTTTGCTTTGTCCATCAAAGAAAGCACAATCCATTCAGATCGGCCGAAATTCATTTCCAACATTTTCATTATCTTTCCTATATTCACTGGTGAAATCAATAATGCTTTAACCGCGTCTCTAGCTTTTCCTTTCAATGCTCTGTCCAGCCGCAAAATATTGTCCTCATCAGTTAATTCATAAAGTTCCGTGGACCGTTTGAACTCGTTGATAAAAATTGGCCAATCTGTGAGTTCTCCAGAAAAGGAACTGAGATCTCTCATTTTTTGGCGAAAGAAAAATTTGTTCATAGCAGCAGAATTGTCTATGCACTGTTTAGTCATTTCTTCCAAACGCGCTGAAGATTGGTTGAAATGTCCATTAGAACTATTAGGATTGGAACCTTTATTGGCATTGGATGTACCACAGTAGTTACTTTCAGGAGCAACACATTTCTTGGCATCGCTCACCCATTTATTTAAGCAACTGCCGCTACTGTAGAGACTCTTCAGATCATTTTGACTTTCACTATGTGAATCGGTTTTGTCAATCAACATTTTCTGAATATTCATTTCTTTTTTCAAATTTCTGCGTCTTTTTTCTATTGCTCTCAACTTTTCTTGAGCTTCTTCAAACTGCTTCTGCTTTTGAATCATCTCCAGCTTTTCCGCAGCTTCTTCTTCATCTAACTGTTTTTGCTTTTGAATCATCATCAACTCTAGATTCAACTTCGAAATGTCAGATCTTTTTGTAGATACTGACCCTTGTGACTTTGCACTGGATGCTCTGAAGGAACCATGAAATGCAACATCAGATTTAGTTTTCCTCCCTTTAAGATCAAGCATATGATTTCCAGACATGTCTGTTTCAGCTTCAGATGAACCCATGTTACCTTTGCGTTCTCTAGTTTCAACAATACTAGTAGAAGGTACATTTACATCAGGTTCTAGTCTATCCAGCACGAATTCTGAAAACCTCTTGGGTGGAACAGCCCTAGTACATCTGTTGCTTCTGCGTTGACCTCCAGTTTCAATGTCTGACTTTGACTCCATAGCGCGTTCTTTTTATTACTTGAAGGACCACAATGTTGAGTATATAATATGTTTATAGTCAGTTAGGCACAAATCGCTCCAAAATTGATTTTATTTCAATAAAACCTGACTGACACAATATCTCATTCAATTGACATATATTCAATTTCAATCATTCACAAAAACAAAACTCTATACAAAGTGTAAAAATAGTTAAACAAAACTATACAAATCGTTAGGGATCCTACAGACTGAATTTAGGAATATCACGTTGACAATTAGATACTGGCATGACATACCGCGATTCTGAAAAATGTTAGTGCCCCACATCAATTAAAGATTCCACAGTTCAAAGGCAAATGACCACATAATTTCAATCTGCAATAGCAGGTATCAAAAATTCCCAAGGTTTTAACATAGGTACTTAATAGTTTCCATGTGATCTCTAGTTAGTTCCATTTGTTAATAAATATTTTCAATAAATGAATAGGAATAGGAATGAACCATCTGCACTGTTTGAATCGCTTAAAAAATTGTAATTTTTTTCCAGCAATATTCCATGAAGGGTCCAGCGAAAATCTAAAAATAGCTTTCCGCTTGTACAGAGGCCCACTTCTAATCATAGAATTTTTATTTTTAATCGGAGTGAATGTTTACGGATGGAGATCATCGGGGGTGAACCACGTTCTCATATTCGAACTTGACCCCAGGAACCACCTCTCCGAACAGCATCTGATGGAATTAGCAGCCATTTTTGGAGTAGTCTGGGCACTGAGCTTACTCAATTTTCTGTACAGTGACGGGCTGAGCATACCGCCGTATGTGAATCCGGCCGTTTTGGTCTTCGTAATGATACTTTTTTTGATAAACCCATTGAAAGTGTTCCGGCATGATGCGAGATTTTGGTTTATAAGAATTTGTGTAAGTAATTATATTTCATGTTCAAAACATACCATACTGTTTATAAATAGCTATATTTCAGAAGCATAGAATGGTTTAGTATGATTTTCGAAAATATCAAGAAAAGCTTATCTATTCAATATTTAAATCAATTTATTGGTTTATTGGATAACCATTCCTGGTTCATACAGTTTTCAACGTTTCAGATCTAGTCAACGATATCGAATCTTTACGGTTTTTTGAACGAACTGAATTTTCAAGACTGACGATTTAAATTTTTCGCGAAGTAAGTTTTTTAACCGGGAGATCGCGTAGTTTTATGTAAAACTTCCAGAGACTAACATCTGCTCATTTCCGCCTTTTATGCATTGAATTAATTGCCTGTCAAATATAATGGGTTATTTTTAGAATTAATTTCACCGAAATCATAGGAATAGTTCTTATCTATAATGAAACTGAATGGAATGATTTTCACTAAAAAGGTTTACAAATCCACGACAATCGTTTCGCTATACAACAGCTGACTGGATATTTGACCTCCATTCTCCCAATCAGTGAATTGCCCATCTATTTCGATAATCTTGAGATTGAGTCTCTGTCTCCTTATGAAGGGTATGAAGGTAGACTCAATGGGGGTTGAGATTGAGTCCCACTGAGTAAGAGTTCCAATAATATGCATTTAAAAGAGTATTTTTGACAGCCATTTTTCTATCTAGTTTATACTTAATGTTGGTATTTTTTTCTTCTCATTAAACAATATTGAATATTTTAGGGTAGGATGTTTGGTGCTCCTTTTTTCCATGTAGGATTTGCAGATTTCTGGCTTGCTGATCAGCTCAACAGTCTTGTGAATGCCCTTCTGGATTTTCAATTCCTAACTTGTTTTTATTTCACAAATGGAAGTTGGTTTGAAGCAGGAAGTAAGTATTTTCAAGAAGGCTTTGTCTGTTTAACATAGATAGATCAATAACAATCACAGTTTTAGTCAGGGACGTAGTTGATTTCTGACAGATATATTCCCCAGATTCTATTTTGTAGGATTATTCTTGAGAATATTATCGACTTGTTCGAAAAATAAATTTGCCACTCTGGCGATCTTTCTGACTTTAAGTTCGTATCAAATACTGTCTTGACTTCAGATTCTTTATTTTCTGCTTTTTGAATATTTGCATTTTCTTTGCTGAAAAAATATGTGGATATTTTCAGGTACATCCGAATGTATGGAAAGAAATTTCATCATCAGGCCTCTAGTCAATTGCATTCCGGCATGGATACGTTTTGCACAATGCCTCAGGAGATATTACGATACCAAAGAGGCATTTCCACATTTGGTGAATGCCGGAAAGTACTCAACAACTTTCCTGGTGGTTATTTTTGCAACATTGAAATCAGTTTATAAAGGTAACATCATATAATGCTCGTAATAGTATAACTAAAATACATTTTTATATCTGTTTTTTAGATGACTACGCAAATTCATCCGAGAACCCTTATGTATTTTTATGGATAGCATCTCAAATAGTCAGTTCTTCTTATGCCTACACGTGGGATATCAAAATGGATTGGGGTCTTTTTGATAAATCTGCTGGAGAGAACACGTTTTTGAGAGAGGAAATAGTCTATACATCAACGGTAAGATGAATAATATATCGACTTCTTTTTTAAGCACCACGAATGAATTTTTTCAACATTTCTTTGCACCAATCGACACGAGTTTTTTTTGGGCAATTGTCAAATTATGCGGTATCCAACGCGAACAAATCTTTTTGACAGCCAAATGTTCATGCAATATTGAATGTATGAGAGTGGAATTAATGCCCAAGTATCCTTCAATCTCAATGTCACATGACGATCTTGCAATATCAGTTCACGCACAGCTTCGATGTTTTCTGGCATTTGCTGCTAAGCAAAAGTCAAGAGTGTCGAAGATGGTTTTTATGATACAGCAGATGAATTATTTCGATCTTATTTGCAATTGTGACATATGAACAAAACAATACATGTACCTTTTTAATTTCAGTTTTACTATTTCGCAATAATAGAAGACTTTGTGCTACGTTTCGCCTGGTCGATATCCTTATACCTCACCGAGTACGGTTATGTCAGCGGTGACATAATGACTTCGATCCTGTCGCCTTTAGAAGTATTCAGAAGATTCGTTTGGAACTTTTTCCGGTTGGAAAACGAACATCTGAATAACTGCGGTAAGTTCAGAGCGGTCCGCGACATATCGGTCGCTCCGATAGATTCCTCCGATCAAACTCAAATACTCAGAATGATGGATGAAGATGACGGCGTGGTCAACAGGGAACGAGGGAAGAGAAAAACCAACAAAAAGAAGGAAGACAAGAGACCTCTGCTTCACGACGAATCTATCATAACTTTCAAAGCCATACCAATGTCCACTATTCAAGCCTAAACTTAATGATTTGTGGATGTTATTCTTTAATTTAGCAACTTAATATTATAATGTGATATTATCTGGGTTACTTACAAGGGGCTTCAAAAACTTTGTCTGGAATTCCACTTTTATGAAAAGTCGGAAATAGTTGGGTGGCTTGAACAAGAGTGATAAGGAGAGTTTCCTGTTGTCATGAAGACTTCTTTGGGCTTATATATTTTAATGCTTTGAAATAATTTTAAAAGACAACTAGATTGTCTAACATTTGCTATAGAGAGTAAGTTCGCATTCTGGATAAACTTATACAAATAACATCGAAGATTAGGATCTCTATTTTTCTTGTGTCAAAATAGTGAAAGTAAGTCGTTAGCAGTATTATTGTGGACATTCCTTATGAGATGAAAGGGGGTCTATTGTAGTTATATTTGTAAATATGTATACTAATAATCTTTTTATATACTTCAGTAGGACCATAACTTCTTTTTTAATATTTACCTAGTGATATTTACCATTGTTATACAAGTACTTATGATGCTTACTTAATTAAATATTATGAGTACTTTTTTAGACATTTATTTATAATGGCTCATAAAATGAAATCGATATACTACTATGCAGCAATTATCCTTTGAACGCCAGTATAGTTGTAAGTGGGGCGAGAATGGTAACAAATTATAGTTTAACTTAATAGATGACCTAAATTAGGTCGCATGGGCATTGAGATCAGACTATTTTAACGATTGCTTCTCTTCGATATCAGCATCAGGGAGAGTGGAAAGAGAACAGTTGAAATAACACATGCGCCACTTTTTTTGTTAAGTCGCCCTGAAGTGCATATGGTGGTGGTGCCCCCTTTCATCTGGACTTATGTTTAGATAGGGAGACTATCACCATTATAAATTATAGTACATAATAATTTTAATTTACAATATTATTTATAGTTACAGCTTTGTAGATGAGTTGAAAACCTTTTGACATTCTTATCGTGATATTTATTAGAATTTGATTATGACTTGTCTGCAGCTGAAGACTAATTGTCCATTTAAAATCATTGGAAGATTTGTCTATATTGGAAACGTGAAAAAAAGTTCAGCTCATTCAGAATATGTATTGTATAAATAATATATAAAATATGATAAAATCAACGATAACGCTATACACAAAACAAACATAACCAAAAAAGTTATAAATCCAATCCTTTCCCCAATCCTGCCCAGTGATCAGGTACCTCCAAAAAATACCTGTGCATTGCTTCTATGAACCTTTTTTGATATTCTTCAGGGGATACGATTGTCGGCAATTTTCCTTGTCCACCCAAAATGCCGCTTTTTTTCACCATAGTTTCTAAACGTTTGTCCCACGTGAATGTTCTGATATAATCTAAAACAAAGCAGTCCCCCTCAAAATTAATAATAATAATAATAAATATGTTTTATTGTCAGAGGAAATCCCTTGTTGACAAAGCTACAGGTGTGTATAAAACGTAGGACAAAGTAAAACATGAACGAATTCACATGACACTAGGAAAAATGCAATAAACAAATAATGTAGACAAAACAAAATAATATAAAATATACAATTACAAGGAGCGAGAGCCCAAAAATGATCACCTTTTTGATATTGTTAGTTTCACCTAACTTTGGGAAAGTATTACTCATTGGTGATTCTAAATTCTGTTTAAAATAACTAGGGTTTTCTTCATTAAGAAATCGCGGCCAGCCGACATTTGGAACCACTTTATTCAAGTCGAAATGTAACACTTATTCAATTCATCAAAATTTTATAACAATATAAACAATATCAGATGAAAAAACGATATCTAACGCGTTTATTAATTATTATGGAAGCTTCGAAAATAATCTTGCAGAAAAAATTAAGAATATTGATAATAATAATACGGAAACACCAAGTAGTCATCTTAAATTTATTTATAATGAAAAATCCAACTGTTGAAAATATAATAAGAACTCTGAAACCAAGGAAATCCCCAGGTGTCGAACAAGAGTTTCACAAGTTTTAGTAGATTTTTGATTTCAGATCTTTTGGCAGATCTCAGAAGTAATATTTTTGAATCGGGAATATGTCCTGACTCATTCCAGATAGGCATCATAAAACCGATTTATAAAAATGGCAATAAAAATGAGATGGAAAATTAAAGAACAATTAGTTGTGTACAAGTATAGAAAAAAAATTAAAAAATTCTCAAGTACAGAATTGAAAAATATCTTACACTTCTATAGTTCTTTATTTAAGAATAAATTTATATATTATTATTAATATACCAAGAAGTTCAAAAGAAAGCAATAGTCGAAAACTGTCCACAAGCCACAAACAATATTTCTTACCAATAATTCCTAGTACTAGCTCCTTATTTTCGGAATCCAATCCTACCAGTAAGGAATAATCCATAACAGATTGCGTAGAAAGAAATTCGGTATCGTTTTGAATGGCAGCTATCAAAACTGATTTGGAATGTGGTAAAATGTACAATGGAGAATCGCATGTCACTAAAAATAATTGATACATAAATTTTTCAGTTATTTTTTTGAAATTACTCACTTTTCAAGAGATTTTCGTCCAACAATACGATTTCTCCTTCTTGATTGTCAGGCACTACCAGCCTGTTTCGCATGGACCCCTTCAAATCAAACTTCTGAGTAACCTTTCTATTGTAGAACAAATTTTCCATTACTAATATGTTACTTCGATATGGGACATTCGAGTTATTTCTGAATACTATTTGATAAATGCCCACGATTTTTCCCAAAAGCGTCGGTTGCTTAGTAGTATGGCATTTGTTCATATAAACAAAATAATTTGACGCCGACTCTAAGAACAATTGTACCTCTGACTTCGACATATCTTTCAAAATAAATCTGTCATCTGAAATAAAAAATATTAATTCAATTATAGAAAAAACTTCTGATAAACCAACCAAGAGAATAACAATAACCAAATAACCAGGTTGACCATTTATCATCATTAAAAACGATGTTATCTTACGTCTTTCTCAACTGGAGTACTGTAGCTTGAATTTCAACATAACATAGTCTAACATGAATAAATATACATAAAAATCCTTTTTAAAACAAGCTTTTATTTATAAACTATTGAACTAAATTTGAACATTTAAATTTTAAAATGTTCTATATACTTTTTTTTTTACTTTCTAGCTCAACAGTTTATAAATTAAATCTTTTTTTGGATTGACGTGGCCGTTACTTGATGGAAATTCATAGTATATGACACTAAGGTAAACACGATTAAATTCCACAGATTTGTTGTCTACGCGACATGTTTCGATACACAGTATCTTTCTCAAGCGACTGTAATACATTAAATTATTCCACGTTGAATATTACTCAAATACCCTTCTTATCAATTGAGGTAATTAGGACCTACCTATAATAAAAATTGACAATACAATGTAGGTACCTGTAAATCTCAAAATATAGCTTCTACTTAATTAATTGAAAAGGTTTAACAAAGGGGAACTATTAAAGTCCAATTGATCACTTAGTAAACAATTTGAATTTTTCAAATTATTATTTCCATGTCCGAAAGCGTCGAAAATTTCCCATTTCCAAGCGTTCTTATAGCATTCAAGGGAGCATGGAGGTTACATTTTTCAAATGTTTAACAGAGAAAGATGGAAGGGTGTCCGAGACCCCAACCGACATTTTTTTCGTTCTAATTTTCGACTTGAGGGGGGCAGGAGTATTTTTAAAAAAATTATTGTAGTCATCGGTCCTTGATACGCGTGCAAAATTTCATCTCAATCGGGTGTTAGCACGTGCTTGAAAAATGGATTTCAAATCGGAAAGAGACAGACGAACAAAGCAAGTTAAATATAAGCTTGTACTAAGTAAATCAATTCTAACCTGCTGTTTTAGCAAAATTTGAGCCGGATTTTCCCCCTCTGGCATTCCATTGAATAGATCTCGACAAAGATCTTATGTAACCTTCCTCCCCTATTGGTAAAACAGAGGCCCGAAGGGCAGCAAATTTCTCGGCCAAGTATACTCTGCAGAAGAAATTACTGTTCAAATCCTGAAATTGGACTTCTATATGGGCGTTTCTAGCCTTCTTTGCGTCGTCACTCTTTTCTGATGAATTTGGAGATGCGTCAGATCTGAAAAACAGTACATCAAGTCTGTAAACCTTAATATTCAAAGTGTGTAAGTATATTCGGTTTGTGTGACGAAATCACCATGACCAATCTATAATGAAACGCCTAAATTTCGTTTTGCATAACCAGTTGAATTGATGAAAATGAAAAAAAAAAACAAGTCAGATTTGCCACTGGGTTTTCAACGATCATGAAACCTAAACCCTAAATGTAACCATCGAAAAAAATACTAATGTATCAAAGAGTATACGTTAGGAAACTATATAAAGAAGATAAATATACTGAAATAAACTGGATAATGAAACTTTTTCATTTCCATGTTGATGATAATGGCTTCAATATTCAACCATTCGGATGAAGATCACATATACAAATAGTTACTCCTCATATCAGCGACTCCCCTAATTATTTATTATTATTATTGATTTTATAGTTGAGGTAATGTTTACCCATAATAAATTGCCATTTAGGAGTTATTTATCACATAATTCACAGATTAATACACGATTATCATGACAGTTAAAGGAAATATTTCAGTTTCTTAGAATCAATCAACTTCATATTTAGCTATAAAAAGATAATAAATAGCTGATAAATATGTCATTGATCATGATCAATGATACCATGAATGGTAGAGTTGTAATTTCTTCCGTGAAAACTGTCACATTCATATAATTTGCGAGTTTTCAACAACATCGCTTAAAATGTCAAGAATATGTCAAAACTTTATTTGAAAAAAATTGTCTACTTAAAAAAATTGTCTGTTTAATGTAGTTGTGAATTAATCTCCCAAAATTACATTCGAGATAATCTTAACATTTATTTCATTTTGAATTGGATTCAGATTTCATTGTCTTCTACCAAAAAATCTTGAATCAAGGGTGGTAGATAAAATCGATCGAGAAAGCTCTAGCGATTTTTTCACTTTCTTCATTATTGATTGTTTGCAATGAGAATAAAATGTTCATACAATTAAACATGTATTTATTGACAAAAAAAATCTTTCATGTATTTACCTACGAAAATCCCATTTATGTTGAAATAGATTTCTGATTCTTTCAAACTTTTGAAACTTTCATTCATTCATTTAATTAGATGAAAGTAATTTGTACGAAGGCGCAATTTCCTCAAGAAGGATCCGAATTGAAGAATACAAATTTATGAATAATGCGATGTTTGGAAAAACTATGGAGAACATCAAATCGTCGCACTGGTAAATTATTGAGGTCACAACCAGGAAGAAAATAAATCCGACACAATTAAAAAAATGTTAATGATTTGAAATGATAGTTGTTTACGATGACCGTCTGTATAGTTCTATAATAATAATAACTCGTCTTTATTCATCAGATGCAGGAACAAATGAAAAAATATATAATAACATATAAATAAATATATAAAATGATGATATGAAATTACCTTAATACCTAATCTGCAAATATGAATGGGCGGAGTATCAGCAGAATGCTGTTTTTCAACTCAACCCGGAATACATTCTTGCTTATACTTTTGGTATTGCCAGAAATGTACTGGCTATTTATTCTATTGAATCACATATGCATTTCAGGGAGCTCGCTGTAGTCATCGTTGGCAGATTTTAGAGGAACGTGGTCTGCGATATTTATGCAAAGATGTAGGGATTCATGCCAAAGTATTGGCAGTTCTTCTGATTTTAATACCCGAAAGAATAATGATTTAAAACTTCCAATTCCTAGAAGTACACTTATAAAAAAATCGATAATTTATATTAGATGTGAGATTTCTAATCACCAGGAAAAATGTGAAACGTTTGTTATCAGCAATAGATTACCGCTCGACAAAGAGAGTTAACGGCAATCTATGGAGAGCGGCAATGCGACTTTGTAAATACATATAAGATTTTTCAATAAACGAAAGTCTTGGAACAAAACGCAGAACAAAAGTTGGAAGGCAGAGATGATGGGGTCCTTGGTGTAATGATGGATGAGCATGTATTTGTGTTGTATCGTTAGATTGTTGCATTGCCTCATTCACCAAGTACTTGGGTGGAACTGTAGGTTTTTCTGGTTTGTTGTTGAAATAGTAAGGGCCTATACTGCCAAGTCGCCCCTCTAATCTGTGTTGATATATAGATAGGGATAGGGTAGGAAATATCACCATTATCATTAAATCATTGAAGCTTTGTCTACAAGCTTTTGTAACTTGCGACAAAAAAGTATATTTTGACTTTGATTTTTTAAGAACAATAATCATGATGAATGTTATACCATCATTATACGAAGATATTAGGAACGTATTTATGAAAACATGCAATCAGAAACATACCCATTATCTGTAGATGTACTTGTCGGAGCCTGTCCTAACAAATCGTTCTTCGAATCCTTATTTCTCAGGAATCCCAGTAAACTTGAAGACTTCTCGTCATCATTTTTGTCTTTATCTGCGCTGTTGTTTCGCCTCTTGTTTATAGGACTGGGAGACTGATCGCTCTGACTTTTTTTATTGGTCAACTCTTCGAATGCTTTCTTGTAATCGATGGAAGAGAGAGTGTAGGCTACTATGGAACTCGGTTCGTTTTCCAATACGACAATAGGAATCGTCGACTCGGGTAGGATATAATGCTCTTGACTGCCAAAAGGAGACTGAAAACAATGGAGTGTTCACAGGTTTAGAAAAACAATTATTAGTGGCTCTTACACTGATTGAAGATATGTTTGACGATGATGGAAGCAAATGTGACAAAATATTTTTCACTTTATTTTTATCGGACTCTTTCTTACCATCGGTTGAGTCCTCGTTTTGAGAAATTACGGTGCCGTCAGATTGTGACCTGTGATGACTCCTGGGAGACGATGGGGCTAAAGATTCATCTAAAACACATACTTTCTAAAATCGATACTACTGATCTCTTAGATGCTTACTGTCACTGCTGTCTAGGCTCTTGATTCTTTTTGTGGTCGAATTACCAGATTCTTTTTCTTCCACGCTGCTAATAAACACACCCTCTAGAGATTCTTGAAGGACTTCTTCCCCATTGGTTCCGTCTGAATCTACAGGTACAAGCTTTTCCTTCTTTTTATCTACGTCTTTTTTACGTGTTAAATCGCTTAAATGTATATTCCACGAATCCACATTTTCCACAATTGACCTTTTTATTCGCATAAGAACATCTGCTATTTTCCAGTAGGCTACATACAATTCTGAAACGAACATCGGTCTAAAAGTATTTCATAAATTCAAAATGAGATACAATCACCCTTCTGCTTATCAAATTATGCCATTATTGAAATACATACATTTGGCGATGTCACTACTTGATTAATGTTCAAAGTATAAACTTCAAATCACGTTGTAATGAATATATTTTCAACTGATTCTTTTTTACCTTTTTCGTCGAATTCTTTTTTTTCTATAGTAGGCGATGTGAGTTTCAACTGAACTTCCTCCACTTTTTGCTTGAACTGAACATGTTCCTTGGTTAGGGCTAGTTTCAAGTGACTGATGCTATCCGATTCATCCTCAGGTATCACCATAAGTTTGTCCAATATCAACGAGAAAATTTCGTGCCCTTTTTGGGCCATTATTCTAACTTCGTCTATAAGCTGAGCTTGAAGATTATGTACATCACACTTAACTTCAATAAGAGACGGCGGCAACGAAATTTCCCATATGCTGATTGGGGAATATCTGGAAAATATGTTCTTTCTCAATCAACTCAACAAACCCAGACTTTGGCAGAATTGGGGCTCTTCATAATAAAAAACAAAACAAAAAAGTTCCTATCAACAAATCCCGTCTCAACAAGATATTGGTACACATGTTTGGAAACTGGAAATTTCATTAGCTGATGGTACTACAATATATGGAGGAAAAAACTTAACGTGATATCAAAAATGACATGCAATTTGATCTAGAAAAAATATCATTATGGCTCATGGTCATAGACATCTAATTACGAATAATCCTCATTTAGGTTCATTACAAAAAAATCGTCAAACGATAATTTGAAAGATCCGATCAAATTCAATAATGAATACATTAATTAATGTTCGATACAGAAATTCTTAGGACTCTTTATAGATGAAGATTTATCATGGGCAAGACATATAAAGAACTTAAGGAGGCAGATTTCACCAGTTAGAATTCATTTTAAAATTCGAAATTTACTTCCATTCGAATATCTAAAATCCAAATATTTTTCGTTTACATACTCTACTAAATTTCAATATTTTATTTCGATTTGGGGCACATTGAATCCATTCTTATTCTGATTTCATGATTTCTTAATATTGTGTTTACTCATGTTATTTGCATTATGTAGATTTTTTTCCCTCTCATAAACTGTATGTTTCTTGGGAAGATAAATTGAATTGAATTTCATTCGACACAACTCTCAATGAATTTCAATCAGAAGATTTAAATTTCTGTTCAAATTTCACTGAACTAAGATATAGCCAAGATACTGTTATTCTAGATACTTCTAGAAATGTCGTGGAACATTTAGAAACCTTCCAAGAATTCCATGGAAAGGTTTGGAAACATTCTTGCTACAGGCCTCTAGATCATAACGTTGAATATTCTTATTGTAGCCTAAGAATTTCTTCATTTTTGATATTTGAGCAATTAATTTCTGACATTTGACATGTATCAGTGTAGTTCAGTAGAACCCAAAAACGTAACAATACAATTTCGACTCATTTAAAATATGAAAGATTAGTTATCCAAAAATTTTTTTAACACACACAGAGTGATGTTATATATGAACAAAAAAATTACTGTACTCACTTGAATGATGCCACATAGCTCTTATACCCAAAATACTGATAGTGCTCGTGATGCAAGCTGTGATCGCAGGCAGACTGGCCCCTCCTGTTGAATATATCCCCGTGGAATTTCAGTTCTAGATATTTCGCGAACGAGTACGACCAACTGTCGGCTGATAAGGGAACCACAGGAGACACCATTTGGCACTTTGTGCACCACGACCACATGACTACGTGCTCTTCGGAAAATTCGTTTTCGAAATAGTTTAGGCATATGCTTACGCAGCCCGTATTGTGCACGAATCTCCTTATGTGCTTCACCATTGGAGTGTCGCATGATTTGGAAGGGCACATATAGGAGGAACGGAAACAGTATCGCTCCAGGAAGCAACCGAGAGGTATATCATTTCGACCATAAAAATCCATATACACTACCCTGAAAAAGTTATTAACGATTGCATTGTTATTATCTTTAATGGTTAATTGAATTATTAAAATTTCAACGCAAAAAAACTGAAAGTTGTGAAACTATATGAAAAAGCTACAAGAAATAAATTGTATCATGAATTTTTTTCATTTCCACGAACCACTAAATATTTATTACTATTACCGATAAAATGTAACGCAAATTGACATGTTATCGATAACAAATTCTCTTATGTATTTACCCCCAAAAATCCTATTGACGTTGCAATAGTTTTTCAAACATTCATTCGCTGTCTAAACGCAATTTTTAACTTTTTCCTCAACAAAAATTCGAGTGAGATAACAAATGAGATGTAGGGAAAAACTATGGACAATATCAAAAGGTCGAACTGGTGAACTATTGAGGTCATATCGAAGCAGAATGGATCATTCAAATTGCAATGGGAAGAAATGTGGTGACTGCAAGTACAAGCAATAAATTAGATCATGGAGTTTTTTCATTTCCTAACAGTCACTCTCAATATCCGCGACTCCACTGAACATTTGCTATTATTATTGAAATATGTTCAATAAACACAAATTGACATTTTAGAGGTATTTATCTATAACAAATTATATATTCTGAAACTACCGTCAAAAATCCCATTTATGTTGCAAAAGATTTTGAAATTTTCATTTTCTGTCTAAAGGCAATTTTTAACCATTCTCCCCCACAAAAAAAATCGAGATTACAAATTTATGAATGATGCGATGTATGGAAAAACTATGGAGAATATCAAAACGTCGAACTATTGAGGTCATAGCAAAGCAGACCGGATCATTCAAAATGCAATGGAAGGAAATGTGAGTTTAAGTCAATTTACGAAATAAGTTAATATCAATTTAAATAAAGTTTCATTCACCTAAATTCGCAAAAACAAGTACAATCTGTATATAATTCTGTCTTGTAATTGGAAGTTAGTTCTGTTCAGAAGATACATATTTTATCTATATTTTCTCTCGGCTATCTTGTGCAGATTTATTTCAATCTTACTTCATTAGTAATTTCAGTAAAAAAGCCATTGACAGAGACCCAAATATTAAAAAACTAAGCCATGGGAATTTTATTTGTGAAGCATATTTTGCCACTGCTAATTTCAAGTGAAAAAAACGATGAACACCACAGTGTTTACCTATATTGAGTTTGCTCACAAAAACTGTTGTTACTTATATAAGTGGCTTTGTTGCCAAGAAGTTAAAATTTATTATAAAATGTTTAAGTGTCTCTCTAACAATTCTGTCAATGAAAATAATTTTAAACTACTGAATCGTAAAAATCGAGAAGGGCTCATTAGATCTTCAGACGACATTATAAAAATGAGTATGTTCTGTGAAAAGAAATTTCGGTTCATCAAATTTGGAATATCAATAAGATGTATGAAGTGACTAAAACTAATCCATGCATGCACGGGAGAGATATTCCCTGACTGAATTGAATTATTTTTCCATGATTTGATATTTGTTGAGTCTGAATTTTATGTTGATCCAAATTGGATTGAGCCTGTAGATTCATAATTACAAACATGCACTCTCACATTTTATATTCAATATTACGGACCAAGTCACTCCTGTGTAAGATATTAGTGCGCAGGCTCACAAGTTTACTTTTTTGACAATTGCGCAAGATTCAAATTGGCACCCTTTTGAGAAATTGCTTTGGAGTTCCAGTTATAGGTATATTTCAGTGAGTTCTTAACGTCTGAATTGTCACTAACTGATACCATGACAGTGGTATACATATACAGGTACTAACTCCCTTCCGTACAACGCAAATAAATGAAATGCTTTGCAAATGAATTTAATTACAATAAATGTCCCCTTTGAAAATTGACGTTTTTTATTTACCTGGATCCTAATTGCCTAAATAGCCGTTCGTTTTCCACAGAAAACATTGTATTCACGATCACCACGGACTGGGCGACATCTACATATCGAAATTTGTACGAAAAACTACGGGAAAACAAACATTCTGCCAGAATATCTCGTGTTAATGAATTGTTGACTATTTCTTTCGGGAAAATCGGTGAGCACTTTATTTTTGAAATTTTTTTATTATCATTGGCGTAAATCCATCCAACTATTTTCAATGCATAAGAGGCAAAAGACATGAAAACGATTAATGAAAGGAGTCATTCTATCTCAAAAAATTCCAGAGGAGACGAAATGATCTTCGTAGACAAAGTCCAAAAACTCGTTGCTCATCACTAACATTCTCTACCTCATATAATGAAACATGAATACTGCCTCCCCTTCTAACACAGGCCTAATACTTTTTCAGCTCAAATATTGAAAAATTTTAGCCAAATTATTCACCACAGGAACTTCTGAAGAACTACTTACTTCGAAGTTGAGAGTTACAAATAAAAGTTCAATAATTGAATAAAATTCAGAAACTCTCAATACATGGATAAATTATGTTTGCTTTGTTTTCTCGGAGATTTGGAGCGCACCTGGTGCCAACGGTTACCGCGAATAACTAAAAGATTAGCCAGTAAATAAATTTCGGAAAATTCCAATTAAATTGAAAGAAATGTTCCATCTTTCTCACAACTTTTTTCACTATGTATTAATAAAATTTCCTACCTACCAAGGATTGACACAAAACGCAGGAGCATTGTTAGATTCTGAACTATAACTACAAAATAATACGGCTAATTTTTGGTGATTTTGCGGATCCAATGCGTCCTTGACACTGACATCAGACTCCGACTTTTCTTCGAGTGTTTTCGGTTCGATTTTTAGACAAATATTCTCTTTCTTTTCATATCTGCCTCCACAAGCTCTGAAGTTGGCCAGCATATTTTGAATACTCGGGTCATCTACGCTCGAAGTTATTTTTGTGACCAAAAATGGATGAGGGGGTTTGGCCTGAAATTTTATGGTCAGTAACAAAACAAGACATTTCAAACTTGAGAAAACACAAACAATACTTGGAAAACTTACCATATTGTAACTTGAATTACTAGGATTTGGAGTTGAACTCTCTATTTCCTTTCGTTTGTTTTTTCTGCCGTTCCCAAACTGTTCGCTAGAATAAATATCTCTTGGGAAGAACATCCGCAATTTACACTTTTTGCCTAGCTCAGTTTCCAAATAAGGTACTGGAAAATGTATGTAAGGGGATATACATAATATTATATCATCCAAGTGCTTTCTGAAGTTGTTTGAAAATGGTAACTTGGCCACAGTGAATGTTTCGGTATTGGCGCTAGATTTTTCAGAATGTAGATCAGTGTCGTACGAGTGGAGGGGATCGGTAAAATCGTCAATTGCTTCAACCGTGATTTTTTTGCCTTCATTGGCCTGTTCATCCCTCGAACTACGTTTCAAAACCACTTTATCTGGTTTTCTATTTGTATCAGCTGGACTTGACACAGTTTCAGATATCTCACTGAATGCAACTTTGTGCTGCGGAAATTCTGGAGAGTTTTCCCTGCTCTCCTCAAAAAACTCAAATTTTGTGTTGGGCGGCATAGCAAATTCATCCATTAAAAATGACTTCTCCAGTCTCCAGTTGTAGGCCGTGAATAACAATAAGGAAGATACTTTTTTCAATTGAGCTAGTTCGGATTTAGGTGCACCTCTTAGCAATACTGTACCACCTAAATGAGGTACTGACAGGCCTTCGAAAAACATGAGAGTTTTTATCCCACCTGGAAATATGACAAAGGCTTATGGAACAATACAAGAATAACTCATGAATACTAGTTATTTGTTGTACAAGGGAAAAAAGTATTAGATTTTAGCTCGAAGTTGTGCTATTTTTTTTGTGATGGGAAAAAAGATAATATTCAAAAAACATTATTACAATAATATATTGTCAGAAAAGTTTATCCAAGGGGAAATTTGAATTTTTAACCTGGTAGGCTGTTGTAGTTAGACCTGCGTTGCTAAGCAAATATTTAAAGGAATCAAATATATGTCAATTTAATTCTGTGATTTGATTAAAAAATTGCGAACTTATTGGTAGTTTAATCGTTATTTTGAATAATATAAAGTTAAAAAATGTCCGATTCCAAGTTTTCTCTGACTCTACCGGAGTTAGTTGAGATAGCGTCACAAAAATTATTGCCAGCTAAATCGCGGAAAATTTACGAAATCGCGTATTCAAGATTTATGGAATGGATATGTCAAACGTTTTTTCAGCCACAGAAAAAAATTATTTATGAATGTTAAGATACGGAAAAGTAATGTAACCCACACTACAATTATTTAGCAAGTGAGTTTAAAAGTTGTTACATTTTAAAAAACAACTTTTACTTGTATCATGAACAGAAAACAAGAAATTTTGAAATGGTTACTGATAGTTTGATCAGTGAGTCGGAGTTAGGGTTCTGCCTTGCCCAGAGCTATTGATGGTAAGGAGGGAGTTTGGAAATACATAAGTTTGGTACATCTTGATTGTAAGTAAAGGTCTTTTCAGAGTAATTTATTTAAAAAGTAACTAGTCAAGGAAATATTCATTAATTAATTTCAATCATCATTACCTCTTTTTTTAATTATTTGAATGAGGAGTTGACCTATTCAGATAAAATAACTTGTGTAAAATTGAACATAACAATTTTTAGTCATAAACGTACCTATAATAAATTATGACATTTTCTGACAAATAGTTAACATTCGCAGTTTTGACAGATGTGTGACAAGTTACAATCAATAAAAACAAGTATGGTAACTATTTCTACCGACCTTTTTCAGTGTTGAAACTTTTCAAATAAAACCTTTTGCAGGCTCCCAATTTTGGACGGCCAATATGAGCGTCAACAGCAGAAACTATATCCGCCTGTGTACATCTGGACAACCTTTCCAGAACACTCTGCTTAACGTTATGAACGAGAGTGATATTGTGCAGCCTCAACATGTCTTGAGCCAGCCTGGAGACATTCTTTTGGACCAGCACTACGTTTGGTTGAAGGGCAACAATTCTGGCAGCTACATGTCTCAAATACTCGTGTTCCTGAAACATAAAAAATGAACTAGATTATAAGTTATAGAGTGCTCACAAAAGTTTCATAGTGTGGAATAAAAATTATATTTTCATCTCTTCGCTAATAATCCTTGGTGAAAAATATTCTAATGATTTATTCAATAAGATGACCTTTGTATAATATAAGATCGACGCGCCACAGTTCTCCATAATAAGAAACTTAATCCTCTTAATAATCAGAAGGAAATAGGTAGGCACGAAAGTCTACAAATTTCATTCTGAACTATGTCAAATAATATCTAAATACAATATTCAATAGTTTTGTGATAACTTCAGATACTTTTTGAAAATAGACATACAAAGTCATTTACCTATCAATTATTTATGTATAACTGGTAAAAATATGAATAAATACTATTTCTAAGTTTGTGTGAGCACGGGGTGGCTGGGAATTGGACTCACGTCGATTGGGTGAGAAGCAAATACTCTGGCACCATGGCCCATTATTTAATATATCCTCACAAGACCTTGAGGTTAATTAGCAAAGAATATCCGCAAAATTACCTACTTGCATTAATACAGGCTCTAGTGACATCAGTCTGCCTTCGGTTCTCTGGTAAACAATTGAACACTGGAGCAATAATATCCTCGGGTTGTCTATATCTGTCAACATTGCTTTGTGCGCCACGTTTTTACTGCAGACGATTCCTCCAATAAGAGAAGTGTCAGTTCTCAGACCACCGGACAAGATTTTGAATCGGACGTAGTGTCTTATGTCTAGGTCGACCGCGTCATGGTTTTTATCTACAAAACAAAAACAATTTTCATTCATATTTGTTATATTTGTGAAGAGAATTTCATAACTTACCATTTAGTCAATTTTATATTTATGAAACAAGTAAATTGTGAGTGCTTTCAAAAACAAGGACTGTATTTTTTCAGACAATAAACATTACTGGATTTACTTTTTCAAATAAATATTACCTGGCCTAATCGCTGCTGTGATGTTATGGATAAGTGGTATGATGACTTCAGTCCAAGAATGTGATAACCCCTTTGAAGACAACAACTGCCTCAGGAAATTCTGTTCGTGCTGCTCAAATGTTTCAGTTAGTAAACTATAGGCAACCTTTTCTCCATTTTCTTCTCTCAAGTTAGAAGCATTAAACCAACCTAATAATAATGAGCGTTAATTTGTAGATAAAAAACAAATGTAACATGCAGGTATTTGTTTTTCTATTTTGTTTTTGAGATGATGTCCAAAAGCAGAACTGAACTTAGTTCTATTAGAGAAAGAATTTATAGTCTGTTCCACCATTGGCGACTTTATTATTATTAATGATGCCTACAAAAATTAAGAAAAGAAAAAAAAAACACTGTACATTTTTTTTTGAAAAATCTTTTAGAGAGAATTTTCAATTTTCTTCTAGGTTGAAAACTGAGAAGAAAATTAATGACGTCAAATGCCACGAACGTATTAATTTGGATCAGACTGTATTGCCACATCAATACAAATAAGCTGGACAGAGTTAGAATATCAATCAAAAGTTGTGAATACATTTTTGCAAGAGTATGGGAAATGGGACGTAAAATACGTTTTTGAGCAATAAATACTTCAGGGGAAATATTACAGTTTTACATAGGTATTTAAGTAAAGGCATAATACATCACAATTACTTGATTTTGATGCAAAATGGATCTGATATTGTAAAATGGATGTCAATTATGATTTTACTGACCCACAATGCATCAGAAATTATTAATGAAATATCATCTGAGCAAATGGTAAAATTAGCTTCATTCGATATATAGTCGATTTTATTCACACACAAAAAAAGGAGTATCCCATAACTCGGAGCATCCCGAGTTCACATTATGTTTTCCATTATGATCCTTACAATCAATACTTCCATACTGCTTTCTCAAATAAGATTTGTACCAATTTCTATTACCTGCTGTTTTTGATATACTGAATATCTCCATTCAATTTATTTCTAAAAGTGTTGAAGTACTTACTCAATTTCTTTTGTGATTGTATATGAGATATTGGGATTGGTTTTGAGTCAGTGGGATTTTTTTTTATTTCGCTTTGAGTCTTTGAAATATTTTTGTCCATTTTTTTTACATTTTACCTAGAATTATATACCTGATTCTGGAGCAACTTCCAGCTGTTCAGAAGGCCTCACGATTGTGGTTTCTTCATTATCACGTTGCTCATATTCGCTCACATCTGGTGACCTTAAATCAACATCTAGAGGCCTGGATAAATAAACAGTATTTGCTTCTAAGTTAAGATCCAACATATACGATGAAGAAGAAGTCAAATTTCCTTGGGTAATATTGATTGGAGACATCTGTTCATTGTCGGAGTCTAGAAAATGAAAGATATCAACTGCCTGTTTGAAATGATAACAATAAGTGAGTCAGGGTAATTATCATTCAAGCCAACCTGTAGTACTAGATTCCTGTGGTATTTGTTGAACCCAATGTGGTTCTTCCTGGTAAGGTACATCAAAATTCTGGTTAGATTTAGGTAACTCAGGGGAAGAAGCAACTCCTTTGCTATAAAAAGAGTAACCATCAACAAACGTCTGAGGGTCTGAAAAACTTTCAACGAATCCACCTTCCAGAAGGGCTTGACATATTGCTGAAGCTTGAACTCTGAAATTTTGTGAAGCTGTTGAGTTGCACTAAATGCTATGAACAGGGTGATTCAAATTAGGCACTTTTGGGCCTTGGGGGGTTTAGGTACTTTCAGGAGGAGAAAAAAACTTCTATTTGGGATGCTCGATTTTCAAGAAAAGCAAAAAACGCATCAAGACGCTTTCGACCTACGAGAAATTTTTGAAATGTTTGCATTTTGGGATAGGGTAAAAGTATACCTATCTTTTATATTTGTGATAATTTTTTCTGCGGAATTCAAATGTAAAACTTGATTTATTCTCATACTTTTAATTTTTGAGATACCCTATACTATTTGTTTTATTTCAATGATTTGGCACACTTCATATTTTTGTCCAACCATTATTGAGATTTTTCTGTTATATCTAGAATTTATGTAGAAAACAAGTGGTTCTTACAAACAAGACAGTTTGTTTGACACTTACTTATTTGTTTGGTTTGAAAAATACTTTGCTTGCGTTTGGTTATTACTTTTGACAAAAATGTTCCAAAACGAAAACAAATTCGACATGCTTCAGTAGTCCTACATATATCTATTCTTTGTGTCAAGTAGGACAAGTTTTTCTTTGAGGCAATCCTCGGTAGAATGACGTTTTTTTAGGGAGGGGGGTGGCGCAAACTCACTCATTCACTAATGCTAGAAAAAATTAATGACCCAAATATAGCCTTTTTTAAGCGGAAAATTTTTTATATTAAAAGAGAAAAACATATGTAAAGTAAATAATGCAAATAAAACGGATTTTTTTGGAGATATATTTTTATAGCACTTTTGAATTTTCTTTCACATTATATATTCTTCAAGAATGAAACTTTACGAATCTATTGTACTTTCTTCCATGTCATTCGGAATCTCTATATGGGGTCTTCGATATGCTGATGTGATTGAACGTATACAATTAGGGTTCTTCAAAAGACTCCTCTGTTTACCTAATAACACCCCTAATTATATGGTACGCTTAGAAACGGCATCAACAAAGTTGTTCTATCTGATGTTGAAATCAGCTTTGACTTGGTTGAATACCCTGAAAGCCATGGATATTTCAAGATTGGCAAAGTTATGTTACTCTCGGTTAGTCTCCCTTTCTAATAGTGATATCCGTTTCAATTGGTTACTCCAAATCAAAGAATTTTTCATATATGCAGGATGTGAGAATATGTGGCCGAACTTTCTTGCCTATAGTTCCAAGTCTCAAACCAATATGGTATTGGATAAATATAGGCAAAAACTTTCAGAGGAAGATAATATGCAACTGATAAACTCATCATATCCTCTTATATATCGTCATTTCACAAACTTTGGTATTGAAAATAGCTATCTGAGTTCACCTGCTCCATTATGTTTCACTCGGATCATAGCACAAGTCCGAATGTGTGGTAAAAAGTAAGTATCTTATATTATTTTTTGGTGGTTCTACATACAAAATATACATGTCGGAAATCTGTTCCATTTGCAATATGCTCGTTAATGAGTCCCTTCAGCATATACTATTTGAGTGCCCTATTTATGATGGCTTGAGACAGAGTTCAGTGTTCTCCCGGATTGATTCTGTGGATGACGTGATTCTCCTATTCAACAGTGGCAATATTCAAAGCCTTAAAAGTCGTACGAACTACATGATGAACTCTTAAATTGCGTTCGTTCATAATCAATGAGTAGTCATGCATAGTTATTTCCATTGCAATTTCTGCATACTTTCGTAAAGCTCTTGAATGACGCATAACATATATATTTTCATATTTTGTTTTCTTTTGTGATAATTGAATTTAATGATTAGTATATTATAAAGTGAATATCAGAAACGCTTGTGATTATTGTATTTTATAAGTGGTAATATGTCTATTGTAATTATTAGAAACTCATATAAACTAGGTTTATTAAATAATATTCTATATGTATGTAACCAAACTCTTTGTGATAAGAATGTTTTTCTTGGAGACAATAAACGTATCTATCTATCTATCTATCTATTCTTCATTTGTGGCGGTAGCATGTTGAAGACGCCAGGTCCAGCGTAGAAAGGAGACTTTCTGAAGTGCATTTTATTGGATTTTTGACTTGCCGGCAAGGTCCCCAGACTGCTTGTGGGGAAAATAAAAGACAATACATTCAGGGTTCAGGCAACATCTAGAAAACAGGCAACTTGAGAATAATCTGCTGAATGCATTTGATTCAATAAGGACTATTGAATTATTCAATGCTGCAAAAAATGCATCCAAGAGATGCCGTTTATACATTAGAGAAAACGGTCACCATTTTGAGCATCTTCTTAAGATACTTGTTTTATTTTTGATGAGATCATTAACTGTTATAATTTTTAGTATTTGCTTCTCTTTTCACATGAAAGCTATTTGAAAATATAGTGTAATAAGTTACTATTTAAGTTATTGAAAAAGATATAATTAGATATAATACTTTCTTTATTACAAAGTTCAAGCTTATATAAATACTCATCACAGAGACTTTAAGTCCAATAAGTATGCGTTTGTTTTTGGTGTAGATCAAATACACATGTATATTTATGTGATGAATATATTGATTTTGAGACTACGTTAGGTTAGTCTCCGCTTATTCCATTAAAAAAAAAATTAAGTTAAAAATTTGTGTGAGAGTTTGAAATAGATTGAAAGAAAATAAAATTAATGTTTCTTATAGTAGGCTTACACAAAAAAATTCAACAAAAAATGAAGCTCTTTAGTTAATAAGATAATGAAAATAATAGTAATAGCCATGGAATCAAACAGCAAAATAAAAAATATGAACACATCTTTAGAAGCATCACCTACCTTAAATAAAATATGGGCTGTTTCCATTGTCAAAACTATTTTTTAGGAATGGCATATTAGATAATGCTAAATGGCTAAACCAAAATATCAAGTGTGATACATCATTTTAATGAGAATTTTATTTTGAATGAAAAAATAAAATACATGGTGTTCCATGAGAAAATGGTAACTTTAGGTTATATCACAAAAATTAAAAGTACAAGAAGAAATCCGGTTTACATTTGATTTCCCTGAAAAGAAGTCTATAAAAAAGCTGTTGGTGTGGAATAAAAATTTTCACAAATAAAAGTCATAGACCCCAACCCAAAGTGCACACTTTTCTAAAAACCCTCATAGCTTGAAAACGTCTTGACATATCAAGATGCAGTTTTCATCTCTTGACTTTTCTTGAAAATCGATCATTGCAAGTGGGGATCAGTTTTTTTCTTTTTCCTGGAAGTATCTAAACCCCCCAAAATTGCCCAAATTGAATCACCCTGTACAATGATTACTACCTATTTTTGGCTTTTTGTTGGAAAATCAACCAGTCCACTAATTCGGATCCAAGGAAACACTGGGTGTAAGTTTTCAGTCGATATCTATGTGTTTCAAGTTGAACACCTGTGGCAGGTTTGCATAGTTCTTCAAAAAGACTCCTGAGAGATGATGAATTTTGAAGAGCCTTGCACTTTTCTTCTGGCGAGAGATATGTGACGTTTGCCCTAAAATTCAAAATGTGAAAACTCTGCAGAATGAAACAACTATTATTAATATTATTTTCTATTCAAAACACACCCTCCAGAGGCAAACTTTTCTTCCTGATAACCAACAGAAATCTTTCGCTTCAGAGTATTCTCTTCTGTCAAATTAGAATTCGATGTATTCAGTGTGCTATCATCTAAAAGGTTGGGTGGATCATCTTTCCTGAACTTCAGCTGCAAATTTTCTTGCAGAACTCTCAAATCGGCAGACAAATCTGTAGTAAAATCTGAGGACTGCAAGTAAGATAGAACAACTTTGCAGCAATAGGTACAGACCCTCAAGTCACCTGTAAATGAAATATTTGTTATTCAAACTTCTTCTATTTTAGTTTATGTTGAATAATAGAACCAAGAACCTACCTGTACAACCAAATATTTTTCCAGGTATTTGCTGACTGCAACACTGAGAACAGAATATCTGACCACAAACTCTGCAGTGGTGTCTTCTACGAAAAGTTGTGAATTTTTCAGAGCACTCATAACATTCTTTACTAACAGAATCTGGCATCCAGTATTGTTTCAAATCAGTATCTCCATAATCCTGCAGATTCTGAAATTGCAATTCAGTTTTTAGAAAACATCTAATGTAGTAATTGTACTTCTCCCTGTAGGTATCAAAATTTCTATCGACTTACACTACTTTTCAGAGCCAAAAGATTGCTTATTCTTTTCACAACATTTGGTAAACTTCGGCCTTCATTAACATCAACAGAAAATACATTAGAACCAGAGTCATTCTCTATATTTTTTGTATCAGTTGTAGACTCCACTGCCCAGTTGGGTAGTGATTCGGGGATTGCAGCATCAGTGTTTTCATTGTTTTCTTCTGGAATACACTTTTTTTTGAAAAAGCTGGACAGGAATTGCCCGACGCTCTGTGGTTTGGTATCTTCAGCTTGCAGAGGTGCAAATTCAGTCAATTTTGTTGCAGACTGAAGGTTTTTACTCATTTTTAAATAGCGGAAAAATCTTTTATCTATCCACTTTTATATCTACTTATCCATTTTTAAGGACCTCAAAACTTTTATTTTACAATAATTCGTTATTAATTCATTATTATTATTTAATATAATTTCAGTTCAAATTTATGATCATATTACCCATACGTATTATGTTTTTATTGTTTTATTTTAATCATAGACAACAGTTATATATTTTAATCTGAATTATAAATTTATTCCAAAGTGTCAAATTTGAAAACAATATTTATCAGCTGTTGTTGACGTTTTTGTTTAGTTTGTTCTGTCGTTCTGTGGTTCTGTACGAAGCAAACGTTTCAAGCCCACAGTAGGCCACAGACCTTATGACGTCTGTGTTCAAACCAAGGAGACTAAAGCTGTTTTTTGTCGTTGAACCGTATTCAATAATGTTATAGAAACTTTTTCAATTTTACTTCATAGATTTGACTATGGATTCAAAAGAGTGCATTTCGTTTTAAAACATTCTGTCTATGACGTCATTGGTTCAACGCTAAAATGAAAAGTTTTTAAAACGGCCCAAATAATTTAAAAAAAGTGAAACGACGAGAGTCTAATCTCTTTAGTCTTTAGTCTCTTTGAGTCGTAAACGCAATCAACTTCAAACAGTATACGATAGACCGCTCTAGCAGCCGACACGTGAAGATATTGACGGTCCATTGTAACATTCGAGAAACATAAGTTGGCAACAATGGAATCGAAAATGAGATACTGAGAGTGGGTAGCTCCGAGTAACTCCGAGGATCTCCTGAAGTGATCTCACAGACCACGAAACAACATGATCCTATTGAATAACATGTATTTCTGTCAGTTGAACTGATCCTGAAGTGATCTCAGGGGTAGTTCAGGGGTAGCAAGCTCTCAATTGGAAAGCGCCTCTGGCAACTCTTGAGTTTCAAACTGTCTGTGTTATACTTTTTGGTTTTTCAATATTAATAAAACTCTTGACGTTAGAAGTTAAATGAATCATCTGCTGCTGTGTACAACTTTACATTCATCAAGATTATCGAGCGGGATGCCTGGGGTCCAGTTCTCAAAACTCTCAAACGTCTACTATCTTATGTCGCATTCTACAAAATATCTTCATCTCTTTTCAATGCATATTCGAGAAAAGCAATGGATACATTTCGTCTCTTGCGACATAGGGTTGCAGATATTTGAGAAGTATGTCACAAATGATGTCAATTATTATATAAGTATACAGTGAACACAGAACAAGAAATATTTTATGAATGATCCAGCAATTATATGATTACATGAGGTCTTGAAGTGACGTCATATCTGTTGGTTTGTTTCAACCCTGATTTTCACCGAAAACTTTTTCCGGGAATCTGCCCAAGATACCAACACCAAAAACACTTTTGAATCTAATCAATCTGACGAGCTACCCCTGCATGAGCATTGCGGGAGACTGGGTGAACAACTACTATCATAATGAGGGAAGCTGAAATCTGAGTGGCTCCCGTCCACACCAGCAAGGGTGCCATATCTTTTTCCCTAGGGGAAGCGAGGAGCCACTTTAGACTAGGACGTCGTTGGTCATCGATAGCCAATTGCGTCAAAATAGCTGTCCAGATTTTCCTTGAATTAATTTGTTTTGTCTGAACTTTACATGACTTTTATCATTTTTTGTTTGTCCAAAGAGCGGTTTATACCACCATCATATATTTTTATTAGTGGCATGTTATAGCAAACGATTTTTATTAGTTAAATCACAAGTGATGAAGAAAATAACGGTTGAAGTCGAGCAATCGAATTCGATAACGTACGACACTTTTATGTTTTCACGTTGGCAAACTTTGAGCCTGACTGACACGTGACACAGAATATATAATGACAATAATGTCATCCTTGTTTTCATTGTTCTGTGTTTTTACTACAAAATACAACATAATTTAATTGTTGTGGTGAATAGAAAACTAGTAAACTAGTATTATTAGTAGTGAGACGTAGGAAGGTGTCTGTACGTAAAACGTAAACGAGAGAATGCAAATGAGTGCTGTCACTCCGTCAGATTCGTAATAACTTTATAAATATTTTTAGAAATGATATAAAATGGTATTTGCCTGATTTAACATTTTGTGGCCTTTCAGTTGGGATTCATAGTTGTTTTGTTTTAATGTGCGACAGTTTGTTGTTTGTGAATATTGGACAATGGTGAAATAAGTGCAAAAAAATAATGTAATGTTTCAAACATGACTGATCTAATTTTTTCTCGAGGAGACACTTTTCCCCGATCATTTCTGGACACATATCGTGCATCTAAAAGTGAACTGTATAATGAGCTAGCATCTAGCAAAAGTGATGAACTGGTCCTTCAGAATTCCATGGATATTCCTGTTCCCGATGACATTCACCACGGACACTCAGAAAATCTTCTGGATATCTCGTCATACGTAACTCCAACTCAAGAGGACTCCGTGGATGACCAAGAAGTGTTGCTGCCAAAACCTCACAGACGAAAAGTTCCTGTTTATGATAAAGTTGACCCACAAGATAGCATAAGGGATATTGTCTCAGACAATGATTTCTACAGGTAGGTGGATTACTGTTAGGTATAAGAAGCTTTATCTAGAAGGTAGATATTTTATCATAGCCTCCTGTTGTGTATGACCCTAATTTTTACTGAAATATTCAATAGTATACCTGCTATTTGTTATTTGATCATTTTGATATTGTGATAATATCAACTTTCTTAAATCTTAAGGATGATGAGATAAATGCGAATTTATGGAAAATATCCTTTGCCATGAACATTTGTTCATTTTATGATAATCTTGATATGATAGGTTTACCTTATAGATAATGAATTCATGGTTTATGTCACCTATGTAAATTGTTGAAAGAGAAATAAGTAGGAACCTATGTAAGAAATAAACGAAGGTTTATCATATCAATTCTTCACAGTACCAAGTACTACCAGTTGCCAGCATGAAAAAATTATTTATTTAATATTTATTTACAGATTAAGATATTTTTCTATGTGTACACATTGGTATTGATGTGTTTAATAGCCTCTGTGTTATTTCGAGGTGACGCGCGACATAATAATTGAGAAAATGATTTTTTAAAAATATTTTTGCGATTTCCATATCCTCCACGGTTTGGTACTAATATTTTTCTATATCTACGCATTGGTATTGATGTGTTTAATAGCCTCTCTGTTATTTCGAGATGACTCGCGCCGTAATAATCAAGAAAATTATTTTTTATAATTTTTTTTGGCGATTTCCATCTGCCCTACGGTTTGGTACAGATATTTGTCTATGTGTGCGCATTGGTATTGATGTGTTTAACAGCCTCTGTGTTATTTCGAGGTGACTCGCACCGCAATTATCGAGAAAATGATTTTTTTATTAATATTTTTGCGATTTCCGAGGCGATTTCCATCGACCCTACGGTTTGGTACAGATATTTTTCTATGTATACGCATTGGTATTGATGTGTTTAATAGCCACTGTGTTATTTCGTGGTGACTCGCGCCGTAATAACCGATAAAATATTTTTTTTGCGATTTCCATCTCCCCTACGGTTTGGTACAGATATTTTTCTGTGTACGCATTGGTATTGATGTGTTTAACAGCCTCTGTGTTATTTCGAGGTGACTCGCTCCGTAATAATCGAGAAAATGATTTTTTATAAATATTTTGCGATTTCCATTTCCCCTACGGTTTGGTACAGATATTTTTCTATGTGTAAAAATTATAATAATTTTTTTTTCAACTACGCTCCAGTAAGGCAAATGATCATTATTCAAGTGAATATTACTTTACAGTAACAATTTGAATAGGTATATTATTAAAATATTTGCCAAATTCTGGTTCGCCAAGCTCATTCAATGAATTTTAATAATTCATGATGCTGTAGCATACATAATGATAACTAATGATTTTTCTTGAAATTTGGCAACATCGCCTAAAAGTGTGGATGGAAATGTGTGGATAACTTCACTCTAATTCGTTTGACAACTCCTTCAATTATATGAGAGTTGTATTAGTCGAGCAGTGAATTACAAATTTACTTTTTGTTGTAATTGTGCATATATAATTAATTGATCTGCTCATGATTGATTATGACTAATAATATGATTCACAAAGTGTTCATGTTTATTATAGTTCAGATGCACTCATACATTGTAATACACAAAACGTTTAAGTAGTATTAGAAATATTGTCGGCGTTCTTTCCAAAGCACTCTTCGCAAAAACGATTTATTCCTAATTTTGATCAGCATGTAAGATTCGATCATATTGTGTGATACATCGTTATAATCAGAAAAAAAAATTAAAAAGGCAAAAATCCAATATGGCGCTCATAAGAAAAACCAAGGTTGATTGTTGTAACTCTGGCATCAAGAACGCCTTGGAAAATACGATGATAGATTTAGATTCCTTGTAAAAAAGTGCGTCAAAAATGTTCTAGTTAAAAACGTCTAGTTCTTTTGGTTTTCGCTTGAAAAAATAAAAACGAAAATTACAAATTTCCGTTTTTTTTCCAATAATTTAAAAACTAAAAATGACACATCAAATTTTCTTTCAGATAATTGTTCAGCAGGAACTTTGCCCTAATTTAACCTACCTCGTATCTCTTATAATAACTGAGATCCCCATGGTGGAGATCGAAATACGGGCATCCTGTATAACATCTGTGAAATTTGTAATTTGCTATGCTCCATTTGACCGCAATCAGTTTGAATTGTACAAATTTCAAACCAACAGTTGTTCCTATTATTAATTGTCAATCTTTGTTTTCTCTAAACACGACTTAGGTACAGATTCATATTATCAAAACGAATTTTTAATAGAAGAGTTCGAAACTGATATTGTTACAGATGATAAGTCAGCAAAACAAAAGACAAAACCGGTCAAATTCACCTATATGAAGTTAGCGAGACAACTTTTTGGCATTTATAAATAAGTAATCTCAAGAGAAACAAACAGTTCACACTCGAGACAAATATAGAGAAACAGATTAAGTAATTAGATTTAGATAAATTTTATTTCAATGTATTCAGTAAATCGAGCTATACATTTGAACAATAAAAATAATTTTAACCCATTAAATGTCAATATTAAGAAATAAAAAAATTCACTTACCTTTAGACACTTGAATAAACGAAAATCCATAGAAAAAATGTTTCCCGCAATTATTTTATTACATAATATGCTTTTGTTAATTAACTAGTTTTTCCAAGTTTCAAATTTACATACAGCGTGTCTCACGGTCGATGGTAGGTTAGACGTTTATGGTAAACGCAAAGCAGGATTTCCCTGAAAATTTCACATCTTACATTTTGTTACCTGATCTATCGATCTAAAATATTTTCAGCTTTGCGGCGTTGCCACGTCTATCAAAAAAACTAGCAACTTTATTTTTTTAAATAGAACACCCCGTATATTAACTCATTTTTTGAATCGCTCTTTCATTATAATACATTTTTGTTAATAATGTCCTATACCTATCTCTATATCTGTTTTCGAAATAAAAAATATTTTTTGTTAAATATGGTCCAAAACATAGCCCTAATTGAACTTTAGTACATCAGTACTCTCAATTCATGAAAAGTTGATATTTTGATTATAGGTTGGACAAATTCAAGGTATTTACTTAACACCAAGAAATCGACTCCATATCATACAGGGCGTGCTAAAATTACTGTTATTTCCATAATGCATAAAAGTGGTCAAAAGTTCATTTTTTCAAATGAAACCCCCTGTATATTACTCGATAAATTGAAAGATGATGAAAAATGCTTCAAGATGATATATCATGTCCCTATACCTAAATCATCAACTTTTCTTAATAAAATTGCTTTTTAAGAATTTGGTTTTAGGTAACAGTGGATTTGTCAAGCTTATAACAGTTTGGTAACTTTTATAAGTAATTTACGAATAGTTATCGACGGTGTTTCAAATTATCTTCCAAAGTGAATGCAAATATCGATTATTCAAACAAAGTTCTTATGAAATTATTTATTATACACGGACAGTGTGATCAAATCATTGCCAGAACTTGCAGAAATTTCAACCAAATGTATCCTGAATTAACACCAATGAACGAGAGGAAGTATGTAAGATTACAAAATAATTTTCTTAACTATGGCTGAGAGTTTCCAGGGAACAACTGTCCAAAAACCAGGCATTTCTAGGTAAATAGTACGATTTTCTGGAATATAACATCTGAAAGTACAGAAAAAAACAGAATTAGGAGGATTAAAAATAACAAAATTGTAAACAAAACAAAGCTGTTTTTGTTTATACTTAACAGGTGGAATTTCTAAAGTGTTTCGATTACTCAATTCACTCTAGGTTGTTTAGGGAGGATCGGTACTGAACCGTCACCGAGTTAATCCGTTCACAATAGTTTCAGAAATGTAAATAAGTGTTGAAGTTTTGTATGAACTTTGTAGATTCGTAGAAATCCAAGGTTTCTGTAAATGTACATGAGACTGATAACAAATTGGATTCGTGGTGATTGATTATTTTGAACATGCTGTCATTAGAAAGCTCTTACATCATTATAATTAGTAAGGGATTCGTTCTGCTGCAGTAAAAGTAGAATACGTAACCACGCCAATGATGCCTTGAGTTTGTTGTTATGAGAAACCTCGACTTTTATATAAATAAGTGTGGACCATTTATACAGGGTGATTCAAAAGTACGTTGACAAACTTCAAGAGGTGATTCCTCACAAAATTCTAATATGAATTGTCCAAATAAATATATGTCCGGAAACGCTTCGTTTCCAAGATATAGGGTGTTGAACTATTATTTTTATTTTCGTTTGTTTCAAATAACTTTTGAAATACTGAACTTAATTAAACGAAACTTGGTAATAAGAGGTTTTTGAGGTGTCGAATTCGAACCTGATGTTATTTTTGCTCGTACTCGTAGGGGGCGCCACCAACAGGTCTTTTTCTTTTTTGAAGATTCATAACTTTTTTGAGTGTTCTTCTAGCACATTTTTCAGTAAAAAAAATCGATTCCTCTATCATATCTACGTAAAAAGCTACCCTTGTTACAAGTCGCTGTAAGCAACCGTTTTCTAGATATTAGGAAAATTTCAAGTGGATTATTTGATAATCTTCCATGCATGTAATAATTATTACCTTTATTTTGCATTTGCATTAATTTGACGTTTAAGTAAGCAGTTTTGTTTTTTTTGTAGGGGCGCCACCTATTCTATTACTTTTTACTCGCTTGAAGAGGTCATTACTGTTGGGTACGTTCCTTTATGACATCCTTAAGCGAAATAGTAATTTAATAATAATAATTCAATAGTAATAATTAATAGTAATAAAATTTGCAAGAAATGTCAACATTTTATTTCAGGAAATTTTGAATATGTAGAATAAACTAAAATAAACGAAACTAAATTGTATTCAAATAAATTGTTGAAAGTGTCCACCTTCAGCGAAGATACAGCCAGTCAGTCGTCTAGTCATTGAATCTCGTACCCGCTCAAAAATTATTGGTGTGTTCCTTATTGTTTCACATGCGTCTACTATTCGGTTTCTAAGATCTTCCTCGTTCGCTACTGGAGTTTTATAAACTAGTGACTTCAAATGTCCCCAAAAAATAAAAATCTATCGGGTTTGGATCTGGGGACCTTGGTGCCCACGGCTGGTTAGGTTCTTCTACACCCCTACCGATCCATCGATTTGGATAGGCTGTTTTAAGGAATTCCCTGGCTACAACGCTAAAATGGGCCGGAGCCCCATCATGCATAAACCACATGCGGATACGAATTTCTAATGGTACATTCTCAAGTAGTCCCGGCAATTCATTTTCTAAAAAGTGTCTGTAAGTTGCGCCATTCAGTTGGAGCGGAAGAAAGAAAGGACCTATCAAGTAATTATCAATTATTGCCGCCCATACATTTACAGAAAATTGATACTGATAATGCCTTTCACTAACTGCATGCGGATTTTCGAGAGCCCAAACATGGTTGTTATGAAAGTTTGTGATAGCATTTCGGGAGAAGTTTAACTCGTCCGTGAAGAGTACATATCTTAAAAATTGAGGATTTCCAGCCAATTTTCTCAAAAACCACTGACACATAGTAATGCGTTGGGGAAAGTCTCGTGGCAAAAGAGCTTGTACCCTTTGAATATGGTATGGATAAAACTGTTGATCGTGGATAATCCTCCAAACTGTGGACTGAGTAGAATTGACAGCTTCAGCAATTATTCTTGCACTTGTTTCTGGATTCTCCTCGAGAGCGTTCAAAACAGCTTCTTCCAATTCTGGGGTTCGGACTGCTCGTGATCTTCCAATAATATCAGCTGCCCTCTTAAAGCTACCTGTTTCTGCCAAACGACGGTGGAGACTAGCAAATGTTGGAGCTGAAGGCAGTACTCGATTAGGAAATCGCTCCTGGTAAATACGTCTTGATTCGCGCGCATTGCCATCCGCAAGGCCATAAACGAAATGCATATCGGCTAAATGAGCATTATTGTTTAAATAATCCATTTTTTCAAAATTAGTGTTTTCTACTTCTACTTAAGGAAACTTCAACAAAACGTTTAACTGTCACAAAATATGTAATTACCAAAACTACTTACCTAAACGCCAAATTCTTTTCCAAAGCATTCTTGTGAAAAATGCAAAATATTGGTAATAACTTCAACATGCATCGATTATCAAATAATTGACTTGAAATTTTCAAGTCCAAATATTTAGAAAACGGTTGCTTACAGCGACTTTTAACAAGGGTAGCTTTTTTACGTAGATATGATAGAGGAATCGATTTTTTTACTGAAAAATGTGCTAGAAGTACGCTCAAAAAAGGTTATGAATCTTCAAAAAAGAAAAAGACGTGTAGGTTGCGCCCCCTACGAGTAAGAGAAATAATAACATCAGGTTCGAATTTGACACCTCTTATTACCAAGTTTCGTTTAATTAAGTTCAGTATTTCAAGAGTTATTTGAAAACAAACAAAATAAAACTAAAACTTCAACACCCTGTATCTTGGAAACGAAGCGTTTCCGGACATATTTTTATTTGGGCAATTCATATTAGAATATTGTGAGGAATCACCCCCTGAAGTTTGTCAAAGTACTTTTGAATCACCCTGTATATGATTGACATGATTGTCTTTAACCGTAGTCTCTATCTCAACTTCAGTCATTATGCACTGTGTTCACCCAAAATCAGATGTCGAGAAAATATTGTAATAATAATGTTAAATCATTGAGAAACGTCTGTTTTTATTTCGAGGGGAATAGTGTGTTTTTACGTCCGTAAATTATTTTGGAGTTGTCAGAGTTTGTTCTAATTTTGCAGTATTTGTCGACCTACATCTAAGGCATTCGATACTAGTTCACACGACATGCTATTAGACGAAGTAGTGTTCTAGACCTAGTGACGATCTAGGTGTTCGAGGTCCAGTTCTAGAAATTATGCAAAATTACTAATCAAATCGGCATTAGTAGATCAAAATTAACGATTTCTAAAGTGAATTCAAAAAAAGTTAACTAATGATCGGATCGATTTGTATAATAACACGTTTTGTTCGTAATTCAATTCTCTACAATTTTTCTTCTTGGACCAACCAGATTGCTCTATTAGTTTTCATTTTATAAGCAAAACAAAAAACACGTTTCTTTGTATTTAAATGTTTGTAACAAATTGATACATAACAGAATAAAACTACGGACTGTCATTCATTCAGTCGGTTTCCTACTAGAATTTTTGTTACGATAAAATCCTCCATGATTGGCCTATATGTGTGGAATGGAAACAATTCTACCAAATATAACATAAAGGTGTTGGGTTTTCTTTGTCCTACTGTGGCGAAGCTGCGGGCGATGCCGGACCTGAACTCTTACGTAGCCGGCGGCCGGCCGCAGGTGAACGTCTTTGCGCTTGCACCGAGAAGAATCTGGACAATTCGATGAATCTGGACGATTCGATGGAAAATTCTAGAGCATTCGGAGAAGTCAACGTCGGATATAAAAAGAACTACGCAGCGGAGGGACGGACGGCCAGTGAAGTGAAAGTCGAATATAAATAGTAGAGTGATTATATAAATTAGAGCATTGTGAATCATTGTATTTCGTTAAATAAATTATTTTAGAGTGAATTGGACTTTAAATATATTACACTACAATTAAAATGTAATCACATCATTCATAAAATCACACGAAAAGCTCCCTATAGACTGTTTGACAAATATATAGATTTACATAAAATGGATTCAACTAACAGGAGCAAAATTAACTGGCTTTTTTTATTGAATTCTCATATAAATGCGTACCCGCATGATCTAAGTTGAATTAATTGTAGGAATGAGCATTGGAAGGCCGTTGCTGTTCCATTACTAACTACATCTAATTTATGTTATGAGGAGAATCTGCAAAAATCTGCAGGTAATATGCATTCTCGGATACCAGCATTATTCGAAAATTACCGAAGCAGAAATGTTATATAACTATATAGAATTATACCATGGTCATATCGGATGGTGTAATTTCATGTTGGTGGAAATTAAAATTAATACCAAACAATTCTGGATATTAGTATATTATTTGCTAAAAATGCGGAATACGGATAAATCAAATCTAATTGTCTACTTCATCTTGTAGAAATTTTCCTTCTGAATCCGAAAATGTACATTTTTTTAAATCTGAGTGCTAATTTATTTAGAAAATGTCAATTCAACTAGCATCATAGTTGCTATACATATATTTTGGCGAGAACAAATAAAATGTTATCCACACTTTCAATTAACTTTTGGACAATCAGTGAATAACTGAGGGGTTTTCACAACAAATATCTGTCAGATATAATAAAATGTTTAAGAGGAGGTAGTTGTTTTCTCTACAAAGTTTGCCTCACATCCGTGAGAGTATTCAATAGAGAGACAAGGGAAATTCAAATTGTTTAAAAAAATAAAATTCCAAATCTGCTTTGTAAGGATATTGTTTTTTTTGCATTACCTCTTTATGCTATTTTCGACACCCTGAATAGGTTGAGACATGGTGGAAACGTGAGAGGGGATCATCGTTCGATTGCTATTTTAGACACCCTGAATAGGATAACACATGGTGGAAACGTGAGAGAGGATTTCGACGCACTCTGGAAATATAAAGAAAATTTAAATTTTGTATATTACAAATGGCAGTAAAAATTTCACTGACTTTCACTAAAACTTTGAAATCTCTTTTCAATTTTTCATTATGTTGATTGAGACGTGCGATCTCTTTTTGATTATATTCTTTGCTATATTCGATATTTGTAAGGGCTCTAACGTTAACACATTCTTTGAGATAGGGCCAGAGAAAAAAGTCCAGTGTAGTAAGATCTGGCTACCTAGCAGGGCAATTTTTCGACTCTCATATTATGCGCGTATTTATGATGAAAATGGATAGTGTGTTTCATATGGATGAACTCAAATACAAAGCCTCTATCATCTTCACAAGTAAAAATACAATTCATTTAGAAGATATCAACATAGATAAAGATGTTCTTCCGATCGTGAATGTTTGCAAAAACCTCGGACTTTGGTTGGATTCAGATCTACGATTCACAAAACATTCAAGTTATTTATGCCAATCATCGTACAGCGTTCTGAGGCAATTGTATCCAAATAGAGATATCCTGTCTACTAAACTGAAACTGAAATTATGCGAGTCCCTAATTTTATCGAAATTATCTTTTTGTGATAGTATCTATGGCCCTGCTTTAGTAAAAACAGATTCCCATCGCTTGCAACGAATTCAAAACTCATGCTTGAGGTTTTCATTTGGAGTAAGGAAATATGACCACATATCCGCAAAGATGCGTGCTTCTGGTTGGTTGAGCTTAGAACAATTGAGATATGTGCATTTACTAACTCAAGTGCACAAAGTTCTGAAAACTGGTTTACCGGAATATCTCCACAAAAGATTGAAAACTTTCTCACATATCAACCAATTTTCAAATCGCAACAAGTCTACTTTAGTCATTCCAAAACATAATACATCGATTTTCAAACGTTGCTTTTCATACAATGCATGTAAACATTATAATTCACTTCCTAGGGAGTTTAGATCTTACACTCTCAATAATTTCAAGAAGAGATTGAAGATTATCATTCTATCCAGGTAGATCTTTATAACATTTCATTTCTGAAACTAGCACTGCCACCTGACCACTGCTCCAAACACTATTGTCATATTTTCATGCTATATTTATTTATTTATTTATTTATTATTGAAACTAAATTTTTTGTTGTTTTCTTTTTTATGTACGATCACTGATCCACCATTATTTAGGTACTTTTCGGGTTGAGTTGAAAAACAGCATTCTGCTGATACCCGCCTTTCATATTTGCAGATTAGGTATTAATGTAATTTCATATTATCATTTTATATATTTATTTATTTGTTATTATATATTTTTTTTTATTTGTTCCTGTATCTGATGAATGAAGACGAGTTATTATTATTATTTGGAAAAATAGTCAGTATTTTTTAGTCTTTGACAGGCGATAAAATGTGGACGATTGGAACCATTGAAAAATATATCATGTATGTTTGACATTTGCAAGGGCTCTAACGTAAACACATTCTTTGAGATAGGGCCAGAGAGAAAAGTCCAGGCGACCTAGCAGGTAATTTTTTTAACCTCATACTAAGCGACGTAATTATGATTAAAATATATACTGTGTTTCATATGGTTGAACTCAGAAAGATAGCCTTCATTCACCATCTCTATAAAAAATTTAGACAATTAATTTGAAAAAAAGTTGGCATGTTAGTTTTTGACATGTGATAAAATGTGGATAATTGGAATCAATGAAAAAATATGTTATTGTATGATTCATATTTGCAATGGCTGTAGCATGAATACATTCTTTGAGATAGGGCCAGAGAAAAAAGTCCACTGGGGTAAGATCTGGCGACCTACCAAGCAGGGTTCGGAGGATATATATATCCAGTGATATATATCATGATATATATCACGATATATATCATGATATTTATTACTTGATATATATCTGATATATTCGATAATTTTATTTATTAAATTAAAAATGTTTTCCATCATTCTAAACATCCGAAAATATCTTGAAAGGACCTTTTCTTCTTTCGGTTTGGTTCAATCGGATTTACGGAATCGCTTGAGAAACCAAAAAGCCAGTTGACTGGTTTTTATGTTCAAGTGTATGAATCAAAATATAGATAAAAAGAAAACCAACCTTGACTGGGCATGGAAACCAGCCATATCGGAAGATTCTGACGTAATTGTCAATAATAGGAATGATATTCATATTAATATTTCATCTGATGAGGATATACCAACATCAATGTTGACATAATAATGTTAATAATGTTATTTGAAATTTAAAATCTATTTGTTTTTAGTTTTTTTCTTTTTAATTAGTTATCAATGTTAGAAAAAGGTTTTGTTGTTTGGAAAATGTTAAAACATGTTTATTTTATTAATTGTTTTTGTTTTTTCTTTTTAATTAGAGTTAGAATAAACCTTTTTGTTGTTTAGAATATAGGTTTTTGTTAATGTATTTGTGTTAAACAATAGTTTGTGCTAGAAACAATGATGTTTGTTGATTAAATAATTAAATTTTAAATATGATATATATATATATATATATATATATATATATATATATATATATATATATATATATATATATCGGATATATATCATATGATATGATATTTATATAAATATCATGATATTTTCGAACCCTGCTACCAAGCCATTTTTTACCCCCATATTACGCGGCGTAATTATGATGAAAATGTGTACTGTATTTCATATGGTTGAACTCGGAAAGACAAGCCTCTATCATCTTCACAAAACAAATTGACAATTCGTTTGAAAAAGAAGTAGGCATGTTAGTCTTTGACAGGTGATAAAATGAGGATAATTGAAACAGTTGAAAAAATATATTATGTATGTTCGATATTTGCAAGGGCTCTAACGTAATAACATTTTGAGATAGGACCAGGAAATAATAGTCCGCAAGCCCTCGTACAAAGTCTTAGGGGATAACCAGAAAGTTGTAACTTTGTATACTGTTTAAGTATGCCAAGTCCGACAAGATTTCGCAAAGAGGAAACCTTGATAGTGGTAAATTTTCCTTTGAATTTCTGTAAAACATGTCATTTTCGCATTTATATGTAAGGTAATGACCAGCATTTAGTTTTTAAGTTTACCAAAATTAATTTAAATAAAAATTGTCCGACAAAAAGTTCAGGTACTTCTAGTTTGTCCGCCAGTCTAAACGTGTCGATTTCACGACTTGTAGGTTGGCGATAGCCAGCAATCTGAGTTTTCTAGGAGCATACAATAATTAAATGAGATTTTCAATGGCACCATTGTCCGACAAAATTAATAGGGATATTCAGCAGTCCGACGCTCCAAAGATGTCGATTTGACGACAACAATGTTGGTGATAACCAGCAATGTTGTCTTGACTTTTTTTTTTAAGAAATAGAATATATAAGACAACGATATACTTGTCCGACAATAAAGTTGGTAAATTTGTTGAAAACTGCCAAAAAAATATTAAAATTTTACTTTTTATATATAAACACTAACCAAATCCACTAAGCTATACAATAACCCACACATTTAGGCATGTAAACATATACAGGCTGTTTATTCCTGAAAAACAAATAGAAAGATAAAAATATCTGAATAATTTGTTTTGTAATCGCAATGTATTTCGCCTCTTCTCTCTGCCGATGAAAATTTTGTAGTGAAGTCTTTTTATATTAAATAGATAATAGATCTATACATAATCGACATGAGTTTGATGATATTCTTTGGTGTTCATGGTTTCGAAATCAGATAACTTGAAACTGGTTTATTTGCTTGGTGCCCCAATGCTTAATGCTTAGTACCAAACACAAAGTTTCATTACATTATTTTCCCATAGATTGAAAACAAAGAGTTAGGCAAAAAGTGGCAATACCTACGTATACGAAAATGTCTGATTAAATAATTTCAATTTTCAACATCTTCAGCAATTTATTCAAATTTGAATTAGAATAAAATTAAACACTATGGTCTCTTATGGAATTTGGAGGCTGATCACCATTACACTGTTTTGTGCCTAAAATCTGAGCGCCATCTAGCAGGAACGCATTTCGCGAATTGTCAAAAATAAAGGTATTTTACTCTAGCATCGAATTCATACTTTTTAAGAAACCTCTCATACAACTGAATTTTTTTTATATTTGATGGTTGCATATTAGATTTAAGACCATGTAGAACCATTTATGAACAATGAGTTTTTTACTAAAATTAAAAATAAAGAAGTTTTCCATATGGTGCCGACTTAATTGGCCATACTGTATAAATATTTCGATCTTAATATAGATGGCGTCCACTCTGCCAGTGCAGCACAGTCAGAATCCGAGACAACCGATGAAAGTGATACTTTGAGTGCGAGCGAAGAATCTACTGAAGAAGAAGATGATGAATGATTCTTTTCTTTATGAAAATTCATGTTTATTTATTTTTCAAGTTAAGAAATAAACTGTAAAGCAACATTGTATTTTTATATAATTTTGAATTTTCACTTCTATCGCGAGAAATATTGAAATTAAAAAATTTCAACATTTGTTGTCGGACTGGCAAAACAGTCCAATATTTTTGTCGGACAATCGAGACTTCCGATAAGTATTATATTTTTTTCTCAGTTGCCACTTTTGTCCGACAGCTGGTTATCACCAACATTGTTGTCGTCAAATCGATATCTTTGGAGCGTCGGACTGCTGAAGATCCCTATTAATTTTGTCGGACAATGGTGCCATTGAAAATCTCATTTGATTATTGTATGCTCCTAGAAAACTCAGATTGCTGGTTGTTGCCAACCTACAAGTCGTGAAATCGACACGTTTAGAGTGGCGGACAAACTAGAAGTACCTAAACTTTTTGTCAGACAATTTTTTTTTAGATTAATTTTAGTAAATATCTTTCACTTTAACTTGAAAACTAAATGCTGATCATTACCTTACATATAAATGCGAAATTGACATGTTTTTGAGAAAGCCAAAGGAAAACTTACCACTATCAAGGTTTCTTCTTTGCGAAATCTTGTCGGACTTGGCATACTTAAACAGTATACAAAGTTACAACTTGCTGGTATCACCTAAGATTTTGTACGAGGGCTTGCGGACTATAAGTTAGTGGGGTAAGATCTGGCGACATAGCAGACTATTTTTTACCCCCATACTACGCGTCGTAATTTTGATGAAAATTAATAACTGTATTTCATATAGTTGAACCCTATAATCTTCACGAAGAAAATATGACAATTCAAAAAAAAAAGTTTGTTTTGTTTTTTTTTTCAAATAAGAAAGCCAGTAGGGCCGAGAATTCTTGGCGGAATCTCCCGGTATAGATTTACAATAAGGTGCCGCTTGAGCTTCATTATAGTTTTATTAAGCATTAATTCGTGGCATACTGTTCTATTGAATAGAGGAAAATCCACAAACGAATCAATGTCACTTACTTTCACTACAAATGGCTTAATTCACAATAGCTCTTGAATTATGTAAGGAGTTTTTACGATAAATTGGGCGATAAACAACAATGATTATTAAAAATAATTAAATTTTAAAATATTTCAAAGGAAGTGATTATATTCGCCTACTATATTCACTATGGTGCGGAAGAAATGAGTAATTTTTTTATTTCCTACACAATTGGGTGACCCTAGACAAAAATTCTAAAACTTGTCGTTTTTTGTTGTAGACCGCGAATTCTGTCAAATATTCTTTGAATTCGTGACTTCATCTGTGTGTCGTCATCGATGATATTTTTAATTGGAAATGTGGGTCATGTCTTACTCATTTGAAAGGTGTTTCAAATAGCTACCCAACAACATCTAAAAATGTATCTATTGTTTTTGTATACCGACTGAAAAGTAAATGTTTTTGAAATTATAGATCACTCATTACAAAATTGTTCAATTCTGTTTTCAAGTATTGATTTTCAAATCTCTGTAAATACCCGAGAATTTTGGAAAGGCTGTCACTGGAAGTAGTGGTAGTCATCCGTCTTTTTGACAACTTTTTCATTTTCTAATCGACGATTTTCAATCTGTCAATACACCGGATTTATTATCCACCTGTGTTTCACCGCAATTTTTTATTTCAGATTCGTCTTGTTCAAACGACACTACGAAAAATACTTGCATCTGTCCCAAAAGTACGAAGAAGCTAGGAACATCGCCTACTACCTCGAAGAGAAATACCACGAGGTCAAGGTGACGTCATAGCTTTAAGTTGTAAATTACATCACCTAATTATTTATTGTTTACAGACGGAAAGGGACGATTTGATCAAACAGAGGGAGCAACTGAATAGAAAATTGGAATCGAACGAGAGTCTGCTGAGGGAGAAAGAAGACGAGGTGTTCGTGCAGTTCGAAAGGGTTGTTTTTCTGGAGGAGCAGTGTGATAAGGTAATTCCAATGGATTTTTTTTCAAAATATTAATAATGCTCCCTCAAAAAAAAATAATTGTAGAGTGTTCCCAAAGGCATAGCCTGTGAGGGTACAAGAAGGCTGTTATCATTATTTTGTCGTGGCTATCCTGAATGTATAAGCTATCCAAATATCAATAATCCATATCTGTAACAAAATAGAAAAGGGAAAATAACGCATGCCTAAAAAAAAAGTATCGCTGGCCAAGATCGAACCCGGACCATCTGTTTGATATGCTGCATCTCAAACATCTACACCATTATGGTTAGTAAGAATGCTTTGAATTCTGACTGATTCACATGTGCCATTATGTCAAAAAGCAGACTAGACCATCAAAAATTATGATTTTTGTCTCATTTGATTCGAAATGGTATGTAGAAAAAATGTTAAACTGGAAAATTGGGGCCGGCAACAATTGCAATAGTTATAATTAAGTAAAAAAAAAGAATGGTTTAGTTTTTTGCAAATAATTCAAAAACTATTTGAAATATCCAAAATTTTAAAATATAACCTTAAAGAGCAGATAATTTCCTAAAAAAGACCGACCCCCCGAAACTGTACCGACAATATTTATATTTATAGTGAAAAATAAAAACTGGTAGTGGCCCTCGCACGCGTTTCTACCGAAACAGAATAATGATCAAAAAAATATTTTAAACGATTAAATATGAATATTAGGAATAAAAAAATATTGGTTGTATGTAAACACATAAATGAACAATAATCCGTCAAGAAAAATGTGTACACCACTTTTTTAATCAAGTATTCTTTTGTTGATAAGTTAATTTTTACCATTGAAAGTTAATATTGAAATCCTTATTATTTCCAAACTAAAAACCTAGAATTCCTGTTGGAAAAATTAAGAAATTTTTATATTTCACTTTTGTCAAGGCATTGAAAAATTAAAACTGAAATTAGAATTTATTTTCAATTGACCTTTACATTTACGGAAAATAAATTACAAAACTCGTTTAAATCGATAGTTGTTAGTCTGAAAAGTCCATTTAACAAAAAGTTCCATTATTTTTCTTTCATTTTAAAAAAATTTCACATTTGAAAGTGTGCCGCTGACGTCACGTTCATCGGAAATATCTCCCACCATAATCCACGTTCCGAAACAGGCAATACCGTTCTCCTTAAAAATATAACTTCTAGCATGATGTAAGCCGTTGAGAAATAATCAATATATTGTCACTTGATCAACTCATAGATAAAAATCCACATATTAGCTATTTTTTATTGTATTTGTGACTTTCAAATTTTCTGAACAGACCATCCTTTTGATAAAGAACGAGCATTGACAACACAGCAAATCTTAATGACAGTTCTCAACTGTCAAAAGTTATATGGAGATGTGAGGTTAATGTTTATTTTATTTACATTCAACAATCAACAATATAATAGTGTAGCGAGGTGTTATCATAAACGATTTGGTGTGAATTTATTTTTGTAATTGTGTATTAAAAATATGGAACAAGGCTTCGTGAAGGGAAGTTCGGATAATTTACCGAGGTACAAAGCACCTTTTCGACATGTTCAGTTATTGCAGGGATACAGGTACTGGAGATACAGGAATTAATAACAAATTTTAGAACACAATCAACAAAAGCTCTCAAAACTTAGAAACCGCATTAACCTCAAAAAATAAATCAAGGTAGTGTTCGTTGAAGTTTAGATCTGATGGAACTGCTTCACTTGTATCAAATGGGTAGGCAAATGAGTTAGACAGAGACAAACCATTCTTATTGATCGCACCGTGAAACAGACGAAAGAACCCATCTGGTATGAAATGACAACTGTCATACGACACATTATATTTGAATGAGAATTTGGTGCACAACTTTAACAACGTTGCCAAGTTTAGTTTTGATGAACGTGACGTCACGAAACCACTTTTCTTCTGATTATAGATAAACTAGCGGTCAGAAAAAAAAATGAAAAAATCCCGAGTGATATTAGCGTATTTATTTTCTAATTTCAGTGTTACCTCATATCTCTTGGAAAGGTCCATTATCCTAATTATTTAATTTTTTTATTGCTGAAAGCTACACAGCAATGATTTTTCTAAAAATTTAACTCCATAGTTCAAATAACTGTTATAAACAAATTCATTGTTTATTAAAATCTTTGGGAATCTAATCCTTGATGAAAATAATGATTTTTAAGAAAAAATCTTAAAAGAATGTATTGCTAAAAAACGCAATTGCTAATCAACAATTTTTTTTGTTTCCTAATATAATTAAGGAACCATTAAAAAAAATATTATTTATCACGTTCTGTCATATTATGAATTTTTTTTTACTTTTCTTTTGTTTGTTGAACAAACAATTTGTTATAAATAAGTGAATTTTTGCGCTATATTTAAAAAAAATAATTATCAAAAAATACTAAAAACTAGCATTTTTAATGGTACTAAATATATATATATATATATATATATATATATATATATATATATATATATATATATATATATATATATATATATATATATATATATAAAGTAATTTGAAAAAATATAGTACATTTGGACTTGTCGCACCCTTTCTGTTTTTCTTCATTTTTATTGAAATAACCTAAAATCTATTGAAGATACGACACTTCAAACCTTTTTTATTCTCCGTTATTTAATAAACAATATCAGATTTTAACCGAAGCTCTAACTCAATTATTTATTGATTTTTTTTTGGTCTAGGTTAGCATTTTGACAAAATTGCACTTGTGAATCAGACTATTCACTGTCACTGTTTTTCATCATGCAAGAATAGGTTTGTTTTCAACAAAAATGGTGGAGATCGAGCGTTTTTTTCAATATTACCGCTCTATTGCCAAAGGCTAGTTTGGTACGCTGTGCAGAAAACCTTTTTTTTTAAGTTTGACATATTAAATGACACTTTTCAAAACTGACGTAAATGTCATAACGTCCAACTTTCCATCACCAGTTTCAATGTTCACTTTTCCTAATTGGTTAGGAAAAGTTCATTACATCATCAATTAGGAAAAAAAATCAATTATCAAAAATAAGGAGAAGTAAATTTTATTGAAAACACTATACCTACAAGTTCATAAGAACATTTTGTTTCTTACTTATAAATACAAGTTGACAATGCAGTTTGTTAGGTTAACTGTTTTAATAAATTATCTTTTTCCACGGAATTGAATGAGTAACGTTTGTTAATTTTGTCATTGAAGGGCATTGTTAGGATCATCAGTAAGAGGGGTAACAATGGAAACATACCTTAAGAGCAAACACTACCTTGCTAAAACGGGAATCGGTTTTACGCCTATAGTTTTTGTTTAAGAATTTTTTTTCTTCAGCAAATGATTTCAGGTTATGATAATTTTCAAGATCAAAAATTTTATTGACATGCTGAGTTAAAAAAATTGGGAGATTCCGGAATTCGTATTGGACCACCGAGCCCATACAAAAAATATCTTTGTCATGAAATCAATGGTTTTTGAACAAAACGGATTCTACGATCGGGAAATTTATATCTGATTGTTCATCGAGTTCATTATTTTCACTCATATTCTTGATAAACATGCCTACAAACCTTACCTGGAAGGGGTGAGGAAGAAATTCGACTTTTCGGTGTGACGCACTGATGGTGGCTCTTAACAGATATCTACTTGATTTTTCAGACTTTCAAATACAAAATTTATATTCATATTTCGTTTATGTTCAAATGCTTTTTAGATTTTCAAAATTAGAAAAACTCCTGTATGTAACTTGTTACGAAATATCATTTTGTGTAACTCGAATCATTTTCATCCACTTGTTACACTAAATTAATCGTAAGTGGTTACATAAATAGCTATTTTACCACTTTATTTCATAAATGTATAATCATCATCAAGAAAAACTAATGTTTGTAAACAACGTTGAACAAAAAACGCTGATTTTCTATAGGAGAGAGAGTCTATCGCATACACGCGAGTATTTCTTCAAAATTAATATGCAAGAGAATTCCAAGGTTAACCAGCCGAATTTTTTATCCTAAAAGGTAACAATTAATTCGATTTGAATACTTTTTATGCGCCCATAAATATTTGGGATCGTGATTAATGATGATGGTTTGATAGCGGTGTTGATGTCATTGCCTTTTGTTCCGGTTCCTTATGGTATCCACATGGAAAGTGAACACGTTTTGTATACTTCAATCGATATATCTTCGGAAGTGATCTCAAGCTAGATATTTATTTTTTTTCGTTCCATCATTGGTTAATTATTATGGGGATTTCCGGGAGCAGTTCGGTGTTGGAGAATGGGCCGGTAATTTGACCTTTTGAAATTCATATAGAGTGTTCCAGTATGAGCAACACGTTCACGAGCAATTTAAAATTAAATTATTTTGATATTTTTGGACATGTAGGTACATATGAAGATCTGTACCTACCTAGGTTTTTTTGCCAGTTATCTCAGGGATTGTTTGCAGTCCCAAGTCCGCTTAGACCCATAAGTATATGATTTCAGAGCTTTCTCTGCTGTTGGATATTATTATTATTATAAAATTTGCAAAAAAATATTGGCAGTTGATTTTTTAAAAATCTTTTAATTTAGTTTTTATGCAATAAAATAAATCCCTGTTTTTTTTCTCGGTTATAAAGTATTACCAGACCCCTCCGAAAGCATTTTATTAAAATTCATAAAAAATATGCTTTTGGCCATCTGAAATTGTAATCACGTACTTATTTATTGAGTTATTTTGATAATACCTGCAAATCGCCAGACAAAAGCGGTTTTAAACAACTCCCAGAAGTGAATAAAGTTTACTAATGCATACGACATAAAAGTCTTATGCGTAGCCACAGGTGCGAGAAAGATAGCTTTTCGAGGCATGCTTGCAGCTGATGCGGGCCCAAGCTCCTCGCGCTGTGATTGGTTATTGAGAAACCGCGCGAGTATTTTAGAGTACCTAGTTTTTTTTTCCAAAAACTGAGAAATAAATAAAAAATAAATTGTAAAATTCTATACCTGAATAGTATTTTTGCCTTAAAAAAAAATAAAGAATTTCACGTAAAATTATTTATATTTAATATGATTGTGTATTATTGAAAAAAGAAGCATTTCATGTTCTAAGGTAAGGAGCCAAGTTTCTGACTTTTTATTAGTCTCTGGTAGATGGTAATTTGAAATAGTCATTATGAGACTTTAGTAAAAAAAAATGTTTCCACGGGCATTTAAGAATGTTCTGAATAAAATCTTATTAATCGTATACCTTTTATTAATCTTTATGTGAGTTATCGGAACAAGTTTGGATCCTTGTCTATTTCAGGGTTGCAGTTTCTGGTCCCCACTGTGGTCCAGTTTGACCCGACAATTCAAAGCAACTTTTGACGTTATTTATAATAAAAAAATGCATGATTTCTTATAATGAAAGTTCAATTAAAATTTTAAACATCGACATTAGTAAAGAATAAAAGAAAATTTGAATTTTTTTGTGTTTCATCGATATAACAATCCACAAATAACCTCATTTGTAATAGGTTACAATTTTTGGGCCAACAAACACCTGCAACAAGCGTAAAAATTCAGGCCCAGTAATTGACCTCCTTATTTTAACAACAAAATAGAAAAAAATATTGTTGCATTTTCTCGCACCTTTGGCTACGCATAAGATTTTGTCGTGTTCATTTGTAAACTTTATTAACGTCTGGGAGTTGTTTAAAACCGCAAAATTTCTCTGGCGATTTTGAAGGTATTATCCAAATTACTCAATACGAGATTAACATTTCATATTGCCAAAAGTATATTTTTTAGGAATTTTAATAAAATACTTTTGGAGGGGTCTGGTAATACTTTAACACCGACAAAAAGTCTGTTTTTTTTTTCATTGCATAAAAAACTAAATTTAAAGATTAAAAAAAGAATTGACTGCCAACATTTTTTTCTTATTTTTATTTTGCAAATTTTATATGCTGCGCATTACCGTAATAACCACAAACGCTCTCTCAGACTCGCTAGTCTGGATTCGTCAATTGACGAAATGGTATTTTTTCGCAATTTCAATTTGCCAAAAGGACTTTCTCAAAATTCGTCGCCAGCTCTCCGACTATGGGCTCATATCCTCTATATGTACTTCTGCTTATTTAGTATAAAAATTCGTAACTAATTTTAAACTTAATGTGAACAAACATTTCATGGGCTATGATTTGACAAAAAATGCATAAAATAAATGACTATCGAATTTATTCGATTATTAATTCAATCTCAGCTCTGTGTTATTGAATTGAAAACAGCAAGAAACGTCATGTCTCATTTCATTGTCTCATTCGCATTTATTTCACTTACCTTCTCTGTTCGGGTTAAGGCCATGAGAACTAGTTTAATATATTTAGATCAGAAGATTAACGGATTCTTGACAAATGTATGGGTTTCTTGGTTTTATTGATTAATAGGAGAACGTGAAAATCATTCAATTGGAGTTTTTTTGCGAGATTTTTTATCAATCCTAAAAGTACTTTCATTTCGACTAAATACTGGAAATATCTAAGTAATTTCTGAAAAAATTTCATAATTCATCTCGGTAGATAATACTATTTCAAACTTCTTTTTTGTAGCATACTCATTTTATGCATCATTCCAATCGAAAATGAAAGCAACAATTGATGCTGTTCTGCTCTGATACAAAAAAAAAAACATTCCAAAAACTAATTTTTGGGGTATTACTATGTTTCTATCCAGGTTTACCTATCCAACACTAAATTCAGCCACTATGTCACTAACTGTACTCGGTTATCTTGTACTAGTGATTCACCACCATGCACCCCCTAAGGTTGAGGCCCGGAAGGATGAACTCCCCAGTACTCGTACGTACTCGAAAGCTCAGCCTCCCTATCCACCACCCCCGCTCGTTAAAGCGGTTCCTCATCCTGATGACGTGCGATCAGCAGAATAAAATCTGACCGTTTGATATGGAGCGCCCAGCCAATTCTCGGCTTGAAGCTCCCTTATATCTGACATGAGTTTACTTTTAAAACAACGACTTTACTTTACTGTGCATGGTGCCCCCTGAAACTGGCTGAAGGCCTGAAAAAACTCTCGGCTGAGGGCCGAGTGCTGTGTACTGAGTTAACTGAAATTGAAATTACTACCTGGTCTTTTCTTCTTGGTATCTGAAACATAAAAGCATGATTAATCGTGATTTGGTGCCTGTTGAAGTAGACGTTGGCGTCGCCGAAAGTCTCGCCTCCGCCGTACTTCTTCAGGGCTGTCGTTGTCTCCTTGGTTTACTGGACGTCTGTATTTGTCTCTGTCTCTGTCGTCATACTAGTGATTGATATAAATTCAATTGATAGTGAGAAATATACATTTATACCGATTATTTAAATTTTCTGGTGGTATCATTATCTTTCGTATCCAGGATTACCTATCCAACACTAAAAGTCAGCCTCTATGTCACTAAGGGTCAGTCTTTTCAGTTCCAGATTAATTAACTAATGGTTAGAATATGATCGTTTAAACATCATTTAAAGAATGTCAATCACCATCTAAACTATTAGTTAGTTATCTGGAGTTTAACTAGAACTGAAAAAACTGGCCCTAACAGTACTCCGTTATCTTGTACTAGTGATTCATATACACTTGTACTAGTGATACACATTTACACCAATTATCCAGGGTAACATTCCAAACACTAAGGGCCAGTTTTTTCAGTTCCAGTTAAGCTCCAGATAACTAACTAATAGTTCAGATAGTGAATGACATTCTTTAAATGACGTTCAAAGATCTCATTCTAACCATTAGTTAATTAATCTGGAGTTTAACTGGAACTGAAGAGACTGGCCCTAAAAGTCAGCCACTATGTCACTAACAGTACTCGAATATTCTGTAAGTACTAGTGAATCATACACATTCAGTTGATAATGAGAGATACACATTTACACCGATTATATCAATTTTCTGGGGGTATTATTATTTTTCTATCCAGGGTTACTTATTCAACACTAAAAGTCAGCCACTATGTTACTAACTGTACTCGATTATCTTGTACTAGTGAATCATATAGATGCAGTTGAAAATGAGTGATACACATTTACACCTATTTTATCAATTTTCGGGGGTATTATTGTTTCTATCCACGGTTACCTATCCAACACTAAAAGTCAGTCACTATGTCATTAACAGTACTCAATGATCTTGTACTAGTGAATCATATAGATTCTTTTGAAAATGACTAATTTACACCGATTATATCAATTTTCTGAAGGTATTATTATGTTTCTATCGAGGGTTACCTACCAACAGTAAAAGTCAGCCATTATGTCACTAACAGTACTCGATTATCTTGTATTAGTGAATCATATAGATGCAGTTGAAAATGAGTGATACACATTTACACCTATTTTATCAATTTTCGGGGGTATTATTTTTTCTATCCATGGTTACCTCAACACTAAAAGTTAGCCACTATGTCACTATTCGATTATATTGTACTAGTGAATCATGCAGATTCAGTTGATAAAGAGATACACATTAATACCGATTTGATCAAAATTCAATTGGGAAGTAATAGTTTGAAAATGTTTGGGTAAAAATGAGTTCATTATTAAACTAGTTTCCCTTGACAAAATAGTGATAAAATTGGAACGCCTAGACCTATAAACGTGTGCATTAGCATACCGTTTTTATGGAAATTGAGAAATCTGCTTGGATGAATAAATACAATTTTGTATTGATTTGTATGTTTTACTTTTGGCAAGTTCGCCTGTTGAATTAAATTTTCAACTTAGAGATTATTGTTATTATTGCATTTGTATTTAATTATCCTCAACATTTCTGTAATTTTTTAATATATTATTTCTTTTTTTTTAGTTGAAGGCTGAACAGGAGAAATGTCAGGAAAAAACGCAGCTTATAGAAAAAGAAAAAGCTAGGACTTTAAAAATTGTGAGTGAAATGTGATATGGAAGTTCTCATTCTAAATAATGTAACCGTAGTTTCAATAGTAAAATTTGGAATTTCAGCTTCAAGAACAAGCCAAAGAATCCGAATACAACAGAAGGAAACTGGAGAGGGCTCGACAAGAGGTGGTCCATCACATGACGAAAATAAAGAACGAGAAAGATTGCCTAGAGAGAGAGGTGAGTGATACTTTGTTTAACATTTCAGTGTCGGATATTTAGCGTCGTAAAACGATTTAAACCGGAGCGTGCTAGTTAATGAACTAAAGCTGGCCATTCACTGCTATAACGGCCCCCTTCGATTGCATGGGTTTCCAATAATGAAATTTCTCACGTATCAAGCAGGCCATCTAAACCGATAGCCTGAAGGTTATTTATTCAATTAGCAATTTGCAATCGATGCAATGGACAGAAATAATTATTGAGTCATTCGTCCTATTATTTTTTATAATTTCGTTTATGAATAAAAAACAACGGTAATGATTTGAGGTACCTGCTCAGTACATAGTCTGATTCTTCTCATTCAAAACAGTCCAATATTATTGAGAAATCTCAAAAATGCTTCAGTTTCACTACAAAAAATGTGTCCTTTGAATATACCTCGTGGGTCAGTAAGTTATTCGTATGTAAATCATAATTCAATAGGGATGCGGGAAAAAAAGTTTTCACAGCCCCCTTTTTCCAGGAAATGGGCGTGGGCTAACCTTTAATTGAAGCTGCATCACACTCTGTATTTTAAAAAACGACGCAAATATTGGTGATCGAGAGGCTGCTAAAATTTCTAAACACATTTATTATAAATTACTGACGTGTTGAAATTTACAAAAATTTTGATTCCCATGGGGTATACCTCTTATTTATACAGGGTCCTGCAACTGCGCTCCGGTGGTCTATAGCTTCTAAACGGCGCAACTTAAAAATTTCTTTCGAATGCAAGCATGTTTCCTTCTTGAGAGAGTATCTTTGGAAAATATTCCAAAGTATACAAGGTAACCCAGAAAAGTGCACTAAACCAAACTTATGTTTTTTGTAACGGAACACCCTATATTTCATCACATGGTTGAATAGAGATTAAAAAAATATAGGGTCATGTATATTCATCAACGTTATTTCCGGAGATATTACTTCAAAAAACATAAGGTATTCAACACTCTGTAACTCCTCGTGGAAAAATAATTCTAAAAACTTTTGGGAGGCGAAATGACTCAAGTATGGTCTAGTTTCTGTAACACGACACACAGTTGAAATGTCATTACTTTTTGTATACCGGATAGATCGACACGCAAATTGAAAGATATCTTGTTTTTTTCAAATTTCAAGTTGAAGTAAATACCAAGAGTGATATATATCATTCGAAAGGAAATTTTATGGCCTTTCCAATACTGAAATTGAATATATGGGTTTCCATTTGAAAAAACAAGATATATTTCAATTTGCTTTTTGATCTATCCGGTACACGAAAGGTAATGAAATTTCGACTGTGTGTCATGTTACAGAAACTAGACCATATTGGAGTCATTTCGCCTCCCATGAGTTTTTGGAATTATGTTTCCACGAGGAGTTACAGAGTGTTGAATACCTTATGTTTTTGAAGTAATATCGATATATCTCCGGAAATAACGTTGATGAATATACATTTTTGAATGGTCAAAGTAATCTCTATTCAACCATGTGATGAAATATAGGGTGTTCCATTACAAAAACATAAGTTTGGTTTGGTGCACTTTTCTGGGTCACCTTGTATACTTCGGAAAATTTTCCAAAGATATTCTCTCAAGAAGGGAAGATGCTTGCAATCGAAAGAAATTTTTTATTATTTATCACACTGTGCCTATTGCCAGAATGTCTCACAAAATTATTTAAAATTCATTACAATCTACCGACGTGTTGAAAAATGCATAATGATAAATTCCACTTAGTAAAAACAAACTTTTATATCGATTTTTAGCATATCCATTCTGAGTAATCAAATCATACATAATTTATATCGAGTTTTCCAGTCAAGTACTGTAAAGAATATTGTAATACTCAGTGATATACAGTTCAAGTCGGATTTCCTATCATATTGCAATACAAAAATTTATTAACACAGCCCACTGTTCAAAATTTCAATTTCCATGGTTGATAATATAGTCCATGCGCACCAAAAGACATGCAGTAGACATTTTTGGGAGACTGTAAAGAATTGTATTTCTCAATGAAATGCAGTTTAAGTCGGATATCCTTTCATATTGCAATACAAAAATTGATTAACAACGCCTAATGCCTAAAATTTCAATATCCAGGGTTAACATAGTCCATGCGCACCAAAAGACACGCAGTACTTTGTGGGAGACAGTTAAGAATTGTAATACATAATGAAATACAGTTCAAGTCGGATTTCCTATCACATTGCAATAGATAAATTCATTAACAAAGCCTACTGTACAAAATTTCAATATCCACGGTTATCATGGTTTATGCGAAAAAAGACACGCAGTAGAAGCATGTGAGAGACTGTAATGAATTCTAATCCCAATAAAATACAGCACATGTCGAATTTTCTGTAATATTGCATTTGGACAATGTATTAACAACAATTTCCTGGGAAACGGGAACTGATTTTTTTTTTGATTCGTTCGTAACAAATGTGTACAAAATTATGTAATCTTTATTTTTTAGTGCGCCATACATTCTGGTGTAGCATTTCGTTCATTATACAACACATTATAATTACCCTGTTGTTTCAGAAACATTTTTTGCTCGAGTCCAAATTGCTGTTTTTTCATCGAGTTGATTGATTTCATTTATCTCGTACTACGGTTATTAATAAGCGACCTTCTAAAACGGTACGGGTAATATTTATTAGTCTTATCAACTTACGTAACGCCACGAAAAATATTTGGCGTTTTAACGATATACCAAACACACCTGTCTAGCTCAATGAAACACGTTTATGACATTGAATAAGTATTGCCCAACTGATTTTTTTTTATTGGACTACTAAATATTGTCCCAATTCTAATTTTACGGCACTTATATCCGACATTATCGAGGATGAAAAGTTGCACAAGAGTCAGAATGAAAAGAAATAGTGTCATTAGAGGGATGAGTAGTCATCAGTTTTTTTAGGAAAATTTCATATTTGAAATCAGTATTTAACATAATATTAAAAATTCCACACTGTATAAATATTTTGATATAGTTGTCGTCAAACATATAAGATAAATAAAAAAATACGCAAAAAATGGTCTTATCTTGTCCATCTCTGCCTGGAAAGGGCCACATAATGTTGGGGGTAAGTGGTGCAAGAGTTAGAAATAGCTAGTGCAAAATTTTCAATTGCATCAAATTCATTATTGAGAGAGGATTAATTAATTCTTTTTGTTTAAATAAAAGAGTAGGTATACTAGAGATCGATACTAAGTACAAAGATACAATTTAAAAATATGCACTATAATGATTCGATTTATCATTCATTAAAAAGTTATTCAACAAAAAGAATAACAAAGAAAAAAATTTAAAACATTCTCGTATATACAGAGTGTTTATTCCGTACTGCATTCTTCACGACTCAACATCTGGATTGTCAGGAATTCAGATGTTTTTGTTCACATAATTTAAAAATAATCTAGAGAAGAGAATTCTCAAATAAGTGCATATACCAACATGGTCTACCATGAAAATAAATTCAACTTTCCAATTAATAGCCCTGTGCTTTATTTATATGAACTCTCTGTAATCCTATATTTTCAGATCGGATAGTGCGTTGCCACGTTATCATTATTCATACAGATTTTTTTTGCTAAAAATTACTTCACTTTGAACTGGAATAATACTCTCGCGGTTGAAGATTTTCTAATAGATGATTTGCACCCTGTGTGAATTTTTCTGATGGAAGCTCTCAGTATGGTATGTCAATGATTAATTGTGCTAAAATTCAAAAATTATATTGATCGGACTTTTCATCCGACACAATTACATTAAATTATGGTGCCGAATATGGTTTTCTCGATTTTTATCGGTGATTTCTGTCATGTTTTAGTGCAATCATATTTGAAGGGTTCAATGGAAAAACGATGAAGTTCCATTTTTTCCGAAATCGACATTTTGGCGGCATCTGTTAGCTTATAACTCAACATACCAAACCTTACGGGGGCAAACAATGACATTTAATAAAAAACTGCGGTCAAAAGTAGGCAGCACAGTGTAAAAACGATGACACTCCCACATTAGATTTCGCTTTTCTCAACTTTTTAAAAAGAGGAACCTCATCGTGTTTCCACTGGACCCTTCATTTATTTCTTACATAAAATTGAATGTTCTTCATATCCTAAAAACAAGTTTGGGAATATAATTAATATTGGACACCGGCATTCTGTTTCGTAGAATCATATTTTTATTCATCTGTTCTTGGGTATTTTGTGATCTTTCAGTAATTAAAGTAAATTCAATATTAATTTTCAACTTTAACGCCCTGCATCTCGAATACGAATTGTTGTCTTTTACATGTTCACATATGGACATTATTTTCCTTGCAATGTGAGAAATTAATGAACGGACCGGTCCACCTTAGGAATAATCCTGTATAAGCAAATATTGTGCTAGTCCTCACATTTTCTTCAAAAAAATTAAGCAGTTATCAATCAAAAAGTATATATTTCTGCCAAAAATGCATAGTACCACTCCATACACACCTTATAAGGTAATCACATGAGAATATTGGCTAAATTCAGTGTGAGTCAATATCAATATTTACATAAGTTCAGGAAATTACCAGGAAATTAATTCCTATTTTGTCAATAACCAAAAACAGTTTTAGACAAAATTGCAATAAATCAATAAATAAAATTATTGACATCTCTAACTTTATTCAAATTATTCCACCTATCGCCCCCACGTAACACTTGGCGCGGAAGATGTTAAGGCCCGCACAGCAATTAGGTATGTTTTTTTCAAAGCAGGGTCGGGCGTAGTTATAATAGAAATCACAGCTGTATGCGGTTCGCGCAGCTATTAGCAAATTAGATTTCGACGGGGCAGTTGTTTGCCTAATCTAAGGATACCTATTAATAATTATAAAAATGGATTATTCTGAATACAAAAGTTACAGTGCTCTTGTTAAATTAACTTGATTAATCTGCACGCATCACAATAATTAGTGGCATATGTACTAGTCCGACCCTGGTCGGCGGCATGGGAATCAATTTCGTGCTAATCGACCATTTTTTGCGCCTTTTTTATTTATCTTATATGTTTGACGACAACTATAACTGAGGTAACTGTCATTACCAAGGGTGAAATTACACTTTGTGTTAAATGAAAACATTTGAAAATCATGTTTAATATTTTATTAGAGTAAAAGCAGGTTAAAAGCAGTTTGGTAACGTGTTCATTGTAAAGCTATATCGCTTGGCGAAAAGTTCATCTGGTATTGAAAGGCGTTTTCGCTCCAAAATTTTTCTTCTTCTATTTTTCTTTTCATTTTTGTCAAATTTAATCTATTCTTGAGTATGCATACCGAATTTCAAATCGATTCCCTCTGTTAAAGATATCATGGGCTTTTGGGAACGTCTGCAATTTCGAGTTGAAATTTTCAACGTTTTCTTTAATTCGTGCTAAAATTTATTTACATGCGAGGATGGTTTGCGATTTTTTGAAGAATAAAAAGTAATTAAAAAAATATCGTCATCACAAGTACTACAATAAACAAAATTTCAGCTAATTCGAAAGTCAATTTCCCATTGATTAAATGCGGGGTCCTTCTAGTTTTAAACTAGTACATTTACTATAATCAAATTTTGGATTGACGTGGTCGTTACTTGATGGAAATTCATAGTATATGACATTAAGGTAAAAAAACGATTAAATTTCCACAGATTTATTGTCTTCGCGACATGTTTCGATACACAGTTTCTTTCTCAAGTGAAGAGTGTGTTACATTCGCTTGAGAAAGACACTTTGTATCGATTTCGCGAAGACAATAAATTTGTGGAAATTCAATCGTTTTTTACCTTAGTGTCCTATAATCAAATATTTTTCTGAAGTGTCGGGGACTAAGTTTTCGTAATCAGTTAATTTCTCAGAAAAACTAAAATTGATAGCAATTTTATATCTCATATTTGTTTTCACCATGAAAAAATTCAGAGATAATGGTTTCAATGGTTTCAGTGGAAATGATTGCGGAACACACTTGCAAACTGCATAACCGCAACAAGATAAGTTGAATCAACAAACTTGAAAATACGAGAACAGTATTTTGGAGACATGCTCATCACCTGGCAGTTTTAGCATGACTCTCAATATGAAATTTCAAAAATAAATGAGTTTTGCAGATCACAACACAGCACAACATGAAAGTTGAAGTAAATAATGTTTAAGTGTACACAATGTTTTGAGGACAAATCACATTCGAGCCATAGGTATCAATGTCTTTTGAACGATCGATTATCTAAAATACGTCGAAATGATGTCTGAGTACTAAAAGCGAACCACGACCAATTACAGATGTTGAATATCGAGAGATCGTAGGCAGAGTGAAAATATTGGTCTGCGGAGGTTGGCGACAAAACAATAGACACGAAATTTTAAAAATTTATTCAATGGATTTTGCAGCTTGTCAACACTGTTGGCAATTTCCTTTTTTTTGTTGATTTATTTAATCTTAAAGAAATATTTAAAGTAGACAAAATTCAAATGGCTTCTTTCTAGCGCCATTGCAAGTTGTTGTGACGTACTGTCTCAAGAATTCTGAGAGTCCAATAGCATTGCCGTTTCACGTCACAAAAGTACGCCACAAAGAGCGCCAATATTATAGAGCAAGATCCCAGGGCCGTCAGACGTTACTTATTTTTGAACGAACGAAATGTGTACGATTGAGTAGTGTTAGTATGTACTATGTTCGCCTGCCTACCTGCTAGCTCGACCAGATGACCATTCTTCAGATATTAGGGAATCAAGGTACGTAAAAACACTACTCACTTAGTTGAATTGCCAGTCTACAGGTATATTTCTCTAACCCATGGTGGGTTCGTGGATGGAGTCACTAGCTATCACCCCGGAGCTCCGAGTTCATATCTCGTCTCCAACAATTTTTTAATTTTAAACCCAGCAGACGCATCACACTAAGGTCAGCCATCTCGGTTGGAAACGGCTTCGACTTTGGGAGGATATTTGTTCAAAAAAAAATTTAAAAGAAAACAGAATTTGGTAAATAAAAGATTTTGTTAAGATTTCCTCATAAGTAAAATTCCAAGGCCTTCAGAGATAACTTATTTTTGAAAAGATGAAGACTCCGGTTCTGAGTGGTGTCTCATGTATTTTTAATACCTGCGTGCTTGTGGAGTTCACTCTGTGACACCTGGCAGGTACCAGGTAAGGTATAATTTGTAGAATATCACTTTGAAGTAATTTGTGGAGCTTTAAAGCGTATGACAAATGTTCTGGTCTATGGAATGCGTCTGACACTTTTTAAATTACTTCTGAGTGATACTCTAAAAAATACATATAAAAATCAGCCATACAAAGTAAAGTTAAGTAACCCTTATTTTTAGTTACCTTTCTCACCTGGTACCTGCCCAGGTATCACAGAGCGAACTCCACAAGCACGCAAGTATTAAAAGTACATGAGACACCATTCAGAACCTAAGTCTTCATCTTTTCAAAAATAAGTTATGTCTGAAGGCCCTGGGATTTTACTTATAATCTTTTATTTACCAAAATTGTTTACTTTTAAATTTCTTTTTGAACAAAAATCCTCCCAGAGTCGAAGCCGTTTCCAACCGAGATGACTGACCTTAGTGTGATGCGTCTGCTGGGTTTGAAAAAAAAAATTGTTGGAGACGAGATTTGAACTCGGAGCTCCGGGGTGGTAGCTAGTGACTCTGTCCACGAACCCACCATGAAAAATATCTGTAGACTGGCGATTTAACTAAGTGAGTAGTGTTTTTACGTACCTTGATTCCCCAATATCTGAAGAATGGTCATCTGGTCAAGCTACCAGGCAGGCATGCGAACATAGTACATACTAACACTACTCAATCGTACACATTTCGTTCGTTTAAAAATAAGTAACGTCTGACGGCCCTGGGATCTTGGACTATTAGTATCTTTGAAATTTTCTAATTTTCAGAAACGAATGGGAATGGCTATAATTGAAATTTGACTCAAAAATATTTTCTGGGTTCATTTATATATGCGTTGTGTATTTTAAAGCATATTTGGAGCGATAATATTTTTTTGTGTTTTCGCCTATTATACAGTGCGGCTCACTATAGTCCAATATCATTACGGATGGCTCGAAAGTTCTACAAGTATATTTCCACATGATAAACACCATTTTATTTTCCATAATTGGTCATAGTATAAAAATACAATATCAAGATTTGAGAGAGTGCAGCAAATATTAAAAAAAATAAACTATTATAATGCTAATGTAGTTTTTCTGAAATGTATGGCCTCGTTGATATTCTTCACTTAATGTCTGCTTTTTATATTAGCTACAATATTTTATAATTGAATTTTTATTACTATGGTTATTCAATCGTAAGTAACTAAACAAAAATCCATAATTTATTTGAATAGACACATACAAATTGTAATTAGTTTCCGAAAAATTCCAGTATTCATCGGGCAAAGGCATTCGACATACTTCTGAAAAACGCAAAGATTAGTCTTATGAATGATTTACAATACAAATGACTATTTCGAATAGCGTCCATGAAATTTTCGTGACAGTTTTGTTAATTAAGTATGCAACCTACTAAAATACTTCGCTCAATATTCGGAATCGAATTCTTGAAAACAACTTGCATTTCGAAATACGATTTAATTGAATTTGATAATTTTCATGGACTTTCATGGACAACGGGATATTGAAGAATGTGGATTCAGTATGACTGAAAATTATTCAATGTTAAATAAATTTGATATACATGTTTTACTTTTTTCCTTCGATAAAAGTGCAATCATGGTCTTGTGTTTGGGGTTTTCGTTTGATTTCGTTTATTCCTTCTCAGTTGACAATTTTAAAATTATATTGAAAGTTGTCATAGTACTAAAATTAAAACGCATAAAAATAACACAACAATTAAAACTTAAAATTCAACAACTATACCTACATTCATTGAGATATTTAGGCACTGAGTAGTAACACGTTTCTATGAGAAACTGTTTCAATGATTTTTTGAATACACATAAACTGTTAACAGGGAATATGCATAATTTATTTTTATTTGTTTAATCAATTTTTTACTTCGTTACAACATAGTAAAAAATATAAATACGGTTGAAAGTCTTGGAATTAATTTTTAAAATAATATATAAAATACCGATTGAATTTGACCTATTTGAACGCCTCCATTTTCGCGTCACATAGCGCTATCAGTGTTGTTCTTCTTCAGTGTCGTTCGTTTTGACGTACTCTGATTGCTCTACTTGCTTGAAGTTGATATTTTATAAAAGAGTAAGACAAATGCAGTACAAGTGTTAGATAGAGATGAACATATGTGAAAGTGATCTCGATCAACCAGAGCAGTCTTCAATGAACAAGCCTTTCTATAGTTATGGCCATTGACACTATTGACAGTTATTAATTAGGTTAGGAATTTGCAGTTTTAATCGCTATTACGATAATGGAAAATACTAAAAAACTATCTTATAGGTATTGTTTAGTACCGGAATGCCAAAACACAATTATAAGTACACCAAGTTAAGTATTTTTTCTGTTCCAAGAGATGCGAAAATACGTAAACAATGGTCTAAGGTTATGAGAAGAGGCGCAGTATCTCCAATATCACATTTACATTGTTGTGAAGATCATTTCAATGTATTTCGATAGTTAACATGAAGTGAATTGATCAGAAGTAAGTTTTGTATGCATAAATGTTTTGTATATACCTGCCTCACCTAAATTACAAAAGGAAAACTATCATTTGATAAACTATTACTACTTATCAGTTCCGGTATTGTCGGATTGTGCTTTGACAAAACCGCTTTCAGTCATTTCTCTTGATAATTTACAATTGTCACAATACTAAAATCGAACTATGTAATGGAAAACACTACAAATATATAAATAAAAACAAATTTTCTATGAATATCAACAGATAAATTTCATAACGTGCAATGTGACGTCATTCTTCGTTTCGACCAATGGTGATGCGTTTCGCAAATTTGAATTCCGCGCGCTTATCATGCACTTTTTGATTGAAGTTTTATGGAGTTAAATACAAACTAAATGATAAACTAATGGTTTAGGTGTAATTTCGAGACAATAAAGTATATGTGGTAAAAAAATCAAGTAAATTTAAATCACTTGCATATTCCCTATTTTATATTAGGTGGAAGATTATTGAACAATCTAGGGCCCATGTGATTTAGAGATGATTCAGTATTACTTAAAATTATTCACTATTAGATAAATTTGATATACATGCTTTATTTTTTTTTTAGAAAAAAATGTTGAAATATTTCGTAGTAACCTATTTCTAACATACAAACATCGTTATTGTACAAATTCCTTCGATAAAAGTGCAATCATGGTCTCGTGTTTAGGGTTTTCGTTTGATTTCGTTTATTTTTTCTCAGTTGACAATTATAAAATTATATTGAAAGTTGTCACAATACTAAAATTAAAACGCATAAAAAAACACAACAATTAAAACTTAAAATTCAGCAACTACCAACATTCACTGAGATATTCAGGTACTGAGTAGTAACACTTCTATGAGAAACTGTTTAAATGATTTTTTCAATACACATAAACTGTTAATTTTTACATGAGGTGGAAGTTTATTGAACAATCTAGGGCCCATGTAATTTAGAGATTAAGAGCTCAACTTTAACCTGACTGATAATTATGCACATCATCATTGGGAGTGAATTTATGACATGGCACTGCTAATATTCCAAAGTTTTGAAACAGTAATTGTGAGAATGAGTGAGAGTAAGACACTCGTGCCATGCTGCGAATAATCTTTTTTTGTGCTATGAACACTTCAGAAATCTTCGTAGACATACCCCACAATAATATACCAAATCTGAGATGAGAGTCAACATAAGCATAATAAAGAGTTATTAACTGGTTTTTACTTGAAACATCTCTCACGTTCCTTTATACGTAGTTTATAGAGTGAAGCTTTGAGACAATATGTCCGCATTGTGCTTTCCAGTCAAGGTGCTCAATATAAAGATCAAGAATAGTATATTGTGCAACAAGTGCAGAAAAGTGCTAATTTCTCACGAGTTTGAAAAAGTTGCGGCACGAGCGCAAGCGAGTGCTGCAATTCAAACGAGTGAGAAATTGCATTTCTGCTCGTGTTACACACTATACTTTTTCTACAACACCCTTTTTGCTAAAAATAATACTATACTATAAGACGGAATGAAATGTCAGTGACTCATTCTTATATTTTCCTCTTGAAGTTGAAGGTAGAAAATTCAATGACAATGAATTAACTTGTTCTCTTAGATCTGGCGGAGTATTTTCAATTTCAGAACTGTCGCTATCCATTTTAGTTCAATCTCTTTAAAAAATGACGGGACAAGAATATTTTACGAATATTTTATGCTTGACGTTTGTTGACATTCAAATGATTCGATAGATGTTGCTCCGTTGCCTAGCAATGGATAGTGTGTATGTGGGTATTTGAGACAGCAGTAGTGATGTCTATGATTTTTGTTCAGAATATTATGAATTTGTACAACAATTTCCCTCATATTATATAAACCAATAGACTTTGTCTATTCATTCTTGAAGTTGCCTGATCGAATATCCCTTCGAAATGCAGAATTTTCAAAATATACTTGCACCTTTGAAAAATTTTGGCACAGAAATGTCACTTTGTGGCACAGAAATGTCACTTTGCGGCACACTAATGTCAAATTTCAATTATTGTGAGAAATAATCATGTTTGCGAACGTAAAACTATGCAGAAAAGCATTTTTTGGAGTGTGGTTGTAGAAAAATTTCATGTCCCATTATAGCTGGATAGAGGCTTTCCATTCACATTGATTTGTATTGAGTTACATTGATTTTGCATGTTATGAAATCTGTATAATGTTGTTTTATCTACATTTAAGTGAAGGTCATTCTCATTGAAAAAGTAATTTTTTGCATCACGTCACGTAACTTTTCCTTTCTGATGTTTGTAGGAGTTGATATTATTGAGGAGCAATCGTCTGCATAGGCAGTATACTTACCTGAGTGAATACTCTGATCAATATCAGTCACATATAGTGTGAATAGTTTAGGGCCCAATATTGAACCCTGGGGGAATTCCCCCTCAGTAGTTCTCAACTGTGAATGAAAATTCTGAGACATGATATCAATGTTCCGGTTAATGCTAAGAAACTGTTTACGATTTTGTATAAAGGACCTTGATTCTCGGAAACCATGTTGATTTTCATGTATAATTTCAAATTATTTAATGATACTCTTGAGACGGTCTATAAAAGAGTATTTAAATACTTTGAAAAGTGAAAGGCATCCGAAGTTAACAATGTTCAAGTCTGTTTGTTGTTTCACTTGCACATCTTCACACTTGGGTCTTCTTTTTCATGGTGATTTTCGTCAAACGGTGGGGCTGGAGCAGCGATACAAAATATTATTGGATTTCGCTTGTTGCTATTCATGAGGCTGGGGTTGGGCAATAATTAATTGGCCTTAATGAATTATCTCCTATGTTCCTTTCATCGAGAGATTGCCCTTAATAATTTTGGAAAAGTAAAGTGTGAATGATGAGGTATCACATAGAAGGAAATTTGGACCAATGTTAATGATAATTACACCAATTATCTCTTCAAAAGATGATAATGACTCATAAAATCGAAATGACAATGTTGTTCTTACACTTTGAAAGTGTTCCATCCGCCAACTTAGTTGTTCCAGTTTTACTAAATACTGTTGGGAAAGTTGAGATGACGGGACCTTACTTCTCTTACGTGGGTTCTGAAACTACTTATAAGGGACATTAAATAATTAATTAAAATATTATGCCGCCGGCCTTGAGAATGCAAAGTGGACAGATAGATTTAAAAATCAAAGCTTTTCTCATGATTATATTCAAAAGGGGGTTTATTAGATGGATTAATAGAAAATAACTGTCGCCATCGCTATTATATTCAAAAGGGGGTTTATTAGATGGATTAATAGAAAATAACTGTCGCCATCGCTATTAGATTGACGACTTCTGGATAGATGTATTACTTCCGTGCAAATAATCTACTAAAACAAATTTTCAATAGCACGGGCACGAGCAAGGAAAAAATAAATTATTTTCTCTCACGAATAGGAAAATCCTGTAATGTTCAAAGAACATCGTAAGAGCTCAAGGGAAAATAAGTGGAAACTGGTGTTATTCTAGAAAGTCTGCAGGATGTATGCCTCATGGAACACCTTCGCCGTTCTTTGGAAGAACTAGCCCTAGGAAAAAGATGGTCGGCATGTTTCCAGAGTGACGACAAAGGGGCGTGAAGACTGAGCGCATCGGGTCAGTCTTGATGGGACCGCTGACAGTGGAATGATTGATGATCAGAAGAGCGTCCATGTAGATATCTATAAAATAGACACAGATCGCCAACCTCTCTCCGATGTTCCAAAGAAGTGAGCGAGCTTGTGAGCAAAGCATCTCCGAAGAGACGAATGGCTCTTTTTTGAATAGAATTTTGAACTTTCAGTGTATATTTAGGGGCTGCAATCCATATATCTGATGTAACGGCCAGAGTTTCACCAAATTTTTCAATAGTTTGTTACCATATACAGGGTGGCCCACCTATCCATGCTCGGACCATTGCTGCTAGGCTGATGAAAATGGAGGACAATATTTGATCGGAACTTATTGATTGGACACTTGGTGTGCTACTCTCTAAAATAATTTTCAAGTATACAGAGTATATCATAAATCCGGGACACAACATTTGGTCTCTTTTTTGAATGGATCACCCTGTATATTCTTTCATTTTCTGAATCTGCTTCATGTGAGCTTCACAAACCATTTTTATTTTCGGGGATCAGACGCCAAGATATTCACATTTTAATAAAATTTTACGAAAAATCATAGACGACAAACAAAATTCAACAATGCATTATTATGAGAGATCAATGAAAGAATCTGGGTATGCAAGTACCCAAGCTTTGTGCCAAAACATACATAATTGGGGGGGGGGGAAACTTGAAAATTGGGCGCGGTGCGCCCGGAATATTTTGGGGAGGTGGTATAGGGGGGAAAATAACCTGAAATTCGGACGCGAAGCACCCGGAACATTTTGGGGAGGTGAAGGGGAGGGGGTAAAATAATAAAAAATCTGGGTGTGATACGCCCGGAAAATTTTGAGGAGTGCAAATGGGGGGTAAATAATCAAAAATCAAATCAAATTTTTTATTTCATGATGAGAACAAATTTCATGGGAACTTTTTGTATATTTGTTTGAGGACAATAAAACTGTTTATGTTCATTTCTTAGATATCTCGTTTCGTTTTCGAGTTTTTGGTGTTATTTATAAAAAGTCCTTAATTTTTCGATTTTGTATCAAAAAATTCAATTTCCTAGCGAAACGCCTGAAAAACTTGGGGTGAGGGAGGAAATGGGTGGTAAAGAATAAAAAATCCGCGCGCTTTGGGAGGGGGGAAAGGGAGGAATCAATATTCCGGTCGCGAAGCGCCTTGTAAATTTTGGGTTGGGGGACGGTGGAAATAACCTAAAATTTGGACGCGAAGTGTCCGGAAAATTTTAGGAAGGTAGGGGAAAGGGGAAAATAGCATAAAATTTCCGGGAATTTAGGGGAGAGGGTAAATAATAAAAAATCAGGTCGCAAATCGCCCGGACGATTATGGGAAGTGGGGGGATAGGGAAAGTTAAATGAAATTCGGGCTCGAAGTGCCCGGAAAATTTTTGGGTGCGGGGTAGGGGGGAGATGAAGAAAAATCCGGGCAAACAAAATAATATCTGTGATTTGTACCAGAAATTGCTAATTGCAGCAGGTTTAGCGACTGTTTCTTCATTTGTTTTTGAAGTAATTAAGAAACTTCATTTGAAGTTTTTGTAGACCTGTTGAAGGACTACGATTTTTCTTTAAATTAAATTAGATTAAAATGTGAAAATCTTGGCAACGTTGCACCTGATCCGTGAAAATAAAAATGATTTTTGAAGCAATGTGATAGGTCTGTAGTTGCTAGGTAGAGTCTTTTTCTAATGTTTCATTGCACAAATAGAAATATATGAGAAAACTTTCATGTAATTTGAGCGACCAGCCAACTTTAATGATTTTCGAAATCTCAATACAGGGCCAACGAAAATATAAGTCAAATATTAACTAAAGCAAAATATTTTATATTCCGTTACAACAGTTACACAACATAATGAAAACTAATTAAAACCGCCAACAAATAACTTCTTTCAGTAAAAGATTGACAATACCTACCAAGACAGTTGTTCACAATGGCATTTTCAATTAAAATAATGCGATAACCATCCAATTAGTGCATATACGAAAGTACTAATAATCCTTCAACTTGTAAAGACGGAATCATTCGTTTCTAGCTGATCACTGAATTAAATTCTGGGAACATATCCGGTATTTTCTATACCTACTTTCTAATTGTAGTTTCAAACCAAACCCTTCGTCTTTAAGTTTATTTAAAACAAGTTTACAAGTTTGAAACAGTGAATTTCAGTAAATAAGTACGTGAGTTAGAAGTTTAATGTGTTTTTGTATTTAAAAAATTTGCACATCAAAATACTGCCGATTTTTTCTATCGGATTTGTTTTTATTATGCTCAAATATCTACCTACGTAATTATTTATTCTGTCCGCAATATTCAAATTCTTTTGTTGTGAAGCCCAAAATCGTTTTGCCACCTAGTGCGCCCATATACAGAGTATTTTCAATTTGGTTATATTTATGGGAGTATCGAAAACAATGAAAATTAATTATAGGCATGGTTGAATTAGGATGAGAATAAACACAGAGAGCATATTCTCGCAGAAATTTCGACATACTTTGACACGATATAAAATTGAATCTTTGACGTTTTTGCAGCATTAGCTAAAATTTGAAATGAACTCACTGTTGTCGTTAGGTGTATAGAGGAAAGTAACAGGTTGTAGGTATAGTAAATGGGCAAAATTTCTGAAATATTTGGACATTAGTGAATCATTGACACAATAACAAAATTAATAACACTTTCTTACTGAGCATAAGATGTAAAGTTCAAATAAAAGTTTTGTTCATACGAATTAAAAAATAATATCTGGCGTTTCATTAATTATTGAGACCATTCCTTAGATTAAAGAAACATGAGATATAACATAATCAAATGCATAGCCTGCTAATTTCCCCTGATATCCCTACTCCTGAGGAAAGCCAATCAAATCGTTTATCCCCTCTGTACCTGCTTCGAATTATGTGATTACCTGTCAAAGTTTGTCTTTTTGAGGTTATATTCAGTTTGAAGTGAAATTTTGTTCAGCAATAAGTTTTATTTTGTGTCTATCGTGAACTGTTTTAATCAAAAATGTCACGGTGTGTTTTGAATCAATGCAATGTATTGCAGTTTACACGAATCTGTTCATCTATTCCCGTAAGTTTGTTATGGATTTAGGGGGAATAGTCAGGGTATCACAGGAATGGTCAAGGTACCAGGGCCGTATTTCTCTCACTGTCGAAGTTATCAATTCATATTTACGTACCCAACTGGTTATACCACGCTGATATTTTCGTTTCGACCCTTAGGGGAAATTGTATTCCATTAGAGACTATTTCAATTATGGCACCTAGTGAAATAATATATAAATCATGTGGCAGGGAAATGATAACGGTGGTAGATGGTGACACAGAACTAACAGATATTTTTCATGACAATGTATTCGGTACCAATTTGACAGAGTATAAAAAAGAAGGAGCCATATACCGGGTGCCCGCGAAAAGTGGCTCGCCCTATAACTTTTTTGTTTTAGAAGATAATGGGATGAAATTTGGAGGATCTATATAAGACAATACTTTAACTGCATCTTTTGACGTTCTACTAATACTAGTATATTGTAGTGAAATGAATACTACTTCTACAAGTAACTCAACTTCATACAACTTCCGGTTTAACCAGAACTTTTGATTTTTAAATGAGTTAGTGAATACAACCATGTGTTAATTGTCACTTTTTGTAACCGAATTTTATTTTTATTTCGAAATTTATTTTTTATTCTAGATGGCAATGGATATCTTCAAATCAGTAATTTCAGTCCTAAACTTTTGATAATAATACAACTTCACTCTTTTTGATCGAAATGTAACAGTAAAACGTGATAAATGATACATATGGTTGTATTCAGAATGTCATGTGGAGACAAAAGAGGTGAAAATATACTGAGTGTCCCATTTAATAATCGAAAGTTTAAGTCACTTCTGGTGAAACCGGAAGTTGTATGAATTGGAGTTATTCGTCAAAAACGCAGTTTTGTCTGTCGATACGTCGTTAATCGTATCTGAAAAAATGGACTCCTTGCGTGATAAATGCATTGAATGAATGGTTCTCAGCAAATTATTTGTTTCACTATACTTCGAAAACTCAAGCACTGAGGTTTTACCACGTCCAAAAAGAATGTAATGAGCTGTCACTCCAATCCAACGAATCGAATCCATCGATTTCAAGTAATTTCGATCAAATTTTTTTTCCTGGATCACGAATAGATAAAAATCTCAACTGGAAGGCTTACTCCAATTATCTGATCTCAAAGTTGAATTCGATTGCCTCTCTATAGATGGAAGGAATAATTTGAAAGATGGCAAAAATTATTGAAAAACTTGTGAACAAAAAGGCTCAATTTATTCCTCATTACTCATAAAATCAGTTCGGATTCCAAGCTAAAAAGAACACCCAAGATGCAATTTTTTCCTTCCTGTATGAGGTATATTCAGATATAAATTCCGGAGATGTAGCTGCAGCAGTATTCTGTGCGAGGGAGTTACTTTGGAATGATTCGAGTCTTATATAACTGGCCGTAGTCAATTCGTAAAGAGCGATACTATTTAAAAATATATTAACATAGATTCTGGAGTGCCACAAGGATCGGTTTTAGGACCTACTCTTTTTCTTGTATATATAAATGGAGTATACACACTTCTGGAAAAATTACCTTATTTGCAGACGACACCACAATTTTATGGCATAGTAAAACTGTCAACGATTTGAATAATAAGATACTCAGAGACATAAATACAATCAAATTATGGTGCAATGCGAATCTACTCTTGTTTAATATAAGAAAAGCAAATATAGTAGCTTTCAAATGTATTCTTGATGATATGCCTCTAGAAAATGAGATGATTGAAAATAAAGATTGCTCAAAATTTTTGGGTCTTTTCATTGACAGCAAATTGAAGTTTGAAGGACACGTCAAATAACTGAAGAGTAAAATCTCCTCAGGGTGCAGTACAATGAGAGTTATTTCAAGGGAGCTTAGTACCGTCACAACCTTGACCGCATATTATGCATTAATAGAATCTCAACTGAGATGTGCTATACCTTTCTGGGGAGTATGTAACTCCAGTCTGCTGGATTCAGTACTCAAATTGCAGAAGAGGGCCATTAGATATATGTTCAAATTAGGACTACGCAATTCATGTAGGCAATTATTTGTAGAGAAAAAGATATTGACAGTAGTGGCTCTCTTCGTTATGGAAACTGTATGTCTTATACACAAACATATTTAAAAAATTTAAAATATTTCATCGTGTCATAATACTCGCCAAAAAATCTAAAAATTATTTAAAATTACCCTTACCTTCCTCATCCCTGGCAACGGACTCCATTTTCTATAACGGCGTCAAGATATATAATCAGTCACCGTCTCATTCTAGAGAGAGCCACGATAGTATTGAAAGATTTAGAAATATGTTAAAAAACTACTCGTGAGCAGACCCTATTATAGTTTGCAAGAATTTTACAATGACAAATTTTAATGAAAAATGTGAACTGTATTTCTAATTTGTGATTTTCATTGTTGAGGCATTATTTGTTTACTCACTTTTATTTTATTATATACTTGTTTATAGCGACAGCTGATACGTCGAAAAATTGACAAAATGTTCAAATAACATTTTTTGTATTGATATTTTATTCATTTATTAATGTGTAACTATATATGTATATATATATATAAATATATATATATATATATATAATATATATATATATATATATATATATATATATATATATATATATATATATATATATATATATATATATATATATATATATATATATATATATATATATAAATAAGGATGGATTTAGCGAGGGGCAATATATGAAAATATAAGTAAAAAAGTTATTGGGTATAACCCTCAAAATGTTGTGCAACCGTAGACACGTGTTTCGAGCTTAAGCTCTCTTCAGTACGGTAAAATCAAGTGCGAAGATGTACAACACTTGGATGTAAAAATAGAAACAAAGGAAGTCAACAACAGGAAGCCAACCACACATTTGTGGCATCGGTTAGAAGACCTTGTATTCACAAGGCAACAAATGTGTGGTTGGCTTCCTGTTGTTGACTTCCTTTGTTTCTATTTTTACATCCAAGTGTTGTACATCTTCGCACTTGATTTTACCGAACTGAAGAGAGCTTAAGCTCGAAACACGTGTCTACGGTTGCACAACATTTTGAGGGTTATACCCAATAACTTTTTTACTTATATATATATATATATATATATATATATATATATATATATATATATATATAAATATGTGTTTGTGTATATAAATATGTTTGTTACTGTGCGTTCGTATCTTTGTATTGTTTATCTTAAAGAGCGACGGCTGAAATATGAAAAATTGGCTAAATGTTCAAATAACATTTTATAGGTACATTTATTTTATTTATATTTTACATGTTTGTGTGTATTTCATCTTTGTGTTATCTTTGTTTATCTTTAACTTTGTCAACAAAAACTTGTTTTTTTCGACAATAAAGAATATTTTGATTTGATGTTTCGGGTGAAAATTAGATGAGATATAAGCCCATCGTTAGTATACAGTTCAATTGTTGATGACTCTATTTACGTCAATTCCAGCTAATGCCAAAGCTGATAATCCTCTAGGTAATTAATAAGCCGAGGGAAATCAGCCGATCCGCGCTTCATTATAATTTTCTCCGTCGATTTCGGTCTACAAAGGATATATTATCATAATGCCTTCCCATATAATTAATTAACACCGAATCTCTAATTACTCTCACTTGTCCGTATGGAATTACCCACGTAATTGCTCTAACTTTTTTTTCTTTTCCGGTGCGCAGAACGACCAGCTGAAGGAAGCCCTCGAGGCGGAGAGGAGGGGCATGGGAAAATACCTGATTCGAGGAAGAAGACTGAACGACAATCTAGATTGTATGGAAAAACAGGTAGGGTAATTTAGGCGTTGCACGCATCACTTCTGATTCATCGAGCTGTTGCGGCGATGAGACGAATTTTTAATGAGTGCGTCAAGGTTGCCGGATCGGTTTTTCGTGTTTATCGCGAGTTGCCGGGGCGCCATTGCCGGAGAAAGTTGGTGGTTATTTAATCAAAGGTCAAAGTTATTCATTATTTTTTTTTATATTTGAATTATTAATTAATCTTCATTAAAAAAGTCAACGTGTCTTGTTGGTAAAAATGAAATTTCATAATAATTTTATTTTCAACGCATTGACAAATACAAGATGATTGGTTATTCGAATCTTTCGTTGCAAAGGTTCATATTCATACAACATATAGTGTGTCAATTAGTCAATTTGAATACGTACCACCCCGAATATTTCGGCAGTCATAGAAAATATACAAAACACGTCAATTCTTTTTCAAGGGGGACCTTTTGTAGGCTGGTTTTTATTTCATTTAAATTGCATCAACTCTCTAGCGTTGTTGAATTAAATAGGCAGAGTGATCCCTCATTTTGAAGAGTGGCCAACTATCTTTTAAAAAATACTACATTCTTGACTTTTCTTTTCATACTTTTGGAGAAATCAGGTGGAGAATGTAAACAAGTTTAGGTAACAAGTGTTTTGCAATAAAACAAATGATATAAACTTTAAAAAACTTCAAACACTTTTTTAAAACAAGCTTTTATTACAAACTAGTGAACTATAACGTTAGAATTTTCCACCCTGCTCCTCCACAAATTTTCTTCCCATTTTCCCTTTCTACCACTACCCCAATTTTTCCGTGCGCTTCGCAACTAGATTTTTGATGATATACTCCCCATTTCCATCCTCCAACTCCCCAAATTTTAATATATTTTCTTAAAATTATTAACTTGGAAAAATGTTAGTGAAATGAGTTGTCGAAAAAATGTGTATAACCAGTTTCATCGTCCTCAAACAGATCTACGAAAAATGCGCATAAAATTGGTTCATATTTAGAGAAAAAAAATTGATGTGAAAAAATTTAGCGTTTTTTTTCAAACACGAAAACGAAACGAAATATCGAGAAAACATATAACAGTTTTATTTTCCTCAAAAAGGTCTACAAAAAGTTACCATAATTTTTTTTTCTGCTAAAATCAGCTTTTGAGTTTTTTAAATATGAATTAATTGGTTTTTGGGGATACTGATTCTAAATCTGATAGAAAAAGTTATGTAAAATAAGCCGAATCCCGATTCTAAAAAAAAAAAAAATTCTAAACCACCCAACACCGCACGCCATTGGTAAATGTTCACTATGTCAAATACTTAATTTTTGTAACATTCAATCACTACCAAATTTTCAAGAAAATCGCATTATTATTAACTGAGAGTTTATGGTGTATTCATGAAAATCGGGGCACGCTCTATTATACAGTGTGACCAAGTGTGCAATATATGGAATTTTAAAAAATTAATTTCACAACCAAAATACAAATATTGCCGAAAGTTGGTGCATGTTCGATAATCATTAATCATACTACAAAAAATGTAAAATTTTTACAAGAGTAAAGTACCCTTATTTAAGAAAGTCCAACAAAATGTTAATTGGCAAAGTTTTTTACTATTAAAAGTTATGCCTAAATACTAAAACATGGCCTCCTAGAAATGTTTTAATTTTTGTTAAACATCAATATTTTCCCAATTTATGTTATTTTTTATATTCACCCTAAACACTTCCATAAATCAATCACCATCAAATCAATTGCGCACAATTTTGTTCAAATTGAAGCCTATTTGAGAAATAAACTTTTTTTCAATTCACAGGATAGTAAATTCAACTTTTAACAAGACAAAACTTTAGTAATGATAATTGATTGATTGATTTCCTAAAAAAATCTAAGTTATGCGTGATTGATTTACAAAGTATTTAGGGTGAATTTATAAAAAAAAAATTGGAAATTATTGATGTTTAAAAAAAATAAAAAAAAAATCTTATTTTGGCATAGCTTTTAACAGTAAACAACTTTTCCCAATAACATTTTGCTGCATTTTCTGAAATAAGGGTACTTTACTCTTTCACAATGTATGCTGTTTGATTTGCAACCATTCTATTGGTGCACCTAATATGATTATCGAACATGCACCAACTTTCGGCAATATTTATATTTTGTGACACTAAGGTAAACACGATTAAATTTCCACAGATTTATTGTCTTCGCGACATGTTTCGATACACTGTATCTTTTTCAAGCGAATGTAATACATTAAATTATTCTACCTTGAACATTACTTAAATACCTTTCTTAACAATTGAGGTAATTAGGAGCTACCTATGATAAAAATAAAATTGACAATACAATGTAGGTAGATACCTGGAAATCTCAAAACATATCTACTACTTAATTAGTTGAAAAGGTTCAACAAAGGGGAACTATTAAGGTCCAATTGATCATTTAGTAAACAATTCGAATTTTTCAATTTATTAATTTCCAAGAATTCTAAATAATTAAGTCTAATACCTTTATTTTCAACATGAAGGATTTCAAAGTTTTCATCGAAGTCATGGTCTTCTTCCAAAATATGATTGGCATATGTTGAATGTGTTTTATTATTTACATAATTCATACGGTGCTCACGTACACGGCTTTTGAATGGTCTACCAGTCTGGCCTACATATACTTTGGAACAAGAACCACAATTCAATTTATAAACTCCTGATTTTTAGATTTTTGTGTTTTATCTTTATTATTTTTAATAAACCTTCCCAACGTGTTATCTGTTCTGAATGCTACTCTTAAATTTTGTTTTTTCAAAAATGACTCTATTTTTTCTGAAACGGGCCCTGATAAGTTAATGTTCTGTAATTATTGTCAAGGTTCCTCATAGTGGGGTACACTTCTTGGATAGCCTTTCTATGTAATTTTTTAGCAAGAATATTCTCTATTAATTTGACTTGATATCCATTGTTAACTGCTATCTGTTTTATAATATTTAATTCTTTGCAGAAGTTTTCTTCAGAAAGAGGAATATTAACTAATCTATGTATCATACTATGGTATGCTGATATTTTATGTATATATGGATGTATCGAATTATTATGAATGGTGATGTCAGTATGGGAAGGTTTATGAAAAATAGAAAAATGGTGTTTGTTGTTGGTTTTACCTATTGTCAGATCTAAAAAATTTTATGATTTTTCTACTTCTATTTCTATTGTGAATTTAATGTTTGGGTGAATAGTGTTAATATATTTATGAAAGGTGTCTAACTGTCTGTTGGTACCTTTAAAACAAACTATAATGTCATCCACATATCTGTACCAATACAAAAACTGTTGCGAGAGTGGGTGCTTGTGGATTATTCCTTCAAGGTTGTCCATGAAGATATCTGCCAGTAGCGGACTCAGCGGATTTCCCATGATCATTCATATTTCTCTGGAGAATCAATTCCGACAATTCAAAAATTGGGCCACAGGAAGAAAGCCGTTTTGAGATGGACTTAGTAGGTTATGTTTATTTAGAAAAGAAAGCATTTTGTTGTAGATGCATTTTTCAAACACTTTACACATCACTGTAGGTACTGTAATTATTCGGTAGTTCTCCATAAAAAGGTGATTACCTTTTTTATCTCGGAATTAGCTAAAATGAAAATTTCCGTAATAGTGGCCCTTCTACGCCTTCGTTTCAATACATCCTCGTAATGTGAATCTGCTCATAGGTAGAGCAACGATTATTTTTTGAGGAGAGAAGTGCTCCACAACACAACTTGACTGACTTTTCCGCGAATGAAATGATCGAATGCATGTTCAAGCAATTGTTCTCAATCCGGCAACCTTCATGTCGTTGGACATGTTACAATGCAGATCCATCACATTAGTATTAAAATGGTAAGGTAACACATTGAGGTTACGTGTGGATTTGTTTTTTAATCGCGTGCTTTCACAATTTTTATGTTCTTCGTTGACGACTGTCAGGGGAACAGGAAAAATTCCAGTCATTGTGGATCTCCCAATTCTACTTTTACGAGGATGTTTTCGTCGTTTAACTTGATTTCGCGTATTGCATCACTGATTGTTAATACAATTAATATATGTGTGGGATGTGTTCATTTATTTATTATTGTGCAAATTTTATTCAGAAATCGAAAATTTCTTGTTATGAAACATTAAATGAAAGTAACTAAAAACTCACTTTTATCAAATATGCTGATTAATTCAAGCATAAGAGGTCGTGCGAATTATTTGAAAAATAATTTGCTTGAAATTATGGTGGAATCTGGGAAACTTTTTAAGGTTTTACTTTTTGATATAAAAGTTACAAAACAAATGCAAAATTTACGTTGCCATAAAACACTCTCAGGAAACGCTATTTAAAACACCTGTAAAAAGAATCTAAATATAACGTACAAGGGGAAGATTACGTATTTTTCATTGGATTTAGAACAGAAATATTCAGATACATAATGTAGATATACATGGGACTTACCATCAGAAAATATTTTCGAAGTATACCGGGTACTCGACTAACAGGCTGATTTTTTTACATTCTATTGTTTATTTGAAATAACCCTGACAAGAGCTTTCATAAAATATATTGTTCTTAGCATGTTTCTGTAGAAAAGTAGTCTCGATCAACACTTGCAATTGAGGATTCCACATCACTACGGATCATAGTCTTGAGGAACGAATTTCCCAAATAATGTTTTTGGTAGATTTTGAGTTGAAAAAGGCGTCCATCCAAAATTGTATTTAGTCTGTTATTTCAAATGGGACACCCTGTATTTTATTTTCAAATTGCCCTAAAGAAGACGTTTTCAACAGTATACAAGAATGAATGCCTATGTTACGTGATAAAAAAGTTTTTTGTTAAGTACTAGATATTAATACACATAACCTATAAATTCACAATTAGGCTATCCAGAACACGTGACCACGGCTCTTTAAAAATGGCCGGCTGTAGGCACACATGAATGGTGTTTGTGTTTGGCACTAGCTTCTACTGCTAATAGTTTTGTTTAGTTGTGATTTGAAATGTTATTATGGCTGTTTTAACTAAAAGTGATTTATTTATTATCATTAGAACGAGTAAACAAAGACACTGCATCGATCTATAGAGACAAAAGGAGAGTGATAAAGTGCATGGATCCTTTTACTTTCACTCCTTGTGAAATGGACATATCTCTAGATCTTTTCACAACAGTAACGGCATTCGACATTATTACATATCTGCTGTTGACTCATAAACAAGAAAGCCAATGAAGGCCTACAAAAGTTTAACAGGCTATAAATATCTTGAAGCTGGATTTGCCCATGATTGTGAAGCAAGAAAAATGGATGAACATACTGTTGTTGCCAAGGTAGGTACTGATTTTTCGTAATTTATGAACTGTTCATTAATGTTTCCAATTAATTTTCAGATGAGGCATTCACAGCGAATGGATATTCCTTTGTTGAAAGTATAGATTATTTAATAAATTGATGGTTCTCCTGATGCGACGATGTCATGTGGCTGCTATGGAAGTGAAGTGTCCATATTCATTAAGGAATATTTATATGGGGCAGTATTCAAATTTAAAAACCTCAACTATAATAAGCGGTGGAATTGCAATTACCCTAAAACGTGACCATGCTTATTATTACCAAACTCATTTACAAATGAAACTAACTGAATGAAAATACTGCGATTTTGTGATTTGGTCACCCAAAGGATATATGTTCATGAGTAAATTTTCCCAGATGAATAATTCTGGATAGTTGATTTCCCAAAGGTGTACAATTTTCGTAAAGTAGTTGTGCTACCTAAGTTTCATAAAAGGAAGACATTTTTTAGAGTAAAGATGGTGTCTTTGTGAAAAGGTGAGGATGGCCGAGTTATGCTGCAGTGTGAAAATGATATCTGTGAAATTCTATTGGACCCTATAGGACTGTCCGATGTACCAAAAAACCCCTGGATTGGTTCTCAGTGCATGAAGTTATGACATTTATCTATTTTATTTTCAAATCTTCATTGGATTGGTCGTTTTTTTACACACCGAGTATCAGATTTCGCAAAGTAATTTATTTTCACTTGTTACATATTTTTACCTAATAATTTGTTATTTTGTAACATGGAACTATGTATATTAGGGTATCCTACTTAATAAACATCTATATATCTAGTCTTTGATTTAATATACCACATTATCAAAATGTAGCTAGCTAGGAATTTTTAAAAACTTTACTAAGTCGCGATCTCCACGGCTTCCACAATTTACAACATAACACTTTGTAGACATGTTTTTTATTCGGCAAAGTTTCATACAAAAATTTCACTCCAATAGATGAAAATTAACAATAATCAGTCTCGTTCAAACAATAACAAATACAATGTGTGCCTTCAGGCGGCCATCTTGATTTTAGTTTGACAGCATCTTGGATAGCCTAATATCATGTGTAAAATCAGTTTCAAAAACAGATTGTTTGGTTTTGCAAATCTTATATGAGGTATATCTTTGTTCAATATTCCATGGATAGACTTTCAGTGGGAAATCATATTTATTTTTTTACCAATATTAATTTTATTAAAAGAGATTCCTAATAGCTTTGTACACCCTAATAAAAAGAGATAAAAGATCTTATTTTTTCCATCCTTGTTGCCAGGGGACGTACTCTGTGATTGGTCACTGTAATGGCAGGGAGCTCAAATGTCATTTTCTACTGTAGCTGTCTTTTCATTCAAACTTTCCGTCATTATAGTGACCAATCATAGACCCGTCCCCTGTAAACAAGGATTATTATTAGGATGTCCAAAACCATTGAAAATTATTCTATCTTTCTATGAATTAGTATGTATGTGCGCATTTTTTGAAATACGTGAATTTATTGAATATTTCAGGTACAGCAAATGAAGTTGATGGAAAAGTCGAACTGCTCGTTGACGTCCCAATTTCAAAAGGCTGTGGAACACCTCGCAACTTGTACAGTGAAAAAATGCTCTGTTTGTGCATATACGAAGTCAACTTATCGAAAGATATCGCCGAATAATCGTAAATCTGAGTAAGTAGTTCATTTGATATAACGAAAAACTGTTTTTATTTCTTGCTTTGTCAAAAGTCCGATGGATATGCTGGTAGAATGTTGGATTTTAAATAAATGTTTCATTATTTGTCTGTTAATCATCACCAAATGTTCTATCACGTATCTGTCTAAGTTGATTCAAATTGAGAACTTTTGGGGGGTTTAATGTAATTCCAGGAGAGATAGAAAAAAATGTCCCCCACTCGCGAGGCTCGATTTTCAAGAAATGTTGAAGTTTTAAAACTGCATCTTGATATGTCAAGACGTTTTTGAGCTATGGGGAGTTTTAAATAAAGTTGACATTTAAAATTTTCACAAATAGATAAGTCATAGGCTCCATCCCAAAATGCAAACTTTTCAAAAACTCCTGGCAGCTCGAAAACGTCTTGACATACCAAGATGCGGTTGTCACCTTTCAACTTTTCTTGGAAATCGAGCCTCGCAAGTGGGAATCAATTTTTTTTATCTCTCCTGAAAGTACCTTAAACCCCTAAAAGTGCCCAATTCGAACCACCCTGTACAATTGAAAGTTACTTTCCGTGACCATTCGACATTAATAATATTTCTCCAAAACTGAACCACACCACATAATACCGTATTTTCTCGTGACTTTTACTGATATTACTGATTAACTAACTTCTAATTTCTCCTATATGAAAGCATAAAACTCAGCAGCCCAAACACAAAAAGCGTTTTATTTACTCTTCGATCCACTTATTCATCAACATCGATTGTCGTCTGTTGCATCCGGCCCTTGTTGCAGTGGCGGCAGTCACAATTGTTGAATTGTTCAATTGTTCCATTCCAGGAACGTTTCTAAACGATTTGTTTATTTTCTGATGGTATTGTCACTTGATTATCCACATCCAGTGCATATTGTCTTTACTGCAATACCTGCAATTTTGACGATTTATTGTACCGTGTAGGCAAATCGTGGCATCATCGAAAAGTATAATTAGCTTAATGAAACGTGGAATGCGGTTGCATTTTACATTAGTAGGTTTAAGCGTGTTCTGGGCCTCCCCCCACCACTTTCATCATTAACCTTATATCGACCCCCAGGCATCTATCTAGTAATGTTGTTTGAACTTGATGTATGTCAGGTGGACATAGTCAGGGTTTGCGTGTGATATTGAGATGTCATTGGTTATGGTTAGGAAAGACGATCCACCCTGGATAACTCTTGAACAAATGATCGAATGGAAAAATGCGACACTCAAATTCTAGATATGAAATTCTTGAGAGGGTGGTTCTCTAGGGGAGGGGGAAGCCAGGACAGATGATAAATTCATTGTCAAAAATGTCCCTCAAGAATCAAAAGTTGGCATGTCTCAGCATTTTTTCATTCGACCATGTGTTAATTCAGGGTAGATCGTCTTGAGTGGGCCACCCGGTATTGAGGATGCACAAAATTCATAGTGAATAATGTGTGTGACCGTCATGTGTCCTCAAACTCGTTACGATGCGATATACAACACACATTACATAGATGTAGTCAGAAATGTCAAAATTTACTTCGATTGAGATCATCTTCTTGAGTTGAGAAAACTTAATAACGATCGCTGAGAAACTCTGTTGTCTGCTGCAGTTTGACAAGTACTAAGATTTGTATGAATGTTTTAGACGATGTAGTAACTTGATTACTTATATTTCGGACGTCCATCATCTTAATGGTTGAAAGATTTCTATCTCTTTCAAATTTTTTCACAACGTTTCAATTGCTTGAATCCGCAATCGTCTTCTGGTGAATAGTGACAAAATCAGATTCTACGCGACCTTTTTATAGGTCTATAATTAAAGTGTAATTACGCGCGGTCTTGTGGCGCGCGTGGTTTCGCGCTTTTTCTCCCTCCAAAACGGTCCATGAGCGGTTTCTATACGTAAATTGGCTTCTATGTAGGTGGTTTCCATAAATTTCCGTTTGAACCAATGTTCATCTCTATGAAGACCGAAACCGAATTCTCTGGGACGAAGCTAGTGTTCTTCATAGAGAGGAACATTGGTTCAAACGGAAATTTATGGAAACCACCTACATAGAAGCCAATGGTGCCTTCAGCCAACCAAGCGTGGAAATTAAAAACGTATGGAAACCGCTCATGGACCGTTTTGGAGGGAGAAAAAGCGCGAAACCACGCGCGCCACAAGACCGCGCGTAACTACACTTTAATTATAGACCTATAAAAGGTCGCGTAGCATCTGATTTTGTCACTATTCACCAGAAGACGATTGCGGATTCAAGCAATTGAAACGTTGTGAAAAAATTTGAAAGAGATAGAAATCTTTCAACCATTAAGATGATGGACGTCCGAAATATAAGTAATCAAGTACTAAGATGATTATCTTCTATGTAACTTGTTTTGTAGAAATTCATGTTCACTATGAGTAAAAAAATACTTCTATTTCTATTTATTTTAAATAGTCTATTTTCCAATGATGATATCATAATTCGCTACTTGTTCCAGTTATTATTTAAAGCTCATTTACCAACTATCAACTATAGTACAAATTACTGCCACTTCCGAGAGGTAACATTAAAGAACAATAATAATTTCACAACATTAAATCCCATTCAACAATAGTAAGGGGTATTTGCAAATTTTGAGATGTTAATCTATTGATTCAAGATATTATATATTATCAAAAATTCCAACAGGTTCATCACTTTTCCTTTGAGGAGAACTTTCATTTTATATTTATCTATCTAATGGTTTGAATTTTGTAGGGGTTCATACATTACTGAATTTTTATTTGAGAATACATGTTCTTTGTCTCATATAGCAACATCTCTACCTGTTTGTCCTATATATTCGGGTATATATGGGCGAACTCATATCTTCCCTTGTTCTATTTCAGTCGCAAGTTATTCGCTTGCCTTCAAACACCTTTCCTCGAGATGCGCAACATGATCAAACCGCCCCCGTCACCGATTCACAGCGAAGGCGAGAATCTCTCCGAGTGGTTTTGCCATATGGAGAGCGTAGGCCCGAGCGAGTGCTCGTCCTTGAACGTCCCGTTCGGCGAGATGTCCATTTCATTCATGGACGACGGGTCAGGATCGGACTCTTCCAGCTTTACTCGCGGGCTGATTCCGGATAACCGAAATAGTTTCAGAGGTAAGGTAGTATGCATACATAGTCGGTATTTTGTTTTGAATTGGAACTGCCATAGCTATATCTGTAGAGTCTTTTCTATCTAGACTGTACTCATTTAAAAATATTTCAAGCGTACGGCTCAGACGTTAACCATTTGATGTAGTTTGGTACTACAAAGAACATTTTTGGGGCCGATTGTACTCAGCGTTTACAAAATAAGCTAATTTCTTTGCACACCTCGGGTAAAGTGATTAATTTCGTTGAAGGCTCTGTTATTTTTTACTCTACTGAGACATGACATGAACTGAATTGAGAATTCAAAAAAAATTCAGCTAAACTCAATTAATTTCTCAACATAGTCTCCTTTCATATTAATACACTTCATCCAACGATCGTCTAATATTTCGATACCCAACCCTCCGAATAATACGATTTTTGGAAGTCCTCTTGTATCAATAATTTCCTCATTTGATCCAAATCTTTTACCACCACAATTTATATAATTTTTGCAAGTGCGACCGCGTAGAGCATTGCGCTTACACTTTTTTCTTCATTAAATATGGCCACTTTCGCTTCAAATCGGCGAAAAATCGATCCAACAACTGTGTATGACATTCACAAGTGATCACTTTCAAGATAATCTGTCTGAATGATACCGCGCCTGTTCCAAAAAACTGTGACCCAGCTCTTATTAGTTGACAGACCCATCTGATCTTTCTTCGGCTTCGATTCGCCAGGATTAGTCCACTGTTTTAACTGTTCCTTTGTCGCAAAATTCCCTTTGAAAAATTCTCTCGGCCACGCTTGTTGTCAACAAAGAGCAAATGTGGCACAAATCATGCAGCGAGCTTTCTCATTCCCAAATATTCATGCAAGGTACTCTCCACAGAAAACCCACAATCTTAGCAATCTAGAGCACCTTCTCGTCGATCGTCTTTACCATGATCCAATATTTTATTGTTGATATCGAAGCTGCTAAATCTCTTAAGCTTCGTTTAATTCGTTGTTGATCTCATCATTCGTTAGTAGCTTTTGTGGCGCTTGAAGCCAGGTCCTCCACTTCTAATTCTGGCCCAGCCCCGTTCTACCCAATGACATATTACGGACAGACTTATTTATATTTCGAGCTGCGGTTACATTCTAAGCACAATTTTTATTGCAGCTTGTTTCTCGGAAAATAGTTGACAATCAACAATAAGCAGATAATTGCCGCGAAATAAGCGAAAGTAAAAATTGTGCTTAGAATGTGACTGTGTTGACCGCAACTATTAATGTAAATAACGGACCCACTCCTACATCAATGAATCAGAACGAGATCAGAACGCGCCAAGATATGACATTACGCTGACATCCCGCCACTACATCTGTCAACTGCTCAAACACCCAGTCTCGTAACGTCACACTGCAATATTCTGAAGAATTACATATAGAAAAAAAAATCGTAACCGTGGATTCGAACTCATCAACTTCAGCCCACAGGCCACACATTCAACACACTTGACTATGAGCCAAGTTGGATTGACATATTGGTTATATGTGATGGCAGAATGTATGACGTGCACTGAAAATTTATATAGGGATTTTGGCAGACGCTCGTTTGTTAGTCATCTTGTTTCATGACAATCTTTTCATATAACCTCTTGAATAGTAGAATATTTGTGAACCCTACACATATCATTTTGTGAATTGAAGTATACAACGAGTTACAAAGTATGGAAAAATGTTAAAATACGAGAATAATAATAATTGAGACTGTAATTCTCAAGAAACTATCCACGTGCCTAGGCCAATTAATTTGAATCCCGCCGATATCAGTTTGGATTCACCATTATGCTGTTGCTTTTACCTGCGTACTTTTTATATGACCTTATTAATAAATGTATGTTACACAAATTCAACTTATATAAATAAGTTTTTATTAGGATTCGGTAGTGATTCCGGTTTCTCTTCTGACGTTTGCGGCGACTACAAGAGCACCGCCACCACCTCCAAAGAAAAATTCTGCCCCAAAGACGTCCTGGATGAGTCCGACTGTGCTAGGTTAACGAGAACGAAGTGGACTTCGTCCTTCCGGAAGTTGATAAAGCGGATAAAAAAATAAACAGTTTCACTAATCTTACATTCGAAATACTCCGTAGTTGTAAGTGTTCACGACTTGATATTGTATATCATCCATCAATGGATGGTATCGTTGAATTAGACAAGAAGTTTTAGATGAAATTTCTTTCATTCCTTATGATATTCGAACTGGTTCTTCGAATAAGAGTTTCCCTTTTATTTGTTCGTGTTGCGTGTGCTAGATTTTTGAATGATTGTTATGGAATGCTGCCTTGTGTGCGAATGTGAATTTTGATTTGTGAAAAGGTATACATTCTTCAAAGTGTCAAATACAACTTGAAATATTTCTCTGCATATTTTTGTAACACCGAATTTATTCACCATATTGGTCGAGATTTCTATGAATTTGGTAGATATGTTTTGTATTTTCACTAATACATGGTTTAATTGGAAAAATACTTCCAGTTTTCAGTACCACCAAAATGCACATCGAAAATCAAATAAAAATTTTGATTCTGGTATTTATTTTCTTCAAGATATTTTCTCTTCACGTTGAATTTCCTTTAATGTTTTTCTATATTTTCAAAAATATGGCGTAACGTGATTAAATACCAAAAATAAATAATTTCATTTTGTCCTCAACTTTACGGATTATCAAATGGCAGTGTTAGCCTAACATAGATGGAACGGCCTGTATAATCACCCTGACATTTGCTTCTTAATCAAGAATTTTAACTGTGTAAGTATATGTGAAAACGTTTGATATGACTGGTAATATCAAATAATGTGAACCACAACAACAAATAATGTTCAACATTTAGCATATTTCTGATCCTCAGTGATTTGCCAATTTGTTTCATGATATAGTCTATACTTATCAATTTAAATATTCAACATATTCGAAATCAACTAATTTTGTTATTTTGTTTAACAAACCTAAAAAATTTGATTCTGGTAACTTTAATTGATCATTAAATGAATGAAATCTTGACTATTTGAAAGCTTATTTCTTGTTATTTTTTTAAACATACCTGGCCTAGTAGTAGTTCGTGTGCAAATTTGGTAGAGTAGATGAAAATTTCAGCTGAAACTTTGATGACTGAAGTTGATAGTATTCCTAGAGTGTCTACAGGCTACGAAGATTATATTAATAAATCAACACATTTGTGATTAACTTTCTCTTGAAAGTTTACAATTAATATTTGGATATATAGTTAATTTTCGTTTAAATTGATAAGTGATATTTGTACTGATTAACTCAATTTTCATATAGTTAGTACTGATTCACTTGAAATATCTACATTTGAGGATTTGAATTGTCAGGTAATGTAGAAACTAGAACTTTTTCTGACTGATTAGATTATATATCTGCTATTTCATGGTCGCGATATCTAATTCAACAAGCTCATAAGAAAAAAATATAAAATGTGTGTCCCCATCTATGAATTCAGAATCAAATGGTTCGAGACAAAGTTGACATATTACTAGAAAATGAAAAACTGGAATTTTAAAAGTTTTAACTTTGTGACTGAAATTTCTGTGTAGCTTTCGAATAATTTTGGTATAACTGAATTTTAGTATAAATTCACCCAAAATGTAGTAAAAGTTCATCTTCATTTTAGTTGAAGGAATCAAACTTGATTTCCGTTAACTAGAATGTTCCATCACTGTGTGATGCTAGTTTTATGTTGTCAATTCTTTCATTTGGGAAAGGTATTAAGGTACCCATTCACATACAGTTTGCCTGCAGTTCTAAGACTGTACGATCTGAACTGAAGATATGAACTTTCTCAGGCCACACACTATTCAGTTTTCTGAAACGATGCGACCTCAGTTTTAAGACTGTCAGTTTCAGAACTGAAGGAAAACTGAGCTCTCGCCATACACACAAACATTTTGTCAGTGCTAATCAACTGAACAGTCTTGCTGTAGTGAAAAATGTTTTGTAGTAATAAAAAAAAACTAGCCGCACTTCTTGTGCTATTATTGTCTACAACAAAGGCAAAAAAACGTTTTTGGGTAAAAGATTGGCTGTTACAACGTGATACTTTATCTCATATGAGACTGGTGCAAAAATTAAGAACTAGTGCAACAGACGACCTTAAAAATTACCTCAGAATGGATGACACATGTTTCAAAGAACTCTTAAGCATGGTTAAGCCGTTAATATCAAAGAAAAATACTAAAATAAGAAAAGCAATTACAGCCGAAGAACGATTAATAGTGACACTTCGATATCTAGCTTTGATTTCCTCACTTTTTTCAGTTCTTTTCGAAAAGTGCACCGTAAATAAAATTATTAATTTTCTTTTTAATAGAATCAATTGCTGCATGTGGATCTGTTTGTTTATAAAACAATAATAATTTTTCGTGCGCTTTATTCTTTTCGTGCCTATTTGAGTATGACTTGCTGTTTACTTTCCAAAGGCAAGGCAATTGCCTATAAATATCAATAAATTCGGTTACAAACGCTGTATTATTGCTTGACTCGGCCATTTCAGAAATAACGAAATCACGGAAACTTCCAACTAGTTTAAAGATGGGATCGTACGATTTCAACTGACGATTTTTCTCCATACACTTCAGTCCGACGTTAGATTCAAGTGAACTGCAGGCAAATTTTAACTGACGATATACAAATCGGCAGTTCTGGACTGAAGGCAAACTGTATGTGAATGGGTACCTTTAGCCTTTAACTGGAATTGAGTTGAATATAAATTTAGTGAACGTTTGCGTTTGCAAAGGCAAGTTTAGTTCAGAATAGCGAGGGAGTAAATTTAATATCAAAAGAATATTCATGTTTAGATACGTCAATTTCGTGGAAGTATGCGATTGATAATATTTGATGTTTATAAATTGAGATAATTTAATGATAATTGTTGTTCACCAATAACGAATTTTATTGTAACTGAATTCTATCACGATTTTGTTTGTTATTTGTATTCTGCAAGTAGTAGATCTATATATCAAAGTGGAAAACTTATATTAATCGTTATGTATAGCATTTTTTGAGCGTTTTTGCAATTATTCACCAACTTTATTTTCACACAGAATATTAACAAAAAAACAATTCGAGAAGTTCTTGCACGGTTAATAAAATAAAATTAATTTTGAGATTCTGAAAATAACCTCGATATTCATTAAATCAATTGAATTAGTAGGAAGTCTCTTAAATTTGAAAAGAGGTTTTTGAAATAATTCGAATACTAAATTAGTGGTTCGACAACGAGTATTTGATTTACTGAGTATTTTTATGTGACTCTTGCCGACTTTATATATTTAAATTTTATCCTGTGTTGTATATGTTTTGTTTTACCCTCTTGATGTTAATTTATTTGATTATTTTCTATCAACTTTTCTCTACTTCAATAACTGTCCCAGTGATGTAAGAACCTACTTTTATTATCGATTGTCTTCATTGTTTACCATCAGTATTCGATCATGTACTTATATTTTTCCGAAGTATTACTATATTTTGTATAGACCATTCTAATCGGTGGCAGCTTCTTAGTTGTAGGTATTTATAATTTTGATGATTCTTCACATTCCTTAAACATGGTGCATAGTGTCTCACAAAGTCGCGCTATTGCTCTCAACTCTTGAACTCTGAAGATGTTGCTAGCATTTTCGAAATCTTCAGATTTTATATCAATTTGATCTCTTTGGCAAAATATTTGGTCCTTTGTAACATTACTTGGGAGGGAAAGGGGCCATCTTCCTTGAAGGAGACAAGCAAGACTCAGGACAGCTACAGTTATGACCAAAATTATCCTGGCAATAGTTTGCAGTTTTAAAATCAAGTTATGCTTCACTTTCTTATTATTAGTGACTTTTACATGGATTAGTTGGACATTTCGTTTGAAGTAATACCAATAATTCTGATGATAATGGAACAAAAATCGATTAGTCCAAGAAATACATTCATGAGCAAACAGAGATGGGAAATGGGCGAACAATAAATGTTCGAATAAAAATGGTGAAATTTTGTGTTTTGAACTGTCCATGCCTTGATGGCAATCCATAATTTTTAGACACGCGATTTAATTTATGGAAATTAAATCAAATATACTTGCCTATCAGAAATTATATACAGGGTGAATCAAAATTCGATGTAAATATTATTGTTGGGATCAAAATAAGACTTTTTCTTCAAATCAACATGTGTCCTAAAATGCACCCCCTCCGAGCTACAGCCCCTGTAAGTTAGGAAAAACAACAAGATTATCTAAAACTGTGACTATAATAACGAATCGAATCTTCTGAAAATTGGCATACCTCTATTTTTTTAGGCACTCTATTCTTTTTTTGCTTCAAAAATTATGTAAACCCAGTTTTGGGGGAGTTGGAGGGGGGTCCACACTTTTATTGGCCCAATTTTTATGTTCAAAAAGAGAAACTTCGAATTCGAATAGCATAATCTTATTGGCCAAAAAAAAAACAAAAAATTTGGTCTCTTGCATTTTTGTCGTACAACCAACCGTTTGCCGGAAAATCGTAATCATCGAAAGGGGGGTATTTTCACAATATCAAAGTAACAATACATGCATTAGCTAATTTATTCAAAATTCGATGTGAATATGTCAAAAACGTATTGTTGGGATCAAAATAAGACTTTTTCTTCAAATCAACATGTGTCCTAAAATGCACTCCCTCCGAGCTACAGCCCCTGTAATTTAGGATAAAAAACGAGATTAACTAAAACTGTAACTCGGAGGGGGTGCACTTTAGGACACATGTTGATTTGAAGAAAAAGTCTTATTTTGATCCCAACAATACGTTTTTGAAATATTCACATCGAACTTTCAATAAATTAGCTAACACATGTTTTGTTAGTTTGATATTGTGAAAATACCCCCCTTTCGTTGATTACGGCAAACGGTTGGTTGTACGACAAAAATGCAAGAGACCGAATTCTTAGTTTTTTTTATGGCCAATAAGATTATGCTATTCGAATTCAGAGTTTCTCTTTTTGCACCTGAAAATTGGGCCAATAAAAGTGTGGACCCCCCAACTCCCCCAAAACTGGGTTTACATAATTTTTGAAGCAAAAAAAGAATAGAGTGCCTAAAAAAATAGAGGTATGCCAATTTTCAGAAGATTCGATTCGTTATTATAGTCACGGTTTTAGATAATCTTGTTTTTTTCCTAACTTACAGGGGCTGTAGCTCGGAGGGGGTGCATTTTAGGACACATGTTGATTTGAAGAAAAAGTCTTATTTTGATCCCAACAATACGCCCTTGAAATATTTACATCGAATTTTGAATCACCCTGTATAATGAAAATATATTACGATAGCAATTCATTTTTTGGGGGCGAGCAGTTCTGGTATTTACAAGGATGGTACAGAAAACGTTAAGTTTGGGGTTGAGTGAAGTTTCGTGGAAATGAAAAACTAATCGGGGTTATAACCTTGAAAAAGTGTGTATCGCAGTTCCTATAAAGGTTTCATTAACTTACATCACTGACAACCACTAAACAACTGCCAGGCAACTCACAGGCAGCTATTGGTTAGTTAGCAACTGATCTGAATTTACAAAACTCGTTCCTATTTTCATATAATTTGGAAAAGTCGTAGCTGACAAAATTATTTTTTTCGTTATGAACTTCGCTTGAAAGAAAAAATTCATTCAACTTCATTAACTCGAGAAACATCACATATATTCATGGAAGAAATAAAAAACAAACTTATACTTATCTAAGACCTTATAAATTGATATGCTTGAGCCCTAATATTTATCTTATGATTTTACTTTTGAGGTAATTAGAATTATTTCAGAAGTGAAATTTCAATCATTTTTTGAACTAGTAGAATGTTTTGGAAGTAAAGGCAACGGATTTACGAGATAATTGTCCGGCAATGTGCGACTTTGTAGACACCTTGTATCCGTGTGCAGTTGAAAATAGGAACTAATAATCGCTATGAATATCAATGCTAATTTCGCATGTGAAATTATTTTTGTCAAAAATGTGATATCCACTAATATAAATGAGTTTGTATTGTTTATTTTGAATAAAACCATTTTTTGACAGTTGTTGATGTTTTTCATTTATTTACAGACTTCCGTATGAATCGATGTGGAGCTTTGTATACTCTCGATCATTGAAATGATTCTAATTCGTTTCCGGGGTGTTATATATAATTATTGGTTTGGTGGAAAACGTTAATCTGAATTTTAACGTGGCCCTTTGGAAAATGTCTTTTCTGAAGTAACCCAAGGAATGATATACAGTACGATGCGAATGTATGGAATAAATTCATTATTTCTGAATATAAGCATATTTTGGAAAATTCCTTGAACACATCGATTTTCTTTTCCTATTGGCCAATTTTTGAACCCTACCTGGAATATATAGGGTTATACGCATTCGAGTAAAAATGACTTTAGTGATATTTTTAAATGGGACACCCAGTGTATTTTTCCACATTTGGTTAAGGATCGTCGTTTGATTGGATTATGTCTAACGGCTGCGGAGATATGAGCAAAAAACTTCTCCATTTGCCCAATGAGTGCGACAGAGACTTTTGACCTTCCGAATCGTGTGGAGTCTCAGTCATACTCATTGGATGGAAGTTTTTTGCCCATACCTCCGCAGCCGTTTGACGTAATTCCATTAAATCTGGTATCACTGGATTCGTATTGACGATCCCTAACCAAATATGGAAAAATACACTGGGTGTCCCATTTAAAAATATCACTAAAGTAATTTTTACTCGAATGCGGATAACCCTATATATTTGGGTGGGGTTCAAAAAATTGGCCAATCGGAAAAGAAAATCGACGTGTTCGAGGAATTTTCCAAAACATGTTTATATTCAGAAATAATGAATTTATTCCATACATTTGCATCGTACTGTATGAGTTGAACCTTCATGAGACAACCCAGTTGTTGGCAAATTTGTTCATTCTGTCAACTGGTTGCACCCTTACAAGTCAACCGGTTGCACCCCTCGAAACCCTTGTGCGAGATAGAGAAGGGAGCTTACCGTTTAACGTGCGATCCCAAGCACGGGCGTTCAATGTCGTGCATTTTTATTTAAAGTTGCATTGCGAAACGGTGACGCCTGTAAAATATTAAATTTAGTAGGTGACCTCAGAAAGGATCGGAGTACCACTTGAATATATTAAGAATGATTTCATTTCTGAAATTGAGTTTTTTTCCGATCGACATTTGAAGGAAAAAAAGCCAATACTTGCTTCTGTTTTATTCCAAAGGAAACAACCATAAAAATTGAATCTCCAGAAATTGTCTTTTGGGAAATTCACTTTAATTAATACAAATTAGGCAGCGAATACCCAAATTCAAATATACAGGGTGGGTCACGGTCGATGGTACCTTAGACGTTTACGGAGAACGGGACATAGGATCATTCTGAAAATTTGGTTTCTCAAGTAGCTGCTCTTGGTCTATCGATCTAAAATATTTTCAGCAAAGCAGTGTTGCCGCTTATACCAGAAAGTAGCAGCATCTTTGTTATTTCAAATGGGTCACCCTGTATATTACCGCATTTTTGAACATGTCATTCCTTTTTTATTATTTCTCTTGTATTTGGAATCTTAGGAAGTTGCAATTTTGTGATTAGTTCATCAAAATCATGTACATTGATTCTGTATAGAGAAGTTTGTTCTGCGTTATACAGGGCCGTTCAAAATTCATGATCTTACTACTAGATACGAAAAGGGTTGAAAGTGCGTTTTTTAAATAGAACATCCTGTATATTATGAAATATCCTGAAAGATAACTAAATTCCCTTCGAATTGATATATCATGTTCCTATACCTAAATAGCCAGAATTCCGAGATAATAGCAATTTTCACTTGTAATCTCTCAAGTGCTTGAATTATTGCCGGAAATTTTTCGAGTACATATATTTTTTGAAAATTACCCGAGTCGCGAAGCGACGAGGGTAACTTTCTTTGAAAATTCATGTACGAGATAAATTTACGGCTATTAATTCAAGCACGAGTGGGATTCGGTAAGAAAATTTTACACAGAGAAATGAAAATCATCCAACAATTCATTAGAAATAACTAACGATGGTTTTACCTGAACTATTTATAACCACTGAAATATTGATACGTAAAATACTTAACAAAATTTTCATCAATAAATGTTTGACATGTGACATGTGACATTTGACATGTGACAAGTTGATATTTTGCTTTAATGTACAAATGGAGGTCTAGTTTTCATATGAAAGGAGATAATTATGTATCTACTACATTTTCATCAATAAATGTGTTTAAATTTGGAACAAAAAAATAAAAAAGTTATGTTATTATCGTGGATTGAACCATCGACCTAGCGACTCATAGGCCGCAACAGTACCGCATTTAATAGCCACCTTAGATGAATATGAGAAAAATAAATCGATTTTATTTGAAAATTTCACACCTCACTTTTGTAGCCAATCAAAAAATTCGTTCTTGTTTAGATACCATGGCAACCCTAAAAATTTCCGGAAATTTTTATCCTCCTGGGTACCCTGGGCGAAATTAATAAGTGGAAATTTTTCTGTCAAACATTTGACATGTGACAAGTTGATATTTTGCTTTAATGTACAAATGGAGGTCTAGTTTTCATATGAAAGGAAATAATTATGTATTTACTAGATATTTGGAATGTGTCTGAAAATATTTTCTCGTCCCGTAGCTCAGCGATAGTGTTGCGGCCTATGAGTCGCTAGGTCGATGGTTCAATCCACGATAGGAACATAACTTTTTTATTTTTTTGTTCCAAATTTAAAACATATATTGATGAAAATTTTGTTAAATATTTTACATATCAATATTTCAGTGGTTATAAATAGTTCAGGTGAAACCATCGTTAGTTATTTCTTATGAATTGTTGGATGATTTTCATTTCTCGGTGTGAAATTTTCTTACCGAATCCCCATCGTGCTTGAATTAATTGCCGTAAATTTATCTCGTACATGAATTTTCAAAGAAAATTACCCTCGTCGCTTCGCGACTCGGATAATTTTCAAAAAATTCATGTACTCGAAAAATTTCCGGCAATAATTCAAGCACTTGGGAGATTACAAGTGAAAATTGCTATTCTCTCGGAATTCTGGCTATTTAGGTATTGGAACATGATATATCAATTCGAAGGGAATTTAGTCATCTTTCAGGATATTTCATAATATACAGGATGTTCCATTTAAAAAAACGCACTTTCAACCCTTTTTCTAGCAGTAAGATCATGAATTTTGAACGACCCTGTATAACGCAGAACAAACTTCTCTATACAGAAACAATGTTCATGATCTTGATGAACTAAACACAAAATTGCAACTTCCTAAGAATCCAAATACCGCAGAAATAAACATTCAATTCGAGCTATGTTTTGGATAAAAAATATGGAAAATAACCAATATCTCAAAAAGCGTTAGAGATAGATATAGGGGAGTATGATGCAGAAATAATCAGAAAGGAATGACAAGTTCAAAAATGCGGTAATATACAGGGTGACACATTTGAAATAACAAAGATGCTGCTACTTTCTGGTATAAGCGGCAACGCTGCATTGCTGAAAATATTTTAGATCGATAGACCAAGAGCAACCACTTGAGAAACCATATTTTCAGAATGATCCTATTTCCCGTTCTTCGTAAACGTCTAAGGTACCATCGACCGTGACCCACCCTGTATAGCGGGCAATAATTCCTACTTTACCATCATTCTTACTGATTTCTTAGTTCGGCAGCTTTCGGATAGAAAGCGCCATTGTATATTTCTTTCATTTCGATTAGAGGAAGCAAGATCGAGAAAATGAAATGGAGGCAATATGTTGCTTGGGATTCGGATACTTTTCATGAGCGTATCTGGAGCATAATTTGCGGAAAGAAGAATAAAAATCAACAATCAATGACGGGGTGCGGAGTTTTGATCTGAACAATATAACGCAACTTTTCCTGATTGATGCACACGCGGTGGGACAGCACGGGCGCTCCACTGCAAAATACAGTATTTCACAGAAAATAATTTTTCTATAGCTTCAAATTTTTATTTAAAATTTTGAATAAATTGTGGTATCTTGTGGACACTTAAAAGAATAAATCCCTATTGGAAAAAATTGCGTAAGTGTATTATTCAAAAAGTTATACTATTGTTAATTAACAATTTTTTTTCTGGTCTCCGTTTTTATAAATAAACGACGTAAAAGTTTAAATAATTGACCTATGAATAGTAGGCTTCTTGTAGCCCTTCTAATATACCTACTTAACAAGATCACACTATAAAAGTATATAATTTGGTTTATTAAAATTTTTCATAATTAAAGAAAAATTAAATCCCCAAAAAATGTAAATAAATAAATTTTTTTGAAGAATATTTTATTATTGCTGCTTTCACATCTAACAATGGCAGAAATTAATACTTGTTACAATTTTTTGACGTCATTTGTTTATAAATTAGGTATAAACAAATGATATTTAGGAAAAAAAATTATTTCCATAATACTGTACTGGAAAAACAACGATTTTAAAAAATAATTTTTTTTTAAAATACAATTTTTGATTGTTTATAATCGGTTTTTTTATATTTCGATTGTTTGAATAATTATTTCCCTCTGAAAGTCATAATTTGTACTTCTCAACAGGCAAACAAAAAAATCTTTATAAATAATTTAATTGTTCATTAACTTAACAATTTGTTATAAACAAATTCGGACGACGGATTTATTTCTTTTTGTGGAACAAAAACAAATTAAAAAAAAACAGCCATATATGAATTAAAATTGAAATTAAAAAGTGATAAGAAAAATTGTTTTTCCCACTTTGTTATATACTTGTCCAAACTTTAAACAGTGAATCTTTGAATAATTTTGAGACAAAAAGTACGCAAACTCCGCAAATGTTTCGTTTCGGAGATACAGGGTGTTGAAGTTGAAATTTTGTTTTCAATTATTGGAATAACTTTTGCAAAATACAATTTTAGAGCACAAAATTTCCTGAACGAGGTTTTTTGAGGTGAATAACCAATTTCTTGAAAATATTAAGATTATTCATTGTGCAATTTGAAAAGTTTATTCCAGGTCCCACTGATCTGGAAGTGGAAGGAATATTTACATTTATTTCATTATTGCTAGTCTCAATAGTGTTCCATATTGTATTGGAAATGCTGATTGTATTCTGAACCAAATTTTCAATGTAGCCTTCTGTCACTGAATTGGATTTCCATCGACCATGACGTTTTATTACAGTAAAATATCACCACCGAATACGGTTGCAGATGTTCTTCGAAAACAATGCCCTGTATATAAATTCGGATCAGGCAGATTTAAATATGTTGCTATTTGCTTCCCTAAATTACCAAATTCATTAATACCAATGAAAAATTTATTAAAAATCTGTATGGTTATGACAAATCTGCATCATAATGAAACGGATTATGGGCATATAGTGAATTATTATAATACGAGTGTAGAAAAAAAAAATCGAACAGTACGCGAGGCCACGGAGAAAATAAAAGCCTGTCGCATTGATGTCCGACCCTGAAAATGAATTGTTTCGACAAATAATTTAAGAAAACACGTAAATATTTCTCGTTCTGCGCTCTTGTGCCTAGACTTTTATTTTTCGTATAAATAACTCTTATCGCCCTCCAATCAACCAGACTTCATCGTCCAAAGTTTAGTTTTAACTGATACTTGACCTTCTCGTGACTTTATCGGCATCCTTCATCACCACTTGCACTACTTTCATTCACCCTTATGACAATCGGTCACCCGAAAAATGGGTCAGCTATTTCCTTCTGCAACTTACAGGTGACTGTCCAAGGATTTAGGCCACTCTCTTTGGGTGAAATTGACTGGATGTATACGAGGATGTATTGATATCTAGTTAGCCTAGACCAGTTCCCTGCATAAACAAAATATTGCGTTACCATAGCAACGAACAATAACTTATTAGAAGTGTTAGTGTACAGTTTGAAGTCAAAAAAGTAAACCAGAGTTACCCAATAAATTAAAAGAAAAAATATGTCCACCGAAATTGTGAAAATCGAAAAATTGGAGTATCGAGCCATCATCAAGTACCTGTATTTAAAAGGATTAAGAGGTGAGCAGATTTACGAAGATATGCTTAATACCCTTGGTGATCAATGTCCTTCGTATGCGACCGTTTAAAATTGGACTGCAAGCTTCAAAAGAGGTAAATTTTCCATTGAAGATGATGACCGATCGGCAAGGCCAGTTTCTGTGTCCGTCCCCGAAAATATCGATGCAGTTCATGACATGATTTTAACAGACCGTCGAATTGGGCTAAAACGGATATCTGAAGCACTGAATATTTCATACGAACGCGTTCATCATATAGTTCACGTCAATTTGGACATGAGAAAAATTGCTGCAAAATGGATCCCCAAATGTTTGAATGTTGACCAAAAGCGAGCAAGGGTAGTAGCATCGCGTTCGATCTGTGCTCGATTTGAAAACGATGTAGACTTCTTAAACCGAATTGTTACTATGGATGAGACTTGGGTACATTTCCACGATCCAGAAACAAAGCAACAATCGATGGAATGGCGACACTCCGGTTCTCAAGACCTAAGAAGTTTCGTGTCCAAAAATCTGCTGAAGATTACTATTCGACATTACTGACCACTCTACGGGAAAAAATTAAAGAGAAAAGACGCGGAAAGCTATCGAAAGGTGTTTTGTTTTTGCAGGAGGAGGTAATAAAAGCTGTGGAGGTCTGATTTGCAGAGCAACAAGAAACAGTTTTTTTGAATGGTCTAGAGACGTTGCAGGTTCGCTGTAATAAATGTATCCAATTAAGAGGAGAATATGTTGAGTAATAAAATATTTTGACATTGAAATTTTGTTTGGTTCTATAGTAGGGCTAAGCATTTTTCTATATATCCTCGTATCTATCTTTTGCTGATGTAATATTTCAGGAAGTTAATTGAAACCAAGCCTTGGAATCAGAGCCGTCTGTAACCTATAATAATAATAATAATTTATTCGTATTAGCATACAGCAGCCATCCGTAGATGGATATACACGTCAGTTTAAAATAAGTACAATCAAATATGCAGCATAAGCTGAGACATTTAAAATTAAGATTAAGATCTATACATGATAAAAGTATAACACATTTGCATTTTTGGATTAAGATTCACACATAAAATAACCTGAATAACATTTACATATTTAACATTTACACATAATAACATTTACACATAAGGTAAGAGACTATGGGCTGATAATGTGGGTAATTGATCACCGATAGACAAAATTTGGAGTGTATATAATATGCCGTTATAGCAAGCTAGATTCATAATACTCGTTTAGATTATAATAAGCCCCCTGCATCAATTTGCGTTTTATTGACGATTTGAACTTGTATAGATTCATTTCTCTGATTTCTCAAGGTAGATGATTGTAAAGTTTGATTCCCAAATAGTCTGGGGATTTTTCAGTGCGAGATAGATTGTGTCTAATGATATCAAAATCATGAGCGTTCCTGGTAAAATATGTATGATAATCAGAATGTTTTTGAAACCTGAGAGAGTTGTTTTTAACATAAAGGAGAGTTTTGTATATTAGAATACATGGTAGTGTTAAGATATTATTCTCTTTAAAGACATGTCTGCATGTGTTACCATGTGGAATATTAAAAATAAGTCTCATTATTCTTTTCTGTTTGATGAATAATTGCTCCGAGCTAACAGCGTTACCCCATAGGCAGACATTATATATAAGATGACTATACACTGAAGAATAGTATATACTAATGAGTGTATTCAAGTTCGATATTTTCTTCAGTTGCACAATGGCATAAAATGCTGAGTTAAGTTTCTTACTGATATGCTCTATTTGTTTGTCCCAGCTCACAAACTCATCCAAATGAACACCCAGAAATTTAATTTCAGTTACATAGGCAATATCAGTCATAGTAATGCGTGGAGAATTTCTCCTGTATCTAAAGTTCATATATGTTGTCTTTCCAAGATTTAATTTAATTGAATTCTGATTACACCAGCTCTGGAACGTGTTGACTACGCGTTTTATTTTTTGGTACAATTCCTCAGGGGTCTGTGCAGCAACCACCACGGAGGAATCGTCTGCATACATTATTAGTCTGTCGTTTATGCTTTCGGGTAGATCATTAATAAAGATAAGAAACAGAAGTGGTCCCAGCACAGACCCCTGTGGAACGCCCATATCAGTCTCTACTATATCCGATTTTTTGTCTTTTATCTGAACATAAAACCTTCGCTCAGATAAATATGACCCTAATACGTCAAGCATAGGACCTCTTATACCAACAGCGTATAATTTATCTTTGAGAAATTTAATATTAAGGCTATCAAATGCTCTTGTGAGGTCAAAGAATACTCCTGCAACTGCCTGTCCCTTGTCTAGATTCTTGTATACACTATCCATAAATTCAATTACTGCTCCTTCTGTCGATCTTCCCGAACGAAAGCCATGTTGATTGGGGGACAGAATGCTAAATTTTTCTAGGAAATGTGTGAGTCTACTGTGATATATACGCTCAAATATTTTTGAGATGTCATTTAAGAGTGAAATTGGTCTATAGTTGTCAGCACTAGTAGCATCCAGTTTTTTATTAATAGGAATCACTTTGCTTAATTTTAGGTCATTAGGAAAGATTCCTGTTTCGAGTGTTAGATTGATTAGGTAAGCCAGGGGCTCAGAAATTATGTCTTTTATATGTTTTAGCACTTTTATACCGAGTTTTTGTTTTTTACATTGCTAATGACATCTACAATTTCCGATGCTGTAACTTGAAAATAAGCGAAACTATTTATAGACCATTTTGAGGAGCATGTACAGTTGCTGTTTTTTATGTTAAACATATTTTGTAGTTCTTTGTTTTTTTCATTAAAATTTGTTGCAAAGTATTGTGAAAGTTTCCGGCAATAATTCAAGCACTTGGGAGATTACAAGTGAAAATTGCTATTATCTCGGAATTCTGGCAATTTAGGTATAGGAACATGATATATCAATTCGAAGGGAATTTAGTCATCTTTCAGGATATTTCATTATATTTAAAAAAACGCACTTTCAACCCATTTCGTATCTAGCAGTAAGATCATGAATTTTGAACGACCCTGTATAGCGCAGAACAAACTTCTCCATACAGAATCAATGTACATGATCTTGATGAACTAAACACAAAATTGCAACTTCCTAAGAATCCAAATACCGCAGAAATAAACATTCAATTCGAGCTATGTTTTGGATAAAAAATATGGAAAATAATCAATATCTCAAAAACCGTTAGAGATAGGTAGAAATAATCAGAAGGGAATGACAAGTTCAAAAATGCGGTAATATACAGTGTGACCCATTTGAAATAACAAAGATGCTGCTACTTTCTGGTATGAGCGGCAACGCTGTATTGCTGACAATATTTTAGATCGATAGACCAAGAGTAACTACTTGAGAAACCAAATTTTCAGAATGATCCTATTTCCCGTTCCTCGTAAACGTCTAAGGTACCATCGACCGTGACCCACCTTGTACAATAAGGACCATTCGTTATTCCAAACACTCTGTATTCATAGCTTCATTATATTTTGGGCGATCAGCAAACCATTCTGATTGATCATCAATGATAAACTCAATCAACTTATAACCTCGTAGGTGAATTCATTCACTGAAGAATGGAGTAGGTATATTGTTGACAGCCCTCTGTAGAAAAACAGTGGTGTTTTTTTATTCTGTATTGTGGAAAAAAAATTCTCGTGAATTTTAGAAATGCTCAGTAGCAAGAAAATTGGTTATAAATGAAGTATTGATATTTTTTATTCAGCCGCATTTCTCCAAAAATCACAAAGTTCATGATTTGGCGCCCTCTAGCGCCGAATCTAGTCATGCGATCAAGTTGGGCCAACGGAGACTTACTCAGTATGGCTCCAGCTACAAAATATCGACAATCCAGCCATTTTCACAGAAAGACTACCCCATGAGATTTGTGCGTGGTCCTTTCCAGATAGTAAATGGAAATTTCCAGATATTTACTAGAAATTTCCAGAAGGTAACCGAAAATTTCCTCATTACATCTGGAAATTTCCAGATAGTAACTGAAATTTCCAGATAATTGTTTGGAAATGAACGGAAATTTTGATTTTACATTGGCCCTTCAGTGCCATTGTAGAAGAATGACTTGATATTCGACCGATATTTAAATGAAAAATTGTCACTTGGTGTCCGTAGAGTGAAAAAATTCCAATTGATGATGATTTCACTACTATTACGTGTACTGTGGAACTGTCATACTGATATGAAACAGTCACAGATTTCTTTATTGTTTAGTTACTCACTTGTTCAGTTACTCACTTGTTCAGTCTTCTGGTAACACACGAAGGGTACGGTACGGAGCTTAATTTGAATCGTCAAATTATAATTTTGTGGTTGAGTGAATAGTGTTGATGAACTGTGCTACACTGCGCTTATCCATCAGTGGATCCATAGAAGGATTATGTTTAGTTATATTGGTAAGTCATGGCATGCATTTTTCAGAAAGTCTATCCCATTTTTTTCGATTTTCATAAACAATACCTACTTATAGATGTTCATGTGTCAAAATTCCGAAACTATGATACCTATTTGATGTCCAGCGTCTTTATTTCACTTACTTTTTTAGATTTTTTGTAAATAATCAGTGTCCCTACCCAGACGACACCAGATATCCAAAGCAGGTCCTATCAAGTCAGAATATCCGTGGATGTATTTTGGATGTCCATAAGATATCCAAAATATTTTCAAATTGGGATTGTTTTTTAGATAACCACTAATATCCATGAAGGATATTTCATGGACATCCATCACGGACATTTTGTGTAGCTTTTATTGTCATTCCTCTGCCACAAATTCAAAATTCACCAGTTGTACATTTTCAGTTGTAGCAGTTACAGAAGCCAAGTTGAAGTTTCACGAGTTGAAAAATAGGATTGTTGGTAGAAGTAATTGTGATTGTTTGTTACTGGTGGATTTAGAAAGAAATTGTGGTGAGTCACACTCAGAAATATCATTTCTCCGATAGTTATTTCAGGAACATTCATTGTACAGTTTCAGTTCAAACATGATAGAGAGTTTCATATCATTCTCGTGTATTTCCTTATGCAAACTGTGTGATTATGGAATTAGGGCGTGGTAAATTATTTCACGGAAACTTTGAGAATCGTCATTGCTCTGGCGTCATTCCTCTGGAGTCATTCCTCTGGCACCTTGTCAGACTGAGGAATGGTGTTACTATGACGCTATCTATCTTGAATTTCATTCTGCACACTTAATATCCGGGTGTATGAATGCTGAAAAAATACAAATAAAAAAATTGCACATTTTACCCTATTTATCTTGCATTTCATCCTGCCTACTCACAATCCAGGTAAATGATGCTGTTCATACAGTGAAAAAATACAAATGTAACTTGGGCCGTTCAGGATATTGATCTTGTATTTTAGCCTGCCAACTCACTATTCAGATATATGATGCTGTCCATATACTGAAAAAATGCAAATAAAAAATGCACAGTTCACGCTATTTATCTTGTATTTCATCCTGCTCACTTAATATATCCAAAATATGATATTGGTCATTATACCACACCATCGCTCAGAAACATCCCAGAAAATGCTTCATTCGTTGTATCTGTGCCGCGTTTTTTGTTCTGTCGAATTCAAGTATTTCCAATGACAGAAATATTAGGTTTCACGAAAAAATCTCATTTTATTTTTTTTTCTATAAGGAAGTCGTACATGTTCATGCAACAGCTAGGATAACTTGCGACCTCAGACATATTTAGGGCTTTAAAGACGTTGAGTTTCAGCACGCCTCATGGTCAGTAAGCACCTTAAGGGCCGACCCATCGCTCCCAGGAGCTGTTGCCACTATACCAAATTATGTGGTCTCGATATCTACTCGGCCGCATTTATGACTGACAAGCAACTCCTGGTGGACGTAGTCGATCTTCAATTTTTTTAGAACCTTTTTTTTTCATTGATCGCTCATCGTCCACGAAGATTGATCACTTCCAAATAAAGTCCAAAAATTGTCTCTTTTATAATATTCAAATAATTTCCTTCTTTCAGTTGCCAATTGCCTTCAGTTATATAGATATAGAGATTATCGTAATGATTTTTACGCAGTTTCATAACTAGTAATCACATTCCAATGTATTAAACAGATTCTTACGGGTATACTTATGATACTTTCCACATACCGAAACAATAAAAATAACTATTGTCATCTTCATCGTGCACGTGATCCTGCTCACTAACTATCCAGGTATATGATGCTGTTCATATACTGAAACAATACAAATAAAAAATAGACAATTCACGCTATTTAACTTGCTTACTCAATATTCAGGGGTGTGATGCTGTTCATATACTCCAAAAATACCAATAAAAAATGCACAATTCACCTATTTTTCGTGTATTTCATCTTGCTTTCTTAATATTACAGTATAAGATCCTATTTATAAACTGAAAATATCTATATAAAAAATATACAATTCACGCTATTTATCTCGTATTTTATCTTTCTCGCGTAATATCCATGAATATGATGCTATTCATGTACTTATAAATATACGGTCATGCTATTCATCTTGTTTCTTGCAGTTCATATACTGAAAAAATACAAGTAAAAAATGGATAGTTCGTGATTTTTATCTTGTTCTTTTTCCGGCTTACTCGATAACAAGATACTGTTCATATACCGAAAAAATACAAACTATTTATCTTGTATTTTGTCCTGCTCTCTCAATATCCCGGTATATGATGCTGATCATATACTGAAAAAATTTAAATGAAAAATGTATAATTAATGTTATTCATCTTGTATTTTGTTCTGCTCACTAAATATCCAGGTATATGATATTAAATCGAAACAAATAAAAATAGACAGTACTCCATCGGAGTACTTAATCTCTCTCCATTACTCTCATTGATGGGTTTGATATTCTCATTGCTCTCATGAAATCTTTCAAAAGTTGAATTTCTCTCCTTTGTTCAGAAATGAGAAATCTCATTTATTGCCTGCTCACTCAATATCCAGGTGAATGATAGTGTTCATATACTGAAAAAATAATACAAATAAAAAATTGACAGTTCACACTATTTTCCCTGTATTTCATCCTGCTAACTAACTTTCCACGTATATGATGCTGTTCACATACTGAAGGAATACAAATACATTTCACGCTATTTTACTTGTATTTTACCAGCTCGTCCAGGTATGTGATGCTGTTCATATACTGAATAAATACAAAGAAAAATGTACATTTCACGATATTTATCTTTCACTTTATCTGTTCGTCTAGGTATATGATGCTGTTCATGTACTGAAAATATAAAAATAAGGAATGCATAATTAATGCTATTCATATTTTATTATGTCCTGCTCACTTAATATCCAAGTATATGATATTATGTTCATTTATTGAGTCTAAACAAACAAAAGCATACAGTTTATGGTATTTATATTGAATTTTATCCTGCTCACGTAATATTCAGGTATATGATGCTGTTCATATAATGAAAAATAAAAAAATGGAATTGCTTTCATCTGGTATTTTATACCTGTTCACTTAATTTTCAGGTATATGAAGTGCTGTTCATATATTGAAAATCACAAATGAAAAATGCACAGTATCTTGAAATTTATCCTGCTGCAGGTATATGCTGTTGAGATATACTGAAGGTATACTGAAAAATACCAATTGAAAAATGGACAATTCACGCTATTTATCTTGTTTCATCCTGTATTTATATGATGCAGTTCATAAACTGAAAAAATACAAATAAAAAATGGATAGTTCATGATATTTACCGTTCACAATTCAGATATATGATGCTGTTCATATACTGAAAAAATACAAATAAAAAATGCACCTTTCTCGCAGTCTTGTTTTTTATCCTGCTCACTTAATACATCCAAAATATGATATTGGTCATGTACCACACCATCGCTCAGAAACATCCCAGAAAATATTCTATTCGTTGTATCTGTATCGCGTTTTTTGTTCTGTAGAATTCAAGTATTTTCAATGACAGAAATAGTAGGTTTCACGAAAAAAATCTCATTTTACTTCTTGTTTCTATAAGAAAGTCATATTTTTTTTTCACGTCTAGCGTACATGCTCATGCAACAGCTAGGATAACTTGTGACCTCAGACATATTTAGGGCCTTGAAGGACGTTGAGATTCAGCACGCCCCTCGGTCAGTAAAGCACCTCGCCCTGGTGTGCAGTGGATAAAAACCGTGCTGTTTACCATAAGGGCCGACCCATCGCTCCCAGGAGCTGTCGCCAATATAACAAATTATGTGGTCTCGATATCTGCTCGGCCGCATTTATGTCTGACAAACAACTCCTGGTGTATTGAGGTATATATGCCTGACGTAGTCGATCTTCAATTTTTTTAGAACATTTTTTTTCATAGTCGCTTATCGTCCACGAAGATTGATCACGTCCAAATAATTTCCAGATATTATCTCTGTTGTAATATTCACATAATTTCCTTCTTTCAGTTGTCAATTGCTTTCAGCTGTATAGATATTGTCAAAAATACATGGAACATCCTGTATTTTATCATCCTGTATATATTCATTATCATTCAATACGTGGGTAACCTTGTTACATTTTACAATTCAGTACGTGAGCAAAGTTATTATATTTTGAAACACAATAATTGTGCCATAAACAGAAAACAAGAGTTTTCAAAAAGGCCACTGATAATTCGATCCAGTTGTCGAAGTTTGAGTTCTACCGTGTCCACAGCTAGTGAGTGCTATGGGGAGAGTTTGGAAGAGTATATTTTAGATACATCGAAAATGTTCCAAAAATGTAAATGCCTGTATTGAATGTAAGTATAGGTCTTTTTTTAGAATGATTTGTTTAAACAGTAACTAGTCTAAGGGATATCAATTATTCAAATCATTAATTCTTTAATTCATTATTCCATTAATTCATCATATGGTTTCTATCGTGTTACAAAGTTAAATAAATGTTGTTTTTATATTATTTCCAATGTGTTTTCAATCTATTAAAGATCAGTATCTACCCAGTTAGTCGTGAATAAACCCTAATTCACGACAATAAAGGATTATCGTAATGGTTTTTACGCAGTTTCATGACTATAAAAATCACATTCCGATTTAATAGACAGATTCTTCCGGGTATATGATGCTTTCCACATACGGAAACAATGAAAATGACTATTTACAACTTCATCGTGTAAGTGATCCTGCTCACTAACTATCCAGGTATATGATGCTGTTCATGTACTGAATAAATACAAATGAAAAATTGACAATTTGCTCTATTTATCTTGTATTTCATCCTTCTCACTCACTTCATCGTGTAAGTGATCCTGATCACTAACTATCCAGGTATATGATGCTGTTCATATACTGAAACAATACAAATAAAAAACGGACAATTCACGATATTTATCTCGCTAACTCAATATCCAGGTGTGTGATGCTGTTCATGAACTGAAAATATACAAATATAAAATGCAAAATTCACGTTATTTATCTTTTATTTCATCCTGTTCAATAATATTACAGTATGTGATGCTATTCATATACTGAAAAAATCCAAATAAGAAATATTTTGTATTTTATTCTGCTCACTTAGTACATCCAAAATATGGTATTGGTCATATACCACACCGTCGCTCAGAAACATTCCAGAAAATACTCTATTCGTTGTATCTGTATCGCGTTTTTTGTCCTGTAGAATTCAAGTATTTCCAATGACAGAAATAGTAGGTTTCACGAAAAAAATCTCATTTCACTTCTTGTTTCTATAAGAAAGTCATAATTTTTTTTCACGTCTAGCGTACATGCTCATGCAACAGGTAGGATAACTTGTGACCTCAGACATATTTAGGGCCTTGAAGGACGTTGAGATTCAGCACGCCCCTCGGTCAGTAAAGCACCTCGCCCTGGTGTGCAGTGGATAAAAACCGTGCTGTTTACCATAAGGGCCGACCCATCGCTCCCAGGAGCTGTCGCCAATATAACAAATTATGTGGTCTCGATATCTGCTCGGCCGCATTTATGTCTGACAAGCAACTCCTAGTGTATTGAGGTATTTATGCTTGACTTCGATCTTCAATCTTCGATCTTAATTGTTCGCTCATCGTCCGCGAAGACTGATCACTTCCAAACAAATTCCAAACTGTCTCTGTTATATTCAAATAATTTTCTACTATCAGTTGCCAATTGATTTCAATTGTATAGATATAGGGTTTTCAAGCAGTTTCATGACTAGTAAGCACATTCTGATATAATAGACATATTCTTCCGGGTATATGATGCTTTCCACAAACGGAAACAATAAAAATAAATATTTACAACTTCATCGTGTATGTAACCCTGCTCCCTAACTGTCGAGGTATATGATGCTGTTCATATACTGAAAAAATACAAATAAACAATTCACAATTTACGCTATTTATCTTTTATTTCATCCTGCTCACTTTATATCAACGTATATGATGCTATTCATATACTGAATAAATACAAATAAGAAATATACAGTTCACAATGTTTATCTTGTATATTATCCTTCTCACTTATTATCCATGAATATGATGCTATTCATGTACTGCTATCAATCTTGTTTTTTGCATTTCATATACTGAAAAAATACAAATAAAAAATGGATAGTTCGTGATTTTAATCTTGGTTTTTATCCGGCTCACTCGATAACATAAGATGCTGTTCATATACCGAAAAAATACAAATGAAAAACGGACAGTCCACGCTATTTATCTTGTATTTTATCCTGCTCTCTCAATATCCCGGTATATGATGCTGTTCATATCCTGAAAAAATTGAAATGAAAAATGTGTAATTATTGCTATTCATCTTGTATTTTTTTCTGCTCACTAAATATCCAGGTATATGATATGATTGTTAAATCTAAACAAATAAAAATAGACAGTATTCCATCGTAATACTTCATCTCTCTCCATTGCATCAGCAATACCGAAAAAATACAAATGAAAAATGTACAGTCCACGCTATTTATCTTGTATTTTATCCGGCTCTCTCAATATCCCGGTATATGATGCTATTCATATCCTGAAAAAATTGAAATTAAAAATGTGTAATTATTATTATTCATCTTGTATTTTGTTCTGCTCACTAAATGTTAAGGTATATGATATGATTATTAAATCTAAACAAATAAAAATAGACAGTACTCCATCGTAGTACTTCATCTCTCTCCATTGCATCAGCAATTGCTCTCGTTGATGGGTTTGATATTCTCATTGCTCTCATGAAATCTTTCAAAAGTTGCATTTCTCTCCTTTATTCAGAAATAAGAAATCTCTGTTCATTTATTTCCTGCTCACTCAATATCCAGGTGAACAAATAATACAAATAAAAAATTGACAGTTCACACTATTTTCCCTGTATTTTATCCTGTTAACTAACTTTCCACGTATATGATGCTGTTCACATACTGAAGGAATACAAATACATTTCAAGCTATTTTACTTGTATTTTACCAGCTCGTCCAGGTATGTGATGCTATTCTTATACTGAATAAATACAAAGAAAAATGTACATTTCACGCAATTTATCTTGCACTTTATTTGTTCGTCCAGGTATATGATGCTGTTCATGTACTGAAAATATAAAAATAAGAAATGCATAATTAATGCTATTCATCTTCTATTATGTCCTGCTCACTTAATATCCAAGTATATGATATTATGTTCATTTCTTGAGTCGAAACAAACAAAAGTAGACAGTTCATGGTATTTATATTGAATTTTATCCTGCTCACGTAATATTCAGGTATATGATGCTGTTCGTATACTGAAAAATAAAAAATGGAATTGCTTTCATCTGGTATATTATCCTGTTCACAGGTATATGAAGTGCTGTTCATATATTGAAAATCACAAATGAAAAATGCACAGTATCTTGAAATTTATCCTGCTGCAGGTATATGCTGTTGAGATATACTGAAGGTAAACTGAAAAATACCAATTGAAATATGGACAGTTCACGCTATTTATCTTGTTTTATCCTGTAGTTATATGATGCAGTTCATGAACTGAAAAAATACAAATAAAAAATGGATAGTTCATGATATTAATCTTGCCAACTCACAATTCAGATATATGATGCTGTTCATATACTGAAAAAATACAAATAAAAAATGCACCTTTCTCGCAATCTTGTTTTTTATCCTGCTCTCTTAATACATCCAAAATATAATATTGGTCATGTACCACACCATCGCTCAGAAACATCCCAGAAAATACTTTATTCGTTGTATCTGTATCGTGTTTTTTGTTCTGTAGAATTCAAGTATTTTGAATGACAGAAATAGTAGGTTTCACGAAAAAATCTCATTTTACTTCTTGTTTCTATAAGAAAGTCATAATGTTTTTTCACGTCTAGCGTACATGCTCATGCAACAGCTAGGATAACTTGTGACCTCAGACATATTTAGGGCCTTGAAGGACGTTGAGATTCAGCACGCCCCTCGGTCAGTAAAGCACCTCGCCCTGGTGTGCAGTGGATAAAAACCGTGCTGTTTACCATAAGGGCCGACCCATCGCTCCCAGGAGCTGTCGCCAATATAACAAATTATGTGGTCTCGATATCTGCTCGGCCGCATTTATGTCTGACAAGCAACTCCTAGTGTATTGAGGTATTTATGCTTGACTTCGATCTTCAATTTCCTTTTTAGAACCTTTTTTTTAATTGTTCGCTCATCGTCCGCGGAGACTGATCACTTCCAAACAAATTCCAAATTGTCCCTGTTATATTCAAATAATTTTCTACTTTCAGTTGCCTATTGATTTCAGTTGTATAGATATAGGGTTTTCAAGCAGTTTCATGACTAGTAATCACATTCTGATATAATAGACAGATTCTTCCGGGTATATGATACTTTCCACAAACAGAAACAATAAAAATAATTATTTACATCTTCATCGTGTATGTGATCCTGCTCCCTAACTGTCGATGTATATGATGCTGTTCATATACTGAAACAATACAAATGAAAAATGGACAGTTCACGCTATTTATCTTACTCACTCAATATCCAGGTGTGTGATGCTGTTCTTAGACTGAAAAAATACAATTAAACAATTCATAATTTACGCTATTTATCTTGTATTTCATCCTGCTCACTTTATATCACAGTATACTGAAAAAATCCAAGTAAGAAATATACAGTTCACAATGTTTATCTTGTATATTATCCTTCTCACTTATTATCCATGAGTATGATGCTATTCATGTACTGCTATCAATCTTGTTTTTTGTAGTTGATAAACTGAAAAAATGCAAATAAAAAATGGATAGTTCGTGATTTTAATCTTTTTTATTCGCCTCACTCGATAACATAAGATGCTGTTCATATACCAAAAAAATACAAATGAAAAACGGACAGTCCCGCTCTCTCAATATCCACGTATATGATGCTGTTCATATACTGAAAATATTGAAATGAAAAATGTATAATTAATGCTATTGTTCTGCTCACTAAATATCCAGGTATTATTAAATCTAAACAAATAAAAATAGACAGTACTCCATCGTAGTATTTCATCTCTCTCCATTGCATCAGCAATTGCTCTCATTGATGGGTTTGATATTCTCATTGCCTTCATGAAATCTTTCAAAAGTTGCATTTCTCTCCTTTGTTCAGAAATGCGAAATCTCTGTTCATTTATTTCCTGCTCACTCAATATCCAGGTGAATGATAGTGTTCATATACTGAAAAAATAATACAAATAAAAAATTAACAGTTCACACTATTTTCCCTGTATTTTATCCTGCTAACTAACTTTCCACGTATATGATGCTGTTCACATACTGAAGGAATACAAATACATTTCACGCTATTTCACTTGTATTTTACCAGCTCGTCCAGGTATGTGATGCTGTTCATATACTGAATAAATACAAAGAAAAATGTACATTTCACGCTATTTATCTTGCACTTTACCTGTTCGTCCAGGTATATGATGCTGTTCATGTACCGAAAATATAAAAATAATAAATGCATAATTAATGCTATTCATCTTCTATTATGTCCTGCTCACTTAATATCCAACTATATGATATTATGTTCATTTATTGAGTCTAAACAAACAAAAGTAGATAGTTCATGGTATTTATATTGAATTTTATCCTGCTCACGTAATATTCAGGTTTATGATGCTGTTCATATACTGAAAAATAAAAAAATGGAATTGATTTCATCTGGTATTTTATCCTGCTCACTTAATATCCAGGTATATGAAGTGCTGTTCATATGTTGAAAATCACAAATGAAAAATGCACAGTATCTTGAAATTTATCCTGCTGACCCAATACCCAGGTATATGCTGTTGAGATATACTGAAGGTATACTGAAAAATACCAATTGAAAAATGGACAGACAGTTCATGCTATTTATCTTGTTTTATCCTGTAGTTATATGATGCAGTTCATAAACTGAAAAAATACAAATAAAAAATGGATAGTTCATGATATTTATCTTGCCAACTCACAATTCAGATAGATGATGCTGATCATATACTGAAAAAATACAAATAAAAAATGCGCCTTTCACGCTATCTTGTTTTTTATCCTGCTCACTTAATACATCCAAAATATGATATTGGTCATATACCACACCGTCGTTCAGAAACATTCCAGAAAATACTCTATTCATTGTATCTGTATCGCGTTTTTTGTTCTGTAGAATTCAAGTATTTTCAATGACAGAAATAGTAGGTTTCACGAAAAAATCTCATTTTACTTCTTGTTTCTATAAGAAAGTCATAATTTTTTTTCATGTCTAGCGTACATGCTCATGCAACAGCTAGGATAACTTGTGACCTCAGACATATGTAGGACCTTGAAGGAGGTTGAGTTTCAGCACGTTTCGTGGTCAGTAAAGCACCTCGCCCTGGTGTGCAGTGGATAAAAACAGTGCTGTTTACCATAAGGGCCGACCCATCGCTCCCAGGAGCTGTCGCCAATATAACAAATTATGTGGTCTCGATATCTGCTCGGCCGCATTTATGTGTGACAAACAACTCCTGGTGTATTGAGGTATATATGCCTGACGTAGTTGATCTTCAATTTTTTTAGAACATATTTTTTCATTGTCGCTTATCGTCCACGAAGATTGATCACGTCCAAATAAGTTTCAGATATTGTCTCTGTTGTAATATTCAAATAATTTCCTTCTTTCAGTTGCCAATTGCTTTCAGCTGTATAGATATTGTCAAAAATACATGGGAACATCCTGTATTTTATTATCCTGTGTATATTCATTATCATTCAATACGTGGGTAACCTTGTTACATTTTACAATTCAGTGCGTGAGCAAAGTTATTATATTTTGAAACACAATAATTGTGCCATAAACAGAAAACAAGAGTTTTCAAAAAGGCCACTGATAATTCGATCCAGTAGTCGAAGTTTGAGTTCTACCGTGTCAACGGTTAGTGGGAGCTATGGGGAGAGTTTGGAAGAGTAGAGTTTAGATACATCGAAAATGTCCCAAAAATGTGTATGCCTGTATTGATTGTAAGTATAGGTCTTTTTTAGAATGATTTGTTTAAACAGTAACTAGTCTAAGGGATTCATCAATTATTTAAATCAATAATTCTTCAATTCATTTTTCCATTAATTCATCATATGGTTTCAATCGTTGTACAAAGTTAAATAAATGTTGTTTTTATATTATTTCCAAAGTGTTTTCAATCTATAAAAGATCAGTATCTACCCAGTTAGTCGGGAATAAACCCCAATTCACGACAATAAAGGATTATCGTAATGGTTTTTACGCAGTTTCATGACTATAGTAATCACATTCCGATTTAATAGACAGATTCTTCCGGGTATATGATGCTTTCCACATACGGAAACAATGAAAATAACTATTTACAACTTCATCGTGTAAGTGATCCTGCTCACTATCAAGGTATATGATGCTGTTCATGTACTGAACAAATACAAATGAAAAATTGAGAATTTGCTCTATTTATCTTGTATTTCATCCTTCTCACTCACCAACCAGGTATATGATGTTGTTCATATACTGAAACAATACAAATAAAAAACGGACAATTCACGCTATTTATCTCGCTAACTCAATATCCAGGTGTGTGATGCTGTTCATGAACTGAAAATATACAAATATAAAATGCACAATTCACGTTATTTATCTTTTATTTCATCCTGTTCAATAATATTACAGTATGTGATGCTATTCATATACTGAAAAAATCCAAATAAGAAATATCTTGTATTTTATTCTGTTCACTTAGTACATCCAAAATAGGGTATTGGTCATATACCACACGACGTTGTGTAGAATTCAAGTATTTTCAATGACAGAAATAGTATGTTTCACGAAAAAATCTCATTTTACTTCTTGTTTCTATAAGAAAGTCATAATGTTTTTTCACGTCTAGCGTACATGCTCATGCAACAGCTAGGATAACTTGTGACCTCAGACATATTTAGGGCCTTGAAGGACGTTGAGATTCAGCACGCCCCTCGGTCAGTAAAGCACCTCGCCCTGGTGTGCAGTGGATAAAAACCGTGCTGTTTACCATAAGGGCCGACCCATCGCTCCCAGGAGCTGTCGCCAATATAACAAATTATGTGGTCTCGATATCTGCTCGGCCGCATTTATGTCTGACAAGCAACTCCTAGTGTATTGAGGTTTATGCTTGACTTCGATCTTCAATTTTCTTTTTAGAACCTTTTTTTTAATTGTTCGCTCATCGTCCGCGAAGACTGATCACTTGCAAACAAATTCCAAATTATCTCTGTTATATTCAAATAATTTTCTACTTTCAGTTGCCAATTGATTTCAGTTGTATAGATATAGGGTTTTCAAGCAGTTTCATGACTAGTAATCACATTCTGATATAATAGACAGATTCTTCCGGGTATATGATGCTTTCCACAAACAGAAACAATAAAAATAGATATTTACAACTTCATCGTGTATGTGATCCTGTTACCTAACTGTCGATGTATATGATGCTGTTCATATACTGAAACAATACAAATGAAAAATGGACAGCTCACGCTATTTATCTTACTCACTCAATATCCAGGTGTGTGATGCTGTTCTTATACTGAAATAATACAAATAAACAATTCACAATTTATGCTATTTATCTTGTATTTCATCCTGCTCACTTTATATCACAGTATACTGAAAAAATCCAAATAAGAAATATACAGTTCACAATGTTTATCTTGTATATTATCCTTCTCACTTATTATCCATGAGTATGATGCTATTCATGTAATGCTATCAATCTTGTTTTTTGTAGTTGATATACTGAAAAAATGCAAATAAAAAATGGATAGTTCGCGATTTTAATCTTTTTTATTCGGCTCACTCGATAACATAAGATGCTGTTCACATACCAAAAAAATACAAATGAAAAACGGACAGTCCCGCTCTCTCAATATCCACGTATATGATGCTGTTCATATACTGAAAATATTGAAATGAAAAATGTATAATTAATGCTATTGTTCTGCTCACTAAATATCCAGGTATTATTAAATCTAAACAAATAAAAATAGACAGTACTCCATCGTAGTATTTCATCTCTCTCCATTGCATCAGCAATTGCTCTCATTGATGGGTTTGATATTCTCATTGCCTTCATGAAATCTTTCAAAAGTTGCATTTCTCTCCTTTGTTCAGAAATGCTAAATCTCTGTTCATTTATTTCCTGCTCACTCAATATCCAGGTGAATGATAGTGTTCATATACTGAAAAAATAATACAAATAAAAAATTAACAGTTCACACTATTTTCCCTGTATTTTATCCTGCTAACTAACTTTCCACGTATATGATGCTGTTCACATACTGAAGGAATACAAATACATTTCACGCTATTTCACTTGTATTTTACCAGCTCGTCCAGGTATGTGATGCTGTTCATATACTGAATAAATACAAATAAAAATGTACATTTCACGCTATTTATCTTGCACTTTACCTGTTCGTCCAGGTATATGATGCTGTTCATGTACCGAAAATATAAAAATAAGAAATGCATAATTAATGCTATTCATCTTCTATTATGTCCTGCTCACTTAATATCCAACTATATGATATTATGTTCATTTATTGAGTCTAAACAAACAAAAGTAGATAGTTCATGGTATTTATATTGAATTTTATCCTGCTCACGTAATATTCAGGTTTATGATGCTGTTCATATACTGAAAAATAAAAAAATGGAATTGATTTCATCTGGTATTTTATCCTGCTCACTTAATATCCAGGTATATGAAGTGCTGTTCATATGTTGAAAATCACAAATGAAAAATGCACAGTATCTTGAAATTTATCCTGCTGACCCAATACCCAGGTATATGCTATTGAGATATACTGAAGGTATACTGAAAAATACCAATTGAAAAATGGACAGACAGTTCATGCTATTTATCTTGTTTTATCCTGTAGTTATATGATGCAGTTCATAAACTGAAAAAATGCAAATAAAAAATGGATAGTTCATGATATTTATCTTGCCAACTCACAATTCAGATAGATGATGCTGTTCATATACTGAAAAAATACAAATAAAAAATGCGCCTTTCACGCTATCTTGTTTTTTATCCTGCTCACTCAATACATCCAAAATATGATATTGGTCATATACCACACCGTCGCTCAGAAACATCCCAGAAAATATTCTATTGGTTGTATCTGTATCGCGTTTTTTTGTTCTGTAGAATTCAAGTATTTTCAATGACAGAAATAGTAGGTTTCACGAAAAAATCTCATTTTACTTCTTGTTTCTATAAGAAAGTCATAATGTTTTTTCACGTCTAGCGTACATGCTCATGCAACAGCTAGGATAACTTGTGACCTCAGACATATTTAGGGCCTTGAAGGACGTTGAGATTCAGCACGCCCCTCGGTCAGTAAAGCACCTCGCCCTAGTGTGCAGTGGATAAAAACCGTGCTGTTTACCATAAGGGCCGACCCATCGCTCCCAGGAGCTGTCGCCAATATAACAAATTATGTGGTCTCGATATCTGCTCGGCCGCATTTATGTCTGACAAGCAACTCCTAGTGTATTGAGGTTTATGCTTGACTTCGATCTTCAATTTTCTTTTTAGAACCTTTTTTTTAATTGTTCGCTCATCGTCCGCGAAGACTGATCACTTGCAAACAAATTCCAAATTATCTCTGTTATATTCAAATAATTTTCTACTTTCAGTTGCCAATTGATTTCAGTTGTATAGATATAGGGCTTTCAAGCAGTTTCATGACTAGTAATCACATTCTGATATAATAGACAGATTCTTCCGGGTATATGATGCTTTCCACAAACAGAAACAATAAAAATAGATATTTACAACTTCATCGTGTATGTGATCCTGTTACCTAACTGTCGATGTATATGATGCTGTTCATATACTGAAACAATACAAATGAAAAATGGACAGCTCACGCTATTTATCTTACTCACTCAATATCCAGGTGTGTGATGCTGTTCTTATACTGAAATAATACAAATAAACAATTCACAATTTATGCTATTTATCTTGTATTTCATCCTGCTCACTTTATATCACAGTATACTGAAAAAATCCAAATAAGAAATATACAGTTCACAATGTTTATCTTGTATATTATCCTTCTCACTTATTATCCATGAGTATGATGCTATTCATGTAATGCTATCAATCTTGTTTTTTGTAGTTGATATACTGAAAAAATACAAATAAAAAATGGATAGTTCGCGATTTTAATCTTTTTTATTCGGCTCACTCGATAACATAAGATGCTGTTCATATACCAAAAAAATACAAATGAAAAACGGACAGTCCCGCTCTCTCAATATCCACGTATATGATGCTGTTCATATACTGAAAATATTGAAATGAAAAATGTATAATTAATGCTATTGTTCTGCTCACTAAATATCCAGGTATTATTAAATCTAAACAAATAAAAATAGACAGTACTCCATCGTAGTATTTCATCTCTCTCCATTGCATCAGCAATTGCTCTCATTGATGGGTTTGATATTCTCATTGCCTTCATGAAATCTTTCAAAAGTTGCATTTCTCTCCTTTGTTCAGAAATGCGAAATCTCTGTTCATTTATTTCCTGCTCACTCAATATCCAGGTGAATGATAGTGTTCATATACTGAAAAAATAATACAAATAAAAAATTAACAGTTCACACTATTTTCCCTGTATTTTATCCTGCTAACTAACTTTCCACGTATATGATGCTGTTCACATACTGAAGGAATACAAATACATTTCACGCTATTTCACTTGTATTTTACCAGCTCGTCCAGGTATGTGATGCTGTTCATATACTGAATAAATACAAATAAAAATGTACATTTCACGCTATTTATCTTGCACTTTACCTGTTCGTCCAGGTATATGATGCTGTTCATGTACCGAAAATATAAAAATAAGAAATGCATAATTAATGCTATTCATCTTCTATTATGTCCTGCTCACTTAATATCCAACTATATGATATTATGTTCATTTATTGAGTCTAAACAAACAAAAGTAGATAGTTCATGGTATTTATATTGAATTTTATCCTGCTCACGTAATATTCAGGTTTATGATGCTGTTCATATACTGAAAAATAAAAAAATGGAATTGATTTCATCTGGTATTTTATCCTGCTCACTTAATATCCAGGTATATGAAGTGCTGTTCATATGTTGAAAATCACAAATGAAAAATGCACAGTATCTTGAAATTTATCCTGCTGACCCAATACCCAGCTATATGCTATTGAGATATACTGAAGGTATACTGAAAAATACCAATTGAAAAATGGACAGACAGTTCATGCTATTTATCTTGTTTTATCCTGTAGTTATATGATGCAGTTCATAAACTGAAAAAATGCAAATAAAAAATGGATAGTTCATGATATTTATCTTGCCAACTCACAATTCAGATAGATGATGCTGTTCATATACTGAAAAAATACAAATAAAAAATGCGCCTTTCACGCTATCTTGTTTTTTATCCTGCTCACTCAATACATCCAAAATATGATATTGGTCATATACCACACCGTCGCTCAGAAACATCCCAGAAAATATTCTATTGGTTGTATCTGTATCGCGTTTTTTTGTTCTGTAGAATTCAAGTATTTTCAATGACAGAAATAGTAGGTTTCACGAAAAAATCTCATTTTACTTCTTGTTTCTATAAGAAAGTCATAATGTGTTTTCACGTCTAGCGTACATGCTCATGCAACAGCTAGGATAACTTGTGACCTCAGACATATTTAGGGCCTTGAAGGACGTTGAGATTCAGCACGCCCCTCGGTCAGTAAAGCACCTCGCCCTGGTGTGCAGTGGATAAAAACCGTGCTGTTTACCATAAGGGCCGACCCATCGCTCCCAGGAGCTGTCGCCAATATAACAAATTATGTGGTCTCGATATCTGCTCGGCCGCATTTATGTCTGACAAGCAACTCCTAGTGTATTGAGGTTTATGCTTGACTTCGATCTTCAATTTTCTTTTTAGAACCTTTTTTTTAATTGTTCGCTCATCGTCCGCGAAGACTGATCACTTGCAAACAAATTCCAAATTATCTCTGTTATATTCAAATAATTTTCTACTTTCAGTTGCCAATTGATTTCAGTTGTATAGATATAGGGCTTTCAAGCAGTTTCATGACTAGTAATCACATTCTGATATAATAGACAGATTCTTCCGGGTATATGATGCTTTCCACAAACAGAAACAATAAAAATAGATATTTACAACTTCATCGTGTATGTGATCCTGTTACCTAACTGTCGATGTATATGATGCTGTTCATATACTGAAACAATACAAATGAAAAATGGACAGCTCACGCTATTTATCTTACTCACTCAATATCCAGGTGTGTGATGCTGTTCTTATACTGAAATAATACAAATAAACAATTCACAATTTATGCTATTTATCTTGTATTTCATCCTGCTCACTTTATATCACAGTATACTGAAAAAATCCAAATAAGAAATATACAGTTCACAATGTTTATCTTGTATATTATCCTTCTCACTTATTATCCATGAGTATGATGCTATTCATGTAATGCTATCAATCTTGTTTTTTGTAGTTGATATACTGAAAAAATGCAAATAAAAAATGGATAGTTCGCGATTTTAATCTTTTTTATTCGGCTCACTCGATAACATAAGATGCTGTTCATATACCAAAAAAATACAAATGAAAAACGGACAGTCCCGCTCTCTCAATATCCACGTATATGATGCTGTTCATATACTGAAAATATTGAAATGAAAAATGTATAATTAATGCTATTGTTCTGCTCACTAAATATCCAGGTATTATTAAATCTAAACAAATAAAAATAGACAGTACTCCATCGTAGTATTTCATCTCTCTCCATTGCATCAGCAATTGCTCTCATTGATGGGTTTGATATTCTCATTGCCTTCATGAAATCTTTCAAAAGTTGCATTTCTCTCCTTTGTTCAGAAATGCGAAATCTCTGTTCATTTATTTCCTGCTCACTCAATATCCAGGTGAATGATAGTGTTCATATACTGAAAAAATAATACAAATAAAAAATTAACAGTTCACACTATTTTCCCTGTATTTTATCCTGCTAACTAACTTTCCACGTATATGATGCTGTTCACATACTGAAGGAATACAAATACATTTCACGCTATTTCACTTGTATTTTACCAGCTCGTCCAGGTATGTGATGCTGTTCATATACTGAATAAATACAAATAAAAATGTACATTTCACGCTATTTATCTTGCACTTTACCTGTTCGTCCAGGTATATGATGCTGTTCATGTACCGAAAACATAAAAATAAGAAATGCATAATTAATGCTATTCATCTTCTATTATGTCCTGCTCACTTAATATCCAACTATATGATATTATGTTCATTTATTGAGTCTAAACAAACAAAAGTAGATAGTTCATGGTATTTATATTGAATTTTATCCTGCTCACGTAATATTCAGGTTTATGATGCTGTTCATATACTGAAAAATAAAAAAATGGAATTGATTTCATCTGGTATTTTATCCTGCTCACTTAATATCCAGGTATATGAAGTGCTGTTCATATGTTGAAAATCACAAATGAAAAATGCACAGTATCTTGAAATTTATCCTGCTGACCCAATACCCAGGTATATGCTATTGAGATATACTGAAGGTATACTGAAAAATACCAATTGAAAAATGGACAGACAGTTCATGCTATTTATCTTGTTTTATCCTGTAGTTATATGATGCAGTTCATAAACTGAAAAAATACAAATAAAAAATGGATAGTTCATGATATTTATCTTGCCAACTCACAATTCAGATAGATGATGCTGTTCATATACTGAAAAAATACAAATAAAAAATGCGCCTTTCACGCTATCTTGTTTTTTATCCTGCTCACTTAATACATCCAAAATATGATATTGGTCATATACCACACCGTCGCTCGGAAACATCCCAGAAAATATTCTATTGGTTGTATCTGTATCGCGTTTTTTTGTTCTGTAGAATTCAAGTATTTTCAATGACAGAAATAGTAGGTTTCACGAAAAAATCTCATTTTACTTCTTGTTTCTATAAGAAAGTCATAATGTTTTTTCAAGTCTAGCGTACATGCTCATGGAACAGCTAGGATAACTTGTGACCTCAGACATATTTAGGGCCTTGAAGGACGTTGAGATTCAGCACGCCCTTCGGTCAGTAAAGCACCTCGCCCTGGTGTGCAGTGGATAAAAACCGTGCTGTTTACCATAAAGGCCGACCCATCGCTCCCAGGAGCTGTCGCCAATATAACAAATTATGTGGTCTCGATATCTGCTCGGCCGCATTTATGTCTGACAAGCAACTCCTGGTGTATTGAGGTATATATGCCTGACGTAGTCGATCTTCAATTTTTTTAGAACATTTTTTTTCATTGTCGCTCATCGTCCACGAAGATTAATCACGTCCAAATAAGTTCCAGATATTGTCTCTGTTGTAATATTCAAATAATTTCCTTCTTTCAGTTGCCAATTGCTTTCAGCTGTATTGATATTGTCAAAAATACATGGAACATCCTGTATTTTGTCATCCTGTATATATTCATTATCATTCAATACGTGGGTAACCTTGTTACATTTTACAATTCAGTACGTGAGCAAAGTTATTATATTTTGAAACACAATAATTGTGCCATAAACAGAAAACAAGAGTTTTCAAAAAGGCCACTGATAATTCGATCCAGTAGTCGAATTTTGAGTTCTACCGTGTCCACAGCTAGTGAGGGCTATGGGGAGAGTTTGGAAGAGTAGAGTTTAGATACATCGAAAATGTCCCAAAAATGTATATGCCTGTATTGATTGTAAGTATAGGTCTTTTTTTAGAATGATTTGTTTAAACAGTAACTAGTGTAAGGGATTCATCAATTATTTAAATCATTAATTCTTTTATTCATTATTTCATTAATTCATCATATGGTTTCAATCGTTGTACAAAGTTAAATAAATGTTGTTTTAATATTATTTCCAAAGTGTTTTCAATCTATAAAAGATCAGTATCTACCCAGTTAGTTGTGAATAAACCCCAATTCACGACAATAAAGGATTATCGTAAGGGTTTTTACGCAGTTTCATGACTATAGTAATCACATTCCGATTTAGTAGACAGATTCTTCCGGGTATATGATGATTTCCACTTACGGAAACAATGAAAATAACTATCTACAACTTCATCGTGTAAGTGATCCTGCTCACTAACTAGCCAGGTATATGATGCTGTTCATGTACTGAACAAATACAAATGAAAAATTGACAATTTGCTCTATTTATCTTGTATTTCATCCTTCTCACTCACCAACCAGGTATATGATGCTGTTCATATACTGAAACAATACAAATAAAAAACGGACAATTCACGATATTTATCTCGCTAACTCAATATCCAGGTGTGTGATGCTGTTCATGAACTGAAAATATACAAATATAAAATGCACAATTCACGTTATTTATCTTTTATTTCATCCTGTTCAATAATATTACAGTATGTGATGCTATTCATATACTGAAAAAATCCAAATAAGAAATATTTTGTATTTTATTCTGCTCACTTAGTACATCCAAAATATGGTATTGGTCATATACCACACCGTCGCTCAGAAACATTCCAGAAAATACTCTATTCGTTGTATCTGTATCGCGTTTTTTGTCCTGTAGAATTCAAGTATTTCCAATGACAGAAATAGTAGGTTTCACGAAAAAAATCTCATTTCACTTCTTGTTTCTATAAGAAAGTCATAATTTTTTTTCACGTCTAGCGTACATGCTCATGCAACAGGTAGGATAACTTGTGACCTCAGACATATTTAGGGCCTTGAAGGACGTTGAGATTCAGCACGCCCCTCGGTCAGTAAAGCACCTCGCCCTGGTGTGCAGTGGATAAAAACCGTGCTGTTTACCATAAGGGCCGACCCATCGCTCCCAGGAGCTGTCGCCAATATAACAAATTATGTGGTCTCGATATCTGCTCGGCCGCATTTATGTCTGACAAGCAACTCCTAGTGTATTGAGGTATTTATGCTTGACTTCGATCTTCAATTTTCTTTTTAGAAACTTTTTTTTTAATTGTTCGCTCATCGTCCGCGAAGACTGATCACTTCCAAACAAATTCCAAATTGTCTCTGTTATATTCAAATAATTTTCTACTTTCAGTTTCCAATTGATTTCAGTTGTATAGATATAGGGTTTTCAAGCAGTTTCATGACTAGTAATCACATTCTGATATAATAGACAGATTCTTCCAGGTATATGATGCTTTCCACAAACGGAAACAATAAAAATAAATATTTACAACTTCATCGTGTATGTGATCCTGCTCCCTAACTGTCGAGGTATATGATGTTGTTCATATACTGAAAAAATACAAATGAAAAATGGACAGTTCACGCTATTTATCTTACTCACTCAATATCCGGGTGTGTGATGCTGTCCTTATACTGAAAAAATACAAATAAAACAATTCACAATTTACGCTATTTATCTTGTATTTTATCCTGCTCTCTCAATATCCCGGTATATGATGCTGTTCATATACTGAAAAGATTGAAATGAAAAATGTATAATTAATGTTATTCATCTTGTATTTTGTTCTGCTCACTAAATATCCAGGTATATGATATGATTATTAAATCTAAACAAATAAAAATAGACAGTACTCCATCGGAGTACTTAATCTCTCTCCATTGCTCTCATTGATGGGTTTGATATTCTCATTGCTCTCATGAAATGTTTCAAAAGTGGCATATCTCTTCTTTGTTCAGAAATGAGAAACATCTGTTCATTTATTTCCTGCTCACTCAATATCCAGGTGAATGATAGTGTTCATATACTGAAAAAATAATACAAATAAAAAATTGACAGTTCACACTGTTTTCCCTGTATTTTATCCTGCTAATTAACTTTCCACGTATATGATGCTGTTCACATACCGAAGGAATACAAATACATTTCACGCTATTTTACTTGTATTTTACCAGCTCGTCCAGGTATGTGATGCTGTTCATATACTGAATAAATACAAAGAAAAATGTACATTTCACGCCATTTATTTTGCATTTCACCTGTTCGTCCAGGTATATGATACTGTTCATGTACTGAAAATATAAAAATAATAAACGCATAATTAATGCTATTCATCTTCTATTATGTCCTGCTCACTTACTAGCCAAGTATATGATATTATGTTCATTTATTGAGTTTAAACAAACAAAAGTAGACAGTTCATGGTATTTATATTGAATTTTATCCTGCTCACGTAATATTCAGTTATATGATGCTGTTCATATACTGAAAAATGAAAAAAATGGAATTGCTTTCATCTGGTATTTTATCCTGTTCACTTAATATCCAGGTATATGAAGTGCTGTTCATATATTGAAAAATGGACAGTTCTCGCTAGATATCTTGTTTTATCCTGTATTTATATGATGCAGTTCATAAACTGAAAAATAACAAATAAAAAATGGATAGTTCATGATATTTATCTTGCCAACTCACAATTCAGATATATAATGCTGTTCATATACTGAAAAAATACAAATAAAAAATTTCACGCTATCTTGTTTTTTATCCTGCTCTCTTAATACATCCAAAATATGATATTGGTCATATACCACACCATCGCTCAGAAACATCCCAGAAAATACTCTATTCGTTGTATCTGTATCGCGTTTTTTGTTCTGTAGAATTCAAGTATTTCCAATGACAGAAATATTAGGTTTCACAAAAAAATCTCATTTTATTTTCTGTTTCTATAAGAAAGTCGTAATTTTTTTTCACGTCCAGCGTACATGCTCATGCAACAGCTAGGATAACTTGCGAACTCAGATATATTTGGGACCCTGAACGACGTTGAGTTTCAGCACGTTCCGTGGTCAGTAAAGCACCTCGCCCTGGTGTGCAGTGGATAAAAACCGTGCTGTCCACCATAAGGGCCGGCCCATCGCTCCCAGGAGCTGTCGCCAATGTACTAAATTATGTGGTCTCGATATCTACTCGGCCGCATTTATGTCTGACTAGCAACTCCTGGTGTATTGAGGTATATATGCCTGATGGAGTCGATCTTCAAGTTTTTTTAGAACCTTTTTTTTCATTGTTCGCTTATCGTCTGCGAAGATTGATTGCTTCCAAATAAGTTCCAGGATTGTCTCTGTTTTATTCAAATAATTTCCTACTTTCAATTGTATAGATAAAAATATTATCGTAATGGTTTTTACGCAGTTTCATGACAAGTTATCACATTCCGATATAATAGACACATTCTTCCGGGTATATGTTGCTTTCCACATACGGAAACAATAAAAATTAATATTGACATCTACATCGTGTTTGAGATAATGCTCAGTAACTATCCACGTATATGATGCTGTTCATATGCTCAAACAATACAAATAAAATATGCAGTTCACGCAATTAATCTTGTATTTTATCCTGCTTAACTATTATCCAAGTACTTATATGATGCTGTTCATATACTGAAAAAATACGATTAAAAAATGGACAGTTCACCCGTTTTTCTTGCTCACGCAATATCCAGGTGCATAATGCTGTTTATATACTGACAGAATACTAATAAAAGATTCATCGTTCATGATTTTATCTTGTATTATATTCTGCTTACCTAATATCCAGGTATATGATGTTGTTCATATACTGAAAAAATACAAATAAAAAATGGACAGTTCACACGTTTATCTTTTAGTTTTTCCTGCTCACTCAATATCCAGATGTGTGATGCTGTTCATATACTGACAACATACTAATGAAAGATTCACCGTTCATGAATTTATCTTGTATTTTATCCTGCTCACTCAATATCCAGATATATGATGCTGTTCATGTACTGAAAGTACAGTTGAAAATTGGACATTTACTCTATTCATCTAGTATTTTTTCCTGCTCACTCAATATCTAGGTTTATGATGCTATTAATATACTGAAAAAATACAATTGAAAAATCACAGTTCACGCTATTTTATCCTGCTGTCTGTCCAAGTATACGATGCAGATGTTTATCTTGTATTTTATCCTGTTAAGAAACTATTCAGGTATAGGATACTGTTCATAAACTGAAACAAAACAATTAAAAATGGACCTTTCACGCTATTTATCTTGTATTTTATTTTACTATCTAGGTTGTTTATATACTGAAACAATACAAATAGAAAAATGACAGTTCATGCTATTTATCTTGAATTTAATCATGTTGAGTATCCAGGTATATGCTAACTGTCCATTTATATGATGCAGTTCGGTTACTGAAAATTTTCTATTCAAAAATGAATAGTTCAAGCTGTTTATCTTGTATTTTATTCTGCAATCTGACTATCCAGGTATATGATGCCGTTCATATACTGAAACAAAACAATCAAAAATGGACAGTTCACGCTATTTATATTGTATTTGTACTAAGTAACTTTCTAGGTTGTTCATATACTGACACAATACAAATAAAAAATGGTTTATCTTGTATTCAATCATGCTAAGTATGTTGTTCATAAACTGAAAATACACAAATAAAAAATGTACACTTCACGCTATTTATCTTGTATTTTATCCTTCTCATTTACTATCCAGGTGATAAGGTAGTGAAGGATATCTATCTAAATATGGAATAGGAATACATAGGTGTAAGATAGGTGTAAGTAAAAAATATTACAATACGTTTTTACATTCAGGTGGGATCAAAAAGCCTGGATTTTTCTCACAACTTGGTTTCTGACAAAATTCCCAATTTTCAGTTCCATATAGTCACAGCTCTCTATTGGATAGAAAGGGACGAGATAGAAAATGGGTTTGGACAATTCTGGTACCAAAAAGTTGAACAGTGAAATGGAAAAGCTGTTTGAAACGAAATCCCCCAATGGAAATAGACGGGGACATATCCTTCGCGAGACAAGTGAAAACCCACAATAGGTAATTGACGTTTCATAATATGACATGAATCCGAATTTCATGGCATATCTTGAATTCGAATTCTTTGATATGTCTTGAATTCGATTTCATGCCATTTTATGAACATAACGTGTGACTCCTTCACTAACATCCTTGTCCCATAACCTTCCCGACAGGGGTGCTCACACCTTCTCGCTGGTCCTTGTCGAGCGGTAATAGTTCCTACTCGATTCCGATCACTTGAATTATTGAAGAATATATCAGACAGAACTATTATCGGCCGAGTGAGCAAATATCCTTGATTCATGTAACTATGAATGTTTAATTGTACAAATCCCTTCCTCATAATTGTTTAGTATGATTCAAGTTAAATAGGAAACTATTTTGTGGCACGGTTTGTTTGAGAATGGGAGCCGCAGTACACTCAACACGTTCTTTCGATTGTTATTCATTTTCCAACATCTTTATTTCAGAATTTCATTCCGAAACCAAACAATTTATTTTAGCTGACCATGAGCCAATGTTCCTGAAAGTCTATTATTATGTTTTTGTGAATCTGAAGTCAATTGAATTTCTAAACCTAACATTCCAGTCTTAAACTAATAGCACACTGCAAAATGATAATCTCACACGCATACATAAACACAAACACACAGAGCAAGCTGAGAAAAAGCTAGTAATTGTAAAAATTATTATATTTCTAAGTATCGTTCGACCGGAATGAGTTTTATATTTTCCCATTACCGATCCGACCCTGTGCTAGATTTCATACTGTAACACCCTGTATGTGTTATAATATATTTTAGAATATAGAAAATTAGCCAGTTGAAGTATTTGAGAAAAAGAGAATGTTTTTCATCTATTCATGTTTATTTCAGGGTCGAAGTGCTCGAAGCTTATCTAAACACCCTTAAAAAATATTTCTACCCGACGCCAAAAACTCATATTCCTTTCACCACACTCATGGATTTTTTCTGTGATACAGATAAATGGAATGTGAGAACCAAGTACATTCAAAGGTCTCACACTGAGTCACGGATAACCTAAAATAAAATCGCGATATATAGTATTGCGCGATATCTAGAGGTAAGCAGTAGATGTAAGCTCGACTAAAGTTGGCACAAATATCGGAGACATTACCGACTTCAGGACTTCAGGAACCTGTCGATAATTTTCTAAGATTTATCTCCTGGTTGCAGGAGGCCTTCTGATTGGCTATTAAACAGCAAAACACAAGATAATCTATTTTTTGTCAGATAAATTATTAGGCCACAAAGCAATATCATTTAGACCCAGAAGTAAATCCTCATATTTTTCATTATCAAAATTACAATTATTATCCTCTTCAATATTGTTTTCCAATTGATCAGATTTCTCAATTTCATCTACAATGAAAATTAAAATTTTACCGATTAAGTATATGTATTATAATGGAAAGCAAGGAAATGAATGAAATAATGAAACAATATCATTATCGGCTTGGTAAAAATAAAAACAAAAATTGGAACCAATCTTAAACAACACATCTTCGAAGATGAATTATCTCATTCCGTTTATACCACAAACCACACTCATACCTTGAATATTCCATTTGGAACTAATGAAAATGGAACTGAGCCTCTGAGAATAGACACACGATGCCCCGAAAAAAGTTGTGAACTTCAAAGAAAACTGAAATTATTTTTATTACTATCTTTATCTACAGTGTATTTCACTTAAAATGGTAACACCACAATAACTTTTTTATTTTTCAAAGAATAAAAAAATGAGAAAATACTTTATGTTAAGCTTGTAAACATTTTCAAGATGGGTGAATTGAATTTAAGCCTTAGTAAAAAGCTAGCCTACTGTGATAAAAATTAACGGATAGAAATGAAAAAAACGTATTTTTTCCGAAAATTTTATTGAGATGGCTTATGTTGAGATAACCCCACTTTTGACAAGTTATTGCCAAAGCTGCGTTAACAACAGCCTCCTTTCTATCCTAGGGGTCAAATATATATTGTGGAGACGACTTCGAGTTTTACTTAGTTTCTTTAAACTTGATTCGGTCTTATTTATGATATTTATATACAGTGCTAGTCAAAAGTCCCCTCCCCCCCTCGTATCTTTTGGACGGTTATACTCAGAATTATGAAATTTGAAGGGTGGAAATGGACAGATGTAGGCTTCTCAACCAGTCGTAATAGTCATAGATGACGTCACAGGGCCACTGTGACCAATAATTTCGAATGGGACTCTATGGCAAGTGATATCTCGTTTGAAAGGTATTGAAAATACCTATTCAGTCATACTCATTTTGTTTGGATTCTGGCTAATTTTGAGTGATAAATTGAATAAATAGTAAAATTATCGTTTCGGATTTAATGGTTAATTTAAAGGTTAGTTGTCAAAAAAATCGACTTATGAGAAGTGTTGATACCGTGAAAATTTACTTTAGCTATAGTTTAACTGTAGCCGATAAAGTTGCAGCTGTCCTAATAATTGGTGAATGTAGACACAATTTTCATGCAGCGGAGCGTCTGTTTAATGAGAGGTACCCCGATCGCCCTATATCGAGGATTTATTTGAGGAAGCTTCTTCGGAAGTTTGAAGCATCAGGTAGTGTTCAAGATGCCAAACGATCTGGTCGACTAACAATTAGTGATGACAAAAAAATTGACATAATTGGAGAAATGGTAGTAAACCCTACTTCTCCTACGGCCCAAGTTGCATCTATCTGTGAAGTCAGTCAAAGGACAGTTCATAGGGTGTTGCTAAAAACAAATTTCATCCATACAAATTAAAAATGGTGCACCAACTTTCAGATGATGACCCCGACCGAAGACTAGAATTCTGTGAAACTATGTCCAATAAAATTAACCAACAACTACGCTACCTACAAACATTTGTTTTAGTGACCAAAGTACTTTCTTTCTCAATGGAAATGTTAACACTCAAATTATGAGGTATTGGAGTGACACAAATCCTCACATATTTCGTGAAAAACATACCCAATTTCCAGAAAAATCATGTGTTTGGGCAAGTATTTTGTTGGGCCCCTTTTTTCAATGCGAAATTAACCGGTGAATTGTATCTGGATGTTACAAAACGATAATGCGCCGTTAATTCTTGAAATTTTAAAAGATAATCCAGATGAATTCGACAACTTGGAAATAATATTTTAACAAGATGGTACTCCTGCACACTATTATGGTGCAGTAAGACGTTACCTAAATGAAGAATATCGTGGTAGATGGATTGGACGACGAGGTTCGATAAAATGGCCTGCTCGGTCACCGGACCTCACACCATTAGATTTTTTTCTATGGGGGTACTTGAAATCTAAGGGTTACGCTACAGCACCTGACAGCATTGCCATTCTGAAACAACGAATTGTTGAAGAATGTAGGACAATTTCCAGTGACACAATGGGGCGAGTACGACAAGAGTTTATCAATAGAATTCATCACTGCCAGGAAATAGATGGGGCACATTTTGAACACTTATGAGATTTGGTTCTGAAATCTTTATTAATTAAATGCGACACTATAATTTTAGTATTTATTCAATTTATCAATCAAAATCAGCGGGAATCCAAACAAAATAAGTATGACTGAATAGGTATTTACAATACCTTTCAAACGAGATGTCACTTGCCATAGGGTCCCATTTGAAATTATTGGTCACAGTGGCCCTGTGAATTTCATAATTGTAAGAATAACCGTTCAAAAGATACGAGGGGGGGAGGGGACTTTTGACTAGCACTGTATATGATTTAATATGATGACAGTCTAGTAGGTCATGAAAGATTTAGGAAACGAACATCTCGATACAGGTAGCCCCTGGGAAATGAAAATCTGTATTACAACGTTGTAGGTTTCTTAATTGAAGACGTATTCGAAGAGTACATCTTTCTTTATAGTCGTAGAAAAATCACCATGTCGGCATTCCTATAACAGAATGCGTCTTTTCATCGTAGACTTCTAAAGAAATTGGCCTATTTTCATTTGGCGCAAATGTGTGTCAGCATCGAAAACCTCAGTTTGTTTTCAGGCAGTCACGCAGGCTGTGCGCTATAACAATTGAATCCAGTCAGCACGTGCTATTCTGCTTGTTACAGTGTTTTGTACTAGGTTGTGAATGGCTGTTGATGAGAAGGAACACAAGGGACTTAGGGAAAGGGGGTACGTATATGTGTTTTAGGATTTTGTCACATGCTTCTGCTGAACGTACTTAACAAATTGATGTTTTTTCGGCTGAAGTTTTACTTTGTTTGAATAGTGGAAATACCTGAAGTACAGTTGAATTAATTAATTGAGAAGAATGCTAGTTATATCAAGTCAAGTCAAAATAAACTTCATTGATGAAGATAACATATCTTGTTGAGATATACGTTCAATAAAAAATATATTATGTCGAAAATATAGGAGATTCAGAAAACAAAACTTCACAAACAAAACATTGAAGTGACTATTATTATCATTAGTTCTAGAGTATGCATTCTCAAGAAAAAGAAAATATTAGCTGTGGTACTTTTCGAACTTAGACATTGTTTCTCGAAAAGAAGGACATTATTATTTTTTTGAACAATCATTCAAAATGATTTTTGAAAGAGTTGATAATAATGAAATGGGCCTGAAATTTGAGTGACCTTCCAGATCTCTGTCCTTATGTAATGGAACAACCATAGCTATTTTCAGACAAGTCGGTTACACCCTATTCCTAAATGATTCATTTATGCATTCAACCGAGACATGTAGAGGTACAGTTTAAAATATTTGATGATAATGTATGAAAAAGATGAAAAAGAATCCTGGGAGCTGCAAAATTTCTATGAAAAGAAAATTGTAATGGCTTTGAATTACGTAGGTGGAGAATATTTGAATTTTCAGAATCCTCACAATGAAAAAGTTTCAGAAATGTCGTTCAAAATTTTTTGAACAAAATATTTTCTTACAAAAGATATAACCTCACTACAAAAACATGCTTGGATAATATCATAACATCCTAACAATATACAGGGTGCTATTTAAGTACGTGGCCAAACTTAAAGGGGTGATTCTTTTTTTTTTCATTGCATTAATTTTGATAATAAATTCTAAGACTAGAATAGAGTATTGATATGAAAAAATATCAGTAAGACCCCAGTTTTTGATGGTTTAGTAGTTGAAATGTTTTATTGTGTTGTCACAGGGATGTGCAATGAAGTGATTTTTATGTTTTTTCTCAAAAACAAATCAAGAAACGAAAAAAATTCTAAATATAAAAAAGTTGTAATTTCAGTTGTTCAATATGAAACAAATACAAAAATTGCAAAAAAATCAGTGGCGCACATGTTTTCTGTCAAAAATATTGGTTACAGTGCCTTCCGGGACGCCACTGGACATGATAATTTTGATATAGTTAGGGTTAAATTCGCCCTTTATGACCTTCAATAATACTGCCAAATTTCAATAAAATCGGTTGAAGGGTTATTAAGATATTTACGACAAAATCGATTTCTTTTAAAAATTTTGACACCCTGTATCTTGAAAACGAAGCATTACCGGACCTATGTTTATATGAACTTTTCGTCTTAGAATCACTCAAAAAATCACCCCTTCAAGTTTGGCCACGTACTTAAATAACACCCTGTATAAGGGGAATTTGAAAGTAAATGTATACTATATAATTCTCAACAAACTGAAATATAATATCTAGAAGGTTAAAAAAACACAACTAACAAAATTTAAATGGGAAATTCACAGGTTTCTTTACATATCAGACCAATATATTTATCTGCAATATAAAAAATGGTATTCTACCGACCTACGTGCAGAGTAGGATCAATTGAAATCGTGCTTAACATGAACACAATACAAGAACTATTATATTTGAATATTTGATAGTGGATGTAATACAAATTGAGAGGTATTTGTATTTTGATTTGATTACTTATCTATTGTATTAGCTAATTTATGCTAAATGAAGTATCTACCGTGATTTTTGACATTGAATCGTGAAATTCGCAGAATAGGTATATACAACAAAAATGAATAAAAAACTCACCAGGGAGGGTTGATTTCAAGTGATATAAACTGCACCCCAGCAGCGACGAAACCACCGAAATTTCTAAAAAATGATAATAGGAGGCGAAATAAGTCGAAAATGTCTTTGGATTCGTAAAAATTCAGTTCCAAATCCAAATTGGACTCACTTCTCATGAAAACACCCATGTAATTGCCGCAATTGACGTAGACTGGTAAATTATTTTGTGTTTCTATCGATTTTGCAAACTTCACTATTATTCGTTGAAAATTACGGAAGGTATTTCCATAAAAAGTGAGACAAATTCTTGTGTTCTAGAACTGAATTTTTTTCAGAAACTTAGAAGTGAAATGGTTGTTCTTCTTACGTATCCGAAGATATTTTCAATCTATTTTGCCTCCCTATAATTTTCTAGGAAATGTAAGTGGTTCCATCGCTGCTGGCGTGTAGTGTATCAATAGAAACTACCCCTTCTACACGATTTCGTTAATTTTTCACGGCTCTTTCAATTCTGTACATTTCGAAATTCTTCGTCAAAAATTACGGAAGTTTCGTTGGTGTTTCCATGATTTGTCATAATTTGAAATTTTTGGAATGTCCTTGAAATCGCAGCTACAATCACCAAATTTAAATAAATATGGATCACAATCGTTAGTTTCATTCAATTTCTTCAAGGATTTTTTCTACATCCAGCAACAAAGTTTCGAAATAATTACTTTTATCAGCCATGGAAAGAAACCAAACACAAATAATCAAGTTCCAAGGTTCACTAATGATATACAAATACGTTCTCATTCTTATAAAGCCCTAAATGTCAAGGTATAATCCCAGTTGAAACCAATCCATATATAATAATTACCACTAACATTTATAGCGATAATTGTTGTTTTTCCACGTGCAGTTTGGCAGATGGCGTGCTTTCAGCGATATGAATATGAGTACAGTAAAATTATAACTAAGTTAAATAATTCTTCATACTTTCATATCTAATTCTAAAAGTGATAATCATATTTTTTATACTTACTTTGTAAAACATGTATCTGTATCGCCTCTGCAGTTACATAAATTAATGAATTGAAAAACTGCAGTTTGAAATAAAATTAATAACAATACAGCTTGTTCCTTCGCCATTTTGTCGTATCTAATACAATTTTGACGATCGATTAAAAGTTTGTTTTTGTTAAGGAAATTCGATTCCTGAGATAGTCTTTTGGGATTATATCCTTCTGCAGCCTGAGTATGAGGAAAAAAACCAAGTTTTTCCATATAAGTGTGTACGGACCAAAAATCAATTTTCCCCTATGGGTTACTGCGTTTACAAGACTGTTATTATTCAATGTTTTCAAGCACTCAGCGTATTATAATAACTTTACCAATAAACGTTGACTATATTTGTTACCATAATCAAAACATATTGAAAACTTATTTCTATAGAGTGATTGAAAACCCTGAGACAAATCGTTCTACCAGAAAATATTCAATTGGTTGAAGAATATCTTGGAAAGAAAAATATTCTGTTTTTGATTTGGGACCGCAATGATCGTCAGAGGATATCAATTTCAGTATAACAATAGGTATAGTTATTCAATATAGAATTTTACAACTTTTATGTTTTCATGATTCAGGTAGGTAAACATTTATTCACAAAGTATATAATAGCAGTTCTGTAGTATTTATTTGCCAGTTAGTGCCTCATTCCTTAAATGTAGCAATGGAAATTTTAATAATAATAATCACTTTTACCAATCTTCCCAGAACTTATTCAACACCCAGAAACTTCACCATTTTATCGAATAAAAATTATCAAATCAAATTTTGGTGAAGGATCCAATCATTTGATGAAGGATCCAATCTTTTGATGACAATGTATGAAACACAAGCATCAATTCCCACGGTTAGTCCGAAAACAGCCAATTATCAGACACAATTTCATTGCATATCAAACTTTTGTTCAATTTAAACATTAACTTAAATCGCCAATTGAAAACTCCTGTAACACATTCTATTCCGATTCAAATCTAGTATCACATAGATAATCAATCGTATAACTGTTGTTGAAAAATAGAATGGAAATAGGTTTTCACTGTATTTATTCTTTGCGACAGACAGCTGCTTTCTTATATCGAGCTTGATTTACAGGTAAACAAGATCACCCTTGAAATACAAGCATCAATCAGTTTTAATACTTAATCTCCAATTAGCATAATGGAGCAATTAAATAATAATTCTTGACACAATCGATTGAAATGCGTGATAGATCATTTAGAATGAAAACTTGAATAATATCCGAGAATCTGAAAAAATTGATATTCGGCGATATGGAAGGAACCCTTTGAACTCGATTTGAAATATTCAATTTGAGAATGGTTAGATATATAAATTTTGCGGACGCCAATAGATTTAAAGTGGTCAAATTAGTATATTCAGGTCAACAGGAGAGAAAAAAAATTCCGACCCAAAAATAGTAGTTAAAAAAAAATAAAAATCATCAAAGATGCATATTAGTCATTTGAATAGGAAACTATTTGAAATTCGGTGTGCATATACAAACATGTTGGAGATACGCGGAACCAAGTCCAAAAATCTGAAAAAATTAATGCTCGGTGGAATGAAACTCTTTCAACTCGATTTGAAATATTCGATTTGAGAACGGTTAGAGATAGAGAAATTCTGCGGACGCCAATCGATTCAGAGTGGTCGAATTGATATATTTGGTTCAACAGGAGAGAAAAAAAATGTCTGACCAAAAAATAGTTGTTTAAATCATCAAAAATTCATATTCGTTATTTGAATAAGAAAAGATTTGAAATTTGGAGGGCATATACAAAAATGTTAGAGATGTACGGGACTAACTCCAAAAATCTGAAAAAAAATTAATATTCGGTGGAATGAAACCCTTTCAACTCGATTTGAAATATTCGATTTGAGAACGGTTAGAGATAGAGCAATTCTGCGGACGCCAATCGGTTCAGAGTGGTCAAATTGATATATTTGGTTCAACAGGAGAGAAAAAAAATGTCTGACCAAAAAATAGTTGTTTAAATCATCAAAAATTCATATTCGTTATTTGAATAGGAAACGATTTGAAATTTGGAGGGCATATACAAAAATGTTAGAGATGTACGGGACCAACTCCAAAAATCTGAAAAAAAATTAATATTCGGTGGAATGAAACCCTTTCAACTCGATTTGAAATATTCGATTTGAGAACGGTTAGAGATAGAGCAATTCTGCGGACGCCAATCGGTTCAGAGTGGTCAAATTGATATATTTGGTTCAACAGGAGAGAAAAAAAATGTCTGACCAAAAAATAGTTGTTTAAATCATCAAAAATTCATATTCGTTATTTGAATAGGAAACGATTTGAAATTTGGAGGGCATATACAAAAATGTTAGAGATGTACGGGACCAACTCCAAAAATCTGAAAAAAAATTAATATTCGGTGGAATGAAACCCTTTCAACTCGATTTGAAATATTCGATTTGAGAACGGTTAGAGATAGAGCAATTCTGCGGATGCCAATTGATTCAGAGTAGTCAAATTAGTATATTCGGGTCAACAGGAGAAAAAAAAATGTCTGACCCAAAATTAGTTATAAAAAATCATCAAAAATGCATAATCGTTATTTGGATAGGAAACGATTTGAAATTTGGTGTGCCTACACAAAAATGTTGAAGATGCACGGAACCAAGTCCAAAAATCTGCGATTCTTCGCGACAGACAGCCGCTTTCTTATATCGAGCTTGATCACAGGTAAACAAGATCACCCCTGAAGTACAAGCATCAGTTTCAATACTTAATGTTCAATTAACATAATGGAGCAATTAATTAATTATTCTTGACACAATCGATTGAAATGCGTGGTTAAACTTTACATTATGCATTCTTAGAACATTTCGAATAAAAACTTGAATAATAGCAACTGCACACTAATTTCATTGATCTGTTAATACTGATAGAGTGTTTTGGAGAATAATAAAAATATTGATTGATTTAGTTGCCCTTCTATACTTGAATAAATTTGCCTTGAATTTACATTTTTTTTTATTTTCAGACTGTGGAAGGGTAAAATCCAAAAGACCGTATCAAAAAATAGAAGAATGCTTCTTGTACAGCACCACTTTTAACCATTGATAGCTGTTTTTTTATATTTAGGTTATTACCGATTGGACGATAAGCAATCTATTATTTTAAATTTTTTTATTATAATATTAAAGCTAGAGATAACATAATTAACACATATTTCAGATAGGCTACTTGACATGACAATGAGTAGATGTGCTCATACTTTCTTGTGATCTAACTTTTTTTCAATGAGATTAACTCTTATGAAAAATGCATGAGGATATTTATAAAAAATTAAAAGGAAAAAAGTCGAATTTTTTTTATATTTGAAATAAGTCAGTTTCATCCTTCACTCAAGAAAATTAAGTAAACATAACAAAAAAATAAAAGTAGCCTAACATATTCAACATACCAACAAAACATTGCTTTCTCTGAATAAAAAAAAATATTATAGTATATTCCTTCAGAATACACGACCACTAGGCCCATGTGGCCATATTGCTGCGTTCTTCGAGAAATGTTAATTAATATAATTTTCAATTGAATGAATGAATGAATGAATGTTTATTCAAGAATTGTATACATAACATTAATATTACAGAACACATAGTATAAAATTTAGTTTGAATAAACACAGCTAATCGCTAAAGAATACTCTTGAAAGCGATATGAAGAATTATAATAATAGTACTGGTAAACTTAATTATAGACAGTATTGGTATAGTTTGTAAAGTTAAATAGCATTAAAATTTTGTATTAAAAAAGTATAACAAAAGTGAAAGTGGGAAGTGAAAATAAAAATAGATCAAGTGGTTATTGAGAACAGGAATTAGAGTCTTTCTAATAATTATATGTATTCGAAACATCCACATACTGATGAATTTGCTGTCGAGGATTCTGTAACATCCACAGCTTTATTTTCGTTTTCAATGTATGAATTGAGATAATGTTTTTATATTCGTTGGGTATAACAGTGTGCAGTTTTGGCTCTAAGTATAAGTACGATCTTTGCAGTGTATTTTTTTCAGGTCTAGGAATTATAATTTGATTTGATTTATTTCTTGTGTTATGTTGGACGTATTTCAGATCATTTTTATATTTATGTTGTCTAGAAATTACCATGAGAAAGAATATTTGCCGTATATCTAACATCTGCGATACTTTAAACAGCTGATCAGAAGGATGATTTGGAGGTTTACTGTATATTATTTTTATTAGCCGTTTTTGAATTTTTTCAAAGTTTTTCAAGTACAAATTTGCAGCTGCTCCCCATGCTACTATTGCATATCTAACATGACTCTCAGCCAGATAATAGTAAATTATCTTCATTTGATCGAGGGTGAGGATTTTTTTCAAATATTTGAACTTAGATAGTATAAATCTTACTTTTTTTATGACTTGATTTATTTGGACATTCCACTTCAAATGGCTATCGATATATATACCAAGGTATTTGGTATCTGATGCTTTTTTGATTATGGTAAGAGTTCCGTTGTTCTGGATGTTCAGCGTTTCATATTCTGGCAAGTATCGAGGATAAGAAGTGAATGGAATGTAGTTCGTTTTATGGAAATTCACTGTCAGAAGGCGATTGCCGAACCAATTGATTATTTTAATGAAATCAGTTTCGGCGGTGTTTTTTAGGGCTCTCCAATTATCGGCGCTATATATTACTGCCGTATCGTCTGCAAAGCTAACAGCTTCACCCTCAATATCAAGTTGCAATAGATCATTGATATAAATATTGAATAAAAGGGGCCCTAACACGGTACCTTGAGTAACTCCATAAACAACATCTTCAGTAGGACTGAGAGTATCATTAATCTGTACCATCTGTTTCCTGTTTGTTAAATAGCTTTCTAGCAGTCGATAGGGTGTTCCTCTGAAACCAATATTTTCTAAGATGTTCAGTAGCTGTTGGTGACAAACGGTATCAAACGCTTTAGTTAGATCGATAAACATGCATAATGTCGGACATTTTTCATCAATTTTTTTGCTAATTTCAGATAGAACGTAGGATATCGCATCTTCCATTGATTTGTTTTCTCGAAACTCAATTCAAAAGCCATTGTAATGTTTTATGTCTTCTTTTATATTTGTAATGAGGAAGATCATGTATTGAGGCACAATAACTTATCGAAGAGAGTTTTATTAATAGTTTACTTTTAGTGAACTCAATGACATTAGTGTCAACGAAGAATCTGAAAGTTTACTGACACAGTAATGAATGTTAACAATATACATGACAACCATGGTCATGGGGTGTTTCAATAGAATTTCTTAATATGTAGAAAAATTATACTAAATTATTTCTCAATGAATCCACTAACATCAATGAAATAGGAAATGTTAAAAAATGGATAGATTGACAACTCGACTCCTCTTGAGCTATCGAGAAAAGGAATACCAATTATTGAATTGAGTAAAAATGGCGGATTCAACAACTGCAGTCCTCAATTGTCTATGTGATCCAGTAAATGAAACAATAAATTTCAATTGAATAGGTACATCAGATGGATATCTGAAGAGTTTGATTTAGTTGAAACGGTTCTCACCAAAATAATTCTACTATAGTTGAGATTCTCCTGTATAAAAATAATTACCATAGTGAGATCTTTATTCATTTCAAAGTTGAACAAATTAGATGGTTTCCATTCATTAACTCAAACTCGAGTTCGCGACTCGTTTTTTCCTCTGCTTGAACACCATGTGTTCATACTTGAGCTAACGAAACAAATTGAATAGATAAAATCAGAGTATTTGATCAATCGAAACTAAGTACACACTCGCCAATTTCTATGCAGATATTAACACCAACTAAAGCCGAACAAAGTCGATATGTAGCTCACTTACACTTTCGGCACCTTGTCTCGAATTGTTACGATGACCTCCTGACCTAGATAGAAAACCCATTTTGTCCACCACACCAAAGCTCATAATCTACCTCGATGCACGGCATTACATTATCAAGTTCGCTTGGATTTCATTGGGAAATAAATACGTTTGTTCTAGCAAAGTGAATTAATTATTTTCAATTCTAGTGTCACACGAAATGGTATATTGTACAATGGATGCCATTTTATGTATACAGATTTCTACGACTATTTGGATAGTAATAACAATAATAATTTAACATTATATGCCTCTGGAGAAATGGTCCACATCAGCCCATTTAGGGTGGTGGAAGGGTACACGCATGCTATCGGCACAGCTTTGTGCTTTCGGAATGGAATTCGGAAACGACAAATGTACCACGGTTTATCTCAAAAGAGGACAATGCGAGGAATACGGAGAGGGTGTTCAGCTCGTAGACCGAAGCTTCCTTCATCATCTGGATGTCGGAGAGACTCATACTTACCTAGGCGCAGACACGTGGCTCCTAACAAGTTTTCGCAGTGAAAAAACTCTATCCGCGGCAAGTATAAGACATAGTTCAAATCTCGCATCCGATAACTTTTTTTTAAAACCCAGTCAAACGCGTCAAACTAGTCAACCATCTCGGTTAGAAACGGCTCGACTCTGGGAGGATTTTTGTTTAAAAAGAAATTTGACTTGAACACAGAATTTTGAAAGATTTTGTTAAGATTTCCTCATAAGTAAGATCCCAGGGCCATCTGACATAACTTATTTTCAAGATGAAGACTTACCAGGTGAGAAAGGTAACTAAAAATAAGAGTTACCTAACTTAAATTTGTATGGCTGATTTATATATATATATATATATATATATATATATATATATATATATATATATATATATATATATATATATATATATATATATATATATATATTCCCTTGCCTCATTTTGAGATGAAAAGTTTCTATCAAGGTATGTCCTAAAATGCATCCCCTCTGAGATACAGGGTGTCAAATGTGCGAAAAAAAATTAGATTAATTTTTTTTTCTCTAAAACCCTTGAAGAAAAAAATTTCAAACTTGGTGCACTAATCAAGGTTTATCAACGTGATAATTTGAAGTTATAATTTTCAATTTTCGTAAACCAGTGGCGTAGTTCCGATGGTAAGAGGTCATATTTTCCTTTCATAACATTCCATTTGCCTAAAAGTGAAGGTTTCTGAGATATTTGCAAAAAACTGAAGATATGTCCTGAGAAGAGACATAACATCCTTTGTGCTATAATCGCACGATGCAACTTTATTATAACTTATAGGAATAATTGTCAACCTTGATCAATGCATAAAAAATACACAATTATTTGATTCTTGTTCTTTTTCAAAACCATATGCTGAATGGATTAATTTTCCTCGATAACCAATTAGAAAAGGCTCTAAAAATGATACTCCAACATAAAATTCAACAAATCAAGAGTACTTATCTTCGGTTTTTCGCAAAAATTGGTTCAGATCTGAACTCTTATTTGAGTGGAGTATTATTAATTTGAAGTTGGGTTTGTTTTTTTTTTTGATTATTGCACATAGGAAATTACGTTGATACTCAGGACATATCTTCAGTTTTTCTCAATTATCTCAGAATCCTTCACTTTTAGACATATAGAATGTTATGACTTTTAGGTTGAGTATCGATGAGCCTAACTTATGTCAAACGCTCATTTATCAATTCAGTTGTCCAAAGAAAATTCGTTCAAATAATATGACGAATAAAATAAACGGAGTTTGTCGGTCTCATTCTGACTTACCTGTACTATGTTATGAATACTCCCAACATTGAAAAATGTTCAGTGCTATAATCGCAAAAAAAAACAAACCCAACTTCAAATTAATAATACTCCACTCAAATAAGAGTTCAGATCTGAACCAATTTTTGCGAAAAACCGAAGATAAGTACTCTTGATTTGTTGAATTTTATGTTGGAGTATCATTTTTAGAGCCTTTTCTAACTGGTTATCGAGGAAAATTAATCCATCCAGCATATGGTTTTGAAAAAGAACAAGAATCAAATAATTGTGTATTTTTTATGCATTGATCAAGGTTGACAATTATTCCTATAAGTTATAATAAAGTTGCATCGTGCGATTATAGCACAAAGGATGTTATGTCTCTTCTCAGGACATATCTTCAGTTTTTCGCAAATATCTCAGAAACCTTCACTTTTAGGCAAATGGAATGTTATGACTTTTAGGTTGAGTATGGATGAGCCTAACTGATGTCAAACGCTCATTCGTCAATTCAGTTGTCCAAAGAAAATATGAAGGAAAATATGACCACATACCATCGTAACTACGCCAATGGTTTACGAAAATTGAAAATTATAACTTCAAATTATCACGTTGATAAACCTTGATTGATGCACCAAGTTTGAAATTTTTTTCTCCAGGAGTTTTAGAGAAAAAAAAATTAATCTGAATATTTTTCGCACTTTTGACACCCTGTATCTCAGAGGGATTGCATTTTAGGACATACCTTGATAGAAACTTTTCATCTCAAAATGAGGCAAGGAATCTGTAGTTGGAGTTTGTCGGTCTTATTCTGACTCACCCTATATATATATATATATATATTTTGTAGAATATCACTCCTAAGTAATTTCAAAAGTGTCAGACGCTTTCCGTGGACCAGAACTTTTGTCAGACGCTTCAAAGCTAAAAAAAATAAATGAACCTGACTTAATTTTAAATGTCTGATTTTCAAATATGTTACTAAGACAAATTGTAATGACCAAACATCCCCTGAACACAAAACTTTTTCAACTATGAGTAAGAGTGCGAGAGCACTATGCATGCGTTTCAGAGCGAGTGCCAGTCTACTGTGTATGTGTATGTGTCTTCCGTAGATCACACAAGTTTCTCGAATAATTCTGAGGGTTGCGCGTAAGGGTTCAATCGGTTGACGTCTGACAAAAGTTCTGGTCCATGGAAAGCGTCTGACACTGATTGATAGCAGTTTCGATGCAGCATATTTTTTTTGTGAATTGAATGTTTTCTCTATTTATCAGTTAAGGTAAATTTACACGTATTAGGGTGGATTTAGTCAACAACGCTATAAAATTGTGATTAAATATTATGTTAAAATGGAAAGTTGAACCTCTTATATCAAATGGCACCGATTATTGAATAATGTTAAGTTTATGCTAAAAACCTTTGATGTTACCGTTATGTTTATGATAATGCTTGTGCTAAATAATAATAATAAATTTATTTCTTTGTTCAACATACACAGAGTATAAGGACATTACACAATGGAAATGTAACAAAGAAAACGTCATCATAAAGTATATATAAAAAAAAACAGAAATGCACAATACATTACTTTTCAAAAAAGATAATCCTGAAACGTACACGAAGGAAAATACAAAAAATACAGTAATTTCCAATAAAAATAAAATACATTCAACATATAGAATATTATATAAAAAACTCATCAAGAGTGTAAAACGTTTTATCAATAGGTGTTTCTTCAACCGAGACTTGAAAATGTGTATATTGGAGGCTTCCTTAATATTCTTGTCAATCTTATTATACACCTTACAACCCATAAAAAGATGCGACTTCTGATATGATGTTGTACGATGTGCATCTGGTACAAGAATACTCCCATTTCTTGTGTTATAGGTAGATTGTGGATTACTCTTAAATTTATCATGATTTTTTTAGACATATATGCACAATTTATAGATATATACACTTATGAGTGTTAGTATATGAAACTCTTTGAAAGCATTTCTACATGAATCTTTCCACCTCAAACCAGCAATAGTCCTCACTGCGAATTTTTGAAGAACAAATAATCTATTGAAACCAGTAGATAAAACCCAGTTCAGTATGCCATATCTCAGGTGACAGTGTATATTTGCATAGTAAAGAGTTAACAGTACTCCAGAGTGACAGTGACTCGAAAGAAATTTCAAAGCATAACAATATTTCCGTAGTTTACTACAAAGTGAAACAATATGGGGTTCCCAAGTGACTTTATAGTCCAAGATTATTCCTAGCAACTTAGTTGTCTCAGATGGATCTACTCTCCTTTCATCTTCACTAAAAATAATGAAATTGTCTAGTTTTCCACGGAGATTAAATTTCATTACAGTTGTTTTTTGCGTATTCAGTTTTAGGCTGTTCTTTTTAGACCACTCACCTACTTTAGTGTATACCATTTCCGTCATTTCTAAAAGTTGTTCACGCGATTCAGGGACCTTTATAAGAATATTCGTATCATCTGCATATGATACTACATGGGCAAAATGTAAGTTATGTAGCATTAAAATCAGGTCATTGGCATAAATGAGGAAAAAAAGTGGCCCTAATATTGATCCCTGCGGTACTCCTTGTTTTATCATCTCTTGTTTGCTGTGGACATTAATTATTCTCACACATTGTGGTCTGTTTGACAAATAAGATTTCATTAGTTCGAGGGCTCTACCTCTAATACCATATCTATTCATTTTGCAAATGAGAAGTTCATGATTTACCATATCAAAAGCACGCGAAAAATCTATAAATAGTCCACAGATCTGTACTGACTAAATCCACCCTAACAGGCCAGCACTATATAAAATTAATTTTCACATTTATGCTTCGATGAAGGTAGCAACACTCTCTGTGTCGCTTTTTGAGCAGCTTTTTTACCTAGATTTTAGTTACTCTTAAGATTTAAAAAAAATCTCACAGTAAACACAGAAGTCAGATTGCCTGTTGTCATGGAGGTCTTGGACTACTTAGATACATGCATATTTGTTTACATATATCATGCACTACCGGTTTTACGACTAAATTATAGAGTGCTGATTGAGTCGCTCTTAGTAAAACTACTCAATTCCCGATATGAAAAACATTCCGTAGAATTAATTCTTGGAAAAATCAATTGGTGTAATTTGAGCACACGTGTATTGTCAGGTTGTGATATGATCTTGTCGATGTATGTAATTATCTCGATATTAATCAACTGCATGCTCGTTTTGTTTTGTACTGAGTTGCTTCACCTATTAGTATTTATTCTGAGTATTCTGTTTATGGTTGATTCAAATAACACTGTATACTTATTTATAATTGGAACGTAGCAATACGACAACACGATATTTGTATATTCCCACTCTGCGTGGGCTTAAGAAAAGTATAGAATCTGTGTAAAGACCGTCTCATATCACCAGGAGTCGTGGTATATTATGATGACGTTTTACTGCTCCTGTTGTGGTATTTACTCCGCTTCTTCCTCAAATTACCACGGGTCGTGCTATATGATAAGATTGTTGTTTGTACTGTCGTGGTATTCTATTTTGCAGTGATTTTGTGAAGAAAAGAAACAAATAAAATCAGAGAAAATTATCAGCTATTATATTGGTAGAAGATTAATCATACTTTATTTCCGGCTATACCAGAAAATGATAAATAATGCAGTTCATTCACAGGGAGAAGCAAAGTATAAACAACAATTTTCATAGTGAAAAAAACAGACACTATTCAGAAATAATTCACAAATTTTAATAAAGTAGACAAACACAGAATCATAGATTTCTCAATTCAACTCAGAGTCTTTATGAATTTGATGACGATGACAGAATTTTTTATGTTCCTCCGAAAGTAATGGAAGTAATATCATTGTTTATATAGAACATAGTTAGTCAACCTTATGGGATTATAATTGGATCAAAATGGATGCGACATGTAGATGGCGATAGTGAGCTCGCATCCAAGTCATGTCGTAACTTCAGTGATCTGGCCTCCAAGTCATGTCGTAACTTGATTGAAACAATGGGACGGCATTAAAATCAGGGTTTTTTGAAGAAACCTGCATTAAAATGACGTCAAATATTCATGTTTGTAACTAATCACGCTAGATGACACTTGCGTTTGCGTCCAACACCAATTACACAGGCATTGACTATCTTACTTCTATATATACAATGGTAATATCATGCCACCTGATGTATTTTATTATTCGTCATATTTATAAGATCGGAGTGACTGTATTTAATTTAAATGAAAATGCCATGTATACCTTTTTGACTTTACATTCAATTCAGAGTTTCATTATTTGCTATCTCATATCTACTTCACAACTTTCGACAAATTCTGGATCCATGTTGAACATTACGAGTATTATCATTAAAACCAAAACCGAACAAAACTATTCTGAGTACATAACCTAACACCAAACTTTGGAAGCGTGATATCGGGAAAACAGTAAAATTCACGAAAGACGCGCTCTGTTATTGGTACCTGTGATAGCGGGAAGTTTGAAATGACAAGACAGCTGCACGCAAACTGAGGTGAAAATACGCAAATTATTACTCAACATAACCTAACCTGAATAATCTCAATTGAACGTCTATATGAATGAAACGAGACTTTCCGGTGATTATTTCATTGGTGAAATAATCTTAACAAATACAACTTACAAAGTTATTGATGATTATCATAAATTCGTGCTCTTTTTCGAAACAATGTATTCATTGTTCATTAAAAAGAAATTGTTTGTATTTATACTTGAATTTGTTAATATTGAGAATTTTCAATTGCTCAGGAAGATTGTTGGAAAATACTATTGAGTTGAAAGTGAACGATCTCTCAAACGTAGCAGTGCGATGATGGGGCATTGCAAACTTATTTCTAAATCTACACGGAAAAAAATGAATAGTAGCAAGTAAAATTTGCATTCCACCAAGTGAAAATTTGCATACTATATGGGACAAATACACACTTTATTAGCCATTGTCTTGAATAGGTTCTATGAATCTTGTAAAATTAATAAACTCTTCTTGAATTTAGATAGATGCTGCTTTATCACTTTCACTCGAAACCAAAATGTATTTTCTTATGATTACAATTTCAACAACAAAGTGCTAAATGAAGTAGAAGATGTAAAAGACCTAGGAGTGGTAATTGTTAAAAAATTATCATTCTCAAAACACATTGACTATGTTGCTTCAAAATCTAATAAAGTTCTGGGGTTCATTATAAGACAATGCAAACAATTCACTTCTATTGTGGCCATGAAAACATTATATTACTCATATGTCTACAGCAAATTGAATTTTGCGACTGTCATTTGGTGTCCACAGTATGCTGTATATAGGACCAGATTGGAAACTATACAGAATAACTTCCTGAGGTTTCTAGATTACAAAGTTGTTGGCACGTACAATAACACTACGAGTACATCCCTCTTAAGAAAAAAATACGACTTTCCTACACTAGGGGCTCGTCGAGAACAATCCGATATAGTTATTTTATATAAGATTGTGAATAATCTGATTGATTCTGCAGAAATCTTATCAATGATAACGTTCAATGTGCCATCCCGGAATTTGAGAAACAATTTTCTTTTTTTCGAAAACTGCAGAACTAATGTGGGAAAGAATTCGCCTTTAAACAGAATGGTAAACTTATATAACCGAACATTCAATCATATTGAAATATTCAATACCTCACTTAGCCCGTTTAAAACGAAAATTAAATATTTCATTAAATCTAACTGATAAGATAATGTTCATATTTACTTGCTTGCATATATAATGTACTTAATATTTTTAGGAGACATACACTCTGTACACATTACTGTTTTTGTGGATAACCTTTTGGGCATTGCCTGTTGTTATCCTATATGATTTCAATAAATAAATAAATAAATAAAATTAGAAAAATTAAATTCCTGAATTTGATCACTTGCTGTTATTGATGTAATTTCAGGAACGCAATGTAACCTAACGATATTAAACTCTTTACTAGAAGCAAACTTTTTATTTTATAAGCCTCAATCTACGTTTTATTTGCAGTAGGTGCTCAGTTTGATAACTACTAGTAACAAGTAAATTTACCATTGATGAAGAATGATTTACTCTCAAATAACTCATATACTCAAATCTACTAAAAAATATATTAGTTGCTACTATACAGTATTCTACTGCTGCAACATTTTTAGATTATTACAGTAATTTTAGTTCACTTGGCCTTATCAAATGACTCACTTGTGGGTAGTTCATTATTGTCTTACCTTTAATAGCTTTCATTCCATCTTTGGTATCAGGATACAACGGACTCAATTGAAATATCCACTTGCCCTCAGTTTATAGGTATTAGTTCTTTAAAGAAGGATCATTTGTTTTTTATAAAGCCTTATTTTCAACACATTCGTTTCATTCTTGAATTTGAAATGATATGAAAGGTTCGGTTGCAACAAGGTAGCAATGATTCAGTTTAAACTATGAAAAAACCTACTTGCATGGCAAATACAGGCTAGCAAAATACACTACTCAAGAAAAACTGGAGAAAGAGATTGCAGTTCCATGACAACATTTTTTCGTGAACTATAAGTTCATGTGGAAAGAAGTATAAAACATTTTGACGGTTCTTTTAAACAAATCATCGCCTCTGGCCATACCCTTACTGCATCACCCAGTACAGCCTGTTTCTTAATTAAAAATTTGGGAACTTTGTTGAATCTGTTTGTATTCATCAGTATGAATGCTAATGCTAATGTGTTTCCTCATTATGATCATAACAAACCCAAGTTATGTATAACATGATGTAGAATTAGAACGTTCTGATAATTGGAAATAAAAGATGCCTAATGAAGGAATGAAATAAAAATATGTACATTTTTAATATTTTTATTGAAACAAAACTGTTGTTCAGTTTTTTGGGAAAATTATCCTGATTCTATTATACATAAAATGTCAATATTCCAGAAATGTTAGGTAAAAATCCACATTCTACATACCAACAAGTAAAATACATAAATCAAACTAACACTATTTACACAACTCACAACAGTAATAATAGTATAATTCCGGCACACGAAGTAACACGCCCGCATACAACTTCTAACTCAAATTGGAATGAGGCCAGTTTTGCGAAAACGTTGATGATCAGTGCATCGGTTACTACCGATTGATCCCGAACTGGTTGCATAGCAACAAGTAGGTGAAGAGTTTCATTATCGTAGGAACACCTAGCTTTATTGCAAATAAACTGTTGTATTATGCCTGTAACACGATTCTCTGTTGTTATGATATACTTTTCAGAAACACAAAGTAGATAAATATGAATATACACTTTTCCAGCGCTAGTAAAATATTGACCTGACATTACACAAAGTGAATTATCTAATGTTCAAAGCACTTGCTGTATGTAAACAATATTATAGCTACAAGTTCATGCGTTCAGAATACTCATTTTTTTAGAGACAAAAGGTTATTTTTTCTAATATAGGTATTAATTTTCTTACCACAATCGAAAAAAAGTCAGGAAAACGTTTTACTTGGACCATTTTTTTCCGTGTATTATTTCTGGAATGTACATTGCAATATAATAAACTTCTTCTGCAAAGTAGTTGAGTGGAGTGAATATATTAGTTTTAACACAAAGTTGCCGAGGTGGTGCAATCTCTGGTTTTTCATATTCAGCCATTTTGTTTCTTGGAATTTTTGTGAGATGGAATCAAACTTTCTGATACCATATATCAAGCTACAGCATGAATTTTGAACCTTTCGTATTCTATTCACATCAGTTGATAGAAGGCATAGACCGTATATAATCGCAATTGTTGAAATGACCGAACACAAGTGAGTCACATTGCATTTTCTTTAATTTTACAAAAGATGGTTTTATTAGTATTGAGCTGTAAGTCGTATTGATGAGATAATTTTTTGATTTGATCGAGTTCATCGTTTATGAGAGTTTGTGCATTTGAATAATTCTCAGTGTCAAAGTGGGTGGAAAGTTTAGTATCATCCGCATAGGATTGGATCTTACAGTGTTTGGCAGATGTTAATTTACAAATGCAAAATTTATGGAGAAATTGGAATACAATTTTTTTAACCGCAGATTATTGTTAACTGATGTATCCCCATGAAATCTTTTATTCCTTAATATTCATATTTAATATAATTTTTATTGTTGTTGTGTCAGAGTGACGCGCGCGTGGTAGCCAGACTACCCGATTTTGGAGGTACAGTTTCGGGAGTCGGAACTTTTCCTCAGCAAATTTGCTGATCTTTTCAGATCTTTTTTAACATTTCGAAAATCTTTGATATTTATCGACATATTCAAAATAAAAACAAAGCCCCACTTTATTTTTCACTCAATTGTTTATTACTTTTGCAATTTTTTTCGGCCCCTTTTGGAACCTTTTCTCAAATTTTCTACATGACATTATGAATCGAACGACACCATGATCATAATTTTTGGTGCCTATACAAAATTTGTAAAAAAAATGGTACATGTTGACTAGACTATGATCCATATTTTCAATTCAGTTGTTCATTTTTATGTATTCATTGCCGCGAATAGTAGCTCTTGGAGTTGAAAAATATCCGAACCAGACTAGAAAGGACCATAAAAAAATGTAATTCTCCTGTGAATCACCGTTCCACTTTCCTTATCTGCGCTACTATAAATTGAATCACCTGAAATTGCGTGCCGGAACACACTCTATTAACACAGCGAACTTGATTTGATTCAAACTACTTTTATCGAACCCTTTCACTCGTGGAATACCGGCTAAATTTAGTTCTAGCAGATGAAGATAATTGATTGTATCTACAATACCAACCTGAACTTAACCACACCAAATACATGTCTGATCTGATTTACTTTTTATGAAAGCCATAAAGACAAAACTTACTGACTTTTACGCACTAGTAAGTGAGTTTGTGAACGATGCATCACCGATGCGATTAATTGTTCTTTCTTCATCAGAGTCTACAAGCTCCAGTGCATGTTTAGGAGAACTCCATATGGGAACAGGATTCCAGGATCGGTCGGATCTGTGCCTTGTAACGGTACAGTTCTTGAGAAGTTGAAGAATAAAGTAGCTCTTGATGCCAAACAGAAAACCAAGTTTTTTACAAGCACTTTCGGCAATGAACCTTGTGTGGTATTTCCAAGAAAGGGTATTGATGATAATGGCTTCAGGCAACATATTATAGACACGTGGTCTAAGGTAGTCAGATAACGTTGAGTCTCTTTGAATTTGAGCACCGTTGCCCTATTGTTTTATTTTGATCTTGGAATCCTAACCTTTTTATACATGGTATCGTGCTTGTGCTCAACCATTTCAAATGGAAACGATCAAATTTACATAAAATAATTCAAAAGATTGACTACTCACTATCCTGGAAAAAAGAAATTATTCGATAGAAGCTGAATTTATTTGCCTGAACTGAACTGAGCTCATTTGTTGTTTTCAGCGAGAAGAGGGTTCACAACGTTCAAGATCCGAAGGATGAACATTGGAGATCCGCTTTTCCACCGAACATAACTGTAGATGAACTATGGCATTACAGGAAAAGAAAACCAAGTGAGTGGATTATGTTAAAAAGGTGTGGTAAAAGTATGAGTATTCTCTCTCCTTCTTCAGGAACAAAATTATTTCCAGAACAATTTAAAAAGAATTTTTTTTTTGAGAAGATGTACACATTGCTTTCGTAGAAGTGGAGAAGTTGACGCAAAAAAAAGTTCATAGAAATAATATACCTACATATAATAAATAGAAAAATTGACTGAGCCTTATCCTTTGCTTCAGTAACAACGTTTTTTCATAGTATCTGGTGAAATGTGACAAGGAAACAAGGTTTGGGACTAGCTCAACATGTATTACGATAGATTTTTAGAAGCATCTGATAATAAAAGTATTGAAAGACGTTTTTTAGTTGAAATATCAAATCAATTAGAAAAAAAATAATCAAACTAAATGTGGTAGAAGGAAAAACACAATACTTTCTGCAATTAGTACTCGAATGAATGAACACTTTTTCAGATGCGGCGTGGCTAGGTGACAATTTGAAAATAGAAGAAGGCTCGTTCAAAGCTCTGAAATCTGAGTATAGAAGACGGTTCAAAAATTTTTATGAAACATTCAAGACCCTAAATGGAGAACAGGTAAGATATTACGAAAGACATTTTACAATATTGTGGAATCCAAAAGTTGTTGTGCTCTCAGATATAAAACATTTCAATGAATTTCAAGGTTATTCAAGTTCAATCTGCAAAATAGTAAAAAAATCGATGCTAAGTTTTGTACAAACTTTGAGAGATTAGAAACCTGCCGAATGATCTTATAGAAAACAATCCTTGGTGAGATTTTACAAATACAGCTTTGTGGAAATCATCATGGTTGACGAAGGAAAGCAATCGCAAGAGTTTGAAGTTCTCTGTGAGTTCTACATATTGTTCTGATCAAACTCTTATATACTTTTTTTATTCATGAACAGATTTTAATGAAATTCTTATCAGTGATATTTCGAGAATGGAATCCAGTGGCGTGGTCAGAATTTTGATAAAATTCCTGAAATTGAAGGGGCAGGTTGATTTTAATTCAGTGGTGTAGTGAAAATTTTTCCTGAAAATGGTTAATAAGTTCTTTAGATTTTTTTACTTTGAAGAATAAAAATCGAAGATTCAATTATGAAATTCGGTGTCCTAGTGGTCCTTTTAAAACAAGAAGAATCATTCAAATCGGTTGGAAAATGTATGTCTTATGAGAGTATTTCCATTTGAAATAGGTTTCACTTTATGATATGAAGAATCTTTTCCTAAGGCTATTGTTATAATTATTGTTATTACCACAGGGGTTTGTGACATGAATATTAACTTTGTATTGTTTCAGAAAGATATTCTTACACCTACATCGATAAGACCTCATTCTACATTAAAATTAGAGGGAACGCACAATTTCCAATCGAACTACAATGAATCATTCAAGACCCATTTGATAGAGAGTTTGAGTGAACCAATTCACGAAGTAATTGACAGGAGACATATGGAAAAAGAAACTACAACCAGGTACGTAGTTCGGTTAAATAGTTCTAGCTAGCGCATGGAAAAACAAATAACAGTGTAATTACTACGAAATGATATAGCAGAACTGTGTTCTTCCAATAACATTTCAACGTAATTATGCATTTTGTGTTGTTCTTGTCACCATATTGTGCTTTACTTTTTCATTTGATTATTTTATTCACACATTTTTTTTCTGCACCAAAGTTTTCTTCATAATTTGGAAGTGATTAAAAACATTGTTTTAAAATTAATGTACCATCAGAATTATTGGTTTTCTTCTATCTATATGAAAAAAGTAGAAAATTTGATATTGTAAGATTGTTCATGTATAGAATTTTGATCAACATTTTCAAAAATGAACAGGATAATAATTTTGGAAATCATCTATATAGAATGAGGTATAGAAGAACTTTCACAATAAAACCTAGATAGAATAAAAAAATTGGTACAAGAAATGTATCCCAAAATTGTTTGACATACTACCAGATATTATAAAAATGACTGAGTCAATGTATTCTCACAAAAATAAAGTAAAAGCTTGTTGAACACCACAAAAACATAATTTTCTCATAATTTGATAAATATTGATTAATGGTTAAAATTATTTTGTTTCAATACACAAAACATTAAAATATTCAGATTGGACAAAAATATATTTTGTTAAAATTATTATTTCCTTGAACCGATTGCACCCCTACGAGCAGCCCTAAGGAGTCTTCGAGGGACCTGTGCGAGCTAGGGAAGACGCAGCCCTCACCTTTTAATGTGTGATGCCATGCACGAGACCGATGACCATGGGGGGATTTGAACCCTCTACCCTTCGCTTGAGAGGCGAACGCTCTACCAGCACGGCCCATTCAGAAATAAGATCGGAAATGAAAAACAAAAATTATTGTTTCTTTCAAAATTGTTCTTGAGATAAAACAAGCTTACTCAGTGAGATTTTTTTCGGTTTATTCGCTAAAATTTGTTACCTATACACTTCTATGTACGTATTTCCTATAAATAAACTTATATTGTCTTCCATTCACTAGCTTCGAAAACACTTTACCAAATTTAGGCCCACTTGAAATTGACAGTAACTTCAAAATTCATGAAACTGAATCTATAAAATATCTAGAAATAAAATTTGACAGACATTTAAGATGGAATCATCAAATTTTCTTCCTTGTTAAGAAGTTGAGATGTCTTATACCCAAATTCATATCTTTGAAACAATTTCTTGCACTGAAACATCTTGAGATGTTATATTTTTCATTAATACAGTCTCAGTTGACCTATGGTATTCTTGGATGGGGTGGAGTAGAACAAAATTTAGTATATAATTTTTTAGTGATACAAAGACAAATTTTAAAAATGATATACAGGGTGAGTCAACAAGATTCCCGTGGTCGATTGCTCAGTTGTTAATCACTATTTCGATTTCTTATATTTTTTTTGCCAAACGGACCATTTAAGACTATCTTCCAAAATTATTCTTATTCATACAGGGAGCACCATTGAAGCGTGGCTGACCAAAGTTGGTCTTTTTCAAATGAAACACCCAGTATATTTTCATATATTCATATCCGCTGTTTCATTGGCTGCTCAACGATTTTTTCAATTTTGGATTCCGTTGCGGCGTTGCCGAGTTATCTAAAAAATAGCTATTTTGCAGACTTCTTTTTGAAAAATCTCCTATTTCACGTTTCGAAATATTTAGTGGAGATAATTCGGGAATCGATAGCCTTAATGGTGAAGTTAATTGTGAATATGGTGAATATTATATGAATTATACAGGATGTTCGGTACAACAATACAAACTTGGCCATTTTCAACCATCAATATTTTGATTTTTTCAAACGGAACACCCTGTATTTCATCATTCATATCAACTCCTTTTCAATGACTCTTGTGAAAATGGCAAGCACATTGAACATTTGCTGCATTCATTTATGTTGTTTTCTTTCATCTGATTTGAATAAATATGATAATTTATTTTATTTTTGGGTTAATATGATTTATAAAGTTTAATTCCAAATACAAAATACGAATATTGTCAATATTTTCTGTGGAAAGACCCCCTTCTTTAGGATGTCGAATATCTCGGAAACGGGTTGTTTTAGGCACATGACATCAAGAATAAAAATTGAAGAGTCACTAAAAAGGAGTTGATATGAATGATAATATACAGAGTGTTCCATTTGAAAAAATCAAAATATTGATGTTTGAAAATGGCCAAGTTTGTATTGTTGTACCGAACATCCCGTATAATTTATATAATATTCGCCATATTCACAATTAACTTCACCATTTCGACTATCGATTCCCGAATTATCTCCACTAAATATTTCAAAACGTGAAATAGGAGATTTTTCAAAAAGAAGTCTGCAAAATAGATATTTTTTAGATAACTCGGCAACGCCGCAACGGAATCCAAAATTGAAAAAATCGTTGAGCTGCCAATTAAACAGCGGATTGGAATAAATGAAAATATACTGGGTGTTTCATTTGAAAAAGACCAACTTTGGTCAGCTACGCTTTAATGATGCACCCTGTATGAAAAGGATAAAAAATTATGAGAAATCGAAATAGTGATTCACAACGGAGCAATCGACCATGGGAATGTTGTCTCATTTAGGATGATTATCTGCTTGTTTTCTTATTTCTTTTTCTGATTTTTCCACAGTAAACGTTGAAATGTATTGATGGAACTTTATTATTTCTGAATTGAAGCGAGATAGGCCCATAGGCGCACCCTCGCTAATGAATGTTCGTTCCGAAAGGAAGTATGAGCCCACCGAAGCCAATCATCTTAAAAGTTTCCTTTGAATATTTGATCGATTTCTCATAAATTTCAGTAGTTAAGATATTTGCCTTCCTAAAGCGAATGCAAATCTCAGAAGTTGTTCGACTTCCATCCAGTTTAGTCACGAAAGCTCTGTCTAGCGTAATATTCATAAGTTCTTTTCTCATTCATGTTGCTTTTTAATTCAGTGCTCTAGATACAACGCGAGTGGGGTGAGTGATCTACTTTTATGTACACTTATTTACCTATTTTCTATTCATTCAACCAGCAATTCTTATTAATAATAATAATACGTTTATTTCGATGAAATGGATGTAAAGTACATTGAAGATATTTACAAAAAACAGAAAGAACCACAGGCTGTCCGTAGTGCAGACATGTTTATATAAAATTAGATAATAAAAATAAAAATTGAAATTGAGGAAACTAGTCATTTTAATGTCTATTTACACTAGCAATATAAAATACTCGTTAAAAACATAATGATATTTGAGAACGTTGGGCTCTAATTGCTAAGGAACTAGGAATCAAACCTCACAGAATTTAAGATTTTTGACTTGTCTTACTTTCTCGACAGTTGATCTCTGGCTTTCTACATCTGGAAACTCGTCGCGAAACTTACTCCAATCGTGACTTTAACACTCAAGGACTTAACTCTGTTCAACTCTGTTAATTAAAATGATTTCTCGCAACTCATATAGGATTTGTAAGCCGGAATGTGAACTTTTGTGAATGAAAATCACTAAGATAGCACTAAGATAGCACTAAGATAGCACTAAGATAGCACTAAGATATGTATTGAACAAAAACAAGTAATAACAACTTTCAAATATGTTAGGGACATTTATAAATAACTTAATAGAGAAACTCTTGATTCCAACTGATAATCTTAACTAATAAGGAATATAAGGCGACATAATTTACTAACATTTCAACAAGATAAAACACAACCATTTGTGTTTTATCTTGTATCTTAATATCATAATTAAAATGAAATGAATGCACTGAAAGTTGATTAGAAGAATCAACTTTTTAGAGAGAGGTGATAGAGATCGATCTGATAACTTGGTAATAAAAAAAACATATTTAATATTACCCGGAATTGACTTTATGGAGAGGAACAGATTTGAATGATTGAAGTTACAATAATTTACCCAAACCAATACAATAACTAGCTGCGTTGTCTCCAACGAGAGAAACTAAATACTTACTAATTTTCAAGATTCTGTCCAATTTTATAGTTCGATCATCTACACCCCCTCCGAGAATTCCTTTTGGGGTGGCTCATGAGGATATCATAAATATCTGGGCCTCTTACTTGTAGAGACTATACAAATAAGAAATGGTTGTTGTTTTACTCAAATGTCTCATTTGGAAATATTTGGTCAGCATCAAACACCTAAAAGTAATCTAATACAATGGTTTATTCCTGAAAGGATCTTCAGTGAGAAGATATATTTCACAACTCTGTGTTTGGTCTCTTTTAAATTATTATTTCCAGTCCTAATGTGCCCTCTGTACGTTTGGTTACATGGCAATATCACCAGCACTCCTTTTTTGCCAGTTGATTTTGTAAATGTCAAAATGAAACCTGATACAGATACAAATACAGACGTCAAATGTCTCGTTTTGCCGAGTTTATAGATTTTTTCGGACTTCCGGTTTAGCTGGAAGTGATATTATTGCATTTTCAAAAACCTAAGAAACTTTTGATTTCTGATTTCATACACATATATAAAAAAGTAATGGTCCCAATACTGTTTCTTTTGGAATTCCACAAGTCATCTAGCGAATACCATAATTGGATAGTTTTGCTGAGAGTTTGTTATGTGACACAGTGTAAATGCTTCTTTTAGATCTAAAAATATACCGATAGTGTAGTGAGTCACCTGAAAAACGGTTTCATCGGTACCCATACTTTCTCGAAATCCGTATTGCAAAGAAAATATAATTTTATCATATTCTAAAAATTTATTAATACGTGCTTGAGTCATTTTTCAAGCAACTTGCCAATTGAGTTTATCGAAGATATTGGCATATGGTTATTACAATTTCGCTTATCATCACTTTTATAAATTGTAATAACGTTTGATTTTTTAAAAATTTCAGTAAAACTATCAGTTACAATACTTAAATTGAATGAAAATGTTGGAATACGAGAAACTTGATTAATGATATATTTTAGTGTTATCTGGGCCAGGAGACGAATCAACTTTCAATTCATTCAATTTATTCATTCATTCAATTCATGTGAGATACATGATTTCAGTTTGTGTGAAATGTTCGAAAACAATGCTTTCTGCATTCAGAAAAAGAACTAATGATTTGTTATTTTCCGAAACATTTATTATGATTGCTAATTTGGGACCAATATTTGTAAAGTGGTCATGTCGTAAATCTGAGAGGAATTCCAGGTAGATCCCATGATGGTACCCAGTGTAGACACTGCACTGAGAAAGAAACCCTTCCTCATGTCTTGGGATCATGCCAATTTGGACAACTTCTCAGAAATACGAGACATAATAAAATTCGTCATGTAATTGCCATGGAGCTGGCTTCAAAATTTGAAGTACATGAAGAAATTAAATGTACTGCTGATAACGAGAGTAATCGAAGGATAGATATAATAGCAATAGACCGTAAACATGACACAGCTTACATAATCGATCCTACAATACGCTTTGAAACCAATAAAAATCAGCCAACAGAAGTGAACAATGAAAAAAAGGAGATTTATGAACCCACTATTCCATATTTCAAAGAAAAATTTAAAATTAATGGTGAAATTCAAGTGACGGGGATATTTATCGGGGCTAGGGGTACCATTTCAAAATTTTTCGTCGATTTTGCGAAGACTTTCGGAATTCCAATGAAAACAGTTAAATTCATTGGATTAGAGGCACTCAAAGACTCTGTGAAGATATTGAGAAATCATGTATATACCAAATAATTATTTATTTTATAATTTATTGATTAATTTACTTAGTTTTTATTTTAAATCATATATATATATATATACAAAATATTTATTTATTTTAAGTTTATTGACTAGTTTACTTAGTTTTTACCTTTTTCTTTTTTATTCTATCAACTTATTTTATTGTATTTAGTATTCCTTGTTTTTATACAGACCACAAGGGTGGTAGGATGTTTATTCGATTAAAATATATATTCTTGTTTAGTTTCATGAGATTATTCTCATCGGAAATTTCGTTTATAATTTTTTCATTCTTTATTTCATGCCCAGTCGCTTCATCAACTACTTTCAATTTTTTTTTATATCACTGTCTGTTCCATTGAGTTTTCCAGAAAATACAATGGAGACGTTTTCTGTCTCTATTTTTTCATATATGGCAGATCAATTTTCATTCGATAAAAAAATGTATAAATATTTCTAAATTAAAGTTTCTGAGATTTTTAATTTTTCAAGAGGGTTTTAATTTTCAATTTGTATTTGACAGGAAGTAAGGAAGTAGGAAAGTGGTCAGAGATGAAGGTTTCGAAGACAGAAAAAGTTATTTCTGTGTCTGAAAGACAACTTTCAGGCTGCTTTTTGAATTGTTAGATATCGTAGTGGGCATATTTAAATGGTAATAAAAAGAGTAAAGATATTTATATTGATATGCCAGCATAAATTTCGATTTTTTTCTGTTTGAACTTATTACAAAATATTCCAAAAATAAAACATATTCAAATCTGTTCCAAAATTTATATTTCCCATACTACAAATAGCTTTTATGAATTTAAAACCTCCTTTCTCAATAACTGGAATGATTGATAAAAAATCACTTTCAATGTATATGATACAAGTCATTTTTAAGAATATTTGAGGAATTATGAAAATTTCTATAAGTTATAGTAGTTGATATCGTGAATTTTCCAACTTTCGGATAGATCGATTATAATGTAATTAAAATTGTTCATTCGTTGTGATTTCAAAAACTAATCAAAATTTTTAGTAATACTGCGAATTTTAATTTCTATCAGTTCATTATATTTTTTTGGTGACAATATTTTCAATTTCAAAAGAAACAACTGATGCATTTAGGTGTAGGTACTTACTATTTTTCGTGCATCTGCTGAAATTGTGATTCCCTGGACAGGAACTACAAATTTCTTGGGGATTTTGGCAAGTGGAAGTTCTGTGTCTAAAGGAACAACAACGGTGACAATTGAGAACATTAAATTCTTCCACAGTTTTACATTGTCCCTAACCGATATCGATTTCCCTGTTTATCAATTTCTTGAAGGTCTTGTTTCTCCATATAGAATCCTTTTCTTCGAATATTTCGATTGTCTAGAAAATTTGATATCAATCTCATCTTCATCAACTTACCTCTTTGGTCCATTTCACTTCGAAACTACGCCCAGTTTTTCTTGTGCTATATTCAATAATTTTTTTTTATTTATTTATTTTCGATCTTCAATATCAGGTAACCATCTTTTTTTGTTGTTTGGAAATATTTTATGGGTGCTTTTGCTTCTCTATAGTGACACTTTATCATGGAATGAGGAATACAATGTACCGTATTGCTTGCATTCCGGTACATTTTTCAGAGTGTAATAACAGAATTCAGATGTAGCTCTAACTAAAATGAATGCTTGTTTAGAAAAAATATACAATTACTTGAACATCAATAAATTGAAGTTAAATGCATCCAAAACAAAAGCTATGATTCTAACTACACCATACAAATACAAACAACTTGATATAAATTCCTGCGTATTGGAAATCAATAACGAAAAAATTGAATTGGTAACAGAGTTTAAGTATCTGGGTTTTATGTTGGACAACAGATTATCTTTTGATGCACATCACACATTTGTAACGAAAAAAATAGCAAAGAAACTGTATTTTTTCACAAGAATTTCCACTCACTTGTCAACTGATACCAAGATCACGGTATATAACACTATTATACAACCGCATTTTGACTATTGCAGTACCCTGTTATATGGTTTTGATCAAAACAAAATCAGGTCATTACAAAAATTACAAAATCGAGGCATGAGAGTAATTCTGAAGTGCAATCGGTATACCAGTATAGCATTTATGCTAAATACACTACAGTGGTTTTCCGTACAAGACAGGCTGTACAAAGCAGCAATGATATTTGTTTTTAAAACTATTAATGATATGCTGCCATCATATTTTAACCCTTTGAGGCCGAAATTAATTCGAAAATTTTAAAAGTGAAAAATAATGAGAATTTACGATAGAAACCTTCATTAACATAAGCTTCAGTGGAAATAAGACTTAAATAAACAAAAAATAAACAAATTATCCTGCAGGATGTGGTTACTACTGCTAACCACTAGCAACTAAATCATACAAAATTTCAAATTTGCAACTTAACAAATGCCTCAAAATTATCATTTTTTGTTTACAATAAACTGATACTTAATTATTCTTTCATTTGGAATGAAACAACGCAAAACAGTACCTGTCTTTATTTAGGAAGAACCCAACTTGGCACGTTAAACATTTCCAAATTTTGGGTTCGAAACGCCATCAATTCGACATGCTATAAATGTCACTAAAGACTACCAAAACTCATTGCAATCGGTAAGAAGAGTAAAAGTAATGCGTAGGCAACAATAAACACTGTGGCTACGATGTAAAACCGGTAGGAAAATAAAAGTATGGCTATTAGTAATGTGATAACCAGTGGTCCTCAAAGGGTTAAGGAATTCATTATATATCGAAATAGTACTCATAATTATGTTACAAGACAAATCAATGATCTTCATCTGCCAAGATGCAGCTTATCTAATTCAATGAAAGTACTATTTTATAAAGGGTTAAATCAATTCAATAAGTTACCTCAAGATATTAAAGACAGCAAAAGTTTATATATATTCAAAGCCAAACTTAATGATTATATAAAATTGAATAATATATTACAATAATTACTCTGTACTTATATATTTATCTAGTTATTTATTACGTATCAATGCTAGTTCTCCAAAATGTAAATAAGTAGTTTTTTAGTGTATAATATCTATGTATTACTTGAATTTCATGTGTATTGATGTATTGTTTGTATATTAGGATTTCTTCCTATTCAAATAAACATTCATTCATTCATTCATTCATAATATTTTTTTGCTATGTTTTGGTTCCCATGAAAAGGAAAATCTTGTGATGTTCAGAGAACATCTCGAGAGCCGAGGGAAAGAAGGTGGGAATTAGCGTTCTTTTTGAATTTCTGAAGGCTTTTTGCCTCAGGAAACACCTTCCAGGGCAGTTCTATAGCTTTTCAGTTCATTTGAATAACCACTGCGATAGAACCCTACCTTCCTCGAACTAGTTCCGATAAAACTAACCTTTTTTTCAGGTTACCCACTTCTTTGGAACCCCTTGGTGGAACTAAACATTTATCTCGAAGACGACGTCTACATAAGAGACCCACAAACTTGGAAATCCAAGGAGATCATTCCCACATCACAGAGTACGCAGAAAAATTCATCGAATATCTATTAGCGGAAAGAGCGAAGTTGTGCAGAACACCTACAACTATCAAACTAGAAGGAGACATGGAAACCAAGACTGAAACTACCACACAATACATAAACTTCGAGAAATTCGATAGACCACCACTGTGTAAAAAGTTCACAGAATTGCACTTGGAAGGTGACTTGGATAATCAGACTGAGAAAAGGGAGAAGTTCGTACCTTTTGAAATTCAGAAGCGGCCTCCTCTAGTGAAACACTCAACCAATCTTCATTTGGAAGGCGACCAGTTCATGATTCCGGAATATAAACGTCAATACGTGTTTTATAATAGTTCAGAAAGGCCAAAATTGATCTTGCCGCTCAACAACTTGAAGACTGGAGGCATGTTTGAAGAAGAAATAGCCGGTAAACTACACGAAAGGAACATGCACCCCCTCATTCCATTTCTGAGAGATTCAGTTGGTAGACATGACGATAACGATGGCAGAAGACGCAGGCATGTTTCGACAAGTTCTCATTTTGGAAGCGGATTCTTAGAAAACGGTGGCCAAGGCAACGTTTTGCCAAGAATTTCTTCACATCCCAATTTGGGAAGGTCCCAAGCAATTGACGATGATTCAGTCAAGACGAAAAAGTTGTACCAAAAGAATGCATATATAGATTATGATGCTGACAAGAAGCCCCCTGCGAGTAGAAGAAGAAATAGACGAGAACTATTGGGTTTCGATGGTGTGATTGATGCAAAGCCTGAATATAGTAGGGCTTTTGTAGATTTTCCTAGACAAAGACCTTCTGTAAGGAGGCCACAATGTCATCTGACTTCTGATGGGGAGGTATTGTATTTTAATTATTGAAGTGTACTTATTTTTCATTCAATTATCGATCTGATTCTCAAAAGTGAGTTCGGTATCAAAACTTAGGCCCAAGTCATTAACTGCTAAACGTAAAAAAATGTCACTATCGTTTTAATTATCGCCTCAAAAATTGGTAATTTTTTCCAAAAAGTGAAATATCAAATTATAGGTCAACTTTGGAGCCAAATATTTGGAATAATACTGAAATTACTGGGAGTGAAGTTGTAGCTTTAATCGAAGAACCCTGCACGAAAACATATGGGAAATGGGCTCTTGGTCAAATTGGCTGATATTTTGTTGTGTTATAGTGGGAGGAGTGATCAGAAAATGTGTGAGTCTATGATTTTGGTGTCATTTCTGAGATATAAGCGGTAAAAACGTCGTAATTGGGTAGGATTGACAAAGAAAAAACCTGTTTTGTTAGCCGAACTAATGCTAATTCAGGATGAAAATGTATTTATGGAAACTCGTTAACATGTTCAATTATAATCTTATTAATGATTGTACTTTAGGGTGTATACGGGGCATAGTAAAAAAGTCGTGTTTTGAGCTTTTTTTTCTAGCACTATTCCAAAACCAATAAATTATATTGCGGTTTAACATCATAGTTTCAGTCTATTCTGGGTGATAAAAATGTGTTTTGTTTCTTGATAGAGCTCTCTGTTTGAAAAACGATTTTTAAAAATTTTTGGATTATACTTACTCCTATACTGAAAACAATTGACACATCGTTTTTGCCTACAAAAAAAATTATGCTAAAGTTGATTGTGAAAAAGATAAAGTAACTCTCTAAGCTGTTCATTATTACCTTCCATTTGAATACAGGGTGCGTTACATTTTTTAAGGTCATTTACATTTTATTGAATATCCCAAAAACTACTTTGTTAATTTGGACCTAATTTTACTCACACCATTTCGAAAATGTTGACTATTATACAGGGTGGGTCACGGTCGATGGTACTTTAGACGTTTACGAAGAACCGGAAATAGGATCATTCTGAAAATTTGGTTTCTCAAGTAGTTGCTCTGGGTCTATCGATCTAAAATATTTTCAGCAATGCAGCGTTGCCGCTTATACCAGAAAGTAGCAGCATCTTTGTTATTTCAAATGGGTCAACCTGTATATTACCGCATTTTTGAATTTGTCATTTCTTTTTGATTATTTCTGCTCTATACTCCCCTATACCTATCTCTAACGGTTTTTGAGATATTGGTTATTTTCCATATTATTTATCCAAAACATAGCTCGAATTGAATGTTTATTTCTGCGGTATTTGGTTTCCTAGGAAGTTGAAATTTTGTGTTTAGTTCATCAAGATCATGTACATTGATTCTGTATAGAGAAGTTTATTCTGCGTTGTACAGGGTCGTTCAAAATTCATGAACTTACTGCTAGATACGAAAAGGGTTGAAAGTACGTTTTTTTAAATGGAACATCCTGTATATTATGAAATATCCTGAAAGATGACTAAATTCCCTTCGAATTGATATATCATGTTCCTATACCTAAATAGCCAGAATTCCGAGATAATACCAATTTTCACTTGTAATCTCCCAAGTGCTTGAATTATTGCCGGAAATTCTTCGAGTACATGAATTTTCTCTGAAAATTCATGTACTCGAAGAATTTCCGAGATAAATTTACGGCAATTAATTCAAGCACGAGAGGGATTCGGTAAGAAAATTTCACACCGAGAATCGAAAATCATCCAACAATTCATAAGAAATAACTAACGATGGTTTCACCTGAACTATTTATAAACACTGAAATATTGATATGTAAAAAACTTAACAAAATTTTCATCAATAAATGTGTTTTCCTCCTACTTCTATAGAAAGTACACACTTTCCTCCCTCAAACCAGGGAGGAAACTCATATTTTTCCTCCCTAGGGAGAAAAGTACTTTTCCTCCCTACTCTTTCGTCCCCCTCATTTCAAGTAAGTTGTAAACGATGAAACTTGTGAATCTATTATAATCAAATTGTTTCCGTAATTTCTAGAACATCTTATATATCCTGCATTCTGGTAAAAATCAAACATGAATGTTACTTCTACTCTAGTTCTTTAATAGCTATTTGTGTATTTAGACGCAAAGTGATTGATTGTTGCTCGACAAAGAGATTAATCTTTGGAGAACGACAATGACACTTTGTGCTCGAAATACACACATTATTTTTTCTACAAGCGCACACTTCATTCAAATAGGCACATAACATTACTTATGAGAAAATCACTCAATAGCAATCCGAAATGTATAAGCTATCTAAATGTCCAATAATTCAAATCACTAACAAGAAAAAAGTAAAATAACTCTCTTGAAAAAAAAAAGTTGTAATTGCCAGGAGATGAACCCGGGACCTTCGGATTACAAGCCCAAGACGCTGGCCATTGCACCACCGCAGATTCTCAGACACACATGACTGTATTGTCTATACTCTCTATCAAGTAAGAATAGGTCTATTTGCAAACAAAGTCACAAAAGGTTTTATTGAGTGGATAGGAGGAAAAATCAAATGTTTTACATGGGAGTAAAGTGCCTTTTCCTCCCTTGGATGTTTGGATGTAAACTACATCCTGCGGGGGGAAAAGTGGCACTTTCTTCCCTAGTAATACAAATAGCTATTAAATTTGGAACAAAAAAAAAATAAAAAGTTATGTTCTAATCGTGGATTGAACCATCGACCTAACGACACATAGGCCGCAACACTACCGCTGAGCTACGGGACTTATAAAAATGATTAAAATTGTGACAAATGGTATATTGAACTTCTTCTAAAATATGATTTCAGAATTGACAATTTCTGCAATAATCGTGGAGAAAATATTTTCAGACACATTCCAAATATCTAGTAAATGCATAATTATCTCCTTTCATATTAAAACTAGACCTCCATTTGTACATTAAAGCAAAATATCAACTTGTCACATGTCAAATGTTTGATAGAAAAATTTCCACTTATTAATTTCGCCCAGGGTACCCAGGAGGATAAAAAATTCCGGAAATTTTTAGGGTTGCCATGCTATCTAAACAAGAACAAAAATCGATTTGCTTCGCGACTCGGGTAATTTTCAAAAAATTCATGTACTCCAAAAATTTCCGGCAATTATTCAAGTACTTGGAAGATTACAAGTGAAAATTGCTATTCTCTCGGAATTCTGGCTATTTAGGTATAGGAACATGATATATCAATTCGAAGGGAATTTAGCCATCTTTCAGGATATTTCATAATATACAGGATGTTCCATTTAAAAAAACGCACTTTCAACCCTTTTCGTATCTAGCAGTAAGATCATGAATTTTGAACGACCCTGTATAACGCAGAACAAACTTCTCTATACAGAATCAAAGTACATGATCTTGTTGAACTAAACACAAAATTGCAACTTCCTAAGAATCCAAATACCGCAGAAATAAACATTCAATTCGAGCTATGTTTTGGATAAAAAATATGGAAAATAACCAATATCTCAAAAACCGTTAGAGATAGGTATAGGGGAGTATAAGAAAGAAATAATCAAAAAGGAATGACAAGTTCAAAAATGCGGTAATATACAGGGTGACCCATTTGAAATAACAAAGATGCTGCTACTTTCTGGTATAAGCGGCAACGCTGCATTGCTGAAAATATTTTAGATCGGTAGACCAAGAGCAACTAGTTGAGAAACCAAATTTTCAGAATTATCCTATTTCCCGTTCTCCGTAAACGTCTAAGGTACCATCGACCGTGACCCACCCTGTATATGAAAGTTTTGTCATTTTTGTATGTTGCGTCTCTAAGATATTTATTTTTAAAATTTACCGTAACACGATTCATACTTACCCTGATATAATAGCATTCTTAATTCTTTGAATTTAATTTTTTCAAATCAAAGTTTAGTTTGTTGGAGCGTAAATTCGAAAATCTATTCGTAATATATATTTTAAATATTTCGATGTATTTACGTGTTTTACTGTATATATTTCGGAATGTGCGTACATATTTTAATAGACAAAAGCCAAATTGAACTTAGATATTCTCAAACTGAGTAGAGAAATATCCCTGAGGATGCAGTCAGAAAAAAAGGCCAAGTAGAAGAATACTCTCTGCTGAATTGTCCAGCTTTCGAAAAACTTCATCATTCTCAAGACATCTGAACGAAAATAAAGTTTTTCGAAAGCTAGACAATTAGCAAAGTGTATTCCTGTACCAGATCTATTTTTCTGACTGCAAGGATATTTCTCCCACTCGGTTTGAGAATATCGCTTAATTTGGCTTTTTTCAACTAGTCCAGTCAAAATTTATATATATATATATATATATATATATATATATATATATAGATTTTTGTCATTCAAAATTACAAAAATTATCATCATTTAAAGAAAAGAAAATCGATAAATTTTTGTAGGTGGACTTATGTGCTCCATCTTACTAACAAGTGAAAACTTCAGTAACACATTGTTTGTGCTTATTCTAGTATTTGTTTTTTAATGATCTGATATTTATGTATATCATTGGCAAAATGAAACTAACTAGAAAGTAAAACATTCTATGAATGAATTAAATATGAATTCATCGAAGAAACTCGCAAAAAACGTATCAGGGAACATGAGTCTATAGTATAGGTATAGGTCCCTTGCAGTACAATTAGGAATAAAATTAATTCTTCTTGTAACTTATTTTCTCAGATAAGCCTGAGAATAATTAATAGCAAATGTATCATGTAGATGACATCATCTGATCTTCGGTTGATATTGTATAAATATTTGTAAAATAGAGGCCTTTTATTATTATTATTATTTTGCACCTGTTGCTCATCAGGAGTCAATTATATTACCTTAGATATTCAGAACATAGAGACTTTCCGAAAAAAATTATATTTGCAGGGTCAGTATACAACAGAAAAAACAGAAAAATTCGTTTCTCATGGTATGGTGGAAAAAACAGAGTCATGCAAGAGGAAATCAGAATTGAAGATGGAAGGACGTTTTGAATGCCAACCTGAGTACAGGAAGGCGTATATCGATTACCTCATCAGAGAAAAGAAACCTCCCATTCTGAAAGTGACAAGGGCTGTGGAGGACACAGAGACAAATGAAATGACAGATCCCAGTCCCACTGAAAATCTGAGGTAATACATTTTTTAAACGTTTATTGATACGATAGTTAGGAAAGGGTTGTTTTTTTGTTATGAAAGTAAGAATGTTCCCACTAGTGTGATTCTATTGTTGTTAACTCTTTTCAGTAAAACTTCTATGAAACAATAATATCGATTGACCCACCTATCTGGGTGGTTGCATAACTGCAACCTACCAGCTTATTGATATGTCGTAGTTGTTGCTATTGAGAGTATTCTTCGTAGGTCTCTCCGTTACCTATTCATATTTGAATGCTTTATTAGTTACCTATCTAGTACACTGCATAATAAGGACCAAATAGTTTTGAAAAACAACTCATTGACATACCTCAAAGTTGAAATGAAATAGTTGATTCCTTTCTTCATTTGGGATGGTAAATATCCTGCCTTGCTTTATCACGCCTTGCCGTTTTGTACCCGAGAGTTTCTTTCTCAAAACATTTTCACTTTCAAATCGTTTTCGAAATCTCGTTTTCCAGGGCTGTATTTTTGATCTGTTAAAAAGTCAGGACAGACTAATTGCTTTACAACTGCTAAGACTTGCTACGAATGCCACAGATTCCCTATGAATATGAAATTTACATTTCAAAAAGCTCTCTTCCTGATAGCCTGGAGCAGCTTTGGAGACGGTTCAACAATTTAATTTAGCCGTCTGCAGTGATTTTTATATTGATAGCCGTTCAAGAGTATTTCTTTCTGACAGCCGTGAAAAGTGAAAACTGGCTGTCTTGTTAAGCCGTTCAATTCCACACTTATTCTACACCGATTTACTTTCACCTTGCCCGTATAGACATATTTTTCTATCCCTCTAACACTAAATATATCTTTGATCCCGATTTTGGTGTTTATGAAATTGAGAAAGTCTGCTTTGAATACATTATAGTTGGGCAATATTCAAAATATTTATTCAACGTCATTTATGTAGTCCCTTGAGCCCTTTCTCAAGAGTCAACATTCTATTTCTTCATTTATTTTTGCTATAAAATATCATACCTCACATTTGGAAAATTTAAAAAAATGCATGTGTCCTAATAAAGATTATTTCCATACAAAGCTTGAACGATATTAGGAAATATACAATTGTCCGCACCCTGTGACTCAAGCTTTCACGTGAATATTCTCATTTTTCATGCAGTCTACCTGACCTCAAATGTCTATGGAGTAAAAGTGTCTAGTTTCAGAACAAATGGAGTAAAACTGACTACCTACTTTTGTCCAATAATAGCATAAGAGATCTTGTTACTCAAGACAGAAATTTGATTGTTCACATCGTAGTTTATGATTTTTGCTTGTGTTCTAGTTCTAGCGAGACAACAGAGAAAATAAAACCTGCCTCACCGGGGCCAAAATCCAAAACAAAGCTGAAAGTGCCTTCATCATCTTCGTCTGTACCTTCATCACCGTCTGTAGTGCCTTCTTCTCCTTCTCTCAAGCCGTTTTCTCCCTCTCTCAAGCCTTCATCTCCTTCCCCCAAACCTTTTCCTCCCTCTCTCAAGCCTTCATCTCCCGCTCTCAAGCTTTCATCTCCAAAAATTACAACTCAGAAGTTTTACCCCACCTTGCAGTCTGAAATTGAAACTGATATTTTTGCTCCTGAAAAATGTGTGACTCGACCTAGAAAGATTTCGTCTAGAAGATCTCTCACTCCTTCTCCTAGGCCTCAGCCAAGAGTGGAAACCAAATATGAAAGGAAGGAAGTTCCTACCAATTTTTCGACCGGTGTTGTTAAAGGTAGTATATACATTGTACCTCAAAATATATTTTTTTGAAATAAATCAGTGGAAAACAAGAAAGAAAAACTGAAACTTTCAATCTATAAAACTGATTCGAAATCAGAATTCAACCTAGATTATTTTTCTGTTATAGGTAGTTGGAGAGCCCCCGAAATGAAGACATCTCTTTCCTCAGACACCGACGGTTGGTACTCTTCTTCAGAAACTGATCCTGCCTTCTTTATTTTGGATGATGGCGCTCGTAGAACAAGTTTCAGAAACAACTTATATAAGGAACAGAAGTGGATGCCATCTTGGTACTCCGTTCAGTAGTATTTCAGTTGATTGGTTTTATGAAAAATACTCGTTGGAAAACAAACGGAGAGAAATATAAAGGAATCACTGTCGATCAAGTAGTACTCGGTTTCATTCACTGAAAATGAGTCATATGAGATTATTGAAATAGCTTGTAGTGTTGGAAAAAGTCTGGTGTTGGAAAAATTTGCTTTCCGTTCATTGATTGCCAGAGATGTAGATCTGGATCTAAATTTAGACTCTAGGAATTTTAGTTCGGTGATTTAAATAAGCACCTAGAAAATAAAATCAAATATCCGTCATCATTGCTGCTGTAGGTATATGAAATAAGTAGATAGCTGTGACAAAAGTGTTTACATGTTATTCATTATTTGCTACTGATAATGATTTTATAAACGATTTCAAGGTTGAATGATATCGATAGTGTGAACAAAATTTCTGTATTATAGTTTGGAAATTTGATGTATTTGATCCATTATTTTAGAAATTGAAGATGAATACAGTAATATAAAGGAGCTTAAAGAAACGTGTTAGTTATTTCAGACATCCTTGCGTGTACAATGATTCTCGAGCCTACAATATTGTTAATATCCCTTGTAATTGGGGAAGTACCTACACACTCTTCCATGACAAGTAGAGCACTGAATCGCACCACAGAAAACACACACATAGAAAGGACTCTCTATAGGGCTGCCACAGTTAAAAATTCCATGCCAACAAGATGCTGTGCTCACCGGGTAGATGGCGTAAGTGGGCTTGAGGTTCAAGCATTCTGTAAGTTTCCATAGTTTAACTATTAGTCAACAGATGTCGCTACACTTCAATTTGAATATACTTTCAGTGTGACATCTTGCTGTGATAATTTGAAGCATTTTAAAGGGAATTGCACTGGATACATGTATTCCTTAGACTCGTCACATTTTTCTGACTTTTGGATATATCATTCTACAGGTCTAAAGAGCAAATTTCTTCATTAACCTTTTCTTCTGGATCTACAGGCTACAAAAACAGGTTGACTGGTTGACTGTATAACGTCATTAATAGAAAATACTGTCTACTATATTCTATATCTGAGTGTGTTCACCATAATTGATATATTCAAAGTCAATCGATATTTATCAAAGCATATTATAACCATTAATTATATCAAGAAAAATCCACTCACTGACAGTATTTTCCATAATTGGCGTTAGAAATTCAACCCACTTTTGTAGGTCAGCCTGTAGAATCAGAAAAAAAAAGGATTGTGAAGAAAATTGATTTTTTTGGCCTCTAAATTGCTATATCCAAAAATCCAAAAAATTTGACGAGCCCCAGGAATACATGAGAGAAATTAAAGTTGACAAGTGTTTGTCCCTTGTTATAACACATTTTATAAATCTGCATTGTGAAATAGAAACAAACATACTGTCAGAGGAAATAAATAAATTTTAATTCAGATATTTTACATTTATCTTAATCTGCATTTCCTTGTCTCATACAATCTTTAGTGTCCTTGATGAGCCCATTAACTGCTGCACAGTTTGAACCACTTTGATAGCAAAGTGAGTATCACACACAACAAAGGTATTATGGATCTGTTCGAATGATTTCTCCACAAACACTGGATTTTACACTTGCTCAATTAAAATTTTAAAAAGATTCTCATCCGATTTTGGGAATCTGTGGTGTTTGCTGTGATTATCCTCATCACAATAATTGGCAAAGCAACATTTCTTAAAAGTCAGTTGGTTTCCATAATAACAACGTAAAAAAATACTGAAAATTACGGGTAAACACAAACGAAAATCACTCACATCGGCACAATTAAACACACTGATGACAGAAAAAGCTTTATAAAACATTTGCAAATAATTTGAACAATATTCCTATTTTTATTTTCATTCACACCAATTAAAAATTTCTGTGGCTGTCATTTGTCAACTGCATAAAAAAACTGCCAATATTGTATTTAGGGTTGCTTGAACGTCAGGAAAACTATTTGCTTGCGCCATCTGCCCGGTGAGCACAGCATCTTGTTGCATGGAATTTATAACGGTGGCAGCCCTATGGAGTGTCCTTTCTATGTGTGTGTTTTCTGTGAATCGCACTCTTTTATATTCTTGCTATTGTTTGTAATAGATTTTGAGTTATCTCCACTACTCCCACCTATCATCTGTCACTTGTCATCTGTTATCCTTCACCTGGCATCTGTCTTTGCTATTGATATTTAATAACGATAGTTGCCGACCGTTGTTTTACCCTGTTTTGTTCCCATCCACCTACAGTGTAGCCGTAGGCTATTATGACTGTAAAGAGACGAATCAATCCTAGTTTTCTTTTTATTTATATAGACTTTTACGTATGACAGATCAATCAATGTTTTATTTCAAATTTAACAGATAGATGGATAGATAGTTTATTTTCAACCATGTTATATAACAAGTATATTTATGGCAACTATAAATGAATTAAAACAACCATGAAGAACGTTACCTGGGATTATTGGAGAAAAAAATGGCGAAACAACTATTTCTTGTAATATTTATTCTTATAATCCAATGATTTCACAATTTCATAGGCATCTATATTTTTAAAATATCACAAAACTATACAACAATTACTATAATTAACCGATCAACATATCATATTATATCACTTATTAACAAGCGTTCTGTTGAACATTGTATGTCGTAGACATACATAATAATTTAAAAAAATATAAAAAAGTTCCATATGTTACACATAGAACGGTATATTTTACTGTTTACAACATTTATGTGCGATGGTTTTCATAGTAATGTCTCCAGTTGTCCAAGACTGACTATCATGAAATTTTTGATAGGAGTCTAATGGACAAATTTATTTTTTAAAGTTAGCTCGAGAAAATATTTGAAAATAGAGTTTAGTAATTTTGGAAATCACATCAACAGTTTTGAGGTGATTTTCAAACATAATTGAGAAACTTCTGAGTATATTCGAGTGAAAATGATACTAATTATAACAATAAAATACAATTCAATCCAGAGGGCTATTCAAATATTTTTGATTTTACTTATTAACAATCTTCTTTTTCTGAATAATTGGGATTTTTTAAATTCCCTATCCAATTTTGTGACACTGAGAGACATAACCATATAATATTTTGGTGCACTATTATAATTGCCTAAAATTTGGTGGGAAAACAAATCTCTGCAATTGCATTTAATGTCTTCAAACCAATAAACTAATCAATATTGAATCTAAATCCAGGTGTCTATCGATTCTTCTTCATACCAGAATGTCATAGATTATAAGTTATCTTATGAAAAATCTTTCAACATTTCTCACCAGATTATACGCACCACTATAAATATCATATCTATATAATACAAAATATTTTTGTAAACAACAAATACTTCAACACTGGACGTTTCAGATGAATTGGAGTGAAACGACATTATACAACACTTATATTTTTAATTTGATTTGTTTTTCAAAAATATCGCTCAAAAATTTTCGAATTCAGATATAGTGTCTATCTTTCCAGGATCATTTGTTCCATGTCTGAAAAATTGTGGACAACTGGCAGAGAACACAAAAGTTGTGCGTTGAAAAATATTCAACTTATCATTTGGTTTGTGGTCTGATAACTTGATTTGTTCTACATAAGTTGTTTTTACTGATATATATAGCACTAAGTTACTTACATTACCAGTCTCTCATGGAAAAATATCCGGTTAGAAGGACTTCTGAATTTTTTATTTCTAATTCAATTATAGATTGAAGTCTCCCACAATGTGGCATTATTTAACTGGACCTTCATCATATTCAATTTTTTCCTTGAATATGATTCTTCTAGTACTAATTTATTCTGCAACTATCTACTTCTAATTACTTATGTTAAAGCTACAACCCTGTTTGAAAAAACAAATAGAAACAGGAACATATTAGCATATGAACATGAAGGCCGGATTCAATCGCTTCCTTAAAATTCATTGACGAACTCAAATTTCCTCCGGAAACTTCGAATAAAAATGTTTCGGGGTCTTCTCCTTCTTGAACCAGTCCTACAATATTTTCTGCTATTGTATTGTGTGATTGTAATAATAATATGGTCATTACAAAATCAAAACATAACCTTGTTCACTCGGTCTAGAGAGTTTGGTTTTGTACTAACAGAGTTTGCGATTGGATCCATATTCACCTTGGTTATATGTTCACTCAAATTATTTACAAAAGATATGATACCATACGACTGGTATTGATTCGGCGACATTAGCCTTGTTCCATTGAGCTTTCACAACATGAATACAGTAAGACGATGACACGTATAAACTATAATATAAAAAACATGTACAATTCACAATTTTGGAGGATATAAATATTTTCAATAAAGGCAATTTTATATACATTGGTTCCTGCTGGTTCACTCGTTCAATGCGAAAACGTAGAAAGGATATTGGTATGTCTGAGATTTCAGAATTCTGTTTTCCATTTTCAAAGACATCTACAATATGTCATACTAAAACTGAAAATACTGTGATTTCTTTAATACTTCTAGTTACTATCACACATATACTTATGGAAAAATAGAAAATATACATAATATGGATGATTTAGAATGGCAATTAATATTGATGTTGAATGTTTTTGAGATCATGAATTTTCTATTTTCAAAAGGTGAGTTTGACTGAGACCACCAACGTCAGTTCTTTTGTTCAATATTCGGTCATTTTACTGATTTCCACCATTTCCAAAAAAAAATCGTTGTTGATAAATTTTCTCTTTTGCCAATATTTTTGGATTATTAAAGTCCATTACATAATCTTCATCAATAACATGATCTGATAGGGCACATGATTTTACACATCTATAATCACTTTTATGTGACGGATTGTCAAGTTCCTTGACGTTTGAACACATTGAGTGCCTAGTATTTCATAGATAATATGTTAGATTTTTCTTTTGTATCAAGCGGTCTCTTTGATTTTGTGAACATTCTAGAGACGGTATCAATATTTTTAAGTTAATCAATTTAGGAGTCAAATCATCAATATATTCAAATGACTTGAAAATTGGTTGTTGAATTTGTTCGACAACAATCTATAACATATTTTTGAAGTACCATGCACTCAATGTGAAGAAACTTATATCGGTCAAACGTCAAAGAACTTGAAAAGTTGTATCACATCACATGAACGTGATTGTAGAAGTGAACAGTCTTGTGCCTATCAGATCATTTCACTAACGAACATGTAATCCATTATGCAAAAATATATTCAAATGGATTCAGATCCGGTAAAGTGTTTCCGCATCAGCTTGGTCTATCTACTAAATGATCTGAAATAAGGTGGTACCAGCAAATATTGATGCTGTGCAACCCTGATATTCTCAATTTACGTGGACTGTACGTATGAATTGTACAGTTTTCTGGAAATTACCGTTTTGTTTCTTACTAATAGTTTCTTAGTTATACTCAAGGAAAACGATTTTCCTCCTTTCTGATGATTTGGGTTAATAACTTTCTCATTCATTGTTGATAGTTACAGTTAGCTTCATTTCTGAAGTTTTTATATTGAGTTGAAACTTCATTATGTAGTTTGATTATTGTTATCTAAAGTTTTGGTAATTGTTCAACTGATATTGTTGTGTACAAATTAAGAAGAGAAGTAAGTACTATAAGTTGAGTTGCTTTTTTATCTTCTATTAATATTTTCTGCATTTCGTTTATAAACGAGTTCTTGTTATATTACTTCTAAATATAACAATATAACTATGAGTTACATCGAAATTGGATTAAAATACAATAACGTGTAAACTTCAGTAATGGCCTTTCATAGAAAATGGATAATGCCATGGCAAATAATAGGGTTCTTCATTGATCATGATGTTATTGGAAGAAAGTCAACATATTCATAATTTTTTAAATACATAAAATGAACCGAAATCCCAAAATGACTGAACTATATCAGTTCTGTAGATCTTTTTGTGTGAATCAAAAATACTCAGCGAAACTGCTCAATATTTTAATAAATTTCTGACTGTCATGAAAATAATCTGAAATAATTTCCAAACATATTATCCTTCTTACGATTTCGCAATTCAAGAACTGTGAGTTGACATATCTCTCAAAAAAATTGAAGAGTTGATGGATAGTTAAAAAAATACTGCATTTCAGATATTACCAGTTCCAACAGATAGCAGATTGATAAGAAAGCATTTCCTATTGGCAAATTTGAAAGATATCTCCTTTCGAAAATAAATTTTTCATTAAACCTATCTGAAAACACTATATTTACATGCTTATTTGGCATACTGAAAAAGGGGTTTTTCCTTGCGCTGGTGTCATTATAGCTGCCTATTTAAATGTAAAAATTAAATAATATGTTGTTGACAGGTCTCTAGAATTCGCAAATTGTTTGAATATTTCCTTACCAACAGGGTAAATAACGCTTGTTTTGTGGCAATTTCTGGATATTTTTGTACCATAAATATTTCAATTAATAATACATGTTTCTGTTCCTTCACCATTGAAAATAAATGTTTCCTAACAATCTGTGGTTTTCAGGTAGATATAATGAAAAATATCGTTCATTACTCATCCAGAAATGCTTTTTCCGTGTTTGCACGACTTCCGTGTTCGGCTTCGGCTCCCACGGTAACATGTCGCGCACGCGTAATGAAATATACTATTTTACGTATATCAGAGTTTTTCATATTTCTGGTTTTTGGAATATCATCAACACTTTTGCCAACTCCATAATGTGATAATAATTCGGTTTAGATAATTGATATGGGGTACATTAACAAAACAACATCAAATATTCACAAAAGTTTTCGAAATGAGGTTTGATATTTTTTTCACTTTTACTGGTCCAAACAAACAGTCACACTTACATTATGACCATGTTTGATATGCAGTTGAAAATTGGATTCTGTGATGAGTTGTCAAAAAGTTTGCACACACATCGGCCTTACAACCCGAAGAACCACCATGTAAACCACAAGAATAATATTTTTATTATACTTTTTTCAGATTTTTTATTTTTATTTAAAGGAGTTGGTGGGTGCATTGCAAAAAACATCTCTTGAAGGCATCAGAGTTTCAGATTCCCAAACGGTATACTGGGGAAAACAAAAAATAGGATTTTTTTCGTTAATATCGTAAAAGTTTATTTAGAAAAGTTTCTTACTATTGAAAACAGTATCCAAATTTGAAATAACGGCCCTCTAACAGCCCTCGTAGTGTTACCAAGCAATTTGATCCGTCGATTTCTGACAGAATTACTATTAACAGTATTGGGAGCATTCGTGGTATTACTCCCGAAAGCAATATTGAAAAGACTCTTGTTTAGGGGTCTGTGATTTCAAATTTTCTCAATAAATATCCTTTTTGAATGAACTTTTTCGATGTTATCAAAAATAAGAGCATGTTAGTTTTCATTTATATTTTTTCTCCCTTGTTTGTTGTTTGTGACTTAAGAAAGATGATGCAGCCAATGGAAGTTTTTTGGAATGCACTAACTTCATTAAAATGAATTATTTTGACAAATGGACAATACCACATGGTGCAAACTTTTTGATACTCACTGAATATGATTTTGAACAAATTATGGATATTATGGAAAATATGGTAAACTGGCTATACACACACAGTTTTTTATTGAGAAAAATAATTGATGCTGCCATAAAAATTCAAATTGGACTGAAACTTAAAAATCAACTATTTATCATATCAAGGAAGCCATCGCTTCAATTTGATTGAATTCATATACGTGTCAGGAGAAAATATCAGTTTTTGTAGTGTGTGAGTAAGGCCAGCTTTTCGCTCGAATATATTGAGGAAACTTCGTGATATCAACAGGACGAGACGGGTTGCATATAAATAGTTAGTTTCAGGAGTCGCTTTTGACATTTCAGCAGACGATATATCACAAAATTTGTGATATGCATGCAAAGAACAGCCGCTGAAGGAAACAACCCGGGATCAACTTTTTCATATGTGAAAAATTATTCATGTGGTGGAGTCAACACTGCTTGCTAAAAGTCTTGCCCCTTGTAACATGTTAAGGATGTTTTGATTATGAATTGATGTTTCCAAATCTTTGGTCCCAGAGGCGGACCAACTTAAACACTCAAACGGGAAGAAAAGTTGCGTTGCAGATCATGAAGAAGACATGTTTTTTCTCTATTCAATGTATTTTAAACAATCATACGCGTTTTTATGACTGAGATGAGAAAAAAAACAATATCGGACACACCTTATTTTGGTACTTTGCTTCGACAACTTCTGACATAATATTCATCAAGATTTGTCTGTATTCAATAGAATGTGAATGTCATTTGTAATGACTATTACATGAAGTAGCCTATTTTTGAACGAAGTGCAATTTTTTTCTGCCCGGTTGCAAAAAAGTACAGACCTACTCTCTTAATATTTTTCATAAGATTTTTATTATTAGTACAATTGCTGTAATTCTGGATAAATTCCAAACGATGATTTTGATAATACTAATTCTAAAATGGAAATTTTCACTTCCGGATTTTCTCTTTCAAGGTAGGTTCTTCTCACAATATCTAAGAGATGTGGTTCAATGTCCAGTATGGCCTTAGCCAGAGAATAGTTCTTTTCTGTCAAATGTTACAAAAAATAGCTTCATTTCATTTCAACTAGGTATCTGAATGAAAATGCAAATTTTCAGTTTCTCAGAAAAAGCTTGATTTTGGATGAATATCTCAAAGTTTTTAGAAAGTAGATATTCGGCAACTTAAAATATGTACAGGGAGGTTCTAAAGTATCGGATAAATTCATCTTCTTCGTATATTATACATTCGTCAACAGTAAGCTTTCTTTTTCGTCAGCAATTTGGAACCCTCAATATGCAGTACACTCAAGAAAGGATAGAAAATGAATTTATAAGATTCCTAGCCGTTCAAAACAACATTCGCTTTCAGAAACTATCAGCCGATTCGAAAACAGTTTGAAATTATGCCACTTAGTAAAATACGTACTATGTCAGACTTATCTATTCTTTTCAAAATTAGACATGAAGTCGATTGCCCATATCTAATGCAAAAATAAATTTCAATGTTCCCAGTAGAAACAATCTTCGATATTATATTCCTTTCAATATTCCTTATTGTAGAACCAATCTAGGACAAAACACTCCACTAGTTCGTATGCAAAAAGAATTCAACACACACTGTCACGATCCCAATTCATATCCAGACATTTTCTCGATGTCTCTGCACCGATTCAAATTTTTTTCGAAAAAATTGTTTTCAATTCAGTCTTAACACGCAGAGACTTGTCTGAGAGTTAAAATCCATAGGGTTGTTTCTTAGTACCACAAATCATCAGTTTTTTTCTGTGACGGGTCAAATCAGAGGGTTTAAATTATATGTTTGTTACAATAATAACAGATAACTGAGAGCGAGTATACTTGTTTTAGGGGTAAAGAGTTTTCAACTGAGTTTATAGAAATTTATAAATGTCATCCAGCTTTATGGAAAATAAAATCAAATGAATATGTCAACAAAGATTTGAAGAATCAGGGTTATGTAGCTTTGATTTTATATATTGCAAAAAGGTCTATCCTTGTACGGACCGAAATTTTATCTTTGAATAAACATCAAAATTCACTGGGGTGCTTTAGGAAAGAACTAAAAAAAGAGAGCTCAAAATCTATAGGGTCAGGAAGAGACGATATTATGAACACAAGTCAACTTTCTTCTCATTTAGATTTCTGCTGGCGAATGTCATCAGAACCTTAAAGACATCACTAAAAACTTTTGCCAAGACTGAATTCCAAAGTTTTGGTAAAGTTGGCAGACAATTTGAAAGATTTCGCCACTAACAAACAGTTTTGTCTTCGACAGATTAAGTATATCAGAGTTGTCGACGGACATCTCTTTTAAGTTAGTGGGGTGACAGAGATTTGACCGTCACATGCAGTGTGTATGGCGGGCTAAAAGGTATAGTTCCTCAATTTTGTTAGCAACCTAAAATGGTAAATAGATAAATAAATAAATAATTATGAATGCAAATAAAAATCCTGAAACAGCTCCTTTTATTTATGAAACTACACGTTCTCAATAAAATTATTCACCTACCCCTTCAACCCCTAGGGGTAATAGCTGCCCTTATTAAAATTTTAAATCAAAAATAGGTAGCGTGTGATACCTCATGTGAAAGGTTTTTCAATTCTCCATTCAGCAATATAGCACTTTTTGATTTTTGGGCGTTGGTAAAAAGAAAAATCAATTTTCAATTGTTTAATAACTATAGCAACTAGCGAACTAAAATAAATTTCTTTTTGTGATCCGATTTTACGTTTCTGGCAGAAAGATAATTAATAGACCAGTCAATCGTGACAGGTATTTGATTCGAGGGCTTTTTGTTTGTTTAGAATGAAATACTTTTTTCTGAGTATCCAAGTCCAGTGCGGGATGAGACGTTATCCCTTTTCATTTAAAATTACCCCTATGGGGTTGAAGGGGCAGGTGAATGATTTTATTGAGAAAGTGTAGTTTCATATATAATAATCGACCTGTCAGGATTTTACATTTGCATTCATAATCACGTGAAAAATGATTTTATCCGTTACTGTAGGACCTCACTGTATGTTATATAACGGTTACCAATGGATCTTAGTGTTCTAGTTCCAAGTTAGATTGTAGTTCAATGATCATTTCTTTTCTTTTTTTGTTCTCGCCAGATGTATTGCATTATTTTATTGAACTGCAAATGAATTATTATTATTAGTTAGGCTACGACGAATGGGGTATTAGAACTCACGGAAGAAAAAAACTTCGGTAAAACATTTTCACGAAGCCGAGATGTTTCATTTAACACCATCCCATTTATTCACGGTGAAAGTTTGTAAAAGAAATATTCAATGAAGACTTTTGAAAAATGGGATAGCCCTTGTTTTATACAGTGCAATTTATAAGCATACTTGAGGAGTTGGATCATGATAAATACCAGGATGAGGTTAAATGGGAAATTCTGTGAAAAATCGCCTCTCTCGATATTCCGCCAGATTACTTGGAGCTCAGTTGTTTGTTTTGAAGGATAGCTTTCGAAAGCAATTTGTAATAATGTAGGGAACACTTTTTTTAGTGTATCTCGTATTTGTTAGCTGAAATTTTGCAGTTTTTTTGCGAGAAGTAGAGACTGAGCCGTATGTACAGTATTTCATACCACTGAAGATAATTACTATAAAATGATTTGTTTTCAATATAGTTAGAATTATGTAAATATAAAATACCACAATGAATAAACATAAGTATATTAGGAAATGATACGAAAAAGCAAGCATCAATATGTACGAAGGCGTAGAATGGCCACGAACAATTTTTTTTTGGAATCCCGACTTCAATCTCGGACCCCGACTTTAATCTCGGACCCCGACTTTAATCTCGGACCCCCGACTTTAATCTCGGACCCCCGACTTTAATTTCGGACCCCCGACTTTAATCTCGGACCCCCGACTTTAATCTCGGACCCCCGACTTTAATTTCGGACCCCCGACTTTAATCTCGGGGGTCCGACTTTAATCTCGGACCCCCGACTTTAATCTCGGGAGTCCGACTTTAATCTCGGACCCCCGACTTTAATCTAGGGGGTCCGACTTTAATCTCGGACCCCCGACTTTAATCTCTGACCCCCGACTTTAATTTCGGACCCCTCGACTTTAATCTCGGACCCCCGACTTTAATCTCGGACCCCTGATTTTAATCTCGGGGGTCCGACTTTATTCTCGGGGGTCCGACTTTATTCTCGGGGGTCCGACTTTATTCTCGAGGGTCCGACTTTAATCTCGGGGGTCCAACTTTAATCTCGGACTCCCAACTTCAATCTCGGACCCCAGACTTTAATCTCGGGGGTCCGACTTTAATCTCGGGGGTCTGACTTTAATCTCGGACCCCCGACTTTAATCTCGGGGGTCCGACTTTAATCTCAGACCCCCGACTTCAATCTCGGGGGTCCGACTTTATTCTCGGGGGTCCGACTTTATTCTCGGGGGTCCGACTTTATTCTCGAGGGTCCGACTTTAATCTCGGGGGTCCAACTTTAATCTCGGACCCCCGACTTTAATCTCGGACCCCAGACTTTAATCTCGGGGGTCCGACTTTAATCTCGGGGGTCTGACTTTAATCTCGGACCCCCGACTTTAATCTCGGGGGCCCGACTTTAATCTCTGTCCCCCGACTTTAATCTCGGGGGTCCGACTTTAATCTCGGGGGTCCGACTTTAATCTCGGAGGTCCGACTTTAATCTCGGACTCCCGACTTTAATCTCGGACCCCCGACTTTAATCTCGGACCCCTAACTTCAATCTCGGGGGTCCGACTTTAATCTCGGGGTCCGACTTTAATCTCGGACCCCCGACTTTATTCTCGGGATTCCACTCAGAGAATAAAGTCGGGGGTCCGAGATTAAAGTCGGACCCCCGAGATTAAAGTGGGGGGTCTGAGATTAAAGTTGGGGGTCCGAGATTGAAGTTGGGGGTACGAGATTAAAGTCGGGGGTCCGAGATTAAACTCGGGGGTCCGAGATTAAAGTCGGACCCCCGAGATTAGAGTCGGGGGTCCGAGATTAAAGTCGGACCACCGAGATTAAAGTTGGGGGTCCGAGATTAAAGTCGGACCCCCGAGATTAAAGTGGGGGGTCTGAGATTAAAGTCGGGGGTCCGAGATTGAAGTTGGGGGTACGAGATTAAAGTCGGGGGTCCGAGATTAAACTCGGGGGTCCGAGATTAAAGTCGGACCCCCGAGATTAGAGTCGGGGGTCCGAGATTAAAGTCGGACCACCGAGATTAAAGTCGGGGGTCCGAGATTAAAGTCGGGGGTCCGAGATTAAAGTCGGGGGTCCGAGATTAAAGTCGGGGGTCCGAGATTAAAGTCGAGCCCCCGAGATTAAAGTCGGGGGTCCGAGATTGAAGTCGAACCCCCGAGATTAAAGTCGGGGGTCCGAGATTAAAGTCGGGATTTCAAAAAAAAATTGCTCGTGGCCCTTCTATGCCTTCGTAAATATGAAATATGTGAAAAAAAAATCAAAATGAACAATCAGATATCATGAAAAAAAATATGAAACGACAACAATATATCTGCAATTTTTTTCGACAAGGACAGTTAAGTTTTGATTTGAAAACAAGGAATTTTTGGTGAAGGTTTGATCTAATCCTGAAATTTAACTTTATTTGTGATTTTTCAAAAAAAATTAATTTGTCATCAACTTCGGCTCGTTTTGAAACCTGCTTAGCCTCTATCAGATACACTAAGTGATTTTCATTTCCTTGAATAAACGCAATTTTCAAAATTAGCAAAATCTCAAAAGTTGTTTTTCAGAAAATAAGTTATATTTGGATGAAACTTTTCAAGGAGGTGTTTGTTAGAGATCGATTAGAGTTTTTTCAAGACATTTGAATGGGAATCAGTATGTTATGGATTGTATTTTGCCAAAAAAGTGCCTTGCAACAAAAATCTTACGTTTTGCACGAAATTTACTCTTGAATGAATTCTATGAAATGTAAAGGAACGATTGACAGTATGCAATGGTTTTGCCAATCACTACATCGCTGAGGTCATCCTAAAAAACAAAAGGAGCTTTTAAATAATTTTCTTATATACGCAATTTTTATTAAATCAAAAAATGAAATCATCGATAATTGTAGAATTTCACGAAAAATTCATACTTCTCTCACATTTTAATTATATTTTAAATATGAGCTCTAACGAAGATCTTAAAAAATAATACTTATTTTCTGAAAAATGTAACTATGGGGATTTTGCTAATTTTGAAAAATGCGTTCTTTCAAGAAACTGAAAATCACTCAGTATATCTGATATGGGCTAAATAGGTTTCAAAACGAGCCTGAGTGATGAATAATTTTTTTTTGAAAAATTACAAATCATTTGTTGCGTACTTTTTGAATTTCACTGTATATTTTATTATTTGAAAAACTATTCAATATTTTTTCCCAAGCTCTCAGACACTTTCGATGGTTCTAACACCATGCCAGACATGGTTGAAGATCAACTGAAGGACTTCATTATTTTGTAAAAATTTAAACACAGTAATAAGATTATGACATGATAATTTAACGTAACAACTGAATAACATGAAAATTAATGTATGTGATTTAATAAAAATGATCAGCGTCATTGTTGTCGATATTTTCCATCAATGCTATTCCAGTTCGCGACTTCTTCATTATTTTCGATGTCGTCTTCTTCATCACTTTCTGTAAAGATATAAACAAGGTGAGGAGATTATGTATGATCATTGGAAATAGCAATTGTATACCCGATGTTTCCATCTTCAATCATGTCTGGCAGGGTGTGAGAACCATTTAAAGTATCTGGCTGCTTGGGAAATATCTTCAAATATTTGCCCAAATAACATATTTTATATTGTTACAGGGGCGCCTCCACCACGTGTCGCAACTCAGTACTCGCTTGGTTTTTTTCAAAATGATTTTATGTTGCTTTTATTTACTCGACCCACAATCAATCCAATCAAGAAAGAACTTATTTTAAAATCATATAAATATGTTTTGAAATAAAAATAACACAAAAAATGAATTTGCCACAAAAGCAGGTAAATGAATGGGTGAACACTGGAAAATTATTAAAAAATATAAAAATAAGAAACTTACAATATGATGGCAGCCAGCAGAGCCAGAGATGGAGAGATGAAAAACAATCTTCATTCACCAATCTGGAACTGATCTGAGCTCTGAATAACGAATGGATGAATAATTAAAAATGAATCTTGACCTCTCCTAAAATTTATAAAGGAAATGCTAAGCTTGCATTTTTCTCTGGTGTACCGCGAGAAAATGCTTATTTACATTTCCCTGCAGGTTTGTGAATTTTGAGCTGTTTTATGTTTCTTCATCCTGTAATTGTATCAATTTTGATGTCTATGAGCTTGGAAAATTTAACTATGGAATGCTGACTGTTTTAATTTCAAAATATCGAAGTTGAGGTTCAGAGATGTTCAAACTGACTTGTTAATCTTCCTCTTGAAGATGATCACTTGGTGATTGAATCACGTGTTGAAAGTAGCAGTTAGGTGTTGGAAAAAAACTCCAGGATATACATTTATTAATTTGTTATAAACATTTAAATACGAAAAACGTGTTTTTATTATTGTCTTGCTTGAAATACGAATAAAATTAAAGTTTTACGACACGATTATTAACTGAGAAATACAAGAATATGTTTACATAACAGGCGCTGTCGGATCCTTAGTATTGGCACAATTGCAATTTGAAAAATGGCGGAGTTATGAATTTTTTAAAAAATCGCAAAATTTTCCGGTTTTTCCTGTTTTTCTCAGTTACTAATGATTCAATCGGGTCGTAAAACATTCCGTTCTGTTGGTATTTGAATTTTCTACATTTTTTTTCCTAAGCAACCAGATTGCTCTGGCAGTTTTCATTGTACAAGCAAAACAATAATAAAAAAAACATTTTTTTGTATTTTAATATTTATAACAAATTAATAAATGACGGTTTCCTACTAGTATTTTTGTTAAAAAACAGTTATTTTATGATGTATTGGTTGGAGTATAGTCCCTAATATACAACGAATCTCTCTCTATTAAAAAAGTCATGTCTACCTAGAACCAAAACTATATAATAAGTTAGATGAATCCATCAAACATATATATCTTCAAATTTGCTCTGGAAAGTAACCTTATCGATAAAAATTGCTAAACCATTAACGATTTTTTAAGATGATTTTCAATATTTGATTTTATCTTGGTCGTGCGTTATTTCATTTGATTACATTTTTCGTCTACTACATAATTTTATGTATGTTTCTACCTATATAAATATGGATGATATATACACAAAATCTATAGATTTAGAGTAAGTCCTTTTAATTACTTTTACTTTCGAAATTTTATATAAAGTACCTTTTATAGCATATTTTACTTTTCAACTAGTTTATTGTTTTGAACATGTTCAAACTCTACTGTGAGTACCATGTATTCTGCTGAAATTATCAGTTCATTTACAGACAAACTCTACAAAAACTTCAATGTATTTGCATGTATTTTGTTATGTGAATGAACGTATTTTATTATTATACTTTTTAAATTTTATGTATAAAACACTTTCTGTGACTTTTTCCTAGTCATTGCACACTTGTAATTGCTTTTGCTTCTACATTGTACTGTTTAAAGCGACATGAATATTATTATTATTCCATGAAAAGGATCTCCCGAATGAGTGTGTCTGTACATTTAAGAACATCTTGCAGGTCGCATGCACTTTATCCTGGATATATTCCCTGAAAAAAGTATGCTTTCTCCACGTCGAACTATGCAAACCATTTCCGTACATTTCATAGTAATTTCCGGTGATGTCCTACGAATAATGATCTGTTCTCGAGTTTGAATGGAATCTGTCTGCGGCAGGAAGGAGGTGCAGGACAGTTACCGCCCCTGTATTCATGATGACAGTACTTTATATGCAAATATTCCACAAGGAAAAAGAGTTGCGTATCAACTGCCCTGTTTTGAAAATCCTAATTGACACACAACATTGCCCATTTATATCGCAGTCGAAAAGGCGATTTTGTTTTGATGGAATCTGTCAAGCTAACTTAAAACCCATTTATCACATTTTCAAGACTGGCATCCCGCTGAATGAATGCATCGTCCTGAAAGATTGAAGGCGCCCTTTATCTTTTCTTGATAATCCTGCCTCGTTAAAAAACTGAAAGGATCTGGCTTTTGAGATTGTAGAATAGACTCTCTTTGCGTAGCTTACTGTTTATTCTGATGATTTATTAGCTGGCATTTTGGAAGAAATAACAATGACCGTAATTGGTGACTTAGATTCACTTTGGGAACGGTATATTTTCTACAAACAAGAAAATAATAGACTGCTTGATAATTATTGATGAAATTGTAGATGGTGACTCATCGTCAGTTTTCGGGGTTTCAGAGTGCTGAAATCCCGCAAACTGACGATGAGTCTCTATCTACAATTTGCGAACTGGACTATAGATTGAGACACTTTACTACAGAGTGCTCATAGGGACATGAGCATCAAGTACTTGCCACGGAAAAGGAAATAGTAATTTACGTAACAAGTCCGGAAAATACTGTTTTTTTGGACAAGTAGACCAAATGTTTTCGGACGTGTTGCGTACACTATTTTTTCGGCAACCATGTAAAATAACAAATCAATGTGACGCATGTAGTCTGAGAGACGAAGAGAGATCGACCTTCAGCCATCTGTTAACTGGATGAGACATACTTTTATGAAGTTACATAAACAGACGAATACGCCTAAAATGGGTTTCCTATCAAAAGGTGGTCATGACCATATACTCTGAGTTTCAAAAAATTGCACCACATGGAAAAAAATTTATTATCGATTTGTCAGAAAAATTAATTCCCCGTAAAAATTGGTGCATTACGGAATATTTGTATTCAAGTTATCAAAATTCTAAATTTCCAAACGGTGTAAAGGAGGGGAACAAAATATAGAATTTTGATCAGGAGTGAACTACCCTGGCTGTGATTCCAAATTTGAATATTTCGAACATTTTAGTTCTTATTTGTATTATACCGGGTGATTCTCCAAGGTGGCTCACCCCTATAACTTTTTTATTATTGAAGATAGAAAAACGAAATTTGGGGGTTGTGTATTATAGTTCAATTTACATTTTTTGACATATTAACTTGCTTTATCGTACTTCCGGTTCGACCGGAAATGAGCATAACTTTCGATTTTTAAATTGGACATCCTATATATTTTTACTTATTTCGATCGAGAATGACATTCTAAATCCAACAACACCTCACTTGTCAATATTTGACAAATGAAGTAATTTTTATTTCAATTTTTATTTTTCGATCTAGAATGCCATGGATCGTGTGAATCGCCTCATTCTTGATCAAGTAACATGGGAAAAGTACGACTTTGAGGCTTTTGAATTCACAGTCGCTGTAAGAATTATTCAAAAGTCTCAAATAGTGAAAATAAAGTGAAAGTGTGTGGTATCAAATCATTCGTAAGAAAATGATCTTTCACAAAAAGCCGACGAGCCACCCCCTTTCCATTTGAAAAATTCACGTTAACTGGAAAAATTCATATTTGAGACTTTTGAATAATTCTTTCAACGACTGTGAAGTCAAAAGCCTCAAAGTCGTATTTTTCCCATGTTACTTGATCAAGAATGAAGCGATTTACACGATCCATGGCATTCTAGATCAAAAAATGAAAATTGAAATAAAAATTACTTCATTTGTCAAATATTGACAAGTGAGGTGTTGTTGGATTTAGAATGTCATTCTCGATCGAAATAAGTAAAAATATATAGGATGTCCCATTTAAAAATCGAAAGTTATGCTCATTTCCGGTCGAACCGGAAGTACGATAAAGCAAGTTAATATGTCAAAAAATGTAAATTGAACTATAATACACAACCCCCAAATTTCGTTTTTCTATCTTCAATAATAAAAAAGTTATAGGGGTGAGCCACCTTGGAGAATCACCCGGTATACCTATTAAAGATTTAATTGAAAATATGAACAGGATGTTCATAAAGTCAGTTGTGGAATCATCTGCGACTGATGATCTTAGAAGAGTGAAATAGATTTTGTCGACCAAAATGTATTGTAGGCCTAGCGAAAGAGATGCAATTATTCAGGCATCAATGGAATGAGCGATTTTCTATGCAAATTTTCACTTTCAGATTTTTTCTCTCAAGTTATATAGGGTCTTTCTCAATATCTATCAGATGTAGTTCAATGTCCAGCGTGGCTTTTGCCGGGGAAGTAGTTATTACAAAAAAGTAACTTCAATTTTATGTATTGATTCCATTTTCAATTGAGAATGTTTCTCTTTAAAATACCTATTGAAATTCGAACAGAAGATAGGCACCAACAGAAACATTCTAATTCTTATTTATGTTGATATTTATATTAAAATTCGAGCACTTCCTGGCCTAGTTCGGAAAGAAGTACTTCCCGGACTAGGACTAGTCCGGGAAGTACGTACTTCCCGGACTAGGCCGGGAAGTGCTACTTTCCCAAAGAAATGTGTTCGGGAAGTGAACACTTCCCAAATGGTTGCCGAAAAAGGATATTCCCCTTAAACGTTTGAAGACACCTTCCCAAAATTGTACAGAGAACTGAAAAAAGTATTTTTGGAAAAGTGATGCCAACAAACGATACAAAATTGCAAACGAATGGTCAGTCTACTTAGAATATCCCAGGTTAAGATCCCGATGTGAAACACTGAGTCGTAATTGCTATGATGAATACTTAACACGTTGACTGCCGTGCTCATTTTTTCATTTTTGGTATCAGAGCCGAAGCAAAATCGAAAATATTGTCCCAGAAACCATTATGGACTCTATGTAGGTACAGCCTACAGAAGATAGTATATCGTTGAATTTTTCGGAAATTGAGACTCTGAGTTCAAAAAATTTAAAAAATTCAGCTCGGTCTTATAGACCGAGTCAGCGCTTTTCAATAAGTGTACACCCTTGCATCTTCCAAAAATTCGTTGTTTTTACTGATTTGTCTGCCACGCCGACTCGGTCTATGCGTCGAATGAGAACAATTTGCAACGCAAACTTGTTACTGAAGCCGTCTCGGTCTGTTTGCGCGATATTATCGACAATAATTTAGACCGATGACTTGAAGAACAGTTCAATTGGCTCGGTCCCATAGACCGAGTTGGCCTGGTGTATCAACATCAACCTCGGTCTATGAGACCGAGGTGGCTCACCAGAATAATTTTTCCTCGGTCTCATAGACCGACGTGGCAGTCAACGTGTTAAATACTTAAATGAGAATGAGGAATCTATTCCTTATAAAATAAAATCATTTTGGAATTTTATGAATAGTGAGCGCAACTATCAAGAAATTCGTCTTATTTTCATATTTATGAGAAAAAATTGCTCAATCTTTTCCTGGGATCATTGTCTGTAATTCTGCTACAAGGTTGTTTGTCGCTGTTGTCACCCACTTTTGTATTTTGTATTTTGTATGTAGTAGAACTTTTACATCCAACGGGTAAGCGAAAATGAAAACAACGCGTTAATATTCACTTTGTGTATTGTATTTTTTCAGACCTCAAAAATACTTGGTGGCACAAAGGAATAGAATGGCTAGAGCACGCAGAAAAGTTGTAAACAAGACCAATACTGACACATGTAATTCTTGGTTTTTCATTCCATTTTTGTAATTTTTCAAAAAAATCCTTAGCTCATATCTTACAAACATATCTTGATTAGCTAGTAAAAGTCATTCGAAACTGACATATTACTTGTGCTTCAAATACATTCACAAAAATTCAAAATACCCATGACCGCAATTAAAAAAAAAAATTAAAATGTTTGATCAGAAGGTAAGCAAAAACTATATACCATGGCCCTCAGCACTATTGAAACATATGATCCCCGTTTTCCAAAATGAATTTTGTGAGATGTAAGTTATTTTTCGAATGATAGGATGGTGATCAGCTGATTTCTTAGAAAGATTAGTTTAGAATCAGAGCAGAATAATCTGCATATTACCCTCAACTGAAAGAATTGCATTTTCAACACCCTGCAGCTCAAAAACTGTCAATAGGATCAATCAATCAATGGAACTACATAATAAAAATTCCAGGATCTACAACACATCAAAATTTAAATTAAATAAGCGCAAAGCCATTTCACTTAGAAAATATGTGTTGTGATAAGACTTCAAGGCTAACAATATACAGTGCGACGCTAAATTATGGAACAAATTCATTATTTCTGAATATAAAGATATTTCGGAAAAATCCTCGGATAGGTCCATTTTCTTTTCCGATGGGCCAATTTTTGAACCCCACCCAAAATATATAGGGTTATCCGAAATTGAGTAAAAATGACTTTGGTGATATTTTTAAATTGGACACCCAGTATATTTTTCCATATTTGGCTAGGGATCGTCATTACAAATCCAGTGATACCAAGTTTGATGGGATTATGTCAAACGGCTGCGGAGATATGGCCAAAAAACTTCCTCGTATGTCTAATGAGTATGACTGCGAGACTCCACACGATTCAGAAGGTTAAAAGTCTCTGTCGCACTCATTGGGTATATGGAGAAGTTTTTTGGCCATATCTCCGCAGCCGTTTGACATAATCCCATCAAACTTGGTATCACTGGATTTGTAATGACGATCCCTAACCAAATATGGACAAATATACTGGATGTCCCATTTAAAAATATCACCAAAGTCGCTTTTCCTCAAATGCGGATAACCCTATATATTTTGGGTGAGGTTCAAAAATTGGCCAATCGGAAAAGAAAATCGACCTATCCGAGGATTTTTCCGATATATCTTTATATTCAGAAATAATGAATTTGTTCCATAATTTAGCGTCGCACTGTATATTTATTTTGGTCTCAGTACTGCGGACGGTATGATTGCATGTTTTTTTGGAATCCACATTCAATTGAATTATATTTTTTGTTTAAGTTCACCTCTTTAAATTATGGCAGTCATAAACTCGAATTAGTCCCCTTGCGGTCGAGCCATTTGCGGTCGGAACAATTTTCGTAACACTTGTTTGTGGTCAATCAAAATTATTAAAAGAAAATAATGTTAGGAGTGGTCCCACTTGCGGTCGAAGAAAATATGATAATTTCTCTTATAGTTTTATATAAAATACCACGTGGACATTTGGGTGCATGGAAATTAATAACGAAGGTTGGTTTTGCATCATTTATCCCTGTGAAAATACATTTTGTGAGAGGCAATTTTTTTAGTTTGATCTATAAAAAAAATGAGGTTCTTGAAAATGAAAGATAACAATTTCATGTATACCTTCGGAGACTTAAAAGAATTCAACTCGGAATCCTTCAAAATTGATTTGCAAGCAACCGATTTTACAGTTATATACAGTGTGTCCCACTTTGAGCAGCCACACCCTCATATTTCGTTGAGCATGAAATAATTCGAAATTTTCTTTGACTCAAGTTGTAGTACTCGGAAATACCTACCTTTATGTTTACGTAACCTTTGTATATCCATTTTCCACGGCAAACTACGACCAAATGAAAAGTGAAAAATTGGGAAAAACATACTAGGCATTTTTTTATCGCAAAAATAACACCAGATTCTGTTTCAGAACATCTTAAAACCCCCAAATCTCAATGCTTGAATCATTTGAATATACAGGGTATCATTCATTCTGATCAGAATTAGCCTTGGAAAAGTGATATTTGGCTATTTTTCAAAGTATTATTTAAATATTTTTGGGAATTCTGTGACAAGAGAAGACATTTTGGAAATTTTCCAAGCATTATTTATGGATTAGAGTTGATAATGCTATCAGCTACAGATCATACCCTGTATATTCAAATGATTCAAGCATTTGGGGGTTTTAAGGAGTTCTGAAACAGAATCTGGTGTTATTTTTGCGATAAAAAAATGCCTAGTATGTTTTTCCCAATTTTCCACTTTTCATTTGATCGTAGTTAACCGTGGAAATGGATATACAAAGGTTCCGTAAACATAAAGGTAGGTATTTCCGAGTACTACAACTTGAGTCAAAGAAAATTTCGAATTATTTCATGCTCAACGAAATATGAGGGTGTGGCTGCTCAAAGTGGAACACACCGAAGACATTGATGAAAAAGTCGCCTGGGTCGATACCTAATTCTCGAAATTTTCGAAAAACATGCACTAGTCAGAACGGTGAAAGTAACAAAAAAGGCACCATTGCTAACAGGCAACCTGAGGTTCATGTTCAAACTTAGAGATAAAGCTCTTGCAAGGTTCAGAAGAACAAAACATCCTAATCATTGGGAATATTACAGGGAAATGCGAAATCTCACAAATCGAACGGTGAGTTTCTTCTTAAGGTGCATTTAGTCAACATCATCTTAAAATTGTGCTTAAGTGTATGTCAAAAGCAATAGTTCAATATCAAATGGCGCCATTTATACAACAATGTTAAGTTTATGCTAAAAACCTTTGATGCTACCGTTATGTTATTTTTTTGCGGAATCGTAACAGATCATGAACAAAAAAGGAAATACGCATGCGCTAATTTGCCAACTGTCGACCGAGTGCAAGATCAAGAGAATGGACACAATGAAAATGCACATGCGCTGTTTTGCCAAGTGCAATGCCGTTGCAATTTTAATATGCAACAGACTAAGGCTTCCTATATGAAGAAAAAGAAAAAGGACAATGTGAAAAAGGTAATGTGTATGCGCTAGACCGACATTTCGCAACAGACTTAGGCTTCCTTCATGAAGATCAAGAGAATGGATGAAGTGGAAAAGGAAATGCATTTGCACTTGGCATACACTCAAATCCGCGCACATTTTTCAAGAAATCACATCAGTCTCAAGCTTCCTACATGAAGATCAAACGGGAAATGCGTATGCGCTCAGCCGATATTCGCAAATCTGCGCGCGCGGATTTGCGAATTGTCGGCTGAGCGCGCACTTTTCTATCAAGATCAAACCCTTTCCAATTGCTATAAGTAAACGCAACAGAAGATCACGAAAACGTACATGAAAAAGAAAATGCGCAAATTAGTGCGTGGATTTGCGAAATGTCGGCAGAGCGCGCGCTACGCGCTCGCTTTTCTGCCAAGATCAAAGCCTTTGCAATTTCTATATGTAATCGCAACAGACTTAGTCTTCCTACATGAAGATCAAGGAAGTGTACATAAAACAGGAAATGGACGGAAAAAAGGGATACATTCCTTGAAATTTTGCACACTGAATTTGTTATGAAAGATGTGCCCATCAAAACATCCACAGGACTGAAATTTTTTTTACATTGGATAGTAAATTGTATGATGCCAAAAATTCAAATAGCTTATATGTTGCGGATGAAGAAGGTTTTACTCCGATTTGGAAACTGGAATATAATTTTTCCATTTCACAAAAACAGCCCTTTTCAGGGCCACCACTTTATCCAAATAATTCGAATAGATTTACTTCACAGAATTCAAATTTTTCGTAGTCTCATTCAGGAACTAAATTTGGTTTTTTGCAAAAGCGTCTAAACTCATAGAAAAGAAATTTTCTATTACAAACACTAATTGGCACTTGATTTGCCGGAATTTGAGAAAATTAGACAACATTTAATTCTTTCTTGTCAATGTTTGACATTTGATGATATAATGTTAGTCAGACTTCAATGATTAAAGTAAAATCACCAATGATTTAAGGGTGGATTTAGTCAACTTTAGCACAAGCTTTATCTTAAACATAACGATAACATCAAAGGTTTTTAGCATAAACTTAACATTGTTGTATAACCGGCGCCATGATATAACAGATTCAACTTTCGTTTTTAACATACATTTAAGCACAATTTTAAAACGATGTTATCTAAATGCACCTTAAGAGAATTCTATATATTTTGGGTGTGCCAATCGGTTTTGTATGGCTTAAAATTCTATTTTTGGTCTTCCAATATGTGTTGCAGATTAAAATGTAGGTAAAAAGTTTCAGCATTTATTGAGAAAATTTTCGCAATTTTTTTTTGGTTTCATCGTTCTATATATGAACCCTGAATCATCATTAAACATTTCATCAAAATCTGAGAGGTTACCGTTATCTTTACTCTTTCCCGAACTAACCTCACGTAGGTGTTCTTTGTACTCTCGTGTTTGTTGAACTCGGCTGTGCCTCATTCAACAAACTTCACGCTCATACTAAAAAGTCCTACTTCACGAACTTGTATCATAAATAGCTATTTTGTATGACCACAACACAAGTGCGATTACTCCTAACATTATTTTCTTTTAATAATATCGATCGACCGAAGTGGGACGATAATAATAGGTCTTACCGCAAATGGTACGACCGCAAGTGATTTTTTATAAATGAATGATGTTAATGATGACTAAACGAATATTTTAGTCCGATAATTTTGTATATTATTCTTTATTCATTCAATTGATTCCTTAAACTTTTCATTAGAGTAATTTTCTATATGAGAATAATTCTCAGTTTTGCAATATATTTTTTGAAATTTCGGTATAAAATTATCGAGTTTTCAGTTATCAGATATATGAGAAACAACGTTCTCTTCAGGAATTTACCTTTCCCACAATTAAAACCGCTTTCCTGAATCTAACAAACACATCGTAGTAGGCGGTAAAACCCGTACTGTTTCACGGCTAACAGACAAGATTGCAAACAGTCTCGACCTCAAGTTCACAAGAACCCAAACGAAATCCCCAAATCACTCAAATCCCCAATCTACGATACGTGGCAGTCGTCACTTCCCCCTTGCGCCTCTCTCATTTGCTGCTTGGTTTTTCTGCTGGCCCGCCTGATGAGAGACCTGGAACGCGGTTTCATCAACGTGTCCTTTCCCTCCGAAGGGCCGGCTTTGTCCTTTTCGAGCGCGGGGCTCGCGTTCCGCCTGCCCCCCTTGTTGGAGACGTAGGCGCTGGAACGGCGCTTGAGTCCGCCGGCTTCCTCCGTATCTCGCGGGAAGATACGGGATAAGGTCAGGAATGTGCGGAATATTTCTTTCACGTTGATGTCGTCTTTTGCCGAGCACTCCAGGACTTTCACCCTGCAAACGAAAAATTCGTCAGAGAGAAAGGAAGTTGAGTGTTTAGAGAAAAGAGTATTGTTTTGACAATCTCAATAAATCTTTTGACAAACGGTTTCAATGAACAAAGGAAAATGTAAACACTTTTGAGAAAGAAAACTATGAAAGCAATTTGTGTATTTTGGAAACAAAAGAAGTTGTCTTAGAAACCTATCATGTGGGGTTTAACCAGGATCTGTATTGGGGCTTTTATTGTTTATATATATATATATATATATATATATATATATATATATATATATATATATATATCAGTTCAATCTGTTTACTGAAATAAAATGGGTCCATGAAGTTTTACGACTATAGTCAAAATTGGTCTTAACGTGCGGGTGTGAACTTAATCACCGACTAACTTTCTAGTTTTATCTTTTTCCATTGTGTTAAATCATACACTTTCAAATAAAATCCCAACGATAAATGAGACAGAAATATGTATACGATTTTCACATGCGAAAAGAAGATGTGTTGATATTTCTCAGCGGCTCTAAACTTTAAGACTCACCGGCTTTGTTTTGATTAATACGGTTCTGTATATTTGACAGTTTGAAGTTTGTGAAATGGAGAATAAAAATCAATTCTCCGGTTTCTCAAATCTGCAAGCAAAAAAAATGGTAGTGAATCTTTTGAGTTCTTTCGAAACTCAAAAACGAAATGAAGGTTCGTCTAATAATAATATTCAGGAAACAGTAGCAAGAGCACTGGGAGTAAGTTTGAGATCTGTGCAGAAAATTGTGCACGAGAAAGAGAATAACATAATCCCCAAAATTTCCAAAACATGTAAAATAAAAAACCAAAGACTGAAGATTTGAGAGATGGTATCAATATGGAAGTACGCAATGTAATTTATGATTTACGAGGATGTATTGATATCTAGTTAGCCTAGACCAGTTCCCTGCATAAACAAAATATTGCGTTACCATAGCAATGAACAATAACTTATTAGAAGTGTCAGTGTAAAGTTTGACGTCAAAAAAGTAAACCAGAGTTACGCAATATATTAAAAGAAAAAATATGTCCTCCACCGAAATTGTGAAAATCAAAAAATTGGAGTATCGAGTCATCATCAAGTACCTGTATTTAAAAGGGTTAAGAGGTAAGCAGATTTACGCTCGCCTTCGGCTCGCGCTCGGAACTTTCCACTCGCATCGAATTTTCATTCTGACCTTGTTACAGAATATACTATTCTGTGTCAGTCCCCGAAAATATCGATGCAGTTCATGACATGATTTTAACAGACTGTCGAATTGGGCTAAAACGGATATCTGAAGCACTGAATATTTGATACGAACGCGTTCATCATATAGTTCACGTCAATTTGGACATGAGAAAAATTGCTGCAAAATGGATCCCCAAATGTTTGAATGTTGACCAAAAGCGTGCAAGGGTAGTAGTATCGCGTTCGATCTGTGCTCGATTTGAAAACGATGTAGACTTAAACCAAATTGTTACTATGGATGAGACTTGGGAAGGATTCTCTGAAAAAGCAAGGTGTTTTAGAAATTGGACTTACTGCGTTGTCAAAATTGATCCAAAACTTTTCGCTTTAAAAAATATTGTAACCGAAGATATTGATGTGAAATGCCTCAAATTCATTGTTCAGTTTTTGAAAAAATATACAGAAAATTACAATTCAAAATTAAGACAAATTGTGTTTTTAGACGAAACGTGGATAATTTCGAATGGGAGTGGGTCAAAATCGTGGCAGGATGCGTCCGTAAAGAGCGTTAAAAGAAAAAGAGGATGCGGTCCGGGAAAACGGTACATTATATTACATGCCGGTTCTTCAAAAGGCTTCGTTCCAGAAGCAAGTTTGATTTTTTTTCAAAGTCAAAAAGTTTGGATTATCATGATAACATGAATTGTGACATGTTCGAAAAGTGGCTTAGAGAACGGTTGATACCAAATTTAGAAAAACCGTCTTTAATTATTTTGGACAATGCCTCTAATCATTGAAGAATATTAAATAAACAGCCTAATTCTTCTAGGAGAAAAAGTGTCATTCATGAGTGGTTAGAATCACATAAGCAAAATGTGTTACAAAATGTGTTGAAATCAGAACTTCTGTCGATTACAAAATCCATAAAAAACCTACAATGTATGCCGTGGATGAGATATTACCACCATACCATTGCCAATTCAATGCAATAGAACTAATATGATAATATTGAAAGAAATCGGTTGAACATACCGAAAAATTAATAAGTTATTGCGGAAATGACATTAACTTTGGATTTTCAAATTGCACATCCAGTATATAATTATATTTTTTAAATCTTCGTAATCATCTGAATCCAGTTATACCTTAAATATTATAATTCATTTGCTAGAACACCCATTTCATTTTTCTATCTAAAGCGCCATGAACAACCTAAAATTATTCCAAATAATCAAAATTATACTACACTATCGCAATTTCGATTCAAATTATATTGTGGTTCGAAATACGTGCCAAAAAAGTAAACCAAATCGGTTTTTTACTCGAAACTCCATTTTCTCAATTGGTAAGGTAATAGTACTCTGACGTCATTCGAAAGTACCATCGATATTAACTCTTTTTGTGTATGACCAATACGAATACTATAACGGAGTTACGAAAAGTTTAAGTATCGTCTGGGATCAATAAAATTAATTTATCAAGGAGGCTATGGAACACAAATAACATTCTGTCAAACTGGTTGATTCTGAAGGTTTGTTTCGGAAACTGAGATTGAGGTTATGTAGACTTCGAGGTGAACTTGCAAATTGCATGCATATTTTGTTCAGGTTCACAATGAGTCTGTTCTCATCACACCAGTCGTTGAATGCGTTTAAAACTGTATTGACTAATTGTTTCATATCGTTTGGCTTGATAGGATGATAACGTGCCATCTGCATAGATATATTTTTTCCATGAATTATATTAGTGAGAAAATCATTTACATATAGTAGGAATATTAGAGGCCCTAGAACGCTACCTTGAGGGGTCCCTGTATTCACGAGAAACTTATCAGAGATTACGTTATTGTGCGTCACATCTATTCGTCAAAATAGACACAAGCAACTAATTGATACTTCCTCGAATTTCTATTTTATTTTTTTTTTCTGTCACTGGATTTGAAAAACTATCAATAATCTAACAAACACCAATATTCCTTACCGTAGTTTTGGAAGCTCACAGTAAACCCACTCCGAAACATCTTCAATAGGAATTTCCCGATGTGTCGACGTCAGGTCCAACTTATTTCCAGCTACAACTATGGGTATTTCTTGAAAATCCCCTCTCTGCTCCCTAATTTCTTCGAAGCACTGCTTAATGCAGTCGAGCGAAGGAGACGACGTCACAGCATACACTAGAAGGAACGCGTGGGCGGTAGCTATACAGAGCCTCCTCATAGCGGGAAACTGCATATCTCCCGCGGTGTCCAGAATATCCACCTTCAAGGTCATGTGCCCCAGATCGTACTCTCTGTTGTACAAGTCTTCGATGGTGCTCTTGTATTTGCTGGTGTAGGTGTTCATAAGGAACCTTTTCAAGATCGAGCTCTTCCCCACGCCAGGGCCGCCTAGTATAACCAAGCGGATCCGCTCGTAGTCCGACATCGTCGTTCCGTTGTTACTCATTGGTGTTTGGTGTCAGGTGTGTACTTTCCCTACACGTGTTTCCGCGCTATTAACATTTTCGATTGAAAGTTTATCGAATGGGGAGCAATTTGGTAACCGGCAATTTTATTCGAGACAATCGGAAATTTCATTAATTTTTCGGGGTTTTGGTTCGCTTCGGTCGATAGTCGTCACTGTGTGTGACATAACATTAAATGTTCTGAACGAGATTCAAGCTGATGTTCTCGAAAGAAAATTAATTGAATTTGCGTTGTGTGTTTAGTTGCGAGTTTGGAAGTTAATGAGCATAAGGAAATAACTGACTGTTAGAGGAAATGAGAATTGCACGAGATGTTGGCAGATTAGTTCTCGAGTTTTCTACAAGTTTTTTGTTGGTTGTTTGACTAGGATTTAATGGGAATTTCCTCGAACTGGTTACTGTTTCTTCATAGTGGTGGTTTCCTTTTTCCTGAAAATAAAGAAACGAATAGCAATTAGTGTTAATGACACTTTTGAAAATGATTTGATGAAATCAGCAGAAGAGCGCATAACATTTTCTGAGGCATAACAAGTAACTGCAGAATTAGTAAAGCTTTCAGATTCAGTTATTATTAAAATTGGTGGCATCAGAGGATAATGTACCGATTTACCTAAGAGAGAAAATGGACATGATCAAATTGTTATATTAGTTTTCATTTTGTAAGCAAAACAATTTAAAAATACACGTTTTTTGTTATTTAAATGTTTATAACAAATTAATAAATGACAGTTGTGAGTCGAAAACATAACACAATATAACTACGGACTGTCTTCCATGTGATAGTACAGTCGGTTTTCTACTAGTATTTTTGTTAGGAAAAAATGCTCTATTGATTGGCCTATAGATTTATTTCGCCATCTTGACAATCTATATCTAAATCTATACAAGTGTAAAAGGGAAAATGAATCATTTATTCTTGGCAAATTCCATCCGGCTTCGACGAAGGAAAAATATCTTTTTTTTCCAAATCTGATAAGTTTTCAGCAAGTTTTGATGATGGAGGCAAACATAGTATCCAAAATAATTTTTGTAAAAGAGGAGTATTTTCATTTACACGATTTTACTAGGTTCACTTGTACCTAACAAACCAATTAACCATGTAATAAAATCTTGGAAGTTAATTTTCACCCACTTCCAATAGACCTGAAAATGTGAAATTTGGCACACCTATTAGGGACCGCTGACAATACAAAATTTCATGATGAGTATAATAATGATGTGAATTTGTATATTCAATTATCACCTACTTCTAACCTTCCGTAAAATCTGAAATTTAGCACCACACATATCAAGGACCGATGAAAATACAAAAATTTCATAATGAAAATGTGATAATAATAATAGAAAAAATAATAATGAAGTGAAATTGTTAATTCAATTTTCACCTACTTCCAATCGTCCGAATAATCTAAAATTCGGCATACGTAAATATATATATATATATAAATATATATATATATATATATATATATATATATATATATATATATATATATATATATATATATATAGATAGAGAAGCGCCCTAATTGCCTCAATACCCGCGACGATGGACGTAGACTTCCCAATACCTGGAAGCCTCTCATTGCTCACATCCCCTCACTCCGCGCCAACCCAGTTCCCGCACACAGCTCTAGCGCCAACCCAGTTCCCGCACAAAGCTCATCACGCGCCAGCCCCGCCCACACGGTCATTAAACCTAGTATAAATATAGGTCCACAACCCGCAAATCCTCAGTTCTCTCGAAGGAGTAGGCAGATTGAGACCTTAGAGAGAGCCAGTGACGAGACTTGGGGAGTAGGCAGATTGAGACCCCGACGTCAAGTCACAAAATCCTAACGCGATAATACCTGAGGAGTAGGCAGGTAGAATCACGATTCCTCACTATACCTATCCTTCTTATTCTTGAAAATGGCTCCAAAATTGGAGTCGAATTTCAACAAATTCCAGAAGCGGTTCAACCCGAACTTCTAGTTTTCATATATATATATATATATATATATATATATATATGTACATATACATATACATATACATATATATATATATATATATATATATATATATATATATATATATATATATATATACATATATATATATATATACATAAATATAAACGTAGGCATGTATTCGGAATACGCTGAAAGCGGTAAGAATCAGAGAGTAACAGTGCGGGTCCGTATATACTGTCACAATATGAGATTTTTGAAAATATCAAAGATTCGCAGAGTTTCATTTTGAGTTTTCTTGACATGATATCTCGATTAGGATACAACTGCCTCAAGGTATTGTAAGAAGTCTGGCAGAGATAGCTCACATCTCTGGTGAATCTCATATCGGAATCAAAATGGAATCCGAGATATTTGGTTTCGTTTATTATGGCAGTGTATCATTACCAATTTCTATTATCAAAGAAGACGCAGCAAGTTCTCGCTTCCTTCGTGGTCCGAATAACATAACAACTGATTTCTTCGAATTCAAGTTGAGTCCATGAGCAGACGAGACGTCAAATATAGCTCGAAGGTCGTCGTTGATATCTGTTTCAGCTTCATGGAGATTGCTATGACAGAACGAGAAATATATTTGTATGTCGTCTGCATAACGGTGTATGGAGCAGATACTGATGAAAGTGTAGAAGTCGGAAATATACAAACTGAAGAGAAAGGGTCCCAATATGGATCCTTGTGGAACACCTTTGGTAACTTTCAAACTTCTCGACAGCTCTCCATCTAGAACATCACATTGACTGCGATTCGACAGGTAATTTTTTTACCGTTTTCTGATAATCCAAAGAAATGCAGTTTTCTGTATAAAATAACATGATCCATTTGCTGCAGTCGAGTAAAACCAGGCACGTTACATCAGACTCATCTGAAGCTCTGAAAATGTCATCGGTGATAGAAATAAGAGCGGTGGTTGTGCTGTGTTGTTTTCTAAATCCTGATTGAACAGGGGTTATGATGTTTTTCATATATACATAATCGGAAATCTGTTCTTTCATGGCCATTTGTGCTATTTTAGATATGGTGCTGTTTTATAAAAAAATAGCTTACCCCCTTCTTTCCCCCAACTCTTATTACGAAACACAAAAAAATATTTCTTGATGGCCCGAATGAGGGAAATATCAGTTTTTTTATGTTTATCCTCCCTCACCCCAAAGGGCACAAAACGAAAAAAATTCGGGATTTTTCTGAATATTTTTTATGATCGTGTTTTAAAATAGGACTTGGGGTAAGGAGGAGGTTTTAGATTTTTTTATGAAAAATTACACCATTGTTTAGCATAATCTAAACTAAAATACGTAGAGATATTGTTTCCGCCTATAATAATCAAAACTATTAATTTTTGGGGTTTACCACCCAATTAATTTCTATTCAAAATAACTTGAACTGCACCATATTGAAAATTCATTTTGTGTCCTTTGGGGAAAGGGGAGATAATCATAAAAAACCTTATTCAGGCATATTTGAACATTCGACGAGACATTTAGAGGCACTCGTTTTTTTTTTGCGTTTCGTAATAGGAGTTGGGGGAAAGAAGGGGGGTAAGGATTTTTTTTTACAAAATAGCACAATATTGTGCAATATTAGCGACAATGAAATAAATAGTCTAATCTGCGCAAGGGGTAATTTCAACACCCTCTAGCAGCAAAACTGTTAATTTTTTTCGTTTGGCGCAATGGTAACATTGGTTGACAATTACATGGACTACATCATACCAAAAATTCAAAAAAATCCACTGGGACCCAAATTCTATAAGGAGTTTGCAGGGTCCTTAGGCACATATTCCAAAGGACGACGAAAATACATAAATTTCGAAAAAAATTTACCTATATGTACCTAATAATAATAATAATGAAGTTAATTTTCAAATTAAATTTTCGCCTACTTCCCTATCGTCCGAATAATCTGTAATTTCACTTTCAATTCCACTTCATGGACCGATGACAAAACAAGAATTCCATAGTATCGATGTGATAATAATAATATAACTGAAATAATATATTACTCTGAAAGAAAAAAAAATGCTTACCAATCCAACTTTGAATGCATTCTGTACCAGTAATAAATATGTTAAAGTTATTATAAAACTAGAAAAGTAGAACATGGAAATATATAGGTTGAAGAACTAGAAAACACGCTTTATCAGGCATTAAGAATTATAAAATAATTTAATTGACTTATATTAGTTACGATATAAGTACCTATGAATTTCAACCGAGCCAATATTTTAACTTCATTGTAGAGTAAATGCAAAAATGGATTTTTTAAACAATACATAGTAGGTAATAGATACCTTTGGTACTTATTAGTAAGCTTGTTTGTCACTTCTTTTATATCCAATGGAATTCAAAAAGCGTGGAGCACATTTTGGTTGTATGTACTTTCAATTCGTTAAAACAAAGTGCTCCACTGCAAGAAATTATGGAACTTTAATGGAGTATTAGAGCCATTCTAAGAAAAAAATATATAATAAAATAGATAACAAAGGAGTCAATTTCAGATATAATGGTGACCTCATTTATACCTGATAATATTCATAATGATAAAATGGCACTGAGAGGAATTTTTTTAGTGATAAATCCGCAGTCACAGGATTGTGGTTGGAATACTGATCTCAGATCAAGTATCAGAAAACTTTTTCTATATCAGAGACGTAACATAACAAGTTTGGTGTTCTTGTATGGAATTATTAAAAATAAGAAAGACTGTTCCGAATTATTAGCTTTACTACCATTTAAAATACCCTTCTGTCAAATTTGCTGCTCCCTTGTGCTTACTATTTAAGCAGCTATCCAAATTCCCTCTGGTGATCATGCTTATAGTTCGTTAGAATAGCCAGTATGTTCAACTGCGTCCGGTAAAGAAATTCTCAATATAGTAATAAATATTTCAATTTGAACTATGAAAACTCCTACATGTCCGTCGCTGTAAAGATGAATGCATCATAATTCTTTTGCATTATAATTTTGTAATATTTTTTCTTTAATAATTAGGCTAGTACCTAGGCCTGTTTGTATGAATAAATAAATAAATAATAAATGTGTAAATCTTTGAACCTTTATTCGTGAATATGCTTAACGAGATTTCGTTCAATTCCCAATTAATATTCCAGACAATTTTTATCAGCATAATTTCTTCTATAATATTTTTTTTAAAGTAATTTTGTCCCGGAACATTTCAACAACGCTGTCTACAAAGTTTTTGTTCGGAATTAAACTTCCAATTATTAGCAGAAAACAAGAGTCAATTATGCCCATAAACGCCCAATTAAACTGTCGCGATCATTAAAAATAATGATTATAACCGAACCCGTGTACTAGATTCTTCCAGCTTTTCTTACACTTTTGATCTTGTTTCTTTGTGAGCTTCCTTCTCTATGTTCACGCGAAATTACTTTCTCAGTGAAAAAACATTCAATTGAATAATAACTTGAAAGCAGCAGAATGTTTATCAGACCATGGGTAATATTGTTCGAATAAGCTTCAGAAGATGAATTGATTGGTATATTTGATGATAATTTGAGATTTGAATTGAATGAAGGAACACAAAGCCATTGAAATGAAAAAATTAATTGGTATAACGAATTGAAGGCTTATCCCGAACACTGGATTTATTGTTGTGATACCATCTGAGTTAAGAATCTTAATCTGCTTGAGGAGTTTGAGAGCAAATACATTTTTCCCATTTTCCCCATTAACCTGATGTTCTTAAAGTAGATCTGTTAAGTTATAGAACTTAACTCATCAGATCACAGAGCATAAGTTATTTCATTTGCCCTTGAACACCAAAACATCGATATCCCTCATAAACCTATTCGAAATAAAAACTGTGTAAACAAAAAAAACTTTTAATACTTTTCTATCAAATGAATCCTAACATATGCGTTGAGATATTCCTGAAAACTCTGCAATATTATCATGTTAGTTTTCCAATAATAAAAGTAAGAACTGGTAGAAATAATGCATATAGTAAGAATATATATATATATATATAAGTACATTACTAAGTTCATGGGTTGAACCGCGTTGAGAGTTTATAACTCGACGTTTCGGCTCCTGCTTTGGAGCCATTTTCAAGAGTGTGACTGCGAGGCCTCTATCTGCCTACTCCTCGAGTCGTGGTCTTGAGAGATATCAAGGTCTCAACCTGCCTACTCCTTGATCTCAAAAGACGATCCGATGTTGGTTGCACTGTAGTATTTATAGGTGGTTGGCTACCTGGAGGTGGGCGGGTCTTACGGGTTTTCTCGTTTGTCTTGTCTGCTGGTGCCTGCTGTGTAGTTGGAGTTAATGGGATAATAATTGATTGCGGATAAGTTTCACGTGGCCTTGTAATTACGGTTGGAAGAAGGGGCTTCCAAATGGGGTTCAATTTACGGCTATCATCTTTAATGTTCAGGCAATCAGGCCGTTTTTCGATTTCGATGGCTTCTCTGATAAAACGAGAAGTTCTTGAACGTACTGGGGCGATGGTTTTCGTTTTCTCGAAATCTATGGGGTGACCCGTTTGGATGAAATGAAGAGCTAATGCGGAGCTGGTGTCTCGATTTCTAACTGAAAGGGAAAAAAAACCCTGATTTTAATGCTTTTCCATTGTTTTAATCAAGTTACGACATGACTTGGAGGTCAGATCACTGAAGTTACGACATGACTTGGATGCGAGCTCACTATCGCCATCTACATGTCGCATCCATTTTGATCCAATTATAATCCCATAAGGTTGACTAACTATCTTCTATATAAACAATGCTGGAACATATTCGGGAAGCCTCAAACAAACCAAAAGCAATATGGAAACAAGTCAATAATCAAATAGGAAGAGAAAAAAATCACTGAAGAGTTTAATGAACATTTTGTTAATGTAGCTGAAGAAATGATAAATGATATTCAAGATTCAGAAACTCACTATACCTCTCCTATTTGAGCGGAATTAGAAATAACAACAGTAGTTCACGCGTCAATGAAATGAGCGATTTTCTGTGAGTGATACTTCTGAATAACATTCTCACTTATCTCATTTATAGATAAGAATCTGAATGAGAATGTAAATTTTCACTTTCAGATTTTTTCTCTCAAGTTATATAGGGTCTCAATATCTATCAGATGTAGTTCAATGTCCAGCGTGGCTTTAGCCGGGGAAGTAGTTGTTTTCTGTTAGATATTACAAAAAAGTAACTTCAATTTATCGTAGGTTTTTCCATTTCCAGAGGAGTATTGGTTCAAATTTCAATTGAGAATGTTTCTCTTTACAACAGTAGTTCAGTATTGAATGAAAGTTTGTTTTTGTGGAGGATATTCGTTTCTTGACATACCTTTTTGGGAATTTTAACCTTCCACAGTCTGAAAATAAAAAAAATGGTAATTCAAAGAAATCTGTACAAGTGTAGAGGGGCAATAATCAATTTGCCCCGATCAGTTACTGCGTTTAGAAGACTGTTGTCTTGAAAACAGTTTATTTTATATCCTACGACAGAAACAGAAGTATTTGATATTATCAAATTGTCCAAAAATTCTAGCTCTACTGACATATACGATCATTCAATGTACAAGGATAATCTTGAATCGTTGACAAAACCAATTGCCCATAATATCAATATAATTCTAATGACGGATATATTTCCAAACAAACTGAAAATTACTAAAATTATACCTGTATATAAATATGGCGATAAAAACATCTTAGCGAATCATAGACCAATCGCTCTCCTTCCAATATTAGGTAAGTTGACCGAAAAAGTGATTGCTCTGAGAATAACTTAGTTTCTTTATGAAAATGACTTATTCTCAAACAGGCAGTTTGGATTCAGGAATAAGGTAAAGAACCACAGCAAAAGCAGTTATGGATCTGGCTAGTTTCATAGGTCAGAAATTCGAAGAAGAAGTCAACTTTGGCAGTTTTTATTGATTTGAGTGAAGCTTTCGACTGTCTCACAAAATTTCTGTAAGAAAAACTCGAATACTATGGATTGAGGGGTATTGCTATCAACACTATATCATCTTATCTGTTAGGTCATAAACAAACAGTTTTTCACAATGATGAACATAGCAGTCAAATGGTAATATATAATGGAGTCCCGCAAGGCAGTGTTTTAGGTCCCTTGCTGTTCTTAATCTATATAAACGATTTACCATCATCCATGAATATCAATACCATTCTCTTTGCGGATGATGAGAATAAATAGAAACGAACAGATGAAACTGAGAAAATTAACGGCTTCAGATTGGTTTCGTGCTAATAAATTGAGTCTTAACAAAAATAAAACGGCGTCGATGATATTTACAACCCAGAAATGTGATTCACAATGAATCAAATTCCTATAATAATCTCTGGTGGAGAACACATACAGAAAGACTCGTGAGTAGGTTATCGAGTACAATCTATGCAATAAGACTGAATAGGTACTGAAGCTGCACTTTTAACATACCATTCATTCAATCAATCAATCAATCAAAATATACTTTATTACACAAAGAATTACATTCTCATTGGCAAAGCGTAGTGTTAGGTTAGGTTACAATTGGTAGCATAGTCATAATTAGATAGTGTAGACCCATCCGTAAAATATAACATAGTCAATAAATAATACATACACAATAAATAACAAACATAAGATAGCACATGAAAAGCAGTCTTGATAATAAAAAGCTCCGCAATACATCATCAGGTAGACCTAATCATACAATAGTGTACATAAAATCGTGAATATACATATAAACACAATTCGTCAAAAAAAATAAAAATTTTAAGAACAAGAAAGGCATGTTGAGAAGTAAAAATATTGAGATCCTTATATCTGCTATAAAGGTTGGTCATTAAAAAATTCATCCAAACTATAAAAGGGTCTACAAGAGAGAAATGCTTCGACTTCTTTTCTAAAAATAACTCCAGATACCACTTCTTTTATATTATCCGGCAAGTGGTTGAATATCTTACATCCATTATATATTATTGAGTCTTTCACTAGAGAAGATGAAGGAATTGGCAGTTTCAACTGATTTTTTTGTCGGGTGGAATAAGTGTTTATTCTTTGGAATTTGGATTTATTTTTGTGTATTAGACATGCCGTTTCCATTATATATATTGATATGACATTATTTCATAATGTTATGACTTATGGATTACTCAACTGGGGACACTCTTATTACTTGAAGAACATATTCTTACTCCAAAAACGGGCAATCAGAGTTATAGTAGGAATAACTCGGGTAGAGAGTTGTAAGTCTTGGTTTATTAATCTTGGAATTCTCACTCTACCACAATATACACCAATTTACTATAAGTGAGGGAAAATATCACAGAATTTCAAGAAGTGGGCTCTAATCATAACTATGGTACTCGAAAAAGACAAAATCTCCTTATTCCGAAACATAGATTGACCAGTACAAATCGTAGCCAACTAGGCATAAAATTGTATAATAAACTTCCGTTGCCTTTGAAAGAAGCTAATCTGTAAACATTCAGAAAACAATTGAAAAATTAATTACTTCTGCTTTGTTCTGTTGGTCTCTAGGTTTCTCTTTCTAGTCACACTGAGTACTTGGGAGGTTATGGTTTCTGCTCCACTAGTATGGACAACCTTAGAGTACAAATATAGTGGAGCGGTGAGGGTAGAGGCACGCGGCGAGGTAAGAGGGCGATTCAAATATCCTACTGTATTTAACGTGAACACGCACATACCAAAGCTATAAGCGGCGAGTTGCCGCAGAGAGGCATCTGGAGCGGGGAGTGTATATTTGATTTGGGGATTTATTAGCGCGAGGCAGTCTGCGATTTAACTTGTTTGGTGTTCGGTACTACGTTAAAAGGAAAATGGAAAAGGAGCAACTAATAAACTCTGTTTATAATAGAAGGCCAATATGGAATCAGTCGCACCCTGATCACAAAAATCGATATATTTTAGACAGATTGTGGGCAGAAGTGGCTGAAGAATGCCAATCAACAGGTAGGTCAAAATATATTTTGTGTAATGAGTAAACATAAACAGAATTTGAGAACTTTTATTATTTATTAGACTGAAGATAAAATATAACCATTACATGTTTATTATTAATTTTAGTCAATTAATGAGTCTATGCATACTGAATTGGAAAGGCGTTTACATAATCCTTAAATGTATCCCTTACGAATTTTCCATTTGTTGATACCCGGCCTCGTTGATGTGGCCTGATTAAACCACCCTCATTGAAATCTTTTCTGATCTCTTTTAAATGCCGTTCAAATCCTTCCTTGTTAATAATCACATTTTGTAAGACACAAATTGCTTTGATAATCTTGTCAGCAGTTTTTTCATCAGTTTCTATAGACTTTGATAGTATCCGCCATTTTGAGTATAGAATACCAAAAGAACATTCGATTGTTTTACGTGCTCTCGACAGACGCTGATTGAAATATGTACATTCTAAATTCAATTCATTTCTGCTATATGGTTTGAGTAAAAATGTCTGAAGAGGGTATGCTTCATCTGCTATAAAAACAAAAGGCATTTTGATATTTGTGTTTGGAAGGCACCGGTCTTCAGGAAGTTTCAATTTTTTTTTAGATAGTAGCTTGTACATATTTGAACTTTGAAATGTCCCTCCGTCGCTTTGTCGACCATAGCCCCCAACGTCTATCATCGTGAATCTGTATTTAGCATCACAGACCCCTTGAAGTACAATGGAAAAATACTGCTTATAGTTGTAGTACATGCTACCAGAATGGCTGGGACATTTTATTTTTACATGTTTCCCATCCAATGCCCCGAGGCAATTTGGGAAATTCCATACTTTAAAGTATTCTTCGCTAATATTTTCAAACATTTCTGTCGATGGAGCTGGCATGTGTTCTGGTTGTAATACCTTCCATAGTACATCGACAGTTTCTTTAACAATTTTTCCAACTGTTGATGCGCTCATGCGAAATGTAAAGGACAAACTTTTGAAGGATTCACCAGTAGCCAAATATCTGCAATGAAACCAAATAAATTAAAACAGACAAATATTAAGTATGTGCTTGTGAAAACTAATTTTCATAATTAATTTAGGTATTATGTTTTGTTTATGCCTAAGTTTTCGAATTATTTCAGTTAAAGCAGTTCAAGCAAAATGGAAAAATCTCAGGGACTATTTTAGAAACGAGATAAAAAAAATACCAATCCCGAAGTCTGGAGATCCAGGTGATATAGCACCCAAATCTCATTGGCCCTATTTCAAAAACTTAATGTTTTTAAAAGATCAGATTCTTCCTAGGCAGTCTCAGAGTAATTTGCCAGAAGATAATGCCATCAGTGGAAATGACGATAGTAATTTGGAAGAAAATCAGTCTAGTAGGCCACAGCTTGATCAGCTGCCCGATGAAGATTATCACACACAACCAGAGTCGGTAGACCAGTCCCTTCCTCCAACACCTTCTTCTTCTGCCACAGACGAGCCCCGCACTATTCTGGCAGGTAGATCTAGGAAACGGCCTCATCAGATCGACGCTCTTATTTCGATTGAAAAAGAAAAAATGCAATATTTGATTGAAAAACAATCGAAAAAAGTAGAAACTTCCGCGGCAGATGACGACAAGTTATTCTTTGAGAGTATCTTACCGCATGTGAAGAAAATTGAAGACTGCAATAAATTAAAATTCAGGAATGAAGTTCAAACATTAGTTCAAAAATATGCATATAAACCGATGCCCCTACAAACATTTCAAATCATTACCCCTGATGACGATAGTAATATTACATTGTATTCTGATTATCAATAATTAGTAATAATCATTCTTACTTTTACTATTACCTACTAGTGGTTCACAAGAAGTTATTTTGAGTTTTTCTCTCTTTTTTTTTTCTTTCATTAAGTGTCTACTGACATAGGTTTGTTTTAAAGGAAATAAAAATCATTTTAGTTCATTGACGGTGTTTTTTATTAACCTCAAAGTTACAACCAGTCTTTCCTCTGGTTGTATTGGCTGATGAATAAAATTTGTCCATTTCTTCGTTAAATGGCTAGCCACTTTTTCTAGTATATAATTGAAGGTGGGTAAGCTCATACGTACATACTCAAAAAATTTGTCAGGATAATTTTTTAGTTTCAGAAACAAGTTGTGATATTGTCCCACCATGTTTCTTCTTTTATTGATTGGATGCACATTATATTGCCTACTACTTGCCAATAGTATGCGAAGTGTCGCGTTATCAAATAAAATTTCGTCGTCACTGTCTGAAAACATGTCAACAACTGGAAAGCACAATCCACTGAAAATTCCAGCCGCCTTTGGTTATCTCTTTAAAATGTCGCTTTACTATATTCGTATGTCTCGCGCGGTACCGCTAGACTCGCCGCGTGCCTCTACCCTCCCCGCTCCACTATATTTGTACTCTTAGCCTGGTCAATCATCACACTGAGGCATAAACTTACAAATTAGGTATTTTCGTAGACAAGTCTTTAACAGAAAACAACTCATATCCACTACTACCGTTAAATTTTATCTCTTAGATTTTTGGCAAAGTTTTCTTCAACTACTTTTCAATTATTAAATGAATTTCTCATTGAAAATTACTGATCTACAGTCCACTCTTTATGAAATATTTTTGGGTTTCAACATGAGGTCGACACAATGGTCAGGGTGCTTTTTAGAATCTAGAGATGGCGCTGGATGGATACTTCAGTGTTTATTTTAGGAATTCTTGATATAATCCAAACAAATTATTCGGCTGAGCTAGCTTGAATCAAAATATAATTTCTTCCATTGGATTCGAGATCAGTGCAAACCAGCTCTTGCGGAAAACTTTGGCAAGAATCTAACGGCTATAATTTAAAGGTCTTGGGGGGTAGTAGTATTTTTTTGTTGGATATTTGCTTACGAAAATATCTATTGAATAGTTTTATCCTTGCTCAAAAGTCGAAGGTAACCTTTCATGAGTTAACTACATTAATTTCTTTTCTCTTCCATAATACAATTATTGAAAGTCAATTTATATCAATTAGAAATAAATATATAATTATTATCCGGAAGATTGTATTATCAAATACATTTTAAACTATTAGTTAATGATCTTCTGTAAAGTAGTATCGTTCACATGCAATGTGTTTGTTTTTGAAGTCGACACGATAGTCAAGAGTGTTTCTGGCACCTTCATTCAGATGGCGCTGGATACATACTTCAGAGTTCATTTTAGGAATTCATAGCTCCGCAGCTTGGATTATCAAATACTTTTCTCATTATTTGATAAATTTTCATTATAGAGATGAGATGTAAGGGTTAATACCTACTGAAGAAGGTAAAGTTGTTAGTGGAAAGTACATCTACGTCATAAAAATAAATTTTGTGGTAATGGGAAACATTTCCTTGTTTTCATATGAATACATGTTGTTGAAATTCGAATTTACATACTCGCTCCATCAGAAAGAAACTCTCTTTGCACGCAGGAAAAAATAATTGAGTTCAAACAGTGTGTTGTAACAAATAAACTCTTCAACATCAAACAAAGGGATAATTTTCGTGTTGTTATTTTGTGACAGAAGAGATAAACCATTCCATTGAATGTAAACACTGAGAAATGTTGATGAAAACGAAATGGAAATGGGGAGAATGGAAATGAAATTCGCGAATATCAGGTGACAAAATCGTATTTCAGATACCGTGAAATGAAACTGAGGACTGAAAACGAATTTAGTATATTTATATCTGTGGAATATAAAATATGGCAAAACAGATGTAAAATCGTACAAATCGTACACGCTACAAAATACTTTGTTAAAAATTGATTTTCAGCGATGACATTTCTTTCCTGGAATGGAAAAATTTGAAGAAAAAACTCACTCTTCTTAATGAAACTTGTGATTCTTGAATATCTTATTTCAATAAATCAAGTTTTGTTGCAATCAGTTTTTCTTCGTAATTTTACGTTTTTGGGTTTTGATTGAATAAGTGTACTGTACTTGTACTGAATAACTGCATTTATCAGCGTAGGCCAAACATTATGTCTGATAACACTATACTTCACTGAGAATGGGCCTTATTCAGGTGCACCTTGAAATTTGTATATTGAATTGAATATTGAAAAGTATGGTGTATTTCTATTCTGGTGCTCCTTGAAAAACCATATTGATTGTTGGTTATTGAAAAGTTCTTGACTATTGAATTTTTACAATTTTTGCTATGCACGTAACCCAAAACTTTTAACAACGGTTTTTCAAGTTCCATATATTATAATAATATGATTAAGGAACTGTTTATAATCTTGAATAATTTATAGAGGTTATGAATTAATGTCTCTGAGTATTTTTAATCAACTAGGTTCCTACCCAACTGGTCAACTTTTTTTTAGTAAAAAAATGGGTATGAACTTCTAAATTTCCCTCTTTTAATTGCAACATATTTGAACCCCTTTCTATGTTAATGTTACTACTATTTATTTGTTTATATTCATAAGGTGTAGTAATTATCATTGCCTTACGTTTACTTACATTTAAGTTCAATTTATTAATTTTTAAATATTTATCCATATTTTTCAACACATCATTTATTTTGATCACTGCTCTATCTGAATTTCCATCACTTACTGATATCAGAGTATCATCTGTGAATATAGGAATCTGGTCACATTCAACATATTTTTCCATCTCATTAATATACATTAAGAACAATAGAGGGCCCAAAATACCACCCTGAGGTATCCTCTAATCCAATTAAACATATTACCCTCTATACCGTATTTATTAAATTTTTTAAATAATATCTCTCTATTTACTGTTGAAGTGAGATACGGTCCACACAGAAAAGGTGGAAAAACAATTGTATTGAATACTAAGGAGTCAAAAGAGTGTGCAATAAACATCGACTTTATGAATTGACTTTTAATACAAAAAAAATGTTAAAATTGTTATTTCTGTCAACCGATTGCACCCCTACGCTCAACCTTCGGAAGCCTTCGAGAGACCTGTGTGAGCTAGGGAAAATGCAGCCCTTACGTGTGATGACTATGACCATGCGGGGATTTGAACCCTTGGACCTTCGCTTGGGAGGCGAACGCTCTACCAGCAAGGCCACCAACAATCAGTTCATCAATTAATCAATATTTCCATTCAGTTTTCAAAACTCCGACAAATTCCATAATGCAAGGGTAAGTAAACATTAGCAACGTATATATTTTACTCGTCGAAATTTTTCTAGCAAAGTTCATTAGTGCTCTTTACAAGAACAATTATTATAAAGGTCAATGAAAACGAAACACACTGGAATTTTCAAATTTATTGTCATTTACAAAAACACATGAACCTGTACATTTTTATTTCAACGGAAAAATTTTTTTGTGTTTATTTTCAACCTAGGGGGTGTACATGATAGTTAGATATATAGAACATTTTCTCACGAATCCTAGGACAATGGAAGATTCGTAAGGAAAATTACATTACAAGTATAAAATAACTAACCAGAGAGTCAGAGAGAATTTACCTTCTCCATTACCATGAGAATTATCTTGTTGACAAAGTTTCACCTAACCTACGTCGTTCATATATATTTATAAATATATAATTTATAAGTCGTACAGATTATATTTGAAATAAACAATCACATTATCAAGTACACTTTTATTTAAATATCATTTTGAAATTCTCGTATATTCTAAAAAGGTGTCTATAACGTAATAGATATTTACATACCAAGGGAGGAAAGTCATGCTTTTCCTCCCGCGGATAGTTTAATATCCGCGTGAGGAAAAGCATTTTCTTCCTGAGGTATGTATATAGTTTTTTCTACTACCTTTAAGGTCGTCATTTTTATAACGTCCTAAAAATTATAATGCGTGCATACTTATAAGAACAACTGCAGAAAGTTGTGGAACTATATAATGCGGCTATATTTATTTATTTATTTTTTTATTCGTTTATTTATTTATCTTTGCTAATATTCATATACAGTTATAACACTAATATCTAATCACACATATACATATAGGTTACTTAACATATAGAAATATAAAAATATATAGTCATATGTAAAAATATAAAAATTGGGAAGTATAAAATATAAATATTGTCAAGAACCGTAGTAGGAGCAGAAGGTATCAGGTACAAAGCAGAAGGTACAGTAATAAATACAGAAAGTACATGACCATAAACTATTCTATAAGTTTCAAAATCAGCAACGATATGTGTCACGACATTTGAGTATTTAAAATGAATTCACGGATATTTCTTTTAAAAACATTGATGTTCGTAGACAATCTGATGGATTTTGGTAAACTATTGTAGGCCATAAATCCCGCATCAAAAATGCTTTTCTTTGTACACATTAAATTTGTTTGGTCTATGCGAATATTATTTTTTTGACGAGTATTATAAGAATGAATATTGTGACGAAATTGTAAATTTACTGACAGGTACTCAGGAAGCATCTTATTGATCAATTTATATAAGAACACTAAGGTTCGAAATTTGATTAAATTTTTAACTGATAGCCAATTTAGATGTTGTTGCATCCGGTTTATGCTTTCATATCTGTTACAATTCAAGAGAAAACGCATACACCGATTTTGTAATATTTGCATTTTTTGAAGGTCGGTATCTTTGCACATGAATAGTATAGACGAACAATATTCAAAACGAGGTTCGATTATACTGTTGTATATAAGAAATTTGGTAAACTGGGACAAGGTTTTACCAATCCTATAGGCAAAACCAATTTTTTTGAGATTTTCTTTGAAATATAGTCAACATGGTCACTAAAAGTAAGTTAATCATCTATAACGATACCTAAATATTTCATACTTTTCACTTGTTCAAGATTGTTGCCATCAAACTGAACGTTAAAGTTATTCACATTAACTGAACGTTTGCCTTTGATAACCATGTATTTGCATTTATTAACATTAACTACTATCCTATTATTGATAAACCAGTCATTGATATTTTGGAGACATTGTTTCAAATTAAATATCAAAGTGTTAATATTTGCGCCCATTATATATATACTATTGCATCATCTGCAAATAACTGCATTTTACATTCACCTGTATTTATTTGTAACAAATCATTGATAAAGCATATAAAGAGCATGGCACCAAGAACACTGCCTTGCGGCACATCGGTTGTTACAAATTTTGTTTCAGATAACTTATTATTAACTTTAGTTTGTTGAAGCCTATTTTGAAGGTAAGACTCAATCCAACAATATGCATATTCTTCAACAAAATGTTAAGTAGGCTTTGCGTCGTCGTCATCGTATTGACAACGATTTGTTGCAATGGCGTTGTTTGGTAATACAAACATAACAGTTGTCATAAGCTGTCACGTTGTTTACCTTTTTAAGTTGCTCTAAGTTTTGAAAATGAGTTCTAGCCAAAAGATCTCGCTGAAGAGGCAAAATTGATTTCAATGCATCTTCTTCCTGATAAATCGAGAGGAAAAGTACTATTTTCCTTCCGGCCGGCGGGAGGAAAAGTACCATTTTCCTCCCTTCTTTAGGGGTCGAAAATAAAGTTTTCTAGTGAGGTAGTAGGAAAAAATATTTCACAGCATTTCAGAAGTGTTGTAAGGATTATAGTTTTCTGTCAGCTTGATGGTACCAGGTGCTGAAGGTAAGTAAAAATAGTATCCACATTTCCTAGTCTCAATGCTGATATTTACATATGTTTTAGAGAACATAGTTAAAAATAATCAATTAGTACTGCCAGACACTTTCCGTAGACGGTAACTTTTAACAGACGCTTTAAAGCTTCCAAAAAAATAATGTAACCAGTAATTAATAATACAGAAACTTCTATTAAAATTGATAACATAATTTTTATAAAGCTATGTTATAAAACTATGTAATTACCAGGCACCCGCTCATACTCATAGTGACACTTTGTGTGTCTGGGAGAATGTTTGGCCCATCCGATCGGTCTGGCTGCTCACAAGAAGTATTTAAATAGTTCCCTGAATATCATGTATGAGACTCAAGACTGATATTATAAGTAATTTTTTTTTGAACTTTAAAGCGTCTGGTAAAAGTTAACGTCGACGGAAAGTGTCTGGCAGCATTTATTATTGATTTTTAACTATGTTTTCTGAAACTCGCGTGAATATCTGCATTGAGAATTTAGGAAATATGAATACTGTTTTACTTGCCTTAGGCACCTGGTACCTGTTATTTGGTCTTCGGCCCAAGCTAGCAGGTACCCATATACTGAAAGTACATACTTATACTACTTAATCCTGTACATTTGATTTCTGAGAAAATAAGTAATGTCCGGGGGCCCTGGGATCTTGGACTAATATTGACAAATTTGAAAACACGCTGCTATTATAGTCAGTATTTCGAGTACACATGTACAGCATTGACAACAGAGATTACACGATTCCATACAAGTGCTTTGTTGCGTTTGTTCCGGACCATCCTGTAGTTGCCTGGCAACTATATGTTGTGGTTGTTCTCCAATGATGGGTTGTTTTGTACATGGCTGTGAAATTTCCTCAGATTGCTTCTCGTGATGCAGAAAGGCAGAATGCAGTTGTGAATTTGATTGTGGAAATGAGGAATTATCACGTTCGTCTTGTGGATGGACTTCGGGTAGGAAGTGCTCCGGTTGTTCAACCATCTCACGGATATCAAAGATGAGTTTGACTTCACAGACTTGTGCCCCGATCTAGTTTTATACCTGTTGACAAACTGAAAGGATTTTAAGTAACATGCTTCACAATGAGAATTCAATACGGGGCCAGGTAGCCCACATTATTTCAATCACTTTGGCTGTCAGTCAAATGTTCAAACTCTAGCGACTGCAGACATTTTTCTGATGGTCCGAGAAAGTGCTAGGAATCGCACGTAAAAAGGTAAGAACTCGTTAACCCTTAGCTCGCACAAGTTTCGACTTCTGAGAGTTGCCGTTCCTGAGGGGACGGCAGCTGGTTAACGGAAAAAACCATTTCAACAACAAAAAATATTTTATTAATGACAAAAAGAAAAAGTTGTTGCAATTTTAGGTTTGAAAACAATTGTTTTTTAATTGGGTAGCAAATGAACAAACCGATCATTTATTCTTCCACTTTGAGCTAAGAATACTTCCACTTTGAATGAAGCCGTTGTTTGGAAAAAAATATTCTCGGTTCTTTTAAATGTGCAACACTCATGTTATAAGCTTTGGATAGGATTTATTTACAAATTTAAAAAATAACGTATGACACAACTGCCAATAAGATTTCTGTCAACAAGTAAAATGCTCAAAGCTAGGTAACTTGATTCGAAGAAGATAATGAAATAAGAACTACTATTTGAAAAGCCAATATCTGAAAACCTATTGAGATTATAGGTATAGGACATCTTAAGATGATATGAAAGACAATAGAATTTTCTATTTCTGAGACTAAAAAAATATAGGGTGGTCAATTTGAAATATCAAAGTTATCTTTGTTCGAAATTACAAAAAAGTCACATTGATTTTTGAACATACTATATATTGTTGAGATACGGGTTGTATTGAAATCAATAGCCCAAACCCTTTTTGATGCATGGTATCATGCGCAATTTTTTATTATCATCAACTTCATCATCAACTTCAAAATCACTGCTGGAAATTAAGTTTAACTCAGGATAATGTCCTTATATTCTATTATATTTCATCAAGAAGGTAATGGACATCTCATGTCACGTATTGTTAACATGGGGGTACATTTGACAGTTCATAGCAACAATTTTTAAAACACGTTGTGTTTTAACCTTTTCTCCCCATTTTTAGTTTACTTGACAATGATTATGATGCAATTTTAATAAAAAATATTTGCTTTCCCGCACCAAGTTCATAATATCGTTTAATAATGTTTATTCAACAACCACAACAATGATTAACAAAAGATTTGACAATATGTACTATCACTTTATGAATAAATAAATATTATCAGCTTGTGCGTGATTAACAAAATTATTCTTAAATAAAAGTAAAATATGAAATAATGAGCTCTACACTACATTTTGAAACATAAGATATGACTTGTATAATATTAAAGTATAAGCGCGTTGGGTGTTATATAAGTGAAAAATTGCAAGAAATAGTATAGAAGTATAAATGAGAGTTAATGTTTAAAGGTGTGGAATAGGAGCAAATGAACAAGTCTGAAAGTATTGACTGGGAAGCAAAGCAAATTGGGTAATGAAGGAATAAAATATATGTTACAAATTTATAAACATTATTTCAATTCTCCAATGACGGATTTAAAATGAGAAAATGCATAAATATAAAAGAGGGGGTTTTTATCCATAGTGACTAACTTTGACAAATCCTTTTTTTATATTTAGTCAGTCAACTCATGTATCTCTTTTCTTGATATACTGATGCCTTCACATTTCTTTAATATTTTTGTTTGTTTGATGTTTTCTGGTTGGCTATTGAATAATTTTGTCCCCAAGTACATGTAACGTCTCTGTCCGATGCGATGTAACAAACTTTTTTCTATTTTTTTCTGATAGTCATGTATGTGGCTTTTTCATTTATCCGCATTTGAGTATTATTTTATGTTTAGTTGTAAAAGGAATGATTGCCTGACATCTAGTATATTAATTTCGGAATAAAGCAGATCAGTGGAATATCTGTTAGTTTTATTTAGCATATGAAATAGAAGGAGATGATATTATCCCCTCCACCTGAGATCCCAGCCATTTCAGATTACCTCGTAAATTGAAATAAAGTACAAGTTATTTACAGATTTCACAACAGTCTACTATCAAAGTCGCTATTTCAAGAATCCATGCACAGCATTCACACCAGATAGTACACGATTCTAAACACGTGTTTTGTTGGGTCTGTTCCGGATCATCCTGTAGTTGCTTGGCAACTGTATGTTGTGGTTTTTCTCTATTGGTGGGTTGTTTTGTAAATGGCTGTGAAATTTCCTCAGATTGCTTCTCGAGATGCAGAAAAACCGAATTCGATTGTGGATTTGATTGTGGAAATGATGAATTATCACTTTCGTCTTGTGGAGGGACTTTGGATAGGAATTGGTCCTGTTGTTCAACCATCTCACCGGTGGGTGGGTCATCAATGATGAGTTTTGACTTCACAGACTTGTGTCCCGATCAAATTTGATATCTGTTGACAAACTGAGATAATTTTGAGTATTATGCTTCACAATAAGATTTCACTTGGCAAGGTATACTACGACAGCAAAGAAGAGCCCCACCAATTTTATTTTTCAAATTCCGACTAAGTATAACTTGAAATTTTTCAACTGAATTTTGTCGTGGTTCTCAATATTTAATTTATTTTCGACCATATGAATTAGGATTGTGACTTGAATACTTTTAGTTTCTACAGGGTCATTCACTATAAATTACACACCCCTCATCATCGTTATTATTGCCAACAGAAAAAAACTTAAATGTAAAAGTTGTGTGCTTGTGACTAAATTTTGATAAAATGCTATCAAAAATACAGAGGCGTGAAGATTTCAGGGGATACACATTTTTTAATATTTTTTTCAAATGGGACACCCTGTATATTATTGAATTTTTGGAATGGTCTTTTTTCCTGATTTCAAAAATGTACCATATGTGGATTCATGGTGGATTCATGCACGACGTAACTTAGTCTTAACATTACTTAATCATAAACTTAAGATGAAACTATAATTTTTTATGGTAATATTCATGCACGCGACTTAAGGGCTTAAGAGTGATTTAAGAAAGTCATAAGTTGGCCAACTTTCAATTCTTCATGCAAATCAGGTCCTGGACATGTTCATTGGACATCTTAACGAAGACGAAAAATAAAATGATTATTAGATAGAGGAAGATGGTAGAAAGAACCGCCTTCGTCATAAATTGCCAACTGGAAACGTCGATTTTATTCGAATTATGCTGTGAATATCGCGAACTGAAAATGATTCTAATTGTTTAAATAACTCATCGTTCAGTTCAGAATTAAGATACACTACCGAATTAAATGCTCGAACGTCGAGTGCCGAGATAATTAATACCCTTTCTGCACTTGTGCAAGTTTTAACAGAGGCTCATAAGAGAAAAAGGCCGGAATTTTGCCAACAGATGATTCAAAACTTGAATAATAATATAATAATAATATAATTTATTTACCATGAAATTACAAAATTTTCGATTGTGCGTTACATTAATTATATAGCACATGGTGAATAAATGGGAGAAAGCCCACAAAAGTAAAACTTGTGCGTGGGCTGATTTTTCCATCTATATGTTTGTGCGCTAGTTGGAGCTTGGTTCAAGTTTTCATAAATATAATTCATTCAAGTAAATGATGTGAATAAAACTGTATAATATAGCTATAGACTAGTAAAATTTGTAGAGTATTATTTTATGTGCATGTTGATATACAATGACTCGCGCATATACATATACATGTAGACATTAATTTGTATTAGTAAAAATAGTAAAAAAATAGTAAAATTTGTAAAAATTGTAAACATTATAAAAATAGTAAAAATAGTATTAGTTATAAAATAGTAAAAATTGTAGAATGTTATTTTATGTACAACATGTAAACACATAAGGACTTACGCATGTACATGTACATACGGTTACAGGGACTTATATACATTACATCAGAATAAGAATAAAAGATTAAACACTGTTACAAATGGAAACTTGTTTTATTACTAATGTAAGTTGAGTGATGTATTTTATGACCTATTTTTGTATAAAATATTAGATATGTAATTGTAGGGGAGAGTCAGTAGCCAATTTGTAATCAGCTTTTTAAAAAAGTTATATGAATGTATTTTTTTTATATCTGGTGGTAGTTTATTGAATAGTGTAGGTCCAAGGTAGGTAAAACATTTTTGTCCAATTGTCTTTTCTGCTTGGGGTATAGTAACGGCATTTATTCTGTATCTAGTATTATAGGGATGGTTGATTGAAATCAATTCTTCTTTATGTTTGTATTGTTTCAACAGAATTGTTTTGGCGAATAACTGACTCATACTCAATACTTCTAATTCAGAAAATAAGGCTTCAGAAGAATATCTTCTTGGTTTTTTATAAATATTTTTCAATACGCTTTTTTGTATTTTTTCCACTCTGCTGAAGTTGGTTGCCAACGTAGAACCCCAGGCAATAAGTCCGTATGTCAGGTGAGATTCCACCAAAGCATGGTATAATATTTTCAGATATTTCAAGTCGATAAAATTTGCCAGATTTTTGAATTTATTGACCATAAACCGGAGTTTTTTTATTACGAAATGTGCCTGTTCGTCCCATTTCATGTGGCAGTCTATGATTATTCCTAGATATTTGATTTTCAGTGCTGACTTTATACTTGTTTGTGTATTGGTGGTATCATTGATTTTTATGTCCTGATATGAAGGTAGGTTATTACTGTATGAGGTGAAGGGGATGAAGAATGTTTTTATGAAGTTTATTGTGAGTAATTTATAGTTGAAAAAATTTGTGATGGTCGAGAAATCCATTTCTATGGTATTTTTAAGTGAAACCCAGTTCGAGTCTTCATAAAAAATTGCCGTATCATCAGCAAAGCTGATGATTTCTCCTTTAGTTTCTTGTTCAAAAAGGTCGTTGAGGAACACGTTAAAGAGAAGTGGGCCTAGTACGGTTCCCTGTGGTACGCCAATTCCAATATTTCTTGGGTCGCTTAGAGTTCCATTTATATTAACACGTTGCGTTCTGTTATATAAGTAACTTTTCATTAGGTTATACGAGATTCCCCGAAGACCAACATTCTCGAGGGCCAGAAGAAGCTGTTCATGGTTTACTGTGTCGAATGCTTTTGCGAGATCGATAAAAATACATATAGAAGTTTGTTTCTTATCTATGGCATTGTTTATCATTTTTGTCAAGCTCGCAATCGCATCCGCTGTAGAGCGGTTTTGTCGGAATCCGTACTGTTTTTCTGAGATGACTTCGTATTTGTTGAAGAAAGAGTTTATTCTTTTCTGGATAATTTTTTCGAATATTTTGCATATGCTGGAAATGAGCGATATTGGGCGATAGTTCGACATGTCTAACTGATCTCCGTTTTTTTTAAAAATAGGTGTTATGACTGCATTCTTCAGTATGTCAGGGAACTTTCCGTCATTGATGGATTTATTTATAAGGAAGGTTAATATGGGTGCAACTTCACGACTTACTACCTTGAGAGTTTCCGCTCTTATACCATCTAAACCAGGTGCTTTGTTATTTTTTAGGGTCATAATCATTTCTATAACTTCTTTCTCGTCGGTATTTGTGAGGAATATTGAATGTTCTATTTTTTTCTTTTTTATATCGTTCAGTTGGTGATTTATTTTCATAGCCATTTTGTCACCTATTTCAGAAAAGTATTTGCAAAATTTATTTGATATTATTTTAGGATCGCTTATTATTTCACCACCGGTAGTTTTGATTTTGTCAATGGGGGATTTAGGTTCTTCGCTATTTGACATTTCTTTAATGCAGTTCCAGAGATTTTTACTGACATTCTTATTTTTTTCAATTTTATTTTTATAATATTTATTTTTTGCTGTTTTGATTAAGTTGTTTAATTGGTTTCTACATATTTTGAATTGTAATTTATTATAGTCTGTGTTTTCGTTTTTCATTAGTTTATATAGTTTATTTTTTCTATCAATCGATTTGAGAAGTCCTGCAGTTATCCATTCTTTCCGTTTAATTTCTTTCCTCTTCAATTCAATGGTGATTGAAGAACTATTAGTTAATTCTGTTATTGTGTTGATGAATGTAGTGGTGCTCTTATTAATATCATTTTCAGAATATATGTCTGTCCAGTTCTGTTGTTTGAGTTTATCTTTTAACTTTTCTCTGTTTATTATAGTTCTAGTTATTTTTGTTTTTACTTTGTCAACTATTTTCTCTGGTATGATGATATTGTTAATTATAGAAAAATGATCGGTTATATTCGTTTCCAGAACCGTTGGGACATTCGTGAAGTTTTTTATTCTCGTTTTAATGAAGATGTGATCGATACAGGAGCTTTCACGATCTATCATTCTAGTGTTCTTGTTTATTAGGCTAGTAAAACCTTCTGCGCTCATGGTATTGAGATATTCGTGAACAGAGTTTTCCTCGGTATTTAGTATATCCATATTGATATCCCCTGTAATAATGTGGGAATCCACATGATCACACGTTTTAATATAGTTCGCTAGGTTTTCTATAAAGGTATATTCACACGTAGGACCCGATTATCTAACTAAAATATTATGGACTGATGAGTAATTTTTTTCCACGGCAGGAGTTTTCAATAGGAAAATCGAAGGTCGTGGGAAAGAAAGGACAACAGAAAAATATTGGTTAAACAAATAAAGCAACCAGGAAGAAAAACTGTTAGCGTTTGGTGCGGAATTTTTTGAAATAAAATTGTTGGCCCAATATTTTATGCTTATATATTGACAGGAGTTACCTATCAAGAAATACTTATCCCAGAAGTAGAAAATATTCTTATTCAAAAATTTTCGGAAGCCGAGCTTGCCAGTATGATTTGGATGCAAGAGGCCCCCTCATAATGTCCGACCCGTTCAAGAACATTTGAATAATGTATTCCCAATATGGATAGGAAATAATGGAAGCATTAAATGGCCACCTAACAGTCCAGAATTGACTCCTATGGATTAATTTTTCTGGTGATTTTTAAAAGACATTGTTGATAATAATAATAATAATAATATTCAATTAATTAAAGACAATTCGACTTGAAATAATGAATCTGAATGTCAATAATGAAGCACTTATAAATATAAGAAGACGTTATCAATTATGCATTGACAATAATGGTGGGCATATTGAACATCTTTTATGACTTATCATGTTATTTAAATTTCCTAAATAAATTTTTTGTTTTCTATTTTTCAATATTTGAACTTTTTCTTCCTCACCTCTAATAACTCAAAAACGTTATAAGATAGGGGTAACATATGGTATATTTTTGAAATTAGGAAAAAAGATCATTCCAAAAATTCAATAATATACAGGTTATCCCATATGAAAAAAAATATTACAAAATTTGTATCCACTGAAATCTGCACGCCACTGGGTTTTTGATAGCATTTTATCAAAATTTAGTCACAATCACACAACTTTTATATTTATCTTTTTTTTTCTTCTGTAGGCAATATAATAACGATGCTAAGGGGTGGGTAATTTATAGTGAATAATCCTGTACATCCTTTTGGCTATTTCTAGCCGTTTTCGATTTATTGATTTCTTAATGTTTTTAGATTATTTTCACTGATATACATTCCTTTCTTTCATAAAAATAGCATGAGATTTTCTGAGGCTTATTTGTGTCATTTTGATGCTATAATGAATTTTAACAAAGGAGAACTTTTTGGTATGATTTTTGTTGTGGGTTCATCTGAAAAAAACTGTATCAGTGACCTGCTGAATCTCCAGATCTTATTCAAACTGAGTTTAACTGTGGGCATACATGAAAGACATCGTGTATAGCGGTATACCAACAACCACTCAATATGACGGAAATGATAATACCTCAAGCTTGCAGAAGGATAACACTGGCAACTTTAAGAGGAGAAGAAAACTCATCTCAATTTTGTTTCGATCAATGTTCATAAAAGAATTTGTATTAGGAGGATTACGTGAATGATTTAACTCATGTGTCATTATGGTACAAAGGAACGTGTCACTGAAAATAAGGAACAAAAAATATTGCTTTACTAATCCTACGTCAAATGGTCTAGAAATATACTGGGTGTTTGATTGAAAAAAAAATTATAACTGATGTGGTCAATAATATTGAAGGACTGGATGAAGGTCACAAAATGCTCAAGTGTGCTAGTTTACATGACATTCCAGTAAAAAAAGCACTCGACTCTGTAGTTTTTTTCCTGGTCACCCTGTATATTCGGCAATAATTTGTAGTTATAGACTGGCGCACTAATGCCCCACCCTGTATATCGAAAAAAATTATGGAAACTATGAAGAGACTGTAGTGCCTCCTGTGTCACAATTGTGAACCTACTGTGCAAGAAAAGTGAATGTATATAAACATATAACACAAAGTGGATTGAGCATATTTTGGTGAATTTAATAAATGATAACAACTTTTGCTATTAATTCATGAACGGAATCCGTAATTTTTTGACCATAACTGTCTTCAGATGGAAAAAATCTGAGTACCTCATTGATGCCAGAAAGAGAAAGTTGTTGCGATCTTGAGCTTGGGATATGGAAACCAATTGTTTTTCAAACTGATTTTTGATCATTCAAATCAATAGCACAAACCTCTTTGATACAAGGTGAAATTTCGAAGAAATGATTTTATTCTATTTCGATGTTTTTTAGTTTGCAATTGAACACATTTTCACAAAAAAATCAATAACTTGAGAACTGTTACATCGTATGAAATCATATTAATTTCTGAGGACTCTTTAAAAAATATAATAAAATACAGGGTTTTCTGTTTAAAAAACAAAACTTTGAAATGTCAATCCTGATCCACCCTGTACAATCCAAAATAATTTCTTATTGTAGCTCTAATCCACATACATACAGGTACGAGACGCCCTGTACAAATTTATAGAAAATGTCCTTTCTATATAGGTACCTTTACCTAGTGAAGGCTCTGTATCGATATTTCCACTAGCTCACTCAGTCAGAAATAAATAAATTGGGGTATTTTCCAGATTTCTGGGAAATGCTGTCAACTATTTTAATTTATAAATCTATGGTTAGTACTTACCAATATTTAAAATCAAATTAATGTTTTAACATTTAGTTAGTAGGTATAAGAACATGTCAGAAGAGTGATATGCAAGTACTTACCTATTTCACTGAGGAACTTATAGATATTTTGTGAGCACTATTCGAAAACAATTTTTCATGCAACAAACAAATAACAAATAATGTGTGGAGATTCCAGACACATTAAAAATCACAATGAATAATTACGGTAGAACTGGTTGACTGGCCAGTGTTGCCAACGCGCTATTCCTGGCTTCTTCACGATGAAACCAAAAATTTTCCAAAATTCTCCGTATTCGCTTGGTTGAATATTTTTAAACTTCGGGCGGTTGCGGAGCATGCGTATTGATTTCCTATCGATAATGACCCCTTTTGTCTTGATGCTGAACCACGGCTTTCTATTTTACCTTAATAATTGGCTGAAAAAGTACATCTGTCAAAATCCTCCATTAATAAGTATAAAATAAAGGTCATTTTATTTGTGTCCATAAATCTGATCTAAGCGGATTTTTACATCTGTTTCTCTCTCTCTCTCAAACACTTGTAACTCATGTTCCTTTCTCTAGTGAAATTACTTTACTGACACAAATGAACAAACGTTGAGAAGGCCCAATTAATGAAACTCACAAAAATGTTATTAACAAATCTCGATACACATGATAGCTCACACTTAGGATTATCGTTGTCTGTTGATTGAGAACATGTCGTTTGGTGTCATTCAGTGCCCAATCGGACAACGGTACCTCTGCTTCATAATTCTGGTATATGAACATGCATGGCTTAATAATGGAATGGGTTTAAAGGGAGTTAGCAATGCAATCTTAATGTATCGATTTTATTTTGTGTTCACGTTTTTAATGTTTCTATGACATTTCGTAGTATTTAGTTTTTCAGATTGGTCGTCTGAAAAGTATAGTGTATAACTAATTGTACAACATGCTATTTCTCTATTAGTGATTTATTCTATGCAAATTTTTCGCTTTGTGTCATTCTCTGCCGACCTACAGATTCTCCGAAAAGTGGGGAATTCTCCGATCATTGGCAACACTGCGAAAGGTAAGAATCGGTGGGAGACTGGATGAATCTGGCAAAGACAAGTGCTTGTGTGGGTCGTCGACACTCGCGGTAGTCGTACACGGTGTTGCCAATGCTTTAACTTCAGCCAATTACTATAATATGTAGACTGGTACCTATGATTTTTGTGAAAAAGAAAAAAAGTAACAGGCAAGGACCAGGTGGAAATGTTGTTGAGGTTCCAACTTTGAGGAAAAAAATATTTAAACACGAAAACACTCAAAATGGTGAAATTGGGGTTGAAAACGTTTTTTTTTGCGATTTGAGGCAAAAAGTGATTTCCTGACGGCAAATGTTCAATAGAAAAGGTGTAGATAATATAATGGCAAAAACATTTTTTCAGCACTTTTCGACATAACCTCAAATTAACTATCAAAATGACGAAAAACCGATTTTTCAATAATTAATTTTTTTTCTCGTGTATAAATGATTTGATTCAAATGAAAATTTGTAGAAATATGTCCTTTTCTAGACTAGTTAGACGAGTTAGGTACATTTCTCGACAAAAATACTCTTATCTTCCACAAAAAATTGTTTTGGTGTTTTTTGTATTCAGTGGCACCCCCGCCAAATTTTGTTAGAATATTCATACATGTGGCAATAAAATCTGGAAATAGCAAAGAGGTCGCAGGGGCCCCTTTCTGGAGCTGGGTCCCCTCGCATGGCGAGCTCTGCTGGACCCTTATCGCCGCCACTGTTTGTATTTCGAAGGTCCATGATAGATTATATTAATTGTTGAAATATCTACTTTAAAATGGTCTATATAACTTGGTGGTTTATTGAGAATTGAGAAAAACCAATAAAAAGTCTCTCTAAATCATGATTTTCTTAATATTTTCAATGATTTTCAATAGTTGTAAAAAGAGTAAAAATGATATTAAGAAATTAATTTTATAGTGTAATTATGTATTCTATATTTCTATATTCTATATTTATTATAAATAATTCATTATAAACTACTTTTTGTTATAAAAATAATGAAGAAAGTCGAAAATCATTGAAAATATTGAGAAAATCATGATTCACAGAGACTTTTTTTCTCAATTTTAAGCGGTATGACGATCAACAAACCATAAAGTTACCATTTGAAAGTAGTCATTTCAACAGTTAAAATTATCACTTAGAGACCATCGAAATACAAAAAACACCAAGACAATTTTTTAAGAAAAATGTACATTACTCGAAAACTAGTCGTCTTCTCAATAGGGAATATGCAAGTGATTTAAATTTACTTGATTTTTTTACCTCACATACTTTATTGTCTTGAAATTACGCCTAAACCATCAGTTTATCATTTAGTTTGTATTTAACTCCATAAAACTTTAATCAAAAAGTGCATAATAAGCGCACGGAATTCAAATTTGCGAAACGCATCACCATTGGTCGAAACGAAGAATGACGTCACATGGCACGTTATGAAATTTATCTGTGTTGATATTCATACTGTGCTAGTCGTCTTTCATAGAACATTTGTTTTTATTTATATATGTGTAGTGTTTTCCATTACATAGTTCGATTTTGGTCTAGTGACAATTCATCAAGAGCAATGACTGAAAGCGGTTTTGTCAAAGCACAGTCCGACAATACCTGAACTGATAAGTAGTAATAGTTTATCAAATGATAGTTTTCCTTTTGTAATTTAGGTGAGGCAGGTATATACAAAACATTTATGCATACAAAACTTACTTCTGATCAATTCACTTCATGTTAACTATCGAAATACAATGTACCTACTCACATTGAAATGATCTTCACAACAATGTAAATGTCATATTGGAGATACTTCGCCACTGTTTACGTATTTTCGCATCTCTTGGAACAGAAAAAAATACTTTACTTGGTGAACTTATAATTCTGTTTTGGCATTCCGGTACTAGACAATACCTATAAAATGGTTTTTTAGCAATTTCCATTATCGTAATAACGATTAAAACTGCAAATCCCTAACCTAATTAATAGCTGTCAATAGTGTCAATGGCCATAACTACTATAGAAAGGCTTGTTCATTGAAGACTGCTCTGGTTGATCGAGATCTCTTTCATATATGTTCATCTCTCTCTAACACTTGTACTGCATTTGTCTTACTCTTTTATACAATATCAACTTAAAGCAATCAGAGTACGACTCAACGAACGACACTGAAGAAGAACAACACTGATCGCGCCATGTGACGTTATCCACAGCGCGCGAAAATGGAGGCGTTCAAATATGTTAAGTTCAATCGGTATTTAATATATTATTTAAAAAATTAATTCCAAGACTTTCAACCGTATTTATATTTTTTACTATGTTGTAACGAAGTAAAAAATTTATTAAACAAATAAAAAAAAATTATGCATATTCCCTATTGCGTAAAAATCATGCTCATACGACACCAAAAAAGACACATTCTCACAATTTTTTATGTAAATTAAATCATTTAAACACAAGATAGAAATTTGATACTGAAAAATCTGTATTTCACCATTTTGAAGGCCAATTTGAGGTTACGTCCAAAAGTGTTGACTACAAAAGTTTTCAATTTTTTTATTATCTACAACTTTTCCATTGAACATTTTCCGCTAAGAATTCACGTTTCGCCGCCAATCGCAAAAAACCGTTTTCAACTCCTAAACTGCATCCCCATATCACCAATTTGATTGTTTTCGTGTTTAAATATTTTTGTCTTTAAGTTGGAACCTCTACAGCGTTCTCCACCTGGTCCTTGCTTGCTACTTTTTTCTCATTTTAAGTGTTTAAAATTTGTTTTGGCACCAGCCTAATGGATTTTTGTTTCTGTTCTGGCAACATTGTAATTGGTTTTTGACAGTGGTCCTTCGAACAGGTATCGCCGGACCGGTATTAGGAGAGATTGTAAGCGGGGACCTACCCAAGTCAGTGCACAGCTTACTTGATCAGTTGTGCTTAGTGGTTCAGTGTATAGTGAGAGAGATGGATTAAGAGTAGAGGAATCGCGAAGCGAGCAAAAGAGTCAGAAAACAAGGCAAAGTGCTAGGGCCTGTTTTATTTACTATTTATTCGCGCAATAAAGAGATAGGAAAATCAGTTTTGCTGATGATTGCATCATATTATACAAAGGTAAAAATTTATATGACCTGAAAATAAAAACTGAAAATGATCTGGCTCACATTTGACAGTTTGCCAGTAGCCTATTATCTATCGATTTCAAAAAAACCAATTATTTACCATTCACTCTTTTCCAAATTATAACCTGTCAATTTAAAACAACTCTCTTTTTAAACCTGTGGAAAAACTGAAATATCTCAGATGGAACCAGAATTTTGAATATCTTGTGAAGAAGTTACGGTGTATATTCTGTATAGTTTCAAGCAAGTAAATAACTTTATACTGAAACAAACAAAACTAGATGTTCGACGATTATTTATTATGCAAAAAGCCATTAGACAATATTCAAACTACAACATTCATATAATACAAGAAGAAAATATGATTTTGTTACACCTCTTATTAATAAGGCAATAGCACAAAGATGTTATAATTGCCTACTCTTTCATTTTTGTATTGAAAAAACAATTGAAAAACTTCATACGATCTGCACCAAGTCCACTAAGGAAGAAATTACATAAAATTATTGAAGTATAAAAATAAAAAAATCTGTTTTTATATATTATATATTTACACACGTGAAGCAATGGCGGATGTGAATGAAATAAATTTGAAGTAAATGCTTATAATTTCTTAAGACAGACTTAGGTATTCGTATAATACAGAAATGAAAGAGATACATGTATAGTATGAGCTTTCACTACGTTTTTGTTCTTATATATTTCATATTATTATTATTATTATTATTTATATAGTGACTTGTTTATTTTAACACATACAGGGTTTCATGCTCAGTAGAACTATAATTTACGGTGACCGGAAATAAGCGCAAAAGAAAAAAGCGCACAGGAAATATGCGCACGGAAAAAAGCGCACAGACATATAAGCGCACATGAAATAACCGCACTCGGAAAAATGCGCACATCGTAAAAAGCGCACTTTGAAAAAACCGCACGTAGATTAATGCGCACATTGAAAAATGCGCACATGCAAGGGCGATATAAGCAAAGTTGAAAAGGTATTATATAATATATGAAAATAAATTAATTTATATAATTGTTCGGTAAAGACATTTGCTAAATGGTGTAGTAAGCTGTCGGATAGTCATTAACACTTTCATTAATTGGCTACAATCGCGTAAAGTTTTCTTTATTTCTATAAGTTGCGAGCTAGGTTAGTTCGTTCAGATTAGACCAGACTAATAAAATACTACCCTCAAAATGAATTTTTCTTCAACTTCCAAGCTCCCAACTTTCGAGCTAGGTTAGTTTGTTTAGGTTAGATTAGGTTAGATTAGAAACTATTGCGTGTGCGCATTTTTCAATGTGCGCATTAATGTACGTGCGGTTTTTTCCAAGTGCGCTTTTTACGATGTGCGCATTTTTCCGAGTGCGGTTATTTCATGTGCGCTTATATGTCTGTGCGATTTTTTCCGTGCGCTTATTTCCCGTGCGCTCCTTTCCTGTGCGCTTTTTTCATAATTTACTCATCAATTTTTTTTTTGTATAGAACAGTTACAAAAAATATTGTTTCCAGCAAGTCAATACTATACTACACATGAATATATAAATTCCATGTTTACAAAATATTATGTAAATAATAAATAAAATTTAAAAGCGTTGAAAGATCCAGGTTAACAAATAACCTTGAGCTTGAGTTCGAGCTTGATAATTTTTTCGCTCAAATTCAACAAATAGTGTGCGAAAATATCCTTCAACTGTATAAAAACAATGAGATAAAACTTATAGTTTGATTATGGATTTGAATATTCCAATTTTATCTAATATGATTTGATACACCTGGCTGAGTGTTGAATAAATTCAAATAAGTACAGGGAATTATTTGTTGATGTTACTGTGATGAGGTATTCTGGAATGGTTATCATTCCTTGTCAAATAGTTATGGATATCAAATATAAATAACGTAGGAAGGCACCATTATTTAAACTTCTGAAAATTTCTTTACAGTGGTCTCTGAAACTAGCACCGACTTAAATCCTGATAGCACGTTTCTGTTAGCATGACAAGAGTTACCCCTCAGCAGCGTACCGTAATTCAGATGAGAATGAAACAGAGCAAAGTAACATGATCTCATGAATCATTGTTTAGTGGAATGTAGAGCTTGAGAGTTTTCGGCATAGTTGTTGGACATGGCCGGACAAACTTAGTTTATCATGGATGAATCAGCTTCACACTATGAACTTGAGCAATGTTATTTTTTTTTTCTCTGGTGTTTTGGCATCGACTGCTATGGTCAGTAGCCACGTGTTTTAGGTATACACTCAGAAAATTTCCTATGTATTATTAACAAAGGTACTTTTATGAACAGTTTAAAGTATAATATCTATTAACATAACAAAAATAAAATTCACACTATGAAAAATATTGTGCGTACAACAAATCCTTTTTTGTAGTCGTTAAATCTTATATTGTTTTCGGAACCATAAAACCTCTATTGTGAGTATAAGAATATATTATATACATCGCATTTTTTTATTATCCTGACAGTAAATTACAGTCGAACATCAATAATAATTCCATAAATGGAACAAAATAATCACTCTGCATCTAATGGTAATAATTTATATAGACTATACGGTAGCCGGTTGACCCAACAGTATACATTATTATGTATAAAAATATGCCGTCACCAGAACAGTCCTTCATTATTTCAAACAAAAAATCGACATCGACAATTTGAATGTTGCATTGACAAAATTATTCTGTGAATTTTAACCAAGGAATATTAAATTTACAATGTGATTGTCTGCCTTCTAACAAGAGCAATTGAAATGAAATAATAAAAGCACTGCAAGCGGAAACAACCGAGTTGCACCCATAATAGACCGATTGTAACTTTTGTGGTTCATATAAGTCATTTCACTTTTCAAAGAATTCGTGTCTTCGTAATTCATGAGTTTAGAATTTGAAGTGTCCTTGTTCACCAAAGTATTATGGTGGTGTTGGGAAGAAATCCATACAATACAAACGAAAAATGGAAATATTGTTCGGGCTCAGTTGATAAAAGTATAGTGCATTGCGTTCGTTTAAAAAGTTTTTTGTTTATAGTTTTATTTATAAAACACCTGTATTATTACGTTATTATTATTATTATTATTATTATTACGTATCAGTACTATGTACTGTTTCTTTCAAAAGGCAGAATCGATTATAAGTCAGTCGTCACTTTTTTTAGACGTGGTTGTTTTCTTTCAACAGGTGGGAATTTATGAACACTTTAAAAAAAAATATTTTTCTGTTCATGCAATAAAATATTTGTCAAGAAATAATATCTATCAGTTGTTTATTTGACAGTAACCCTCTGTTATCAATACAACAATTACTTTTTATGAAAAGCACTGATTGTTGATTCAACAGTGTGATGTATATACACGTAACAGTATTTCTTCAATAACCCCATGAAACTTCACAAGCATTTTATTACAATAACAGTTTTTCTGTACTATTTAAAGAAATCGACCGTTTTCATTTGACGAACCCTTCTATTATCACAATAAAAAAGTTATTGTATCTATAGGATATAATATACAAGTGACCAACTAATAGTATAACAACTGTTATATTAACAGAATTTAAGGTCTACCAAATAGAGATCTTACCACTGTTAACTCAACCTACTTTTTTTGTCGGATTTACTAAGAAAATTTTCTGAGTAGGCCTCGTTACTAACTCAATACGCCACCTTAGGAGCAGCACTGTTAATTGGAAAGCAACAGTGAATCGTGCAGGACTCACCCCAGTCTAGCCACGAGATTTTAATAATTTAACCGGTTAAATTAACTTAAAAAAATCCCAGCTCCAACTAGGAATCGAACTCGGGACCTTTGGCTCAAAGTCGGACGGTCTAACCACTGCGCTACGCCTCGTCAGCAATGTTATTGTTCATTGAGATAATAAGAATATGTTTCATCATCATTAAGTTACAGATTATTGGAAATAAAACATTACCTAGCTCGAGTAATAGTTATAAGACTGTTTAGATCTTGAAATCTCCTATATTCGTGCTGGCATCAAGCAAAATTCTGCCATCCGCGCAAACAACACAAGTCTTGGGATACATATTGTGAAATCAAATGATGTATTATTGATGCTCACACATTGTTTTCGACCACTCAACTATGATCTAAAGAAATCTAGCGGTGAATCCATGATACCAAAAAACGTCAGCTTTTCGACCAGAATTTCGTATCACTCATTCTCCTGAAAATTGCCTGAGTTGTACTGCATTTTTTTCTGAGCCAAATTGGTATTGGCCAGTGAAATTATTGGATTCCAAATATATCCTGAGTTGATTTTAAAATTATTCAAAAAGTTGGCAACGTCGCCTTTCTTGAAGAGAGGTGTAACTTTCGTTAAATTGAAAACATCAGAAAATTTACTGTCACGTCATGAAAAGTAATGTTGGTGGGGGAGCTAAAATATCAGTAAATTTTTTAAAAATTTTCTTCACGGATGAGTATTTGAAGATGTTGACTTATGTTTTCACAAGTGGTACCCGGGGAAAGTTTAAAACTAAACCTAAGGATTATTATTTGTCTCATTTTTTGCATACGAGCATTATTTGCTTGTCCCAAGCAAGTTCACGATATTATTAGCATGAAATAAATGAAGAAATTCCTTCCACCTTCTATCCCTTCCTCACCACACATAACTGAAATCAGGAACAAGTTAATTATTCTCTTTGAAACGTTTCAGAACTATATGCTATCAACCGCCATACTTCGATTACACATACTAAGCAGAGATATAACGAATCAGTACAAGTGTTTTGTTGCGTCTCTACGGGATCATCCTGTAGTTGCATGGTAACTATTTGTTGAGGTTGATCTCCACCGGTGGGTTGTTTTGTACATGGCTGTGAAAGTTTCTCAGACTGCCTCTCGAATTGCAGAAAATCAGAATGCAGTAGTTGTAAATATGAGAGTGGAAATGATGAATTATCACGTTGGTCCTGAGGAGAGAGTTTGGGTAGGAATTGCACTGGTTGTTCAGCCATTTCACAGGTCACCAAGTTCACAGACCTACTGTGTCCCAATCCAGTTTCATATCTGTTGAAAAACTGAGACAATGTTAGGTAACGTGGGCTCAATATTGCTTAAAAGGCAGACAATGTAGAGTACAAATAAAAAAATCAGGGAAATGAGGAGACTCACTCTGCGTAAAATTGATATCTCGTGCAAAAACACTAAAATAAAAAATATTTTCGAGGAAACTGCGGTCGTGACTCGTGACATTGTGACTCGAACAACCATTTTGTTGAAACCAAATGTCCCCAAAATTAATAGGAAGTAGCTGCATTGTCGGACTAATTTGATTTCGACATGAAAAACACATTTCTCAGCGTATTGTACCATATAAAATTGACGGCATAGTAAAATATGTTATCTTTGATGGATATAGCATTGAAACAGCTTAATTTTAGGTTGTATAAAATGACCACCCCCACAAGGGGTAAAAATCGGGTTATGATTCGCGATTTCTGACCCCATGTACCACCCTTTTCTGACGGCATAGATGTATCATAGTTTTTTAAGGAAAGGCAAAGTTAACTGAATCAACGCCGTCAAGTATTCGATTAACTGGGGAGGGGGGGGGGGGTAAAATGGCCGATTTCAAAAAAAAATTCCGACTCCCTGTACCGCTATTTTTTGACGGCACTGGGTTTTAGAGCATTCTTTCTTCATTGCCTCTTTGACCAGAATAGTGCCGTCATGTATAAAGTAATCAAAAAGTACCCCCTTTTTACGACATTTCAACTCGCCTGTACACTCACCTGTACCGCGGAAAATTGACGACATAGTGCTTAAAGTTTGTTTCTCGGCCAGTATACTTCAACATTATATATGACTCGTAGTGTATAAAATCACCCCCTGAAAATGTGCCTGGGCTTGTGGTCTATTGTAAATAGGTATAAAATTCTGAACAACTTTTCCGAATAACATTTTTCGATATTTTTCCAAACAAGTGTGTTTTGAGAAACGATTTCACAAACTATTTTTTCCCACCAAACCCAAAAAGTCGAACGGCACTGAACAACGTATTTTGGGGTTTCTTTCGATGCAGAAGCGATTCATATTTGTCAAAATTTATTAATAAAAGAATTTGCCATATGATGAGTACTTTCTGCTGGTCATTATATGGTGAAACGGGCAGATTTCCGGAAAAGTAACTCGTTTCGTCTAGAGACCGTGCCCCACCCTGTGTAAAATCATAGGGAATTACATTTATTTTTACCTAGTTAAGGTCCGTATTGATATTTATATTTACAAGAACTCAGTCAGAGGATCTATAAGGCGGGGGAAGAAATAAATAAATTGAGGTCTAGTCCAGATTTCCGAAAAAACTATTTTTCTGTTATACCTGCGTCATAATACTTGTCAAATGCACTAGAAAGCGTGCAAAATCTTCAAGATAAAAAAAAAAACACGCCGTGCTAGAAAGGTTGTTACTGGATAACGCACATATTCTCCGTTTTATGATATGAAATGTCAAATACTATGCAATTTCAACAATACGTGATATCATATGTCCATTATCTACTTGATTAGATGTGATAAAATATAATCATTCATGTCCAGCATTGTTTATGAAGTAATAATGTAGGCATAATAAAAAATAGCGCATGATACGCGTGAACAAGTGCCTTTGAAGCACCCGTTGCGCATTGTGCCCTTTAACTTATTGACCTTTCTTTAAAGGCACCTTTGTGTAATTGTATCTTAATTTACTATTGAATCCATGGCCCGTACTCACCAATATTTCGAAAGAATGTAAATAATTTCTATCTATGCAGCACACCAATATCTAGACACATTTAAAAGTCATAATAAATTAATATTGTCTATGGTTGGAAACTGTGAGGAGGAATCTGGCAAACACAAGACAGGTCGCCGACAGTTGTGGTCTGTGGACAGTGTTGCCAATGTGAGAGAAATGTCAGCATCAACTCAGATGTTAGTTTGCGGAAAATGCAATCAGAGTTCAAGTATGAAGAATTTGTAATGATTTCGAATGTTTCTAGAAACTACAATTTAAAAAAATAGAATAATTTTTTTTTCTAATTTGTTCATACCTGAAATACAACTAGTAATTCATTTCAACAAATAAAGTATCTAAATTATATGCGTAAACGGACTGTTGTGTATGTAACTCCCTTTACATCTACGTAAACTGTGGATTGTCTTCTCTAACTACAACTCAGACTCTAGTTACTGTATCTGTATTCATATTAACGTAGATTTCCTTCTTAATCGATTACAACTATTCAGAGATGACGAGAGAGACCTAGAACAATTCAAAAGCGTTCTCCGTGCTTCAAGACAGAGCCGGCTCCAGATCGTTACAGTATTTTGTAACTATTTTTGGAACATGATAATTGACGCACAAGACTAACTTAATCAGAATAAATACAATATCTGCATACGGAATCTCCAGTCTCTGAAGAAGCTAGCGAAACGTTAGGAAGAAATTCCAAAAAACGACGGCCTTCAAACCCGAGTGAAAATTGTGACACTGGAAACTTTGGAGTATTTAATCTTTCTGTGTTGGCAACGCTGCCCGTAGACGACCTGTTTTATTGTCCGATAGCGGAAAGCAAGTTCCGCCAGTTATCGTCACATGAAACAATCGGTTTCGAAGATGTCGCAGTATGATTTCCTGAGGATGTGGTATATTTATCCCAGACAAGCCCGTATTATTCGAGTTCAAAATGAGAACTGTATACAGTGAAAACGTGTAAAGATTGGAATAATTTCGTTTTATCTCAATAGGACCAGGAGGGAAAGGTCGTTTGGATAAGTTTGGTTCCATGGCACCTTTAATGACGGATTGAACTGCAAAGCATTTTTAACAGAAACTCACTGAGTGGCCATAAGCACTCTAATATATGCAGGGTGTCCCACGAAGTTTTGGACAGGGAATATTTCGGAACTCGAAAGTAGTGGAGAATTGTAATTTTGGGGTTCTGAATTAAAGCAATTGTTGCAGATTTATTTGATACTATGTTGTTTTCGGTCACGTGACATCTGATTCAAAATATTTAATGGGGCACCCTGTATATTTTGGATTTTTTATGTTCCTTCCGATGAAACAATTCCAACGGACCAGCACACTTGTGGTCTAAAACGATCAATTCAAGAAATACAGGTACTTCAATATCCTTTGTCCCACGACGATTTTTAATAAAATATGGATGATTAATTTAATTTTGCCTTGTTCCAATCATCACATAAAATATAGGACTACCCAAATACACAGGGTGACCCTAAACCTAAATAACTTGGCAATTGTTCATTTCAGATGTCGTGGGGCAGAGGATATTAAAGTACCTGTATTTTTGGAATTGATTGTTTTAGACCACAAGTGCGATAGTTCGTTGTTTCATCGTGAGGAACATAAGAATGCCAAAATATACAGGGTGCTCCATTAATAATTTTGAATCTGATGTCACGTGACCGAAAACAAAAGGCTCATTGGGTAACATTATATCAAAAAAAGCTGCACCAATTGCTTTTATTCAGAACCCCAAAATTACAATTCTCCACTAATTTCGAGTTCCGAGATATTCCCTGTCCTAAACTTCGTGGGCCACCATGTAAATCATTTATTGTTACATAATGGAGGATATACGAATTGACATATCAGAGATGCTGTAAGACAATATGACTCCGAGCTACCTGGGAACGAGGTCTCCAAAAAAGGCAAACCGGGATGCGCTGCCTCACGAGAGAGATTCTGAGCAGCGAAAATAGAAACCAACCCGTAGTCATTGACTTTAATATCCAAGCGGCACAAATGGGCCCACGATCATGCAAATTAGTCTAGGAGACGTACATTAAAACAAACGACCTATACTATATAGGACGGTAATAATAGTCAGTGACGTATTCTCAGCTTAAGGGTGCCCAAGTGAGAGAAGGAAGTTCCAGCTACTCTTATTGGGTTGTTTCTGAACTAGTAACGTACGTCAGTGACTATTATATCAGTCTAATAGTATAGGACCAGGTCATAGTGACATCCAGGGGAATGAGAGGGCAGATGCCCTAGCAAGAGCGAGAACAGCAAAAATTCTCATTGGACCAGAAGTAGCCGGTGAAATGTGAAGACATTATGCAGAAAACGGCGAAATCTGATGTTAACATTATCAATCTTCTTGGGAGAATAACTCAAGCAAAACTCACAGGAAAATTATGATGATAATTCCTCGACCACCTAACAAGAAACCAATCAACAAACCTACTCGGTATGTGCAGGAATTTGGTAGGATTCCTGAGATCACCTGAGAAAACATCTGCTGGGGACACACAAAGATTTCACACTTGTTACGGGTTTATTTTGTAATAGAAAACCCTTTCTGTTTTAATACAATAACATTAGAAATTATCTGTCATTGATATACACTTTCCACTCTGTACGCCACTGTATCAAAATGACAACTTGATCGTTGTCATGTTTAGATTGTTCCGAATGTTAGTACTTACCTTTGCCGTACTAGTTCGAGCGGACATGAACCGGCCTTAAGCTAATGACAGTTATCAGTTGTTCTATTTTGCGGTATGACAGCGTTGTTTTGTAAACATACTTATGGGTAGTCTATTGTTTTGTACTTAGAACATAAAACCGTAACATTCCTACTCTATCTCTATCTTGTGTCATTGAGGTACCTACTTCACATTCGAATACTTGACCTTTTGTTTGTTTGTTTGTGTTTGGTTCTGAGATTGAGAGGCTGGCGTTTTCGTCTTGGTTCAGTTGGCAACACTGAATCTTAAGGTGTTCTTTTCATAGCTCCTAGTAGCTCGAGGTAGTTCCTGGACTGTTCCCACCGAACACTAACGAACAAGAAAGCGCCTTGTCAGATATTGACAGTTTTGACTTTGACGTCTGAGAGATACTCTCTTCTTCCTTATTTGATCTTGATGAGTGACTGACTTATTTTGAAGATTTCCAATTAAAGTTTGATCATCGTTGATGGATCTTTGGAAAATTCATATCAGGAGAGTTTCTCATATTGTTTGCGATTTTTGACGCTATATATTTTTGAGAAATCTCCGTTCGCTTTGCGGATTTTTGAGGTTAGAAGTCACTTCATCATTGTGTGAAACCACTGGATCGAGAAACTCGCTATCAGACAGCAAACATACCATCAAAGCTGCTATCAGAACACTCCCATTTAATAGAGGGTGCTCCGCTGCGGCTACCACTTTGCTACTACTCCGCTGCGGCCATTGCTTGCTACCACTTTGCTACTGCTCCGCTGCGACTACTCTGCTTTGCTACTGTTACCTCTTCGCCGCTGGTAGTGCACCACTACGGTTTATTGCTACTACTCTGCTACCGTTTATTGGAGTTCCACTAATGTGATTGTTCCACTGTACACGATTGTCTTTCCACTATTCCACTGCTGTGATTGTTCCTGTTCAACTGTGGTTGTCCCGCTGTATATCTGTTGTTCAGCATTCCTTCGCTATTCGTCCCAGCTGTACATGTACTTTGATTGATTGTGTCGTACCCACTGTGCACCTGTATACACCAAGGCACTGATGAACTACAACCACAATAATTGGTGAACTGGCATGCTTGAGAATATCTACATAGTATCAGATAAGTTAAGAATAAGGCGTAAGTATCCATAATTGTAAGCTATCATCGTGACGTCACAGGCATAGCCCTCACTGGAGGTTTCATATTGATATATTCAAACAATACCATAATCTCAATCACAGCATTTACTTGAATTCATCTAGGTGGTTGATATTTACATTAATTTCATTTTCTTTTGTATGGTGAGCTGAACTGTGCACATACAGGGTGTGTAACGATCAATATATTTTGTTAGTAAGGGACATGACTATTTCTTTTATTCTGGTCCAAGTTATCTAAGCGTAAGGGAAGACAAAACCTCTACATATTTATATATTATATTATTATCATACCATTTACAGGTCTCCATTGTTTAATATTTTAGTAATATTAGTGCAGTGGGTTGTCCCAGTCCATCAGGGTGGTTTAGGATTTTTCACTAGCGATAAATCCGTAGCGCTCCGGAAAATTAACCCCATATTTCAATCTTATCGAAATCAATTTTTATTGTCGAATCCACGCCTACTGAGCTACTGGGTATATTAGAGGCGTGACACATCATTGCACATTCACTGCTCTCCTTTCCTAAATTTCGCCCCTAATACACTCTACAGTTCTGTGATGAGGAGTACGAAGCAGCCTCTCATATACTGTTTAAATTCGAAGGTCTTGCTCGTTTGAGAATAAACATTTGCGACGGGTGCTAAAGTGCCATTTGCAGATCCGGGAGATAAATTGTTTCTTTTTGTCCTGTCGTTCATAAATGTTTTTGATGAACAATGTGGTAGAATAAATCTTTTTGTGGCTCTGTTTAGGAGGTAGCTTGTATATCACGATTCAACAAACAAATAGTTTTTCTATTGTGTTGGCAAAGGTGATCAAGGTAAGGTTGACGAAGAGATGAAAAGTCAAATAATGCTTTCATAATGAATCGGCGTTTCACCAACAAAATTAACACAATCAAGATATATAGCCTTATTCTGTTAGAGCTTATCTATTGAAGCATATTTATGCAAATTTCAACACAGAGTTTTCAACTTGAAGTTCGATAGCTACCTCCTCGTTAGTTTTTCAGAAAACATTTCGATTCCCGGATACTTTCAATTCTACTTGGAATATTTCCGTATGATTTGAAGTAGTTTGTACACGTGGAGGCAACAAAATGATCGTCAATATCGATTCAGATTCGTATGTTTATTTACCAAGCTCGTTGAGTTGATGAACCGTACGAACTTGAGGGCCTGAATATGTGAATTCCGTTCGTAAAAAGTTCCCGAAATTTTTTGGTCCAGAACATGACTAAAGATAAGGTAGATACAGGTGTAAGATTTATCCGGAAAAGAGAATAAAAGGTCAAAAATTGGCGGGAAATATCCCCTTTTAACTCGATTTGAACTTTTTAAATCGAGAACTGTTAAAGATAGAGCATTTCTGCGATCGCCAATTGAATCAGAATGGTCGAATTAGTATATTCTGGAAATTTCAAGTTGACGAAAAAAAAAACTAATTTACTCGAAAAAAGCAAGAAAAATACAAAATGGCAGATCTATTTGAAATTCGCACTATATACGTGCAATTTTACGCCGATTTCGAAAATTCTCGATCTATACAGGGTGGCCACTTTTTTGATGGGATTGTATGGGTAACTTCCAAACCATACTAGTGAGAAGGTCGGTTAAATGGAGAAAAAGTTGCACATCTGGATGCATAATCTATCGGTGGAAACTCATCGAAAATATCAGGGCCGGTTCTTGAGTTTTTTGGATATACTTCATTTATTTCAGAAATATCAAAAATTATTTCGAAAGTTTTTTATTCGAGAGGAAATTCTCTTTGATTTGACGTCTTCAAATTTCGTTTCCGACGTTTCGTATTCTCAGGACCACCCGCAACTATTTTTTTTAAATACGGACCTGGATATTCTATGACATTGTTCGAATTACCTTTCCATTCTGAATCCAGAGGTGTATCATACAATGTCATTTGAAGATGGGTTTCGGGTAATATGGACCGTGATCCAAATTTTATTAAATCACAGTTAGTTCCCGTCATCTTCAGTTGAATCAACATTCAGGTAATGATATCCTTATCCAAGTTTTATTGATGTGAATCTGTAATGAATTTATATCAGTGTTCATTTCTATAAAAAGTACAATACTTCTAGCATAAAGCTACTAATTACGAAAAAATAAATGAGAATCAATAATTATTATTCAGTTATTCGAATATTTCAATCAAAGAATGCAATATTTGTCATTTGAAAAGCGAGTTCCCAACCGTCCGTGCGCGATATGGACAATCCACTCGAGTTGGACAGTATACTAGACCACTAAAAATCATGAAAAAAACAGAACGGCAGATCTATTTGAAATTCGCACTATACAGTCATGTATTACGAGCTCACTATTTTTGGACGGTATTTTATAGAAATGGTCTATCCAACAAACAATTAGGATCTGTTGAGAAAGTTCTACAGGGACCAAAAAACTTTTTGCGAAGTTCTCATTTAGTTGATTAAAAAAACAGTAGGAAATCTTGAATGTATGTAATCATGAACATGAATTGTCCAATTTAAAAAACTGTCATTACCAACATACTGAATCAGTCGAAAACGAACTATACATAAAAAAAAACAATTCAAGATCTGTAAAGAGAAAGCGGAAAGCACGTCTTTTCTCTAAGAAGGCCTGATCTCACAGTGGTCAACGTAATTATGTCAGCTGTCTCGAAACCAATGGAGTCCTTAATTTTGATGCAGTATCATGTCATGGAGGAACCATGTTAGGTACATTGCCAAAAGCGCCTATCAAAAACTTGGTTTTCTGTTTTGTGCCAAAAGCTATTATATTTCCCGTCAGTTGATTACGATTTATAGGGCACAGATCCGACCCGTTCTGGAATCCTCTTTCCATATATGTTGTGCAGCCCCTAAACACGCACTGGAACTTTGAGATTCTGTCCATAAAAGGGTGTTGCTACTCTGCTTCTGATGAGTTTCTCTCCTAAAACTAAAATATCTCATCTGCAAAAGTTAAGTATCAATAAAGAGTAAGTTCCTGGGAGATGATGCAATGTTGTCACATTCAGCAAGATTATGTTTATTTGGATGACCATAACAGAAAACGGTTGGGTAGAGAACTCATGTTCTACAAACTGAATAGTTTGTTCAAGTTGAAATTACACCACTCATACGATTACAACTATATATCGGTGACCTGAAATCGACGCGAAGCGTCTGGAAACTTTTAATTGTTCACTAGGTAGTTGCATAACCGTGTAGCTAGACTGGTCACATCTGTTGACAAGTTGGATACAGTCATAATTAGGAGTCAGTGCTTCGATTGCCGTTGTTATATGCTTTGTATTGCATATTCGCCAGACTGTTTAATTACTAGTGTGGGAATTTCACTCACCTAGATGTCTGCTGCTGTTCACAATGTTGTTGTGGACCCACACGTCTGGCGGAATTCTGTAGGATAAGCGCTCAGTTTTTTGCTTTGACTTTATCGACCTGGAAAACTCGTTCAAATAATGTTTGTTGCTTCTCTCTATTGATCTCCTTACCCAAACAGATAATTACTGCATATAAGTCGTCATATGGAATCTTATGATGAAACTTTACAACAAGAAAATTTGTCTTGACAAGACAGTAAACTAAATCTTTTTATAGGAAGATAATAATAATCCATTTTCATTTGATGAAATTGTGGCCTTTCGCCAAGTAAGCTCAATTTCACATAGGAAACATTTATTCATTCTACATGCTTGAATTTTCTTTGGCTTTAGAGTGAAGTCAGGGCCCATCAGTTCTGTGGGTCCTACCTATACAGTTCTTTGTCTACTTTCTTAGTAGGTACTGGAGATATCGTAGATCTATTTGATACATGGAAATTATTTGCAAGATGACGAATAGGAGTCGTAGCTCTCCATTCTGACCAGTTCTGCACTGACGACCAGCTGAACCGTGAGAATGTTTTCCTTTTTCCTCATGAAAACTTTCCAAGAGGTTATCTTGAACGATGGAAAAGCAACTAAAGTTTGTCTTTCGATCGCAGATGATTCCAAATCTGATTTTATGAACATCTTATTCATATTTTCATAGAAAAAGAAGAAAAATCATGCTATTTCATAGGCAGTGTGGACAACGTTTTAGATTTTATTGCAGATTGTTTTAGATTCATCATTATGGTGATTTTAGTGTGAGTTCCTCGGAATCAGAAGATGAAAAATTGCTCAACTCCAAAAGGAAATGATCAAAAAATAAAATTAGAGAGATATTATCGACTATAATAAATAATATTTTCACCAATTTACCTTCGAATATAAGATATCAGAGTGCATAGTTCATAGGAGCATGATATCCGACAACTGTAGCGAAATGTTCAAGATAATGAATGATACATAGATAATAGAATTGAAAAAGTGAACTTATTGTAAGAACTCAATCTTTTCTGGGACAAACATTCATTACACCCTTATCAATTGGATAACTTCTGAAATAATTCAATATTCAAGCTGAGTTCGTGGTTTCTGCTATATTTGTATTGAAACAAATGGTTAAAAGTATGTTTCAAATTGGAAAGTCTCTTTCAGAACACAAAACGTATGAATGATAGTGACTGAAAAAAATTCGAGAATGGATCGATAAAAATATGGATCCGACACAAAAAAAGACGAAAGTTCTCATCAAAAGAAATCACCATGATACTCAATAACCACTATACACTTCAAATAAGCAGGAAGAGCTCAAGTAGTACAGGGGTAGCAAAGGATACTAGCATCACAGTAATATATCTGAAGCTAACTAATGATACTGAAATAATGAATATTTTGAATGACCAACAACTGGAACTTCCTGGTGGACTTTATTCCTCTGCCCCTTTCATACAATCAAATAATATTTGTGAAGTTTCTTAGCGTTACATTTTTTCGGCCAATTCATATTTTGAAAAATATGAAAAGACCAGTTGAGATGTGAGTCATAATCTCCTCGTTATTTTGAAGTCGTTTAAAGATTGAAGAGTTTTCGTCTAAGCAACCGTGTGATCGATCATACATGAAAAGTGACATTTTCACGATTCCTTCGCAAATTCCCAATTAAATCCCTTCAATTTCATCTCTGCGTGCAAGTGAAAGAATTCGAGTGTGGGATTGGCACGTTTCTAGCCTGTTTTCTCAGAAATCCACATGATTTTCCATAGAACGTAACGCCTCGTTGTTGGCCGTGAAGTTACCTAGTTATTCAATATTCATTGTGTCGAAATCCCCTGAGCAGCAGGGTTGAAATTAGAATCGATTTGATACCGTACTTGTTTCGCGGAAAATAGTTGCCAGTCAACCAAAAGTCGGCAAAGCGGAGTTTCTGCTGAATAATATGCTTATATACAATGTATATCAGCAGATAATTGCCGCGAAACAAGCGACAGTAAAAATTATGATCAGAATGTGACTCTGTCTTGACCGCAGCTCGAAATGTGAATAACGTAGTCTGACGGTAATATGTCATTGGTATGTATTGTTATGGGTCTATAATGCGACAGATAATCCTTCTAGAAACGCCGTGGAACATTTAGAAACCCTAGAAGAATTCCATGGAAAGGTCTAGAAACACAAATACTTGTTCTAGATCATTACGACGGATATTCTCATTGTAAAAAACAAGTAATTTAGGTAAATGGTTTCAGTCTTATATTCTATGATTCCTTATTCTGGTCATTTTATTTTATAAATTAAAACTCTCGCATGTTTTATTTTATACTTCGATGAATAAATCGGATGATTTTAGACATGAATTTTTTGAAAATTACCCTAATCGCGCAGCGAGAAATTGGTCAATAGATCATTATATCATTGGCCAGAAGAATTCCGATAACAAATGGGCTTTCAACACAAAGTAATTCATAGGCTGCAAGAACGAGATCATGATGATCGATGGTATTTTAGTATGTGGGTGTAGGGACGAAGAGAAGCGGATATAGTTCATTGATCCAATGTGTGCTTTTCACCAAAGAAAGTACATTCAGATCAAATGGAATTGTTAGTTCTCAGAATTGACGGTGGTGGGCGGAAGATATAATCCTCATTCTGCCCTATAGGCACGTGAGCAATACTCATTCAAAACTAATGTCTGGTGTGGTATATTCAAGAAAGAAATCATTGGTCCAGTATTTTCAAGACAAAACCTAAAGTCTGAGAGGTACCTGCCTCTACTTCAAACTTAACTGATTGATTTATTAGACAATATACAACAAGTATATGTTCTAGCACACTCTACAGAAGGAGTGCGTGATGTTCTTGATCATCTGTTTCCATGTAGATGGATCGGACGATATTCATTGAATTCATGGTCTCCTAGATCTCCCGATCTAACCCTATGTGATTTATTTCTATGGTGATATCTGAGGTTATAAACACAAACTGTTCAGAAATCAAGAACCCCTTGAAAATACAATAAGAGTTTGTGCTGCCCAAGTTCCACCAGTAATTTTGAGGAATTCAAGGGAGTTGTGTGAAAAAGAACCATCCTGTGCATTGAAAGGTACGGAGGACACGTTGAGATTTCATTTTCTATCGTTTATTACTGTTCATTTGATTAATTTTGTTTTTCAATTAATTTTTTAGCCATCATCTCACGATTGTTTTGAGGAATTTATTGAAAAATTCCTTCCAAATGTTACTTATTTTCCAAAAAATATAATTTTTGGAAAATCATTTTTCGAAAAAATGGAAATCTTTCAGTATATGTGATAGGAGTTGAGTAGGTTTCAAGACGAGCCTAAATTGATGACAGAAAATTATCTATGTTTTTATATTTGATACATCAGAAATAAAAAAATTTCAGTACTCTTTGAATGTCACTGCATGTGACCATTTCAACTTTGCATTGACTAATTACACAGACTAATTACTATGTAAATTCAATTACGCCTGAGCTCTAAGGTAGCGAATATATTTATTCGCGAAACTTTAGAAAAAATGTACAACATTTTTTTTTATGTCTAACTTAGCAATTCTTGCGAATAACAAAAATGCAAAGCATTACTCATTTCCAGTTTCAATAGATCATTCTAGTATTACCGATATATCGGTCAGTAATGAAATAGTTATTTATGCAACAAGTGCAAAAAGTGAATGTTTATTGCACTCGACGTGAAATTGTCCGACGAGGCCGTTAGGCCGAGTTGGACAACACGTAGAGTGCAATAAACAATTTTTGCACGAGTTGCATACAACATTTTTTCTACGTTCATGCAAAAAGCAAAAAATGATTTATTGAGGTGCGGCACTAGGTGTAGGAAAATGAAAAGCGCAACTTGGATACTTTATTATTAATATCGATTTGCATTGAAACAGGAACTAATACCTTACGAACAATTTAACTCAAACTTCATTTTTACCCTCAATGTTGAAAGTGAATGAACAATTGGTGCAATTTTCAATATGAATATTTCGTAGTGAAGTACTTTTTAAATCCACTTCTTGATTTGTTACTGCTGTAAACGTACTAGTACTTGGTAACTGTACATCGTTATTTCCTTCAGGCTGAAATATTTGTTTGCATGTGATTCCTCTACGTATCCCTTCGCTACTGTCGACGATTTCCATCCGCCGTGTCGTTTGAGCTCTAGTATATCTGCTCCAGTATCGGCAAGAAGTGTTGCGGAGGATCTCCTGAAGCAGTGCCCTGTTTATAGATGAGGATTATCCAAATTCAGAAATTTTGCAATTTGAGACGGAATTTTAGCAAACGTGTTCACACCAATAGCTTGGACAGTGCACTTTTCATATCGGTAATTGATAAAGAAACGTTTGTGAGGAATATGATTGGGACGTAATTTCGTGTATTTATGATATATATTGATCAAATTCAATCCTTCTTCCACCTCACCTCTAATGACGAAACTTCTTTCTTTGTCAGTTTTTGACCGAGGCACTTTTACAATTAATACCGAGCCTGCTTCTTCTATGTCTTCGGTACTCAATTTTTGGAGCTCATCTCTACGACATGCCCCTGCGATGCCAAATATCGCAACGACCTACAATAAGCAGTTTTAAAATGTTTCACAAGAGCTAAAATATTAGAGACTTACTATTTTCATCAAATACTGGGAATCCGGAGCTTCTTTTAGAAATTTATAAATGTGTTTCCTGTTGAATACTTTTGATTTTTTTGGCCGAAATCCTACAGAGTTCTGCTTCATGAATGCCATAAGTTTCTTGTAAGTTTTAATATCAATATTTTCTTTTGAAGAGAGGCAAGCTCTTACCATTGAGTACTCAGACCAAAGAGATGAGGGTTTAATATCATTCGATCTTTTTGAAAAATATGCAAGAAGCACAATTTCAGTAAAATTCACAATTTTTTTATCGAAGCACCACTCTTTAAAACGATTATAAGTTATTTCATACTGTTTCCTTGATTTACTAGGTGATAAGTTCAATGACGCTGTTTTTGCTATTTCACTGACTTCTGGTGGTGTTCCAACAAATTCTTCTTCATCGCTATCATCTATTTTCCCATTAATATTACTCATTTTGAAACTTTCAATTCTGTTAATTGTCTGAATTAATTTTTGACTGACGTTTCTATAACCACAATTGCATTATAAAAATCAAAATCATAGTAGCCGTGAGCGCGTATGTTATCACTAGAAGTGTGTTCCGTTTCATGCATTCATCGCATCACTGTTGCAGACATAATCAAGCGTTCCGTTTCAACTAACTTTGACGTTGGTGGGTTGAATCGGAACGAATTGCTTGCGTGGTGCATGCCGTTTCCCGCAGATTTTGACATTTATCACTTTATCAGTTAACCAAATTCTTATGTTACGGAAACAAATCTGTTGATCTAGTAAATAAATTAATATGGGTAGAACGAAAGTGTTAATAGCAAGAGTAGGAAGCGAGCTTTGTGAAACTGAGAGTAGCTCAGATTCTATGATACAAGTGATAGTTATGAGGATAACATCGTCTGTCCCAGGTCAAAACGACGAATATGCTAAATCCAGGGTTCTGACTTCAACATGTAAAATACTAATGTTCTACCAAAATGTTCATTGTCAAACCCACGAAAGTGCTAGCAGGTTGTCTACTGTGAACGAGAGTGAATTCGCCAATGTGAAAACTTACCTAGGTTTTCAAAGCAAGAAGCACGAATATTCTTGAAACTCTCCTCATTCGAAATGACAAATTGCACATTCGTGGTTTTGGCATGAGACCGACGATATGATGTTGAATGAATTGACGATTTTTTCTTCCATTGTACGGTAAATCAGGTAAATGTGATAATGCACGGTACTCGACACTTCATCAAATATCAAATTTAAACTTTTAATTCGGTTTCTGACGTTTCTGTTTGAACGTGACTTTTGAGTTTGACAGATCTAATTTGGATCGCATTGATCGCTGCTAGAAGAACGGGCAGTAGCTCATGCACTTTCGATGTCCCAAGGCCAAAGAGGGGAATATGAAAGTGGGCGTGTCAATGCGCTCCCAATGTAGGAAACGGAACGGTCATATGCGCATTATGTCCTCAATGCATGAAACGGAACACGCCTTAGGTGTGGTCATAGTACAGACAGTGTGCTCTATGCAGGTAGACGGTTTAGAACAAAGCGGATCGGTTTTGATTATGGAGTTATTCTCGGGAAGGCATTGTTTGTTTAACTCTTGCTGCTAACAATAATACAAAATAATATAAAATATGTAACTGTTTGAAACCTATTGCCAATCTCACAGAATATCTGCTAAATATGTAGTAGGTTTAAACGTTTATGTTTGTCATGATGACAGCACGTTGAAGTAGAATGACAGATGAGTGCAATAAAAACTTCATTGCACTAGTGCAATAAAGAACTTCTTTTTCCACTGAATATAGTTCAATAAAGTTTTGCTTTTTGCATGAATGTAGAAAAACATAATTTCAGTATTTTCCCTCAACATTCAATCCATCCGTAATAAAACAAATGAATTATTCATCATGTTAGAATCTAGCAATTTTCCAAAAATTGTATCGCTGACTGAACACTGGCTGAAACCAGAGGAGTTGTATACCCACTTATCATGTTGTGTCAAAGTACTCTAGGAGCACATTCTCATATGGCGGCACAGCCATCTTAATTCATGACACTTTGTCACATTTTGGCTTTAGTACATTTGATGGGTGTTCTGATATTGTTGAAGAGAAACAATTTGAAATGTCAATCGTTTTTTCAAAAAAGGTCAAACTATACGTTTTGTGTATTTATAGAGCACCTATATCTGATGTGAACGTATTTCTTTTTAAGTTAGAACAAACTCTTTCGCGTATCCCATCACACTCAAATATTCTGTTGACTGGCGATCTCAATATAAACTTTGGTGATGAATACTCAATTAACACCCAGAGGCTCACTGATGTCATCAATCCATTCAATTTGCTTATGCATGTCGAAACACCTACAAGAACATCACAATTTTCATCAACCACAATTGATTATTTTTATACAAACCTGGACCAAGTGTTTCCTGCTCAGTCTTACAATCAAATTTATCAGACCATGATCCCATATATAGCTGTATATATTTAAAAGTACAGATAAACAACAAAAAACATCGCTACGGCCGCCTCTACAGTTCTGCAAACTATAATAAGTTTTCTCAATTATGCGCTAATACTAACTGGGATTCAATACATAGAGAAGAACCTTTTGAATATTTCTATAAACGCCTAGTTGAAAACTTTGAGAGTGCCTTTCCCAAGCAAAAAATTAACTTGAAAGAACTAAAACCGTGGATTACGAAGGGAATTAGAATCTCCTCCAAAAATATACGAACTCTTCATTATATTAGAAAATTTACAACAAACATTTTCTTTTACAATCACTACAACTTGTAAAGAAAAATATTTAAAAAAGTAATCAGAGCCGCGAAGGATATGTATTACAATAACAGAATTGCAAAGGCAAAAAACACAGTGAAAGAAAGCTGGACCATAGTGAATGAGCTCAGGGGTAGACCACGAACCTCGAAACCTATAAATACCCTCCTTGAACCTAATATTATCAATAATTGTTACAGTACAGTTGCTGAAAAGCTTACAGAAAATATATTTCCAAGATATGATCCATTAGACTTCCTGAGGGACATCCACGTTTATGAAAATCTAATACTCTATGCTACTAATGCATCTGAATTGAAAGAAGTAATTTCTTCTATAAAAAATAAGAACGTGGCTAGTTTAGATGATATCTCTATAAGGATATTTAAAAACCTTCCTAATGGTGCGCACGGTGCTCTTGCGCAGGTCATAAATGACTCATTCGAAATTGGAATTTTTCCGATATTCCTGAAAACCTCTGTTATAATTCCTCTTCATAAAGGAGGTGACAGAGAAGATCCCTCCAACTTCAGACCGATATCTTTAATTCCCACACTTGCAAAAATTATCTAAAAACTAGTGAAGAAAATAATTATGGAATTTTTGACGATTAATAGAATACTGAGTGCAGAGCAGTTTGGTTTTCGGAATTCAAAAAGCACAAACGATGCCATCCACAGACTGATGTCAATGATTTATAAAAGCATAAATGGTAAAGAAGCTGTCGCGGCGGTGCTGTGTGATCTTTCGAAAGCATTCGATTGTGTAGATCATGGCATTTTGCTGCGAAAGCTTAATCGACATGGATTCGGGGGTGTCACTCTGAACTGGTTCAGATCTTATCTCTCTAATAGAAAGCAGTGTGTAAAATAATCCACTACTTCTGATACAATTGGAATAAGGTGTGGAGTGCCCCAGGGCTCTGTACTGGGTCCTATACTTTTTCTATTGTATATGAATGACCTTACAATTCTACCAATTTCGGGAAATTTAACGTTATTTGCAGATGATACAACCATATTATGGCACCATAAAGATATAGAAAGACTCCAAGAAATAATGTGTGATGACATGGTGTTAATCAAAGACTGGTGTGATTCTAATCTACTTTTACTGAATACCAAAAAAACAAGTGCCATTTCTTTCAAAACTGTGATACCGGATGTGAATATAGGTGGTCAAATATTAGTAAATAAGGACACAGCTTAATTTTTGGGAATTACTTGGACACGAATCTGAAATTTGAAGAGCACATAAAATACTTGAATAAAAAATTGGCATCTGGTTGTTATGTTTTGAGGGTGGTTTCTAGTGAGTTGGGATTTGCTGCTGCAAAATCAGTTTATTACGCACTTGTGGAATCCCATTTGCGTTATGGTATATCATTTTGGGGAGTTTGTAACAATTGTTTCAGTCAGTGTTTATACTACAGAAGCGAGCATTTAGATACCTGTGTAAAATAAAATTTAGGGACTCATGTAAACCACTCTTTATTGAACATGGGATCCTGATCCTTGTTTCAATTTTTATATTGGAAACGGTTTCATTAATCCACAAAAATAGATTAGATTACGAAGTAAAGGATGTCCCCTATTATACTCGTCAAAACGAAAATAGTTTAAAGCTCCCCATTCCCATGACAAATCTAATAAAAGACTCTCTGATCTATAATGGGGTGAAGATCTATAACAAATTACCTTGTGAAATTAAGGAAAAAAGGTACAATATTTTCAGAATCCTGACAAAAAAACTACTTAGAGATAAGGCATATTATAGTTTAGCAGAGTATTGTGACGATTCATTTTGATGTTTTCTTTTGTAATTTTAAAATGATGAACTTTATACTTGACACATTCCTTATTTTAACCGTAACATATCTTTATCACGCCTACATTGTTATTATTTGGCTATATTTTAAATTTTAAGAGTTTGTATATTACATGTTATTTATAATTTTACCTGTGTTTGTCAACAAGGATTTATTCTTATGTACAATAAACATATATATCATCATTCCTGGAGAGAGATTTTTCTGCATATCACAGGAAATGCAGCAACCATTCCTCTGATATCTGCACAACTCCAAGTGAAACAATTTTAAAATTCTCATATGATAAAAACGTATTCCATACTCACTGATATATCGTCGATGTTCCATTCGTATATTCACGGAAATGGAAATAAAGCTGACATCAATTCCTGTCCAGCAACCTGGAACAAACAATCACAAATAAAATCTTGGCGAACAGCGTCATCCAATGTAAGCCCACACAAAGGTGGAACCGGATTTAATGAAGACGATTTTCCGCCTCATAAATAATTTAAAACGTGCTATCGTCTCCCTTTTTCTTTTAATTAAACCCCAGACTCACGCCGCAAGTCGTTTAAGAGGACAATATAACTTTTTAAGCAGGCCGAGAAATCAATTATGAGCTCAGATCTGGGATTGAAAAGTCATTTATTCGTGAGATCTGAAGTTGATATGGGGAATACACAAATAGATTTGATAGATGGATTGCGGGTGATGTTGAGTTGGAAAACTCTAGAGATTTTTTCCGATCAATAAGGTTTAATAGGTTCGGTTCAAAATTTGCATTGAACCAAAGATTCAGTTTGGCCCGCTTTAAAACTCACATTCCTCAGCAGAACATTGTTTTCAGTGGGACTAAAATCCGTAGAAGAGTTATGCCAAGCTATCAGATGATTATACAGTAATAATAAAAAACCGTTTGGAGGGTTTCACCGATACTACTTTTTGAGACAAAAAATATGGTGATTGCTCGAAAGGGGGCACGGGGGGGCACATCAACTCAAAAATTTTAAACGGCATAATTCAATTCTCTTCACAACCATCTGAATATTTTTGAATTTTGTTGTGAAATTTTTTCTCAATATCGATTTATATGCCTTTCGAAATTTTCAAGTTGATCTGTCCCTAGCGCCATCTGTCAAGTAATTTCAGTGTTTCTTCTCTCAAAAAGTAGTATCGGTAATACCCTTCAAAACATTTTTGGTTTCATTATTCCACAACAAACCGTTCAAATTTATCGAGATATGAGCAGTTTTCAGATCCGTATTTATTTTTGATATTTCGAATTTGGATTGTGAAAAAAATTTCAGCTGAATTAAAAAAAAATTAATTAGTTGGTTGTGAAGAGAATTGAATTCTCTTCTCAACGATGTGACACTTGACCCTCCATGCCATTTAAAAATTTTGAGTTGATGTTTCCCCCCGCGCCCCCTGTCGAGCAATCACCATATTTTTTATTTCAAATAGTAGTATCGGTGAAACCCTCCAAACGGTTTTTTATTCATGTTTCCACATCGAACCGCTCAAAAGTTAACATGCCGCACAGCTGTATACATAGAAAGGGACTATCAAAAACTGAGGAACCCGAACACTTTTCTGGTGGAACGAAGAAATTGGCAGAAAGAAAGGAATGATTCAAGGGATGAAATGGGAATAACCTACAAACTGAAAAGGAAGAAAAAAGGGTCGCGATTCCTGATAAATATGTCTAAAAGGAAACATTGGGGAGATCTATCCAAAAAATTGGAAGCAGGGTTTTGAAATAGCCCGTAGAAAACTGGTGAGTACGCTTCTAAGTTTTCAATACACTTTTTTCACAGAACCTCAAAATTTATGCGAAAAATCGAAAAAAAACAACTTTTTGGTATTTTATTTTTATCTCCCACAATTTCTTTTTTTCCCTAAGTTTGGTGAAAACCTACCTTTTTATGTCCCAAACACACTGTAATCTTTTGGATACAAAATATTTATTGTTTCCCCTTATTTTGATTTAATATCGAATATGCACCCTAGTTTTTTGTTCGTTGGAATCTCAACTTTCTGATGGTATAAAAAAATATACATTACCATTGCAAATTTTCCCAAAAAGTGCAAAAAAGCGATAAAACTAGGATTTTTTTATGATTATGTAATTTTGAGCTATTTATTAAAATTTACACTTCGATTACTCGAAAAATGTAAGTTTCCATGTTATATTAATAAACTAAAAAATTCAAATCCATGAAACATAGAGATTGCAAAAAACATACGAAATAGTTTATTTTCTAAGTATTACAGATAGGATTTTATATTAGTTATACTTTATCTTGAATTCTGATCATTGGCTTTTGCTTCTTTTATGGCATTTCTTCATCGTTACATTCGACAAATGTTCCCGATTATAGTAGATCTTCGAAATCTTCAAGACCATCATCGTCTTCGTCTCCAATATTTTTTCCAGTCTACATTGGTTCTTCATTCACAGTTTCATCAGAATCATTAACTTCTTCGTAGGTTTTTTCTTCAACATTGGCGCATTTTTCAGAACCATGAAATTGTATATTTTAGACTGTTACTTCCAGTTTCACATCTGCAGCAATAGTATATTGTGCAACAAGTGCAGAAAAGTGCTAATTTCTCACGAGTTTGAAAAAGTTGCGGCACGAGCGCAAGCGAGTGCTGCAATTCAAACGAGTGAGAAATTGCATTTCTGCTCGTGTTACACACTATACTTTTTCTACAACACCCTTTTTGCTAAAAATAATACTATACTATAAGACGGAATGAAATGTCAGTGACCCATTCTTATATTTTCCTCTTGAAGTTGAAGGTAGTAAATTCAATGACAATGAATTAACTTGTTCTCTTAGTTCTGGCGGAGTATTTTCAATTTCAGAACTGTCGCTATCCATTTTAATTCAATCTCATTAAAAAATGACGGGACAAGAATATTTTACGAATATTTTATGCTTGACGTTTGTTGACATTCAAATGATTCGATAGATGTTGCTCCGGGATAGTGTGTATGTGGGTATTTGAGACAGCAGTAGTGATGTCTATGATTTTTGTTCAGAATATTATGAATTTGTACGACAATTTCCCTCATATTATATAAACCAATCGACTTTGTCTATTCATTCTTGAAGTTGCCTGATCGAATATCCCTTCGAAATGCAGAATTTTCAAAATATACTTTCACCTTGCTGTCACGAAAACTGTATTGCTTAGAAATTAGGTACTGAAAAATTTTGGCACAGAAATGTCACTTTGTGGCACAGAAATGTCACTTTGCGGCACACTAATGTCAAATTTCAATTATTGTGAGAAATAATCATGTTTGCGAACGTAAAACTATGCAGAAAAGCATGTTTTGGAGTGTGGCTGTAGAAAAATAGTTTTAAGCAATGTTTTCGGAATTATTTATCTTTCAATTTGGGCACAATGCCACGTTGATATTGCTTCCAGCCTCAATCTTTTAATGTCAGTTTGTTACCCAGCCAAGTTTGAAGCTGATAATATGCCCAGTAACAATGTTGTTCTGCTGCGCTTTGTGTTGGTGAGAGACTTGCCAATATGAAATATGCTTTAATTCTTGCCAATTGATATTTTCGAAATCTTGATTGATTCAGTGTTATATTTTCATTTTTACATTTACAAATAAATTTGATTAATTGTAATCCATTTTTGGCAATATCTTCTTTGTTTGCATGTTTTTTATAAAACAAATTTGACAAATTTTTATTGTCTAATCAAGAATTCACGGAGGTTTTCTTTCCTTTTCGGCAAATACAGATGTTGTATCGCAACCAGAAAAACAACGCAGAAATGCAACGATAGTTATGAAGAATCTGAAACTATTGGACGTGAAAAATAGATCTTTCATTCATTGAGTACATCATTCTACAGCCAGGGCATTTTAAAGAATGAGACAAAAAAATGTTGATGGCTTCTCGCCATATTACACAATGAAAGAAAAATAGTAAATCATATAGTAAAAAATATAACACATACAGAAATTCTTTGTGCGAACTGAAAAAAACTCAGTGAGAAAGAAGTTCACACACGGCACTACAGCAGTGATTGAAAGAATTTAATATATATAAAAAAAGAAAAATCATGTTACAATAGCCCGCCTGATGTCGGTTGGCTTACAATGAAAAATATTCACATCACTCTGAATTGACATAATTGACAGAGGCGAGAAATGAAGTACATTCGTTAGTGGAGCGGGAAAGTAAAATGTAGAAATATTACGTACAGGTAGCCGAGGCACATGTAAATTTTTATTTGAGAGCAAAAATGGACAGTCAATTCGTGAGACAAGGATTTTATGCAAAAATATTATTCCTAAATATTCACGACGTTTATACAGAGAGTTGACTTGATATCTGGCGAGCAGTTGATCGTGTGGAACGCCACGATTTGGATAAACTCCATCACATCTGAAACTCATGTAATTCAAAAATCGCCTCTAAATATACCATAAGGAAATAGAGATTTCAACGAACAAAAAGCACACCTAGTTTTTTCAAAAAGCAGATATTTTGGCGTGAGAATTTTCGATTGAAAATCAGGTTGCTTTTTCGATATTAAATCAAAATAAGGAAGAAAATTAAAATTTTGAATCCAAAAGGTTACAGTGTGTTTGAGACATCAAAAGGTAAGTTTCCACTATATTTGGTGGAAAAAAAATTGAGGGAGATAAAAAAAACAAAAAGTCGTTTTTTGGATTTTTCGCATACATTTGAGAAAAGTGTAAGTATAAGAGTTGAAAATCTTTTTATTACCTACAAGGCCATTCAATTGTTTTCAATAGGACTCGAAGTTTTGCCGAAAATCGTGATAAACCATTTTCCACCCTTAAAAGCTCACCCCCCTTCCTCTTCTCTACCTCTAGCTCCTTGTGGTGAAAATATCATTATCGAATCGAATTTAGAATGATTATCTAGTAATGTTAAAGAAGGGTTTGAAACCTTGAACTATACAATTCTTCTCGGAAATGGTAGAACTTGGCAGACATGTAGATCCTATGCGTTTCTGAATTAATTAAGAAGTTGAAATTGTCTCAATACCAGCTTCTTACCATTTGTAATGTTTTTCAGTAAAAGGCGACAGAAGTACATTGCTTCCTGCGGAATACCCCTCAAATGACAACCCGATTTTGAAGGAAGTAAGAAGATCTAATATAGTAATGAAACAAACTTGTAATACTACAAGTATTTTTGGTTATTTCTGTTTTTGTTTTTAATCATGTCAGTTTGTAGAAGGGAAATTGCAATTGGTTCCTTTTGGAAGCATGTGGAACAAATATCTGTCATGGTATTAGCCAGGGAAGAGGTCATATTTTCCACTTGGTAGTAATTTCTGGAAAGAACGGGTAGGTACTTCGGCTTGTCACTGAATCAATACATAATTCAACTGTTATAAAATTTTTGCAATTTATGAAATAGCTACATTCAATAACGTTCGCTTTCAATTACGATTACGCATAGCCTCGTATACAACTCATGTGGGTAATAGCGTTTTGAAAGAAAAAAATTATATCATAACAAAAGCACGCCCGTAAAATATGCAATTGATCACGTGTAAATTCAATATTCATATTTTCGCTAAAATAATGATGATGTTATTGAACAATTTGTGCACTCTCCAACGAATTGAACAAAATAATTCAATTTGAAAATGAATTTTGTTTGTGTTGCATTTCAGAAGGTTCGTTGAAAACACATGAGTACTATTATGATTTGTTTTTGTTAAAAATTGAATAATTAATTTGTTAACCGCTTTCCGAAACTAGTTTTAGATATATCTACAGGCTAGCGAAATTAAATTCGTGCAATTGGTCACTTCGTTTTTACTGATTGCGTGGATGATGAATTTATCCAAGACAAACTGGGGTGTAGTAATAGTATATATATATATATATATATATATATATATATATACATATATATATATATATTATATCAACATGTCAAATGATTCGATAACAGTGAGTGTTGGTGTACTACAAGGATCCATATTGGGATCCACTATGTTTCTCATTTACATCAATGATTTACTAGAACAGATGAGGCATGCTATAGTCGACTAGTACCTTATGCTGATGATGATAATTTTTTCTTCTTGTCCGATAATAAGAATTTTATCTTACAAAAAAGGCAGTTCGTGTCGGACCATTGGAATCATACAGAGAACACTTCAAGAGTCTCTCAATTCTTACAATGATATCGACTTATTTCTTTGATGTTGTTTGTTTTGTTTTCAAAAATAAATCTTATATCGAATCTGAATTAGTAGAGCAAACCTATGACCCTCATGGAAAATAGATTGCTTCCATCCAAACATTTGTCCAGTGAACATCAAAGGGGTCTCTTCTATAATGGGTGCAGATGAATACTCCTAGAGCTATAAATAAACTGGAGAAATATTCATACGTTCAAGAGCGAAATAAAAGGGTTTTTATTAAAGAAGACCTACTATTGGTTAGAAGATCTTATAGTGATTTCTGATCATAATGTTATGGAGACAATTCTATCTATTTTTTTGTTTTTATTTATACCTTTATATATCTTCGGTTTGTTTGCATGTTATATTCATTAGTCTTCTACGTCTTTATACGTTTGAAGATCGTCCAGAATAAGGTAAAAGGCAAATTGCTAACACACTGAATGTTTGCAATAAACTAATCTGGATAATTTCAAAGGACAAACGACTGTATCCTTACCATATTCAACGAGTTCAGGGCACTTTTGTCACGAAATTTTCTCCATAGAGCATACTTTTGTTAATGGAATCTTCAAGTGATTACCCAAATTGCTCAATATTTAGAAAACGTATTACTGACGAATACAACTTTTCAAGGCTAGGAAATATACATTTTCATAACAACCATCTATGGGCCGAAGATAACTCACATACATTTCCAGAAGGTTGGTGCCAATATGAATGTTCACTTAACGTGTGGGTTGGAATTATTGGAGAAAATGTTACATTCCATTTTACTTGATAATTTTCAACTAGCTATTCGACCACGAATGTGGTTTATAACCTCAGTACTTGGACCTCAACCTTGGCCTCTCAGATATCCAGAGTCAAACCCCTTGGACTTTTGCATCTGTGATTACCTCAAGTCCTTAGTTTATACGTCATCCCATTGAATCTGTGAATGATGAGGAGTCGAATCATTGCAGGCTACGAAACAACCCAAAACACCCGGAATAATTCAAAGTTTGCGTCAATCTATGAAACGAAGACTTGATTCATGTCTAATGAATTCTGGTGAAAAATTAATGAGGTTGCATGTTTCATCCCTTTAAAAGATCGAAATAAAATTTAAAAAAATTCCCGACCACAAAATGCCATAACTTTAACACTTCAACAATTTCAAAAACGAATGAAAAAGGAATTTCTCATTTTTGAAAGCGGTTAACTTTTCAAGGACAAGCCTGAAAACTTTTTTTTACACGAAAGACCTCCTTTACTTTTCGACAACGAATCACCCACCATAAACTTTCGCACTCATTTGGAAAAATCCTGTATATAAAAATTTATTGTGCATTCTTTCCGTAGGTGTGTTCATACAAATGTCGATTGATATTTCCCATTTATCATTGTTATTCAATCAAATATTTTTTCAACGACAAATACTTTTTCTTGATAATTGAACAGGTATGAAGGCACGAATTTCTTCAGTAATAATCGTTTAAAAACGATAAAAAAGACGGAGCTACACACTGCATTTTCAATGAGAGAATGTTAATTTCAATATTGACATGCTGAGATTTGCTCTTTGTGGCTGACACTTGAAAGGGTTTTTCATTTCCAGAAACTCAAAGCCAAAGCAAATCGAACAAAAATTAACGCTCAAGTCTTTCGTTCATAAAAAGGTAAGGTTTTGAATTTCATTTGTCTTTGAAGTTTTGTTCAGTAACAATGGCCGTGCATATTTTAGAGTACCTACATTTAAAATTTAGTGGATCTCCATTAGGCTTTACCTTTGGAATCGTTGAGATTTTGATGGATTGAGTTTCCATAAAAGATGAGCTGATTATTCAATAGAAAAAAGGGATGTTGGAGAGAGCTTAGGACGTGACTAGACTAGATCCAGCTCTTGTCGTTGTAAAACCAGTTCTTTATTATTTGAGTACATTTCAATAAAAACATTTTTCTAGCAAGTCAGGGAGTAGAAGTAAAGACCGGGGATAAAAAGTGCCATCCACCGCAGTTTTCAAATAATTCAAAATGTTCCTATGGAGAACTGGAATAGACCACCATGTAATTAGTATGATCTCTGGTTTCTGTGAGTGTCGATGTTCATGGTTAGGTTTTCATAACCTGAAAGTGAGTAAAAGCGAATGAAGTTTTTTTTCTAGTCGCGCGTTTTTTCAACTGAGCGAATTCGGTTCATTTGATGTTTTGACAGGAGGCGTTAAAATGTAAAAAATAATGACTTTAATAGTCATGGAGCTGGCTGCGGAGTACGTCATAAAAGAGGGAATATCAACGAGGTAGGATGACAGAAATTTCGATATCTGCAGTTTATATGAATAGCTTGGTAGACCGCTATAGAACAAAAATGATGATTTAGCCTCATATTCACTTATGCAAGAAAATTAACGTTGTAATACTCATGCAGACGAATGTGCAAACAACAAAATAGTCTATAAGAGAATGATGAACTATATGAAAGATAATTACTTACTCTGTGAAAGTCAAAATGTATATAAAAAAACAAATCAATGAAATGAAAGTTGATGAATTATATTTATACTAACGTAGATTACAATAATCTATTTTCCCCTTTTTCTTCATTTATGGAAATCATTCCACATAGTGTCAACCGAACTGTTAGCAATCCAATTGAATGAATTGAAACTTCCTAACTACGACCAACAAACTACCGAAAATAAGACAGTACGCTCTTTCTACCAGAGGAAGAGAAACACTTGTTGAAATTTTGAAATTTGGATTAGAAAAATTACCTTTTTTGAAGGATCGCGTGCCGCCCCTGGATGTAAACGCGTGGACAGCCGTAGTACCTGTCACTCCTCTTTCATCAAACGTGGGACTGTGGCTTCTGATTCACATCAATGAGCTTTTAGCATGATATCCCATAGAAATTGTTGAAAAGTATCGACAACATGTAATACTATATCATCCTGAGGAGTCATCCGCGTACATTATCAACTGATCATGGATATGTCCTGGAAATATAAGTGGTCCCAGCACAGATCCCTGAGGAACACCCATGTCTATATCATATCAGAAATTTCGCTTGCAATTTGTAAGTAAAAACTCCTTTCAGATAAATGTGAAAATAAAGTGTCAAACATGAATCCCCTTATACCATAAGAATTCAGTTTATGCTTAAAAAATCTACTTTGAGTTATCGAATCTGGAAGTCCTATGGCCAAACAACTATAGACAGTCTCCATGAACTCAAGAGTATGGAGACATATGCTCACATCTAGGAATAAATATGATTTTTATTGACAAAATCGGTACGAATTATGTTTCAACTCCAGTGCTGTTAGTCCAGAATGGTTCAACTAGCAACCTGTGTATGTCACATTGTATTCTGACCGTTACGTTTCTTGGAGAAAAACTTTCTTTTTATTTCAGTCCATTTAGTTAGATTGTTTTCGCAGCAGCAGGTATTACGAGATTGAAACCCTGTAGAAATATAATTGGAAACCCAGGAGCACAGAAACAGTTCGAGACAGCATGCAACTCCATCATTTGGAATGTAGTCGCACTATGGGAGTAAAAGCTTTTATTGAAGGATGGCGATTGACCTCATTTGTCCAGTGAATAAATTTTTTTAACTTGAAATATACCGCTTCATCCATTTTAGGTTGGAACAATAGTCATTTAATTTTTTTTATATGTTGGTTTTCTTGAGGAATTTCACGAGACTGATTTCATGCTGTTTCCTTGTAGATTTTACTGGAGGTCGTTGGATAGTTAATGATTTTTCGTCTGTTTTTCGAATCTGTGACATTCTGAAAATATAATATGCTTCTCAGAAAGGTTTACGTCACAAAACCGTCATTTGCTGGTTTCCTTTCTCGCAAGATGTTGGTGAGTGACAAGAGCGTCGCGAAATTTTCGTTAAGAATAATTCAGTCCATGATCACCATACAAGATCAAAAAACAGCTTTCACTTACCTAACGTTCGCCTAAGAATGCCCCAAAAATCATCCGACATATTAAGACTCAGACTATACAATACCCTTGAAGGGTAACCCTTCCTGATTCTTTTATGTTGTACGTGTAATGTGTATTATACATATTTGTTATACCTGACTTGTCTGATAGCTTCACAGCTCAATGAATGAAATAATTTTTTTTTAAAACAATTTTTTTAACTTCTACTTTATTTTTGATAATTTTGGGGACCATTTCAGTCAGTGCAATGTGGGATTTCGAAATACTAATAAAGATCTGAAAAGATCCCGAAACTGTACCTCCACCATTTATAATTTTTACAGAGTCCTGACAGTAGAGCTAAAAACGGGCTTCCGCGCGCGTTGCGTCACTCTGACAAAACAACAAAAAAAATTTATTAACATATTAAATATAAATATTAAGAGATAAAAAAATCATGCAGATACTTTTAATTCATACAAAATTTCAGTGTGACATTTCACCGTTCAGATGGATTATGTGTAATCATTTTGGGTTCTCTTTTATTATTATTTTTTTTAATTTATACATCTACATTTTTGTAATAGCTTAGCATATCGAATGTTTTGGCAGTTTTTAACAATTGAACACTGTTTTGATAAGGTTTCTGTTTTTGAAGACACCGAAGAGCAATTATTATATTAGATGTTTTTGTGTTAACCATATTATATTCGCCATAAATAACGGAAAATTTAGTGAAGAAAATTATATTGCAACAGCAGGCAACATGGCAAGCTGAAACTAGCTGAAATCAACAGGAAAACGTTGAGAGTCTTCAGCATTTAAAATAAAAAACTTATGTGTCTGGAAATTAAATGCATCAATTTAAATTGTTTTGAAAATATGAACAGGGTGTTCAGAAAATGAGATGTGGAGTCATGAATGATAAAAAATTGAAGAATCATGTATCCGAATACAAAAGCAAATTTTCAGTTTCGTATTTTTTCTATCACAATATCAATTTTCAGCGTTAATTTAAATTGATGTAAAAATGTTGTTAGATTTTTTTCTCAAGATGCCGGACGATATATCGTTAAAATCAAACAAAACGCTATTGAAAATAGTGATATCAAAAAGATCTCATCGCAATTTTCTTGAAATCGATTTGATGGGTTTGAACAAATAAAGCCGTAACAATCACCTGGTATTAGGTCTCCATTGTCAATGGCAGAAATAACAAAACTCGTCCAACATTCTGGAGCCACCATCTTTATATAAAAATGTCATGGTGCACAAGTGATGAACATTTGCCAAATATCAAGTCGACTGAATAACTGGAAGTGGTTATATTAGACTAGCGAGATTTGACATAATAAATGGTCTTGTACTGAAATTCGAAAATAAATTCGGTCTTTCATAATATCACACCGTTATTGTCTCAATATCTCTGTGGTATTATCCAAAAAATATATTTGTCCCAAGATAGAAATTCCTAGTAAATACCTACCGCCCATCTCTAGGACCCAGACTCACTCCGAGTTTGTCGACTTCAATTTGAAGTGGAAACAGTTTATGTTGAAGGACTTCGACGCTTCTTGAGGAAATATCAATCCGTATGAACCCATATACAACAGGGTCCTAGACGTAACAAAATATAGCATTCGGAATGCATTTACCAAGTTTCAGTTTAGTTCCTCGACTTGGAATAAGGTAGAAGGGACTAATTGATTGATAGTTTTGAACTTGACACTCTACCGTCTTCACTGTAGTAGAATATCAGAGATATGAAGTGAAATTCGTAGTAACCCAATTGGAACCAGATATAATTCGTGTATAATTAGATTTTGGATGTCAAACGTGAAAATTGAAACCTGATTCGCAATAAGTTATCTTGTGAATATTGAGTACGATAGTTTGTGGGACGTAAGCTATCCTTGAATGTTCAATCCAAAATCAACAGTATTGCTTTGGATTGGAAAATCTGGAATAATTAGCATTAAATCCATCGCTGAACGTGCAAAATACATGATACAAGCTGACATTCGGGATTGAATAGATAGGTAGATTTTTATTTGACAACGCTACATTAAGAGGATATATTGAAAAAATCTTAGCCTACTATAGAACCAAACAAAATTTCAATGTCAAAATATTTCATTACTCAACATATTCTCCTCTTAATTGGATACATTTATTACAGCGAACCTGCAACGTCTCTAGACCTTTCAAAAAAATGTTTCTTCTTGCTCTGCAACCAGACCTCCACAGCTTTTATTACCTCCTCGTTGGAAGAAAATTTACGACCTTTTAAACTTTTTTCAGTTGAGGAAAGAGATGATAGTCGGACGGAGCCAAATCTGGTGAATAAGGGGGGTGTTCTACTAATTCAAACCCTAAAATACGAATTTGTGTGCAGGGGCGTTGTCCTGCTAAAATAAAACCCGTAGAGTGATCAGTAATGTCGAATAGTAATCTCCAGTTATTGTTCTACCCTTATCCAAAAAATCAATCATGATTACTCCATGGCAATCCCAAAAAACTGAAGCAAGAACTTTTCCAGCAGATTTTTGGACAAGAAACTTCTTAGGTCTTGGATAACCGGAGTGTCGCCATTCCATCGTAGAAATGTACCCAAGTCTCATCCATAGTAACAATTCGGTTTAAGAAGTCTTCATCGTTTTCAAATCGACCACAGATCGAACGCGATGCTACTGCCCTTGCACGCTTTTGGCCAACATTCAAACATTTGGGGATTCATTTTGCAGCAATTTTTCTCATGTCCAAATTGACGTGAACTATACGATGAACGCGTTCGTATGAAATATTCAGTGCTTCAGATATTCGTTTTAGCCCAATTCGACGGTTAATTAAAATCATGTCATGAACTGCATCGATATTTTCGGGGACTGACACAGAAACTTGCCTTCCCGATCGGTCATCATCTTCAATGGAAAATTTACCTCTTTTGAAGCTTGCAGTCCAATTTTTCACGGTCGCATACGAAGGACATTGATCACCAATCGTATTAAGCATATCTTCGTAAATCTGCTTACCTCGTAACCCTTTTAAATACAGGTACTTGTAACAAAACGTAATCTTGAAATATATCAAAAGTTCTCGAAGAGGACAACCATTGAATCTACATCCGGAAGCCATTAAATTCAGCATTTAGTTTACGATACCGAGAAGGGCACCAAAACCTTCGCCCATATGGTTGCTATAAAAATCGTTCCAACACAGTTTCGAGAGTTTTACGAGGGGTATTTATAAATTCGAACCAAATATTTTGTGTCCAATAATCAGTTTTCATTATGAATTCAACGTCATATTTCCGTTAATAGAATTGATTCAAACCATAACCGAGTGTTACAGAAAGATCCATGACATAGAATAAGTAGAAATAAGATCAATTGTTTAGATATAAAGAGTTTTTTTTCATAATGCGACAAATTTGCATTATGTTTTTTTTCTCGTAACGTCGGAATATCTGAGTTATAAAATATTTAATGCATAAGCCGATTGTAGAAGAAACTGAAAAAGAAATTCAATTCACTATTTAATTTTCGAATAACCCTTATATTTACTGCCTCAACGATTTCGAAACCCAAGCTAACTTGAAGGACATATATTTTATGCTTCTAAACGGCAGTCCTGTTTTAAATCTTGAGAGTGTTAGATGTTTGTTAGTAACGTGACCTTTTCTGGTGAATGATCTATTTCAAACTATCAGTTCAATACTTTAGTAAGAATTATAGCTTTAAAAACGTTTAAACGTAAATGTCATAAAATTTTATTCAATTCACTGGTTTTTAATTGGGTTTGATTTAATAACTCATAAATTTAAAACTTCTTAGTTATTCCGGCGTTCTATTTTTTTCTTTCGGCATAATAAATGTTTTTGGCCGATTTCTTTGTTTTATTCAGTTAAATTTAATCTTCCACCTGGGCCTTCGGCCCAGATAATATTGATTAACAATTTGAGAAGTATTTGAATAGATTGAAATCCAGAAAAGTGTTGAAAATAATAATAAATAAAGTAACTTAAATAATTCAAACTAGTGTGTTTGCAAAGCTGGTAGCAGCTTCCTGATGGTTGCCGGAAATGAGATTTGATAGGTAAGTAAATGTATGATTTTCCTGATGTGTTCCTATATAAACGCTCCTATAAAATATTGAAAAAGGCACCGCTCGGCCTAACAATTGATAGTATCAGCTGTGATGAAACTCTATTTCAACGGAATAGCGTTTTATTATAATGGCGTCGAAAGTGTGGGGTATTTTCTTGAAAATATATATTTATTATAATGGTGTCATAATGTGTGAGGTATTTTCTTGAAAATATATATTTATTATATTGGTTTCGAATGCGTGGAGTTTTTCCTTGAAATTATATGTATTTATTATGTTGATGTCCTAATCCGTATGGTATTTTCTTGCAACTATATTTTTTTTATATTGGTTTCTCAATGTGGGTATGGTGTTATCTTGAAATTGTAGGTAGATAAGTAGTTGGTTTAGAAAATCCATTTTATTTCATAAAAAAAATAAAACAGAATATGTAGAGTAAAAGTAATATACTAATAATTTTGAATTTCTGCTACTCTTAGAGGATTTATGTCTTGCTGTATATTTATTTCGTATTTTCATGAAACAAAATTTTCGATTTTCAATCTGAAATAGAAAAATGTGTGTTGTATTCTGTTATTCGAGAATTTTAGTACGAAACGTTTAAGAATTTTCATTTATTTTGAATTTTGTACTGACTAACTAGAAGAGTTTTGATATTTTATTGTTTACAAATTTCCTGACAATGTTTTGTCCAGGACCAAACCTAGAGAGCCTTCTGCTGTTTTGAATTCAACATGTAACTATATAAAAAAGAAGATATAAGCTGCTTGATAATTTTTTTATTAATTTTGCTTTCATTGTGATTTACTCGAGTCAGGAAAAAAAAAAATGCACATAAATATCTCGATATGGGTTTTATGAATCCAAGTTTCAGAATTTTATTTTAATTGTCACTACAATCTCAGTCATTATATAGTTAGAAAAACTCACGAGCACGGCAAGGAGATAAGGCTATGTTTACAATAATCCATGGGAAACGAAATTTTACTTTACTAATGAACTTACAAAATTAGAAGAAAACAAATTGACAAATTTTGAATTTTTCCTTAAAAATTGTGTATACAGCCTTTCATCCGATTATTTACTTAAATAAATAAAGAGTAGACTCTCCAAATGCAGGAGCTAACGTTGAATACAGAAAAATGTAACTCATAGATCAGTCTGATTATTTAAATCTATTAGTCACAACAAAAAGAATTGGTGTTTTCATATTCAAATATCAGCAAAAATAGCATTCGTAAATGTAAAAAAAAACAGTAAAATTAAACAGATATTCGAATTTCAAGAAAAAAATGAACCTGAACACAGAAGGAAAATTTCACTTCGGCATCTGTAAACTGACAAAGTAGACAATTGAAATTAAATTAAACAGATGTTAAGACAGGACTCCGGCATAGTCGTAAAAAGGGATAGTTGATAAACCTCAAGTAGACAAAATTTTTTATGAAAATAGAAAACAGAACTAAGAATGAGTGTAATTGTGAAAACAAAGACGTTAATGAGTTTAATCAATGTATCCCAGTCGCCTCAGTGGATATGTTGATTTAGGATTTCTCTGCTCTCTTTACCTACTAGAGTTTTAGCATAAGCGGAAGAATTTTACGAAACAGTCAAACATATGGTCTTGAATGGTTGAGTGATACAATATAATCTCTATGGGTGGTCGAGTGCTTGAAATAATGCAAACTTGGTCCTATTAGCAGCAATAAATATATCGTACCCTAAGTAGGTATAAGGGGAAGGTTAGAAATGTTATTTGGCCTAACTTCTCAGTTCGAACCTATTATATTGTCCAGCGATATTATGAGATTATTCAAATGTTTCCCGGAATGAAATAAATGCCAATTTTTATTTGATTGCGTGACACATGTGTTTGTACCCTCTCAATTTATGTTATTAGTAAAGTGTTATAATTTAATCAATATGACCATAAATAAACTAGCTGTCGCTAGATATTTAATTTTTTTTTAATCATTTTATTTTTGTACTGTTGATTCAGCATTTGTTGAATATTTGAAATAAAATTAATTGAACTTGAATAAATTACTTCCATAGGCCTCAATTCAGATTTACAGTCAGAGAAGTTTTGAAATTATCGAATATTCTGAGATAGTTTGTTCTTAATCACGTCTACAAAATGAAGTTAGACAATGATTCACAAAATAAAGTAAGACAATGATTCTCATGTATTCCATGTAGAAAATCTAAAGTTATAATATAGTGTTGGATGATCTCAGAGGAGTGTTGACAATAAAGTTCACATCTCAACTCCCATTTTTGTATTAATTTGAAAGCAAGCATATTGCATTTTGGTATTAAGTTGAAAGTAAGCATTTTAAAGAATTGAATCAAAATTGTGTGTAATTGAATTTGATAAGTAGCAATTTCTGTTGAATATAAATTGTTAATTATATATGAATTTCTCTTAAAAGGTTATTTTTTTATTTGAAAAAAGGAATGGGTCATTTACAGGTTACTGTTAAATAATATGAATGTCAACTAGAGCTTTCACAGCAAATTAAAATAGAAATTGAATATGATATCTGATATTGTAACACCTCAATTCAACTCTGAAATCGGGGTATGGTAATAAATACAGGTAGTTACGGGAATAGTTCAAAATCCTGAAATTCTGAGAAAGGAACCAATTAGAATTTTTTTTTTTACGAACTCCATATCCACTGCAGGTGTGAATGTAATTAGATGTATCGATTAGTTGAAAGTGATGAGGTAGATAGACAGTAGATAGTAAAAAAAATGAATGAAAACCACAAATACTAAGTTGAAAGTAACATAGTTGATAGAGTTGATAATAATTATTGTTGAGTTATTCGTTTATTATTCTAAAGGGGATATTTTATGGCGTGAGTACAATTGGAAAGATAGAAAAGGACATATGAACAAGGAAAAGGAGTTAATGGCATGAAAGGGCCTCAATAACTTCATTTAAATTCAGAATTTGATATTAAAAATAAAATATGCTGCTAGTTTTAACAGAAAGAAAATTGAACACATTTGAGTCGTTCATATTTCATTAGAAAAATTTTCAGTCAATAGTAATTTTTGCAGTAAATGAGTCAACATGTTTAAACGGGTAGTAAAATTCTACTGAGTATTAGGTCAAGGGCGGACCACTTTCGTTTACATAATCTTTTTATAGAATTTGGTGTGAATTTTTATTTTATTACAAAACAGTATCTAGGAACTTCTTGAATAGATTAACGCACAAGTCGATAAAGAATAAATAAATCAGTTTTGTGTCATACAAGGTATCTTCGTGCACGAGAACCGTTTTGCGAAGTTTTTCTCGCTGTACAATTTAGTCCCATAAAATGTCTCTTGAATAATGGGGTTTCTAAATATGTATACTTATTTTGCAATAACCTAAGATTGTTTTTAACATGTGTATTGGTTAGATAAATTAATTGATTGAAAAGCTTGAAAGTCGAATATGAGAAAAATTGTTGATAAAATAAAGCAGATTGACAAATGGTAGCGAGGGATTTTATAAAAATTGAGATATCGAGAGAAAGAAACAACAGATACAATAGAGTGATATACCAACCCCGTGAAAATAAGAAAATAAAGAGATATCGAGAAAATGGAATTATGTGAAATACAGGGGTAACGAAAATATCAAATTGTAAATAGAGAAAAATGAAAGTAATATGAAAAAAGTGACACACGCGGAAAATGAGAAAGAAAAAGAAAAACCTGACAATGAAAATAGTAAAATAAGACGTCACTTGAATGGTGAAGGAATTCCCAGAGACGCACGTGTAAGAAATAGTGAAAAATGTAGCGAGCCCTTATGATCTAGAGAAATAGAAATAGAAGTATAGAATATGAAACTCGGATAAAGCGAGTATAGAAATTTGCGAAAAGTTATCTATCTTGATGAGTTGATACAACGAACGTGAGTGTGACAGATGTAGGAGGGTCGTGTTAGCCGAATGGAGGCGGGATTAACTACGTGATGTTGAATGGAAATGTCACGCCTTGGGAACGTATTCGGAACTTGTCGAATGGAGACATTGAATTCTAGGTTGTCCGAATAGGTGAATAAATGAGCCCATGGACGAATGGAGTCCATCTGGTGAAACACCCCGCGGAAGCATATTGTGTATCCCCAAGTCATACTACGTTAAAGTGAAAGAAAATGGTGAAAAAGCTCGCAAGAACCTACAGAGAAAGAGTTGAAGAAATTGAGTAGACTCGTAGGGACCTGGTATGGTAGTGATGTCGACATTGCTTTTTATACACTGTCAGAGCATGCCACTAGCGTTTTACTAATATCAATTGGGAACTATAACATCTTCCACGATTTGTGATATACTGAGCGATTTTTTTTTCTGAGTATAATAATATTTTTTTTTTTAAGATTAAATTTTTTTTCATAATGACATAAGTATATGAGCATTTCTAGTGTCGTGGAAGTACACGTATTCAACTATTTGGTGAATGAATTCGGTATGAGTATATTGAAGGAAAGGATAACTTGAGAGAAATGAATTATGCCTAAGAATATGAGAAAATGTTGAATGAAAATAGGTGACAGAACTAACAAATGTGTGAGATGATAGTTGAATACGTCAATCGGGTTTTATTGTCAAGCTTCAAGAATTAATTGGCCATTAATCACTTGGAGATCACATATGACTTAGTTTTCAGTAATTAGTTTAGTCGTTTCAAGTATATCACATAGAAAAAGATAGACTGGTAACTTGAAATACTGTCAGAGGTGCGTGTTGAAGTAAAATGAATAGAAATATATCACTTATGTATATATATGCTGTGGAAATATGCGAAAAATTAATGAATGTTGAATTCAAAAAGTTGAAAAAGAAATAAACAAACAGTAATCCGATTCGTTGAACCAAATATTTGTCAATTTGTAAGTCTAACGCTAACCAATATTCATGAAAATTTCAGGAAAGAAGTGTAGCACTTGCATCCTCAAAGCAAGAAGCTGGGTGATTGTAAAATGTTTTGATATGATTTGATATAGGTAACAAGTCTGTTTCAGAGTTATATAGTTAGGTCTCAGCTTGTCATTCGCCATCAGTGAACGAGGCGATATTTCCACCATAGGCGTAGTTATTTTCCAAATCTAGGGGCAACTAGCATCTCCTGAAATGCATTAGTTGGAAATGCATATGATGCTGCAGCAGTCCCAGGAAACCATTTTTTTTTTGGTTGACCATCACCGCAGGAACCACATTCGCGCGTAACCGATACACGGTATACCATCACAAAAGTGCGGGTAAGTGCGCGGGTTGGTAGTTCGCGAAACATCTATGCGTCGCGGAATTTCATCAGTGCGCAGTACAGTATACAGGTATTAAGACTTGACAAAATCGTAACTTGTTAGAATTAGATATTTGAATGGATCTGAAGTAACAATTTATTTATGGAAAAAAAAAAAAATTGTAACTTTTTTAGGGGGGGCAATTGTAACAAAACGTAATCTTGAAATATATCAAAAGTTCTCGAAGAGGACAACCATTGAATCTACATCCGGAAGCCATTAAATTCAGCATTTAGTTTACGATACCGAGAAGGGCACCAAAACCTTCGCCCATATGGTTGCTATAAAAATCGTTCCAACACAGTTTCGAGAGTTTTACGAGGGGTATTTATAAATTCGAACCAAATATTTTGTGTCCAATAATCAGTTTTCATTATGAATTCAACGTCATATTTCCGTTAATAGAATTGATTCAAACCATAACCGAGTGTTACAGAAAGATCCATGACATAGAATAAGTAGAAATAAGATCAATTGTTTAGATATAAAGAGTTTTTTTTCATAATGCGACAAATTTGCATTATGTTTTTTTTCTCGTAACGTCGGAATATCTGAGTTATAAAATATTTAATGCATAAGCCGATTGTAGAAGAAACTGAAAAAGAAATTCAATTCACTATTTAATTTTCGAATAACCCTTATATTTACTGCCTCAACGATTTCGAAACCCAAGCTAACTTGAAGGACATATATTTTATGCTTCTAAACGGCAGTCCTGTTTTAAATCTTGAGAGTGTTAGATGTTTGTTAGTAACGTGACCTTTTCTGGTGAATGATCTATTTCAAACTATCAGTTCAATACTTTAGTAAGAATTATAGCTTTAAAAACGTTTAAACGTAAATGTCATAAAATTTTATTCAATTCACTGGTTTTTAATTGGGTTTGATTTAATAACTCATAAATTTAAAACTTCTTAGTTATTCCGGCGTTCTATTTTTTTCTTTCGGCATAATAAATGTTTTTGGCCGATTTCTTTGTTTTATTCAGTTAAATTTAATCTTCCACCTGGGCCTTCGGCCCAGATAATATTGATTAACAATTTGAGAAGTATTTGAATAGATTGAAATCCAGAAAAGTGTTGAAAATAATAATAAATAAAGTAACTTAAATAATTCAAACTAGTGTGTTTGCAAAGCTGGTAGCAGCTTCCTGATGGTTGCCGGAAATGAGATTTGATAGGTAAGTAAATGTATGATTTTCCTGATGTGTTCCTATATAAACGCTCCTATAAAATATTGAAAAAGGCACCGCTCGGCCTAACAATTGATAGTATCAGCTGTGATGAAACTCTATTTCAACGGAATAGCGTTTTATTATATACTTGATGATTGCTCGATATATACTACAATTTTTCGATTTTCACAATTTCGGTGGACATATTCTTCTTTTAATTTATTGCGTAACTCTGGTTTACTTTTTTGATGTCAAACTTTACACTGACACTTCTAATAAGTTATAGTCCGTTGCTGTGGTAACGCATTATTTTGTTTATGCAGGGAACTGGTCTAGGCTAACTAGATATAAATACATCCTCCTAAGTAATAATTCAAATATTTCTAACATCGAAATTAAAGTCCGGTGTAAACATACCGTCATCAGTAATTCCCACTTTATTTCGTAAATTGCTATCTCTTTGTAATTCTCCCTAGTTTCCGCCATGATTTTTTATTTTCCGGCATATAAAATATTCGCGTTGCAGATTTTAACGAATTCCACTTCCAGCTTAACTTTGTCTGGATAAAATATTCCCTCACGGATGAAATATTATCTCGCGGGTGCATCTTTCACGACGTATTTTATGGAAATCAATGAGCTCTGCAGGAAATCGCATCTTTTTTCTCGTGTGGCAGCAAGAAATACGTATCCGATTGAATGAAAATGGTGATCCAATGCAAAATAAGGTTTTGTGTACCATTCAAGTGCAGGAAAATGAATATTTACATAAACATCAGAATAGCGATAGAGTAAATATGAAAAGAACAATTCAGTTACAAATACAGGGTGGCTATACAGTATTATAAACAGGCGTTTTCTTGTGAGTAGATAAAGAAGAAAGAAACTAGGACAGGTCACCTCCATTCTCAATGGAATTGATTGCATGTATGAAATATTATGAGGAAACACACCCAAAAATTCGACAAAAACAATGAAATAATCAACAATTCAATAAAAATGATACAGTTATATCAGTACATCAATAGGGGGGCATCGATTAATTACGTGACATAATTTTGGCGACTTTTTGACCACCTCTTCCCTCTTGGTGAGATGTCATGAGATTTTGCTCGACCCCCACGGCACAGTACTATCATTTTCAATTACCAAATTCGAAATAGGTACTATTGCCCAATTGAAATGATCTGTAGTATACCGTGACCAGAAAAGAGCGAAACAACCTGTAAGTTTGACAAATAGTGGATTTAATTGTGTTGCTGTCAGAAAGAAGTATAAAAAATGTATATTCTAATGCAGATATTTTAAATTCATTTTATATTCATGGTGAGTGCCAAAGAAATGTTCCCAGAACGTGCCGGAAATTCAATAAACTTCATCCCAATCTATCACGAATTAATATAAAAAACTGTATTGATTGAAATAAAATTGAGCTCTGCTTAAAGACACACGTTTTTCAAATACCCTGAATGGGAGATAAAATTATCATGGAGATGGAAAACCGAACCAAGCATACTTTGTTCAAATTTGAATTAAAATTTCAAGTCACTGTATTTCTCGGTTGATGCAATATTAGTTTTGGAGAAGACTAGTGAAAAAAAATACAAAATATCAAAATCCAATGAACAGTTAGAAATATGGAACAAATTCGACAAAAATTAATCAGATTTACAATTTGTGACAATGTAAATTAGCTTCATGTGCTAATTAAATAGCATGTTATCCAACTCGACATGAAAAATAGATGTAAGAAGTCTCAACGGTTATGTTATACATTTTTTCCAGTTAATCGGCCATAGACCTGTTCTGTTTCATTGAAAAAACATCATACCACTCTTCTCTCTATCACTGTCAGTAATTTTTTCAAAATTCTTCTCCGAGTTAGAAATTGCCTGTTTGTCGCTTCTAACGAGACTCAACTTGTTTGTTCCTTCTTCTCCGTTCCCATGTAATCAATTTCATTATCTTCCATAGAACATTCCAGAAATTTGATCAAATAATAACACGCCAAAGTTAAAAGCACCACTTTAATTAGTAAAGCTTCATGATACTCTCTTTGCGACTGAAGAATTATTCCAAGAGAAAATAACAGCGTGTCGTCTTTGCAGGAATGAATTATGCATTCATTCATTTTCATTACATATTTACAGCACATCAATTTCTGATTATTCAAGTTCTGAAAGAAAGATAATAGAAGGGCATTTTGGAGCAGCCAGGAGGTATTCATCACCAAAATAATTACTTTCCCAGTTGAATAATAATAATAAATGATTTTATTGAATAGACATAAAAGTACATAACATAACTAAATATGCCACTCAAATGTACATTGTTAGTAAAAACCATGTGTCATGAACGATGTGAAAATAACCTCAAAATATGCAATATAATTGTAAAAAAGTTGAGACAAGAATCAGTACGGATTACAAGAAACAAAATGCATCAAGTGATGCCATATTCTCATTTATCGAGGAAGTGTACAGAAATATCAACGACAGGGAGGAACACAACAGTTGCAGTTGTGTTCTGCCACCTCTCCAAAGCCTTTGATTTGTTTTGACAAAATAATATTTATTAAAACTTCATCGTTGTTAGTTTTAAATTTGAATTTCGTTGTAAAGTTTCATTTACATATTGATATGTGTGAATAGTTATTTAATATGTGTGCTCATTTTCATGTTTTGAAAAATTTATATTTAATGAAAATTATATCATTGTTAGTTTTAAAATTACATCTATTTTATGTTGAATATTAATTTCTGTAAAATATTTTCATTCATACTCTGTCGACAAGAAGACATTGTATATGACAATAAGGTATATTTATTATTATTAATATGATAATCTGTTGAAATAAAAACAGATCAATTTCAGGTAAAATTCATCCCAAAATTTCAGCACATTAGTTTTGAAATTCTTCGTCTACATTCCTGCTAAGCCAAGGCGACCTGCTCAATCAGTTACTCCAGAGAAGTAAAAAAATCACATACAGAACAATTCATAAACATCGCACATAATACAACACGTGCAGCATGGCAAGTTATGAACAGCCACCAAAATATAAGGAAAAGCGCTAATGATATCCAAATAATAAAAAATGCACGGGGTGAATCTGTTTCGGATCACAAACAGATTGGTATTATTTTCATTTCTTTCTTTTGCGAGGTAGACTCGTAGAATTCACTGGAGAAAACGAATACAGAGGCAACTACATTCCGAATAGCATATTTTTCGATCCCACATACGAATCAGAACTAGAAAATATTGTTATGCAACTTAAAGCAGGAAAATCACAAGGGGTAGACGGCATACCCGGTTTCATAATGAAAAGTAGTTTCGAACAAATCAAACAGCCACTTCTTTATTTGATTATTAAATATATTGAAAAAGGTCAATTCCCAGAAATTTTGAAAAAATCTAAAATATCTTTATTATTCAAGAAAAAAGTAGATCCGGAAGACGTTCCTCAGTATAGGGCTATAGCAATGCAAAATCAAATATCCAAATTATTTGAAAAACTGTTCATTTTGAGATTGAACAAAGTTTTAGATTTGAATAAAATTATAACCTCCTTTCAACATGGTTGAACAAAAATGTTTTTCTTGACATACCTTTTTGGGAATTTCAACCTTCCACAGTCTGAAAATGAAAAAATGTTAATTCAAAGAAATCTGTACAAGTGTAGAGGGGCAATAATCAATTTGCCCCGATCAGTTACTTCGTTTAGAAGACTGTTGTCTTGAAAACAGTTTATTAGTTTCGTCAGTAACGTATCGAATACTAAATTTGACTATATGACGAGAAAACATTTAAATTGACTAAAAATACTTCTCTTTTTTGAAAATGTTAACGTTTCGGAGACTGAATCTGTCTCCGTTATGAAAACTCGAAGTATGAAAACTTGCTAAAAATTCTATTTTTATCAGTTTGGATATGATAAGATTTGTTTTGGCAGAGTCAAATGAAATCTGCCAAGATATTTTTTATGATGACATTTGCTATCTGAATACATATAGGGTGTCTGATATGAATCAATCAATCTGTTATTTCTCAAATTTCCTCTGAGGAGAGGTAACCATGTGCTATCCATTTCTACTGAGTTGGTGGAAAAACAGTTCGTCGATAATAAAATACAGACAGTTTCCTTCAACTTTCTCTTTTCTTGATTTGATTCACTCATTAAAATTTTGATGTCATTCATTCTTTTTCATCATATGATCGCCATCCGATGTCAGAATATGTCGGATATTTTCGAACCAGTTATTTTCCGATTCCTTATATAACTTTTGTGTTCTTCCTTAGGCACAGTCAAAGGTCTTGATGTTTCACCGATATAACTTTTACCACACGAACAAGGTATGTTGTAAACACAATTTTTGGAACACTCATCAGTGTTTTTTGATTTTGTGTGTGTAAGAGGAGATTTGAGTAGTAACAGATTGATTGATTGATTTCAGACACCCTATATGTATCCAGATAGCAAATGTAATCACAAAAAATATTTGGCAGATTTCATTTGACTTTGTCAAAACAAATCCTTTCATATCCACGCTGATAAAAATAGAATTTTTAGCAAGTCTCATCCTTTTATATCCAGATTTAGTCTCCGAAACGTCAACATTTTCGAAAAAGAGGTATTTTTAGTAAATTTAAATTTTTTCTCGTCATTTAGGCAAATTTAGTACTGACGAAATTAATAAACTGTTTTCAAGACAACAGCCTTCTAAACGCAGTGACTGATCGGGGCAAATTGATTATTGCCCCTCTACACTTGTACAGATTTCTTTGAATTAACATTTTTTCATTTTCAGACTGTGGAAGGTTAAAATTCCCAAAAAGGTATGTCAAGAAACGAATATCCTCCACAAAAACAAACTTCCATTCAAAAATGTATTCTTATCTATTTGTCAGTCTAATCTGGACATAGATCTTACCCACTTCCATAACGCTGTTCCAATCGATATCTTCTAGCGAAAGGATTTTTTCAACAAGTTTTATATTCGTTCATGCATTTTTCTGTCAATTTTATTGAGGTCAGTGGATACGAAAGTACAATGCTCTCTGAAGATAATCAATATTGAAAGCTTTAACGACTTCTTGGCGTCATGCCATTTCTGTAACGCCTCATAAAAGTGGTCACAATGAAAATTGTCATATTCACCAGCTGACACTGAAATACAATTGAACGGGAACTTATTGACGAGTAAATGTGATAGAATAGGGATTATGTCAATTTCAATACCAAGTAAATAATATCCTTTTTCATTACCGAATGGCAGGAAGGGGTCCACGTATACGGACAAGCGAATTTTTTCATTTGATTGGAAAAATAATTTTTGGTTATTAATGATATATAGTTGACCCTATGTATCGAGACAGTAAATGTCATCGTAAAGACTTTATAGGCAGATTTTATTTGACTTTGTCAAATACAGATCTTATTTTCTCCTAAGATGTCTAAAAACCCTGGTGTGTCGACTCATACCTGCAAAACTGTGGGATAAAACAGGAGACAATTCACAAGATTGATTGAGAGAAAACAAATGAAATCGTGATCTGTTTCCCAAATATTCTGAATTTGTGTGTATCGCCAACGTCGGTTTTTCTGTCAAGGTCAATTTACAAGAACAGAAGTTTTCAAGTATTGACGACGAATGAAATAAAGAAACGTAATTATTGGAAGTTACTGAATCACTATCACCAATCAGTTTTATTTGTTACATTTTCGACTTATTTATATAATTTCTTTACTGAAATGCAATTAACTACAATAATAACCACACATTCCCTTTAGAAGTATTGAAATTAAGCTTCATGAAAATGCACCATTAGAACCTGTCAATCTTGTGCTAATATGAGCTAGAATAGCGGGATTCCGTGTGAGATATATTCGTGTCATAATTTTCATCAAAATGTTTTCTAAAAATACAAGAAATACTATGTGATAATCTTGATAATATGGTAGTACTCACTTTCGTTACTGGATATAGATGCATTATTTTGTTCGTCTCTGGATTGCCCACAAATGATGCAAGAACGGAACATGATCAAATTTTTATTCTACAAACTACAAAGAAAAAGACTAGATATTCACGAATTTTATTTAATCAGACATGTTTTGCTAGCACAGTAGCTTCTTCACTTTCTGATTAAATAAAGTTTGTGGAAATCGAATCTTTTTCTGTGTATTTTATACAATTACTATGGATCTTCATCAAGGAACGGCATAGTCAATCAGACAGCTTAAATCATTATTGAACGAATGATGAATATCTAAGAAAATATACAGCAAAATGAAGAAACATTAATAATAGTCATCGATACAAGGAAATTGCACTACGAAATTTAGATTCCGTCACAATTATTCAGTTTTGAATTGTAATTAAAGTTTGTTGAAATTCCATAAAATTGACAACAGCCATCAATCACCATATCCCTGGAATATTGACAGGAATAAAATTTTATAAGAAAGCCATCTCTGGAACTGTCTGAAGAAACAATATTTCATTTATTTATTATACTTCTGAAAAATCTAAACAAAATCGAATTACTCGACACACCAGGGTTTTGACATCCTATTTTCTCCAAATATAATGAAAAAAATAGCTATTTACATACCAAGGGAGGAAAGTCATGCTTTTCCTCCAGCGGATAGTTTGATGCCCGACGCGAAGCGGAGGGCGTTAATAATTTTGAAAATGAGTTCTAGCGAAGATGACCTGCCAAAAGATCTCGCTGAAGAGGCAAAATTGATTTCAATGCATCTTCTTCCTGATAAATCGAGAGGAAAAGTACTATTTTTCTCCCAGCGGGAGGAAAAGTACCATTTCCCTCCCTTCTTTAGGGGTCGAAAATAAAGTTTTCTAGTGAGGTAGTAGAAAAAAGTATTTTCAGCGGTTTTGATAAAAGAGGCAGATATAATCTCCAAAACGTCAATGATTTTTGAAAAAGAAAAGTATTTTTCAGTTAACTTGAACTTTTTCTTTCCTATAGGAAAATTTAAATAATTTTAATCAAGACAACAAACAGTCCTAAATGCAGTAAATTTTTGGGGCATGTTGATTCATTGCAGTTCTACACTTGTGCAGGTTTCCTTGAATTAACAATTTTTTTTTGAGACCGTGGAAGGTTCGAATTCCCACAAAGCTAGGTCAAGAAATAACTATTATTATCATGTTATCCAAAGGGTAAACAAAATCCTTTTTCAAACGCTAATTTAACTGTAATACTTTCTTTATTGATTTTCCAGAGAAATTTACATTTTTTCGAGTTGACTTTAGCTTGTAGAACGTAAACCCGAAGTTTCTAACGAAAATAGATCCTTCATGTCCAACTTTGCGAAACCGTGCAAGACAAACAATTTCCACAGTTTCCACAGAATTCAATTTATGTCAGATAATTCATCGTAGACTACATAACTTTTTTGTTCACTCCTTTAAAACACCGTAAAAAAGTTGGGTTTCAGAACACATTAAAAAATATTTGACGCAAGTGAATATCTAAACGTATACTCGATGATTTGAGTCTCTAGATTGACAATAGTAATGATGGAAATGATATTGGGGTTTGCACCTGATTGGAATACCAACCATAGAGACCTATTTCTGGCTTCGTGGCTTTCGTCAGTACGATATAGTCAAGTGAAAAGGTGAATAACACTTGGCTGGAAGTGAAAATAGCCAGTGAATACAGGAAACAAACTGAGTTAACTACAGAAAGCCAGTCACACATTTGTGGCTCAGTTAGAAGACTTTTTTCGGACAGACCCTTCAAAATTAATAATAATAAATCTCCCCCAGGATATAATACCATGAATGCAGATAGCAACATATGCATGGAGAAGGGCCAGGGTAACCTTTATTGCTGAAACAGGAAAAAGGGATGCAACCCACCCCAAATCCCAATTAGTCTCACATCTCTTGACGGATAAATAATCAGATCAGAAATCTTGGATTGGGCATCCCTGTACCCCCAACGTACCAAACGGGCAAATCCACGGTGACCGCAAGGTGCAACTGAAAAATGAAATTCAGGATGAACTAGTGAGTAAAAAAACAGTAGTTTGTGCCGTCCTTGACAAAGAAGGAGCTTTTACAACACCACACGAAGCTGTCGAAATAGCAGTAGAAGACAGAGAAGTAGACAACACGATCACTAGATGCATGTCGCAAATGCTGTCTACCAGATTAGCACAGTCAAAAATATAAGCAGAGGTTGTCCACAAAGGGGAGTGGCCTTCCCTTTTATGTGGAGCATAATAGCCGATCGATTTCTCTGCGGTTGGACAAATTCGAGATTATTATCTATCATATAGTTTAGAGAGGTCCAGACTACAATAAAGAATGGCGGCAATTTATATGATTTAGCGTCAACCCCACCAAGACTACCCTAGTTGCCTCTACAAGGAAAAGAAACATTAACCTCAAAGCCATCGAATAAGGCGGGAAAGTTATTGAATGGAAACCAGAGGTCAAATATCTGGGACCAATAATAGGTAATAAACTCATCTGGAATAAGACCGGAAAGGAAGTAACTACCAAAGCCACGAAAGCTCTTGTGGAGTGAAGAAACTTTGAGGGAAAGAAGTGGTGATGTAACCCAAAGATCCTGCAGTGGATGTTCACGTCTATAGTGAGACCGACCATCACTGGTATGGGGCATCAGAACTAAGCTAGCCAGTACGAGGGTAAATATATGGGAAATCCAAAGACTAGCATGTGTATGCGTAACAGGTGCCACAAGAACATGCTTAATGGCCGCTATGGAAGTAATCTTAAGCCTTACCATATATAGTAGTGGAGAGTATATCGATAATGACAACATACTTAAAGACCAGAGAGAGAACCAAGTACCGCGAAGAATGAAAAAAAATTGTCTATTATAGATCAAGGTAAATCACATGTGAACCACAGATGAATAAAATAAAAATAATTGAATTTGAATTTGATATCTGAGCAACCCAGATATGAGGTGATCCAATCTACACAATGAAACTTAATGGATGCTACCACAGATATCAGTTACATCGTATTCACTTCATCACTACCGAACCTGTTTTTTGAATAGACTGGATTCAGGTAACGGTTGTCTGATTGGGAAAATTCAGCTGTAAAACCAATTCAAAAATGTTTTTTTTAACATCAAAAACATTTACAAATAAATAATTGTATTCTTGTTTAATATATGTTATAAGCTATTTTCATTATATGAACTATCTTATTATATTATATAGATAAGGTATTTTATTTTTTTTTCAGCCCATAAAGTTCTAAAAATTCAGTTTTTATTACACTTGCCGTCTAAAGAAAATCAAGAACTATACTATAGGCTAGTAAAGAAGTAGTATTAACTACGTAACATGTTTGAAAAATTGTACATTCGTACAATGTATCTAACATTTCTCTGAACTTGCGTATGTGGGGAATGAAAAAACTTTCAGTGTTTTTTATTCCACATGGGACATTTTATAGTGTCGATGAACATTTGACCAATTCGATAGGTAGTTCAGGAAACAATTCAATCATGCCATACTCTCAGCGCCACATCAATCATTCTGGATGACCCATTTTGTTTTATTGCTAGCAATTAATCATTAATCACATAAAAAGAAATTCGACACCAGCAGCGGTTTGTCAACAAGCACTTAGGAGAGATGCGGCTTCACGGGTTTGTCAATAATTGATGGTCACTTACAAATTCGAAAATGATGATAACAATTTTATCATTCAATTAGAGGTAACGTTCTAATAGTCGAAAGAAATATTATGCTAAAAATAACAAAGAAACAAAAATTATTCAATGTTTACCATTCTTCCTCATTGATGTTATAAAATTATGACATAGGTGCGTTTCGCCAACACATTGGCGTCCTCAGTCACTAAACATAACACACAACAATTCAAGAGGTCAATCACATATGATGTATGTCATTTATGTTGTTTTCTACGAAGCTCTTATTTTTTCAGTTGCCTGTCCATGAATTAATTTATCGTTATACTGTTAATCCGTTTCATATTGGTTATATTTCAATGTAATTTTAGTGCCTCAGTGGTATTACTGACCACCTTTCATTCTTAAAATAATACGAACGTTGAACCGACACCATCAGCACTATTTTCTTAATCATTTAAGATTATGTTTGCATTTATTACTCTCAGTACCTACCGTAGTAGGTGTGTTGAAAAAATATTCACAGTGCAGAATCCAACAAACAGCTTCCAAGACGACTTGAGTTCACACAGACATACGAATTACCGAAATAATCTTTCACCTGCAGTATTCTCGTTAGACTCACATTGTTCTCCAGCTTTTATGAAGCATATCATTATCTACGGATACAAAGGCGGCTTACACCTTCGTTATGACGAGGTACATATTGAATTTCATTTATATGGAGGCTACGAATAGTACGTTCAGAATAAAAACCAAGGGGCTCGAAACAGTAATCTGTTGATTTCATAGACTACTGGATGTCTTTGTAAATAATGTTGGTGAAGGTATAAGTTTTTGGATATTTGTGAAATTGAAGCTGTGTTATTTGATCTGGCACATCGATACACATCAAGATACAAGCTGACTAAAATATTGCTGATATCGCATTGGGAATACCACAGGGCTCAGTACTCGGACCAATCTTATTTGTGCTCTATATCAACGATATTATCCAAACGAATATCATATCAGACGATACAATATTCCTTTAGCATGATAAAATAGGACAACATCGTCTTGACAAAATTGGAAAAGAGTAAGTGTCTACATAGACCGGTAACTGTATGTTTACTTACCCAAAAGAATTCTTGCATGCCTGCCGCCATTCTAATTTGGGAATTATTCTGACTTTTGCAGAATGAACACCCTCCCAGCAGAAGAGCTCATATCCCAGTTCAAGATTGCATAGCAAGTGACAGACAATTGTGGCATGATACAAATTCAACAGAACTTCCTTTTCACAATGATTTGACATAAATCTCAAAGCGTAATAGTTCTCTTTCAGTTTAACACATAGTGAATGAGTATGAGGACTCCAAGTAAGTTTATAATCTAGAGTTAGACACAGCATTTTCGTTACTGAGTTGAATGTTATCTCTAGTTGTCTGTCTTCATGGATTTTGAAAGTCTTGGTGGTGTTGTGCATTGTGAATTTTACAAATGCTGAAGTTTTGCTGATATTGAGTGGTGAATGTTTTTATCAGCCCATGTCATTACTTTTTCATATATGGTTTCTGTTGTTTCTGCAAGTGTTACTGCATTGTGATTAGTGACAAAAAATTTGGTATCATCAGCATATGCAACTATATGCACCTTCGATATTTATTTTCAATAACTGAAGATGAGCTGAGTAGACTAGGGCAAAAAATATAAAACAAGCAGACATGTAGTCTTGAATCAATTGCTAGCATCATGGGCTACATTATAAATAAATAACATCTGTATTTGGCATTTTTTTCCCATTAATGAAAGTAGCTTTAGTGAGGCGATAGTGATTGATTTAGAAAGTACCGGTCCATAAGTGTTTTATCCTCTTTTTCATTTAGTGTCTTTGTACCCTTTCTTTTGAAACTAGAATTTCTTGGATATGTAATACTCAACCTAAAGCTGTTGGTGGATGGATTTATCTTGAGCTCTCACCAAACCCAGACAAAGAAAACAACCACTTGAATGTCGCCCGCCCTACGAATTAATTTTATATTATTTAAATGGCTGTTCATGATGTTAGGTTATATTTTGCTGGTCATTAGTGTGATCTATCCTTTGAATACAATACCTGGAACTATCTTTCCTTCCTCTGGCTGCTTGTAGTTGCACTGCACTGACTCTATCTCAGGGTGAAGCCCTTGAAACCACTTATTTCATCAATACTTGAAGTGTTTTCGAAATAAATAGAAGGTAAATTTCTGTCGCCACGCCGATTTTGGGTTATTGGTGTTGTTAAAACCGAGCTGAATGAATGCAGGTGGCTAGGGGATACTAGTTATCTGGTTTTCAAGGCTTAACTGGCTCTTTTTGTCTCCCAGGTGCCCAAAAAGGCTTAGAACCGGCCGTCTGCACTAGGAGACGGTCTTTCGGTTAGAATATATCTGTAGAAGGTAGTTAGACTTTTAAAATAATAAGCCCTGAATAAAATTTACAGATTTAATGGATAAAATAAAATAATGGTAATTATCCGACAAGGCATATCATAAACGTGTAAAACCAATAAAATGATTCAATTTGTTAAGTGATATAAATCCTTATGTAGATTTCATCGAAAGAGTTCATACACTCCGTAATAATTGTAAATATGCAAAAATATTATCAGTTTGTCGAATAAAATAGTCACCCTTTCATAGAGATAATAAAATAAAAGCTTGCTTTACTGGTAAGACGGTCTATAAGCAGGCAACTCACCAACATGATAATTCTAATTGTGTTTATCCATCAGATCTCTCTCCTACTTGGAATCAGAACTCGCAAATTCGTTCTTGTTAGCCCTAGATGCACTTTAGAAACCCACTTCGACGATTCAACTTAATACCCGGTATTCTCACTTAAACTTTCCTCGCGTTGAAATAGACCAGTCACGTCCACAATTTATAACGACACTTTTATCTTTATCATTATTATTTCTGAACAAACAAAATTGTCTCGTCCTCGAATTTTATATAGAACTTAAAAACGGTTATATGAATTGAAAAAAAAAAACAATAAAAAACTCGTCGGCCCACAGAATATTACACTCGATTACTGTACCCCCTCGTGGGGGTGGTACCGAGACCAGCCTCCTATCTGGCCGTCTGTACTCTACCCGAACCCGAATAAATCCCACATGATCAGCAAAATCCGTGTTGTTGCTCGTGACCCCAGACATCAGAGTGATCGTTGATTATTAGCAATATTTGATATTGTTTAGTCTATATGAGACGGGAGGTATGAACTCCAACAATTCCGATTCTGTCAGCACTGCAGCATTTAAGGCCAGTTTCACAGGTTCCAGTTCAATTAACTAATGGTTAGAATGTGAACCTATCAACGCCATTGAAAGAATGTCATACACCGTCTAAACTTTCAGTTAGTTATCTGAAGGTTAACTGGGACCTGTGAAACTGGCCCTTAATCGTTAAAATAAAGTATAATTAAGTTTTACTTATACTAAGGACCGTCGTATACAGGGTACACCGAAAATACATAACAGTGCCAACTGTCACAGATCTATTATCAAACTCTGCACGTTTTTACACTTTTTTCACTTAACTCACTAAAACATGTTATTTAACATTCGACCCTGGTCGAATAAATATCCACCAATTCCCAACTCTCAGCTTCCAATATATTACAACACTCCCACCGCGATATAATCAGCTAATAACCACATTATTTCGGAGAGCAATGTTCACCTTGCGAGTTCGAGACATTATCGTGACTTTAGGGTTAATTATACCACATCACGCAACCTCATTGTCAAATCACTGGAAAGTTCCCAATGTCTCAAAGTCTTAAAACTGCCGGAGGTCCTCCGACATTATGATAATATCAAAACGAGCGACTGTTTCAAAGTAATATTACAGCATTTATGGAACTTCACAAAAAACTCTTTGAATGCATGTAATCAGTTTGCAGAACTAGCACTCTCATATTGTCTACTTGAAGGAGTTTCATCTGATATAGTGTTAAGAAGGCGGATGGAAATTATATAGACGAATTGTTTTCTATTTGATGAGTGCTGAGAAATTGAAGTAGCACGAACCTGCGATGTTCAAAGAATATTGCAATAAATATAAAGTGATGTTCGAAAGTAGCAAGCTCTGAATAGATGCTTGGTTTTCCGGATCGGTAACACCACTGGTGATACCTGGTGACGTAGGTGAATCCATGTTTTTTTAAAACATACGTTTGTTAGCTGACCACTCGATTTCAAGTCAATAATTTGGTTACCAATATACCAACAAGTGTTCAAAAAGACTAAAAATCGTGATTAGATCATATCTTTATTAATGCCAAAAATAACATTTATGATTTACTTTTACCCATTTAATTACAGTAGCTACTTCTATGACAATTCATTATACCACTATATTACCTACTGATAATATTGAATACAAAAAAAAGCACCGTGATACTGAAAAATATTTTGAGATAATTGACAGTAATAAGTTGGCAGGGTCGATCAACAATATTGATTGGGATGAAAACTTCGAGCAGTAACATGATCTCGATACTATAACAAAAATACGTAAAACTGTAAAATAATCAAAAAATATGTCAGAATGAAAACTAGAGAAAGAAAACGAAAAAAATGGATAACCAAATCTCTGATCACCACCGTTAGTGAAAAAATGATCTATACCACAAGTGGCGAAATACTCCAATAACGATAAATTGAAAAATGATAATCTACCATTGAAAAATTATCATTTAATATTGAAAAATTAAGTTGAGTATTTTATAAAATAAGCAAAAACCAAATATTACAAAAAAACGAGAGGAAAATGAAAATGATATGTCTAAAAAACTTGGAAATGAAATAATAAAAGTCCGTGAACAAATTAAAATTAATAATATTGAGAACGAAAATGGTGATTTGGTAAATGACTACAAAGAAATAATAAATATATTTAATACATTTTTTGAGAATGTGGGAACCACACGTGTCACTCAAAAATCGACAGAAATCCAAACCATTTTTCTAGGAAGAAAATTTCGCTAAATTTTGGTTCCATTAGCTGCATTATCTGGTTTATTTGATATAGAATTGAAGGAGTTCTTTTCTCGGAATGATTGAGATGTTAGCGCCAGTAGCTATCTAACAATCAATTTTCGTACCTGGATTATGGATGAATAGACGATATTTGCTTCAGTGGCCAAAGACGTTCCTTGTCATTTACAAATGGCCATGTCGTTTTTCGAAAACTCGATATCGAAATTAAGTACAAGGATGAATACACTTCAGAGCCTTTTTACCATATTTATCATGGTAAAAACAAAATAGGATTCGAGAAGATGAATTTCCTATGGAATTTGACTCATATTTTAATCTAGATCAACTTCTTCCTCGAGATCCTGCTCTATAATCCACATCTTTATTGAAATCCTCAAGCAAATTCTCCATTTTATTTTCCATCAACACGTTCGAAACGTTTTCAGCACTTTTCAGAGCAGAAATGTAATCTGAGGAAGATAAACATCGAACCAAACTATCTGCCATGTTGATCAGTTCCTCATCGGTCAATTCAGTTTGAAAGGCTCTCATGATTGGCTCCACAGTGGTTTGTAAATTTTTTATTGGCCATGCCAAAATGTTGTTATTTCTCGTCATTTGCCAAGAAGCTAGCTCAATCATTTCTCTATAAATTTGAATTGTTTTTCATCACCTAATTGACATTCGACAAAACTTTTTGTGATTTTCTCTTCATCAAAAACTTGATAAATTTTGAAGTTGTAATTTCAAAATCAATATTTTCTGTTGTTATCGAAAGTACTTTTCCAATTTTGATTTTTCCAGAAATTATACCATTGATTTCGATGAAAGATTCAACTGCGCGAAACCATGGTTCTGACTCATGTCTCCAAAAGGGGGACAAGGAAATTGATTCGGCCTGTTTGATTTCTTTTCCACTGTCTTCCTTGTGTCTTTATAGTGGGCGGTCAGAATTTTCGGTCCCTTGAGATGCTTCTGAATTGACACCTAGAAAAAATTCTCTATGATCTATGTTTGAGCTTTTGGATGCGAATGTCCCAGGGCTACATGTAGCTCTTTGAACTTTTTTTTTGGATTGTTAGATTGGATATACTTACTCTGAAACCTCCTCGATATTTCTGTCTCAAGAATCAGTTTCAAATCATCCACGGTTACATGTGCGTTCACATTGAAGTAATAATAATATAATAATAATAATATTTATTTTACCAATAGCAAAAATACATAATGGTATTTTACAGAATCAGATGCCAGACTGGCAAAATAAATAGTAGAAACCCACAAAGGCTGGGCCTGTACGTGGGTATTAGTTATTCATATAGGTAATAATAGGATAATACTAACAGTATGTAATAAGTTAAATACTCAACAAATCATGACGTGCATCAGCGAAGGTGGGCTTCGCATAATTATTCACAAATAATCAAGAACCACAAAGTCAAAGACTGTCCGAGGTACGAGTTTATGTGAATTAATTATTTCTATATCCTATAACGACATTTTTAGAGAATATAAAAAGAATTCAGTTGAAATTGTCGAGGTGATGACATTGTACAGTTATGAGATTTGTTAGATAATAATAGTAATTTAGCAACAATAATAATAAAATAATAATAGTAGAAGATTGATTTACGAGTAATGAAGCATGTGTCTGACTGTAACGAATATTTACCCTCTTCCATTTCTCAACTTATTATCAACTTTTTAGTTCTATTAAATTTCTAACCTTCTTTCTGTCATTTGACAATAAGAATTTCTTCAAGGCATTTTTGAATTTATAGGGGGAGGTGTTCGTTCGAATATCATGGGGTATAAAATTATATACTCTTGGAGCTAGAAACGTGTGACATTTTTGTCCAACAGTTTTAATTGATGCTGGAATGATGAGGTCATTGTTGGTGTTACTTCGAGTTTGGTACTGGTGTGATATGTGAGCGAATTCATGTTTTCTTTTAAAGTATAACAATGCAATTTTGTTGAAGTATAATTGTCGCGTGTCCAACACTCCTATTTCATTGTATAGGAGATCGCTGGAGTAGTACTTATCCTTTCTGTAAATTATTTTCAGAATGAGTTTTTGTATTACTTCCAGCTTATCTAGGTGAGTATTTGTGACTCCTCCCCATCCTATGATACCATACGAGATACGCGATTCAACAAGCGCATGGTAGATCATTTTTAGGTGGACTAAATCTAGCACTTTTGCAAGGTATTTGAACCTATGTATCATTGTCCTAATGGTGTTATTAACTTTTTTGATATGACAATCCCAACGCAAGTGATTATCAATAGTAATGCCTAAGTATTTGGCCTCGTTTGTCGACTTGATTGTTACCTCATTTCCTTGGTTATTAATTTGGAGGTGAGTGAAATTCGGTAGATTATTTTTGTAATTGGCCAATGGAAGGAACATCGTTTTTTGTACATTTACAGTCAATAACTTACTGTTGAACCAGTCAAAAATCTTGCTAAGATCAGTTTCTACTATTTGTTTAAGGTTTTCCCATGAATTGGAGGAGTAGATAATTGCAGTATCATCGGCAAAGCTGTATATTTCCCCACTGGTGTTAATTTTCAACAAGTTATTGATGTAAATGATAAAAAGAATCGGACCCAAAACGGTTCCTTGTGGTACCCCACATTTAATGATCCTTTTTTCGCTATATTGATTGTTGATTTTAACAATTTGATTCCTATTTGTTAAATAACTCTGTAAGAGGCTAAATACTGTTCCCCTGAACCCCATGTCTCGTAGAGTTTCCAATAACTGTACGTGGTCAACCGTATCAAAGGCCTTGGCAAGATCAACAAATACACATAAAGATGGTTCACTTTTGTCCAAGGTGTCGTACATTTTTGTTGTGACAGCGGATATTGCATCTTCGGTGGAACGACCTGATTGAAACCCGAATTGGTTTTTTGACAGCAAATTATATTTGTTCATGAAGGATTCGATACGTTTTTTTAGAATTTTTTCAAATACTTTCGCCAAATTATTTATGATTGATATGGGTCTGTAATTAGATGTGATTTTTTTGTTACCACTTTTGTGCAATGGTTTAATAATGGCAATTTTGAATTCAGGAGGACATACTCCATTTTCGAAAAGTTTGTTTATGAGGAATGTCAGTGGTGATGCTATTTCTGTAGAAATTTTTTTCAGTGTCTCAGTCGTGATACCATCGATACCTGGTGCCTTATTATTTTTTAATGTATTCATTGTATCAATTATTTCGTACTCATTAGTAGGTTGAAGAAAGCAAGACTGTTCGTTGATTTTTCTTCTTGGGGTGTTTGCTGGTTTGACAATTTTACTGGCAAGGTTTGGACCGACCTCCGTGAAGAACTCGACAAATGCTTCAGCTGTTTCAAAGTCATTTTCCGTTAGTCTATTGTCATGGTTCAGTATTTTGGTTATAATTTCCGGCCCTTGTTTACCTCCACACATATTACTAATAGTCTTCCATAGATTTTTCGCATTATTTTTATTCTTTTCTATTTGTTTTCTATTGAAGTCTTGTTTGGCTGCTCTCATGATATGTTTTAAGCGGTTTCGGTAAGAAATGAATTCTTCCTTCAGTTCCATGTTGTCTTTATTTTTTTTATGCAAAATATAAAGTTTATCTCTTTGAGATATCGATTTTATTATGCCATTAGTTATCCATTTTTTCTTTTTTATGAATTTACGTTTATGTTTTATGAATTTAGTGCTATTGTTGATAAGAGTAGTTAAGGTGTTAATGAAATAGTCGGTTGCAGCCGTAACATCATTGGCATTATATAGGATATTCCAATCAAAATTGGTCAGGTTAGTTTTGAGTTTTTTGTAATTGGTTATTCGTATTTCATGTACTGGCATATCATTTTTGTTTTCATTCAAGTTGATGTTCAAATTCATGAGCGTTGCCTTGTGGTCGGTCAGATGTGTTTCTAATACAAAGGTCTGACAGAATTTTTCAATATCAGGTGCTTCGGTTCGCAAAAATATGTGGTCTATGCAAGATTTAATTCTGGTGGCGGAATTTATAGTGGAAGTAAAGTTGAATTCACTAAGAACGTTTAAGTAATCTGACGTTGTTTTATCATCAAGAAATAGATTGATATTGATATCACCTACAATTATGTGGTCGTCACGTCTATTTCTCAGTTGACTGACATAGTTGTACAATTCAATATTGAATTCTGCATCATTGGTGGAAGGTGGTCTGTAGATGGCTGTCAATGTCATATTTTTTTCCAATGCAGTCAGTCTTACTTCTATGGCTTTACATTCGCCGATTTTAATGATGTTGGTAACATAGTTTATTGACTTTTCAAGATACACAATGACCCCATCATTCTGGTTTATGTCCCCGTCGCTGTAGATCAAATTATAATCCACCATATTGAAAAACTGTAAGTCATGGACCCTCCATGTTTCAGTTAACACAATACATTCGAATGGGTTTTCGAATTGGCTGAGTACAACCTCCAACTGATCAAAATTCTTTGATATGCTACGAATGTTCTGATGAAAAATTTTAAAGGGAAGTACTTTGTCCTTATTTGAGATATGGTAGTCGCAAGGATGACCTATCACCTTGGTGGGAAAATCATGATGATTAACATCTCGGATGAAGGGGTCCATGCTCAATTTTTGTAGAAGAAATAGGAAGAAGTAAATAAATATTACTTTGGACTCACCCCATTCTCCAGGTTTTTTTTAAATTTTTGTTGGTGGATAAATTAATTATAATTATAACATACAAATATACACACTCGCACACATACACATGTATTTATCTGTATTTGGTTGTTTGCGGGCTGAAGAAGTAGTTACTTGGTTACTTCTGGCTTTTTTTTTCTTGCGACCTGGTACTGACAAATCTTTGTTGGGTAGACGTAGCAGAAGGTCTTCTGGTTTTCTGTATCAGTTTAGCTTCCGACTGCAATTCACTAGTAGGAGTTGACGGGGTACTCTTCGGCTTCTGTTCGTTTTCAGTTTTGGATTCAAGGGCTAGTAGATCAGAAATTTCATACACATCTGCGTTCACATGTAGCTTATTATTTTTTATAAAACATATGTTGGTTTCTTCTAGTCTGGCTTTCAAGAGATACTTCCTGAGTAGTTTACTTTCCTCTCTTTGTTTAGGTGTTTGATCTGGGACGATACTGATATTTTTACCTTTGAGGAGTTGTTTTTTTTGTAGTACTTCTTTTTTTGCAATAAATGTGCTGAATTCAACTTTCAGAGGACTGGTATCTTCGTTCCCAAGGAAGTAAAAATCGTTGATATCCTTTGAAGTTAGTGAGACGAGGCACGCTGCATTTATTTTTTGGCATATAGTGTCACAGGAAGGCGCCTCGCTCTTTTTGCTCAGTCCGAAAATGATCACGTTGTTTTTTTTGTCAGCCTTCTTCAATTCCTCTATTTCTCCTCTGAGTTCTTGGTTTTCCTTTTCGAGTTGGGATACTCTATTTTTTATTTCTTCTTGACTAAGTAGTAGTCTAGCTTCACTTGCTTCAATGGAATTCTTTATTTCACTTCTATTTCTCAGTACTGCATCTAATATTTGCTTAATTGTTAAATTCGTTTCAGTCATTTTACGGAAACAAGAAATGACCGTGTGTGATCTGCTTTATAGTGGATGTTTCTTATAATGATAAGAGAATTGGGCTGAACGTTTTTTCTCCTGGTCTGTTCCGTGTGATTAGGTTAGCTGGCACAGAATAAATGCTTGAATATTTACGTATTTGTTACGTTCAATCAGGATATTTATTGTAGTTTTGTTCGATTACACTAGATTGTCTTGCTGTGCTCAATTTAAAAATTTTCCAATTCGTTCGTACCACTTTAATTCAGTATAATGTTAGAGCGATCGACTTTGGGTTTATTACACTAAGGCGGCAACTACACTATCTTCTTCAGGATCTTCACTAAGTGATCTTTGTTGACATTCTGAAGCAATTTCATCACGTTGGGGTTACCAATTATAGTATTACTACTGTAATATAGTACTGATATTCTCAAAATGGTATATGGAATGAACAGAATTAATCACTTCTTACAAATTGAATACGTGACAACAACCTTCCCTCTTATCATTAATACTTGGTGTCTAAAATAACCAAATCACATTCCCGAACCACAGGAGATCTTGGTAATGGATCATATATGATACTACCACAAAATATCATTCGGGATTCTCATTGATTTTTCAAAGGACAGCTCTTTGTCAAAGTTGATTACCGTTTAAAGAAAATCACGTGTCCTTGATTCCAATCAATTTCCAACATCAACAGTAGACACGTTTATAATTATATATACAAACTTTAATGACATAATATGTTTTAGCATCAATATAGAGTTATTGTTATTATAATAAATAGGTAAACTGGAAAATGTGATGAGCCATTTAAGTATTATGCATAAAATGACCAACCCCTATGACAACTGGAATGATCGAAGTATGGGATTAATTTTATCAATTAATACCCAAACCATTATAATAATGATTGGATTGCACAACTAGAACAATAGAATAATGCATCGCAAGTTGCACGTAAACGTATTTATTCGTCCATTATAATTATATAGTATGAGATCAATTGAGTCCAGTAAACTATTATCTGGAAACCTATCATTCGTTGTCAATCATTCGCAGAGAGTACCAGCGCTTCAACAACTATTCTGCAATTTATATTATGCATTGGGGATCTGATTGTCAATCACAGGTACAGTGATGAATCAGACAAATAGCCAGAAGCAAAAAAACTCTCTAAACGTAGTGTTTTATAGTTGTGTACACAAACATACTGTGGTGATTCAAGCAAAACTGAGAACATGTAGGTACACTATCAGAGTTGAAGTGAAAATGAACTTGCTGAGGCTGAAAATCGCCAAACAAATTTTATATTGCATATAAATGAAAATAAAAAGAGTCAACCGGCTGAATGTGAGAACAGAGCTGGTCAGTCAGCTCCAATGAACGTACAAAAAATTAATAATGTGAAATTCGTTTACCATACTTCAAACTTCTGTTATGGTAATGATCGTTATAGTAACCATACCATGTTGGTTTATAATAATAAGATATGCAAATATTTTTTATATAATAAATAACTTTGCCAAATTATTAGAAAAATGTTTGAAAAACAGATTAACCAACTTTTTAAGTACGAATAACTTATTATCTGAAAATCAATTTGGTTTTATGGAAGGGAAAAGTACAACAGATGCAATATACAATCTTACGTCAGAAATAACACATAATCTTAACAATAACAGAAAATCAATAGTAGTTTTCATAGACCTTGCGAAGGCCTTCGATACAGTACCCCATGGAAAACTTATAGATGTATTAAACCACTATGGAGTGAGAGGTACTGTATTGGAACTTTTCGAGGATTACCTTTCAGATAGAGACCAATTCCTAAGAATTAATGACACTATCAGTTTACCACAAAAAATTAAGATCGGGGTGCCACGAGGTACAATACTAGGGCCAATTCTCTTCCTAACGTATATAAACTCCCTACTTAATATTAATATCGAAGGAAAAATAATATCATATGCAGATGATACAGCTGTTATATTCTCTGGTGAAAACTGGGAAGAAATCAAAAAACATGTTAAAAACGGTATGAAAGAGGTGAAAAACTGGCTTCAAACTTTCAAGTTATCACTGAATAAAACAAAGACAAATTACATAGCTTTCTCATTAACACATGCCAACAGACCAATTTATAAAAAAATATTAGTAGAAGAAAACACGCATTTTGAAATAACTTCAGTATCTAAGACTAAATACTTAGGGGTGATAATTGATCAAAATCTCAAATGGACAGACCACGTAGAGTATCTGACAGGTAAAATTCGGAAATTAATTAGAAAGTTTTACATTCTTCGAGAGTTTTTGAGCACTAAACTAATAATAACAGTCTATAAAACATTGGTAGAGTCACTTATTAGGTATGGTATAATAATTTGGGGAGGAACATACAAAAGTAACATAAAACCAATACAAATAATACAAAATTATATATTAAAGGTGATTTTCAACAAAAACAGATTGTATCACACCCGATTATTATACAATGAGAATATATGTGATGTGAGTTGTCTTTATATCCTATTTTCCTGTTATTATTTTCATAAATCAGATAAATTAAAAAAAATCGTCGATCATCAATATCAAACCAGATCAAACAGCACAAACTATTAAAAATTCCACGAAGCAATAAAACTATGAACTTAAAATTTATTAACTACCTAGCACCTAAATTTTATAATCTATCACCTGTTGATATCAGAAATATAAGTAAATTGAATTTATTTAAGAAACAATGTAGAACATATGTTGTCGGAACCTTGGAAACATTTAAAAACATTCTTATTTAATACTTTGTAACAAATTGTGATAAAAAGTAATGCAACTTATCAATTCTTGAATACTGTCAAATACTGCATGTTATATCATATTACATATTTTATATTTTAGTTATTTCAGTTATTTTAGTAACTTTAGTTAAATAGTGCTATCATGTTATCGATACAAAACTAGGCACATACAGAAGCTTCAGCTTCTAGGTGCCTTCAAATAGGTTATATATGTATATGTATTGCAAGCTCAGTTAAGTTAAGTTAAGTTATTTCAGTTAAATAAGTTTATTATATACATCTTAGCTTGTTCACACACCCACACATTATTGTACGTAGTTAAATAAATATAATAAAATTTTATATAATTTCTACTGCATGTTAGTAGGTGATATTGAGTTATTTTGAAATATACATGTGATTTAAATATAATATAACAGGGCTATTCAAAAGATATGTATGGAAGAAAATCCGAGAATCGATTTTTTATGGAAATCTGTAATTGAATATTTTCTCGATGAATTTCTATGATACTTCCATATTACCTTTACTTTGAGTTTGTAGGTCGGATGTAGAAGTTTTGTCAACTTGCTAGATCAGTTTTTTTCCCGACAATATGATTAAACGTCTGTCATTATTTTCTCCATATACGGGTGTCCCGTGAAGACCACTTAAACTGAAGGAGAATGTAGATCAAATGGTGCTCTACCTGTTATGAAAAAATCCCCCGTATGAAAGTCTCACCGTTTTCGAAATATTTAATTTTTATAAAAATTATGAATTTTTGCCTCTCTTATTAGTTTTTTTGTGGTGTTGGTACAATTTTACACTTTTCTAATTCATTTACTAGGTAAAATATTGTTGAATAATTATTCTAACTTCTACGTTACAAAAATTCTCCGAACATTTCAGAGGGGGGCTGTGATAAATGTTTCTATTAGAAGTTTCGGGAGTAGATTTTTTTTCATGAAGTTTAGCCCATCGTAGTGAAAACAAAATGTACTAAACAACGATATACATGGAATGATGAATTGGTTTGGAGAGGGGGACATTGTAGTTGTGGATAGAGGGTATCTAGATTCGTTTCCGTTATAGCAAGAAATTGGTTTCAACTGTCTCATGCCTCCTCTTCTTGCGAGAAGACAGACTCAATTGAAAACTCGTGATGCGAATTTTGCACTATACAGGGTGTCAATTTGAAAACTTCCCACCCTTAATATCTTCCTTCCAGTAAACAATATGAGTAATCGAAAAAACAGGTCAATTTTATTGTCAAGGGGGACACTTTCACGGACTATTTGTAGCCCTCGTGGTTCAACCCCCTAGGAGGGGTAGATGTTACCCTTAGAATTTTAAATGGGAAGGGGGGTCAAGTGGCACATCATTTTGATGGGCGTTCAATTCTTGTTCCAATGGTACCCTGACTTATTATTTTTTGATGAGCATTTTCCGAAAAATTGCGTTCTAAACTAACAGAAGTAATTATTAGAACGCCTATACTGCGATGCATGGTTTGGCCAGAACTGGTTAGAATATTAGGTGGTACCGTTCCAACCCTTTATTAGGGGTAACATTAGCCATTAGCTCCAAACACTTTACATAAAAAAAGTAGTCTAATAGTAAAACGTAGATGGTAGTAAAGTTGTGTTTATTAAATGCTGAATTTTTAAGTGTCATCGCAGAAATTGTACAGATAGCCTTCCTTTTTTGCTACTTCTGCTGTAAAAAGTTTCTGTTTTCCGGCAAAAAATTGGTTAGCAAATTTGAACTATGTGGTAGTATTGTGAATACCGTTGTACCTGTTGGGCTGTTTAGGAATTACTTTAATAAGTGTATAAAAGTGTAAAAATGGTTTACATTCTTCAAGACAGAATTGAAATGATTGTAATTTATGGAGAAGTTGGAAAGTGCGCACGAAGACATCCAAATTGTAATGTAAGTCACCGGTATGTGCTTGATTTGGTGAATAAGTTTTACGAAACTGGTTCAGTAACAAATAAAAAAAGAAATAACCCCAGAGTACTAAATGAAGCAGCTCAAATTGAAGTTTTGGGAACATTTGCTGCAGAGCCCACGAGCTCCTTACGATCAGTATCAGAACAGACGGGAATGTCACGCGAGACTATAAGAAAAGCATTGAAAATGCATAAATTTCATCCATATAAAATGCAGATTCTTCAAGAGCTCCACGAGGATGATTATGATAGAAGAATAGAGTTTTGTGAAATCATGTCTCATCGAGTCAGTACCATCCCTAATCTTCTGTTAAACATCTGTTTCAGCGATGAGTGTTCATTTTTTCTGAATGGCAATGTTAATAGACAAAATTGTCGCTATTGGAGTGACGAAAACCCACATATTTTTCGGGAAGGGCATACACAACACCCACAAAAAGTTAATGTTTGGGCTGGTATTCTTGGAAATGTCATTCTTGGTCCATTATTTCTGGAAGAAAACTTGACTGGCAATCTGTACCTTGATATGCTTGAAGAGACTATCGATCCTCTTATAACTCACGAGCTAGAAACTCAAATTGATGCAGAAGGTAATGAACTTTTGCAGGAGGATCTGTTACATTACCAGCAGGACGGTGCTCCACCTCATTATTTTCTTCCCGTCCGACAGTGGTTAAACGAGAGATTTCCGGCAGTTGAATGGCCTCCGAGATCACCGGATTTAACACCCTTAGATTTCTTTCTTTGGGGGCATCTTAAATCCGTTGTTTATAAAACACAACCTTCTGATATTGACGAACTTAAAAGACGAATTACAGCAGCATGCCGGTCAATTCCTAGTGAAGTTTTTCGTAATGTTAGAGGGGAGTTCGAAAACAGACTGTATTACTGTTTAGAGCAAAATGGACAACATTTCGAACAGCTAATGAGATAAGCGTAAGTAGATTTTATGTTGGAAATGTCTTTCTCGCAAATTAAATTTTATTGTGTAGAAGGAAAATAACCACCAAATAAAAAATCCCATGCGTAATAAATTTATTCCTGTCATTCAAGGGTTGGAGCGGTGCCACCTACTCTTCTAACCATTTTTATTAAAGGGAGTCAATACAATAATGCATCTCAGTATAGGCGTTCTAATAATTACTTCTGTTAGTTTAGAACGCAATTTTTCGGAAAATGCTCATCACAAAATAATAAGTCAGGGTACCATTGGAACAAGAATTGAACGCCCATCAAAATGATGTGCCACTTGACCCCCCTTCCCATTTAATATTCTAAGGGTAACATCTACCCCTCCTAGGGGGTTGAACCACGAGGGCTACAAATAGTCCGTGAAAGTGTCCCCCTTGACAATAAAATTGACCTGTTTTTTCAATTACTCATATTGTTTACTGGAAGGAAGATATTAAGGGTGGGAAGTTTTCAAATTGACACCCTGTATATTACAACTAGACGATGGATAGTTGAATCATGTAATGGTCATAAGTCAATATTCAAATTCTTGAGATATGTAATTTCGATACACCATGCTGCTAATATAAAGGAATATTATCAAATAGCTGAAGCTCTAATAAATAAATTCCATCCCCCAATAACCAGGCCCTGGTCCATTACAAAGAGCGCAGGAAATATTAGATCAATTAGAAGAAGTTAATGTCATGCAAACAAGAGTTCAAGCTGAAAACCTACATTTAGGGAATGGTCATTGTTGTTGCACGCACCTGAATTTCCTCGTTTGGATTTACATTATTTGAAACAGCTGACGAGAATGTATCATGTTAACTTTGCAGAAAGTTATATTCACGACAAACTTCAAAGAGAAGAAACAATAATATTCTTCAATTCGATGAAATGGTGGAGGAGCCGAACATTCATGTAAATATATGTAAATATATGTTGTGGATAGCTTCCACTGTTGAAGATGATATTGAAAATCAACCTTTGGAAATTCACTATTATTGTACTTGTAAGTCGGGAGCTAAAACTTTAGGTACATGTGTTCATGTTGCCAGTGTTTTATGGTTTTTGGGTTATGCCAGATACGAACAGAATGTGAAATATCCATCTACTCATATCCTAAATGAAATGACTGATGCAGCTGATTCAGTTACTTTCGACATGTTTATGTTTATTGTTTTTTCCGATATCAAGATTAGCTTGTATTTATTTTATTTGTCTTCATGTAAATGGCGATCATGGTATAACATAAAAAACATCGAAAATACCGATATACTTATATGAAGAAAATAATTATAGGCTTGTCATCATATTGTTAGGATAAAAAAACTGATCACAGCAAGTTGACAAAACTTCTACATTCGACCAACATATTCAAAGTGAAGATAAGATGAAAGCATCACAAAAATTCACCTATGAAATATTTAATTGTTTTTGTTAAAATTGTTACAGGGAGATTTCCAAATAAGAGTCGATTCTCGGATTTTCTTCCATAAATTTCTTTTGAATAGCGCTGTTTATCATAAATAAATTATATATATTTCAAATTGACTCATTGTCACCTACTAAGATACAGTACAGTACAGTGTTATTCTTGAACACAAAGCTAATAAAGCTTTCAGTGAAATCTCGGCATGGTTTTCTTCTAACCAGCTTTCCTTAAACAACACAAAAACACAGTATATGAGGTTCAGAACCCACCAGAAAACATGTGGTAATTTACAAATAACTACCGATAACGAGGACGTATCATGCCTTTTTCATATATCTTGTGTTGAATTTCTAGGTCTCCACATAGATTGCTGTCTAAATTGGAAAACACATTGCGACTCTCTAGTATCGAAACTTTACTCACTAAATTTTATGATGAAGAATCTAAAAATATTTCTAACCACAAAACAGTTGATAAATGTTTATTATGGTCGAGTTGATTCACGACTGTGGTACGGCATTGGTTTCTGGGGTTGGTCTTCAAACTCGGGCGATGTGTTCTTGGCTCAAAAGAGAATAATCAGGACGATTGTTGGTGTTAAAAGTAATGTCAGCTGCCAAAACATTTTCAAGGAACTGGATATTGAAACGCTCACAGGTTGAAACAAGTACACTTATTTTCAAAATTCGTGACCATTTCACGAAAAATTGTGGAATACACAATTTGAACACTAGAATGAAGGATAACTTCCAAGTACCTTCAACAAAGTCCGTCATTACATAAAAGTCACCAAATAACGTGGGTATTCTCATATTTAATAGACTACCTCCCGAAATAAAGTCTTGTTCTTCGGAAATACATTTCAAAAAAGGTCTGAAGGATTTGCTTGTCTGTCAGAGTTATTATTCAATGAAACAATTTTTGTGAATAGGCGTTTAGTCAATATTGTAACATTATTAGGTTAAGATCTAGGTTAAGCTTTTTTCTTATATGACGATCATATACAGTTGTTATTGTCTTAATGGAGAATAAATAGTAAAAAAAACAAAATATATAAAATTTCATTAAATAAATGATACAGGGGCGATCAACTTTCTGACTCGCCCTGTAAAAAATGTTCGCATATCTTATAATAATAAACCAACCAAAAGCAAATTCAACCAGATATTGAAATTCCTGAAAGTTGAATTATTATTCAAATCAACGTACCGTTTTTTTAATTTTTTAGTTTCCCTGTGGCAAATGATACTTTCTCTCATGAGTGACTGATATTCAGTATTATTAGAATACTATCATAGAAAAAAATCTAGATACATTGAAGGAAATAAGAAATAAGTGTTTTTTAAAAAATGGCTATTGTTCAACTTCAAAACCCTGTATCTCTGAAACTGGTAATAGGATTGAGTTGGGCCCACTGACACTATTGTTCAGGAAATCGTCAACTACAGTATACTAAAAATTCATGAAATTTTATCCAAGCCCATTTCTCTATAAGCCGGCTGCCTAGTCCTTTCCTCCTCTTATTTGATTTTTTTTTTATTTGAAAAATGTCTGATAGTCTTTTAGATATTTTTTCTACATTCATGCAAAATGCAAAACTTTATTGAACTATATTAAGTGGAAAAAGAAGTTCTTTATTGCACTAGTGCAATAAAGTTTTTATTGCACTCATCTGTCATTCTACTTCAACGTGCTGTCATCATGACAAACATAAACGTTTAAACCTACTACATATTTAGCAGATATTCTGTGAGATTGGCAATAGGTACTTCACTACGAAATATTCATATTGAAAATTGCACCAATTGTTCATTCACTTTCAACATTGAGGGTAAAAATAAAGTTTGAGTTAAATTGTTCGTAACGTATTAGTTCCTGTTTCAATGCAAATCGATATTAATAATAAAGTATTCAAGTTGCGCTTTTCATTTTCCTACACCTAGTGCCGCACCTCAATGAATCATTTTTTGCTTTTTGCATGAACGTAGAAAAAATGTTGTATGCAACTCGTGCAAAAATTGTTTATTGCACTCGACGTGTTGTCCAACTCGGCCTAACGGCCTCGTCGGACAATTTCACGTCGAGTGCAATAAACATTCACTTTTTGCACTTGTTGCATAAATAACTATGAAAAAACCAAACCCCATTTTGTTGTTTCAGTTAATTGTTACTAAGTTTTGCAATTTTTGCAAGCGGCACTTGAATTTATCATCTACACGCTATTCCGAATCGAATGACACATTGTTCATATTTTACGGAATCGTAGAAAAAAGTTTGACCCCAAAGGCACTAGTTGACCAGTCTACGATATTTCAAACGAGATATTCGACCAAAAACCCAAACGCCACCATAATTAATTGCCGGAGCTTCTATATTCCACAATCTACGTCAGAAATATTTTCGTCGTACAATATGAACAGGTTCACTATTTCGGAAAATCCCTTCGAAATCAACTCAGCTGTGATTAATAATCACGTAATATTCGCAGCTCTTCATAGCGGACACAAAAGAGCGCTCTAGGTTTGATCGTTCATGCGCCTAAACCTTGTACGAATGTATAAATATGACCACGTGGAGGAAAAGTTTGACGTTTTCATTGAGGGTGGACGAAAATAACTTCAAATATTGTTAGCATGAACCAAGGCACATTTTCCAAACAGGCCCGAAGAAAAGTAATTTTTGGTAATGGAAAACCCGTTTTACTAGTTTGGAATATAGGGTGGTATTAAAAAGAGTATTCACTTGTACTTGCAGTTAATGGTCCATGTTGTAGTTTTCACTTCAAAGAATTAAAACATTTGATCCACGCTATTAGCACCGGTTCTCCTTAATAACAAACTCAGCTAAGTGGAGGATTAGCTTAAGGTACACCTTCAGGTAAACCTAAAAGTACCGTTGAATCCTGGCCTGAACCTTATGAGAGTATTGGAAATGTTTGGCAACAGTGCTAAATTGATCACGTAACCAACGATTAGATGCAAAGTTTAAAAAAATATGCACATTGCACAAACGCTCTCAGTTCTGTCTAACATGAAAGGCTGCGGGAGTATGGCATGTGATTTGGAAAATGTGTCTCTACCGGAAAAACTAGCCACAATATCGGCAAGAGAGCTGCGTGCACACTAGCTAAAATTCGTATTTTATTAGCAACCCTAACCTAACCTAACCTGACTTACCCTAGTTAAACAGAAAAGTATCCATCAAAAACGTTTCACGACATAAATATGAGGTTAACAATTTTGGATGAATAAGAAAAATTAAAAAGACTCGCCATTCCATTTCTCCAGTACAAAGCAAGAGAATATTTTTTTTGTATAAGCGTTTTTTAGCCCCCTTCCCCCCTGTTACGATTCGACGTACAAATTTGAAAAAAAAACGTTCGGAGGGTTTCACTGATACTACTTTTTGATACAAAAAATATGGTGGTTGCTTGACAGGGGGCACAATGGCATGGGGGGTCAAGTGTTACATCGTTGAAAAGAGAATTCAATTTTCTTTACAACCATCTAATTTTTTTTATTTTCGTTAATATTTATTTTGCAATTGAAATTATAAATATAAAATGTAAATGCGTATCTGAAAACTACTCTTACCCCGATAAATTTGAACGGTTTGTTGTGGAGCAATGAAACCAATAACATTTTGAATGGTATTGGATACTACTTTTTGAGAGGAGAAACATTGCAATTACTCGACAGATGGCGCTGGGGGCACATCAACTCGAAAACATAAACATAAAAATCGAAATGAGGAAAATATTTGTCAACAAAATTCAAAAAATATTTAAATGGTTGTAAAGAGAATTGAATTCTCTTTCCAACCATGAGATACTTGCTATTAAAAATTTTGAATAGATGTGCCCCCCTTGCCCCCTGTCGAGCAATCACCCTATTTTTTGTTTCAAAAAGTAGTATTGGTGAAATTCTCCAAACAGATTTTTTTCATGTTCGTACGTAGAACCGTTCAAAAGTTAACAGGGGGGGGACCAAAAAAAAGCCGCACTGTATAAATAATACCTACCGATCTAGTGAGAACCAGAACTGATATTATCACAAATTTTAGTAATCATATCTAATATCTACAATATGTTCTTGTATTAGTGTTTGTGATTTTTCACCTACACATTCCATGTTGTACCTTTTGAATAAGAAATGTGTAAAATTTATCTACAATTATGTATTACATATATTGTGTATGAAAGTTACAAACCCGGAGAAAATTTCACCACAAACCAAATTAAACAATCATTTTAAAAAATATATTACAACCAGGTGCACTAATTTTCAACAATTGTATACACTGATAAATTGTGAAATGCTTTCGCGGCCATCGTCACTTACATGGTGGTTCTTCGGGTTGTAAGGCCGACGTATGTTTACAGAAGTTCTCGACGTTTCGCCAACACGAGTGGTTAGCATTTTCAAGAGATATTTTTTCAATGTTTCTTTTTTCTTAATTCGCTGTCAAAGCATTTGACATTTGAAAATGCTAACCACTCGTGTTGGCGAAACGTCGAGAACTTCTGTAAACATACGTCGGCCTTACAACCCGAAGAACCACCATGTAATTGTATACACTATTTACACATTTTTTTTTACTGGGAAAGAAAAAAATATTTACAGGGATTTCTTTCCGTATAATGGCACAATTTTCATCAGTGTACGTTTTCCAAGAAATTAGCCTGATCTTATTCTCAACAACTGTGTTCAGACAGAGCTATTGATTCTTTATTATCTAAAACAAGCCTCATGAATCCGTCGTCTTTTGAAGCTTTACAATCATCGAGCGGAGTGAAATGAATTGTATTTTTCACATTGCTCATTCAATTCGAGTATTCAAATAATGGAAAACAAACTAATCAATCCAGCGAAAAACAGAAACAAATGAATAGAATTCAGTGGAGAAAATTACTTTCTATAAATACTGCCATGATCGGAAAATCCCAAACAGTGTTTGTCCCAACCGAAAGGTTGCAGAGCTATTTACTGATGGAGATTGCTACTTATCTCTGGAGAATTTCCGAATCGATTGACCAACGATTAGGTTCCGGCTGCCACCTTCAAAATGAGTTTTCAATGAGACCTTATAAAATATCTATTCCGTTGCAACCAAGTTTGGATGTTGTGGAATTGACGCTTTTAATTTTCTCGTGATGAAAATATTCATTGGAAAACTCAGTTCCTACCAAAGGGCGTTAACATCGCATCATGATGATGTTTTTTTCAATAACACGTCATACAATACTAGACAAACATTAGTTATTTTATTTTTCACTTGTATAACATGTTTATTTTAAAAACGAACAGTCGTTGCCGACCGATGATCAACCCTCTACTCCCATATACACCTACTAAGTAGGCTTATTAAGGCATGTAACTGACAGAAAACAACTACTCCCCTGGCTAAGACCACGACGGGCATTGAATTAAATCTAACAGATACTTGTGCATCGTTCCTCAAAGCATCAGAGGACGCAATTGCAAGAGCCCTCTGTGACCAAACAGCAGAATTATGTTTTGATTTGGACAGGGTGTTCACCTGCAGACTTGTTTCGAGGTTGTTGCCTCTCATCAGTGCAAGGGTAGGTCAACACAGACAGCAGTGAAGCCATCTCTTCCCCGTCCAAACCATTACACACTTCGCTGCTTGGTCAACTCTGGTTCACGCGATAAAGCGGTTTCTAGGCCGCTCCACCTAGCGAGCAGAGAAAGAACACTCCGAATCTCCGGGTTAAGAGATTTATGTGAAGAAAAGAAAATTCTTTGAGAGATCGTTCAAAAACGAGCAGTCGTTGCCGACCGATGATGAACCCTTTACTCCCATATACACCTACTAAGTAGGCTTATTAATTGAGGCAAGTACCTGTCACTAGACTATCTCATTTTGGTGTAGAATTGCAATATTAACATAGTGTCAATCTTTCCAACATGGCCATAACGCCCGCTTATAATGCCCTTGTGTGTTTTTGTGTGTGGCAACCGTATCCAAGGTAAAATAAACATGAGTAAAACAGAATTCTTTGGGAGATCGTTTAAAAACGAACAGTCGTTGCCGACCGATGATGAACCCTCCGATTTCCAGATTTGTTATGGCCGAAAAAGCTAATGTCCATAAACTTTATTATCATAAAATATATATTTCAAACTTTAAATTTTACTTCAGTGCGTATCACTGAAGTCGACGGAAGTTATTATAATTTGTTTCGAAGAAAGAATTTGCCATGGGGGCAATAACTTAAAGAAAAATAAGTCAAAAACAAACTAAATAAGAAAAATATCAAATAAGATACTATATTTCGTCAGCTCAAGGCCAAAGAGTGTACTGATTTTAAAACGTATGCCCTCTAGGGTTTTGGTAGTTATAAATAAAATGATCAATGAAGAAGCAAAATTAGCGATATCCCGCGGAACATAACAATAATAATAATTATAATAAATTTTTTTCTTAAATACATGCACAAACACCTATAAGAATTTGTCAGAAACTAGTTGATTATAGTTGATTGTATAAAGAAATCACGTATGTTAATTATAGTTTAGCGGATGCCAAGCATATCAAACGATATTTCATCGAATAAAAATCAAACGGAAACCGATCGGCATACGTGTCGCGTTGGTCCAAAGAGTCACCATATGTCCTCAAATGTGTTGATAAAATAAATTATTATTATTTTCTTTTTTTTTTCTTTGGACTTGAAGGAGTTACATATTCCAATGAAAGGACTCCCAGATTCCAGACATAATTTGTTAGCTACTAAAAAATAACAATAAATTGTTATCTGATGCAAAAAAATTTCATTACCAAAATAAAATTATGAATTCAAACATATGTATATAAAATAACGAATTCAGATAATAATTATGAAATTAATGGGCTCAATATGAAATGTGGAAATTTCTTTCTTTATCCATTCATTGAATCTCCAGTTTTCCAGTTGGGCGGAAGAAATTTCAAACTTTCTTATGAAGAAAGTACTCTCCTACATTATCATACCCTTAACTTTCGTAATAAATCTTTCATTCTGCCTTGGGGTATTTCCAAATAATCTGAAAGGAGATGTCAGTGATTCAGATAATTATAGACCATTGACTGTTCCAACAGTATTTTCAATCCTTTTAGAATACGCCTATTTAAAGCGCCATAAATTCCACCTGGATCAATATAAGTTGATATCAGATAATCAACATGGATATTGTGGGAATAGAAGCACTACTTCGGCAACACATCGTTTCTATGACAAAAGTTTTAGACTAACCGAAGGCGGAAAGTAGCCAGTTGGATTCTTCTGCGATCTGAGAAAGGCCTTTGATTGCGTAAATCACCAACTTCTTGCTGACAAATCATAATGAAATGGTATTAATAATGTGGCCCTCAGTTGGATTGAAACATTACTGGACAATAGGCAGTGTGTCAATTAGAAAAACAGATGAGAATGATTTCCAGAAAGACGTGAAATCGTTGTAAATAAACACTTCGACTCGGGTATCTCAAGGATCTATTCTGGGTCCAATACTCTTCCTAATCTATATCAACACAAACGTCCACTGATGATGTTCATTTCACCTTTTATGCTCATGACTCGTCAGTGATAATTTCTGAAAAATCTGACACTATTCTTGAAAACAAAGCTAATAGAACTATCAGTGAAATCTCCAAATTGTTTTCGTACAACCAACTTTTAGTTGAACAACACAATAACACAGTATATGAGGTTTAGAGCTAACCAAAAACCAAGTGATATTTTACGAATAACTACTGATGAAAAAGAAGACCTTGTGTCATATTTCTAGGTCTCCACAAAGATTGCTGTCTAAATTGGAAAACACATTGCGATTCTCTAGTATCGAAACTCTACTCACTGAATTTTATGGTGAAGAATCTAAAAACAGTTCTAATCACAAAATAGTTGATTAATGTTTATTATGGTCAACTTGATTCACGATTGAGGTGCTGCATTGGTTTCTAGGTTGGTCTTCAAACTCGGGTGATGTGTTCTTGGCTCAAAAGAGAATAATCAGAATGATTGTTGGTGTTAAAAGTAATGTCAGCTGCCAAAACATTTTCAAGGGACTGGATATTGAATCGCTCACAGGTTGAAACAAGTACACATATTTTCAAAATTCGTGATTATTTCACGAAAAATTCTGGGATTCACAATTTGAACACGAGATTAAAAGATAACTTCCACGCCCCTTTAACAAAATCCGAGATTTCATATAAGTCACTAAATCACGTGGGCATTCTCACATTTAATAAATTACCTAACGAATTAAAGTGTTGTTCTACGGTAATACATTTAAAAAAAGTCTGAAAGATTTATTTTCAATGAAATGATGTTTGTGGCTATGTAGATATAGTCAATATTATAACATTATATTATGAGGTTAAGATCTAAGTTATTTTTTCTCATATGGTGACTCCTATACAGTTGTGATTGTCATGTAGTATAATTTGTAAAAAAACTCAGTCGTATACCATGATCGAATGTAATTTCCGAGGCGATTGCTACAAATTCAATTGGTTCTTGGCAATTGTGTATTTGACAGCATGGAAAGATTATGTCATGAGCAAGCAATATGTCGATTTTTTAAAAGGCACTGTCAGCTCAAAGTTACATGAAATTTTTCAGCACGCTTCCCCATTGCTGGCAAAAGCTCCAGTTTCTAATAATTAATCGGCTTATTCCTTTTCCAATTCGTTCCCCCATCTTCCGACCTATATAGAATTTAATAAGCGTGTTAACATCTAGCAATGGCTTCAGGCGCACTATACACTAATGGGATCGAGTCTGTTACGTCAGGAGTGCCAATTATTTTGATTAAAGTAACTAGTAACGAAAAGCAGCAGAGATTATCTGAGTGTGAGATCCCTTCAGCTATGCAGTGTGTGCAGTAACAAAAAAAATTGAAAAATTTGGACAGGGTACTCATTTAAGAAATTGAGCCGTTCATCAAATCCAAATTATTATTATCATTATAGAAAAATTGTAGAAATTTAAACCGAATACGATACGTCTTATGCTATTACCGGGTTTGTGTATTTTCGGCAAGCCGTAACAATTCAGAGACTGTTGGGATCAAAATATTTAATTTGACTTTCAATGAATAACTGATTATCAATTTCCAATTGACCGTTGTAGATTTGTTAGTGCGTACTATTTTGGGTAATGAAGATTTAATTATAATGACGTAAGGCTCTGTCATAATAAGATTTTCTATTCGGAAGAAATGAGTTGTTTAGTCCAGAATTACAATTTTATTGCCTTCATCTGCTTTCAGATGAAAACAATCCGTTTTTCTCAAAGTTTTTTTCACTTCTTTGGTTTTGGTTATTGGCCATGGAGTTCTTACTGAGATTAATTTTACAAACGTTGTGTATGAAATTTCTTGCATTTTCATCGAGATATCTAATACCGCTTTCAATGTAGACCATAATTAGTGTTTTGATATTTGGTCAAAATTTTGAACCCTTATCGAGATGGTTTATTTCATCCATGGTAAATGTTTCAGAGGACTGGTTTTCAACAATGTCAATACTTTCCAGCGGTACGACCATATTTACATTATTGAGCTTCGATTTGGTTTTTTTAGTTCTAATGCTCTTCTCTAGTTTTTGGTTAATCACTGCTTGAATTTTCCGTTGCTAAATATCCAAAAGTTTGAATTGTACAGGTCGACAAGCATAAGGATGCCTCTGAGATGCGCAAACGATAGAAAGCGTGAGTAGATGTGCGACAAAGATCTACTACTGTTTACGGCTGGTTATCATCGGAATGTGCAATCGGGAGAAAATTTTTTCTGCAACATGTAGGAACGTAGGTTCTTATCTGAATTTTCATTAATTCCTAATGAACTGTTCGAATAATATAATTGTCTGTGATCACTGGACCGTTTATGAAAATTGCATAATTTTCCCGAAGCCATAAGTGTAAATAAAGTACGACTAGAAAAAGAATGCATCGTCACACAATATCAGAAATAGGTAAATAAATATAATAAAGAACACGAGGAACATACTTACAGAAGTTGACTAACAATATCACATGACCTCCGACCACTACCAAATCAGCATTGTCCATCGTAACTTTTGATTTTTTGTTTCTCTTTTTATTTGGAGTTGAGAATTGTTCCATTTCACCTTTTTCAATTTTATTCATTCCTGAATTAATTTTCCTAATGCTTCTATTCACAAGAGGAATACTGGTTTCACCTATCATTGCTTCTGCCTGCATAAATTTGATGACATTACTGACAATTTCCCTACTTTGTCCACTCAGAATCTTATTTCTCACTTTACTCTTTGAAGGCATTTTCAAACACAACAAACTACACTATAACCTATCAAATAATATTTCAAAACTATACACAACACAAGGATTTCAAATTCAACACGCAATCGCAAAGAGTTGAAGTGATTACAGTACGTGAACCTTCACGTAGACGTTAACGTACGAAATATAACGTTTACGGGTTGTTATGAAATTGAGTTGAAGTTGAACGTATGTCAACTGCTAACCCTAATATGTTAATTTGTGTTTATTTCGCATTTATGCTGTTTTCTATGAACAACTGGAAGATGAACTCTACTTTGCGGATCTTAATAGGGATTTTGACCATATACCTCCCTTACCAAATGCAAATCAAATTCTTCCGGAATTGGCTTTTCGAAATGTTCATTGTTTTAAATAAAGCGAAATACCGAGCAAGATCATCAAAAATACATTGAAGAAATGATGATTGATGTAAAATTGTAAATATTGCTTTGTCACTTCTTGATTTTATGGCTTTAAAGTCAAAATTTGCTCATTCGCAACTCATCGGTGTGATTCGTATATTCTTCGGTTAACGTGTGTTAATTTTTAAGGTATCCGTGTGAGACCGTTAGGTTACGTATGCCCGTAAACCTATTTTCAACGTTAACGTGAATAGCTGACGAATGCGCATGCGTAGATGTCAATTTGTACGTTAACGTTTACGGCAGCACTTCAACTCTCTAATAACGCGACAGTAATTTTATTCCACTAACTGTACACTCACGACGTTAACTGTTTGAATAATGCAGAGCGAGTGAGCTCCTGCCCCACTCCAGGGTTGTGTCTACTGCGCAACCAATTCTCGGGGGCATCCTTATGCTTGTTGACCAGTAAGTCCGTTACTTTGTACGTGAGTTTCAAATGTAATTCATAACCTTTCAATTCTAAACTATTAAGCAACTATGAAAGATTTTTTATTTCTAAAACCAATTTCTTTCTATCATTTCTGTGACTCATTCAGTGATGTTGAAATCATAACTCCAGAATCAGCATGAGTTCAGTAGTTCACCCATCCTGCAAGAGAGGTCTTCTGTTCAGAATTTATATAAACTCGTTTGATAGAATAACATTTTTTGCTGGTCTTGTTCACGTCAATTTTGTTAAAATCTAATTTTACATTCCAAACTCCATCTACCAAACTCACATCTCACCATTTGTCAAAAATCACTTAACGTGATAGGACTGAGATTATACACTGTACTTCTAATAAGCTAAAAGAAATTGAACAAGCGCAAATTTTTAGAAAAATAACAAACATTTTTTACTGGGTTTTACTCCATACAGCCTCAATGAATATTTTGGACAATTTTAGTGTAAGATTTTAATGTATGATTTCATTTCATTTTATTGTCATGATGATTATTTTAAATGAAATCTATAATTATTGTTTAGACATTTTCAATGCATGTCGTTGTTATATCTAGTATATCTCAATTGTTTGTATTTTTTTGTCTTTCTCTTCTCTCTCTTTTATTTTTAATCTACATTTCAATTCATGTATCTTAAGAATATTTTTTTTATATATTATTTATATTATATATTTAGGAACCAGCTGACACCTCCTCGGCATTATACTTCTCATTACCGTGGTTCCTTTTCGTTTTTCATTACTTGGCTATACAACCGGCTTCCCAACGAGCTGATGGACTTATCTACATTTATTTAAAAAAAAAGACTGAAAAGTTACTTGTTAATGAATAAAATTCCAAATATTTCTGGATTTAAATGTTAAATTTATCTAAAAATAATCTTATCAAACATTCATCCACTTGGATCTCTGCTATTATTGTTATTATTATTGTTGTTGTTACTGTTATTATTCTATACTCACCCCTCTAAATAATATATACTATCATAATAATTTAATGTGATTATTTTGATATTTTTTAATGTACTTATTTTGTATTGTGTATATATGTGTAAACATATATACACTTTTTACGGTTGGATGGAAGAGCAACGTCTGATCATGGTATTCTATATAACATGGTCATACATTGAATCCTGCCATTTGATAGGATTTTGTATTTTCTATTCTTTATTGTAATTTAAACTGTTATAGATATTCCTATCAATAAAATCTATTATTATTATTTTTTTTTTTTCATTTGTGTTTTGGCATCGACTGCTATGGTCATTAGCCATGTGTTCTGGTAGGCCTTGTTACTAACTCCATACGCCACCTTAGGAGCAGCACTGTTAATTGGAACGCAACAGCGAATCGTGCAGGACTCACCCTAGTCTAGCCACAAGATTTTAATAATTTAATCGGGTAAATTAAATTAAAAAATCCCAGCCCAACCAGGGTTCGAACTCCGGACCTTTCGACTCAGAGTCGGACGCTTTAACCACTGCGCCACGCCCCGACATTATTATTATTATTATTATTATTATTATTATTATTATTATTATTATTATTATTATTATTATTATTATTATTATTATTATTATTATTATTATTATTATTATTATTATTATTATTATTATTATTATTATTATTATTATTATTATTATTATTATATACATGTACTCTCTGTTGACCTGTCCTATAGCGTTGTGAGCTCGTATTAGGATTGATAAATTATCTATCTATTTTCGCGAGTTTTCGCAATTATTTTCGCTATTATTTTCGAGCTGAAGGGGGGGTTCTACCTTTTCCCCGCTACCAAAAATTTTTCCACCGTAATTTTCGTCGTCCGAAACAATAGAAAAATTTTCCTAATTCCTACGCGTTCTTTGTCACTTTCAGTGCTTTCAAGAATTTTTTTGATTTTATTTTCACGGGTTTTCGCATTTTTTTTTCGAAAAGAAAGAGGGTCCGAGCCCCCAAGAGATTTTTCTGTTACAATTTTCCACTTCCCCTTTCTCCACAGGTACTCTTTCTAGCCTTCAGAGGAGCAGGAGATAACATTTGTTCAAAGTAGACGGTTCGAGGTTTTCTGTTATTTTCACGGGTTTTCCGATTTTCTTTTCGCGAATTTTCAAAGAGTTTCGGAAATTGGAGGGGTCTAAGAGCGACATTTCTTCCCGTAATTTTCCTTGTCAAAAATAGTAGATTTTTTTGTCGAATTCCTACTCGTTTTTATCTAGAATTCAGTGGGAGATAAAGTAAAATTGCTTGGAATTGAGTTATTCTGCCGAAGATTTTCAATATTTTGGTGGATTTTTATTAGAAACTACCACAAAAACAACATTCAGAATTCAAAATTAGGAAAACTGGTTGACGATTACAGGAAATTAGATTGTTATGACAGCAACCTTGGATGTTGTTTCAGATTCAAATTGACAACAACCAGAAATGCGGTCTTTTGTCTCTTGATTTGTGCAAAGCATTTGATACCGTCGACCACAAAAATGTATTAGCTAAATTATACTCCATTGGAATTAGAGAAAACATTCATGAATGGTTTCAAAATAACCTTATGAATAGAAAGCAATATGTATTAGTTGATGGTATTAGCAGTTCACTAATGGACATAAAGTGTGGAGTACCACAAGGATCGATTTTGGGACCCGTTTTATTTTTTATTTATATCAACTCTATCACAAATTTGGAACTGAAAGGAAAAATTAAACTTTTTGCGGATGACACTACGTTAATATATTTTGCAAACGATCTCAACGAGATACGTGAAAATATGAAGAGTGATCTAGTACAGATTTCAATTTGGTTGCAAGTTGTGAAACTCACTTTAAATTTTAGTAAAACCACTTTTATGTATATTTCGAAAAAAAAACATGAACAATGCCATTGATCCACTATTATTTGAAACTGAATCTATCAAATATACAAAAGTTACTAAATTCCTAGGTCTTTATATAGACGAAAAACTAATATGGAATAAACATACTGAAAAATTGAGGAAGAAAATTAACTCAGTCATTGGTGTTCTGTTCAAAATTAGGAAATTCGTTCCTTTCAAATACCTGAAAAATATTTACTGCTGTCTTATTTACCCAAACTGATTTCCATTTGGGGTACGGCTAATATTTCAGTATTGAGACCTCTTGAAAAACTTCAAAATAAATCATTAAAATGTACTTATAACTTACCATTTTTAGAACCATCACCAACTTGTATAAGCCAAAGGGTTTACTGGATTTGAAATCTCTATATAAAGTGAAAATTTGTTCATTATTCATTTCATTCGAATTAAACAGAAAGTTTCTAATTAAAATAACACGGAAGTCAATAGTAAACACTATCATGAAACAAGACGAGCACACTGTCTAAGCCTGGGAAATTTCAGGACTTACTAAAAAGTGACGATTTTCAAGAGTAAAATCAAAAAATATTTTCTTTCTTGAATCTTAATTGGATTCATCCTCGTAATCAAAGAATTTCATATATCAATTTCAACATTACCTTCTTTTTTCGTTCAATAATGTTCAATATCTACTTGTAACTATTCTGGATGAAAAATCTGAAGGTTAGGTATCATTATTTATATTTTTATATGTTATGAATAATTATTATACTTGTATTAATTTTAAGTATGTCAAATAAGTTTGGATATTTATTTTGTTATTATTTTTTTAATATCTCTACTATAAACAAAATTGTTTCTTGGGATAACAATAAAGTACTACTACTACTACTATGGAAGTATTGCTATTCACAAGAATAATTTGAATAACTCCTTTCTCAATAGTGATAATGGTCCATAACATTCTAAACTTTTGAGGTAATTCCGGTAAGGAAATAATTAACTATTACCTGTATGGGCGGATGAAATCGTACCTGACCATATCAATAATATTTCATCACATTCACGTTCAATATTAATATTAATGTATAATAACTGATTCTTCGAGATAAATACGACTGGTTTGGTTACTGATTGGTGGTTGGGTTATCAAAATGGACATCTAGGAGTGAAAATACTTTTGTGGTAAAGTGGAAAATTACTATTTGTTCCCAATGATGCCATTATACAAAGATATTGCTCTCGGTCTCTCGTGCTATGAATATACGAATGAATGTATTGATATCTAGTTAGCCTAGACTAGTTCCCTGCACAAACAAAATATTGCGTTACTATAGCAAAGAACAATAACTTATTAGAAGTGTCAGTGTAAAGTTTGACGTCAAAAAGTAAACCAGAGTTACACAATAAATTAAAAGAAAAAATATGTCCACCGAAATTGGGAAAATCGAAAAATTGGAGTATCGAGCCATCATCAAGTACCTGTATTTAAAAGGGTTAAGAGGTAAGCAGATTTACGAAGATATGCTTAATACCCTTGGTGATTAATGTCCTACGTATGCGACAGTGAAAAATTGGACTGCAAGCTTCAAAAGAGGTACATTTTCTATTGAAGATGATGACCGATCGGGAAGGCCAGTTTATGTGTCAGTCCCCGAAAATATCGATGCAGTTCATGACATAAACAGACCGTCGAATTGGGCTAAAACGGATATCTGAAGCACTGAATATTTTATACGAACGCGTTCATCATATAGTTCACGTTTTTTTTTTCGTTTTTACGAATCTCCCAGGTTTTCGGAGAAAACCCCTCAAAAGCAGAGCTTGTGCGAGCAAGGGAGATCCGGGACCTACAATTTAAATAAAAGTGGAATCCGAACAACTTCAGCTCAGTGACACACGACCGGGGATCGAACCCGGACCGTCTGGGTGGAAGCCAAACGCTCTAACACCTCGACCACTTCGCTGTATCCAATTTGGACATTAGAAAAATTGCTGCAAAATGGATCCCCAAATGTTTGAATGTTGACCAAAAGCGTGCAAGGGTAGTAGCATCGCGTTCGATCTGTGCTCGATTTGAAAACGATGTAGAGTTCTTAAACCGAATTGTTACTATGGATGAGACTTGGGTACATTTCTACGATCCAGAAACAAAGCAGCAATCGATGGAATGGCGACACTCCGGTTCTCCAAGACCTAAGAAGTTTCGTGTCCAAAAATCTGCAGGAAAAGTTCTTGCTTCAGTTTTTTGAGATTGCCATGGAGTAATCATGATTGATTCTTTGGATAAGGGTAGAACAATAACTGGAGATTACTATTCGACATTACTGACCACTCTACGGGAAAAAATTAAAGAGAAAAGACGCGGAAAGCTATCCAAAGGTGCTCTGTTTTTGCAGGACAACGCCCCTGCACAACAAATCTCATGTTGCCATGCAAAAAATTCGTGATATAGGGTTTGAATTGCTAGAACACCCCCTTTATTCACCAGATTTTGCTCCGTCTGACTATCATCTCTTTCCTCAACTGAAAAAAAGTTTAAAAGGTCGTAAGTTTTCTTCCAACGAGGAGGTAATGAAAGCTGTGGAGGTCTGGTTTGCAGAACAAGAAGAAACATTTTTTTTAAAGGTCTAGAGACGTTGCAGGTTCGCTGTAATAAATGTATCCAATATGTTGAGTAATAAAATATTTTTACATTGAAATTTTGTTTGGTTCTATAGTAGAGTAGGCTAAGAATTTTGCAATATATCCTCGTACACTATTTCACTAAATGTGAGCATGGACAATCCATCCGTGATCGCAACCTCATCAGCGGGTTTAACTGAGCATGTGCGTATATGTTTGAAGTTCTTTGTTGGTTTCCTCCCCTATTAAGCCTTGAACATAATTCAAAACAAATATGCACGAACTAACAATCTGGAACGCCTCCTCTGATAAACGCTGTTGCGGGTGTTATAATGATGTCGGCCCATATAATTTCAATGAAAAAATGCGATGCTCCAGCCTAGTTGCAATATGAAGTGAACTAACCTGTAAATTATTTTGTTTTCCGTTAAGTTTTAGCTGTTGAGTCAAAAATTTTGTGAAGTCTGAAATATCAAAATTATTGACCTAAATCACTTTTTGTTTCAAATGGGCCAGCCTAATAAAATCTTCTCATTCCAATAATATGACTCAATTGCTTGCCCTTTCGTATGACAATATGATAAAAGTTGAAATTTTTCAACACCATTAAGATACGAGGGCTGTTTGGTAACTCCGTGACTATTTGAATAAAGAAAAAAAAAATTGGCAAATAATCGTTTTATTTTTCAACATAATCTCCTTTTAGATCAATACATTTAGTCCAGCGTTTTTCCAGTTTTTTTATTCCTTCCAAATAATAGGTTTTCTCAAGGCCCTCAAAATAGGCGTTTGTTTCGGTTATAACCTCTTCATTCGACCCAAATCTCTTACCACCCAGCCATTTCTTCAGGTTTGGGAAAAGAAAATAGTCGCAAGGGGCTAAATCTGGAGAATATGCTGGATGGGGTAGTAGTTCGTAGCCCAATTTATGAATTTTTGCCATAGTGACTACACACGTGTGCACTCGTGCATTGTCTTGATGAAGCAGCACTTTTTTTTTCGCTAAATGCGGTCGTTTTTGCCTCAAATCAATATCGAATCTGTCTAAAAGCTCTGAATAATACTCGCCGTTGATCGTTCTACCCTTCTCTAAGTAATCTATATGAATGACACCGCGTGCATCCCAAAAAACTGTGGCCATAACCTTGTTGGCTGACAGACGCACCTTAGCCTTCTTTGGTGCACGTTCACCAGTTGACACCCACTGTTTTGATTGTTCCTTGGTCTCTGGGGTATTGTGATGGATCCATGTTTCGTCTACGGTTATATAACGGCGTAAAAACTCGCCCGGATTGCGATTGAACTTTGCCAAACACTCCTTTGAAGTGGTCACACGGTTGCGCTTGTGGTCGAGTGTGAGCAATCGCGGCACCCATCTCGCGGATAGCTTCTTCATGTCCAAATATTCATGTAAAATGTGATGTACTCGCTCAGTTGAGATGCCTACAGCCTCAGCTACCTCACGTACTTTTATTCTCCGATCGTCCAATATCATTCCATGGATTTTATCGACGATTTCTGGCGTGATGACCTCTTTTGGGCGACCTGAACGTACGGCGTCACTTGTGCTGGTACGACCACAACGGAACTCAGTAAACCACTTCTTAACCATTGAAATTGATGGTGCAGAGTTCCCATAGTATTTATCAAGTCTTTCCTTGGTTTCAGTTATGGTTTTTTTACGCAAAAAATAATGCTTAATCAACACACGAAATTCACTTTTTTCCATTTTTGTTAAAATTCACGAGGTTGTCTGCTTCTAATTGCTGTCAAACACAAACCAAATGTCGCAGCTTGCTCAAAATTTGACAGTAGTCTATTGAAAGATGGTGGTTGACAGCAGCAGTGTTGCATTTAAAGTTACTGCGCGGGAAATTTAAAAAGTCACGGACTTACCAAACAAGCCTCGTATCATTATTAATTTGTTTCCAAAAATTTTTGTAGTTATAGATCTTGGGTACCTATTTATTGTGATTGATGATTTTCTGGTTTGTAAACTGACATTTTAGTGAATTACTCAAATCTAGGAGCAACAAATTTATTCAAAAATAAAATAAATCCAATTTACAAATAGCAAACAGTCCGAAAAAATCAAAATGAATTTCTTCACTCATGAGGGCCGTTCCACATGACCTTCTTTATTTTCAATGTACGTAAAATATACTTTTTGTGTTTGTCCTCTAATTTTTAAAAATGTTACCGTTTCGCACCTGTCGAATGGCATTCTTAATTCTTATTTTTAGATCTTCCAAAGCACGGAGTTGAATAGAAAATATTTTTAACGTGACCCCATAAAAAAGGTCACACGGTGTTAGATCGGGACCACCAGGTGGACATGTTATAGTGCCCGAATTTTTCGACCCACTAAGAACATTTTTACTGGGATACCAAACTATATGGCTAGAAGTGGATCTTCAATTTCCGCTTAAAGAATATTTGAATGATCGTGACCAGTCAACTCACCATCAGAAATCATAGGATCCAAAATACGTTCATCAAATAATCCGCACCCAATACTAACGGCTGCCTATCTTATATTTTATAAGGATTTGATCAGACCAGTTTGGCGATGGAAACATTTGCTAGTGGAAAACGACGACTCATCGGTCCACAATATTTTATTCAAAAATATGGCATCCATTTTAATGATTTCCACGATTTGTCTGGAAAAAATGCAGTCTTATTTCCTTTTGTGCTGGTGTCAACTTTTGCGCCCCTTTTAGCGTTTATGGGTGGAATTCGTGTTTCGTAATCACAGTGTGGGCTGATCTAATACACAATGGCAATTCTCCAACTACATCTTTTGATTAATTTTAATGTTTGTTTCTAAGATATGCCAATACATTAATTTTTGTTTCTTCTGTCAAAACCGTTTATGGCCTAACAGTTTTGTTTTTTTTTAAATCAGGCAACCAGTCTCGAAAAACTTTTTCAGACGATCTTCTTGAAATACGTATACAGGGTGGCCCATCGAAAACTTGACATCGGGGTTTTGGGTGATAATATCGCAGATGTGGAAAAACCCTCGGACAGGTCGATTTTAAATTGTGAAAGGCTTTCGCGGCCATCGTCACTTACATGGTGGTTCTTCGGGTAGTAAGGCCGACGTGTTTTCAGAGAAGAACTCGACGTTTCGCCAACACGAGTGGTTAGCATTTTCAAGAGTTATTTTAAAAATTTTCGCTTTCTGTAGTCGCTGTCAAATGCATTTGACAGCGACTACAGAAAGCGAAAATTTTTAAAATAACTCTTGAAAATGCTAACCACTCGTGTTGGCGATACGTCGAGTTCTTCTCTGAAAACACGTCGGCCTTACTACCCGAAGAACCACCATGTAAGGTCGATTTTAGTTTCGAGGGGGCCAGTTTGTTCTCCTACATGCACCACCGTCACGGCAACACTCGAGGTGTGGGGTGAACAACCCCTAAAATTTGAATAGGGAATAATGGTGGAGTGGCACATCTTTTGAAAGCCCGTTAAGTTCTCTATCCAACGGCGTTCCGATTTTGAAGTTGGGATGAACAGTTTGGGAAAAAATAAATTCAGGAATGAACCTGTACGAAAGTTAAGAGCTTACTTGTACGTCTCTGGAAAACTCATTTGCCAGTTTTTTCAATCTATCATTTATTTGCTACAATACTGTGAATGTTTTTGCTCAGTTTTTTTCGCGGTACCCATTAAATTTTTTTAATAAAATAGAACAAACAGATAGAGCATGCAGTTTCTGTTTTTCACGTGTGTACTACAAGTGAGTTTCATGCGTGTGTGGTATCGTACGTCAAAATTAAAACGAAACAATGGTGTATACAGTGGCAGAGAGGGTTGCGTTGATTGAACTGTATTATGAAAACAATAGATGTACGAAAAGGGCTGCGGAACGGTTCAATCAACAATATGGCAGGACTGTGTCGCGGCAGTATGTGTCTGAATTAGTATCAAAATTCCGAGAAACGGGGTCGGTAGCAAATAAAAAACGGCAAATCGAACCGCCAATAAGAAATGAGGCGACAACAGTGGCAATTTTGGGCCATGTTGAGGTTGACCATACGTTGAGTACAAGACAGCTAGCAACTGTTTCCGGTATCTCAAGAACTAGCATTCAGCGTATTTTAAAACTACATAAATTCCATCCGTACAAAATTAAATTAACACACGAACTGAATGAAGATGATTTTGATCGGCGTTTACAATTCTGTGAGGTACTAAGTGAGCAGGCGATTGCAAATCCTCAGTGTCTGTTCAACATTTGTTTTAGTGATGAATGTTCTTTTTTTTTAAATGGTATAGTTAATCGCCATAATTGTCGATATTGGGCTGTTTCGAATCCCCATATATTTCATGAGGTACATACGCAATATCCTCAAAAATTAAACGTATGAGCTGGTATTTTTGGGATCGTATCGTGGGCCCCCTCTTCTTAGAAGGCAATCTAACAGGGGAAATGTATCTGGAACTGCTTGAAGACACAATTGAACAAATTTTAACTAACATTATTGAAAATGACCATCATTATCAGGAAGATCAGTTGATATTTCAACAAGATGGTGCTCCTCCGCATTATGCTATGCCTGTTCGGCGATATTTAGATCACCACTTCCCTGGTCATTGGATTGGTAGGCGAGGTTCTATTGAATGGCCCCCACGATCACCAGACCTGTCTCCCTTAGATTTCTTTCTGTGGGGTCATTTGAAAAGCAGAATTTATGCTACACCACCAGCTTCACTAGCAGATTTACGGCAACGAATCACATTAGAATGTCGCCAAGTCACCCCAAACATGCTCCAAAATGTACGAGAACGTTTTCAACAAAATCTGTATCATTGCATGGAAGTTGGAGGTGCGCATTTCGAGCATTTGTTACGATGAGACTAATGTAAGTGAATTTTACTCTTAACTTAATTATGGCTCATTTCCGTTAGAAAAACTGCCGACCGTTTTGTTTCGAGAATTCAACGGGCTTTCCAACGATGTGCCACTCGACTCCTATTCCCTATTCAAATTTCAAGGGTTGTTCACCCCACTGCTCGAGGGTTGACTTGACGGTGCTGCCTGTAGGGGGCACAATGTCCCCCTCGAAACTAAAATCCGAGCGTTTTTCCAGATCTACGATATTAGTACCCAAAACCCCCATGTCAAGTTTTCGATGGGCCACCCTGTATATCATTTCGCACTGTAAACTAGAAAAAATAATGCAGAATAGTTCACTATTGTGAAATTAAATATTACGTAAAATAGTTCACACATGAAGTGGAAATTCCACATTTTCAGCTCTGTTTGCCAAACTGAATGATTTTATATAGCCTATTGCTCTCTCTCCAATTTTTTACAGTTTGAAAAACAGTATCTTGTGTTGAACAGTATTCATTTTTGAAAAAAAAAACATGTTGTAGAAGGATTAGTATTAGACATCTAAAGATATATTTCAAACATTCTTGTTGAATGCATCAAAACATGAGTTTAAACATGAAAAACATGAGTGCAAAAACACGAACAAGGATGAAATGTTCTTTTTCTGAAATTACTGAGAAAGCTAGAGAAGTGATCTTTGATGTTCTGTTTTCAATACTAACAGGAAAATATCGAATAGTATTTGATGAATTCAAGGAGTCAAAATTAATAAGAAAGTTAATTAATTTTCAGGACGATTATTTGTTTATTTTGGAGAACTTTCACGCAATTATGAATCCTCAACTTCATTTCATTTGAAACAAGAAAATCCCAAGAATATACCCGAAATCATAAGAAAATTCCCAACACAGAAGATTTAAAGAACTTTTGGGTTCAGCTCGAGGTAGATTTATATTTCATCAAATTACATTCAAAACGTGAAAATAAAAGTCAGTGAATAAATATTTTGGAAACATTATTAAAATTGTAACCTAGATGCTGTAATTTTTGTCAGGCTTGCTGTTTTTGTAGAAGGGAGAATATCTGCCAGGAAACTTTCAAGGACATGCAGGATTTAAATTTCGCATGACTAATTATATTGGGGGATACAAAAAATGAGATAGCGAATTTGTTCGTAATGGAGGAAAAAATTATGCCAGTCTCCGCCTTTCATATTCATCAGAAAATCCATCTTTCCTTATTCACAAGAACGCGGCAAATATACTGAACGAATGATGAACAATACGAAAATAAATGGCATTGGATCATATTTGAGTAACAAAACACATCCATATTGATTACAGTTTATCAAAGGAAATGAAAGTGACAACTGGTATTCCCCCAAGGTTCCCAAATTAGTTCAATACTCATTCGCTTATTTATAAATGATGTTGTTGACTCATTTCAAAACAAAAAATTTCACTGTATACTGATGATCTCAAATTTTACAGTGACTTCACTGTAAAATTTGAGATCATCAGTATACAGTGAAATTTTTTGTTTTGAAATGGGTCAACAACATCATTTATATATATATATATATATATATATATATGAAAATAGGTAATTCGTGACTGACAATAACTGTAGAATTGAAAATATCTTGAGGTTGCAGTCTGATATTGGATTTAAAGAAAACTCTTTGTCATCTTGCCAAGCTTTCGGAAATGTTTATTTCCTTCCTCAGGACAACTACAAAAGGACAATTTAATAAATGCAGAAAAAAAAAATTGAATCTACTTACATAACTTGAGTAAAAATAGAAATTAGCATCAAAAAAAGAATGTTGTATATAAAAATATTGGACAGATAAAATTTTAAATGAATGTCAATCAACTTCAAAAATGATGAGAAACAATCAAGTAACTCTACTGGGTATATCAGCATTACTATAATTTTTCAACTTATCTCTGTTCAGTTTTAAAATATAAGTGTAAATTTTACAAAAATTATTGAGATCAGTTTTTTTATTTAGGCTGTTACTCTCTTCATTAATTTGCAACATTTCTAAAAATGTCCTTTTAAAAATGTTGTTTTCTATTCCAAGTACACTAACATTATCAAAACTCATTCGATGGTCAAATTGATTAACATGTTGAGCCAATGCACATGAATTCATATTTCTTTTAAAATCACTTTTATGTGATGTTATTCTACCTTTCAAGAGTCTAGATGTTTGTCCAATGTATACTTTATTACAATCGTTACAAGGAATTTTATAAACAACATTATAATTTTGGGTTGTTTCTAGAGGTGTTTTCAATTTTGAAAAAAGTTTACTAATGGTCTTAATGTTTTTTTGTCCAATTTTGATATTAGTTTCTTTAATAACATTAATCAATTTAGGTGTTAATTCTCTAATGTGTGGTAATGATCGGTATTTTGTAATTGATTGAGGATATTCTGGAGAAACATCTAATGTTGCCTGAGATGTACTACTTTCATTGAAAAGTAATTTGTTTACCAAATTTTTTGGATATGAAAATTCAAATCCAAAAAATTTGGTAAACAAATTACTTTTCAATGAAAGTAGTACATCTCAGGCAACATTAGATGTTTCTCCAGAATATCCTCAATCAATTACAAAATACCGATCATTACCACACATTAGAGAATTAACACCTAAATTGATTAATGTTATTAAAGAAACTAATATCAAAATTGGACAAAAAAACATTAAGACCATTAGTAAACTTTTTTCAAAATTGAAAACACCTCTAGAAACAACCCAAAATTATAATGTTGTTTATAAAATTCCTTGTAACGATTGTAATAAAGTATACATTGGACAAACATCTAGACTCTTGAAAGGTAGAATAACATCACATAAAAGTGATTGTAAAAGAAATATGAATTCATGTGCATTGGCTCAACATGTTAATCAATTTGACCATCGAATGAGTTTTGATAATGTTAGTGTACTTGGAATAGAAAACAACATTTTTTAAAAGGACATTTTTAGAAATGTTGCAAATTAATGAAGAGAGTAACAGCCTAAATAAAAAAACTGATCTCAATAATTTGAGTAAAATTTACACTTATATTTTAAAACTGAACAGAGATAAGTTGAAAAATTATAGTAATGCTGATATACCCAGTAGAGTTACTTGATTGTTTCTCATCATTTTTGAAGTTGATTGACATTCATTTAAAATTTTATCTGTCCAATATTTTTATATACAACATTCTTTTTTTGATGCTAATTTCTATTTTTACTCAAGTTATGTAAGTAGATTCAATTTTTTTTTTTCTGCATTTATTAAATTGTCCTTTTGTAGTTGTCCTGAGGAAGGAAATAAACATTTCCGAAAGCTTGGCAAGATGACAAAGAGTTTTCTTTAAATCCAATATCAGACTGCAACCTCAAGATATTTTCAATTCTATATATATATATATAAATGTGGAAAAATATAAAGAGATACGTTTATATAAAATACAGACTTCCATCATATGTGATTACTTCATCGATAATGTTAATCTGAAATCATTTGATTTCAGAATATATGCGATTTAGGCGTAGTGTTTGACAAAGATCTTAGCCTTGAGAATGCTTGGATTCATAAAGAGATATATCCAAAACATAAGTGACACTGATACAACAAAAATTGTATGTGTCTTTGGTCCATGGTATTCTAGAAAGAAACAGTATCATTTGGTCTCCATTTTATTTTGGTCACAAGAAAAGGTTCGAGAGAATGCAGGGTATATTCACGAAGTTTATTATTTGTAAAATGAAGATGTCGTTTCATAGTTTTGATTGTTATACAAGGCTATCTTTAGTAAACCTTCTAATTCTAGATGATAGACGAAAACTTGCCTTGGATATTTTCCTTCACAAAATTTTAAATAATTCCATTAACTGCATGGAAATTCTAGCTAAATTGTTCATACATGCTAATCCCCTGAACACTAAAAACAGGCAGTTCTTCTTTTCGAAAAATCACACTGCGAGCATAAAACAATGTAAGCAAGACAGATCTATCAACTGTTTTATTTAGTTCGTATAGTTACATTGTGAACTCACTTTTTTGCTCAATTCATTAATGTGGATGGACCATGAGCAGTTCTTTGATATTTTTATGCCAAGGAATGTTGTCGTATTAACTTGATGGATGGAGTTGAAATTATTCAGTTTCACTAACACACTTCGATCAAAATGTTTGTTTGTGTGGCTAAATCTAGTGGAGTACGTTTTCTTTGTATCGAGTACCAACCTATTTGCCAAGAACCAATCATGTGCATTATTTATCTCAGTGTTTGCTTCTGCCACTGATACGTCCTTTTCAGATACCAAAATTGACGTATCATCCACATACATTACAAAATGCTGGCTTCTAAAATCATTCACATAGATTATGTATAACAGAGGTCCTGGTACAGAACCCTGAGGAACTCCAACAGGGTTCAGAAATCTTTTTGACCAGGCCTCATATCCTTGAGATAACTATTCTGCCGTGCTAAGCAAAAAGGTCGTATCTGACAATTGCATAATTTTGAGATGAACACATTTTAAGATTTGTTTCCAATGTCATCCACATTTCTAATAGGAAATTTATCATTCTCAGAGTTAGTTTATATAATTTCAGATCGTGTTATATCAGTATATAATATATCAGGAGACGCGTAGGCGCAAGCAGATGCGACAAATGGCACTAACTTAGTTTTGATGAAAATGTCAACTACGACTTTCTTGCTTAGCACGGCAGTATTACACCACCTATGAGATATTCCTCTAGGTCAAAGGTCAAAAGCTTTACTCAGATCAAGAAAGATACCCAATACTTTATTGTCTTTATCAAGTTCTTCGTGAATGGTATTCGTAAGTATGATCATTGCACTCTGACAGTTGATTTGCCTTTTTGAAAGCCATGCTGGTCAACGTTCAATAGGTTGAATGTATCCATAAAATTGAGCACTTCATTCGCAACATATTTTTCATAGACTTTCGAAAGAGGGCTGAGTATTGCTACTAGTCTAAAATTTTGACTTCACTGGTACTACCCGATTTACGGATAGGAGTAATTTTTGCAACTTTGAGTGCTGTTGGTAATATACGTTCCTCTATAGAACAGTTTGTCAAATATGATATGGGCTTTGAGACTAAAGCGGCACATTTTTCAATAACTCTGTAGATAATTTATCATGCCTTTGAGAACTAGTATTTTTTAGATTAAGAATAATGTTTATGAATTCCTGTGCTGTAGCGGGTTTAAAGAAAAATGTGTGGTTATTTGAAGTAGTCATGGTTGTATTTTTTATGCTTTTATCATCTTTGGTTTTTAGTAGTAGTAGTTAGAAACCAATTCTGGATCTTCTGTCACTTGGTTATTTACATTTAGTGAAAGTTTTTGCTTTATATCTGATTTGTCTTTTTCCTTAATCATGTTCCAGTTTTATTTTCAGACTTCATTAGGATATTGTTATTGTGCATTCGTTTAGCTGCATCCAATAGTTGGTTATATAATTTTTTGTATTTTTTATAATCAAATCAAATCATATCAAATTTTATAACGGACGGGGAATAGATGGCTTCAGTGCTGTCTGTGTTGACCTGCCCTTGCACTGATGAGAGGCAACAACCTCGAAACTAGTCTGCAGGTGGTCACCCCGTCCAAATCAAAACATAATTCTGCTGGTTAGTCATAGAGGGCACTTGCAATTGCGTCCTCTGATGTTTTGAGGAACGTTGCACAAGTAGCTGTTAGATTTAATTCAATACCCGTCGTGGTCTTAGCCAGGGGAGTAGTTGTTTTCTGACAGGTTCTTGCCATAATAAGCCTACATAGTTAGATGTTTATGGGAGTAAAGAGTTCATCATCGGTCGGTAACGACTGTTCGTTAGCAAACAATCTCCCAAAGATTTCTGTCTTCTTCGATTAAATCTCTCAACCCGGAGATTTGGAGTGTCTTCCTCTGCTCGCTAGGTGGAGCGGCCTAGAAACTGCTTTCATCTCGTGAACCAGAATTGACTAATCAGCGGAGTGTGTATTGGTTTGGACGGGGAACAGATGGCTTCAGTGCTGTCTGTGTTGACCTGCCCTTGCACTGATGAGAGGCAACAACCTCGAAACTAGTCTGCAGGTGGTCACCCCGTCCAAATCAAAACATAATTCTGCTGGTTAGTCATAGAGGGCACTTGCAATTGCGTCCTCTGATGTTTTGAGGAACGTTGCACAAGTAGCTGTTAGATTTAATTCAATACCCGTCATGGTCTTAGCCAGGGGAGTAGTTGTTTTCTGACAGGTTCTTGCCATAATAAGCCTACATAGTTAGGTGCTTATGGGAGTAAAGGGTTCATCATCGGTCGGTAACGACTGTTCGTTAGCAAACGATCTCCCAAAGATTTCTGTCTTCTTCAAATTTTATAAGATCCGTTTTCCTATTATACAAAGGATTGGACGTGTCTGGTGAGGTAAAACTCACATATATAGAAAATTACTTCTGGAGTAGTAATTTACAGGTTAAAATATCATGTACATAGACAAAATAGAGTATATATATACATATATGGATGGAACACTAATATTACTTAATGACATATAAAGACAAATATATAACACATCTTGATATAAATATAAAAATATAAGACACATTGAATACTATGAACTCAGTTAACACTGCTAGAGAGGAAGTCATCAAACTCCCCCAAGCTATAAAAACAATGATATATTAAGATTTTCTTTAACATACCTTTGAACATTTCGTACGTATTACTATTTTTTATATTATCAGGGAGCCTGTTAAAGTAAGACGCTCCAGTCATCAGAGGTGATTTTTTGTGGAATGTGTGGTTCGCTTTTTTTGCAACAAGTCGTTTCTATGTCTTGTGTTATAATTGTGGATATCAGAATTTTTGGACAGTTTTTTTCGGTTTTGGTAAATATGGCTCAATAATTTATATAAGTAAATAGAAGTAACAGTAAGAATTTTTTGGTTTTTGTATACATCTCGACATGAGGTCTGAAAAGGTACGTCAAAAATAAATCGCAATATTCTTTTTTGTAATACAAATACCCTTTGAATATCACGCCCTTGCCCCCATGCTATGATACTATAGGAAATCGCAGAGTAGGCATATGAATAATAAATATTCAATAAAGTATCCCTATCTAGCATGGATTTCAAAACAGTCAATAGATAGAAACACTGGTTCATTTTCTTACAGACACTATTGATTTGTTCCTCCCAAGATAGATTACAGTCGAATACGGTTCCAAGAAATTTTGCAGACTGATTAAAGTGTTATTTAATAATAGTGAGAAATTTGATGGTGATTTTTGAGCTACATGGTATTCAATGCAAACCATTTTCGAGACATTCAACATCAATCTGTTACAATAGCACCAATCTTTGAGTTGGTTTATTGTTTTGGTAAGTTTATCTGAAAGTGCAAGTTTTGAGTGATCTGATATTATTGTCCATGTGTCGTCTGCATACATAAGAACTTTTGCCTCAGTTAGATATTTAGGAAGATCGTTAATGAATATAAGAAAAATTAATGGACCAAGGACACTGCCCTGAGGGGTTCCAAGATCAATATTGAATTCATTTGAAAAAACATCATCAATTTTCACTATAATCTTACGGCTATCGAGGAACGAGAGAAACCAGTCATTAAGGCAGCCACGAATACCCAACTTATCTAGTTTTTCTGAGACGAAAGACCTTTCAATTGTATCAAATGCCCTAGTTAAGTCGAATAATACTGATACCACATATTCACCTTGATCCACTCATTCAAAAATAGTTTGAGTGTACTCAGCCACACTAGATTCAGTGGTGAAGCCATTTCGGAAACCGTGTTGATTGTTTGTTATTAAATTGAAACAACTCAGATACGCTTCCATTCTCCGAGCAACCACTTTTTCAATTATTTTAGAGAAAATACTAAGTAATGAAATTGGTCGGTAATTTTCTACATTACCAGGATCACCTTTTTTGTACAATAAAATAACAGTGACAATTTTCATACTTGAAGGGAACTTACCTTGCATAATCGACAAATTTATGATATCAGCGAGTATAGGAGATATGATATCTTTGCATTGTTTTACTACTGATGCAGGTATTTCATCCAAAACTGTAGATTTTTTGTTTGGTAATGATTCAATAACCTCAATAACGTCATTCACATTAACAGGTCTAAAAAACATAGTTTGTATTGTAGGGTCACTTGTGCTGCAGCGAGAACTCAAATCATTGTCAAAAAAATTAGATAATTTTTCGTGAATTGCCGTAGATAAATACTGCCCAAAAGCAGCAGCTTTTTCTGTGGTATCAGTTATTACTTTGTTCCCATAATTAATTTCGGTAATTTGGTGATTTTTTTGTTTTCCGGTAGCATTGTTTACTATAGACCAAGCCGTTTTGTTTTTATTATTCGACTTTTCAATGATGTTTTTGTAATATATTTTTTTCTCGGATTCAATTTGTTTATTCACTTCTTTTTTTAAACGTTTGTAATTAATATTTAAATTTTCATCTGCTACTCTTTTCCGTAACCAGTCTAAGTATAGTAAGAAATAGCAGTTTCATTTCCGGATTGTGTTATTTTATGCAAATATTTTAAGTTTTGTCCGGATATGACTAGACCCCTAGTTAGCCAAGGTTTCCTTTTATTTTTTTGATTCCTATTTGATACTGTTTTTTGTGGGAAAGCTATTTCAAAATAACGATCAAGGATCTGGGTGAATTTTTCAAATTTTGAGTTTGCATCATCGTTTACGGTATAAATGTTTTGCCTATTTTCATTGTTTAATAGTAACTTAGACTGGATAATATTACTCTTAAAGAGATCCTTGTAAGTTTTAATCATTTTGTTATTTTCTTAAGGTGCAATCTCGATAGATATCATTTGAGCAAAGTGATCACTGTGATTATTATTGATTACTATGGTATCAAAACTGCACTTCTCGATGTTCGCACATACGTTATCCAAACATGGTTGAAACGAGTTGAATGCTTATGATATGCTTATGATATGAAGAGCAATGAACCATTTGGCTATAAACGCGTCCAAAGAAGTATAGTGTGCAACGAGTGTTGAAATATTTTTCATACTCTTGTGATACTCACAAATGCTGCTCTTTATGCGAATAGTGCTTTTTTCAAAAACTGAATGCACATTATAGCAACTATTTTTGTCAAAGCTTTGTCGTTCATTGAAAATACATATTTTATATTACAAATAATAGTCGGGTCAATTTTGATAATACTGCTAACGATGGAGTGATTTATGATATCTTAGATGACCACAGATGACCAACTGTTGTGCGACGTGTTCAAAAAATTATCATGAACCACTCCGTATATCAGAACTTTCCGCTGGAGGGATCCACGAAGAGATTCACTTCAAGTGATATGTTTCGTCGTTTTTAAAAATGACGAACATTTTCCATTAATTATATGCCTCAGCTTTGATTAATTGAGATGGAAACATTTGCTTCGCATGCACTTTCTAGAAATTGTGCCGCAATGTTCACGCTGATGAGTATGTGCTGAAGTAGGCATTTCCTAGATTGTCGTCATTTATTACGACGAATCAGAATGAAACAAAATTTGGCCGAAGATAAATATCCATCTATGACTTTCTGTATGAGAAAGCAAAGGTTTCGATGTTTACTGTGAGATATAAGTTGATAACTGATGTTTCGGCCTTTCATTTTCTCAATGGGTTGGAAGATGCTTACTTCTCTCACTTGTTTACAACGTTTCGGTTGCTGTATGTCTTCAAGTGAATACTGAGGAGTTTAGGTATTACAGAGTATCCATCGGAGATGATCCATCACATACAGTGGAAAAAACTTTCAGTCTAACTCCACCAAAAAAAGAGGAGTTAGATTGAAAGTTTTTTCACCCACCCAGTTACTACAGAGTATTTCATAATTCTTCCTGATTATCCATTTCGACAATCAGTTTTTCCGCCTTGTTTCTTGAACACAGGCCTTATATTTATTTTTTTTCATGAATTTTTGAGAAAATTCTCGAAGCAAGACAAGAAAAATTAATTGAATGGTAGAAAATGAAATTAAATAACTTACGTGATATTCAGCTCGAGAAGCAGCAGATTTGAGTGGACAACTGAAACAATAATTAAAATTATAAGTGAATGAGAGATTTGGGTGAAAATTCCGAAACTATGATATTTGATGCCCGGCGTCCTTAAAAAAAACGGCAACTTTCAGACAAGAGTAATTGATGTTTACTACTCAGACATACATTCCAGATACACCCATTCAGAAACTTTCGACAAATTTCAACTATAAATTTTTTATTTGTTCAAGCAAAGTAATCAAAAATCATTCCTCAGGACTGTCACTGTCACTTGAATATAAAGCAAACAAATTTCGGAAATTATTTTTCCCATTCTTTCATGGATTTTCAGTGAATTAAGTGAGGATCAATGTCATTCCTCAGCCACAATTTTAAAATTCACTCATTGTAAATTAGATGAAGCCTTTTCAGTTGTGGCTGTTACAGAAGGCAAGTTGAAGTATCATGAGTTGAAAAATAGGGTTGTTGATAAAAGTAAAAGTCGTGGTATTTTGTTACTGGTGGATTTAGAAGGAAATTGTGGTGAGTAACACTTAGAAATACCATTTCTCTGATTCTTATTTCAGGAACAATAATTGTACCGTTTCCGTTCAAACATTATAGACAGTTTCATATTTCCTCATGTAAAATGTGCGATTATGGGATTAGGGAGTGATGAATTATTTCACAGGAACATTGGGAATCGTCATTCCTCTGGTGTCATTCCTCTGGCTCCTTGTCAGACAGAGAAATGATGTTACTATGACCTGGGCCTTTTTCGTAGCGAACATTGGGAATTGTTTAAAGTTCAGGAAGACAGTTCAATAGATCATGTTGCAACTGTGAATACCATATTGCTCTATTTTATGCTTATCGGCCTTCAGTTCAAATACATTGGCAGTGATAATTTCAACTTTGTCAGCATAACTTGAAACCATTGATTAGATCCAATTATTTTACTGCTGATACTATTGAAAGCGATAGTTTCTTTGAAATTGGTGGATTCATTTGGAAGCTTTGCCTATTCCAGCAATTCGTTTTTTCAAGAATAAAAGTTTTTAAAAATTTACTGATGAAGCTTTCTTCAAAACCACGTCTAAAACCCGAAAAATCGAAAATTTAGAATGATCCGTATGTGAGTACTATAACTCAATAATGAAAAATTATAACTAATATAAAATTCAGCTGCCACGGTTCTTAAAATTTTTCAGAATTTCCATGATACAAATAACATGATTACAAAATTTTGACCCATTTCACAAAGCAAATGTTTGAACATTGCATCTTTCATTGCATCCTCCTATACGCCAACCTTTCCATGAAAATATTTGGAATTGATACACGTTTTTGTTTGGTCAGACAATTCTATAAAAATTTCTGTTCATTTGTATTTTGAAATGCCTAATCGATTATGGGGCCATAGGAATTAAGTAGCATTGGAACTACTATTTTTTCTATATGGGTGACATGATTATTCCAGCATAGGTTTTCATCGACTATTAGTCTCAGAAACTCAGTATTACGGACTCTCATTATTTCTTTGTCTCGTATCCCCACTATGATGTCCTGTAGTTTCATGTTTTTCTGAGAGAAACTAAAAAAAATTATCTTTTTTACATTGAGCTGAAGTTTATTTGTTACAAGCCATCAAGGTCAGCATTTACTATTGTTTCGAGTTGTTTCGAAGATACAAGTACGGTAAATAAAAAATATCTACCGATATTGTAGGCAGTTTTCAAAGACAGAACATGTAATGAATTAAGTAGGGGTCCAACGACTGATTCTTGGGGCACACCTGCTATGGTGTTTTCAGTTTGGCTCAAAAACCCATCAACTACTGTAAATTGCTCGCGTTTTTGTTCTTTACTTTAGTCAAATGTCTTTTCAGTTTATCAATAAATCATTGACCGTCAGTAGATGTTCTTCATATTTTTTCAGCAATTCAGACTGTCTTTGGTCCATATGTTGTAGCTTCTCTATGATATCCTTCAGGGTGATTTCTTTTTCCTAGCTTTTTTTGCAATTTCGGTTTTGTTTTCATTACCCTCAACCAACTGCTGTACGTTTCGTAAAACCAGCAACCCCCTTTGGGATTTTTGATTTCTTGTTCTTAATCTTTCAATTCCGTATTGTTCATATAAATGCACTCACAATGAAGTCATTTGGTGAATTTATTGCATTGAATTGCGAATGAATTTTTACTCGATTTGGTACACACAGGACATTTAGCCGACATTTTCAATGATTCTGCCAGTTAAGTCTTCAGATAGTTCTACAGGTTATCATGAAAATCACAGGAGTAAAGTTGGATTGAACAACTTGGGAAATACTTGCCATATGAATAGCGTTTTACAAGAGCTATTTATGACGGAGTCCTTTAGGGACCAAATATCAACCAATTATAATATTTCCCAGTTATCTTTCGAACTGAAGCAAATTTTCAACCAACTTCAATTTGCTGAAAGGGTTTCTTTCATTTATCCGGTTAAATTCATGAAGTCCTTGGGGCCAACTAATTTTTCATCAGAACAACAAGACAGTTTTAGGAGACCTGTTGAGAACACTTCTTGAACACAAGAATAGTTTGATCAATTTCCAAGAAAGCCCTGATGTTGTTGAATCATATACTATCACTTCTTCAGCAAAAACTTCATTTGGAGGGAAAATTGTCACAGTTTTGAATTGCCTCAGATGCGGAATGAAGAGTAGAAACTTCGGTACATTTTTTGAATTAGAGCTAGCGTTCTCCAATCTATTGGAAATCCAGTCCGTGCAGAACCTACTCAATCATCACTTGCCAACCGAACACCTAAAGATGATAGACAACTGTAAATTTGATACTGACTTTGAGGCCCTTTAGTTCTGACTTGGCATGTCGCAGATGTATTAAAAATTATTTCAACGTGTCAAGCTGGAGGAACACCCATATCTATCCGACTGACGCAGTCATCGTTCACTGTGGTTCTGGATTTGATTCTGGCCACTACTATACCTTGGCCAAAGACAGAACGAACTGGCATGATGATGATGATGATTTGATGATAGTCGCGTGAATAAATTGTTTTCTTTCGAATTGGACATTTTGGACCATCTGGAGACCCCATAACTTCGACGGACCTCTTCAGGAGTTATCCTTCAACCAATTCCAACTCTTCAGATGTTGTGGCGTGTTTCAAGTTTTTCCGGGTATTCCTGCAGCTGCAAAAGTGAATGCGTCACCGAATTAATTTATTATAAATTATTTTTCATTGTTACATATCAATATGCTTTATTCGTAGTTCTCAAGTACAATGTGAGAAACTACGTAGTCAAATTATGGCCCAAATACCGCAACTGAACTCAAAATGTTTTATATTACCTGTTTTGTACGTACGTGCATATACACTGGATTACTTTTTTTAGCCTGTGCTCTTGCTTATGTTCTAGCCTTTGTGACGCGTTCATCCAACCTTATTCCATTTGAACATTTCCTCACAAAGACAAAATAACATTTGAAACAAACAATCCGTACTGAAAATCGAACAGCGGTGTTTCGCTGCGTAGTATCGCAGACTAGTAGTTCATATTTTCCCACTTCTATTCCAAAGGTTTCACCGCTAATGAGAACCGCAATGCCGAGGACGCTTTCGCCATTTTATATTGTTCCGTAACGTCGTGAACAACCCATTCAGAACTGCATAATCATTCTGGGTTATCGAGACACGAACTCCATACTGTGCAAGTTTGTTTCCAAGATTATTGCGGTGCTAGGAAGTTCTTCATGAATATAACTTTGTTTTGTGGTTTGTATTGCTTCCAGGGACAAACACTTTATTGTATGTACAAGTTTGGTAGCATATTGGTTGGATATTATATCAGAAATATTCGATAATTTCCACGAATATCGATAAAACAATATCGTCTATTTTTCTCGTTTTTCTTCCATGTTTTACATTCAGTGTGTCTCACTGCTCATGGAAACACCCCCGTATCTTCCGTAATAACTGCGGTAGAATGATGAAACTCTCAGGACTGATGGAAATGCTAAAAATGCACCTACCACCTGAATGGGGTTGGCCTAAGTGATATACACTGCACGCCACTCGCGATGGAACAACCCATTTTTATGGTAAAACATACTAGGGGGCACAATAGGCTCATAATTCCTTCAGATTCATGATCAGAACTACCACCTTAATACACATACACTTTTTGCCTGAAAAAATTTCAGTCCTGAAAAATCCGAATTTGTCTCACTTCTCATGGAAACACCCCTGTATCTTCCGTAATATGGAGGTAAAATGATGAAACTTTCGGTACTGACGGGAATGCTTAAAATGTACCTACTACCTGAATGGGGTTTGCCTAAGTGATATGCACTACCCGCCACTCGCGATGGAACAACCCATTATCCCGGAAAGTTATATTAGGGGGAAAAATTAGACCAAAATTCCTTCGGATTCGTGTTCAGGATCTCCAAATGACTAATGATACACCTGTTTCCTGTACAATTTTCAGTCCCGAGAAATTCGAATTTGTTTCGTTTCTCATGGAAACACACCCGTATCTTCCGTAATATTTTTACGTAGATGTAAGATGACCCCTTTTGTACAGTGAGTTCATTACTAGTGTATCCATCGATCCTTTCATGGTTCTACGTGAAAACTTACTGAATATACGGGGGTGTTTCCATAAGAAGCGAAACAAATTCGATTTTTTCAGGACTGAAAATTGTACAGGAAAAAGGTGTATTATTAGTAATTTGGGGACCCTGAACATGAATCCGAAGGAATTTTGGACTAATTTTGCCGCCAAAAATAACTTTCCGGGATAATAGGTTGTTCCATCGCGAGTGGCGGGCAGTGTATATCACTTAGGTCAACCTCATTCAGGTAGTAGGTGCTTTCTGAGCATTTTCATCAGTCCTGAGAGTTTCATCATTCTACCTCAATTGTTACGGAAGATACAGGGATGTTTCCTTAAGAAGTGAGACAAATTTGGATTTTTCAGGATTGGAATTTTTCAGAGAAAAAGTGTATCTGTAGTGAGTTGGTAGTCCTGATCACGAATCTGAACGTATTTTGAGCCTATTTTGTCCCCTAGTACGTGTTACCGTAATAATGAATTGTTCCTTCGCGAGTGGCGGGCAGTGTATATCACTTAGGCCAACCCCATTCAGGTGGTATATGAATTATTTATTTATATATTTATGGAGTACATCATTCTACAGCCAGGGCCTTTTACAGAAGGAGGCAAAAAAATGGCATTTCGCCATATTACACAATAAAATAAAAGTAGAAAATCGTATAGTAGAAAATATAACACATGCAGAAATTCCGTGTGTGAACTGAAAAAAACTCAGTGAGAAAAAAGTTCATACACGGCACTATATATATATATATTATTATTATGCTACATCACACATCTAATGCAATAATTTTCACCTCTTCGTGCATTTGAGTACCAAAAACCTTTTGAATAATTTTTTTCCTTTTTAGTGTCTACAAATTGAAGTTTTTTTTTGTTATTTCGCTGTTTACCACTAACTATTATATATTCATTTGTTTATTCTATTTTCTTCTGGTTTCAAAGAGAAACAAACACCTGTAAAATTTCGAGAACATCTTCTATGAATTGGGGTTCCTCCCAAACATTTGGAGTATGTAGGCCGAACATTTCCGTAGTCCAAATCTTCCCGTTCTTTGAAAGACTGAGTCCTGGTGAATAGACGGCAGTATCAAAGGTGACAACAATAGGTGTGATGACTGAACTTGTTGATGGAACTGATAAAGGTGAAACGGCCAAATATAGTTCAGAAGAGATTGGGTTATCAAAACATCTCAAGAAGGAAGACAGTTCACCAACCCTTTTGCGGTGTTCCAGATAAGTAAGGAAATTTGTGCCTTTTTCAAAATATTTCATTTCTATTTATGATTCAATGAATTGTCATGTTAGGTATGTTTATTCCTTTCGTATAGGATTAAGACAATGAGCACCGTCCTGGTATGGCTGGACACCTTGTTTCTATGTTGACAAGCGCTCATTGTGAACAATGCAGATTTTTTCATTTGTTTATCACTTGTTATTTCTCTTTCTTATTCAATATTTTGTCGAATACATTTATTCTTTGTTTCACCTATTTTCCTATCTTTTTACGAACCTTCCAATCTATTCATCAATCTTTCTTCCAGATGGACTAATTTAATCGATTCTGATTCGATTGTCTAGAAGATTTTAGTATAATGTAAATCGAAGGGAAGTCAATATGATTCATCATCCAACGCTGTATTTGCCAGTAAAGCACTTGTCTTTTGTCAGAGGGTGGCCTTATATTCCTCACTTATTCGATTATCAGACAGAGAGAATTTTTTACGTCAAAAGTTTCACTTAGTTGAGACAGTTTCCATATGAGGAGTGCAGCCCCCAAACACACACTGAAAATTTTAGATTCTGTCCAAAGAAACGACAATCGTTTAGTCGCTCAGAAACTCGCTAACTTCTATGGAACACAAAAATATTGAAAAATCCGCGCAGTATTGGCTGGGAAAGTAATTGTTTTCTGTCAGATATTTGAAGTAAGATTTTTGGAAAGGGGGGTGATTTGACTTTGTCAGATTTCACAAATGACACTATACAGATACTGAATATAAATTTCTTTATGAATTACTCGATACAGTCTAATTACAACAGTTCTTTATATTCTGCAAATACATCGTTGTATTTGTTTTATGATCCATCCTGACAAAATTCAAAAACATACCATGCCTTTCAATGGATGAATTGAATTTTATTGGATGAAACGAAATCGAAATACCTCTTTTTTCACACATTCCCACAAAGTGGCAAATATCTGAGAGAAAAGATTTTCTTTCCCTAACGGATATTGAATTATATCTGGCATCTATTTTTGCAACGTTCCTCAAAGCGGTCACAATTTCAAGTGCTAATTGTGATCAAATAGTGGATATTATATCTCATACTTCAACTACCAAGCCATTGAATTCTATATTTCCCTTTCTGTCAATCACATTCAATTATCTTGATATGAAAAAAGAAATTGAAAGCCAAATTTCGTAAATACCCTAAGAGACTCTTTTACTCAAAGTTATATGTTTGATTAAGCACTACTGCTTTGTAATGGTTATATTTTGTTTTGCTCCACCCCATGAATGACTTTCCTACTTATATTTCATCTCTCATTTGTACTACTTAGGTTAAGTGTAAGAGTGCCCTAAACTAAACTTCGCCTATTTCGTACCGAAGAATATAAAGACGATTTATTATTGTTTTTATCATTTGATTTAAAATGACCACCTGCAGACATGTTTCAAGATTTTTGCATATCTTCAGTGCTAGGGTTCGTCGAACAACATAAGAGTCCTCCTGTCCCACCAAACGAATGATGCCCTCCAAGCATTAATTACCCCTCATCCAGGAATGCAGTCGCGACTTACAAATATGTCAATTTCTGCGACTCACGATATGTAAATATTTTTATTTAATTCATGTGATTTTCATTATACTCTCCGTATCGAACTTTGTCCGAAACAATACTGAATATTGCTTTCGTTGACGAATAAACCGCCAGAATTGTTACCATATACAATGCAGTACTGACTAACAATCATAATTTTCGGAAGAAAATATTTGATAACACTACTTGGCAGAAGCTCATCAAACTAATAATAAAAATGAATTAGGCAATCCAGACTTCTGCAGTCAACCTATACAATAGGTATAATCGACGGCAACAGAAAACAACTAGATACACTGATGATCGGCAAAACCATGTGGGTTTAGACATGTTTTGGCGTTGCGATTGGGATAATATTGCAAAGTAGTTCTTGTAGAATCTATCAGTTTTAATTCAATTGTCGTAGGTGACAGTAGTTGTTTTCTGTTAGATACTTGCCGACGATTATACCTATTGTATAGGTTGAATGCAAAAGTCTGGATTGCCTAATCCATTTCTATCAATAACTATAAGTTTTGCTTGTCTGTACTTACTGTCACATGTACCGTAAAAGTGCCGATCGTATGTGAAGAGAAATTTGTGAAACTTGGCAACGTTCAGTGGTCCTCACTTTATACACCTCATACTAATAATTAGGTTATACGGACCTCAGTTTGGTAGGATTCTGCAGATAAATAAACGGACCTCTCAATGATATCAGGGAAGTATGGTCCTCACTTGGTTCCGATATACTCGTAAAAATCAAATTTGAAGTGTTCAGTAATTCAAGCGTATATTAGAGAATCTTGGTGCCCCCCACTCTGAACAAGAACAGAAAAGCCTATGACGAGTGTCTAGCACCTTTCCTTCCAGTGGTCCTCGCAACGTTGATTCTACGGTGTGTCCTCAGTTTGATAGTTGGCGCTATATATATATATATATATATATATATATATATATATATATATATATATATATATATATATATATATTAAGTACGTTGACAAACTTCGGGAGGTGATTCTTTGAAGGTTTTCAGGACGAAAAGTTCATATAAACATATGTCCCAAACGGCTTGGTTTTCGAGATACAGGGCGATAAAAATATATTTTTTTCAAGATTTTTTAGAGTTAACTTCGACATTTTCGACAATAATCAGTTCAAATTAGGCAAGTACAATCCATTCAATAGGGCCCACGATACAAAGTAATGCATTTCTTAAATAATTCACAGGGTCCTCCTTTTTTCAGAGTCAAGCTTTGTTCAACCCTTCAGAATTTTTTTTTCCGCCGCCACTGACATATTATGAGAAAGGCATAATCAATGTTGTTTCATTTAACATCTTTTTGATATCTTGCATTTTTTCATTTACTTGTACGGTTCAGGGGCTATAATGAAAATATTAATTTAAACATTTTCCAGTGTGGCATAACATTAGAAAATTTGAAAATTAAACATTTTCAATTATTGTAAATTGATGGAAATATTTTTTCAGAATTAGAAAAATCTACGATGAATAAAAATTATACAATAAAAAATATAAAGACAAGCTTTTATACAAATGCACTGAAAATGAAAAAATAATTTGTTTCATTTTTTGTAGGTTATTCTGTGAGTATCAAAATCTTTCTGTACAAGATTACCTAGATCAAACAATGAAATGAATTATTTTATATCATGCGCACTATTGAATGGATTGTACTTGTCCAATTTGAACTAATTTGGATCGATTATTGTCGAAAATTTCGAAGTAAACTCCAAAAACTCCTAAAAAATGTATTTTGATCACCCTGTACTTCGAAAACCAAGCCGCTTGGGACATGTTTATATGAACGTTTCATCTTGAAACCTTTCAAAGAATCACCCTTCAAGTTTGTTAGACTATTTGCTTCTCAAATTTCTTTATGTTATGCGTTACTGGAAAATGTTTGCGATAATATTTTCATTGTAACTCCTGAACCGTACAAGTAAATGAAAAACATCAAGAGAGCAAAAAGATGTTAAATGAAACAACATTCATTATTCCTTTCTCATAATATGTCAGTGGTGGCGGAAAAAAAATTCTGAAGGGTTGAACAAAGTTTGACTCTGAAAAAAGGAGGACCCTGTGAATTATTTGAGAAATGCATTATTTTGTATCGTGCGTACTATTGAATGGATTGTACTTGCCTAATTTGAACTGATTATTGTAGAAAATGTCGAAGTTAACTCTAAAAAATCTTGAAAAAAATGTATTTTTATCACCCTGTATCTCGAAAACCAAGCCGTTTGGGACATATGTTTATATGAACATTTCGTCCTGAAAACCTTCAAAGAATCACCTCCCGAAGTTTGTCAACGTACTCAATTTACACCCTGTATAATTAAATTAGAACCACCCGGTATAGAGGTCCAAAAAAATCTCTCTTCGAAGCATCATTACTTGAGCTTTCGCGATACTCAAATAAGCCACAGCATTCCCGAAATGAAAAACACGCCGTAAAGAAAATGGGAAATGCGTTGTTTGGATATAACATTTTTTGTATACCTAAAGCTTTTATGCCCTACTGATATTAAAGGTCTTTCAGACTGTCAATGATTATGCCGTAAAAACTCAATAAATTCCGTTTTGACGATATAACCCAGTTGGAATGGACCATAAAATAAATCTTTGCGTGAGTGCGGACATCGGAGTGGCTTTGAAATATGTGGAATTTTTGTAGGCAGCTATTCTGCTCAAAAGTTATATTTCGAACGTGATAGATCACGTTTCTGGATGACAATATCATCAGCACATAATATTATCAGTTGTCATATAACAAAAAGAGTGAGAATGAACAGAAAATAAGTTGAAAAAATTTAATTAATTTGAATAAGGAAAAGACAGTATCTATTATATTCCATCGAGGGCACAATCAAACTCCATGTAACAATAACGTACATAATTTCGGATTTCAAAATGACATCAAGATCTTGGGAGTTTTCTCTGATCAAAAGTTGAACTGGGAAACTCACATACATAATCTCTGCGGCAAATTGAGATCAGCTTGTTATGTCTTGAGATCATTAAGGGGGCACTGTAGTCAAAAAATACTCCTCACTCTGTATTACGTGAATTTTCACTCTCAAATTCAATATAGTATAGTGAATTGGGGAGCTGGTACTGACTGTTCAAGAATTTTAATTTTACAAAAATCCGCATTATGGATCTTCTTTTATCTTCCATACCGTAGTTCATACTTACATATACGAAATATCGTGCTACGTTCATGAGAATTTTTCATTATTTAGCATCAACAGATCGAAGCATAAATACTCTACCAGATTGAAGAACAATTTATGTCCGGCAAAGCACTCGACCAAGTTTTATCAAAGAAACTTGTATTACAGTGGCTGTAGAATCTATAATAACTTACCGGCAGAAGTGCAAAGTGCCCCAAATATTTTCATTTTCAAAAATAGGCTCAAAGACTTCTTGACCGGAAAGAACTTTTACACATTTGACGTTGATGGGACCAATATGTGTCTTGTATATATTTATCTCTACAGTGTAAATTTGAAAACATTCAATGCGAATATCTCGCGAAATAAAAAAGTTAGAAAAACGCCGTTGGGCACAAATGCTAAAGAGTTAGGGGGTACTAGAACCACCATATTTCAGTGAAGGGATGAGTCACCCCGTCGCGTCGGCGCGACACACCACAACTTTAAAATGTCGAATGGCACTACCTCTTTTATGATACCTCGAATGAACGGTCTCAGTTAGTAGTATTGACCTGTAAAAGACTTATTTTCCACCAACTACAGGGCGTAAGAAAAACATAAAGTCGAATAAAATAAAATGTATGTGTTAAAAGGATATTTTATTTGATCAGATGTTCAAAATGTTATTCTGTTGTAAGCAATTGTATAATCGATGTTCAAATGCCATTCTAACATTTTGGAACACATCTCTTGGAATAGATCTGCATTCTGCAATAATGCGTTGTCGAAGATCTTCTGCTGAAGTAGGTTGTGTTTTAAATACGACGGACTTCAAATGTCCCCAGAGAAAAAAATCGAGGGGTGTTAGATCGGGAGATCTCGCTGGCCGTTTGATTGAACCTCTCCGTCCAATCCACTGACCTGGAACAGCATCATTCAAGAATTGCCTAACTGGCAAAACGTAATGGGGTGGTGCGCCATCGTGCTGAAAATGTATTAAATCTTCATTCAGGTTCCTATTTCCGTCAATGTCCAAATGATTTTCAATTTCGGCAACAATTAAAGGTTGAATGGTGGTGTTTAACATTTCAAAATAAGTATCGCCAATAAGATTGCCATTAATAAGTAATGGCCCAATCACTGTGTCACCTAAAATTCCCGCCCAGATATTCAATTTTTCTGGATACTGCGTCTGTCCTTCCCTGAAGACATGCGGATTTTCGTCACTCCAGTACCTACAGTTTTTAAAAAAAATGGATTCGTCGGTAAAACAAATATTTTTTAGCAACTGGGTAGTAATACGTAACATTTCGGTCATGTTCTCGCAAAATTGAATTCTTCAGGGTCGTCCTCCCGCAACTCCTGAATAATGTGCATTTTGTATGGGTGAAACTTATGAAGTTTGAGTACCCGACGGATAGCTTGATGAGAAATTCCTGTTATCGCTGAACCTTGGCGTAGAGACATTCATAGCAAAATGTCCTAAAACTTCCACTTGTGCCGCTTCATTAAGTACTTTTGGATTGGTCCTTTTTTTGTTTGCCTCTGATCCTGTTCCTTAAAATTCAAGAATCAGTTGTCTGATGTAGGTATGACTTACATTTTTTTCGGTGTTTCTTTCGTTAAATGCTGCAGCAGTTCTTAAGGCACAACGATTTTCAAAACCATAGATAAACACCATCTGAATTCTTCCCGGAAACTGTAAACCATGATGAACAGAAAATACCAGTTCGCAATTCGTTTGAGATAATTTCAAATCGACGGTTTCCGGACTTTACAGTAAAACTTTGCACAAAGGACTAAATTTTTATCAACATAGATAGGTAGGTACGATCCCGATAAAAACAATGCTACTTTTTCGAGTACTTTTTATTTATTCTGAAGGAATGCTCCAACATGATTTTGTTTTTTGTTTACAACAAACTGGAATACATGGTGACCATCTAATGAAATGAAATATCCTCTTAATAACAAGAATGGAATTTGAAAATCGATTGTACTATTGTTTAGAACTGAATGGACTGCATCTGATCAAATAAACTATCATTTTCACACAATACAATTTATTTATTCGAAAATGTTTTTGTGCCACCCAGTGTTGGATGAAAATGAAAATTCTTGTACAGGGGAATACTACTGAATGAGACCTTTCATTTGAGGTAAAATAAAAGAGGCGATTTCAAATTTTTTTATTTCGCGAGATATTCAAATTTACACCCTGTATATTTATGGTTCGTCTGTATTTGTGTTTTAATCATAATCTAATTTACATTACTTGTTTTGTATGTTCACTGTGTATGCTTTCATTTACTGACGCTCTTGGCAATTTATTATGGATATCATTGTGATGGTTTTGATAACTTATTGTTGATAACAGAAAATTATTATTATTATCATTAGACACGGAAGCTCTATGGACCCCTAAGCCCCCTTGCTCTGTGGGACAAGTTCAAGTTCAAGTGTATATTTGTCAGTTTTGATACAGAAAGTATATATGACACGTCAATTTTTCATAAACATACAAAGACATACATATGTAAATAAATAAACATTCAAACAATATATACATAAAATATCCACTAAATAATCAAGAAACATTCTCATACTCTCTGAGGGAATAAAAACAACTTGCTAGTAGATATTCTTTGGGATTTTTTCGGAATTTCATGTTGTTTCTTTCTACCTTAATGTTTTGGGGTAACGAGAATATTTTGTACCAGCGTAATGTGGCGATTTTTTATACTCGGAATTGTTACATTTTGTCAGGTGGAAGTCCTTTCGGTTCCTTGTGAAATGGGGATGAACCTCTTTATTTTGCGTGAATTTCAATGACTTTGAATGAACATAACTCAGTGTTTTATAAAGATATATACGTGGCAATGTGAGAATACGGTTGTTTATGAATGACTGCATGATTCTCTATAATCAAGATCAAATATCAGACGTAAAAATCGATTTTGCATAAGTTTGACAAGTTTGACAGTTCAATTTTCCCCCATTCCGTTCATACAGTGTCTGCCTCTTTGAGCAATAGTATTTCACTGAAAATTTCACACCTCTACTTTTTAACCAATAAGATGCCTTATTTTGACTAGTTACCATGGCAACTAAAAAAATTTCCGAATATTTAAGTGGAAATTTGTTGACAGTTGAAAAGGTAAACATATGATCTACAACCATTAAATATTGTAGATATAACTGTGAATAATGCAAAATTTCTATAAGAATTAACATTATTATTTATTATTCGCTATAAAGTTTCATTGAACAGAAAACACAAATTTGTTTAATTATTATGCATTAACAATTTATATTTAAAAAAAGTAGGATCTACAAACATAGTAGGATTTAAATGTTGCTTGAATTCTAACCCATCCTCTCTTCTTAATGGTGAATAGGAAGGTGACGAATTAATTAGATGTCTGTGTTTTAAGACGTATATGACTACATTTATCTCACAACTTTGGATCCGCTCAAAATGGGTTTGACTTGACTGGATCCCATACACCTAATCGATATATACAGTGTTCGGATTGGATTGAATCACTCAAGTCAATTCCATAAAATATAGGATTGGACCCAACCGATCGCCTTGAAGAGAAGTGAAAATACGAGATAATTGAGTTTGAAATTGACAAATGACAGGTAAAAGTAACCAAATTCAGAATAGAGTTTAAATTGACAATTGTCTTTCTCAAAATGGAGAGCAAAATAATAATTAAGAAAAGAAACGTTTGGTCCAAAGAAGAGAGCAGTTTTTTCATTCAGCTGATTAAGGAAAAACATATTATATCGTGATTTAATTCGCAGAACACAAGAAATTTAAGGTTACGAAATTCGACATTTTGCTGTAAAGTTAGCTTTTTCAATCGGATTGAAGAATAGGATTCTTCGATCCACTTAAATATTGCGATATAACCTGAAGGGTGGTTTCACTCGACTCAATGCTATTGAATTTGAAGCGGATAGAGATCGTCCAGATAAACGTAGTCTATGTAATATTTTGAAACAATTTTGCTCAAATCTCTTTTATGCAAAAGGCCATATTTACTTGACATCTGCAGCAGACTTTCTTGGATTTTCGTAAACAAACCATTCGACTCTAACGCTTCCTGGTCGCAATCTTCCGTTCAATTCGTTAAATATATTAATTTTGGATGACATATTTGCACTTGACTCAATTCTTTGCAGTATTTACATAAATTGTGCTTTTCAAAGCATTTCAAGTTTCTCAAATTGTTTAACGCAAATGCTTACAAGAAATGTTTTACATAAGAATATCTTTGCTTGCTGGTTTACTATTCAGTAACTCAATGTAATTTACCAATATAAACCTCATCTGTCAAAAGCATGGCCGCCTATATCACGGCCACCTATTGCAACAAACCATGTTAATATTATATTTATTACATTAGAAGTGTTATGGATTACTTTAACAAAAAATACATTTCTACCACCTTTAGTAACCTAAAATTATGAAAGGGCGATAGACTGTTCTGAGTTTTAGCATTTGATGTAACTAAAGTTGGTAATATTTTTTATTTAACGAAACATGGTGGACTTGACAAGCTGTGAAATTAATTTAAAATGTCAGATTGGATTAATAATTTTTTTCCAATTTATGGTATGAAATTTTCTTACCGAATACCACGCAAGCTTAAATTATTCCTGGAAATTTTCTTTCGCGACTCGGGACTCGGGATAATTTTCAAAATATTCGTGCCCTCAAAAAAATTTCCGGAAATAATTTAAGCTCTTGTGATATTATATGATCTTATTTTGACATATTACCATGGCAACCACATCGATTTCCGAATTTTTTTTTCCTCTAAGGTATCACTGGAAAAATTTTGACTTAGTCACGTGTTCAGACAGTAACACCACATAATATTTTATAGACAGTTCCGTTGATTTTAGTAACATGAATTGAAGTATAATTTGAAATGTTCCACTTCAATAGCTTCATAAAACATGTAATCATGACTTTTCATATTCCATAGACGACTTGGATAAGTTCAATTCAAAATATTATTGACAACTATAATTCTAAAATGCCGTTTGCCGTCAAAATGTTCAAAGTGTTTGTTAAATATTTTTTTGCGAAATTTTCTCACCGCATCTCTCTCATACTTGAAGAAATAAATAAACGAAAATTGTTGTGCACAATTTTTTAAGAAAATCATCTTTCGTCCGCAACTCTGGATAATTTTCAAAATTCGTGAACTCAAAATATTTCCGGTAATGATTTAAGCACTGGGGAGATTGTAAGTGAGAATAAAATAAATATTTTTTTTTCAAGTGATATCTACCTTCATTATAATGAAATATTAATAATACTGGTGTCAGTTTTGTGATAAAAAAATTCTTTCCCGATATTTTTAGTTTTCAATTGGTCATAGTTAGCCATGGAAAACGGAACATGAAGCAAATTATTTTATTGTTGTTAGTAGGACACACAATAGAGGATTGTCAATCTAAATTCTCAAACGTAGAGTTGTTGCGTAGTAAATTTTATCACAGGATCAACAAGATTGACATAACAGAATAATTATTATAACCGAAATTACCTTCAGATTTGGCCTTATATGTATATACCACATAAAAGCATATTTATTCAACAGCATTTTTGCGGATGAAATATCTAATACATATCCATGACAAATGTAGGGTTTTCCATGTGTGTGTAGGATTATAGAAATGAAAAATATGCCTAGAAGCCAGTTACGGTCCCAGCTTTGCAGAGGAAACTCAATTTGTAAATTCTGTGAATATTCGTTCTTTACGTGTAGCATAGGTGGTTGGTTATTCAAAACTTTAATATTATCCGGGTCATCAGAAAACGTATACTGGCTTCTGGCTGTGAGAAGATTATTTCTGGAATCTAGTGTGAGCTTAAATAATGTCAAGAAATATATTCTTGGAATTTCCATTTCCATGCGTTTTATATCGAATGAACGAATATAAAATTGATTCGGAAATTGATAGCAATCTAAGAGTTGTTTCACTTTTCAATGGATTGAATGAATGCTTTCTCATAGAATACATCTAGAGAAAAAGCAGCTAGAAATATTTGTGTAATTGATGACTTAACTATTTTGTGGAAATTCATGATCACTTTAATAAAATGAATGAAAAATCACTTTTGTCTAATTTCCACTAGTTATTTCATTTTTACCACCAGGTTTGGGTTTTATCCCACTATCAAGTATAATAACTAATACATTTGGAATCTAAAACCGTGGTTATATAGAGAGTTTGCATGTAACTAGAATGGAGAGGTAAATAAGTGAATTGGGGTGCCAAGTATACAGGGTGTCCGGTAAACTTTGTACAATATTGAAACTGGTGATAGACCAGATCATCATTTTTTAATTTCTGGAAAATCACTACCTCACATTGGATTTTTTAATGCCATGTATACAAATTGGGACAAATTTGAATATCTTTGCTGCTGAAGATTACTGATGAGTGATGCTTTCAGACGTACGAAACAGTTTTTCAGAAAACAATACAATTTTTCAAAAAATGAGGGTAAAATAACAGATTTGAGTTGCATTAATTTTTTTAACAACAGTTCATCATTATTGTTTGAAAAAACATAACCAAGTGGAACTGCATATTCATTACAAAAAAATGCACATTTTGTCCAGGCTTTACTATGGTATAAAACATACCATCATTATTTTTGGAAGGAGTAGAATTTCGATAATATTTAACTATCCTATCAGGATGAAATGATTAAATAATTATGAGTAATAACGAATCAACTGCTTAGAAGTATTCAATGAGATGTAATGAAGTAAATACTAATTCAACATTTTTTTTTTAATCAACATACACTTTAAACCACAATATCGATTATTCAACATCGCACTGAATAATATTACAAAAATGTAATTTTCCATCCACTCGTACGCAGAGACGACGTATTTTCAAGAAGAACCTTTTCAAATGCGTTATAGGTTATAGCCCCCAAATCAGCGATTCTATGAGCGGCATTGTGCAATCGGATATAGTCCTGCATAAAGCGCTGCTGCAGCAGTAGCACTACCTCCACATTCACCATAAATGTTGTGCATATGCGCATATTCTCGGGGAGTATAAAGTATGTACGGTATGAAAATGAAATAAATACCACTGAATGAAACAAGCAGAATAATTTTAAAAAACTACGATAGGAGTCACACGTTGATCAAACAAAAGGTTTTAACTTTCGACAAGGATTCATCATTTAAAAAAGCTTGCACTTAGGTATTTGGTTACCCTGTATCGGTCTCTGAAACTTCGTTGGAATCTGGATGTTGGACAATTGCGACATTTATTACAAGAATTCGTATTAATCGGTGCCATGTCGGATAATCGACATTTCATTTCGATAATTTTATTAGGCCTAATTACATGAAAAATTACTTTTATTGACATACTATTTAATGCTACCAAGCAGTCTATTCTTTATTATCAATAATTATTTCCACATTTTATCTTGATAAAATCTAAATGAAATAATTTTTGGGCGTAAGTACAAAAGTTGATCAAATAAATGAATATTTTGGAACCTTTGGTGTAAATACAATTCAAGAAAAAAATAAAATACCCAAACACCAAAACTACGTCACAATCTTAAAATCTTGAAAGCTTACTTTTAGCTCCTGAAGATGCTAACTTTGTTGGCGAAACGCGCGTCGAGTGTGATTGTGACGTAGTTTTGGTGTTAGGTAGTTTCCTTTTTTTCTTGAATAAAAGTTGATAGAAGCCTAGTTTAAAAACACGCCTAATTCAATGGAAACCACTTCTTCCAAAAATAATTATAGTTTGTTTTATACCATGGTAGAGTCTGGACAAAATAAGCATTCTTTTGAAATGAATGTCCACTTCCAATTGGTTATGTTTCTTTCAGATAATAATGTCAAACTTTAAAAAAAAAATTGATAAAACTCAAATCTGTCATTTTACCCTCATTTCTTGAAAAATGTTTTCAATTTCTGAAAAACTATTCTGTACGTCTATAAGCATCACTCATCAGTAATCTTCAGCAGCAAAGATATTTGGATTCGTCCCAATTTGTATACATGGCACTCAAAAATCTAAGGTAAGGTAGCGATTTTCCAGAAATTCTTAAAATGCCCATTATCTCGAAAACGGTGATATTTTTACTGAGGTGAAATTCCGATATTCTGAACAGTCATGACCTGGTCTATCACCAGTTTCAATATTGTACAAGGTTTACCTGACACCCTGTATAAATTTAATACTGGAGATTATAGAAATTACCAGGGTTGTCAAACTCATAAATTCAAGAGCGGGGACCTACATAAATCTAGTTGCTCTTAGATGGTTCCATATTTCGGGTTTTTAATCGATTTATCAATTTCCATTGCTTCCAACAAATTCATTTTCGTTATTTTATCACATGTGTGTAGGATTTTGAGACTATCTCCACTTATCTTGTGTTTTGATTCTTGCAGATGTTCATACATTGTAGATTTTTTGTCCAAACAGACGTCATCACATTATTGCATAATAAATTTACATGAACGATAAATAGAGAGGTCCCAGAGCGGACCTTTGTGGAACCCCATACTTGATAATTTGAAAGTTTGTTAATTAATGGGTCGTGGTGGTTGGCTGGTAGAGCGTTCGCCTCTCAAATGTAGAGTCGTGGGTTCGATTCCCCATCATGGTCACCAGTGCATGGCACCACACGTTGAAAGGAAAATTCTTCGTCTTCCCTAGCTCGCACAAGTCTCTCGAAAACTTCTGAGGGTTGCGCGTAGGGGTGTAACAGGTTGACGGAAATAACAATTTTATCAATTAATTAAAATTGAGTCATTATCGCTTGTTGACGATAAGTAAGATATGTTTTCATCAAGTGAAGCGGAAAATCTCTTACCCCGCTAATCGTAAAGAGGTGGTAGTACACCCTGTATATTTAACAGAGATTCACTTGGAATAGCCTCATTTACAACATATTGAAATGTAGCCATTTTGACCGAAAGACATTTTCCCATAAGATGGGTGCGTGGTATTTTGGTAAAATCACATTATGGAAACCCTATTGTTATTAATATTATTTAATCAACCTCTTCCATGAAATCGTCTACGAGGCAGAAATGTACATCAGATCAGAATAATTTAAACATTATTCTGATCTTAATTTTCTTTGAATTTATCTGACTTATTAACTTCCACCTGCTTTTCTACCATTTCTTGATAAACACAATTCATTTGCGTTCATATTTCTCTGACATCAATGGTCGAACTTGAATTGATCAATGAAGATGAGGCTTGCAAAACAGATGTTCGGTGGGTGTTCAATATTCTCAACGTTCGGAGTGGGTAATCACTCAAATTGCTAAACCTCATCGTGGTGCAATATTGGCTCAAAATACATAGAATGCGTTTGATCGGGCATCACATTTAACTAACCATTAGCACAGACAACACAATTAGCTGAGGTTTACGTATGATTTTGATATTCTCGTCAAGACCGATTTGCTTACACTTCATAGTACAAGAAACCATTGGCGTATCTAGAAGTAGAAAATTTCCTCAAATTATGTCAAAATCCCGAGGTTTCGCCGAACATGCTACTCCAAAGGCACTGCAGTTGAGAAGGCTTATCGTTCTCTTTTTAAAATAGCACACTTATTTTGGGAGAATATTGGTACAATATTATGAAAATATTCAAACGTAATGTTGGCGGAAGGAAAACATTTCTCAATATTAGTTCAATTTTGCATGGACTTCTACAATTACAGTTCTCCTTCAGTTGTTAAAAAAAAAGAATTTGTCGAGAACAATGGTAGGTATAACAAAAAAATTATAAATATTTTGGTTCATATTTTTCTACCATATCGACGAACACAATCAAAGTACAGTTTGAGTCGACATCGTTCAATTACTACACCACCATGTATGTAGATCATACTCTTTATTGCTCTTTATTACTCTTTATTGCACTCCAGTGCATCCCAATGACGTACTCGAAATAATGTCTAACCTCAAGAACACGTACTGTGTTGGAATAAATTGCATTTCAACAAAAATTATAAAGAATAACTGAAATTCAATTTGCGAACCATTAGCATTCTTGATAAATTTTTCAATTCGAACTGAAAAGTTTCCAGACAAACTAAAAATTGGATTGGTAATACAAATTTTTATCAGAAGGCAACTCAACGCTTTTCGAAAATTATCAGCCTGTGACAGTTCCAATTTCGAAAGACCCGTTTATGTAAAAATGCTCGCGTTCCTAGGTCAATTTGATATAATCCTAAGTTTCGGCATGGTTTTTTTCCAGATACCTCAACGGAAAATGCATTTTGCACCTTCTTCCTGCGTGCCTATGACTGACTCACTTGATAGAAGAAAGTATGTCGGTGCACTTTTCTTTGACTTATCGTAGGTAATACCACAATTGTATCGGTGATTATCGAAATAGCAATTCCTTTGAATTTGAGAATCAAATTATGTTGCTTGGCCTAAAGCAACATAATTTGATTCGAAACCGAGAAGGAATTAACGATAATCGCCGATAACACGAGTTGTATTTGTTAAGATTATTTCATGAATAAAATCGAAACCATTTTTATTTATTTACTATTCAATTTAACTAGGAACATTAATCCCGCATTTAGTTCTGAAATTATGCAACTAACAAAACATTTACTTGATATTTCAAACATCCCTCTATTTCAGTTACCAATGACAGAGCGCGTCATTCGTAGTTTCGTCATTGCATGTCTAGCCTACTGCTTCTCGCTCTAGGTTATGTTTTGATAACATTTTGATTTAGTGATCTGATTAATCAACGAGTATGCAAAATTTGTCGAAAATTTTGAAGTTGATATGAATTAATAGTGAGTGCTTATTTAGTTTTGGTCAAAGTTTGGTGTTGTGTCATTATAGCAGCTTGCTAGTGGTAAGTTTGTGTTTTGATAATAACCAATCAGGAATCGAACTACAAAATCGAAAACACATCATATACATATCCAGTAGCCAATCAAGAGCCGAACTACAAAATCGAAAACATGATGTTTTCATTCATCAATACAAAAATTTCAACCAATCATAACACGCTATTTTAGCATAAGTGAAATAATCAAAGATATTCAACATTATTGACCACCATTTTATGAGCAAAAAACTGTATTCACTTGGCTCCAGGGGCGACTTTCTTTCATTCAGATTCAGCCAATGTGAAAACTCCCTCTAAGTCTGCACATCATGATAAGGAAATCACAGCTCGTATTTCATGATTTTGCTGTTTTTTCCTGTTTTTTCGAAGTACTCATTGAATATATCAATTATTGAGTTTGTCTCCTAAACTTCCAACTTGACCAAACAGTTTTCACACTCTCAAACTCTCCCCACTTATTATAAATTACTATATTTCATTATGCACTAGCGGGCGGTAAAGTACACTTTACCGCCCGGTTCGCCGGGCGTAAAGTGGCACTTTACCGCCCGTGGGCGTATTATGGCCCGGCGGGCCGTAAAGTAGACAAAATTCTCAAATTGTCTATACTCACACATCATTTCAAGCAATTCCTAACACGAATTAGAATCATTTCAGTTCAATAGAGCAATACTCTTTCTAACATTTGTTCATAATCGTTGGCAATTTTTTCGGTGATGATCTATTTATTTGAAATAGATTCTCCAATATAGCACTCAGCTACTATAGTTTCACATTCCTCATATTATGTTACCCTTAATTATTGTATGCATAACGTATGAAACGTATAGACCATTGCAATTCAAGTCAGTATTTGTGATTCGCGCTATAAAACCGCTAGTGCATAAAATGTTGTATGTATCACGTGCGTAAAATGCGTTTAAGGCCTTCGGCGTGTGATGGCCCTCGGCTAACGCCATCGGGCCATCATCCACGCCGCAGGCCATAAACGCCTACTTTACGCCCTTGATACATAAATAACTATTATGTATTATGTGTCAATATTCATTTGTTTTATCGTAACGCTAATAGATGTTATCGAATTGGAACAGCAATCCCATCATCACTGAATTTAATTAAATATATTAATTGAAAACAATTGTTGTGATAATGTGTGCTATAAACCATGCGTATTTTTATATATGATGAAGTCTCGTAATGCTGACATTGATACCAGTTCACTTCGAAAATAAAAAATTGGGGATCATTTGAAAATGCGCATTTATTTCATATGACAACACTATCGAAAAATTGCAACAAAATTTAAAAAAATCTCTCAGTGTTGTCTAAAATAACAATTGCAAAACTCTAATTGATGCTGAAGAAAAGGATATCTCAGCATGAGGGGGAGAAACTTGTGCGAGCGAGGTTAGTTTGTAGGTTCAAGGCTGACGAGCAAATGTTTTGACGGACACTGTTCTACAATCTCCAACAATTCATTGTTTCAAATAATCCATACTGTCAGGTGCTGGAGAGAAATACTCACATTTGAGATACCCCTCAGAAAAATTAAGGTGTAAGCATCGGTTACCGAGCTGGCCATTCTATTGGATCTCGTCTTCCAGTTAATGTACGACGATATTTCTCATTCAAATAACCTCCTACTGTTGTAGTGGTTTTCTAGGATACCTGCCCAGGCATAAACTCTTTCTGGAAACTGTGTATGATTTTCACGAAAATGCAAGAATATGTGTTACTCCAGTTCCTCACATTTTGAGTATTCATTTTGCCTTTGGTCAATTCTAGTGGTCACAGAATTCCAGTTTTGGTCGGGGACTGTCATCTGAAAGTTGGTTTACAATAATTTTTATTTCAGAAATGTGAAATAATCTTTTTCAATTAGAGTTATATTATTGTTCTAGATAGGCCTTGTTACTAACTCCATGCGCCACCTTAGGAGCAGCACTGTTAATTGAAACGCAACAGTGAATCGTGCAGGACTGACCCCAGTCCAGCCACGAGATTTTAATAATTTATTCTGTCAATTTAATTTAAAAAATCTCAGCCGCAACTGGGGCTCGGACTCCGGACCTTTCGACCCACGGACGCCCTAACCACTGCGCCACGCCCCGACATTATATTATTATTATCATTATTATTATATAAACTTTATAAAAGTTCATTAGATTCAAAACGCGACGGATCTCCAATTCAGAAAATTCGCATATATTAGTCTAACTGACCTTGTTTCACGGTTTAGTTCCACATTTCAGTCGCTTCAGGGCTGAAAAATACTAACGGCTGAAACCGCAATAATTATTACAGAACGCTGAACACATAAACCCGTTTGAATGACGGAAATTATTAGATCTATGAATATAATATGGGGTTGTTGATATTTTCAACTTTATGTGATGGATACCCTTCAACGATAATTTCTAAAATGAGTTTGGTATATCTACTTTGGAAAGTTTCTGACCTGAACATAAACATGACGTTATTCAACTAATCCTCTAGGCTGTTTGAGGAGTTGAGTGTCCATTAGCAATACTGCTAATTTCAGCTACATTTTACGCTGATTCGTTTCGAAAGTCAAATGGAAAATTTTGAATATCTTGTTGTGATAAGCTATCTACTGTTGAAATAATAATAATATTCTTTATGGTCAATTATGGTTTAACTCAAAATATGAATACATAAAAGTGTACTAAAAATATACAGGGTGGCTGATATGTATGGAAACGGTCGATTATTTCCTAATGTAAGATAGCTAGCGAAAAATGTGGAGATACAAAATTTCTAGGGTTTTTCAAAATCCATCATATTAACAAAAAATTAAGTCAAAAAGTCAGGACGAAACAAAGTTGCTTTTTCTCTAATGGGACACCCTGTATATTATTTCACATTTCAATTTTTCTCAAAATTCTGAACAAAATTTATCCAGCACATCATTTCCGAAATTCAACAGTTTTCGAGATATGGAATTTTGAAAATACGTTTCTAACAAATTATCCAAAAATGTTTTAGTCCATTAAGTTCATAGTCCATCAAGTTACCTTTGAAAGTTTCCAGCTCCATAACAACGCCGCGTCGTTCTTTTGTCTAACAGTGATGATCTTGACAACACATGTCAAAAATACATTTAGTGTAAATAATTTTCGCGCAAAAATGTCACGTTTATCTGATACTGAGCGTATTGAAATTTTAATGATCATAAGATACGGTGATAGAAGACGTAGTTGTGACCAAGTAGTGGATATTTTTAATGAATTGCATCCCAATCGGGAACCCATTTCTAAATCAACCGTTTCAGAAACATTGCAGCGTTTTCATGAAACTGGAGGTGTCAAAGATCGACCAAAAAGTGGAAGACCAGTAAGCGTTACAAATGAAGCAAATTCTTTGAATGTCATGTAAGATGTGGTGGAAAATCCAATAAATTCAGCACAACAGAGGTCTTTGAATCATGACATGAGCCGATATTCCATTCATAAAATTTGCAATCTGCAAAAATTCCGTCTATATAAAATTCATTTGGTACAAGAATTGAGTGAATACGATTTTGATCGTAGAATCGAGTTCTGTGAAGTTATTATGGATAAATTAAATGAAAATGTCAACTTTGTCAACCACATATTGTTTTCTGACGAATCTACATTTTGTTTAAACGGCACGTAAATCGACAAAACTGTAGGTATTGGTCAGACCAAAATCATCATTGGATTGAGGAAGTTCACACTCAACGGCCACAAAAAGTAAATGTCTGGTGTGGCATTACTGGTGGACACGTCAAAGGACCTCATTTTATTAACGGATATTTGTCACTTTTACAACAGCATATTATTCCAGAGCTTAGTCGATAATTCCCGAATAATAACAATCCCAATTTGCTAGCAGAACAAATACAGTTTCCACAAGATGTGGCTCCTCCACATTTTGGTCGTGTGGTACGGGCATATCTAGATGAAACTTTTCCTGATAAGTGGATTGGGCGCAAGGGAGCAATTGAATGGCCAGCTAGGTCTCCCGATATGACCCCACTTGAATTTTTTTATGGGGTCACATAAAGAATGTAGTCTACAAAAATAGGCCGCCAAATATCGAAGAGTTGCAAAAAAGAATAAGGCATGAAATTTCTACCATTCCAAAATTTAGTTCAGCGAGTTCATTACTGTCAGGAGGTAAATGCTAAACAGTTTGAGCACCTTATTAAATAGAAAAGAAAAATTTGTTGTTTATTAAAACTTGTTTTCTCTCTTTCTCTCCTGGCATAACTATTGTTTCATAAAATTTCAAATATCCTAAACATTCATTAAAAAATACATTTTATCGTTTCATGCATTTTTTCAACCCTGAACAAATATACTTTTTTTATTTTCTGTAAAAAAATTATAACTAAATTGTAATCATATCCACATACTCCACCTTGTGTGACATTCATAATAAATATCCATTATTTCGTGCTTTTTCTTTAATGAATATGAGAGTAGTAACAAGTTATTTTCAAAATTCGATATTTCGAAAACGGTTGAGCTTAGGAAATGGTGTACTGTATCAATTTTGTTCAGAATTTGGAGCAAAATTTAAATATGGAATAATATACAGGGTGTCCCATTAGAGAAAAAGCAACTTTGTTTCGTCCTGACTTTTTGACTGACCCTGTATACTTAATATTTCGTTAGTATGATGGATTTTGAAAAACCCTAGAACTTTTGTATATCAACATTTTTCGCTAGCTATCTTACTTTCAGAGATAATCGACCGTTTCCAAACATATCAGCGACCCTGTATATATTATGTAATCAACCTAATCAAATGGACGGATGCTTGTACTAGAGTTTGTTAATTCCATAAAAATATTAATATAACATGTAATGGAAAAAATATGTCGGTGCGTATATAATGACATATATAATGAAATATACTCGAACTTATATATTCAATCATATATTGTATTCATACACATATGCATACTCATTATAGACACATACACAGGTTGTTGATATGGAGGTTATGGATATTTTGCACAGAGTCACTAATAGAGAAATTGTTTTTGGTAAATACTCAAGAGAATATTTTTAATACATTTCGAACAAATTGTTTATTCTGATAATGTTTTCCAAAAACCAGTTGTGTAACTTTTTTTTGAAAATTTTCCAGGTGCTTTTTTTTCAATTTGGTTTTACTTTAATGAAAATGAATTCGGTTTCTGTTCAAAAATACCACTCAGGCAATGCAAAAATTAGTGAGCAACATAGTCGGGGGCCTGCAACAGGGTGATCATACATTTGCCACCAAAACCTTCGACAGTGTCTATCATGATATTCTGATTGAAAAACTCAACTACTATGGGTCTCATTATTAAAATCGTACTTGGAAAGCAGAGGCCAATATGTCTGCAAATAATAAAAGTCTGATATTATCCCGATCAAGCATGGGGTGTCCCAAGGCTCAGTTTTGGGTCACTTCTGTTTATAGTATACATATCGATCTCTGTGATTTTGTTCCAACCTGCCATACTTGCATTCTAATTGACAGATAAATTACGATAACTCCTACGAATCTCTAATAAATTTTCAAGAAAATTTTGTCAGGATAGCTGAAACCTGGTTCTTAATATACAGAACAGGATAAAACAGACAAAAACCAAAAACATTACTTTCAAGGAAAGCAGAGCTCCCAGAAATAACCAAAGTTGGTACTCGTGAAAATTGTCTTCCAATTTACATATTCAACAGACTGATGCAAATCCATAGTCAAAAAGAATATTCCTGTCTATATACATTCAGATGTCCACTATTATAATCCCCGCAATGCATCGATGGTCAGACCTGAAAGGTTAAGACAATGTCCTTCCTGCCACAGTGAGGTGTGTGACGATTGGTCAATTTGAGACTTTCATCAACGAGTTTCTAACAAAAAACTGCTTTTATAATATTGATGAATATTCACATCTGCTAATGTTGTGCTACTATAACAACATTTTTGGTATTGTATCTTACCTTTTATATTGTTTGTTATATCTGGGTCGAATTTGAAGAAAATGGGTGCCATGTTTTCTGTACCTACTATACATATTTTCAATATTTTTTGAGAACTATGACTGATTTCTTAATTTTAATCAGAGTAAGACCACCATCTTACATAAACTCTGACTTGTCACAAACAACCTGAAACTATAGCCCAGTTTGGAAATTGTAGATAGTGACTCATCGTTAGTTTACAGGGTTTCAGTGTGCTTTAATTCCTCCATTCCTTGTTTTTCTTTTATCTCAACCTCAAACATTATTATTTGAAATACTTCGAATAAAAACATCTCCACATAAAATATGTATTATTTGGCAACTACTATAATACATACAATGGAGATTTGGAATGCGAGAATAGGGTAAATTTTTTTAAATTTGGACAACTTTTATTGTCCTTATTCGCGCAATCCAAATATCTATTCAACTAGAAGGAGGCAAACTCTACATAATAATACAAAAAATATTCTTTTACTACGCGGGTTTCGGGTGGGAATTCAGCAAATTTTTTAGTAAATTCAAGGTATATATGATTGTTGCGATGTTTGACAGGCCACTACACAAATAATGGCAATGTAGTTCAAAAAATTAATTCATGGTCTGCAAAAAATTTCTGTGTAAGTAGTATTTTGGATCAATTTGTCAAAACTCACTCTGTTTTAGATTCAAACTTGAAGAGCCTATAAATGTTCCTATTTAAAAAAAAAACATGATGGTCCATGTAGAAATTTGATTATACCGTACCAACGCAATATTTCCACAATACAAATAAATGAAAGAACTATGACGTACAGATTACCCCGAAATAATAGTAAACACAAGGAAATTACTCATAACTTGACAACGCCGCAACCGATTTTGATTTTTTTCAACGATTAAAAGGCGAAAGATGTCGGAATAAATTTGTGATGAAAAATACAGGGTGTTCCATTTAAAAACGTCGTCTAAATCTTGTGAAATTCTAAATGCAAATTTGACCACCCAGTTAAAGAAGATGTCGCAAAATTACTGAATTTTGGTGCACGTAAGACCCTGCTACTACTGTATGCCAAAAGTATTTAAAAATTTGAATAAATGAATATACCATGCTCAATTCAACATGACCCTTCAATAGTGGTAAAATATGTTTATCAATTACAACTTGGCAACGCCGCAACCAATTCCAATTTTTCACAGCGATGTAAAGGTAAACCTTGGCCGAATAAATTCAGATTGAAAATTACAGGGTGTTCTATTTGAAAAAACTCGTCTCTGAGCTGTCCTGCTTTTATAAATCACCCAGTAATGTTAAAAATATTTTGAAAATGAACTTTAGTAACTGAAAAAGTTTTTTATTTCAAGTTTTTCTCTGTAGGTTATGGCTTTCGAGATTTACGCACTAAATGGACACACACTGTGCCTTCTAGATCATGAGAAGCTGAAGTGACCAAGATTCAGAGAGTTCTGTTAGTGGACCACCCGTGGTTTTCCCAAGAAGGAATAATGATGATACTTCAATGATATGGTTACTCCCGACATAATTATACTGGGTATTGTGAGAAAGTGCATACTTGGATTTCATTCTATCTTGGATCATTTTATTCGAGCGTAACTAGATTTTGAGTTCCTGGAATCTACAGAATCCTCAAGGAGGCACATGAATAAGTGCTTTTTGTATATTCGTTCTGAACTCTACTAATAATCCCATTTGACAGTGAACACTCTTTCGAATGACTGAATGTGAGCTAAACTCGAGCCTGTTATAAAAGTTCAATATGTGTCTGGCACCTAACACCTAATTTTCGTTTCGGTCCTATTATCGATAATGTGAAAGTTCAGAGAAGTATTGCCCGTTATGAAAGCTCTTCAGAAAGTTTATCGTTCTCGTGCTCCTTGGAAAACTCAATATAATCATAATATTTATGAGAATTTGATTTGGAACCCCCCTGACAAGTTTTCCAATCTCGCGTTGAACCCTTAATTCCCAGTGAATATGTAAATTCCTTTTGAAGTCGTTCAGGAAACAGGTTTTAATAGTCAAGTCAACATGTGCCTTTTTTTTTCAATTTAGTGTAGTCTCCGAAAGTTATGATCATAGTGTCATTCGCTTCATAATTAGAAAGTTTTAGAAAAAGTCCCAAAAGGGACCGAAAATAATTGCAGAAGTTAAACAATTAAGTGAAAAAGAAGTGGGGATTCGTTTTTTTCTGAATATCTCCAAAAAATATTAAAGATTTTCGAAATGTTGAAAAAAATCTGAAAAGATCAGCAAATTGGACCGCACACATTAAATGGGAAAATGGCTCCGTGTAATTTTTTAAATTTTTGATATGTTGTAGAATTGATCATTCTGATGAAATATTTCGAAGGGCGCAGCACCATCCTATGATTGGTTTTCGAGATACAGGGTGTTGAATTTTTATCACTACGTATCTCCCAAGTTATGATTTAGTTCGGATTTATCTTTTGTGGTATTATCCTTACATCCTTATAAGACTAATTCTCGAGAAATTCATTTCCAAATCTTTTTGTAGTACAGGGCGATATTAATGCTATTTTCAGACTTTCACAATTTTATTGTTTTATGGAGTGAAATTGGGGCTTTCTTTGCTTTGTGAAGGTATTACTAATATGCTCACACATAGATAACCTTTGCAAAAATTGAAAGAAAGACACAAAGACAACAGCACTCAGTTTTTCATCACCCTAGCTCCCACTCCATGGATGGATTACCGATATGTCGCCTTTGGATAACTAATTCAGGGTTCCAGAATACTGAAGCAAATTGAAGAAGTACCAATCGAATACGAATCTCCTCTCTATCCAATTCATATAGCGATGAGTGGCGAGGTTACCTTTGACAGTGCGCCCGATTACATAACAACTCCAAGAAATCCAAAACATAAACCGTTGGACCATCATAGACGAACTGATGGGGCCAAAGGAAGATGTAGAATCCGACGGTTCAATATTCTCTCAAAGAAAATATGCTTTAGAAACTGATATGAGAACGCATTTGCCTTTCAGGCACTTATTGGAATATCTGGTCTCTAGTGAGAATCTAGAAAAAGGTAGTACTGAAGGTAATGAGACGAGTCAAAGTGAACTGATGAAATCGCCCGTTGAATTCCAGAATTCACAAGACCTTTGGAGATATCAGAATAGCCCATCTTTTATCGATACTACCTATTAATAACATGTAAGAAATGATAAATTGAAGTTTTTCTCATTTGAAACTGACAATTTTAGTCAGCCAGTGGAGACACTATCTAACGCAATTTTGAACTGTGCTCATAATAAAAAATCACGATTCTATGTAAAATTTTGATTTTCCACTTTTTAATTAACAATTGAAAATAAAAAAATGTAAGTTAAAATTTTTTAGCAACACATACATTTTTTAAAGGAATCGTTTTTTCTTTAAAAATCATAATTTTCATCAATAAAACATTCAAGATATTCAATAATATTCCATCCAACCATAAAAAGTGTATATATGTTTAGAAAAATACATACCGGGTGACACAACAGATTTGAAGAGATGAAGATTTGAAATTTGCAGAAGTTACGTAATCAATGATTGCGCTTCATTTGAATCTAACGACAAATTTTTTTTCAACCACCTTTTTGATCGAAAGTAACTCCAACTTCTTTTTTTTGAATGACACCCTGTATATTTATCCAGCCTATCTTATTTTTCTTGAAATTCTCTATTCAACCGTGTATCACAAAGTGCCATTTGTTTCTCGATTCGCAGATGATTTGCATTTTATTAAAAAACATCAAGTTGGCTGTTATCCGAATTCGATAATCTTTCGATGCTTGGTAGGCTTGGAAATCCAAAGAGTATCAGTTAAACGATATAATTTCAGTTTTTTTCCAAAGCTGATCACTTCCTACAGATTGTCAATAATTTCTTTAATAAAAAGAAAAAATATCTGAAAATAACTGACGATTTTGCGAAAACTGAGATAGGAACATGTTTTTTTCAATATGGCCACTTGTGAAGGAACTATCTGTCTTTCTCTTTGGCCATGTAGCCATATCATGATCTTTCCATTGGGAAACATAAAATTAAAATTGTTCCCCTGATCCACCTATTCACAAGTCCATTAGTCTAGATATTTGCAATAATATTTTGCCTAGTAGGCGGTGTACACAGAATGTTTTGTGTTTGACAGGTAGACATCATTTGATTGTACTGATTATCTCCGTCAGTTTTATGCTGATTGAAATTGCATCGTTGAATTAGATACTGTATTCAAAGAATGAAAAGGTCGATATGTTGTTGATATTCGGAGAGTGCAAGAGAAATTGTAGACAGGCTGAACAATTGTATGTCGAAAGATTTCCGGAAAGACGCCATCCGCCTAATAATTATTTCGCTAGAGTAGAAGAGTAGTTCAGAAGAGAACCGGAAAAACAAAACAATCTCCAATACATTGTCGACGAGGAAATGGATGTGAACGTTTTGGCTATAGTACATGCAGATCCGACGATATCACTGGGACAAATTGAGGACGAAATCGGCGTGAATCGAGAGACCGCTAGAGTTTTGAAAATAACTGCTCTGAACTGCTCTTTTACTCTAGCGAAATAATTATCAGGTGGGTGGCGTCTTTCCGGAAATCTTTCGACATACAATTGTTCAGCCTGTCTACAATTTCTCTTGCACTCTCCGAATATCAACAACATATCGACCTTTTCGCTCTTTGAATACATATTTAGTATCTAATTAAACGATGCAATTACAATCAGCATAAAACTGACGGAGATAATCATTGCAATCAAATGATGTTTACCTGTTAAACACAAAACATTTTGTGTACACCGCCTACTAGGCAAAATATTATTGCAAATATCTAGACTAATAGACTTGTGAATTGGTGGATCAGGAGAACAATTTTCATTTTATTTTTCCAAATGGAAAGATCATGATATGGCTACATGGCCAGAGAGAAAGACAGATAGTTTCTTCACAAGTAGCCAGATTGAAATAAATATGTTCCTATCTCAGTTTTCGCAATATCGTGAGTTATTTTCAGATGTTTTTTCTTTTTATTAAAGAAATTTTTGACAATCTGTAGGAAGTGATCAGGTATGGAAAAAACTGAAATAATATCGTTTATCTGATACTCTTTGGATTTCCAAGCCTACCAAGCATCGAAAGATTATCGAATTCGGGTAACAGCCAACTTGATGTTTTTCAATAAAATGCAATTCATCTGCGAATTGAAAAACGAATTCCACTTTATGATACACGGTTGAATAGAGAATTTCAAGATAAATAAGATAGGCTGGATAAATGTACAGGGTGTCATTCAAAAAAAAGAAGTTGGAGTTACTGCCGATCAAACAGGTAGTTGAAAAAAGTTGTCGTTAGATTCAAATGGAGCGCTATCATTGATTACGTAACTTCTGCAAATTTCAAATTTTTATCTATTCAAATAAAAAAACTACAGGCTGCTACATGTCTGCTGTGTCACCCTACACACAATACAAAATAAGTATATTAAAAAATATCAAAATAATCACGTTAAATTATTATGATGGTATTATTTGAAGGGGTGGGTATAGAATGATAACAGTAACAACAACAATAATAATAACAATAATAGCAGAGATATTTGAAAATAAAAAAAAAATTTGTTCATTTTTTTCATTTTTTGATTTTTGTTAATGAAAAAGTGGATAATCAAAATTTAACAATTTTTGCATCGGTTATCTATTTGTAAGCCTATTAGGAATAACTTCACTGAGTAAAAATATTTCTAGGGTTTTAGTTCAATAGTTATCAGGGTTTTTATGTTAACATTCAGTTTAGAAGAATTTGTCGATTAACAAATGCATAATTTATGGAAGAATTGGGAAGAAAATTTTTGAACCGCGGATTAGTGTTAATTCATGTATCCCAATGGTAAAACTGAATTTTTTGTTGTGTCAGAGTGACGCAACGCGCGCTGAAGCCAGACTACCCGTTTTTTGCTCTATTTACAGGGCTCTGTAAAAATTATAAATATTGGAAATACAGTTTCGGGAGTCGGAACTGTTGTTCAGCAAATTTTCTGATCTTTTCAGATCTTTTTCAATATTTCGAAACCTAAATATTTTTTGAGATATTCAAAAAAAACCAACCCCACTTTTTTTTCACTCAATTGTTTATAATTTTTGCACTTTTTTTTTGGCCCCTTTCGGGACCTCTCCTTGAACTTTCGACATAATACTACGAATCGAATGATACCATCATCATAATTTTCGGTGACTATATTTTTTTTCTTCAAAAATGGTACATGTTGACAAGACTATAACATACCCTGGCACACTAAGCCAGGCTGGGAACACGTAGATAAATATTATGTATGAATGGTACGAACCGCTGACAGCTGAAATTGAAATAATGATACATGATCAGGGCTTGATAAATAAAGAGTTCTGTTCTCTGATAAAAAGCGGGAAGCGATATTTCCCTTGTATCAGTGAAACAATGAAAGGAATTCAGTTGGCAGTAACCATGGAATGGTCTGTGCTGGAATATAGCTCGCCGAGTGTTTTCTGGAATATTCCAAAAAAGTCACTTGCAAGAGAAGGGGCATGACAGGGTATTTAAGGGTTTCTGCTTATAACTACTTATAACTATAGACAAATATTCGTAATCATTGAAAAAAATAATTATCTATTTTCGCTATTAAATTCCAAATTCAAATTAATTTTTGACGTTTTGAAATGTTACATTTTCCATAACTTTCAGTAAATCACCAGCGAAGTAATTAATGTTTTCATTATACCTATGTGATACTATATATACATAAGTGCTAGGAATCGCACGTAAAAAGGTAAGACCTCGTTAATCCTTAGTTCGCACAAGTTTCGACTTCTGAGGGCTGCCGTTCGTAAGGGGACGACAGCTGGTTAACGGAAAAAACAATTTTAACAACAATTTTTTTAACAAAACATTCTAAAAAAAATTCAGTGTACTGGTGTCATCATAGCTGCCTATTTACATGTCAAAATTAAATAATATGTTGTTGACAGTTCTCTAGAAAACGCAAATTGTTTGAATATTTCCCCACCAAAACAGGGTAAATAACGCTTGCTTTGTGGCAATTCCTGGATATTTTTGTACCATAAATATTTCAATTGATAATTCATTATTGAAAATAAATGTTTCTTAACAATCTGTGGTTTTCAGGTAGATATAATGAAAAGTTTCTTTCATTACTCGTCCATTAAATGCTTTTTCCGTGCTTGCACGACTTCCCATGTCACAAGAGATCAACTGGTAACCAGTTTGCTTTTCTGCATGAAATGGTTGGTACTAAGTGAAGATGTTCCAAATCGAATGTGAAAAGTTACTAGAAAAAGCAGACCATATAAAGTGTGATTAGGAGACACTGGAGACAGGACACATATAATGGAAAGACTAAATTTCAAAGGTAGATACATAGATAGAAAATTCAATCCATGAAAAATGAGCTCATAATAAAAATGGCTATTGGACAAACTAATTGAAGTTAATTAACATACAATACACTGATCAGATCAGATACCTTCACTTATAGTTTACAATACTAATACAAACACAATACAATACAAAGGCGAATCAAATGAACTGTCTCGACACAAAGGGAGATCCACTCCTTGAGGAAGATCAACGAGTTGGTAATTCGCACGGAATAAAATAAAAAAATAAATCCCCCTTCTCATCCTAACTACCAGTTTGATCCATTCCAGAATAGGCATCACATCTGGTCACAGATAAGCATATTTAATCCGAATTGTCTTGTTTTGATGATTTAGGATATATTCGGGTTGAACCTTCAGAAACCCTTTAATTCTTGCTTCGTTCCCGTCTAAGATGACCCTTTGAGATCGGTCTTTGCCTTTGAGCCAGGAACATCCCTGCTCATTTAAATAATTACCCGATAGCTTTACATTGACAGGGCAGACACGTCGAATCCGAAACTGTTCAGTTCTCTAGGAATATAAGAGATGTTTGAAATTATCGCCAATTCGCTGGAATCATCAATATTTTGTGATATTCATACGGTTTATTTAGAATTAGTATATTGTTTTTGTGTAATGAATCCAAGGAGGTTCCTTCAGCTGGATTTGCTATTTCTGGTGATGTATTTGGAAAATTTAAATCACTTTCAGAATAAGAAATCATGATTAATAGAAAAACTTACACTGCTTTCAGTGCAAACCGACAAGGTCTGAATAATTAATGCGGAACATCAAACCAATGAAACCGGCAACTAGATATAAATTGTTTTTGAATTTCACGGTATTTTCACAACAATTCAAAGAATGCATTCTGATTATAGAAATGATTACTGTCTTTGTTTATTAATAATTTAAAGTCGTTAAAACATTAGTTACGAGGGCGGGAAATGATTGAAAATATAAATTTAAATTTCGTCACTAAAACGAGAGTTAACGTTATGTTACGTTACCGAAATCTTTTGTTAATTCATTGATAATGATAATAATAATAATATTCACTCAGGAAATCAATAAAATAATAAAATGTATAAATGTATAACAGTGAAGAATATATAAAATTACACAATGAAATTGTTTCTCTAAATAAACAAGAAAAAACCCACAAAAAGAAACCTTGTGCTTGGGTGTATCCATGGAATGGAATATAAAATGAAATTTAAAACACACTTACATCGGTATCAGCATGTAAACATAATAACGATTATTAATAATGAAATTAATAAAATAATATAATTAGGTAAAGTAAGTAAGGTAAGTAAGGTGAGAAAAAAATTAATTAATAGATAATATCATTGTATGAGAAGAAATATATGATTTGTGAGAAATTTTCTGTTCATTATATATCAAGTATCCATTTTGTGTGCACAGTATTCGAATATATATTTTTTTCTAGCATATTTCAATATAAACGTTTTATTAATTTAGTGAAGTTCTGTAGTCCCAATTCAAAAATATTAGATTTTAGTAATTTTTTAAATCTATGTGGATTATTCGTTTCTTTGATGTTGTAAGGAATGGTATTGTAGCATTTTGGAGCTAGGAATGAGTAAGCTCGTTGTCCAAATCCTTTCTGCGCTAGAGTGAGCTGTGACTTTTTCGTGTGTTGTATGTTTGGTCTATGAGAAATTTTGTTTCGAGATATCTCTCAACAGTTTTGAAATTATCCCAACTAAATCAAGCTATAAAAAAATAATGTATCTATAAAACAATGTATGCTCTTACTTTAATCACTCTGAATCCGAATATCTATTTTGACCTATGTTTCTGCTATCTGATTATACACCAATATCATTTAAGTACAAGAAGAAGAAGCGAGAGAATCAAAACGTTCAACACAATAACCATACCTCGAGGATAGAAAAATGATAAAGAAGACAGAATTAAAACAAAAAGGGTTGAAACATGATATAGTTTAAGATAAGGTTTCAATTCTTTGGATTTGTGATTTTCAATTGTACCTCATTAGAAGCAACGGTCAATAGAATAAAGAGAGATCGTGATAGAGGGGGAGAGAGAGCAATGGTCTCCTTTAGATTGGATACGAAAAAAGTTGTCACATTTAAGTAAACTCTCCGCGAGTTTTGAATCATTACAACTTTCACCAATTTGATAATTTCTCAAAAGTAATTTTTAGCCATGTGAAAAATAGTAATTTACGTAACGTCCGGAAAATACTGTTTTTTTGGACGAGTAGACCAAATTCTAGGACAAGCGTTAGTGAGTCCTGGAAGTCTGCGAGTCCAAAAAAACTGTTTTCGGATGTGTTGCGTACACTATTTTTTCGGCAACCATGTAGAATAACAAATCAATGAGACGCATTTAGTCTAAGAGACGAAGAGAGGTCGACTTTCATCCATCTGTTAACCGGATGAAACGATTCCAAATTTGAATATTTCGAACATTTCAGTTCTTATTTGTATTATACAGGGTGTCAATTTGAAAACTTCCCACCCTTAATATCTTCCTTCCAGTAAACAATATGAGTAATCGAAAAAACAGGTCAATTTTATTGTCAAGGGGGACACTTTCACGGACTATTTGTAGCCCTCGTGGTTCAACCCCCTAGGAGGGGTAGATGTTACCCTTAGAATTTTAAATGGGAAGGGGGGTCAAGTGGCACATCATTTTGATGGGCGTTCAATTCTTGTTCCAATGGTACCCTGACTTATTATTATGTGATGAGCATTTTCCGAAAAATTGCGTTCTAAACTAACAGAAGTAATTATTAGAACGCCTATACTGAGATGCATTATTGTATTGACTCCCTTTAATAAAAATGGTTAGAAGAGTAGGTGGCACCGCTCCAACCCTTGAATGACAGGAATAAATTTATTACGCATGGGATTTTTTATTTGGTGGTTATTTTCCTTCTACACAATAAAATTTAATTTGCGAGAAAGACATTTCCAACATAAAATCTACTTACGCTTATCTTATTAGCTGTTCGAAATGTTGTCCATTTTGCTCTTAACAGTAATACAGTCTGTTTTCGAACTCCCCTCTAACATTACGGAAAACTTCACTAGGAATTGACCGGCATGCTGCTGTAATTCGTCTTTTAAGTTCGTCAATATCAGAAGGTTGTGTTTTATAAACAACGGATTTAAGATGCCCCCAAAGAAAGAAATCTAAGGGTGTTAAATCCGGTGATCTCGGAGGCCATTCAACTGCCCCCCTTCTGCCAATCCATCTACCCGGAAATCTCTCGTTTAACCACTGTCGGACGGGAAGAAAATAATGAGGTGGAGCACCGTGCTGCTGGAAATGTAACAGATCCTCCTGCAAAAGTTCATTACCTTCTGCATCAATTTGAGTTTCTAGCTCGTGAGTTATAAGAGGATCGATAGTCTCTTCAAGCATATCAAGGTACAGATTGCCAGTCAAGTTTTCTTCCAGAAATAATGGACCAAGAATGGCATTTCCAAGAATACCAGCCCATACATTAACTTTTTGTGGGTGTTGTGTATGCCCTTCCCGAAAAATATGTGGGTTTTCGTCACTCCAATAGCGACAATTTTGTCTATTAACATTGCCATTCAGAAAAAATTAACACTCATCGCTGAAACAGATGTTTAACAGAAGATTAGGGATGGTATTGACTCGATGAGACATGATTTCACAAAACTCTATTCTTCTATCATAATCATCCTCGTGGAGCTCTTGAAGAATCTGCATTTTATATGGATGAAATTTATGCATTTTCAATGCTTTTCTTATAGTCTCGCGTGACATTCCCGTCTGTTCTGATACTGATCGTAAGGAGCTCGTGGGCTCTGCAGCAAATGTTCCCAAAACTTCAATTTGAGCTGCTTCATTTAGTACTCTGGGGTTATTTCTTTTTTTATTTGTCACTGAACCAGTTTCGTAAAACTTATTCACCAAATCAAGCACATACCGGTGACTTACATTACAATTTGGATGTCTTTCGTTAAAAAGACATGCCGCCCTTCGTGCGCACTTTCCAACTTCGCCATAAATTACAATCATTTCAATTCTGTCTTGAAGAATGTAAACCATTTTTACACTTTTATACACTTATTAAAGTAATTCCTAAACAGCCCAACAGGTACAACGGTATTCACAATACTACCACATAGTTCAAATTTGCTAACCAATTTTTTGCCGGAAAACAGAAACTTTTTACAGCAGAAGTAGCAAAAAAGGAAGGCTATCTGTACAATTTCTGCGATGACACTTAAAAATTCAGCATTTAATAAACACAACTTTACTACCATCTACGTTTTACTATCAGACTACTTTTTTATGTAAAGTGTTTGGGGCTAATGGCTAATGTTACCTCTAATAAAGGGTTGGAACGGTACCACCTAATATTCTAACCAGTTCTGGCCAAACCATGCATCTCAGTATAGGCGTTCTAATAATTACTTCTGTTAGTTTAGAACGCAATTTTTCGGAAAATGCTCATCAAAAAATAATAAGTCAGGGTACCATTGGAACAAGAATTGAACGCCCATCAAAATGATGTGCCACTTGACCCCCCTTCCCATTTAAAATTCTAAGGGTAACATCTACCCCTCCTAGTGGGTTGAACCACGAGGGATACAAATAGTCCTTGAAAGTGTCCCCCTTGACAATAAAATTGACCTGTTTTTTCGATTACTCATATTGTTTACTGGAAGGAAGATATTAAGGGTGGGAAGTTTTCAAATTGACACCCTGTATATTGAAATTCGAACAGAAGATAGCAACAGAAACATTCTAATTATTATTTATATTAATATTTGTATTAAAATTCGAGCACTTCCCGGCCTAGTCCGGGAAGTACGTACTTCCCGGTATAGGCTACTTTCCCAAAGAAAAAGTGTCCGGGAAGTGAACACTTCCCGTATGGTTGCCGAAAAAAATTATTTATTGCTATAGACTCATATTGGATGGTGAAATAAAAATGTATTCGATAACATCCCTATGCTCCAGATATCAATTTATAACCGACAATTCGAAGAAGAACATCCAACAGGCAATGGGACAGAGTGAAATAGCAAAGTTTAATAACTAATGTGGCGAAAAAAGCACTAGGTTAGATTTAGCAACTTTTGGTACCTCCATCAAATCCATCAAATTTTCTAATCAGTTTTATTTATTTGAAGTTTTGGTGGAGCATTTATTTTCAAAGTTTTGCTGGACGAGCTGGTACGAAAAGCTATTTGGTGTGATCTAGGGACATTTTGTACTTGAAATGTCTTTGAGTTTGGTATATTACTAGCATTGTTTATATAGAAAATAGTTAGTCAACCTTATGGGATTATAATTGGATCAAAATGGATGCGACATGTAGATGGCGATAGTGAGCTCGCATCCAAGTCATGTCGTAACTTCAGTGATCTGGCCTCCAAGTCATGTCGCAACTTGATTAAAACAATGGAAAAGCATTAAAATCAGGGTTTTTTGAAGAAACCTGCATTAAAATGACGTCAAATATTCATGTTTGTAACTAATCACGCTAGATGACACTCGCGTTTGTGTCCAATACCTTTTCCACAGGCATTGACTAACTATGTTCTATTTAAACAATGTTACTAGAATCCGGATTTCCGGGTTTCAGAAGTGTTCGTCACCTATAAAGGTTGTACAGAGTATCAACAATCGAATTCCTATCAATAAGCGACTTCAAAAAGTTATGGAAATATTCACCAATATTCAGGGTTGCCAGTAGAAACCAAATGACCTCCAAGAAAAGCAAAACAAATGAAGCCATTAGAAAACCAAAGTTATGAAAATGATATAGTTCATTTGTCAAATCACATATACAAATTTTTATATCACCACCTGAATGACGTAATGTTGGAAAATTATCTAAGATTGCTGAATTGTATTCGAAGGACGTAATAACTTTTGGCAAATAATCGACAGAGAAAAAAATTTACTGATCCGCTATTCTGCAGTCAGAGAAGTACATTGCCATGCCAAGTAAATTGTTAGGGTTGTAGCGGACTTATTATTTTGATATTTTTTAGAGCAAGCAAAAGCTCCCGAATAACTGAAGTCATATCTCCGTTAATTTTAGCAATACAACCTCACATCCCACCAGGATATGAATACGATGATAAAAAACTCTTGAAAAACCATCGTACAATTTTCAAACATCGCATAATTGCAAAACTTTTCGAGCCTAAAATTATGTACTTCTTTTTCTTTGATGTAAAGAATCTGAATGTATAAGCATCATGGCTTTATGAATGAGTTACATACTAACAATATCATCTTTATATATATGGAAATTTCATTATAGCAACCAATCAGAATCTTCCTAATTCAGGAGGACCTTAGATTATATTGATTAAAAATGTTTGGTTAACATCGGTGTGAATGGCAAATTATTCGTTCTGACACTGTAGCGCCCGGGAGATTGATATTAGACTATTCAATTTATACTTCAAAAGTTCCACAGGGATCAATCACTCTTATGTCCGCTACTGTAACTCTTTATGTAAATGGCGATCGCAATTTTTTTGGAACTTGCAGCTTCCTGATAAATATTGACGAATTCAAAACATCATGTGACGATGAATCAATATGAAACCAGTATAATGATCTTGATGTTTTCTTCAAAATCAAATCAATGCTCCATTAATTGCAAAACGTGTAACTATATAATTAGCTTTCAGCTATTATAAAAACAATATAATTATTGTATGAATGATTACTAGATTATATATGATACCGAGATGATTATTTTCTATTCTCTCATGATTTCTGACAAACGGTTTATTTCCATTTTGATAATTGCAAAGATTAATTTGGGTAATTCAATAATAATACCAAATCGATTCGATATCATCAATCTTTTATCCGTCTAAAAATCACGGAATATGGTACAAAATCATCAGAATCGATTCAAAATTTGGCGAGCACATAGAAAAAGATGAAATCTTCGAAACTTAATCCGAAAATAAAAAAAATAAATAAAAAATTTGGCGGGAAAAAAACCGTAAAAACTCGATTTGAACTTTTCAAATCGAGAACGGTTATAGATAGAGAAATTCTGCGAACGCCAATCGATTCATAATAGTAGAGTTAGTATATAAATTATTCACAAAATGACATAACTATTTTATTTGTGTGGTTTATAGTTGATAATGCTACTTTAACTCGATTTTTTAGTTTTCATTTGATTCTCCCTTTATTATTGCCGCTTTGATTATAATCCACTCACTTCGTGCGCGTAGGGGTGCAATCGGTTGAAGGAAATAACAATTTTAACAATTTTTCAACATTCTGTGAATTTCTGGTCAACCAAAAGAAAACGAAATTACTCGCAACAAGTTCTATGGGGTAGGTAGGCCCCTGAAAATCACGAAAAATACAAAATATTCAGATTCCATTCAAAATTTGGTATGCATATAGAAAAAAGATGGAATTTCCGAAACCCAATCCAAAAATCAGAAAAAACATATTTTTGGCGGAAAAAAACCCGTTCAACTCGATTTGAACTTTTCAAATCGAGAACGGTTAGAGATAGAGAAATTCTGCCAATCGATTCGTAGTTGTAAACTCTGTGGATTTCTGGTCGACCGAAGGAAAACGAAATTTACCCGCAACAAGTTGTAAGGGGTAGGTGGGCCCCTAAAAATCTCGAAAAATACAAAATCGTCAGAATAGATTCAAAATTTGGTACGCACATAGAAAAAAGATGAAAAAATTAAAACTTAATCCAAAAATCAGAAAAAAATATATTTTTGACGGGAAAAAAACTCGTTCAACTCGATTTGATTTTTTCAAATCGAGAACGGTCAGAGATAGAGAAATTCTGTGAACGCAAATCGATTCGTAATGGTCAAAATAGTATATTCTGTGAATTTCTGATCAACCGAAGAAAAACGAAATTTACTCGCAACAAGTTCTAAGGGGTAGACCCCTAAAAGTCACAAAAAATACAAAATCGTCAGAATCGAATCAAAATTTGGTATTCATATTCGATTTCAGGACCTGATCAAATTAAACCAAGTGATTTCACAAAAGAAGTGGAAAGTACTAAATTCAAAGAAGCTCTTATTGATATTTCCACTGTACATTGGGCAATGGATGATGTTTTACCGTTCATTGGAAATAAATTTATCCATTTGAGCCCAAAAAATTGTTATTCATATACATCTAATAACGGCATTGTAAGTATCGTCGATGATTTGTGCTGTAAATCGCATGAATATTAATAATATTAGTTACTACGAAAATCAAATTGACATTCTGGTATGAATAAATTAAAATTTTCAATTAAATTTTGAATTTTTTCCTTCTTACATAATACTTTCATATTTGCTTTATCACTAAAATGGACCTATTTTCCCTATTATGCACATTAATAATAGTAGTAAATGTGTTTGTTTATTTGTATAATTAAGAGATTTTTTTACATTTAGTATTGTAACTTCAATGTTATATAAATTCTACGGATGTAAAAATTAAAACTATGCATATATGTATGCACGGGCTGCAGGCAAGGTTTCTCTGTCTGCCGGATATTTACAACCCGAGCAAATGGGAACCACGTCTAATGTAAGCTCAAAATAGTATGATAAATAACATATGTAAATTTAAGAAGTCGTAAAATAATTAAAATTTCTTTTTTTCAAATTTTGAAAAGTGGCTGCCGGCTGCAGTGACGTTACAATCTCTGAAATTGGCAGCCATTGTTATTTTTCAGTTTTAGTGGAGGTATATTATGACATATCAAAATGGCAGCCGCCGTAAAATACTTTAAAAATTCACCTGATTTTTATACCTGTCTCTCCTGTGGGACCCTAAACCTACCGCGACCGGGCTTATCTAGTATAGTCCTAGTAAACGATATAGTGCAACCTACCTTCAGACAGTTCCCCTTTAAGAATATAGTACGGGAGGTAATGAATTTCGTAATTAAAAAATTATTTCTGAATATGTAAGAATCACAATAGCGATATGGTATGTGAGAGCACTTTTCTCACCTGAAAAGAAGTGTGAAGTGGAAAATTCATCCAGATATGTGGGTGGAACGGTAGGAATTAAAATAAACGGGTTACCTATATTGAAAAAACACTAAATATTTCAAAAAGAATAATTCTCAAATATCAATTATAGCAACATCCTAAAACGCATAAAATAACTATAAATTCTTCTAACTCACATATTTACAGATTATTCACTTTAAAAACACTTAACTAATTTTCTTCGAACGGTTCTAATACTCCTTCTTCCATATTTTCTTCTTCACTATCACTGTCATCATTTAAATCTATAATAAATTTATTTCCACCATTAATATGGAAGTGTCCAATCTTCATGTAGTCCTTTTCAACTTGAATTACTTTGTCAATCCTTTTTTGCCAGTCTTCTTTGGTAATATTAGTTACTTCTTCTTTAATAAGCTCAATTACCTTCTTATCGAATTTTGGAAAAGTATTTTTTCGCCTTATGCTTTGTTTCAATTTTCCCCAAATTAACTCTATGGGATTGAAAACACAAAAATAAGGGGGAAGTCTCAATATAGTGTGTCCATGCTTTTCAGCAATACGCTCAAGGGCGTATACTTTTTCAAATTTCTTTGTCTGTAAAACTTCAAGTAGTTGTTTTATCGTGTAGCAGTCTTCAAAATACAAATTATTGTCCATTAAAAAACTTTGTATTTCATCTTTCCTTGAGTTTTTATTCGGCACTTTGATGAGTTGTCGCGAATGATATGAAGCATTGTCAAGAACTATCACACTATTTGTATCCAAATTTGAGATCAATGTGTTTTCAAACCATTCCTCGAAAATATTAGCTTTCATGTTTTTATGATAGTCAACATTGCAGTCCTCAAGTTTTTTTTCCACGTAATTTCAAAGCATTCGGAACCCACCCTTCACTTCCTCCGCAATGCACAATTATTAGTCGCGATCCTTTGTTTGCAGGCATTTTAGGCGTACACATTCTTGAACCATCAGTCCATCCTTTCCTGTGTCGTGTGTGTCATACCAGGTTTCGTCCAAATAGATAATTTGCCTATGTTCTTGTCTATATTTAGTTATTTGTTCCAAGTAACTATTACGTAAATCTACTATTCTACTGCTTTCCATAACTGCTTGACGTTTATTTATTGTTTTGAATTTAAATCCCATTTTCTTTATCCAATTCTGAAAAGTTTTATCACAGCAGTTCACGTTATGGCCGGCAGTATTCAATTTCTTTCTTATAACTTCAATGGTAGGTATCTCATTGTTTTCGTAACTGTCGTATATTGTTTTTTTCAATGCTTTTATCAGATGAACATCTAATGGTTTTGATAATCCTTCATCACATAACGTGTTTCTTGCGTTCATAAGGTTTATTTTTGACTATTTTACGTACAGTTAAAAAAGGAATTTCGGTTAAATCAGATGTTGCTTGTAATAATTTGTTTCCCTCGAAAACAAACTTATGGTTCAGATTCTTATATACATTGAAACATACTTCCTGTGTTTCAATATTCAAATGCATTCGAATCTTATTCACTGGTGGTATCTCTTTTTCGCATTGTTCACAATCGCTATCGGAATCACTGCACTGGAAAAAGTCAGCGTTATTATTACACTCATTATTTTCAATCACAGGACTTGTCCAAGGACGCCACATTTCAAACAGACAATAAACAAAAATTTTGAAGTAGGTAATTGTAACTGGGGGCCTACAAAATAAAACAGCAACAATCTCAAATTTCAGCACTCCAATGTGATCAGTTCCTGAACTAAACATCGATGACACGACGGCGATAACCTTCCGCGATTTCTATTGGTCACCGTGACAATACTTTAATATTAATTTTATGTCTCTTCAGCCAATCATAAGACCTGGTTAGAACAAGCTATCCAATACGAAACGCCAATTCGACAGTCCACGTTGACTGATTCTCAGCCGGTTCATTTTTACGACCTTTTCTGTCCTTTGATAGTGCCGCCAGCTTTAAGTGTGCACAATATCGTTTACTTCGACTACACCCATTGCTTGTTTAGTAGATGTAGCAGTATACCTGGACAAAATATCAGGTACCGTAAAATACGTGTTATCAGATTTAAGCTGGCTCTCAAACTATAATACAATCTGATAGAAAATGGCCTAAATATGGCATCGATTTTACTTTTGTTTGTTATGATGACAGAACGCGGTAGCAGAATGACAGATGAGTGCAATAAAGACGTTACTGCACTCAGTGCAATGAAGAACCAGTTTTTCCACTAAATATAGTTCATTAAAGTTTTGTTTTTTGCATGAAAGTAGAAAAAAGACTTTTGGATGAGCTTTAGAGCTTTCCAATAATGTATCCATCAAGGGAGTCCGCTATTGAAACTTTTGAAGCGGGGGTTAATGGGGCAGAGGAAGTGAGAGCATCGAAGTTGGAAGTTTCTGGATTTTTTTTTCAGATGTTCCCACCGGCAATTTTCTTATTTGACGCCCTGTATACTTTCGTATAGCTGAGTTTTCAAGCGCTAAACGCTAGTTGATTTATACAAAGTTTAGACGCCATTTTGCAAATGGGATAATTGGGGATGGGAAATTCCGCTGTACTGAAAGTTACTTGTACCGTAACAAAATTTTATCAAAGGACCAGTTAGGATCATTTTAATTGATATAATTCTGAAATTTACATGTATAAATCGCTTTGGCGATTCCTGGGAAAGACCACTCTAATTGAACTCCAAAATATAAGCTGGTAGGATAATTTAAATCATATGGGACCTGAAATACCCTTCGAGGGTTAATTTTGGAACATTTTAAGGTACAATTGATTGAGAATAATCAAACGATCATCAAGTTTGTTTCATAAAATGGAACGAGTGGACGATGCCAACTCTCTCTTTCAGGCATACAAAAAGTACATCCAGCCAAAACACACACGCAACCTGCAAGCATATTACTTCACTATTGTCTCAATTACTCTAACGACATAATTAAATGTACATTATCCGTTTGAGACTGAAAGAAAATAATATCCTTTATTGTTCTCAAATTTCGCGACCATCTCGAGTAAATGAATTCACACTTTTTTTATTAACCGAACAAAATCTAAAAAAGTGGCAAACGCAAAAAACCGTTTCCCTCTATGTACTTATATCATAAGTCCCGCCAAAACTTTGCCATTTTTTTTGTTTACTTCACACAAAAAAAGTTTGTTGGCAACATGAATTGATTATGGAAATGATGCAAGAAATTTTTTGTAATATTCGGGAACACTGGGAGTAATTTCCCAGAGAACATATTAAATTTGCCACCACCACTGATTTTGACAACTATATCAAATTTGAAAAGAATGGAAAAAATGTAAAATAGATTTTTTTCTCATTTGACAATTTTTCCGAAATCTGTAGTGGTGGTAAATTTTATTTTCTAGGAAATTACTACAAACGTTACCGACCGATTCAAAAAACTTTTGGATGTAGTTTTTCCATTGTTGACAGTCGTCAGTCAATTATACATTTTCCGAATTCTCTGTATTTTTGTATGTTTCCGACCAAGTTTTCCTATCAAAAATGACAGCAGTATCATCCGCGTAAGAAACTAACTTGTTATAGAAAACATATTATTGATGATATACAGCAGAACTGAAACCGGTCCCAGCACTGTTCCGTGAGATACGCCCATTTTTTTGGTAAAGGTTCACTAAGAGTATGTTTTATTTCAACTATCTGCATTCTATTTGTTAGGTCATCTTTCAGCAAATGTAAAGTAGTTCTTCTGATACCAATTAGTTCTAATCGTTGAAATAAGATTGTATGATTTTCCGTTTCAAAAGGTAAATCAGAGAAATACTGTGAGACATTTGTCATGATTTTGAACTTGAATACCGAATTTTTCTTTGATAATGTTTCTCTTAATCCAACCTGTGAGTCTTTGAAAATATTATTACCATCTCAATATCACTATTTTTGATGCACTTTTTGAAAGACTTCGTAAAATTGTTTATTATAGTTAGAGGTCTTTTAAATAATAATAATGATGTTTATTCAGGAAATCAATAAACGAATGAAATGTATAAATGTATAACAGTAAAGAGTATGTAATATTACACGATAAAACTGTTTCTCTAAATAAACAAGAAAAAAGCCACAAAAGGAAACCTTGCGCGTGGGTATATCCATGAAGTAGAATATAAAATAAAATTCGAAACACACTTACATCGTTATCAACATGTATACATAATAATAATTAATAATAATAAAAATTCATATACTTAATAGAAAATTAAAGTAATTAAGTAAAGTAAGAAAAAAATTATTAATAGATAATATCATTGTATGAGAAGAAATAGACGAATTTTGGGACATTACTGTTTATTATTATAAATCAAGTGTACACAGTAGGTATTCCTATATTTTTTTCTAGTATATTTCAATTTATTTATTCTTTTAATTCAGTGAAGTACTCTCGTCCCAATTCAAAAATATGAGATTTTAGTAGTTTTTTGAATTATGTGTCTTTGATGTTGAGTGAATGGTGTTGTAGCATTTCGGAGCTAGAAATGAGTAAGCTCGTCCAATGGCTTTCTGCGCTAGATGTATGAGCTGTGACTACTTTTGTCGTGTGTTGTGAGTATGTTTGGGATATGAGAAATTTTTTGTTTTGTGATATCTCTCAACAGTTTTGAAATAATAAAATTGACATATATCAAACGCCTCGCTTTGTATAAAAAGTTCATTTGATGAAAATTGTCTTTTTTTCTTGTATATAATTTTGAGGTGATATTTTTGTAATATTTGAAGTGGATATAAATGACTTTTCAATTATAGGGTTGATACAGGGTTTTCAACTGTGGTATTGTCAGTATTTTACTCAAGTACTTAAATTTTTATAACATTGATCTAACTTTTTTGCATACATAGTTAATGTGTATATTCCACTTCATAGGCATAACAGGATATATTCCTGAATATTTTATTTTTGTTTCCATTTTGATTTCGTATGTCTGACTGCCGTCACGGATAGAAAGTTGATCAAAGGATGGAATTCTGGCAGTATTATAACAGAAGGGTAGGTAGCATGTTTTTTGTTGAGGTTTAGTAATTTGTATTTCAACCAATTATGAATTTCTGTAAAATCCGATTCAGCGTTTTGTTTGAGCTCATGATAGCAGTATCATCAGCAAATCCCACAATGGTACCATTCGACGCTATAGAGAATAAATCATCCACATAAATATTAAATAGTATTGGACCGAGGACACTACCTGGAGGGACACCATATTGAATTGGGAGGTTGCCGCTGTTAGTGGTTTCTATTATTACAATTTGATTTCTGTTTTGTAAGTAACTTTCGAAGAGGCTGCGCCCTATTCCACGAATTCCAATATCTTCCAGACTTTCTTGGAGTAATGAGTGACTCACTGTGTCGAACGCCTTTGATAAGTTAATGAATACTCCCAGGCTGGGTTTTCCCGCATCCATTGCGCTATATATATTTTCTGTCAAAAGTAAGACTGCATCCTCAGTTGAAGAGTTTGTTTTGAATCCGAACTGATTATCTGAGATTATTCTATATTTTTGAAGGTAAGAATTCAAGCGATTTGCTATGATCCGTTCAAGGATTTTGGACAGGGTGCTAATTGAAGATATAGGAAGAAAAATCGAATTTTTTGCCCTGGAAATGGTTTCTGAAATTTGAATTTATGGTTTTTCAACTTTATTTAGTATTTCCAAATGGACACTAGAAAAAAAGTTATTGAGGTGATTTGTTACTGTTTAATTTTTTCTTGACGTTTTCATTTATAATTTAACTTATATTTTCTCACATTTTTATTACATTCAGCAAGTTGTTTTCGATAATAATTCTGTTTGGAGGTTCGAAATAAATTACATGAGGAATTTCGGTATTGTTATAGGCAATTTCGTTCACTTTTGTGTTGTTTTTGAGAAATTTTTGTTTTATAAAGTCTCAGAGTCTGATAGCATTGAGTAAGTCTTGTGTCATCTATAGTTGTTTCTGTTTGATATTGATGTGAATGACTTTGTGGCATTTCTTTCTTTTTTTTCGTACAACTTACAATATAAAATATCTAATTTGGTTCATAGCATTAATGAAATCCAAGCCAATTTTCTCGTTTCAAATTGTTTTCAGTTTTTGTTTATCAGCATCGTTTCTCAACGTTCGTATTGACCGATAACAGTAGTGTTCAATGATCAGGAAGATCTGTTTTAAAAATAAATGAATTATATTTTTATTCTTTGAGCAGATTTTTGCTTGTAAAATTGATAAATACGAGATTGATAAATACACATTTGATAAATTTCTCTTTCGATAATTAATCAGTTCAATACATTTTATTCTGCTCCTTATGAGTCTTATAAAATGTTATTCTGACAGATGATTGATTCTTCATTTTATTGGATTTGCATATTAATCGTTATTATAGTAATAATTCTTTGATTCTACTGCTCATCCTCGGTTCTGCCGCCATATTTCATAAAAAGCATTATTTTCCCATTTAATGAATACATGTGTATTGATTTCAATACAACGATGATGGTTGGAAAAATATGAACTACCCTGTATGGTATGGATTTATTCCATTATATACCATTATTATAAAATTGGATTATTTACCAAAGAATTCCATAGTGAAAAACCTACAGACAACGTTTTTCGTTGGAAAAACAACGTGAAAGTAATAAGGTGCATGTTTTCTTGTCAAGCAATGATTCATTTCACCTGATAGATGTTCCATGTCACTCAGTACCATTTTCGTTTTACGGGCTTTTCAGCAATATCAGCCCCAGACACGATGGAGCACACTGGAGAGGATACTTCAGCGATATTTCAGTTATTTATGTCGGAAGTGAATGGAGTGTGTTCGTGATTTTATATGGTGACCAGTGGAGTGTATCATGACGGAAGAGTGGTTTTCCCATATTGTCGAGTTTCGATTTTATTTAATGTGTTTAATGCACCTATTGTCACAGCATTTTGCTCATTTTCATTGGGTAACCAAACGAGGTCTCGATGGACTAAATTTTCTTAGTTATACACTTCCGTTGAGAAGGCGGCTTTCTCAATCTTTTTGATCTAATTTTGAGGTTATCTAGTTCAGGAAGAACCTTATATTACATTAAATCTGTGGAACATTCCAATGATTGGTTAGAGAACTTTCAACACCATCCTTCACTAGATATCACACTTGTGTACGATAGGCAGGAACCGTGAAAAATCTATATATAGTTAGATATAAGTAGAAAAGTTATTGGGTATAACCCTCAAAATGTTGTGCAACCGTAGACACGTGTTTCGAGATTAAGCTCTCATCAGTACGGTAAAATCAAGTGCAAAGATGTACAACACTTGGATGTAAAAAGAGAAACAAAGGAAGTCAACAACAGGAAGCCAACCACACATTTGTGGCTTCGGTTAGAAGACCTTGTATCTACAAGGCAACAACTAACGTCGCCACGGATGCAGCTATAGCAACCAGCGTGACAATCCTACCCAGGAAAATACAAATAAGGATGGATTTAGCGAGGGGCAATATATGAAAATATAAGTAGAAAAGTTATTGGGTATAACCCTCAAAATGTTGTGCAACCGTAGACACGTGTTTCGAGCTTAAGCTCTCATCAGTACGGTAAAATCAAGTGTGAAGATGTACAACACTTGGATGTAAAAATAGAAACAAAGGAAGTCAACAACAGGAAGCCAACCACACATTTGTGGCTTCGGTTAGAAGACCTTGTGTTCACAAGGCAACAACTAACGTCGCCACGGAGGCAGCTATAGCTACCAGCGTGACAATCCTACCCAGGAAAATACAAATAAGGATGGACTTAGCTTAAGCTCGAAACACGTGTCTACGGTTGCACAACATTTTGAGGGTTATACCCTATAACTTCTCTACTTATATTTTCATATATTGCCCCTCGCTAAATCCATCCTTATTGATTGTTAGATATATAGAGAAGGGTAATTTCTTGACTGGACTAGTTGAAAAAGCCAGATTAGAACTCAGATATTCTCATCCTAAGTAGAAGAATATCCTTAGGGATACAGTAAGAAAAAAGGCCTTGGTTGGAAAACTCTTTGTTAAATTGTCAAGCTTTCGAAAAACTTTATTTTATTTTCATTCTCAAGACATCTGGAAAATTATTAATGATATACATATAACACTAATAAATGGGAAAAACAACTTACTACCGTGAGGATAGTTTGAAGAGAAAAGGTAATCCTTTTTCCTTAGTCATTGTTAAAAAAAATTAAGAAATAGCAACATATTAAAACACTGTATGCACAGCATGTTATCTCGGTAAAGACAACTGCAGTAAAAGTTTAAAAAAGTATATAATTTCTAAGGATTCACATAGATCAACAATATTTAAAAACATTTGAAGAATAACTGACGAATGCATCAACCATTTCACGCATTTCGTTGCAGAGCACAAAACAAAAGAGAGAGAAGAGGGAGGTTTCTAGGGACTTTCTTACAGTATGTTCTATATGACTTTCAAAGGTGATCTTCTTGTCTAATATTATACCAAGGTCTTTTATTTCGTCAGTAACTGCAATCTGCTGATTTTCAATGTACAGGTGTTCGTGAGGAAGGTTGATGTTTTTGGAAAACAAAATATGATAGCATTTTAGATGATCGATTTACGAGACAGTAATCAGAGAAACGATCTAGATCGTCCTGAAACCCAAAATAGTCTGATGGTTGTCTTATTTCTTTATATGCTTTCAAATCATCTGCAAATAAATAAATTTTGGAATTAACAAACATATCCTCAATGTCGCTAACGAAAATACTGAAAAAAATTGGACCTAGGTGCTAGCCTTGTGGTACATCCGACTCTATGAGCTTTTCTTCAGATCTGAAACCGTTTAATGTGACGTATTTAGATCTTTCAGAGAGATATGAAGTCAACCATTCCAACAAGCTGCCATCAAGCTGCCATGGACACCGAAGTTCCTGAGCTTAGCAATTGAAGTGGGGTGACATACTTTATCGAAGGCCTTAGAAAAATCAGTGGTTATTGAAGCGAACTTTTCCATGGACTCATATATATCTTGAACAAAAGGGGCTAAGTTAGTACACCTCCCTTTTTATAAAATCCATGCTGGTGAATGGTTAAGTGATTTTTGACCAGATGAAACAACTCCTTGGTAACTATTGATTCGAATATTTTTCCAGTGAGCAAAAAAATTGGCCTATACTTTGAAATTTCTGACTTTTTACCATTTTTGAAAACTTCCATTTCTTGGGAAATTTTGATAGTTTTATTTTAGTGATTGATTGAAAATAATTGAGAGTGGTTTCAATAGAATGTCAGCACAAGATTTAATAAAAATAGCCGGTATATCATCTGGCCCAGGGCACTTTTTTTAATCTAATCTATTGAAGGCAGATTTAATTTGTTCTTCAGAAATGAAGGTGATGTTGAAAGACTTGGATGATGTTGTTGGAACCAGACATGGAGAATTTCTATTTTCAAACACGCTGACAAAATAGTCCGAGAAACCGTACATATTTCCTCGTTGCCTCTGAAGGTTTTATTGTCAGATATCATTTGCAGTGGTATTGATTCGCATTGTTTTTTTTCCGAGAGAAATGACCAGAAGGCTTTCAAACAAATTTCAGTTTTTTCAATGTACTTTTTGTAATCTTCTTCGATAGATTTTTTGAGTGACTTTCGGAGATGTGAGAAATGCACGAAGTAATATCAATAACAGAGAATTTCTGATGCTATTGTATCAAAATAAAAAGGGATTTCTAGTGCAAAATAAACCCGTAACAGGTTACAATACAAGTGTTATTCTGTTTTTTTCTGTCAAATCAACTGCGGTATTGTATCCAGAATAATGGAGGGATCTGCTATTAATATAGTAAACCCTCATCAAGAATCCTTGTATGAGAGAAGGACCAGGTGTAAATGCCATGATCTGCAAATGATATTTAATCCTGAGGTCCCATGGATGACCGAGTCTTTGTTGTCCGTATTGTTTGTGTGTAATCATTTTGGCGGCATGCCTTTGTACAAATTGAACCAGTCACCAGATGTATACTAATGATATTGATATAGTATGGAATAGAGCAATATGATAATAGGGTAATTGTGGATCGAGTTATAAACATAGCTCGAGGATCAGCGCTGCGGTCTAACGCGATAAAAACACAATTAAATATTGGTGACGCTTTGCGTTTGAAAATTGCCGAGGGAAATATCATACAGATTTCTTCAAAAGTTCCCAACATACGGTAAACTTATTTAAAGTTATCAGTTTTGTTAACACGACAAGATGAACCAAGAAACATTAATAATAATTTCATAATTTCTAGAAAGTGTCTAGAGTCCAGGACACGGGATTCGCTTGGAAAACAAAAAATCCCGAAGGGTTGTGGCTTAGTGACTATATTCTGTACCAGGTTAGCTTGCCCATGATAGGTTTGAGTATGAATTCGCCACCGGAGGCCAAAGCGAAAAACACCAATTTTGGATAGTTATTCTGTGTACGTAAGGTTAGTCAAGTCAGGTTGTATTGGCTAATAAACTAGAAATTTTCAAGTCCGTGTGAATGCGGCTGTCTTCCCGCCATTATAGTGATGGTGGGAGGTGCCTAGTCGGGAAATCAAGCTCTCGTAACAGTGGTCGGGATTGCGATTGCTTTCGAGAAGTCCCGAATGGTGTCATTGAGCCACGCCTCTTCGGGAGTTTTACTTTTTCAAGCGATCCCGCGTTCGGGACTCTAGCCACGTCCTATTTCTCATTCGAACTGATCTTAAATTGGAAATGTACTTCAGTACTTTTCAGTATGTGAGTAAACATTCGTTTTTTAATATTACCGGAATTTCTTCTCAACACTCCTTTTCTTTGATGTGATAATCGATAAAACGGTGTCTCTATTTGGATAACTTGAAGGACCTCTTCCAGAATTTTCTGTCCTTACTAACGGACTATCGATGTAACAAGAAATGTTTGCTATTTCTTCAAGCCATTCGGAAGTTCATGTTATCCGGATTTTTCATAAAACGTTCTCCCCAATGAAGCCCTTAAAAATATGGAAGTTTTCTGGATAGTTCTTCTAACAGATGCATACTATTCATATGAGACTTTGGACCGAATTCTTCAATTGTAGATGTTGAGTTCAATACTGAATTCGAGAAGTGAAACAGGGCATTTGTTGTACCTTTCGCAGGCGATACGACCTTTCTTGCATTTTTATCAACGTCTATACTATCAAATCTACTCTCCCGAAGTTCATTTCAACACTCGATGAAAGTTTTCAAATTAATTGAACTGATCAGCAATGATTTGACTATATCCCTTGCGCGACCACGAAGATATTTTTGAAGTTTTATCAGATTTTCCTCTTCTGAAAATAGACATGATTGGGTTTATCTTCTGAATTGAGAGATAGCGAGAATATCTTCCAATCTCCTGGATCACCATTGAATAAAGGTAGTTCTCGAATCGACTGAAGAGCAAAAAATGTTTTGAATTATCTATCTGCATTTTTGTGTTCGAATTTGAAATCTTTGACATTTTTCACCAAACTATGAATTTTTTTGTTGTTCGATTTTTGATGAATCGAAAGACATTCGTTTTGGTATATGTCAATATGATTTTCATTCGAATTATAGCTCCTGTTTTCAGAGCGTTCTCGTTTATATTCAAATTGATCTGGTTTACTTTTTAAGTATTATTCATTTTACTATCATTTATGCTTCCATAATTTCTGGAAGTTTTACTACCCAGTACTCTGAATTGCATTTCTATTTCTATATCTATCAGTTCTTTCTCTTTAAGATATTTTGATTTTTCAATTTGCAGTTTTTCTTCTGCTAGTTTACTTTCCTCCTCTTCTAGATTTTTTCAGTGCAGATTTTTTCCTAGTAGCTTCTAAACGTTTTTGAAGACTTCGACTTTTCGGTATACTTCTGCTTTGCTATGTTCTTCTGAAATCATTTCCATCTCTACTGGTACATTTTCTTTTTCCTTTATACCAAAAAGATTTCGTCCTTCGACACATAACTCAGTATGTTTATGTTATAGTGCACTTCAACTTGAATCATCGAAACATTAATGCGGCATATTTTCATACCGTTTGTATTCCTTAATATAGTGCTTTTCTCGTAAACTCTAAGTACAAAATGTACATGTTGACTTCTGTACTTTTCAGTATGAGAGTAAAAACTTTTTCTAACCAGATTTTGTCAGTGTCACACAATAGTTTGTTCTATTATCATATAAACTGATTTTATTGGAAATATGAACAGGATGTTCATAAAGTCAGTTGTGGAATTATCTGCGACTGAAAGTTAAACTTCAGTCGCTATTTTCCATCTCACAAGATAACCTCTATTGGAAGGGATTCATGTTGTAAAGAGAAATATTCTCAATTGAAAATTGAACCAATACATGACTCCTCTGGAAATGGAAAAACCTACGATAAACTGAAGTTCTTTCTTTGTAATAGCTAACAGAAAACAACTACTTCCCCGGCTAAAGCCACGCTGGACAATGAACTACATCTGATGATCTTAGAAGAGTGAAATAGACTTTTGTCGACCAAAATGTATTGGAGGCCTAGCGAAAGAGATGCAATTCACGCATCAATAAAATGAACGATTTTCTGTGAGTGATACTTCTGAATAACATTCTCCCTTATCTTATTTATAGATAAGAATCTCCAATGGAAACTGGACATTTAATAAATAATCAACTATCTGAATGAAAATGCAAATTTTCACTTTCAGATTTTTCTCTCAAGTTATATAGGGTCTTTCACAATATCTATCAGATGTAGTTCAATGTCCAGCGTGGCTTTAGCCGGGAAAGTAGTTGTTTTCTGTTAGATATTACAAAAATATAACTTCAATTTATCGTAGGTTTTTATTCCATTTCCAGAGGAGTCATATATTGGTTCAATTTTCAATTGAGAATGTTTCTCTTTACATCATATAGAGTGTACCAACGAACATTTATAACAAAAAGAAAAAACAAAATAAAGATAAATCTTCCTCAACAACTACGTTGTGGATATTACAAAAGAGTCGAACACAATTTTTATTGAGATTATACCTTGGATCTCCTAATTCGAAAATAACCAATTATTGGTTATGACACGAAGCTGCGTGGATTCATAATTTTGAAAATTTCAACATGAAATTGTGAAGGTAGACCGGGGCTAGTTGGCAGACGGGGTAAGTTGACAATCGTGAATAGTGGCCATGTTTGCCACAGGAGAGCGCTGCTACCTAGCCTCGACGTATCAGTTTTTGTGAGTAATTTTCGTGTTCTTTGTTCTTTATGATTTGTAGTGATGGGTAATGGAAATTAAATTATTAGTGTGGCAGTTATGAATAGTAATTAATTACCTAATATGGTGCTGCCTTCCCGTCATGTTTGTAGAAATGGGTATTAGGACATTTGGTCGCGGCCAACTGAGCGCGAGTCAACTGGGCGCGGCCAACTGGGCGCAGGGACAACTGGGCGCAAGGACAACTGGGCGCAGGGACAACTGGGCGCAGAGACAACTGGGCACCAAATAAACAAAATTAATAATAATAATATTAAAATGATTTTTTCTTCATGTTCCAAGCTCCCAACTTGCGAGCAAGGTTAGTTCGGTCAGGTTAGATCAGATTAATAAAATACCACGCTTAAAATGAATTTTTATTCAACTTCTAAGCTCCCAACTTGCGAGCTAGGTTAGTTCGGTCAGGTTAGATCAGACTAATAAAATACTGCACTCAAAATGAATTTATGATAATAATTATGATTAGTAGATATTTTTTTGGCGCCCAGTCGTCCCTGCGCCCGTCCGGTAGTCCTTGCGCCCAGTTGTTCCTGCGCCCAGTTGTCCTTGCGCCCAGTTGTCCCTGCGCCCAGTTGGCCGCGCCCAGTTGACTCGCGCCCAATTGGCCGCGCCCAAATGTCCTAGAGCCATAGAAATGTGGTACAGGGGCTTAGTTGGCATATTTAAAATGGGTTAAGCTGCCAACCACCCACAAATATTAATTTGCATTGGAATTATCTGTATTTGATTCATTTTCATATAAATGAGTGATCACAGAAAATACTCTATTTGTGCTAATACGTCAGAAGAGAAATGATATGGCCACTGAAGCAACAAAACAAGCAGCTCTAACAATAATGTAGAGTGTACAAGGAGAAACAAGAGGAACAATGTTCTGTATTGACTACAGAAAAAACAGACAAGTAAATCATTTGTCTTTTAATTTATGGTTACATTAGAACGTGACTCAAAGACGCTGGACCATATTTAAGCATATAAGTTCGAAAGTACTATCGCAAGCAAATGCAACAAAATCAACTTCCTATCAAAATTGAGAAGTGAAAAAAAAAAAATTAACCGCTATTTCAACGGATCATCCGGTTAAAGATCAGTAGATTGAAGCACAGGAGGAAATCAAAAAGAAAATGAAGGATACAGTTACAAAAGACAAAAAAGTATATATTTTCAACTAAAAAAAGGAAGAAAGCGAATCTGCCGTCAACTACTGTCTGATATGTTTTGAGCGTTTCGCTTGAAGCCTTCCCAAAAGTATTTTTCTCAATTTTTTCATTCAAAAGACTGTTTCATTGCTGAGGTTTTATATGAAAATATTTATATTTTTTACCAAATAGTGCCATGTATAATTATTTGCCAACCAACCTAGAAGGTTGCGCCAACCATTCTCGTAACCAAGGTTTATTGGCACAAAATTTTGAAAGACCATGAAAAAATTTATAGGAAAAAAAATTGTACTTATGATTTTTTCAAATATGAACCGAAAAGTAAAGAGTTCAAAGTGTGACAACTTGCCCCGGTTTCCCCTAGAGATATATTTTGGTTTTATGAGGGTGGAAATCATCAATAACTGTCATAACTTCTTCATAATTCTTCAATAATTTCAAAAGGGGTGACGAATTATTTCATCAAGACAATATAATACCATCAAACATTATCAGAGCAGATACAGAAAATATTAAACGATCCTCATTTGTTTTCAAATATTTTACGAAAGTTTCCAGTTTATCTGAAGCAAGACATGAGAAAACAAATAAATTCAGCGGATTACTCAATTTCGATGGAACCAAGAAATTACACATTTTCGTGTTTACATTTGATACCAACACTTTTTTAACGAGCTCTTTCCACAGGATTTATTGGCAATTACATAATGAAAGAAAACTTGTTATCAATATTAATTATAGTTGTCGTCAAACATATAAGATAAATAAAAAAAGCCGCAAAAATGGTCTTATCTTTTCCATCTCTTTCTGGAAAGTGCCACATAATGTTGGGGGCAAGTGGTGCAAGAGTTTGAAATAGCTAGTGCATTATAGGTAACTTCGCCATGGGTAAAGGATTAATAAATTCAATTTTTTTTAGATAAATGAGTATACTAGAGATCGATACTAAGTACATAGATACGAGTAATTCAAAAAATATATGCAGTTTTAATGATTCAATTTATCATTCATTAAAAATTTATTCAACAAAAAAATAACAAATAAAAAACATTCTTGTATATACAGGGTGTTCATTCAGTACTGCATTCTTCACGACTCAACATCTGGATTGTCAGGAATTCAGATATTTTTGTTCAGATAATTTAAAAATAATCTAGAGAAAAGAATTCTCAAATAAGTGCATATATACATACATGGTCTTCCATGAAATCAATTTCAACTCTCCAATTGATCGCTCTGTGTTTCATTTATATGAAATCTCTGTAATTCTATGTTTTCAGATCGAATAGTGCGTTGCCACGCTATCATTATTTATACAGATTTTATTGCGAAAAATCACTTCACTTTGAACTGGAATAATACTTTCGTGGTTGAAGATTTTCTAATAGATGATTTGCACCCTGTGTGATTTTTTTCTGATGAAAGCTCTCAGTGTGGTATGTCAATGATCAATTGTGCTAAAATTCCAAAATTATATTTATCATATGGGGAATATAATCAATATTGGACACTGGCATTCTGTTTCGTACAATTATATTTCAATTCATCTGCTCTTGGGTATTTTGTGACTCCCTAAAATATTCTGAATAGCTGGGTGGGTGAAAAACATACATTCTAACTCCCACCCATCCGGTTATATCTCACTTCCACTGGATGTAATGGATCGCCTTCGTTGGATATCTTGAATAGTATGTGATTGGTGATCTTTCAGTAATTAAAGTAAATTCAATATTAATTTTCAACTTTAACAAACGAATTGTTGTCTTTTACATGTTCATCTTAGACATTATTTTCCTTGCAATGTGAGAAATTAATGAACGGACCGGTCCATGCACCTTAGGAATCATCCTGTATGAGCAAATATTGTGTTAGTCCTCACATTTCCTCCAAAAAAAATCAATCACAAAATATATATTTCTGCCAAAAATTCATAGTACCACGCCATACACACCTTATGTGATAATCACATGAGAAAATTGGTTAAATTCAGTGTGAGTCAATATCAATACTTACATAACTTTAGGAAATTACCAGGAAATTAATTCCTATTTTGTTAATAACCAAACAGTTTGTCAGACTAAAATCGCACCAAATCAATAAATAAAATTATTGACATCTCTACCATTATTCAAATTATCCAACCTATCGCCCACACTTGGCGCGGAAGATGTAAAGGCACAGCAGTTAGGTATGTTTTTTCCATGCAGGGTCGGGCGTAGTTATAATAGAAATCACAGCTGTTTGAGGTACGCGCAGCTATTAGCAAATTAGATTTCGACGGGGCAGTTGTTTACCTAATCTAAGGATAATAATAATTATAAAAATGGATTATTCTGAATACAAAAGTTACAGTGCTTTTGTTAAATTAACATGAATAATCTGCACGCGTCACAATATTTAGTGCTGATTCACTTGTTAATGTATTGGACGATATTGTGTTAGGATTGGACAAAAAAGAATGTTCAGTACTTGCTCTACTTGATTTCTCGAAGGCTTTTGATACCATTAATCACAATCTACTCTTTGCTAAATTGAAATCCTATGGTTTCTCCAGTGATGCATTACTATTAATCCAATTATATTTTAGTAATAGAAAACAGAAAATTTTATCGAATGGGAAACAGTCGGGTTATGTGAATATTACTACAGGGGTACCACAGGGCAGCATCCTCGGTCCTTTATTGTTTATTATTTATACTGCTGATATACTGAAATCTATAGATACTTGTAGGGTGTGTGCATATGCTGACGATACACAGATTGTCATCAAATTTCCCTTGGATAATCTTCAACAAGCCCAAATTTGTCTCAATCGTGATCTTAACACTGTTTTTGCTAAAAGTTCGGCACATAATTTGAAATTGAATTCTTCAAAGTCAAAAATACTAATTTTTTCCCCTCGTAACCAATATGATTACATTAAATCAAATTTTAGGGTTAATATTGACGGTAAGCAGGTGAGTGTTGAGCACTCGGTAAAAAATCTAGGTTTGATATTAGATGATGATCTCAGTTTTAAAAATCATAGAAATAATCTACTCAAAGGAACGTTTACTTCTCTAAAAATTTTATATTCCAATAGGGAGATTCTGAACAGTAAGTTGAAAATACAGTTGGTGGAGAGCTTAGTTTTATCCCAGTTTACGTACTGCGATTTTCTCTATGGTCCTTTCCTTAATGCTGACTATAGAAACAAAATACAAAAAGTTCAAAACTATTGTGTTCGATTCATTTTTGGGCTTCGTAAATTTGATCACGTAAGTCATAAATTGAAGGAGCTGAAGTGGCTCAACATGGAGAATCGTAGGATATTCCATCTGGCCACTTATCTACATAAAGTAATGTTGGAAGGCCCTGAAAATATAAAAACTAAACTTATGCCCCGTTCGCAAATGCATTCTGTCAACATCAGAAATAAAAACACCATAACAATGCCCCAACACTCAACAGCTCTCTTTCAAAAAGGTTTCACATTCAACTCCATTAAATTGATCAATTCCTTACCTCCTGACGTCATACACCTTAGCAGAAATGCGTTCAAATCATGGTTCAGACAAAAACTTTTGGATAACCTTTAGAGTTTTCCTCATTTGGTTCACAGTTCCTTCTTGTTCTTTCTTGTTTTTTCAACTGGCTGTAAATTTTTTAGCGTGTTCGCATTAACACTTCGGGATAAAGATCGTTATGGGGTTGGATGGAAGAGTAGCTTAGGCTAAATCTCGCCCACTAGCGATCAGCCACTGATTTTTTGTATTGTTTTTGTTTTAAGAAATAAAGACGATTATTATATGTACTAGTCCGACCCTGGTTGGCGACATGGGTGTCAATTTCATGCTAATCGTCCATTTTTTGCGGCTTTTTTTATTTATCTTATATGTTTGACGACAACTATACTACACACTTATCATAAGGGCTGATGGAAATTGAAAGGAACTTTCAATTTCAACTCGGAAATAAATGGAATTCGAAACAAATGAACTCCTAGTGGAAACCAAATTGATATGATCTTGACGAGGAGAAAACTTTTCGAGCATGAATTGAGACCAATCGAGTTCGCAGAAAACAATCAAGCTGTGATTTCATCGAAGTGAATGAAATTCGCGATGAACCGTGAAGTAATCAACACAATCAATCCTTCGGTAATGGTGATTATTGTTTTATGAACCGAATCTTATTGGGCATTTATTCAATATCTGAATGGTCATAATCACTTGATTATTTGGTTCTATCAATATTAGCAACTCATATGTTTTTGCAACTTATCGTTCAATAGAGTTTCATTTTACTTAGTTTCAATTTTGAATGTTGTTAAGTAAGGGCTAGAATTGCAATAAAAAACTGTGAGATAAGATATCCCAGATCTGGAAAAAATCAAAAGTTTGGGTTGACATTTCGAATGTTTGTGAAAATCGCATCAAAAATGTTTGATGATGACCGAAAAAGGTCTGGAACGTATTAAAAACATGTCATAGAATCATTCAGTGAGCAAAAAATACTTTAAAGATTTGTATTCTTTGGAACAGCCTCATTTTGAAAAAAAAACGAGGCTGATGATGATGAAGAATGAAAAAGATATTTTCATAAAAAAAACTTATAGAAAGTTTCTGTGAAGAAGTATTTTTTATCTTGTTCCAGCACTGAGACGACAATACCAGAAAAAATTATAAGAAATAGAAAAATCCATTTTCTCAAAATGATATGATGATGTAAAATATTTTTGAAAATGTCACAATTCCATATATTTAGATTTCCCTTCTGTTACGCAACTTTTTTTGCCATTTAACCGTTTCAGATAGCTCCCTTGCGGACAACCATATGTTGGTCTGTATTTATGTAAAATGATGTCAGACATATTATGTACTTATAGGTACAAATAATAAATATACAATTCATGAAAGTGTACAAGTTTATTCAAAGAAACACAGTAAGTATTTCGGCTCTAAACCAAAAAATTTATACAATTTTACAGACTGTGAATGTCAATATTAGTGACCTTTAGTTATGATATTCACTATAACAATTTACATTCTCATGTAAAAATAAAGTTTCTTTGAAAATTTTACACCTCGCTTTTTTAGCCAATCAAAAAATTGGTTTTTGTTTAGTTGCCATAGCAACCCAAAAAATTTACAAAAATTTTTATTATACAGGGTACCATGGGCGAAACTAATAAGTGGAAATTTTTCTGTTAAATACTAGACATGTGATAGTTGACATTTTGCTTTTATGTACGAATGGAATTTTATTTTTCATATGAAAGGAGATAATATTTCATAATTATATGTATTTACTAGTTATTTAGAATGTGTCTGAAAATATTTTGTGGACTCCTTGCATTTCAACAATGAATAGGTCCATCGAATGAAAAATTATATCAATCAAATGTCTGCCTATACTTGACTACATGAATTTAATATTTGGAACAATTTTATTCAACTTATCTTTTCGTGGAAACTTGGTTGAAATTTCCAAACGCTTTCTTTGTCCTACGCTGATTGATTTCTTAGTTTTGTTTTCTTCCACATAGCATTTTTTATTCAAAAAGGTAAGATAAGTAAGAATTTCAATTATGCGTGAATTTTTTATTTTCGCTAGTGTATATTTTTGTTATTTTTCCATTATTTTCCATCTAATTATAAATTATTCTCCGCAATATTATTTTTCTGAATCCTTGAAAACAACTTTACAACAATACGAAACGAACTAGAAATATTGAGCCTTGGGTGGTTAAACTGTCAATATGGGTGCTTCTATCAGCTTGCAGCGGCTGCAGCCGCTTTTATGCTTCACGTAATAGACGGCTGATAGGTCTTCCAGCCGCTACAGATAAATGAAGCGCTTCTTTTCGGATTTATTTGAAGCGGTTCAGTAGTCTGTAATTTGGACCGTCTAGGTGACTTGTGGAGCGTTTTATGCTTTATCCAGCAAAGCACTTTCCGCTTTTCTCTGATAGACACATATTTTCAAAACACCGCCACTATACGAATCTATCTGTCATTGTGTCAACAAAAACCATCCATGGCCCACTAATATAATAACTCGTTTTGTCTTGAAGTCAGACGAAATTAGCATTAATTTAATATATATAGGCGTGAAATTTTCTTACTGAATCCCCCGCGCGCTTGAAATAATAGCAGGAAATAATTCAAGTACTTGAGAGATTATGGTGATAATTTCACTCGCCGTATGAAACCTTCGTTTCCTGCGATATTAGGATCAATAGGAGACGTATGCCTCGGTAATACGCAGTTCCTTCCTTTCGAGCCGGTAATACCACTTTGTCATGGCAACCACGTATCCAAACAACAACGGAGAATATAATATCATCTTGATACTAATATGAATGTCAGTCTGACAGACTTCATGTCTGCCAGGCTTTATCTATAACCATTGTTTATATAGAAGATAGTTAGTCAACCTTATGGGATTATAATTGGATCAAAATGGATGCGACATATAGATGACGATAGTGAGCTCGCATCCAAGTCATGTCGTAACTTCAGTGATCCGGCCTCCAAGTCATGTCGTAACTTCATTGAAACAATGGGACACCATTAAAATCAGGGTTTTTTGAAGGAACCTGCATTAAAATGACGTCAAATATTCATGTTTGTAACTAATCACGCTAGATGACACTCGCGTTTGCGTCCAACACCAATTACACAGGCATTGACTAACTATATTACTTCTATATAAACAAGGCTATAACCATTGTTTAAATAGAACATAGTTAGTCAATGCCTGTGGAGAAGGTATTGGACACAAACGCGAGTGTCATCTAGCTTAATTAGTTACAAGCATGAATATTTCACGTCATTTTAATGCAGGTTCCTTCAAAAAACCCTGATTTTAATGCAGTCCCATTGTTTCCATCAAGTTACGACATGACTTGGAGGCCAGATCACTGAAGTTACGACATGACTTGGATGCGAGCTCACTATCGCCATCTACATGTCGCATCCATTTTGATCCAATTATAATCCCATAAGGTTGACTAACTATCTTCTATATAAACAATGCTATAACTATTGAAGAATTCACGACAAAAAAAAATTATTGCTGTCACTTTTCCAGTCGAAAATATAAAAAGTATCATGAATGTATCCAGTGATTCAGAATCAGAGTATGATAATACACCACCTGAAAGTACAAAGAGTGCAAAAAATATACTGGAAAGTTTACTACCAAAAAAATCAAAGAATCAATATGAAAAATTACACAAACTGTTCATGGATTGGAAACAAACAAAGCAAACGGATTCCTTTTCAGAAAATATTTTGATTGCGTTTTTTGGTGAATTATCGGAAAAATGTAAATCTTCAACAATCAATACAAAGTAGAATGTTTCTTGAATTATTGAGTGTTTACCTAATATAATGTATTGTGATTGAGTTCTGTAATATAAATTATCTTTTGTTCATTTCCATTAAAAAATATATATTTAATATCTTTGGTCGTGGAGAAAGTATAGTCTTCTACTCGGTTAGAATGAAAATTCGTGTTGCTCGTAGTTCCTCACGCTCGCCTTTGGCTCGCGCTCGGAACTTTCCACTCGCATCGAATTTTCATTCTAACCTTGTTGCAGTATATACTGTTACTTTGTTGGTTCGTGATATTATCTTATTAAATACTACTCTTTATCACAATACTATCAATACTTCTGTCAGAAATCTTAAACTCGATCAGATTGCTTTGAGGTAACACTACTCGTCCTAAAGGACTCGTGGTGTTATCAAGCAATTTGATTTCTGACAGAATTACTATCGATAGTATTGCGAGCTCTCGTGGTGTTACCCCCGATTATCGATATTCTTGGGTTATTATAATAATAAAACATATTTGAACATATTGTGAATGTGAATGTACCAAAACTTTTGGAATTTCACTCTTTGGATTACTTTTTCCCTGCAGAAGTTTTGAATCCATGATTTGATGATGTACATTTACCATAATAAATACTCTAATCAGTACGATGGCCTGCCAAATTATCACGACTTCTCAGTTAACAAGCAAAGTTGAAGGTTACTCAGTCAATTCTGAGATATCCTGTACACTCAAATTAGCTCCTTGGCAACCATTTAATCACGCCACTCTTACAAAACTCAACGTGCTTGAACTTGTATGGTTGCCTTTTATATTTTCAGAAGTGATACTGATGTTAATTCTAGTCTTCGGTGCCAGAAATTCTGATAATCTGAGTTTTTCAACGCTTAGCGAATTATCTTGAATATGGTTGTTTACCACACCCCCGAACACAATATCGTGTGAATTGCTAGAAAGTCAGAGCCAACTGTGAATACTCAGCTATCAATAAAGCTGAAAGGTTTCCCTAGTATTGCTTTTAGTTTATGTTCAGATAATTGCGTGAATATAATTGCATAATATTTGGTTGCTCACATTAATTAGCCAACAATTGGGTTGGCAGATGTTTACACCGCAGTATTATTCGATTCCACGTTCATAAACTGTTTACTTATAATCTGGTCTAGGTACAAATCGAATTGAAAATATAACTATTGTTGGTTTGATGGGTTAGTTCATTGTGTGAGCTTTGAGTTTTGTGGCTCTCGACTCGTAGGGTATTATGCACAAAAGAATTACGATAGTGGAATGAATAACGAGTAGAAGATAATAAGTGCTCAAAGTTTGAAATCGCAGGCTTTGGGTATTGATAATATTAACTTGAAAATGATAACTTTCCTAATACCTTTTCGATTTAATGAAGTAAAACTAGTTTATGTGAATAGACTTTTTTGGTATGATGGAAAATTGTCAATCCGATCCCAATTTTTTTTTGAAATATGGAATTTAAAGTCGAATCCCCTACTTTATTCTCGGACCCCTCAACTTTATAGGCAGACCGTCGACTTTATTATCGGACCCCGAGTTTAATCTCGGACCCTTGATTTTGATGTCGAACCCCTGAAATAAACTCTCGAGATTGAAAGTGTTCCTCCCAAATTGAAGTCAGATCCCCTGAGACTGAAGGAAAACTTATTCTATCATGTTGGATATCAACCATATTATATGCATTTGTCCAGTCACAATTGTCTTACGGAAGCATAAGATGAGGGGGATGTTGAATGTTATACAGAGATGGGTTCTTAAAATAATATTCGGAAAAGTAACATATCCACATCCGAAAGTCTATTTAAAGATGCCACAGCTGTTCTGCCGACACCAGGAATGGAAAAGTTAGGCTTCCAAGATTGGATAAAACATTAGGACAATGGTGTTCAAATCACCTTGGACCACGTCTCTATAACATGTTGCCTGAAGCCATTAGAGAAATAGATAGTTCATACATGTACAAAAATAAAATGACTTTCTGAAAAGTTGTTTCATTAATATTATACTATAAATGTTAACTTTAGAAATACTGGTCATTCTCATAATGGTAGGGACCTGGCAATTTCGGCGACCGCATTCCTTGTTGTAGAGCAAATGCGATGTGGGTTGCCTCGATGCCAATACCGACCTCTGGTGTTTACTTAAAGAGTGCACCGACTACCCGGGGTTTTCTGGGTTTTCCTGCAGCTGAAAAGTGATTCCGACGCCAAAAATCAGTAAGTCACCCCGGAGCGCAACAGCAAGTAATAATAATGATAGCCGTTCTCAGCCCGCACAGGGTAAGCCTTTGCGTACACTCTTTGAGTGTTCATGAGGAAGTATTATTATTAATCATTAACAATTTCTTAGCGTTCCAGATATTTCATGTTATTGTTTATTTTTAGTCACCTTCGAAATAATAGATAGTAGGGTCTTTTTCCCTTGTTTAAGGACTGGTTGTACTCAAAATAACATATTAATTTATATGACACTAAGGTAAACACGATTAAATTTGCACAGATTTATTGTCTACGCGACATGTTTCGATACAAACTATCTATCTCAAGCGAAAGATACTGTGTATCGAAACATGTCGCGTAGACCATAAATCTGTGGAAATTCAATCGTGTTAACCTTAGTGTCACATACTATGAATTTCCTTCAAGAAACGGCCAAAATATAAATATATACCTAACACAGTTTAGAAGGAATTTTTGTTCTTACAAACAATAAAAAAAAGGTACTTACATACTAACACATTACAATATTACAATAACTTTCAATATTTCTTTTTCACATACATGGAATATTTAAAAAAAAAATATTTAATGACGTCTCTCTCAAGGAATTTGGTAAACTATTGAAAAGTTCTAATCCTTTATTGAATAAGTAATCAAATTTTGAATTGACGTAGAAGTTATTTGCCCTACTTCTTGTATCATGTGAATTGACTTCATTGATATGTCAGCTCTTGGATATCATTTTATGATTTAATTTGTATATAAGAATTAACATATTGCATGCAATTCTCTGTTTAATACTCATCTTGAGCATAAAGTAAATGAGTGTTCTTCTGTTGCATATTAGAACGGCTCTCACAGCACGATTTTGAGTTCTTTGCAATATATTGACTTGTTTATTTGTCATGAAAAATAGCAGGCTTCCACAGTAATCAATGTGGGGAGTTATGATTGATTTCGAAAAAGTGGACACCTCATTGTCCAGCCTATATGAAAAATGGATTTTTGTGTCGATTTTCCGTTCCACAAAATCACAATGTTGAGACATGCCTAAAGTACCGTCTTGAATAACTCTTAAGTACTTGAAATAAATCATATTAAAAACAATCCCGGCAACTAGTGGATTAAACATGATTTATTGCTTTGTTTTCTATTTCAATTCGAATATTGTATACCTCGTGACAGTTAATGCTAAAAAATAAGATTTTGGATAATAGTAAAATTTATAATTGCAGTAAATCCGTCATTCCAATTCGTTGCTAACTTCACATACATAAAAAACAAAGAAAAATGACTCCTAATATTTCAAAAGTGTGTTATTTTCCTCCATCCATTATTATTGCGATGGTGATCACTTTGTGTAAACTGAATTTGAATAAACGGATCAAGTATTTTGAAAGCAATAATCCGAAACAAGCAATCAGCACTGCCAAAACACTAATTATTGGATTCAGTGGGCAAAAAGAGAATTACTGCAGCTACATAATTGCCTTTTGTGAGATCCTATGAAATTTTGTTTTTCAGAGGATGAAATGTTGTGAAAATATCGGTTTGTTATACAAATGAACGGATTATCGAATGATGTACCCTTTCAGGTGCTTTAATTCCAATCGGATACAATTTTCGAAAAGTATTCATGAAGTTGTAGTGACATAACAGTGTGTCACCCTGCGTTCACTGATTGTTTACGAAGGGTACTAACTGAATAATAATATTTATCCACAACTATCATGTAATAAATCTGTTAAATATGCGATTTTTATAAAGTAATGCCATGCATTACCATATAGAATTGAATAATAATGACAGTTCGATGGAATAATACTACCATTGTTTATATAGAAGCATTGTTTAAATATAACATAGTTAGGCAATGCCTGTGGAAAAGGTATTGGACACAAACGTGAGTGTCATCTAGCGTGATTAGTTACAAACATGAATATTTGACGTCATTTTAATGCAGGTTTCTTCAAAAAACACTGATTTTAATACTTTTCCATTGTTTTATTCAAGTTACGACATGACTTGGAGGCCAGATCACTGAAGTTACGACATGACTTGGATGCGTGGTCACTATCGTCATCTACATGTCGCATCCATTTTGATCCAATTATAATCCCATAAGGTTGACTAACTATCTTCTATATAAACAATGATACTACTCATGATACTACTCAATCGTTGCAATTTCATCTTCGTGGGTAATAGCCATCAATATACACTTGTTGAATGATATACTAATTTTAAATTATAACAGAAAGTTACTTATGACATCTACAGTCACTAGTTGAAACTTAATTTGACACGAACAAAGGAATCCAAAGTAGAGGTTTGTCTACAAATTGACAGGCAGCTGACCAACCCAAGGTTCAATCAAGTTTCTAGTACGTTATGAGGAACGCAAGCAGAATCTAAGTGAAAATAGAGTATTTTTCGTTTTATTCTGCTTGCGTTCCTCATAACGTACTAGAAACTTGATTGAACCTTGGGTTGGTCAGAACAACGAATTGTTGGCTGCCTGTCAATTTGTAGACAAACCTCTACTTTGGATTCCTTGGTTCGTGTCAAATTAAGTTTCAACTAGTGACTGTAGATGTCATAAGTAACTTTCTGTTATATCTGTCTTGCCTTCACGGTACTAATTTTTTAGTGGATTCGTTTTGATTTCAAGAACTCCATAAATCCTTTCTGATGAGTGAGTGACCACGAAACAGCTGTCAAAAGTTGGAGCTCTCGGAATTAAAACGAAAAATACTCTATTTTCACTTATTAAATTATATCTCATGCAAGATGTATAGAAACCATGGTGTGTTAACTGATTCGATATTGTTTCACACAAAGTTCTCGATTCTGTAATTTCAATAGGCATGACTGTTCCATTCGTCAATGGATGGCGCATACGTCGAAAATAGCCGTTTCCAATATTCCGAACCGGAGTGCCTACTGAGAAATTTTGGAGTATTCGAATGTTGACATTGATTTTGTTTGGTTAATTGTCATTGGCATCAACGTATTCAAATTTAAATTTCATCTTGGTATTTATCGTGTTTTTTCTGCTCTACTAATACTTTTCGTTCAGTTCGATAGTTTTTTGCTACTTATTCATATTGTTGGGTACCTAGTTCTTTATTGATTCTTGTTTTTCTTTCGTTCGTAAGTTAGTGATTTATGACATCCTGTCAAGTCATGAATCTGTAATGATTATCCGCCATCTATGTTATGATGCGTAAGATATCCCACCGCATTAAAATATCAGAAATCATGTTGGCCGTACATCGACAGTTTTGGGTGACAATTTCACAGATATAAGTGATTACACCATAGTTTCTATACATCTTGATCTCATGAAATGAAATGCCACTCGTCCCCTTTTCCTATTTAATTTTCTACCCATCTAGATGGTTGAACCACAATGGCTACAAATACTTATTCATTGAAAATACCTCCTTGAAAATAATATCCTCCTAGCTGTTTTTTTTCGATTTCTCATATTATTTACTGGAAAGAAAATATTAAGGGTGGGATATTTTTAAATTGACACCTTGTATTTGCATTGTCGTACATCACCTTCATCGCTGACTGATAAATTCAACCCAGACCAATCGATTTTGTCATGCTAAATTGGCTGTATCCACCACGATTCGAATCTACAGACACGTTCTTTACTTTCATTCAAATAATCGACAGCTCCGAGATTTCACTATTGTTGGTCATGTCGTTTACTTTTTTCTCGAAGAGCAAGGAACGTGATACGAATTCAAAACAGAAAATGTTGGATTTCACCTCTGTTGAGAGAACGTTATCTTCAGAAATTTTCCTTGCCCCGAATATTGGCCCCAACGATTCATTGAAGTGAAAATATGCGAAAGGGATTTCTTTCCGTTTCCGTGGATTTTGTTTAATACGAATTGGGGAAAAGGTAGGTAATTTTGAATAACATAAACTTGAAAATCTGTAATTTTTTCCGGGTATTTTCATATACATATTGATTTTGGATTGACTTGGCCGTTACTTGATGGAAATCGAAGGTATATAACACTGAGGTGAAGGCGACAATAATAGAATATAGTATATTGTGCAACAAGTGCAGAAAAGTGCTAATTTCTTACGAGTTTGAAAAAGTTGCGGCACGAGCGCAAGCGAGTGCTGCAATTCAAACGAGTGAGAAATTGCATTCTGCTCGTGTTACACACTATACTTTTTCTACAACTTTTTTGCTAAAAATAATACTATACTATAAGACGGAATGAAATGTCAGTGACTCATTCTTATATTTTCCTCTTGAAGTTGAAGGTAGAAAATTCAATGACAATGAATTAACTTGTTCTCTTAGTTCTGGCGGATTATTTTCAATTTCAGAACTGTCGCTATCCATTTTAGTTCAATCTCATTAAAAAATGACGGGACAAGAATATTTTACGAATATTTTATGCTTGACGTTTGTTGACATTCAAATGATTTGATAGATGTTGCTCCATTGCCTAGCAATGGATAGTGTGTATGTGGGTATTTTAGACAGCAGTAGTGATGTCTATGATTTTTGTTCAGAATATTATGAATTTGTACGACAATTTCCCTCATATTATATAAACCAATAGACTTTGTCTATTCATTCTTGAAGTTGCCTGATCGAATATCCCTTCGAAATGCAGAATTTTCAAAATATACTTTAACCTTGCTGTCACGAAAACTGTATTGCTTAGAAATTAGGTACTGAAAAATTTTGGCACAGCAATGTCAGTTTGTGGCACAGAAATGTCACTTTGCGGCACACTAATGTCAAATTTCAATTATTGTGAGAAATAATCATGTTTGCGAACGTAAAACTATGCAGAAAAGCATGTTTTGGAGTGTGGTTGTAGAAAAATAATATTTATTCCAGTAGGACCATTTTTACACGATACTGGAAAAGTCAACAGCTATTGGTAGTGTGTACAAATATACAAATAATAAGTTTTCAAAATATTAAAAGTATAGATGGATATTGTGTATAATGAGAAAAATAAAATTTTGAAAATGCCTGAGTCAAGACAGGAAAATATTCAATAAAAAGAAAACAAAGAAGTTATGTGCTTAAACACTTTCACACTTTCACATGAGAAGTTTTCAATACTATAGAAGGACTTTTTTGTGAATACTGTTTTATTCATTTCTTGAAAGTATTAATGTTTAAAACTTTATGGCAATATTCGAGGGAGCTTTTTCATAAAACGTAGTCATACGGTAGAAATTTTATGACTATTGTCATGCCTTGTTGGATAACTGTAGATGTCAGAATTTTTTATGTAGCTGGAAATTATCTTTCTAACGAATAGTACATATGTGTAGATATAAATACAGGGCAATGTTGGAATATTTTGGTTTCGATAATGAGGTCAACATGTATCCCTGCGTTGTAGTCCAAAGATAAGCATTACTACTCTTTTTTGTGAAATGAATAGTCTAATGACTGAAGTGGAACTGGCCCAAATTAATCTGTTGTAAGTGAAATGTGGGTATACCATTGCGTTATATAAACTCAGAATGTGCGTTTGGGGGAGTATATTTATTTATTGTAAAATAGCAAAATATTGACTACCAACTTTTTTGTAGTTTTACTAATACAATCAAAAAACGATAGTAGTGCATCAAGCAATGTGTCGAAATATTTTGTAGATTCAGAGACAGTGACATCAAGATTTTCAGATTCGTGTTGGGATTGGATAAAATGAAGAATTTCATCACAACATGCTGAAAAGGGAAACATTCTAAAATTTGTCTATCAGTCGCAGATGTTTCCACATCTGATTTCATGAATATCCAATTCATATTTTCAATAAAATCTTCATCATAACAGTTTTCCTTCTATTTAATAAAAAGTGATTATAAGTACCTCATTCACTGAATTTATTCTATATGTGGATCAGTTTAGAAGGGAGTACCTCAGTGGCATTTCCGTGTTTTGCCAAAGACACATTATCTGCATCTAAAACAATGCAATCCGTGCTCATAAAAGGAAGAAAATCGTTAATAAACATTTTAAATATAAGTAGCCCTAATACTGAACCCCGAGAAACTCCTAGATTACCTTCAGATTCATTTGAATGAGCGTGGCCTAATTGTCATATAGGTATTTTTTCAAGAAATCCTAGAGCATATAGTTTCGTTTCAACAATACTTATATTCAGACAGTCGAATGATTTGGTGAGGTCGAAGAAAAGAGCTACACTAATTTCATACTGTCACAGTATTTATGCAACGGAATATTTATCTGAAATGACTTGTTTTCCAATTTTTCACTCCACGTTTGTGTGAAGTTTCGTTCTGCCGGTTTTTTTCCTGACTATATTCCATACAATTTGTGTAATTGATGACTTGTTTATTTTGTGGAAATTCATGATCACTTTAATGAAACGAAAGAAACACACTTTTGTCTTATTTCCACTAGTTTTTCATTTTCACGACCGGTTTCGGGTTTTATCCCATTATCCTCATCCCTCAAAGAGTATTCCGAAAGCTATGAACCCCCAAAAACTCAAAAAAATTCCAAATTATATCTCTTCTCCTCCCTCACTTCTCAGGATTTTCTCCGAGTATAAAGGATCATGTGAAACTAAAGATAATAATGTTGTGAAATGTGAAGTGATTGAACACTCCGTTTTTTAATATTATTATAGCATATATTGAAATTTTGCACGGCATCGTAGTAATCAGTTAAGTTTAGAGAGAGGTACAAAAAAGGGTTCGAAAAAAATTGCGAATGTTATAAGCAATGAAGTGAAAAAAAAAGAGGGGCTTTGTTTTTTTTCGATATCTTGGAAAATATTGAAGATTTTCGAAATATTAAAAAAGTTCTGAAAAAATCAGCAAATTTGCTGAAAAAAAGTTTCTACTCCCGAAACTGAACCTTCAATATTTATAATTATTACAGAGCCTTGAAAGTAGGGCCAAAAACGGGTAGTCTGATGATGGCGATGATGGCGCACGTTGTGTCATTCTGACTTAACAAAAATAAATTATTTTAAAATATTTAATATGAATATTGGGGAATAAAGAATGCAAGTACTATTGGGATACATCCCAATTTCTGCATGAATTAGGCATTTGTTAATTAACAATTTTTTTCTAAACTGAATGTTAACATAAAGATCCCGATAATTATTGAAAACACTAGGATTTTTTTCACTCAGTGAAAATATCCTTATAGGCTTGTATTGTAAAATTTAGATTGGTGTATTGTGCAAATCACAGCTTAGACCAAGCTACAATAGAAATTAACAACACTTTGACCAATATTGAAAAATATTTGCAGACAAATAAACTTAAATTAAATGTAGCTAAAACCAAATCAATGATTGTTACAACTAAATATAAATATGATAATATAATTGTTAATTCGATTGATATTGTGATTGAAAATACGTCTTTGGAAATTGTAGATGAATTCAAATATCTGGGATTTATGATCGATAATAATCTAACATTCAATAGTCATGGAGAATATATCATTAGAAAAATATCTAAAAAAATGTACTTTTTTTCAAGAATCTCAAAAGAGCTGTCCATGTTTGCCAGAGTTACTATTTAAAATTCCAATATAAAACCTGACTTTGACTATTGTGCAACAATAATTTACTTGTTTAACCAAAACCGCATTTCTCAACTCCAAAAGCTACAAAATAGAGGAATGAGATTAATACTGAAATGCAATAGATATACTCCAATTAAATTGATGTTGGATACATTGCAATGGTTTTCAGTTAGTTCTCGTTTATTTTACATGAGTATGACTTTCATTTATAAATTGAACAAGGGCCTACTACCTTCATATTTCAACGAATTCTTAATAAGAAATGATGAAATTCATAACTGTGACACAAGAATGAGGACTGACTTTCATATTCACAGAACCAATTCTAGTATGAGCATGAGATCGATATTTTTCAAAGGGTTAAATGAATTCAATAAACTGCCTATGAACATAAAATCATCAGTATCTTTATCTTCTTTCAAGTCATCATTATCAAAGTATATTGAAACTCTATGATTGTTGGACTTATTGACGTATTAAATTGGAGTGTTTACAACATCTTTGTGGAAAAATCATTCTTATCTTTGTTCAATATTATCAATATTATTGTTATAGGATTCTGAGTCTATTACTGCCATATCTTGTATTTCTATCTTATCTTGTATTTCAGTCTTATCTTGTATTATTATCTATTCTTGTATTACTGTCTTATCTTGTATTACTCTTACCATGTATAACTATCAATTGCCTGTGATATTTTTATATATGTGTTATGTACATTTTTTATATTTAATCGAGATGTTTGTATATTAGGCTTACCTACTTTAAATAAACTACTACTACTACTAGATTTTCCACTTATTATTGTTATTAATAGACCATATAACAATTTTGGGGAGTCATTTGATCCAGCTTGAAACATCTTCAGAATAATGCTGCTATATGGAAAAATTACTTTAGTCACTATGCCGTCAATTCTAGGTGGTGCAAATGACTGTAATAATAATAATACTAATTTTTCATCTGAAGATGTGCTTTTCCGACAAAATATTCCTGTACGGCATTCCTCACGTTGGTAGATTATGAAATAATAATCTCCTAGAACCTACTGCCGTACAAAAATAATGGGACCGGAATTCAGGATTTTTTTTTATTTTCGGAAATTGAAAACTTTTCCCGGCTTCCAGTCCCATTATTTTTGCACGGTAGTAGGTTCTAGGAGATTATTATTTCATAATCTACCAACGTGAGGAACGCCGTACATGATTATTTTGTCGAATAAGCTCATTTTCAGATGAAAAATTATTATTATTATTATTATTATTATTATTACAGTCATTTGCACCACCAAGAATTGACGGCATGTAGTGACTGAAGTTATTTTTTCATATAGCAGCAATGTTCTGAGTATGTTTCATACTGGGTCAAACGACCACCCCAAATTGATATGTGGGCTTGTAGTCTATTGGCGAAAGAAAATAAGATCGCCCAAGAATCAATATTCGCAAGGAATCACATCTGATATAGAAAAAAGTTCACTTTCTTAACGTTCTCATTTCTCGAAAACAACGACGTCTCCTTGAGGAACGGTTCTGAATTAACTGTAAGATTTGGTTCAATGCCCGTCGTGGTGGTAGCCAGAAAATAAGTTGTTCTCTGTCATATTTTTCATTTTGTGGGAATGTGTGTGTGTGGAGAGAAGAGTACTTCAACGTGATCGAAATTATTTGTTTCATTTATTTGATACTCTCCAGCTCCCTTTATCGAGCTCATGTCGAAATCCTTCATTTTATGAGGTCAATAGTTTAGAGAATCACGGATCGTTGAAAATTTTTAGGGCTGAACACTCTGTAATCACGATAAAAGCCAGTTATTACTCAGGCCATTTCGTTATTTTATGCTCGAAATGCCGGGTAGAGTTGTATCGTAACAATAAAGTGGTTTCTTTGATCGTTTCGAACACGTTTGCCGCACCAGATGGTCGAGTTGGTGCCAATATATCCTTTGAATTCCATATTCCTCTCGAACGGCATTACTTTTACGGTCTAGTCGACATGTGCCATTTCTTTTAAAAATTTTGTATAGTCTCCGAAAATTATGATCATGGTGTCACTCGATTCGTAATGTCATGTAGAAAGTTTACGGAAAGGTCCCAAAAGGGGCCGAAAAAAATTGCAAACATTATAAACAACTAGGTGAAGAAAAAGTGGGGCTTCGGTTTTTTTTCAATATCTCGAAAAATATTGAAGATTTGCGAAATATTGAAAAAAATCTGAAAAGATCAGCAAATTTGCTGAATAAAAGTTTTACCACCCGAACCTATACCTCCAATATTAATAATTTTTACAAAGCCCTGAAAATAGTGCCAAACACGCCAAACAGTCTTCCACGCGCGTCCCAATTTCTCCATAAATTATGCATGTGTTAATGAACAAAATTTTCTAAACTGAATGTTAACATAAAAATCCCGATAATTATTGAAAAAACCCTAGGATTTTGTTTCAGTTTGCTTACAAATATAGATAACTGTTGCAAAAATTGTAAAATTTTGATTTTCCACTTTTTTATTAACAATCGAAAAAAAAAATAAAAAAAAGTTAATACAAAATTTTCAGCAACAGATAATTTTTTTAGGGAATCGCTTTTTCTTTAAAAATCATAATTTTCATCAATAAATATATCAAAAAAAATTATTTGCTCATTAACAATGTATTTGCTTATCTTCTGAACAATGGTGGTAAAAAAATATTTTTATGCTGCAGCTTGAACCCTTAGAAAACTAAACATTCAAGATGTTTGAAAAAAAAAAAATTTTAAATAATTTTTGAATTTGTGTTATTGGCGAAAGAAAATAAGATCGCAGCCACCTATAGCCACCTATAGCAAGACTTTGAACTACGAATCACGGATGAAGGTTTTTGACTTTACACGTGTTTATATGGCGTTTTGACGATCTGTACTCCTATTTTCAAACAATTTGTGAAAATTTGTGATTTCTCTAACTAAAAAGTGATTGTGTTTCTATTGAAAGACTCTAAAGAACGTTTCAGTATGGTGATTCAAAGGTATTTCATCTCCGATTAGTTTTGAATGCTTCTGCAATTCAAGGTTGTATGGCGTTTTGATGATCTGTTCTACTATTTTCAAACAATTTGTGAAAATTTGTGATTTCTTTAACTGAAAAGTTATTGTGTTTCTATTAAAAGACTTGAACGATAGTTTCAGTGTAGTTTACAAATATTTTACTTGTTTTTGGAGGTCATGATTTGCGATCAAGTCTGTTTGTCAAACAAGCATATACTTCGATATTATTTAGCTTGCCAATTTTCAGTTTCAAAATCCATGCTTTTCTTTGGTCAATTTCTTCAATCTGGTCGAACCAATTGGTGATTTTTTAACCTTGCTTTTATTTTTGGGGGAAATTTGTGATATCCCACATTTTCCTTCTTGCCATATGTCCTGCTTCCTGGGACTGAATAACTAGGATTGTATTTTCCCATATTTGGCAGTCTATCAACAGTATAAACCAAAAAAATACGAACAGAAACAGAAATCGAGTATGGAAATTTCCTTAATCAACAGAATGAATCAGATCAATAACTCACAAATCATGACTTCAAAAAACACGTAAAATATTTGTAAACTACACTGAAACTATCGTTCAAGTCTTTTAATAGAAACCCAATAACTTTTCAGTTAAAGAAATCACAAATTTTCACAAATTGTTTGAAAATAGGAGAACAGAACCGTTCCTCAAGGAGACGTCGGGGTTTTCGAGAAATGAGAACGTTAAGAAAGTGAAACGCCATGCAACCTTGAATTGCAGCATTCAAAAATAATCGGAGATGAAATTCCTTCAAATCACCTGACTGAAACGTTCTTTAGAGTCTTTCAATAGAAACACAATCACTTTTTAGTTAGAGAAATCACAAATTTTCACAAATTGTTTGAAAATAGGAGTACAGATCGTCAAAACGCCATATAAACACGTGTAAAGTCAAAAACCTTTGTCCGTGATTCGTAGTTCAAAGTCTTGCTATAGGTGGCTCTGCGATCTTATTTTCTTTCGCCAATAACACAAATTCAAAAATTATTAAAAAAAAATTTTTTTTCAAACATTTTGAATGTTTAGTTTTCTAAGGGTTCAAGCTGCATAAAATCTAAATTTTACAATTTTTGCAACAGTTATCTATATTTGTAAGCAAACTGAAACAAAATCCTAGGGTTTTTTTCAATAATTATCGGGATTTTTATGTTAACATTCAGTTTAGAAAATTTTGTTCATTAACACATGCATAATTTATGGAGAAATTGGGACGCGCGTGGAAGACAGACTCCCCTCCCTGTGTTTGGCTCTATTTTCAGGGCTTTGTAAAAATTATTAATATTGGAGGTATAGTTTCGGGTGGCAAAGCTTTTATTCAGCAAATTTGCTGATCTTTTCAGATTTTTTAAAAATATTTCGCAAATCTTCAATATTTTTTGAGATATTGAAAAAAAACCGAAGCCCCACTTTTTCTTCACCTAGTTGTTTATAATTTTTGCAATTTTTTTCGACCCCTTTTGGGACCTTTCCGTAAACTTTCTACATGCCATTACGAATCGAGTGACACCATGATCATAATTTTCAGAGACTATACAAATTTTTTTAAAAATGGCACATGTCGACTAGACCGTAAAAGTAATGCCGTTCGAGAGGAATATGGAATTCAAAGGATATATTGGCACCAACTCGACCATCTGGTGCGGCAAACGTGTTCGAAACGATCAAAGAAACCACTTTATTGTTACGATACAAGCTCTACCCGGCATTTCGAGCATAAAATAACGAAATGGCCTGAGTAATAACTGGCTTTTATCGTGATTACAGAGTGTTCAGCCCCAAAAATTTTCAACGATCCGTGATTCTCTAAACTATTGACCTCATAAATTGAAGGGTTTCGACATGAGCTCGATAAAGGGAGCTGGAGAGTATCAAATAAATGAAACAAATAACTTCGATCTTCTCTCCACACACACATTCCCACAAAATGAAAAATATGACAGAGAACAACTTATTTTCTGGCTACCACCACGACGGACATTGACCCATATCTTACAGTTAATTCAGAACTGTTCCTCAAGGAGACGTCGTTGTTTTCGAGAAATGAGAACGTTAAGAAAGTGAACTTTTTTCTATATCAGATGTGATTCCTTGCGAATATTGATTCTTGGGTAAGTTTTTAACAAGAAACAACCCCTTGATGACTTTTATGTATGAGTTTCAGAAATTCACCTTTCAAGCATTCTAGTTATTATAATAAACGTTTTATATAGAATAGTACATTTTCATGGATAAAATTTTTATATTTAATGGGCTAATACTTTTCGACAGAACCGGCTACATTGCTTTTGTATTGAGGCCATCCATGAAGACCGTAATATTTCACTTTCTGTAGTGTCAAATCTTGAAGATGCTTTTCAGTTTAACAGATGTTGAAATCAGGGTGTATACTAGCAAAATGGCATATACGTAGTCTGTGTCAATGGTATTCACACTACACACACGTGTCAATGTATCTGGTACATGTAGATTTTTCCCCGGTACATACTTTAATTCAAATTGGTATTTCAGAAATCTTTGAGCCAGTCGTTGAATACAAACCTACTTCATACAATAACTGAGATATTCCGTAGGCAATACTTCCGTAGCCACCCGGTATACTGCTTTTTTAGTAACAGGAAGATTTGAAAGTCTCCAGAATTAATTAACAGTTTCCTACTTGCTTCACTATAAGGCCCAGTTTTTCATGTTACAGTTAAACTCCAGATAACTGACTAATAGTTTAGATGGTGACGACATTCTTCAAATGACGTTTGAAGGATCACATTCTAAGCTATTAGTTAGTTATCTGGAGTTTAACTGGAGCTTGAAAAACTGGTTCTAAAAGGTATAGCCTCTCAACGCGATTCCAAACCAGCTGCCACCATGTGATGTTTTTATGGTTTCTTATATACTTATAATGAGGTGGATCGTGTATTGAGACACAACAACTCATCAAAGAGAGATTCATTAACAATCATTAACTGTTAGTGAACACAATGACATTAGCGTCTACGTAGAATCTGACAGTATCTGCTATCTGCTATCTCCAGTATCGGAAAGTGTCTACGATAATCATGCATCTGATCAACGTACTTTTGCACTGGGGTGAACGAAGTCAAAACATAAAAAAAAATCATTGATCGTTACAGGCGACGAATCATGGAGCTATCCATATGCACCCGAAACTAAACAACAACTCTAGTCAAATCCAACAAAAGTTGTTCGCGCTGCGAAAAAAAAGGTATCATGTTTTTTCGGAACGACTGCACATGTCGCCACAGTTTCATGAGAGCAACGTAGAGCGGTCAATTCTGAGTGGTACACCAGCATTTGTTTGCCAAAAGTGCTAGGAAAAATCTGGGAAACCAATCACCACGATAATGCAAGCTCAAACAAAAACGTTTTTGAGCAGTCAAAGCATAGAACTGATGATTCATCCGCCGTACTGTCCGTGTTTGGCACCCAATGATTTCTTCTTTGTCCTGCAGATCAAGAATAAATTGCGCTGATGCGTTCAAATCACATGTTTTGAAGGTACCTCAATCGGAATGGAAAAACTGCTTCAAAAATTGGTTCAAAATCATGCAAAAGTGTATCGATCTTGATGGAGAATATTTTGAAAAACAATAACGCCATTTTCAATTATGAATACTTGTTTTCATTTGTCCTTCTCAAAACTTAAGTAGCAACCCTCGTTCACAGGCTCTATGAAAAAAATTTTGTTACCCTGGAGAAAGGCGAAAGCGCCTTTGGGGTATTTTGTGATCTCAGCCGAGATTTCGATTGCGTGCAACATGACATTTTATTTGAAAAGTTATTTAGTTACGGACTCCGTGGCAAACTTCATGAATGGTTTTCGACATATCTCAAGGGACGTCTGCAGAGAGTCAAGATAAACTACGTGCAGAGCAACAAAAAAAGGTTTTCAGTCGTAATGAAATTTCGATGGGAATTAGAGTCCCACAGGGCTCAGTATTGGGACCTATTTAGTTTATGCTTTGCATCAATGAATCACCTCTAATCCTCCCAAATGCATTTACTTGTTTGTGTGCTAATTATTCCACGTTATTATTCAAAGGCAAATCTGAGGTACAAATTCAAAATAACATTAACTCTACTTTTCAATCACTACGTTGCTGGTTATATGATAATTCCTTATTTTTGAATCCTGCTAAAACAAATCATATAACTTTTCACACCAGCCAGAATAAAAATCCTCCGGCAAACGTGCTGTTTTAATTCATTTGAAAACCTCAACATATTTTGAAACGCAATTCTAGAATTTAAGCTCATCAATATTCTACTGCGTTTGGCACTTTTTCAAACGATTCGTTACGAATTGTGAAATGGTTCTGCTGTTTTTGAGAGAAAGTTACTGGAATAACAATCATTTTAGTTATTCATACTGAATGTGATGGTATTTTCGAATGCGCCGTGCATTTCATATCATCTGAATGATGAATGCGTCAGGAAAAATACGACGAGAAAGGTGAGTTTCTCTCATCGGGAAATATTTTAGACCAATCTACAGTGTGTCCCACTTTGAGCAGCCACACCCTCATATTTCGTTGAGCATGAAATAATTCGAAATTTTTTTGACTCAAGTTGTAGTACTCGGAAATACCTCTTTATGTTTACGGAACCTTTGTATATCCATTTTCCACGGTTAACTACGACCAAATGAAAAGTGAAAAATTGGGAAAAACATACTAGGCATTTTTTTATCGCAAAAATAACACCAGATTCTGTTTCAGAACACCTTAAAACCCCCAAATCTCAATGCTTGAATCATCAATAACAAACTTCTCTATACAGAATCAATGTACATGATCTTGATGAACTAAGCACAAAATTGCAACTTCCTAAGAATCCAAATACCGCAGAAATAAACATTCAATTCGAGCTATGTTTTGGATAAAAAATATGGAAAATAACCAATATCTCAAAAACCGTTAGAGATAGGTATAGGAGAATATGAGACAGAAATAATCAGGAAGGAATGATAAGTTCAAAAATGCGGTAATATACAGGGTGACTTTCTGGTATAAGCGGCAACGCTGCATTGCTGAAAATATTTTAGATCGATAGACCATGAGCAACTACTTGAGAAACCAAATTTTCAGAATGATCCTATGTCCCGTTCTCCGTGAACGTCTAAGGTACCATCGACCGTGACCCACCCTGTATATTATATTTCTGTTCATAAATGTGTGCAGATTTTTCTGGTAATAGGTTTTCAGTGTCTCTTTGAGCAATGTTAAGTATATTTGGAGGAGTATTGTCAAATTCGCCTGATGAATTTGAATCCATATCGGTTATCAGATAGGTACAAACAATAAAATTTGAATGAAGAATTATTATTATTATTAACAAAAACTTGTTACCTTGTGTGATTAGATTAGATTTTAGATAATGTACTGAATAAACTTCATAAATCAATCTATAACAAATAATTTTGTTGTGTTCTGTGATACTAACACAATTTCGGATATTGATTGTCAGTTCTTCCAATTCTCGTAACCACACAGCCTACTTACTTTTTGAGCAAAATCGACGTCCACGGTCTATTTACATTTATTTAAAACACTGACATTTGCAGAAAATTATGAACAAAATAAAAAACATGATGATTTGTTGCATATTGAACATAAGCAAAAATTATTTTTAATCGTAGAAGAAGATACCATAAGTGGCAATTTAAATTAAAACCTTTTATTTGGTTGCTATACACAATTTTTGATATATTTTACTTTACGCACTAGTGCGTAAAGAGTTTTACTTTACCCACTAGTGAAAAAAAGTAAAACTTTACGCACTCCAAAGCGTGCGTAAAGTACGTACTTTACGCACGGTAGTAGAAAAAAGCCCTTTACGCACAATTGAGGTTTTATACACAGGTAATTTTTTCACATACTTGCGCTAAAATAGTTATTTGAATGCTAAGGCCGCGAAATACTTTTTTAATGTACCGAAAGAACAGTTATCGCCGAGGCCGCTTGCGGCCGAGGCAAGATAATCTTGAGGTCGTTAAAAAGTTTCGCGGCCATGGCATACACACTATTTTTCGTGCAATCGTTAAAATTATTAAAATAGATAGTTGTAAATAAATATATTATTGCCATAAAATCAACAGCAATTTATTTAACAATATCACCGTGTGCTATGGAAATGATATGTTTCAATATATACAAAATATTTTGACAGTTCTTGTCAAAACGCAAAATGTCTGATACTGATAGCGATATTTCAGTACCTTCCACTCCTACTGAACTCAAAAGCGTTGTAAATTCGGCGCTTTCCGTTTTAATACCCGAAAAATCTAAACGGCAGTACGAAAAATGTTACGGCGAGTTTAAAGATTGGTGTGACAAACAGAATGTTAAGACGATGTCTGAAAACATTTTAGAAAGTGACGTTTGGTTTCGCGGCCGTTGCTATGGGTAACGGCCGCGAAATTAAATTTCGCGGACTGTGCTGAGAACGCGAAATACTGACTTCGCGTGCGATTGCACGAAAAGTATATTTTCATGCACTTTGAACAGTGCGTACAACCTTACTTTACGAACTGTCATAAAAAAATTATTGATGATTTTCTATCGAAATCACGCATGCGGAAAATGACATTCTATTATTTATTATCATCACCGCCTGTACTGAAATTGACATATTATTTTGATAGAAGATACTACGATGAATAATCGATAATTCATTTCAGCATTGCGTACATGATAAATACATGAATAGACAGGCTGGAATTGGAATTTTTGTTGTTACGTGGCTCTCATGTTGAAAAACAATTGTAGACATAATGTGAAATGATGAGCTTGGAGCTGAGAAGTTGTATTTGAGTGTTTTGAGGAAGGAAGTTTCTAGTTGTAGGATCACTTAGCTTACAACGAAAAAATGGAGAAATAACGAAATCTGAAAGGAGCATGATTTCTCTCCAATCTGAACAGAACTAAAGCTTTGAGAGTGTGGATAAATGCAAAAATGGAAATTCAGATAGGCAAAAGTGGGAAAATTATTTTATCTCAACCACAAACATTATCGTTTGGAGTACTTCGAATGAAAATATCTCAACACAAAATTTGTATTTGTTATTTGGCAACTTCTGCAATACAATCAATATTCAATTGCTACAAGGGTTTCTGGTTGGAACATAGCAAAATTTTTAATAAATTTAGGGTAACTTCGATTGTGGAGATGTTTTACTGGCCATTACACAAATAATAGAAGTTGTATTTCGAAAGATCAATTCATGGTCTGCAAAAATCTATAAAAGTAGTATTTTGGATCAATTATTAAAAACCCATTGTATATGTGTATTTTGAATTCAAACTTGGAGCCTGTAAATGTCTCCATGACTAAAACACAAGAATGGTTCATGTTGAAATTTGCTTAAACCACACGCGATATTTCCACAGTAGATATAAATGGCTTACAAATTATCCTAAAATAGTGGTAAAAATAAGGAAATAACTCATAACTTGAAAACGCCCCCATCGATTTTGATTTTATTTCCAGGGTTGGAGAGGCGATAGATTTTGAAATAGATTTCGGATAAAACATACAGTGTTCCTTTAAAAAATTTTGAATTGATGTTGTCAGATTTTTACAACATTAAACATCCAAACTTGAGCACTCTTGTAAGAAAAATATCGAAAAATTACTGGATCGGTGTACATTAGACTACTACTATATGCTAAAAATATTTTCAAAAGTTGAACAAATAAATATACCATGCCCAATTCAGCACGACTCTCCGATAGTGTCAAAAATAGGTTTATCAATTATAACTTGGCAACATCGCAACAGATTTTTTTTACATGAGTGTTTATAGGTTATGGCTTCCAAAATATTGAAAGGTCACACTGTATATATTTCTTTGCGGCACAAACAACGGAATGTGGAATTAATGTACTGCTTCATAATAATTATAATCGATTGAGAAACAAGTACCTATGTATTACATTGAAATCAAGGATACGTACATTAGTTGTGTTGTCAAAATGTCTATTATATCATTTTTTCCATAACAAACTCTGCTGTATAAGAACTTACTAGAAATGTTCCGATATGGTTTGAAAGTTAGAATTTTGGGAAAATCTAATTTTTTTAATAGATCTATATAAGTGTGCAAAATCTTATGACCGGGAGCATGGAACCCAGAAGAACATATACATAATAACAAGGGAAATACGTTTTTACTTTCAATACAATATTCAACGCCCCCGATTTCGATTTCAACTTGGCAAACAGTGTGCTGTTCCTTGTATTTCTCAAAGAGCCAGCAGGCAACAAGAATTCGCTATACGATCCAAGTTTCTGGAATAATCAGACGTTATATAACACAACTTCCTGCTGTCAGAACTCTTGAATGCATTGATAGGTTGTTTTAATATTGTTTCAGCAGTACAAAGGCTGAATCGTCGCCTCAAAGTTGAACTGATTGAAGTTTCTGGAAATTACTTCAGTTAAAAGGTAATTAATTGCTGTTTGTCAGTTGAAGTTGATGTTATTTCGTAAAACTGTTTGGAGGTTGAGGGAAGTCAATAATTGGCATCAACGAAACGTATTTAAAGAATTGGTAAATGAATCAATTTGTTCAAATTGCCGTGGACTTGAGGTGGTCTTTGTTATAAAGAAAAAAGTTTCTTTGCACATATTCTGGAGATCTGGAAGGAAAATATTCTGTACTTTTCAAAGAATATTGAATACAGTGCTGATACAAATTGTGCTACCACTCTTCTAAGTTTTCGTCACAATTGTGTATACAAATTCCATTGGTCAGAAAGTATACTAATTTATTTCAAAATTCTTCACGACCCATTTTACAGGTTTTCGAAACATGCAGATTATGGAATTAGTCTTCCCAAGCATAATAGATGGCAGCACAGCTATCATGGCATTGTTTAAATAGAAGTAAGATAGTCAATGCCTGTGGAAAAGGTATTGGACCCAAACGCGAGTGTCATCTAGCGTGATTCGTTACAAACATGAATATTTGACGTCATTTTAATGCAGGTTTCTTCAAAAAACCTTGATTTTAATGCTGTCCCATTGTTTCATTCAAGTTACGACATGACTTGGAGGACAGATAATTGAAGTTACGAAATGACTTGGATGCAAGATCACTGTCGCCATCTACATGTCGCATCCATTTGAATCCAATGTAAATCCCATAAAGTTGGCTAACAATCTTACTTCTATATAAACAATGCTCATGGGCACAAAGAATGAATTTGTTTTCCGGAGTGCCTTAAATGAATACAATGATGCAGTCGATAAATTTGGGAGCTAAATTAACAATAAATAACTTTTTTGGGCTTTAATTTAGTGGTTTATTCTATAATTTTCAATATTTATTTTTGCTTGTGTACAAATGTGTACATTAGATTCAAACTCCATTAATATTTATTTCGTATACTGTAATTTGTAACATGCATTCTACTAGTATTCATGAGATGTGTAGTGACAACCTTTTTTTCAACGTCATATAGAGAAAAAGCCCGCTGACTGACGAAGAGTTGATGAATTTGCTCAATGAAAGTGTTATTGAAGAGTTATAGGAGATTACTCTATAGTTGATAAAGACCATACCCTGATTTCAACAATTTATCTGAAAACGGAAAAGATGATATGCCTTCTAAGCAAAAATTGCAACACGGACATTCTTAGGGTGAAGATGGAGCCAATGAAAGCATTAATGTTGCAAATAAACTCATAAAACGCCAAAATATAAAACAATCAGAAATACTAGAAAGTCCAAACCAAATCCGTTGAAGTGGGACAAAAAATATTGATTGAAAAAAAATTCCACAGATTTTGAAAACACTGCTTTTGAGTCGGATCCCGTGAAATATTTTTATGAATATTATAATAATTTTTTATTGATAATAATGTTATTAATGAGATAAAGCAGTTTATAGCGATTACTTTGGTAATGAGTATATGAACAATTTACGAATTAATATGCATTGGGCAACAAACTTTCGAGTACCAGCTATTGCAGATACAATAACGATTTTCTGTTTTCGTGTAAGAAATGTTTTTTGAGTGATTTTTTATAATTTATTTGCGAAGGAACATATTTATGTGTAAGGACTACATGAAATTGGATTATATAATCTAGTCTTCCACTTCAACCTAAACAATTGAATCGAAAAATAAATTCTGCTATGGTATCTGGAGATCACTGCAAAGTAGTTCTTGTAGAAAAATTTAACAAGAATCTGAAAGATTTAATTCAACTGCCGTAGGGGGCAGCAGTTTTTTTCTGTTAGAGACTTGCCGACGAATATACTTTATAGGTTGAAGAAGGAGACTGAATGATATGATCCATTTCTCATTGTTGGATTAATGGTCTTTCGCCAAGTAGTGTCATTATTTTCTCGTGATAAATTTTAATGTTAATATTAATAATAAATGAGTAATGTGTAATTGATTCAAGATTGTATTTTTCATTATTCCACTGGTAGATAAAGTATGGATAAAATTAATTCAATTTTCGTCATCGCAGTCTTCACAAAAACTTGAGGCTTTATTTCAAGTGTAACGACTTTTCACGTCTCAGGCTTTTACAAATACATTAAAAAACTTTGAAGTTCTACGCTCTTCATCCACTACATATTATTTTTTACGTTTTAATTTGCAAGTTATTGAAAAGTTTTTTATATTTATTTAATTTATGGTCAATGCAAACATCTCAATTCAAGGGGTTTTGTGAAGGGAACGTGACTTCAATTTGCTTACCATTGCGGAGCAGATATCGTGTTTCATTGTAGTGATGCAATGACATGGAAATTAATAACCTGATATCAATGCCATGCTCAAAAGAAACGCAAATTAATTCTTTTCATAATCTAAAATTTCAATTTATTTTTTCGTTTCGTATCTTTTGCCCGAAAGCTTTTCAGTATTTCCTTCTATTGCCTCCAATCGGCATTGATTTTGTAAGATTATTGGTTCAAATTTCACGTCAAAAATTGAGGACGCTCTATTGAAGAAATTCTGAGTACCAAATAACTGCATCTGTTTATTGCTTTTGCAATCATTGTAGATATATGAGAAATAATTTCCAGCTAGAAAACTTTTATACTAGTTGAAAACTACTTAACATTTCCCAACAAAACTTTTTGAAAAGTAAGTGTTTTCTAGTTTTCCAATCTTTCGGAATATTTCAACTCCTTTGTTGATATTTGAAGTTTTGATATTTGATGTTGTGAAACTTTCCTCGATTCACACTACATGAAATTATTTTTATAGTTTCCATCCATGATTTTTAAATTTGCTTGGATTGCATTACATGCGCCATTACAAACGCACGTCGGCATTTTCTATAAAGAGGAAATTATCATTTTTTTATCAGGAGATGCTGACGAATTATTCATTAAGGACATATGGCATAGAAAATTAATCAATATTCATAATTGAGTCGCTCTCGAAAGCTTTTGTGCATAAAGTCTCTGTCCAATAGTTTTATCAAACTGCCATAAAGTAAAGTAATTTCTATTGGTTTGTTTCACACAGTTTGAAACAAACTAATAGACATGACGTCACTTCAAGACAGTGTGAAAAAATTATTTGAACTTAGCCACAGGAATTTCGTGAAAAATTATACGTCGTTGCAGTTGAAAGATCCACAAATATGTGATTTGTGGTGATATTATTTAAGATGTACCGCGTTTTTTAAATTTCCGGGAGACATTTCTCAAAAGTTCGAGGACCCAAGAATTGCAAAGGATGCCGCACAAAATACATGGGAAAATGGCATGGAAAATGGAAAAAAAGTCAAATGACATGTCAGTTAGTCGTTAGTCAGTCGTCGATAGAAGTATTATACAGGGTGGATCAAAAATAGCTACAATTTAACATATTTTGTCAATCTTCATTATCGGTCCAATTAGTGAGACAGCATTTTTCATTAAGAAAATCCCTATTGGGATTCTTCTCTTATGACAAAAATATTTTCTCTGAAAGTTTCGACTTTTTTACAACACTATAATTTTTTTTCAAATGTTTTTTCTATACTAGATGTTTTTAATAATAGCCACACAAAACAGCCTATCTGAGTCAATAAATCCGCTTTGGAGCCAAAACTACTTGAGGAAGCTTATAGTAATTGCTTCATATGATTAGCTTCAACTTTCACGTTTCAACTTTCCTACAAACACTATTGTTTTATTTTTGGAAATAAATGTCTATTCTATTCTATTCTATTCAAAGAAAATATACTAAGTACTGAAATAGAATCACTTCTTCAATGTCAAAAAAACGGCCTGGAATGTAATAAGTGTCTGAATTCATCAACAAGAACAAGAAAAACCGTCACGCTATTATTAAAAAAGAATGTGAAATGACTTATGGACACCTTGATGTATCAAACTCGTTAATGATATTTTCATAAATGTTCCGTTAAAATGCATACAAAATGGAGGAAAACATAATATTTCCAATGATTTCAAGGTAGATATGGACGAGTACTCAATTTTTCTTGAACCTTCCACCAGTTCCGAATATTAAAATACAAACAGAAAGATAAGGATTCATCTGGGCATGATGAAATTCTACTCTTTATAATCAAGACTTGATTAGAAAATATTATTGAACCTTTAACACACTTAGTGAATTTATCCTTTCTGAAAGGTGAGTTTTCCCAGTGTCTGAAAGTTGGAAAAATTATTCTCATCTTCGAAAAGGCATGTACAACTGCTATGAATCATTATCGTCCAGATAAGTACTGTAACATCAGTTTTTTTAGTCTCATGACATTTTTGTATAGATTCAATATCTTTACGGAAAATCAACATGGATTTTTAGCTAACCTTTCCACTAACATTGCCATTTGTTTTATTTTTGGAAAGGTTATACTTAGTGCGAGTGCCCTGCTGGAAGTTTTTGTGATCCCAGCAAAGCATTCGACTGTGTCAATCAATAGATGAGGAAAGTGATGACGTCACAAATGTCATTCTTGTTAAAAACTGATTCCAAACAAACCCCCATCGAATTTAAATCAGCTTGTCCGATAACTCCGGTATTGTTTCCGTTAAGGTTTTTCAACTTCTTTTGCCTGAGAAAACAAAATCCAAACAATCAAACACAAGCTAATAAGCAAAGCAGCAAATCATCAACTGAGAACGTCATCTAATAGTTATTTATGTACCAAGGACGAAAAACTGTCTATTATAGTCGAGCCTGCAAATTGATAGCCGAGGCGCAGCCGAGGATAGCAAGCAGGCGAGACAGTAGACAGTTTTTCGCCGAGGTGCATATTACATTTTTTCGTCGACCTCTACATACCTTTATGAAAGTAAGTACTCGCATGTTTGCTGGCCTCAGCTACGTCCAACTCTTCGAACTGCAGACTCGATCAATTCTTGATTATTATGAACACTAATATTCACACCACGGTCTAAATTCACACGTAAAATCTAGCGGATTTCGTAAATAATTAATTTGACAACAGCAAATGACAGTTATTGTCACAGGCGCCTATGTATTAATTAAAACGTGGATTTACGAAAATGACTCAATCGCCGCTCTCGTACCGTGCCGTATCATAGTGACCACAGCGGACGAAAAGAGTTTGCGGACGAAAAGTGTTTGCGGACGAAAAGTACTTGCCTTCAAAAATAGTCGATTTTTCGTCCGGAAATCAGTACGTAAAATGTCATCTTTTGCAGAGGTCGACGAAAAAATTCTTTGTTTGGAATCAGTTTTTGACAAGTATGACATTTGTGACGATACACTTTCCTCGTCTATTTAGATAAAATCGAAACTATCTAATTATGGAATACGAGGTGTGGACTTTAGAATGATTATGTAAAATCAATATAACTAGTGGAAATTAGGCAAAAGTGTTTTTCATTCATTTCATCAAAGTGATCTTGAATTTCCACAAAAAAAAAGTCATCAATCATACACATTAGGATGAATTTCCTAATTTTTAGAACATCACCGTCAGTACGCATGCTTACCAATTGTCCAATAACCGAGTGATGGTTACATCAATTCGAAGAGTAAACCCATCGATGTTGGTGTGCCACAAGGTTCCGTCCTGGGGTCTATTTTATGCTTACTTTTTTCCAACGATCTGGATAAATTCTTGCAAGGTGGTCACATAACAATGTATGCAGACGACATGAAAATGATAATATCGCACAAAAACGAAAATCGTATGCATCAAGAAACAGATAAATCCTTAGAGCTGATGCAGTACCAATTATCTGCAATTGGACGCTCAGAATACAGAGGGCTGACCTTCGTAAGGGAACGACATCTGGTTAACGGAAAAATTAATTTTAAACAACAATGTATGCAACTATCATCAAAGGACTCCGCACACTTTTAATGAAAAAAGTTTTACTGTGAAAATGGCTTAATTTTTGATATGTTGTAGCTGAAGCTATTCCGAGTAAAAGTCTCCATTGGCCCTACTCGATCTCATTACCAGATTCGGCGCTAGAGGGCGACACATCATCAATTTTTAGATTTTTGGAAGAATTTGAATGCATTAAAAATATCAATATACCATTCATATCCAATATTGAACTAGTGAGCGAGTGGTCCTTACTGACATTCGTTAGAAATATGTTTCATAATACAGAAAAAAACAAACTATTTTTCTATAAGGTAGTCAATAATATAATCAGTTCTCCTGTGTATGAATAGAATTTGTAAAATAAAAATGATAATGTTATTGATATTCATCTATTTCTTTGAACAGTGTCCTGTCATGCTATGAAATGCAACACCCTTTGTGAAATATAATTTCTCATTCGAATGGAGGGACGAGCTACAAATTAGATTTAATGTGGTTATTTCTAAAAAAAATCGATTTCGAATTAAAGCAAAAAAATCAAATCGATTCATAATATCATATCAAAAATGAGGATAAATGTGCCTAATTACAAAATATTTTGATTTTTTATTTCAGAAGGTATGATCGAAATATCTGTAGGCTTGTTAAGCCCGTGGCTACGGTCCAATAGATTGACTTTACTGCCTTGAAATGAAGTTAATTCAATTGGTTTGTTTCACCATGAGCCATGAGCTTCAGATTTATGTAAAACTAATGGTTAACCATACAATTTTTGAGCTCACCAAATCCACATGACTTTCGCCTACGCAGTTCATTAGCTACTGATATCAAGAATTTTCCTGGAATTGACAATTTCGGAGCGTAGGACTGAGAACACCTACCATTCAATTTGTAGGACAATATGACCATTCAATTATACAAATATTAACCAAACAATGGTAAAAAAAAATCCGCTTGTTATTAGTGAATTTTTATGACCACGTCATTGGTACATGTTGGGAGTGGGGGACTCTTCAGTCCTACCATCCATTTTGTAGGACAAAAGTATTTTCGAGTACTTTATCGAATTATCTTGAGGTTCAACTGAAAAACTAACTGTTATTAATGAATTTTTTTTCACTCACCAAATCGACATGATTGACGCCTGCGCATTTCATTAGCTACCACTATCGAGAATTTTCGTAGAGGAAAAAGTTGGGCGTCTCGGCAAAATGAAGCTACTCAGGAAGTTTCAGCCTGTTATTAATAAATTTTTTTTCACCATGGAATTGACATGTTCGAAGCGTAGGACTGAGAACACCTACCATTCAATTTGTAGGACAATATGGCCATTCAATTATACAAATATCAACCAAGCAACGGTAAAAAAATCCGCTTGTTATTAATTAATTTTTATGACCACGTCATTGGTACATGTTGGGAGTGGGGGACTCTTCAGTCCTACCATCCATTTTGTAGGACAAAAGTATTTTCGAGTACTTTATCGAATTATCTTGAGGTTCAACTGAAAAACTAACTGCTATTAATGAATTTTTTTCACTCACCAAATCGACATGATTGACACCTGCGCATTTCATTAGCTACCACTATCGAGAATTTTCGTAGAGGAAAAAGTTGGGCGTCTCGGCAAAATGGAGCTACTCAGGAAGATTCAGCCTGTTATTAATCAATTTTGAAAATAGGCGTGGGATCCCGGTCTAACTTTAAGGAATATCACCGTGTGTATATTTACCGTATTTTCCCGGAAACCCATTTAGACAACTCTAATAAATGTTGCTATTTTACCTATCTCTAGGAACTGGAATAATATTTAATGTGGCTTTGCCGAAACACAACGTTTGCTCAACTCACTATTCGATATGAACATATGTCCCCGTAAAACAAATACTGATATACATGATGTTGTCGGAAGCAGACTAAATGTTTCAGTAGAGGGGAAGGTAGTTGTAATTACAGAACATAATATTCTAACTAATCGCTTGCAGTAGCGCTCCAGAACAACTAAATCAAGCAAGCACTTGTTACCAGAGTCGATGTTTTTCTAGCAGTGCCAAGTGGGCACATATCGAGACCAATATTTTCAGGAAAAATTATGGTTCCGCAGCCGTGACTCGAACAAAGGCCAAGTGATGCCTGAAAATCGATCGCAAAAAACTAATTCAATGTTTGTGAATTACCCAACAACAGACTACTTGACTTCAATTTTGTAATGGCACATAATTAAAAAAAGAACTTGAACTGAATTTCTTCAAAAGTTTCAATATCAATCAAGCACTGAAGCATCGAATCTCTTTATAGTGGTTACCGATAGGATTCACAAGAATCATACGGGTTTTCTTTGAATTGATATCATGCGAGGGGTTCGTTGTCCATAATTTTCAAGGTGTATTTTTCATCATTAATGGTTGAACGTGTATGTAAAGATCTAATCTATGTTCTGTTTTCCTCAGTTTTTCGAAATTTGATTTTATTCCTTTCAAAAGAAAAAAAAAATAAATGAATAAATGGGAAAATTATCAAAAACCATGGACTTTTGCGGTATTTTTCAAAAAAAACTAAATCAAATTTTGAAAAAGTGAGAAAAAGGAAACAGATAACATTTTCACCATTATTCACTTAAATTTCAAATTCACTCAAACTGAAAAATGAACCAAAAAAGTTAGGGACTATCAAACCCTTGCATACACTGTTTTATAGTATAGTTCAACTTCCTTGTTATTTATTTATTCGCAAAGGAGAATACAAACAGGACTAACCCAGAGAAGTATTCACAGATAGGTGATTTCTCAATTTAAAAAATCTATGTAATTCTTAAATGAAATTGCGAAATTGGTTATAAACTACTCAACACTAATTCCGTCGCACCCCAAAATTTTGACCATATTAAAATCTGAATAACTTTTTTCTGCATTGAACAAATTGAATTCGGTAAACACTGTTCGCTAGTCCAGTCCTTCAGCTATAATCTCGTACTTCTTCAAAACAAGATTTTCCGCATAAAATCGCTACAGGGTATTATCTGAAACTGTGCAAAATTTCTAAATTTTCAAAAGGATCCCAAATGAAGAAAAAATTTTTTTTTTTCAAATTTGACAGCAGTAGCATGAAGATGAACTCATTACCTCAATACATTTTTCGAATTGTCTTATTATCTCAAAAAATTAACTTTTTGGTTTTGCAGTCATAACTTTTTTCCTCGTCAACCTATTTTCAAAATCTCCGGCTCATTTTGAAGCTGAAACTTTAGATGAAGAGATATGAAGATCAGAATAGACTCAAGATGAAGATTGAAGGTCAAGGGTTTCCTCAAAGGTGACCTAAACCTGAAACACCCTCAAATTCCGGTTGATATGATAATTAAATGAAAATCAACTTGTTTTCGGAATGATCATCCATTCTGAATACGTCCAGATCTTTCTTGCTGTCAGTAGTCAAGAAATTTGCATGAAGAAACCCAATTGTAACGGTCGGATTTTGAAAAAAAATAAAATCAACCCATTGTTCGCCTGAAATGCATGGCCTGTAACCAAGGTAACAAGAATTACAATCAATGACTGACAAGCTAGACTAGCCGTCAATTTTGATTCGTTTGCAAAAAAAAAATATCATATCGATGCCGCATCTAACGCCCGACCAGCTGGAACTTATTCCACGAATGACGGAACAAGGATTATCTACCCTCCAAATTGCCAATCTGCTTGGAACAACAGTTAGATCCGTCCAAAGGGCCCACGTCCGAGCTAACGCTGGGGATATTCAGTATCGACCTAGGGGGCCAAGAAGGGGTACAAGAAGAAGAATTCCCGCTCAAGACCGCCTTATTGGAAGATTGGTACGGCGGACTCGAACTTCAACCGCCCCCAAAATTCGTCGTGAATTGATCGATGCTACGGGAATTCAGGTTTCAAGTCAGACAATCCGACGCCGGATCCACGATCTTGGATTACACGCAAGGAGACGAGCTGCCTGCTCCTTACTGAAACCTGTACACCGAGCAGCAAGACGATTATGGGGGGAAGAACATCAAAACTGGGGAATAGCAGAGTGGAATAGGTGTATGTTTACGGATGAGAGTAGGTTCAACTTGTTTCGAAAGGATGGTCGTGTGTTGGTTTGGAGAGGGAGGAATGAAAGGTTTTAGGAAGGAACTATGGAGGTGAGGGTGGCTTTTGGAGGTAGAGGAGTGACTGTGTGGGTTGGAATATCGATGAATGGGAGGAGTGAATTGGTGATTCTGAGAGAAGAGAGTATGAACGGTGAGAGGTATAGAGATTTATGTATGAGAGAAATCGTGGTCCCTTACGCCGCAAATATCGGCAACAACTTTCTTCTCGTTGATGACAATGCGAGACCGCATAGGGCTCACATTGTCAACGAGTTTTTGAGGGATCACGGTATTGAGCGAATGAACTGGCCGCCTTTCTCTCCGGATATGAATCCAATGGAACATGTCTGGAGTCGTATGAAATCGGAATTGAAAGAAAGGGAAGAGCGAATGGAAAATTTGGATGACTTGGTGAATGCGGTACAGCAAGAATGGACAGCTGTACCACAGGAGTTCATTGATAGTCTGATAGACAGCATGCCGGAAAAGGTCAATGAAGTAATTGCCAAAAGGGGACGGCCCACTAAATACTGAATATCATAAATATTTTTCAATTCTAATGTTATCCAAGTTATTTTCTCTTTGTTGTTGTTCAATAAAAACTCAATAAAACTTGTTTTCTTGTTCTTGCTCACCAACACGATTAATACTTCACGATTGAGAAAAAAAACCGCTATTGTGGAATAAGCTTCAGCTGGTCAGGCTTGTCAGTCACTGAATGTGATTCTTGTTACCTTGGTTACGGGCCATGCATTTCAGGCGAACAATGGGTTGATTTTATTTTATTTTTTTTCAAAATTCTGCCGTTACAATTGGGTTTTTTCATGCACAATTCTTGACTACTGACATCAAGAAAGATCTGGACGTATTCAGAATGGATGATCATTCCGAAAACAAGTTGATTCTCATTTAATTCTCCTCCCAACCGGATTTTGAGAGTGTTTCGGATTTAGGTCACCTTTGAGGAAACCCTTGATCTTCAATCTTCATCTTGAGTCTATTCTGATCTTCAGATCTCTTCATCTAAAGTTTCAGCTTCAAAATGAGCCGGAGATTTTGAAAATCGGTTGACGAGGAAAAAAGTTATGACTGCAAAACCAAAAAGTTAATTTTTTGAGATCACCCTGTAAACAAAAGAGATAATAAGACAATTCAAAAAATATCTTGAGGTAATGAGTTTATCTTCATGCCACTGCTGTCAAATTTGAAAAAAAAAATTCTTCATTTGAGATCCTTTTGAAAATTCAGAAATTTTGCACAGTTTCAGATAATACCCTGTAGCGATTTTATGCGGAAAACCTTTTATTTTGAAGAATTACTAGATTATACCTGAAGGACTGGGCTAGCGAACAGTATTTACAGAATTCAAATTGTTCAATGCAGAAAAAAGTTATTCAGATTTTAATAGGGTCAAAATTTTGGGGTGCGACGAAATTAGTGTTGAGTAGTTTAGATATAAAAATCAACAATCGATTAAAGTAATGAATTGAGAACATATAGTAAACGAAAACAAAAATGAAAAGAAAGTGATTTTTAAAAATGTGAGAAAACTTTGACAATGGAATTTGATTGGAGTTCAAAATTAAATTTATTTCAGAATGACTGTAGCAGAGTAGATACTGAAGCTTAGGAGTATATTGAAATAAGGGTTGTTTAATCTAGCACCAAAGTAATTTTGAGATGATTTCTAAATATTTGTCTTGTGCCACCAAAAATCATTGTTGTGCACCAAAATTTGATTACCAAATTATGTCTTTTGGGTCCTAAAGTATTGAGTTTCGAAAATAATTTATCTATTTCAGCAGCAACTTATTTTTGATGACACCACAAATCTTACGTGAACACTGAATATTTGAGCATTGAAGTAAACAAGAATTGGCATCATAATAATATATTCAAGTCCTGCATAAAATTTCCAAAAAAATATATTAAGTTTGCCACCTCCACAAATTTCGGGAACTTTGCCTTTGAAAATAATGCAAATTTTGTTTTTTTTAATTTGAGAAAGTTTCCGAAAACTACGGTGGTGGCAAATTTCATATGTTTTCTAGGAAGTTACTACCTACGTTTCCGACCAACTCAAAAACTTTTGCATCATTTCCATAATCAATTCAGGTTGAATCAAAATATTTTCAGTGTAAAATGAACAAAGAAAATATGTTGCTGAAATAATGCAAAAGTTTTTTGAGTTAGTCGGAAACAAAGGAAGTAATTTTCTAGAAAATATATAAAATTTTCCGCCACCACAGATTTCGGGAACTTTGTCATATAAGAAAAAAAACAGTATTGCATTTTTTTCATACTTTTCAAATTTGACAAAGTTCCCGAAATATGTGGTGGTTCTCTATGTTTCTACCATTTCACAACAAAATTCAATCAAAAAATCAATCAATTCAAGTTGCAATCAAAATTTTTTAGAGAAAAATAAACAAAAAAATGTGCTGCCGTCATTGGCGGAGGTGGCAAAGTTTAGATGAGATGACAAGGAGAGAAACGTTTGTTTGCGTTCTCCACTCTTTCAGATTTGTTTTGGCCGAGTTAATAACAAAAGTATGAATAAATAATTTAATTGCCCTGCTGCCAAACTTGGAAATGGTCGCAAAATTGGAAAACGATGAAGGATGACATTTTCTTTGGTTGCGACTATTTTGCTTTCATTTCTCTCCAAAATAAGTAGAACTCCTTATAATTAACATTTTTAACAATGTTGCCAACATTGAATGAGGGTGCAAATTTTTATAGCAAAAATTTTTATAGCACTCATGACAGTTTACATTGTTTTGATATTTTTTTTGAACTTTTGATTTTAAACGCTAAAATGATTGGCCAATAGTGTCAATAGTGTCAGTAAATTCTTCACTATTCAAATTGTGAAATATATTATCCAATTTCTTATCATTGTGATTCTATTAACTAGTAATCAGCTTTACAAAAATCACAAGGGTTGTGTTATGGGAAAACATTTGTCGTGATTTTGAGAAACCAGTAAGTGGGCATCATAGACATCGTAATTTTGAAGATGATGATGAAGATGAAAATTATAATATTCCTCGCTGGACGATGATTACCAATTGCGCTTCAGATTTCTACTTGAATTAGTAATTGCGAACGTCTAATATACTACTTTTCTCTGTGTTATTTTGTTATATATTTTTCAGCTCAAATGTTGGTTCGAGATAGTATTTAAGTTTGGGTCAAAGTAAAAATGAACTTATACGTCAGGAGTTTTTAATATCAACTTCTTTAGTAACTAAAAACACCAATACAAATGATTATGCAATATGTACTTATGTTTATTTTATGTATATATTTTATAGTTTTATACCTATTATCATTGAAACTGGATTGATTGATTCGAAGAATTGTTCCTTCTCACCATACAATATGAAATCTCATTCCCAACGCCTATTACTAAGATGATATATAATGGTCAAAATTTTGTAACTATGTTATTTGTATCATGACAACTCTATAAAAATTTTAATTGCCGTTGTGGCTGAATTTTATATTAGTTATGATTGTTTATTATTGAGTTATAGGAGTCACATACGGATCATTCTAAATTTTCGATTTTTCGGGTTTTATACGTGGTCTTGAAAAAAGCTTAATCAGTAAATTTTTAAAAACTTTTATTCTTGAAAAAACAACTTATTAGGAAGGATGAAACTGCCAACTGAATTCACGAATTTCAAAGAAACTATCACTTTCAGCAGTTAAAAAATTGAATCTAATCAATGGTTTCAAGTTATGATTACAATTAGTAAATTTTGAAATTGGCAGAGAAATGACGGCAAAAGCTAGGAATATAGATTCTCACTTAATTTACTAAAATTCTAAAAAAGAAAGAGTGAAATAATTTCCAAAGTTTGTTTGCTTTATATTCAAGTCCTTTATCAGTTATTGACTTCTATGAAAGACCAGTGTCTGGACAGTAAACGCTACATTATACTGTAGCATTAATACAGAGACAGTTTAGAGGAATGGTTTTTGATCACTTTGATTGAACAAATTAAATATTTATAGTCGAAATTAGTCGAAAGTTCCTGAATGGGTAAATCGGGAATGTATGTTTGAGTAGTATACCTCAATTACTCTTGTCTAAAAGTTGCCGATTTTTTTTCAAAGTCGCCAGACATCAAAAATCATAGTTTAGGAATTATGACCCATAAGTCCTGTAAAAATGTAGATACTTTGGTGGACTTTTGCCTTTTTGTATCATTCATGGCCATTAAATAAATAAATAAATGCAACTTTTCTGTACAATTAGCACAAACATTTGTGAAATTCTGGAAATTCATAACCATTTTCTGAAAAATAGTTCGCTCACCTTGTTGAAAAGTTCCGCGAAAGCGCACACAGACAAGATGTGGAGAGTTGAAGTGAAAAGCGAGGAACTCGTGTTGCTCGCAGCACGCTAAAAGCACAACTGCCGAAAATGCGCTCGCGACCGAGCTTTACGGGTTTCCACGGGCAACTTGAACTGGATGCTGCTTTCCATTTTCCGTCGTGGAGGTATTTGGCGTATCGACGGAGAGTTTGAGTGAGGACTGGGGGAAAACTCCGATATGTATTTTCTTTTTACATTCTTGGGATCGAATGGATACTTAGCGGGTAATTTTCGAGTATCAAAATACAAAATTGATGTTAAAGCTTCTCAAGTATAATATTCAGTTCTGATCACAATGGTTCGAACAGTTAGTTGTTTGGGGAACTCGTGTTTCACCTGATCTAATAAACGTTAAATACACGTGGTATTTGAATATTGTTAGGTTTCGTTTTTTTATTTCTGGAAGGAAAATCCTATAAAGTCTAGCATTACCGATGTTTTTGTCAGGTGAGTTTTATCCTTAAGGCTGACAAGGCTAAAGCCTTAGGCGCCTTAGATTTTAGGAGCGCCAACAGATCCTAGGAAAGAACCAAAAGTTGGCAGCGCTGGAAACGAAACCGGGGGTTTCAACCAGTCGTGTTCGTTTACTGAGCAATCACTCAGATTCATAAGAGAACAAAAAATCAGATCAACTTTTCCAAATAATGATGTGGCTTTGAGAACTTTTTTATGTATTCCTGCCAAAAACTGCTCTGAATCATCTATGTTTTCTGTGAAATCATTCGGTGAGTTTTTTCCATTGCGGTTATTGAATATGTTTCCGGTGAAAATTTTATTAGTAAGAACTGTTCAGTTATCAGTTTCTATTCAATCTACGTTATTTTCAATCCTTTCTTTTGAACATATTCTATTAACACTTCCCAGTGAAGATCTGGAATATATTTTTTTGGAGATGTTCATCAGTTGTCTCATCTTATTATTTTTTATAAATCCATTGACTATTTCATTATTCAAGTTCATTTGTAGTTTTTGACACAAATCTCTGATGAAACATTTTTGTTCAAAACACATTTTTTTTATTTTTTTTTCGTTTTTTCTATATTTTCACAGTGTATTTGGGGTAGCACCTTTTTGGATATACACTCGGTATTCCGGCTCATAATACAAAATCTGTTCATAATATACTGTTTAATCTTACACATTTGACATTTGACATGCTGAAAGTTCAAGACTTCTATTATTGTTCAAAATTTCAATCAGCAATATAAAAATGTTAATGACGAGTCGAGGTCTGAAGGGCGAAATCTTTCATTGTTCTCCTTCGATTTGCTTCTGAACAATGGTGTTATTTGCTGCGATGCAGAAATGAGAATGAAATGAATTGAGATAAATAATCCTTATCAGAAAAAGTCGTATAAGCAGTACTCATCTGTTCGAACTTCAGTATACTTATTTGAGTCTAGTGAAGTGCTAATTTCAATCCATTTCCCCCATGAAGGCATTAGAAAACGAATTACATTGTATTCTACTTTTAATTGCAGTTTCAAGAAAAACACAGTGAAGAACCTAGCTTTATCGTCAAACCTTCGTAGGGCACAAATCAATTGAAGGGTTCCTTCATAATTATGTTTGCTTTGTGGCAGAATTCCTTACGGTCTTTCTCAAGGAACATCTTGGACGTAAAGAAACCTTAAACAGTTTGAAAGACAAAACAAGGTGGAACAAAGAAATATTATTTTCCAGCAGGTGTTCATTAAACACAGTTCTGGTGGAATAAAATTCATTCCTTCTGATGATTACTGATGATTACCAGAAAACGTTTCTTGGACCATATCGAAAGATATTCATCGATATCTGATCACTCTGAGTATACATGTTGATAGCCAGTGTACGCTTGTCAATACCAACTAGATAGAAGTTGTTGAAGATACTGATTGATTGAAATTTAATTGTCATAAAATACTTTTGTTTATCATTACTTACTGTTCAAATCTAAAGCAACAATTCTAAAAAAACGATTTACTAACATTCAGTCACCCAGTAGAGAAATGAATTGTGCTTGACGCGACGGGAGCAATAATTTAATTTTCAAGAAACATCAAAATTTGACAAGTGAAGGAAGTTTCAGAATCCTTATCACTTGAGAGTTAGTTTGGTTAGTAGTTATTTTGGTTTCATGTTTTCTCACATCTTGATGGTGAAAATGAAAGATACCTATGAGATTTATGAAATTAATTCGAAAAACTTGCAGAACATTATTATTTACCCGAAAACTATATCTAATAGTTGCTTTCCGACAGTCACACTGTTGGGAGCAAAGTTCATCAAAATATTTTGAACTCATCTGCAGCTAACGGGATAAAAAAGAAATACAGTTTAACAATGAAATGAAAAAACTAGATTAATTTTGCAACAACAGAAACGAATTTCGTTGGGTGCATTTTTTTCTGGCAATAGTCCAATGTGGTTATTATCTGGCAGAATATGACATCAAAGTATCGCATTCATCAAATCATCAAAATTATGAAATTCGAATCATGATTCGTTAGAATCGGTAGAGCGAAAGATTCGAAAAATTGAAAATATTGAATAAAAGTCGAAGTGATAGTAGAGAGTTCAAATTGGAAGATGTATAAAATTGGAAACTGGGCAACTCTTTTCAAAGGAATTTTTCGAAATTTAAAAAAAAAACCGATTCTTTGAGTATTTTTTAAAAATCTCAAATTTGACAGGTTTAGAGTAGCACACGACAAAAGGAAAGAGGCTATTTTCACTCATTTTTCAAGCACAAAGTAACTGCGAAATAAAATTTTAAGTTCATCTATTAATAAATAACTTCCATACGTTGCGAACCTTGTGTGACACTGTAAGAACTACTGAACAATCGGCTCACAGAATACTTATCTGTAAATCTACAGTTTAGGCATAGCATACATATTTATTAATACTCTCGACTTTTGTCCAACAATAGTCGACTATAGTTCCAACAAATCAAGTGAACAAAAAATTTATTTGTGATGCAGGAATGTGCACATATAATAATCTCTTAGGAACAATCAAATCTTAAAGTAAATATGAATTTATTCAAACAAAAAGTAATAACTTACTTCAAAACATGTGTATAGTCTTATTTATTTTGTATCCCTGTAATTATAATTAATGTATGTATGTTCTAACAGGAAAATATTTTTTACTCCATATGTTAAGTAGTATTTATTTATTTACCATTGTACATGGTTTTATAGTGTATCATTTTGATGTAACTTTGAGTAAATAAATATTATAAATGTATAAAAATGTATATTTTCTTCTACTTTTAAAACTTTAGATATTGGCTTTTTGTATTTCTTTTTTCACGGGATATGTTTAACTTGTTGACACAATTCTTATTGATGATCATTGTGTTAAACGCTATTCACAGATTCACTGAACAATTAATATCAAAAATGAAAAATCATTCCATTCGAGAGCGGATTGTAATGGTTTACCGAAACCTATCATGGATGGCAATGAATAGAATGAATTTCTCATTATGGGATCCATTGCCTATCATATGAAGCTCCGGGATTTTTCAAATTCAGTGTCAGATAGTTTTTGAATATGTGCGTTCCGAAAAAAATGGATTGGTCACCGGATATCACTTGCCTCGATTTCTTTCTATGGATGCCTGCAGAATTCACGACACACCTTCCTCCAACTACACTAGACAATACGTTTTTATATTCACCAAACTGGTGTAGTGGATTCCATTCGACCAATCACCGCATATTTATTTTTGAATGGACAAATCGAAGGACGAGTTTACAATCCACCACAACAATGTGGTGGATATAAAAACATACCCTATGAAGGAGAATGAGGACTGCTCATGGAACAGAGACGTCCCAAATATTATTACATGTTAAGAGAGGGAATGCACGAAAACGCGAATGCAGACCTATTTTTGCAGGTAATAATTGTGTGAATTATAACTCTAACTTGAAATTGATTGAAGTAGTGCATAGAAAAAGGTTGGGAATAGGTAGTGAGATGTGATGAGGATATAGTTCAGCCTAGAAATTGAGCTGAATATAGTTTTTCAAATGACACCATTGAAAACTTTTCGTCACAGATTCGAATGGAAATATCCCAACTCCTGCGTTGAATTTATTACGAGAGGTGTGGAAAGTATCAGCTTCTACATATCAGTCGTTTAGGAGAACAATACTGGAAAAGTAATTTGGGTAGATAATTCATTTTGTTGACGAGAATTGCATGATGTTCGAACAGACTTCATTAGAAAGGAATATTATTTTTCTGAAATCGTTCAAGAATGCCCACTTTCTCGGAGCAACTTCAGGCCTCAAAATACGCTAATCTAGTATTTTAGTCCGTTGCTAAGCAACGAACTTTCCCGGACCGTTTTCGGACCTAAACGGTACGGGAAAGAACTTTCCCGTATCGAAAACGATACGGGAAAATTTTTGCAGGCTTGTTTATATTTTAGACAGTTATTGAATTCACGCAAACAATATGTAGAATTCCTTAGTTTTTGATAATGCTGATTGCGATTTCAGAAAAAATAGTATGTGTACCTCGTAGTAAAAGCACATTCCCAGACCTCAATGCTTGTTGGCCTCGGCTTAACGCCTCGGCCAACAATTTACATTGTCGTCCGGGAATGTTTTGCTTTTACTACTAGATACACAATATACTATTTTCTACAACCTCTTACCAAAGTAGCCTTTGACGCTTTCAGATTTCAACGCAAATTTGATGTTTTCCCTGAAATGTCATTTTGTGACAGCTTTTTCGCTTTACAACGAAACTTTTGAAAAACTCTCTATCTGCACATCATTTGTTAAAGGCGCAACTATTCTTGCATGATAGGAAGTATAGACAAAAAATTCATAAAACTCTGTAGTGTTGAGGTTAGAGTTGCGTTTCTGCTATCAAGCTTCATACCCATGTCAAACATGCTTATAAAATTAAAATGTTAATTTAATTCCAGATTCAAATACTGATCAGATCTGAGACATTCATCGATCGGTTTGGTTGCGAATAACGATTCAATTAGCGAAGTGTCCTAACAAAATAGTTTCAATTATACCCTGTTTCAGTTACCAAAACCAAACTTTCCTCAACTAGCAGTTCGTGACAGGTGGGAACTGTTTTGAAAAGTTCTACTTGCGAATTGGCATTGAATGGCTGGAAATTGAATTGTTTGTTCAACCTAATGCATGCTTTATAATGAACAGAGTACAATGAAGGAAATTCGAATTGATTATGTTCAAAAACAATGGATGAAGTGAATGATGGTTCCAAGACAACTTTTTGGAAACAAGACCATCTATTAGGAATTTTTGGTGGTTTTATGAAAACAAATCCATTATTCTCGCAAAGCACCCGGAAAAATCTTGGGGGGAGGTCGCGAAGGGAGGGAATGGGGAATTAATGATCAAACAAATTATGGGGGGTGAAATAGGGGTGCATAATCAGAAATCCGGGCGAAAAGCGCCAGAAAAAAAATCGGGTTGGGGGGGAAATGAGGGGTACATATTCAGAAATCCGGACGTGAAGTGCCGGTAAAAATCTAAGGGTAGGTGGAAATGGAGAGGTAAATAAAAAAAATTTCCCCTAATTTTTGTACCATAAGTTTATAATTTCTTCAGGTTTCGCGACTATTTCGTCATTTGTTTTTGAAGTGATGGAGAAATTTCATTTAAACTTTCTATAGACCTGTCCAAGGAATATAAAACTGTTTCGAAAATTTTTCGATGTCTGGTTTCGTTCTCGATTTTTTTGGCGATTTTAGAGAAAGAGTAGAAATTTTATCCAGTTTTTTTTTTTTCAATTTTTCAACATTTTTCCACTTTTTAATCGATTTACCCTAGTAGCATTTTGGCGACAATAACCACATAATACACCAATATTAATGTTGTACTTGGTGTAGAAATGAGTTATTTATGAAACGACGCTCTCTATACCACTGGACAACGTTGTCTTAACCTTGAGCATGACATCAGTTAAGCTACGAATTTGTCATAACGTTTACCCAACCGACTACAGGTGGTAAATGTTTTGGGAATGGAAATAACGTTCTAGAAGTTTGAGAGACAACTTTAGTTATGTCAAACGTTTTCCCGACGGAGAGTCGACCTTGTAAGATTCAACTAAGTAGTGGGCAATTTTTCAGTTGAGTCAAAAATGTTTCATCAGATCTTTACAATTAACCCTTTTTCAAATATTTACTACAGGGGACGTGCTGGCGATATTTAGTAGTAATTTACCCAATTTCTTGAAAAAATATATTTTAGTGACAATGACATACTGCCTACTGAATTGCTTGTTACAAAAACAGTGTATACAATGTGTCTCACTTTTCATGGAAGCACTCCCGTAACTTCCTTAATTATCAAGGTAGAATGATGAAACTCTCAGGAATGAACGAAATTCATTCAGTCATATTAGGGGGCAAAATAGAAGCGAAACTCCATCAGATTCGTAATCAGGACCCCCAACTTATTACAGATTCTTCTTTTTCCTGAAAAAAATTCAGTCCTGAAAAATCCGAATTTGTCTCACTTTTCATGGAAACTTCCGTAATTATCACGGTAGAATGATCTAATTCTCAGGACTGAAGGAAATTAGGGAAATGCACTTACCTGTTCAATGGTGGTGGCCTAAGTGAAATACACTGCCTGCCAGTCGCGATGGAACTAACCATTTTTCTATCGCTGCTGGTGGGCAGTGTATATCACTCAGTGCATCACCGTTGAACCTGTAGGTGCAATTCCATAATTTCCTTCAGTCCTGAGAGTTTCATCATTCATTTCATCAAATCACTTCCAGCACCTGCATCAAAAGAAGTGGAAACATAAAAAAAATAATATTTTTTCGGATTTTCCGATGGCATGAAAAAAAAACTGACAAATATTGTCCTAGAATTATTGAAATTATTCAAATTTCAAAGCGATATCTTTAAGGGTTCGGAAAATATAAATGTTTGAAGTGCTTACGACAGACATATGGATGGAGCTACAGACAGACTGGCCGTAGTATACTTCTCATCATAAAGTCGTGAATAATAATCATAGTATATGTCGGGGCATGGCGCAGTGGTTAGAGCGTCCGACTCTGAGTCGAAAGGTCCTGAATTCGAGCCCCAGTTGCGGCTGGGATTTTTTGATTAACTATTAAGTTATTAAAATCTCGTAGCTGGACTGGGGTGAGTCCTGCACGATTCACTGTTGCGTTCCAATTACCAGTGCTGCTCCTAAGGTGGCGTATGGAGTTAGTAACAAGGCCTATCCAGAACACATGGCTAATGATCGTAGCAGTAGATGCCAAAACACCAAAGGAAAAAATAATCATAGTATATAATGATCATAGTAATGTGTACTCAAATGATTATTCAAAACCTAAAATGATGACTACTGAGTCCCGCTCTCCCCTATTTATTGCAATGTGACCACTTGCACACAAATCGTATCACATCAGAGTGGATCGTAATCAAATGGATCTGGTGACAACACAGACACTTTGTTCTATTTTAGTGAATTTTGTATAATCACAAGAGTGAAAATTGTTCCCGTGTTTTCGACACTTCAACTTCCGGGATCCTGTTAGTTACGACAAAATGTACAAGTACTCAAAGTAATTAAAACCCTCGTTAAAAATAGATTCGTTTTCATCTAACGAGACTCCGATGAGTTTCGGGTTCGTGTTCTTATTTCTAATTTAATTTCGTAGCACTTTTATAATTCCCGGTTATATTGTCAGACATGATAAAGGTTGATGCTTCAAGCATTCATACTCCTCAAATGCGTAATACCAGATTCCAACGAAATGACAAATTTTTAATAGAAAGAAACCCATACTTGGTAATTTGGTCGAATAGTCTGTTGAATAAAAAGTCAATTTTCAATATTGTTGTTGATATTGTTATTTCCATCAACCTGTTGCACCTCTACGTGCAACCCTCAGAAGTCTTCGAGATACTTGTGCGAGCTAGAGAAGACACAGCCCTTGCCTTTTAACGTGTGATGCCATACACGAGACCGGTGAATCGGTGGATCGAACCCACGACAAACACCAGCATCCTGCTGCTGAGAGCAGTGACGAAGGTGATGAAGATTCTCCCGAAACGTATTCTTGAACTGAAAGAAATTATGAAACTCATAAGTGTTGGTTACTGTAATGACTTACAATTGTGTGGGATGAATAATTGATAATGATTTATATTCATAAATAAAACTCGCAAGCCAGTAGAAATCAGAATGCTGTTTATTTCAGTTGTTGGAACGTCGGTCGGTCGTAGAGTTTTTCTCTGTCTAAAAAGTGCGAGATTCGATACAATGTTTATACCTACTCCTAGGTACACAGTCCTTCTCTTAATTTTTTTATCAACTTAAGATAAATACATACTTATATAATGAATGTTACCACAAATAATCGTCCATATCAAGTTCTCCTAATTTCTACAATAGTATTCATAGGAACCCTACCATCATAACCAAACCCACTAAAATATAAATTTATCATCAAGTATTAATTTGTTTCTAGTCTCTAGATCTCATTATATAACGGTTTTCATTTAGTGCTTCTGAAGATGCAACTTCTTCATTTGATATTGCACTAGTGACTGGTATATGCTTTTCAATTTGTTTTTCTTTTGGAATTTCTATTTGTCCTTCTTCTGCTTTTTCTAATTATATTCCTACCCCTACTGGCTTTCTACTCTCTTCAGAGATTTTCATTGGACGTATCTGATTTGAATGTCGTCGGTACTCAATTCCTTCCCCTGTTTTTACATGGTAAATGACGTTACCCTCTTTGTTGAATATCTGACCAAGAAGCACGAGCCGGGTACCTGAAATCCCTCAACAATACCTTTTCTCCTATTTCAAAACTTTTTTGTTTACCCCCAAAATTTTCCGCTTGCTTTTCTATTTTATTTTGTACAATTTTTTTTGTGTTTGGAATCAAGAGTTCAAATTTGTTTCGCAAATTCCTATTAAACATTATTTTTGTTGGACTTTCTCCAATTGTGGAATGTGGCACATTTCGATAGTCAACTTTGTCAAAAAGTCATCAGAATTTTTATTTTCAAACGCTGCTTTTCTTAATGCTCTCCTCTAATGCTTTGTGCATGTTTTGGTGTAGAAAAAATTTACTGAATGCCATTTGATTTCAGAAATGAACCGAAATCTTGGAAAGAGAAGGGTGGACCATTATCCGAAACAATTTTTGTAGGGAGGCCAAATCTAACAAACAAACCCTTCAAAATCGTTTTGATACTTTCAGCATCTGTCGAGTTAGTTTTGAATACTTCTGGCCATTTACTGAAAGAGTCTATAATGATTTTTTTTTTTAAATTGGTCCTAAAAAATCCATATGAATTGTACTCCACGGTGGATTTTCATATGACCAAGGGTGCAATGCTGTTTTTTCTGGATCAGATTTTACAGAATTACACGCTTTGCACTAGGTGCACATCTCTTCGATAGCTGTGTCCTATTTCGGCCACCAAAAATACGTACGAGCCATTGACTTACTTTGACTTACTCCCATATGGCTCATATGTAATTCTGCTAACAGTACAGATCGTAGTTTTTTAGGAATAACCACCTGGTAGCCCCACGAGACATCCATGCTCGAGATGTAGTTCATCCGTATTGATATAATATGATTTTAATTCTTCCGATACTTTTTGTGGCCACCCGTATAGACAGTAATCATAAATCTTACCAAAATAAAATCTATTGTATAAAGAGCCACCTGTCGATAATCTATCGGTAAATTTTCTCCCATATACAAAACATAACCTAAATCTTTCGATTCTTATTGTACTGTATTTAATGGGAAACGCGACAAAGCATCAGCACAATTTTTATCTGATTTAATGTACTTTATATCATACTGATAACTACTCAATATAATGTTCCATTGTTGAAAACGATTTGCAGCACAAGGGTATCCCTTTTTTATCCCCAAAAATATTTATCAATGCCTTATGATCGCAGAGGAGGGTGAGAAACCTTCCATATAAATTATGAATTTTTTTACACAGAATATTATGGCACACGCCTCTTTGTTTATTCGGCTGTATGGTTTTTCTGCAGAATTCAAGGTGCGTGATGCATAGGCAATAGGTCGAACATCCCCGTTGGAGTAAACATGAGACATGACGCCCCCTATGGCGTAGAAACTCGCACCACATGCCAATGTGACAGGTAAATTAGTATTATGACAGCTACCGATAAAATTGTTCAATTGTGATTATGGAAATTTGTTAGTTTTTTTTTTCTTATCTTATAGTATACTAGATTATAGTCCCTAGTCATAAACATGTAATGTGTCTTGGGACAATAAAGTTATTATTAATCTACCTGTCACACTAATAACTTTGGAATGCTTTGGAGGAGCTAACGCATCCTTGATAGATTCAAAACTTCTATTTCCTATTCCAATGCCATTTTATATATTTTTTAGTCATTTATACTTGTTTTATCTAGGAATTTCTCGTTAAAGTTCACAAGACCAAGAACTGATTTCAGTTCGATTGTATTAGATGGAATGGGAGCGTTCAAAATTGCTCTTACTTTTTCTGGAGAAGTAATTAATCCTTTTTAGTTGATAGTAAATCCTGAGAAGAATATATTTTCTTGGAGAAAGTAACATACATTTAACTTGACTCTCAAACCACAATCCTGTCATTTTCCGAACACAATGAATATATTTTCAAAATGATCTTCCAGGGTTTTTCCAGATATCAGTATATCCGTCTAAAAAATTGCTACATTTTTTGTACCTGAAAAGATAGAATCAATGATTCTCTGGAAAATTCCTGGGGTGGAAGCCACACCATAGGATAGCCTATTCACTTGAAACAAACCCCTGTGGGTATTCAAAGTAACCAGTTTTTTTTATTCATTATCCAGTTCAATTTGGGCATAAGCCTGTGATAAATCGATTTTACTGAAATATTTACCCTGATTCATGGTTGCAAATAAATGTTACAATATAATATCGGGTGCAGGTGTTTTCTCAGACCACAGCGTCCGGTTAGTAAGCTGGTAATTGTAAGTATTAGACCTATTTAGAATGAGGATGTCAGCCGTCAGTGTTTGGCTTATGTACCTCACCATAGATAGATGTCGATGCCGTACGATTTGGTATCGATCTTTTTGTTGTCTCTTCTCATCCACTTATTAGGTTTCCGTATTAGGTTCTGCTAGTGCCAAATACTGGTGCTGGTGGATTGTGCTTCAGATGCTCATGCAAAATGGTCTGCTTTCCATTGCCTTCTATTCCCGATGTCCAGGCATCGACACAAGTGTAACCTTGTTGTATTTTACCAGTTTATTGTTTTGTCTTCATCTGTACTGAACTCGGAGTTTTTACCTAAGATATATACAAAATATATACAAGATATATACAAGATATATACAAGATATTCACCATTTTGATATGACACGCTCTTTTAGTGTTGGCATTCAGTGAGAAAATCAACTGTTGAAGAAATCCTGAAAGCAGCAATGGATATACAGCAAAATTGGTGGAGGGCCTCTTGGATCCAGTCCTAACTTCTGTCAACGGAAAAGTAACTATTACATTCTTCATCAAAACATTCAAAGGAAATAGTCGGGCCCGTGAAAGGTTACTTTGAAAGTTAGTGGGATCTCTAATAGATTCATTCTAAAGATACAAATCGAGTTATGTTTGCTTACTATACTTACTAAACATATTTTAGTTGAACTAGAGTTAGCTGTTTTTCAGTCCCTTGTAGATTGAACTAAAACTATCTTCGTCAATATTCATAACCAAGGAATTACTCTGAATTAATCTGCATTATAATCAAACTTTTCTCAAAAAGAGATTAATTTTTATATCTTGAACTTTTCCTATTTTTTAATGTATTGTAAAAGAACACTGATTCATTTCTCTTTTGCGCCACACAAGCTCCTTTATTTCTTCTTCACTCGAGATGATTTTTTCTTCATGAGCTATTGTTTAAAATATGTTTTATTATAGATATTTTTTTATTAATATCATTTTTAAATTAAACAGTTTCCAGGAGTAGATACCATTATCAGTCAATAGTTCTAGCAGAAACAGTGACATTTCCAACCAAAGACATTAGACAATAGTTCAGGAAATATGAATCACTGATAGTAAAGTAATAATTCACAACAGTTAGTTAGCTACTGCTTTCATGTGAGGAGTGGCAACAGAAATTTGATGCAAACAGAAGGCAACGTCTCTAATGATCTATTTCGACAGTCAGTTTACATATACATATTTTACTGTTCCAATCCACGTAGAAAATATTACAATTAAGAATATTATTATTTTTCTAATTAATAATGACGTTGCTGAATTGCTGAGTATACCCCAAGAAATTGTGACACACTGAGTTTACCCGCTCATTGGATGCCATTCACTGCTAAAAGCAGCTTGGTAATGTCTGTGAAAACTTTAAATAATTTTCCTAAATCACTAAAAGATATAACAAGTTTAAATAAATTTTAGACAAAGTTGAAACAACTTCTACTGAAACGGATATTTCACTCTTTACATGAGTTTTTCGAGTGTGATTTTTCAGTTATCACTGAGTAATGTTTTAACTTGGGTTTGTATGAACCATTCATGGCATATTAGTCAGATAAAAATTTCTTAATTTTATTTTAGTTCAAAGTTTATTTTGGACTCATGTGAAAATGTTTTTTCATTAATCCCATTGTCAATAAATGAATAAATAAATACATGTATTGAATATTCCTTCAATTCTTTGATAATGTTCGTACAAATACAGATTGAGTACCCAGAAGAGAAGAAATGTTCCAGTTTATGTAAGATTCAATGTGTATTTATATTACTCTGGTTTATGGCATTCAATAAAACAGTATAATGAAGATCCACTGTGATACTTTTCAAGCGATATTCTAGTAATTTGTTACGACTCTGTCATCTAATTAAAATCTAAAATGGTGGCCTACACATTTTCGAGTTCGCATTGGATCAAACATGTAATTGTTCATCAGAGAAAATTCATGGAATACTCTAGATGTTCGTCTCCAACCGATGATTCTCCGTATTTTATGGAATGGCTACTCTTTCTCCACATATAGAATTAAAAACCGATTGCATAGAATTTCAAAGTTTGCATTTCAGTAAGAAACAAACACTTGTAAAACGAATAAGAATGTATTATATGAAGTTATAATGAGAATGTTTACAAGCCCTCCCAAACTTAATGAATAAAGTGATAAAGATATTTTCAACGTTCCAAATAACAAATCATCAATAACAATAATAGACTGATTCTGATCTTGACAATCAATATCTTATTGGGGTCCAGGTGCCAGAATGTTCATCTCTTCGGTAGTAGTGTGGCCGATTGTCCCTGAACACAGTCACAGCAGGAAATTGGTTTTCTTGAATGTATCTCAGTGTTGCTCTTATCTGAAAATGATTAGGAAATTATTGAAATGAGGGTTAGTTCTTTCAGTTTTGGATCTAATATCAAATCGATTTTAAGTAGTGTAATTGTACTGGACAACTATCTTCATTAGCTCAGACAAAAATTCAGGTTCACAACAATTACTTCACTTGGAAGTTCAAAATACACTTGAAACTTCGAATATAAATCAGCAAGAAAATTATTGTTTTAGATAATAACAATGTTTCAACTATTCAACTGTTAATAAACTTCTACTATTTACTACTTTTCGGACAAATCTCACTAATGCAATAACTTCTAGAAATGTTCTATTGTGGTGCCATTTAATATGTGTAAATTCATCATGAATGATAAATAAAGAGGAAATAAAATCTTCCAATTTACACAAAAAATATATACTTGTAACGTGCTTACAATTGTTTCGACACACGGTGTCATCATCTGAGCGGGTTATCAACTAAAGAAACGTCAAAATCACCTTCTTAAATATTAAAATAACATGCATGAAATTTCATGAACCACTTGGAAAAGCAAATTCATAAATCTAAATTTAAACATTTGTTCAAATATTGGTATCGATATGTAGATGATATTTTCGTTTGCTGGGTTGGAACGGTACGTCAATTAAATATTTTTCTTAATTATTTGAACGATCTCAATCCTAACATAGAATTCACATCAGAAATAGAGGATGATAACAATTCACTAAACTTCTTAGATCTAACTATCTCCCGTAAAAATAACACGCACGGCTTCTCTATATATCACAAACCCACACATACAGACACTACAATACATAAACACTCCATGCACCCACAATCACACAAACTAGCAGCATATAATTCTATGATTCATAGACTGGTAAATATACCTCAAAGCGATTTAGATTTCAAGTGTGAGTTAAACAGAATTAAACAAATCGCCGTAAATAATGGATATGAAACATCAATTATAGATAGACTGCTTAAACAAAAACAAAACAAGAAAACTCTAAATTTAATATACCCGCATATCAAAGTAAAAACCGATCAACGTTTTGCATGTCTAACATATCTTGGTCAGCATACGAACAAAATATCCCGTTTCCTTCAGAAACGGAATATAAATGTTGCATTCAAAACCAACAATAACTTATATTCTTTTATTAACAACGCAAAGTCTGTACGGGATAAATTCAAGAAGTCGGGGGTTTACAAACTTGAGTGTGAGGATTGCAATGCATTATATATAGGCCAGACAGGCCGTAGTTTTAATCAAAGATTCGGTGAGCATTTGAGAAGTTACAGATTAAATAAACAGGACTCAAACTATGCCAACCACCTTATTGACAATAACCATAACTTCACACAAAATCCTGAAATTTTGCATATTCAACCTAAAGGTCAAAAATTAAACATATTAGAATCCGTAGAAATCAAGAAACATTTACGTAACTATAGCAATTTAGTTCTCAATGACCAAATTGACCTGTACAATTCACCTATAATTAATTATCTCACTAGTAACTACTCAAATGCTCCCTAATCCAAGCTATATGTCATTAGGAAATACCTGCAATTGTCATTAGTGAAATTTCACGCATGTTATTTTAATATTTAAGAAGGTGATTTTGACGTTTCTTTAATAATATAACTTTATTCATTGAATATAAATAGATAAATATACAGCATAAAACAGAGATGATTATGAACAAAGTAAAAAAGCGATAAGTGCAAGCACTTGTTTCGCAAACAAATAAATTCTTAAGTAAGATACATTTAAATAAAGTAATTGACCTATGTTCTAGTATATAGTGCAAGTATAAAGTACCTCCTATATAAAATTAAATTTAGTAGTTTGTCTAATAATAGATTTACCACTCGACAGTATAAATTCAAGTTTCATGAGTAATAGTGCCTTTATTTTGAAAAACAATTGATTAAATATTTTATTAATGTTCGAGCAGCATATCTACTGTGTTGGGATCCATGTCAAGTATGAATTTTTTGAATATTTTTTTCAACAGCGACAAAGAATTTAAGGAGTGTAAGTATATTTTGTACATCTCTGGTAGGAAATTATAGATTATGCCTGCTTCGTACGTAAAACACCTCTGGCCTACAGATTTTTTTACTCGGTTTAATCTTACGGAGTCATTAGATTTCGCTCGCGTTGAGTAGTCGTGTCCTATTTTTGTCATTTTGTTTTTGTTTTTATAAAGGTATGTGATTAGGCTATATATGTATAACTTTTTGATGCTCAATAGGCTTGCCTCTTGAAATAGGCTATTTGTTGGGTACGTAAATTTTTTATTGAACATTACTTTGATAATTTTTTTTTGTATGATATACAGTTTTTTCAGGTGAGTAGGTAAGATTCCACCCCAGCTGAGGATTGCATATTGAATTCGAGATTCAACAAGAGCATAGTAAACAGTTCTTAAATGGTGAATGTCTAAGTAGGTTCTGATGTTTTTGAATTTGTAAAGCGTACATCTCAGAGTTTTTGTTATGATGCTGACATGTTCGTCCCATCGTAAGTGTCTGTCAATCGTTACGCCCAGATACTTAATGTATTTTGCCGATCTCACGTCTATCATAACTCCCTGATTGTCAATTGTCAATGTTTGGTATGTTGGTAATGACGATGTGTAACTTGCAAAAGGCATAAAGTACGTTTTATCATAGTTCACAGTAAGTTGCATGTGATTGAACCATGTGATAATTTGGGAAATATCATTTTCACTTTTATTTTTCAGGTCTTCCCATGAAGTTGATGAATAAACGACTGCGGTATCATCAGCGTAACTATAGACTTTTCCACAGGATTCAAGAGTAAGTAGACTATTGATATAGATGGAGAACAGCAATGGCCCTAGTACGGTACCCTGTGGTACTCCATATTTAAGTGTTTGTTCTTTACTTATTTGTTGGTCAATTTTAACTACCTGTAGACGATCCAATAGATAGCTTCTCATCAACTCGAGCGAGTTTCCACGTATCCCTGCGTCCTCCAAGACTTCCAACAGCTGCGGATGATGCACCGTGTCGAAAGCCTTGGCCAGGTCTAGAAATACACAAAGGGTGGGTTTGCTGTCATCAATATTTTTATAAATATTGGATATTATAGCGGAGATAGCATCGTTTGTGGAGACTCCTTCTTTGAATCCAAATTGTTGTTCCGATATTATAGTATATTTTTTTATAAATTTTGTTAGTCGATTTTTAAACGCTCTTTCGAAAATTTTGCAAAAGCTCGTTATTAGGGAAATAGGTCGGTAATTGCTGATGTTTTTCCGGTCGCCTTTTTTATGGATCGGTGTAACTATTGCTCTCTTGAATCCAACGGGGCATATCCCACTGGTGAAAATACAGTTTATTAAGTGCGAGAGGGGTAAGGCTATCACAGCGTTGAGTTTTTTCAATAGCTCGGCGGTTATCCCATCCCATCCTGGGGCTTTACCGGACTTCATTTCACTTATTAGAGTAATTATTTCATTTGAACAGGTAGGAGTAAGGTAAAATGAGTTACATACTTTTTCCCTAGATGGTGCGTTTGTGACGGGTTTTTTAATTCTATTTGCCAAATTTTCACCAACACCAATGAAATGGTTGTTGAACTCATTCGCGATTTCGTTCTCGTTTGTGATTATTAGATTACTTGTATTGTATACACTATCAATTTTTTGTTTAGGTTTCTTTGCCATGATTCCGTTGACTACTTCCCAAAGTTTTTTTGGATCACCATTATTTTTGTAAATTTGTGATCGATAGTAGTTTGCTTTTCTAATCCTTATCAGTTTGTTTACCTGTCTTCGAAATACTAGATAATCATTTTTCAACTGTTCATTGTCTGGATCTGCTTTATGTTTAGTGTAAAGAAGGTTTTTTCTGTTTATTGAGTTTATTAGCCCATTTGTTATCCATTCTTTTTTTTTATTGTTTTTACAGTTGGTTTTGATAGTTCTCGTGTTTTTTTCAGTTATTTTAGTGGTAAGTTCTGTGAGGTATTTCAGCAGTGCATCTGGATCTTGCGTCTGGTAGAAATTAGAAAAGTCATGCGAAGTGAAGTCAGTAAATATTTTATCATAGTTTATAAACGTTTTTAGATTATCTCTCGTGCGTTCTTTATCTAATTTAATCGGGATGGTCGCTATTGTTGCCTTATGATCAGTTATATTTGTATCCAGGATGACTGACAGACACTTTTTTTCGAACTCGATTTCTCTGCTCTTGATAAATATGTGGTCTATGCAACTTTTTGATGTGCCCTGTGTACGCGTGTGGTCGTTTATAAGAGATACGAAACCGAATTCACCTAGGGTATCAAGATCTTTAGTTGATAACTCGCTCAGATGATGACACCGTGTGTCGAAACAATTGTAAGCACGTTACAAGTATATATTTTTTGTGTAAATTGGAAGATTTTATTTCCTCTTTATTTATCATTCACTTCTAGAAAATTCCAAGCTACAATAAGAATATTCTAAATTAAAAACTAGGTAAAAACGAGTGTTTCTAAATGTTTCAGCGGAGATTTTATTCGAATGCGTGCCACATGAAATTATGCTTAAAGAATTAGACTGGTTCAAATTTGAGGAGAATTCGAAAAATCAAGTTATATCATATTTATCAGAGTGTTATTCAATATTCTTTATTTTACAGGTATAGTTATTTTTCACGTACGCAGGGTTGCAAATAAATAAATAAACTTGGAATACAAACCTCCATGACGAAATGGGGCGGCTCAACTTCTGGAGAAGTGGATAAATGCTGGAGAATGAAGTCATCAGTCTGGGCTAGCCATAAATCCACACCTCTCAACGGCTCATAGTTGAAAGGCCCAATTCTCAATAGGCCCAAGTTACAATCGTAGATATCCAGAACCTGAAACATAATCAAATCATGATGAACTAGAAGAAATAAGATTGACAAAATATGTTCCTGAGGTAATTAAAAAATATTTGTATGTGGACTGGAAGTTGATTATGAATAAAAAAATGGGATTTTTTGTGTCAGTATATCTAACAGAATTCCGATAATCGTTCTCAAGAAATAAAATGAACCTATGCACATCAACCTATTTCAAGTACTTCAACGGTTTTTATAATTTGGCGATAATCCCATCCATCTACAGCTCAGGGCCATTTCCTAAAAGGAGGAAGAAGTATTAGTAGCTCAGTTAAAAGAAACGATTTCGCTTTCTTGATTATTGTTGTAACAAAATGAGTTTATATGCATTGCTGTTACCAGTTAGTGTTGTAGATTCTTGGGTAATGTTGACAATTTTCTCCTCTTCAATGTAGCTTTGAGCTACAAAATGTGTAGAAAATTCCAAAGCACAATAACATGAATTTTGGTTTGATTGCTGAATCAGAAACTCACTTTTCTTGGAATCACAATTTCATGTTAGACCAAGCTATAGAGGGTTTTTCCCCCACAAAATAAATGACGCAGATGGCCCAAACTAATTTGTATAACATAGTTCGTTGATGAAAATCCCAGCAAATTCGCTTTGTGGAATTATTTAAACAAGCAATGGTGAAAAAAATTACAAGTTTCTTGTTTTTTGGAAATATCTCAAAGATTATTCAGGGAATCGTTTCACAGTTGACAAAACTTTTAAAGAGATTTATAAAACCTGCAGATTTGATTTTCATACGACCGGATCGGTGCATTTTCCACTGAGAAAATCCAGGAAAACCACGAAAAAGAGACAATTTTTCAAAAATTCATAACTTTTATAAATCTGAAGCTATAGAAACAATATTGTGGAAACTGATAGTAATAATATGTGGGTTCAACTGTGCGCAAGATGTTTTCTGTCCGATTTGTAGTTTTTGTACAATCGCGTTATAAACAATTTAAGTGTAAATGTTTCTAAATGCGCCGATTCAAGGGAAATTGTCTTTTTCAAATTCTGTAAAAGGCATCGGGAAGTAGAGATCAATTTTGAGTCTCACCTAAGAGGTGGGAAATGTGTTGAAAATGTCACTGAAAGTTGATCAAAACGCTTCAAAGTGCGTCCGAAGTCACCCGAAGTCGCACTGGAGTTAATACGAGTTGAGTTCGGGCGACTTCAGATGCACTTTGAAGCATTTAGATTAACTTCCAGTGACATTTTCAACAAATTTCAATCAAAAAGATACAAATTGTAGATATTGGTCTCTACTTCCATATGCCGTTTACAGAATTTGAATAAGATGATTTTCCTGATGAACGTGCTACATTGACAGTAGTTTCATTAAAAAATTTCACTCACAATTTTTGGGATTATTTTAATAGTAAAAACTGAAATTATTTCATTGATGGTTAAAGAGATGTTTGATATTAAGAAAAAAACAATTTATTTTGTTTTTAAACAAAATTACTCAAACTGCAGTCCATTTTCTCTTGACAATGAGATAATCTATGAATGATGCCCTGAACACTATTGATGAATTTTCGACAAATTGAGCAAAAGGCAAGTGAATTACAGAGGTGAACACAAAAATACGAAACACACTGTACCTATCGAGATAGTTGAAAAAATATTACTGAAATTGGGAAAAAACAAGCTTTCTAGCGATTCTAAACATGATATGCAGCTCCATTTAAAGAAAAATATCAATGACGTCACTTGTCTACCAATGGCACATCTAAAAAATATTTGAATTCATAGAAAGGTGCAAAGTGAAATACCCTTCAACTTTCATCCAAGCTTTTTCTTGATAACCCTCATATTAACTGAAAAAATGAGCGGGTCCATACATTTGACTAACTCTATATACATCTCCGTCATCGATGAATAGTAGAAATATTAAAGGGCCAAGGACGCTTCCCTGGGGAATACCAGAGTCGATTAGGAATTCGTCAGAACTTTGATCACTTATTTTCACTAATAGCTCACGTCCTTCCAGAAATGAACGAATTCATTGTGATGTATTTCGACGACTCCAAAGTGAATTCATTTATTTTCGTTGAGATGATATCAAAATTTAGCGTGTCTAAGAACAAACCAATAGTGATGCCGTTTCAATGGAATGCCCTTTTCTGAGTACCTACATTGTTAATAGTTACAATTTATCGACATAACCTGTACTTATCTGTAAAATAAAAATGTATTACCTGTGGCACACCAGTGAGATATCTAGCACATCTCAAAGAATGATCAGGTCCTTTGTCAGGAAAAGTGGCGGGAAAAATTTCACCCGTCTTCACGTTGACACCCACTCCGTATATGATGGGCCAGTGGATTCCACCTCTAATAGTTGTATTGAGTTCCCCCAGACAGGCTAAAGTGAGATCTATTTCCACCGGATGTTTGTGGAAGGAATCTGTAAAAAAAATTATTGAATGAGGCTGATATTCCTCAGTATGGAAAATGCATAACACTTAAATATTGAGGAACTTATTTCCAATCATGAAACTAGTCACAGTTTCGGAAAACTTGATAACATGGAGTAGAAACAACTGGTGTTTGATCCATTTAGAAGCTTTGCTGAAATCTGAAATCACCAGGACCACTAAAACCCCTGATCTATATAATTTATTTGTGTTTCAGAATAGGAAATGTTCCATAGACGTTTGAAAGCCTCTATCCAAAAATGCTGACCGCAAGAATACCAGTAACTACAAACCTATTTCGCTTATCACCAATATTCCGAAAATTCAAGAAAAAATCTTGAAAAATAGAATCGATACTCAGTTTTTTTAACAAATATGAGATATTATCGAAAAAACAATGTGGCTTCAGCAAAAGACGCCATCGTTTTGTTACGGCAAAAGTAACTGAATCTCTTGAAGAAAAAATCCTAGTACTAGGCAGAGCGTAAATGACAGCCCATAGTGGCAACAGAACTTCCTCTACACTATGTTTTGACATAATTCTCAATGCACAACATTTCTTTCTCAGTTTATCACATAGTGAATCAATGTGAGGACTCCAAGTGAGTTTATAATCTAGAGTGAGGCCCAGCATTCTCGTTACTGAGTTGGATATTACCTCTAGTTGGCTGCCTTCATGGATTTTGAAAGTGTCGGAGGTGTTATGCATTGTTATGCTATGTTATTTTATGTTATGCACCATGCTATTTTACTATTATTGAGTGCTAAATGGTTTTTATCAGCCCATGTCATTAGTCTGTCATATATTGTTTCAGTTGTTTCTGTAAGTGTTACTGCATTGTGATTAGTGACAAGAAAACTTTGTATCATCTGTTTGTTCCACTTTACGTACACTTCACAATAAAAATAGGACACTTGATGCTTAGGATGGTTCATTCGTATCATGAACAATAACCATTCTGAGCCTCAAGGGTCCCATTTTCATTTGTCAGGAAGTGCACCTTCTAAAGAATATGAATATAGTTCATCAAATCATTTGCATTGATAAGAAAAAACAGTGGTCCAAGTATAGATCCCTGTGGAACTCCTTGTTTTCAAGCCAAGGGCTGACTATGAATATCTTGAATTAATACACTTTCTGCCCTATCAAATCTTGAGCAACACCACAGACTTCATAGCGATGCATTTTGTGAATCAGTAAATGGTGTACAACTTAATCAAACGTCCGAGAAAAGTCAATGAACAAACTACAAATCTGTAATTTGCTTTACAAGGCCGTTACTGCATGCTCAATGAAATCATACAGAGCTGGTTCAGAAAAAAATTGGGCAACAATCACAATTATGCTGTTAGAAATTCTCCATGGAATTTGTACATCAGAAAGTACATCAGAAAACTTCGCAAATCTTGCAATAATTCATTTCATTACCCATTCTGTATATTATTTGGGAAACAATAAATTCATATTCAATGGACAATGATGATGATGATGACAAGACAAACGATAAAAGACAACTTACTTATAACATTAAAAAAAATTTCATCTGAATAATGACGTGGATCATTGAAGCCTCCTATCAGCTGCAGCTCTATCCTTCCTTCCGGGTATCCCAGTGCCAGTTCTTGGACCCTCTGTACCATTGTGCAAACTGCTTCATCAGTTCCAGAACCATCTAGGTGAGCCATAGCCACTGCTCCAGAGCCTACAGAAATAGATTTTAGTAAATAAAATTACATCAACAGTGTTGTATAGTGGAAAGTAATATTCTAGTTTCTAGTATCGCAAATTAACTTGAGAATCCCTGTTTTTATTTATAATAATAATAAATATATGTATATTTTGTTGTCCAAAGCAACATGTTTAAAGTTACAGTAAGTAAGGGTTTATTTGTTCATAATGTGTCTGTATGAAATGAAAATAATAACCGGATTTGTCAAGAAAAATACTTAATGCTGAAGAAATATAGCATAATTAAAATGTGGTGCTAAAAATATGAAATCAAGAACCAACCTTCGAGGGATCTCATTTCGAAATTTTCTTACATTCAGAAGAGTTATCTTATCAATCAAATCCGTGCTGAACTTGTAAGAAATAAATTAGATTTTCTGAATTTGACAAAGACCCATTAAATATTTGTGGCTTCATCGGTGCATGAAAAAGAATTTTTTTGAAGATGATGTTTTTGTGTCTGAAAGTCTTGACCACAGTACCCGGGCTCATTTTCCATAAATTCACATGGACATAATATGGCAGTACGACATAAAATTTCGATGATTCAAAGATAAAGATTCAAGCATTAATGTGAGGTTACACCTATAATAATTGCAGAGTACGGCAAGAAAATTAGTAGTTGCAAATCTGTGTTCGTCGAGTAGACATTGCCGCAAGAAAAAATAAACACGATTGGACATTCCATTTTGTTATCATTATTATATTGGTATGTGAAATGAAACTGCTATTTAATTTGATTGTAATTTCTTCACAATGTACCCGCGAGTCTATCATTATGGATTTTGTAACACCTGCTATCCAGTTCATGACTGTAATTTCTTCTATGCTCAAGTACGTGCAGCAAAATCGATAAAATTGAGCGGTACACCATGGTTTCGGAAAATGTGTTCCAGATACAATGTATGTACAGGGAGACAGAAACTAACGTCAGAGGCATTACCCATTATCAGACAGAAATTGATATTTCATTCGACCACCATATTAAAATAAACAATTGTAGCAGGTTTGCTGAAAAATTCCGATGTACTACGATGTATTTTGTATAAAATAAATTACATACTTCTTGTTGTGTAAATTGTTTTCATTTAAAAATTGAATATTGTTCTGGCAACCCTGTGTAAATTATCATGTTAATGTTTATATCACTGAATAGATAATTGAATACCGTTTCAAATGAGCTATCACACGATCCATATTCTCAAATAAAAAAAATCATTCCAAAGTAGCCTATTCTCGAAAACAATCATTAACTACATAATTTTGCCCCTCACTGTATATTTAACCCCAATGAGAAGGGAGAATTGTCAACGCCTATTAGATTTTCTAGAAAAAGACACGTTTAAAGTGTGGCGCCACTTCAAATAAAATGTGTCTGGAATAAAGCATAGTCAGAACTAAGAAGTTTTATGTACTGAGGTTGCGCTTAGTCTTACTTTGCAACCGTGGTGCAATTTATTAGATATTGACAAAAAATTTAAAAGAAAAAAAATGTCAATGAATTTTTTTCGTTAAATTAATACTCCGGGAATTATTTAAAAGAAAGGAAAATCGAGATATTGACCGTACTAATTAAACAAATAAAAATCTTAAAAATGCTTCGAATACTTACAAGCCTCGTCGATATTTCCAAAATGTTTGTGTCTCGATTTGATAGTGGAAAAATCTTGGAAAAAATTGAAATCTTTTTCTTTTTTTCGAAAATCGCCAATAATTAGAAAAGCAAGAAAAATTTCAAGAGCGTCCTTGACATTCTGATTGTTTTCGATAAATTCTTCAAAAAGTTCCAATGACATTTTTTCATATCTTGTTAAACCATTTTGGCAAACATCTCGAAAAATGTTTTGTTTTTTGCTTAAAAACACCAAAAAGTCGAAGAATACACGAGAAATCGAAAAAATTTATATGAACAGTTTTGTAGTTCCTATGAAATTTTTCCAAATCTTGAAAAAAAAAATATTTTGGGAAATATTTCACAAAAACGAAAAACTAGGGACTGAAAAAATTTCACTTTTTTTTCGAAACATACCAAAAACTCGAAAAATATACGAGATATCGAGAAAATTGATAGGAACAGTTTTATTATCATCAAAAATGTCAACAAAAAGTTCCCATGAAATATTTCCATATCTTGGAAAATTAAAAAAATATCGATTTTTTTTAAACACCAAAAACTCAAATTGGTGATGGATTTTCCAATTTCAAAATCTATCCGTTTTGATCATCTCATAAAAGTCTACAAAAAATGTTTGAATTTTTTTTCTGTAATATCTAGAGTCTGGAAATATTTCACAAAAACGAAAAATTAGCGACTCGTTAAAAAATTTTTTTCCAAACTTTTTTTGATAATTTACCCTCATATACCTCCTCAAATTTTCCCGGGCGCTTTGCGCCTGGATTTTTTATTCTTTCCCCCCACCTCTCCCAAATTTTCGTTTATTCACTCCCTCCCCTCCTCCCACAAATTTTCCCAGTCGCGAATAGCCCGGATTTTTCATTATTTTCCTCTCCTCCCCCTTCAAGGCAGTCCAGTATTAATAATGCGTATTTTGAGAAAAATTAGTCAAGACAGTGAGGTATTGAAAACACCTATTTCTGTAGAAAATTAGTCAAGACAGTCATTTATTGAAAACGCGTATTTTTGTGGGAAATTAGTCAAGACAGTCATGTACTGAAAACTCGTATTTTTGTGGGAAATCAGTAAGACAGTCATGCATTGAAAACACGTAGTTTTGTGGGAAATTATTCAAGACAGTCATGCATTGAAAACACGTATTTTTGTGGAAAATTAGTCAAGACCAGTCATGTACTGAAAACTCGTATTTTTGTAAGAAATTAGTTAAGACAGTCATGCATTGAAAACACGTATTTTTGTGGGAAATTATTCAAGACAGTCATGTATTGAAAACGCGTATTTTTATGGGAAATTAGTCAAGACAGTCATGTATTGAAAACACGTATTTTTGTGAGAAATTATTCAAGACAGTATTGTATTGAAAACACGTATTTTTGTGGGAAATTAGTCAACAGAGTCATGCATTGAAAACACGTATTTTTGTGGAAAATTAGTCAAGACAGTCATGTACTGAAAACTCGTATTTTTGTGGGAAATTAGTCAAGACAGTCATGCATTGAAAACACGTATTTGTGTGGGAAATTATTCAAGGCAGTCATGTATTGAAAACACGTATTTTTGTGGGAAATTAGTCAACAGAGTCATGCATTGAAAACACGTATTTTTGTGGGAAATTATTCAAGGCAGTCATGTATTGAAAACACGTATTTTTGAGGGAAATTAGTAAACAGAGTCATGTATTGAAGACACGTAGTTTTGTGGGAAATTATTTAAGACAGTCATTCATTGAAAACACGTATTTTGTGTGAAATTATTCAAGAGAGTTATGTATTGAAAACACGTATTTTTGTGGGAAATTATTCAAGACAGTATTGTATTGAAAACACGTATTTTTTTGGAAAATTATTCAAGACAGTCATGTATTAAAAACACGTATTTTTGTGGGAAATTAGTCAAGACAGTCATGTCTTGAAACATAAACTTGGATTTTTTCAATCAGTTGTACAACTTCTAGGCCCTTCAACTTTCAAGCATCTCAACTTCAGAGCTCCTCAACTTCCAAGCTCTTCAACTTCCGAGCTCCTCAACTTCCCAGCTCCCCAACTTCCGAGCAATATCTTGTTAAAATACAGAACCATTCAAAAATGCATCATTGTTCAAGTTTCTGCGTCGACATGGAAAATTCATGATCTGATAATTTCTCTTGGAAACAGGAAAGATTTGTAGTAATATTGAGGATAATAACTAAATCATCTATTCCGAAAATCCCCAGTAAATATTTTCCGTCGTTACTTACAACATTCTTCGTCGCGTGGGCGCGCCTCTCTTAAGCAAGTTCAAATAACTAATTACTTTTTTCTTCACCATCTGAATACACTTCCGCAATGGTTCTTCTTCGTGTTGCACACAAACATAATTTACTAAATTATGGCATGGGCTTTTTCTTCTCGAAGAACACATCCTCGGCTTATTTTCAATTAATCAGATTAATTATGTTCTTACGTGTTTCACTTGTTTTTTTCTACGCTCGCCGAGATAGTTTATGGCCGTGTAATATACGAACGAGATTTATTTTCATTTAGCGAGAGCAGTTTGAAATATTGCCTGAATTTGTATCTTTCGAACATCTTTTGATGAATATGGCTCTTAAGTTAGTTGTAATAGGTATTTGATTGATTTTCAGTGATTTGAATTTGTTACGGTCTACTTGATTTGAGTGATATGTTAATATCAGGTTGAGTGGAAAAGAAGGCTTTCAGAGGTCACTAAGTTCTTTCTAAAACCAGCCTGTTCATGTTCATTTATGTCTATGTGTATTTTGAAAACTGTCAATAAAAACCATCATCGGTTAGGAATATCCCAGTCGAACCCTGTTTCCGAAGCTCAGACATATCCGTAGGGCACGCTGGTATACATTATAGGGATACTTTATAGACCACCGAATGGAAATCTTAATAAATTTTTCAATGTATTACAAAATTCAATACTTGAGTTAACAATATATTGTGACCGAATTATATGTGGGGGTGGTATAAATATAAATTGTTTAGATATATATGGATGATCAAAATACTATGCATCTTTATTAGAAATTGCGGATTCCTTAAAATTACAATATTATTTGGGATACTAGGGATGTATGAAATTCAGATCACTGCCTCACTACTTGCAAGTTAAATGGAAAACAATTCCAAGAAACAAAAAAAAATTTGTTAGTTTGAGAAATTTGAAACGTATAGACAAAACTCCTTTGCAGCAATACCTATAGACTGCGCTTTTGGAAACATTCACTACATTCAGGATATCAACAATAAGGTCGACCATGTGAACGAACTGATTAGCAATATATTCGATGTATTGGCACCATTGGAAACAATCCCTATTGAATTCCAGAAACCCTCTTGGATGATAGATGTCGTTGAATTGATGGTCAAACTCAGGGAAAAGGCATATCGTAGATACAAAGAAACAAAAAATGTGAATCATTGAAACTATTATAAACAGCTGAGAAATCGGGTAAACAGCTAAACGGAATGAAAAAAAAGCAATTTGGAGTTTTGCGCTAGAAACAAAAATTGCTGCAGTAAGGTACTATGGAAAAGATTACAAAATTTGGATATCTACAACAAAGAAGGTTCTATCTCCGTACCAGAATGTCTTGATAATCCATCCAAAATCAACTAACATTTTCTACAACCTTCATCGACTAACTCAGAACATTGAGGAACTGTTTCAATTCAAAACTGTTACTATGGTTGAAGTTTGTGAATGTTTATTAGATATGAAGTCATTAGCTTCAGGTCCTGACTTGATTAATTTAAAAATGATATTACTTTATTTTCCAACTATATTACCTATTTTGACAAATATTATAAACACTTGTTTACTGGAAAATGTGTTCCCTGATAGCTGGAAAGTATCACAAACAACGGAGTTGCCTGAAGAAAGTGTTTTATTGAGTCACAACGATCTCCGACCAGTAAGTTTATTACCCTGTGAGAAAATTATGAACAATCACACAGGATTTCACCTTGAACAATACTTGATATTACCACTTTAACAATCTGGGTTTAGATCGGGTTACAGTTGCACCACAGCTCTACTCAATATTGTTGACAATATCTTGAGGGCTACAGATGCAGGAAAAACAACAGTGCTGGCACTCTTAGATTACTCTAAGGCATTTAATACCATAAACCACCAGGTCCTGCTTTCCTTGCTTCATTTCGTAGGCATTTCGGTCAATGCAATTAATCTCATGAATAATTATTGATAAAATAGATGATAATATGTGGAGACTACTATCGGGCAGTCAGCAAGAGACCAAGTGACTTGTGGCGTTGCTCAGGGTTCTATCCTTGGTCCGTTGTTATATATATATATATATATATATATATATATATATATATATATATATATAAATATATATATATAAATATATATATATATATATATATATATATATATATATATATATATATATATATATATATAGAATTGAAAATATCTTGAGGTTGCAGTCTGATATTGGATTTAAAGAAAACTCTTTGTCATCTTGCCAAGCTTTCGGAAATGTTTATTTCCTTCCTCAGGACAACTACAAAAGGACAATTTAATAAATGCAGAAAAAAAATATTGAATCTACTTACATAACTTGAGTAAAAATAGAAATTAGCATCAAAAAAAGAATGTTGTATATAAAAATATTAGACAGATAAAATTTTAAATGAATGTCAATCAACTTCAAAAATGATGAGAAACAATCAAGTAACTCTACTGGGTATATCAGCATTACTATAATTTTTCAACTTATCTCTGTTCAGTTTTAAAATATAAGTGTAAATTTTACTCAAATTATTGAGATCAGTTTTTTTATTTAGGCTGTTACTCTCTTCATTAATTTGCAACATTTCTAAAAATGTCCTTTTAAAAATGTTGTTTTCTATTCCAAGTACACTAACATTATCAAAACTCATTCGATGGTCAAATTGATTAACATGTTGAGCCAATGCACATGAATTCATATTTCTTTTACAATCACTTTTATGTGATGTTATTCTACCTTTCAAGAGTCTAGATGTTTGTCCAATGTATACTTTATTACAATCGTTACAAGGAATTTTATAAACAACATTATAATTTTGGGTTGTTTCTAAAGGTGTTTTCAATTTTGAAAAAAGTTTACTAATGGTCTTAATGTTTTTTTGTCCAATTTTGATATTAGTTTCTTTAATAACATTAATCAATTTAGGTGTTAATTCTCTAATGTGTGGTAATGATCGGTATTTTGTAATTGATTGAGGATATTCTGGAGAAACATCTAATGTTGCCTGAGATGTACTACTTTCATTGAAAAGTAATTTGTTTACCAAATTTTTTGGATATGAATTTTCAATGAGAATATCTCTCAGTTCTTTCAGACACTCAACTTTCATTGAGGGATGGGTAACTTTTACAACTCGCAGTTTCATGTTATTAATCATGTTGAATTTCATTTTAGTAGGGTGATAAGAATAATAATTGATAAATCTATTACTACAAATTGATTTTCTGTACCACCTAGTGATAATGTTATTATCTGTTGTTCTGATAAGTGTCATATCTAAAAATGGAACGCAATTGTTGAATTCTTCTTCTATTGTAAATTTTATATTCTTATCATAACTGTTAAAAACTCTCAGTATTTCTTGTGTACCATTTTTAGGAACAGAGAGAATCAAGTCATCAACATATCGTTTGATAAATGGTAATTCGAAACTAAGTTTAGGAACAGAAATTTCTAATAGTTGGTCAAGTACGTAACTGGATAAAATTGGTGAAATACTCGAACCCATTGGTGTCCCGAAAATTTGTTTATAATATTTTCCTTGAAAATTAAAATAATTTGAGTCAAAAATAAAATCCAGAATTTCAAAAAAAGTATTTTCATCCAGTTTACAGTATTCTGAAATATCATTCCATTTTTCGTGTAAACTTCTTTTAACTAACTCTTTAGGCAGGTTGGTGAAAAGTGAGACTACGTCAAGACTGATTAAAGAACATCCAGAAATTTATATTTTAGGAAGTGATAAGGGGAACGTTACAGTTGCCATGTACAGAGAGGATTACATAACAAAAAGTAAAACTTTACTTGATGATGAATCTCATTATAAACTATTGAAATCTGATCCAAAATGTACACTGGAACAAAAAGCAAATAAACTAGTGAAAAAACTTGTTAATAAGAAATATTTAGAAAATTCTAAAATATTTAACAAGTACAATTCTATTTCACCTAGATTTTATTCACTTCCAAAAATCCATAAACCTATTCTCTCGATGCGGCCCATTATTTCTTCTATAAACTCTCCTAACACAAAACTATGTGATTTTTTGACAGAAATTCTCACCAATGCATATAAAACTGATAATCCTTTTTTTGTAAAGGATTCTTTTTCATTCAGTGAATTCATTAATGATAGAAATCTCCCACCAAATTATGTTATAATCAGTCTTGACGTAGTCTCACTTTTCACCAACCTGCCTAAAGAGTTAGTTAAAAGAAGTTTACACGAAAAATGGAATGATATTTCAGAATACTGTAAACTGGATGAAAATACTTTTTTTGAAATTCTGGATTTTATTTTTGACTCAAATTATTTTAATTTTCAAGGAAAATATTATAAACAAATTTTCGGGACACCAATGGGTTCGAGTATTTCACCAATTTTATCCAGTTACGTACTTGACCAACTATTAGAAATTTCTGTTCCTAAACTTAGTTTCGAATTACCATTTATCAAACGATATGTTGATGACTTGATTCTCTCTGTTCCTAAAAATGGTACACAAGAAATACTGAGAGTTTTTAACAGTTATGATAAGAATATAAAATTTACAATAGAAGAAGAATTCAACAATTGCGTTCCATTTTTAGATATGACACTTATCAGAACAACAGATAATAACATTATCACTAGGTGGTACAGAAAATCAATTTGTAGTAATAGATTTATCAATTATTATTCTTATCACCCTACTAAAATGAAATTCAACATGATTAATAACATGAAACTGCGAGTTGTAAAAGTTACCCATCCCTCAATGAAAGTTGAGTGTCTGAAAGAACTGAGAGATATTCTCATTGAAAATTCATATCCAAAAAATTTGGTAAACAAATTACTTTTCAATGAAAGTAGTACATCTCAGGCAACATTAGATGTTTCTCCAGAATATCCTCAATCAATTACAAAATACCGATCATTACCACACATTAGAGAATTAACACCTAAATTGATTAATGTTATTAAAGAAACTAATATCAAAATTGGACAAAAAAACATTAAGACCATTAGTAAACTTTTTTCAAAATTGAAAACACCTTTAGAAACAACCCAAAATTATAATGTTGTTTATAAAATTCCTTGTAACGATTGTAATAAAGTATACATTGGACAAACATCTAGACTCTTGAAAGGTAGAATAACATCACATAAAAGTGATTGTAAAAGAAATATGAATTCATGTGCATTGGCTCAACATGTTAATCAATTTGACCATCGAATGAGTTTTGATAATGTTAGTGTACTTGGAATAGAAAACAACATTTTTAAAAGGACATTTTTAGAAATGTTGCAAATTAATGAAGAGAGTAACAGCCTAAATAAAAAAACTGATCTCAATAATTTGAGTAAAATTTACACTTATATTTTATATATATATATATATATATATATATATATATATATATATATATATATATATATATATATATATATATATATATATATATATATATACACCAATAATTTTTTATGAAGTATAAAAACTTGTAGATCGCATTTATATACTGATGACACACAGCTGTATCATTCATTCAGTCCTGATGTTGGCACAACAAGCAATAATTGAAGATTTGGATCGATTAGTAATTTTGTCTACCCTGCTTCACTGAAAATCAATGCTTTGAAGTCAAACATCGTGATTTGTGGGAAAAGCAAGCAGCATATCAAACCGGACATAAAAATTCAAGGCGAAGAATTTAATTTTGTTGACAATGTAAAGAATTTGGGCTTGCATCTGGACACAGATCTTCATTTCAAAAAGCAAATTAGTCCTTGTATTCGAAGAGCCTACTGCTCAATGAAAATGCTTTACCCTCACGGACATTTGGTTTCGACTCCAATCAAAAGGATGTTGAGTGATGCACTTGTTTTGAGCCACTTTAATGTTTGTGATGTTTTAAATGGTCCCTGTTTGGACGAAAGTGATATGAATCGAGTGAAAAAAGAGCAAAAATCGTGTATCAGATTTATCTATAGTATACGAAAATAAAGAGGGAAATCGTAAGAACGTTGGTGGAGAGAGCAATGTCTATTTGCAACAACCAGGAGTCATTGGAGGCGGAAATTAACCACATCAAAAAGGACCTACGCCGAAACGGATACTCGGAGTAGCTCATAGGAGAAGTTCGGAAACAACTCGAAAGGCCAAAACAACCGAAGAAAGACCACAAAACCCCGTTCTCATTCTTCCCTATATCAGCGGTATCTACGAGAAGATCAGAAGGATCGGAAATAAATACAACATCAAGAGTTGCTTTCAATCTGTCAGTACCTTACGAAGCTTCCTCACCAAGACGAAATCAGAGAACACAACAGAATCCAGTAAAAACTGTATTTACAAAGTCCCATGTGAATGTGGAGATTCCTATATCGGAGTGACCAAGCGGCTATTATCAGTAAGAATAGCCGAACACAAAAAGTGGACTCAACGAGGGGAAACATCAAAATCGGGAATTGCTGACCACGCCTGGACAAAACACCACCGAATTCTCTGGGACGAAGCTAGTGTTCTTCATAGAGAGGAACATTGGTTCAAACGGAAATTTATGGAAACCACCTACATAGAAGCCAATGGTGCCTTCAGTCAACCAAGCGTGGAAATTAAAAACGTATGGAAACCGCTCATGGACCGTTTTGGAGGGAGAAATAGCGCGAAACCACGCGCGCCACAAGACCGCGCGTAATTACACTTTAATTATAGACCTATAAAAGGTCGCGTAGCATCTGATTTTGTCACTATTCACCAGAAGACGATTGCGGATTCAAGCAATTGAAACGTTGTGAAAAAATTTGAAAGAGATAGAAATCTTTCAACCATTAAGATAATGGACGTCCGAAATATAAGTAATCTTGAATTGACATAAATGAAGTTTCCATCATGAATGTCCCATAAAAAAGTGGCATAAGGTTTGCGGATGTCGAAGTGAGGTTAAGTACCGGAATTGTTTTTTTTTTAAATGAATGCCATTCAAAATAATGTGAACTCACAGTCATTACTTGACAGTTGTACTTGAAACCTTTCAGGTTCTTTCTTTTTTACCATCAACAAAATGAGGATTTTTTACAACTCCTTAAGGACAAAATCAGCTACATATGTATTACCCATCTTTTCCGCAGCACTGCAGATTTTATTACAAAGATATGAACAATTTCTTTAAATAAATATTATTATTAATATCATTATTATTTACTCAAATGATGCTATGAAATGATTCTGAAATTTAACACTATCATATACAGACGATACTAATATTTTGACAACGGCATAATGCTTGAGGACACTATTAGCTACACGAAAGAGGCATATGAAAAAGTACATTACTGTGTAAAATATAGGTAATGTATCAATGAAGATAAAACAACATGTGAAAGAACTCAACACAAAACTGAGTAACAAAAGTGAATGCCACGCGGCGACCGCTCATATTTTTCATCATTTTGGTCAGAATTTTCATATCTTTCACTGGTCTCAAAGGCATAAACGAGAAAATCGTCAACTGAAATCTATCACCATCTCCCAGTCTACTAGTGTAGTTGTACACATCATCATGACATTCAAAATAATGTGAACTCACAGTCATTACTTGACAGTTGTAATTGAAACCTTTCAGGTTCTTTCTTTTCTACCATCAACAAAATGAGGATTTTTGGTGATTTTTAAATCTCAGTAATGGCATCTTGAAAATTTTAACTTTAGTACTAAAACTGTTAAATGTTCTAACGATCCTGCAAATGGGAATGTTTTTACTCGAATTTGTTTTCCTAAATGGCGTAATAAAAATTTCATGGCATCTTAAGACTCGGTTAGGTACTTTAATAGTTATTTTGGACGATAATCCTTAGCAATCAATACGGTTACTGAATATATTGTAGATCATTAAAATGTTTGATAGGCTTCTTCAATAGAGGATTCAGTCATGCCACCACACAACTTTTGGATTTAAAACTACTGGCGCGTTTTTCGGCAAGTTTTTTTCATGTCAGGGTTCCTGGCAGCCTCAGGAACCCTGACTCTGACCCTGAGGTAATATGATTGAAATTGTTCATAACGACGGGAATATTGAGATTTTCCATAAAATACGAAACCCTAGGGACTTTAATTTTTTTTAGGGATTTTTCTCACAAAATGGCGCTAATTTCAAAATATATCATTTTCCTGAATTTAAAAAAAAATGCGTATTTCACGTTTCCTAGTTGCCAAATAGTTGATCGATCTAGAAAATATTCTGAGTGGTAACTTTCACGGTTAAACAAACCTTATTACCTTTCTGATTAAAATGCTCTTGGCCTGAATACTTTGAGATTACATCACAGAATTTGTAATTTGTTTCAGTTTTGTGGGTATGTGTTACATTTTAATCATAACTGTTAAAATGGTTGAATATCATTTCTACTTTTGAACTTTTTCATGGAACGAATGTGCACTGACAAAGAAATAACCCTACACTCAGTGCCGCATTTGCCAGCTAGCATGCTACCAAGTACCAGTTAGCAAATTAGCCAGTAAGCAAATGCTACGGGACCCGCGCCCGGGGGGCCTCGCGCCTGTGCGCAAAGTAAAAAAAAACTATCAAGTAAGATGTTTTTTATACCCCCTTCAGAAAATGAATAAAGTTAGAAATGGGAATAATAACTATATAGTGGAATGAAATTCTAGAACACCTGCAAGCGACTAACGCTTCGTTGCAGTCGTCTGATCAAGATCTTAACACGAGATAGGAACGCTCTTTACAAATCATTACAAGGCTACTTCCAAGCAATACGATCCAAATTTTCAGATATAGAGGCAAAAGCCAAAGCCCTAATTGGCTGTGAAGAATATCAGCAATCAACTTGAAGAAAATCCAAGCGAAACACAAAGTTCGACCATTTCAGCAGCAGCTCTACTCACAGACCTCATAAAAGAAGGCTACTACACTTGAAGAAGTTGTAGAACATCAAACATCTGGACAATGTTTTGAAATTCATGTTTTTATTGTTGTAACTAAAAGTTTACCATCAAGTGACTAGTGTATTTGGAATACTTCGGCAGAAAAGATCTTAAAAAGATCAATTATTTCCTAGACGATGTGGAGGCAATGAACTGGTGCAGTTTGCGAAGCTGCTGAAAACAGATGTGGCTGCTGATATTGACAGCAGAAAGAAAAAGCACGAGGCTCAGTTAAAGTTTATAAACATAAAATTCATTGGAATCGTATTTCCCAAATGTTGGAATAGTGTTTCGCATTCACTTGATTTTGATAATCACCAACTACAGCGGAGAATGTTCTTTTTCAACGTTAAAGCGTTTTAAAAATGTGTTAAGGAGCACAATGGGACAAGAACATCAAACGACCTGATGAATGAACATAGAAAGTGATTAACTTAGAAATATTGATTTGACGAGTGTTATCTCCAAATTTGCTCGGATTAAATCACGGAAAGTCTTTTTGTAAATGTGCTGTTCTATTTTATATTCTATACTTTAATACTTAGTGCAAATCAAGGGCCTCTTGTTCACATTTGCTACGGACCCCACGGTGGCTTTATCCAGCACTTCCTAGACTACACCATACCTCTTTCAATAACAAAACTCTAGCTCTAGTTTTGAATTTAGCGCCATTTTGAAAGAAAAATCTCTAAACAAAATTAAAGTCCCTAGTGTTTTGTATTTTATGGAAAATCTCAATATTTCCGTCGTTATGAACAATTTCAATCATATTACGGGGTTCCTGAGGGTGCCAGGAACCCTGTCATGAAGAAAAATGCCGAAAAACGTGCCAGTAGTTTTAAAGCCAAAAGTTGTGTGGTGGCATCACTGAATCCTTATCCGAAGTCCTCTATTGGTGAGAGATAACATATTTTATGCGAATTGAAATGTGATTACTATTAAATACTGGGATATCAGTGTCACAAATTCGTTTTGAAAACTATTTAATCTCTGTTGATGGGTAACAAATTGAAGACTCAAAACAGGTGATGTGGAAGGTTGCTCGCCCCTATACCTTTTTGGTTTTGAAGATGGTGCAATTAAAACTGGAGGATCTGCATAAGACATAAAACTGTTTTTTGACGAATAACTCAAGTTCATAAAACTTCCGGTTTCAACTGAAGTGACAAACTTTCGATTTTTAAATAAGACATCCAGTATATTTTCACCTCTTTTGTCTCCTTATGACATTCTGAATACAAACTTGTATCATTGCCACTTTTCATAACCATTTTTTTTCTAGAGTACTATGGATACTTTCAAATCACTAAATGCAGCCCTAAAATTTTGGGAAAAAATACAGCTTTACTGTTTTTGGTCAAAATATATGTTCTGTAAATGTGAAAAAAATCGACAAAGTCGAAGTAGGTACCCTTCTCTCCAAACATTTCCACGAAGTGAAAAATATGAGGCAAAAATCTGAAAAAAAAACAACTATTTCCCTGGCTTATGCCACGACGGATATTGAACTACATCTGACAGATATTTGTGCAACGTTCTTCCAAGAAGAATTCAATGAAAGAGTTGTATTTCGTGTATGTAAATTTATTATAATCGCAAAGCACTTTCGGCTATTAAGCCATCATCAGTGCTATACCTGCAAGTAAGTAATAATTGAAACAATGTAAGAGTGAAGAAATTTTGAATTACTTACTCGTCAAGTACTTATACAGGAGCACTATTAAAAAAGTCAACATGACCAAAGTTAACATTTGTTTGGTACGGACAAACATTCAACATTTTAAAAGTTAAGTACTTAATGTGTATCCCTTAGGGGTTTTTTATTTTAAAGTTTTTGGATCTGCATTTTTATACAAAATGCAAATGCCTTTTTGTGCTGTACTGTCAGCCACGAGGTACAAACGGAAGGAATATGTTTTTTTTAATTTTGACAAGATTGAAGGTTGACAGATGAAGTGTGGTGACATTGACATAAGGTCCATGTCCAATGAGAGTTAAAAGTGAGTTTATAACATATGACAATGTTTTGTGACTACAGAATGTAAAGTTTACCTAGTGAGCAAAGAACAATAAATTTAGAGAATTTTGTTGACTATTTTAATCTCCTGTGTAGAGGAATATATGATCTGTTCAGTTGTACTTGTGTGTTTAAGCATAAGTTGTTGCACTGTATTTCCTTGTCTATTTGTAAATCTTCGAGAAAATCTAGTCTGTTGAAATTTTTTGAATCGACTTGTTTCAAAATTTGTGAGTTTCGATTTGGACTGAAATTATGTTTATTAAAATTGATATGGTGTCCGAAAGCTGAGTTTCCAGGAGTTTCCAAGAAGACTCAATTGCAAGTGCTTATTGTAGACAAACAAAAGATTATCCTTAGTTTGGCTGGGAATGACCACCTGCAGACATTTTTCGAAGTTCTTGCCTCTCATCAGTGCAAGGGTAGGCCCGACAACTTTGACTTGTCTTGTTCGATATTGTTGGTTATTGGTATTGCACAAATTTAAATCCATCGAAAAACCTTTTACAAATGCAACTGATAAAACAGAATCATCAAGGAATTAATAATATAATAATAATAATGATGTTTATTCGTGATAAAATCGATACAAACATTAAGAATTAAAAAATTAATTATGAATAAACGTAAAAATATCCACAGAAGTACTATACGTACTTGTTTGAGGCAAATACAATGTAAATAAATATAAATGTAGTAATACTAAAGTGTCTGGTGTGATAAAATAGATATTTACGAAAATACAATTATACATGTTTAAATATTTTTTCAATAAAATTAAAATAAGATTTAAATTAATAAATAAATATTGTGTCTGGTGAGGTAAAATAGGCAATACGGGAACACATATTGAAAATTTGTTTTTTTACAATAAAATACAAATAAATGAATTTAATAAAATTTAGTATCAAACGCTCAGTGAATTATTTTTTTTTCAATTTTCTATCAATTTATGAATATCAGTTTTATCATTTTTCTTTATAAATGTTATGAGTCGCTTTTTAAAGCGTTTCAGAGAAGTTTCATCTATAATTTCCTTTGGTAAGTAATTCAGTAATTTTGGTGCTAGGTAACAAGTAGCTTTTCTGTCCGATGGACTTAGACGCCGGTGGTATGTAATATTGATGTTTTGTTCTTGTTGCATATGGATGGTTCGGAGTGTTATGTTCATGTCTGTTTTTATATATTTGACATCCTATTTGAATGCAATATAATTGTCTGATATCTAATATTTGTGTTTCTGCATAAAGCAAATTACTTGAATATCTTGCAGGCTTGTTGAGTAGTAATTTAAGAAATCGCCTGTGAGAAACTTCGAAAGCATACACGTGCGTTCTAGATAATCCTCCCCAACCAATAATTCCATAATTCAGGTGTGATTCAACTAAACTATGGTATAGAATTTTTTTTGTATTAACTTACTAACGTAAGGATAGTTTGTAGAAAATAGCTAATGCTTTTTCATCGGTCATTATGTAGATACAAGTTTTTTTAAACAATGATGAAGAAATACGAACATATTAAGACACTGTAATAACAGCATGTTATCTCGGTAGAGACAAATGCAGTAAAAGATTAAAAAAGTAAACTATAGTTAAGGATTCACTTAGATTAAAAATATTCGAAACATTTTAAATTATAACTGAAAATGTGTCAACCATTTCACGTATTTCGTTACAGAGCACAAAACAAAAGAGAGAGAAACAGGAAAGTGTTACTTGTCAGCTATCAAATAACTTGTCAATGAGATTTGTGCCACCACGAAACTTGTTTATGATTGTTGCAGACTGCCATCTATGTGGGATTATATGAATTGGAGAAAAGAGTAATATTTGAATCTTATTGACAAGTTATTTGACAGCTGACAAGTAACACTTTCCTGTTTCTCTCTCTTTTGTTTTGTGCTCTGTAACGAAATACGTGAAATGGTTGACACATTTTCAGTTATAATTTAAAATGTTTCGAATATTTTTAATCTAAGTGAATCCTTAACAATAGTTTACTTGTTTAATCTTTTACTGCCGAGATAACTTGATGTTATTACAGTGTTTTAATATGTTCGTATTTCGTCATCATTGTTTAAAAAAACTTGTGTCTACATAATGACCGATGAAAAAGCATTAGCTATTTTCTACAAACTATTCTCACGTTAGTAAATTGTTTTTCTCATTTATTAGTGTTATATGTACATCATTTATAATTTATAATATCTGAGTTTAACTGGCTTTTTTCAACTAGTCCAGTCAAGAGACTACCCTTCTCGATATATATATATATATATATATATATATATATATATATATATATATATATATAAGTGAAAATAGAGTATATTTCGTTTTAATTCCGAGAGTTCTAACCTTTGACAGCTGTTTCGTGCTAACGCACTCATCAGAAAGGATTTATGGAGCTCTCGAAATCAAAACGAATCCACTCAAGAATTAATACCGTGAGGCAAGACAGAATATAACAGGAAGTTATTCATGACATCTACAGTCACTAGTTGAAACTTAATTTGACACGAACCAAGGAATCCAAAAGTAGAGGTTTGTCCACAAATTGACAGGCAGCCAACAATTCGTTGTTCTCCAACCCAAGGTTCAATCAAGTTTCTAATACGTTATGAGGAACGCAAGCAGAATCTAAGTGAAAATAGAGTATATTTCGTTTTAATTCCGAGAGTTCTAACCTTTGACAGCTGTTTCGTGCTAACGCACTCATCAGAAAGGATTTATGGAGCTCTCGAAATCAAAACGAATCCACTCAAGAATTAATACCGTGAGGCAAGACAGAATATAACAGGAAGTTATTCAATGACATCTACAGTCACTAGTTGAAACTTAATTTGTCAAAATTACAATACCACTAAAAGACTTTTCATGGAAATGGCTTTCATCTCTCAATCAGATTCTTGCTTAAATAAAAAAACTGACGTTAATCACTTAAGTGAAATTTATTCATATTTACTCATCATCGACAATAATATTACACATAACTTAAATAATTCTCCCTTAGGGAACACTTCATCTCTTTTGAGTTGAGACAATTGGTTAATTTCACCCACTAGCAGCGGCCAATTCGTGGTTTCGTGTCACACTTCAAAAGTGTCTGACATCTAATGTCAATAATGTCAACTGTCTGTTGTCGAATAATCCTAACCAAATTTCTTATGTTACATTTGAATCTCTCCACGTGTGGAGATAATTCAAATAAATGTTTAAACAAATTTTATAACAATGACTTAATATTAATATTTTTATTGTTTGACGTATTTTAATGTGTTTTGTTCATCTTTGTCACATGTGACTTACATGACATGTTGTTTATAATTTTTAATATTACATCCATAGCAATCATTCTCATCAACACAGTAAGTGGTTCTTCTTCAAAGTTTTCTTTCCATTAATCGTACAATTTTGCTTGTTACTTGTAGCTTCCCTGAAGATGACAGTATTCACTGTTGAAATATCGGAAATATAGTGTTAAAAGAGTACACGTTTTGCTTGCTGCTATACCCAAAAAATTTCCTGCTTTGTATCCTGACTAGTCAGCAAAGACTACCCTTCTACTATATATATATATATATATATATATATATATATATATATATATATATATATATATATATATATATATATATATATATATATATAGATAGATATATATATATATATATACCTAGATATTTTATTTTTTTGGCAGGTTTAATTACAAAATCTGTTTGAATGTTGAGATTGTATTCTGGCAAGGATGTAGTATGACTGCTAAATGGTAAGTATACCGTTTTATCGAAATTAATAGAAAGTAATCTACTGCCAAACCAGTCTCTGATGTTCCGTAGACCTTTTTCAATGTTCAGTTTTAGATTGTACCAGTCATCGTTTTTATAAAATATGACAGTGTCGTCCGCGAAACTGATGATCTTTCCAATTGTATCTTGGACGAATAGGTCATTCAAATAAATCACGAATAACAACGGTCCCAGTACTGTCCCTTGAGGTATACCACATGTTACTTTCATTTCTGTACTTACCTGGCTTTCAATTCTTACTCTTTGGTTCCTGTTTGTAAGGTAACTTTTTAATAACTTGTGTGCTATGCCTCTCACATCCATATCTTCCAGGGTATCTAGAAATATGGACTGATCGACCGTATCGAATGCCTTTTTCAGATCTATGAAAACACCTATAGAGGGAGTACTCGAGTCTAGAGATTCATAGATGATTTTTGTTAGGGAATGAATTGCATCAGTAGTAGATTTATTATCTCTGAAACCATACTGGGATGTTTATAAAAGATTATATTTTTTAATTCGACTTCTCATTTTACTACGCTTCTGCAAAAGTAAATTAGGTATTTATTGTGCAATTATTTGAAAACATGATGTGCGGTATCAAATTAATCGTAATCGAATGCTATTTTCTTTCTAACCCATCAAGCCACCATTCGAAAAGAATTAGTAATAGATGTTTTAAAATGAAATTTTGCATACCAAATACATTTTGATCAAAAACAGTGAAGTTGTATTATTCTAAAAATTTTAGGACTGAAATTAGTGGTTTGAAGATATCATCCATCATAGCACTCTGGAATAAAAAATTGGTTCAAAAATGAAAATAAAATTCGGTAACAAAAAGTAACAAGTAACACATGGTTGTATTCATTATATCATATGGAGACAAATGAAGTGAAAATATGCCATTTGAAAATCGAAAGTTTGTGTCCCATAGGAAGAAAAAATGTAGTTCGAGAATATTTTTTCAAGACTCTATACTTAAATGCAAACCATAATTTTTTTCTGCGTACTTTACCTCGGCTCTCACGATGTTTTCTGAACATTACAGGATTTTCGTTCTGGTAGGAACCAAATTATAAAAAAAATATATTTTTTCTTCCTATATTTGAATCACTCTAGAGAAACTGAATCAAATAATTGTAAAGACACAATCAGCTAATATATATCCTTGGATATTGCAGGATTCTCATTTTCGTGAAAACTCGAATATAAAATTAATCAACAAATAATTTTATAGATTTACTCACTAGATAATGTTATTTATTACTAACTTCAACTGTTATGAACTTCCATTTATTTTGGAAAATCACGATAATAATAGGAGATAATACTCTAATTGAAAGAACCGATCATTCGTATGTAAATGTTATTTTTATGAATAAATCAACAATAAAATGAATGTATGGTGCCATCCGACAAGATAATTTTTATAGATGACATCGTATCTCAGAGTGACTACGCATGTTGTAACTGATTATGTTAATTTACGAGTGAAAAATCAGGAATCTTAGGATTCATTCATCGATTTGATTCATTCTTTCGAAACAAATGTAAAATAATGTTAAACTCACATCAAACATGCTATTACGAAATGTTTAGTACCTATTTTAGACACACCCAAGTATCTACGTTTTACCATATGACTGATAGATTTGAAAAAAACGCAATCAATTCGTTCTAAGAGGAATAGAAATATTTTTAAAATGATGATTTATATGGAGTCAAAATTATAGTCCGTAAAAACAGCTCAGATTCATCGACTCCATAGACGTACCGTAATTTCTCGGACCGGCTAGTAGTAGTACATTTTGTGAAAGCCACCCCTTTTTATAACTGCTGGTACTGATAGAAGGGTGTAATATTTGGTAACAAGCAAGAATTGTAGTAGTAGGTCTCGGTATCGCTGCTATACAGGGTGATTCATAATAAATGCGTTCAAAAATATGAAAAAAAGTTTCTATTAACTTACCCTCTAAAATTCAACATTTTCGATATACAGGGTGTTGAAATTTAAAAAAAATTATAGTTTTTTGCGAATATCTCTGGAACCGTTTATCGCACAAAAAACTGATTTTGAATGCATTTTCTACTCATAATAAGCTATGTTTTGTGCAGATTTTTTTATTTTTTAAAATTCATAATTGGTGAAGATTTTGAAGGGGTAGTGGGTGTTTTTTTCTCCAACTTCTACGCCACTGGAAAAAGTATGATTTTGAGCCGCCTACTTGAACCGCCAATGTTTTCTACACAAAAAAGGTACTCCTGGTCATAAGCTCTGAAGTTGACAGTTTTCAAGAAAAATCAACTTTCAAATGTTGAAAAATATGGTAAATTTTTTAAAATAATTTTTTCCTAATTATACAAAATTTATTTACACGTTAAAACAAGTAACAAAACCAAACGTTGACTTCTTAATTGCAAAGAAAACAATAACAATCATACTCATTTGAATTGTTGGAAATGTCCGCCGTTAGCTTCAATGCACGCAGCAATTTTTCGAGGGGAAAACATTATTTAAACAACATAAAAGTTGATTTTTCTTGAAAACGGTCAACTTTGGAGAATATGACCAGTAATATCTTTTTTGTGTAGTAAATATTGGCGGTTTATATAGGATGCTCAAAACTGTACTTTTTCCAGTGGCGTAGAAGTTGGAGAAAAAAACACCCACACTACCATTTCAAAATTTTAACCAATTATGAATTTGAAAAAATAAAAAATCCTCACAAAACATAGCTCATTATGAGTAGAACATGCCTACGATATCTGTTTTCTGTGCGATGAACGGTTCCAGAGATATTCGCAAAAAACGATTATTTTTTTTAAATTTTAACACCCTGTATCTCGAAAATGGTGCATTTTAAAGGGTAAGTTGATAGAAACTTTTTTTCATATTTTTAGACGAGCTATCACATCCTGAAGTCTTGCGCATTTATTATGAAACACCCTGTATAGTGTTTTCTGGAAATTATCAAGTATTATGGATGCTGAACAAGGACCATCAAATCGGCCAAAATTGGGAGTATTGATTGCGCGTAGGGGTGCAATCGGTTGACGGAAATAATAAAAGAAAATTATCGAAATCAACCATCTATAAATGAGAAAAAAGAAAAGTGGAGCTCTCCATTCACCATAAACATCTCCGCGTCGACCACAGATCACGATAAAGCAGAGGTTAAGGAGTAAAGTCCATGCGTTTTACCTAAAAAGTGAAATTCCCACACTATCACGAAGATATGTATGGTGACATTTTTGAAGAATAGTTCGGAACAAATGATCAATTTTACTTCAATTGGTTATGACTTCATACAAATAATTATTTGTAATAATTTAAGTCATTCTTCTTTGATACCATTATTTATTGTTTATTTTTACATTACTAATGACAGGTGTTTTTCACAGTTTTAACTTCCAAAATACTATAATCGTGACAATATATCTCCTTGCATAACAACCAATCAGTCTATTTCAAATTTTGAAATTCAGCCAATAGAATCGGAATTACAGTGAAAATATAGCTTGGCGCTGTATTTTCACGGTGATAAACCTGCTTAGTTTTTGTTTTACTAGCTGTCAAGTGAAAATAATGATTTAAATTATAAACGTCAAATCTTTGCGTTTTGACTAGTTATATTTCTTAATCAATATGAGCGATCGTTGGGGACAAATGGCTATTGGTATCATAGATGAAGCAGTGGAAAAGAGTATTCCGTTGAATACGACCAGAAGTAAAGAATCAATTGGCCGTGGTGGTCGGCTGGTAAAAGCGTACGCCTCGCAAGCGTGGGGTCGTGGGTTCGATCCACCGATTCACCGGTCTCGTACATGGCATCACACGTTAAAAGGTAAGGGCTGCATCTTCCCTAGCTCACACAAGTCTCTCGAAGACTTCCGAGGGTTGCGCGTAAGGGTGCAATCGGTTGATGGAAATAACAATTTTAACAATTTTTTTTTAACAATTACCAGGCAATTCAACAATTTTCAAATCGATATATTGTCGTCCTAAATATAATTCGTGGTATGATTAATAACCTATAATTTTTTGGAATATCAATTCATTGGCAATCCCAATGCAACTCCTGCGGACTCGTTGTATTTTCAGCTTTGGGATTGCAATTCATTAATATTCCAAAATATTATCGGCAATAATCATACCACTAATTATATTACCCCTGAAAATACTCCTCTCACTATTTTTAATTTCAAATGTATCACCAACTAATTGTCAAGAAATAACATTTTATAGCAATGTTTGACGTAAACCTAAATTAAATTAAATATTTACCATTATATTTTCAAACAGAAGTTATAACCCAAGATCCACCACTGAAAGGTTGCTAAGTGATAAAATACTCCCTAATTCGGCATTAAAAAATACTTATAAAATATATCAGTTCCATAAAGCAATGATTTTCCTACTCGGGAGAGAGCATAAAGGGAATTCAGAGGGGTGGGAAGGGGTGAACAGTTGGCCAAAAAGTCTTCCTTTTGGAAAATAGGTTTCTTGAACTCTGAAGATGCTCCATGCAAAATTTGGAAGCTTAACATTGAACTCAAGGTAGTTTTAGATTTTTCATCTCACACGCTCTAGTGAGTTATTGAATTATTTTATTTAGTCAATCCTGAGGCAGGGCCCTACTAAAAAAGTCTTCCACTCGGATTGTCCCTAACTAAGACCATAACAAAGTGAAGGAACACAAAACTAAGCATTTATGAGACGTCGAATTTTTGCGATGATCGATTTTGGATCCCAAAATTTTCAAAAATGGGTTTCGAGTAGTACGCCTCAACCAAATCGTCTTCCGCATTGTCAGATGATTACTAGACACTTTATAAACAAAATCATCATAACGGAAGACGTGTATAAATCCTCGAAAATATCGATAAACATTTTTCCTTCGTACTAGTGTAGGCCCTGTTGTGGTTTTCGAGGGATAGACTTTCATCTCACCAAACGGAAGACGTATATCTTCTCATGCTGTTTTAGACCCGCGTCTCTCTAACTATATGAGCAAGTTGACTCCATCACTGGATTTGATCATACTCACCAGAATGACGTACGACTACAATCAAGCAGGTGGTAACATCGTCCGCTCCAAGAATACTGACGTTTTCTAAAAATAAATCTCTGTGACTAAACCAATAACATCAAATTAAACGACGACTCACTGTCATGGGGCACTGTGGCGGCCAATTCTCTTTGTTGGACGTAAAGCAGACCGACGGGCCCGATGATTTTGTTGGGGACGGCTAGCAGCTGGGCCGCCGTTTCTCTGTACACGGGGTGGGTGTGGTACAGGGAGGTGGTGTCGTGTGGGCAGTCCTCTTGCAGAACTCCGTTTAGTACCAGAACCATGGTGAACCTGCGAAGAAGATGGTTATTAGAAGGTACTCGGAGGTATTAGGGACTTGTCAGAGGGTTTCGTACGTAGTGACATATTGGCGGTGAAAATGCTGATATATGCGCTTAGAATATAGAAAAGTATTGCACTTATTGGATAGATAGATTCATATCCTTTAGTAGTTCCTTTAAAAAAATACCATTCCAGGTGTAGAACATATCAATATTATATATTACTCGAAACAATAAAATAAAATGTTACAAAACAACATGGTTGTCAATGTGAGGAATAAAATATTATTTAAATAAAATTAAGTGTGGAACATTTTATTACTATAAATTACATGTAAAGGTTCGTAATCTACAAGAATTGATGAAATGACAGCCCTCAGTAAGGATGCAAGAATCGAATCTTCACCTTAGTAACGAACCCTTTCCAAAACATATTGAGCTGCACTCAGCTTTCGCAAGTCTTCCTCATTTTACACTAGAGTGCTGTAAACTATCGAAATTACTGCAGTCACTTTCCAACACCCAATATAACCGACTGTGAACCTTCAAATGAATAATTTATCATTACAAATTGTGTTTTCTTCAAAGAATAAAATAATCATTCGTTTCGTTGTAACACAAATAAGGTGAAAATAATGAACTCCATAAATTTTCCGTGGAGTTTCTCGAGTTGCTGGAATATATCAAAAATCAAACAAGAAATTAAATCAGTTGTATGTGTCCATAAAGAATTTCTCTGAGCTCGTGTCGGTGAGTCCAATATTTCACATTTGTTGTTGTTTTCAGGTCAACGCAATTATTATTGTCGCATGTCCCAGCGCCAATCCTAATTAATCTTGGTTCTTCTACAAATAACTGTGCCATGATTCTACTGAATATCACAGATTCCTAACTGTGTGTGCCTGTTGAAAGCAAAACAAAATAACTTTGAAAGCACGACTATTCATTAATATCATTCAATACTGATAAATGACCCAGGCGAATTTTTCGGATAGTAAATTTTGTGTTCACAACAACTTTAAATGCGGTTTACTTCATATTTTATATTATTGAAGCAAGTAGTCACAGTACTCCAGTGAAATAAGTCAAAGTGATATGCAAAAGTAGGTTATTTGCCTATGTGAAGGGAATTCGAGTTGATTCCGTAGAATTCATGGAATGATTCTTGATGTGAAGTGAGAATTACCTCAATCATATTGTTGTTAAGAATGTTCGAGGGCTTCAAGTTTGAGAATTTGATATCAAAATTACCGCCTCTTTATTTTTTTTTCACTGAAAATTGTACACCTCGCTTCTTTAGCCAATCAAAAAATTAGTTTCCGTTTAGTTGCCATGACAACCCAAAAAATTTCCGGAAATTTTTATCCTCCAGGGTACCTGGGCGAAATTAATAATTGGAAATATTTGACATGTGATAGTTTTTGCTTTTATGTACGAATGGAATTTTATTTTTCATTTGAAAGTTGATAATATTTCATAATTATGTATTTACCAGATATTTCAAATGAGGACTCCTTGTATTTCAACAATGAATATGTCCATCGATAAAAAAATCATACCAATCAAATGTTTACCTATACTTGACCACATGAATTTAATACTTGAAACAATTTTATTCAACTTATCTTTTCGTGAAAACTTGTTAGAAATTTCCAGACGCTTTCTTTGTACTACGCTGTTTGATTTCTCATTTTTATTCAAGTATTTCAGTGACTTTTTTATCTTCGCAAAGTTCTTCGCAATATAATAATAATAATAATAATAATAATAATAATAATAATAATAATAATAATAATAATAATAATAATAATAATAATAATAATAATATAGATATTAGATGCAGGGCCTGCCGTCAGGCGCCTGAGACCATTATGCATTTGCTGTCAGCATGTCCAGCATATGCGGTCTCAGCCTATATCCACAGACATAACGCGGCTCTACGAGTGTTATATTACCACCTACGACACTCGTACGGTATAGACGAGACACCAGTGTTGCCTTACGCTCCGGGGGATATTGAGTCCGTGGTGGAGAATGAGAAGTGCCGAATCTACTGGAACTACTCATTTCCCACCCTCAGGCAAATACAGGCCAATAAGCCTGATGTAGTACTCCTCGACCATGGAAGTAAGACGATATTCGTCATTGAGTTTTCGGCTCCTGGCGAAACGAATATCGTCCGAAAGGAGGAGGAGAAACGGACGAAATATCGAGATTTACTCTTCGAACTCCGCAGGCTCTATCCAGACCATTCTGTAAAAATGGTTGTTCTGATAATAGGGTCCCTTGGCGGTGTGATGGATTCATTACTCTCGAACTTAAAAATCATACCGGCATGTAGAAAGATGTCAGAAATCATAGCCGGAAGAATGCAGAAGGCTGTCATCCTCGGTTCATTACGTCTGCTCAGGGCACACGATTCCCGGACCCAATAGCTGCTTACCCCATAGTTTGGGGAGTGGTTATTGGGGTAATGATGTTGCCAGCGCGCCCTCCGAATGTATCGGAGCATCGGAGACAGGGTCCGACTGGAGGATTTTAATTCAAATCAGAAATAATAATAATAATAATAATAATAATAATAATAATAATAATAATAATAATAATAATAATAATAATAATAATAATAATAATAATAATAATAATAATAATAATAATAATAATAATAATAATAATAATAATAATAATAATAATAATAATAATAATAATAATAATAATAATAATAATAATAATAATAATAATAATAATAATAATAATAATAATAATAATAATGTTCTTTTTCCATTATTTCTTATCTAATTAAAAAGTATTCTCCGCAATATTATTCTTCTGAAACATTGAAAACAACTTTACAACAATACCAACTAGGCTAACCCAGGAGGTAGCACATCATATTGGCTAAATCTGAATTGGGCCAATATAGATATATCATAAATGAAAAAATTATATTGGTTCAATACGGGTGAATATTCAAAAAACAATATTATATTAATAATATTGATGGAATATTGGTTGGACCTGCTCTGAATGTAGATTGTCACATGTAATATTGGGTCAGTATTGGTTGAATAATTTTTACCAATATCGATGATACAATATTGTCTACATACTGTTTTCAACATCTGGAATAAATATTATTGAATTAGTTGCAGGAAATTTATCTCATAGATGCACTCGAGTATAAATTAAAAAAAAAAAATAAGTATAGGAACGCTAAAGCTATGATGTTTTTGTTTGTGACCGTATTCATTGCTGTAAAATTTGATTATAGTGGTAATAGTAATAGAAATTTATTGTACAGAGGATACATCATTCATGAAAATACATGAAGAAATTCTACCCAGTAAGAATTTAAAGAAAATCTTGTTCGGGTTGAAACTGATTAATCACAATAATTTTGCAATTGGATATGTCTAAAATATCAACATATAGAACAGTTGGGACTGAAATGATAGGGGTGTTGTATACGGTAACAGGAATTTTGGAAAAATTATTAGACAAATTGATTCGAAATATAGACATGAAAATACAAAAACTATTTATACAAAACCCTTTAAAATTATAAGAGAGAAGTGAAAATGATACAGAGGGTACAAGTGGCCATTCATGATAAGATGATAGAAATGTTGGAGAAGATATTAATATAAACAAAAAAAAGTTATGATGTGGAACATGAAAATAGGATATATTATAACAATCATTAGGGCAGGATAGTTTCACGGGACAGTATGAGGATGTATCTTTTCACCTCTTTCTTAAATCGACCAACATTTATGATTTCGCGCATATCTGACGGTATAAGTGTGTACAGTTTAGGACCTAGGAAAGAGAAGTTTCTAGGTCCAATTGAATTATTGATCATGGGTGGTAGGAAGTTCAATTCTGTTCGGAGTTACTGTTAATTAGAAATAATTGTCTGGGGTCGAAGTATCCAGTTTCCCTGTAGAGATTGTTCGAGGAGTAGGTTCTGTCTTTACTCAATAATAGTTTTTTTTTCAATTATCATGAGACTGTTATTTAAATACACATCAAATTAAATTGGACCTAGGACTATGCCTTGAGTTATGCCATACACTACTTTCTGTTCTATGCTCAGCTTATCCTCCACTTTCACATATCGTCTATTGATTTTCCTGGCTGATATGCATATCAAATATCAAATAAGCTATAAATGTTTACCGAATTTTATCTCGAAGGCCTGGTCTACCCTACATTGTTTATATAACAATTTCCACACTCACTCTTCTTGAATGATTGAGGATGTGCAGATTTCACCTACCCACAATAAAATTCATGAAAAGTTTCATTCACCATCAAGAAAGCCAGGGGTTTTCAAACATTTTCAATTAATTCTGATTATGACAACACTGTACGTCAGTCTGTTTCGAACGATAGGAAGTAATTCACGACGGCCCTCGAGCTGTTTGTTACTTTTGCTATACCATCGTCTAGGTATTTGATAATAGTGACTAGTTTGATTGTTTTATATTATAAATAATAATGCATAAATGAATGGTCAAGTGTTCGATGATTCTATAAAAACAATGCTGACAGTCTTGAGTAACTTTTCACCTCATTATTCGCACAAATAAGATTCGAGAATGTGAAATAAATTGATCTTCGTGATCGCAGATCAACGCAGATAGATGAATGAATTTATTCCACATAACGATGACAGCAAAAACATACATATTTGCAAGTCAAAGTCAGTTAGTTCATAAGAACATCTGAGATATCCGGAGAGAAAGGAAATTATACTGCTAACAAGTTGATGAAAAAAAATTACAAATTCAAATAACGATTACAAGAAAGGTAGTATAGCCATAATAATCTCTGTATAACTTTACATACAGTGCGACGCTAAATTATGGAACAAATTCATTATTTTTGAGTATAAAGATAAATCGGAAAAATCCTCGGACAGGTCGATTTTCTTTTCCGATGGGCCAATTTTTGAACCCCACCCAAAATATATAGGGTTATCCGCAATTGAGTAAAACTGACTTTAGTGATATTTTTAAATTGGACACCCAGTATATTTTTCCATATTTGGTTAGGGATCGTCATTACAAATCCAGTGATTCCAAGTTTGATGGGATTATGTCAAATGGCTGCGGAGATATGGCCAAAAAACTTCAGTATGACTGCGAGACTCCACACGATTCAGAAGGTTAAAAGTCTCTGTCGCACTCATTGGGTATATGGAGAAGTTTTTTGGCCATATCTCCGCAGCCGTTGACATAATCCCATCAAACTTGGTATCACTGGATTTGTAATGACGATCCCATTTAAAAATATCACCAAAGTCGCCTTTCCTCAAATGCGGATAACCTTATATATTTTGGGTGATGTTCAAAAATTGGCCCATCGGAAAAGAAAATCGACCTGTACGAGGATTTTTCGATATATCTTTATATTCAGAAATAATAAATTTGTTCCATAATTTAGCGTCGCACTGTATATCGGAGAAGAAAACTGTAGTTCACAATGAGCTTATGACATGAGGCATAAGATGTCCGGAGGACTTCTAATTGCTAATATCCTATACAATAGGAAAAGTAGGGTCGAAAATCCATCAGAGAACAACTACTTTCCTGGCTAATGCCACGACGAACATTGAATTACATCTGATGAAATTTCCGTGCAGAGTTCCTACAAGGTTATCTCTGAAATTGCTTGTTGCATGGGAATGTTCATCGAAACATTCGGACCACCTATATATCGATTTCGGGGTGTGTCCCCTCATCAGAATAGGGTAGGTCTAGCAGTCAATAACTATAGACTGCAACGAATTAATCGACAACCAAACCCATTTAAAGACCGAAACTGAGATCGCGCCCGCACAGTGGATAACTCCAAACTGCGAGCGCCATCCCAGCGCCGGCCACCCAACTAAGCAATACCCATGAATCACGTACGATCGTCAAGACCGTAATAAAACGGAGAAGAAAACTGTAGTTCCCAATGAGCTTATGACATGAGGCATAAGATGTCCGGAGGACTGCTCATTGCTAATATCCTATACAATAGGAATTACGGTCTTGACGATCGTGGTTCATGGGTATTGCTTAGTTGGGTGGCCGGCGCTGGGATGGCGATCGCAGTTTGGAGTTATCTACTGTGCGAGCGCGATCTCAGTTTCGGTCTTTAAATGGGTTTGGTTGTCGATTCATTCGTTGCAGTCATTAGTTGTTGACTGCTAGACCTACCCTATACTGATGAGGGGCAACACCCCGAAATCGATATATAGGTGGTCCGAATATTTCGATGAACATCCCTATGCAACAAGCAATTGCAGAGATAACCTTGTAGGAACTCTGCACGGAAATTTCATCAGATGTAATTCAATGTTCGTCGTGGCATTAGCCAGGAAAGTAGTTGTTTTCTGATGGATTTTCGACCCAACTTTTCCTATTGTATAGGATATTAGCAATGAGCTCCGGACATCTTATGCCTCATTTTATATATATTTTTTTGTTTTGTTCTATTTTTTACTCAATGTATTTAATCTCTCATACAGGGCATTTAATTTTAAAAATCGTTATTAGGCAACGCTTTCCCTAAGCCATTGGCAATTGGTATTAATATCAAGCATTAGTTGTAAGATTATAATAATTTACGAACATAAACTATGTACCTAGCTGGGAAATAAAATATATTAATACTTGGCCTGGAAACTTGGGGCTTAAGTAAGATTTATTTAAGTATAAAACAGATTGTCATCTGTTCAAAACTGTCCAAAGTTTAGTCAGATAATGATTATTGAAGCAGAAAAATGGGCAAATCTTAACTCAAAACTAATCTAATGTAAATGCATTTCATTTGTTGTACCATTGTTTTATTGGATCACATCTGCGGCATAGAAAAGCTATAGCATTTTGGAAAGTTCGCTATGGTTGTCGATTTCAGAATCTGCGCTATTTATGCAGTATCGGGATTCATGTCGACCTCTATTTCTAAAACATAAAATTTTAACAGTTTGTTTACGCCAACATTATCCAATAACGCCGTAGCAATGAAGAGATACCCGGACAATTATTCACGCACGCAACCTATTTTTAACAATTTTAAAAATTGAAATCAAGAGCGTGTGTGTTAGATATAGATGTCTTGTCATTATAGTTGTCAATAAAGCATCATTCTTTCTGCAAATCATTTTATCCAAATAAAACCAATAACACAGTTGTTGCAATTTTCATACTTGAATCTGCGTGTTTATATGCAAGCATAATACAAAATTCACTATTGGTCCCTCGATTTATATTTATTTGTCAATATTTTGATTTAGTACCTACGTAAAATTGTACTTACTTTTGATTATTCCTCCTACTTGTCTCTACTTGTTGAATACAAGTTTTTTTGAACGAGAGCAGGGTTTCAATTGGTAACGTTATTTTTATTTTTTTCCCAGATGGTATGGGCCTGAATGAAGAATAATACACAATAAGAAATTTTCGTTAAAGTACCTAATTCCGCTAGAGTACCGAAATATGTCGGAAACGCATTGTCACTCCATAAGTCATATCCAACCAACTATTCACCTAGAGGCTATGATGCTATAAATTTTCCGAACAATTGGCTGGTCTCACTGTTGGCCAATGAAGAAGATATAAATTATTACATTGTTACAGGTTACAGCAATAAAAGTAAATTACAATTAATTATTACCCATCATAAACGTTAATCAATGACAGAACGCCGTGTACCACCAGTTGCAATGAACATGGGTGGAGGGACTTTTATTGGGCACTTATCATGTGAATGACTAAAGTGGCGTCCAACATAATATAATTGCCGTAATACACAGTGTCTTGAAAGAACCTTTGGAAATATATCTTGACATATTATATTACCGTATTTAACGAACATGTTTTGAGTAAAATCCCAAATGAACTGAAATATTGAGTTCTGAATAAATTAGTGTGAAGTTAGCCACACTTTCCTGGCCACAGTTTCTGACGTGGAGTAAATCTTAGTTGGGATAGAGGAGTGAACGTCCGCGGTGTTGCCACATCAATTATTTTTACAGAAGTGTTCCGAATCAGTTTAATGTGTTATTTGAAGCTAGAGAAGAGGGTAGCATGATAATTCATGGAATTATTGAAATTTGTTTACAAGCAGAAGTTTTGAAAAATCCATAATTTTACATCTACTGGAAATATTCTAACTACAAAACCAATTAAACCGCAATTCGATCTCTGAAAGGATTTGAATCAAGGTCAAATCAACTTCATCGGCCGTAAAATGTCTGTAATGGAATAAAGTTTAATTCGCGCAGTGGTAAACTTCGTGATTGAGTTCAATTGTCACATACATACAAAAATAGTGGCATAGAGGGCTCAAAAAAATACAGAAATGGCTATCCAAATCACTTTGTTCGGCCGTCGGAATGACTGAACAAAAATAAAGTTTAAATTCTTGCACCAGTAAACTCCCTGAAGGAATCCGCGTGTCACGTGGAAAAAATAAAGTAGGATAGAGGACTCGAAATAATGCAAAAATAGCTCTCCAAATCAATTTGTTCGGCCGTCGGGTTGACTGAAAAAAAGTTTTAATTCTTGCATCAGTTAACTCCGTGAAGGAGGAATCGTGTCACATGGAAAAAAATACAGTGAGATAGAGGGCTCAAAATAATGCAAAAATGGCTTTTCAAATCAATTCGTTCGGCCGTCGGAATAACTGAAAAAAATAAAATTTTAATTCTTGCACCAGTAAACTCCGTGAAGGAGTCCACGTGTCACATGAAAAAAAAATACAGTGAGATAGAGGACTCGAAATGTTGCAAAAATGGCTCTTCAAATCAATTTGTTCGGCCGTCGGGATGACTGAAAAAAAAAACTTTAAATTTGCACCAGTAAACTCCTATAATAAAACGCTATTCCGTTGAAATAGAGTTTCATCACAGCTGATACTATCAATTGGTAGGCCGAGCGGTGCCTTTTTCAATATTTTATAGGAGCGTTTATATAGGAACACATCAGGAAAAGTATACATTTACTTACCTATCAAATCTCATCTCCGGCAACCTTCAGGAAGCTGCTACCAGCTTTGCACACACACACTAGTTTTAATTATTTAAGTTACTTTATTTATTATTATTTTCAACACTTTTCTGGATTTCAATCTATTCAATTACTTCTCAAATTGTTAATTAATATTATCTGGGCCGAAGGCCCAGGTGGAAGATTAAATTTAACTGAATAAAACAAAGAAATCGGCCAAAAACATTTATTATGCCGAAAGAAAAAAAATAGAACGCCGGAATAACTAAGAAGTTTTAAATTTATAAGTTATTAAATCAAACCCAATTAAAAACCAGTGAATTGAATAAAATTTTATGACATTTACGTTTTTAAACTACTCAAAAAGATATAATTCTTACTAAAGTATTGAACTGATATTTTGAAACAGATCATTCACCAGAAAAGGTCACGTTGCTAACAAACATCTAACACTCTCAAGATTTAAAACAGGACTGCCGTTTAGAAGCATAAAATATATGTCCATCAAGTTATAAGGGTTGTTCGAAAATTAAATAGTGAATTGAATTTCTTTTTCAGTTTCTTCTACAATCGGCTTATGCATTAAATATTTTATAACTCAGATATTCCGACGTTACGAGAAAAAAAAACATAATGCAAATTTGTCGCATTATGAAAAAAACTCTTTATATCTATACAATTGATCTTATTTCTAATAATTCTATGTCATGGATCTTTCTGTAACAATCGGTTATGGTTTGAATCAATTCTATTAACGGAAATATGACGTTGAATTCATAATGAAAACTGATTATTGGACATAAAATATTTGGTTCGAATTAATAAATACCCCTCGTAAAACTCTCGAAACTGTGTTGGAACGATTTTTATAGCAACCATATGGGCGAAGGTTTTGGTGCCCTTCTCGGTATCGTAAACTAAATGCTGAATTTAATGGCTTCCGGATGTAGATTCGATGGTTGTCCTCTTCGAGAACTTGTAATGAATTTCAAGATTACGTTTTGTTACAATTGCCCCCCCTAAAAAAATTACAATTTTTTTTTCCATAAATAAATTGTTACTTCAGATCCATTCAAATATCTAATTCTAACAAGTTACGATTTCGTCAAGTCTTAATGGTGCACCCTGTATAATACTGTACCGCGCACTGATGAAATTCCGCGACGCATAGATATTCCGCGAACTACCAACCCGCGCACTTACCCGCACTTTCCTGTTGGTATACCGTATATCGATTACGCGCGAATGTGGTTCCTGCGGTGATGGTCAACCCAAAGAAATGGTTTCATGGGACTGCTGCTGCACCAAATGCATTTTCAACGAATGCAATTCAGGAGATGATAGTTGCCCCTAGGTTATGAAAAGAACTACGCCTATGGTGGCAATGTCGCCTCGTTCACTGATGGCGAATGGCAAGCTGAGACCTAACTATATAACTCTGAAACAGACTTGTTACCTATATCAAATCATATCAAAACATTTTACAATCACCCAGCTTCTTGCTTTGAGGATGCAAGTGCTACACTTCTTTCCTGAAATTTTCTTGAATATTGGTTAGCGTTAGACTTACAAATTGACAAATATTTGGTTCAACGAATCGAATTACTGTTTGTTTATTTCTTTTTCAACTTTTTGAATTCAACATTCATTAATTTTTCGCATATTTCCACAGCATATAGATACATAAGTGATATATTTCTATTCATTTTACTTCAACACGCACCTCTGACAGTATTAAAAGTTACCAGTCTATCTTTTTCTATGTGATATACTTGAAATGACTAAAGTAATTACTGAAAACTAAGTCATATGTGATCTCCAAGTGATTAATGGCCAATTAATTCTTGAAGCTCGACAATATAACCCGATTGACGTATTCAACTATCATCTCACACATTTGTTAGTTCTGTCACCTATTTTCATTCAACATTTTCTCATATTTTTAGGCATAATTCATTTCTCTCAAGTTATCCTTTCCTTCAATATACTCATACCGAATTCATTCACCAAATAGTTGAATACGTGTTCTTCCACGACACTAGAAATGCTCATATACTTATGTCATTATGAAAAAAAAATGTAATCTTAAAAAAAAATTTTTTATTATACTCAGAAAAAAAAATCGCTCAGTATAGCACAAATCGTGGAAGATGTTATAGTTCCCAATTGATATTAGTAAAACGCTAGTGGCATGCTCTGACAGTGTATAAAAAGCAATGTCGACATCACTACCATACCAGGTCCCTACGAGTCTACTCAATTTCTTCAACTCTTTCTCTGTAGGTTCTTGCGAGCTTTTTCACCATTTTCTTTCACTTTAACGTAGTATGACTTGGGGATACACAATATGCTTCCGCGGGGTGTTTCACCAGATGGACTCCATTCGTCCATGGGCTCATTTATTCACCTATTCGGACAACCTAGAATTCAATGTCTCCATTCGACAAGTTCCGAATACGTTCCCAAGGCGTGACATTTCCATTCAACATCACGTAGTTAATCACGCCTCCATTCGGCTAACACGACCCTCCTACATCTGTCACACTCACGTTCGTTATATCAACTCATCAAGATAGATAACTTTTTACAAATTTCCATACTCGCTTTACCCGAGTTTCATATTCTATATTTTTATCTCTATTTCTCTAGATCTTAAAGGCTCGCTACATTTTTCACTATTTCTTACACGTGCGTCTCTGGGAATTCCTTCACCATTCATGTGACGTCTATTTTACTATTTTCATTGTCAGGTTTCTCTTTTTCTTTCTCATTTTCCGCGTGTGTCACTTTTTTCATATTACTTTCATTTTTCTCTATTTACAATTTGATATTTTCGTTACCCCTGTATTTCACATAATTCCATTTTCTCGATATCTCTTCATTTTCTTATTTTCACGGGGTTGGTATATCACTCTATTGTATCTGTTTCTTTTAACACCTCAATGTATATAAAATCACTCGCTACCATTTGTCAATCTGTTTTATTTTATCAACAATTATTCTCATATTCGACTTTCTAGCTCTTCAATCAATTAATCTGTCTAACCAATACACATTTTAAAAACAATATTAGATTATTATCGCAAAATAAGTATACATATTAAGAAACCCTATTATTCAAGAGACATTTTATGGGTCTGAATTTTACAGCGAGAAAAATTTCGCAAAACGGTTCTCGTGCACGAAGATACCTTGTTCAAGAAGTTACTAGATACTGTTTTGTAATAAAATAAAAATTCACACCAAATTCTATAAAAAGATTCTGTAAACGGAAGTGGTCCGCCCTTGACTTAATACTCAGTAGAATTTTACTACCCGTTTAAACAGGTTGACTCATTTACTGCAAAAATTTATTCACTGAAATTTTTTCTAATGAAGTATGAACGACTCAAATGTGTTCAATTTTCTTTCTGTTAAAACTAGCAGCATATTTTATTTTCAATATTAAATTCTGAATTTAAATAAAGTTATTGAGGCCCGTTCATGTCATTAACCCCTTTTCATTGTCCATATGTCCTTTTCTATCTTTCCAATTATTATACTCACGCCATAAAATATCCCTTTTAAAATAATAAACGAATAACTCAAAAATAATATTTATCAACTCGATCACCTATATTACTTTCAACTTAGTATTTGTATTTTTCATTTTTTTTTTTTTGTTTTCCACCTACTGTCTATCTACCTCATTACTTTTAACTAATCGATAAATCTAATTACATTTACACCTGCAGTGGATATGGAATTCATAAAATAAATTCGAATCGGTTTCTTTCTCAGAATTTCAGGACTTTCCACTATTTACGTAACTACCTGTATTTATTACTATACCCGGAGTTCAGAGTTGAATTGAGGTGTTACAATATCAGATATCCTATTCAATTTCTATTTTAATTTGCTGTGAATGCTCTAGTTGACATTCATATTATTTAACAGTAACCTTTAAATGACCCACTTCTTTTTTCAAATAAAAACATAAACTTTTAAGAGAAATTCATATATAATTAACAATTTATATTCAACAGAAATTGCTAATTATCAAATTCAATTACACACAATTTTGATTCAATTCTTTAAAATGCTCACTTTCAACTTAATACCAAAATGCAATATGCTTGCTTTCAAATTAATACAAAAATGGGAGTTGAGATGTGAACTTTATTGTCAACACTCCTCTGAGATCATCCAATACTATATTATAACTTTAGTTTTTCTACATGAAATACATGAGAATCATTGTCTTACTTTATTTTGTGAATCATTGTCTAACTTCATTTTGTAGACGTGATTAAGAACAAACTATCTCAGAATATTCGATAATTTCAAAACTTCTCTGACTGTAAATCTGAATTGAGGCCTATGGAAGTAATTTATTCAAGTTCAATTAATTTTATTTCAAATATTCAACAAATGCTGAATCAACAGTAAAAAAATAAAAATGATTAAAAAAAATGAAATTTCTAGCCGCTAGTTTTTTTGTGGTCATATTGATTAAATTATAACACTTTACTAAAAAAATAAATTGAGAGGTACAAACACATGTGTCAAGCAATCAAATCAAACAATGGCATTTATTTTATTTCGGGAAACATATGAATAATCTCAGAATATCGCTGGACAATAGGTTCGAATTGGGAAGTAAGGTCATATAATATTTCTAACCTTCTCATATATACCTACTTAAGGTACAGTATATTTATTGCTGCTGATAGGACCAAGTTTTCATTATTTCAACCTCTCAACCACCCATAGAGATTATATTGTATCACCCAACCATTCAAGACCATATGTTTGACTGTTTCGTAAAATTCTTCCGCTTATGCTAAAACTCTAGTAGGTAAAGAGAGCAGAGAAATCCTAAATCAACATATCCACTGAGGCGACTGGGATAAATTGATTAAACTCATTAACTTCTTTCTTTTCACAATTACACTCATTCTTAGTTCTGTTTTCTATTTTCATAAAATTCTTTTTCTACTTGAGGTTTATCAACTATCCCTTTTTACGACTATGCCGGAGTCCTGTCTTAACATCTGTTTAATTTAATTTCAATTGTCTACTTTGTCAGTTTACAGATGCCGAAGTGAAATTTTCCTTCTGTGTTCAGGTAATTTTTTTTCTTGAAATTCGAATATCTGTTTAATTTTACTGTTTTTTTTTTACATTAACGATTGCTATTTTTGCTGATATTTGAATATGAAAACACCAATTCGTTGTGACTAATAGATTTAAAAAAACAGACTGATCTAAGAGTTACATTTTTCTGTATTCAACGTTAGCTCCTGCATTTGGAGAGTCTACTCTTTATTTGTTTAAGTAAATAATCGGATGAAAGGCTGTATACACAATTTTAAAGGAAAAATTCAAAATTTGTCAATTTGTTTTCTTCTAATTTTGTAAGTTCATTAGTAAAGTAAAATTTCGTTTCTCATGGATTATTGTAAACATAGCCTTATCTCCTTGCCGTGCTCGTGAGTTTTTCTAAATATATAATGACTGAGATTGTAGTGACAATTAAAATAAAATTCTGAAACTTGGAATCATAAAAACCATATCGAGATATTTATGTGCATTTTTTCCTGACTCGAGTAAATCACAATGAAAGCAAAATTAATAAAAAAAATTTATCAAAGGGCTTATATCTTTTTTTTATAGTTACAAGTTGAATTCAAAACAGCAGAAGGCTCTACAGGTTCGGTCCTGGACAAATAATTGTCAGGGAATTTGTAAACAATGAAATATCAAAACTTTTCTAGTTAATCAGTACAAAATTCAAACTAAATGAAAATTCTTAAACGTTTCGTATCAAAATTCTCGAATAACCGAATAAAGCACAAATTTTTCTATTCAAGATTGGAAATCGAAAATTCTGTTTTATCAAAATACGAAATAAATATACAAGCAAGGCATAAATCCTCTAAGAGTAGCAAAATTCAAAATTATTAGTAATCACTCTTTCTCTACATATTCTGTATAATTTTATTTTTTAGGAATTAAACTGGATTTTCTAAACCAACTACTTATCTACCTACAATTTCAAGATAACACCATACACACATTGAGAAACCAATATAAAGAAAATATAGTTGCAAGAAAATACCATACGGATTAAGACATCAACATAATAAATACATATAATTTCAAGAAAATACTCCACGCATTCGAAACCAATATAATAAATATATATTATCAAGAAAATACCTAACACATTATGACACCATTATAATAAATATATATTTTCAAGAAAATACCCCACACTTTCGACGCCATTATAATAAAACGCTATTCCGTTGAAATAGAGTTTCATCACAGCTGATACTATCAATTGTTAGGCCGAGCGGTGCCTTTTTCAATATTTTATAGGAGCGTTTATATAGGAACACATCAGGAAAAGTATACATTTACTTACCTATCAAATCTCATCTCCGGCAACCTTCAGGAAGCTGCTACCAGCTTTGCACACACACACTAGTTTTAATTATTTAAGTTACTTTATTTATTATTATTTTCAACACTTTTCTGGATTTCAATCTATTCAATTACTTCTCAAATTGTTAATTAATATTATCTGGGCCGAAGGCCCAGGTGGAAGATTAAATTTAACTGAATAAAACAAAGAAATCGGCCAAAAACATTTATTATGCCGAAAGAAAAAAAAATAGAACGCCGGAATAACTAAGAAGTTTTAAATTTATAAGTTATTAAATCAAACCCAATTAAAAACCAGTGAATTGAATAAAATTTTATGACATTTACGTTTTTAAACTACTCAAAAAGATATAATTCTTACTAAAGTATTGAACTGATATTTTGAAACAGATCATTCACCAGAAAAGGTCACGTTGCTAACAAACATCTAACACTCTCAAGATTTAAAACAGGACTGCCGTTTAGAAGCATAAAATATATGTCCATCAAGTTATAAGGGTTGTTCGAAAATTAAATAGTGAATTGAATTTCTTTTTCAGTTTCTTCTACAATCGGCTTATGCATTAAATATTTTATAACTCAGATATTCCGACGTTACGAGAAAAAAAAACATATTGCAAATTTGTCGCATTATGAAAAAAACTCTTTATATCTATACAATTGATCTTATTTCTAATAATTCTATGTCATGGATCTTTCTGTAACAATCGGTTATGGTTTGAATCAATTCTATTAACGGAAATATGACGTTGAATTCATAATGAAAACTGATTATTGGACATAAAATATTTGGTTCGAATTAATAAATACCCCTCGTAAAACTCTCGAAACTGTGTTGGAACGATTTTTATAGCAACCATATGGGCGAAGGTTTTGGTGCCCTTCTCGGTATCGTAAACTAAATGCTGAATTTAATGGCTTCCGGATGTAGATTCGATGGTTGTCCTCTTCGAGAACTTGTAATGAATTTCAAGATTACGTTTTGTTACACTCCGTAAAGGAGTCAGCGTGTCACATGGAAAAAAATACAGTGAGATAGAGGGCTCAATAATGCAGAAATGGCTTTTCAAATCAATTTGTTCGGCCGTCGTGATGACTGAAAAAAAATAAAGTTCAAATTCTTGCACCAGTAAACTCCGTGAAGGAGTCAGCGTGTCACATATAAAAAAATACAGTGAGATAGACGGCACAAAATAATGAAAAATTGGCTCTTCAAATCAATTTCAAATCTACCTCACTGTATTTTTTTCCATGTGACACGCGGACTCCTTCACGGAGTTTACTGGTGCAAGAATTTAAACTTTTTTTTTAGTCATCCCGACGGCCGAACAAATTGATTCGAAGAGCCATCTTTGCATTATTTCAAGCCCTCTATCTCACTGTATTTTATTCCATGTGACACGCGGGCCCTTTCAGCGAGTTTACTGGTGCAAGAATTTAAACTTTTTTTTTGGTCATCCCGACGGCTGAACAGATTGATCTGAAAAGCCATTTTTGCATTATTTCGAGCCCTCTATCAAACTGTATTTTTTCCATGTGACACGTGAACTCTTTCAGGGAGTTTACTGGTGCAAGAATTTAAACTTTATTTTTGTTCAGTCATTCCAACGGCCGAACAAAGTGATTTGAAAGCCATTTCTGTATATTTTTGAGCCCTCTATGCCTCTATTTTTGTGTCTATCCAGAGATCCTTCATCGAATTGCGGTTTAATTTGTTTTGTAGTTAGAATATTTCCAGTAGATGTAAAATTATAGATTTTCCAAAACTTCTGCTTGCAAACAAATTTCAATAATTCTACCTTCCTCTCTAGCTTCAAATAACACATTGAACTGATTCGGAACACTTCTGTAAAAATAATTGATGTGGCAACACCGCGGACGTTCACTCCTCTATCCCAACTAAGATTTACTCCACGTCAGAAACTGTGGCCAGGAAAGTGTGGCTAACTTCACACTAATAAGGGCAACGTCTTCCCTAACACACACAAGTCTCTCAAAAACTTCTGAGGGTTGCGTGTGAGGATGCAATCAGCTGACGGGAATAACACTTTTTTTAACATGTTAACTGCTTTCATAAACCAAAGCTAAAAATTCAGTTTGACAACACTGTACTCCACTTGGTAGTTCAAAAACACACACTACAGAATGTCAGCTGCTTTCAAGTATTATAAACAAACTTCAGCCATTGCTGCTCTTATCTCAGATTTCATAGTTATACCGGGTGATACAGGGTTTCGGGCCACTTCTGTAACCTCTGAATTGATGAACGGACTGACACTTGGAGTAGTTATATAAGCCGCCAACTGAACACAACACAACAGATTAAATTGATAAGTATGGATTTAAAAAAAAAATAATCGTCAATAATTAAATAAATGAAAGAGCTCTAGAAGTGTAGTGAAAGGCTTAAATTGTTAATTGATTAATAATGAACAAAAAAAAACCAAAATCATTATTGTTATATCTGAAATAGTTTAAGGTTCATGTACAGTCAAATATTTCGCGTTTCTGAACTGCAAGATGGCACTGACAAGATATGTTTTTCATGCCATAGTTACAGCGATCTTTTATAATATTTCCATATAAATTACAGTTTTCTGCAACGGTCAACACTACTGCTAATGCAATATTGCCAAATCTCAACATTATTCGGAGTACTGCGAAATAGCTCACAGGATTTTTTTCTTGGTGTTTTGGCATCGACTGCTACGGTCATTAGCCAAGTGTTCTGGATAAGCCTTGTTACCAGCTCCATACGCCACTTTAGAAGCAGCACTGTTAATTTTTAATGCAACAGTGAATCGTGGAGGAATATTCCCATCCGACACGAGCCTCAGTCATTCAGACTTTCACATCTGAAAATGAAAAAAAATCGCACCGTCTGGTGAATTTGGTGAGAGTTGTAGTGCCTCTGGTTTTTGTTGGGTGGAGACCTCGGAGACTTCATTATTCGAATTCAGCGTTCCTTGCTGTGTCCTGTCTGAAAATTTCTGGAAATTTGCAGCGCCCTCATATTTGTATTGGATTCATGTCTGCAAGTTTCGGAAAATTTGCGGAGTCTTCAGTTTTTAAATGGGTGCGTACACCACATTTTTCAGAAACAGTGATGTATTTACCTTGTTTGCAAATTTTGGTTGATTTGCAGAACATCCAGGTTTACCATGGATAGAGACCTCCTTTTGTTCTAAAAGGGGTTATCTTTTCAATCGTTTTTAGTGTTTCCAAAGGTGGGGACCATTTTCTTTAAAGCTGGTTCATTCTTTTTCTTAGATTTTGGTTTATTGATGATTCTTGTGCCGTCGGTTTTCCTGTGGGAGGAGATCTTAAGAATCTTTGGTATTGCCGCTTTTTTCCAGTTCACCTGTGTATTATTTATTGTATTCATTTCGTTGGTTTTTCTGATATTCAGAGTTGCAGTGCCCATGGGTTTGTTATAGATATAGTAAGTCCATCCTTGATCTTGCTTAGATTCGATTTACTTTTAGCACAAACAACAATATTGTTGGTGAAATTCACAAAGAGCAGGTAATATGAACAAATAAGAAAAGGAAGAAAAAATATAACTTTTGTCCAGTTTCCACTAACACTTTACTACTTTTTTACTACTACTTTATTTATGTAATAAAGTAGTAAAGTGTTAGTGGAAACAGGACAAAAGTTATATTTTTTCTTCCTTTTCTTATTTCATCATGAATTTCCACAAAATAAATAGATCATCAATCAAACAAGTTAATATGAACAACTATAATTTATTTTTATCAATATTTTTCATCTTTGTAAGCTGAACTCCGCCTATTATGCCGTTATTTTTTATGTATATTAAATAATGTTAGTCAAAAACAACTGGAATGGACAATAAAGACGCTATTACGATTATTATTATTATTTTTCAATTCTATTTTGCTTTCTGTTTCATTTCCAGAACTGATATTTCAAATCCCAAAACATAAAACTCATTACTTACATACTTCTTCAATTGTGTCCAAGGACTCCAAGGCTTTAGGTGGACCAATCCAATATCCAACTGATGAACTGACAAACCCCTATCGACGTAACTTTCATTTTCGAAAAGTTAAACAAATTACATCGGTTACCGCTGTATAGAACTATTGGTAACGCTGTACAGTAAATATGACAGTGACAATAATTTTGTGCAATACCTTGTGGACAGTATCAGAACTATTTTTGTATTTCCGTTCATGTAATACAGAGGAATACTTACTGGAGCGATTTACCGTTTTTTGTCCAAGATTTTAAAAATTACTATTTAAAATATAAATCGTTTGATTTTATTTCTGAAAAATAGTATGAATAGTTCCTCAATGGTCAGTCTTCTAGATTTCACATAAATATCACTTGCAAAAGCGATTCTTCTCAACTGTCTTTGATTTTATAACAAGATTTTCAGAATTTTTTTCAATTGTGAGAGAACGTTGTGGTTAAAAATGCTGAAAAAATCGTGATTATCTTTTACCTTGACTTTGATATGTCATGATATTTGAAATGAAATCTGATGAATGGTTTTTGGGAGAACTCAAAAAAACCTCTAAAAATTAGGTTTTTATTTTTTTTGTCAAAAACTGTTCATCAGATTTTCTTCTACATCTCTCTAATTATTCAATTTGAATGCCGGAATAACTCGAATTTTTTTCAGAATTTTTAAACTTGCCGTTAATTTTTTCATGGGTTTACATGAACCTTAAAAGTTATTGTGATTATAAAAGCAAAAAATCGGATAAAAAAGGCATAATAATATTAAAAATTGTATAAAAAATTGAAAAATTTAAAAAACAAAACAACACATGGCTATTTTCATCACAGAATTATTTATTAAAGAAATATAAACGGGAAAAATTAATTTGTTCAAAACAAATTGTTTATTAAATAAACAAATGAGAATCTCAAAGCACAATATAAATTATGATATTCAGAGAAAAAATGGTTCCTTAATTCTGATATTTAGCAGCAAAAACGATTATTAATTGACAAACGCATTTTTTAGCAACATAATAATTTTTTTCATAAATCGTTTTTTCATTAAATATCACACTTTCCATCAATAAATATATTAAAAAAAAATGATTTGCTCATAAACAATGTAATTATTTGTAGCAATTATTAAAGAAATGGTGGTAAAAAAAATTATGTAGCTTGAACCCTTAATCAAATAGAATCAAATTAAAATTTTACAATTTCTGCAACGGTTATCTAGAATAGAATAGAATAGATTTATTTGACCAAGTTACAATTATGTTTTTGGCAAGTCAGCAGTACAAGTTTGTGTTAGCCTATCAAGAATAACTTCACTAAGTTATAAAAATCCTAGAGTTTCAGTTCAATAATTATCGGGGTTTTTACGTTAAAATTCAGTTTAAAAAAATTTGGTAATTAGCATATGCATAATTTAGGGAGAAATTGGGATAAAAATATTCATATTTGATATGTTAAAATAATTTTTGTTATTGATGTGTACAGTGACGCAACGCGCTCGGAAGCCAGACTACCCGTTTCTGGTTCTATTTTCAGGGCTCTATAAAAATTATAAATATTGGAGATACAGTTTCGAGTGTTAATTTTTTTTTCAACAAGTTTGCTGATCTTTTCGGATCTTTTTTAAAATTTCGAGAATTTCTAATATTTTTCGAGATAAGTATTGAAAAAAACCAAAGCCCCACTTTTTTTCACTTAATTTTTATAACTTTTGCAATTTTTTTCGGCCCCTTTTGGGACCTTTCCTCAAACTGTCTACATGACATTACGAATTGAATGACACCATGATCATAATTTTCAGTGACTATGCAATTAAAAAAATGCTACATGTTGACTGAAGAATCTTCATTGATAGAATTATCAGCAATATTATCCAAAGTATGGCACAGTAAGTTGTCAGAATACAATAAAATATTCATAAAATACAATTTAAAATGCGATCACAAAACTCACAGAGATTATAAAAAGATTGGTCAACTAAAAACAATTTGAGTCTCTTTAAAAAAAGGAAGAGTGAATCACAAGATTTAATTTCCTTTGGAAGATTGTTAAAAAATGTTGGCCCAATAAAATTAGGTGCTAATGAAGAAATGTTCAATTTTGTTTTGTCTACATGGATGTATTTTTTGTCTCGTATAATGTTCGTGAATATCCATATTCAAAAAGAATTCACTTTTGTTTTGGACAATATATAGGCATAATTCAAGTATATTTATATTAGGGCCTGTAAAAATATGAAATGACCTGAAAATATTTTTACAATTACCTATACGTGCTATTCGGAAAACACACCTCAAAATTTATTTCTGAACTATGAAAACATTATGAGCAAGTATGGATTTGCTCAGAAGAAAATACCATATTTTAGTCTAGATCAAATTTGATCAAAAGCTCATGTTTCTCCAATAGATTGAAGAACATATATTTCAGTGAACGCAATCTTGAAATCAATTGGGTTTCAAATTCAAAAATTCATCCAGATGAATTCCTAAAATTTTCACTGGTTCGTGTGAATCAAAGAGGAATGTGTCCTCTACTGTGTTCTCTACTGTGTTCTCTACAGAATTCGTTTTTTTATATGTTTGTTACCTATTGTCTATATGATAAATAATGTCTCCCAGTTTTCTATTCTTTTCTATTAAGAAAGAAACATAAATTCTGATACAATCAGCAGGAGAATCTAATCGAATAATTGAATATTTCAACCTTTGGTGTGATTACAATTCAATAAATATAAACTACCCACACACCTGAACATGCTAACTTTGTTAAAGAAACGCGAGTCAAGTTTAAATTGAAGTAGTTTTGTTGTTTCGGTAGTTTATATTTCTTTTATGGACTCTGTAATTTTTTCATTAATTCTGGAACACCCAGTACATAACATGGATTTTTGTGGTCACACATCGATCCCTCGATCACCTAACATCTGAGAAAATTGTCTTTGAGAAACTCAGCTGGATTCAAAATGAACATTTTCTATTGAGGGGCATCCGCCATTTTCTTTGAACGGTTTTTTTAACCAAACGATGATTGCCACACGGTTGGGCCAATGGTAACTTTTAATCACCTATCCATGCTATATCACATATCAAAAATTGAACGAAATTCGTAGAACCCCAGAAACCCATATAATCCGTGCCATGTCCTTTGGTAAAACCATTGTTTAAATAGAACATAGTTAGTCAATGCCTGTGGAAAAGGTATTGGACACAAACGCGAGTGTCATCTAGCGTCATTAGTTACAAACATGAATATTTGACGTCATTTTAATGCAGGTTTTTTCAAAAAACCCTAATTTTAATGCTTTTCCATTGTTTTAATCAAGTTACGACATGACTTGGAGGCCAGATCACTGAAGTTACGACATGACTTGGATGCGAGCTCACTATCGCCATCTACATGTCGCATCCATTTTGATCCAATTATAATCCCATAAGGTTGACTAACTATCTTCTATATAAACAATGGTAAAACATTTCAGGTATTCTGCAATGTCACCGTTTCCACCTGAACGTTTAGTTTCGCATGCGGTGATACAGTGACGAGCATCAAACGCAAAATGCGGATATTGGATTTTCTGCGGGCGTTCGCCATTTATGATAAATCACTTAATGCCATTTAATCCCGCAGTCCGTCCTAAGACAATGTTAATTTATTCGTGCCCGTCGGTAATGATAAATGGTGTGTCCGGTCTAGCAGAGCTGGCCTATGATATTTCTCAGGTGGATTATGGTTCATATTTCAAGCGGTCGCGCCGGCCTGCGATTTATTGCGGATTTAAATTGAAGAACGCGCTTCGGACGATTCGAGACTCTGACGTACCATTTACATTCATAATGGTAACTGCTGTAATTAGCGGGCAATAGTCTGGTGGAAATCAACCATGGACTTTGTGAATGAAGTAAGCAATGGAAGAGTGGACAGAATGACGGCCTGTAGTAAAAAGAAAATTGTAAAATTTGATTTATGCACTTTTATATTAGCTTTTTATTTAATTTTGATGTCAATTTTCCAAAAAATTGTCAGAATAGACGTAACAGATATGATAAATGGGTGGACGATGAGGTGATTTCTTCTAGCCTTAAGTTGAGAGATATGTTTGTATTACAGAGGTCTCATCCAATATTGATTATTGTTTACAAAGAAGCAAAGAAAAAAAATACTGCTCTATTGAAAAAATTTGAAAAAATTGCTGACACTGAATTTTTTATACCTAAAAATCAGTTCAACATTTCTGTCGAAAGGACTATGACTTCTCGTACTGCTGACGCCGCATACAGGTTCTCAGTCACCTCTTTCAGTCTGTCAGTTTTGCTTCTGAATAATATCAATTCGAATATTCATTTGAACGTTGAAATTCATAAATTTTTTCTCTATTAATAAACATCCGAAATATGGTAATATTCCATAAATAATAAATATTTTTCTCTACATATTATAATTTAGAGAAACCGACAGATATTCAAATTTAATATAAGTGTAATAAATCATCCAAATTTATTCTACCAGTTGTTCCATTTTTTTGAATTATAGCCTAATGAAGTCACAAACTCATAGGAAACTAGTTTTTTCAATATATTATACCGACTTTCATTGAACAAAGTTGGGAAAACAACTTTCTGCCTTGTCTTATTATTGTAATCATTCGTATGACTTTTGAAACGAATCAAGATCAAGATCGTCACCAAACAAATGTGCTAGGTGACAAAAACAAAATATGTTCTTCCAGGAAGTCAATACGGAATTCCGGATACCTCTGAACGTAATGAGGAATCTCACGTAAAAAAGTGAGTCCTTGGCTCACACAAGTTATTTCGACCTTTGAGAGCTGCCGTTCGTAAGGAAATGACAGCTTGTTATCGGATAAAACTTTTTTTTAAACGAATCAACGATTAGTACACAAAAGCAAAACTTCATCGAAGTCTTTGTCATAAAAAAATTATTAATATTCAAAATATTCCGTTTTTATACTCAAAACATTCAGGAGAAAAAGTATATTACCCGAGAAAACTGCAAAAGAAGATTCACACAAAGAACCCCGCGCCATTCTTAAGGAAAATGGGTCCAGTGAAATTCGATGAATTTTTGATATGATGTAGTTCAAGTCAAGCTGATCAAAAGTGTCCATGGGCCCAACTCAATCCTAGGGCTAGTTTTCGAGATACAGGGCGTCAAAGTTGGTAAGTGGCCATTTCTTCAAAGTAGTATTGCTTTCAGGGAAACATCTAAAATAAAAATGTATTCCGCGACAGATATTGCTTACCCATACAGCAATACTTCTAGACTGGTTTTTGATAAAAAATATTGTTGGATACAGGGTGAGTCCAGCATTATTCAAAATGAAATTTTCAATCAACCATACGAAGTGAATATGTGACCAAACCAAGTATCACACTGATATGCTCATCATTTGAATATGTCAAAATTGATAAATTCAACATTTTATACAGGGTGAGTCAAGATGTGACAGTTTTTATGGTGACATTTTGTATATCTATATTTTACATTTTGAGCTTTAGGGATACTTGACCACAACCATTCAACATATTTCTTGAACAAAATTTATATAACACTAGGTGATGACAAAAATTGCGAAAAAGAGATTTTTTTATAACTCATCCTGTAATTGATTTGCTGAATTTTTGATATGATGAAGTTCAAGTCAAGCTGATCAATAGTGTTCATGGGCCCAACCTTGAAAAATAAACAGTTTTTTCTCTACCAGGTGTTGAAGGTTCATGGATAAGACTAACTCAGTTATCCACATATTCCACCGAGCTTATAATCATATTTTTTGTTTTCAATTTTCACTTCAAGAGTTTGGTAAAGGATGTTCATTATATACAGGGTGAATCATTTTCAATGACCAATGTTGAAATAACGACGAAAACCTGTGATAATTATACTTACTTACCGACTGACCCTTCGATCATTATCAATTGAAAAAAAGTTGTCAGAAGTTATTCTCGTATTGTTGGTTTTTTCTATTATTACTATTCTATGGGTATTTCCCCGGACGTTGCTAATATTATTATTAATAATAATAATCCCCCATGAACACTCGTAGAGCGTACCCTGATCGGGCAGAGGATGGTTATTATTATTATTTTAGCCGTGGCGCTCCGGGACGACTTACTGATTTTTGGTGGCTTATTCACTTTTCAGCTGAAGGAAAACCCGGAAAACCTACAGCTCCACCTCGGGTGGTCCGTGTGCACTTCAATCTAGCACTACACGGAATTGGCATCTAGACAATTCACAATACACTTGATTTCCAACGAGGCATGTGGTCGTCTATCGATAGTTTCGTTGCGATAACATGAAAAATACACTTTTCCTACCACATTGTTGGAAGTTTGAAGACCTACAGTACCACCCCACCCTCTCACCTATCTCTCTCTTTCTCTTCTCTTTTCCTCTCGCTCTCTCTTATATTTTATTTGTTTTTGAACTGAACAACCTAGCATTCGAATTCTTTACCGAGATATTTGTTCCCTGAGAATTGAAATGTTCCAAAATTAAAAATAAATAAGATTTTTTTTCTTAACACGATGTTCCCTGGACGTAACAGGAATTTTCCTTTTGTGAGAAGCTGGAAATGAAAAATGTAAAAATATTTTAATATAAATGAAACGAATCGACAAATATAGATCAAAGTGTTTGAAACGGTACCCTTCAACACCTTGTAGAGAAAAAACTGTTTATTTTTCAAGGTTGGGCCCATGAACACTATTGATCAGCTTGACTTGAACTTCATCATATCAAAAATTCAGCAAATCAATTACAGGATGAGTTATAAAAAAATCTCTTTTTCGCAATTTTTGTCATCACCTAGTGTTATATAAATTTTGTTCAAGAAATATGTTGAATGGTTGTGGTCAACTATCCCTAAAGCTCAAAATATAAAATAAAGATATACAAAATGTCACCATAAAAACTGTCACATCTTGACTCACCCTGTATAAAATGTTGAGTTTATCAATTTTGATATATTCAAATGATGAGCATATCAGTGTGATACTTAGTTTGGTCACATATTCACTTCGTAGGGTTGATTGAAAATTTCATTTTGAATACTGCTGGACTCACCCTGTATCCAACGATATTTTTTATCAAAAACCAGTCTAGAAGTATTGCTGTATGGGTAAGCAATATCTGTCGCGAAATTCATTTTTATTTTAGATGTTTTCCTGAAAGCAATACTACTTTAAAGAAATGGCCACTTACCAACTTTGACGCCCTGTATCTCGAAAACTAGCCATAGGATTGAGTTGGGCCCATGGACACTTTTGATCAGCTTGAATTGAACTACATCATATCAAAAATTCATCGAATTTCACCGGGACCCATTTCCCATAAGAGTGGTGCGGGGTTCTTTTTTCCAATATCGTAATTGATTCCCATGATGCCAAAATACAAACCTAACGCTAAGTTACACGAATTCCAAATAATTTTTTTCTCAACTGAGCATAATCGCTACTAAAGGTGAGTAGAGAGAATTTGAAAATTTCAAAATATATACGAAATGGAATATATAGAACAGATTTTTTCAAAGAACGTTTGATAAATAACGGATAAACATACTCACCAAGCACAACTCTTAGAAAGATATGTTGTTTGGTACACTGCAGCTGACAGACTAAAAAGCAATAATTTCAAGAGATAAGTTATCAGCCTTCGACCGATATTGAGAGTTCTCATTAAACTTATTAATGTGTTATTATTATGAGAAACATCAAATCAAAATGTGATCTAGCGAGTACGGTTTCCATCGAAATCATTCCTTATTTTATTATTTTGTTATTCATGAACGTGAATGTAATCTGGTTATATATTTTCAGAAATACCATTCATTTCTTATTCTGCAGAGAAAAGTAAAACTGTCGTATGGCATTTTATCGATGGCTATATTTTTAATAAATGAAAATGTGATAATCGAGAATCAAGGGAGTGAAAAGATGGAGACACCTTGCTTGGGCGATCTTTTCTCTTACTCTTGATTCGAGATTTTTTTCTAGAAGAAAATGAAATTTGGGACAGTTGTCAAGGTGGAAATTTCAACTTTTCACGACATGAATGACCACATGCTCAAGGAGCATAATCAATCATTGGGAGAGCATCAGGTGGCTTCTTATCGCTCGAAACGATAGTTGATTTACTGATTTTAAGAAATTCATTGAGTGCATGAAGCTGAAAATTTCATACGTATAATAATATCATAAATGGTATCTTCCTCGGCAAACTTTTCTTTCTGTGACGAGTATTTTTTGCGTAGCGATCAGCAAACATAAATAATGGAATCAATATAGATAATTTTTTAAAATTACGTGCGTTTCTTAAACGTCAATCAGATAAACATGTAGCTAAAAAGGCAAAAACAATTACGCCAGAACAACTTAATAATTTCATGAATGAAGCTCCTGATGAGAAATATCTAGCGATAAAGGTAGATCGATCTCACAATAATTCAATCGTTTTTATCATTATATAATTTATTTTAGGTTGCTTTATTAATGGGCATTATGGCTACGAAAAATCATCTCGTCCAACCCAGTGGCGCCAAGCTATCTCAGCAAACCTGATGGTACATGGACGACCACGAACGTAGAGACCGTCGAGCTGCTGGTAGACACACACTTTCCTGGCCAACAGCTAGGTGAGCAATGCGAACCAGCAGCTCCTAGCGTCGAACAAATCATTAACCCATCGATCGTCACCTCAAGGAGGATTGAATGGGCTATCGCACAGTTTCAACCCTACAAATCACCTGGTAAGGATGATATCATACCAGCGGAAATGCAGGTAGTCTCCAACCTGGTGATTCCTTGGCAAGAATTTATATACAAGGCCTGCCTAAGTCTAAGTTATATACCTAAGAAATGGAGGGAGGCACGGGTTGTTTTTATCCCTAAAGGGGGTAAACAATCGCACAACTCCCCCAAGGATTATAGGCCTATAAGCATAATTTCCACTAAAAACGCTAGAAAGATTAGTAGATTCGCATATAAGGGATTCACTGTTAGGGGAGGGAATACTCTCCCAATCCCAGCATGCTTACTGCAAGGGGAGGTCAGTAGAATCAGTAGAAACAGCCCTCCACACACTAGTACTAGAACTTGAAAAGTATTTAAACTGCAACGAATACTCACTGGTATCCTTCTCAGACATTGAGGGGGCGTTCAACAATATAATCCCCAGTGCTGTTACAGAAGAAATGAAAAATCTGAGAATCGACAAGTCAATCGTCGAGCTTGTTAACCACATGCTCTGCAGCAGAGAGATTCACGCAGAGATCTCTGGCTGTCAGATACAATGAGTGGTCAACCCTGGGACTCTGCAGGGGGAGTGCTTTCACCCCTACTGTGGACCCTTACCCTCAACGGCTTTCTCCAGAAAATGGAAAGACAAGTAATTAAAATTGTGGCCTACGCCGATGATATTGCAATTACAGTTTCAGGAAAATTTCCAGAGACTCTGTCGGATGTCGTACAGGGGGCACTAAATGAACTCATGCACTGGTGCAACAAATGCGGCCTAGGGATAAACCCGGGAAAAACGGAGCTGGTTCTCTTCACGAGGAAGCATAAAGTACCCTCCTTTCGCCTTCCCAATATAGGGGGCCAAGAAATAAAACTCTCCGAACGAGTACCTAGGACTTGTCCTTGATCGAAAGCTGTTATGGAGAGAAAATATAGAAGAAAGGGTGAAAAAGGCGACAGTTGCGCTATACACTTGCAGAAGAACCATTGGCAAACAATGGGGGTTGAGACCCAGCATTGTCATTTGGTAATACACGGTGGTAGTAGTAAGACCCACACTCATGTATGGATCATTAGTATGGTGGCCAGCCCTATGTATGGAAGTCAACCGAAAAAGGGTGGGAAAGGTACTGCGACTAGCTGCCGTTCTCATGACGGGGTGTCTCAGGACAACCCCGACTAAAGCCCTGGAAATGATCCTACATCTGACTCCATTAGACCTATATGGGAAGGAGTGCGCGGCTCGCGCCGTTCTCAGACTCAATGCAGTCTCACCATGGCCTAAGGCCTGCGTCCACTCTAAATGAAACAGTCAAATGGATACTCCAAACCGGACTTGAGTCCAAGGAAATATCTATTCTAAGTGACATCCAAGGTGCCATTAAGTCTCTAAACTCAGTCTACCTGACCTCCAAGGCGGCTATACAATGCCGTAGAGCCTTAGATGAGCTGGCGACTAAAGTAAGAGTCAATATTGTCTGGGTACCAGGCCACAGGGGCGTAGCAGGCAATTGTATGGCGGACAAGTTAGCAAGAGCCGGCACGACGCTCACAGCTATATCCGCTAATACTAGACCAGGGGCACCTATCGCTGAACGGAGGCGGCTCCTCCGGAAGGAAGTACTCCGCCTAACCAACCTTAGGTGGCGGGAAGAGCTTTCTTGCACCTCGTCAAGACAGGTGGCCAGAGCTTAACCTGCGACGAACGAAAGATATTTTATCTCTTTCCAGGAACTCCATTGGAAACGCGGTTGCGGCCATCACTGGACACTGGCTTGGAAGATGCCATGCTGCACGTATGGGAATCCTACAACGTAATGACTTCTGTAGAAGCTGTTAAGACGAAGAGGAGGAAGAGACGATGGCCCACCTTCTTTGTCACTGCCCAGCCCTATCCAGGAAAATATTTTCTGCTCTGGGACAGCCCCATTTTGATAACCTATCCGATCTTCAGTCGGTTGGTATCAAAAACCTCATGCTGTTCATTAACAGCAGCAACTGGTTCTCACGGTGATGATGGGGGTGGTAACCACCCCATACGGCATCACAACGGACCTCGGGCCTACGTGGGTTCCATCCCGGACCACCGTGTTAACCTAACCTAACCTATGGGTACTTGTCGTGCAGAAGAATTATACTCTATGCAAATTACAGATTTAGAAGATCATGGATCTATTTTTATGGTCAGTGTACTAAATACAAAAACAAAAATTGACAGAAAATTCACTGTCACGGGAAACTTTTATACCGTAGTTAAGAAATATTTAAATCATCGTCCTACCGATATATCGCAAACGATATTATTCTTTATATCATTCACAAAGAATTGGCATTAATAAATTTGGAGCAATGGGGAAATACATTGCTACATTTTTAAAATTACCCGATTGTAATTTATATACAGGGCATTGTTTTCGACGCTCTTCGGCAACTTTGTTAGTAGATGATGGAGGGGAATAACGGCACTGAAACGACATGGCGGTTGGCGATCAACTACTGTGGCTGAGGGGTACGTTGATGATTCCGAAAAGAATAAGACAGATACTGCAAATAAAATATACAGTTCTATAACACCTCAACCAGTACCTACATCATCAACATATATGCAACAAACACAAAAAGAAACAATAAACTTGCATAATTCAGTCCCAAATATTCAGTTCACTGGTTATGTTCAAACTTTACTGTTAATTTTATTAATAAACAAAATGAATAATCACAACTAAAGTTTTTATAGCAATGTTATAGGTAACCATTAAGATTTGTTAATAAAGTATTTTGTCTGTACTTGTGAATTAGTATTTATTGTTATAGTCGTAGATTTACATCACTCGCCTGCGGCTCGTGCTGGTGCTGCAAACCTCATCTGCGTGAGTTATGACCTACTTTACCGTTCGTTAAATAATATACTATTATCTCTATCTTTAATTTGTAATTCATTTAGTTTTTTTATGAAGTGGTGGGTGTTACTATAAGAAAAATATGTGAAAAGCGCTTGGAATGGTCCTTTGGCAAGACATGGGGACTTGGACCCAAACAATCTCTTTGATCACACAAAGCGATAATGATGACAGGTGACAACCAGTAGAAGACTATCTAGTTAAATAAAACTGGCCAAGTTAATAAGCAGACAATTTTTTCGCAGAACTAGGTGCATCTCAGCAGATTAATAATAATATAGAAGCAATAAAGGCACTACCTAACATAATGAGTAATCAATCAGAAATGCAAGATGACATGAAGATTCGTGACAAGATAACAGAAATGAAAGTACTGCTGAAATAGTTGAAATCCCGATGCAGAAAAAACCATTATTTACCACAATGCCTTCGCATCCGCACTTATAAATAACCGAACACAAAAAGGCAATACCAATATTCAGCATAGTGAAATGCTGAATATTCTGAACGCATACTTTAAAAGGAGAGCTCCATAACCACGATATGAATCAAATAAAAATTTATCGACCTCGCGTATCGGGATGTGATACACAGAATCACGACTTTTGTCGCGATCACCGATTATAATCGATTATTTCCTTTTTGCATCAATGTGAAATACGTTACCATAGATTTCATTGGTATCCTCGTTCCTCTTAGTAGGAGCGTTCAAGTAATATACCTATTCAGTACGACAAGCTGATTGGAATCAGCGATTACTACTTCGTTGAATGGATAATAATTCGAAGCTGGGATACTAACTGGGAGCCCGCATTGCATCCACGGACATGTGTTCAATTACTCAGTATATTGAACCACATTAAAATTTACTTCAATTTGAATGATAGAAAGTACATGAAACATAAAGTTAAAAAGCGTTTCCAGGAATATGTCCCCTTCAGTTAGTAAAGAAACTATTCGTCGACGACCTGACAGACCTGACGACTCAGCTCCATCTTAGCGAAATTAGAAGTAATAGTGTTTCGAAGCAATAATATATAAAAATGGATCTATTCATATCTGAAAGGCCACTTAATGGTAGTAAAGGTCAACAATCAAACATATGGGAATTTTGGGTTGATTCAGCTTTCCCCATGGTAGCGTCCTAAGTCAGTTTCTCTTTCTACTGTTTATTAATGATTTATCAGACTACGTAAGTGAAGGTAGAGTTTATATGTTTATGTTTATATGTCAATATATCTAACACTGTAAATATTAATAACGAACAGTCGTTGCCGACTGTCAATATTGTTTCCATCAGATTACATGATCCCATATAGGTAATGCGTTGCCATGCATATACATGTAAAGTTACATACCTCATGCAACATAATGTAAAGTCATAACTTGACTTCAAATGTGAATTTCCAATATATTCCATGGATTATCACTTGTAAAATTATGTTATATTCTCCAGTATTCCAAATTCAATGTCGATTTCTATATGTCTGTTTGGGTGTTTTTACCATTATATTCAAGTAGTGCCAGTTGACATACAGTTGACAACTTGGATTACCATGCATTTTTTCATAACTCGAACGTGATTTTCCATATCTTTCCCGATAATCACTTGTATTTTCATGTGATTTTCCCCCTAATTGCAGATTTAACGGAAACTGTTATATTTCTGTTGAGGTGTCTTCACCGTTGTTTTCAAGTAGTGTCAACTAACTTTATAATCACTTAATAGTACAGAGTGGGAAAGGGATCTGCAAAAAAGACATAAAATCGGAATTAAAAATACTTTATTCATCATAACATTGTAATATATTGTTATATGTTGAAGGAAATAACTCAAACTCTCGAATCATTCAAATATGGTACCACAAACAATTATTTGAGTAAAAATCTTTATTTATTTTACTGTGAATAAGTGGATTTAGAAAAATGTAAGCTACAGATCATATTGTTGAATACTCAAAGTCTCAACGGTTTTAAACAATTTATTTTCAAACATAAAGTCTTACTTCAAATTTACTTCACAAAAGCATACTTTTTATTTCAACTGCTGAGCTCTTACTCTTGCTTCACTTAAGTAAAAATTGTCACCTTCTGTTTTCCGCCATTCTTGAATACATGAAGAGAATCTACTACAAAGTTCTCGAACCGCCTCTATTCTCATCTAGATGTCGTATTTTCTAGATGGCGGGAGGTGAAGATTCTCGAACATTCGTTCGGATCGCAAGCTTGTTCATGGGTAAAGGCGACAGGTCCAAACTCGCCCGCAGCAACGCCACAACATAGTTCACAGTTTTAAAGAGAAACATTCTCAATTGAAAATTGAATCAATACATGACTCCTCTGGAAATGAAAAAACCTACGATAAAACTGAAGTTACTTTTTTGTAATATCTAACAGAAAACAACTACTTCCCCGGCAAAAGCCACGCTGGACATTGAACTACATCTGATAGATATTGAGAGAGACCCTATATAACTTGAGAGAAAAAATCTGAAAGTGAAAATTTGCATTTTCATTCAGATAGTTGATTATTTATTAAATGTCCAGTTTCCATTGGAGATTCTTATCTATGATAACTTCTGAATAACATTCTCCCTTATCTCATTCTGCACGACATTCAGTAAATGGCGGCCTCCTTCTCAGAACAAGAACTGCGTAATGTGTTCATCCTTTCATGGATAGATGGCAGAAAATATGCGGAATTTATAATAAAGCCTGCATGCAAACATGTATAGTGGAATGTGGCGGTCAAAATTGAATTTTAACCCGTTTTTATATTTGAATAAATGCTGCCTGCTTAAGTGCACACCAGGATCGAAAGGGCTAGGTAGTGAAAATCTACAGAATCGTGTTGTTGTGACTTTAGCAGCCCAAGGGATAATAAACATTACTTTCAGACATATTCTCTGGATTGATATAATTCATTTTTATATATGGTGGGCGAAAAATAACGTATTTGCACCGAGAGAAATATCTATTACCTGTTATACAAAATTGTTTAACATTTAAAAGATTTCTGAATTGAATAGGCGCCAACATAGTAACCTTTTCAGAATGATCAGGGTATTTTTTTCAAAAAAGTTGTTTAACTGTTAAAGAACACTCGTATAAAAATGAAAATATATTACTTGCTTCCAATATAATGCTTCCAATATAATGGTTAAATGACTGGCGTTTCAATATTATATGAAGTTATTATAAAAATTAAAAGATGATTATATAAAGCTTACTTGTTCTCAATATAATGTTTAAATGATTGACATTTCGATATAAAATGACGACTGTATAAAATTGAAAAGATACCCATGTCAAGATGACTTGTTTTTGATGTAATACTTAAATGATTGGTATTTCATTATTATACTATATCTTATAGTGGTTATAAAAAATTGTGTAACAATCAAATAGTAAACATTTTGGAATCCAAAAACTTTCCTTTACCACGGATTTTGAATAACCTGCATGAAAATAATTTCTTACTGTATAGTTCTGAAAATAGCATTGACGTCAAAACACTGCCACAAAATCATAAATAGCACATGTGGCGATTTAGCTGATTTTGAACAGTTTCTAAGGATTTACAGTTGTTGAACCTCGTTTTACGAACTCAAACAGTTTTAATAGTGAATGAAGTACATCATGAAATTCGGATCATTAATACACATGAAGGTAGAGGCTATCAAAAATTGAATTATTAAAATTTCAAAATTTTGCCCAACTGTTAATCCTCAAAAACACTTCAATATCACCACATATGCTATTCGACATTTTTCAACTTAAAGATGTTGATGTGGTGTTTTGGCGTTGATGATGTTATCAGAGCTCTAGAGGGAGGTTATTTTCATGCGTATGCTATTCAAAAACGTTTTGGTCAGAAACAAAGTGTTTGGAAGCAAAAATGTTTGCCATTTGATGAATATCTACGAAAAATATGTTAAACAGAAGTTGCAACACGGTGAGTGCCAGTGTCATATTCTCGGAATGAGAATTCAACAAGCACGCTTTTAAAAATTTCAATCCTATAGATATCATGAAAAAGCTACTTTAGTAATAGAGATTCGTCATATTTGATTTAATTTCCTGAAATAGTAACACATTAGTTGTTTATACTCATCAGTGGACAGTTCAGCATTGAAACTCGTTGAGAAATTGATCAAGATTTATTAAGGAAATTAAAATATAGTGACTGATTTTTAATGTTTTTGGGGGGGATGTGAGGCCTTAAATTAAAGAAAACTCTATTTGTTTAAAGTCAACTTTTCGTCAATTCATTTTTTGATATCTTCAGGGCACTGGAAGATACAGATAGGAGATTTTTTTCAATTAATAAAACAATAGAAAAAACAATACTCATCAATTTGCTACTAATACTTTTCCAGAAACAATCACTGAACAATGTTTTGGTAACGTATAAAACTTTATATTGAATTATTATTAATTAACTCTGATCTACTCTGAAGTTTTATCTGTTACCAAAACATAGTTCAGTGATTGTTTCTGGAAAAGTATTAGTAGCAAATTGATTTGTATATTTTTATTTGTTTTTTTTCTAACATTTTATTGATAAAAAAAAAATCTTTTTCAGTATCTTACAATAGCCTGAAGATGACAAAATTAATTAACAAAACGGCTTCAAAAAAATAAATTTTTCTTCAATTTATGACCTCAAATCCCCTAACAAAGGTCGTAAAACTTACATATCAACAATAAAATAAAGTATTTCTTAAATCTGGGAACATTAGAAATACATCAAAATATACACTATTTCACTATTTCTAGTAACCACGGATAGAGTTGACAAGAGGGAAGAATCTTCAAATTATACAATAAATTAGTCATCTGAAACAAAAAAAAATAATTACTCAATATTCAAATACTATTTTATTTCTGCTCAAGAATAATTAATAAAAATCAAATGTATTGAAAGGAGTGTTTCATTAGAATACTTTCATGTGAAATTCCAGAGGTTTGAAAACAGATGCTTCACAGAAGTCCGTGTTAGTAGTAGATTCACTATTTTTCTTACAAAACAAAATGAGTACCCACATGACCTCTTAATGTTCAATGAAAAAGTTGTAGATGATTAAGTATTCAAAAAGTTTATATTTAACAATGTTCGACATAACTCCAAATTATCCGTCAGAATGGCGAAAGACCGATTTTTCAGTATTTAAGATTTTATTTCGAATAAATGATTTAATGTACACGAAAATTTTTGAATGTGGCAAAATCTGTGGCAACCCTACCCTACAAGAAATCGACAGATATTAAAAAGGTTGATTTCATTCAATTTGCAAATTTTAGGAACTAGAATCTTAGGTTCCCATATGAAAAAATCATCTAACAATATCATGTCAAGATGAAAGTATCTCTTTATAAATATCTCCACAACCTCTTCATGTTCGCAGAATTTGCTCTCTACTTCAGAAACTATAAAATACATATATAGGATGTTTCTCTTGAAAAATATTTAATTTGTGTCGTTTCTGTTCGAACCGGAATTAAGTACTACTGAACCCGTTCGGTTCCTGAAAAAGTCATATTTTCATTCAATTCCAGCCATCACCGTGAATTTTATTCGAACAAATGAATATAATCTAATATAAAAATGTACTATCCCAGAAGCTCACCCAATACTTGTTTGATTTTAACCTCCCACAAATAATAACAACGGATAAAATCTGTTGTTGAGAACACACACTCAGATAGACACTTACCCGAAATGTATTTCTTGTAGAAACAAACTATACACAAAGCGTATTTAACCTTTATTTCTGCATTTACACAACACAACCAAATCCACACGTGAACTGATTGACAATAAGAATTGAAATGACGTAGATGACCCGATGATGAAACGGCCTGTTAGTGGTGAGTGGAATAAAACATCATAGGAAACACGTGTGTGACGAAGAAGATGCATGATCAGAGGTGGTGGAAAAAACCGTTATATTTCCAGAACTAAACGACAATTATTTAGTGGTTACAAAGTATCGTTTAACAGTTAAAATGTGAATTATAGTGGCTAAACAGTTTGTTTTTTCAATTCCATCTTTTAACCACAATCGTGCCCTTAATCGAATCTAAGAGGTAACCTTTTCAAAACAAAATGAGTGTTTTGAAAAAAAGACCCGTTTAACGTTTAAAACCTTCACTTTTTACATTGATCAGATAACATTTAGTTGCTAAAATAATTTATTTTGCAGCTATAAGATTTTTTTGAAAAAAAACTTGTATAACTGGATTTCTCTCGGTGTGTCTAAACTATTACCATGCATTATTAACATCAGTTCCATACATGTGACCAACCAAAAAACTATAAAACAACGTTCGTCAAACATTCAAGAACTGCTTGTAATCCTTCCAGCAAAATGCGACAGATGAAACGTCGACAGGTTGATGGCTTTTAAAATTCCTCTCGACCCATTCTTCGTGCATCAAAACTGACAGCTGTTCCGAGCAGTATCGGTACATAATCTTTTATACGTTTTATTGAGTGCCCCTGTCACAACAACATATCGTGAAAATATCTCAGCGGTATCCAATAAAATATTAAAATTGTATGTCTATTATTTGTCATTCGAGGAGTACAAGCTGGCTTTGCGATGTACCGGGAGAACAGGCCTATTATTAGCTCATACATATTGCCAGCATTAATCTCAATGCATCACAACAGGAACATCTCAACTGTTTATTTTTAATGATAACTTCCATAATGCCGTGCGAGGATGGCTTTATTTGTTTATTTATTCATATGTTTGCCTTTCAGTCGATGTAACATCATATTACATAGAAAATATTGAGAAAATTCATTCAGTTCTAGTAAATTAATTGATTGAATATGTTGTTTCGAATTGAATTAATTAGATTTCTTTTTAGTGAACAATATCTCGTGCTTTTGTTATTAGAAATGACAAGGTATACGAAATACAGTGGCAATGTGACCGGGAACGTGAATAACCCTTCAGTAAACACGTGAACAAAATTATTTCAATGCACACGTCAGGCCTAATAGACGAGGAAAGTGATGACGTCACAAATGTCATTCTTGTCAAAAACCGATTCCAAACAAACATCCGTCAAATTTAAATCAGCTTGTCCGATTATTTCCGTAAAGATTTTTCAACTTCTTTTGCTTGAGAAAACAAAATCTAAACAACCAAACACAAACTAATAAGCAAAGCAGCAAATTATCAACAGAGAAAGTCACCTAAAATTCTTTGTTTGGAATCAGTTTTTGACAAGAATGACATTTGTGACGACACACTTTCCTCGTCTGTTGGCTCAAATGTCAAGAATTTTTTGAAAATATATGAGAGGTTTATTAATAGCATTGATATTGTCGGTTGTAATATATCATATAATCATTACACTCTACTGGTGTTTGTTATGTACCACCAAATATTAACAACTCACATCTGCAAAATATATTTGAAACACTTGAATTATTATATGATCAAAATTAGCTGATACTTGGAGACTTCAACCAAAAAGGGCATCAGAGGATCTCAACTTGCAAAACCTTCAACAATTAATCAGTTTTTATGACCTGAATTCAGATCGAGTCCTAGATCTCGTACTATCAAGACGATTATCATCCAGCTTTGAACATTTCCCTAGTATTTGAGAAACAGGAAAGTGGAGCAGTGGCGAATTCTTCCAAAGTTTCGACAATTTGGCAATTTGCCATTTTGTAAAATAAAATTTATCAGTTGATATATTAGACTTTTTATACTAGCCCCCTCCCCGAAAGAAAAATACTGGCTACGCCACTGAAGTGGAGTACAATATGATGACAAAAGCATTTTTTTAATTTTCGTAAATTTTCCGCTACTGTATTCTCTGATTATGAATACAGATTGGTCGAAAACTGTACCGAAGTAAACATGGCAGTATAGACGCTTTTTATGTAATAATATATTCAATAATGGACAAATCAATTCCTCTCAGACCAAATTCTACCAAAAGAAGTATCCTCTCTGGTTCAACAAAAATATCATAAATGGGATTAAACTTAAAAATAGATTATTTAAAACGTTAGAATCAAATTATTCAGAAACTACGTGATCAATTTAGAAACCTCCGCAGATCAATAAAATCCCAAATATGGCAAGCCTACATGAAATATACACGGAATTCGGAAAACTCAATCATAGCTGATCCTTCCACATTTTGGAACTACATGCATTGTAAAAAGGGTACTTCAAGAATTCGGAAAGTTTCATTCCCAAATGATAGAGAACTGACGAATTCTTCTACAATAGTAAACGCATTTCTGGAATTCTGTGAAAGTGTCTATGTGCCTTCTAATGGTATTAATTTTAACCGTTCTATCAAACCACAAATTTCTCATAATAAGAATAACTTCATTACCAGAAGAAGATGTTTTGCATTCACTCAAAAATCTAAAACAAAAATTCACATCTGGAGATGACAAAATTCCAAGCTTTCTAACAAAAGACTGTGCATACATTCTTGCAAAGCCACTTCAATTAATTCTCAACATGGCTTTAAAAACATAATGTTTTCCCTATAAATGTATCAACCCATAACAATACTGTCCAACTTTGCAAAGGTCTTTTTTCCTAATGTGAGAAATACTAAAAATCTAGATCATGGTTTCAACAACAAACATTCTACGACAACATATCTCATGTGTTTCACACAAACTGTTAGCAAGGTCTTAGACAGATTTCTCAAATTCCTCTGATAAACTGAATCGTCAAATTCTATTTATTAAACTAAACTCTCTAGGTTTCGATAGTCTGATGAAGTTATTACAATAATATCTTCAAAATCGTACTCTATTTGTAGAAAACAAAGGACACAAATCACTCGAATTCACTCCAAGTAGTGGCGATCCTCAAGGAAGCAATCTAGGTGCTCTTTTATTTTCTCTGTTCATAAACGATATCAATTCAAATATTTTCAGTAAAACACTACTCTTTGCTGATGATCAGAAGATTTTCAGACCGATTGAAACAATTGAAGACTGTTTTATTACACAGACAGAAATTAATTCAATACAAGAATGGTGCATACTAAATAAGCTTGCATTGAATATTCAAAAATGTAAATATATGAAATACACTCCCAAATACAACTATATACAGTTTGTCTATTCAAAAAATTACATCACATTAGAGTAAAGTACAGAAACTAAAGTCAGCTTCACTTCACAAATTAACCAGATTTCATCTTCTGCAAAAGAATGCTTGAACTTTTATTCACGACGTGCAAAGATTTTCAAAATCGTGCAAATCGGGGAATGACACAACTACTGTATTACAGAAAAATTAGCGAAAAACTTGATTTTCGGCAGCCTACATGCCTAACACTTCTCATGCTTACCCATTGATATTGGAATAATAAAAAAAAATTACAGAGAACTTCATTCTCCATAACATCGAAATTTGCATATTTAATTCAAAATTAAATTCACCTACTTCACTTCAAGGAACGCTAAGAGTTGATGCCTGAAACAATGAAGATTCACTGTATCAAAAAAGGTATAAACACCGTAACAAGGAAGTCTTAGAGCAGATTAATCGTCGATGCAGACTTCTGAGTGAGGATTTAATATGTACTACGGAAATGTCAGCTTCACAAGCAGCGATGAGATATTTTCTAACGCAACATACTCATCAGTCACTAATTTTTACAGAGAGTGAAAGCTAAGCAGACAGACAAACAATAATGTTTGTGTAAGAAATCGAAATTATTGAAATTCATGAACAAATATTGTTTCAGAACAGAAATGTACCCACTTAGTCTTTCCGGTATAGAAGAATTTGAAATTGTAGATCAAATGGCAAAACATGCCACTCAATTAGGAGATCAGCTCTTCTTTCAAAGTATTTCCTCTACTTATCTGAATCGAGTTTATGAACAATATTTGGAATCAATGTGGCACAAAAAAAATTTCATTTCTGAAAACAAATTATTTGTATCATTATCCTAGTCACATAATGTTTGAACAGTGTTCTTTATATAGGAACATTAAAAAAGTATGCAACATATTATTGAAAAATCTTTATTTGTGATTTTTCAAATTAAGTAAATTTGTCATCAAGTTAGACACGTCTTGAAACCTACTGAGATATACTGAGGTATTTTCAGTTTCTTGAATAAACGCATTATACAGAATTTGCAAAACCTCAAAAATTATATTTTTCGGAAATTACATTTGGAAGAAATTTTTCAATATGGTCTTTACTGAAGCTCATCAAACAATGTGGAATTAAGAAAATTTTTAATATTTCGTGCAATTCTGCAATAACCGATTTCTTCAATTTTTTTTTTATTAATTATAAATTTCTTATATTATCAGGAATTGATCTGAAAACGTTTGTTTTTTAGGATGACCCCAATGTAATGATTGACAAAACCACTGAAAACTGTCAAATATTCCTTTACATTTTATAGAATTCATCCAAGAGTGAATTTTGTGCAAAAAAGTGAGGTTTTTGTTGCAAGTCACTTTTTTGGTAAAATACCTTCCAGAACTGACTGAATCCCACTCACATGGCTTCCAAAAACTCTATTCGATCTCTGCCAATTATTTATTAGCTGGAAGTAATTGATAGAAAGATACATCTACATAACTGTCTTTCCTCCTTTGGGATTCCTGCACAAGTATCGATCAGATCTAATCGTTGTCAGTTTATACCGGAACGCCAAGAAGAGAGTTGTTTTCTATCATTACCACCTTTCCTCAGTTGTGGGATCCTTTATGAGAAAGTGATTCAGATGTTTTCTAATTCAGTCTATTTTATCTCTAGTTTTTCAGTCACAATGAAAAAATATCAATCTTTTACAGTAGGAATGAAAGAATCAGTAAAAGTTAATATTTTGTTGAAATTCATGACACAGAATTAATTTGAATATTAAATACTTTCTGTATTCATTGAAGCAAAAACATAAGGAAGTGTGATTTGCATATAAAACCTCATTTGCATTATGACCATATTTACGTCTATATTTTCTTGTAGAGAAAAATAAATATATCGAATCCAATGCTCCCTCGCGTTGAATAGTTTTCTGTTAATTGAAAGGTTTATATACAACGAGTGATTATCACGTAACACGTTGATTACAGGTTTTCAATAATCCTATTCGAGTCTAGTTTTGAAAATTCAATCGATTCAAAATGAACTCAGTGTCGTAACACTTCCGTTTAAACCGGAAGTGGACACCGGAGCTGATTCAATAGCAGGCAATCTGGAAAGCTTGAAGTAGGTGGCGCTAGTTAGGCTGGAGTCTTTTAATTGTCATTTGTCAATGTGAGCTCATTTAAATATTCAAATATTGATGTGTTTGTGTCACAGTGCCACACATATGGGTGTTGATGTGCACAATACCTATTGAAGGATCAGTCCATGGTCCATGTCATCGGAATACTGAAACTGAATAAATGGCAGGCAATCTGGAAAGCTTGAAGTAGGTGGCGCTAGTTAGGCTGGAGTCTTTTAATTGTAATTTGTCAATGTGAGCTCATCTAAATATTCAAATATTGATGTTTGTGTCACAGTGCCACACAAATGGGTGTTGATGTGCACAATATCTATTGAACGCACAGTCAATGGTCCATGTCATCGGAATACTAAAACTGAATGAATGGCAGGCAATCTGGAAAGCTTGAAGTAGGTGGCGCTAGTTAGGCTGGAGTCTTTTAATTGTCATTTGTCAATGTGAGCTCATTTAAATATTCAAATATTGATGTTTGTGTCACAGTGCCACACAAATGGGTGTTGAAGTGCACAATATCCATTGAAGGCACAGTCCATGGTCCATGTCATCGGAATACTAAAACTGAATGAATGGCAGGTAATCTGGAAAGCTTGAAGTAGGTGGCGCTAGTTAGGCTGGAGTCTTTTAATTGTCATTTGTCAATGTGAGCTCATTTAAATATTCAAATATTGATGTTTGTGTCACAGTGCCACACAAATGGGTGTTGATGTGCACAATATCTATTGAAGGCACAGTCCATGGTCCATGTCATCGGAATACTAAAACTGAATAAATGGCAGGCAATCTGGAAAGCTTGAAGTAGGTGGCGCTAGCTAGGCTGGAGTCTTTTAATTGTCATTTGTCAATGTGAGCTCATTTAAATATTCAAATATTGATGTTTGCGTCACAGTGCCACACAAATGGGTGTTGATGTGCACAATATCTATTGAAGGCACAGTCCATGGTCCATGTCAGGAATACTAAAACTGAATTAATCGTTAGGTAGCCATAGTATCTGCGAGACAGTAGTCTCATCACATTCTTCAAGTATTAAGCCGATTTCAAAATAACCGTTTCTGTCATACACATAAGATGCCAATCTGGAATCAAACAAGTTCAATTATTCATTATTCCTATCTGAAAATGACAACGTATCATCTCTTGACTGGAAACAAGAATAAGTTGAGGTTATCACTGATTATCTTTCTGTTGAAGGCTTGTTCACACCCTTGCAAATATTCGCATTTTTTTGCGATTCGAAACATACGGCGAAAAAATTGCGGTGAATGATGAATCAGTAATGGAGTACCTATTAACTAACCCCAAATACTGAAAAATGACATGTATAATTCATCATTCACCGCAATTTTTCCGCCGTATGAGCCAAATCACAAAAAATGCGAAAGTCTGCAAGGGTATGAACGAGGCTTAAGTCGTCTATTTTTCCAATAATTTTCGCATTTCTATTTCTCAACTCATTTTCCAACTGCTTTACAGCCCAACCACCATATTTACCACTCATTTTACCAAAAAACTCCCAAAACCAACGAAAATAAATCAAAATACTAGTAAACACAATAATTGTCATATGAATAACATAGGCTGTCAAAAACGAAAGTACTCCAACTACTTCAGCGCCGCTATACGGGAGTAATTTCGTATATCCCTGCCATTCGTACGATACGTGCCTATGGTAATTTTCGAAGTAATACGATTTTTTTGAAAAATTAGAATTTCTATTAGTAGGCAACATTGAATCTCTGAATTTTCCAACAGAGCTAGTATTAATGATCACCGATGTGATATTTTGAATGTTATCGGAACTTCAGTTCAATGGATAGGTACTTCTTAGTTCATCTTGAAGTGGTTTTTCGATTTAGGTGGAAGGGAGAACGTGTCTTCGCTGATGAGTGGCAAGATTTAAATCAAGAAATAATTTCAGCTATGGTATTGAAAGAACACAGCAAAATAGTTCTTGAGAAAAACTTTGTGGAAAAAGATATAATTCAACGGTCGTAGGGGGAATTTTTTTTTAATTTTTTAAGTCGTACCACTATTGGAATTTATGGACAGAAATGTAGAAACAAATTCAAGGTGAGATTTATATCTGAACTCAGAAGGATAATGAATACTTGAATTCATGAAAAAATACACATCCGTATCCGAAAAAGTAGAGTGGGCCCCCAAGGAACGAAACGTCGTATTGAAAATCGAAGTACTTTCCTGCAATATTAGGGCCTATAAGGGACGTATACGCATGCGCAATTCCATTATTTTGAGCCGGTAATACCACTTTGTCATGGCAACCACGTATCCAAACAACAACAGAGAATATATATATATATATATATATATATATATATATATATATATATATATATATATATATATATATATATATATATATGTACATTACTAAGTTCATGGGTTGAACCGCGTTGAGAGTTTATAACTCGACGTTTCGGCTCCTGCTTTGGAGCCATTTTCAAGAGTGTGACTGCGAGGCCTCTATCTGCCTACTCCTCGAGTCGTGGTCTTGAGAGATATCAAGGTCTCAACCTGCCTACTCCTTGATCTCAAAAGACGATCCGATGTTGGTTGCACTGTAGTATTTATAGGTGGTTGGCTACCTGGAGGTGGGCGGGTCTTACGGGTTTTCTCGTTTGTCTTGTCTGCTGGTGCCTGCTGTGTAGTTGGAGTTAATGGGATAATAATTGATTGCGGATAAGTTTCACGTGGCCTGGTAATTACGGTTGGAAGAAGGGGCTTCCAAATGGGGTTCAATTTACGGCTATCATCTTTAATGTTCAGGCAATCAGGCCGTTTTTCGATTTCGATGGCTTCTCTGATAAATCGAGAAGTTCTTGAACGTACTGGGGCGATGGTTTTCGTTTTCTCGAAATCTATGGGGTGACCCATTTGGATGAAATGAAGAGCTAATGCGGAGCTGGTGTCTCGATTTCTAACTGAAAGGGAGTGTTGATAGGATCGAAAATGGATCTGTTTCGAAGTTTCTCCTATATAAGAGTGGGGGCAGATAGAACAGGGAATTTCGTAAATACCATGGTCTTCGTTGGGAATTTTGTCTTTTGTTGGTCTGATGAGGTGTGATAGTTTTTGTTCTGTGGTAAAGATGGTTTTGATATTTGCTTTTCTGAAAAGTCGACTGATTTTGTCCGTCACCCCTTTGATGTAAGGGAAGAAGGCTTTGGATGGACGGTCTTCAACTTGTGGTTCGTTTTTGGTTACTAATGGTTTCTGAAGCTGTTTTTGGATGTTTCTGTCTATGTGGTCTGGTCTGTATCCGTTTTGTAGGAGAGCTTGTTTTACGTTGTGAAGTTCGGATTGTCTGTTGTGGTCGTCGGTTAGTCGGATGGAGCGAGATATCAGAGTATTTACGACTGAGTTGAGTTGTGAGGGATGATGGTGGGACTTGGAGTTGAGATATCGGTTGGTGTGGGTGGGTTTTCTATAAACCGTGTACGAGAAACCTTGTTGATGATAGCCGTAAATTGAACCCCATTTGGAAGCCCCTTCTTCCAACCGTAATTACCAGGCCACGTGAAACTAATCCGCAATCAATTATTATCCCATTAACTCCAACTACACAGCAGGCACCAGCAGACAAGACAAACGATAAAACCCGTAAGACCCGCCCACCTCCAGGTAGCCAACCACCTATAAATACTACAGTGCAACCAACATCGGATCGTCTTTTGAGATCAAGGAGTAGGCAGGTTGAGACCTTGATATCTCTCAAGACCACGACTCGAGGAGTAGGCAGATAGAGGCCTCGCAGTCACACTCTTGAAAATGGCTCCAAAGCAGGAGCCGAAACGTCGAGTTATAAACTCTCAACGCGGTTCAACCCATGAACTTAGTAATGTACATATTTCTGACCGCGGAAACCTTTCCGAACATATATATATATGTATATATATATATATATATATATAAATCATCTTGTTACTAATATGAATGTCAGTCTGACAGATTTCATGTCTATCAGGCATTATCTATAACTATTGAAAAATTCACGACAATTGAACTTTTTTGCTTTGTTGGTTCGTGATATTATCTCAATAAATACTATCCATAGTATTGCGAGCACTAGTGGTATTATCCTCGAAATTTTTTAAAACAGGTCGTCATACTTCCGATTTGGAAACTTCATTTCATTGTTTACTAAAGTTGACAGCTTTTGTCTGATTCAATCAATTTCGTATCATTTACCGTTTTCGAGAGGCCAACAGTGGTAAATCATAAAAATACATGTGCATTTTCGTTGATTCTTATTAAAACTAAGATTTTGTTAATCGGTTCAGTTTAATTATCACTTAGAAATTATTTTCGTTGAGTGAGCCTGATTATGAATACGAGAAACATAAATTTTCTCGATTTATTTTAGTTTAGCTCTAAAAGCTATCTAAAGAATACTTAGAATGTTCCTGAAATATTGAAATATTAGTTAGAAGTACATTTTTGTATTTTCGAGTAGTGGAACTGATTTTAGTGATTGAGTTGTGTATTCTTTCTCAGTAATATACGAGGATGTATTGATATCTAGTTAGCCTAGACCAGTTCCCTGCATAACCAAAATATTGCGTTACCATAGCAACGAACAATAACTTATTAGAAGTGTCAGTGTAAAGTTTGACGTCAAAAAAGTAAACCAGAGTTACGCAATAAATTAAAAGAAAAAATATGTCAACCGAAATTGTGAAAATCGAAAAATTAGAGTATCGAGCCATCATCAAGTACCTGTATTTAAAAGGGTTAAGAGGTAAGCAGATTTACGAAGAAATGCTTAATACCCTTGGTGATCAATGTTCTTCGTATGCGACCGTGAAAAATTGGACTGCAAGCTTCAAAAGAGGTAAATTTTCCATTGAAGATGATGACCGATCGGGAAGGCCAGTTTCTGTGCCAGTCCCCGGAAATATCGATGCAGTTCATGACATGATTTTAACAGACCGTCGAATTGGGCTAAAACGAATATCTGAAGCACTGAATATTTCATACGAACGCGTTCATCATATAGTTCTCGTCAATTTGGACATGAGGAAAATTGCAAAATGGATCCCCAAATGTTTGAATGTTGAACAAAAGCGTGCAAGGGTAGTAGCATCGCGTTCGATCTGTGCTCGATTTGAAAACGATGTAGACTTCTTAAACCGAATCGTTAACATGGATGAGACTTGGGTACATTTCTACGATCCAGAAACAAAGCAACAATCGATGGAATGGCGACTCTCCGGTTCTCCAAGACCTAAGAAGTTTTGTGTCCAAAAATCTGCTGGAAAAGTTCTTGCTTCAGTTTTTGGGATTGCCATGGAGTAATCATGATTGATTTTTTGGATAAGGGTAGAACAATAACTGGAGATTACTATTCGACATTACTGCAGGTTCGCTGTTATAAATGTATCCAATTAAGAGGAGAATATGTTGAGTAATAAAATATTTTGATATTGAAATTTTGTTTGGTTCTATAGTAGGCTAATAAATTTTTCGTACTTCCGGGCCTAAAGTGACAACTTCACTCCCTTGTGACAGGTACTAAAGTGTCACATTTAATCCCTCCGGGATTAAATATTGACGAAACTCCCGGAACGATTAAATCACAAACAAACGAATTTAAGGGATATTTTATTGAAAAATATAATTAATTAGAATGGTAATTAACGTTAATATTCAAATTAATATTGTGACAGTTCGTCATATTGACCAGTCTTTCCTGGGTTAATGCAGCAGGTAACAGACGAGTAACAGATAGGTCCTTTTCATATTGAACTGGTGTTTGTTTCGAAGATCCTGCGGAAACAGGAAGCGAGAATGAGGACTGTAGCATAACTATAGTGGACGAATCGGCGACTTGACCAAATATTTTATCTGAAATTTTTTGTTTATTTTTAATAGACGATTCAATATATCCCTCGGCCACGTTGGAGGATTTCCATCCTCCATGTCTCTTCAGCACGTCTATTGTTGCTCCCGAATCAGCTAACAAAGACGCAGATGTGCGTCTAAAACAATGTCCCGTATAAGACGTCGCATTTTCTAATTTCAAGAAAGCTGCTATTTGCCGTGGAAATGTACCAAACATGTTTTTTCCTACTACTCGCGTAGTACATTCTTTGTTGATGTATTGAACAAAAAATTTTGAATGAGTTGTCCCTGTCTTTCGCAATGCCACATATTTCCGAAATATCGCCACAAAACTGATGGCACTGTTTTCTGAATTTTTGATCACAAAATTTCGGTCAATTTTATTTTTGGTATTTCTAATCGCAATTAGGAAGGAATCGCCCAAATCTCTCACATCGTCGATTTCTAAATCAACCAACTCTTTTCCACGACAAGCTCCCGCAACGCCCAAAATAAGTGCAACCTACAAAAAAATTGATTTCTTAAAATTTCTGAATATAAACAAATTTCCAAATTTACCTTAAGCATTAAATATTTATCATCCGGAGCCTCCCGTAAGAACTGATCTACCTGCTCAGACGTGAGAATTCTTGACTTCTTTGGCTTAAATCCCTCATTTCTTCTCTTCAAAAAAGCTAATAATTTTGGAAATTTACTTATATCAATATCTTCTCTAATGTTAATAACCGATTTCAGCATTGAGTAATGTGCCCAGAGAGTTGAGGCACAAACCGCTTTTGATTTATCATCGAAGTAGACTAACAGCGCATTTTCAGTAGGTTGTCTCACATTTTTTAAGCGGCACCACTTTTTAAAAGCATCGTACTGCTGCTCGTATAGTTTTCTAGATTTCGGTGGTAACAATTCTTCACCTACTTCGGCTGCTCTTTTATCAATATCAGATACACCTTCTTCACTCATGATACCAATAATTATCAATAACAATGTTTCTTTACAATGACACTAGTAATGACAATGTTTCTAAATTATAACTGTCACAACGCAATGTTACTATGGTAACTTATTTTAAAGACAGTTTATTAAATGAGTTGAAGAGAGAAAAAACTGATTGAAATTATTGAAATAATTAATAAAATCATACCGGAAGTACGAAAAGTATCGTATATACCTTGCGACTGAAGTACATTTAATCCTTCAGGTAAATTATGGCCCTCCCTGCGGTCGGGCCATAAACTTTACCTTCAGGATTAAATGTACTACTTCAGTCCCGCGGTATATAATGTACTATTCAATTTATCCTCGTAACTGCCCCCATACTGTTACAAAAGCCCTTGGTATGAGATCGATTGTAACAATTGCATACCTACACTGATTTCAATGATTTATTTATACCAAACTATTTTAACTGGGAATCTGAATTTGTTATCAAATGAAAAAAAAATTACTATGCTTTCATCTCAGATGAGTAAGTTGTTGTTTGTCGCTTTAGTGGCTGTGTATGCAATCAAAGGGAAGTTGTTACAACCGTGCCCAGTCTACTATACTCATGAATCAATTGAAATCGAAATATTTGCGTGTTGACGACGAGACATAATGAATTCAACCACCTAGCGAAAGTACCAAGAAATATAGAACAATTAGAGTAACCAAGCCTCAGTATCCAAGCTTCTAAGTGATGACAGCATCGTTTGTGAATTCACTTCATATGAGATGATAGAGCGTTAAGGCAGTAAGCAAGCACCGTGTTCTTAATTGATCACCATGCACATGCTGGCCGTCATTCTTCGTGGGCGTAGAGCCGAATATTTCATTGGGTTTGTCAATCATCACCAATGTTTTTTTTATCAATTTCATTTTGTTTTGTTGAGTACAAGGGTCAATCACATGTTGAAAAGGGAAACATTCTCAATGGAGAATTGAACCAAACATTACTCTGGAAATGAAAAAAAAACCTAGGAAGAAAATGAAGTAACTTTTTTGTAATATCCAACAGAAAACAACTGAAACTCTAGAAACAAATTTTCAGTGTTGTCGTAGTACCAGTATTATCCCAATTTGAGAATGTTTTGAGACAAACATTGCATCGAGAATATTTCGCCAATATTTTTTTGAAAATGTTCAAGTAACATTCGAACGATATCGTGGAATGTTCACTTTTTTCTCGCCAATATTACTTCTCATTATTTTGGCAATATTTTCAAAATATGATAGTAATATTATCCCAATTTAAGAATGTCTAGAAACCAATATTGCTTCGAACATATTTCAGCAATATTAATTGAAAATGTACAAGTAACACGGATATCTTAAAATGTTCACTTTTTTTCTCGCCAATATTACGTTTTTATATTCAGTAGTTTTAAAATATTGTAGCAATATTATGAAAATTTAAGAATGTTTTGAGAAAAATATTATTTTGAAAAGGTCCAAGTAACATTGGACCGATATCGTAAAATGTTCACATTTTTGTTTTAATATTTTGCCAATATTTTCAAAATACTATAAATATTTTCAATATTATTTTGAAAACGATCGAGTAACATTAGATCAATATCGCGAAACAGTGAATAGTGCAGGACTCATCCCTTGGAAATTATAGAATTTGATCATTTAATTTTTGTAGGTATTAATAATAAGTAATTTTTGCATCTACTACGATAACAGACATTTCTCCTCTTGAAACGGAGTTATAAGTATTTCAAATTATTTGTTATAATTAAATAAATCCAAAGTTGTGGTAGTTAAAGATTGTTGTTGTTAAAATTGTTATTTCCGCCAACCGATTGCACCCCTACGCGCAACCCTCGGAAGTCTTCGAGAGACTTGTGTGAGCTAGGGAAGACCTTACCTTTTAACGTATGATGCCAAGCACAATCTTGAGTTGAATATAGCATCTGATATAATTCAATATCCAAACAAACGAGTTTTTGTCTGAAGCCAATTTGTTTAACTTAAATAAATAATGGTGGTGGTTATAGTTCCGAAATAAAAATCTATAGGTACGCATATACACAAAAGAATGAAATGAACTTTAAAAATCTTTTCTAAAACAAGATTTTATATTTGAACTATATATATATATATATTAAGGGAATGAAACTTAAAAATTTAAATATTTCTTAGAAGCTTGATACTTTATTACCAGTGTAATGACATTTCACCTCAAACTTTTGAGAATTTTTTCACTTTTTTAAATTTCTTAGGTTTTCATTCACTACCATACTATATTTTGATTGGATAGTTCATTGATGAAAATTTATTTTTAAAAGATTTTTTACGTTTATGACATTTCGTACTTTTCAGCATTATCTATTACGGATTTTTCAGATTTTATTTTCCGAACCCCCCGACTGACAATTTTTTACGTTGTAATTTTCCACGTTTGAGATAGACAGAGATTGTTCCAAATTCTAGCCATTTGGCGGACGGAAGGAACGGGGTTAAATTATTCAATATTAAATTATTGTTCCAAAGTTTCCTTTTTAGAAAAAAAAGTCGATTTCTTCAAGAACAGGAGGGTCCAAGGTCCCTCAACCCAAAGTTTTTTCTCGACATAATTTTTGACTTCCGAAACCGTCAGATTTTCTCCCAATTCATACGCTTTCTCTATCTAGCCTTCAGGGGCAGAGGTGGGGAATTATTCAATTTATTACATTATCATCTGTTGTCTTGAAAAACTGCAAGTTTTGAACCGGAAAGACAGAAAGATTGCCATACGAACAGAGCAAGTTAAATAAAAGCCTGAAAAAACTAAATCTTTTCGATTGGTCATGAATACACTTTCGTGAATCTGTGGGTTCAAGATATGTCTTGTTTGGGAATGCTCTGGTATGAGGAGTTTGTCATGGAATTCGCAGGATTCGAAGAGAAAAGTCGTTAGTTTTGTTAGTTTCCAGAATATTAATTATCTCCTTCAAGCGTCCAATCGTCTTTTTGTTGCTGAGGACGCCAATGAACAATGCGGAGAAGCCTTTATTACTTTTAATGATACGTTCATTTCGTCGCCTTTAGAATATCGTCCGTAGACAATGAGTGAATTAGCAGTTACCGTAATTGGAAATTATCAAACACGAGTGGGCTCATCATTCAAGCTCATATAGTTACTTTGGCAATAAAGTTCAGCAATATTTCCATTTAGCTATATTTTTTTTCTGAAATCGTTCAAGAATGCCCACTTTCTCGGAGCAACTTCAGGCCTCAAAATACGCTAATCTAGTATTTTAGTCCGTTGCTAAGCAACGAACTTTCCCTGACCGTTTTCGGACCTAAACGGTACGGGAAAAATATTCCAGTATCGAAAACGATACGGGAATATTTTTGCCGGCTTGTTTACATTTTAGACAGTTATTGAATTCACGCAAACAATATGTAGAATTCCTTAGTTTTTGATAATGCTGATTGCGATTTCAGAAAAAATAGTATGTGTACCTCGTAGTAAAAGCACATTCCCAGACTTCAATTTATATATATATATATATATATATATATATATATATATATATATATATATATATATATATATATATATAAATCTGAACCCTTTCTAATTGTCATACCCTGTAATAGGATATTGGTGTCAAACCTGCCCTGGACTCCCGAAACAAGTATTTCGATCAATAATTTTTTTCTCTCAATCCATTCTTATTGTGATATTGACATATTTCACAATTGCCTCTTTATAAACTCTGCCACTTTCATATGTCAATATCACAATAAGAATGGATTGAGAGAAAAAAATTATTGATCGAAATACTTGTTTCGGGAGTCCAGGGCAGGTTTGACACCAATATCCTATTACAGGGTATGACAATTAGAAAGGGTTCAGATTTACAGGTAAAAAACCACATGATCGAAATCATTTTTCCAGGCAGTGCAGGGCCGGTTTGTCTACAGCAATATTCCTTAACTTCCTTGTTATGAAGGAACTCTACCAGTTTCATGATCACCGTCATTCATTCACCTGATTGTCGATCTAATCAGTTACAGAAAATGTTTTATTTGTTTTTTATAATCTTCGGAAACAATGTACATACATGCGTTTCAGTGAATGAATATTATCATAATTCTTATTACTATATGTATGCAGCGTAGAATGAGAAAAATACTACATGCTCGAAATAATTTCCCGATGCGTCCAGGGTAGGATTCCAGCAATATTTTACAACTTCCTTATTATGAAATCTGCCAGTTTTATAATTTGGTATGACAATCAGAATGGATTGAGAAAATAATTACATGCTCGAAATAATTTTTCTGGGCGTCCATAGTCGGTTTTTCTCCAGCAATATTTCTCAACTTCCTCATTATGAACTCTAAATGAATCAGGAGCTGAGGAAAAAAACAAATTATCAGAATAAACAAAATATGAGTCCAGGACTTGAAACTGGCAGAGTTCAATAATAGGAAAATTGAGGAATATTTCTGAAGTCAAACCGGACCTGGACGCCCAGAAAAATTATTTTGAGTATGTAGTTTTTTTTAATCCATTTTGATTTTGACAAATGAATATGAAAGTGTAGGAGACATAATGATGAAGTTGTAAATTATTGCTGGAGCCATATTGGCCATGAATGCCCGGAAAAATAATTCTGATCATGCGTGGTATATTTCTTTAGCTTAAGTTCATTGTCTTACTAGAACATAAAGATGGCAGAGCTCATAATAAGGAAGTTGATGAATATTGCTGGTGACAAACAGGACTTGTACTCCCGAAAAAAGTATTTCGATCATGTTGTTTCTTTTCTCAATCCATTTTCATTGTGATATTGAAATATGAAAGTGGCAGAGTTCATAATGAGGAAGTTGTGAAATATAAATTGAGCCATACCGGTCCTGGCAATCTGGAAAATTATCACCAGCGCTAGAATCCTGGAAAAATAGTTCTATCATTTCTCCATTCTTTGTCTGAAAGAGAAATAAAATAGATGCTGATATTGCTGAACTCTGTTCATGGGATTTTGTTCAATTTGCATGAGCGGTCAACTCAATTAATAATAATAATAATAATTAATATTTTTATTTCTTTGGTGGAGAAGTACAATTGAAAATTCAATGTCCAATAAACAAAGAAAATGTCAAAAGAAAAGACAGCAAACAACAAACAATTTCTCATTACAAGACAGTCAAAAAATATATAAAAACATACAAAAAAAAATGTAACAGCAGAGTATTCAGTGATTCGGAACACAACACTTAGGAGTAAATAGTACAACCAAATTTGCTGAAGCTGAAGATCTCATGTTAGTCGATTAGGGAATTCTTGAATGGTGTAACAAGTCCTTTGAAGTAACATTTTTTTCAGCTGTCTTTTGAATACATGAATATTTGGAGAATTCTTAAGAGTTATTGGAAGTATATTGTATAATTTACAGCCACTGTACTCTACGCTTTTTTCATACAAGGAAGTTCTATGAGCGTTTGTTAGGATTAAATCTCTAGAACGGGTATTGTGGTTATGTGATGGACGATGGGAAAGAAAAATGGATTTATTTTTGTAAACGTATGCACTAGCCTCTAATATAAAAGTGCTGGCAACTGTAAGAATTTTCAGCTGTTTGAAAGCATCTCTACATGAGTCTCGGTACCCTAGCTTGGCAATTATTCTAACAGCGTATTTCTGGAGGAGAAATATCCTTTGGACAGAAGCACTCATACCACAGTTGAGTATACCATATCGGAGGTGTGAATGGAAATTAGGAAACACCCTTGCAGCATGATGAATGCTGAGAACTAAATTTGTTCACACCCTGTAGTGAATGGTGCTAAATTAACGTTGTCAAGACAATCAATTTGTTAAACATTCTTCTCACTGAAAGCTTCCTGGTTTCGCTCGGTTTATATTTAATAAACTTTGTACCTGCATTTAGGTAAGTTGAGGCTAATGATCGAAGAATTCGTTTCATTCCGAAAAGTATTTTGTGACTTACCTATTTCTTATATTTTAGTATGCAAGGGGAAAGTAAAAAAATAGTGGCTTATGCTAGTAGAAAATTACTGGACAGGGAAACACGTTACTCGGTACCAGAGAAAGAATTGTTGAGTATAATTTTTGCATTACTAAAATGGCGTGTCTATTTGATAGGAAAAGATTTCATAATTAGAACCGATCATCGTTCTCTACAATATTTGAAATCGTGTCGTTTACTTTCCAGCCGTATTTCACGTTGGGTATTAGCCATGCAGGAATTTTCTTTTGAAATAGAATACATAAAGGGATCAAATAATATCATTCCAGATACTCTCTCTAGAAATCCGATAGAGCGCCCTTCTGTTCCCGAGGATAAATCATTCAAAATTCTGCACATTGAGTTTCCATCGGATTTTTAAAATTTAGTATATAATATATATATATATATATATATATATATATATATATATATATATATATATATATATATAATAGTATATAAATAGGAACTGATCCTAACTATGACAAATTCATTTTACATAATGATATTCTGTATTACGCAAGAGATAACGGTCATCTTCTCTGCATTCCAAAATTTCACATTACTGAATATATTAAAAATTATCATGAAACTTTCGGTCACTTTGGCATTTATAAACCCTGGTGTGCCATGAGAAAAGAGATTTGGTGCAAAAATTTGCATCGAAACATAAAAAAAACAACTCAAAACTCTGCCAAAAAGCGAAAATATCAATTTTACCGAATCCTCCTTTTGAATTCATCATACCAGAATCGCCTGGCGAATTAGTTTCAGTAGATTTGTTTGGTCCTTTGCCAACTTCTAGAGGTGGAGTTACAGGACTTCTGGTAGTGTTAGACGTTTTTTCTAAATTTGTTTCACTTTATATGGTGAAACGTGCCACCGCAGAAGCGATAGTGAATCATCTTTCGATTGACTATTTCAAAAAATTGGTGTTCCCAAGGCAATTTTATCGGATCAAGGAACACAATTCACATCAACTACTTGGCGGAATATTATGGATAAATATGGTATTGCTGTGAAATATACCTCTGTTCGTCATCCACAGAGTAATCCCACAGAACGTGTCATGAGGGAGTTGGGAAGATTATTTCATACCTTTTGTTATAAAAAACAAAAAACATACCTGTTGGGCTATAGAAGTGCAACGTATAGCAGCATTTTTAAATAATGTGACTCATGAAGCTACAGGGTATTCACCTATTGAATTACAGTTTGCTAAACAGTCTTGTTGTCCACTTAGAAGAATACTGAACTTTCCATCAGTAAACTCGGAAGCTGCTGCCCATGTCAAATTATTTTTTGCTAAGGAAAATTTATTAAAACGGAGTAAAAAACGTGCGTTTTTGAATAACAAAAATTTTGAAACATTTTCAGTTGATGATTTGGTATTATTGAGAGCTAACCATATTTCTTCAGCCTTGGACCATGAAACTTAAAATTTTTTCCTTTTGTTAGAAGGTCCATATAGAATTTAAAAAAAAAATTGTTCGAAAACGTATACATTGATACATCCTGATTCTCAAGAAGAGAGGGGAATTTTTCATGTTTGTCATTTGAAAAAGTTTGTTTCTTTACCTTAATGTATATCTATTGTAGTCATAGCATACAGTAAAGGTAATGAGGGGGGAGTAGTTGCAGCATGATGAATGCTGAGAACTAATTTTGTTCACACTCTGTAGTGAATGGTGCTAAATTAACATTGTCAAGACAATCAATTTGTTAAACATTGATTGTCAGTAAACACATTCTTCTCACTGAAAGCTTCCTGGTTTCGCTCGGTTTATATTTAATAAACTTTGTACCTGTATTTAGGTAAGTTGAGGCTAATGATCGAAAAATTCGTTTCATTCCGAAGAGTATTTTGTGAAATACCAATTTCTTATATTTTAGTGAGAAGTTTGTTGATGAGTAAACTGTACAACTGGTATTTGGAGTATTTCGCAACAAAATAGGAATACATTATTATTATTTACGTCCCTGAGATCATCATAATAACCTGTTTTGCAACACCCTTCAGTTTTTTCAGTTCAATTCAATAATCAATACAATATCTACATAAAGAAACAACTTTTTGTACAACTGCCAATAAAACTTGACATCTTGACTGGCATCTCTCTTGATGCGAAAACGCACAGAAAAAAAAAACTATTGAATAAAACAAAATATTTTTCAGTTAAACAAATTTGTGGTTTCAATATGGCGTAAAATTTGTGATAACTATCAATCATAAAGAAATATTTGCATTTGTTATATTATACTTTTTGGGACACGCTATATACCTTGTTTAAAGTAATTACTAGTTCAAATTTTCAATAATCATAAGAAATTCTGAATAATTCATGATTTGTTGAACTCGAGGATTTCATAAAATAATTTAATATAGTCGAATTGTTGACATTTATGTCAATAATTGTTCAGATGATAGTTTGCAACGATAATGATCTTCCCGGTGAAAACCAAATCTTTAACATCCCATAAAAAAAAAATTATTGTGCCAAAAAACATGTTTAGAAATATGCATTAAAACAGTCTGGTAAACGTTGTCAAATAGTTTTTACAGTTTTATGGTGTGGCTGTAAATAATTGACAGGTATAATAAATTCCAAACAAATTAGTTGACTTATGAAACCAAAGTTGTTTGAAATTCCTTTATTTGTTGCTTTGATTTTGAGCTCAGATAAAATCACTAATTGATATTTTATTATCATTTGTCAATAGTGAGTTACTGCCACTTGTTTCGTTGAGATAATCAATACGTAGATTCTAAAAATACGAAAGCGCATGCTCTCATAATAGAGCTCGATTACAGGATCCGTTACTTAAGCATATTTTACATGAGAGCTGTATCTATGATAATAATAAAAATATTCATTCCCTAAAAAGCATGTGTGTATACATTGTATCCAAAATTTATAAAGAAAAGAAAAACTCTTTCTGTAAATATTTAGATCAACAATCAGGTGAATTAGTCCAGGGCATTTAGATCAAAATCAGCCGGAATAACTGAATTTGGCCGTCACACAGATATCGAGATGCGGTTTTCTGCATTGTGTTCGGGAAGGTCACAGCAAATGAGTCTATAGGGTGTGGTTTCTCGCTTTTTTGAAAAATGCATTTTCCAATTGCATCACTACTTGCACCATTACAGGAACGACTGGAAACTCGGAAAAATCGCTCGGAAATTGTTATTCGGGGGTTGTCGGGGCTGCGGAACTCGATTCTGGCATTATAATCACCCGGGGGTGCACGAGGGTGGCTCTGTGGGGGTGTGTGGGGGGTGAATTGGGGGAGAAATGGCAGCGTACATGAAACTCGCTCCAAACTCGTTACTCGGGGATTTTCGGGGATGCCGAATTCAATTCTGGCATTGGAATTCCTCGGGGGCGGCTCCATGGGGGTTGCGGGGGTGGTCAATTGGGGGAGAAACGGCAGCGTGCATGAAAATCGATCCAAACTCGTTACTCGGGGGGTTTTCGGGGATGCCGAATTCAATTCTGGCATCGGAATTCCTCATTGGCGGTTCCCTGGGGGTTGCGGGGGTTGTCAATTGGGGGAGATATGGCAGAGTGCATGAAAATCCATCCAAACTCGCTACTCGGGGGTTTTCGGGGATGCCGAATTCAATTCTGGCATCGGACATCCCCGCAGGCCTTTGTGGTCCCCCAGGTCCCCCAGGCTGTGACCCGAAATGCGTGCAGGTATAAAATTTAAATAATTGAAGAAAAGAAGAAAAATCGTATACTTACTGGCCTTTGCGGTAAACTGTGGTACTTTTCTGGCCACGGACCGTAATATACCATTTCAATCTAATTTCTCTTGTGTCCATTTATGATGAAACGGATATATAACTAATAATACAAGTAATTTATAACTCGCTAACTCGATAATAAGAACTTCAATCTGTTATTTTAACTAGGTATTATTTTCATAATTTGCGGCACGGAGAGGAAGAAGAGTTCGAACAAGATGTTTAGTATTTAAGTTAAAAAATGACATTTATGAGTCAAGATTAATAAAAACTCCTATCTGTTACTTGAATAAAGTATTCTTTTCATAATTTGTGATTTTTCACCTTCTCCTTTACGATTTGCCACGGAGCCACCTCCGAGCGCCCCCGGGGGAGTGTTTTCATGGACGCTGCCATTCCCCCCATACAACCCCACAGAGCCACCCCCGTGTACCCCCGGGTAATTCCAATGCCAGAATTGAATTCGGCATCCCCGAAAACCCCCGAGTAACGAGTTTGGAGCGAGTTTCATGTACGCTGCCATTTCTCCCCCAATTCCCCCGCGCACCCCCACAGAGCCACCCTCGTGCACTCCCAGGTGATTCTAATGCCAGAATCGAGTTCGGCAGCCCCGAAGACAAGTAACAATTTCCGAGCGATTTTTCCGAGTTTCCAGTCGTTCCTGTAATGGTGCAAGTAGTGATGCAATTAAAAAATGCATTTTCCGGCCCAGAAAGCATTTTTCAAAAACGCGAGAAACCACACCCTATAGACTCATTTGCTGTGACCTTCCTGAACACAATGCAGAAAACCGCATCTCGATATCTGTGTGACGGCCAAATTTAGTTATTTTTTTCTATCTTCCCTGGACTAAATAAATAACTGTACCCAAAAAGTGGATAATTCGAAAAATTTGTGTGTAGAAAATTATTTGTGAATATTTGTGTATAATTTGTCACTCTGAGTAGTACCACAAAACTGGTGACAGTGCCGTGAAAAAAACAATTACTACAAGTACTAAAGATTGATTTGGAGATATGAGTGGGCATGTGATGCAGGTAGATCGACGATCGTAAGTGTCAATTACATAGTAAATTCACAGTAAATTCACTACTATTATAATAATACTATTATACTAATATTCTTGTGATATTGCACCGTTATTAGCCCAACATTTCAGTGCCACTTGGAGCCCATAGAGTCTGCAATGCGTGTTGCCTTCAAACAGTCTAGTTTTGTAAAGAACGCCTATGTTTTGTTGTTCAATATTATCATTCATTAACGAAAATATTGGCCAATGATGTGAAATTGTTTATTAATCAAATGAAAAAGAATATTTGAAAAACCTCTCATCTCAAAATAATTCAAGGTTTTATATTTCTAGAAATAACTTTCATGGATCAGAAGTTTATATTGTTGAAAATACCATTGAATTTTTAATAATATCTGAGTATTTATTCATTACAAAACTCTCTTAAAAAACACTACAACTCGTGTTATTCTAAACAGTTGTAAAAGTATCTGATAGCATATCAGGACAGATCCGAAGTCTTCAAATGATAGAAACGGTTTGGAAGACTGAAGTTGGTACGAATAGAAAAAGGTTAAGGAAAAGTAAACTTGAGAAAGTTCAGTATTTACTAAAACTTACATTGAAACAGTTCAAGACATTTCAGTGTTCATTCGATGGAAAATGATAAATATTTTGATGTCTATATTATTACTAGGTCAATCTGCTAAAGGAGTGTTTTCATCAATATTCTGTAAGTGTGGATCATAATGATCAGAAAGTTACATTTCACATAAAGAGATGTTGGTTACTCTTAACAAATGCTTACATATAGAGAGGGAAGTGGTAAAACTCCAAGTTTTTTGTAAAGTGGTTTGCAAAAAGCTCGTAATTTATTTAAATTTATAAAAAAAATTCAATATACCACGTCTTTTAAACAATTTAAGAACAAATAAAATAATTCCTACTAGCTACTAGCTTCATACAGATTCCTAATCCTAAAGAGGTTTTCCTGATCGTAAATTTTTAATAGCAATGAAAATACTATATGTTGTGAAACTAAGAACATGGGGCACATGCATTCAAGGGATAACAGGAAGAAGTGTATGGAGTAGCGCTGCTGTAACAGCAGCATGCACCCGACTTTTTTCACTTGTTAGTATTTTCACCTTCACAGCTAGTAAAAATTCTCAAGTACCATTTTTCAGGTGATTATGAACCTGCATGGAGTAATAAATCTGTATGAGGTACAATAAATTATTAATTTTTTTTATTCCGAGTTATTCAAGCAAGTTACTGGTTGTTTTTACCGAAAATATTGAAAGTTGGTGAAGTTTAAAAAACAGAATCCTGAAAAAATGGAAACCTACAGGCCCATCACAATGAGTCCGGGCTTTTCCAAGATATTTGAATACTCTTATTTGGATAGGCTACTGAAATTAATTCATAGATAAATACAAAATTCTCTCAGATAAACAACATGGTTTTTGCATAAACAAATCCAAAAGTGGTGCAGTAATTTAATTTATTGAAACATTTACAAGGTTTCTGGAATCTGAAGAATGTCCCTTTGCCATATTCTGCGACCTCAGCAAGGAATTCGACTGTGTCAACCAATATCAACTTATGTCAAAGCTATATTCGTATGGTATACGAGATGTTGGCTGGACCTTGTCATTTTTGGAGAATAGTCAACAATTTGTTAGTTTAAAAAATCATAATGAGTCGACCACTGTTAACTTTGATCCAGAACGCTTGGACGTCACACAAGGATCTATTTTGGGTCCAATATTATTCCTACTTCACATAAATGAAATCGACAACTTCATCACAGATTAATTCATAACAATGGATCCTTGGTAATGTCCGATAATGTACGGAGTCAATTAATTGTTCCTCAATGCTAAGAAAACTAAGTTGGTGAGATTCCACAATTGTCAAATAAATGATGAAACACTCAACAGTTTAGATGATTCAACATTTTTAGGAACAAACATGGATGCATGTCTGAATTAGAAGAAGCACTGTCCAATCGTGATGAATAAACTGAATTAATTGTGCAGCCTTTTCCAAAATATCAGAAATATTATAACAGAACAACAATTATTATCTCTATATCATGCTCAAATTGCGGCAAGGCTGAAATATGGCATATGTGTATGGGGTATCTCTACACTCAATTCAAATATATTTATTGTACAAAAAAAAAATATTCGTATAGTAGCAGAAGTTTCTAGCACATTTATTCGAAAAATTCAGGATTCCAACCCTATACTATATCAATATTTTTGAATTTTCCGTTTATGTTTTAAAAAAATGGAAAAAAAATCTTCCAATTGAAACTATCAACTAAGTGAACACTGGACAAAAACGTGAATTTCATGATCTGTTTCGTCTATACAAAACATCCATTTTCAATAAGCTCTCTAGACATTTGAAAGAAATGACAAAGTTTAAAAAATTCAGTGGCTTGCTGAAGAATGATCTGATTGGGAGTTGTTTGAATAATTTACAAGAATTCACGATTCGTAATAGGTATGTATACAGGGTGGGTCACGGTCGATGGTACCTTAGACGTTTACGGAGAACGGGCCATAGGATCATTCTGAAAATTTGGTTTCTTAAGTAGTTGCTCTTGGTCTATCGATATAAAATAATTTCAGCAATGCAGCGTTGCCGCTTATACCAGAAAGTAGCAGCATATTTGTTATTTCAAATGGGTTACCCTGTATATTACCGCATTTTTGAACTTGTCATTCCTTTCTGATTATTTCTGCCTCATACTCCCATATACCTATCTCTAACGGTTATTTTCCATATTTTTTATCCAAAACATAGCTCGAATTGAATGTTTATTTCTGCGGTATTTCGATTCTTAGGAAGTTGCAATTTTGTGTTTAGTTCATCAAGATCATGTACATTGATTCTGCATAGAGAAGTTTGTTTTGCGTTATACAAGGTCGTTCAAAATTCATGATCTTACTGCTAGATACGAAAAGGGTTGAAAGTGCGTTTTTTTTAAATGGAACATCCTGTATGTTATGAAATGTCCTGAAAGATGACTAAATTCCCTTTGAATTGATATATCATGTTCCTATACCTAAATAGCCAGAATTCCGAGATAATAGCAATTTTCACTTGTAATCTCCCAAGTGCTTGAATTATTGCCGGAAATTTTTCGAGTACATGAATTTTTTGAAAATTTCCCGAGTCGCGAAGCGACAAGGGTAATTTTCTTTGAAGATTCATGTACGAGATAAATTTTCGGCAATTAATTCAAGCACGAGGGGGATTCGGTAAGAAAATTTCACACCGAGAAATGAAAATTATCCAACAATTCATAAGAAATAACTAACGATGGTTTCACCTGAACTATTTATAACTACTGTAATATTGATATGTAAAATACTTAACAATATTTTCATCAATAAATGTGTTTAAATTGGATTGAAATTATGTTGTAATCGTACAAACTTCCTTTTGTTCATTGGTTGTAAATCAGGGTACGTTTCATTGAATTTTCTGCACGTTCTTGCTATAATTTCCTCACATTTTCCAAGAAGAACAAACAATTTCATCAGAACTTCGTTTGAATAGATTTCAATTATTTTTGAGTCACTTTCGTTAAGAAACACACAACGGTATTATTAATAGTGCACTAATTGTCAAATTTTCATAATGTCATGTACCATCATGACATTTACTAGCCACCTTAGATAAATATGAGAAAAATAAATCGATTTTTTTGAAAATTTCACACCTCACCAATCAAAAAATTCGTTCTTGTTTAGCTACCATGGCAACCCTAAAAATTTCCGGAAATTTTAATCCTCCTGGGTACCCTGGGCGAAATTAATAAGTGGAAATTTTTCTGTCAAACATTTGACATGTGACAAGTTGATATTTTGCTTTAATGTACAAATGGAGGTCTAGTTTTCATATGAAAGGAGATAATTATCATATTTCAGAAGAAGTTCAATACACCATTTGTCACAAGTTTTTATCCTAAGTCCCGTAGCTCAGCGGTAGTGTTGCGGCCTATGAGTCGCTAGGTCGATGGTCCACGAAAAGAATATAACTTTTTATTTTTTTTTTGTTCCAAATTTAAACACATATATTGATGAAAATTTTGTTAAGTATTTTACATATCAATATTTCAGTGGTTATAAATAGTTCAGGTGAAACCATCCTTAGTTATTTCTTATGAATTGTTGGATGATTTTCATTTCTCGGTGTGAAATTTTCTTACCGAATCCCCCTCGTGCTTGAATCATTGCCGTAAATTCATCTAGTACATGAATTTTCAAAGAAAATCCATGTACTCGAAAAATTTCCGGCAATAATTCAAGCACTTGGGAGATTACAAGTGAAATTTGCTATTATCTCGGAATTCTGGCTATTTAGGTATAGGAACATGATATATCAATTCGAAGAGAATTTAGTCATCTTTCAGGATATTTTATAATATACAGAATGTTCCATTTAAAAAAACGCACTTTCAACCCTTTTCGTATCTAGCAGTAAGATCATGAATTTCGAACAACCCTGTATAACGCAGAACAAACTTTTCTATACAGAATCAATGTACATGATCTTGATGAACTAAACACAAAATTGCAACTTCCTAAGAATCCAAATACCGCAGAAATAAACATTCAATTCGAGCTATGTTTTGGATAAAAAATATGGAAAATAACCAATATCTCAAAAACCGTTAGAGATAGGTATAGGGGATTATGATGCAGAAATAATCAGAAAGGAATGATAAGTTCAAAAATGCGGTAATATACAGTGTGACCCATCTGAAATAACAAAGATGCTGCTACTTTCTGGTATAAGCGGCAACGCTGCATTGCTGAAAATATTTTAGATCGATAGACCAAAAGCAACTACTTGAGAAACCAAATTTTCAGAATGATCCGCCCCGTTCTCCGTAAACGTCTAAGGTATCATCGACCGTGACCCAACCTGTATATATATTAGATATTTGTTTTTTTTCACTACCACTGTGAATTGTGCTGTTGCAGCTTTAAGTGTACTTTGACGGTTCCAATACATGTTATCTGTGTCTAATGTAAAATAAATATTATTTATATTATTACCGATCGGAGATTTGTTGACACAACCTACCATCCTTTTAGTCGTTACTGACGGATCATGAAAAATTTATTTTATGAGACATTTGTTTCAATATTAAAACAAATTTTTTCCAAATCCTCCTCCAATGTCAATTGGTTTAGAGTACCTAAACGGCGTGTAACCGGTGGCGATCCGGGTTCGATTCCCGGTTCGGAATCTTCGTTTTTTTATCAATTTATCTATTGAGAAGCTTCCTGATTCCATTTCTTTATCAATTTATATCAAGAACATTTCTATAACAAATATTATATTATTATCAGCACGTAATGCAATGACATTGCATTGTCATCCTGTTTTGAGCTTAATTCAAGTACCTATGTAGCTTATCAAGAAGATAGTTAAAAATCTATTGCAAAATTGTCTTCAATAAAGATTCAAGGGATTCTGTGAAGTAGGTATCTTGATTTTCTTTTTATTACTAAACCGCACATCATTTTTGTTTCTAATAAAAGTGTATCTGTTATTATTTTTAAGACTCAAAATGCAGCCCTTATAAACCGCGCCAAACGTCAATTTGAAATATAAAACAAAATTCTGCACTCACAATCGAACTTTCCAAATGGCAGAACTTCTCGAACGAAATCGAATTCAGTCACCCATGCTCCGAAGTTCAACTCAAAAGACAATAGCTGAAGGAAAACAAACAGTCGATTTGAATTTCAAAGTGGTCGCGTGACACGACGCGGTCTCGGCAAAACGAGCGCAGTAACCGCAGCAAAGGTTGAGAGAGGACTGAATGGCGATAGAGCCAGAGGAAGACCCCCATTTCTAGCCATATAGCACATGGTCCGAGTGATAGCACAAGTGGCCGAGGGCATAAGCGCGAGCTTTTGTAGAACGTAGCTGGCGATGATTCCTAGCAAAAACAATGGGAAGATCGTACATGAATCAGACTCAGAATATTCTTTTTCTACAAACGTCAAAAAATGACAAGGTTCGCGCATTGACAACAGTATGCGAAGTGGCACTTTTTTTCATTTTCATTCGTTACCATGACACCGTGCGCGAAGTAATGTGCGAAATATATTTCGCACACTGCATGTAAACTATATGGGATTTTCATATTCTAACCTATATGGTCCTCAACTCCTCAATCAAGCAAAAAACAAGAAATCGTTTATTTATTAATGTAGAACAATAATTAAGGCTTTCAAATTGTGAGAGATATTTTTCTGGCTTTATTTGCTTCACACCACTCTTTAAATTGCTGATATGCATTTTCATTCTGCCGCCTCGATTTCTCCGGTAAAAGGTTGGAAATTACGGAATTGGCCGCATCTATCAAGTTAGGTGGGGTACTGCTTAGTTCATCGTCGCTCGAAATTTCCATTCTTTTACAATAATAAATATCACGCACGAAATTGACGCGAATAAAAAGTCACTCCAAAATAATTATCAAGAACTGTCACTTTGAAATAATTGTCAACAAATGCCATTTTATTTCCATAGTTACAGTAATTACTTGATTTGGAAAAATTATTTAAGCCAGTTCAATACTATTTTTCATAGTTATTACTTATTTTAGAACAATATTTTTGACGTTTGTAGAAAAAATTTTGTTTGCATCTCATGCGCGAAATACTTTGGTAATCTCGACTATTTTTTTTAACTCGGCTGCGCCTCGTTAAAAAAAATCAGTTCTTGATCACCAAAGTAGCATTTCGCGCATTAGATACAAAAATAACTATTATTGTCAGAAGAAAAAATCATTTTTATAGACACAGTTATAATGTAAAAATGAAACAAACAATATTACAAATATGTAGCAAACAATATAACAAATATAAAACATGCATATATATCATAACAAAATCTTAAAACAATGTTAAAAACAAAATCGTTCATAAGAGGATCGATTATGTGTGATAATGATTAACATTCATAGGATGAGTACTACAACACCCCAGTAAAATACCTATTCCTTCAATTTATAATAATCTTTTTCAGCAAATGCCTGTTTGATTATTTTTTGGTCAGTAATTTCCTTGATAGGTAGATAGATAGATGTTTATTGACTATTTTATGTACCTAGCACATTTATAGCAGGTCGTAGTAAATATATATAACATATAAATAACACAAACATTTGTATATAACAGACAGTTTATATTAATTTACATAATTAGACAAACATGTGTAGGTTCCAGTGTGAGATGAATCATGGGATTTCTTAAAAATAATACCATAAGTCGAAATCAAAAATCAGCAGTGAGATATTCTTCGACTGTGTAGAAACCGTGTCTCAGTAACAGATTTTTTATGGCTCGTTTGAACTGCTCGTACTTCATTATTTTAATATGAGCTGGTATTTTATTGTAAAGTCGCAGGTCGGGGGAGTTCCGTGCAGACACTGCTAATCGATATCTAGGATTTATCAAGAGATTGTTATTTCTGGTATTGTGATGATGAATGATATTATGAGCTGTGTACTTTTCTTGGTGTTTATGTATATCAAGGAGATTTTGATATATAAATACAGACGGTAAGGTCATTATTCTTTGATTGACGAAAATTATTTTACATGAGTCTCTAGGCCCTGCACCAACAATTATCCTAACTGCTTTTTTCTGCATAATGAAAACACGTGAAGCCTGAGTGGAGTTTCCCCATAACTCATATGGGAGTGGAATAGTGCAAAATTTGACACTTTCAATACATCAATACTTACTGATTTCTTCAATCTACGTAAAAGGAAAAGTTGGGTTGATAGTTTCTTGCACAAAGAGTCAACGTGGGATGCCCAATTTAGTTTATCATCGAGAGTAATCCCGAGTAATTTTGCAGTATCACCTTGCGTGATATAATTATTTGAAGAAAATAATAGTTTTTGAGACTTGCTTCCATTTTGTTTGAGCATATTGCTAACTAACCACTCATCCATTTTAACGAGCGCTGTGTCATCTTTTATACCAAGGTTATGGATATCCTTACCTGAGCGATAGATTGTTGCATCATCAGCAAATAATATGCACCCCGATGGATTCATATTGACAAATATATCATTAAAGTAAATAATGATATAAGTAGGTAGGTGATTATACATCTTCAATCGATTATATATAACCGATTCTGTGATTGACCCATTAGTGCATAAAGTTTAAAAAGCCAAATTTAAACAATATTTTTTAAGTAAGCATATTAATCAAGTATGTATGAAAAATTGTCTTCATTAAAACAAAAAATCGGTAAAGTCCGATATATTGGATTATAAGCTCAATCCTGTTACACCCGATAATCAAAAATTGATATGACTATTCCACTCTTCTTAAGATATTCACGTGATCTGACCAATCACAAATGAAAGACAACTTGTATTATCGCGAAAACACCAACTGTCTCTCAATTCTGATTGGTCTGTCAGCGTTGGTGTTTTCAACGATGTAACCATAGATGACAAAACAACGTTTGACATTTTGACCGATCATAATTGTAGGCGAAAACGTCAAAATGAGTCGCATCGTAACTATACAGGGCAATTCAAATTCGACCCCCACAATTGGGGACGTCGAAGCTTAAATTGGGGCAAAGTTGCGTATTCTGGTGCTTAACAATATACTGTTTTGAAACTTGGAAAATTCCGAGTATTTCCGGAAATATAGGGAAAAAACTGATAATCGGAATTTTCGTTTTTATTTTTTTCTATCGTAATTTGACAACATAGCTCAAAACCAAAAGTACATTTTCATTGATACTTTTTTTGCAGCTACACGTTTTCATGTTCAGATTTACTATCCTACATTTCGTCTTCTGGCATTCATCATCAACTTTTTTTCTGTTATGGGCGCCATATTGTTTTTTTATACAGAAAAATAGTGATTCTCATTCTGATTTCATTGATGTATAATTTGTTATGATTTGCACTTCTGAAACCACAGATATTAAAAAAAACAACTTCATCATGACTCCATCGAAAAATTTTGTTTAATAAACACTAGTTGTCAAAACTTATTAAACATCATAAGTTTGCACAAATACTTCAGTCGAAATGTTCTCATTCTCAAATGAAGAAAAACGAGATATGTTGAAACTTCATTATAAATTTGATAGGAACAGTTCGAAAACAATACAAATTTATTTTGAATTATATCCAGAAAGACAACAGCCGAATAGAACATTATTCGGAATTTTGGGCAAACACTTGGCTGTCTTTTATTTCTGAACTCACCACTCGTCCTGCGGACTCTTGGTGTTTTCTCGAAGATATTCAGTTTCGTTCAGAAATGAATCGACAGACTTATCGCAAAAATTCAATCACTTGTGGTATTACTACTGAAAATTTCACACCTCGCTTTTTTACCCAATCAAAAAATTGGTTTTTGTTTAGTTACCATGGTAACCCAAAAAATTTCCGCAAATTTTCATCGTCCAGGGTACCCTGGGTGAAATTAATAAGTGGAAATGTTTCTGTCGAATATTTGACATATGATAGTTGACATTTTGTTTTTATGTACGAATGGAATATTATGTATCATATAAAAGGAGATAATTTTTCATAATTAAGTATATGTATTTACTAGATATTTTGAATGTGTCTGAAAATATTTTGAGGACTCCTTGCACTTCAACAATGAATAGGTCCATCGATAAAAAAATTATATCAATCATATGTCTTCCTATACGTGACTACTTACATGAATTTAATATTTAAAACAATTTCATTCAACTTATCTTTTCGTGAAAACTTAATTTCCACATCGCATTTTTTTATTCAAATGGGTAAGATAAGTGTTTCAATTATGGGTTCTTCGCAATATGAATAATGCATATTTTTGTTGTTTTCCCAGTATTTCTCATCTGATTATAAAGTATTCTTCGCAATATCATTCTTCTGAAACCTTGAAAAAAACTTTACAATAATACGAAACTAACTGGAAATATTGAGCCTCTGGTTAGTGGTTAAGCTGTCAAAATGGGTGCGTCTAACAGTATGCAGAAGCTGCAGCCAATTTTACGCTTGACGTGATAGACGGCTGACAGGTCTTCCAGGCGCTACAGATAAATGAAGTGCTTTATTTTCCTCTGGATTTATTTGAAGCGGTTTAGTGGTCTGTAATTTGGACCTTCTTGTAGACTTGTACTGTAAAGCGCTTTTATACATTGTCCAGCAAAGCGATTTCTGCTTTTCTCTGATAGACACCAACAAAAACCATTCATCGCCCACTGATGTTATAAATTGTTATGTCTTGAATGATCTCCAAGTCAGAGGAAATTAGCTTAAATTCAATATATTCTGGTGTGAAATGGACCTTTCCAAGAGATATGAGGTAACACTGAAATTAGAAAGTAAATACGCTAATATCACGCGGGATTTTTTATTTTTTTTTCTGACCGCTAGTTTATCTATAATCAGAAGTAAAGTGGTTTCGTGACGTCACGTTCATCAAAACTAAACTCGGCAACGTTGTTAAAGTTGTGCACCAAATTCTCACAGTTGTCATTTGATACCAGATGGGTTCTTTCGTCTGTTTCACGGTGCAATCAATAAGAATAGTTTGTCTCTGTCTAACTCATTTGCCTACCAATTTGATACAAGTGAAGCAGTTCCATCAGATCTAAACTTCAACGAACACTACCTTGATTTATTTTTTGAGGTTAATGCAGTTTTGAAAGTTTTGAGAGCTTTTGTTGTTTGTGTTCTAAATTTTGTTATTGATTCCTGTATCTCCAGTACCTGTATCCCTGCAATAACTGAACATGTCGAAAACGTGCTTTGTACCCGGTTGTCTGAACACTAGTGCAAATTCCAATAAACAATTTTTTTCCGCTGCCGACACTGTAAATAGTCCATACATGCTTAGCAACAAAACAGGTAAATGGCCTATATCATTCGTTTACTAATTCATCTTGACAACGGAACTTAATAGTGTCATTTACATGCCTAGGGTAATAATGACTTTGACTTTGACAAGTAATACCTTCAGCTTCATTCATATCAATTTTTAGGTTATGAGACCTTTTGAATATTATTGCTGTCTGCTTATTCGGTAACTTAGTTACACGCACAAGCAACTTAGAATGAAATAGCGAACGAATAATCATGAAGGAAGGGTAAGAAAACAAACTTCAATTCAGGCAAATTTTGAGAAATGTCAACAAGCAGCGGGAAAAACGTAATAAGTAACACGGAATGTATCGACTGTTATCATCCTCGGCAAGCGACAAGCCTCGGCTTTGCCTCGGCTCGTACTCGCTCACCTCGAATGTTAACACGTCTTTACATTCCTTGTTACTTAAATAACTATTTTATGCACATAAAGATGAGGTGCGTCGGAAAATGTGGTTAGAAGCAGTGAATAAACCTTTTGTGAAAAGCGGAAATATATGTTTTTGTGAAGAACATTTCCAAGTGAGTACTTTACGTTATGTTATTATTTCTGAATAACACTCTCCCTTATCTCATTCATAGATAAGAATCTCCAATGGAAACTGGACATTTAATAAATAATCAACTATCTGAATGAAAATGCAAATTTTCACTTTCAGATTTTTTCTCTCAAGTTATATAGGGTCTTTCTCAATATCTATCAGATGTAGTTCAATGTCCAGCGTGGCTTTTGCCGGGGAAGTGGTTGTTTTCTGTTAGATATTACAAAAAAGTACCTTCAATTTTTCCATTTCCAGAGGAGTCATGTTCAATTGAGAGTGTTTTAAAACTACAGAAGGAGTTTTACAATCGGAAATTTAATCCTTTTTCTGACATAGACTTTGAAAATGCAAGAGCTGCAAAAAATGCTAAGCGTCGAAAGTAACAAAACAAAGACAAGTTCATCCGCATTATCAACAGACGAGTTGCTCAGGACATGGAATTAGTCACTCAATAAAATCATATAGATTCTGGTCACAATCAGGAAATAATTGATGCATTGAAGTCTGCTTCAACTTCTGTAAAGTCAAGTCATGAAGCTCAAAAACTGTCTGAAGTTCTCTAAAGCTCTAACGATTGGCAAATCAGTGATAAAGGAAATGTGAGATTATAAAAAAATTAAATATTCAAAATGTATTGTATGGGGGGATGTCATTTCAAATAAAACATTTTTCAAACATCACTTTTTGATTATCAATGGCAGATGAATCAAAAATGAAATTTTAGTTTGTCAGCCAAATATGTGGATCAATATAATTTTTATTTTTGTGTTCAAATATCATTTCATTTATTTCATTCTCAGTTGGAGGATGCAAAGAATTGAGTAGTCACACTAACCAATTTTTTAATAACTCAAATTTCTTTTAAATTCAGCTAGTTTTTCACCTACAGATATAAAGTATTAGATGAAATTTTTTGCTATTTCGACACTGTCACTTATTGATTCATTATTTTTTGTTTCAATTCATTTAATTTGTGGAGGTTCTTCGTTAGACGATGCTTCATTAACAGTTTGCCAAAGTTATTTTGAATGGTTTTCTACTTCTTCAAACCGATCTCTATAGTATGACGTTTAGGTATTGTTTATGAGTTTATTTGACTTTTTTTATGACCATGTTATTCTTCTGTAGAGGCGGTAATATTTTGGTAATTTTTCAGGCTATGGTACTGACTAATGTCTTTATTTACTGAATTGACTAATTGCATTTTTTGCAAAATCTAGATCTTCACAATAATAGGTGGCAGCCAAGTTATATTTTTTATATTATCTACGAATTTTCTTCTCCTTGATTTTTTTATAATGGTGAACCCTTTTCTTTTCTACACTTTTAATATTCATGGCAACAAACACTATAAATATGGTAGATAGACAGGCGAATTTTCATAATGTATAACTGTTCATGATCTCAAATGGTGAAGCAAATTCATTAACCAGTGACATTCAAGTTAGATTATTCATCTTTAATATCTCACAGGAATCAAAGCAGTCAACTAGATGACAACAAAACTAAAGATGATATTAAAAAAGAAAGCCATAATTGTATTGTAAAACGTTTCACAGGCGATATAACAGAAATTTAAAATAACATCTAACGATGACAAGACAGAGCGATTATTCAACAGATAAGGCCCGTCATAGCAGTGATTTCTAATAGCTTGAGTAGACACAATTTTATCGGTGATGGTCTCGTTATCGTTAGAATTTTATTCCTTTCAAATTTTTTATGGGATCACGGTGATACTGTGATGATGTATGGGATGGCTGTCTGTAGTGAATCAGATCTTTCTTCAAGATTGGCTATTATTTGTTTGGTAAATCATCGCATTCGTCACGTCAACTACAAATACATTCAATATTTATTCCTACAGAATTATATAGTTCTCAGAATAGTATGTTACGTTACTAGTGTGGAAAGTGACCCTTTTCACATGAGTGATGCACACTATTTTTCCGACGACCACAGATTAATGCATCATTGCAAAAAAATTATTATATTTTCACTTTACTTTGAGAATTTCACAAAAAAGTAATAATTGAACAAGGTCACTGCTTAGAATTGTAGAAATTAGAAGTAATCCCGGTGAACATTTTTTAAATTGTTACATATGTGGAACATAAACTTAACGTCTTATGAATGATGGTCAACATCATCAATATGTATCCATTATACGTATTTTCTGAGGCGATAAGTCCCAATTATCAGCGTTGTATCAACGTCATACTTCAATGATCATATTTTCATTATCAAAATGACGTATCATGCTCAATGTCCAAATAGCATATTGTAACATATGTCAAGTAACTGATTCAAAACTTATGTTTCCAATACGGCGATAAGTCCCAACTTTCAGCGTTGTTTCAACGTCATATTTCATTGATCTCATTTTTATCATCAAAATGACGTGTTATGCACAATGTCCAATGCCCAAAGAACATATCATAATGTATATCAAGTAAGTGATTCAAATGTCATGTTCCCAATACTACGGTCCTTTCTGAGGCGATATGTCCTTAGTTTCAGCGTTGTATCGACGACATACTTCGTTGATCATATTTTCATTATCAAAATGACCTATTATGCACAATGTCTAAAGACTGAAAATGGTTATCATGGTATATTGTAGGTACAAGCTAAGCAGTCCATTAGGACTTTTATGCATGTTATCATGGTAACCCAAGAGGTCCAATAACTAAAGGACAATTCACCCACCATGCACCCCCTAAGGTTGAGGCCCGGAAGGATGAACTCCCCAGCACTCGTACGTACTCGAAAGCTCACCCCCCTTATCCACCACCCCGCTCGTTAAAGCGGTTCCTCATCCTGATGACTGGCGATCAGCAGAATAAAATCTGGTTTGATATGGAGTGCCCAGCCCATTCTCGGCTTGAAGCTCCCTTATATCTGACATGAGTTGACTTTTAAAACAATGACTTTACTTTATGTGCATGGTGCCCCCCTGAAACTGGCTGAAGGCCTGAAAAAACTCTCGGCTGAGTGCCGAGTGCTGTGTACTGAGTTAACTGAAATTGAAATTACTCACTTATACTTATATTTCGGACGTCCATCATCTTAATGGTTGAAAGATTTCTATCTCTTTCAAATTTTTTTCACAACGTTTCAATTGCTTGAATCCGCAATCGTTTTCTGGTGAATAGTGACAAAATCAGATGCTACGTGACCTTTTATAGGTCTATAATTAAAGTGTAATTACGCGCGGTCTTGTTTCGCGCTTTTTCTCCCTCCAAAACGGTCCATGAGCGGTTTCCATACGTTTTTAATTTCCACGCTTGGTTGACTGAAGGCACCATTGGCTTCTATGTAGGTGGTTTCCATAAATTTCCGTTTGAACCAATGTTCCTCTCTATGAAGAACATTAGCTTCGTCCCAAAGAATTCGGTGGTGATTTGTCCAGGCGTGGTCAGCAATTCCCGATTTTGATGTTTCCCCACGTTGAGTCCACTTTATGTGTTCGGCTATTCTTACTGATAATGGCCTCTTGGTCTCTCCGATATAGGAATCTCCACATTCACATGGGACTTTGTAAATACAGTTTTTACTGGATTCTGTTGTGTTCTCTGGTTTCGTCTTGGTGAGGAAGCTTCGTAAGGTACTGCCGAATTGAAAGCAACTCTTGATGTTGTATTTATTTCCGATCCTTCTGATCTTCTCGGAGATACCCCTGATATAGGGAAGTATGAAAACGGGGTTTTGTGGTCTTTCTTCGGTTGTCTTGGTCTTTTCGAGTTGTTTCCGAACTTCTCCTATGAGCTTCTCGGAAGATCCGATTTGGCGTAGGTCCTTTTTGATGTGGTTAATTTCCGCCTCCAATGACTCCTGGTTGTTGCAAATAGACATTGCTCTCTCCACCAACTTTCTTACGATTCTCCTCTTTGTGGAGTTTGGGTGATTAGAGCCGTAGTTGAGGTACTGTCCTGTGTGTGTCTTCTTCCTGTAAACAGAGGTGAGGATTCCAGTGTCTGTTCTTTCAGCTTTCACATCGGGTAACGATAGGGTACTGTTAGTTTCCTTTTCCATTGTAAATTTGATTGAATCCCTCATGTTATTCATTCTGGCGAAGAATTCCCCAAGGTGTTCATCTCCATGGTTCCGAATGATAAAGGTGTCGTCTACGTATCTTAGCCATAGTTTTGGTTTGTATTTTGCCTCTCTGATAGCCAATTCCTCGAACCACTCCAAGTATATGTTGGCGATTACTGGAAAGAGAGAAGATCCCATCGGCAGTCCATCAACTTGGAAGAAGAAACGGCTCTTTTCTTGAAAGTATGAGTTGTGTAGGCAGCACTGCAGTAGTTCCAATATCGCTTGTACGGGAAGGTCAGTCCTTTCATGAAGCTGGATATCTTCTTCCAGTTTCCTCTTGATGATGTTAAGGGATTCTTCTATGGGGACATTGGCTCTCCACGTCAAAGCTGATGAAACGATCTTCAGGCCCTAGTTCAACATCTTTGATAATGTCCACGAAGTGTTTGGAATTCTTGACAAACGAACTGCTAGTACCCTGTAAGGGTTTTAGTATCAGTAGGAGGTATTTCGCCAGGTTATAGGTCGGTGAGTTACGGGAGCTGGTGTTTGGTCTTAATGGCATGTCGGGTTTGTGAATTTTCGGAAGACCGTAGAGATGAGGAGGTTTACTGTAATGTGGCGTTAAATGTGTCCGTTCTTTGTCTGGAATAGAGGTTTTGTACTTTAACAGAGTACTGTAGATTTTCCTTTCTATCGAAGATGTTGGATCCTTCTGTAAGAGTTTGTAGTTTCCTGTTTCGAGTACTGCTTCTAACTTGTCATCATACGTCTGGATGACTGTGGCATTTCCTTTGTCTGCAGGGAGAATTTTAATGGTGGAGTCCATTTGCAGGATTTTCAGGGCCTTGTGTTCTCCAGTGTTGATGTTTTTTCGAGGGATTCGCTCCTTCTCCAAAACCTCTTTCACTTTCCATCTAAATTCTTCTGCCTGGACAGGGTTCATTCTGTTGCATGTTGACTCTACCAAGCTCACGATGTCCAGGATAGGTATCGTTTTTGGTGCAACTGCGAAGTTCAATCCTTTTTCTAGCAGGGTCTCCTCTACTTGAGTCAGGGGTTTTGATGAGATGTTGCTTATGGTACTTTTAATTTCTTCGTCGTTGGTCCGTGGTGGCCGTGTTTCTCTTGCCAGTTGGTTCCATTTCTTCTGATGTCTCTTCTCCTGGTTTTGGTGAAATCTCGTACAGTTGTTGTTCATTTTCGCAAATATAGGTTGGTTGTCCTCCTCCAATGTATACTCTCTGATTTCTTGAAATATAGCCGTTGCATCTTGGAGTAACATTTCTTTCCTCCAACGGTGGTGGTTGATTTGCGACCTAATTAGTGCGAGGCTGGCTCCTGTCATGATGCGCTGTGCTCGTTCTCCAGGAATGGGTGAATTGATTCTGAAGCCTTTTGGGATGATGTTGTTGTCTCTGGCTCTTCGTAGGAAATGGATGTGGGTTTCTTCTTTGGTAAGCTTGATCATTGTCTTCTCGTAGATTCTGAATTTGTCGCTGATGCCGGGTCCGTACTGGGTTTCCAACGTTTGTTTGAATGTTTTAGACGATGTAGTAACTTGATTACTTATATTTCGGACGTCCATCGTGATTTGGTGCCTGTTGAAGTAGACGTTGGCGTCGCCGAAGTTCTCGCCTCCGCCGTAATTCTTCAGGGGTGTCGTTTTCCTATTTGAAAATGCCTTAAGTTTACTATATTTGGAGATATCTACATTGTGGTGAATGGATAAAGTGGTGTGCAATATAGAATAATTAGTCCATAATGTTGAGATTGGATTCTATTGGAAAGTTCACCGGTAAAGGAAAGATTATCGGGCTCATTCTCGAATCAAAACGAAAAGTGGTGTTACTTACGTAGTTTTATCTGCTGAACACGAATCTGAAAGAATTTCGTGGGGTCTCTTATACATTGGCAGATATAATGAGATTCTGGTTTTTCTCCGAATTCAGCAAAAGCTTGTTGGTTCCGAACCATTCCCCTGCTAATTCCAAAGTGTTTTTGGCGGATTCGATCAGTTCCACCATATCCCTCTTTCGGTCCCAGGATAGAACTCTGAGGGACCCCATGTATAATTTCCTTCAAGTCTGATTTAACACCGTCCGTCAAAACGCATTGTGCTCTCCCACAAATATGTCTTGAAGAAGTCTAGAGGAATCCCACGAATACCATATTTGAAAAGCTTTTTGAGTAAAATATGGTGCGACACGCAATCAAACGCTTTGGTCAGGTCTCAGAGCGTTGAAAACGAATGTTCCCCCAATTCTAAGCCTTCAACTACAGTAGAGATAACATTTGAAATCAGTTTAGTTGTTGAACTATTCGTCCTGAAACCAAATTGACCAGGACTCAGCAGAGAGTTTGCTTCCAGGTATGAAATGAATCTATTTTCAACTAGATAGTCTATGACTACAGCTATAACAGGAATTATAGGAATCGCACGAAAGTTTTCTACCTTTTGAGGATCACCTTTTTTCAAATGTTAAATGTTGAAACAGCAATAATAAAACATTAGTCAAAAAAAATTATTTAATATAATTTATTGGATATATAATTCTTCTTTAGTTATAAAATATTATAATAATCAAAATAATTATATATTATAAACTTTCATCTTGTGATCTTGTTGAGTAGGTATATCAGAAGGGCAGAAAGCCAACAATGTGTAGGTCAATTATTTAAGTTTTCACGTTGTTTTTTATTAAAACGAAGACTGGGAAAAAAATTGTTGATTAACAATGGTATAACTATTTGTACAATAGACTTACCTACATATTTTTTCCAATGGGGCTTTATTTGTTCAAGTGTCCATATGATACCATAATTCATTAAAAATTTTAAATCAACATTTGAAGCTACTGAAAAATGATTTTCTGTGATATACTGCCTTTTTTCTATTTTCAGCGTTAAATTCAAATTATAAATAATGGAGATATATTTTCGGACATTTTTAAGAAAAATTTCTTTCTCATTACCGAACTTTTTTCAAAATTACTCAACTATGAATAGTTTTTGAGTTTTTGAGATATATTTTCGGACATTTTTAACGGACATTTCCTTCTCATTACGGAACTTTTTTCAAAATTACTCAACTATCAATAGTTTTTGAGTTATTAATAAAAAACTAAAAATTTTTTTCATCTTATTTTGTAAATAACAATTGCAATTTTTTACGTGCGGCGAAATCCTTAAAACCCATTTTTACAGTGGTAATTCCGAACCCAATGAGAAATCGCTCATATTTTTAGGCGCTTTTCTCTATTTTTCACGTTTAGTGTCTTTCGTAATTGAATAGAAAAGAGAAATCCAAATTTTTTTCGATAAATATAACAAGTCTCAATCAATCAATCAATATACTTTATAATCATGAAGAACATTTAAATTCTTATAGACAAAGCACTTATGTTAATAAACTAAAATTGCTCGTGCAATTCAAGTCATACCTGACTGTACTATTGTTTTCACTGATTCAATTAAAGAACCGATATAGCAGTTGCACGAGACTATAATTTCAACCATTCTTCGAGTCCATAAACAAGTAAAAGATGGCTTCCTGGTTCGGTTTGGGCACGATGTTTTGATTTCCTTTGGTGGAACTTCACGATGTTGTGAGTTACCTTGCACCTATTCATCGAGAATTCCGCAAAAACCGGTGAATATATGTATTAAACTATTTATTCCACATACTTTACGACGCCAGGCTATTGTGAAGTGTTACACGGAACACTATTAAGTTTCTTGGCGTTTCTTGGGAGGATTTTAACATAGTTTTCATGATGAATACTCATGAAAATATACATCAATCAACGATACAAGAGTGAATTCAAGCTTTTTGACATTTAATAAAGATAACAGGAAATGGACAATTTGCAATAAAAGTCAATTTCCAAATTATGCCCTCATTATGAATAACCAAGAAGCAAATGAGTCTTTAGTGGAAGAATAAGTTTAATATAATTCATAAATATTGTAAAATCCACTCTTAAAATTTTCCTAATTTGCCGATGTCATCACGTGACAGCAAACGCGCCTACTATTGGTGTGACGTCAAATGGTCGAGGATGTCTAGGCTTGAAGTTTGAAGGTTATGTTTTTATTTTGATTACTGTCAGTTTTCACTGTTTTCAGATCAGTAAAGTTGTGTGTTTAGTGTCGTTAACTTTGTATTCAGTTGGTATAATTCGATTACGGTCGTTGTTGAAAGATATTTATTGCATTCATTCATTGTTTTATTGTCATCTTGTGTTTGGTTTACCATGGGACCCGGATTTCAAAAGGCAGACAGTGATAATCTACCAAAAATCGACTCTATTATGATGGCCCTGTTTTTTGGATGTAATCCGGACTTCATAAGTGCCGAAATGAGAGGAATAAAAGCTTTAAGGTAGCAGAATCAAAGAGTTATCTCTCGATCTTCCCAAGAAAACTTGAAATGCAAGGTTATATATTTCAGAATGAAGAAAAGATTTGTGCATGAAATACCAATTCATATTATAAGGTTCCCTTTTCATTATTTATATTTTCATTATTTCCTGCGTTTTTTGTCGTGTCCAGGCACAGAAAAAAACAATTTACTGGGACTATTGACCAACGGGAAAAACTTGCGAATATGGACACATTACCGATTTTAACGAAATTTTCACAGTTACCTTAAAACAGGGAATAATTGATAATGAGATAGTTGTTTTTTGCGGAAAGCACGTTTTTTGGATTTTTTCGATAAAATGTGTGGCAGTACATACCCTATAAGTATACAAATTATAACTAGTTTATTGAACTAACTGTCTGCTTTTGTGCTGTCTATTCACTTCCAACAAATACCAGTAACTATAAAATGCTAATTTCAAGCCATACAAGAAACGATTCGTACTGGAAACGGTTTTAAATTATCATTAGTTTCAATTCATTTGAAATTGAAATCTATAACATTGATATTAATTAAATTGTCAAATGTCAAACACGGTGAAGTCTGCAAAGAGAACAAAGCGACATTGCCAGTTTTATTTTAATTCCTCCAAACCGGGATCAGTTTGAAGGTTTTTGAAATTATGTTGAAAAGAACTAAAGAATTGTTGAATTTGAGGCTGTATTTTGTGTTGATGAAATGACGGAGGGATCTTGAGAGGTTGGCTGGAGAACGTATGCGGAAACATCGGTTTTTATTTTCTTTGGAATGGCATTTTTCTGAAGGAATGAACCCGCTTACGTCATATTTACCGAACTCAACTTCGGCATTTCTAGCGACTCTGTACGCAGGTCCAATCTTTTGAAGTGAAAGGAGGTAGTGAGAGTTCAGCTACAGAAGTTTCCCACGATCTCATTACTTTTTGGCGCTTAAAACGTCACTGTACTCAACGTCATTATGCTCGCTCCGATCTCCCCCATTTACGTCCCGATCTTACTGATAAGACAGATCTAATCTTTTAATGTAAAAGAAGAGAGAACAACCTGACCTAACTTTGGCAGTTTTGTTACAGACTTTGCTTTCGATCCCTTTACTTTTTAGCTTTGAAACAGTAAATTGAGATAGTTGCTCGCTGCGCTCACGGTCATTATGCTCGCTTCGCTCGCCCCTATTGGGCAACGACGACTGCACACACATTTAATATTTTAACGTAAAAGAAGGGAAAATCACCTAACCTAACTTCGTCATTTTTTCTGCAGTTGTTTACGGTCCGATCACTTTTTAGCGTTGAAAACGTTAACAAAAATAGTTGCTCGCTGCACTCGCCGTCATATTATGCTCACTTCGCTCGCCCCTATGCCGCCCCGACAACTGCATACATGTTCAATATTCTGACGAAAAAGAAGGGAAAACCACCTAACCTAACTTTGGCACTTTCGTTACAGAATTTGCTGACTATTCAATCACTTTTCAACGTTTAAAACGTAAACAAAAATAGTTGCTTGCTGCGCTCGCCGTCACTATGCTCGCTTCGCTTGCCCCTGTTCCGCCCCGACAACTGCACACAGATTCCATTTCCTAACGTAAAAGAAGGCAAAACCACCTAACCTAACTTTGGCACATTTGTTACAGAACTTGCTTACGATCCGATCACTTTTTAGCGTTGAAACCCTAAATAAAAATAGATGCTCGCTACGCTCGCCGTCATTATGCTCGCTTCGCTCGCTTTTATTCTGCCTCGATAACTGCTCACAGATTCCATATTTTAACGCAAAAGAAGGGAAAAATCACCTAACCTAAATTGGAACCCTTGAAAATATTCGCAATTTTTTTGTGATTCGACTCATACGGCGAAAAAATAATTGTTATGTAGTAATATCTAACTCCAGACTGAGAAATTACATGTTATCATTCATCATTCAGCGCAATTTTTTCGCCGTGTACGTCGAATCGGAAGAAAATTGCGAAAATTCGCAAGGATATGAACGAGCCTTTAGAAGGTGGACGCACGCTAAGGAAGTGAAAGTTGGCAACGTTGCATTTGAATGTATCCACCCGATCCGATCATGTTCATGAGAACTGTCATTGAATTTATGAATTTGTCAAATATTTTTGAAAGTCGAGTTTAAAATTTGAACTCCGTAATTTCTTGAGCTTCATTCAGTCAATTAATCTCCTTTATACTTCTGAGAGTTGATGTTTATAGTTAATGACCAGTTATTTGGATTGGATATTACGTGAATTGTCTTGGACTAGGGAGTATTTGTGAAGAGACCACTATGAAGGATTTTCGCCAAAAAAAAGGTTCTCACAGACATTTTCGCGGAAAAATTTCGATTAGTAAAGTAATTTTATCATGTTTTATACAATCTGTTCAAATTTCATGAAAATCGGTAGTGTCCACATTCGCAAGTTTACCGACCGACCGACGTATTAGTACTTACACATTGGAACAATACAATATTTTAGAAATCCTTTGCTTTCGTCTTCCATTCTATCACTACATGTAGTTATCCAGCATCCAGCAAGAACAAGCAAATTAAATTTCAGAACGTTTAGACCAATATAAACGAGCCTGGCACTTTAATCTCTAAAATTCCTAATGACTCTATTGACAATAACACAAATGAACCATCTGACGTCACAAGATGGCCGCCGAAAATCGCGCGCGTTTTCGTGTAAATTTGAATCCTAGTTCATGTTTTAATTTATTACTGGGTGAAATATTCGAAATATACTTCCGCAATTGTACAGACATGAATGATTCAAGATGTAGACTAATATATATTTTTTTCGGAAGATATGCAAGTTGCTCATTGTCATTTGACAGTTTTTTTGATTGGGTTATTGGTTACTTGCTGCTGCGGGTGAGAAATGGACAGGTCCGAATACGTGAAAAATTCTGCAAAACTTCTAGGTCAAAAATTGCTGGTAGTTTTATATAATTGCAAAAAGTTAAATCGACTACGCCACTACCATTTTTTATTACAGAAAGTGTATTTTGCTGGTCTATCACTCGAAATGCGAGCATGGGATAACCTTTCCTGAATAAGAAACATCTTGAATATCGATGAAAATTTTTGTTAGAGCATACTTAAAAATTAATAAACGTGTCGAGTTGATAACCTCATTTTTTTCAATAATTCCATTATCATCCAGTATATTGCACAAGATCCTCTCAATCCGTAACGCTCATGGTTCAACTGCACTGAAACATTAGAGGCCGTTTAGCTCCTCCCAAACGGTCATCTTCGATACTTTTATCATTGTAATAGCTAGGTTCAAGCTAATTTACGAAGAACTAATTATGGATACTACATAACTTATTACTTATTATAACATTTCGAACATAATGAAGGTATACCCGCAACGTCGTGAAGATTATTTTTCTCCTGACATAATTGAGACTATTAGGTACGGGTTGGGTTTTTTCCTTGGCATGATTTACAGTAGTATTGGGATTATTAAGGGTAATGGCTGGTTTGAAAAGCTTTGATAACCAATCTTGAGGTTAATAATAGTGTATCTACCAACCCTGTAAACTACTTCCTAGTGAAGTTTCTGCAGGTGATAGAATGAATGGATTTAATAACATATTTTTAGGCGATTCTAGTGGTTGAAATGTTTTTGGAATAGCTGAGTTACAGCTAAAAAGGCACACCTTGGCCTCCCAAATTTGAATGCCCAGTAGCTTACAACTCTAGAGCTCAGTAGAAGTGATTATTTCACACTGAAAGAAATAATATTGTAAGTGATAACAAAACGACTTAGTTAACAATTTTCTTGTTAGGGTAGCAATAATTTTCGATGAAATATACCAAACTACTGATTGTTGCATTGCTACAGGAACAATATGGAAATTGTTATTAAAAGATTATTAGTGTATTGTTGCAAGAACAACATGCAAATTGTTATAGAAATATTGTCATTTGGATAGTACAATTCAATTGACTGAACATTGTTATTCAATAGTTCCGACCAAACAAAAATCCAACCGAATACTAAAATTTATTTCAGCAGTAATCGTCTTGTTATCACTGAGAAATTCAGTTATAGATACGATACCTATTATTGTCAGCGACAATTCATTGACATATGAACTAAAAACTAACGTTTTCACAAAATCACTTTTAACACTAGTGTTAAAAATACTTTTAAAACTAGTGTTAAAAGTAAAATGACAGATGAGATGAAAGATACTCAGTAACATAAATTCAATTCAATTCAATTCAATTCTTTATTGTCCTTTCGCTATTAGTTACAATAGATAAGACGTGTCAGAAAAGTACACACATACGAGTATACAAACAGAAATACACACATACGAGTATACAAACAGAAATACAAAAAAAGTGTATAGCATTTACAATTACAAAGGTAACAACAGATGTTTTTCATACATAATGTCATATTTGCCACGGCATCATAATTAAGAGAATAATAATTTGAAGGAATGTTACTATAAAATATGTGACAGATACCTTTCAAATTCGTTAAGATTATAAAAACATTGATCTCGAGTATTGCTTTTAACCTTTTTTTGAACATATCACTAGATGTACTTTCCTTGAGAGACAGAGGTAACTTGTTAAAAAAACGAATGCCAGTCCTAACTGGAGACTTTTGACAAAAGGTGTGATTTACTTTATTTAGTAAAAAATCATTTTTATGCCTAGTGTCATGGGCGTGTATATCTCTATTCTTTACAATATACTTTTGGTTAGAATATATGTAGGTTAATAATTTTAACAGGTAGATGGATGTGACAGTGAGGATTTTCTTTCGTTTATATATGTCTCGACAAGAAAACCGATATGGTATTTTAAAAATAAGCCTCAAAATGCGCTTTTGTAAGACAAAAATTCTTTCTATGTCTCGCCCTTGTCCCCATACGATTATGTTATAAGCAATAGCAGCATAAGAATAGTAAACATTTATGAGAATTTCGGTGTCAAGCATGGATTTTAAAGTAGTTAATAAATAGTAACATTGATTGAGTTTTTTACAAATAATGTCAGTCTGATCAGTCCAAGACAGGTGACAATCGAAAAGGGTTCCTAAAAATTTAACAATTAAAATTTAAATCTCTCTAATAGAAAATCTAATCAGATATTATAATAATCAGAACTCCTACTTAGGAAGAATTATTCATAAAAGTACTTGTATTTGGCAGTTTGTGCAATTGGTAATATTAATTCCCTTTCAAGTTACGGACAAAGTGGCATTCAATCCAAGTGTGGGTCCTTCATGACTGGCCAATAATAAAATTTATAAATAAGGTTATTTGGCATTTATGTGAAGTTAGCCACACTTTTCCAGCCACGGTTTCTGACGTGCAGACCGTCGATTACGGGATGGAGCGATATTTACTGGCAATGTTGCCAGATCTTTTGAAAGCCTATGCTTTTGATAACAAATGTACATCAACACTTCCTTGCTGAAACCAAAAAAATAACTGAAAAAATACGTCAAGAAGACATGTAAAATATCAGTTATCAATGTAAATTATGAATATTATTTTCCGTTACAAAGGAATTATTGATTATTCGAAAAATCGATTAAATACTATACTTCTAACCCATGTATAATTCAAACCGCGGCATTCGCGTGGTATTCACAATGGAACTTTTTGATCAAAAATTACTCATCTACATTATGGCAGAAAATAAAAAAAATTCCATGGTGATTTTAGAAATCATTTCTTTATTCCGTAACATCCCTTCTTCATATGTTTTGGACCATCGCCGCAACTTTATTTAGGCAGATCAATGAGCACAGACGTTGACACATTTGTATATATATTAGCTACATAGCTTAAAAAAAATTAGCTAAATATGTTGTTGGAAGCTGACTATACAAAGGGATACATTTTTCGAAATTGAACACATACTTTTGATCGACCCGTATCTTCCAAATGCTTAAAGTTGGATGCAAAATATTATCGCTCTCTCATGTACTGTAAGTAACATCAATTGTATATGGATCTGCAGGAATACGAATATTTTCTCGAAAAATGTTCGATAAAAATTACCAAAAACAAAGTATAGCCCTCTGTATACCCGCCAGTTTTGATTCTAGAAACTTTTGTCATTTGAACTTTTTGATGCACATATTGTGGAATATTCCATTATAAAAATTCGGATCGATACGATGAAAATGAAATTCCGGATTTTTTGAAAAATCGTCAAAATATCAAACTTAACCCCCTGTATGAATCCAAACGCCAGCATTCAGAGAGTTGACGCAATGGTAACTTTTGTTCAGGATGACATGGGTAACATCATATTGAGATTTCAGTGATTTTCACGGAAACCGGTTTTCCATAAGATTAGTGCGGAATCCTTTGATCGAATTTTTTAAAACAGTGAATTCTGATACCCTCTTCAATATATTCATGCTAAATACAGTAAAAACAATTGCTTGGGTCTTGTTCTGCTTCTACATTCGAAACTATTCCCAAAAAAACATTTGAAATAAGTAGAAGTGTTGCGCCTTAACAAAAAGTGAAACAAATCAGTCAATTATGAATGTGTTCTAATAGCCCAAGATCCCTGGGCTATTAGACGTAACTTATTTTTAAACGAACGAAATGTGTACGATTGAGTAGTGTTAGTATGTACAATGTTCGCATGACTGCCTGCTAGCTTGACCAGATGACCATTCTTCAGATATTAGGGAATCAAGGTACGTAATAACACAGATATATTTAGTAGCCCATGGTGGGTTAGTGTGCAGGGTAACTAGCTACCACCGGAGCTCCGAGTTCAAATCTCGTTTCCAACAATTTTTTTTTATAACCTAGCAGACGCATCACACTTGGGTCAGTCATCTCGGTTGGAAACGGCTTCGACACTGGGAGGATTTTTGTTCAAAAAGAAATTCAAAGGAAAACATAATTTTGGTAAATGAAAGATTTTGTTAAGATTTCCTTATAAGTAAAATCCCAGGGCCTTCAGACATAACTTATTTTTGAACAAATGAAGATTTGGGTTCTGAGTGGTGTCTCATGTACTCTTAACACCTGCGTGCTTGTGGACTTCGCTCTGTGACACCTGGCCAGGTACCAGGTGATAAATGTAACTAAACATAAGAGTTAGTTAACTTAAATTTGTGTGGCTGATTTTTATGTATATTTTGTAGAATATCACTCTGAAGTAATTTGTGGAGCTTTAAAGCGTCTGACGAAAGTTCTGGTCTATGGAGAGCGTCTGACACTTTTGAAATTACTTCAGAGTGATATTCTACAAAATACATATGAAAATCAGCCAACCAAATTAAAGTTAAGTAACTCTTATTTTTAGTTACCTTTCTCACCTGTTACCTGCCCAGGTGTCACAGAGCGAACTCCACAAGCACGCAGGTATTAAAAGTACATTAGACACAACTCAGAACCTAAGCCTTCATCTTTTCAAAAATGAGTTATGTCTGAAGGCCCTGGGATTTTACTTATAAGGAAATCTTGACAAAATCTTTTATTTAACAAAATTCTGTTTTCTTTCAAATTTCTTTTTGAACAAAAATTCCTCCCAGAGTCGAAGCCGTTTCCAACCGATATGGCTGACTCTAGTGTGATGCGTCTGCTGGGTTTAAAAAAAAAATATTGGAGACGAGATTTGAACTCGGAGCTCCGGGGTGGTAGCTAGTTACTCTGTCCACTAACCAACCATGGGTTACAGAAATATATCCGTAGACTGGCAATTTAACTAAGTGAGTAGTGTTTTTACGTACCTCAATTCCCTAATATCTGAAGAATGATCATCTGGCAAAACTAACAGGTAGGCATGCGAACATAGTACATACTAACACTACTCAATCGTGCACATTTCGTTGGTTTAAAAATAAGTAACGTCTGACGGCCCTGGGATCTTGCTCGATGATGTTACCTTTCGTTTTTTAAACTGAAAAATGAACAACGCGGATTATCACTTCAAGGTATCACTGTGAGGAATTCTCAGTTATTTCTTCCTATCGAATACCATGTTCATCCGAGCGTATTTTACAGACGCTCCCGCGATCATTTTATTACGATTTAGGTATGTTTTTCAACATAAACTGTGTTTATGGAGAAAAAGGATTGATAATTACCCGCTAAATGTCCATTAGCTGAAACAGCTCGCCCAGTAGGTGGTTCACATGCCGTGTATTCAAATGAGTAATTTTAAGTGTCGAATAGGAAACGGTAAAGTCTACTTTCAAAGCGTAGCAAATTTTGAGTTATTTAGTTTTCCGTTTAGACCAAGTTGAATGCGTCTTTTACGACTTTATAATATCCCCAAATGGTAAACAAAAATTCTTGGGAATATTCAATAAGTTGACACTCATCCCAAAAAACTTCTTAAAAGAATTCCAAACGGAAGAATCAATAATGGAGAAGTGAGGATAGGTGGCAACCTCACTCATTTCTCAATTCCTTGCGTGGAATATATCGTCGAATAAACTCGACTTATTCAAAAATATAACGAATGAAACGATTAAAAAAAAAAACTGTTAGTACCATTGATGAATTGAATTCTTAATCAAAATACCTCATACCCTATAAAGATTTTAAATCAACATTTAAAGATCATATAACCCAAAGCCAAGTGAAATGAAATACAACCACCACATATTATACAGGGTGGGTCACGGTCGATGGTACCTTAGACGTTTACGGAGAACGGGGCATAGGATCATTTTGAAAATTTGGTTTCTCAAGTAGTTGCTCTTGGTCTATCGATCTAAAATATTTTGAGCAACGCAGCGTTGCCGCTTATACCAGAAAGTAGCAGCATCTTTGTTATTTCAAATGGGTCACCCTGTATATCACCGCATTTTTGAACTCGTTATTCCTTTCTGATTATTTCTGACCCATACTCCCCTATACCTATCTCTAACGATTTTTGAGATATTGGTTATTTTCCATATTTTTTATCCAAAACATAGCTCGAATTGAATGTTTATTTCTGCGGTATTTGTATTCTTAGGAAGTTGCAATTTTGTGTTTAGTTCATCAGGATCATGTACATTGATTCTGTATAGAGAAGTTTGTTCTGCGTTATACAGGGTCGTTCAAAATTCATGATCTTTCTGCTAGATACAAAAATGGTTGAAAGTTCGTTTTTTTAAATGGAACATCCTGTATATTATGAATTATCCTGAAAGATGACTAAATTTCCTTCGAATTGATATATCATGTTACTATACCTAAATAGCCGGAATTCCGATATAATAGCAATTTTCACTTGTAATCTCCCAAGTGCTTGAATTATTGCCGGAAATTTTTCGAGTACATGCATTTTCTTTGAAAATTCATGTACGAGATAAATTTATGGCAATTAATTCAAGCACGAGGGGGATTCGGTAAGAAAATTTCACACCGAGAAATGAATATCATTCAACAATTCATAAGAAATAACTATCGATGGTTTCACCTGAACTATTTATAACCACTGAAATATTGATATGTAAAATACTTAACAAAATTTTCATCAATAATTGTGTTTAAATTTGGAACAAAAAAAATAAAAAAGTTATGTTCCCATCGTGGATTGAACCATCGACCTAGCGACTCATAGGCCGCAATAATCGTGGAGAGAATATTTTCAGACACATTCCAAATATCTAGTAAATACATAATTATCTCCTTTCATATGAAAACTAGACCTCCATTTGTACATTAAAGCAAAATATCAACTTGTCACATGTCAAATGTCACATGTCAAACATTTATTGATGAAAATTTTGTTAAGTTTTTTAAATATCAATATTTCAGTGGTTATAAATAGTTCAGGTGAAACCATCGTTAGTTATTTCTTATGAATTGTTGGATGATTTTCATTTCTCGGTGTGAAATTTTCTTACCGAATCCCCCTCGTGCTTGAATTAATTGCCGTAAATTTATCTCGTACAAGAATTTTCAAAGAAATTTCATATACTCGAAAAATTTCTGGCAATAATTCAAGCACTTGGGAGATTACAAGTGAAAATTGCTATTATCTCGGAATTCTGGCTATTTCGGTATAGTAACATGATATATCAATTCGAAGGGAATTTAGTCATCTTTCAGGATATTTCATAATTTACAGGATGTTCCTTTTAAAAAAACGCACTTTCAACTGTTTTCGTATCTAGCAGTAAGATCATGAATTTTGAACGACCCTGTATAACGCAGAACAAACTTCTCTATACAGAATCAATGTACATGATCTTGATGAACTAAACACAAAATTGCAACTTCCTAAGAATCCAAATACCGCAGAAATAAACATTCAATTCGAGCTATGTTTTGGATAAAAAATATGGAAAATAACCAGTATCTCAAAAACCGTTAGAGATAGGTATAGGGGAGTATGAGGCAGAAATGATCAGAAAGTAATGACAAGTTCAAAAATGCGGTAATATACAGGGTGACCCATTTGAAATAACAAAGATGCTGCTACTTTCTGGTATAAGCGGCAACGCTGCATTGCTGAAAATATATTAGATCGATAGACCAAGAGCAACTACTTTAGAAACCAAATTTTCAGAATGATCCTATTTCCCGTTCTTCGTAAACGTCTAAGGTACCATCGACCGTGACCCACCCTGTAGGTTTGTTGGTAGTTTTGAAGAAAATTTTTAAATTGAATAACGTGTTTTCAATTGTGTCGTTATTTACCTATTAAAAGTATTATTAGACCATAGTTCATATGATACCTTTGAATAGCTCATTAGATGAGCTCTCAGGGTACGAATCTATATACAGGGTGTTCCATTTGAAAAAAATAAGTTTTAGCAAGTTCCATCATTGTTTCAGAACACCCTGTGTATTCCAGGGGCCTTCCAATATCATGTATGTTTTGGTGCATAGCTTGGGTACTTGCATACCCATATTCTCTCGTTGACCTCTAATAATAAGGTTCTTTTCAAATTTTTTTCCTCTTCCTCCATTTTTCATCAAATTCTGATAAAATGTGAATATCTGGGCAACGTTGCATCCGATTACTAAAAATAAAAATGATTTGTGAAGCCCATCTGAAGCAGATTCTGAAAATGAAAGAATATACAAAGTGATGCATTAAAAAAAGATACCAAATGTTGGCACACGGTTTTATGGTGCACTCTGTACACTTGAAGTGTCCAATAACTTCCGATCAGCTTTATTCCTCAATTTTCATTAGTCTAGCAGCAATGGTCCGAGCGAGGATGGGTGGGCCGCCCTATATATACAGAACCCCAGCATTTCTTCAATTTAGATGGATTCATCATACACTTGAAAGATTCCCCACTCATCATCAATAGATAACACTTTTTTTGTGCATTGTGATACAATTTTATTTGCTTTTCTACTTGTGCTCCTGAATCTCTCAGTCGGAACTGAGACTATACTCATCATCTTGTAAAAGCGAACACAAGGTACTTTCCTCGACAGTCATGAACTGTCCTTCCTCAAGTCTCGTTTTGAAACAAGGATATTTTTGGAAACAAAACAAAATAAATCCATTTTTTATTGGTTCTAGCCTCATGGAGAGCACTAGTATCTCATATACACCTCAGGCGTCTTCCTCATATTATTATAATAATATCTCAGTGTGAAATTTAGTCCAATTCATTAGTCGATCTAGTAGGTATATCGATGTTGAAAATTGTTTGAATTTGTACTAGGTTTTTGGTGCAAATTTGATATTTATAGTTCGAATAATAAATGAGACTAAATTTTGCATCAAAATATTATTCTAGTAGTAACATTAGGTGTATAAGAGATACTAGTACTCTCTATGAGGCCGGAACCTCCGAGCAATGAAAGATATAGATGTGCCATTTCTATATGCACAACACACATTGTAATGAAAGCTGCATATCATTATCCTTTGTGTTAGTTTCTGGGTGAGGGGTAACCTCCGCGTTCAGAGGGGGAGATTTGTTATTGTTGATATCCGGTTGTAAGCTAAGAAGCAGTGGCGGCGTGCTGATAAATTTTTTCATGTTTTATGTTTATCTATAGACGACTACATACCTGGTTGGAAAGCACGTGTGTTGTCAAAATGTCAATCAAAAATACTTTATTGTGCGAAGAATCAAATTCTTGCTGACAAATGACAAATGAAAGTGTCGAAATAAAAAAGGCGAAATATTGTTGAATCACATCAGTAAACTATACTATACACTATAAATGCTGCACAAGCATTATAATACACATAAGAATTTACACAAACTATAATACACATAAAAGAGTTTACAATCAAATTTATGTTGAAATACTCATCCAAAGTGTAGTAAAAGCCTCAGTAGCTCTTTAACTCTTATTCTGATGTTTTTTTCTGAATTGAGATTATTGGTATCCTGAGACAGATTTCATCAAAAATTAACTTATTTAATACCACTAAAAAGGTCGGAACGGAATGCCAATCAAATATGGTATCTGCCATGATAACCTTGCTGCGACGCCCATGGTTTAATTTGACAAGACGATAAATAAGTCATAAACGGATGTAAACAAACATAATCGCCAAGTTAGGAGTGAGTATAATACGGAATTCTAACGTGATTAACAGGTACAAACGGAAATATCCGGCAATGCCCTTTTTTAACATGATTCTGGCATTGATGATTGTAAACAACGTCGTGTATGTTGCTTTCAAGAAAGAGACAGAGAATCCCTATATATATCTTTTACTGCTCGGAGGCGGGAACCATGAATTTGTTTTGATCTGTTGCGTAGGTGGCTTTCGAATAATGTCGAAAATAAGGGTAGTTTATGATTGATCAAAATTTCTATTATTTGTTCTCCCCTGTACACCGTTCGAAAATAAAATGTTTTGATCATTTAAATACAAGTTTGCCCCATTACACCAATTTTTATCAGGAATAATAATTGCTGATTAATGGGTATTAAAAAAGTTTCCCATAAGGAGCAAAATTTTCGAAACTCACTGCATAGTAGTGGTGGTAATATTAATTTGAAATCAATTTGTTCAATTACAATATACATAAATTTAATTCTGAACCGTTAATAATACAGATATTATTGAGGTGTTTCCACATTTTATGAAAGCTGTCACCACAGAGTTGACCATTTATTTCAAAAATATTTTCGAACAAACACAAATTGTGAGTACATGAATAGTACTATTAGATGCAATCAATAAATCAGAATCCACTGTTAGATCCAACTCAGAATTTTAAAAATACTTATCACAATCCTTTTTATCAAATTTCTCCGGGTCCAAATCTGTTTTCGGAAATCCATCATTGTCTACGCAAAAATATTGATTGACACCATCTACAACAATGCCTTGTCCAGCCATGTAGTTTCCATTATTGTCGCAAGTAAGCGGGGTCGCGTACAATTTGTGGTCTCTTGCACAATGACAGTTCATTTCACTCAAGTCTGTTGTCGCGTCACTTTGCCAGGACCCAAGCTTGCTTCCATCTCTCCATGTGCAATATGCGAATCCTTCAGAGATATTATATGCTCCGAAAGCCCCATCTCCATCACACAGTCTCGTACCTAAGTTAACATGTAAAACTCCATGATTTTTCAGAGTGTTGGATATTTTTGACATGGCATATGCAGCACTATCGCACTGTCTCAAGTACTGACTCCCCACTTTCGAAATGTCGAAACACGGTAGCTTCGACATGGCCTTTTCAGGAACAACTGGCGCAGTTAGATCTCCCGTTTTGGGTTTTACACACCAACACAAACCACTGTCACATTGCAGCGGTTCAAAGTTGCCCATGGTGTCACAATGGAAGGCCACGTAGGGTCTTCCTGCAGCTTCTAACTCAGCCTTTTTCCTGCTACACTCGCATGTCATATCGTCAGATTTTTCATAGCTCTCTTCCCCGAATAATCTTTTACCCTTGGCGTCGAAACAAAAACACCTTCCACTTCTTCCGCCTTTACATTGCTTGGCTTTCCATTTTCCGGTGTTGTCGCAGCTTGGTTTGAATTTTTCGGCCGAGTACAAGTTCTTTTTATAGTCCACCGTGTTCGCATGATAAGCCATGCAGGAACCATCAGGATCGACTATACACAGTTTGGTACATTTCGATCTTCCGCCACAGTCTGCGTCGACCGCACAAGATTTTTCACTATCGGCTTGTGTCCCGGAGCACCTCTGTTCGCAAGTGTATCCCGGAGGACATGGGCAACCATATTTGTAGTAACCATCTGTTTTATACGGTTCACACGTTGGAATGCAACTTTTTGACTCGTCCAACGAATAGTAATAGGTTATTTTTGTAGTTTTTTTGGCAATGCAGTCATCTTGTGAAAAATCTGTAACTAGCATATCACAAGTCCCTTCAGATTTGAGAACGAACGATAAAATTGTAACAAAACTCAAAACAAGTTTCATTGTTTTGAAAAAGTGAACACTAACGATAAGACTGAATCAGAATGAATACCAGGGAGGATTCTAGTGAACAATTATTGATTGATATCTTATATTTCATCCACACTTATCTACTGATAAGTATTTCGCAATGGACAAATCTAAAGATAACCAATTTGAAGTGATAGTATTAGGCAAGGTGATGAACAACAAATACTCATTTAAACAATGTTAATGACCAGCAAAATATATCAAATTATTGTGTTACCGAAAACTAATGAAGATTAATTAATACAACAAACAAAATTACTATGAGAATAATAAATAAAAGATTCACTCCCTTTTAACTTTTGAACGGTTCGACGTACATACATAGGGTGAGGGATAACACTGGAGGATGGATGTACAGTTGTATTCACTGAAAATGGGTACAAGTCTTATGACTAGATTTTGCTATATTTGCGTAAATCAGGCTTTTCTTATCGACGGCGATAGACAAAACAAAAACATATAAAATGTGATAAGTGATTTTAATGTATTAGAATATTTCTACAACGCAAATTTTTAAACACAACGTAACCAATAACAATAATAAAAACAGAAAACTATGTATGAATATATAATAACCAATCTGCCTGGAATTGAGTTAATTAAATTCCCTATTAACATTTGCATCCAGCTCTTCCCAGCACTCGTGGATAACTTCCCATAATTCATTAGAATTGTTTGGTCTAAAATTTCTTTTATATATTTGTTTTACAATTAGACCCCATACATTCTCTATGGGATTAATATCGGGACTGTAAGCGGGCCATGGCAAGACTTCAATATTATTATGATGAAACCATTCCCTTACAGCATTTGCGGTATGGACCGGGCAGTTATCCTGCTGAAAGACGAATGAGTTATTTAGATATATTTGTCCAACAGATGGGAGCATTATATCTTCCAGAACAGACATATAATGTTCGGCGTTAAACCTTCCCTCCAATCGCCAGCAGACACCAAGTCCATAAGCACTTATCCAACCCCATACGTTTACTGAAAATCGCCCAGGTCTGAAAGCAAGACCGCTAGTGTAGCGTTCTTCGAATCTTGTATTGTCTGGCCTGTAGACACGAATTTGTCCATTATATGTTGACTGAAAAACCTTTTCATCAGTGAACACTACCGTGTTCCAAAACTGATGGTCGCGGTAGTTATAATTTAGGGCGAAAAGTAAACGAGACTGGTTCCGTTCTTCTGTGAGCATCATTTTTTTCGCAGCTACGCGGTTTTTTAAGTCAGATTCTTTGACTCTTCGGCTAGCGGTAGGTTGAGACCCAGGAAATCCTGTGTCAATGACAGCATTTCTTGCAGTTTCAAAAGGATTTGCCCTTAGAGATCCCAGAAATGCATCATCTTGTTCAGGGACGGAAATGCGTGCCGGACCAGTACCAACTTTTCTTTTCAAAGACCCCTCTTGAATCCAACGTTGCTTAATTCTTAAAATAGTGTTTTTGCTTCTTCCGGTAAAATCTGCTAATGCACGTATTGACCACCCATCTACGATTCTGGCTATTATTTGAGCTTTTTCAATTTCAGTTAAGGTGCATTTAGTCAACATAAACGTAACTTTAGCACAAGCACTGACATAAACATAACCTTGAGAATAATTTTGTATGAGACCTGATATTATACGAGTTTTACATTTAGGCATATATTTGAGAATGATAGGTACATTTTATGACATGAAACTTTAGGTACACGTGAATTATGGTCAATATTTTTATCGTAAAAGTAAGATTCTTATGAAGTTTTGATTTTCAAAGTGACATGTTTTTAGCATAAACTTAATATTGTTGTATAAATGTTGCCATTTGATTCAACATATTCAACTTTCATTTTTAGCATATATTTAAGCACAATTTTAAAATGTTGTGGACTAAATGCACCTTTAAATGACGAGGCATTTTGAAACGTTTTGGCACTGACAGGCTTGTCAATGTCAACCATACATTATTTTTAAGTCAAATTCAATCAAACCCGATTTACACTATAACAATTTTAGTGTACCCATTTTCTATGAATACAACTGTACATCCATTTAAAAATTTAGAATGGGTCAATTTGAAAAGAGAATTCAATTCTCTTTTCATCTAAAATGTTTTGGAATTCATCAATACTTTTTTACAATAAGCACTCGAAAATATCAAGTATAAGTGCAGATATTAATGGTACCCTCAACTCGATAAATTTCAACGGTAAGATGTGGAACAATGGTACAGAATGGCGATGGGGGCAAATCAACTTGAGAATTTCGAGAGGCAAAGAAATCGAAATTGTGAGAAATCGTTTTGAGGAAAATCAACAAAATTCAGATGGTTGGAAAGAGAATTGAATTCTATTTTCAACAATGTGTTACTTGGCCCCACATGCTGTTTAAAATGTATGAATTGGTGTGTCCTCTGCGCCCTCCATCGAGCAATCACTTTGTATTTGATTTCGAACAGTATTAAAGCTGGTACCATTTAAAATGGGTTCAAAATGAACGTCAAACAGTTCAAAAGTCAACAGGAGGGACTGGGGCGGGGATTAGCGCCGTGGTTAAGCGCTCGCCTGGTAATCGAGAAATTGCAGGTTCGATTCCCAGACGGTGCGATCTTTTTGCATTTTCAGATGTGAAAGTCTGAATGACTGAGGCTCGTGTCGGCTGGAAATGATCCTCCACGATTCACTGTTGCGTTAAAAATTAACAGTGCTGCTCCTAAAGTGGCGTATGGAGTTAGTAACAAAGCCTATCCAGAACACATGGCTAATGACCATAGCAGTCGATGCCAAAACACCAAGGAAATATAAAAAAAAACAGGAGGGACTATTAAAAGCCGGATTATATCTGTTACAAAACTGTTACTGCACATTCAGAATGAGGTGAAATAAATGTAAACAGAAAAAACAGTAGAAAACGGAATTAAGTATAATAAAAAGGAATAAATGGACTTAAACACGATTGAATTAAAAGAAACGGCATAAAACTGAATAAAGAAGAAAAGTTTCATTTAACTCACTATACATATACAACTGTATTTTTGTAACAAGCTAGTCATAGTATCATTGAAATAATGATAACTGAATAACCCTCCACTTTGTAAAATCAAGGAAATCTATAGAAGTGTAGAAGAGAAAATGAATCAGTTTGTCCCGATACGTGCCTGCGTTTACAAGACTGTTGAGTACAATAGGGAATTATACTACTAATTTTTTTTTCTCCAAAGATTCACAAGTAAAACTGGGTAAATAGGACTTTTAAATTAATTTTTTTAAATTGTGTTTGATCCAGAAAAAAAGAAGGATTGGAGTAGAATTCAAATACTACCTAAATTCGCACGAAATATTACCGGTATTACATTGGTCGAATACAAGTGACGTCAAAGTCTCCTGCCATTGGTTGACATAATTTTAATATAATTAATAAATACATTTACAGTCAGCTTCAACACTGAAATTTGCTGTACTCGATACTCATACCTGGTTCCTTTTATTACATTGTTCACTTCAGCTCCAGTAAAATATCTATTCACTCTATAATATTCGAAATCCATTGTTGAATCAACAACAGGAAAATTTTGACTAGTAGCTTTCTCAAAACCTTCCGAAGACAACTTTCAGTTTATGATCACGCAAAACTTAAAAATTCAATGATAAGAGTAACAATTCTTATCAAATTATAATATGGAGCAAACAAATTCTATTCAATAAAAAACCCCGCACTTTTCTTATGTAAAGTGGCGACCGGTCAAATTTTCTGAAAGTTTGGTATGTTGTTGTACCTGACTCAGTAACCAAAAGTGTCAACGGGCCCAACCCAATCCGATGGCTAGTTTTCTAAATACGGGGTGTTAAAGTTGAAAATTGCCCAAATTTTTTTTTTATTTATTAAAAGTTAGATCGGATTTCTGTTGCATACAGATGTTTACTACATGTTCTACTAATGAAATTAGTGGATACGTATGATTAAAAATATTTATATTTACAAGGTGATTCACGAATGTATGACGGTAGTTTTTTGCAAAAATTCACTTTTTCTACTGTGACGTCAGGGAGGCATATTTTTGAAAAGTATTTTGACGATAAAGTATTTTGACGAGAAAATATTGCACAGGACATATTTTTTATACAGGGTGTTTCACAGAGAGAACCACTAGACAAAATTATTTTCTTTTAGGATTAATTCGAAACCCTGTATTTATGGATTGATTTTTGGAAAAAGTAATACCACAAACATATGTGTGTCTCTAATCTCCAAAATATTCAAGGTAGTTCATTCATAGGAAGGTATTCTATTTTGGGAAAAGTACTAAAACCATGAACAACCTGTATTCAAATATTTCCCCGGTCAAATGTAACTATTTTCTCACTATATATTGATTTTCATACCATCTTCAGAGATATGGATTCTGAATCCAATACTGTGACCAGGTTTCGAGATACAGGGCGTTATAGTGGAAAATTACTGATTTTATCAGTTTTTTCTTCAAATTGAAAAGTCGTATTGATTTTATGTTGCGCCTATGAGTATAATATGAGTTCCGATCAGATGTACATGGAAAGGTTCAGCTAAAAATATTTACTATTACAGGGTTATTCACGAATAAATCACAATAGGTTTTTGGAAATACTCAAAATTCTACAGTTTCGTCACAGATAAATTATTCCATGAAGTTATTACCTAGTCGTTTACAATTTTGAGTCTGAAATGATTACTTTTCATACAGGGTGAGCAATACAGCCAACCACACCAAAAATAATTATGCTTTGAAATAATTGAAATGAGAACTTTTTTAGTGAATTTTGAGTAACTTTATGAGTGCGCTTACCCACTGCGCTATCACCTCCAAAGAGATGATGTTTATCCATCTTCTTGTGTAGGTATAATTCTTACCTATTTGTATAGGTAGGTACTTCACAATATACGTGTAGAGCGAGTTATATACTGTTCCGTTACCAGCACTCTGATGCTGAACAGGAACAAAATGCTTCATAGATATTGTACCTATATCATAAAAGAATCATAAATGTTAAATTATATTTGTTTATAAAGTGTTGAATAAATGAAAAAATTTCTTATTATCATTTTTGCTGCCACGTGTATAAAAGGTGGTCGATTACTTCGGATAAAGATGTATTTTTGGTAGGTGATTATAACTAAATCACCTTGTATATTTAAAATTCTTACGGTTATGCATACTTGATGTAATGTTATACATTTACTCAAAATTCACTAAAAAAGTTCTCATTTCAATTATTTCAAAGCATAATTATTTTTGGTATGGTTGGCTGTATTTCTCACCCTGTATGAAAAGTAATCATTTCAGACTCAAAATTGTAAACAACTAGGTATTAAATTCATGGAATAATTTATCTGTGACGAAACTGTAGAATTTTGAGTATTTGCAAAAACCTATTGTGATTTATTCGTGAATAACCCTGTAATAGTAAATATTTTTAGCTGAACCTTTCCATGTACATTTGACCGAAACTCATATTAAACTCACAGGCGCAACATAAAATCAATACGTCTTTTCAATTTGAAGAAAAAACTGGTAAAATCAGTAATATTCCACTTTAACGCTCTGTATCTCGAAAACTGGTCATAGTATCGGATTCAGAATTCATACCTCTGAAGATGGTATGAAAATCAATGTATAGTGAGAAAATAGTTATATTTGACCGGAAAAATTTTTGAATACAGGTTGTTCATGTTTTTTGTACTTTTCCCAAAATAGAATACCTTCCTATGAATAAATCACCTTGAATATTCTGGATATTAGAGACACACATATATTTGTGGTATTACTTTTCCCAAAAATCAATCCATAAATACAGGGTTTCGAAGTAATCCTAAAAGAAAATAATTTTATATAGTGGTTCTCTCTGTGAAACACCCTGTATAAAAAATATTTACTGTGCAATATTTTCTCGTCAAAATACTTTATCGAAGAGAACGTTTCAAAAATATGCCTCCCAGACGTCACAGTAGAAAAAGAGAATTTTGGAAAAAAACTACCGTCATACATTCGTGAATCACCTTGTAAATATAAATATTTTTAATCATACGTATCCACTAATTTCATTAGTAGAACATGTAGTAAACATCTGTATGCAACAGAAATCCGATCTAACTTTTAATAAATAAAAAATAAATCCTAAAATTTGGGAAATTTTCAACTTTAACACCCCTTATTTAGAAAACTAGCCATCGGATTGGGTTGGGTCCATTGACACTTTTGGTTACTGAGTCGGGTACAACAACATACCAAACTTTCAGAAAATTTGACCGGTCGCCACTTTACATAAGAAAAGTGCGGGTTCCTTTAACAATTGCACAAAGAAAATATTATATTGACGTGATCATTTGTCAACATTTCAGCATCTTTGTTATGTTAGGTTTCGAATTAGTGAAAGATTTTCAATTTTTAAATTGAAATTGAAATAACTTCGGAAATCAAATTCAAAAAAGATTCCTGGTTATATAATGATGAAATTTTTTGCAGATTTTGCTTTTGACTTTCGTCATAGAGATAAAGAAAACAAATTCTTCTTAAGGATTTAATAACGAAAACAGATTTGGTCTCCGAAACGTCAACGTAGTTTGAAAAAGAGAAGTGTTATTCATTTACTTTGAACTTAATTTTTCAGATAGGCAAAGTTACTTACAAAATTGGAATTTTCTTTTTCAAGATATTATAATCCTCTAAACTCTAGTAACTTATCGGATATCAATATAATTTCGTTTCGACAAATGGAAAAACTACCAGCACTTGACTTTCTTTCCTCAGGCGATGTTGTGAAAGTTTGCGAAGATCTATGTGAAAAATTACCACCAGAAGCCATACCACTAGCAAAGAGACTAAACTAACAGGAGGGTTTAATAAGCTCTAGCCAATCAGAATCTTGTAGCATCAACGCGTCATAGTGACGTACTTGGACATAAGTACAGAGTCGAACTCGAACCAAGCAACGAACTGTCAGCAGTAACTCTCATATACCAAGATCTAGTCCGTCACTGTCTATAGAGAACGGCGGCCATGACATATCCAACTACGTCACATTTCGTCACAAATGTTCTTTCATCTCTTTCTATTAGTGCCCCCATTGTCTTATGGGGATTAGACTCTCCTAGCATTGTTTATATAGAATATAGTTAGTCAACCTTATGGGATTATAATTGGATCGAAATGGATGCGACATGTAGATGGCGATAGTGAGCTCGCTTCCAAGTCATGTCGTAACTTCAGTGATCTGGCCTCCAAGTCATGTCGTAACTTGATTGAAACAATGGGACAGCATTAAAATCAGGGTTTTTTGAAGGAACCTGCATTAAAATGACGTCAAATCTTCATGTTTGTAACTAATCACGCTAGATGACACTCGCGTTTGCGTCCAACACCAATTACACAGGCATTGACTATCTTACTTCTATATAAACAATGCTCCTAGTCAAATAACGTTTAATCTCTTTGTACCAGTAGCAGATTATGTTGAAGAGAAATACAGTGGAATACCAATACGTCGTGATCGAATTACCAGCTACTTGCAAAGCTAGTTTAGATTAAGTGTCCTTTTTTTACGTTAACGAATTAAGTGGGCAGCCAGAAGAAAGAGACACGCTACTGTTTCACCTTAAATATTATTCATTTTTCTTTCATTCGCTATACGGATCTGGCAGTTTTCGGAATACTGGAACATAGTTAATAACTGAAAGTTATAGAATTTTTATTACACCACTCACCGAATAATATTCCTAATTAATATACTAATCCGTATCAAAGCCGCCGAAATCGTCAAAAAGTTACTGTTTCTTCAATTTATTGCCTACTTTCCTTTCATGGAATGATGATATAGTTGAGTTTCATCTACTGGGTGGCTCATTAGTTCGTCTCGCCTGTCATGAGCAAAATGAAAAAATTTCAATATAAAAGTTATACGGCTTATTTTGTTGCTTATAACATGAATAGTTGAAGATATACCGCGTGCTTCTTTGAAACGTGGTAACACAGAGTATCAATATTCAAAATCAAAATTTTTAATATTTTTTTTCAGGATTTTGGTAAAATTTACTCCTTTTCAAGCAATTACAAGTAATGGAGGTGATGAAATGAAAGAAAACAGTTCTAACCCTTTGAATTAATAAGAAGTAGTTATACACGTAATAACGGTGTTACTCACATCCATGGAAATATAACAGACTGATGGTAACTCGTTACAGAGTTTCCAAAGCATATCGCTAATAATTATAATTATCTTACTTGAACTGTTTGATTATCTCCATATAGTTGATTTGCTTTGATATTTATACAGAAGCTGCAAGGCAAACTATAGTATTCATTTATTGTGTACTGGTCGACAAGCCTAAGGATGCTTCCGAGAATTGGTAGCGCAGTAGACACAACCCCGGAGTGGGGCAAGAGCTCACTCGCTCTGCATTATTCAAGCAGTTAACGTCGTGAGTGTACGGTCAGTGGAATAAAATTATTGTGGCGTTATTCTGATTGTGTGTTGAATTTGAAATCCTGATGTTGTGTATAGTTTTGACATATTATTAGATAGGTTATAGTGTAGTTTGTTGTGTTTGGAAATGCCTTCAAAGAGTAAAGTGAGAAATAAGATTCTGAGTGGACAAATTAGGGAAATTGTCAGTAATGTCATCTAATTTATGCAGGTCGAAGCAATGATAGGTGAAACCAGTATTCCTCTTGTGAAGGTTCAAGAACGAGTTGCTGCCGCAACGGGAGTTTGCGTTAGAAGCATTAGGAAAATTAATTCAGAAATGAATAAAATTGAAAAAGGTGAAATGGAACAATTCTCAACTCCAAATAAAAAGAGAAACAAAAAATCAAAAGTTACCATGGACAATGCTGATTTGGCAGTGGTCAGAGGTCATGTGATATTGTTAGTCAACTTCTGTTAGTCTGTTAGTCAACTTACCTATTTCTGATATTGTGTGGCGATGCATTCTTTTTCTAGTCGTACTTTATTTACACTTATGGCTTCGGGAAAATTATGCAATTTTCATAAACGGTCCAGTGATCACAGACAATTATATTATTCGAACAGTTCATTAGGAATTAATGAAAATTCAGATAAGAACCTACGTTCCTACGTGTTGCAGAAAAATTTCTCTCCCGATTGTACATTCCGATGATAACCAGCCCTAAACAGTAGTCGATCTTTGTCGCACATCTACTCACGCTTTCTATCGTTTGCGCATCTCAGAGGCATCCTTATGCTTGTCGACCTGTACATTATGCACTCATTCTAGGTGAATCATATTCGAATCAGAGTTAGGTTTAGGGTACTTCAAGAATTATCAACCAATACATTATTCTTGATTCAAATAAAACGATTTCTTATCTACCGTTTTTTCGGAGGAGACTGTGTATGTTTATAACTATTTCATTTATTGCTTATAGATGTTACGTATATGAAATTGCTTTTGAAGAATTGAAGAGAATTGACCTGGAGGAAAATGAAGAAAAAAGAATAATAAGCGTTACTCGTAGATGCTCTCAATAATACTTTGGTATGCCTAAATATTTTTCACGTCAATTGAAGACGGAATGATGAAAAAACCGAAAATGATCTTGGTTGCCTGAGAATCAATAATTTGAAACGCTACTCATATACCCAATGAAAAAACAGTTTTTAACTCGTAACCAAAATCTTGTCGATAATTGAGATACTCGTCTGGAGAGAAGTACAGGTTTTTGAGTTGGGTTTTTTACTTTCAAATGTGTTTTTCGATGTTGGACTGATAATGGATGTTACTATTTTGTAATTCATGTTTAGGTATACGAGTCCAGTTTTTACTATTTTATCGGGTTATACACTGAACCAGCTAGGTGAATCCAATTATACTTCTTATACTTCACTTCCTAATGGTTGGTTGGTTGACGAGTGACGAGCGAGATATCGGCATTCCCAGACTTGCTTTGACTTTATTTGTATTGAATTCAGAGCTTTTATAGTGCTCTGGCTGTCAGATGTGTTTTCTTTAATACCCACGGTCTAGATCTATCTGTATATATGCATGTCCTTATATCATGTGTCTCTGTGTTGTTGCCAAGTGAGAATATTACGTTCCTTTTTGGCCCCACCCCGTATATTCCGTTTTGAATGGTTTTTCGTACGAGTATTGTGGTAGCGCGGAGTCTTCAAACATGTTGGTGTGGGCCTGTCGATTTTGGAGCACTGACAGTATCCACCTGCAGGTGGTTTCGTCAACGCTTCTCCTGGCCGCTGAGACCATACTTTTGAAGGATGTATTGTCAAAGGCTCCTTCGATGTCTAGAAAAGTGCATAGTGCTATTTCTTTTTTTTGCCAGAGTATCTTCCAGCCTCAGAACCAATTGGTGTAAGGCCGTCTCGCACGATTTTCCTGTTTGTTCAATTTCAATATTTGATTCTGAATGATTTTTTTCGGAGGGCAGCTTTCAGGGATTTTTTCCAGATGCATTCAAAATTTCAGTTGTTGTACCTTCACTAAAGGTGATTCACGTTTACTGGAAAATTTCAGGCCCATATCCATAATTCCTATTCTTGCTAAAGTTATAGAAATCTTAATAAAACATAGATTGACTAAATATCTAGAAAAATGTTTCTCCTTTGTGCAGGTCAAGTTGGTTTCAGGAAAAATCGGTCGACAACCAAAGCAATTTTGAGAGTCATGAAATATATAGTGAGTGCCTTGAGGGAGGTAAATACTCATTTGTAACTATGTGTGACCTCACTAAGGCGTTTGATTATGTTTCTCACGATATCTTATTGGAAAAAATGCAGTATTATGGTGTTAGAGGTGTGTCCCTTCAATTCTTCAAATCATAACTAACTAATAGATCACAATGTGTTTCGGTCAATGGCATACAATCGTCTCTAGTAAAATCTGATTACGGCGTTCCCTAAGGATCAGTTCTGGGACCATTGTTATTCATATTATATATAAACGATCTTTATCATTATATGCTCCCAGTGACCACCGTACTTTTCTCTAATGATTCTACTCTTATTAATGCTGATGGAAACTTACAGGCTTTGTCCATATCAGCGGAAGTTACTTTGGAAAAAGCTAGAAGATGGTTCACAACAAATAAATTGACACTGAACACAAACAAAAATCAAACCATAATAATATCTTCACATTCTAACATATCGACTGGACGTAGCGTGAAATTAGTTGGCATAGTAATCGATGACAAACTCAACTGGTCTTCTCATATTGATCAATTAGGTCGAAAACTATCCAGTATTATTTTTTTGATTCGTCGAATGAACATAATTGAACATAATTGAGTTTCCCGTGCTCAAATCATATCATTTCAGTCTATATCATAGTCATGTAATGTATGGCTTACTACTCTGGGGAAGTTCCTGTCCTTCTCATAAAATATTTATACAACTTTAAAAGTTTGCTTGTTGATCGGAAATGTAAATTCAAACCAAATTATTTTTTGAGAGGTTAGCCTAAATCCACTTACTTCTCATACTATACGCCCCTATTAAGATATTGTCGGCATGGCACACAAACGGTGGTAAATTCCCCGCCTACAGCCGCAATCGTTCACTTGTTCGGCGAACCGAACCTTTGAGTTGAAGCATTTGTAACGCTTAACAAGACTATCAGGAGAGATTGGGATATTAATCACGACCTGCTGATAAATTCAGATATTGGACCATCGCTCCGTTTGACGTTTGCGATAAGATGCGAGGATTAAATCATTTATTCTTCCCTTCGGTCAGATAGTTTTTATGGGTCTTCACTAAAATTCGAATTTATTACCCGATGCGACATATGGAGAATGCGATGAGGTTTTCTAGAACCTACTAGTCTAGTCAACATGAACCATTTTGTTTATTTGTATTGTCACCGAAAATTTTGATCAAGGTGTCATTCGATTCGTAATGTCATGTAAAAAGTTCGAGGAAAAGTATCAAATATTTTGGAAATATTAAAAAAAATCTGAAAAGATCAGTAAATTTGCTGAAAAAAAGTTTCGACCCCCGAAACTGTACCTGCAATATTTATAATTTTTACAGAGCGTCACTCTGACACAACAAGAATAATTATTTTAATATATTGAATATGAATATAAAGGAATAAAAAAATTCATTCAGTAAATCGAAATCAAAATCAACTTATTCATCACAGAAGTATACATGGGTAATTGATCTACACCAAAGACAAACGCATACTTATTGTACTAGTCAAAAAAATAGAGTAAAATTTAAATATTAAATACAATTAAAATATGAATCACTTTAAAATCTATACGTTCATAACACACATAACTATGCAAACACAAACAGATTGAAATGTAGGAGGTATAATACAGATTAAAAAGATTATTTTCTTTTTATTTGTTTTTTTTTAATTTTAAAAACTGTTCAATTGTATAAAATGCATTTTCAGTTAGAAATTTTTCAAATTTAGTCTCAAATCGTTCATCGTTTATCGTTCTTGTACATTAGTTTGACTTTAATATACAATTTGGTTCCGATGTAGTTTGGCATATTTTTAATCGGGAATAAGGTTGAAGAATATAATTTTTTCGTCTAGTGCACGACCTCATTCTTCTCAAACGTATGTTCGTTGGACTGAATGTATTGAATTAGTCTATAGATATATAAGCTAGGTGATGTCATTATTTGTGCTCTAATTAACAAATTTTTACAGGTAGTTGTTGAGCGAACATTGAACATGATTCTTAGGATTTTTTTTCGGAATAAAAGCCTTTTCAAAGTGTGACGATGATCCCCATATATATATATATATATATATATATATATATATATACAGTGACCGCCAAAAAGTATGTACCATATGGGAAAATTTTTTATTCTTGGAGTATTGGAAAAAATATTCTGGGGAAAAGTTTGTGCATGTCCGATAACCTAAAAATCGATTTTGACACATGTCACGTGATCGCTAGAATGGCGTCAAAATGAAAAAAATTCCAATGCAAAGGCAAAAAAAGGGGTAAGATGGCAAGATATCAAAAAAAGTTATTTGAAAAAGTCACTTATAATTCAATTTTATACACCTAAACGCAGTTTCAAGAGATAATTCAAAAAAATTGAAAATAGCAATTTTTAAAAAATATTTTCCCATCTATTTAAAAATATTATTTTTTTTTCTTGACTATACTGAAACATTTGCATTTTAATGATAATGACAAAACTTTCTCATTTTCTCCACACCAGAGGGCACTAAATTAAAAAAATTGGTTTTTGCCAGAACCCTCGCTGTTACATTGGTTCTTATCTAACAGTTATATCAGAACTCCAAGACTATTGTGTTGATATGGCAATCTAGAAACACCATGTTTCCTGATTTTAATCAAGTTTCAATAATAATGCTGTATGAGCGTTTTACTTTGCACAAAAACTTTAAGAATCTTCAATTTGACGCACTATTTTCAAGTTTATGTGCGAAGTGAAACGCTCATGCACGATTATCATCGGAACTTGATTATAATCTGGAAATTACCATGTTTTTGGAGTGTCATGTCATCACAATGGTCGTGGAATTTGGATATAACTGTTAGATACGAACCGATGTAACAGCAAGGGTTCTGACAAATTCCCATTTTTCAATTTAGTGCCCTCTGGTGTGGAGAAAATGAGAAAGATTTGTCATTGTCATTAAAATGCAAATGTTTCAGTATAGTCAAGCTATTCATAAGAAAATAAAAATATTTTTAAATAGATGGGAAAATATTTTTAAAAAATTGCTATTTTCAATTTTTTTGAATTATCTCTTGAAACTTCGTTTATGTGTATAAAATTGAATTCTAAGTGACTTTTTCAAATAACTTTTTTTGATATCTTGCCATCTTACCCCTTTTTTGCCTTTGCATTGCAATTTTTTTCATTTTGCCGCTATTCTAGCGATCACGTGACATGTGTGAAAATCGATTTTCAGGTTATCGGACATGCACAAACTTTTCCCCAGAATATTTTTTCCAATACTCCAATAATAAAAAATGTTCCCATATGGTACATACTTTTTGACGGCCACTGTATATAATGACGTCATAACTCGAACAGTGATCACGTCATCAAGAATATAATTAGATCAAAAAATGCGCAACTGAAAAATAAAATTGACGTGTCTGAGCTCATTTCTCCTAATGGCCATATCCAGCATTTAACGAATTTGTTCCAACCATTACGTGCTCACTGTTTATGACATACTCTCCCCTATCCGAACTAAAAAAGGAGTGGTTGACGTTCCCCTATTTTCGTACCACCCTGTATTAGAAAAAATATTGTCAGTCAACTTCGACCGAGATTGAAGGAGTTCATTCAGGCTAAATTGAGTCTTTAATTCTCACCAGAGGAAACACACTGGTTGATTTAAAATTAATCGAATTGGATTTTTCTTTGTTCACCCTGTTGTAGAGCACAGAACGAAAAAGTGTGATGGAAAAGAGAACAAGGTGACATTGAGGCATGGTATTCCCAGAACAAATAGGCGTTTTGACAATTATCGGAATTGATAAAGATTTTGAGCAGAAAGCTTCACTTTTCATCTTTGACACTGATAGGCCTATTTTTTTGTGACCATGGGCCATGGTGGTCGGCTGGTAATGCGTTCGCCTCGCAAGCGTGGGGTCGTGGGTTCGATCCAGCGATTCACCGGTCTCGTGCATGGCATCACACGTTAAAAGGTAAGGGCTGCGTCTACCCTAGCTCACACAAGTCTCTCGACGACTTCTGAGGGTTGCGCGTAGAGGTGCAATCGGTTGACGGAATTAACAATTTTAACAATTTTTGTTTTTACTTTTGCCCAGGAAGTCAAAATCTACAACATACCAAAAATTGAGGGAATTTAACCGTAAGGATAGTACGGGGTCCTTTGTTTCGAATTTTACAACATCCTGTATAACCTTCCCAAGCTTTTCCTATTTTCGACAAGAGCAAAAACATCCTTACGAATAATTGTGCCTTGGCAAAGAACATGTCAAATAGTGATAATAAGAATGAAATAACGTTTTGTATTTCCATTCTCGCCAAAGAATTGCATGTGCTGCTAATTTGTACAATCTGTGAGTTGAGCAAATTCTCCGAAACAAAGGAACATTAAGCGTGTACGTAAATGAAGAGAAATCAGCTAATATTGGTTATCCCGATTTCATCTATCACACGAACTCCCATTAACTCCTTATTAGCGCAACAAATGGAATTCATTTATATCCTGGAAATAGGAGAATATACCTGCAGTATAATAGGCATATCGAAATGTCTAATGTTATTTTCTTCAGAACGTTGATTCTCGTTGATTTGTTGCACTCCTAACTGAACACGTCTTGTGAAAGTTTTGATTGCTTTGAATGGGTGCGGGTGGAAATATCCACAGACTTAGTTATTTAATATTATTGCTTATTCCACTCATGCTAAATTACGATTTCCATTGGTTGAATTTTTTTACTTATAGTTGAAAACACCATGTTTTCGATTTTGTAGTTCGGAACTTGATTGGCTTTTGGATACGTTTATGATGTGTCATAATTTTCCGCTTCCGTACAGACTTTCGAAACATCAGCTTTGCATTTTCTGGAAGAGCATGATGTATGAGGAGAAAACAAGTGAACAATTTTTCTTGAAATAGTAGTCAAAAAAATATTTTGAGTTATCAGGTAGGTATACATATTAGTACGAAATTGAACTGGAAAGAACAAATCAATTACTTATCTGAGAAACTACTATAAATTATGAAACCAACGGAATTCACAACTCTTGATACCGCACTAACATATTATCGTAACTTCTATTCCAGTTTTTCGTATGAACTTCTTCTTTGGGGACACTTGAAGATATTGGAACACATTCCCCTAGAAGCCTTGTCTAAACCGACAGATTTCATGCCATTTAGGTACGACTTCGAAATGCAGTTTGAAGTGGTCATAAACAGCCACCAAATAGCACAGAGAACGGACCTCAACTGGGAAGGGATGCATCAGTCTGGTACACAGATGGATCTAAGTTGGATGAAAGGGTTGGAGTGGGCGTTGCAGCACCAAATTTTAGGCTCTCAAAACCCCTTGGTAACACCCCAACCATCTTCCAAGCAGAAGTACTTGCTATAGAATTATGTGCCCAGGAATGCCTTGAAAGAGGCACTCGGAGGGCAGAAATATATATACTATCAGATAGCCAAGCAGCACTAAAAGCTCTGAGGTCATACACCTGTGAGTCTAAGCTGACTTGGGACTGTAAAAAATCCCTGAGACAACTGGCAACAAACAATCAGGTCACCCTGATGTGGGTGCCAGGTCACAAAGGAATTAAAGGTAACGAAGAAGCAGATTGCCTTGCCAAGGAAGGGGCAAACACACAATTTCCCGGCCCAGAACCCTTCTGTGGACTCTCCAAAGCCCACTTGAAAGAGGAGTTCCGACGCTGGGAAACCGATGAAATGAAATCTCACTGGAATAAAGTGCAAGGACAAAGACATGCGAAAAGACTAATGTGCCTATCGCCAAAGAAAGCTAAACAGCTTCTCGAGTTAGACAAGAAAGACTTGAAGATGGTAACGGGACTCCTCAGTGGACACTGCCCTCTGGGATACCACCTCAAAAAGATGGTTAAATCAGAGAGTGATAGTTGCCGCTACTGCGAGAACTTCGCGGAAACTGCAGAACATTTGCTTTGTGAATGCCCTGCGCTATTCTGCAAGAGGCTTAAGTTCCTGGAAGGGGCCTTTTTAACGCCCTCCGACATCAGGAACTTAGCTCCCAGGAAACTGATAAACTTCACAAGAAGTTTCGGAATCCCGGGCCTCGAATAGACCAAGGGTCACGCACAAAAGAACTTATAGGTCGAAGTGCTTGTGAGGCTGCACAGCCTGTACGATCCCCCTACAATCTACAATCTTGGGGCAACTCCGTTAAAAGTGACAGAATAATTTTAAATTATATATATATATATATATATATATATATATATATATATATAAGGATGGATTTAGCGAGGGGCAATATATGAATATATAAGTAGAAAAGTTATTGGGTATAACCCTCAAAATGTTTTGCAACCGTAGACACGTGTTTCGAGCTTAAGCTCTCATCAGTACGGTAAAATCAAGTGCGAAGATGTACAACACTTGGATGAAAAATAGAAACAAAGGAAGTCAACAACAGGAAGCCAACCACACATTTGTGGCTTCGGTTAGAAGACCTTGTGCTTACAAGGCAACAACTAACGTCGCCACGGAGGCAGCTATAGCTACCAGCGTGACAATCCTACCCAGGAAAATACAAATAAGGATGGATTTAGCGAGGGGCAATATTTGAAAATATAAGTAGAAAAGTTATTGGGTATAACCCTCAAAATGTTTTGCAACCGTAGACACGTGTTTCGAGCTTAAGCTCTCATCAGTACGGTAAAATCAAGTGTGAAGATGTACAACACTTGGATGAAAAATAGAAACAAAGGAAGTCAACAACCGTACTGATGAGAGCTTAAGCTCGAAACACGTGTCTACGGTTGCAAAACATTTTGAGGGTTATACCCAATAACTTTTCTACTTATATTTTCATATATTGCCCCTCGCTAAATCCATCCTTATTTGTATTTTCCTGGGTAGGATTGTCACGCTGGTAGCTATAGCTGCCTCCGTGGCGACGTTAGTTGTTGCCTTGTAAGCACAAGGTCTTCTAACCGAAGCCACAAATGTGTGGTTGGCTTCCTGTTGTTGACTTCCTTTGTTTCTATTTTTCATCCAAGTGTTGTACATCTTCACACTTGATTTTACCGTACTGATGAGAGCTTAAGCTCGAAACACGTGTCTACGGTTGCAAAACATTTTGAGGGTTATACCCAATAACTTTTCTACTTATATTTTCATATATTGCCCCTCGCTAAATCCATCCTTATTTGTATTTTCCTGGGTAGGATTGTCACGCTGGTAGCTATAGCTGCCTCCGTGGCGACGTTAGTTGTTGCCTTGTAAGCACAAGGTCTTCTAACCGAAGCCACAAATCTGTGGTTGGCTTCCTGTTGTTGACTTCCTTTGTTTCTATTTTTCATCCAAGTGTTGTACATCTTCACACTTGATTTTACCGTACTGATGAGAGCTTAAGCTCGAAACACGTGTCTACGGTTGCAAAACATTTTGAGGGTTATACCCAATAACTTTTCTACTTATATATATATATATATATATATATATATATATATATATATATATATATATACATATATATATAATTTAAAATTTTGTGTTGTACAAAATATTCAAAATTTCATGTATAAATAGTATTATCTTTAAAATTTTACTATAATTAATTTTCTCATCTGTACTATTCAGACCCGAAATTACCGAAATGAATCTCGAAATTTTGTGGTTTTTCATAATTTTCCGATTCTGTGCAGACTTTTGAAACATCAGTTTTGCATTTTTGAAACATTTTGTTGAAATTTTTAGATGACTTCATAACTTATTATTAAGTTATCATGAAGTCAACGGAAAGAATCTCGTATATTTGCAGTTTTTCATTTTCCGATGACTTACAGAGTTTTGAAACATCAACAATGCATTTCCATGCACTTTTTCCAAATCTTGTCATATTTTTCCCATGGCTACATAAGTTATTACCGACTTATAATGTAATTAACAGAAACGAATCTCGAAACATCAGAATTTTTATTACAAAATACATATTTTACAACGGAGTACCTCAAGGATCCTTCTTTATTCTTAATATTCATTAATGACTTGTGCAACCTAATGGAGTTCGATAGGTTGATGTTTGTAGATGATTACAAATTATACGCTACTATAATTACTTTAGAACAAGGAGAACAAGGATTGGTACCACATAATTCAACAGAAGTATGGAAAATTATATACTCTTTTCATCTACCGTAGTAAACATTTTGAAAATTTGGGGGGAATGACGAAAAGTACTTAAAAACCAGTTTTTATGCTTTTTTGACAATTTTGAGACAAGAGAACAAGGAATGGTGCCACCAAATAATTCAACAGAAATATGGAAAATTAAATACGAGGATGTATTGATATCTAGTTAGCCTACATCAGTTCCCTGCATAAACAAAATATTGCGTTACCATAGCAACGAACAGTAACTTATTAGAAGTGTCAGTGTAAAGTTTGACGTCTAAAAAGTAAACCAGAGTTAGGCAATGAATTAAAAGAAAAAATATGTCCACCGAAACTGTAAAAATCGAAAAATTGGAGTATCGAGCCATCATCAAGTACCTGTATTTGAAAGGGTTAAGAGGTAAGGAGATTTACGAAGATATGCTTAATACCCCCTTCGTCCTTCGTATGCGACCGTAAAAAATTGGACTGCAAGCTTCAAAAGAGGTAAATTTTCCATTGAAGATGATGACCGATCGAGAAGGCCAGTTTCTGAGTCAGTCCCCGAAAATATCGATGCAGTTCATGACATGATTTTAACGGACCGTCGAATTGGGCTAAAACGGATATCTGAAGCACTGAAAATTTCATACGAATATGTTCATCCTATAGTTCACGTCAATTTGAACATGAGAAAAATTGCTGCAAAATGGTTCCCCAAATGTTTGAATGCTGATCAAAAGCGTGCAATGGTAGTAGGATCTCGTTCGATCTGTGCTCGATTTGAAATCGGTTTAGACTTCTTAAACCGAATTGTTACTATGGATGAGATTTGGGAACATTTCTACGATCCAGAAACAAAGCAACAATCGATGGAATGGCGACATTCCGGTTCTCCAAGACCTAAGAAGTTTCGTGTCCAAAAATCTGCTGGAAAAGTTTTTGCTTCAGTTTTTTGTTATTGCTAGGGAGTAATCATGATTGATTTTTAGGATAAGTGTAGAACAATAACTGGCGATTACTATTCGACATTACTGACCACTCTACGGGAAAAAATTGAAGAGAAAAGACGCGGAAAGCTATCCAAAGTTAAGGTAAGTGCAGGTAATATGGCCACCTTAAGCTTCCGGAATTTTTCCAGAAATAAATAAGGCAATTGTTTCAGCTGTCAAATGTCAGTTTAAAGACATTCTATAAGAAAAAAATCGATTATTTGAAAAAGTTGCTTTTGGCCATATTACCGACACCGTGTCGGTAATATGGCCATAGCATGAAAGTATGGGATTTTCATATTGCAAATATGGCCATAGGTCAAAATCTATTATTGGATCAGTTTATTGCTTGGACTCTAAATAAATGGCTGTTATTCAATTAAAACAAAGGTTTCTTACTTCGAGAACGTGTGTTTAATTATGGAAAAAACAGTTTTATTTCATTAGTGAACGTTGGTTCAATGATTCGCATCACACTCAGGGCAAATAAAATGCTCAATTTCATCTTCAGCTGTGAGGCCCAGGCATTCCTCGTGCATATAAGTGCTGCAAGCGTTGCACAGTCTCATATCTGCTATCCTGTCTTCATCACAAAGCGGACAATATCAGCTTTTGCGAGTTGTTTGTTTTTGAAAATTCTTGCTATCTTGGGGAGCTCTACTAGTGGCAGAGTTGCGTCCCAGTGTAGATTTTTCAAGACTTCTTAAGCTCTTCTTCACAGCGGTGCCTTTAGGAAGTTTACTCTGTGTCTTGTCTTGTTTTTTGAATAGGTCTATCTTTACAATTTGAGCTCTGCTATTCATGGCAGGTTTTCGATATGTCTTAGTTCCTCTGGTTAGTGCTACTTCTGGGGTATTCAGCATTTCTGTGAATGATACGTTCGGTTGAGGGGAGTGTCCATGATCACTTCCAGATCGCTCTTCGCTGGAATCGTGCACACTGAAATCAGAGTTGGAACTTTCATCTGGTGTGACTGATTGTCGAAGACGCTTTCTTTGTTGCACTTTTAGGATGATGCGGATTGTCAATACGTTCAGCAGAAGTCACGTTTATCTGTTCTTTATTCTGATGGGTAATCGTACTGGGTGCGAATGCTACTTCTGGAATTGCATCCCGGTTGAATGGATATATTCCAGTGGAGGCAAAACCTGATTTGATGTTAGCAGGAGTCATCGTCTTATCCCACACAGTAGAAAATATGGTTCCAAAGCGCTGTTTGGTAATTGTACGGTCCCTATGAACGGAGAAATATTTCATAACTTCATCATCCCAATAATATTCGAAGGCCCTGAACACCGCCTTATCCATTGGCTGCAGTTCATGTGAAGTATTGCTCGGGAGACAGTATAATGTGATATCATATCTATCAGCAGTTATAACTATACTATCATCTAAGTGACATTTTGCACCATCAAAAATTATAATGCAAGGTCCAGGCACTTTGAATTTAGCGAAGTGTTGAATCCAGAGTGAAAATGTTTCAATGTTCATGCTTCCTTTTGGAGTCATATGAGCGGTAGCACCTGGAGGAAGATCGTCTAGCCATTCTGGCTTCATACGTTTGCCTTTGAACAAAATTATTGCGGGTATAACTGTTCCAAGTGCATTTCCGCAGGAGACAATGGTAACACATTCTCCGTGTTCCTTCGCTACAATATGAACTCTTCTTGCGCCTCTTTTCACCAATACTTTCTGTTGGTGATGTAGGCTCAACCTACAGCCTTTCTCATCCACGTTGTAGATTCTCTCTGGCTTATCGATAATGTCGAGTTCCTTGAGAACAGCCTCTAGTTTTGTGAAGTGGTCGTTGACAATGAATTTATTGAGCTTCTGAGCTCGTGCTGGATTAAGGTTTTGGGCCTTCCGTGGGCTGATCCTTGGATTCCGTTTCAGAAATCCACGCAGCCTATAATGCCCAGCCATTTCATTTCCTCGTCGAAAAGAGTTGACGATATTGTTAGTATGGGCATATCGATATACACATCTTCGAAGTACTCTCGAAGTGAGTGGATAATCAATTTCAGCTCAGCAAGTCGATGAATTCTTCCAGTTAATTCCGCTTCTTGATCACTTGTTAGGATGGTCTTCCGGCCAAGAGATGACTTTTCCTTTTTACCTTCTGCTACATATCTCCTGAGTGTTCGTCTGGGTATGGCATATGTAATACTAGCTCTATTGAGTGACATTCCTTCAGATACTGCCGAGAGAGCAAGACTCAAATTATCTCCAGTCCATGTGCCCCGCAACACCTGACATCGACGAAGTGGCATTCTGAAAGATAAACGAATATCAAAATTTTACATTGGCAATAATAGTGAAGAGCAATATGGCCATGGCCGTATTGCTCTACATGGTAACTGGCCACATTGCTCGACGTCGTTGTTTTTTTTCTATCAGTCTATTAAAAAAGTAAAACAAATATACATGCGAAAGTAATTTAACCATAGTATTCCTTAGGGTCCAAAGTATATGTAACAGGTGAAAAATATTCAAAAACTTACCTGGTTCAATTTGAATACACTTTTCTGTTACGATTTTATATGAGAACGGGAGTTCATATATCAACTGCGCAACGACAAATGCCCAACTAAAGCTCGCGGTAAACAAATAGCGATAAATGGTCGGTGGGTATGCAATCCACAACAACCCTTTGATGATGCCTGGAGACATCTACGGTTCAGTAGTTCAACTTATTGAGAAACAATGAATTGGCCATATTGCTATAACTGGCCATATAGCCTGCAGTTACCTTTTTTTGCACACAAATCTCATGTTGCCATGCAAAAAATTCGTGATTTAGGGTTTGAATTACTAGAAGACCCCCCTTATTCACCAGATTTGGCTCCGTCCGACTATCATCTCTTTCCTCAACTGAAAAAAAGTTTTAAAAAAAGGAGGAGGTAATAAAAGCTGTGGAGGTCTGGTTTGCAGAGCAAGAAGAAACTTTTTTTTGTTGCAGGTTCGCTGTAATAAATGTATCCAATTAAGAGGAGAATATGTTGAGTAATAAAATATTTTGACATTGAAATTTTGTTTGGTTCTATGGTAGGCTAATAATTTTTCAATATATCCTCGTATATTATACGGCTAATGAGTGTGGATAAAAGATTTTGGACCTATCTCACGTTTTCCATAGTTTTTTGTGGAAGTACCTCTCTGTGGAAAATTTCTCGCTATAAAAGGAATAATAGTAATACAATCGATTTAGGAAAAAATTCTAAAATAATGGTGCAAAATACAACACGTTATAACTGTTACAGTAAATCAAGAAGGTACAAAGTGGGACAAAATGCTAATCGTTTCTCCATCGTTCACACGACTTTTCAATAATTCACCATTAGCGCACCAAAAGAGATCCATCTAATTAAATACAGAGCAAATGGTAATAAAATGCAGCCAGTTAGTGGATGCGATGCCAATAAATGAATGCACTATGAGTGCTACTCCAATTAAATTTGATACACAATTGAAAATGTTATATCGACTCTGAGCTTTTAGCGTTATTTTCGCATTCCAAATTAAAATTTAAAATATTGGTGGTAGAGTTCAAAAAGGAGGGATTTTTTTAGGAAATATCCTCTTTCAGGATCTTCTTTCAAATTTTAGATATCTTCAATAGTTTCCGAGATACTTGCAAAAAACCAAACCCTAATTTTTTCCGGCGCACCTTCAAATTTTTCAAAGTTTCCAGAGGTCATTCTGAATGGATCATAATTTTCGGTGCCCTTGAAGAGAAATTCACCAAAATAATTCTTGTAGGCTTGACTAGTAGACCCTCTAACAGGAATCGTAAGAACTCTTGAGCATCTTACTACCTTCTAAGATTCCCAATACAGGGACATTTGTTACCCACAAGACCACAGTTTAAATACATACAGTTGTCCGACTTAGCGTCGGTACCTTCGATGTTGGTGTCCAGGAGTTCAATTTTTTATAATGCTGCTAACATTGACACTAATGACGTTTCTCCCTACCTCGATCCCAACCACACCGTATATAAACTGCTCAACATATCAACTATTGATATAAACTGCTCGCAAAACTTCGGTCGATTGCGGTGGGCATAGAGAAAATTAGAAAAAATGATAATTGTGCAGTATTTAGGTAACTCTTAGCTTTTGAAAAATAAAAATGAGAATTCAAGTAAAATCTGAGAATTAATGAATTTGGCAGATGTTCATATTCGGTTGTGACAAATTGCATAGCCATTTTTATAAGAAAAAAACTAGATGGTGGACGAGTTTCATGATTCAAATTTGGTTCATAGTTGTTTTTGGGGCCCAATATCATATTTATTTGTTAACTTGAGAATTCAATATGGTGGGCGAGTTTTCCGATTTATGGTCCGATTCATATTCAAAACTGATAATGCAGGGTTCCTGGGGTAGCAGATATTGATTTTTTCTTAAAATTGAATGATAGCAGATGAGTTTGTCATTTATGGCCTGATTCTAAACAAAATTGGGGGGTACTTTGTGGTTTTTGGGATCGCATTCTGATTTTATTGAAAAATTGAAGATGGTGGACAATTATTAGCAAATAATCACTTTCCTGCATAGGAAATTATCACTTTGCAGCCAGGATTTCTGGTTGGGGGGGGGGGGATTCATCAGAAATATATTTTTTATCGTCAATTAGGTGTTATAATATAATGGGTATAATTGGTAGCTTGGGGGCGCTGCAGCCTCCCCAGGCTGCACCAATTCCTAAGGCAACTGAGCTTTTGACTTCTTCTGACAAGAAATGTATAAAGACATACGACAATTACATTTTTTCCAAAAATGTATAAAATAATCTTAGTTATTGTTAACAAGTAATGGTTGAAAAATTGCTGAGAGTAAATTTTCTTTTTCGCCCATCTTTTAGCTTACATCAGAATATATCTGTCATACTTGATTTTAAGGTGATAGTAACAAACTTTTCAATCAACAACTACGATTTCTATAGATTTTGTATTGAATTTACCACGATTGTATGAAGAGATTGTGGGAATTGTAATTCGAAAATCGACGAAAAAAATTGTTCAACTCAGCAGCAAAGCCTCGGCTGAATTTATTGCACTCTTGAATAAGTCACTGCCACAGCTCATTTCCACATTTGTATTCAATTAAATTGAGCCAGTAGCTGAAACATATCTAAATCACAAACAACGAGTCTCCTTCAAAGTTCACGGTGAGAAGGTTTCATAAAGGCACAGCTGAATGGAATGGGCAATTTGTTTATAAAATGAATGACGCCACGTGTGTTGTGGCGTGTGTGCATTAGTATGAAATGGAATAAAACGTCTTTTCATTTTTTTTTTTCGCTAGAGTAAAGAAAATTATGCCCATTCAGCCTAACGAGTTAGTTATTTTGCAAAATTTGTACAAATTGATAGAAAATACGTAGATTCTGAGACTGATGGTGGATTTACAGTCATAAGTCATAAGTTTTAAGTCATAAGGAAGAATGTTCGTCCATGATTGGTTGGTCCGTTTATTCCAACCAATCATTGACGAATATTCTTCCTTATGACTTAAAACTTATAAATCCACCATGAATTTCGTAGGTTTACATCAAAGGCCTGATGTATGTAGATCTGCGTGAAGTCTTAGAGTTTGCAACGCTGACTACAGTAGAATGGGCGAAACTTCTGAAATGCGGCAACCATGTACGGATTGCATCATTTCCTAAATTCGTCGTTTGCGCACACCCAGGATTCGAAACTCCTGGGCTAAAGAATGAGTACTTCATGAGGAATACTGTGACAAGACCGTCTCGTAGTGCTGACACTGCTGACGACCAGGGGCCCTATTCTCAAATGTCTACTACCCTAGTCGCATGAGACAAAATATATCCATTTCTGTTCTTGTTATTTTTATTATACTCACCGTGTATGAATGATTTACTTTTGTTATTTTTATTGACTAAAAAATCGAATTTTGACAAAACTTTATATTTTGAAGTTGAATTAAAAAAGTCTTTAAAAAGGTAATTTTTCTCAGTTTATTCGACTTTAAACTAGAGAAAACAATCCCATTAGGACTGACTAGTCCGTACATTGGTCCTTCGAGCAAAAACGTTGGTAAAAGCATGTCCATCCCAAGAAGGAGTGAACGAAAAACCAAAGGAATTCCCCCCGAAAGATATAACTCAGACGAAAACATGAAACAGAGCATAGAATCACAAGGATCCGCTGATTCATCTAAGCTGGAGAAAGCCAACACGAGAATTGAATCCAAATTGACAAAATCGTCGAATTCAAGAAGAAAACTTTTAGAAATAGAATTGAACGAAGCAAGAAATCTGGCTGACAGGACCGAACTTCCTGAAATTCCCTGAAGACGGCTGGCCAAAGGAAATGGAAGAAAAAGTTGAAGAATTGGAATTGGAAACGAAAAGACAAAACATTTTGATAATTTCAATTGAAAAAAATTATTTGCCCAATACTGAGAGGTTTTCGAAGTACATAAAATTGGTGAGAGCCACTGCCTGGATGTTACGATTCATTGCCAATTGCAGAAAGGGAGGAAGAACCACAAGAAATTTAGAGGTGTCTGAGTTAGATGAAGCAGAAGAAATTTTGATCAAATATCATCAGAGCATCAGCTTTCCTCAAGAAATTTCAAATTTGATGAACAAGAAATCTTTACAAAAATCAAGTAGACTTTATACATTAATACCGTTTCTTGATAAACGCGGTATTCTCAGAATCAAAGGAAGACTTGAACAATCTGTAGACCTGAATTTTTATCAAAAACATCCTGCAATTCTAGATCCAAAACAACGCTTCACGAAACTGTTGATTGAAAAATATCATGCTAGATTTGGACATCAGGGTCAAGAACTCATTATGAACGAGATTCGCCAACAATTTTGGATTATGAAATTGAGAAACGCCGTTCGAAAATGTAGAAATGAATGCTTCTTCTGTAAAAAAAGGAATTCCCAACCACTTGTTCCGGAATTGGGACAGCTTCCAGAGAGTCGACTCTAGAGCTTTGTGAGACCATTTACTGTGACCGGAATGGATTATTTTGGACCTGTATCAGTAACAATTGGCAGACGTCATGAAAAACGCTATATCGTTTTGTTTACTTGCATGAGTGTGAGAGCCATCCATTTAGAAATAGCAAATTCACTCAATACCGACTCTGCTATCATGGCAATGAGAAGATTTGTGAGTTGTCGAGGATGTCCCAGGGAGATACATTCCGATAACGGAACAAATTTGCATTCTGCTGATCGTGAATTGAGGAAAGCCGCCCAGGACCTAGATTCAGAGAAAATTTTTGAATTTCTGTCCCTCAAAGGCATACAGTGGAGATTCATTCCACCAGCCTCCCCGCATATGGGAGGGAGTTGGGAGAGGTTGGTAAAATCAGTAAAAAATGTTTTGAAAGTAACTTTGAGAGAAAGACATCCAAGAGAAGAAGTATTGAAAACACTAATAGCTGAAGCAGAAAATATGGTAAATAGTAGACCACTCTCGTATGTATCCAGCGATTCTACAGATCCTGAAAGTCTCACACCCAATCATTTCTTACTGAACTGTTCCAATGGAGCTGCACCACCTACAGGAAAGTTCGAAGAATCTGAAGTGAACTTGAGAAATCAATGGAGGGCGTCACAGGCTTTAGCAAACATTTTTTGGAGACGATGGAAAAAAGAATATTTACTCAACCTGAACAGACAAACGAAATGGTATGCTGATAGAGACTGTATCTCTGTGAATGACATTGTACTTGTTATGGATGACACACTTCAAAGGAACATGTGGCCTCTTGAGAAGATACAAAAGGTATACATGGGGAAAGATAAAAAATGTCGAGTTGTTGAGGTGAAGACAAAATCAGGAGTATATAAACGTCCAGTCGCCAAAATTTGTAAGTTACTCAGCAGCAACGGAACCTGAAAAAAAAAAGAAGAAGAAGAGTCTTGTTGTGATGAATGTTCTTGTTATTTTTATTATACTCACCGTGTATGAATGATTTACTTTTGTTATTTTTATTGACTAAAAAATCGAATTTTGACAAAACTTTATATTTTGAAGTTGAATTAAAAAAGTCTTTAAAAAGGTAATTTTTCTCAGTTTATTCGACTTTAAACTAGAGAAAACAATCCCATTAGGACTGACTAGTCCGTACAATTTCCCTTCTCGAGTATGCATCAAAAAGAGATGGAGATATTTTGTCGCTGGCGACATATTATGGTAGTCAACATTTGTGAATATAACCCCTTATCTAAGTGCTTTGGATGCTTTCGCTTGGCGGCTCGATCACCTGGCACCGTTACAATGCTTTCATTTCTTCTTGAAAACTTATGATCAGCACCTGCAAAGACTGCTTTTTGTCTAGTTTGCCTGGAGTAAGGCGCAATGCTAACGAAATGGATGCACTCCGAGTGTGCCGATCGTGACTGCACTCTCTAGCTCATCCTCTGATTCCGAAGGTGATATGTGAGATTCTCCTCAGAACAGGCCTTCTGTGTCGTTGCCCTTATGCATTGCTTATGTGCGTTATGATTCATATGTGAATTATTGGCATAGCTTATGGAACGGAGTTAGAGTACCGCGAGCATGATTCTATGGTGAACTCAGTTTAGCAATGGTGGGTTCGAAATGATGATGGTTATAATGATAAATATAATTTATTCTCCTTAAGGACTATACAAATATTGTATAGGAGTAGTCGTAAATCTAAAGTAAAAATAAACAGTATTTAATAAACAAGACACAGTAAATTTACAAATACTATTATTATAATGCTTGATCGACTTTAGAATAGCATCTTTCAATTAAACATTGTTTAAGACATTTTTTGAAACGTTGTAAAGTTCTACTATTTTTTTCATTGTCTGGTAATTTAATGAATAATGAAGGGCCTACTGAATTAGGGCAGTTTTTCATTATGAACTGTAGAAAAAGGTATATTCAACTGATTTTCTATTCTTGTCATGTTTATGAATGTTAGCTCTGGTCGAAAAGCTGTTATAATTACAGAATACATAAGCATAAACGTGGTAACTGTGTCGAGACGGTGAGTATTTCTTTTTGCGCAACAAATGCATTATTTGCTTCCGAAGACCTTCTCCAAAGGCAGATGCCACATCGAAGTCTGGAGTCTACTTGAGCATAGTAGAGCATCAACAACTAGTAATCATTAGTCATAATTCTTCTCAAATTACGTTAATTTGTAGGACACATAACTCAATTTATTGATTGAGATTTGATAATGTTCTCCCAAGGAAATATGTTCTGAAAATCATTATTTTCATCGGTCTTTGAGATTTTCAAGATATTTTTTTTCTTTATTTTTGATTTGTTTATTCAATAAGCAATTTGTTACAAACATATAAATTGTTTATGTTTATTTTGTTTAAATACCTAATTCTGTAATAAAAATGGGTGTGTTGTTTTTTATGAAAAAAAAAAATCAATAATTTATACATTTAATATTATTATGCCTCGAAACTTATCCTTTTTATCCAATTTTTTTGCTTTTATAATTACAATAACGAAACTATTGCAGATATAGCAATAATGCTCCCAGCCCAGGTAGCACATCATATCGGCTGAATCTTGGCTCCATATTGGGCCAATATAAATATATTGTAAATGAAAAATCAATATTGGTCCAATATGGGTGAATATTCAAAAAACAATATTATATTGATAATATTGGTGGAGTATTGGTTGAACTAGTCTTGAATGTAGATTATCACACGAAATATTGGGTCAATATTGGTTGAATAATTTCTACCAATATCGACAATACAATATTGGTTATATATTGTTTTCTGCATCTAGAATAAATAATGCATTCCAAATATTCCAGTCATATCGATTATAGGGGAAAAAAACATATTGTATTTCCAAGTTTGCTAGAATATTGGTTGAATATCATTTCCACTTTATTTGACAAATTGTAATAACTCATATTGAGTCAATATTGGTTGAATGATATTTACCAATATCGATAAAACAATATTGTCTTCACATCGTTTTTAACATCTAGAATGAATATCGCAATCCCAATATTCCCCTAATATCGATTCGAGGAATAAAAACTATATTGTATCTCCACTTGTGATTACACATTGGTTGAATATCATTCCGCCAATATTCAACAGATCTTATTAATTAATATTGGCTCAATATTGGTTCAATAATATTTATCGATATCGTTAAAACAATATTGTCTTCAAATTGTTTCCTACATCTACATTGGGATGAAATTTGAATATTGGCCGTATATTCAATGAAACATATTGAAATTATATCATGATCAAACCTGGATAAAAATCCGCTAGGTGGCTCTACATATAGAACGTCGTCAGAAACCTACGAAAGTATATTGAATACTTGCCATAACTTGTTTTCAAGACAGCTCACTCAGTGGTTATGGCGATCAAAAGGCAGACTCTGGTATCACCTTCATCAACTAAAAGACATTTAATAATTTACCAAGGTATATCGACATCCACCAATATATCCAAATGATATTGTACCAATATCGATAAATATTGTATCAATATCGATAAATATTTTGAGGCCATTATTGCTTTAAGAATATTTCACCAAAACTGTTTCTAAAATATTCAAACAATATTCGACCGTTATCGCAAAATGTTCACATTTTACTTCTCGACAATATAATGAATATTGTGCCAGCGATATTGTACCAATATCGTCGATCATTTGGAGGCCAATATTAGTTCAACAATATTCCGCCAATATTATTCAAGTAATATTGAACCAATATCGCCGAATGTTCACATTTCTTTTCTCGCCAATATTGCATTTCAAATATTTTGCCAATATGTTCACAATATTGTATCAATATTTTACCAATATAGGTGTGCTACTTGGGAGTATTTTATGTTCATTATTAATTGATCACCAATTTAAGTCTTCCACTGCAGTTCTAACTCTATTATTTATTCAATTATTGACTATTAATTATAAAAAAAATCCAAACTTTTCAATTTAAAAATACCATTATCTAACTATCATCTGTCATTATTAAGTAAAGTAATGTATGTAATGTAATTGTGATTTGCTCATAAACGATGTATTTGTTTATAACCTTTTTTCAAACAATGGTGGTAAAAAAAATGCTGACTAGACCATTAGGGTTTTTACCGGAACTGAAATATCACAAATATTAAATATTGAAAACACGAGTTGCTATATAAATGCCAAACGCCACTTTGTTATGACTTTCAGAAGAGTAATAAGCAGGTACCTTTATTGGTCATAAACTTGTCAATTCTCAACTGGATACCGTCATAACTTGTACTGACAGGCTGTTATGAAAGGAGAGCACCTTTTCAATGAGTGATACAGTTTGGTTGCACGTTCTATTGCGAACCCATAATTATTGACTATTCGTGATTCCAGGTTTCCAGTCATCGATTACGGAAACGGTAATTCGACAATTTTCATCAACAATTCGTCTTGAAGGTAGTGGTACAGGAAATAGTAATAATTGCACTAGTTTATTCTCGCTCAATTGAGGGCTGGCGTTTTGAAATTTTTGTGTGTAATTTTCAAACAAAGACTAATAATGGTAGATTGAATAGGTCAGAGAATTTAAATATTTATTCATTCATATTTAAATTTTTTATATTTTATATATAATACAAGGAATCAAAAATCACTCAAAAGTAAAGTGACATTTCTAAAAAAAAAGAAAAACCTAAAACAGTCAGACAGTTACGTGAAACTGGTATGAAGACTGTTTATAAACATTGTAATAATTATTTCTGGTCTATATATCTCATAGCTGAATAATTTAAAGTTGAAATACTAAAAACATATAAATTAATAATATAGAAAAGGTACATAGAGAAAAGTCGTTGATTATTCCAAATTAGAGGAGGCATATATCGCATAATGAAAATGGATATTAGAGAGTTATTGCAACCTCTTGGGATGAATAGATGAAAAGATTTGAAATTTGACGTACTTGTCAAAATAAAATTCAACTAAAAGCATCTAGAAAGATGGTTATTGCAAAAACACCATTACGAAACAGAATTGGAATTGGCAATACAAGATACTTTAATTAAAGTTTCTTGTAATTAAGTAAACTTATTTCAGTTTGCAATAACTCTCTATCATATGAAAGATTGTACTTTTAAGGGCCGGTTTATCAATGCAGGGTTAAGTTAGTTCAAATGGGGTAAATGCTAACTCCAGGATAAACTGTTTATCAAGTCGAGGTTAAAAATAACTTCGGGTCAAAGTCAGAGTTAATTTAACTCCAGCTTCAAGGTGGAGGATTTTTCTTTTATCCCCGACTTAACCTACAAAAGTTTCGCGAAATCTAACGTTTGCGAAGTCGTGTGTCGTGTCGTGTACTAAAAACAGTGATAATATAATTATGGAAGCGTTTGATGAGATGAGTGACGATGATGGGGATATTTTGGAAATGATTGAATATAGGAGGCGACCCTACACAATGAGGCAACGGAATAATCCGTTTGAAGAATACGATGATGTCGACTTTTTCACTAGGTTTAGACTACGTAAACCTATGGTGTTGTGGATGTTAGCACAAATAGAAGCTGCTATTAAGTCTTCAACTGATAGGTAAAATAAATTTTTCATATCCAGCTGAAAGCTCCATAATAAAATGTCTTGAATGTAATTGTAGGAATCATTCTGTGTCTCCTATGAATAAATTGTTGCTCACATTGAGATATTATGCTACTGGTACTTTTTTAATAACAGCTGGAGATTGAACACATTTTAGGGCTGCCAAGTACAAGAACCTACCGCTCATTCACTAGAAGCATTAAATTCCTGGCCCAACTTTCGCCAGACACATTCTTTTTCCCTCCAAGATACTGCATCAGTTTTTTTGCATTCAATTACGCCCTTATATTTATTGGCGACTTTAATCAACAGCAACCTGTCCGATGGAGAGAAATTTGGACCCCTGGCACTTTTCACTACACTCATGGTTATCTTTGGACCTCAATTTATTCCTTTTGTAGTTTTAAATTTGCTATTTTGATTTTTGATTGTCTATATGGCAGTTTGAAGTTGAATATTTGAATCTGTATCCTGGTGGCTGTCAGAATTTTTCAACCAATCCTAATCCACAGGGAGCGGCAACTCTGTCGCAAGTATTACCAACCACACGATATTTAAGGGTTTCGTAACTCTCACCGTAATATGTAATTGTTAAACGGATGCGCATCTAACACCCACTTTGACCTGGGGATAGCTTAACCCCAGTGTCAGGTAACACTCATATTTAACACTGCATTGAAAAACTGGCCCTCAATCCATTATTAAATTGTAGGGTGTTATGTTTCTGGAATTTTTGATCTCATTTGGCAATCTATTGAAATATGACACAAATGAGCTAGCCGGATCAATCTAGAACAAGTAGGTAAATATGCATTCCTGAATTTCTAGTTATTGTGAAGTTTGATTTAACTTTTATTCACAATATATATATATATATATATATATATATATATATATATACATTTTCACATTTCAACTCTGTGTTCCATCGAAAAGTGTAAACATGAAATTGAGGTTACTGTCATAACAACATATTCTTTTCCATGGTGTACCATGGTAGAATACGCGTGATCGACTGTTCTGTGAATTTCATGGATCATTAAAAGTCAATCAGATGTCATATTTCATTCATCCTACGTGATTAACATACAATATTTCAGTATCACCGACCATGCTTTCCGCTTCAGTACAATTTTTTAACATTGTGAACATTTTCAACATTTTCATTTATGTTCATAAGTATTTCCTATAAGAGAAAGTTAGATCAACTTATCTTGTGAAGTGGCTAGCTCCCTTTAAACTAATGATAGTAAGTACCCCTATCACATTTCAAAAATTGTACAATTTCTTATTTTTCACAATTTTTCTAGTCCTGAAGATAAAAATAATTATTTCCGAAAGCTTGACATAATACCAAAGAGTTCCATTCATACTCCTTAGCATCTTCAAAGTCAACTGCAACCCCACAAACAGAAATCGTCACTTGGTTTCGAAGTTCTTCTAACAAAGGTAACGTATACAGTGCGGCTTTTTTTAGTCCCCCCCCCCCCCCCCTGTTAACTTTTGAACGGTTTGACGTACAAACATGAATAAAAAACCGTTTGGAGGAATTCACCGATACTACTTTTTTAATTTTTTTTCGTTTTCTAAAATACGCGGACACGCGTACAGCCTAAACGGAAGGTCGCATCGAAAAAAGTGATTCGTACAAAGCTTTTTAGAATGATCCAAGGGTGTGCACCAGTCTATTTAAAAAAATATAAAAAAATGTTGTCCTTCTTGAATCCAATTTTTTTTGCCCCTCCCACCCCATCTACCGAAAAAATGTGAAAAAATATCGAAAAAAAGTCAAAAACGGTCCTCTGTAGTACTATATTTTTTGTTTTTTTTTTAAATGTTTATTTTTTATTTTTCTTTATTTTCGAAAATCCACGGCACAGCCTAAAGGGGGGGTCGCATCAAAAAAAGTTGTTTCTTCTAATCTTCCTAGAATGAGCTTCCATGGTCCCTAGGGATATTTAAAAAAATATTTAAAAAAAATTATCACACTTGAATCCAATTTTTTTTGCCCCTCCCACCCCCTATACCGAAAAAAACTCAAAAAATATCGAAAAGAAGTCAAAAATGGTCCTCGGTAGTATCATATTTTTTGATTTTTTTTTTAAATTTTTATTTACCCCCCCCCCCCTGTTAACTTTTGAACGGTTTGACGTACAAACATGAATAAAAAACCGTTTGGAGGAATTCACCGATACTACTTTTTTAATTTTTTTTCGTTTTCTAAAATACGCGGACACGCGTACAGCCTAAACGGAAGGTCGCATCGAAAGAAGTGATTCCCACAAATCTTTTTAGAATGATCCAAGAGTGTGCACCAGTCTATTTAAAAAATGATAAAAAAACTTTTCTTCTTATTTAGTCCAATTTTTTTTTGCTTCTCCCACCCCCAAAAAAAAATGTCAAAACATATCGAAAAGAAGTCAAAAATGGTCCTCTGTAGTATGATATTTTTTGTTTTTTTTTTTAAATGTTTATTTTCCATTTTTTTTTATTTTTCTTCATTTTCGAAAATCCACAGAGACGCACTCAGCCTAAACGGGGGGTCACATTAAAAAAAGTTGTTTTTTCTAATCTTCCTAAAATGAGCTCCCATCGCCCCTAGGAATATTTAAAAAATAATAAATAAAAAAAATTCCCACTTGAATCCAATTTTTTTTTGCCCCTCTCACCCCCTCTACAGAAAAAAATTCAAAAAATATCGAAAATGAGTGAAAAACGGTCCTCTGAAGTATCATATTTTTTGTTTTTTTTTAATGTTTATTTTCCAATTTTTTTAATTTTTTTTCATTTTTTGAAAACCCGCGGACACGCGCACAGCCTAAACGGGGGGTCGCATCAAAAAAAGTTGATCTTCCTAATCTTTCTAGAATGAACTTCCATGGTCCCTAGTGATATTTAAAAAAATATTTAAAAAAAATCCCCCACTTGAATCCAATTTGTTTTTGCCCCTCTCACCCCCTATACAGAAAAAAATTCAAAAAATATCGAAAATATGTCAAAAATGGTCCTCTGCAGCATCATAATTTTTGTTTTTTTTTTGGTGATTGCTCGACAGTGGGCGTGAGGGGGCACATCAATTCAAAATTTTTAAATGGCATGGAGGGTCGAGTGTCACATCGTTGAAAAGAGATTTCAATTCTCTTTACAACCATCTATTTTTTTTAAAATTCCGTTAATATTTTTTTTGCGGATCTGAAAACTAGTCATAGCTTGATAAATTTGATCGGTTTGTTGTGGAATGATGAAACCAAAAACATTGCAAAGAGTATTATCGATACTACTTTTTGAGAGAAGAAATATTGCAATTACAGTACAGATGGCGCTGGGGGCACATCAACTAGAAAATTTCGATAGGCATAAAAATCGAAATTGGGAAAAAATTCCTCAACTAAATTCAAAAATATTCAGATGCTTGTAAAGAAAATTGAATTCTCTTTTCAACGATGTGACACTTGACCCCCATGCCATTTAAATATTTTGAGTTGATGTGTCTCCCCGCGCCCCCTGTGGAGCAATCACCATATTTTTTGTTTCAAAAAGTAGCAGTAGTGAAACCCTCCAAACGATTTTTTTTTCATGTTTGTACGTCAAACCGTTCAAAAGTTAACAGGGGGGGGACTAAAAATAGCCGCACTGTATAGAACTCTTTTTGGAGTTTTTGTAATCCAATTTGAGAAGAGTAGTTCAGCTAGGTGAACTAGAATTCAGAGTAGCATCACCAATAGTGCCTTCACTGTGACGACTAACTCATCCTCATTTGCGGAGAAATACTCTCCTAATGTTTCCAGGAATTCCATTTCTCTTTATGATTTAAATACATAACAAATTTCTGTCTCGAAACTCCCAGTTATAAAATGGAGTTACTTCAATAAAAAATTCCACGTTCATAAGGAATGTGATGAATTGGCCTTTTATCCAAACTCAGAGACACTGCCAGTAAAAATCATCAGTCTGATCATCATAACTTCTGAGTTTCATAGAACCACTAGAATAAATCAATAGTGAATTTTTTGCAAGCCCTGGTGAAATTAACATATAAAGCGTCTGCAATAAGTAATAATTCAAATGTAATTGAGGAATATACTTTCATACTTAATATATTCAGTAAATGCTCATTATTTACATCAATAAGGAGATGTTCACCACGTCTCGTCAAGGGGGGATATATAAATAAATTTCTGTGAATTCCTGGGAATAATAGATGAAATCTAATCTTCGATAAATTTTCGTCAGTTATACTGAACTCTCCACAATGGATTATTTCGTTCTATATCAACTTGATGTGTTTTGGCGAATTGTAGTCATTGAACCATACGAATTGTTGATCAAAAAAATGTGTGCATTGGTCGAAATCGGAATTGCCTATTTTCTAAACGGTATCATATCACATCGTATCAAATATGATGGAAAGCCTAATTACTACACTAGTTCCAAGTCTTTTATAAGTGGGATAGAAGAACAGCTGGAAAAGTTAATGACAAAATGGAAACTAGTAACTTGTTTCAAAACATTTTCCTTGTAAGTGGCCAAGAGGAATCCGTTAAAAAATCAAACTAGTATTTGGTTGGACCTATTAGAGAATACAATCAACGCAAATATGCGTTGATGTAATGCAAACAATCCTTTTTATCAGTGTTCCATTGTCTGTTCAATGCAACTAGTCATGTCTTCCATGTTGGCCATGTTAGACTCGGCTATACCAGAATTTTATCATCAGCAAAATTGATGATGGGAAATCGTTCACTGATATACCTTGGAAAATCATTGAGAAAGAGAAGAAAAATGAGTTGGCCTAGAATGGAGACATGGGCCATTCTAGTATTTAATGTAAATTGATCCGATTCTGCCCCATTCAGGGTTACAAAGATTTTTCTATTCAATAAAAATGATGTTATCAAATCCTGAAATATGGGTGTTCAATTGAAGAATAATTAACTTTGTTCCATGATGTCTTTTCAACTGATCCTGTATACCTAATTTTTCATTATTTCAATTGACAATATTCCACAGGATTTTGGTGATCGTATTTTTGCTGTCAGGTTGGTAACATATTTTGTTTTCAGATGTTGGAAACACTGATTCAAGTAAATTATAATTGTCATGTGTCAACTTCAACAAATTGTTTCTACACCTTCACAAAATTAAAATCAAAGACTCTGTTTTATGCGACTGTGGAAAAGTGGGAGATATTGATCATGTATTATTTATTTATTTATTTATTTGACGGAAAAACCCCTTTAATTACAATGATATAGTATAAAATAACAGCTGAACAAGTTATATATATATATATATATATATATATATATATATATATATATATAAAAATATAAGTAAAAAAGTTATTGGGTATAACCCTCAAAATGTTGTGCAACCGTAGACACGTGTTTCGAGCTTAAGCTCTCTTCAGTACGGTAAAATCAAGTGCGAAGATGTACAACACTTGGATGTAAAAATAGAAAAAAAGGAAGTCCACAACAGGAAGCCAACCACACATTTGTGGCATCGGTTAGAAGACCTTGTACTCACAAGGCAACAACTAACGACGCCACGGAGGTAGCTATAGCTACCAGCGTGACAATCCTACCCAGGAAGATACAAATAAGGATGGATTTAGCGAGGGGCAATATATGAAAATATAAGTAAAAAAGTTATTGGGTATAACCCTCAAAATGTTGTGCAACCGTACTGAAGAGAGCTTAAGCTCGAAACACGTGTCTACGGTTGCACAACATTTTGAGGGTTATACCCAATAACTTTTTTACTTATATTTTCATATATTGCCCCTCGCTAAATCCATCCTTATTTGTATCTTCCTGGGTAGGATTGTCACGCTGGTAGCTATAGCTACCTCCGTGGCGTCGTTAGTTGTTGCCTTGTGAGTACAAGGTCTTCTAACCGATGCCACAAATGTGTGGTTGGCTTCCTGTTGTGGACTTCCTTTTTTTCTATTTTTACATCCAAGTGTTGTACATCTTCGCACTTGATTTTACCGTACTGAAGAGAGCTTAAGCTCGAAACACGTGTCTACGGTTGCACAACATTTTGAGGGTTATACCCAATAACTTTTTTACTTATATTTTCATATTTTGCCCCTCGCTAAATCCATCCTTATTTGTATCTTCCTGGGTAGGATTGTCACGCTGGTAGCTATAGCTACCTCCGTGGCGTCGTTAGTTGTTGCCTTGTGAGTACAAGGTCTTCTAACCGATACCACAAATGTGTGGTTGGCTTCCTGTTGTGGACTTCCTTTTTTTCTATTTTTACATCCAAGTGTTGTACATCTTCGCACTTGATTTTACCGTACTGAAGAGAGCTTAAGCTCGAAACACGTGTCTACGGTTGCACAACATTTTGAGGGTTATACCCAATAACTTTTTTACTTATATTTTCATATATTGCCCTTCGCTAAATCCATCCTTATTTATATATATACAGTGTCACCGTTAAAGTCCGCATCATATGGGATTTTTTTTTATTAGCCAGTTATTGCAAATTTAGAGTTCGTGAACAGTTTGTGCTTTGAAAATTATGCAAAATGACTTTTACGATGTCTTCCTATTCATCGGCTACACCTGTCAAATATGACATTTTTTCTAAAAAATTACTAAATGTCAGGTAATTTCTCAATATTTCGAGAAATATTATATGAAAAAGTTGTTTATTTTTAGATTTCCTACCCACCTACCAAATTTGAACCAGTTTGAACAACTTTGATTTTTTTCTTGTTTTCTTAACCTTACAATTTTTCAGCTAATTTAAATTTAGTCAAATCTGAAAAACCAGTTGAGATGTAATACACACATCTGCTGAAAGAATTTTTTTCTGATTAAAATGTTTCTAATTGGATATTTTCAAATAAATACAAATATGCTGAAAGAATTATGTCTAATACTTGATGCAAAGTGACTCTAGTTTCAACATAGCAAAATTCACTTTAATAATTTTTATCACATGAAGACATTTCAGATAAGTGCTATAACTCTAGAAATATCAAATCAATTTGCCGTTCAAATTCTTCCTAAATCAATTTCATACAATTATTCTCTGAACTTATACTCAAAAATTAATCATCAATCAAGGTGCTGTTGAAATGGGAAGTATGCCATGGAAACAATAGAAATGAATGTTATGGAAATTGATATAAAGTGTTTGACAGTTTCAAGGTTATGAAACAGTAATTTTTATCAAGTAGTAGATTCAAAATGCTGACTTTGCAGGAAAAAATAGAAATTGTACGCATTTGCGGTGAAAATACAAGTCATAGACAAGTTGCGAATATTTTCAATGGACGGCATCCTGAAAGAAATATTCACCAGTCTACTGTGAGCAGGATTATCTCAAAGTTCGAATCGACGGGTTCAGTATAAAATACTTTCAAAAGACCTCATAATCCAAGAGTTTATGATAAAGAAGCTCAATTAAGTGTATGCCTAGATGTGGTAGAGCATGGGCAAACTAGTATAACAGATATTTGTAATAGGACCGGTGCTAAATGGGAGGCCGTGAGAAAAATATTACACAATAATAAGTTCAAGCCGTTCAAACCAAAATTTATAAACACGTTAAAAGAGCGAGATTTTGACGTACGGTTGGATTTCTCTTTTTGGTTCCAAGGACAACGAGAAGTAAATTCAAATTTTCCTTGTAAAATTTTATGGACAGACGAGGCGACTTTTACCTCGAATGGGGTAGTCAGTTCACAAAACTGTAGGTGGTGGTCAACAGAAAACCCAAAGTTTGTGATAGAATGCCGAGATCAATATTCTTTCAAGACAAATGTGTGGTGCGGTGTGTTAAATAACAGAGTCATTGGCCCATATTTCTTCCGGGAAAATTTAAATTCAGAGAGATACTTGCAGTTTTTAAATGATGAAATACGTCAAGTTTTAGATGAAATGCCCCTTAATGAAAGACATAACCTATGGTTTCAATGTGACGGAGCGCCAATTCATAAATCGGCAGGAGTTAAAAGATATATCTTGGAAGTATTTCGAGGGAATACAATAGGGCGGAATATGGAACAACCCTGGCCACCTAGGTCGCCAGACCTTACCCCACTAGATTTTTTCCTTTGGGGGTATTTGAAGCAAAAAGTCTACAAGCGCAGACCATTTCGAGATGTCAACCACCTGGAGACAGTAATTCGAGATTGTGTATTAACTATGTCTCCTCAGTTTTTAACAAAGGCTGTCAACGAAGTTTCCAGGCGAACCATTATTTGCATTGAGCGTGATGGAAGATATACCGAAATATTATAATTGATATCCAACCCAAGTTGTACATTCTTATCATTTGAATCGCCTTATAATAATTAATAAATGTTTATTGTGAAATAATTGTTGTTGTAATTTTTCTATTACTACAATTCTTTTCAGAGCATGCCAGAGCAACTTCGGAGAATAATTTTTGAAGATTGACTTAGCAACTTTAGGTCTATTGATTTGGAAATGGATTCGAAAATTCAGAACTAGAGCCACTTTGCATCAAGTATTAGACATAATTCTTTCAGCATATTTATATTCATTTGAAAATATCCAATTAGAAACATTTTAATCAGAAAAAAATTCTTTAAGCAGATGGGTGTATTACATCTCAACTGGTTTTTCAGATTTGACTAAATTTAAATTAGCCGAAAAATTGTGAGGTTAAGAAAACGAGAAAAAATCAAAGTTGTTCAAACTGGTTCAAATTTGGTAGGTGGGTAGGAAATCTAAAAATAAACAACTTTTTCATATAATATTTCTCGAATTATTGAGAAATTACCTGACATTTAGTAATTTTTTAGAAAAAATGTCATATTTGACAGGTGTAGCCGATGAATAGGAAGACATCGTAAAAGTCATTTTGCATAATTTTCAAAGCACAAACTGTTCACGAACTCTAAATTTGCAATAACTGACTAATAAAAAAAAATCCCATATGATGCTGACTTTAACGGTGACACTGTATATATATATTTATATTTATATATATATATATATATATATATATATATATATATATATATATAGTTTGTAGTATTTGTGGGGTTGCAGTCAGGGTTGCGGGCTATTTCAAAGAAAACTCTTTGCTACTGTATATAAAAAACTACGGTAGTATAAAAGTATAAAGAAATTAAGTTATAAAGAAAATGGAACAAGAGAAAAACAGCTAAGATCTATCCAGTACATATTTCGTGAGTGATTTCTTAAAAATGTTAAAAGGTACACCAAAAAGATTTCGATCCGATTCATTTGCTAACCTTAAAAGACGTGTCATAGGGCTGTTATAACCATAATTAGTAGAATGAGAACTCTCTAGAAAAACAGTTTTGTCATCTCTAGTATCCCTTTGCTTAACTCGGAAATCAACACAGCTAAGTAGCTCAGGACATGACATACTACCAGACAGTAATTTAAAAAGAAAAGACAAATCATTTTGAACACGCCTATTTTCTAGTGTAGGTAAGTTGACAAAAGACAGTATATCAGAGTATGTATAGTTTCCTAACTGATAACCAATTTTATATGCTATAACACGTAAAAATTTGTTTTGTATGGATTCAATACAACGTTTATAAAAAATATATGACGGACTCCAAATCACAGAAGCATAATCTAGTTTTGATCGTACCAAACTACAGTAAAGTATTTTTAGAGTAAACGGTGAGAAATATTTTCCAATTCTTGTAATGTAACCCAAAATTCGAAGTGAATCCTGTGTTACTTTAGATACATGATCACTAAATGCCAGTTTAGAATCAAAATATATTCCTAAATCTTTCACCACTTCAACCTGGTTCAGTGGCAAACCATATATGCAGTAATCAAAAGCAACAATGTTTAGTTCCATACCATTTCTTCTACACCAGTCAGCAACATGGTTCATATCATCTTGAAGATGGCAATCAAGAGAGGACTGAATAATACGATAAATCTTAAGATCGTCTGCGAATAATAAGCAGCCGGAATTAGAAATTTCACTAACAATATCGTTTGAATGTTCTAATAACAAACAGAATATAGACATATAGACAGATTTAGTAAATATAGGATACCAAACCCCTTTCATCGACAAGGCATTGTTGAAGAACCCAAACCAGCAAATCATTAACATTTTACATAAATTTATTAACAAAAGTAGAATCAGTCTCTGAAAATATCACTATGAAACAGGATGATTAGAAATCAAACAAGGTAGTCTGAAAATAATAGAGTAAGTTTTAGGTCAATTGCAAAAGAATTTTCACGTAAGAAACTTGGACTCACAAACCAATACTAATATATAAATACCTACCTCAAATACCTGTATACAATAAGCTATTATCCAACCATATCCATACCTGACCTGGAGAAATTGACTTCGTATAAAGTCAGAAATCCAAGAAACCAAATAGAAGAAGAAGAAGAAGAAGAAAATGTCTGAAAGTTGAAATATAATGAAAATTTGATCGAATCAGATATACTCGGTTTTTAGAGAAACATCGATTCACTTATGGATTGCCCTGAGTTCACACATTTTTCTACTAATAGATACATGATCTATGAAGTAGAAAAAATATTGAAAACAGGAAAAAAAAATTGATCCCATTCAACTACAGGATTTGAAGAAAATCAGTATTTGGGAGTAAAGTTAAAAAAAGAACAGCCCAACCAGGGTTCAAACTCCGGACCTTTCCACTTAGAGTCGGACCTAGATAGCTATCTTACTTTGAGAGATAGTCGACTGTTTCCATACATATCAGCGACCCTGTATGACACTTATTCCAATTTGATCCCATTAAAATCTTGTTCATATTTTCCGAAACACCCTGTAGATAAAATCGAAGATACCGGCAATATAGTACGTTTATTCAACCTACAATCGTCCAGAACCGAGATGTTCCGGAGAACGGTAAACCAATCGAAAAAATCAGTCACTGGATAATAATTTGTAAACTCGGTTTGTGACTATACTAAATAAGATCTTAGCCGCTTCGGAAACATCACGAGTCTGGCTAGGCGTGATTCGCGGCAGAAAAATCTTTGGCAAATTTACCACGAACCATAACTGTTCGGTGTAAAGTGAATTACACTAATTAGTGTTCGTTACTCCTTGAAATTACACAATATTTCATATTATAGTATTGTACGGTGTGTTCGAAGAGCTTGACCGCAATACAACTGGTTTATTGAATACAAATTTCAGTATTTTCTTTGGAGTAAATTTTGAAATGCCTGATAGTGTATTTGAAAAGTTGTTGATTTCCGATACATGGAGTACCATAAAATCTGTTGAGATTGAACCAAAATTGCTGTGAACAATCATGGCAGCCTCATTAACCTGCGTTCGAGCAATAACAAGTGTAATAAAACGTAATTTTGAAGTTTATTTTAAATAGGGCTCGAAAAATACAACCATTGAATCTACATCCGAAAGACATCAAATTCAGCAGTTACGACATAAAGAATGGCCCGAGCCTTCGCCCATTTGGATGCTATAAGAATCCTAGCTATACAGACTTGAGAGTTATTCGAGGGGAATTTCATAATTCAAACAAAAGATTTTGTATCCAATAATCAGTTTCATTATGAATTCAATGACATTTTCCATTAAGGGAATTGATTCAAACCATAACTGAGTGTTAGAGAAAGATCCATGACATAGAATAAGTAGAAATAAGATCAATTGTTTAGATATAAAGAGTTTTTTTTTTCATAATGCGAAGAATTTGCATTATGTTTTTTTTCTCATAACGTCGGAATATCTGAGTTATAGAATATTAAATTTTTGAACAACCCTTATATTTATTGACAGGCCCGAATAGAAACTGGGATTACAGGCTAACTTGAGGTCAGATATTCTACGCTTCTAAACTTCAGTACTGTTTTAAATCTTGAGAGAGTTAGATGTTTGCTAGTAACATAGTAACAGGACCTTTTCTGGTGAATGACCTGTTTCAAAATATCAGTTCAATGCTTTCGTAAGAATAACTTTTGAGTAGTTTAATAAGGTAAAAATCATGAAATTTCATTCAATTCACCGATTCTGATTATTGAGTTTGTTTTAAGAACTTATATATTGAAAACTTTTAGTTATTCCGGCGTTCTAAATTTTTTTTTTTCGGCATAATAAATGATTTTGGCAGATTTCTTTGTTTTATTGAGTTACATTTTATTTTCCACCTGGGCCTTCGGCCCAGATATTAATCAATAACAATTTGATAAGTATTTGAATAGAATGCAATCCAGAAAAGTATTAATTAATAAAGTAACATGAGTAATTAAAATTAGCGCGTGTGCAGAACTGGTAGCAGCTTCCTGAAATGGTTTGCTGGAGATTGAGAGTTGAAAGGTAAGAAAATAGATACAGGGTCCTGCAGCAAGGGCGCGGTCTTCCATATCTCCACTATGGCAATAGATAGATAGATCATTCAAATAGCAAAATGATACTATTTCCTGAGTTCTACAAATTGAAAATAATGGCACTCATCAGTTTTTTCTAGGCGGGTCCCAACTTTGTTTTTTTAAATGGCAACCAGTATTTTTTATCAGTTTTTCCGTTTCTACATGAGAAATAAAAGGTACTTTATATAAATCTTTTTTTCGAAAATATTGACGGTTTTCGAGATTTTTAGCTTTTTTTCCCCAAAATTCGTCACTCATACTATTTGAAATTATAAAGTTGTGCCAAGTCTTATTGACATGAGTTTTTGGTCAAATTATGGACTTTGTTGACTCTCTCAAATGATATATCAAAAATCGACCTGTGATATACAGGGTGCGAAAAATAGCTTGTCAAACATTGTAAATAAAAAATGGTAATTTTTCGACAAAAACGCTTTTTTAAGAAAAACTATTGATTTTAGCCATAGGGAATATTTAATGAAATTTGTAGAGCACTTGTTGGCGCTTCTTATGAATTGATAATATACTGGGTGTTCCATTTGAAATAAGGAAGATTTCGCACATTATTATTTGCAATGTGTGGCAAGCTATTTTTCGCACCTTGTATATCACAGGTCGATTTTTGATATATCGTTTGAGAGAGTCATCAACGTACATAAATTGACCAAGACCTCATTACAATAGGACTTGGCACAACTTCATAATTTCAAATAGTATGAGTGACTAGTTTTGGGAAAAAAAGCTGTCATGCTAAAAATCTCGAAAACCGTCAATATTTTCGAAAAAAAGATCTATATAAAGTACCTTTTATTTATCACGTAGAAACCGAAAAACCGATAAAAAATAATGGTTGCCATTTAAAAAAACAAAGTTGGGACCCGCCCAGAAAAAACTGAACACCCTGTGTGGGTGCCATCATTTTAAATTTGTAGAACACAGGAAATAGTATCATTTTCTATTTGAATATTCCATCTATCTATTACCATAATGGAGATATGGAAGACCGCGCCCTTGCTGCAGGACCCTGTATAAACGCTGATATAAAATACTGAAAAAGGCACCGCTTAGCCTAACAATTAATAGTATCAGCTGTGATAAAAACTCTATTTCACCAGAATAGCATTTTATTAAACAGGTAACAAAATTAAAACCGTCTATATTTTCAATGTTTTGGTACGGTCGGAACATTCAACTCAGTCGAATTCAAATTTATTCAGCAATATGAAATATAATTGTGGTTTAGCTTTTGCCTTGAAATGGGGGTGCCATCGAATCACTTGTTGCAGACATTAGTTGTTGTCTGCATAGACCTACTCTACACTGATGAGGGGCAACACCCGGAAATCAATCTGTAAGTGGTCCAAATGTTTCCATAAACATGTCCATGCAACAAGCAATTGCAGAGAAAGCCTTGAGGGAACTCTACACGGAAAATCACCAGATGTAATTCAACGTTTGTCGTGGTATTAGCCAGGAACGTATTTGTTTTCTGATGCATTTTCGACCCAAATATTCCTATTACATAGGATAATTGCAATCAGCTGTTCTGTCAGACACTTTGTATCTTATTTTATGAATATATTAGTGTATTTTATTTAAATTGTAGTGGTGATGAATTTAATTAGTTTTTTTATTTTATTTTATATTAAACTTTAATGATGATTATTTTTGATGATTTTGCACATAAAACTTGTTTATAATTTTCTCAAATTGCCAGGCCAAATACATTCTTCTCTTTTATATCTTATCGTTTCTTTCTCTTTCAGCTTTTCAGCTCAGTCGGTGCGCTGAACATGTAGATCTCGAATCTCAAGTAGAGTTATTGGAAAAGGATTTGAAGAATAAAAGTTTAGAATAAAAGCAATTTATGATGATAGTGATATTCTCAGAAAATAAGTTCAATAGATTCAAACTCAAACTTGGTTTTATTTATGGATCAAATTCAATAAATATGAAAATGTGAACACTTTTGTTGATTCTGGGTTTTCAGGAACACAACTTACCTGTACCCTGCGATAGATACTTCATTACTTCAGCTATGCTTTTCTCGTAGTGGCTTTACTCAGGTACGTAGAATTTTCTGGTACAGGTGCTCTAGATGTTCATCTCTTGATTGGTGTAACTTATCGATCATTTATTTTAATTTTTCTTATACATTTTCATTTTTGAAAAACGCCAGTAAAATTATTCGCACTTCCTTCTCAATGTTTTCCACCTATTGTTAAATCCACAATCCCTTAGTTATCGTTTCCCGGGGTTTCTTTCACTGGTTTCACAGCACTCGAGATCACTTTCTGTTTTAGTTTTCACTAATTTCATAATTCCCTCTCTTCCTACATTATTATTTGCATTCTGATCCTAATTTTTCTTTATGTTTTAATTTTTATTTCTTTGTCATTTCTTTTTGATTACTTATATAACTTTTTTCATATAATTTAATCATGATATAAAATTCCTTTTTCGTCGACCTCTGCAAAAAATGACATTTTACGTACTAATTTCCGGACGAAAAATCGACTATTTTTGAAGGCAAGTACTTTTCGTCCGCAAACACTTTTCGTCCGCAAACTCTTTTCGTCCGCTGTGGTCACTATGATACGGCACGGTACGAGAGCGGCGATTGAGTCATTTTCGTAAATCCACGTTTTAATTAATACATAGGCGCATGTGACAATAACTGTCATTTGCTGTTGTCAAATTAATTATTTACGAAATCAAAACCCAAAATCAAAACTTGTCTCTTGCATCTTCTTCGACAGCAGGAATTAATATCAATAATTGCACAAACTGTACGTTCAATATTCATCTTCGAGATTGATTTAATTTTGTAGTATAATTGGAATAGAGAGTTGTTACACTTCAAATACATTTTGTTTATATTCATTAAAATTATGATCGAGTCTGCAGTTCGAAGAGTTGGACGTAGCTGAGGCCAGCAAACATGCGAGTACTTACTTTCATAAAGGAATGTAGAGGTCGACGAAAAAATGTAATATGCACCTCGGCGAAAAACTGTCTACTGTCTCGCCTGCTTGCTATCCTCGGCTGCGCCTCGGCTATCAATTTGCAGGCTCGACTATAATAGACAGTTTTTCGTCCTTGGTACATAAATAACTATTCTTGGAAATTCAGATAATGAATAGTACTGACGCTTGGGGAACACCTATGTTGTTTTGATGTGGACTTGAGATATGAGTTATTGTTTTGGTAGATTTTAACCCGCTGGATTCTTCCTTCCAGGAAGGAGCTGAACCATTCTTGGGATTTTCCTCTTATTTCATTCAAACGAAGTTTGTCAAGCAATTTTCCATTAGGTACCACACAATCGGAAGCTTGGCTGAGATCGCAGAACACGCCTGTTGGATTCTGTTCAGATTCAATAGATTTTATTATGTATCCATAAAAGAAGCTTGGCTGAGATCGCAGAACACGCCTGTTGGATTCTGTTCAGATTCAATAGATTTTATTATGTATCCATTAAAAGAGTGGATAGCTCTGATAGTTGAGTGTCCTGTACGGAAACCATGTTGATCGGGATGCAATAAGTTATTTACATTTAAAAAGTCCAGTGAAAGTGTTTAGAGCATTTTAGTGCTCGTAAGCACTGTGCTCCCGAGCACTTTTTGGATTCAGTGCTTATTTTTTCAGCAATGGATCTATGAATGTTGTTGAAAATATGAAACGCGGTCAGCGGCACCCCCACTCCCAAGAACTACTGATTGCGTCCTTATATTATGCACATTATAGGTTCGCGGGCTCAGTGTTGACATAAATGTAGTTAATAGTTATTTATGCATCAAGGGCGTAAAGTAGCCGTTTATGGCCTGCGGCGTGGATGATGGCCCGATGGCGTTAGCCGAGGGCCATCACTCGCCGAAGGCCTTAAACGCATTTTACGCACGTGATACATACAAAATTTTATGCACTAGCGGTTTTATAGCGCGAATCACAAATACTGACTTGAATTGCAATGGTTTACACGTTTCATACGTTATGCATACAATAATTAAGGGTAACATAATATGAGGAATGTGAAACTATAGTAGCTGAGTGCTATATTGGAGAATCTATTTCAAATAAATAGATCATCACCGAAAAAATTGCCAACGATTATGAACAAATGTTAGAAAGACTATTGCTCTATTGAACTGAAATGATTCTAATTCGTGTTAGGAATTGCATGAAATGATGTGTGAGTATAGACAATTTGAGAATTTTGTCTACTTTACGGCCCGCCGGGCCATAATGCGCCCACGGGCGGTAAAGTGCCACTTTACGCCCGGCGAACCGGGCGGTAAAGTGTACTTTACCGCCCGCTAGTGCATAAAAGTGTTTATAGCGTTCGGAGTGAATTTAGTGAGCAGTTAGGTAAGTTCTGGTAAGTTATATTTCATGGTTGCAATTGCAAACGATGATATTCTATTTAGGAATCTTTAGAACAGTTGTAGACTGGACCAGACATGTCGACAAAGTGACTCTATATCGAAAATATGCCTAACCCAGTTACGGTAATGAGCAATTCTGAAATAACAAAGGATATCAACGACATTGAGCCGCAGACGGAATCTTCAGTCATCTGATATTATTCATGATGTATAAGCCTCTGAAGAAGCTAGCCACTCACGCTAGCGAAACGCTAAGAAAAAATTCCAAAAAACAACGGTCTTTAAACCCGAGTGAAAATTGTGACACCGAAAATTCGGCCGCGAAAGCCTCAACCATTTAATCTGAAGTTGTGCCAATTCCCAACCAGAAGATTCTGCAGTTGCAAAGGCTTTATAGAGAATGTGATACCCAGACATGGAGTTTCGCTAGATTGAGATTCTAAAAAAGGAAGAAGCGATGAACATTTTAGGCATGAAGAAAACTCGTCGAACAGCTCTACATCTCCAATCAGACGGAATGGTCGAAAGACATATTGGGACTATCTGACGATGATCATCGCAGAGAGATGGGGGTGAGTTGGTGACATTAGATCTTCTAACCTAATCTCATTATGAGTCCGGATATACCTCATCGATGTTAAACACTGGGCGAGATGTAAACTCTAACGACGTCTGCTGTTTGGATTGCCACCCAGACAATGGGAGGGATACATTTCTCCCAGAATACCTCGAAAAATTTCGTGAAAGTGCAGTCAATGTTGCACAGTTGTCGACAAAAAAATCTCAATTTTCGATACCAAATCAATGTCATTATATTTAATAAGTACTCCAATCCTTTCTGAGTTCACCTACCAAATTTAAGTTTTTCAAGTGAAACCGTTTCCAAATGCAATATGAACTCGGAATACATGAAATTGAACGCCCTCCTCAACGGTCTCGCCCTTTTGAAAAATCGAATTACTTTTTGAAAGTGCTTGGTAATCGCGAGCACTTCATGAAAAGAAGTGCTTCCCAGGTAGCACATCATATCGGCTGAATCTTGGTTCCATATTGGGCCAATATAGATATATTGTAAATGAAAAATCGATATTGGTCCAATATGGGTGAATATTCAAAAAAAAATATTGTATTAATAATATTGGTGGAATATTGGTTGAACTAGTTTTGAATGTAGATTCTCACACGAAATATTGGGTCAATATTGGTTGAATAATTTCTACCAATATCGATAATACAATATTGGTTATATATTGTTTTCCACATCTAGAATAAATATTGCAATCCAAATATTCCAGTCATATCGATTATAAGGGAAAAAACTATATTGTATTTCCAAGTTTGTTAGAATATTGGTTGAATATCATTTCCACTTTATTTGACAAATTGTAATAACTCATATTGAGTCAATATTGGTCGAATGATATTTACCAATATTGATAAAACAATATTGTCTTCACATCGTTTTTAACATCTAGAATAAATATCGCAATCCCAATATTCCCCTAATATCGATTCTAGGCATAAAAACTATATTGTATCTCCAAGTGTGATTACACATTGGTTGAATATCAATTCGCCAATATTCAACAAATCTTATTAATTAATATTGGGTCGATATTGGTTCAATAATATTTATCGATATCGTTAAAACAATATTGTCTTCATATTGTTTCCCACATCTAGATTGAGATGAAATTTGAATATTGGCCGAATATTCAATGAAACATATTGAAATTGATCAAACCTGGATAAAAATCCGCTAGGTGGCTCTACATATAGAACGTCTTCTAAAACCTACGAAAGTATATTAAATAGGTACTTCCCGTAACTTGTTTTCAAGACAGCTCACCCAGTGGTTATGGCGATCAAAAGGCAGACTGTGGTGTCACCTTCATCAACTAAAAGACCTTTAGTAATTTGCCAAGGTATATTGACATCCACCAATATATCCAAATGATATAGTACCAATATCGATAAATATTGTACCAATATCGATAAATATTGTACCAATATCGATAAATATTTTGAGGCCATTATTGCTTCAAGAATATTTCATCAAAACTATTTCTAAAATATTCAAACAATATTCGACCAATATCGCAAAATGTTCACATTTTACTTCTCGAAAATATAACTTTTGAATATTGTGCCAATATTGTCAGAATATTGTATTAGCGATATTGTAACAATATCGCCGAACATTTTGAAGCCAATATTAGTTCAAGAATATTTCGCCAATATTATTCAAGTAATATTGGACCAATATCGCCGAATGTTCACATTTTTTTTCTCGCCAATATTGCATTTCAAATATTTCGCCAATATGTTCACAATATTATACCAATATTTTACCAAGATAGGTGTGCTACTTGGGTAGTGCTCGAGACTCCCGAGTACTTTTCAAGCGTGCTTAGTACTCGAAGCACTTCTTGTCAGTGCTCGGCACAGCTCTGCATAGCATATTTGGAAATTTTAGAGAGTACGGGGTGCACTGTTGTAGGCCAATAATTATTGACGTATCATCCGCACACAGGTATAGATTTCCTGAATTTACAAATCGTGGTGAGTCATGGATGAAGATAAGGAATAGTATACACTTTTAGTAATTTTTTTTCAATGTCTTCAAGAAAAAATTTTGAAATCAACGCCTTCTTTTATGCAGTATAATCTGTCAGAGGAAAGTTCGGTCTCTTCAAATGCTAATTGAGTGTGCTACACAGAAATATCTCAAGCCATAAGCGAATGAGAACGTACGCATTGTGAGCTTGAAACCTAATACGCTATAATTGCGTTACAAGTGATTCTCATCCCACTGACGAAATTAGCATAATCAAGCAGAGGAGACACGGTTCCGAATGAAGTACATACGTATGCTAATTCGAATATTGTTTTTGATAATTATATTATTGACGTATTAATAAAGAACATAACTTATCTTAATCAATAATTATTATCAGCTTTCTCAGTAATGGATTTTCTTTGTGAATAGTTATTCATGACGCCTATTGCTTGTTTTTCACTCCTATGTCCTAGACTAACGGTATTTTTAGTGAACAAACCTTTCAAATCGTTTGCCATAAAAAGTGCGTGCGACGTCCTACTTTTTTAAAATGAAATTTGAATGTTTGATACTCGAGGGTGTAGTTCAAATTATTTTAATTTATGTGCTCAGCTACTACACCTTTTTCAATTGTAATTCAGAAAGTATAACATGTATTTCAGAAAGTATAATTTGTAATTCAGAATAGTAAATTGTAATTCAGAAACCGTAACATGTAATTCAGATTAGTAAATTGTATTTCAGAAACCGTAACATGTAATTCAGATTAGTAAGTTGTATTTCAGATTGTGTAACTTGTAATTCAGATTAGTGAATTGATAATCAGAAAGTGTGACATGTAATTCAGAAAGCGTGAGTTGTAATTCAGAAAGTGTCAACTGTAATTCAGAAACCAGGAACAACCCGTATTAGACGGAGAGCTGACTACGTAGAAATACGGGTGACTCGGTGCAAAGTGAATTTTAGCATTTATAGGTTTGGGTGTCACCAACGTAGCGTGAGACGGGCCGCCAGAAGGCACCCGGAAGAATAACGCGAAGGTAGAGTGTTAAATATGCATTTTTTACGTAAAATAAGTCATAAGGTGCAAGGCTGGAAATTGGCAGAATAATCGGACGTTATACAAATAAGGGGAGAAAAAATTGCCAGAAGACTAGGTGGAAGATAAAGGCTCGCCAGAAGGCGTTAATGTCGTGATATTTTATATATTTTTTTGAAATATAAAAAAAATTCAGACGTAATTTTTTGTAGTACTGAGTTTGTACAATGAAATTGTTCGTACAAACTTTTCGATATCTCGTTTAGTTTTTAGTCCCGTTTTTTTTTCGATTTTATTTTTTCCCCGCTCTGTTAACGAATTCTAAAAACTGAAATTTGAAGAATAGGCAGATTTTGTCAAACGGTATTTGGATTTTTTCAATAGTTTGGGAGATCTATCGATTCCCCGGTTTTTTTGGATTATTTTACGGTACATTGATTTTATGGAAAAAATTCATTCACATTTTTTGTAGATTTTCTGAAGGCAATCAAAAATTTGATAAATTTGGAAAATTTTGAGCGTTTCCGAGATATTTCGAATTTTAAAAAATTTAAATTTTTTATTCGTATTTTTCAAGTTTCCTCAGTTTTCCAATCATTTTTTCAGGAATTTTCAAGTGACATGATTTGTTTGCATTTTCCAGCTCTATCCATTGCACAATTAAAAATTTCATTTCAGTCATCGGTACGGTTTTTTATTCGTGTTTTTTTCTTTTCGGAAAATTGCCCGGGAAATCGTTATGCAATTTCCGATTCTTCTCAAAATCTATACAGACCCTCATTGCATTGCATATTGACGCATATATCAAAAACTCAATCAAGTCAAACAAACAAAACCCTGAACCTTCCTCATTGAATTTATGAAAAACTAATGAAGACCACTGAGCAGCAACGGTTTTTCCAGCAACGGTTTTTTTTTTCGCTTCAAGTATAACCGTTGCTCCAGGTTTTTCGACGGAAATGAACTATTGTGAACCTGCTGAATATGTTCCATGGGGTTAAATAATTTGTGAATCAAAAACTACCCCTCAACAACCCTTTGAAGTTGAAATATCCTGAAACAGTTTATAAACTCGTTGCTCGATGTTTTTTGGCGGAAATGCATTATTCTACAGCTACTGTACACGTTCTATGGGGTAAAATAATTGGTGAATCAAAAACCACCCTCAACAACCCTCCGAAGTGGAAAATTCCTCAAACAGTTTAAAAATCCGTTGCTCGATTTTTTTTTGACAAAAATGAATTATTCTACAGCTACTGAACACGCTCTATCGGGTGAAATAATTTGTGAATCGGAAACTACACTCAATAACCCTCCGAAGTGGAAAAATCCTCAAACGGTTAGTCGAATTTTCTGATCAAACAGTAAAGGAGAGGTGATTTGCAACATTTTGACAAAAATCTGTTAGTGCTTCGACGACGACTTCACTCATAAGTCGAATTTTTAAGATAAGTGCTAAATGCACCACCTGGCTCACCCGATAGTAGGGTTGAAAAATCCACCACGGGATCCCAACGGAGGTCAAAAATTCTCTAACGGAATGGTTCTTTTACAACAAAAAATGGACATTCAAAATCTGTGTATGCTAGAACCAATTTGAAATTAATATTCAAAATTTTAGGGTTGAAAATTTCAACCCTGAATCCCATTATTCAGTACTTTACGAAAATTGCATATTCAAAATATCCAACCCTAGTCCAAAAGCGAAATTATTTTATTACAATACCTTAATTTACCGGAAGTCATTTTACGCTAAAACCGCATTATTCACCCACCCACTTTCAACCCTGTCGTCAGTAAAGTTATGCAAAAGGTCCACATACTCTATTTTGTAGATATTTGTTATTATTTATCATAATAGCCCCCTTTTGGTGTCTCCGGGGTGTCTCCGGAGATTTCGGCTGCTATCTTTGGCCGCTCTTTTCACACCGGTCAGATCTTTGATGGTTTCTGAATTACAAATGATGGTTTCTGAATTACAATTGACGCTTTCTGAATAACAATTCACTAATCTGAAATTCAAGTTACACTTTCTGAATTACAACTTGCTAATCTGAATTACATGTTACGGTTTCTGAAATACAATTTACTAATCTGAATTACATGTTACGGTTTCTGAAATACAATTAACAATTCTGAATTACAAGTTACGTTTTCTGAATTACATTTTACTAATCTGAATTACAAGTTATACTTTCTGAATTACATATGAAAAAGGTGTAGACACAAATTGGGAAAACATAAAATTAATCCAGTTGATAGAGGCTCAAAAGGGGGGTTCACCTCACATCAGATGCGGGATCATTTTTTATTTTCTGATGTTTAGGACCATTGGGTAGTTATTAATCCAAGTTTCCGTACTCCCCACTGCTTGCTTCGTCCGCCATCTTGAAAAAACTGCCAGAAATCGGCATTCTTTTCAGTTTTTGGTCTTTAGCTCAGTTCCAGTTGATATTTCAAAAATATGTCTGACTTGGAAAATGTTGATTACTAAATTTCTAACAAATTTCATGTATGAGTTTTTTTCGTAGGACCAAGCGTATTCGAGCTACGAGAAGGCGAAAAAGGGCGAAAATTGTCGATTCGGCAAATTTTTCACTTTCGCTCCAATATCCATAGCAAAAACAGGGGGAAGACTTGATCTCAGCAAATAGTTTATTGAATAAAAGTTGTAGAGAATTTGATTTCCATTGAAATTCATGTAATTTCACGAGCAGTGGGTAGGAGTGGGGGTAAATTTAAGAAAACTGGAAGAAATACGTTTCTGGTGATTCAGCCATGGAGCGACATTATATTACAACCATTTTTTGAACACAGCATTGCATCTGAATAATTGTTGAACCATTTTTTGTATAAATGTAACCACACACACACTCACACTCTCACCCAAAAGCATACAGGGTGTTTCATAATAAATGCGCAGGACTTCAGGATGTGATAGTTCGTCTAAAAATATGAAAAAAAGTTTTTATTAACTTACCCTCTAAAATGCACCATTTTCGAGATACAGGGTGTTGAAATTTTAAAAGAAGAATCATTTTTTGCGAATATCTCTGGAACCGTTTATCGCATATAAAACAGATTTCGTAGGCATTTTCTACTCATAATAAGCTATGTTTTTTGTGCATTTTTTATTTTTTCAAATTCATAATTGGTGAAAATTTTGAAGGGGTAGTGGGCGTTTTTATCTCCAACTTCTGCGCCACTGAAAAAAGTACGGTTTTGACTCTCCTATATGAACCGCTAATGTTTTCTACACAAAAAGCTATTCTTGGTCATAAGCTCTAAAATTGACCGTTTATAAGAAAAATCAACTTTCATGTTGTTTAAATAATGTTTTCTCCTCGAAAATTTGCTGCGTGCATTGAAGCTAACGGCGGACATTTCCAACAATTCAACTGAGTATAATTGTTATTGTTTTTTTTTGCAATTAAGACGTCAACGTTTGGTTTTGTTAATTGTTTTAACGTTTAAATAAATTTTGTATAATTAGGAAAAAAACTATTTAAAAAAAATTACCATGTTTTTCAACATGAAAGTTGATTTTTCTTGAAAACGGTCAACCTTAGAGCTTATGACCAGAAGTACCCTTTTTGTGTAGAAAACATTGACGGTTCAAGTAGGCGGCTCAAAATTATACTTTTTCCAGTGGCGTAGAAGTTGGAGAAAAAACATTCACTACCCCTTCAAAATCTTCGCCAATTATGAATTTTAAAAAATAAAAATCTGCACAAAACATGGCTTATTATGAGTAGAAAATGTATTCAAAATCTGTTTTTTTTTTGTGCGATAAACGGTTCCAGAGATATTCGCAAAAAACTATAATTTTTTAAAAAAACACCCTGTATCTCGAAAATGTTGAATTTTAGAGGGTAAGTTAATAGAAACTTTTTTCATATTTTTGAACGAGCTATCACATACGGAAGTCCTGCGCATTTATTATGAAACACCCTGTATATAACTTTTAATTCTTTTTTGAAACTTGATTGTAAATAAAATATATTTCATCAATAAATTGTTTTATGACTGAATGTTTTTCATTTATTATGTTAAATATACATTTTCTCAGATAGTTTTCATATATACATAGGAATTCTTTAGGATAAATACAGAAGTTGCTAACAGTGATATAAAAACTCCAAATAATTTCAAAAGTTGTGGAATGAATACGACCCAGGTCACATTCTTCCTCAATACAATGGGAGGGTGACAGTATAAAGGGGTCATTAACGGAGGGCCACCTGCAAGCATCAAGGACGTAATAATAATAATAATTTATTGCAAAGAAAAATGTACAGTCAAAGAGAGAATATAAACTAAGTATGCTTAGGTAAACTGTTGGGCCAAGTATTCATCAACAGAGTATGACTCTAGGTCACAATAGCTTTTTGTGTATTTAGAGCGTAAAGTGATTGACTACCGCTCGACAAAGAGTTACCGCGCGACGCAAAGCGAAGCGTGGTAATCTTTGCAGAGCGGCAATTACACTTTGTGCTCGAAATACACACATGATTTTTTCTACAAACGCAGCACATAGATATAAAAACGATCAACACTTCATTTAACATAGACACATATTACCTATGAGAAAATTTATACTCAGCAGTAATCCCAAATGTATAAGCGATCCAAATATCCCATAATTTACATCTCTAACAAAAGGAAGGAAGAAAATAACTTGCCATAAAATTACAGCAAACAAAGTGAGGGATCTCGCCCCCCCTTTTCTCGAAAAAAATCCGAAAAATCCGTAAAAATAGTGAAGAATATATGACAGTCAAATATTACGTTTAAAAAAAATTTCACCCCCTGTCCGTCCTCAAAAGCTAGATAGAGAACGCAAAAGAATTCGGAAAATGTTTCAACAGCTTCGGACATGGAAAATAATGATGAAAAAAGGCGATCGGGGGGGCCGCCCTCCTTTCCTGTCAAGAAAAAAAATAGGAAAATTCGCGGAATAGAAATCGAAAAAATATGTAAAAAATAGTGAAAATTTTCTGACCATTGAATAATACGGTTTCAAAAAAATTTACCCCTCGTTTCCCCTAGAAAGCTAGATAACTAAGCATCGCTAGAAATTCGGAAAAATTTCCAACGGATACATGGAAAATTACAAGAAAACCTGTGTTTGCCGCTGGGCTCGCTCCCTCCCCTCTTTTCAAAAAAGTTGCGGAAACTTGCAAAACCAAAATCGGAAAAATCCGTAAAGATACTGAAAAATATCTAACCATTGAATAATACAGCTTTGAGAAATTTTACCCCTCTATCTAGATTGAGAATGCGAAGAAAATTGGAAATTTTTCCTGATTGTTTTGGACGTTGAAAATTATGAGGAAAGAAAATAATTTTAAGGGCACTCAGACCCCCATAAAGTAGCGAAAACTTTTTTGGTCACGGTAATGCTGAACAAGGAATGTTGCCAGGAATGTTGCCAGGGTAGTGCTGTTGACCATGCCGTTGTCTATCTAGGCCCGAAGTTCTTCGCTGCTGGCCAAGCATAAATATGTGGCTTAAGTAGGTCATCATCAAAGAAAACTAAAAAAGAAATAAATAAATAAACTTTGAATAAACTTTTTAGAGAAACGCTTTATTTAAATGCACTAAAAAGAAAGAAATAAATTTTGAAGTGAATTAAACCATCATTTTGTTAAATTATGAAATTTTAAATGATATTAAAGCTTTTCGCAAGAGGTAATTTTAAATTTAATTTGCAATAAGAAATACAGATACTTCTCGCGACAAGATTTCATATCATTTAAAATTTTATGATGTAACAAAATGGTGGGTATAGTTCGCTTTAAAATTTATTTTCTGTATTTAAATAAAAGCTTTTCTCTACATTTTTTTAAAATTTAATCATTGACAATATATCTAGGATGATCAATTCGTACTAAACTTTTGTTTCAAACGAATATTAGAAAATTTAACCCCCCTCCCATCAAAAAAAAAATCCTTTCGGTTCGTCCGTGAGCCAACCTTGTATACACTCACCAATGTGAACATCTTGAAATTGACCATCCCAGTATCATTTTTCACTGTATTCGATTCGACAACGGATTCAGCGCCGAAGTTTCAAAAGCCGATTATTAATTGGACCACAAACTTTAAGTGTAAATGTGGCAGTTTATCTTCCCTAATCTGAACACATTTGCGGGCTCTCGAGCATCTTGGGCAGGTGATGCAAACTACTGGAGATTTAATGTGTTCATTTCCTGACCACAAATCCTCTGCGTCCCGGGAGAACGGGTTACAAATGATCGAGGGTCTGTTGGAAGTTGAAATATTGGCACACAGTGATAATTCATTATATTTTATTAGCTTTCATTATTCATTCATTATTCATAATTTTTAGGTTAGTCATTAAGGGTGGACGCATTTTCAATGAAGTGTTATTGATACCAGTGATTCTCTTTTTAGTGCTCTGATTGTGTCCAAGATGCAAATTATAAGGTGAAAAATGTTAGCTCTATTATGAATCTGATATTCAATAGGGACCCCTTTCTCCAATAATTCCCACAAAATGTAATATGACGCAAATATCTGAGTGAAAACAACTGCTTACATGGCTAATGCCAAGACAGATGTTGAACTATGCGTTAGTGCAAATGTTGCTATAGTTGACAGAATTTTTATTGGTTAAGAAAAGACGTGGTGGTGTATGAGGGAGAACCTTAAGGTCAACCCTCAAAAAACCACGATTGTCCCTTTCACCAGGAACTGAAACCTAGAGACCAACAGAGCTCTTTGTATGGACGTATGGAGCCTTGCTGCGGTGGCCAAAGGTTGAACAAGTGACAACCAGAGGGGGGCTAGCTGGTTTACAAAGACTGGCCATGCTCGGGGACTCATGTGCTATGTTATCGATTAGCCTGGAGGTTATACTGAACCTCCAGCTCTGCATTTGCATATTGCAGTGAAGGCGAGGATAGAAGCTTCCAGATTTAAGTATCTGGGCGAATGGAGGGGCAATAACCTAGGCCACTTCAACATAATGGAGGTCATGAGAATCGACACATCAGAAATGCCGTCGGATAAAATGACTCCTTTGGTGGACATACACTACCATTATACAATATGGGAAATCACATCGAAATAAATACCAATGTTGTCGAGAAAGACTATCAAAAAAGGCCCTGGAATCATTCAGGTTTTCTTCCAAACTAGTTTGAGAGACTCACAAAACCCTCAGCTACCTAGGAGCACGAAATAAGGTGAAACTTGTCTGGGTACCAGGTTACAGGGTCATCCAGGGGAATGAGAGCGCAGATGCCCTAGCAAGAGCAGGGACAGCATCAACTCTCAATCCCGTAATCCCGTTTGGAAGAAATGGGTCAAGAACTATCACCAATCCTTATGGGAGATCGCCTGTGGCAATACTCACGGAAAGATGATGGTGATGGGGCCAACCGACTTCTTCTTGAACTGAACCGGAATTCTTTCAGAAAGGTTGTAGGACTACTAACAGGGCACTGCCACATAAAAAATACCTGCAGATGCTGGTGATACACCAAGACACTATGCAGGTTCTGTGATGAGGAAGGAGAAACAGCCTCCCACATAATGTTCGAATGCAAAGCCCTGGCTTGCATGAGGATGGATATCTTCGGACACTGCAGTGCAGAAGATATCATTCCATAGGGAAACCTCGTGAGGAATCTCCAGGAGTTCCTCAGGAGATCCGGAGTACTCACGAGATAGACCTGATAGCGGGAAGCAGAAAGGTTCTACTCAGATAACTATCTGTACTTAGGCCAATAGTCAGCTCCTCCGAGCAATAATAATGATAATAATGAAGCATGGACATTCATACGTCGTTTTATAAAATATATGAAGTACATGGTATATTATGAAGTTGGTAATATGAATAACGACCAGTCTTTATATAAAATTGAAAACTCTCTCTTAGGACACATTATTCTTGAATTTAGCACACAGATAATTCAGCTGCATTTATTTCACCCAGAGGTTTACTTAGTATATCGGAAATGTTATATTTCGAAGTAATATACAGTGTCCACCAAAAGTATGTAACATATGGGAAAAACCTTCATTGGTAGAGACAGGAAAAAAGTTTATTAGTAGAAAATTGAAAAATTATTATTGGTGAAGGATTTTGCATATCTGACTACCAGGAAATCAATTTTTACACAAGTCACGTGAACACTGGTGTACCGGCAAATTAAACAAAATGTTACAATCTCTTTGAAGTTTGTTTGAAAGTGGTTGACATGTAAAGGATCTTCAATCTTGAAAACTATAAGGCTCTTTAATTTGTGTGCGAAGTTAAATGCGCATGCACGATTGCTATCGAATTTCGACTACAATCAGAGAAATAAGATTTTTCCCGATTGCTATATCATCATAATTATTTTCGTGGAACTCTGATATAACTACAAAAATCAATTTTTCTTGAATTTAATGCTCTCTGATATGGAGAAAATGAGCAACTCATCGTTATTCAATTGATAATTTTTCTTTTTGTCGTATTTTTATAATTTTTGGTTTTCTTTTGAAATAAAGTTTTCTCAAATAAATGAATATTTTGGAACCTTTGGTGAATACAATTCAAGAAAATCTTTGTTGGCGAAACGCGCGTTGAGTGTGATTGTGACGTAGTTTTGGTGTTTGGGTAGTTTCTTTTTTCTTGAATAAAGTTTTTTGATGATCCTTGTGCACTGTATTCAAAGCACAATACCGAAAAATATTGATTGAACGTTTGTCTGGTTTTCGTATATCCATTAAAATCATTTCAACTTTTTTCTTCAAACATTCTCATGTTTCTCATGTTTCTCAAATAACTCAACTAATGCCTAATATGAACATCAATTTGCTTCCTTAGCTTACTCTGCAACATTGTTGAATGTTAACGTTTTATAGCTGGGATAGAAAGAATTAAAATTGAAATTAATTTGTTCCGTAATAAGTCGTAAACTTGTTAGATACGTTTTAGTTATTTATGATGAAAGTTCGTAAAGTAAGTAGGACTTTTTCATTTGAGCATGAATTTTGTTAAACGAGACACAGCCGAGTTCAACAAACCACTCGAGTAAAAAAAAGTTCTGTACGAAAATGTTTCATAGAAAATTTTTTCATTGACATTCATTGTTTTGGCAAATTGTAACAATTTGTTTGTGATTTATCTAATAAAGATTTCAATTTTCGTCGTGTTATCAAAATATGACTTCCGACTAAAATTTTACGTACAGCTTGGCAAACATAGCTGCAATTGTGAAAATGTTCACGCCCATGATGCGCATTAGTCGTACGACGGACTATCCAGTGATATTCACGTGAATGTTCGCGCAAGAAGTAGGAATTTCACAATCTCAGCTATGTTTGCCATACTGTAAAAAGCTGTATTTTTTAAGAATTCGTAAATGTATGATTGGTGCGTAATTTTTTGAAGCACTGTTGATGTTTTTACTAACAGTTGATTTTTCAGCACTTGTGCTAAAAAGAATCACTTTACGCATCATCGAAGAAAAAGTAGTTTATCATGTTTTATCGATGAAATTGTTATCCTACTTAAGAAATGCTTTCATTAAGCAGAAGAGTTTCTTAACTACAGTTTTAGGGCTGATGACTTGTGAAAAATACTTTCCGTAGACATTATATTGTACTTATTTTATTGTAATTTGCATATTTTTTTTATAACTGTCAGTAATTTCAAATTAAATCATGTCGTTTTGTTTGTAACATGGTATTCTTTCTTTGTTTTACGTAACAATTCTCACATAAATTATATGGAAAATAATAATATTTCATTATTTATACATGTAAGTTTGTTTCTTTGTTCTATACATTTTATTTTTATACATTATGTTGTACTGACTTGCTATAAACCATATTTTGGATGTGTCACATGAGGTGCATTTAGTCAACATTATTTTAAAATTGTGCTTAAATATATGTCAAAAGCGAAAGTTGAATCTCTTATTTCAAATGGCGCCATTTATACAACAATGTCAAGTTTATGCTAAAAACCTTTGATGTTACCGCTATGTTTATGATGATGCTTATGATAAAGTTGACTAAATCCACCAATAGTCAATAAATCTATCATTATGATACTTAAAAAGTCCATTTAAATAAATTTTCATCCTAATTGCTTAATGATACGTCAACTTTCTTTCAAACAGAAAAACTTTTCAACAGTAGATAAATGTCATTTTCAGAAGAAAATCATATACTTGTTTTCAGTATCACTGTCCTCCTGATCGGATGCATTTGTTTCTTCAGCAACCGAAAACTTAACTGACAAGTAATCTTCAATATCCCTTTCGGGAATCCAGCCTTCATACAACATTTTCTAAACTGTTGTCAGCTAGCAACATCGCTGAAGTCCATAAAAGCAAAAATGGTCCATTTGTTTGTTCTGGTACTCATAAAGTATTTCGACATAACCCTAATCAGCAAGTCCACACCACCCATTTCTTCTACAAAGACTACAAAGACTTCTGGGTAGATTTAGAATCCAACCATTTTACAACAGCCACTTTGTCATCTTCAAATACTACCATATCATGAAAGCCGCTTCATTACTTTCTAAAATCTTTGCCAAAAACTGCACATTGGTTTTTGGTATTTTCTTTTTCATGAGTAGCCACGGGCCAAGTGTCTGTAAGTTTCAAAACTACTCTTCCACCATCATCCAATTTTGATGGTGTCTAACCAAGCTTGAATCAGTAGATCAGCCTTTTTCTTCGTACATATGAAAGTCTAGTGGAATACCTGTATCGTCATGATAAAATCTGTCAACCCCACGGTGTTCAATTTTCCTCGCATAAATTGTCTCGTCAATTTTTCCATAGAAGGAAATCATTTGCTCATCGATATATATATATATATATATATATATATATATATATATATATATATATATATATATATATATATATATATCGGTATGATATCCATTTTAATAAATTTCAATAGAATTAGATTTTATACACAACTGAGTTGGTAATAATGTGTGATGATTACCTTTAAGATTATCTCACAACTTGTTTTTTAATATGTTCAATTACTGTACACGTCTTTTTATATCATCTATTGCAACCAATCTCACCTACACGTAAGTAGTTTAGAATCCACTTTTGTCAATTGTTTTCACTATAGTTAAAACATTATTGTAGCTTTCCCTGATGATGACAATAATATTTGTCGAAATATTGGAATAAAGTGTTATAAGAGTATACTTCCTGCATGCTGCTCACCCAACAAGTTCCCTAGCTTGATCTTAACTAGTCAGCAAAGACTACCTCTCTCCTAATCCTTATATATATATATATATATATATATACATAAAAGTGATTGTAGACTTCATCCTGAAAGATGTGCTCTTGCTGATCATGTAAACAAATTTGACCATCGAATAAATTATAACTCAACTAAAATATTAGCTAAAGAGACACATATGACTAAGAGAACTTTTTTGGAAATGGCCTTCATATATCAAGACAAAAAATGTATGAATAAAAGAACTGATATAAATCATTTGAGTGAGATTTATTCCTTCTTAATGTCGTTAGACCACACTCTCCATATGAATAATAATATCTCCATAACTACTCAATTGGAAATATAATTTTTTCCTAACTTACAAAACAACAGTCGTATATTTCAACAGTTGGTACTAGATTACAGTTGGTACAAGATTACAGTTGGTAACATTGACTTGAAAATTACAGATTTCTTTTCTATTGACAACTGATTTGTGTCCCTTGGATACAATCAACAAGTCTTTTGTTTTTCGACTGAAATTTCAAAATTTTCTGTTATTTATATTCATAAAGTCTTTTTTCCTTATTATTTACAATTTTAAGCTGTAATGTCACTATCCAAAGAACTAAGAACATGTCAACTAACCTCACTATAGTTGTAAGTAAAATTTTAATAACATCAAAATGTTAATAATTCTTTGTAGTTCCCTGAAGATGTAAATAAAATTTACGAAAGCTTGGAATAAACTCTATAAAAGAGTACACTTTTGACTTTGCTGCAATCCCCAATATTAACTGGTTTAATATACATATACATATATATATATATATATATATATATATATATATATATATATATATATATATATATATATATATATATATATATATATATATATATATTTGAAGTTCTTTCATTTTGCAGGCATGCGATTTGAATTTGATCTAACATCGGTCTTACTTTCTAGAACCTATAATTTGTTCTAGTTTCCTTCGATACATAATCATCGTTAATGAGTTTGAGCCGCATTCATAGGGCGAAAAAACGATCTCTTGACAAGTTTTCTGAATTTTTTTAGTACTCTAGTCCAGTTCGGATTCTGGTAAATTGTAAATTCCAGTCAGCATCTAACACCCAAAATAATCAATTCTTCTTCACTAGTCTTCAATGATTTTCTAGAGATTTTCACTTGTTTCATGTTTGTGTACATGGACATGGAGTGAAATAAATTGCTATCAAAGTATTTGTTGAAGTTGATGATAGGTTTGGGAATGATTTCGCGTTCCAAAGGATGGCGAACACAGGACGAAACATTTTACAGTTGGGATTTAAAATTTGTCCTCTTCCATTTCCGTTTCTTTCCTTTTGGAAACAAATTCACTGAGGGTGAGTCATCATACGGACTGTTATTGTCTTTAGCGCCGCCTTCATTCTCATCTTCTTCGTCACTTTCTAACACCATTTCATCCTGACTTTCTCCGAACAGGTTTTATAAGGTTATTCCATTCATTCCAACCATCACATTGTCCTCAAGCAAATTCTCATCCAAACCGAATTCATCTAAATTCAAATTATCTGCGATACCCTGAAGTTTTGCTTTTGTACGTTTCCTTGAAAATATTTTTTAAGCATCGTTTGGGACTTAAGCTATCTTCAATGATATTTTAGGTTTAGGTGATGATAAAAAATTATGAATGTCCGACTCACCCTTCCCTAACAAGTATGCTCAAATCATTTATTGAGGTGAATTTAGTCATCATTTTAAAATTGTGCTAAAATATATGTTAAAAACGAAAGTAGAAACTGTTATATCGAATAGCACCTTTTTTACAACAATGTTAAGTTTATGCTAAAAACCTTTGATGTTACCGTTATGTTTATGATAATGCTCGTGCCAAAGATGACAAAATCCACCCTTAGAGAGATTATAAAAAAATCAGCGGAAACACCGGCATCATATTGTATTGAACGTTCGTGAAATAAATCAAAACCGTATTATCGTATGAACGGGGCCCGAGGACGTTGTTCAGATGAAGTACACGGTTTTAAGTTTTGGGCAATGGACTTTCTCTTGATTGGTTTTAAAAAATTGGGATCCAAACCAAGTCGCATCTCATGGAATAAATATTAAGAGGCAGAAACAGATGACAATATTTTTGGAGCAATATATCTTTTTAAAGTGTTGTTTCTTCGAAAGATTATTTCCGATAATGAAAATTGGCATTAAGAAAGACTCCATTAGTAAACTTTACTTACACCACTGGTTAATGTTAATATGACATTCCGGAAGGACGAATATAATTCAAAATAATGATGAATTTCTGAAACAATTTCTAAATTGTCGACTATATTCAAGAACACTAGTACTATGGTGTATACATGGTGGTTCTTCGGGTTGTAAGGCCGACGTATGTTTACAGAAGTTCTCGACGTTTCGCCAACACGAGTGGTTAGCATTTTCAAGAGATATTTTTTCAAAGTTTCTTGTTTCTTAATTTGCAGTCAAATACTTGACATTTGTTATACGTTGTCTCAATAAATACCTGTGATTTGACGTTCTTACATCTGATTGGTACATAGCGTTAGCTGACATCATATCGTTCGTACCGTTATTTTGTGGGTAGGGAGCTAATTGAGAATTTTTGAGAACTGGAAGCCAAACTTTGTTCAATTGTAGTCCTTCTTCGGTTCTGTTGAAGTTGTTGTGGTGTTTCTGAAGTTCAATTGATTCCCGGAAGAGTCTTGGGTAATAGGCAGATGTTGAAGAGATGACTTGAGTTTTTTCAAATTTCACTCTATGGTTATCGTTGTTGAGAGTATGTTCTGCGACAGCGGATTTCTGTGTGTGCCCTAACCGACAGCAAGCCTTGGGCTCTGTGATTCTTGTTTTAACGGAGCGTTTCGTGGTTCCGATATAAACGCTGCCACAGGAACATGGAATGCGATAAACCCCAGAAGAGCATAGATCAGCGAAGGACAAACGAGACGTACTATGTCTGGGGTTTATGATAATTTGAAGAAACTCAAGTCATCTCTTCAACATCTGCCTATTACCCAAGACTCTTCCGGGAAGCAATTGAAATTCAGAAACACCACAACAACTTCAACAGAACCGAAGAAGGACTACAATTGAACAAGGTTTGGCTTCCAGTTCTCAAAAATTCTCAATTAACTCCCAATCAGATGTAAGAACGTCAAATCACAGGTATTTATTGAGCAAATTAAAAATGCAAATGCAAATTGAAAATGCTAACCACTCGTGTTGGCGAAACGTCGAGATCTTCTCTGAACATACGTCGGCCTTACAACCCGAAGAACCACCATGTAAGTGACGATGGCTGCGAAAGCCTTTCACAATTTACTATGGTGTTTGTTTACTACATTTTTCTATTCTCATGTAAAATACCATTTCTAGGAAGTCCTAGTGGAAACCAGATTCCGAATCTACATAACAGTGCACATTGTTACATTTTACCATAAATTACCAATAATACCGATCTTTATCGCCAATAATAGTTCGTCCCTGATGATTATCAATCATAATACATGCGGAGTCATAGCCCATTGAATTGTAAATTGAGATTATAACAATAACCACCGCACAAGTTGCCTGCATATTTTAGCTTCGTTAATAAGCCATTCAAGTGCGTCTTTTGAATCGAATGTGATTCGTTCATAGTCGAATTTTTTTCAACCGAGAACGTGATAGACAGAATTACAGAAAAGAGAGGTTTCTCCACGTTTTTATTACAGAGTTTAAGAAAATGATAAATTTTTCTGAAACTCACAAGAATGTTTTATATAACATGGGTTTTCAACCTTATAAACATTTTATCCATATGATCCACAAATTTTAACTTTTCGTCGATATATAAGTCAAACAACTTCGTTGCTCTCGTACTGCTTATAACTTCATTACACAAATAAATTACTAGCAGATAACCTTTGAAAGTGAGAATATTCGTTTTCGTTATGTTCAACGATAGCAAATTGGCATCACAAGACTCTTTTACCTTAGTAACATCATTACTGATTTGTTGATACATAATAATGTTATTTTTGTCATTCCAAAGTAAGGTAGTGTCATTTGCGAACTGAGTAAACTTTCTCGTAATCTTTCTTGAGGCTACATAAATGTAGATCAGAACGAGAATTGGGCCAAGCACTGATCCTTGGGATACTCCCCATTTTATCTCTAATTGTTGCGATAATTTGTTCTGAAGAGACACGCTTTGCATACGACCTGATGAGTACGACTCAAACCACTTCAGAACTATATCCCCAAAACCGTACCTTTCTAATTCATTCAACAGGACTTCATAATTGACACAGTCAAAGGCTTTGGTTAGATCACAAAAACCGCTGCTCAACATCTCCATCATTGAGATTTAAATAAACATCTTGTAGTAGGTTAAGAATAGGATCACTTGTTCCTTTCGATTTTTGGAATCCGAATTGAAAATAATGAATAACGTTGCGCTTTTCAAAAAAAGTCATCATTCTGTTCTTTACATGCAAGGTAATCAATTGATTTAAAAACCGGAAGGTACCATTGAAATTGGTTTAAAATTGGCTGGATTTTCAGTAGCCCCACCTCTGTGTTACGAAATCATCACCGTCTTTTTTCGAAATGCTGGGAATAATCCAACAGAAATCGAAAAATTAATGGCTTTAACCAGAATCATAAGAGCACACAAAAAAATTTGGTAGATAGATCATTGTATCCAGACGCATTCTTATATTTCACTTCACTTATATTTCTTCATGAAAAGTTAGCTTCAAGAAGAAGAATTCTAAGTGTGGTTTTGCTGGAGTTTGGCCTCAGTCCTTTTCTCTTGCACCATTTTTCTACGATCCTCAGTGAATTTTGCATTAGCTCAGAGGTTATTTGGGCATACTTTCTATGTATGAGGACTGCTATGCCGATCGCATAACCTGATTATTTAATTATTCCAGAAGTTCGTCTACTACCATGTCCCAAAGTAGGGGGGATATCTAGAAAAGTGAACAGTGCTATTTCTTTTTTCGCTACAGTGTCTTCCAGCCTTGATACCAATTGTTACAAAGCCGTCCCGCACGATTTTCATGTTAGATAGGTATGCTGGTTAACATGTAAAGACTTCCGAGCATTAAACGATATAGAGTACTTAAAACATCATGTAGTTTAGTGATATTTTTTACTTTGAATTTGTTGGACATGGAATTCACTGTCCTGCAACTATACCATTATGATAACTTGGCAGTTATGTGTTTGTGCTTGAAATCAATGCTAATTTAGAGGAATTCGTGGTTGTGAAACCGATGATATGGACACAGATGATACCAGAAGAAAGTGTTTAAAAGCAGCAACGAGAACTATAATCCGTCAGATACAAAAAAATTAGACTACTCCAGCAAAGGAATAGAAGAATGCAATCCCAAATAATAATTTGTTTCAAGCTGGACAGACGATTTACGATAAGCAAGTTATCGATCCACCTTGTGAGCAAATCAAGACTACATCAAAATAGAGCTGTTGTTTGGTATGTCTGCAGAGATGTCTTCAGAGATACATGTCGGCCCCCATTTAACTCATAAACTCTAATGACTCTGAACTGTTTGATGTTTAAGAAACAGAAATAAAATAATAACCAATGGAAATAGAAATTCTCGTTTTCCTACCAGGCATACTTGTAATATCGATCCCCAGGTAGCACAGGTTAGTGAAATGACGTCGTAATGACGTCTTATTAAAGTCCCTGCTGGTCTGTGACGTCCTCGACCAAAATGAGACCTCAGAATGACGTCTTATTTCATGAAGTCGAATAGACGTATTTCGTGGAGGTCGTAATGACGTCCCTGCGAAGTCAACTATTTGTTATCCGAAAATTGTCGATATGAAGAGACCGTTACTGAGAATTATTTCAGAATGCGTGATTACAGAAATCTGGACATCTGCAATTCTTCAAAAATGACTTAGGGCCGGCTGTATGAAGCTTTATGTAACATTTCGTCTACTTTACGACTGAAATTTGTATAAATGGTTGTTACATTGTACCAATTTTGTATGATTATTTGTTTACGTAAGATTAGTCAGGTTTGGTTGGCAAGTAATTAACGCATTTTCAACTTAGTATGCATTTTCAACTCTGTCTTGTCATTTAAACTTCCCGCTATTACAGTGACCAATCGCTGAGTTGCTGCAGTCGGGACGTAGACGCTTGTTGAAAACACTCAGGCAGAAAGCCATGGTAGCGGACAGTGTTGCAAATGATATCCATTTGCATGTTCCCAAGAACATTTTATTTTTGTTTTGTCACTAGATGGTAGAGAAGTATATTTTGTTTAATTCTGTCAATTAAATTCTCATTACAAAAAAGTTGTCACAAGGGGTCAATTCTGAAAAAGTGATTGATAATCTTAAAATAATTTGATGGAATAAAATGATGGTTTCTTTGACCTGGCAACTCTGTCGCGGCAGTGTGGGTTGCCGGTCGGACTCGGCTGGATTCGATCGTCAGCGGTACGGTACGGGTTGCTGCTTTTGAATTATGTTGTATTTGTCGAATGACATTGCCTTTAGAATAAAGCTAAAATCTTTTTTCTGGTTTGCTGCTGTGTTGGTTTGTTTGGTAGTTTGGTGCTAACATTTTTGTGTTTTCTGTTGTTACGCTCTCGGATCAATCATCAAATAATGTCCTACGTACTGGTAGAGTTCTCCGAGAAGGACAAAAGGTGGCTAAAGCTAAGAAAACAGGAACTGTTGTGGCCGCCATTAAAAAACCAAAGGAGTTGCGATAATTATATCATCAAATATATAGAGGCTGAAGAAGATTGGAGATTCCATTCAATCAGTCGATGTTTGTATGGTACAGATTAGTATTCATGAACAGAAGAACACCGAAAAACTGCGATTTAGGTACAAAGTAGGAGCACCCAGGATTGCTGAAGTAATGAATTCTTTGTGATATTATGAAACCTGAATTCCTACAAGAGAATACAAATTGGTGATTATTCTTTCAGAAAAATAAACTATTTTCTAAGATCTATCATATTTCATGCACTGTTAATTGATATTGAATGTAAGTTTACTACAACATCATGTAATATGTTTTATATTTGAAATTTATTGAATGTAATATTGTAATTCAGTTAATTTTATTCTACTTCCATAAAACTATCAATTTCCACATGAAAACGAGGGACTGTGGAAGGCGTCATTTATTGGTCATTTGACTGACGTCTATTAATGGTCTTATAGGTCTTCAAATTGACGTCATTTATAGTCTTCTTTTCAGACGTCAGAATGACGTCCTGCTGATGACGTCCTATGGCTGTGACATTTTGACGTCTTTTCAGAGTCTCTGAGACGTCACTTCCTGACGTCAGTCGGTCAATTATTTGACCAAATTAGGACGTCATTTTGACGTCACCGTGCTACCTGGGTCTCTCCCTGAGCCTAACTCTACTTAAGTAGAGACATTACTTTTTCACGACTCTCAAACACTTTTTGATCATCTGCCTCAGGATACCAATAATCTAAATTCAGAAAAAAACATAAGAAAAAGAGTTAAAGAGTATTTCAATGATAAACTTTCCACATAAATTTGAATGTAATCTCTTATGTGTTTTATAGTTAGGTTTCCTCTTTCTCATAAGCACTGTGTGTATTCGGTTTGACATTCCCAAACATGTTCAGGTTTTCCCCAAGCTTCTCCAGATATCTCATCCAGTTGGTTGTCCTTGAGTCCCAATACATTTGGCCGGTTCACTGGTGTTGTGTCGGTGGAATGTGTTTGATTGTTCGTCAGAGACTATAATCACTTTCCAACCTGCTGCACCATCTGGGGTAATGGGTAATGTCAATGATTTCCCGGCTTCTTTTACAGGTTACTGGAAAAAACAAATGCATAAGAAGACTTCTTATGTTCATGTCGGTGCAGCTCCACGCTGTGTTTTGTGAGTTGGCACCGGCTCCAATAATTACCTGTAGTTTGTGCTTCTTGCGTTGGACCATTAGTTCCCAAACATTGATATTCCATGGACACGGCGATATATTTTATATTGATAACACAAGTAAGCCCATTGTTTTATCAGGAAGTGAAATGAAACTGAAAACGACAAATAATGCACCACATTATTCAATGAAAAATAGTTGCCAAAGAACACTATTGTGTTATAGCCATAGAAAATAAAATTTTTGGACTTGTAAAGAGACTCCTCATCATCATTCCTAGTATGGAGTTGAATCTATATAATTTGAGATGCTTTTCTTCCTATTTTGTCAGAATAATCCTCATTCGAGATACAGGAGACCACCATGCCATGGTTATTGTATATTGGCTTTATCTAACGTGAGTATCAGTTTCTGATTAAGTTACGCCGATATGATAGCGACACTGTTTAATTGCTACCACAAGGAAACTGAACCTCCATAAATATCCGCCGGGTAGTGTCCGACTTCATAGCGAATCTGCAAACCGGAGATTATTGAATGGGTATCAGTTACCGTAATTGAATTGATTATTATTATGAACAATAACTTTTTGGAGATTAAGGCTCTGTCACAAGGCAACGCGGAAAGAAATGTTTGATGATTTCTTGCTATTACTTACCGGAGGGCACAAGAGAGTTACACGCATTTATAACTTTGTACCTTATATAATAATAAAATTAATGATATAATAGTACCATCTTTATTTTTGGTTGTTCCCGCAAACGAATATTTAACAGAGGGTTTACATTTCGATAGTTAATTATTATATTTTATATCACAATCAAAAGTTTGTAGATTTTCCTTTTCTAATATTTTTTATAGCATATTAAACATCGCTCTTTCCAGACTCACACACATGCCCCTGACTTCTTCAAATGCATAGATATGCAAAATAAACATTAACTCAATGGGGGGCAAGTATCACATACCTGGTTTAAAAAATATAGCACCTAATGAAAAGTTTTGACATATTAATGACTTCGCTACTGCGGCATATTAGGAAGACACCAAGTAAGGTACTGATGTCAGTAAAATTAATTATTTTGTTTGGTTGAATTTTCACGAGTAAATAATATATGAAGGGTACACGGGAAAAACAGGCTAAGTCAATTTTTGGCGAAACTGAGATAATAGCGCCATCCAGTAGTAAAACTACGTAGTTTTCAAGCCACATACATAATCGAGGGAAGAACAAGCTAAGTTTCCTAGAATGAATTATTTTAATATACGCATACACCAGAACAACAGGTTAAGTCCTCCCGGTTCAGGGGAAAAACAGGTCAAGTCATATCGCTTGTGATGATTCAGCTGTTTTGGTGTTTTGTTTTTATTATAAGGTTAGATTTATTTGTAGTCGTTTCATGTTCGGACAACAATTCAATAAATAATATATACTAATAATACATGGTAATAATGGATAGTGATAGTGTCGGTGTGAAAAATACTACAAAAAAAAGACCAATACGGGGAAGAGTAAGTGACGCAAGTAAGCGAATGCGTTTGTAAAGCCATGAATTGGGTGAGGAATGCTGTTGCAAACGCTTGAACTGTTCATCAAAAATACCCGCAGAGGCTAAACTGAAACTTTTAAGTGACTTTAATAATTTACCTTCGAGAGATGAACAAAATTTGTATTTATGCGGTCTAATGAGTGTTATACCTGTGCAAAAAAGGCGTCCAAGAAAACCAGAGAACGAGGCTTCTCTTAGAGATTGCGCTGTTAATTATAAGGTGAGATATTCTCTTGAAAACAGAGGTATTAATGAAACTGTTGTATGTCGAAAAGAATTTATGGCTTTACATGGAATTACCAAAATGAAAATTGAATATCTGGTAAAATCTCTAAAAGAGCGTGGTTCCGCTCCTAAAGACAAAAGAGGGACTCATAAAAACCGCTCAAAAAAATTAAGCATTGAAACAACACAAAAAATTAAAAATCATATTGGGTCATTTAAAGGTCGTACAAGTCATTATAGTACCAGAGACACCGCTAAAACATACTTACCAGAAGAGTTAAACCTTAACAAGATGTTTGTAATGTTTAAAGAACTTCATCCGGAATGCATCGTTTCGTATGAATCATACAGAAAAATCTTTACAAGTTGCTTTAACATCTCCTTTGGATATCCTAGAACCGACACTTGTAGTACTTGCGACACATTCCTAGCTAACGTAAAATATTTAGAAAAAAAAATAGCTAGTGAACAGAATGAGACTACTAGGACGGCAATGGAACTTGACTTAAAAAAGATTATCACTGATAATAAAGTGCACAAAATAAAAGCACAAGAGTTTTATAATAGAAAGAGAAAATCTAAAGTCGCTAGTTGTCAGGACCTAAAAAGGGAGTCGATTTGTATCGATTACGGAAAAAACTTGCCTCTGCCGAATATAACGACAAACGATGTTTACTATAAAAGGCAGCTGTCTATGTATTTATTTAACATACACGTCTTATCTACAGGAGCAAGTTTTTTCTACGTTTATCCAGAAAATGTTGGAAAAAAAGGAAGCGACGATGTAGTTTCTTTATTGCACGACTTTCTCTACAATCATCTGGATCCTCAAGTTCGAACGTTGGACATATTCTGTGATTCCTGTAGCGGTCAAAATAAGAACTACACATTTTTCCGGTTCCTGCATTACGTTGTACATGAACAAAAACGCTTGGATTCTGTAAAAGTTACATTTCCGATAAGAGGTCACTCTTACATGGAAAACGACAAGAATATGGGCATTTTAAATCATAAGGCTAGGTTTGAAACACCAGAAGATTTATGCGAATTAATAAAATGCGCAAGAGCCAAACCATCTCCATTTGAAGTGATTCAAATTACTGAGACAAACCAGTATATTTTTCGGCAGTGGACGAATCATTTGAGTAAATATTACAAAAAAAATGTCCTTTTCCAATTCGTCCAATTAGAGAGTTGGAATTAACCAAGGAACATCCACGTTTGGTTAAGTATAGGGAGTTTTATAATGGTCAATGGGTGAGCGGAGTTGTGAAAGATAAGATTGTGAAAAGAGCAACTACGTTAAAGGAAAATGAGTTTGTACTTCCTAATTCTAGTTATGAAGGTAAATTATAATGAATCAAGAAAATGATTTTTATACATAATGTATTTTTTTAGGATTTCTAAAAATACCTGCAGCAAAATTTTTAGACCTTCAATGCCTTAAACGATTTTGTGGTCCAAGTGCTCAACAATATTTTTCTTCTCTCCCACACACCTGAGGTGCCTATTGTTTTCATTAAGCTTTATTTAAGGTAAAAACTTGATTTCTCAATAGGAACATTTAAAACATTTTATTGTTCTTTTAGATCGAAGACAAAAAAGCTGGAGGCTTGGGAATATTATTTATGTTAACATTTTTATTATTATTAAATTAGGTGTTACATTATTTTGTACTTTATATTGAAATAGACGCTCGTTAAAAATATATAGTTCCAAAACTGGTGAAAAACAGGCTAAGTCAATACTTTTTTGGAAAATCCGCTGTTCAAAAGACTTCAAATGTCAATATTCAATAGTTATGAGATATATCAATAAAAGTAAATCAAATATGTATGAGACATCATTATAGAAGTCTAGTTATCCAGGATACTAACCTTAAAACAGCGATAACTTAAAACCAGAAATTTTGACTTAGCTTGTTTTTCCCGTGTACCCTTCATATGTAAACTTGCATAATTTTACTAAACTCTTACCCCACCTTACAAGTACCTTACACAAATCGAAAACTAGTAGTCTTCTAAATTTCGAAAAAATCATGCTCAATTGACACCAAAAAAGACATATTCCTACAAATTTTTATGAGAATTGAATCATTTATACGCGAGAAAAAAATTAAATACTGGAAAATCAGTTTTTAGCTATTTTGACGGTCAGTATTTTTTGCTAAGAGGTCTCGTTTCGCCGCAAATCGCAAAAAATCGTTTTCAACCTCTAAACTGCATCCGGATTTGAACATTTTGAGTGTTTTCGAGTTTAAATATTTTTTCCTCAAATTTGGAACCTCTACAATATTCTACACCTGGTCCTGTTACTGTTTTTCTTATTTTAGGAGTTTAAAATTCGTTTTGGCACCAGCCTAACTAGGAGCCGCCCCCCTTTCCGAGTACTCAAAGGAGTCTCGAGAAAAATAAACATTTCGCTACAAAAAAACCGTTCAATTCAGAACATAAAAAGGTATATTCCCAACCAAACCAAATTAAAACGGTTCTTTCGATTTTATGTGGAAAAATTCCAAATACAAAAGTTCTAGATCTTTTTATTGGAAACAACTTTTTCCCTTAACTTTTTTTGTAGGAGGTTAATTTTCGCTGCAAATCGTAATAAACCATGTTTACCCCCAAAATTTCACCTCCTTTCGCCCTTCTATCATAATCAAGTCCTTATTTATGTCCTTGTTCATTTTTTGTACGTATTAAAGTAACATGAAATTGATATTCTCGAAAGGTTTCAACTGGTAATTTCCATAATTTTAATAAATAATTTTGAGTTCAGAACAAAAATTCAAAATTTTTTTTGAAAATCTGTTTTTTTAATTTTTTCGCGTCTTCTGGAAAAATTTCCATAGTAGTGCCACTCTTTTATTACATAATCTAAAAGTAGACGCCTCAACGAACGGAGAGCATGAAATGACGAATTTTACAGGTGAAACTTTTCATTTGAAAATGAGATCGTTTTTTCGGAATTTGTCGAAAAAAAAAGGAAAAATCTGTATTCTTCTACAAAAAATTATAGCTTACTTGAAAGATAATAAGTTATATTGCCCTAAAATTTTGTGAAAAAAAAATTGCGCGAGAAAAAATAAAAAACTGAAAAATAGGTTTTTCCGATTTTTCCCGGAAAATTTGAGGTAATGTGGAAAAATATTTGATACAAAAGTTTGCTAGTAAATTTTATTGATAGGAGGTCAACTTTCGTTGTCAGTCGCGAAAAACCGTGAAATATATCTTATTTTTTCAGAAATTCGCCTTACGATGTACCCTCTATCGGTGAAACAAATAAGTAACCATCAAAAACAAACTCATCTTAACTTGACATTGTTTGCATCGCGTGCTTGATTACGAAGAAAACTGTTACAACATAAACGAACTTTTTCACGGTGGGCGCCACCTAGGCGAGAACACATGAACCAGTCAGTCACGAAGGAATCTCTGTGAAGAAGAAATAAATCAATAGAGCGTTTCAGTAGTTTGACTTCTCGTCGGCAGATGGGGAATGTTGTACTCTATAAGAGTTGTATGACTACTGTTACTGAAGCTAGAAGCACAGTTTAAAAAATAGCTATAAACTGTGCTAGAAGCATTGTATTTAAACAATGCTAGAAGAGTTTGAATGTCTTGGGACCAGGATAATTCCTATTCACGAGTCTTTATAATATCTGTAAAATTATTTCCGATAGATGGGAGTTTTTATGTTATGCAAGACGATTGATAACAATGTTGGTATAGGTAAAGACTCATGAATAAAAAAAGGTTTCCACTGCTTATTAGAATTCACATCATATGAAAGAGGATAGTTCACCTAAAGTTGGTGATGAAGCGATGATATTGTATGAAAAACGCAGACGAACGTTAAAGAAACAAGATGGACATTTAATTAAGTTAGGACAGAAATGACGAACAGCTAATGTGATTATGCAACAGTTTATGTAAAAATGTTAAAGGAAAGTTAATTCGTTTGAGCTCTAGGCGACATACATCGGTATATCTCAGGGTAAACAGAATTAGTTTGGAAGCAAAAATATATTTAAGAAAATGCTTTTGTACGTTTTCAAACGCAATTCCTTTATATTTTTAATACAGCTTTTAAATGAGAGACGCATAATCCAACCTAGAGCAAACATAATGCAAAGTAAGGAATAATTGTCGAGGAGTATGATTATGTTTGGGAATGATCTACAATTCCTCAGAACGAAGCTTCAAAATGTAGAGGCTTCAAACTCTTAAAAGTGTATATCTATGTTTATTGTCACCTAGTATTAGGATATCAAAGAAAACAACAAGATCAGTTCAGAACTAAGAATAACAACACCAGTCAACATATACTTATTTTCATTGACGCTTAGTTTACATCATACCAAACACTACGATCTTGGATGAGTTCAGTTCAAGAACAATAAATTCGCCAAAACAACACATGAGATGAGTTCTAAACACAAATTAAACAAAAAAATAAATCAACAGAACAGTAATGAAAAATTTTTTATTAAATCTCAACGTGTCCTCCTTTCAATGCACAAGATGATTCGTCCATACAACAAACATTTTCTTATCTTATTTTCAAAGTGTACTTGATCTCTGAAATGTCTGTAATTATAAACGTCAGATTTTAAATAACACCATAGAAAGAAATCGCTTAGGGTTAGATCTGAAGATCCAGGAGGTCATGAATTAACTGCATATCTTCCGATCCATCAACGAGTTAACATCAGATTATCATGAAAATCAGGCACTTCAACTGTAGAGTGTGCTGGAGCACCGTCCTACTGAAATAGGCATATTGTCATATAATTCAAGCAAAATTTGTAATGGTTTAACGTTTTATTTTTCTCGCCAATGAATATTCAACAGAAGGTTCATATTCCCAAAGTTATAGTGATCAACCCTGTATGTACCAACCTATTGAGGTAGTTATTGGTTATTTCCTCCCCTCAGCGGTATGCATCCTTTAAGGCGGAGTTGATAAAGAAATTTAGTCCATTATGGAGTCTTCGCTACATCCAACAATACAGAACTGAAGATATTTTAATGATTCTAGTGGTTATTCTTGACAGGACGAATATTGTTCCTATTATTGATTCATTAGGAAAATCATCTCTGCAATAATTATCACATTTCTTAAATAATGGTTTCTGTACCTTCTGATTTCGTTGTTTAATATATTCCTCATGAGATGGCTCTGGTAGTGTAGAATATTCATCATATCATAAAAAATTTCGTCCGAATAAAAAAAATAAAAAAAAAATTTACTTTGAACAGACACTAATTTTCTGGTGATAAAAGTGATGATATCTTCTTAATGGCGTCTGTGCCAACTGGCTTTTAGCAAATTGCTTTGTGCAATATTTCTCAATTGGATTTGTCATTGCTATATCGCCATATCTCCTACATCACTTTCGATTTTTGATAGATTTCATATCTATAGTGTAGTGCAGCCTCCTGGTTGGAGGGGGTGAGTTCTTTTTACAGTTTGTGTAGATTTTTTTTTGTGTGTTTGATTAAACCTGTTTTCCATAGTTTTCAATAGTTTCTATAGTTCCACTGTTTTGGTTTCGACAATTCGTGCCCAGCACAATTTTTCTGGAGTTGCCTGGAGGAACATCAGGTGGCGCCCAATTTTAACATCATAGAATAGAATAGAATAGAATACGTTTTTATTTCCTAAAGACTGGAAAGTAAAATACAGATTTAAAAAAAAAACAGAGAATAAAATATGCTAGGTCAACTATGACAAACGAATATCAAAGACAAACATATAAATAACAGATAAATTGAAATATATAATGAATATATATATATATATATATATATATATATATATATATATATATATATATATATATATAAGAAAAAAGAATAAAATATATATTCCCTCAGAAATTATGGTCATAAAACTCTTCTAAGGAGTAAAAGCAATTTTGCACTAAAAACTCTTTCAGTTTTCGCTTGAAAACATACATCGAGCTACTATTTTTTATATATTCAGGAATTGAATTGAACATTTTTGGTGCCATAGAATTTGGGGCATTTTGAGTGATTCGAAGTTTTGTAAAAGGCACAATGAAATTATTCCTATTTCGAGTATTGTAATTGTGATTGGTATCATTCTGGGGGAATTTATCTTTTCTCTTGTACAGGTATATACATAATTCTAGAACATAAAGAGATGGTAAGGGTAATATTTTCAGGTCTTTGAATGATTTTCGACAGGAGGTTTGATAGCTCAGTCCCAACATTGAGCGGATAATACGCTTTTGCGCTATAAAAACACTGGACGATGAAGTTGATGTGCCCCAAAAGGTTACACCATATCGTAGTCTACGTTCGACTTGTGCGTAATAGAACTGCAACAACTGATCGAGATTCAATATTTCTATTATATTTCTGAATTGATAAGCAACTGTGTGAAGTTTCGAAACAAGATTCTCACAGTGCGACTTCCAGTTAAGATGGGTATCCACATTCAATCCTAAGAACTTCGCACTAGTGTCGTTGGTGGAAATCACAGGCGAGCCAAAAGAAATATTTTTACAGGTTTTCTGGGGGTTATGGAATCTGAGACATTGTGTTTTATCAATATTCAGAAATAGAAGGTTAGCCGAGAACCATTTATTTATTTCACACAGTTATCTCTTATGGAGCTTTCCTGAGGATTGGAAATAATAAGTGAGGTGTCGTCTGCGTACATTGTGAAAGATGCTCGCACATGGAGCCTGTCTATGTCGTTGATATATATTAAGAACAGCATAGTACTGTGGAACACCCATGTCGTTTTTCAAGTACGCGGATGACTCGTTTTTTATTGAGACATATTGCTACCTGTCACAAAGGTATGACTGTATCCATTCAAGAGGTGTACCCCTTACACCGTATCGGTAAAGTTTATCCACGAGAAACGTGTGGCTTACACAGTCGAATGCCCTGCTGAGATCACAAAAAATCCCAACAGGACATTCGCCAGCCTCAATGTGATCTACTATTTTGTGGTAATAGGAATAGAGTGCTGAGGTTGTAGATTTCTTTGATAGGAATCCATGTTGGTTGTCTGATATTAAATTATTTTTTTCACTAAACGATAAGAGTCTGTGTAAATAACATTATAAAACAAAGTTCCTCATATTCACGGCATCCATATATGAGCTCCCAAAAGAAGAGCACCGGTGCAGTGTACCTTGTTTAAAAATAAGGTTACACAAATTTTGGCGCCCAACGTGGGGTAATTGTCGCGTGCCTCTATAGCAAAATGGAGATTATCGTCATATACTGGATGAAGGATATATCTTCTTCTATTCGCCCCTACACCCGAAAGCTAATGTACGATGGGATATTATGTTCAGTTGACCAAATTCTTGAATTGTCGACAACAGTTTGCATTACCTTCAATTGACGCTCGTCATCATTTTTCCAAGGTTTATGAGGTTTTTAGAACTTATTTACTACACTGCCAGAATTTCTGATTTTTTTGGAAATCCTGCTCACCGTGTAGTAGTTAACATGTTGCGATGCTGTTCTCTGCTTCTCTGTAATTTGTAATTAATTTTAAAAAATCACACATTCGATTATTGTGGAATACCACGAAAAAGTTAAATTTTTATTTTCCCATTGTTTAATGCGCTTCAACAAAGACCTCCTTGAAAATTCCATTCAAATGTTACAAATATTCTGAAAAATATAACTTTAGATATTTTGGTAATTTTGAAAAATGATTTTTCTCAAGGAACTGAAAATCCACAAAGGCCATTGGCCGCAGTGGAGGGCCTGATACGGGCCCACTCACGTTCAAAAAAAAAAAACTGAAAATCACTCCGTATATCTGATAGTGGCTTAGTAGGTTGTAGCAAATCCTAAGAGAATTTCCGTCCAATACTTTGAGGTTACAATTTAAATGTATTATATTGTAAGATGAGCAAACAGTTGTGCAACAGTTTGTTGGTTTGGTTGCCTATGTTGGAGCGCAACTGTCCACAGTCCTTTCATGAGTAGGTTTCTCCGTGTGTTTCTAGCCCGGCGCTGGCTGATAACGCTATCCTCCGTGAGATGGCGCCAACAGCCTTGGATTGGGACTAAATAATTTTAAATCTCCCCAAAAAACTACAGAAAAAAGTAATTTCCTCGTTCGTGAAGGAGCTACTTGGTATCTCGGCCATTTCGCCTGGTTTCTCAGCAAGAAAGCCCCAGTTACAAATGTTTGTTGGGAGTTTATAGAATTTTCATCGATTTTACTTGCACTCGCTATAGTCAAGGAAACAATCTTTGTCAATAAGAATACCTTTTTCAGACAATAAACTAAATTCCTCTTTTTTTGACGATCGTCACTGTGCTACAGAGATCTACTGATGAATTCAATTTTATCTAATGTGATACAAATGTTCAGTATAGTAAATAAAAATCATTGTCATTATTTTTCTTATAAGACTATGAATATAATTATCACTATAGTGATTAGATAAAAGACAGTTCATATATTTGTCTCGTTCGTTATCATCAAGAGAATGCTGAAATAATTTGGATATCATGACAAAAAAATTAAAAACCAGTGATGAAATATAAGGGGGCATCCATAAATTACGTGAGGCGTTTTTTGAGGGGTGGGAGATGGGGTCGAGCGAAACCTCACTCAATCTCACGTGGGGGAGACGGTGGTCTTGGTAAATATCACGTAATTTTTTTTCCGCAAAAAACAGTGTGAAATTTGCGAGAAAAATAATTTTAAAAAATCTCCACTAAAACATGGCTAAATCATATATAATATTCATCTGCACTGATAGAAGAATGGACCTTTCCACGACATATGAGAGAACACTGTAATTAGAAAGTGTGTACGCTAACATCACTCTGGATTTTTTATTTATTTTTTCTGACAGCTACTTTCTCTATAATCAGAAGAAAAGTGGTTTCGTGACGTGACGTTCATCTAAACTAGACTTGGCAACGCTGTAAAACTTGTGCACCATGGAATCTCAAATTCTCATTACACTGGATTGTGTCGTATGACAGTTGTCATTTGATAGCAGATGGGTTCATTCGTCTGTTTCACGGAGCATCAATAAGAATCGTTTGTCTCTGTTTAACTCGTTTGCCTACTTCAATATGTAATACAAGTAGAGCAGTTCCATCAAATATGTATGCTGCAAACGAACAGGCCCTACTTGATTTCTTTTTTGTTAATGCGGTTTTCAAAGTTTTGAAATGTTTTTGTTGTTTGTGCTCTAAATTTTTTTCTTAATTCCTGTATCTGTAATAATCTGTATTCCTGCAATAACTGTGAACATGTCGAAAAGGTGTTTCGTACCCGGTTGTCTTATTTTAGGTAAGCCTTGTTTGTTAGCTTAAGATGTATGTAACGAATGAAATTTTATATTGGCCACTTAATGGTATTCTTAGTGTTTGCCCTTCAGGCCATGTGTTTCGATTCGAGTTTCCAAAGGTCTGTTCTGTTTTGTAGGACAGGGATATATATTTTGCGGTATGCTGATTTTAGCATTTATTTTAGCTGTGGTTTTCACTGTGAACGTTACATCAATCGCATTAAATCGTAAGAGTGGAAATATAGGCCATTGGCAAAGGAACCGAAGTTTTTGTCCAGTCCGAACCCCAACTAAAAATCCGGTTAGTCCGGCCCTGAGAGTCTCTTTGCAAGGTTTCAAGACGAGCCTAATATGATGACAAACTTATAAAAATCACAAATAATAGTTCTCTGGGATGAATACCCCATTTGTTATGGAAATATAAACAAAATTCAGCAAAAAAAGTCATCATAGTTATTGGAACAACATCATTGAATACTTTTATTTGCGTAATTTTACATGTTAAAAGTCACATAAAACTTTATACTTTATTACAGTATCTATGGTTTGACAAAATTGTGATATGTATTGTGGCAATAAAATACCCACGATAATTTTTGTAATTTTTTTTTATATTGAGTTACAGACACTGAATTCCATTTATATGGTTTAATTCGTCTCCCAAATCTACCCACAATGCAGATAAATGTATTCATTCTTCCCAGGCGCAAAATCCTCACCACTTCATTCCCAACTAAATCCACCTTGAAACGTTCCTCTCAGTTTCCCTAATTCAGAAATTGAAATTTCTTGTACATTATACTGAGTGTATCGAAGGCGTGGAGACTGAAGCGCAAGCCATCAAGTGATGGAAATTCTATTAATGAAAATGCAATTTCCTCTAGACGCTTCGGAGATTTTATACAGGCCTTATCTGGGAACGCTTCGTGTGCATATTTAATTTATTTTGTTATAAAGTGTGTTGTTGTCTCTTTTGGCGTGAGGTAAATTAATTCGTTGTTGAGCTTTGATTCCATATTGGTTTGGTTCTCTTTCGTTCCGACTGACTTTCTGAAATGATGTGGTATAGGCTTATAAAGTTTGCAATTGTTTCAATCATACTCAACCGGTCATTCGCAAGTAGTCAGAGTGAAATATGAGTTGTCTACCTGTCGTACGATTAGCAGTGGTGTGCCACAAGGGTCAAACCTTGGCCCTCTATTGTTTACAATATACAGGGTGTCCGGTAAACCTTGTACAATATTGAAACTGGTGATAGGCCAGGTCATGACTCTTCAGAATATCGGAATTTCACCTTAGTAAAAATATCACCGTTTTCGAAATAATCGGCATTTCAAGAATTTCTGGAAAATCGCTACCTAACCTTGGATTTTTGAGTGTCATGTATACAAATTGATACGAATTCAAATATCTTTGCTGCTGAAGATTACTGATGAGTGATGCTTTTAGACGTACAGAACAGTTTTTCAGAAAGTAATTTTTTTTACTAGGAATGAGGTTGAAATGACAGATTTGAGTTTCATCAAATTTTTTTTTTTAATTTGACATTATTGTCTGTAAGAAACATAACCAATTGGAAGTAGACATTCATTTCAAAATAATCCTCATTTCGTCCAGACTCTTCCATGGTATGAAACAAACTGTAATTATTTTTGGAGTGATTTCCATTGAATTAGGCGTGGTTTTATTCTAAGCTTCAATAAACTTTTATACTTACGCCCAAAAATTATTTAATTTCGATTTTATCAAGATAAAATGTGGAAATGATTATCAATAATGAAGAATAGACTGCTTGGTAGCATTAAATAGTATGTCAATAAAATTTACTTTTGTGATTGAGCCTAATAAAATTATCGAAATCAAATGTCGATTCTTGTCATAAATTTCACAATTGTCCAACATCCAGATTCCAAAAGAGTTTCAGAGACCGACAGATATACAAGGTGTAACCAAATAAGTGCAAAATTTTTTAGGAGGTGAATCCTTGTCGAAAATTAAAAACTTTTCTAACTCCTGTGCTGTGTCCGTAGGAGCAATAGTTTCCTAATGAAAAACTGAAATACAGCACTGTGCACGAACGGATCTTCTATAAATAGAATTGAAAAAATCTAATAGGTGGCTGTCACATTTTGTTTGAACAACTTTTGACTTCTGTCGTAGTTTTTTGAAATTATTCCTCATGTTTCATTCAGTGGTATTTATTTCTTTGTCACGTTATACTCCCCGAGAATATGCGCATATGCACTACAATTATAGTGAATGTGGAGGTAGTGCAACTGCTGCAGCAGCGCTCTATGCAGAACGATATACGATTGCACAATGCCGCTGAGAGAATCGCTGATTTGGGGGCTATAACCTATAACGCATTTGAAAATGTTCTTCTTGAAAAGATGTCGTCTCTGCGTACAAGTGCATGGATGGAAAATAACATGTTTGTAATATTATTCAGTGCGATGTTGAATAATCGTTACTGTGGTTTATAGTATATGTTGATTCAAAAACACGTTGAATTGGTATTATTCAATCATTTCATCTTGATAGAATAAAAATAAGAAAAACTACTGACAAAGTCTAATGGAGTTGATTTTAGCTCAGAATAGCATCACACTCTAATATAATCGAAATTCTGCTCCTTCCAAAAATAATTATCGTATGATTTATACCATGGTAGAGTCTGGACAAAATGGGCATTCTTTTGTAATGAATATCCACTTCCACTTGGTTATGTTTTTTTCAAGCAAAAATGTTAAACTGTTGTTAAAAAAATTGGTGAAACTCAAATCTGGCATTTCAAAGGTTCTCTTTGAAAAAATTAGTTTTGAATATAGGGAAGACAAAACATAAGATTCAGTGACTCAAATAATAAATTCGATCATAGCTAAGATTTGATGGCAGATCTATTACTCAAGCACTTTCTATGAATTTTATTGGGCTCCATTTCAATGACCACTGTCTCTATATGGTCCATCCATATAAATTAAGTGTACAAATATAAAATTACAAAATAACAAAAATAACTCCTAAAGTTTTATCCATTGTCTATCAAGCATATTCTGATACATGCCAAAACAGAGCTTGTCTCATTTAGACCAGATTTCGAACAAGAAATTCTGCAATATTGTAAGTTCCAGGCAGCCGTCTCAAGAAATAAGTTGAAGAGGTCAGATGCTGTAGTAGCCACCTAGATCACCAGATTTGACACTGTTGGATTTCTCCTTGTGGGGTCACCTGAAATCAAAAGTCTATGCAATTCAACCAGAATGAAGACGATTTACAAATTGTTATTGACTGCTGCCATTTAGGACTTGTTATTGAAATTATGATGTGAATCATTCGGGTTTATAATGATAATTATAATGATACATGATGATAATGATGATAATAATAATGATAATAATCTCCAATGGTCCTTTTGATCATTTACATAATATTGGATACGTAACAGCATTGTATAAATTTATTAATATCTAACAGATAACAACCACAAAACAAAGAACACTAAAAAAATGTACACATCAACGAATAAAACCAATTTTTAATAAGGAATTTTTTAAGTGCTGTGGTAAACTTCCTGCTTCATTAGTATTTTTGATTTCTTTTGGCAATTTGTTATCGATCATATCACCCATATATGAAGGTGAGTTTTGTGATGGGTACCTTGTATTTATAATGTGGATTATAAAAATTTCCTTTTTGTCGTCTATTTTCGGATTCCACTTTTATTTAAACTGTAGGTCCCGGATCTCCCTTGCTCGCACAAGCTCTGCTTTTGAGGGGTTTTATCCGAAAACCTGGGAGTTTCGTAAAAACAAATTTCGCAAATTTGCGTTATGAAAGTTTTTGTTCCGAAGGAATTTAGTTTTGTTCTTAAAAATATAGTTGCATAGTTCAAAAATAAACAAAGAAAAAATTGTGAGAACATTATATTTGACGAACAATCCTCTACAAGAGTATGTTGAAGGAGCGTCTGACACTACTCTCAATGTCTTGAATAGCGGTTGAGTTGCCCCACAAACATATACCATACCTAAATAGAGACGCTACCTGAGAGTGGTACAAGGATAATAATTGAGGCTTTTCTGAGACTTGTTTGAGATTCCTGAACAAATAACACAAAGAGTTCCGTCTCTTGCTTGAGTTTACACAGTGATTTTTCCAGTTGATATTTTCATCAATGACCAGACCCAGGAATTTTGTTTCATTTGTATTATCTATTAATATATCGTTGACGCAGACAGTTAATGGTAAACATGTTTTTTGCCAGTTGTCAAATTTCACGATTTGTGTTTTAGAGGCATTCAAATATAAACAATTCAAGCTGCACCATTCACATATAGAGTTCAAAACTTGTTCACTTTTTTGTTGTGTTTTGATTTTATCCTTATCCGATAGTATCAAAGATGTGTCATCAGCATACATCGTTAGATATGACTCTGTTAAGTGCTCATCAAGATCATTGGTGTATAACAGGAACAAAATTAGCCATGGTATAGAACCTTGCAGGACACCTATATTTACTAATTTAGTTTCAGAATTGATTTGTCCAAGAAGGAAGAAATCAAACCAAGAGCTGAACCCCTAATTCCATAGTTATACAGTTTTGATAATAAAATCGGATGGTTAACACAGTCGAACGCCTTGCTGAGATCACAAAATATTCCCGCAGGACAGTCTCCTTCTTCAAAATATTCTGCAACTTTTTCGAAGAATGAAATTGCAGCTGTATTTGATGAATGATCACTACTGAATCCGTGTTGGTTTCTGCTAAGAATATCAAACTTTTTTTTTAAATTTCAGGAGTCAATCCAAAAATTAATACTCAAAGATGTTCGAGAAGCTGGACGTAATTGTTATCGGCCTATAGTTATCCATATAGTTAACAGAACCCTTTTTATGAATGGAAATGATTTTTCCTGTTTTCAGTTTATCAGGATATTCACCAGTGGGAAAAGATAAATTCACTAAGAAAGTTATGGCTTCAATAATGCTATTTAAACATTTTTTCAATATAAAAAGTGGTATTTCGTCATTCCCTGCCGAATATTTGTTTTTTAATTTAGCTTCCAGTGGTGCTTCTAGTTCTATAGCCACAAAAGGGTTTAGAAATGTGGAAAAGCAATTAAGTTCAATTCTTGGATTTTCTATGTTTTCAATTTTACTTTTGTCGATTTTCTTAATGACGTCTTCTTTTGGAGCATTTATGAAATGGTTCTTTAGCAAATTTGATACTTCAGGGCCATTTACATACATTATTCCATCTTTATTAATTTCAATATTATGGTGTGGTTTAGTCTTTTTTATTTATTAACGTTTCTTGAAGCTATTTCATTTTGACAGTACAATTTTTTGGAATTTTTTACCAAAACTTCGTGTCTTTTTTTAGCAGCATTATATGTGTTTGTAAGAGATGTAAATCTTTTAATGTGACTCTAGATGATATAACATCATCTGTGGCCCATTGCTTAGTGTACTTCTTTAAATTGTGAAATTTCTGACTATTCCATAATTTCCAAATGTTGCTCAAGTTTGTTGTAATTGTTAGAAACCAATTTTGAAACGCATAAATTTTGAATTTCCTTCTCACGTTTTGAAATTCCTCCAACGAATATGCCGCAACTACATCCACTCGTAAATCCGCGAAATGAAGCCTCATTATCACCGACGAAACTAATAAAATGAAGAAGATCCGGGATTAGCGCGCTTCAGACGCGGCTCGTCTCAGCCTTATGAAAAGCAAATCGTCGTTAGAGAACAATCTCCCGCTGCTCAGCAACAACAGCGGAGGAAGATTAAAAACCGTTGTCGGAGCAATTGTTTATCACGCAAATTGCCGTATTAAGATGTTCTTTGTGTGGGACTTTCGACAACTAATTAAACGTAGCGAGCTATGACGAGATTCGTTATTGAATAAAGAGCCCTCTTGGGGTTTCGGTTTGATAGTATTCTAGACATTGAATGAAGAAACACGGGCATGGCATTTTGTGAAATCGAGTGAACTTTATATATTCTTGGGGGTTAATACAGAAGAGATCATTTTTTATCGAAAAATACACGTTTAATTGTATGAAATATGTATTGTCAATCCCTTTCAAGACAGGTTATCTTGAACGATGAAAAAAAAAACAGGAAAAAAATTACCGAAAAATAACCCTTCGAATAATATTACATATTACCTATTAAACAGATTCAAATCTTATTTTATGCAATATGGCATCTGAAAAACCAGCAATATCTCTTTGCTGATCATTATATTGTTGACATAACAGTTTCAATCTATCCTGTAGTATCTGGTAGGTGGCCAGTTTTTTCTCTACCTCGAGCTGTAATTCTGCATTCTGATACTTCGCTAAATCCACGTCCAGTTCCATCCTGACCAACAAGGCTGGAAAATCTGTTGTTCCACCCCTCTGTTTGGTTGTTAGTTCTGTGTTTACCTGACAATGTGGAATTATTTCACAGTTTCGAGGCGAACAAAGGATCAACTTTTTTAATCTTTATATTTGGAATACTTCCTATTTTTCTGGATGATCCCGAAACATTAAGTAGAGACAAAATAATTCAGTAGAGCAGAAAATTCGTGTGCCTCTGGAGTTGTCTTCAGATATGTCACCCCTTTGTCTACGGCATCCACTGGTAGAAAAGCCAGCACATCCAGTTTATCGAAACTATTCAATTTTGGATTTTTCATATATGTTATTTGGAGGCCCAATCCTTGAACTTTTCTGGAAGTGCTCTGGCAAAGGTGGTAAAAGCAGGCTCTAATAGAAATATGATCTCCCAGTATTCTTGTTTTGCTGCCTGCATTGCTGCCTCCTCAAATTCCGTGTAAAGAACAGCTGGATCAGGAAACAACTCAGGGTGGGCACATTCGTCGAGCAAACTTTGCAGCATATTCTCATAAGTTGGCTGGGTCTTCTTTTCCAGCAAACAGTAAGCAGCTGTAACGATGAAGCCTGAAGGTGCTACGGAAACTCTCATTAGATACAGCTGTTTGAATAATTGAGGTGTCAGTGAAAAGTTTCCATCAAGGTACCACGTGGTTGCTGCTGCTAAATATCTCAAACAGTGATCATCAGCAAAAATCACAATTCTTTCTTCGGCCTCTGCACCATTGTTATTCAAAAGAAATCTTGCATTTTCGGGATCTCCTGTGGTTTTCCATTCTTCTGAAAATATTAAAACAAAACATAAAAATAAAAAACTATTGGGTTTGTTGAAAATAACTCTCGGAAAAATACCCTCTGGAAACTGTCCAAAAATCACCTCACCTCACATTTTCAAATATTGAAGATAACCTTAAATGAGTTGTATTTGCTGCATCTCCATCGCACACTGGTAGCACAAGTTTTATGAATGGTGTAACCATCCAAACAAAGTTTAGATTTACCGTTAACTGTTTTCAAAACTTCCATATTTCTTATTCAATGAATCTTAATAAATGAATCGATCGTTACTTTGCAACCATATTTATATGTATTGATCAGGTAATCCAAAATAAACGTGTGTTAATGACCAAAGCCTTAATGAAATGTGTATACGTGATATAGATCAGGTAGGGAATCCAAAATTACAGGGTACATATAAACAGCTCAGGTTAAAACTTCCCCTTAGGGAATAATGGGGAGGAATTAATAGTCTTTATTCCCTCTTGTACTCCTATCACAAATGTATATATTTAATCTGATCTATTCAAAAAATCATATTCTTATTTGCTTCAGGTTGTATTAGTTACCCAACAATACCCAAGACTAAAACGAAAATTCACCATAAACGTACGTTTTACAATATTGTAAAGAAGTACATCGATTTCCGTCCGTCACATGTAAAATCAATTAATTCTTTCTAAATTACAAAACAAACAAATACAGCAGATACTATTGCTAAACAGATAAATAGTAATGAAGCATCTTCCTCATTTACAGCAACCGAAATTCCAAATATTCGTGTTGAAAACACATTCACGACCAATTATTGACCGTGGTATAATCTACTAAGTCAACAAATTGCTGTCATATTGCATAACATAAAGTAAATCTCTTAATATATCGCATATCGATCAACATAACGTTTAAATCTGTTAGTATGTAATAGCTAAAGATCATTCGAAGGGGTATATTTTCCGGTGTTTTTTTTTCGGATTTTTTTCCTGGGGTTATTTCTTTTTTTTTCGTCCGGGGATTTTTTTCCTGTTTTTTCAGGTTGTTTTCCCGTTTACCTTGGAAAATAGAGACTAAAGTTTGTCCTTTCAGTTGCAGATGATTTCACATCCTGTTCATATTTTTAGTAAATTCACGCATGCATATCGTTTTACTGATTCGAGAGATTTTAGGTATTTGTCATTCCAAAACCTATATTGTGGCGACCGTGACAGGACATAATGAGGCGATGGGGTATTATGAAGAAAGGAAGAAGTTACGAAGATTAATCGAAAAAAGTAAAGATGACTTACTTAGAGCTAGCACTAACAGCTAGGGCAGAAAGCAGAGAACAAGTGCTAGCTTCTTTAAGAAAATTGGATCACCGGGATGATAAATCGTTTTCACTGGGTGAACCCATGAAATCATATTATATGCAACTGATTTAAAAGAGTAGCTATTGTTATTTACCTGAAAAATATATAAATGCAATCGAGTTGCTAACTAGGGTTATACTACCGTTGTTCAGACAATGCGTTAATTGGTTAATGTGTTTGCTATAGATAACATGTTTGAAACAACCTCTGAAGCTATGAATCATAAGAAATTGGCCAAAGTTTCATAGCGAATCGAGCTTTCCCGTAATATCTGCAGCCTCGGAAGTAATGTGATTAACTGTGCCTCGGTCTTTTCGCTCGATAGTGTCCCATTAGAGACATCATGATTTATACAATCGAGTTCAACTTTTCCAGAAGAAATATTTCCTCCGTAATCACGGACTGAAAATAGGCGAAACGAAAGAATGCGCCAAATGAACTAGAAAAGAATAGTTAGAGAGATAAAGTTCCCAATTCGTTTCCTCTGACAAACGAGATGGACGACTTTCACGGACACTACATAATTTCCAGTGTCTGGCAACGAAAATGACACGGAAAAGTCCTCATCCAATAAATCCCGAGCTTTGTTTTTCCGCACGTCCAGTTCCAATTTCTCCATCGATGCTTTCCGGTGACGGCAATCTCCAGTTTGGCTCCGTGATCGGCCTCCGGAGGACTATGAGATGTATTGTAGCTGAGGCCATTCCGCCCAACGAGCTGCACTCGGGTCAGCTGCGGAGTCTCTCTGATTACTTCCTCACTCCTGGTAGTTATCTTTGTTCTGCTCGTTTTGTCGGCCATTTGTATGCTTATTGTTGCGCTTCGCTTTCCTTTCACACCGTGGCGGTGTAACTTAATTTAACTGGGAAATGTGTGTCAACTGTTTTTGTTCGAAGGGGCTTGATTAAAACGAACGGATCGATACGGATGAAATCCCAACTCCAGGATTCATCGAATCTGAAATATTCAACAGAGTTTAGACTGGTTTATCTTTTCATTTCTCTATTGTTGGCTTGTAAATATTCCAAAATATATCGGAAGGTCTTCGAAACGTGTTGAATTTGGGAGTTTATTTCATAATCTTCAAGAATTCAAATATAATCCCATGTTGTTCTTCTCATTACCTGAAGTTATCTGACTGTAATAGGTTTTTGTTAATGTGAACTGTTTTTTTCATGTAATTTGACCAATTGGCCAGAATTAGCCAGTCAGACAAATATTCGGGGGTAATACCACAAGAGCTCAGATTTATCCGGATATTTTTTGTGGTTGTTTTCGAATACTAAAGCCTTGTACATACTTATGCGAATTCGCAAAAATTTTTGCGAATAAAATGGCGGTTGACAGTTTCGCAATAAAGTTCAAATATTTGAACTTTATTGCGATTTCGCAGAAAATAGTGATACAGAGAATCCACGAAAAATGATGAACATTTGTTTCATTTGCAAGGATAACCTCAAAGGCTGGTGATTTATATTATATTTTTAGTTCAAATCATGAGTGATATTTTGAATAAATCAATTCCTATGCACCAATTATATAATCTTTGGAAATATCACAAAACTTTAAGAAGGAAACAAAGAAGTTGTAGTGTTTGAAAAATTTTCAAGAACCGCAAACTTCAAGGAGACTATCATAACCTCGTTCGAGAAATGCGAATGAACGATTGTTACTCATTCACCATACAAAATTAGTTATCTTAAGTGATTTTTTCTTTTGCCTTCTTGGTTTTTGAACAAATTTTAAATTTATAATAGGTTATGTGTCTAAGGAACATCACAAAACAGTAAATGAGATCATTTCTAAATAACAGTGAGCACCGAACACAAACAAATTAGTGAGTTCTGTGACAGCGACCAATAAATTATTCCGCAGAAGTATGAACGCCCATTTCCGTCAATAATTTGCTACTTTGCGATTTGCAAATTTTTTTGCGAATTCGCATAAGTATGTACAAGGCTTTACTTTCATTGGCAATTTAACGAGAGCTGTTCTGGCAAAATCACGAGAGCGTAGCTCGAGTGATTTTGCCTGAACAGATCGAGTTAAATTGCCAATGAAAGTAAGTATGAGAAAACCACCGGAAAAAATTTCCTGCTAGATCTGAGCTCGCGTGGTATTTGGTAAAACAATCCCTTGAATAAAAAACTCAATTCAATTAAACTTTATTTAACAAACTAAATGAACAATGAGTAGAAACATAATGTTTAGAAAGAACAATTGTTAAAAATACAATTATTATATACAATTGGTCCAGTAGACATTTGCTCCTTTACTGATGTAGACTTTGTTGTTGACATTGACATGGATGTTGTTGGCACTGTGGCTAATTCATTATTCGAAGCTTTATCTCGTAGATTTGTCACAAGATGCGAATGATGCTCATTATCAAGTTGTAGATAAGGCTTTATAGACTTCGAAGAAGAATGTCCAGTTATTTTAATTAATTCTTGTTCATTAATACCTGCCTTAGCTAAAGTTGATACGGCGCTTGAGCGATGAGAATGATTAGAAATTTTTTTATTCTTTGTATCCAGTCCAATTTTTTCAGCTGAAATTTTTGTCCATTTAAGAATTTCGTTGACTCCTATAGGAACATTTTTGTACCAACCTTTTGATGAATCATTTTTCCAAAACGGATTGGGAGTTATAAATAATTTATCAGTTGTAATATGGTTCGGTCTATGTGATAATATTTTATAAAACAATGTCACTGGGCATATGCTAGGGTTTTCTATGTTCTTTATTAGCCATTTACTATCGCAGCACTTGTTTGAGCCACCCTGACATGTCTTGGAAAAAACTGTATTATATTCAATGCGACCAGTTAAATCACCATTATTTGATTTTTCTTCTTTAAAATAGTGTACTTTACACTTTGCAGCTTCACCTTCTCGCCAAGCTAATTCATATGCAGCGATATGAAAAAATCTTTTTAAAAGACCTATAGGACTATTCTCATCCCATATTAATGCCATTTTAACAATTTCACTTTTAGTAAATGCTGTTGAACTATTTTTACGTTTTTGTAAATTACCTTGTAAGATCTTTCGCTTAGAATTACGTGCATCACGGGATTTCTTAAATGCCAAATCAGTGAAAGGGTTGAAAGTAACATTAAATTTTTCGAAATACATGTTTTGCAACATTTTCGCTGTTTTCACATTGTTTTCACGTATTCTTCATAATCTTCTTCATTATTTTTCTTCATATTGAAGCCCCAGTCCATCAATATTTCTGCCGCATTTTCCACTGACTGTTTGGTTTCCAAATTGAAGTTTCGTTGTTTACAAAATTCACTAAATTGATTCCATATGGAGGAATGAGTTTTTTTGGTATTTTCTGGAGTTGATTTTTCAATCTCCCTTACTATTTCTGCCTTGCAAATATTTCCAAATCTCGACATACTTTTTGGAATTGTTATATGTTGTTTAATTCTTTCTGTTTTTGACATTTATAATTGTCAAATTGACGTGCATTGCTTGGTAAACAGACAGTACCTAAATGCTAGGGTTGCTACGGTAACGTAATTCATCCGATATTTTTATCCACTTGCAAACTCTCTTCCTTCCTATTTAGCCGACAGCAAACTACGATTTTTGTCTTCACAAATGGGAATTACTATACATGAATGGGATTGTCAACTGAAAATTTCACACCTCGCTTTTTTAGTCAATCAAAAAATTGGTTTTTGTTTAGTTGCCATGACAACCCAAAACATTTCCGGAAATTTTTATTCTCCAGGGTACCCTGGGCGAAATTAATAAGTGGAAATTTTTCTGTCAAATATTTGAAATGTGATAGTTGACATTTTGCCTTTATGTACTGATGGAATTTTATTTTTCATATGAAGGGAGATAATATTTCATAATAATATTGTATTCACTAAATATTTCGAATGTATCTGAAAATATTTTGAGGACTCCTTGCATTTTAACAATGAATAGGTCCATCGAAAAACAATTATATCAAACAAATGTCTACCTATACTTGACTACATGAATTTAATATTTAAAAAAAAATTATTCAACTTGTCTTTTCGTGAAAACTTGGTTGAAATTTCCAGACGCTTTCTTTGTACTACGCTAATTGATTTTTCTATTTTGTTCAAGTATTTCAATTTTGGGTTACTTCTTTTATCTTCGCAAAGTTCTTCACAATATGCATAATGTATATTTTTGTTGGTTTTTCATTGTTTCTTATCTAATTTCAAAGTATTCTCCGCCATATTATTCTTCTGAAACATTGAGAACAACTTTGCAAGATTTAAAACAATAGTATAATACGAACTAGAAAACTGAGCCTAACTGGTTAGTGGTTAAGCTGTCAGTTGAGTGTGTCTAAGAGCATGCAGCGGCTGCAGCACCTTCACGTGATAGAACGGCTGACATCAAGTCTTCCAGCCGCTACTGATAAATGAAGCGCTGTATTTTCCGCTGGATTTGTTTAGAGCGGTTCAGTGGTCTGTAATTTGGACCGTCTAGTAGACTTGTGAACCGCTTTTATGCTTTATTCAGAAAAGCGTTTTCCATTTTTCTCTGATAGACACATATTTCCAACACACCGCCACAATACGAATGCGTACTTGTCATTGTGTCAGCAAAAGCCATTCATGGCCCACTGATCTTATAACTTGTTTTGTCTTGAATTATCCACAAGTCAGATAAAATTAGCATTAATTTAATATATTTTGGTGTGAAATTTTCTCACCGAATCCCCCGCGTGCTTGAAATAATTGCAGGAAATTTATCTCGTACACATGCATTTTTAAATTCATCATATTTCAAAATACTTGGAATATAATTATCGAAAAATGCAGAGGAAATTTCCCTCACGTGTAAAAACGTCCATAAGAGGAATGCAATTACCGCTGGCTCACAGCGATAATTGCACTGTAGTGACGCGTTTGGCGTCACGGCAGTGCAATTATCGCATTAGATGTCAATTCAAGTGAAGTCGCGCGATTTTAATGTCAGAAGTGAGACTTCAAATGTGTCATCTACCTACAAGTGTTCATATCGCGATTGCTACGGAAGTAACTGAGAAGCTTACGGACATAGCAACGAATTTTTTGATTGGCTAAAAGAGTGAGGTGTGAAATTTCCTACCGAATACCACTCGTGCATTGAAAATTAACCAGATAATTCTGAAAAAAACGTGTTTTTTTTATAAAAAATCGCACTCGGTTATTTTTTTCGTTGTTTCAAAAATGTATGCTTTGAAACAACGAAAAAAATAAACTCGTGCAGTTATTTAAAAAAACACGTTTTTTTCAGAATTATCGGTAATTTTCAATGCACTTGTGGTATTACCCCCGGTAATTGCACTAAGGAGCGATAATTGCACTGCGAAAACATCCCGTCACTATGACACCTCAAACAATACTGAAAAATGTCAGATAAATCAGATTACCAAAAACTCTTACAACTGCGTGTTCAACTGTGATTCTTATAATTTTTAACTTCTGTATTGAAAATAAAATCATTTGCAAGAGTGTATAGGAAATTTCTTTATACTCTTTGTCAATACTAGATATTATATTTCTCAGAAATAAAATCAACATTTCTTTATTTGTGAAATATTCCAAATAATTATACTCTTGCATAAAAGTGACTAGATAGTATTACATTCGAGCATATGATCTTATGAAAATTGCACTTGGTTATTTTAGTATCTTGTAAAAAAGCCCTCCTCCTTCATATCCAAAATATGAAAATAAACTCGATAGCACGCGCGCTTTCTTGCACAATTATAGGTGATTTTTATGCACTTGTACAATTATTATAACCGAATATTTCTCTCATATATAAAATTTCCCATGAGAGGAATGCAATTATCGAAAACAGTCCCTACTATAATATTTCTCAGAAAAAAAATCAACATTTCTTTATTCGTGAAATATTCCAATCAATTATACTCGTGTATAAAAATTACCACATAATTTTACATTCAAGCGTGTTATATTATAAAAATTGTGCTTGGTTATTCTCATATTTTTTCAAAAGAGCCCTCTTACTTCAGGCTCGGGATCTTTCACCAAAATATAAGTAATGTTGAGGGCTTTTCGCCATATTACACGATAAAAGAAAAGTAGAAAATCATATAGTAAAAAATATAACTCATGCAGAAATTCCGTGTGTGAACTGAAAAAAACTCAGTGAGAAAAAAGTTCACACACGGCACTACAGCAGTGATTGAAAGAATTTGATATATATATATATATATATATATATATATATATATATATATATATATATATATATATATATATGTATATGTATATATGTATATAAAGAAAAATCATGTCAGAATAGTCCGCTTAATGTCGATTGGCTTGCAATGAAAAATGTCCACATCACTCTGAATTTACAAGTGGTCTCGACATATAGTATACAGAGGCGAGAAATGAAGTACATTCGTTAGTGGAGCGGGAAAATAAAATGTAGAAATATTACGTACAGGTAGCCGAGGCACATGTAAATTTATTTTTGAGAGCAAAAATGGACAGTCAATTTGTGAGACAAGGATTTTATGCAAAAATAATATTCCTAAATATTCACGACGTTTATACAGAGTTGACTTGATATCTTGAGAGTAGTTGATCGTGTGGAACGCCACGATTTTGATAAACTCCATCACATCTGAAACTCATGTACTTCAAAAATCGCCTCTGAATATTTTCTATGTTATTTATATAAGTGCTGTATCCAGGATTCCATACAACGCTGCCATATTCAAGTTTCCATCTCACAAGTGCATCGAAGAGGAGTAAGTGAGTTTCAGTTTCAATAAACCATTTGGAATTTCTAATAATGAAACCAAGTATTTTTTAACCGTTTTTAGCAATGATACTTACGTGATGTGAAAATGTTAACTTTGCATCGAAGACTATTCCTAGATCTTTGAACTCTGCAACTTTCTGCAGATGATGGCCATTTACGGTGTTGGTGGATTCAATTGGTGTTTTTTTTTACGAGTATAGGTGACGACATTACACTTTGTTATATTCAGAGGTAATGAATTGACTTCGCACCATTTATTTATGTCGTTCTGAAGACAGCAACTATCACCCAGAGAAGTGATCTGACGAAACAGTTTACAGTCATCTGCATATAGGAGGATTTCCGAGTCAATGCCCATACAAATGTCATTTATAAAAATTATGAATAATAATGGACCAAGTACAGATCCATGAGGGACACCAGAAGATGACTTTATTTCTACAGAGCTGAAGCCATGGTACTGACCCTCAAACGCCTTCCGCTCAGATGAGACTCCAGAAAAAGATTGAAGTTGTTGGTCAAGCAAAATGAGAGTTTTCTAAGAAGTACACCGTGATCAAGCCTATCAAAGGCCTTGGAAAAATCTGCGTAAATGATATCGACTTGAGAGGACTTGTCCAAGGCATCTGCAACGAATTGAGTGACGCATGTTGAATTACTTGTAGTTGATCCACCCTTAATGAAACCATGCTAATTTTTTACGATCTGACATCTGACATGCGCAAATAAAACATCATATAAGACCATTTCAAACAATTTACTGAAGTTACATAGTATAACAATCGGTCTGTAATTCTCAAACAATTTACTTAAGTTACATAGTATAACAATTGGTCTGTAATTCTCAACCATATTTTTGTCACCTTTCTTGAAGACAGGGTAAATTTTACCATCTTTCCATGTATTGGGAAAACGAAGTGATCCTGGGTCAAATGACCCCCCCCCCCCAATTGTTATACGAGCTTGTAGTCTATAGTGAGTTTCATCTGAATTTCTTATTTTTGCTGCATTTCTGTGTGGACCTTTCCACGAGATATGAGAAAACACTGTAATGAAAAAGTATATACGCTGATATCACTGGTGTTTTTTTTCTTCTTACAGCTAGTTTCTCTATAATCAAAACAAAATTGATTCGTGGCGTCACGTTCTTTAAAACTAGACTTGGCAACGTTGTGAAAGTTATGTACCATGGAATCTCAAATTCTCATTCGAATATAATGTGTCGTATGACAGTTGTCATTTGATACCAGATGGGTTCGTTCGTCTGTTTCACGGAGCAAACCAAAAAGAATCGTTTGTCTGTGTTCAACTCGTTTTACATTGAAATTGGATACAAGTTAAGCAGTTCCATCAAATATCTATGCTACACATGAACAGGCCCTACGTGATTTCTTATTTGAGGTTATTGCGATTTTCAAAGTTTTTATTCTACAATTTTTTTAATGTATCCCTGCAATAACTGTGAACATATCGAAAAAGTGCTTTATACCCGGTTGTCCGAACACCAGTGAAAATTCTAATAAACAATATTTTCATGAACCTAAAGATGAAGCGCGTTGTAAAATGTGTTTCGAAACAGTGAATGAACCCTGTGTAAAAAGCGGAAATAATTATGTTATTGTGAAGAACATTTCCAAGTGAGTACTTTACGTTGTGTTATTATTGTATTCAAAGCAGAGTTCAAAGAAAGATTCAAAATTTCAGTCATTTCAAAAAGACCTTGAACTTTAAAAAAATTGTAGGTAATTGTAAAGATTCAGAAAAATATACTTGAAAACCAAAATTCGAAGAGAAGAAAGTCACAATGAAATCCTAGACATTGCTCTATCTGATTTGATTTCACTCGATGAATAATGAGCACGTTATTACGATTTGCGGTATTGTCAATGCTCGTTTTTTATCAAAAGGAAGGTCATACAATAAAAATAGGTTATATATGGATTTTTTCTCTGAGTTGATCAAGTGACAAAGTTTTAATTATTTCTCAATAGCTTGTATCAAGCTAAAAGCTATATTTTGAAGGAGAACAGTATTGCCTGTTTCGGAACGTGGATCATAGTGGGGGGTGTTTCCGATGAACGTGACGTCAGTAGCACACTTTCAATAATGTGATTTTTTCAAAATAAAAAAATATAGCGGAACTATTTGTTAAATGGATGTTTCAGACTGGAACCTATCGATTCAAACGAGTTTTGCAATATATTTTTCTTAAATGTCCATTATATGAGTGCTTCATATTTCTCAGCTGGAATCGAAACTTTATCTGCCAGAATTTCGCCCGAAGAGAAAAAACGATCGACGCAAATCCTTGCTACTAACACCCAATATAGTTCAACAAATAATCCTTCATCGCTACTTTTGTCCTATTTCCAGTCAATCCGATACTATAAAGCAGACTTCCTTCTCGTAAAAAGAGAAGCGATAAATCTTGCGAGCCAACGATTAATGGACCATCAGATCACTGGATCACGTTTATTACTAACAGATGTTGAAGCCTTCATAAGGATTTTATTTGACAATATATACCGATGAATATTTTTATTCATCTCCAATGATTCTGCATCAAGTGGTGTTTTGTTTTGATTGATGTTTTGATTGGGTGTATGATTTGCATGGAGTACGGCTGTTTGTGATCCCCCTCCCCTGTTAAGTTTTGAACGGTTGGACGCACAAACATGAGACATAAACCTAATCCAAAAATCCGAAAATATTTAAAAACTAAATTTACCATAGAGTAATATGAAACAATATAATAACTAAATTGCTGAAGATTGCTCAAAACTTTTGGGTTGAAGGACACGTCAAACAACTGAAGAGTAAAATCTCCTCGGGGTGCTATGCAATGAGAGTTATTTCAAGGGAGCTTGGAACTGTCACAGCCATGATCGCATATTATGCATTAATAGAATCTCAACTGAGATATGCTATACCTTTCTGGGAAATATATAACTCCAGTCTGCTGGATTCAGTACTCAAATTGCAGAAGAGCCATCAGATACATGTTCATATTAGGACCACGCAATTCATGTAGGCAATTATTTGTAGAGAAAAAGATATTGAAAATGTATGTCTTATACACAATCATATTTCAAAATTTGAAAATATTTCATCGTGTCATAATACTAGCCAAAAGTCTAAAAATTATTTGAAATTTCCCTTACCTTCCTCATTCCTGGTAAAGGACTACATTTTCTATAACGGCGTCAAGATGTATAATCACTTACCGTCTCATTCTAGAGAGAGCCACGATAGCATTGAAAGCTTTAGAAAGCATATTAAAAAACTACTCGTGAGCAGACCCTATTATAGTTTGCAAGAATTTCACAATGACAAATATTAATGAAAAATGTGAACTGTATTTCTCATTTGTGATTTTCATTGTTGAGGCACTATTTGTTTACTCACTTTTATTTTATTTTATTGTATAGTCATTTAGAGCGATAGCTGATACGTCGAAAAATTGACAAAATGTTCGAATAACATTTTTTATATGATATTTTATTCATTTATTTATGTGTAACTATATACGTGTGAATATAAATCAGGATGGATTTATCGAGGGGAAATATATAAAAATATAAATAGAAAAGTTATTGGGTATATTATGATGTTATATTTTGTATACCTATATTAATAAACCATCTTTCTTACTTACCTTCAATATTTTATTTAGTTTTTATTGCCTAAATAGGAGTTATTGTTTTAGTTATTGTGGTATTAATTTTATTTTCGTGATTGATCATAATTTATGGAAGTATTCAATTCGATGATTCCACTTTCGTGGTAAAATTCTACCACCGCGAGGATTTTTCAGGATCTCTTTTCTCTGGAGCCAATTATAAAGGTTCATGCTCCTTCAAGCGTAAATACTTATTTTCCGCAACAAAGGATACATTTTCCACAGTGATTACGGAACGTTCTTTACAGCTAGCCTCCCGCTTTCGCTAAAAACTTTTAATTATTCCTCAGACCTGAGACGATGGATCATAAGGAAGTGAATTCTGGAGGAAATATCGTTAGCTGCAGGATTATGTGCGGATTCCCTACTTTGCAATTCTCGATGAAATATCTAGAATCGATATATTTTTATAATATCTGGGAAATTCGTTATTTGTTCGAGAAGTCATATCGGAGTTGCTCCGTTGTCCGAAAAACGGGTCCAGAACACCTGTACTGTGAATTAGTATGAACAGTACCTACTCGTTGGTATTGTTAAGAAGGATGCTTGGTCGATCTTAATTTAGTTCATTATTACAGAAAATCAAAATCTTCCAACCAAAATCCAAAAGTATAAACATTTCATGAAAAATTATACAAGTTTGTTTGAATGTTTTAGACGATGTAGTAACTTGATTACTTATATTTCGGACGTCCATCATCTTAATGGTTGAAAATTTCTATCTCTTTCAAATTTTTTCACAATGTTTCAATTGCTTGAATCCGCAATCGTCTTCTGGTGAATAGTGACAAAATCAGATGCTACGCGACCTTTTATAGGTCTATAATTAAAGTGTAATTACGCGCGGTCTTGTGACGCGCGTGGTTTCGCGCTTTTTCTCCCTCCAAAACGGTCCATGAGCGGTTTCCATACGTTTTTAATTTCCACGCTTGGTTGACTGAAGGCACCATTGGCTTCTATGTAGGTGGTTTCCATAAATTTCCGTTTGAACCAATGTTCCTCTCTATGAAGAACACTAGCTTCGTCCCAGAGAATTCGGTGGTGTTTTGCCCAGGCGTGGTCAGCAATTGGTCAGCAATTCTTCTCGGAAATTGGTCTCGGAAACAACTCGAAAAGACCAAGACCATCGAAGAAAGAACACAAAACCCCGTTCTCATACTTCCCTATATTAGGGGTATCTCCGAGAAGATCAGAAGGATTGGAAATAAATACAACATCAAGAGTTGCTTTCAATCCGGCAGTACCTTACGAAGCTTCCTCTCCAAGACGAAACCAGAGAACACAACAGAATCCAGTAAAAACTGTATTTACAAAGTCCCATGTGAATGTGAAGATTCCTATATCGGAGAGACCAAGAGGCCATTATCAGTAAGAATAGCCGAACACAAAAAGTGGACTGACTCAACGAGGGGAAACATCAAAATCGGAAATTGCTGACCACGCCTGGACAAAACACTACCGAATTCTCTGGGACGAAGCTAGTGTTCTTCATAGAGAGGAACATTGCTTCAAACGAAAATTTATGGAAACCACCTACATAGAATCCAATGGTGCCTTCAGTCAACCAAGCGTGGAAATTGAAAACGTATGGAAACCGCTCATGGACCGTTTTGGAGGGAGAAAAAGCGCGAAACCACGCGCGCCACAAGACCGCGCGTAATTACACTTTAATTATAGACCTATAAAAGGTCGCGAAGCATCTGATTTTGTCACTATTCACCAGAAGATGATTGCGGATTCAAGCAATTGAAACGTTGTGAAAAAATTTGAAAGAGATAGAAATCTTTCCACCATTAAGATGATGGACGTCCGAAATATAAGTAATCATTATACAAGTTCATGTATACGATCAGAAACATAACACTGCAGCAGGGTAGGAACGAAATGATAATGAACTTTTTTTACAGCAGCTTACCAAAGTAGCCTTTGACGCTCTCAGATCACAACGCAAATTTGACAGTTTCCATGAAATGTAATTTTGTGGTAGCTTTTTCGCTTCAGAGCGACAATATTGAAAAAACGCAAGCATCTCCAATGCTTTCGTTGAAAATAAACCTGATCTTGCATGAAGTACAGACAATAAATTCAAAGCACTCTAAGCGACTACGGTGGCGCTGAGGTTGCGTCACTGCTTGGTTCAAATTCAGAACCTGAAGGCATCGGGTTCGACCTCGGCTTTCGGAACTTTTTCTTTTCTCAAGCAAGTTATTTTCCTTTTGTTAGAGTTGTAAATTATTGGATATTTGAATAACTCATCCATTTGGGATTACTAAGTATTGAGTGTTAACTTTTCTCAATAGTAATTGTTGAATGAAGTTTCTATCGCTTTTAGGTCGAGCTGCGTTTGTGGAAAAAATCTTGTGTGTATTTTGAGCACAAAGTGTCATTGCCGCTCTCCAAAGACTCTCTTGGTCGAGCGGCAATTAATCACTTTGCGCTCTAAATACACAAATAGCTATTGTATGGAATGTCGTTGATGCGAAATTGAAACTAGTTGCAAGTAATAATGATAAAACAAAACAGAAAACTATGAATATGCAGATACGGGATGATCAGGAAAGAGACCTGAATCTGTCATAGAAAAGGAAGACGTTGAGAGTGTAACCTGATCTTAAGAACATATTTGGCCTTGCTAGCTAGCGTAGGTCGACGTCACTCCATGATCCTCAAAAGGTCCAATTTGTGGCACTCAGAATAAGTTTCATAATAAGTATGGTGTTTATTGGACGCCATCTACAGTGTTAAACGATTTCAACCGCAACTTCAAACAAAATACCTCCTCTATTCTATTCGCTCATTGATAAGGTAATAATTATTACTAGTATTAGGTTAGTAAAATTTTTCTCGACCTTTTGTATTGATTCATTCTATATTTATGAATTACATTAGCATTTTACACTATTATTCATTGTACTCGTATAATTGTCTCTTATTGTTTCATTAAAGTTTAATGATATATTATGTTTGATTTTTCCACGATCAGGTTATATCTTTTATGTGATTCCTCCAATGTTTACTGGCCTTACTAGTTGATACGACACATTAAATGACTATAAGAGTGAATTTGTAATTGTATGCATCATTGCAATATGTAATTCATCTGAATGGTTAATAAATTTAATAATATTTATTACCTAACAAAATAAATCGAGTGGTTGCGAATCTTACAAATACAAGATACAGAAAGCCAATTTTATGGAAATAGCCCACTTTAATACTTTAATTCCTTGAAATATACCATTTCACCCTTTGACTAAACTAAAGAGGTTCAACTAGGAATTAAATTCAAACCATCTCTCAAGATGACAAAAACAAAATGATCGCAAGGTTTACATCAAATATATTAAGCTCGACGTATATAGAAAAGCGTACAAATTGAAGGAATACGCATCAGTTCTACTCCGAAAACTGCATTTACAAAATTGATGGTTTTAGCTCTATACAAACTGCAATTCGTCACGATAAAATTCGAAGTTCCAGCAAAAATATTTTCCATTCATTAAGAATAAGATATAAAAATGGTTGAATCTGGAAAACGTGCACTTTACTGTGATGTTCCCGAAAATGCAATCTGCTAGGAATTGAGTTGATTACATGAATGGCTTGCTATGGAAGACAAGCACCACAATATGGAATCATTTCCCACTATTTTGATTTCCTAGTTTTCCGACATCTGGATGTGATGTTTCTATTGTTCAATACATACAATTTTCGAAGATTATTAATATTCACTGATGTTCTTGAATCTGCTTATACAAACAGTTTTCGGAGTGCATTAGGTAAAAATGTGATGAGCAGAGCTGGTAAATCTGTTTTATGATTTATCTTATATTTTCAATTTTGCAGAAGACCTAAACATTTTGCAAATACTTATTCACTCATTATTATCTTTAATGATGCCTTCAAAACGTTCCGTTGAACGTGAGTTTCTGGATTAGTTTTTTTCTCTCTCCCTTTCACTTCTGTTTATCGATGCTTTTTGGAGGTAATTAATTTTCTATATTATTTATTACAATAGAATATACTTAAGATGCAGTTTCCGGAGAAATTAAGACATGTCTGTCTGTTCCCAATTAGCACCTCATATTAGCTGAGTCTTGATTATATTTTGCACTAATTTAAATATAAATTGTTATAAATCGGTAAATGATTAATTAACTGCGGCACTATTTTTTTAGGTGCCAAATGTTGTGATTTATTAAAAATATATGTAGAAAAATTGTTGTTTATAAAATAAAATAATTTTGTAATTTTTATTGATTTTGTTTAATAGAAATGCCCCGTCAATGAAAACGACGGACTCTCTTGTTACAAGGAAGATTCCTGGGCTTTTCAGCAATATAAATTTTCTGATGAAAAAATTTATAAAAATACCGTTGTGAAGTAAGCTCTCAAAATACTCAATTCAAAACGTTTAGTTTTCTAACACACAAGCTAGTTTGTAAATAGAGGAAATTTCTGCAAATTGGTCTCTCTCGTAATGATGGTAAGCAGGAGATCAACCTCAACAGCAGTTCTTTCATACTGTAATGTAATAATCGAATTCATTGAGGTAGGCGAGTGCCCTGTAGGAATCTTTTGTGATATTAGCAGGGCATCCAAGTGCATCAATCATTCTATATTCTTCGAAAAGTTGGATAGATATGGTATGAGAGTATTCCTACTGGATTGGATATCGAATTATTTGAGTTATAGAAAACAATATGTCACTGCGAACAATAAAAATAAATTATGAAATGAAGTCTATTGATCTTGGTGTGCCTCACGGCTCAGTTTTGGTATTACTTTTCTAAAATGATACTTCGTCACAGGGCCGGAGAGAGCCAGCATTGGGCCTGGGCGGAGTGTGCAGCTGGGCCCCTATCTCCTTTCCTTTTCATTATGTTTCCGGGCCCCCTATCTTCTCGGGCCACGGGACTTTTGCCTGCCACTCTCCAGACCTGCTTCATTGGTTCCAGAATCATTAACTTTATGAGCAGATGATACATTCCTGACCATATCAGATAAAACCGATCAAGCCTTGACAAATAAATGCAGCGCAGTCCTTTACAAGTTACACGAATGGTATTCTGCAAATCAGCTATTCTTAAAAGTTGGAAAAACATAATCGATAAGGTTTCATAACCCTAAAAAAAAACTAATTTTGTTTGCTTGGGTGCAAGGAATCACCTCTTGAAATCGCGGTAACATTACTCCTAACACCCTGTGAATAAAATAGAGTTGATAGAGTTGATGGACTCTAGAGAAATTAGCGAAATGAACGTGAGACTTGCAGAAACACCTGAGAATAACACAAAACTCTAGTTGACAGTAACTAATAAATCCAATGCAGTTGCAACTCGGTTTCAGAGTTTTGGAAACTACCTCTCCGTGCCTCAAACACTCATCTAAAGTCCAATATATCTTCAAACATTCCGCGCGTCTTGTTAGGCGTCGGTGAAGTTCATTACAACTCCCGGCTTCTGCTGTTCGGTCCCTGATGTAATCTTTCTGCAATTAGAAACATAATTAAAGTGTAATTTTCAACTAGCTCGCTGCATTTGAATGCACATCGGAATTCTCTGAATGCACGAATTCCCTGAAAAACACACTGAAGCGGGCACATAGATGCTGGAGTTGATGATGATAATGTGTTGGGTCTAATTAGGTCACCCTGGTGAGTGATCTGAGTTGAACACTTTGTTTTTATGGAACTATATCATTGGTGCGAGAAAAACGTGTTGCATCGTCTCTTGCTATTAACTTGGATGTGAAGTTGTTTTCAATGAGGGCTTTCCGAAAACACAATGGTCTGTTCAGAAACAGATTATGTTTCTCAACTTTGCCTTGTGATGAAAGAACGAGTTGTTAGAATTCTTCTGTTGGATTGTGAATTTAGATCTTCTTCACTCTAGAACCAAATTCATCAACTGCTGACAATTGGCCCTGAGACCACGGCAGACTTATTTTTTCTTTTCGGTGTCTCGGGTGCAAGCTTTTCATCAGGATAGCAACTTATGGAGATTGGAACTGTATCCGGGGATTAATTATTTTGACAACTCATTAGAGAACTCAAGTAGTTGAAGGCTTTAATTGCACCACCTGGAAATCTGGATAACGATTGCTATTTTCACGCAGAAATTTCCTGAACTTAAAGTGAAATAACACTCGGAAATAAATGATAAATAAATTGTAAATTTATTAGGCGTAAATTCAAATCGGAAGTACACTGGCAGTTTGTCTTTGACAAACCAAAATAAACAAATCTTGAAGTATTTACTCTCACCTAACAGGCAATATCAGCACGGAGCTACTCGGATCCAGAACACCACTTCAAGTCACGGAGTAGTGGATAATATATTCAGAATTAATATTATTGTTATTTTCTCAATTGATATTGATTTTCACGCTGAAGACAGAGAAAATATGGTGATGGCGAGCAGTAATGATTGGAGGTTGGCTGATTTCTCATTGAAAAAATAACTGATGACTTGTACTTTTTTTTTGTAAAATTCGTTTCCACGAATCTTCTGGGATTGTTTAAAACAGTAAAAGATAAAAGATAAAGTGGTCTTGTGGACTTGAAATCGCGGACTTCAAGCAGAAATTGTCGGAAAAGGAAATTGAAGAAACTGATAAGATGTCGGTGCTCCAGAAAATACTCTCTAATAGTTTGATTCTATCAGAAGAAAACCTGTAATGACCAAACTCGTCCGAAACTACCAAATCGTTGGAAAATGAGATTCAAGAAATTTCGAAGAGTTTGAAGGCGGAATTTCAAGAAAATTCGAAAAATCTGGAAGGAACTTTTCTAGGAAATTCGAATAATCGGCAAGATAAACTACTAGAAAATTGAAAGAGCCTGAAAGAAGAATTTTAAGAAAACTCGAAACATTCTTACTTCTACTTCTGTAATATTATACGCAAAAAAGTTTAGTCAATATTGGTCTGAATGAGACGTATTTCAACTTCAACACGATATTGCGATATGGAAAAATGATCTCTGCGTTGAAGATTCTAAGACAAGGTGGACCAATGTGAAAGTGTTTTTGACGAGTGATATATTTATGAATAACCTCACTCAAGGAACAATTTTAGTTTTATGATAGCCCTCAGAGTGTTTTGAATACCATAAAAATCACATACGATACAATTGTTTTGCTACAACAACATCGATAAAACCTCTATTAATCAGGTATAACTCTACGAGGGCCCATTAGGGCTATTTTTGAATGCAAACATAAAACCTTTTTGCCTCATTCGCAGGATTCTGAATAACATCCTGTTGTAATCCTTTATGCTTTAAAAAAAACTGCCTTCAAAATATCATTTTTGAATGAAGTTGGGTAGAGTATTTTCCATAAATAACCAGATCCAAACTGGACTAAAATTAATATAGTTCTAGGTTACGAGAAAAAGGTCGTCTATTTCACAAGTCTTGATAGAGATCTATGAAGTAGAAGTAATAATAATAATAACGCTCTCCAAAAATTGTTCCTTCCCGTCATACACACCAAAATGCAAGAAATATTAGTCTAAATTAGACTCTCTTTATTTCTTCCTTATGGTTGTGATAGAATATGGCTATTTTAAATGGCTGCATATATTGCCGTCATAAAATCATTTTATCTCAAAATGAACCATTATATAATAGTTTTCTCCTTAAAAAGTATGATCAGTGAAATTTAAGCCAAATTCCAAACACTTTCTAAATCTTCGAATGAATCTAAACATGTCATCCTGCTCGACATTCGTCATCTCAGCAGTTTGGATGATACACAATTTTTAGGGAAAAAGCACTGTACCCTCCTGATGAACAAACTGAATTCATTGTGATACCTATTCCGAAATCTCAGAAGCAGTTTAACAGATCAACAATTATTATCCTTATATCATGCTCAAGTTGCGGCAAGGCTGAAGTAAGGCATATGTATCTGGGGTAACTCTACACTTGCTTCAAATACGTTTATTGTACAGAAAAGAAATTTTTCCGAAAATTCAGGATTTTAACCTTAACCTGTATATATATTTTTTCAGAAACAAAAATACTTTTCTGCCCAATGAAAGTATTCACAACGTGAACACTAGACAAAAACATGATTTCCATGTTCCGTTTCGTAAATACAAAATAGCATTAAATTCTCTGTCAGTGCTAGGTCTTACTATTTTTAATAATCTCCCTAGACATTTGAAAGAAATGCTTCTTGAAGAATTATTTAATTGAGAGTTGTTTTTATAATTTACAAGAATTTTATGACTCGTGTGTATTTATATTTTTTTTTTATTTATTTATTACTACAGTTGTTAGTTATTCAGACTGTGAACTGTACTGTCGTAGCTTTATCTGTACTTTGACGATTCCAATGCATGTAATCTGTGTCTAATGGAAAATAAATATCATTGTTTTTATTATTATTATTATCTTGTGATGGACATGATCTGGGATCAGGTACTCAGTGTCTATACTCCCGTGATCAGTACTTAGTGTGAAATCTTCAATTACTATTTATCCCATGTGAATAATTTTTTGCCCTTTCGACAAGTACCGCTGTTGAAACTTCAATTTGGCTGAAGCATTTTTAAGTTTTGATTTTTTAGTGGTAGACCATGGCATGGACATGAGAAGCTCTATAAAATCATTAAGTTTCTTTCTGGATTATTCAAAGACCAAATAGATTATGCGTATACAGCCATACAGCATAAATTCTAAATAGTTACATCTTATAGACTTCAGGAGTATTAGGAACAATAATTATGACCTGCATAAATAAAATTGGCTTTTATGTAACCTACATAATACTTTCATGAAACTAGGTTGAATCCAAACGACATTTGAATTGTTACATACGTAATATAAAGGTGAGTACATATGCTGAAGGAAGTCTGCATAAAGACAATAAAAATGAAAAATTCAAAACAACAATTACAATATTGTCAACAATTACAATAGTATCATTACAATTATTTAGGATTATGGAAATATAAACTCATCCTTTCTTCATGAAAATCATGGTGCCACGACCCGTATGAGAAAAACTATAAAAAAAACAGAATGCAAGTGTTTAGCCCTTTCAGACCCTACTGTTTTTGAACAGATGAAAAAAATCTGTATACTTTGTCTTCAGGTCATTTAATTTTTTCTAAGATTTTTGGTACTCGTTTGAAGTTGCTAAGTTTATCCGTTTTTGACTTTTGATTGACAATGGACACTGTTACTTGCGGGTATAACAATTGCTAAAGGAAACATGTCATATAATTAGTAATTTTATTTATTTTTGGGTAATACCTAGAAAGAAAACAGAGTAGTATAACAACTATTATTTATGAGTATGATATAGACAAAAACAGTTTTGTTTTTTGCAAATGCTTAGATGAACCAAACATTTTTGGCACATTACGTGAGTTTTTCTTTTGCACTCGGGGAATTTGCAACTAGATGCAAAACTTTTCGGATTCATCTGATTTATCAAACATGTCTGAAAAGGAAAATGTACACTCCTAGTCTACAAATAACAAAAATCACCGAAATGATACGAATACCTCTCTGCAGGGACGAATCTTCGTCCCATCCATCGTTTTCGTCGCTCAGATGTCAATGTCAGAATCATCATTTTCGAAATAGTCTAATAACTCATTTTGTACGCTAAAAATTGAAGGAGGACATTTTTTATTAAAAAAAAAAATATGTATGTGATACATTTAGTCCTGATGTACACTGCAGTTCACAAATTTTCAGGCGTCCAAAATACCATGGTATTTCCAAAATTGTGACAAACTCGTGTAATTATATCAATAACAAACTATTTTTAAATATTAACAATTTTTTAAACACCACACTGGTCGGTAAAATAAAAAAAAAACAATTATAAACAAACAAGTGCACGACATTCGATAAATGGTCTCCTTTTCAAAACAATAACTGCTTATTGTGTTCATCTGCTCATGGATTGATGGCAGAACATATGTGGAATTTATAATGAAACCTATATACAAAACATAAATAGTGGAATGCGGTGGTCAAAATTGAATTTGAACCCGTGTTTGAGTTTAATAAAATGCTGTCCACTTGAGTGCACACCTGGATCGAAATGGTTAAAATGGTCTTTACATCTAATCGGTGAAAGAATTTGGAAACAACAATAATTGACTCTGTTTTCACTTACAAAAACCATATTTTTTCAACGTTTCACCAGTTCGGTAGTGAAAGAGTAACATACAGACTGAGACTCAACCCTAGCACGAAACCTGTTATATTACATGCCCCCCTTGACTGCTTTACAGATTTAACGTGTTGCTATTTCAATATGTGAATTGAAATATCTACGATTTCATATTTTCAGAGATAACGATCTCATAAATGAGAACATGAGATGAACAAGAAACTCCTTTGCTACAAATATTACACTGAATGTGTGGAAGGTGATTCTGTGTTGTACAACATGGTAAGACAACGTCATATTTCTCATTTTACCAGCTTTGTAATTTTCATTTCCTCGTGATATTACGGTTAGTTGAAACAATGTCCGGCATTTTTATTGAATGGAATATTTTGTCCTATAATATTATACGCATCGACCTACGTATGAACGACTTTTCTATTTTTGATAAAAATCACCCAAAGTCTCTCCTTTTTATAATATCCTGGTTCAATAACTCACATATCAAGCCAGAATCCCGATATTAAAACAGATTAAAAGGCTCGTAGCAGTACAGAGAGAGATTCTGCAGGGTTGCAGCGGGCCAAAGCCGTGCTTTGCGAGGTGTTACCATGGTTACCCCATTTCCCAGACTCTGGAGACCTGGATTGTCATGTCCGGATCCCAAATCTTTTGTGTTGGCATTTATTTATTCTATGGCTACAACACTTTTGTTTGGAGAATAAAAAACGATGAGATTCCAGATGGGAATCTGTTGCCTTTTCATTCCGTAATTTGTGCTCCGGCGTCGGTAATGTTCGTCGCGACGCGTCGTTTTCGTCAAGATCGCGGCCTGGGAATTCTTTGAATTTGGGAGTCGTTGGGAAATACAATATTCAAGGAGATCGCTTTATTATAATGTTTCAGGATACATTTCAGATTTTATATTCCTTACAACGTATTTCTATTTAATTCGTCATACAGGGTATTTCGTAACTAGGCTAACACACGGAAAGTAGAGATTCTTGTCTATAAATCATTTTGTAATTATATTAATTGATTATATAATATGTAATTCTGAGATTGAGATTTCGCTCTTGAGATAAATGGTATTGAAGACTTAATTGTGTAGGTTTCTTAGCTGAATCTACTTAAAAACATAATTATAGAGTATGGTCCGTGATGTTTGTAACATATGGGAAAAAATATTATAGAGAATGGTTTCTTCATATTGGAAAACCTAAATATCGATTTTGACATTTGTCAGGTGACCACCAATATGACGGCAATTTCGAAAAATACATTACTGATAGGCAAAAAGTGGGATCACCTTTAAAGATACCACCGAGAAAAAATTTAAATTAGCCAAATAACCTTTGAAATGAACAATATTGTTTTTACGCTAAAATGGTAGATTTGTGTCTAAATTAAAATGTCTTGATTTGTACTGACAAAAATGTTACAATTACTATAGAAATCAATGTAGCTAGTTAAGAATTATTTCGGATTGATGATTGGTTCAGTATTCTAGTCCTCTGCATCAGTTTGGGAGAAAGCTTGTTCTTCTTCAATTTTACTAATATTTGTTCTAACTCACTTATTACCCTTCTAGGTCCTAAAATGAAAAAATAAAAATTTATTGTGGATAGTCTTTTCTGAGGAAATTATATAAATGGAGTAGAAGAAGTTTCCACGTTGTATAGCGGAATACAACTTATTTTTCTTCTTTTTTATTAACGTCGTTAAAATTGGTCTGTTGTGAAAAATTAATGATGTTGTGATTTAAACATTGTTCAGATTTCATGTTAATTTATCATCATTCAGTAAGAGTCTCCTAGGAATGGTTTCCATGGCAACTGTAAACAGAACAACGAAAGAAAATATAATTTGTACAATTGTCAAATAAAGAAGTGCTGAAGAAGCAAGTTTCTAAAAGACCACTGTTAGCAGGTGTAATATATGTTACTTCAATCAATTACATTTACATCTGAAATAAGACAGTGTTTTCTTTGGCACAATAAAGACACAATTTTCTACAAACATTTTTAACAACAAGAGTCATAGTGAAAGTAAATTTTTCAATATTTGCACTAGCATTTGATAAAGTTCTATTTTACCAATCCAATTAATTTATAATGATTCCTGAAAGTTATTTAATTAGGACCAAAAAACATCGTTTTTTAATAAACAAAAAAAATCGAAGAAATTGCATTTTCAATTATTTCGACAGAAATTTTAAATTTTGCGTATGGGACTGATATCATACTGTAAACTACTTTTTCATGTATGATTTCTTTTCATCGAAGAAGAATTTTATAGACGAGGTTTATTGCCATCTCAAACTCCCTATACCTACTTCATCTCTTATTAAAGATTCTATTGTTTACAACGGTGTTAAGATGTTTAATCACTTACCAAACCATGTGAGGAATATAAATGATGCCACTCTTTTCAGGAAGGCTACTAGAGACTTTTTAAGTGATAGACCCTATTATAGTTTGCAAGAGTTTTATGAAGACGTCTTTTAAAAATAAATTCTAGGCATAAATTTTGATGGATTGATTGAGATGGATTTTAATATGTGAATGTGATTTTTATAATTTTTATATGTATTTGTGCTCTGTGTATTAATGACTTCATGTTTTTCTTGTTCTTTATACATTTATTTAGATTTAGACTTATCTCACTTTGTCAACAAGATTAACTCTTTGGACAATAAAGTATATTTATTATTATTATTATTATTAATGTTTATATGTTGTGAGAGGAGAATCTATTCAATCCCTATCTATTTTGACATTTTCAGTTTATATTTATTCTCTCGTCATTTGTCCTGCCAAAATTTAAACTTTTTCAACAACAGAACTGAACATTTATTTTTCAAAATCTTTACTGGAGCAGATAGAGGAAACACAGTCCTTGCTATCCATATGAATGAATTTGTTCAGAAAACTCTTGATTTATCAGATTCCGCGAATTTTAAAATACTTAAAGGTGACCCTACCAAAGAGTATCAACTACATATCAAATAATTTTTGAAAAACACAAAATCTATTTTTGATGAAGCCAAAAAGTTCAGATTAACTATCATGAATTCTCAAACCCCGAAGAGATATATTATTATTCTTTAATGAAATTACACAAACAAAATTACCCAGTTCGACCAGTAGTATCAGTTGTAATGGCACTATCAGATGAACTATCCAGAAATTTAATTATCAATTATCAAAAACTTATTGACAGAGATAATGATTTATTTTCTATATCCATCCATTTTCCGTCCCCTTGGATGGCCTTACAAACTATAAGTTCACAACTCCTTTATCAAATATTACACCCAGAATAATTTCCCGTCTTCAAACTACATGTACAACACGTATCAACAGAGATTTATTTGCTATATCCACCCCTTTACCGCCCCCGAACGGCCTGACTAACTACAATTCCACAACTCTTCTATCGAATGTTACCCCAGATTGATGTAGAACGGGTAGCAACAGAGATAATGATCTATATTCTATATCAATTCTTTTTCTACCCCCCAGACAGCCTGACAAACTACAATTTCACAACTCCCCAATTAAATTTGACCTCTAGATTGATTTCCTGTCTTCAAAATACATGTACAACGCGTATTAACAGAGATAATGATTTATTTTCTATATCCATCCCTTTTCCGTCCCCTTGGAAGGCCTTACAAACAATAACTCCTTTATCAAATATTACACCCAGAATAATTTCCCGCTTTCAAACTACATGTACAACACGTATCAACAGAGATTTATTTGCCATATCCACCCCTTTACCACCCCCGAACGTCCTGACTAACTACAATTCCACAACTCTTCTATCGAATGTTACCCCAGATTGATGTAGAACGGGTAGCAACAGAGATAATGATCTATATTCTATATCAATTCTTTTTCTACCCCCCAGACAGCCTGACAAACTACAATTTCACAACTCCCCAATTAAATTTGACCTCTAGATTGATTTCCTGTCTTCAAAATACATGTACAACGCGTATTAACAGAGATAATGATTTATTTTCTATATCCATCCCTTTTCCACCCCTATCTACGGCCTGACAAACTATAATTTCACAACTCCCTTATCAAATTTGACCCCTAAAATAATTTTCTGTTTTCAAAATGCATGTACAGAGTTAATGATTTATTTTCTATATCCACCCCGTCTCCACCCCCTCAGACTTCCTGACAAACTTTAATTTCATCACCTACCCATCAAATTCGATCTTTATTTCATTTTTCTGTTTGCAAATATCTTGTACAAAACATTTTAAGTAAGCTAATTCGATTTCAATTTCATTTTGTCCTTTCACACCATCATAGTATCGGAAAATTCAGACTAAGCTGTTCATTCCTTCGTTTCCTCTTGTATATGACACATTCGTGCAAGTTTCATCTGAAATCGGACAAAAACCTCCACAATTTCTTTCGCGATATATTTTTCTCAATATATTGCTTCACTCCTGTTAGATTTCCATCAAGTAACAGCCGTGTCAATAGAAAATTCCACTGATTCACTTTAACAATTCAAATGATTTTGTACCAATATCGCTAAGGGTTGCGCGTAGGGTTAAAGCCTGTTGACGGAAATAACAAAAACAACAATAATGAATATACCGATATTATTCCAATCTATGCTGCCCAAAAAAGGCAAAAGGCAGTAAGTGATGAAACATTGAAAGAAAATAAATCAATTATTTGAAATTGAATGGCTTTACTTATTGTGGTTTGCCATCTTGAATTACTCGTCTCCACGTAGAATTTTCGAGAGTTTAGTTAACAAGGTGTGTCACATACTGTTCTTTCGTATTCAGGAAAAAAGTAATTTTTCAAAAACTGTCACTTACTGCCTTTTGTCTTTTTTTGGGCAGTATGGTACCAATATAGCTGAAAGTTTTGAGGCCAAAACTGTTTCAAGAATATCGCGCCAATTTTATTTTTGTAACATTGGACCAAAACCGCGAAATGTTCACTTTTTTCTTCTCGTGAATAATACGTTTGAATGTTTTTCCAATATTTTTTTTTTATATTTTATGTATTAATATTTTCTCAATATAAGCGTGCTACTTCGTTTCCATGGAGGTGATTACTGTTGATTTCCTTTCTTCCCATGTCCTCATTTAAGCGAAAACTTTCTCCAGTGTAATTTTTTATACCCTTATTTTCCTGTCTCAGTTCTTTCACTTTGAAAACAAAAAATCTTCGGGACACTCTAAATTGAAAATGTGTGTTGATGAAGAGCTGGAAAGTACCACAGTAATAAAAACATCTCCATTGAATTCATCCATGGTTTAAATCCTTTTGTCAGCTAGCAGTCATAATCACTTTTTCTTTGATAATCGAATACTTCATCATGAGCTGACATCAATTAAGGATAATTAACGGTGTTTAGCGAAGCAGGACCGATCACATTCAATTATCGCCGACGAAAATATCTATAAAATATAACAAAGGAAGGGAAACGAGAACAGGGAGGATAATCAATGCCTTTATATTCATCCGAATGTACTTCGCCATGATAAAAAATAAATTAAATTCCGAAGGACTATGACGAAAATGAAAATGGCAGAGTCGGTCACGGTTTTCAAGTGCACATCCGAATTTCTGCTCGGGACACATCTCATTAGCCGCACACTATTGAATTCCAGTCAATTTCGTCGATGGGAGCAGGGACGTTCCTATGGGTCATTTTTGAGTGCCTATGAAATGCATTAGTCTTTGGTGTGTTCAAGCTCAACTAACAATTATGTGCTTTATGAAAGCTGAAAAGACTTTCACGAATCATCTTTTAAAAGTTCATGTTCAAGTTTATATTTGTCATTTCTGGTACAGAAAGTATACATGTGACTCGTCAATTTAGATAACTATCATTGATCTCTCTCAGATCACTATAAAATGCATTGTTTTGTATTTCATAATGAAACTTCTCATCTAGTACAGAAAAACTAATGAGATTGAGAAGTTTTTAAAAGTATTCCTTAAAAATTGAATAGTGAGAAAGCAGGAAGTTTTGTATTATTTCTGTTTCAAATGTTTTTTTTTTCAACATCTGTGGAAGAAATGGAACATGATTATTCACTGGATATTTTTCACCCATTCATGTTCAAACATTTTATTATTTTATTCGTTTGCTGTTTATTAGTATACATATTTTTTCCGATTTGCGTTTTTCAGCTTTATTTATATTCGCGTTGGAGATTTTCTCCCCCGAAACATTATTCTCAGTGAAACTCCTCAAAATTCATACTGTGAAGAATAATTGAAACATTCGAAAACAATACGTGAGACATATACAACTATAATACAAGAAGCGATCCCAAAGAAATAGAATATGGAGTACTCCAAGGTACATAATTGTTGAATATATACATGAATATTCTCCTTACGAAGTCAAGCGAAAATCACTGGTTTTGCAGAGAATACGACACTGTTTTACAAAGCAACTGGACTGACTTCAAAATCAAACTAGAACATGACTCTGTTATCATTATAAATTGGTTAAAATATAAGCTTCTAACAATAAATAATGATGAAACCAATTATGTACCCTTCTTTACCGGTAATAAATGACTGCCATCGACGTAACACCGCAAAATGAGGTAAAAACTATCTTGCCTTAGGCTAAATTAAAATATTTAGGCAAAAAGATTGCCCCCACTTAATATGGAATTTGTATATAAACTCTGTAGGAAGGAAACTAAGACAATTTTGTTCAAATTAAAATTTCTGAAAGAATTTATTCATCTCAAATCAGACTGGTACCTATAATTTTTGTTAAACAGCTTAAAATTGGGAAAAAAGTGTCTCTGAATCATGATTTTCTCAATATTTTCAATGATTTTCAACTTTCTTCATTCATTTTATAACAAAAAGTAGTTTAAATTGAATTATCAATAATAAAATATTTTAATACATAATCAAACTACAAAATTAATGTATTAATACTATTTTTATTATTTTTAGAACAATGGAAAATCAATGAAAATATTGAGAAAATTATGATTCAGAGAGAGTTGATGGTTTTTCTCAATTTTGATCGGTTTAATGATCTGAAAACCACCAAGTTAAACAGACCATTTGAAAGTAGACATTTCAGCAATTGAAATGATCACTTACAGATCTAGGCCAAAGAGCATATACTTACATAGGGCCAATACAAAATATCACAAATATTTTCGTATTAAAAAAAATTGAAATCGTACCTCAAAGAAAATGAACTGATAAAATGAATAAATTATGTCTATCTATCGATATCTATGAAAACGTCCAGTTGACTCATTCACAGTCTATATTTATGATACATTTTATTTTACATTGGATATTTTACATTTTATAGTTTCATATTTTTATATTCTCATTTTTTTACATTTACACATTTATACACTTTTACATTTTAAAATTTCTACATTTTACATTTTTACATTTTTACATCTTTATATTTTTACATTTTTACATTTTCACATTTATACATTTTCACATTATTACATTTTTACATCTTTAAATTTTTACATCTCTACATTTTTATATATTTCTATGTTTTTATATTTTTGAATCTTTAGATTTCTGAAACTTTACATTTACTTATTCACTTATAATTTTTTGTATTTAGAATCATTACATTTTTATATTTTCATGTTTTTATATTCTTATACTTTCATATTTTCACATTGATCAGCACCGGCAATAATTTTTAACGCACTTTCCTTTATTTTGAGACTACGAGTGAACATAGTTTTCCCATAACAGGATGCAGTAATTTATAATTTGTGTCTAATATCTCTTTATTCTGAATTGCCTGCAAATTGCCTGCAATTGAAAGCTCTAGTACTCTCACAGTTTATTCTTGAATTAAACACTCAGAATAACTTATCAATTCATTATGATTGAACACAAAAATTAATCAAATATTGTATTGGTATATTATATATCATCGATAGTTTGCACCATTCCATGCATTCCTGTATGTTTATGAGTGTTTTGGTCACCCCATCTGAAACGGCACTGGAAATACCATTTCACCGGTGTATTTCAAGAAATTCAATTTTGAATTTGTGATCAGATTTGCGATTGCTATTTCCGGGCCACACTTGAACGAATTCCTTCCGATATAATAGGTATTCGATTCTTCCCTCGAACAACTGTGATTTAACTGCACCATTTTATTTCCAGCGCAGACATAAATTTCGTAGAGTTCCAACTCAAATTGGAAACGTTCTGCATAAGTCAGACGCAAATGATTTCTTATTGAAAATAAATTGTTTCGTTCGGACCTTATTGAGCATGCGAAGGATTATTTTATATTTAGAATGGGATACTGGAAGTTTGTGGCGTTAGGAAATGAGAATTAATACTATTTATCCCTTAAACACACACTTTTACATATTTCTAGATGCGGATTTTTATAATTCTGTCTCCGTCATCAGTATGACTCCTATTGTGACAAACCGAAGCCGGACCTGACCGCTTGCAAAAGAGCCACCGCCGAGTCATTCTCTACCGTTAAAAGCCTACCAAATCTCTAATTGAGTAGGAATCGACTTCAAATTTGATGATCGTATACAAATAAGGTCCAATTTCATGAATATGATGAAGAAAAAAATATAAAGAAGTTTTGGCGGGAAATTACAGCTCTCAACTCTGAATGAAATGTTCAACTCGAGAACGGATCGAGATAGAGCAATTCTGCGAACGCCAATCGATTCATAATGACGAAAATAGTATATTCTGTGAATCTGAAGTCGGTCGGCAACAAAAAATAAATAGTCGAAAAAACTCCGAAAGGGCTAAAAATTATGAAAAGTTCCAAGTCGTCAGATTCACTTGAGATTAGCACGATATACCCAAAATTTTATGCTGATTCCAAAAATATATGTTTGCGATTTTGCGATTTCAATACAAAAGTGTGAATTCTACGAATATGATTTTAAAAAAATTAAAAAAATTGGCAGGAAATTACAACTCTCAACTCTGGATCAAATTTTCAACTCGGGAACGGATCGAGCAATTCTGTGGACGCCAATCGATTCAGAATAGCGAAATTATTATATCTTATGAATGTAAAGTCGATCGGCAATAAAAGAATAAATAGTCGGAATAACTCCAAAGGTCCAAGTATTCGGTCTTTAAAATTCGGTAGTTATCGACGATCACCGACGTTCAAAATGTTGCAAGACAATTAAATCTGTGGCTTTCAGATCTTTTGTAATGGCGATGAACAAATTTTTTTGTATACGAACCCTTGAATGTCTTCAGTAAAGTGTATATCTACTCCCACATAGTGAAAATGAAATTGATTGATCTGAAATAGTTTTCTTCAATTTTATTTATTCACATTGCTGAATACGAGATATACGATCATGAAGAAGATAAAAAGAATACAAAAAATACCATCGAAATGGATTATTGTGAACATTTGAGTGGAAACGAGCCATTACAATTACAAGATACATAATCAACTTGAAAGGTGTACTAGGTATACTTCAATAGACATGGAAAATATTCGTCAAAATTACTAGTTTTTCATTTACATGCTTGTTATGGTCGGATAAATCAACATTCCATAGAAATGGATTTATAAATCGAAATAATTACCATTATTATTCATCAGAAAATACCTACTTATTGACAAAGGTGGATTATCAACATAGGTGGTCAATAAATGTCTGGGAAGAATTCGTTGGAGATTATGTTATTGGTCCATACTTTTATGAGGAACATCTGAATGAAGCAATGTATCTCAGTTTCTCCCCAAAAGATTTTCAGGTTTGTCAGAAGAAATTCGTTTTAATCTTCGACATAGAATGATGAGCACTATTCCAGAGAAGTGAGATATCATCTAAAAGTTGGCCAGCTAGATCACCAGATTTAACAAAACTGATTTTTTTCTTGGGGAAACATACAAACTATTGTATTCGTTAAGCCACCAATTTCTTCCAAAAATATGCGACTCAGAATAAAGAATGCTATTCGCAGCATTACACCAGCTGTCTTGCGCAGGGTGGAACGGTCTTTCGAACATAGAATTCAACTCAGCATTCTAGAAAATGGAAAACATGTTGAAAATATTTTTCAAAAGCATCATTATTGACTTTTATTGAACTTTTTCTATAACAGTTTTGTAATTTTTCACTTGACAATTAATATAACTATCTGGAGCACAAGCGCAGACTTTATAATTAATGAATATTCACTATTACATGAAATAAATTGATTTGTTCGTAATATTTAAAACAATTTCTTCTATAATCGTGTTTGGTTTTACATTGCACGATTTACGTGTAAAATTCTAAATGAAAAAAATTGGGTTTTCCATTTAGAAAAATGTGAAACATAAATATCATACAGAAATGAAAAAAAAATTGGGCAAGTTAAATGACTTGGCACTACTTAATAATAATAATTTCAAATATAATGAGTGAAGAATTTTGGAAAAAAAGCTGACACGCTTAAAATCTCGAATACCGTCAATATTTTCGAAAGAAAGATTCACATAAAATACCCTTCATTTCTCATGTAGAAACCGAAAAACCAAAGATGGGACCCGCACAGAAAAAACCCTTTGTAGGTTGGCATTGCCATTTTATAGAGCTCAGAAAATAGTATCATTTTGCTAATAAAATAATTCATTTATCTATTACCAAATGGTGATATGGAAGACCGCGTCCTTGTTGCAAGACCCAGTACAAATATGATCTCATTTTTATGAAGCTCAAAATGTCATTGTTTTTTCACGAGCTGTTTGACAGCTGGCATATGACTTTACGTATGTTTTGTAGTAACCAGTAGAAAACAGACAGATTAACATTGTATTCCTAATCTGTTCGAGCTATTCTACGTACCGGGCAATGGAGAAGAATAGAAATGTATTCAGAAATGACCAATGCTCCAACATAATTTCAACTACCTCTTTACCAGTGGTGTATTCATTGACGAGTCATTTTCCTCGAAATTAATATGGAATATCGTTAATAGATTTCATCATCAAAGAGATAATATAGTTTATTCGAATAATTAATATAGATACAATGCAGATACTATACAGATACAATACAGATAAAAATTTAATAAACATTAATCAAATGAAGGAATAAACACTGTGAACACTAAAGGCTAGGCCTTGAAAGTGTCATCCTTAGCTTGATACCTTCTGTGATATCATCATCAAATTCATAAAAATTGTAAAATATTGTAGAATTCATAAAATTGTAAAATATTGTAGAACAGTCAAGTATAAAATAGTAAAATAAATCACTCAAATAAAAAATACAATAGAATAACATCACTTAATGTACATAAACAGATTAACAAGATTACAGGTAATAAATATGGTAGAGATAAGTTAAGGTGCTAAGACAATTTAGGAATATTCGAATGATGCTAACATATTTCAAAAATGGTGTTATTAACGTCAACAAACTGGTGCACCATAAGACGAGGTATACTACTCATCCATTTTTTCAGTTTCGATTTGAATAGGTTCATCGAATTTATGGATTTGAATTCTGGAGGTACTGTGTTATAGAACTTTGGTGCTAGGTATACAAAACATCTCTGAAGCGCATTTTTTTCAGGTCTTGGAATGACGGAATTGTTTTTGTTTTTTGTTTCATATTTGTGGTTTGAGAAGGAGAGTTCCGATTTGAACTTGTGTTGTCTCGTGACAGTCGTTAGGAAATATAATTGTCGTGCATCAAAAATGTTCGTATCTAAGTATAACTGATTTGTAGGGAGGGTATATGGCTTGTTATAGATTATTTTCAGAATCCACTTCTGAATTTTTTCCAGGCGAAACATGTAATTGTTAGTGGCAGCTCCCCATGCTATCAACCCATCTTCAATTGATCTATGGCAAGGATTCTTACAAGATATATGAAACTGAATTTTATGTTTTGTCGTAGGTAATGTTACAAGTTCTGGTCAATCAGAAAACACTTTTTCCAGTTTCCAAGGAAATACTTCTATTTGAAAATCAAACGGGTTTGTTTCAGATTGTTAGGTTATGAATGAATCACGAAAATTTCTGATTGACATTTTTTTTCGTTGGCAAAAATCATCGAATTTGAAGAGCTCCATTTTCAAAACAGAAATATTCGAGAAAAAATTGAAACAAGTATTTGATTCAATGAACGATGATCGAGTTGTATTTGATCAGATTCTCTTCCAATTGTATCATCTAACAGAAAACATTTTTAATCCATGAAATAATATCATCCTAATTTCTTCAGTATCGTTGACAATTTGAAACATAGGCGTAGGATGAGATATTTTTTTGAGAAGTTTCATATTTTCTATAAAATTATCAGAAATATATTCCGCCATGAAAATTTCACCCCCCCTTAATGAAGAAAGGTCAGCAACAAATTTTACTTGTACGATTTTTCTCAGTGCATAGTTACTTCTAATTTTTGCATCATCCAAACTGTAGGAATCATAATGTAGGTGCAACAGCAACTTTTCATGGGGGTGTCATGTCAAGAATTATGCAACTGCTAGCGAACTCCATTTTACATACCATTTCTGCGAAGTCATTTATATGTGTGTGGCGTTTCCTTGATTTTTCTTCTCCACGTACTTTATCGCGGAGAGGTTGATTCCGATTCCGGATTCCGGGAACGAGCTATTATTTACCAATGCCGGTAAAGGAACCTTTTAGGTAAACGATCAATCTGAAAGTTTTCCGTTCTATACTGAATCACTGATTTATTTCCCGATATGGGAAAATGGAGCCACTTTCTCTCGTCTCTTCACGAACTTCATCCTGTGAAAAGGGTTATAGGGTCGTAAAATGAATGGCCCGACATTTATCCTTCTTTTCGGGGTTGTATTGTATCACGGAAGGTGATGGAAACGAGATGTTATAGATTTGAGCTCTTTCAATCTTCTGGAAATGTCATAGAATATGTGTTTGTGTCTGAGAAAAATACGAGTCAAATATCAGTTAAAAAACACTACCAAGTACCAAAAGTACAAGTGTATGAAGAAAAATGATAGCTGAAATTTGCTATCCAAGTATTGAAAATAAATATATGAAATGAGTTTTAAATTCGGATAACTTTTCTTAATGACAAATCTATTTGAGTACATAAAAATTACTATCGTCAACATGTAAGTAACTATGATAACATATTGTTCAACTGAAAACATATTGTTATGATATGGAATTCAAAAAGCAATAATAAAATAAAGGCATAATAAAAATTATATAAAAACCTGCTTAAATGTTTTCAGTTTGCCTTGACTTATTTACTTTTTCTTTAAACCATAGTTTTTTCCCAATCAGGTAGCAATTTCAGGAAGGAGGAGGATGAGTCTTTATTCTAGATCGATAAATTTTAGTCAAAAATCCAATTCAATAGAACCTATTTATGAAGATAAAACAAAATTAGAACATAAAATTCAAATTTGGCAGAAGAAACTAGAAAAGAAATTAAGTTAAATAAGTATTAAACAAAATTTATTGAGAACATACTGTAGATAATTGTCAAACGATTACTGACAGATTGATGATAAATGCAACCAAATGAAAAGAAATAATTTCTAAAAAAGTTTAATAAAGCATCCATTCAAGCAAAACAATCAATTAAAATCAAGTATCACTACAAATTTCACAAAATTGCTATGAAAGTGAATAGATTTGGTAACTAAGCGTTGTTAGGAAGTGAAGAGATCAACAAGAAATATAGGAGCGTCATGAGAGAAAATTTCAGTTAGAAAGCAATTTGAAAAATAAAATGAAAGAATCTAAAGCTAGCGAACCAGTAAGAAACAAGAAATTAATTAGTCCAGATGCAATACAAGTTCCTGATAAAGAAAAACAAACCATTAGAAAACCTTAGAAAACGTTAGAAAACGTTATTCCAGAAGCAGGCTCACATTGATCCAAGACACCACAGAAACCACGTACAAACTTCAAATAAAATTCCGTCAAGAATATTTTCAATTATAACCCCAGATTATTTTGAACTTTCCAAACGTAGTGAACTCAGTTTCGAGTCAGCCAGATAGACAATTCGTACTGGACTCATGATACCAATAGTAATTGATTGTAGAACTGATGAATTCAGTTATGAAGGTAGGTTTCTCCTAGAGTAGGTAGAGTTCAGTCCTGAGTTATTTATTTTGTTGTTGTTGTAGACAGATTGGGTTATTTGTATTAACACATAACACATAGCATAACACAATTTATATACTTACAAAAATTTGAAGCATGATCCGTCATGTTATTTTCTGTACTTAGTACATATCGTTCGTGTACCATTTTGATATTTTATTTTGTTTTGCTTCTCAGGTGTGAGAATATTTGTTGGTCGTACTGATTACCACTCTTTTCATACAACTTTCGGTGTTTGTCTTTATCTATCATACCTCTGTTGAACCATAAAAAAATCTGATTGATTTTTGAAAAATAATTTATTTGAGTTTGAAAACAATAAAACGAACAAGATATTCTGAATATATTCAATGAGTATATACAAGGATTATAACAATATATACGATGAACACAAGGTGTGTGAAAAAATCATAAATTCTGAATTGTGGCTAGTATAGTGTTTTTTTTAACGCTTCATGAATTTCTTGCTTCAAAAAAACGGGGTGTCGCTGAAGTGAGAGTCATGGCAGACAGTAGACTATTTTATTATTGTAGAAATTCTTTTATATGCATCATAATGTTTTATTCAACGTTTGTAACTGAATTAATCTAGTTCATTTGAACTACAGTCCATCTAATCATTTAAAACACGAGAGGAGAAAATACCAATGGAAAACACCACAATAATATACAAATGTAATTACAATTACTTCGTAAATGTACAATTACTTTTTTAGCTACAATTACTCTTTCCAATAAAGATTATATTTTTTATAAGTAATTACAATTAATTTTTCTAACTACAATTACTTTTAAATGAGTGTTTGTTTATGAGATACCCATGTTCATGTGTTCTAAAAACAAGAAATTTCCTGTGTGACGTTTCCTCTTGCATAATATTATGCAGTCGTGTCTGATATCGTGTCCAAAAATCAATAGTTTTCAACTCATGATATTTTGAAAATAGTTGGTAATTTTTATAACATTTCCCTGTGTTCTGAGATGGCATCTTTTTATCATTTCTCAAGTCGCTGGTATGGAGATGGGACAAGTTTCTGTCTATCGGAAACCTCTCAAAAAACATCAGGGGTTTTTTCTAAACGTTTTTATTCAACAATAACAACATTCGTTGTGACAGGGTTCGGCATACATTTACCATAACAGCTTCACTGTGATTAAGTCTCATCCATAGTAACAATTTGGTTTAAGAAGTCTACATCGTTTTCAAATCGAGCACAGATCGAACGCGATGCTACTACCCTTGCACGCTTTTGGTCAACATTCAAACATTTGGGGATCCATTTTGCAGCAATTTTTCTCATGTCCAAATTGACGTGAACTATATAATAAACGCGTTCGTATGAAATATTCAGTGCTTCAGATATACGTTTTAGCCCAATTCGACGGTCTGTTGATATCATGTAACTGCATCGATATTTTCGGGGACTGACACAAAAACTAGCCTTCCCGATCGGTCATCATGTTCAATGGAAAATTTACCTCTTTTGAAGCTTGCAGTCCAATTTTTCACGGTCGCGTACGAAGGACATTGATCACCAAGGGTATTAAGCATATCTTCGTTAATCTGCTCACCTCTTAACCCCTCTTAAATACAGGTACTTGATGATGGCTCGATACTCCAATTTTTCGATTTTCACAATTTCGGTGGACATATTTTTTCTTTTCATTTCTTGCGTAACTCTGGTTTACTTTTTTGACGTCAAACTTTACACTGACACTTCTAATAAGTTATTATTCGTTGCTATGGTAACGCAATATTGTGTTTATGCAGGGAACTGGTCTAGGCTAACTAGATATCAATATATCCTCGTATATTTGATGTAATGGTATTGCAGACATTTGGAAATAATAGAGACAATATTATTATTATCATTGGTATTATTATTATTATAAAGTTTCGGATTTGATAGGCTGGAAATAGTTTGTGGACTTTGCGAATAGTGATCAAAACTAGAAAAAGACTAGGCTTGACTATACTACTCCTTCGTTTAATGACTCTTGAATTGTGTGACACTATCGACGTCATCGAAATTACTTGTTTCATTTATTTGACACTCTCAAGAACACTTATCGAACTTTCTTCGAAATGATCAATATCACCACTCATGAGATGTTCCGTATGAAACCAATTCTGGATATCATTTCTGCCTTCCAAATCAAATTTTATTAATACATTATTTCTTGAAGCTATAATTTATAGCCACTTCCTTTCAACTATTCCCCATCTCGTCCTTAATCAGATATCCTCTTGATTACTCTTTATGGGAACTCGCAGTCACAAGAAAACGCCCAAGGCAAAAGAAAAAAAACAAGATCAATGCAATAAAACACTCTCCGCACTACCGCACGAAACGAACCGTTATAATGCAGTCGAAAACCCAACAACCAACAACTACTTCTATTATTTCGCTTCAAGTACATTTCTTCAGAGTTTGCCTCATTACAAGTCTCGAGCCTCTGGTTATGTTATAATTGCTCACCAGCTGCACCAGGACAAAAGAGCTGAAGAGCTCCCACTAGAGCTAAGTAGTTGTTCAGGGTGCTCCTAGCTGTGTTTAAGAACGATTAATAGATTTTATCGGGATTTGAAGTGCATTGATTGTTTCGTCGGAAAATAAACAAAACACAGGACGTTTGCATTAATATATAATATTAATATTGCATTTGGAATTGCTTGTTTGCCATCGATAGAGGAGTAATAGAGAGTTGTCTTCGGAAGCATCGAATGAAAAAGTATATATTCGATACAAAAGACAGTTCTTTCAATTTTGGAAATCAAAATGACGTCACGGCTAGTGTTTCATACCTGCTTGATACATATGATCTTAAATTATTCAACAATTGTATAAATATTGCTAACAAAACACCTGTGAAACTCTATTTGTCGGAGATGAAAACGGTCCATTAGTACAAATAGACAATAAGAATCCAGCTCTTATTTGTGAATTTGAGGTAAAAGACATTAAAAAACGTCTACATGTGGATGAACATTATGAAGATAAATATAATTTTAAGTGGTCAAATTTCCTGTTATTAATGAACTATTAAGGGACTATGATTGGACACCACTGGGACAAATAGCTGATGTGAACGGAGTGCAGTAATCTATACCATCCGCAATGCTTTGGTACCACGAATTAATAAATATCAAAAAATTAAAAGAATATACCCACCATGCTTCGATGACGATATAAAATCTAGCATCAAGCTCAAAAAACATTTTAGAAATTAAAAGAACTGCTCAGAATATCATATGAATAATTATAAACGGCTTCGGTCCGAATTGAAAACTAAAATAAAAAAGGCTCACTCAGAATACATTAACAATATCCAAGTTAATCTTGAACAAGACTCCAATTTGTATTGGAATTATGTCAATGGAAAAAAGAATACGAAGCAAGTCCATTCACAGTTTATTATAAATAATATGGAAATCACTGACAATCAAATAATAACCGAGGAATTTGCAGATTTCTTCATTTCTGTGTATGATCATGAGTCTATCTATGATCTGAAGCATACTGAAACACTAGCACAAAATTTTCCTATTTTTAGCTCTCAACATATCGAGGGCCAAAACGCAGTACCTCGTATGTAACAATAATGTCGAAAATGAGATATTACAATACCATTGAATTTGAAATTGCTGGATCTATCTGTCGCCTAAGAGATGATTCTTGATAGTCTGAACAGAAATCTGCAATTTCGAATAAACAGTTCCTTGTAACTGAAATTACAAAATTTTAAACGCAACAGCTCGTATTTGTGTCTCCTGCAAAATTACGTCTTTGTCTCATACGAGGAACTGCATTTTGGCCCTCGATATTCACTTTCGAAACATTTCACATGGTGACTTGGAGACTACTTTCAGAAAGTTGAAGCCAGCGGGACCAGACACCGTTCTTTGTTCTATTAACAGAGCTTGCCGGAAACACCTCATGTATCCTTTGATGGTGCAGATCTTCAATAAATCAGTTAGTCAAGGAGTGTTTCTAGAGAAACTAAACTAACGCCTGTTCATCAAAAAGGAGTCAACAACTGTATTTATAGTTTCAGGCCAATATCTTGGAATTTATCATTTTTGAAAAATTGTATTTCTCAGTTGATGAACTGTTAACTGATAAACAACATGGTTTTTGCAGAAAAGAATCCGTGGTGACTAATTTGTTGTCATTTACCAACATGGTCAAACCAACAGTTGAGCGGGGAGGACAAGTTGATTGCGTTTATTCAGGCCAGGGGTCAGGTGGCCGAGTGGTTAAAGCGACATTGTTTCAAAGACTCTGGCTGCCAGTCAGCGATGGTTCAAACCATGGCAACTGCAGAAAATTTTCTGATGACCCGAGAATCTGCTAGGAATCGCTCGTAAAAAGGTAAGACCTCGTTAATCCTTAACTCGCACAAGTTTCAACTTCTGAGGGATGTTGATCGTAAGGGGAGCACAGCTGGTTAATGGGAAAAACGATTTTAAACAACAACAAAACAGACTTTGCTAAGGCGTTTGACTAGGTCAATCATGATATACTCCTAGCTAAATTGAAATTATATGGATTGCTGATATTCGTCATCACGTATCTTAGAAATAGGGTACAGTTGTTGTGTTTCACGGGTATGTGTCGAAACAGTTCGTGGTAGGTTCTGGAGTGCCGCAGGGGTCAATCCTTGGCCCACTTCTTTTTTTGATCTTTACCAATGATCTCCCCTCTATGGTAATATCTTTATTGTACGCAGATGACTGACATCTATTTGTATGTGAATGACTATCTAATACTGAAAATTGATATTGATTATATCTATAATTGGTCGATAAATAATAAATTATTTTTCAATATTAATAAATGTAGTATGCTGACATTTTCTAATAGTAAATTCCCTCATCACTTATATCACAGAATGGGTGGCTCAATACTAGAAAGGGATTACGAGATTCGTGATCTGGGGGGATCTGGGAAACCAATCTCAAGTTTGACGAGCACGTATTAAAAACTGTAAGCGGAGCGTAAGCTTATGTGCTTTGTGAGTCCATCAAATCGTTATTCATTGAACTCGTCCGAACAAAATTAGAGGATGCAAGCAAGCATTATCTGGGATCCTCAAAATCAGAGTTTAATTCAAATCCTAGCAACAATGCAAAACTATTTTATTAAATTACTTTATTATGAAAAATATGGAACTAGCCCAGGTTTCGTACCATATAGTCCCTTGAGGGTTGAATTTGGACCATCGCTCCTCAAACATAGAAGGGTCCGTCGAAACTTAATGTTTACATTTAAAATAGTCAACTCCCACATAGATTCTGAATATTTATTGAATTACATTTCTCTATATGTATCATTACACAGCACATGTCCGAACAATATAATTTTCAGAAATTCTCTACTTGGACCTTTAGACACTAAGATCAGAGAGTTGGGACTTAAGCAAGCCAATAGCTGGTATCCTCTAGACAAAGACATTATTTTAGCTCGGTCATAACACCAATAACCCAAAATCGGGTTGGTGACAGCATTCTGCCTTTTGTATATTTTTGAAAGTGGTATTTATTTTTATAAGTAATTACCGATCTGTATCAGTATTTTCAGTTGTTTCTGAGATTATTGAGATCATCATAAATCGAAGAGTAATGTATTATTTTGATAATATACATTTTCCCGCTGCCGACACTGTAAATAGTCCTACATGCTTAGCAACAAAACAGGTAAATGGCCTATATCATTCGTTTACTAATTCATCTTGACAACGGAACTTAATAGTGTCATTTACATGCCTAGGGTAATAATGACTTTGACTTTGACAAGTAATACCTTCAGCTTCATTCATATCAATTTTTAGGTTATGAGACCTTTCGAATATTATTGTTGTCTGCTTATTCGGTAACTTAGTTACACGCACAAGCAACTTAGAATGAAATAGCGAACGAATAATCATGAAGGAAGGGTAAGAAAACAAACTTCAATTCAGGCAAATTTTGAGAAATGTCAACAAGCAGCGGGAAAAACGTAATAAGTAATACGGAATGTATCGACTGTTATCATCCTCGGCAAGCGACAAGCCTTGGCTTTGCCTCGGCTCGTACTCGCTCACCTCGAATGTTAACACGTCTTTACATTCCTTGTTACTTAAATAACTATTTTTGTATAATGGACAGTTAGGTTTCTGAAGATCCAGCGACTAGAGTTTGCCGTCTTGGATTTGATTACAAAAACTCTCTCATGTTTTTGTCACAAAGGAAATCCAGATATATCTAAAATTCATTACTGTTCAACTGGAAATATATTATAAAATATTCAAAAAAAAACTAAATTTTTAGAATTATACATTGATGTACAACTTACTGGGAAAAGCAATATTGATAATCATTAATAAAATATAACATGTAATTGGTATTTTGTTAAAAATTCGATATTACATTCTTTTGTTATATCTAAAAATGGTATATGTCAGTTTAATTTATTCAAAATAACAATATTTAATAACAGTTTGGTGAACTGCCAATTCCACTATCTTGCGTCCACTTAAATATTTGCAAATTGAATATGTATCCCATCCATATGCACCAAACAATCTTTTGGATATCAATTCTTTATACAAATTGAAAATACTAATATTTATACATTATTTTGTTATCTGGTATTAATTTCATTCAACCGATACTCTTCACAATCACCAAACTAAACAATCAAATAAGTCTCATCACGCATAGAATAATGACAAACTTCATCAAAAGTCAATTTCAGATGACTGAATTTTGATAATCAATAATATACTCAATAATTTGAAAAATGACATACGAAATGATCGTTTCAGATTACATTTGAAGAAAATACTTGTTACAATGATGCTTTTTTCTAAACTAATGCATTCATTTTCAACTTCAAATTTTGTTGTTTATTTTATTAGTTACAGATTCAGGTCCCTATTATAAACATCTATGTTTTATGAGAATAATAAAGATTAGTTCAATTGTCAGTTGTCAAATTGTTAAATGAAACAAAATACATAGGGTACACCACTGAAAAAAAGTGTGGTTGAAAGTTATATCGAATGTGGAGACACCTCAAGATGTCCCCTTTCATGTGCATTTTGACTTGTTTTTTTATTGATATTCCTCGAAATAAACTTAAAATTTTGTTTGAGGGTACTTAGTTCCAGTTGGATTGCACGGTAATTCCCTCCACCAGTATCGTTATTAACAAGTAGAAAATATTATAAAAAGAAACACCGCTGCAGTGCTTCTCATGAAAGAACACCTCGGCTTTTGTAATTTCCTGGTTCAACCGCGTTTATATTTCCCAGAGCGGCAATTAGAGTTTAATAATCAAACTGATATAAATAAAAGGCAGTAATATTAATATTAAGCTGCCGGTTATGAGCTAACAATAATTACGATGTTGGAAAATAACCAATTCTATTCACTGCAGCCTCAAATGAGTTTAGAATAATCGTTTCATGCTTTGCTTGTACACATGAATCTTAAATGTAATCCAATTTGCGTTGTCCTCGGTGTTCACATAGTGTGGTAATTCCATTTACAGTAATTAAAGTTTATTAACCCTTTCGCGACTATCAGGACATATGTGTCCCACCTTTGGATCCGCATAATCAAATGGTCAAGTTCAGATCGCATGTTGTCTCTATCTGCCTTTTTTGACCCCACTGTGTGATTGAGTGATTAACCTGTGCCCAATAGCTAACATCAGAATATTTTCAAATTTGTTTACCATTGATGCATGTGCTTTGTGAGTTCTGATGTTTCAAGTATGTATGTAGTAAAACAGGACTATTAGTGATCTCACGTGAAGGTAAGTCTGCGCTGGGAATACATTTATGAACCGTTTTTTTTTATTTCGTAGGAAAATGTTCAATTTTTTCCAGGCACACACAAGGTAAGTTGTCACTCTCTATTCTTCCCTTAGATATCTCTTTATAGTTTCTTAAAAAAAACAAGTGTGTGATTCATTCAGGGTTCATACTACCCAGACTAAGTATGCAACCGTGCTGTCCAGATGCCCTATCTTGCGCAGGCCACTTCTCAATACGTGAAACCCAACTTGTCAGTTCGCAAGTAAAGAATTTTTTTTTTTTTACGATATGACGGAAGACAGATTCAGGTAGGGTTATGTTATGATTGAGATGTCTAAAAACCATGGTGTGTCGACTCATTCCTGCAAAACTGTGGGATAAAACGGGAGACAATTCGCCAGCTTGATTAAGAGAAAACAAATGAAATCGTGACCTGTTTCCCAAATATTCCGCATTTGCGTGTACCGCCACGGTCGGTTTTCCTGTTAGGGTAAATTTACAAGCACAGAAGTTTTCAAGTATTGTCGACGGATGAACTGAATAAAGAAACCTAATTATTGAAATTTACTGAATCACTATCACCAATCAGTTTTATTTGTTACATTTTCGACTTATTTTTATAACTTTTACTGAAATGCAATTAACTACAATAACAACCACGCATTTCATTTGGAAGTATTGAAATTAAACTTCATGAAAATTCAACATTAGAACCTGTCAATCTTGTGCTAATATAATCATGAATGGCGGGATTCCGTGAGATATATTCGTGCCATTATTTTCATTAAAATGTTTTCTAATAATACAAGATACTATGTGATAATCTTCATAATATGGTGGTATTCACTTTCGGTACTGGATATAGATGAATTATTTTGTTCGTCTCTCTGGATTGCCCACAAATGATACAAAAACGGAACATGATCAAATTATTATTGTACAGACTACACAGAAAATGATTAGATATTCACAAATTTTATTCAATGTTTTGCCAACACAGCAGCTTCTTCACTGTCTGATTGAATAAAGTTTGTGGAGATCGAATCGATTTCTGTGTATTTTATACAATTACTATGGATCTTCGTCAAGTAACGGCCGAGTCAATCAGACAAATTGAATTATCATTGAACGAATGATGAATTTCTAAGAAAATATGTAGCAAAATGGACAAACACATTAATAATAGTCATCAATTCAGGGAAATTGCACTATGAAATTTAGATTCCGTCTCGTCACAACTATTCATTTTTGAACAGTTATTGAAGTTTGCTGAAATTCCATAAAATTGACAACAGTCGTCAATCACTATATCCCTGGAATATTGACATGACTAAAATTCTATAAAGGCGCCATCTCTGGGACCGACTGAAGAAGCATACCACTATTTCATTTGTTTATTTGTCTTCTGAAAATTCAAAACAAAATCGAATCACTCGACACACTAGGGTTTTTATACATCTTAGTTATGATGGATGAATTAAATTTGACAATACGAGAATGTTAAAAATGGAAAATATTTCAGTTACTCCAGAAATTCCTGTGTCCAAATCAGAAGAAAATAATGAGATTTTTTTTTAATTATCAATTTTTTTTTTAATTTTCAACCTAAGTGAGTTGTTGAGGTTCCAACATTAGGGGAAAAACTTAAATACCGAAAACACACAAAATGGTGAAATGGGGACGCAGTTTAGGGGTTGAAAGTTGTTTTTTGGGATTTGCAGCGAAACGTGATCTCTTAGCGGAATGTGTTCAATGTAAAAGTTCTAGATAATAAAGTAATTGAAATCTTTTGAACTGGGTATGAAGTCTCAATGAACTAATTGTTTACTAACGTAAATGATGAATTTAAGGAAAATAGTGTTTTCTACAAAATGTTGGTTAAACAGACATTAAATAGAGGAATATGAGGAACTGAGTAAATGCCTGTAATACGCAGATGTGCCCACATATTACACACGCCTCAACTCATTACCGGCACCATGAAATATAACTCAGTTCATCATCTTAATGAGATCAGCTGAGTCCCATATAGCTAGGTGAGGTGACATTCGCAGACCCCGAGCGAAACAGCTCCATCATCGGCAAAATGATAATTATTCCGAGCGAATTTGCATACGCGATATTTGGATAGTCGTTATTCTTGTTTTCGTAGCGTGCAGGTAGACTACGAAAACGTAAATCAAGCCGCGATAAGAGATCACCGCAGGCTTGGAGAAAGCACAGGAGCGGAAGTGTGCGGAAAACGCAGGAAGGATGTGGCCTCGTATATTCCAGGATCAAGGTAGTAACAGCCGGCTATTGTCGGCAGAGTAAATAACTGAATTACGTTACACAGATGAAGGCCCTGACGATATCTTGATTGTGTTTACCGATATCGTCCTTTCCGGTAACCATATCCAATTTGCGAAGCGCTAATACGGGTCCCGTTTTGAAGGAAATCTAATGTGTTGATAACACCCTATAAGCCAGTGCTGAAGATTTCGAAAATGGTAATGTTATGATTGAATATCTTTATTTCATAAAACTATATAATCACAAAACAATTCCTAACAATTCTTCCCTTCTATTTTTATGTTGTATAGTCTTCAAGATAAATTGGACGTCTACAACTTCTCGTTGGCTGAGCATGACTCAAAACATCAGAGTGAATTGGTTCACAAACAGTATGATTTGGAACTTCGGAATGATTTGGTTCGCATTCAGCATTTGATGAGAATATTTCTTCAGTTTTTGAAATGAGTCAGTCAGCGAATTATCAGTTGCCTGTGAAACAGGACTTAATTCCATGTCGAAAGTTTCCATCAATATGTTGAAAAGAATTGAATCGATCGTAATATCTCCATCTTCGTATCTCTCTCATCTGATTCATATGTATTCGTACTAAATTTCGGCGTTCTCGATTCAGCAAAACATCAAACATCACATTTCCAATTCGTTCGATGATCTTACCAGGAATCCATCTGTAACGATTATTCCTGTAAATTTTGACAAATATCAAATCTTTCGGTTTGAAACTCTTACTGAATGCATGAGTTTCAGTTTGATGCATTTCGTTCAGAAGAAGCTGCCAACAGATCAAAAATAGTTCGCATTTTTCTTCCCAGTAATACCTCAGCTGGTGATTTATTTTCAGATACTGCTCGAGCTGGTGTTGACCTGTAGGCAACTAAGAATTGTTGAATATGAGTTTCATCTGGATATCCTTCCCTCTTGAATTTTCTCAATGCCCTTCTTGAAAGTATCCACAAAGCGTTCAGCTTGACCATTCGATTGGGGCCAATAAGGGGCTGTACAAATGTGTTGTATGTTATGAAACATACAATAATTTCTGAAGATTCCACTTGTGAATTGGGTTCCATTATCCGTAACCAAGGTTTGGGGATATCCAAAACGTGAGCCAACCTCATTCAATTTTTGTACTGCGAATTGAGAAGTAATTATCTTCATTGGAAATACTTCTGGCCATTTCGAGTACGAATTTATAATCAGCATATAATAGAAACCATCAACTGGACCTACAAAATCTATATGGATTCTCTGCCAGGAGTTTTCGGATTTTGGCCAATTAGAAGGTGCAATCTGCGATGGCGATTTAGCATTTTCTGCATGAGAACTACAATTTCGAATGAAGTCTACTGTGTCTTTGTCTATATTGGGCCAGTTCACATAACTTCTTGCGAAAGATTTCATCATCTCTTGACCGCATGTAATTGTTTTAAAATTTTCTGATGAAACACTTGCGGAATAACTATTTTGTTTCCAAACATCAAACAGCCTTTGACTACTGAAAGGAAATCTTTTCTGCAAAAAAAAATTATACAATCGTTATTGACGCTTTTCATATTTGATGGCAAGGTATTCTGAATATAGTGGATAACTTTTTACAAGACTGCATCATTTTCTGTTCCTTGGTGAACTAGTCTGTATGTAATTAGAAGATTGTAAAGTGTTTCATAAAAAATTTCACGTACATCATTGTGTATATTAACAAGTCTTGAGAGAATGTCTGCATGTCCAAATTCTGTCGTTTTCACATATTCGATAATGAAATCATATGCTTTCAGAATAAGTGCCCATCACTGTAGACGATTAGCTATATGATTTGGAATGCCTTTTTCGATCAAAAAATTGCAAGAAGGTGTGTATGGTCAGTTTGCAGAGTGAATCGTCGACCATATATCATTATATGACATTTTGTTGCATCAAGAACCAAGGCTGCAGCGTCTTCCTCTATTTGACTGTATTTTATTTCTGCTTCCGTCAAAGTTCTTGACGCATAATAAATCAGTTTGATTTGTGAATCGGTGAAAAATACAAGCACCTATACCTGAATTACTCGCATCTGCTGCCACAACAATTTCATGCTCGGGATTTTGATAGGAGAATATTTTTGAATTCTTCAAACGACTTTTGGCATCTTGGGGTCCATTTAAAAGCGGAATCCTTCTTGAGAAGTTCATCTAATGGCTGTCACAGAATGTGCATATTTCCGATGAATTTTCCATAATAATTTATGGCACCAAGAAACGAACGGAGCGTTGTTATATCATCGATAGAAACTGTCACATATTTGTCAAAGACTAAAATTATATTATTTGCCTTTGGTTTCCCTTTTAAAGAAAAATATTTCAAGAATAGGGTCCAACCGAGTACAAAGATGGCCCTGAAACTTATCAAATATGTTGGAGTTGTGAAAATGACAATAGGTTCATGGATGAAAGTGAAAGAATGTTATCGGAGAATATTTATAGTATAGTTTCGAATGATAGATATTTGGAAATGAGCGATGAAAGGAAGAGACAAGTTATTGAAGAAACTAGGAAGGATAGTATTCTTCAAAATTTATATAACGAATGGGTTAGTTTTCTAAATGAAAAACTCATAGTTCCTGGTAATTTGAGGAAACAAATGGCAGAGAAAATCCATAGTGGACACTTTGGTCTGAATGAGAGTAATTCTAGGGCTAGGCAACTATTTTACTGGCCCAAAAGATATGAACAGATTGAAGTTTTTGGTAATAGCTGTAAAATTTGTTAGAAATATTCTGACAAAATTCAAAGAACCTTTATTACCACACAGTATGCCTAGTATACCTCATGAAAAAATTGCTATGGACATTTTTCACTTTGTAGGAAAAATGTTTTCAGTTATAGTTGATCACCTTTCAATTTGATTGATGTTGTTAAAATTAGTAATACCGCTGCTGCTTGCGTGATTGAGGCTGTCAAGCCATTGTTCAGTACACATGGAATACCATCATTCATTGTTGCGAATAACATGCCATTTGGTTCATATAAATTCAAAAATTTTTGTGAAAGCTGGGATATAACAGTGACCACCTTTAGTCCATTATATCCACAATCTAATGGGGTGGCAGCAAAGGCGATTGGAATAGCGAAAACTATTATGATCAAATGTCAGGAATCTGGTACACCATTTGAAATCGGTCTCCTAGAACATCATAATACTCCCCTCACTGCATTGCCCGCAAACCCAGCTCAAATTTCAATGAGCAGACAATTGCGACCGTGTTTGGCAGTATACACGTCAACATCTGAAACCACAAGTTGTTGATATCAGGAACGAGAAATTGATTCGCCAAAACTCGCTGAAGAGAAGTTATGACAGAAGTGTGAGAGTGGCATCTACATCAGAAAATTTAGCATCGGGAAATAGAGTTGTCGTGAGGAACAAGAATGTGTGGTTGCCAAGAGAAGTAGATGCTCATAATTCAATTCGATCTTTCATGGTGAAGATGGATGATGGAGGAGTTGTCAGAAGGAATTCGAGCTAATTGAAAGAGTCACCAAATACCAAGGTTACTTGGAGAGCTCCTGATGATATGAAGTTTTTCCCAGATGATGTTCATTGCCGTAGTGTAACTGAAGTGGAGAAACATGCTGAAATTGAGGAGAATGAACCATTGTTGGTGTTAGCTGATCCAGAAGAGGAGTTACAGTCATACACATTGAGTTTCACTAGATCTGAAAGGATTGTAAAGCTCCCTAGGAAGTTTGATGGTTGTTTCATGGCTTCAAGGAAGTGAAAAGGAAGATGAAGAGATAGTAGTGTTAGTTTTGATGAGAAATAATATAGTAGAATGTTGATAGAAACTGTCACATAGTTATCAGAGCCTGAAAATATATTTTGCCATTGTACGAGCATTTGAGTTATTTAATACTATAAATATATTCTACAGAGTGAGATTTGATGGGTAGAAAAAGGTTTATCACGATTTCCAGCCAAACTACGAGTCCTATCAAAAAAGATTCACAACTTTTGTGGATCTACTTTCTTCACATACCTAACATCACAATTTATACAGAAAATACAAAAAAAATCTTTTTACTTTTTAGGTGAGTCTGAGAAATGGGGATCCCCTTTTTTGAGAGAAATAATTCAGAGCTCGAAAATTCAGGAGGCTATTGAACAACTAAAATGTGATTTTTTAGATAAAAATTAATTATGAATAATTTTTTTTCGGTGCTTATGATTTTTTATATGTGAAACGATCCTCTCCGATGCCGTGTAGTTAGAGAAAATGAAATTAGTATTTCAATTACAATACTTTGCCACTAGCCGGGATTTGAATGTGGAAAATTTATTTTTCCTCGGTTATCTCATGTTTTTCGAATGGCATCTCTATGGGATTTATCACTGACTTATCGCTATTATAAAAAAAATACAAAAAAGTATTTTGGCCACTGGACTAATTCAAAACCCAAATAATAACGTATTTGAAATTGAATAAGGATGATTGGCAAATTTGGTGTATGTCTATCCAATTAATGCATACTCTAGAAAAATTCTGACTTGCTACCAGCGGATATATCTGAAATGTAATATCTGTCACAGCAGCTCATTTTCTCCATAATCTCCTGAATCTACGGAAACAATTACGTCGGTCAAATTTATGATGATGATGATGATATTCATGCAAATAAAAAATACAGTGTCTTTCCGATTCTCCCCCACTTGTATGCATTTTATTAATGATCAGAACATTTTCAAGAAAACACAGGGATAAATTCAACTAGAATGAAGTTAATAGTGGCTGAACAGAACAAAATGAAATGCCCTTGGTCTCTCCAGATTTTCGGAGACATCCAGTCGATCTCATCGGATAAATGTCCAGATAAAATATTTTTAATAAGATTTACTCCCATTCGAAGTGAGTGATACTGAAAGCGAAAACTTGTTTAATAGTGAAAGTTAGATCGAGTTCTTTTCATGCTCATAAACCTTGGAAGTTTCGCGTAATAAAAGAAGTTTGGAGCTTTTCCGAAACACAATTTTCGCTTGTCAACTTGTCAATATCGTCCAATTTATATAAAAACTTTTCAAACTTTTTCATTGCCTAATCAAGTGATTGAGTGTGGGTGAGATACACTTTCGTGACATTGGAGTGTTTTGGGAATAACTGTTATATTTATGATTAGTAAACCCTTTCCAAAATAGCCACTCTGAATATGAAATAGTCTGAGAAAACTGGTATACACATTATTTATGAGATACGAAAATTTCTCATGAAAAACATACTCTGAGAAGATACCCTGAAAGCAATGATTTTGTTGCATCAGTTGTTTTGGTGACAAGTTATTCAACAGACTCAAATTTTATTTTACTCTCAAAAGATGTTTATTTTTTTCCAACAAGACGAGCAAAATTTCACAAAGCTGGTACATTTTGAACGAAAAGAATAAAGTTGTATTTTCCCTAAATTTTAGGACTGAAATTAGTGATTCACAGGCAACCATAGCTCTCTAAATTAAAAATAAATTTCAATAAAGTTTGGTTACAAAAAGTGACAAGTGACACATACTTATATTCAGAATGTCATATGGTGACAAAATAAGTAAAAATATACCAGGTGTTGTCGAGTGGAAATGTATATAAATTATTTCCCAGCGAATGATAGGACAACTTTATTAAAATATATATAGTCACTCAATAAACATTTCACACGCACTTTGAAACTTTGCCAATTTCGTCCGCATCTCGTTACTGGTTTATGGTAACCCTAGTGAGAGCTAACACCTTTTTCAAACGAGAACATGAAATGGGTTTCTTCGAGGACATTTCAAAAACAGATTAGACATTTGTTAGCTATTCAAAGCGGGCAAACAGTATTTGGTTTTTTTCGGACTAAAAGATGTACTCACAGGGGAGGGGATCTGAAAGTACCTACATGTTCTATAGAATATTATTTTATGTCTGATCGACACTGTGTGCCTTTTTTTAAGAAAAAGAGAAAGTCTAGTAATGTTTTTGAATGCAGGTCTGTGGAAAAGTGAGACACATGGTGGGCAGACAAACTTTTTTTATGCCTCGCACAAAGTTCTAGAAAATTTGTGTGTGGGAGGTCATAGTTTTCGGAAGGGCAGGAGAGACTTTTGGAATGGTGAAAAAGGACACTCAGCGTCGGACGACGGTTTGGACGAGACGCGGGCATAGTAGATTCAGCGTCGTGCATCGGTTCGGACGGGACAGGCATAGTAGACGTTTCAGATTAGCGCGACGATAAGCGAGCCATTGATTTTGGGTGATTACTGTCCGTCAACGAAACAGAGTTCTAGCCCTGGCTTAATTATCGTGCGATTATTATTGCTGTTCGCGATTATTGCAGTGCAGTGTTGTGTAATTCCTTGAGGGTTCTTATTGAGCTACTGGTTGTGCCACTAGTATTTCCGAATACAATTCGTATAAAATAACTATACCTTTTATTTTCAGCAAATATTTGAGGGTACTGTTTTTTATAGCGTTCCTGCATAAGTACCTGTGTGCGAATGCCGCACAGGTGATATTCACCAATTATTTTGTTTCAGAGATTATTTGAATATAGTGTTCAGCATTGTACGCGTTATTTAGTTCTGTCTTATGGGAATTTACTAATTATAAATCACGGTACGCGATTATTTTTCTTAGGAAGTAACTTCACTTTTGACCTTCCCCTGATGTCCTACAATTTACGTCCAAGGACTCGCAAACAAACAAAAGTTCAACCAACTTCATGTGTACTTCACCCCGCTAAAAATTTCACGCGTTTTATATCCAACCAAGCTTCTGATTGTTCTCTGTTTGAGAAACATCCGGCCTTACAGCCCATCCTAACTGCTCTTATAAGTGGTACATTTTCTGTTGAAAATAATTTCTCTTTCGGCTCTAGTTTGGAGAGCCCCACAATCAATAGAAACCCAAGTGTTTTACCACGCAAGGCCGTCAAAGAAGGCGGGCCCCACGCACTTTCCCCGAAGAGCTCACAAGTGGTTGTTGAATCGCGTTGCATCGAAAATAACGCCACAGAATCTAGTTACCACCTGGATTCTGAAGAAGCGGTTCATTTAAATTCACTAGCATCTCCTAGGTTAAACCCTGCGTATTGTAGTATGGATGATGTGAATGTGAATAGAAGTCACGTTGTGGGATGTCCTGATGAAGACAATGATGATGAATCTGGAAATAATTTTTCTGTTGATCAGAATGCAAGGCATGACCTAAGGGAAAGGACATGGCACTGGAAACATGTATTCCTGGAGCTCGACAGATTTTTTTTTATTTTTGGATATATCATTCTATAGGTCAAAAGAAGCAACTTTCTTCATTAGACTTTTTTCTGTCCCTACACGATGAGCCAGAAAATTGTGTTGAATGTCTAATGTCAATTGTGCAAAATATTGTCTGTAAGTTGTTTTTACTCAATTTTTGGGTATAATATGCTGTGAAAAATATCAGTTGACTTTAAATGGTGTGCATATTTACAGGATGAGGCAGAATTGGCGAAATTTCTAAACACTGTTTATTACCTTCTCGTCCCAGTGTGGACTTTTCATTAAATTTCTCGAAGCCAAAAATGGCCCCGAAGTTGCTCGTGTTAGCATTTTTGTTTTTAACTTGTTTACACCCATATACAGTGTATTTCACTTCTCATGGAAACTTCCGTAATTTTTGATGTAGAACCATAAAATTCAGAGTCGATAGGAATGAACTCACTGCACGAAAAGGGTCCTCCAACGTGAAATACACCAGCCAGCAGCGATGGAAAAATAGGTGGTTCCATCGCTGCTGGCGTGCAGTGTACAATACGTAGGATGTCCGCTTTTGTTCATTTCTAGTGTATCTATCGATCCCGGTAATTTCGCGATTCTACTTCGAAAACTTGGGAAGATAGGGGGGCGTTTCCATGAAAAGTGAAACAAATTAGAATCTTTGAAGATTGAAAATTTTTCAGGAGATAGTTGTAATAGTAGTGATTTGGGGATCCTGAACACGAATCTGAAGGAATTTTGGGTCAATTTTGTCCCCTAATATAACTTTCCGTTAAAATGGGTGGTTCCATTGCTGCTGGCGTGCAGTATATATCACATAGAATGACCCCTTGTTTGCAGTAAGTTCATTTCAAGTGTATCTATCGATTCTGAATTTCATGGTTCTACGTCAAAAATTACGGAAGATACGAGGATGTTTCCTTAAGAAGTGAAACACACTGTATATTGGTACAAACATGTGAAAAACAAAAATGCTAACACGAGCAACCTCAGGAGAACTTTTGGCGTCGATAAATCAAATAAAAAGTCCACTCTTCGGCGAGAAGTTAATAAACAGGTTTTGGAAAAATCGCGTATCCTGCCTCATCCTGTAAGTATGAAAACCATTCAAAGTCAATTAATATTTTTCACAGCATATTTTACCCAAAAATAAAGAAAAATCAACTTACAGACAGTATTTTCCACAATTGACATTAGACATTCAACACAATTTTTTAGCTCACCCTCTAGGGCCATAAAAAAAGTGTAATGGAGAAAGTTGCTTTTTTTGATCTCTAGAATGATATATCCAAAAATAAAAGAAATCTGTCGATCCCCAGGAATACATGTATCCAGTGCCATGTCCTTTCAGCTCAAAAGTTTGATAACAGGTCTTTGAGGGCCTCACCTAGTTTTTAGACTTTCGGCGGTCAACCCGCTGGGGAATTTCAAACCCAGAAAAATACCGGCACTCCACGCCGAATTTTGGAAGCATTCCAGAATTTAGAACGTAATACGTTACGTTCAGGGACCTCCAGTCCACTCAATATTTCTACAGGCTTGCAAGTAGATTCAAGAATGAACGAAGCGAGAATTTTCGAACAAAACCGCCCCCGCACTCCTGACAATATTTCAGTAATTTCGGGTCTCAATGTCTCTCGAGCTAGAACCGGGAATAGCCTTGAAGGGGACCCACTTGCACGCGGAAACGTTCACCAAACGGCCCGCACGAATATTGAAATCCCTGCTATTCGGCAAGTGATGTCTGAGGAGGAAAAAGAGGAATGGAAGTGATTTGTTGAATTCAAACAAATGAGAAAAGTCCGTAAAAACCGCCGCCAAACACAAGTGGAGCTTCCATCCTCCCCTCCTCTTCAGGCTGACCCCCATTTTCCCAGACATGACCAGTATTTTTCAAGACAGTGAGCCATTTAAAAATTGAACTTTTTGTAATTTCTGGTGAAACGGGAAGTTGAATTATTTGTCAAAAATGCAGTTTAATGTCTTTTACAACTCCTTCAAATTCAAATTTTGAATTGCTGTAGCCGATACTTGATGAAAATCCATATTAATATCCATAATAAAACTATGTTTAAAAGATTTTCACTATAAATAGGTTTACAAAACAGCGGGTTTTGTAAACCTATTTATAGTGAAAATCTTTTAAACATAGTTTTATTATGGATACCTTCAAATTCAATTCCATTATCTTCAAAAACACCTTTCCCGGATACCCGGTATAAATAAAATTATAATTTTAATTCCACACTCGTCCTGATTTCATTGTCGACATAATCTGATATCTGTAATATATCTCAAGTATTATTTCAATTGATTTCATTCGATTGGAATTATTGATAAACTAACAATGGAGATGCACAGATATTTGGAATTATCTAACGTGAATTTCCAGACATTATTGTAGTAATTGTGTTAGCAGGATGTTCTTCAATATTGTTTTAGTTATTTCTTGCCTGTTTAACCTATCAGTAAGTATCAAAATCTTTAAATTCATCTACAGTGGGAAGATATATCCGAAACAAGAACATTTATCTAGTTTTGGAATTCATTTGAATAAGCCGATAATGTTATATTTCCTCAATGTTTGGGACATTATGTGATATGATGAAGTGAGATTCTCGAACTGTTTCGAATTGTTCAATTTTCGATTTTATAAAATCATGTCAGAAATCATGTTTGTGGACAATTTCGAAATAGGAACTTCATTGTAATACTTTCTGAATCGATCGTAATGAATCCGGTGTTTTTTCAAAGATGAAGATACCTATTTGAGAGAGAAAAACAAGTACCAATATAAAATCATTTTATTTGCCTGAATGGGAATTTTCCGAAGGTTGGAGATTTTTGTGGGAACCAAGGGGAAAGCTTCGATAAACATTTTTTAGTGTCAAGATCCATATGTATACATTTTTCAGGCTGTAGCAGGAGATGGCGTTAAATTTGGAAACCACTACAGACATCTCACTCCTAGGGTAAGGATAATTGGTGGAGAAGAAGCTGTACCTCACGCCTACCCTTATCAAGTAGGACTATTGATCGATGATCAGGCTCTTTGTGGTGCATCTCTGATTTCTCCTAATTATGTTTTGACCGCTGCTCATTGTGCCGTTGAGTAAGTAATCAACACCAAATAGCCTTATACTTGATTTGAGCAGAGCTTTCGACACAGTTGATCACGTCTTACTATTAGAAAAGCTCTATCGTTTAGGTGTTTGGGGTGTTGCCAATAAATGGATTGCATCATACCTGAGGGATAGGTCACAGATAGTGGTCATGGACTCGATAAGGTCAAAACCAGCTAATATCTCCATAGGTGTGCCACAAGGATCTATTCTTGGACCGTTGCACTTCATTATTTTTATTAGTGATATAGTGCTTTCTTGTGAAACCCAAAACAAAATGATAGTATATGCAGACGACACAAATCAGCTCATAGCTGAAAATAAATTAGTGGAATCAGTGGCAATGTCAAATATTTGTGTGAATCAATTTTATGATTGGTGTATCAATAATGGATTGTCAGTTAATATCAGTAAAACATATTCCATGTTATTTCAACGAAAAAATATGAGCTGTGACAACAGTGCCTTAATTAGGATGAATCACAAGTCTATAGAGCAAGTTGATCATATCAAATTTTTAGGAGTGTATGTAGACCATAAACTAACATGGGAGATTCATATAGATAATCTTGTTTCTAGATTGAGTAGCACATGTTTTGTTATTAGGCAATTGCGGGGCACTGTATCTCAAGAAATTCTAAAACTCACTTACTATGGACTTGTTGAGTCAACACTAAGGTATGGTTTAATATTTTGGGGTGGATCTGCTCATACTCATAAAGTATTCTTAATGCAGAAAAAAAATAATAAGATGTCTTGTGGGTGCATATCCACGGCAGAGTTGCAGACAAATCTTCATTAAACTTTCAGTTCTGACACTTCCATGTTTATATATATTTCTAATTATCCTCAATATAAAAAAAAGAGAATCTTAAACATATGAAGGGAAGTATGATACACAAGTATACCACTCGAAATGCTAATCATATTCGTTTACCATTTTCCCGTTTGTCTCGCTCAGAGTTCCTACACTTACCAGGGCATTATATGTTACAACCATACTTTGAAACTGTTTGGTGAAATTGAAAGTTTTCAGGTATTTAAAACGTAATTGTTTGACTTTCTGAGTAATAACGCATTTTATTCATTAGAAGAGTTTTTAAAATTTCGGTACTGATTATTTACTTTCTAACTTGTATTTTATATACTTATATATTTTTAGGACTGAACAACACTGATCTATGTTTTTACTTTTCGTGTCTCATATATACGTTTTTTTTATTATGTGACTAATATACTTTTGTAATTATTTATTTAGCATTTCTATCTGACTAGTCTGATAAGTCTTTATACTGTATTGTGTAAAGGTTTATAGATGAATAAATGTATCTATCTATCTACCGTTTAAAGTTCAAAATCCTGCACTGGGCTATACACTCAAGCATTCTGATCGTATTGAGGAAAGAGTACTCTTTGTTCTAATGACTACTTCTGGAAAAAAATCTTTTCTGAAATACAGGATTATTTTTCTTCGCAAACAGCCTGCTGGACAAAAAAAACGCTAGGGGTCATTATTATGAAAATATAGAGTATTATTATAAATAATTTATTTTAAAAAAGGAACAAGGTGTATAATGATTTTTCTGATTAAAAATATTGCAGTGTCATCCTGGAGAAAAGGCATTTGCATGTGGCGAAATTGAAAAAAAAATAAATAAATAGCGGATTTCAACACCATTTAGGTATTTCAAAAATTAAGCGGTTGCGGACATATGTCGATATGAAGTTTTTTTTTTCAATTTCAAAACTTTCCACAAACACAAAAAAATAAACACCTTAGCAAACAATAGACTTTGAAATCATTTATATGTTTAATTGACAAAATACCCAGTAACTCATTTGGAAGCACACAACTACAGAAATAATGAAATCATCCAGTAGAATACAAAAAAATGTGTTGCTTATTTTTACAATTGCAATACGATAACAAAATGAAGGAAACTAGTTAATAGGAATCTTATTAAGATAAAAGAAAGCTAGGAAATGGAGAGAAGCTGGTAGTTGTAAAAACGATTTGTTGAAAATAAAAAAAATCCAAAATTAAAGTATAAATTGTAGAAAATGCAAGAAGTTTCAACAAAATAAGTTTTCCAAAACCTAACCTAATAACTACTATCCTACTTTCAATAAGTGATGTGAGATGAGAAATCCCACACAACTTCGAAAGAAAAGGTTTTTAAAAACTTATTGTGAGAATGAGAAGTGGAACTATGACAGCAGCATTGCACCGTTTTCCATTACAAACTGCCTGAACATTCAGTTATTTTTTTATCAAAAAATGAACTGATGAGGACTATACCTGCGCTAAATATATAAACCTTCCAAATTTTGCATTCCATAAAGACAAATAATATTATTAGTAGCTTCAACTTGTAGAAATTAAGAATACGCAGATTTATATCAATATTAATCAATCTAGCTTCACAAAACATGTGTGTGCGCCATCTCATGGGCAGCGCAGAAAGACAGACATTCTGTTAAAAAATATTCTATTATCGAAACTATCGCAGAAAAAGCCCGATTTGAAAGTAATATTCCATGATCGATAGACTTTTGATTACCATTTGAAATAAGATGGTGATCATGAACTAAAAAAGTCAAACCGAAGGTAACCCAAGTAGCACACCTATATTGGTAAAATATTGGTACAATATTGTGAACATATTGGCGGAATATTGGAAATGCAATATTGGCGAGAAAAAAAATGTGAACATTCGGCGATATTGGTCCAATATTACTTGAATAATATTGGCGAAATATTCTTGAACTAATATTGGCCTCAAAATGTTCGGCGATATTGGTACAATATCGCTAATACAATATTCTGACAATATTGGCACAATATTTAAAAGTTATATTGTCGAGAAGTAGTATGTGAACATTTTGCGATATTGGTCGAATATTGTTTGAATATTTTAGAAATAGTTTTGGTGGAATATTCTTGAAGCAATAATGGCCTCAAAATATTTATTGATATTGGTACAATATTTATCGATATTGGTACAATATCATTTGGATATATTGGTGGATGTCAATATACCTTGGTAAATTATTAAATGTCCTTTAGTTGATGAAGGTGACACCAGAGTCTGTCTTTTGATCGCCATAACCACCGAGTGAGCTGTCTTGAAAACAAGGTAAAGGAAGTATTTAATATACTTTCGTAGGTTTTAGAAGACGTTGTATATGTAGAGCCATCTAGCGGATTTTTATCTAAGTTTGATCATGATATAATTTCAATATGTTTCATTGAATATTCGGCCAATATTCAAATTTCATCTCAATCTAGATGTAGGAAACAATATGAAGACAATATTGTTTTAACGATATCGATAAATATTATTGAACCAATATTGACCCAATATTAATTCATAAGATTTGTTTAATATTGGCGAAATGATATTCAACCAATGTGTAATCACACTTTGAGATACAATATAGTTTTTATTCCTAGAATCGATATCAGGGGAATATTGGGATTGCGATATTTATTGTAGATGTTAAAAACGATGTGAAGACAATATTGTTTTATCGATATTGGTAAATATCATTGAACCAATATTGACTCAATATGAGTTATTACAATTTGTCAAATAAAGTGGAAATGATATTCAACCAATATTCTAACAAACTTGGAAATACAATATAGTTTTTTCCCCTATAATCGATATGACTGGAATATTTGGATTGCAATATTTATTCTAGATGTGGAAAACAATATATAACCAATATTGTATTATCGATATTGGTAGAAATTATTCAACCAATATTGACCCAATATTTCGTGTGATAATCTACATTCAAAACTAGTTCAACCAATATTCCACCAATATTATTAATATAATATTGTTTTTTGAATATTCACCCATATTGGACCAATATTGAATTTTCATTTACAATATATCTATATTGGCCCAATATGGAACCAAGATTCAGCCGATATGATGTGCTACCTGGGAAATTTATTAACAAATACAAAAATTTGAAATTTCAAATAAAAAATTATTACTCAAATGAAAATACTACGTAAGGAAGATTGAAGTGAGTAGTTATAGCTCAATATTGTTCCAAATTCAACCGTATATGTAAAAACTGATTTACTCGTTTATCTATTGAACTTGTCCCTGGGAGAAGAGTCGAGTCTAATAAAAATGAATAGAAATTAAAAACCTAAATCCAAGAAACAAAACTTAAAATTAGTACTTATGGATTAGACAAACACAAATTTCAAAATTATCAGTTATTATAATGAATGAAAGAAAATTCATAATAATATTATGTACGTATACTTATTTACTGACTATTCTAATTCAATTTAACCGTCATTTGGATATAAGATTAATAATATTTCAATTTCTTTTTTCCTTGGAATATCCTATGGAATATTTTAACCGAATAATTTGATAGAGCCTGCAGAATTCAAAAAGTAGATTTCGATATTTAGTCCGTTTTTTCTCATCTTTTTGAACGATATTTGTTTCGCCTGGAGCGGAAAACTCCAAGACCAAAATCGTCCTACTCTGGTGGTCGAGGAGGACAACATCATGCTTATTGGCTTGTATTTGCCAGAGGGTGGGAAATGAGTAGTTCCAATAGATTCGGAACTTCTCATTCTCCACAACGGATTCAATATCCCCCAGAATGGTAATGGTAATGGGTGGGGGTCGCGAGCGTCAGCGACTAGGCCCCAGTGGGCTCTTTTCGCAATCCCCTGCATCTTCACTCATCCCATGGCGGATACCTGCTCGAACCTCTTCGACCTTCTTATGAAAGTCGAAATGTCCTTCCATTGCAATGAGTGCAATTCTTCCTACTAAATAGTGGCAGCTCCGAGGACGTTTTGTCTGAGCCTGCCATAAATACCACATTCGCACAGTGAGTGGAAAGAGTCGTCCTCCTCACCACATTCCGAGCATAGTGGGTCTGTTTCAACTCTGATGAGTGCCAGGTGCCTCCTGAGGCCGCAGTGGCCGGTTAGAACTCCCACCAACAGTCGGAGTTTTTTGCGGCACAGCTTCAGTATATTGGCCGTCCTTGCCCTGTCGGGCCCCGATATCATCTGCTTTGACTGCCTGCTGCCGTCTATCTCTCTCCACTCTTTTCCTAATATATCAGCGGCCCACCCATTCAGTGCCGTTGTTACATGTCTCCTTGTTATGCCGAGTGCGGGTTCGGACCCGTAGTAGGGTTGCCCGGTTCCTTGATTGGCTAGCTGGTCCGCCTGCTAGTTGCCTTCAATCCCTGCATGGCCCGAAACAGAGCAACACCTTTTTCTCGTCTATACCGTACGGGTGTCGTAGATGCTAGTGCAATAATCGTAGCGCCGCGTTATGCCTGTAGATATAGGTTGAGACCGCATAAGCTGGGCATGCTGACAGCACATGCATTATGGTCTCAGGTGCCCCACGACACCCCCTGCATGTGATGGCACCATCCTGGCAGGCCGTCGGGAATTCCTCGGTTTCCGACTTTAGCTCACTTGACCTCAGGAAGTCAATGGTCAAACTTTTGGATGCGCCAAGGTCTTTGATGTTATTGAAGAAGACACCATCCGTATGTAGCTGTAGGAGGAGCTGGGTCTCCGCAGCTTCCATGTGAGCTTTTCGCTGAACGGGTTCCAACACGGGCTGCTGCCTTGAGAAGAAATGCTCCAGTCTCTACTTTTCATGGTCGCGGACCATGCAGAAAAGGGATCTGAACTCATGATGACTTTCCTCCATCCAGTACCATTCTGTTATTATGATATCAGTATCACTTCTGTTATGTTTAGCGGTCAGACGTTATCCCAATTCAATAGCAATTTGCAGTTGAGTTAGTATGAAGTCTGGCCGCTAAACATAACGGAAGTGATACAGCATAGGGCTGATTATTACTATTTATTATTGTTATAGTTATTTATTGCTTATATTGCCTATATTGCCTATATTGGATATATCCCTGATGATTCAATGAACTCTCCGTATTCGACAATTCTCATTCGAGTTTGCACTTTGAACTTATAATAACGTTTCTCATTTTATTCCAGAATATACAACAGCGTGATAGTCATCTTGGGAGCACATAACATCACCTCAGACGAAGCCACACAAGTGCACATCAAGGGCTCCGATGTAATTATTCACGAAAACTACAATTACACGAGCTTTCAAAACGATATAGCTCTAATAAGATTAGCCAGACCTGCACCTCTTAATGACGTTATCAAAACAATTGCTTTGCCATCTCGTGGCGACTCTGCCGAAGATTATTTGGATTTAGAAGTGACTAGCACGGGATGGGGAATGACAGAAGACAAGAACTATCCAACTTTAAAAGACATATCGAGTGTTCTGAGGGTGGTGAACGTCACTGTTATGGATCTAGAAGAATGTGCTGAAGATTACAACGACGAAGAAAATGAAGTTATCTACGTGTCCGAAATAAATTTGTGCACAAGTGGATTGAAGAACAAGGGGACTTGTGATGGAGACTCAGGAGGGCCCCTGGTGTACCGCGATAGACAAATTGGTATTGTGTCTATTGGATCAACGATCTGTGAAATGTGCGCACCTTCTGTATTCACCAAAGTGGACATGTTTCTGGACTGGATTGAAGAACATTCTGATGTGGTCGTTTGTTAGATTATCGTTGGAAAGTGTATATGCGGTGACTGGTACATTTGTTTTTGGAAATGATGATGATAAAAATAATGATGAAGCGGCTTTATTCTTTACTGCATTACATGGAATCAATAGAGAAGAATAAGATGATGAACAGGCGAAGTGTCTGCTATAAACCTTTCATTTGAGCATTTTGGCCGTATCGCTTATGCCAGAATGCGGAAGCATTAATTTGTTTGTTCCCTAGAGGGGATTCAAATCATTTTTCAACAAATGTTTGTCACTTGTCATCTAATTTCTAAACAATTCATTGTCTTTCATGAAGGTCGATATTAACTTTTTGGGATTGATTGATTCGAACTTCAAACTTATATTATCTAGGTTCTGTCCAGTTCATTAAATTTTCTTTCAGTCCAGTACAAAAATTGTTTCGTGACTGTATGAATAATCATGGTCAAAATTAAAGTGCTTTTGCTCTGAAGTGAAAATCTTTCCACCGGTAAGTTCTGCTATTGATATTTATTACAATTTCGATAACCCAGGTGTCTATTACTAAAGTTAAAGGTAAAGGTAAGTTTATCGGCCTTTTTCTCGAAACAAAAAGAAAAGTAGTGTTACTTACGTAAATTAATCTCGTAAACACGAATCTGAAAGAATTTCGAAGTGTTCGATAATACTTTTTGAGTTATGACCTTTTAAATATTGAAAGTCGTCCATTTTCAAACACGAATTTTTTCAGTTAAAAATCCCACAAAATATCTCTCTTTTTTTTTTTTTTCTTATGGAACCATCATTGGCAAACGAAAGTCTCTACACTGAAAGAGATCAAACCAACTTTCCAACCATGGCCGAACACATCAACCAACCGCTTCCATCAAGTAGTCATCACTCGACTTCGACTCGGCCACACGCGTCTAACACACGACCACCTGATGACAAAGGATCCTCAACCGGAATGTTTTGCATGTGAAGTGCCAATAACCACAAAACATATTTTAGTGGAGGGTCCTCTTTTCGAAGCAGAAAGACTAAATAACGGAATACATAGTGATCTTAGCAAAATCTTCAACAACTGCACCACAGACAATATCATTTCATTCCTCCGAGAATCAAATATTCTGTTCAAAATATGAGTATTATGATTAATGTACTTATTGTTAAAATTTGGCTGCTAATAGCCGATTGGCTGATGCGAATAGCCTAATAAAAAAAAATATATCTCTTTTTTGTAGACCGTTTTTTCATATACGAATAACTCATATTTCATAATAATCACACACACCAAAATCATACAATTTACAAAAAAAATATCCTTCTTACATTACTATAATTAACAACCTCACTTTTCATACGCGTTGAGGCATGTTGGTAGGGTTATGTAGACTTTATAAGAAGATTGATTTTTGCTGTAAAACGTTTGGTTTTGGTGCTAGTTATTGTGAAATATGAGTTGATGAGGGTCTCAAGAAAGTGTCAACAAAAAGAAGAATTTCCGTGTTCAGGAGATAAAACTACGTAACTAACACCACTTCTCTTTTTGTTTCATTCCTTCTCACCTTTCCAAGTTTATGATATTCTAAATAATCAAATCGCCTCTCAAGACCTCTCCAACGCCGAATTCTTCTGTTCTTATTCATTACAAGATTGCCTAGCCAGAATTCCGTCATTGAAATTTTTCTTCTCAAGTCTAGATTCCTTGAAAAGACAATTCTGTAAATACCAGAAGAAATTCCTTTCTTGGTAATTTCTTACAATGGTTATGAATGTTTCAAATCGTGTTGACGTGAGAAAAGGTATTGATTTTAATAGGATTTCAACAAAGCATTAAGCTGTTATTATAACACGATCATTTCAATGTGGGGAAAATTGTGAAATATTAGAAACCACTTTTCATTTCTTTCCAAGAAGTTAACAAATGAATATTCGAAAATCAGGTATTATTGATATGATATGATATAATTAATCTTTCCTGTTGTGTCCTGTGGAAGTGCTGTACTCTTGAGGAAGTTCTAGATACTTTTGAAGTCACTGTGCCAATTAGAAGCTTCATGCATATGATGATAACTTAACAAGCGGCTACTTCTAACCTTCATGGAACCATCCGGAAGCAGAGTGCAAGCATAGAAGGGTACGTCAACATCCAGGTAAGTTACCGGAGAAAGATGAAAAGCTGAAGATGAAAGCGTAGTGGGTGAAACAAAAACTACAAAGGAAGGCTTGAAACAAAATGAGGCAGATGTGACTACGTTCAGCTGAATAATATTAATGAAAAGAAACTTCGTAATTTATGGTAGGAATTTTTTTTTTCTATGGTGTTCTGGCATCGACTGCTATGGTCATTAGCCACGTGTTCTGGATAGGCCTTGTTACTTACTCCATGCGCCACCTTAGGAGCAGCACTGTTAATTAATAATAATAATAATAATAATAAATCGCCTTTATTCATATGATATGAAATGGTGAAGTGTCAGCTTAAAGCTGTTTTTCAACTTTACCACTAATTACAAAAAAAAAAACAATAATAGGTTCTCTAGACAAGTTCGAGTTAACGAAGATAGAAAATATGCAACTAAATTAAAAATACAGTTAGAAAATCATAGTATCAAGTATTGAGAGAGTAATGAATGCACATACATACATACATACATACATACACACATATGGATATCAGGTCCGTGTGAGGTTAAATGACTTAGATTTCAGACAGAAGAGAAGCTTTAAGTCTTCTCTTGAAGTTGATGATTGAATAGTCCCTAAAATGGACTGGAGTACCATTGTAAAGTTTGCAAGCAGAATAAATGAAGCTCCGTTTATAGAATGAGGTGCGGTGTTTGGGAACATGTAAAGTATCTATTTTTCTGGTATTAACGTTATTATTTTTCAAAAATCGGAGTTTACTATATAGATATGATGGTTTCTGACTTTTAATAATTTTATGTGTGAGAGTGAGAGTATGAAGTTTGAATATTTTATCAATTTTTAACCAACCTAATTCTATTATTTTATTAGAAATTCTATCGTATTTTCTCAGACCACTACAAAAGCGAGCACAAGAGTTTTGAATCAATTGGAGCCTCTTCAGATTGGAGTTCAATATTGCGGATCCGTAAAGCTGGTCACAATAGGACAATTTCGAAAATATTAAGCTTTCGCACAATTTAACTTTGAGTCGCAGGGGAAGAACGTGTCTGTGAGGAAACAGTTGTTTCAGTGTACCGTAGGAAGTACCACATAACATTTGGATATGTCTGGAGAATCTGAGCTCAGAATCAAACCACACTCCCAAATTTTTGCATTCCGCGGTTATAGGTATGATGTCCCGAGCAATTGATATAAGAAAGTTTTGTTCAACTAAAGCTCTTTTGCTCCGGTTGCCGAATAACATGACTGATGATTTGGCAGCATTCAATTTCAAATTGTGCGCGTACGATATTTTGAAAATATTTCTCAAATCATCATTTATTTGTGTAGAACAAATGTTTGCATCTTCATACTCAAAGTCAATGTACATTTGAGTATCATCTGCGTAATGAAAAATTTTGCAAAATGTTATGAATTCGTGGAAATCTGATATATATAGAGAGAATAGTAATGGTCCCAATATCGAACCTTGTGGTACTCCGAAGTTAACTGGTAGGGCATTCGACACTTTATTATCCAATTCCACACGTTGAGTCCGTTGAGATAGATAATTTCTGATAAATTCTACAGCGCTTCCCTCGAAGCCAAAAAAGCGAAGTTTATTGCATAATAATTTGTGATTCAGAGTGTCGAAGGCCTTACTGTAATCCAACAAAATTAAACACCCCAACCGACTATTATCCAAGGATTTGAAAATTTCATCGCCTAAGTTCAGTAACGTTGTGGTTGTACTGTATTGTTCCCTGAAACCTGATTGGATATCAGGGATTATACCTCTACCAAAAACGAACTTGGAGATTTGATTTTTCATTATAATTTCCAGCACTTTTGATATAGTTGGTAGGATGCTTATAGGTCTCAGGTGTCCAAACGCAACAGTGAATCATGCAGGACTCACCCCAAAAAAAACAGAATTCAATGGAATTTTCATAATCATACAAATAAGAATATACAAAAATGTAAGATTGTAAATGGGTGAGTCAGAAATGCAGTATTTCAATCATATCGATATTTTTTTGATGTTTTGTAGTGTATGTCTGATATTGTTTTTTGCCAAAGCTTGATTACGTCTGAGAGGCTTTCAGCAAATATATTTGACATGTGTTATGTTCACGAATTCTAGGCACTTCTGTAAGATTCAAATTCGATATAATTTGCTTTCTGAGATATTAGCAGTACCTCAAATGAATATACAATTTTGAAAATTTGTGATGATCAAACAATGGTGTACATATAGACTAAGAAGTATTTAGGAGAACAATAATCTCTAATTTCGAATAATGATTCCAATTATAATGGAGAAGTTTCAGTGTTTTTATAAAGGGTTCGTTAATCCTGTGGATAATTTAATCAATCATTGACAACTTTTACACATCTTTCTGAAAACAGCACTAGGCTGTATCTCCATGTTCCATAATGGCTGGTGGCCGTGGCCGGGCCACAGAATATCAGGGCCGTATCAGAAAGTTGACGCATTTTTGTAATTCGAGTCAACTGTACACCTGACAATTTCAATCCATAAAAAAATTAGAATTGATATGTATCCATTGAAATTGAACATGATATACATAATTTACTTATTTGACATTCTGACTTTCAAAACAAACATAACCAAACTTTTTCTTCCAAAATTATCGGTTATCTCTCTTTTATGATCCTTACTTCCTAATTGGCGCTTTTGTGGGTTATTTGGAACATTGGAACTATTTAAAGAGATTGGAACTATTAGACTTCACCCATTGGCAGTTCTCGTAAGAAAGCCAAAGCCTTCTAGGATTCAGTGACCGTATTTTCTGAGGCAGTCATATAAAAACGGTATTTTAAGTACTCTAAGTAGTACAATATGTTAATACCAGATGGCTCATTCCTTATCTTCCATCGCCTACCAAAAAATAACGCCTTCTTAATGCTATAGTCGCCGTGACGTCACCAAGACCCATCCGACCTGTCTCAACGATAACCGATAAAGTTCGACACCAATTAACCCGCGACAATTCCTCGGTTGTACATACAGGTCTGATCCGTAGTCGATCACCTCAGCGGGCAGGAACGGGTCTCGTCGCCATGGCGACCGCTACCCTTGCACAATCACCCTTAAGATTTATACATTCTCCACGGATTGCGTGCCGCGGGGGCGAGAAATTTCAAGACAATCGGACGGCCGGCTAAGACATGCTAAGACTGAACAATATACGAATATCAGAATTTACGCTCTATTTTCTGGTCGTGCGGTTTCGTGCTATTATGTTTCTCTTGAGAGATGTAATCGCGTTACACGCGCCGTCTGAAATAACAACTGCGGGCGTTTTCAGCTCGCCGGTGAAACGGAGGAATTGCGGAAGAAATTTTTCGAATGAGTTATTCCCATCGATTTAGAAATTTAATTTTCCGCTGAGGTGTCAACATTTCATAATGATACATTTTTTGTAGGGGCTTTACCCACAGTAAAACCGACAGTGATTTTTATTTTCCAGAGAAAGTAATCTTTAAAAACATTTCTGAATATTTTTATATTTTTATCTCTTGTTCTTTCTTAAATTCAAAGATCATGGAAAGGAGCCTTTGTCCGACTATGAATGTTCATATGGGGACATATTAAAAGCCGTTACAATAGTTTCAGAACTTGAAATTTGATAGTTAGATTTCTGGTAATCGGATTACCTACGATGTGAAACCTTGTACAAATGATGCAATTTTTTCTTTCTTGTACGACGTATATACTTAGATATATCGAGGTGAAGTTACAGCGGCGGTATTTTGTGATTTATCTAAGGCGTTCGACTGTATGAACCACAGAATACTGTTCGAAAGCTTTACCACTATGTCATTAGGAATAATGGCTTGAATCATATCTGTCAGGTCGAAGCCAAATTTTTAAAACGACAACATACTCCGATGAGTTGTCTGTAGACTGTGGTGTGACCAATTCTCTTCCTACTCTACATAAATGACTTGGCCAGAATAAATATTTCAAGAAAAATAACACTGCGGATGATACGAGTATATTCTGGAATAATAAAAATCCCGAAACACTTCTTGAAACTATCAAGGATGATATGTATGAGGTGAAAAGATGGTGAGACTAAAATCAGTTAGCTATTAATATGGCAAAAACCGATATCATGTCAATCAAAGGTGAATTAGATGAGCTGGTCATGGGTAATGATGTTATAGGAAATACTGAACATACAAGATTTCTAGGCGTTCATATGGATTGCAGATTAAAATTCGAGGAACATGTTTCAATTTTGAACAAAAAACTGTCTTCTGGGTATTATGCGGTAAGAGTAACTTCGAATGAACTTGGTCTTTCTTCCTCCAAGGTTGTGTACCATTCCTTAGTAGAATCCCACTTGAGATATGGAATCCCATTCGGGGGGGTGTGTAATATAAATCTCATAGACTCTGTTTTTGTACTACAAAAACGTGCAGTGAAGTATATGTGCAAAGCAAAAATTCGTGATTCCTGCAAGCCTCTTTTTATTAAACACAAAATATTAACAGGATTTGCAATTTTTGTTTTGGAAACGGTATGTCTAATTAAAAAACATCTTCACAAATTTGACACTGCATACCCACATCATGCCACCCGTCAAGCTGGCAACATTAAACCATCCATCATTGACACTAATTAAAGATTCAGTGATTTATGGAGAAGGTAAGATAACTTACCAAAACATATTGAAGAAATTAGAACCATAGAAAGTTTCAGAAAGGGATAAACCCTATTTATTATGCAAGAATTTAATGATGGATATATTTTAACTCAAACATGTTTTAATATGTTGTAAGGTGTTTCTTAGGTGCTAGTTTTTTATATTGATTCAAAAGACATTTTAATACTATATCAGTGAGGTTTTTTCCATTTTATCTATTTTTGTGTATATTCTACTTTAGTTTAAGGTTAGTTTTTAGGCCCTCACTTTGTCTACAAGATCTTGTATCTTTCATGGCACGTCATTTTTCATTGTCAACAACAATATGATGACCATACATCAGTCAGAGAAGTTGACATTTTGAAACTAGAGCACAACTACGTGTACTGTGTGTCTTTATTTTCTTGATTATTTTATTTTTAGTTTTTCGGGACTTAAGTTCTTTTCAATTCCTCAGCGAATTGTAGCTCCAATCAGGCTACAAACTTTTCGCCACGGGAATAAAAGTGCCACTTGAGTCTACTATTATTCAAAAAATGGTGGTGTCTCATTGGACTATTTCATGATGAAAGAAATAATCAACTGGAATGAAGAAAAAATTTGGGGTGATCGGTTTGACAAGAGAGAGTCCCGAATTGGATTGGCATGTTTTCAAAAACTTTCGTATTGTATGTGTCGCGTTTCCGCTCAACTTACCTTTTGTTTTGTTATTTTATGTATTCTAAAAGTTTCTTTTTATTATTCTTTATTACTCTTATTATTATTCTAAATTATAAAATGCAACGCATCCTCAGCTCGTCTTATTTGGCTCACCGCGTATAACTTCTCATTTTATCGTGAATAAGCCTTTTAAAGCTTTTTTACTTGTGTATGGGAATGTGTACCGCCTACACATTCGTTGATATACTCTCGACAGTGAGTGAGAGAGTCTTCGTGTGTAAAAACTCCACAAAATTAGTTGTCCTACGCAATCTAGAAGTGTTGTGAACTCCAATCACGGCCGTGGAAGCGATTACATGATAAACCGCAAGATTATATCCCATCCAGAACCACCGCATCTGATAACAGGTAAGAGTTTTAAAAGGCACGAATTTATCCGATTTAGCAAGCAGTCCATTTTTCTCTCCTGAGTTTGTCAAGGTGAAATATCGATATCAATCCCTGCAGTTGGCATTTGGATGATTTCCGATTTTTATCTTCGCACAAAACAGTATGTATCATACAATACGAAATTGTTCTCATTTAAATTTTATCAACAAATATATAAATATATACCTCTAACTTTACTGTACAAATATGACCTTATACAATTATCTATGATTTCATTTATAATTTTAAAGTTGACAATGTTCAGCGAATAAATCTACCAATATTTTACCTACAATTGTAACTATAGCTTTATCTATACTTATGATTTCAACACATTGTATCCACAATTCCCTTTATAATTTATACTTTGATTTTATCAATAATATTGGCAAATATTCTACGTTTATTTATATTATTTACTTTTGGTTCTTCTCTGATTAACTGAAAAAAAGTATATTTTTCACCTGATTTCTCTATTTTTCAAATATTAAATTCTCATGTTTATTGCATAAATTCTATATATTAGATACCCTAATGGTCCGTTTTTCATGTTAAGTACTCTAAGTAGTACAATATGTTGATACCAGATGGCTCATTCCTTATCTTCCATCGCCCATCAAAAAATAACGCTTTCTTAATGCTATAGTCGCCGTGACGTCACCAATACCCATCCGACCTGTCTCAACGATAACCGATAAAGTTCGACACCAATTAACCCGCGACAATTCTGATAGTTTAGATGGTGAATGGCAATTTTTAAATGATGTTTGAAGGATCACATCCTAACTATTAGTTAATTGAATAAATGCGTGAAGCTGAATACACTTGTTGAATAAATGAAGCGAAGTTTTGTATAAAAGTGTATAAATTCTCTCTATTGCAAAGCGCTTTCGACTTTCGTCATCTTCAGTGCTTCCTGAAAGTAAATACTCCGTTGAGAGGACCGAAATTGAGTTTAAGAAAGAGGTTATGAAATTTGGAAAAAATAAATTACGTGAGTACTTACATGTCAGGCAACAGGAAGTTTCGAAATATGTAAAAAACATTGTTTAAAATTACAATAACATAATTATTCTGCATAAGAACTAACGAAAAGCATGTTAGAACTCAGACCATGTGGTTATTGTAAAAGCGGTGGGGACAAGACAGAATGTGTCAAGTCAAATGTCACCTTGACATTTGACATTTGACTTGACACATTCTGTCTTGTCCCCACCGCTTTTACAATAACCACATGGTCACCTTGACATTTGACATTTGACTTGACACATTCTGTCTTGTCCCCACCGCTTTTACAATAACCACATGGTCTGAGTTCTAACATGCTTTTCGTTAGTTCTTATGCAGAATAATTATGTTATTGTAATTTTAAACAATGTTTTTTACATATTTCGAAACTTCCTGTTGCCTGACATGTAAGTACTCACGTAATTTATTTTTTCCAAATTTCATAACCTCTTTCCTAAACTCAATTTCGGTCCTCTCAACGGAGTATTTACTTTCAGGAAGCACTGAAGATGACGAAAGTCGAAAGCGCTTTGCAATAAAGAGAATTTATACACTTTTATACAAAACTTCGCTTCATTTATTAGTTAATTGATCTGGAGGTTAACTGAAACTTGAAAGACTGACCCTTAATAAGGTTAAACCAAAAAAAATGAAACTGAATAAATTATAAATCTCACGCACAGGCAAAATGACTCAATGAGAATCTCGGTTTGTTACAGGTTTACAATTTACAATTTATATGTACCATTTTTAGTATTACTCAATAAACTATATATTATTATTATATTATACGTAAAATGTTAATTGTCTATCCAAACATGGTGTGAAATAATCTCGAATCTACTCCACGTTTTTCAAAAGTTCAGTTCAGAATATTTCTGTCGGGAATCACTAAACAATCAGCCTCCTCGATACGATTTTCCACGAATATCCGCTCAGGCGCTTTCCTTTGTTCTGTCGTTTCCTCGTGTTATTACGCTCTCTTGAGGAGTATTATGTGCGTAGACTGAGACGACAACTGCTGGCAGTTCGTCTTCGAGGACTCGAAACAGTCATAAAATCCGCTTCCATGCGAAATGAGAGAAATGTCCCCTGGTTGCCAGTTGAATGTATGGTAATTCTTCAGGGGGAAATGGCTATTTCCGAGACGTCACATTTCAAGGATTGAAGGAAAATAACTTTGAAGTTGGCACATTAATGTTGGTGAGGGTTGTAAGAAAATGTGCACTTTTTTTAAATAGTGACCGAAGCCAGAAACGCACAGACAATGAATTCATTCAGTCCACATCCTGAAGCCATTAAAATCAACATTTAGTTTCATGATACTGAGAAACGTCCAGAATCAAACAATCGGTAACAATAAAAGTTCGTGCAATTCCACAATTGAAGTAGAAATTTGTGATCAACTTTTCAGTACCATTACATCATACGAGGATATATTGAAAAATTCTCATCCTACTATAGAACCAAACAAAATTTCAATGTATAAATATTTTATTACATAGTCTCCTCTTAATTGGATACATTTATTACTGCGAACCTGCAACGTCTCTAGACCTACACAGCTTTTATTACCTCTTCGTTGGAAGAAAATTTACGACCATTTAAACTTTTTTTCAGTTGAGGAAAGAGGTGATAGTCGGACGGAGCCAAATCTGGTGAATAAGTGGGGTGTTCTAGTAATTCAAACCCTGAATCACGAATTTTTTGCATGGCAACATGAGATTTGTGTGCAGAGGCGTTGTCCTGCAAAAACAAAACAACTTTGGATAGCTTTCCGCATCTTTTCTCTTCAATTTTTTCCCGTAGAGTGGTCAGTAATGTCGAATAGTAATCTCCAGTTATTGTTCTACCCTTATCCAAAAAATCAATCATGATTACTCCATGGCAATCCCAAAAAACTGAAATAAAAACTTTTCCAGCAGATTTTTGGATACGAAATTTCTTATTTCTTGGAGAACCGGAGTGTCGCCATTCCATCGATTGTTTCTTTGCTTCTGGATCGTAGAAATATACCCAAGTCTCATCCACAGTAACAATTCGGTTTAAGAAGTCTACAATCGAGCACAGATCGAACGCGATGCTACTACCCTTGCACGCTTTTGGTCAACATTCAAACATTTGGGGATACATTTTGCAGCAATTTTTCTCATGTTCAAATTGACGTGAACTATATGATGAACGCATTCGTATGAAATATTCAGTGCTTCAGATATCCGTTTTAGCCCAATTCGACGGTCTGTTAAAATCATGTCATGAACTGCATCGATATTTTCGGGGACTGACATAGAAACTGGCCTTCCCGATCGGTCATCATATTCAATGGAAAATTTACCACTTTTGAAGCCTGCAGTCCATTTTATCACGGTCGCATACGAAGGATATTGATCACCAAGGGTATTAAGCATATCTTCGTAAATCTGCTCACCTCTTAACCCTTTTAAATACAGCTACTTGATGATGGCGCGATATTCCAATTTTTAGGTTTTCACTATTTCGGTAGACATATTTCTTCTTTTAATTTATTGCGTAACTCTGGTTTACTTTTTTGACGTCAAACTTTACACTGACACTTCTAATAAGTTCTTGTTCGTTGCTATGGTAACGCAATATTTTGTTTATACAGGGAACTGGTCTAAGCTAACTAGATATCAATACATCCTCGTTTTACCTTAAAACGAATTTATAGTTTTATTCCGACGGCGACATTTTCATTTCTTTCAGCATAATGAATTATTTTGGTCGAATTCTATGTTTTTTTCAAGTAAAATTTAATCTTCCACCTGGGCCTTCAGCCCATATATTAATCAATAAAAATTTCATAACTATATGGAAAGATTGCAATCCAGAAAAATGTTAAAGATAATAAATGAAAAAGGTCGTGAGCAGATCTCGTTGCAGTTTGCTGATATAGTTTGGCAAACATTGACACTTGACAGGAAAGAAAAAATATAATTTTTTGTGATGCGTTCCTATGTAAACGCTGATATGAGAACTGATGAAGGCACCTTTATATTGAACGGTCTTAGTTGTGATGAGAATCTGTTCCACCTGAATAACGTTTTATTATAGGGTAACTTAAAATCGAGCAAGTCTGAAAGAGAAAAAGTTCAATTTCATTACCACGTTTTCCATAAATGAGATGCACATGGAAATGGACTGGATTTGGTTATTGATAAAGAAGTCTTAAAGACCAATGAATTTCAAACAAAACACAAAATCAACGGAGAGGAAGGTTTGTATCAAAATTTATTTATAAATTGAACGATAATATTCACAAAACCAATCGTATCTTCGAGAGCATATTTCATACCGTCCACGTTGGTGCAAGACTGGTGAGTTTAAATGAGCTTTCCAAAAAAATTGCAATATTATTAGTCACTTCAGAAAGGGGTTTGTATGTTTCGAAATCTCACAAAAGAAACGTTATTTCAAGAGAACTTCAGCAGCATTCGGTACTTTCGTCCTCACCGGTACGGCTGAACATAAAATCCTTGGATGCACGTACCCTAGAAAAGAAGGAATATTAGTAATAATGGTGATAGAAAATTTTCTTTATTTGATCCGGCGGAGTTGAGCTAATGCTGCTCTTCCACTCAACCAGTCATGGATCTTTTGATTAAAACCACAACGTTCTGAATATTCGCGATATTTCTGTAGATTTGTTGTTCACGAAATTGAGATACTACGATTCCGTCAGGAGGAGTTGGAATTGTAGTAAAATGATAATAGTACATGTTTTATCAGAGTGTAGATAATAATACAGGAACTATTATCGTTTTACTACAATTCCAACTCAACGTTCAAGAATAATAGTTCTAGTATGATCCAAATAGAACGAAACAACTGGCGAACTGGCTACAAATGGATAGAGGTGGACCAGAAACTTCCAATTATAGAATGCGTTCAAAATATGGCGAAGGAACAAGAACTAAAAAATTCATTAAATTCAATTTTTTCATGATATATTTTGTATTTAATAGTAACCATGAAAACTTCAGATAAAAATTCATCACATGGCATAATTACAATTACCTACTTTGAAAACTACGTAATTTTGAAATAATAACTTCAAATATCCTTGATGACAGTTGTATAAATGGCGAAGGTGCTGATATTCATACCATTTCCTATGAAAGAAATGTTGCATTGAATTTTGATCAAAATACCAATTATAGGTGATATTCTTTTTCGAAGTAAAAAAAACAAGAACCTTCTCAGATGATCGATTCAAAATGTTATCCAATGATTTGGGATATCTTTGAGTTTAAATATACTCAACACGGTTCTTTGTAATTGCTTCCAATCTTTCCCTTTTCACGACAACTACGAAGATGTATTGATATCTAGTTAGCCTAGGCCAGTTCCCTGCATAAACAAAATATTGCGTTGCCATAGCAACGAACAATAACTTATTAGAAGTGTCAGTGTAAAGTTTGACGTCAAAAAAGTAAACCAGAGTTACCCAATAAATTAAAAGAAAAAATATGTCCACCGAAATTGTGAAAATCGAAAAATTGGAGTATCGAGCCATCAAGTAACTGTATTTAAAAGGGTAAGCAGATTTACGAAGATATGCTTAATACCCTTGGTGATCAATGTCCTTCGTATGCGACCGTGAAAAATTGGACTGCAAGCTTCAAAAGAGGTAAATTTTCTATTGAAGATGATGACCGATCGGGAAGGCCAGTTTCTGTGTCAGTCCCCGAAATATCGATGGTTTTAACAGACCGTCGAATTGGGCTAAAACGGACATCTGAAGCACTGAATATATCATACGAATGTGTTCATCATATAGTTCACGTCAATTTGGACATGAGAAAAATTGCTGCAAAATATATCCCCAAATGTTTGATGAATGTTGACCAAAAGCGTGCATGGGTAGTATCATCGCTTTCGATTTGTGCTCGATTTGAAAACAAAGTAACAATCAACTAATAATAAAATGGATCAAGCAATCCAGACACCTGCATTTAAACTATACAATAGGTATAATCGTCGGCAAGTCTCCAACAGAAAACAACTACTGCCTCCTACGACCATTGAATTATATCTGATAGATTCTTGGCAAAGTATTCTACAAGAACTACTTTGCAATGTTCTCCCAATCTCAACGCCAAAACATGTCTCAACCCACACGAGGGAACACCTACGGACCGGTTTCATGGTTCATTGCCAATCATCAGCGCAGGGTAGCTCACCCAACGCAATCGAAAAATATCTTGACCCCAAGATTCGAAGAGCACTCCGACTATGGTGTCGACTTCGTCTGAAGCCAAATAAATTCAGAAGAAAATATTTGATGACACTACTTGGCAGAAGCCCATTAAACTAATAATAAAATGGATTAAGCAATCCAGACTCCTGCATTTAACCTATACAATAGGTATAATCATCGGCAAGTCTCCAACAGAAAACAACTACTGCCCCCTACGACCATTGAATTATATCTGATAGATTCTTGGCAAAGTATTCTACAAGAACTACTTTGCAATGTTCTCCCAATCTCAACGCCAAAACATGTCTCAACCCACACGAGGGAACACCTACGGACCGGTTTCATGGTTCATTGCCAATCATCAGCGCAGGGTAGCTCACCCAACGCAATCGAAAAATATCTTGACCCCAAGATTCGAAGAGCACTCCGACTATGGTGTCGACTTCGTCTGAAGCCAAATAAATTCAGAAGAAAATATTTGATGACACTACTTGGCAGAAGCCCATTAAACTAATAATAAAATGGATTAAGCAATCCAGACTCCTGCATTTAACCTATACAATAGGTATAATCATCGGCAAGTCACCAACAGAAAACAACTACTGCCCCCTACGACCATTGAATTATATCTGATGGATTCTTGGCAAAGTATTCTACAAGAACTACTTTGCAATGTTCTCCCAATCTCAACGCCAAAACATGTCTCAACCCACACGAGGGAACACCTACGGACCGGTTTCATGGTTTATTGCCAATCATCAGCGCAGGGTAGCTCACCCAACGCAATCGAAAAATATCTTGACCCCAAGATTCGAAGAGCACTCCGACTATGGTGTCGACTTCGTCTGAAGCCAAATAAATTCAGAAGAAAATATTTGATGACACTACTTGGCAGAAGCCCATTAAACTAATAATAAAATGGATTAAGCAATCCAGACTCCTGCATTTAACCTATACAATAGGTATAATCATCGGCAAGTCTCCAACAGAAAACAACTACTGCCCCCTATGACCATTGAATTATATCTGATAGATTCTTGGCAAAGTATTCTACAAGAACTACTTTGCAATGTTCTCCCAATCTCAATGCCAAAACATGTCTCAACCCACACGAGGGAACACCTACGGACCGGTTTCATGGTTCATTGCCAATCATCAGCGCAGGGTAGCTCACCCAACGCAATCGAAAAATATCTTGACCCCAAGATTCGAAGAGCACTCCGACTATGGTGTCGACTTCGTCTGAAGCCAAATAAATTCAGAAGAAAATATTTGATGACAATACTTGGCAGAAGCCCATTAAACTAATAATAAAATGGATTAAGCAATCCAGACTCCTGCATTTAACCTATACAATAGGTATAATCATCGGCAAGTCTCCAACAGAAAACAACTACTGCCCCCTACGACCATTGAATTATATCTGATGGATTCTTGGCAAAGTATTCTACAAGAACTACTTTGCAATGTTCTCCCAATCTCAACGCCAAAACATGTCTCAACCCACACGAGGGAACACCTACGGACCGGTTTCATGGTTTATTGCCAATCATCAGCGCAGGGTAGCTCACCCAACGCAATCGAAAAATATCCTGACCCCAAGATTCGAAGAGCACTCCGACTATGGTGTCGACTTCGTCTGAAGCCAAATAAATTCAGAAGAAAATATTTGATGACACTACTTGGCAGAAGCCCATTAAACTAATAATAAAATGGATTAAGCAATCCAGACTCCTGCATTTAACCTATACAATAGGTATAATCATCGGCAAGTCTCCAACAGAAAACAACTACTTCCCCCTACGACCATTGAATTATATCTGATAGATTCTTGGCAAAGTATTCTACAAGAACTACTTTGCAATGTTCTCCCAATCTCAATGCCAAAACATGTCTCAACCCACACGAGGGAACACCTACGGACCGGTTTCATGGTTTATTGCCAATCATCAGCGCAGGGTAGCTCACCCAACGCAATCGAAAAATATCTTGACCCCAAGATTCGAAGAGCACTCCGACTATGGTGTCGACTTCGTCTGAAGCCAAATAAATTCAGAAGAAAATATTTGATGACACTACTTGGCAGAAGCCCATTAAACTAATAATAAAATGGATTAAGCAATCCAGACTCCTGCATTTAACCTATACAATAGGTATAATCATCGGCAAGTCTCCAACAGAAAACAACTACTGCCCCCTACGACCATTGAATTATATCTGATAGATTCTTGGCAAAGTATTCTACAAGAACTACTTTGCAATGTTCTCCCAATCTCAATGCCAAAACATGTCTCAACCCACACGAGGGAACACCTACGGACCGGTTTCATGGTTTATTGCCAATCATCAGCGCAGGGTAGCTCACCCAACGCAATCGAAAAATATCTTGACCCCAAGATTCGAAGAGCACTCCGACTATGGTGTCGACTTCGTCTGAAGCCAAATAAATTCAGAAGAAAATATTTGATGACACTACTTGGCAGAAGCCCATTAAACTAATAATAAAATGGATTAAGCAATCCAGACTCCTGCATTTAACCTATACAATAGGTATAATCATCGGCAAGTCTCCAACAGAAAACAACTACTGCCCCCTACGACCATTGAATTATATCTGATAGATTCTTGGCAAAGTATTCTACAAGAACTATTTTGCAATGTTCTCCCAATCTCAATGCCAAAACATGTCTCAACCCACACGAGGGAACACCTACGGACCGGTTTCATAGTTCATTGCCAATCATCAGCGCAGGGTAGCTCACCCAACGCAATCGAAAAATATCTTGACCCCAAGATTCGAAGAGCACTCCGACTATGGTGTCGACTTCGTCTGAAGCCAAATAAATTCAGAAGAAAATATCTGATGACACTACTTGGCAGAAGCCGATTAAACTAATAATAAAATGGATTAAGCAATCCAGACTCCTGCATTTAACCTATACAATAGGTATAATTGGGAGAACATTGCAAAGTAGTTCTTGTAGAATACTTTGCCAAGAATCTATCAGATATAATTCAATGGTCGTAGGGGGCAGTAGTTGTTTTCTGTTGGAGACTTGCCGACGATTATACCTATTGTATAGGTTAAATGCAGGAGTCTAGATTGCTTAATCCATTTTATTATTAGTTTTAATGGGCTTCTGCCAAGTAGTGTCATCAAATATTTTCTTCTGAAAGCAACAATCGATGGAATGGAGACACTCTGGTTTTCCAAGACCTAAGAAGTTTCGTGTCCAAAAATATGTTGGAAAAGTTCTTGCTTCAGTTCTTTGGGATTGCCATGGAGGAATCATGATTGAATTTTTGGATAAGGGTAGAACAATAACTGGACTATTCGACATTACTGACCACTCAACGGGAAAAACTTAAAGAGAAAAGACTTGGAAAGCTATCCAAATGTGTTTTGTTTTTGCAACACAACGCCCCTGCACACAAATCTCATGTTGCCATGCAAAAAATTCGTGATTTAGGGTTTGAATTAGTAGAACACCCCCTTATTCACCAGATTTGGTTTCGTCCGACCTTCATCTCTTTCCTCAACTGAAAAAAAGTTTGAAAGGTCGTAAATTTTCTTCCAACGAGGATGCAATAAAAGCTGTGGAGGTCTGGTTTGCAGAACAAGAAGAAACATTTTTTTTGAAAGGTCTAGAGACGTTGCAGGTTCGCTGTAATGAATTTATCCAATTAGGAGGAGAATATGTTGAGTAATAAAATATTTTGACATTGAAATTTTGTTTGGTTCTATAGTAGGCTGAGATTTTTTCAATATATCCTCGTAAAAGCATTTTTAAACCCTCCTTTTATATTATTTTATCTTTTATATTCAAATGTGTAATAATTATAAATTATTATAATTATAGTATCCATACATTGGTATGGATACTGTAATAATAATGATAATTTTCATTTATTAATTCATTCAGTCCTCCATTTCACTAGCTCAGTTTAGAAAAACCCCGTTTTCAACAGAGCCCAAATTATCTTATTATCACAGCAAATACTAATGTATCTAAAAATTACGGTTATAAAGTACAGCTAGTAGATTTATAATCCGTTTGTTCGTAGGTCAACCTTGTACTTAATAACTCGAAGGATGACATAATACCAACTGGAAAATGGGGATATTTTTCTCGGTGAGATTTGTCACAAAGAACAATCGATATACTCGTAATTCGTTTTATAAGAAACAAATATCTTCAGTGTTACATGAATACCTCTTGAGTTTCCGTTCAATCATTATTCAAATGCTTTATCGGATTCATCGTCGGACAAATATAGAACGGGTAATTGGAATTTGAAATAACAAGTTCTTTGTTTTCCTCGTTTATTTTCTGTTTGAACAAGAGAATAGGACCTTAGGCGGGCAAATCGATCCGGCAAGTCTGTACCTCGACTTTCTTTGATCTCCAAAGCCCAACCAATTAAGCATGAAGCTGAAGAATTATGCCATTGACATTTAATTGATTAAAACATGACTGGACTGTTGAAAGATTATTTTTTGTAAGGCGACCCCTGGTGAGGTAACGGGTTTGTTGGAATTCGATTTATCACACTTCAAACATGGAGAATGTGAGAAAGTACCAGGTGGTGGTATATGTTGTAGATAAGTTCATTCAATTTTCCCAAAATAAAATTCGAATTCGTTATTTATATTGAAAAACAGGGTTAATTAATTTTTATCAAAGTCTTATGTAAATTGGCCTTCGGCTGATTTTTCTGAAATTTTGATTTGTTTTAGATGGCATCTTTATTATTATAGATAAAGTGCTGATGAATGTCAAAAAATATAAAAGCGGATAAAAAATCAACACCTACTGGCAGGGGAGCAAAGTATTGTTCGAATGACGGCAAAAATAGGGGTTGAAAGTGGTATTTCACGGTTGTTCGCGATTGGCAACGAAAGTTGACCTCCTATCAAAAAAGTTGAAATACAAAGTTGTTGATAAATAAAAATATCTACAACTTTTTTTACGATTATCTTTCCACATCACCCCAAACTTTCCGGGAAAATCAGAAGAACCTATTTTTCAGTTATTAATTTTTTTCTCGCGCAAAGTCTATTTTTTACGAAATTTGGTGGAAATATAGCTTCTTATTGTGAAGAGAAACATTCTCAATTGAAAAATGAACCAAAACATGACTCCTCTGGAAATAGAAAAAAACTTACGATAAATTGAAGTATCTTTTTTGTAATATCTAACAGAAAACAACTACTTCCCCGGCTAAAGCCACGCTGGACATTGAACTACATCTGATCGAATCGAGAAAGACCGTATATAACTTGAGAGAAAAAATCTGAAAGTGAAAATTTGCATTTTCATTCAGATAGTTGATTATGTATTGAATGTATTGAATTTTCACAAAATTTCTTTAAAAAAATATTTTTATAAGAGAAAAAAATAAAAAACTAAAATATCGGGTTTTCCGATTTTCCCGGAAAATTTGAGGTTATGTGAAAAAAAAAATCCACAAAAGCTGTAGACCTTACTATTAACAACAACTTTTCCTTTCAAGTTTTTTCGATAGGTCAACTTCCGTTGCAATTCATGAAAAACCGTGAAATACCACTTTCAACCCCTGAAACTTCATCCAATTCATTTTTCCCGTCTTTCGAATATCATTTTGCTTCTCTTCCAGTAGGTCTCATGGTGGTTATTATTTTTATGGGTAGTTTGTGACAAAAAAAATACATTTTAAGATCAATCGAGTATAATGGATGAATAAGAGTTGGTGACATTGTCAGCTACATATGACATCCTGTATATGTCAATGATTCAGCATTGAGTTCTGAGGTATTGGAACATTCCAAAACTAGGAATTGGAGTTAATTTTCAAATAAAATATTCTTAATGCCTTTTTTCCCAATTTTTCACTATTCAAGTGGCCACAGTTTGCCATGGAAAAGTAATATTTGGTTATTTTTCGAAGTATTAAATAATTTTTTTTGTGAATTTCGTTAGAAGTGAAGACATTTTCAAAATTTAGCAATATATACAGGGTGTAATCTAACCTCTTGCAGTTCTGTGAAGGAGGGGTGTATAAAGTCACGTTAGAACGAAAGACAGCTGTGAAAATTCGAAAAAAAATATTGAATTTTTTTAAATTTTATGTAATGTGGGTATCTCCCTAGACCTCTGTGAACGTAATCTAAATTCGGTTCAACATTCAGTGTCTTTTCTTCACCGGCGAATGCCTTTTCTGTTCTGGAAGGATGGCGGACAGACTTTTCCAAAATTCGACCCACATTTCAAAAAATTTTAAAACTCTCAAAAATATTTTTTCGCATTTTTCACACCTACCATTCGTTCTAACATGCCTTCATACACCCCTCCTTCAAGGGAGTGCAAGAGGTTAGATAACACCCTGTATGTATAGATTTATTAAAAATCTTACTATACAAAATGGTTTGCAGAACAAAGAATACCAAACCAATCGATAAGAAATAATAAAATATATAAATAAGCTCACATAAAATGGTATGAAGAAGAATAAAAATGTATGAAATATAATATAAACTAGGAACAGTTTGTATTATTCATCCTGTTTAAATGGTTTCTGAAAATCATAACCGAAAATTTTACACATATTGTCCATATACGAGTATATATTGAAAAATATTTAGCCTACTATAGAATCGACCAAATTTCAATGTCAAAATATTTATTACTCGACATATTCACCTCTTATTTGGATACATTCATTACATCGAAACCTGCAACGTCTCTAGACCTTTCAAAAAAAAATTTCCTTCTTGCTCTGCATACCAGACATCCACAGCTTTTATTACCTCCTCGTTGGAAGAAAATTCACGACCTTTTAAACTTTTTTTCAGTTGAGGAAAGAGATGATAGTCGGACGGAGCCAAATCTGGTGAATAAGGGGGGTGTTCTATCAATTCAATCCATAAATCACGATTTTTTTGCAGGGGCTTTGTCCTGCAAAAACAAAACATCTTTGGATAGCTTTCCGCGTCTTTCCTCTTTAATTTTTTCCTGTAGAGTGGTCAGTAATGTCGAATAGTAATCTCCAGTTATTGTTCTACCTTTATCCAAAAAATCAGTAATGATTACTCCATGGCAATCCCATAAAACTGAAGCAAGAACTTTTCCAGAAGATTTTTGGACACGAAACTTCTTAGGTCTTGGAGAACCAGAGTGTCGCCATTCCATCGATTGTTCCTTTGTTTCTGGATGGTAGAAATGTACCCAAGTCTCATCCATAGCAACAATTCGGTTTAAGAAGTCTACATCGTTTTCAAATCGAGCACAGATCGAACGCGGTGCTACTACCCTTGCACGATTTTGGTCAACATTAAAATATTTGGGGATCCATTTTGCAGACATTTTTCTCATGTCCAAATTGACATGAACGATATGATGAACGCGTTCATATTATATAATTAGTGCCTCAGATGTCCGTTTTAGCCCAATGCGACGGTCTGTTAAAATCATGTCATGAACTGCATCGATATTTTCGGGGACTGACACAGAAACTCGCCTTTCCGATCGGTCATCATCTTCAATGGAAAGTTTATCTCTTTTGAAACTTGCAGTGCATTTTTTCACGGTCGCATACGAAGGACATTGATCACCAAGGGTATTAAGCATATCTTAGTAAATCTGCTTACCTCTTAACCCTTTTAAATACAGGTACTTGATGATGGCTCGATACTCCAATTTTTCGATTTTCACAATTTCGGTGGACATATTTTTTCTTTTAATATATTGCGTAACTCTGGTTTACTTTTTTGACTTCAAACTGTACACTGACACTTCTAATAACTTATTGTTTGTTGCTATGGTAACGCAATATTTTGTTTATGCGGGGAACGGGTCTAGGCCAACTAGATATCACTACATTCTCGTATCTTTCAGCACCTACGAGTAATCCAATGACATTTATTTCGTTCACATTGTACTTTTCCAAAAAATATGGAACAGTAGGTTCATGAAAAAGAGTTAGTCATATTGCTAGCTACAAATGTTACCCTGTATAGTCAATTGATTCAAGCATTGAGATCGGGGGGATAAGGGTTTTGTGAAACAGAATTTGATATTAATTTTGTGATGAAAAAATCCCTAATACGTTTTCTCCACGCATTCACTTTTCAATTGGTCATAGTTAGCCGTGGAACATGGATATTCGATTTTTTCATCAACATGAAGGCAATTTCGACAATTTCTATATAAAAATTATCTCTTACCGCTGGGGCTTTTTACTTCAGTAGGCTTCCAAAATACCTAACAACTGTCCTTCATACGATAATTTCAAAAGTAGGTTGAAAATATTTTTAGCAAATAATTGTTTTTATAATTGGGGAGAACTCATGCTCTTCTCTCGAATATTTGATTTTAATGTTTGACTTATTCGTTCTGTCAATTAATGTGAATATTTTTCTTTTGCTTAATTTTTTGAAAATATTCAAATATTTCATTAATTGTTCTATGTTCTGTAGCGGCTTTACCAACAATGAAACTCACAATAATGTTTATTTCCATAGAAATAATCGTTAATATTTTTAGTACTTTATATTTTTATTTCTTTTTCCTTCTTAAATTCAAAGGGCCTTTGTCCGATTATAAATGTTGATATGGTGAAATATTTGAATCCGTTAAAAAAGTTTCAGAACTTGGAATTTCATAGTTAGATTTATGGTAATCGGATTACCTACGATGGAAAATCTTGCTAGCCAGCTGTTAGTTTTATGACACCCCTTTTGTGAACCGAAGGATTCGGAAATTTGGAATGTCGTAGGCTGGGTTTCTTCTTTATTTCTCGCCTGCAATGAAAAGAGGGAGTTCAAAAGACGAGAGAAAATAGTTAGTTAGAGTTCAGTTTTCAAGCCGCGATGTTCTCCGTTTTTCGAGCTCCTCGACTGGCTTTTATCTGGTCGAGTTCCAGAGTCATTCATTAGCAAATTTTATATAATTTAATTGTTAAGTGTTTTTATTATGTAATATTTGTAAATGTATCGTTACAGTTACTGCTGAACCTGTGCGGAATAGACTAATCTATTGTACTATAAGAAAAAGGATTTAATGAATTTAAATTTTTTGTTGTACAAATTCATTTCTCAGAAGCAAGTTCCACCACTGAGATACATTGAGTCAAACAAATATGCAAATCAAATTCATTCTCATTCAACATATATATTCTTCTTCACACAATCTCAACCCAATCCATTCGATGAATCAATCACGTCTAGGCTTCGCTCTCGTATCGCTCTAATCTATCGTCACTATCGCTGATGGATATTATAACTGTCTCGAGTGGTTTTCTATATCCATAATAATCACGATTCGTTCGATAAATTATAATATCAAAAGCTTTTTATTGTACGTCGGGAAATAACTGTCCAATAACTTACCGCGTGCACAAAAATGTGTGCACATTAGCGCTGGCAGCCCACCATATACTATCAGAAAGGCGTTATATACCCACTCTCACACCCTCTGTTGGAAAAGCAGTGCCGTCACCATACGTCAAGGGTTGAGTTGTCCAAGAACAAGGTTATTGAATGAATAAGGTTATTGTTAACTTGTATCAATTAGTTGGAGGAATTTGGATGTATCAAATATAGAAAAAATAAATAATAAAATTTGATAAATCCTTTACGATCATAAAAAATGATATAGGATACGTCAGACAACAAATATACATACATACGTACAATCAATCAATCAATTCTTCATTGGTGTGTTTTTTTGGGATTTGGTCTTAACCTTTAGCCACACACATAGATTTAAAAATTAAATGGGGCCAGGTAGCAAAGTCGTTAAAGCGCTAAAGCAGAAAGGGACACAATAGATCATGTAGGACGCAGTGTTTTGACATCTCCACTAAACAGAATACTGATCTTGTCAGAAAGTGTAGCTACTGACGAATGTATATCGCCGATTTGATATTATACTGATATTGAACTCCCGTAAACGTGTCTAATTTGAATGAATTGTATTTTTTTATTATTTACTTTTAGCCAACTTTACGAGATATAAACTCCTATGTACTGTAAGTTGTTATTGTTGTTATTTCCGTCAACCGATTGCACCCATACGCGCAATCTTCGGAAGTCTTCGAGAGACTTGTGTGAACTAGGGAAGACTGAAACTAGTAAGTGTTAATACACAGGTAGGTTGGGAGCGTATGCTGAAGCAAGTAGTTGAAATGTATAATCACCAGCCTCCTGTCCTGTCATGAGTCATATAAAACAATTTCAGAACCGATTACAAATATTCAACCGCCACTAAAAAACCATTCCATGTATCCAGCGCCCACCGCCACCCTAAAAGGACAATAGCACCCACTGACATCCTTCTGCGGCGCTCCTGTGCTAGCCCCCACGTAAGAGAGGGCACGAAATACATGCGGCACGCGAAGATAAGAGCATTTCAAAAGATTGATATCTTGACACCCCGCACTTTGTACGGACTACCAGATATATTGTACGTGAAAAATCAGCTGCCGTCACTAGTGTCCCGCTCTTTTTACTCGGCGGAAAGGATCTTGTTAGACATGAGTTTAGAACGCATTGATATATCAACAGTCTGGCTTTGGGCTGTCTCTGCATATATCATACAGGGAGGAAGTGAAGGGTTGAGTGATAGTAGGAGGAGAATTGCAGTCGACTGAAGTAGAGTCTGAAATGCTGCGGCAACTGAAAATCGATTAATTGTGTCAAAGTGCAGAGGAAGCAGTTGACGGGGTTGGTGGAAAATAACAAGTGACGAAAATAACTCAAAATAGAATGGTTAATATATTTTTCGTAATCCCATACTGTTATCATGATTTAAAGGTAACCAGATGACAATTGAAAAGTTAATGTTAACAGCCTCCATCCGTTAAGATTTTTTAACGGCCGGCCGGTTTTTTTCAAAACTTTATTCTGCCTACAATAACAATAATAAAGGGTTCATCATCGGTCGGTAACGACTGTTCGTTACCAAACGATCTCCCAAACATCTCTGCTTTCTTCGATTGAATGTCTTAACCGGAGATTCAGAGTGTTCTCCCTCTGCTCGCTAGGTGGAGCGGCCTACAAACCGCTACACCGCGTAAACCAGAGTTGACCAAGCGAGCGGAGTGTGTATTGATTTGGACCGGGAATAGATGGCTTCAGTGCTGTCTGTGTTGACCTACCCTTGCACTGATGAGAGGAAACAACATCGAAACTAGTCTGCAGGTGGTAACCCTGTCCAAATCAAAACATAATTCTGCTGGTTGATCATAGAGGGCACTTGCAACTGCGTCCTATGATGCTTTGAGGAACGTTGCACAAGTAACTGTTAGATTTAATTCAATACCTGTCGTGGTCTTAGCCAGGGGAGTAGTTGTTTCTGACAGGTACTTGCCATAATAAACCTACGTAGTAAAGTATCACTTTATCCACTAGTAATGATGAATACAATCTTGAATCAATCACATTTTACTAATTCATTATTAATATCAACAATATAACATTTATAATAATAACAGATCATTAATTTTACATTATATTGAGATTGTAGGACTTGCTACAGAGAAATAAAAACTCATTAACTTGTTCATTATATACTTTAATCACAACATTTTCACTGTTAGTAATATTTATTCCTGCAAAAGTGGTGGCAACTGAAGTATTGCAGTATTCAATGTCTACTGACTTCTCCGAAAACTTCCTTTTTTCCTATTAATTTTGTGGTTATTGTTGGAAAAATTTGCAACCAATATCTCCCAGGATAGCTTCAAGTTTCAAGAAACAAGAAATTGGTACTGAGATATCTAATAACGTGAACTTTAACAGAAAAATTTCGAATGCAGTATAAGAGTTTCTCAAATCTTAAAACGTCTGCCCTCAATGTTTTCTTCTCTCCCTGGAAACCCTTATTCTCGATTTGGTATGAACAAGGTGACTTGGAAATATCAAACATTCGAATTGTGACACCTTCTTCGCTGTTCATTTTCACTTCTTTTTTCGAACGTCAAAATTGTCAGAATTGAATAACTTTTGCGAATAACGATTTATCTCCATAAAAACTTGGAGTATCCTTCGGCTTTCCTTTTTCTCCTGATCAGCGTTCTCCGCTTCTCTACAACTGCTTCTCCTCAACTGCTTCTCTTCAACTGTTTCTCTTGACCACTTCTGATTTATGTTGGAAATATTTGCAACCAATATCTCCCAGGATAGCTTTTTGGTTTCAAGAGGAAACAAATTGGTACTGAGATATCTAATAACGTGAACTTTAATAGAAAAATGTCGAATACAATTTACAAGTTTCTCAAATTTTGAGGCGTCTGCCCTCAACGTTTTCTTCTGTCCCTGGAAACCCTCATCCTCGATTTGGTATCAACAGGGTGACTTGGAAATACCCAACATTATTATTATTGTTTGTTTTGTTTTGTTTTGTTTCGACATATCTGAAATAAGTGTTACCTTCAGAATTAGGCTTTAATCAACAATATTTCAACATGACAATACATAACATAATGACATATGTAAACTGACAGTAAGTTTATAACAATCATATAACGGGATTTAAATTTTCAGTACAATATCCTTCAGCAACACTACTATAGATTTTTATTCACCATGTCTCTTCAAAGTATGCATTTCAGCACCAGCATCAGCAAGTATGGATGCGGAAGATCTTCTGAAACTTGTATAATGCACACTGTCCTTAACTTGACGTGACATTTTTTTTACTCCACATAGTAGGAACGTGTTGCTATCTAAAAGTGTTTCGAGACATTTTAACAAATCAAAAACACGACAGAGATTATGCATGAGTGTTCAACAAGTCATCAATATTTATTAGAAATATAAAATAAGGTAGTGTTAGGTAACAAGTCCCACTTAACTTTTGCAAGTTTTTTTATCCTTCATATTTTACTCAAAAAAATACGAAACTTGATGGGGTGATTGTTTATGATGTTTTCCGCTATGTTGACATCAATATTCGTGTCCTTCAATACCTTAGTAACCAAAATAAGGCAAATTTCAAAAACTTACTGATGGGCAGTTATGCAGAATTTTTTTTATTTATTGTATACAACTCATCTCAATGAAACTCTAATAAAAAAAACAAAAATAAACATTATTTTCTACAAAAAGTGATAAACTTAACAAAATTCAAACAAGGAAATTAAATTATTTAAAAAAACTGATTAACTAAATATCAAGAACATTCCCTGCAGTAAAAATCCTCAACATCTTCAGCCGTCAGTCCAATGCAAGTTTCGTGTAACCAAGTTCCACATTCTAGACACTTTCACATGTTGCCCGCGGGCTATATTAGGCGATCGTTGGTAGGGCCTTATTATGTCTCACGTTCTTGCAAACTTATAATCTGTGCAGCCTAAAACTGCACATTCACCTATTGCTGTTAATGGCGAACTGAAGTCAACGATTTTTCTATAAAGCTTTACCACTCGGGTTATGAAACTAACAATGTTGATAGATTTGAAAAATTTCACCAGTCTTCAAGGAAAAAGACTGTGGGCCTTATTTACCGCCGGGCCTTATTCCCCAACACTACCTTATATGCAATTTTCTAACGAAACATCACACAAGTCTTTTGGTTTGTTCAATTGGGTTTGCCATTGGGTATGCAATTAATTTTCTAGGCAAATGCCCAAACTGAATCCAGAAACATGCACCATTGAAAAAGTGAACAAAAAGCAATTCCTTCCTCAACTTGAGTGTCTTGTAGCTCTAATTCATTTTTCTCCTCAACAAACTTTTCCAAACCCATACAAAGTGTCCGAATTGTGTAGTCTTCTGTAAATTCGAAAAGTAAAATTAAAAGTTGTTGAACGTGAAAACCCTTTTACAGTGAGCAAACTCGGCAATTAGAGTCGGGAAGTTCCTTAAAATAGAAATACTTCGGAACAAAGAAAATAATAGAAATCTCACAGCTAAAATAGGACTTCCAACTCTGCGACTTGGGACGGAATTCAACTGAATGTCATTAATGATACAAATAAGTGCCTTCTTAGGAAGATCGAGCTTCAAATTAATTCAATTCATTGGCGTCCTTCAGCAGGAACAGGCAGGAACCACTAAGCAAGAAATTTCCCTGGTCGCATCATGCTAGGATTTCTGCCATATAAAAGAGAGCTGATGTAATGATTTGTTTGAAAGTATCCATAGGATCAGACCAATAACAATTTCAATTTTGTTGCTACTTTGCAGGAATCCTGAGCCCAATTTTGAAATAGGGAATGTGCAGTAAAAAACTTTACAATAATCTTTACAAAGAGCGAGCATTTATGTAAAGATAAGAATAAAAAAGAGGTTTGCTTGTAACTGAATCTAATTATATCATTATACAGTGTGTTGGAATTTCAGGCAATGTCGAATGTTTGAGGTGAGCAATTGAGTGAGAATTAGTGCATTGACGATATCCACGATATTGGATTATCATCAATAACGTAGGAGAATTCTATTAGTGTTTATTTTCTAGAAAATGAAAAAATATGACATTTTGATATATTCAAATGCAAATGATTCCTGGATCACCAATCCAATACCAAATCGATTTGATTTTGTATATGTATGCAATCTTCATAATTGTCAATAACATTATGGAGCTTCAGGTCATCGGCGTAAAGAAGTCTAGAGAAGTTTATCTTTTTAGCCAAGTTATTTCTGAAAATTAGAAATGGAAGAGGCCCCAAGTTCGATCTTTGTGGCACTCCCGAACTGGGGGTGTATGAAAAGACTGAAAACAACCATATTTCACGTATTGTTTCCTGTCGAAGAGATAACCTGAAAGGAGTTCAATTAAACTTTCATAAAATCCAAATGGTTTTAATCGTTAGAGCAGAATGTAAAAATAAATTAGAACGAATGCCTGTTGTCTTCTATCCAAAGCACCTAAGAGGTGTTGTGAGAAGCATGCAAGATTGGTCACAAATGTCGTATTTTTCCACAAACCCATATTGATCGTCCAAAATTATATTTCTTGTCGAGTTAGAAATAAAACAAAATTGAATTATTTCGAAAAGAAAAGTTTTGAGAAGTTTCATAACAGTCATATAAATAGATTAATAGACCTATGATTTTGGTGATTACCCAGGCAGGACATTATTCAAAGCCTCGGCACTGAAGTATACATGTATTGTGCAGAGGTGATAGCCATTTTCGTTAGCACGAGAGAGATACCAACAAGGGGTCCTAGAAACAAACGCAAAGTTATTCTCTCCGACGGTCAAGTGGCAATAAATCCCCTGAGATCAAGAAGGTTTCCTTTCAAATCAGTTATGCCAACACGGAATTACCACCAATAAAAAGTAATTTAAAAAATGCACAGTAACCAGTGCAGAAAATTGTTATAAAAACCTGAAAACATGGAGGCCACAACCAAAAATGACAACAAGGCTTCATGACATGATAGCACCACTGAATTGTATCACGATATCACTGATGCCAGATATTACTAATTTTATTCTTGAAATAACTATGGAAAATGTTTCAAATACAACCATGATGAGTGATTGAATTCTTAGCAGTTACGAGTGTAGTATTGGTTATCACCAACCGATTCTGAGAATGCATTCTGGCTACTAGGGCATAGACAACAAAATCGTATTTTGGGATTTTTTTTCTAGCACTATTCCAGAACCTACAAGTTATGTTTTGGTGAGACATCACATTTTTATTCTATTCTATGCGATAAAAACGTATTTCGTTACTTGATGACTCTCTCTGTCTGAAATATGATTTTTTTATTGCGGATTATATCCCTGACTAAAAAAAATTGACAAATCGTTTTTTACTACAATAAATGATTAATTGCTACTATTGATTGCACAAAAAATTGAAAAACTTTCTGATGGACTCAGTTGTTCAATATTACCTTTTATTTCCGCGGGGATAGATCGAACGGAGAGCGCCGGTTCACCGATATCTGAAGCCAAGCAACGCTAAGCGAGGCTGTCGTTTGGATGGGTGACATTACGGACCTCCTTTCGATATTCTCCTCGGATCGTGCTAAGAATCGCACGTTAAAAGGTAAGACCTCGTTAATTCTTGGCTCGCACAAGTTTCGACTTATGAGGGCTGCCGTTCGTAAGGGGACGACAGCTGGTTAACGGAAAAAACAATTTTAACAATTTTAACAACAATTTAGCTGCAGGGGTTTCATTGAATATGGTCAAATATACAGTGTGACAATTTTAAAACTTACAATGGGCCATATCTCACGAACGAAAGATGATATCAAAAATTGCTCAAAACAGTTTCTAGGATAGGAAGGGGGAACTAAAATGACATAAAAAAGAACTCGCCCCCATCAACCCCCTAGGCCCCACCTACCCCAACTAAAAAAGTTTAAATGGCAGACCCCTACTTGTGATATATCATTGAAAAGCCTATAAAAAATGCTATCCAATGGTATACATAATATTTGTACAGGGTGTATCAATAAATACCAAATTATTATCCAACAATTTTAGAAACAAACGTAGGAACTCTACTTGTGATTCAATGTTAAAAATCTTTAAAGGCCAATAAAACCTTATTTTCAATGATAAGTGTCCGAGGGGACTTTTTGTTGTTGAATAAAAACTTTAATTTGCCGTCTTTGCAAAAACAAGTTGTAAACATCTGTTTTCTGGTTTCTGTCACAGTTAATAATTTTTTGTTTATTTGAGACATTTAAATGTCATTAGTGTCATCATTGTGTACGATCAGTACTGTCATTCGCTGTAGTTGTCACGATGGTTTACAGTATACCTGAACGTGTGGAGATAATTTTCATATTTGGCTCCCAGAACCAATGTTATTTACGAACAGCTCAAATATTCAATGAGAGGTATCCGGACAAACATGTAAGTCAAGAGAAACGGGATCAGTGCAAAATAAAAAAGGTATGTCCCAAGATTACTGAATGAAGCAAGCCAAGTTGAGGTCCTTGGGCAATTTGCAATAGAGCCTACTGCATCAACACGTCAGGCATCTACAATGACAGGACTATCACGTGAGACGGTAGGAAGATGTTGAAATTACATAAGTTTCACCCGTACAAAATGCAAATTCTTCAAGAACTAGGCGATGATGACCCAGACCGACGAACTGAGTTTTGTTAACTAATAACTGAAAGAATTCGCGTTGAACCTAGACTGTTGAAAAATATTTGTTTCAGTGATGAATGTACTTTTATGCTGAATGGCAATGTGAATAAACAAAACTGTCGGTACTGGAGTGATACGAACCGGCATCGATTTAGAGAAGGTCACACTCAATAACTTAATGACTGGGCAGGGATATTAGGGGATTCTTTAATTGGCCCCTTGTTTATAACAGGCAATTTAAGTGGCGACATTTATCTGGATGTACTGGAAAACACCATCCAACCTTTAATTGTGCATGAATTAGAGATTCAAAGGGATGACCAAGGCAATCTAACTCTAGAAGAAGATTTGCTGCACTACCAACAAGATGGAGCACCTCCTCACTATGCCGCTGTAGTTGGCACTGGTTGGATACTAATTATCCGAACAAATGGATTGGAAGGAGAGGTTCTATTGAGTGGCCACCGAGGTCACCAGACTTAACGCCACCTGATTTTTTTTATGGGGTTACCTCAAGTCAGTTGTGTATAAAACTCAACCTGCGTCACTTGGGGACTTGCGGGAAAAAATTATTCAAGCATGTCGCGCTATTACTAGAACAACATTTGTCAAAGTTCGTGCAGAACAAAACAACGGAACCCAGTTTGAACATTTAATTCCTTGACTTTTTTAACAAATATGTAGTTCAACAAAAACTTCGTTAAATTTTCCTTTTAAGGCAAGGTTTTGTAATTATTTATTCACCCTGTATCATTATTATTCATACCGTTGCATAGCATTTTTTGTAGGCTTTTCAATGATGTATCACAAGTAGGGGTCTGCCATTTAAACTTTTTCAGTTAGGGTGGGTGGGGCCTAGGGGGTTGATGGGGGCGAGTTCTTTTTTGTCATTTTAGTTTCCCCTTCTTATCCTAGAAACGGTTTTGAGCATTTCTTGATATCATCTTTCGTTCGTGAGATATATCCCATTGTAAGTTTTTAAATTGTCACACTGTATAAAATAATCATGAAATAATTCCAAACCATTTAAGCAAATGCAAACTTTGAAAATCTCCCAACCTTAACTTCGACATATTAAAATTAAATCACTCAGTATTCATAATCATAGCAACTTTTTGTAGCCTTTCCAAATATCTGAATAAAAATTATATACAGGGTATCGTATAAATTGGGCCACCCTCAACTTTTAATTTTCAAATACGGACCTGTATTTTTTATTGCATTTTTTTGAATGCCAAGAGTCATGTTTCATATTGACGTAGTATTTTCATCTGAATTACAGAGTGTTTTGGAAATATTGAACTATTACCAGTAAAATTTCAACATTTTTTTATTCCATAACAACTCTAATTGAATAATATCAGAGAATGAGAGGTGAGTCAGACAAATTTGTTCTTTAAGAATAATCAATTTCAGAATTTTCAGATTATCTAGTCTCACTACTTGTTCGGAATAACAATAAAATAAAATCAACAATTCCAAGAGACATTTTTCTTTACCATAATGTAGCACTAGTAGAATAATTATTCATCCCCTTGTCGATTGACCTCAGTAGGTACGAAGAAGATCTGTTGTATGTAACTGTTTCTGCTGAGAACTCACAAACATAATCTGTCACAAACATAACATTGTATTTGATCATATACATAGCTTTTCATATTTTATAACTAATCACACAAGAACTTGTTTAATTATTATCAAGAATTGAAATAACAGCCATTATAAGTAATCATAATCAAAATAAATGTTCAAATTGACGACCTTCTCGTTCCAGACATTTACGGAGTCGTTTTTTTAAGTTATTATTTGCTCTGAAAATATCTCTTCGCCGTAGTGATGCGAAAGCGTTCATGATTTTAATTCTTAAATCTTCTATATTTTCAATTTCGTTTTGATATATTCTATTTTTTAGTGTACCCCATAAAAAAAAGTCAAGTACACTGAGATCAGGGGATCTTGCAGGCCATCTTATAGGCCCATTATTTGCTATCCATCTGTCTTGAAATGTTTCTTGTAAAAATTGATTAATGTCTCTTGTGCAGTGTGGACGAGCTCCATCGTGTTGAAACCACAACCGATTTAAATTAGCAATGGGAATATCATCGAGATATTCACTGAAAGTTTGTCTGAGGAAGTCTAGATAACGTTCGCCATTGAGCGTCCCGGCATAGATGTACGGACCTAGAACTCGATCCTTCAAAATTCCAGCCCATACATTTAGACCAAACCGCACTTGAGGTCTCACTTCTCTGAAATTATGTTCATTGGTTTGTGACCAAACATGCTCGTTGTTCCTGTTGAAAACACCACAATTTGTGAAACGAGTTTCATCCGACCCAATTTTTGCAACATCCAATTACAAAAATTTTGCCGTCTTTCGGCGTCTCCTGGATACAATTTATGAACAATTTTAACTTTATACCATTTGAATCTGTTTTTTCTTAAAGTACGCCATACTGCAGTTTGCGACATATTCAATTCCTCAGCAATTTGTACTGTTGATTTTGATTGATTTGTATTGATCTGAAATATGGAGATGAGCCTAATTAACATTTTTTCAGTATTACCTACTTACCGCTTGAAGTATGTTTTCCTGTAACTCAATAGGAGTTTTGTTTCCATATTTTCTCCTTGGTTTTGTGAAAGATCCATATTCGCGAAGGTTTCTGTCCAAAAGTCTGAAATATGTGGGATGCGGCTGATGTCTTTCAGGGTACAGATCTAAATAATTTTCAGCGGAAAGATGAATGTTTCTATTATTTCTGTAGAAAACGTTAACCATATCTCTTTTCTGCTCTGTGGGGAAACCCATTTTCAGTACTAACAGATTTTTCATCAAATACCAACGATAATTTCCAAGAAACTGTCAAAATATTGACATGTGAGGTGAACTAAATATTTATTTTCCAAAGCATACTATGAGAACTCAAATGGTTTAATCATGATTGTTGTATATAGCAAGAGAATGCCCATGAATTTGCTGAAAAATATAGGTAGTTCGAAAAGTGAGTAACAATAAAATATTTCCAAATTGGTGTCTGAAGTATGAAGATTGCCATTCGAAGATTTTTTTCCAATGATTATATGCACATACACGTACTAGGAAGAATAAGTTTTCACATTTTCGCACATTGATCATGGGTTGCGTGAACTGAAATGTGGATGAATTCTCGAAGAAGACAATCTTCGTCGAATAATGTTGATTTTCTTCCAAATCCTATGCATTCTATACCTTATTCTGATATATTCTTTTTAATTACAGCTGGAATAAAAAAAAATTTTGAAATTTTACTGGTAATAGTTCAATATTTCCAAAACACTCTGTAATTCAGATGAAAATACTACGTCAATATGAAACATGACTCTTGGCATTCAAAAAAATGCAATAAAAAATACAGGTCCGTATTTGAAAATTAAAAGTTGAGGGTGGCCCAATTTATACGATACCCTGTATATAATTTTTATTCAGATATTTGGAAAGGCTACAAAAAGTTGCTATGGCAAAGTGGCAAAATTTAAAAAAAATCTTCGTAAAATAAAAAGATATAGGCAAAAGAAGAATTTCGAAATTTTCGATTTTTCCTTTATAACTCCAGAACTGAAGAAGCTAGGTCAGATTTTTTTCATCCATATAATTAACCTCTGAAATACGCTACTTTGCCCCCATTTAACCAACCCTCTATCTCTTACCGTTATCGAAATCCCCATGCATAGACTCGAATTTGAATAGCCCTGTATAATCATTGATAAGATTATAATTGGAAATTTTGAAGAGTTCCGATAAATATATTGTTATCCTGAATTCGTCCTATTTCGACTAACAAAACAGTTTTTTTTCTTAGTCAATCCTACCCAACAATGACGTTCTTACGAACTTTTGCCGCTTATATCTCTGAAACAACATATACAAAATCATTTAAACTCTTTCTACCGACCTTTCCCACTATAACATAATCAAAGCTTAGAAATTTTAGAATTTGACCAAAAGCCAATTTATCATGTTTTCGTGCCTGGTCGTTTTTTTGTGAAATGGATTTTCTATACCATACCGTTCCTGCGAAAACAATTTTGTTTTGAAATATTCACAATGAGAATACCGCGATAGCCCTCAGAAATTTTTGATTTTTAAACACGAAATGTTGGTGGACAATTGACAAATTTGCAACTCAAAAACAATGAACCATCATGAACCTATCATGGATCACTATTTCTAGGACAGATACACATCTCGAAAACTATTTTTACCTGTAGTCAGACTTAAAATTCCTTCAAATTTTGACCCTGTCTATTTTGAATGCGCCTGACGAAAGAAAACAAACAGTTATTACGAGATCCATACGTATGTAAAAATTCTATTTTATTTAACCAAACAGTTGGGTGCTTTAGTTGCTCACTGATCCAATAGAGATAATTTTAAATTGAATTTGAATGCGCTACGGTTATTATGTTTATGTAAATTGTATTCGACAGATTTACGATTTAGTTGTTATCTCGTCTGTGTAGGAATGGTCTATTTTAAATGGAATATCGGTCGGAAACAATGGCTTGATTAGTCAGGATCATTCATCCTGAAATTATTCAATTTATCATTTTATTACGAAAGGTTTATATTAAGTAGTCGAAGGGATGAATTGTTCAATGTTATTTATAGCTGGAAAAAAATCGAAAATATGCAAAAACATTCAAATAGTTTATTGGATCGGAGCGTTCGATGTAGTTACATTTTTACTTAAAAAATGCCTAGTTATGACACTTACTTGCCAAAAGGATCCCATTTTGAAAAACTACCAAATGAATAATGAATCAATGAATTGAGTGTATGACTTCAAAGACTTAGGAATAGCATATGATTGCAAATTATCGTTTGAGAAGCATATCTAAAATATAAAAAATACCGCCATTCGGGCTCTTAGATTTACTCTGAGACAGACTTGTCTTTTTGATAACATATGCTCCAAAAAGATACTGTATTTCACGCTGGTGAGATCTAAACTCGAGTACGGCTCTGTAATTTGGAATGGGGAATACCAAACAACCCTACAGGAACTAGAGAAAATACAAAACAAATTCCTAATATGCTTCTATTATTAAAAATATCATTGTGAACCTGATTATAATAGCATTAGAACATCTTGAATATTCTGAAATAGAAGTTCCTCAGGGTTCAGTCCTGGGGCCTACCTTATCTTTACTGTATATCAACGATATTGTGAGGATTTGTAACGGCTGAATTATTGTTTACACTGATGACACATCAGTTATTATATCAGATAGGGATGAATCATGTATACGTCAGAAATGTAATAAAATTTCCTACGAAATGAACCAGTGGTTCAGAGCTAACTCACTTTATCTAAATACAGATAAAACAAAGTGTATTCGCTTTCATAATAGACAAAAAGAAGTTAGTGACATTGATTTTGGTGATTTACAGTCAGTAGATGAGACCGCACGATTTCTTGGCTTATACATAGATGAACATATTTCCTGGGGAGAACACTGTTGAATCTTAATCAATAAACTGAATTCTGTGTCCTACCAATTCCGTAATTTGAGAACTGTTCTGTCTAATGATCAGTTGCTGATGCTCTACTATGCTCAAGTAGACTCCAGACTTCGATATGGCATCTCCTTTGGGGAAGGTCATCGGGAGCAAATAATGTATTTGTTGCGCAAAAGAGAATACTCAGAGTAATGTTTGGCTTACCATCTCGACAAAGTTGTGTTGATATATTCAAAACCTGTAAAATTTTGACGCTACCGTCACTTTTCATCTTTGAAGTTTGTGTTTATATATTCAGTAACTATAACAGCTTTCCGACCAGATCCAGCATTCATACACATGACACAAGAATAAAAACTCAGTTGAATATACCTTTTTCTAGGGTTCAAATATCTAAAAACTGCCCTAATTCACTGGGTCCTTTATTATTTAATAAATTACTAGACCATGTAAGAAATAGTGAAACTTTACCACGTTTTAAAAAATGTCTTAAACAATTTTTAACTGCTATTAACTGCTATTATAAAGTCGACCAGGCACTATAATAGTATTTGTAAATCAACTGTGTTTTGTTTGTTATTTACATGTGTTTTGTTTGTTAATTATATATATATATATATATATATATATATATATATATATATATATATATATATATATATATATATATATATATATATATATATATAGATATACAAAGCAGGAAATTTTTTGGGTATAGCAGCAAGCAAAACGTGTACTCTTTTAACACTATATTTCCGATATTTCAACAGTGAATACTGTCATCTTCAGGGAAGCTACAAGTAACAAGCAAAATTGTACGATTAATGGAAAGAAAACTTTGAAGAAGAACCACTTACTGTGTTGATGAGAATGATTGCTATGGATGTAATATTAAAAATTATAAACAACATGTCATGTAAGTCACATGTGATAAAGATGAACAAAACACATTAAAATACGTCAAACAATAAAAATATTAATATTAAGTCATTGTTATAAAATTTGTTTAAACATTTATTTGAATTATCTCCACACGTGGAAAGATTCAAATGTAACATAAGAAATTTGGTTAGGATTATTCGACAACAGACAGTTGACATTATTGACATTAGATGTCAGACACTTTTGAAGTGTGACACGAAACCACGAATTGGCCGCTGCTAGTGGGTGAAATTAACCAATTGTCTCAACTCAAAAGAGATGAAGTGTTCCCTAAGGGAGAATTATTTAAGTTATGTGTAATATTATTGTCGATGAGGAGTAAATATGAATAAATTTCACTTAAGTGATTAACGTCAGTTTTTTTATTTAAGCAAGAATCTGATTGAGAGATGAAATGGCTTTCATCTCTCAATCAGATTCTTGCTTAAATAAAAAAACTGACGTTAATCACTTAAGTGAAATTTATTCATATTTACTCCTCATCGACAATAATATTACACATAACTTAAATAATTCTCCCTTAGGGAACACTTCATCTCTTTTGAGTTGAGACAATTGGTTAATTTCACCCACTAGCAGCGGCCAATTCGTGGTTTCGTGTCACACTTCAAAAGTGTCTGACATCTAATGTCAATAATGTCAACTGTCTGTTGTCGAATAATCCTAACCAAATTTCTTATGTTACATTTGAATCTTTCCACGTGTGGAGATAATTCAAATAAATGTTTAAACAAATTTTATAACAATGACTTAATATTAATATTTTTATTGTTTGACGTATTTTAATGTGTTTTGTTCATCTTTGTCACATGTGACTTACATGACATGTTGTTTATAATTTTTAATATTACATCCATAGCAATCATTCTCATCAACACAGTAAGTGGTTCTTCTTCAAAGTTTTCTTTCCATTAATCGTACAATTTTGCTTGTTACTTGTAGCTTCCCTGAAGATGACAGTATTCACTGTTGAAATATCGGAAATATAGTGTTAAAAGAGTACACGTTTTGCTTGCTGCTATACCCAAAAATTTCCTGCTTTGTATCCTAACTAGTCAGCAAAGACTACCCTTCTACTATATAGATATATATATATATATATATATATATATCTTTTACAAATAACTGAATGTTATCAAATACTGTTTATTTTTAATTTAGATTAACGACCACTCCTATACAATATTTGTATTTTCTTCTTTGGAGAATAAAATTATTATTATTATTATTATTACAATTGAGAACTCAATTGAATATACCTTATTAGACTCCAGGCGTATTTTTTTTGTATAAAATCAATACCAACAACATCAATTCACTAATACTAATTAATGTACCTCCCAGACCTATTCGTTCTGTTATGTTCCAGGTTCCCTTTTTGGGTGTTACTTTTAGCATTCCCATCTTGATCATGCTCCTTCTGGCAAACGGCATCAATTGCTTACAAGTTACGGATTGGAATGAATATGTCTTTCGCATAATTCAGATTTCTAATCCGTTGGTAGGTTGACAATTTATCACTTCAGCAATTAGTTTCCTTTTCAATTTTTTATGCGATTTGTAATAATAATTGATCGGCGTTGGATCAATAACACAATCCCCATATTCTATTATATTATACGAGAATATATTGAAAAATTCTTAACCTACTATAGAACCAAACAAAACTTCAATGTCAAAATATTTTATTACTCAACATATTCTCCTCTTAATTGGATACATTTATTACAGCGAACCTGCAACGTCTCTAGACCTTTCAAAAAAAATGTTTCTCCTTGCTCTGCAAACCAGACCTCCACAGCTTTTATTACCTCCTCGTTGGAAGAAAATTTACGACCTTTTAAACTTTTTTTCAGTTGAGGAAAGAGATGATAGTCGGACGGAGCCAAATCTAGTGAATAAGAGGAGTGTTCTTGTAATTCGAACCCTAAATCACGAATTTTTTGCATGGCAATATGTGATTTGTGTGCAGGGGCGTTGTCCTGCAAAAACAAAACACGTTTGGGTAGCTTTCCGCGTATTTTCTCTTTAATTTTTTCCTGTAGAGTGGTCAGTAATGTCGAATAGTAATCTCCGGTTATTGTTCTACCCTTATCCAAAAAATCAATCATGATTACTCCATGACAATCCCAAAAAACTGAAGCAAGAACTTTTCCAGCAGATTTTTGGACACGAAACTTCTTAGGTCTTGGAGAACCAGAGTGTCGCCATTCTATCGATTGTTGCTTTGTTTCTGGATCGTAGAAATGTAACAATTCGATTTAAGAAGCGTACATCGTTTTCAAATCGAGCACAGATCGAACGCGATGCTACTACCCTTGCACGCTTTTGGTCAACATTCAAACATTTGGGGATCCATTTTGCAGCAATTTCTCTCATGTCCAAATTTACGTGAACTATATGATGAACGCGTTCGTATGAAATATTCAGTGCTTCAGATATCCGTTTTAGCCCAATTCGACGGTCTGATAAAACCATGTCATGAACTGCATCGATATTTTCGAGGACTGACACCCAATTCGTTATTGTTCGTTGCTATGGTAACGCAATATTTTGTTTATGCAGGGAACTGGTCTAGGCTAACTAGATATCAATACTCCCTCGTATAACATGTCATATGAAGTGCTCGTATACACTTGTATGTTTCTCATAAGTCATCGTTGAAATTAGGCCACTAGGCCTGTTAGGATGAGATAAACGAACAAATAAATATGTTTTTCGTAGAAACAAGAAAATAAATTTGCAGCTCTAAATATGAGCAACTTCAAAAAATTTTCAAACAGTTTTGTTGATGCAGTTTGGACTGTACATATGCGTGATACGAAATTAAAGTGGTATTCTCGATAACATTTCCAGAGGTTATATAAAGCATATGTAAATATTTTAGAAAGATACCAATGACATCTACAGTCACTAGTTGAAACTTAATTTGACACGAACCAAGGAATCCAAAGAAGAGGTTTGTCTACAAATTGACAGGCAGCCAACAATTCGTTGTTCTGACCCACCCAAGGTTCAATCAAGTTTCTAGTACGTTATGAGGAACGCAAGCAGAATCCAAGTGAAAATAGAGTATATTTCGTTTTAATTCCGAGAGTTCCAACCTTTGACAGCTGTTTCGTGCTCACGCACTCATCAGAAAGGATTTATGGAGCTCTCGAAATCAAAACGAATCCACTCAAGAATTAATACCGTGAAGGCAAGACAGATATAACAGAAAGTTACCCATGACATCTACAGTCACTAGTTCAAACTTAATTTGACACGAACCAAGGAATCCAAAGTAGAGGTTTGTCTACAAATTGACAGGCAGCCAACAATTCGTTGTTCTGACCAACCCAAGGTTCAATCAAGTTTCTAGTACGTCATGAGGAACGCAAGCAGAATCTAAGTGAAAATAGAGTATATTTCGTTTTAATTCCGAGAGTTCCAACCTTTGACAGCTGTTTCGTGCTCACGCACTCATCAGAAAGGATTTATGGAGCTCTCGAAATCAAAACGAATCCACTCAAGAATTAATACCGTGAAGGCAAGACAGATATAACAGAAAGTTACCCATGACATCTACAGTCACTAGTTGAAACTTAATTTGACACGAACCAAGGAATCCAAAAGTAGAGGTTTGTCTACAAATTGACAGGCAGCCAACAATTCGTTGTTCTGACCAACCCAAGGTTCAATCAAGTTTCTAGTACGTCATGAGGAACGCAAGCAGAATCTAAGTGAAAATAGAGTATATTTCGTTTTAATTCCGAGAGTTCCAACCTTTGACAGCTGTTTCGTGCTCACGCACTCATCAGAAAGGATTTATGGAGCTCTCGAAATCAAAACGAATCCACTCAAGAATTAATACCGTGAAGGCAAGACAGATATAACAGAAAGTTACCCATGACATCTACAGTCACTAGTTGAAACTTAATTTGACACGAACCAAGGAATCCAAAAGTAGAGGTTTGTCTACAAATTGACAGGCAGCCAACAATTCGTTGTTCTGACCAATCCAAGGTTCAATCAAGTTTCTAGTACGTTATGAGGAACGCAAGCAGAATCCAAGTGAAAATAGAGTATATTTCGTTTTAATTCCGAGAGTTCCAACCTTTGACAGCTGTTTCGTGCTCACGCACTCATCAGAAAGGATTTATGGAGCTCTCGAAATCAAAACGAATCCACTCAAGAATTAATACCGTGAAGGCAAGACAGATATAACAGAAAGTTACCCATGACATCTACAGTCACTAGTTGAAACTTAATTTGACACGAACCAAGGAATCCAAAGTAGAGGTTTGTCTACAAATTGACAGGCAGCCAACAATTCGTTGTTCTGACCAACCCAAGGTTCAATCAAGTTTCTAGTACGTCATGAGGAACGCAAGCAGAATCTAAGTGAAAATAGAGTATATTTCGTTTTAATTCCGAGAGTTCCAACCTTTGACAGCTGTTTCGTGCTCACGCACTCATCAGAAAGGATTTATGGAGCTGTCGAAATCAAATCCTTTCTGATGAGTGCGTGAGCACGAAACAGCTGTCAAAGGTTGGAACTCTCGGAAATAAAACGAAATATACTCTATTTTCACTTAGATTCTGCTTGCATTCCTCATAACGTACTAGAAACTTGAATGAACCTTGGGTTGGTCAGAACAACGAATTGTTGGCTGCCTGTCAATTTGTAGACAAACCTCTACTTTGGATTCCTTGGTTCGTGTCAAATTAAGTTTCAACTAGTGACTGTAGATGTCATGGGTAACTTTCTGTTATATCTGTCTTGCCTTCACGGTATTAATTCTTGAGTGGATTCGTTTTGATTTTGAGAGCTCCATAAATCCTTTCTGATGAGTGCGTGAGCATGAAACAGCTGTCAAAGGTTGGAACTCTCGGAATTAAAACGAAAAATACTCTATTTTCACTTAGATTCTGCTTGCTATCCTCATAACGCACTAGAAACTTGATTGAACCTTGGGTTGGTCAGAACAACGAATTGTTGGCTGCCTGTCAATTTGTAGACAAACTTCTACTTTGGTTTCCTTGGTTCGTGTCAAATTAAGTTTCAACTAGTGACTGTAGATGTCATGGGTAACTTTCTGTTATATCTGTCTGGCCTTCCCGGTATTAATTCTTGAGTGGATTCGTTTTGATTTCGAGAGCTCCATAAATCCTTTCTGATGAGTGCGTTTGCACGAAACAGCTTTCAAAGGTTGGAACTCTCGGAATTAAAACGAAATATACTCTATTTTCATGTAAATATTTTGATAGATCATGAGTCAACTGATCCTTTCAATCTAAATGATGATCTATTTCCACACCCAAAGAAGATATATTTTGTTTAAACTACTGCATTGTCAACCACTATGTGCTGGTTGTTGGTTTGTCTAAAAAAATTCATAAATATGTACGATAGGTACTGATCACATTCAAATTGATCCTAGAAAAACACAAACACGATTGAATTCGCAAAAAATCTAAACGCACCCACGCAAATTCTTTTGAAAATAAAACGATGACGTGAAATATTATGAACCACTTTGCATACCTACTCACTGAATAATGAACATGAAACCTGTGACCAAAACAGTATCATGAGAATTCATGATATAGCCTGGAGCAACTAGCTGAGATAATTGTATAATAGTGCAATTTTCTTGTCATATCTGCTTGTACATCTATATGCAAAATATGAGTATCACTTACACTTATATAAGTATACACCTATACCCGAAAATACTTAATAACAGACTGAGGATTGCTTGGGGCTGACTGGAAATGGAAATGAAGACTTGGAATTCATTGATATGTCTGGCGTTTCACCGATATCCTGAATACTTGCTTGTTTTTGTCATTTATTTGCCTTGAGATAAGTCTTTGAAGAATCATCTATATAATTTTGATTAAGACCTTGATTATTTCATCAACAACAAATCATTGTGATGCAAATCATATTCTATCGAAACAATCATTTGAAATACCATCCACATGCTCCTGTTGAGTATTTGGATTGAGAAAAATCGATTCTGTAGTCAAGTAAATGCACTGATAAGAAGGACAGTCTTTAAACTAAAAAACAGTGCGTAAAATGATAAAGTTTAGCACAAGTGCGTGAAAAACTCAACTGTGCGTAAAGTAATGTTTTACTCACTGTTCATGTATTTTTCAAAACGACAGTATTTTGTGTCAGATTGTATACTACGAAAATCGAAATCTTCATAAGATGAAACATTCAACAATTGCCACAATTGTCAATATAATATCGGTAGCAGTAAAAATGTTGTGTCATACAATTTCCTAAAGAATTTTTTTGCCTCATTCAACGAACTTAACGCTCTACACAAAATATTTTCATAGCAAATGATGGCAAACATTTTGATCACTTGTAGTCAGATAGTTTTAAGTTTCTGTTATTCCATTTGATTCAATATTTTATTGAAAAATAATTCAATTATTTAAAAGTTTATTCATCAAAAACCATCTTGTATGAAATTTCATGATATTTTCTAGAGCCCTTTTGAAAATATTGGACCGTTCGCAGACATTTCCATGAAAATGCCATGTTCTCATATTTTAGAAATTACATCATTTTAAAATTTGATATTTGGAGACTTAAGTAAGACTCAATTGATTGCAATGGGAATAAATACGGTAAGCACTGGAGAAAAAAAATTCCTCCCAATATCTGGAAAAACTGATAATTTGGCAACACCGCCAATATCACCATTGAATCGGGCATCAATACCCATCTTTCATAAAATTTCATGAATTTTTCTCTAGCCGTATTGAAAATATTGGAACGTTCCCAGACTTTTCAACAAAAATGCCATGTTGTCATATTTCAAAAACCACATCAATTTAAAATCTGATATTCAGTGACACAAGTGATGAGATGGCGCTGAATTGATTACAATGAAAATAAAGGGAGTGTTTCAAAAAATTGATTTACTTCCAATATCTGAAAAACTGTTCATTGGGCAACATTGCCAATATCACCAATGAATTGGCCTTCATCAAAAACCATCCTGTAGGAATTTTCGTGAATTTTCTCTTAACCCTTTCTGAAATACGAGACCGTTCCCAGACTTTTCAAAGACTGTATAAATAATCGAATTTGCCTTTCTTGAGGAATTCCCTTGAATGAAGACCCAGGCAAATGTTTATATTCCTCGGGTATCATATTGTATAGCCATGGTAGGCGATCATGCGCGTATTTATAGGCATCAGGTATATTATTTTCAGTAATGGTACATCTGCGTATCATCTGCATAAAAATGTACTGATGAATATTTTGAAGACTTGTGAAAATGGGAAATGAATATTTTTATGAAAAGAAGTGGGTCAAAGATGGATCCTTGAGGTACACCGTTAGGACCCATTACATAACCAGATAACATTTTCTTGAGAATTGAGGACTGATGTTCTCCTGATAAGTACCTCTGTATCAAAGTTAAAGAATTGCGAGAAAACCCAAAGTAGTTTAGAATTGCCATGCATGAGCGATTTGTGGCTGATCCTGTAAAAGGCATTGAAAATGTTGAATAATGTTCAAATCGTAAGTTTTTTATAATCAGTTGAGGTATGTATATCATCAGTTACCTTCAAGAGAGCTGTTCAATAGTGACTTTTGCAAAAACCGGAGTGACAATATCGGAAGCAGGTTGAGTTAGTTACTTTATCCCGAATATGCAAATTGATGATTTTCTTTAAAACCTTGGACATGGGACACAAAAGGCTTATGGGGCGAAGATCTGAAATTTCTTCTGAAGGGTGTCTTTTGGGTAGAAGTATAACCAGCGATTTCTTCAAAAGAGTATGGAATTTGCTTTGGGATGATTTTTAAATTTGATGTTCTCCATATACACAAAAAACAGCACTTGCTGGCAATCCGCCTCTTTATTTCTTCAATATATTTCATGTTACATAATGTATTTCATTTTATGTTTCATATTGCTGATAATAGAAAAATTCGATTTATTATTATTAATCTCATAAACATTTCAATTTGTTTTTTCCGCTAACCAGGTGTCGACCCCTTACGAACAACAGCTCTCAGAAGTCGAAACTTGTGCGGACCAAGGATTAACGATGTCCTTATCTTTTTACGTGCTATTCCTAGCACTTTCTCGAGCTATCAGAAAAATGTCTGCAGTCGTAAGGGTTTGAACCTTCGACGGCAGACAGAGTGAAAAAAGATCTGTACTTTAACTAATTTGCTACACTATACTAAATACATATAATTTTTTACTTCTTAGTTCAATAGTCCATGAATGAAAGTTTGTTTTAAAAAAACCTTAATTTTAGTCTCTATGTATTTGAAAATAACTAAAGTATTAAATGTTGATTTCATTGAAAATATGAACAGGATATTGATAAAGTCAGTTGTGGAATCATCTGCGACTGAGAGTTGGAAGTTAGTCGCTGTTTTCCATCGTACAAGATAACCTGTCTTGGAAGGGATTCATGTTTCAAAGCGAAACATTCTCAATAGAAAATTGAATCAATATTCAATTGAGAATGTTTCTCTTCAAAACATGAATACCTTCCAAGAGAGGTTATCTTGTACGATGGAAAACAGCGACTAAATTCCAACTCTCAGTCGCAGATGATTCCACAACTGACTTTATGAACATCCTGTTCATATTTTCAATGAAATCAACATGCATTACCCATGACAGGTTTTATGTCAGAAAAATATTTTCAAAGTTTCACCCCACAGGAAATAGTCCAACAATTCCTCATTACAGTGTGAAATTGCTTCTGAAGAGTATGTTTTCCAATTCTGCCAACCTCCCTGATGATCTTAGAAGAGTGAAATAGATTTTTTCAATTTTCAATTGAGAATGTTTCCCTTTAAAAAATAAAGTATTAAAATTCTCACAAAATCTCAGTTCGAGGAAACAACTACATACATGGAATTTTACTGCAATTTTCGTTGCAATATTCAAAACTTTTAAAATAAAAGAGAGCGAGGTTTCAGTGACAGTCATTTGTCCACTGGTGGCATTTTCTGAATACTCGCGTTCTATTACTGTACAAACACCCCTGAAATAACTTCAAAGCAAAAGCAGTTGAATACTACCCATTCATTTTTTATTTCTTTCAGTTTCAAATTTCATTAGTAAAGTTTAAAAGGGCCTTTGTTGAAATTAAACACAACTAACATTCGACCCCAATGTGTAAGTGATATATTCAATTTCGGCAGACATAGCGCTTCATTGGAAGAAGGGTGTGTTGTTTTTATTTGTTTAGGATATTTGTTCAAGAAAGACCTTTCCAAGTGTAAATAAGTTTTGTTGATCTTGATTATAAAAAGCCGTTTTCGTGGGGGTCAGGCTAATGTACTGTGAGTGTAAACGAAGATATTTGATAAAAAACAAGGCACGATTCTGTGGGAAATATTGATGCTTCAATTTTAATCAATTACTTGAGTCTATTGAGTTCCACTCAGAAGAATGAAAATTTGAAAATGATATGTTATCTAGACATTTTTTGAGATGGAAAAGTTAGTAAAAGAGAATGAGAAAGAAAACTGAGTAGAGATCTATACTTCAGATAACATAAATTCGGCTGCTGGTATTTTTATACATAAGTTACAAAAATCTATCGAGTATTGCTCACCAAATTCAAGGATTCTATAAAAAAACAGCCCTGGAAAACAAAAAATATATTTTTCCATGAAAAAAAATCTGATCAATGGATATTGTGGTGAATATAAAAATTATACAAACAAACTTAACGATCTTTTGAAAAGTAAGAAAGCCCAGCATTACTAAAGTATTTTTTTTAAACGTCAACAACTCTGCTGGGCTATGAAAAGTAGTCAATGAAATTAGTGGTACTAAAAATTCTTGAAGACGATCTGAAATAAATGAAAGTGAAACTGAAAATGGAAACAAATACTTGTTGAAAAAAAGTAGAAATGTGGATACTCACCATGCCCCGCTCGATGATCAGTCAGTATGTTGCTATCAAAATTATGTATTATGTGTAGAAAAATAAAAGAGAAAATATAAAAAACATAACCATATTCTTTTGTATGCCTGTGTATGTTTTGGTATGTATCAATGAAACTTTTGTTTGCACAATTATATGAATATTAGTACATGTTTTTATCGGAAATTCGCATTCCATATTTTTGATTCATGTTTATTAATTTACTTAGGAATATTCACAGTTTAATATTTCCTTTTGGTGGATGAATTATGTTATCATTATTTTAGTTCGAGTCTTCCCGGTTTTTTCAAATTACAATCTTGAAAATGAGTTATTGTAGAGGTTAGGGTGATGCGATGTGTATTTCAATGGAAATATTTATCAAAAAACACGACACACTGACATTATGAATGTTTGGAATGTTTGATAAAATAGTACTTATTTTACTTTACGAGGGTAGCAGATTTACCTTGCTGAGCATTGCTAGCAAGAGATTTGAAATGTCAAAGAAGACCAAATCCATACTGCCAGCATAAAGTACATTATTTTTCCCACTATCATCATATACTATTAATGAATATCTATATAACGTGTCCCAAAAGGTATGCAACAAAGGGCAATATATTTTATCATTGATTTCACAATAAAAATATTGGTGATAAAGTACAAACTACACAGAAAACGATTCGATCTTCACAAACTTTATTCAATCAGAAAAGTTTCGCAAACAGAAGTTTCTTTAATTGAATAGAAGATAAGCTGAATGAACATTTATATATTTATGTAGAACGTGTATTCTTTTCGACCGTACTCAAAAAACCGGCCATCGTTTTGATTACTCCAATACTAAAATTTTAGATCAAGTGAGTAATCAAAAGACCAGATTGTTCCTTGAAATGTTTCACATAAATAAAAAACCGAATACCGTGAACTACAAAACTGATACAGGACAGCTGAGCATTATATATAGTCACATCCTGAATAACATTTAATGTTTGTGTGCAATTGATTTGTGGTATACTTTAAGTAGTAATCTACCTAAGTTAGTCACCATGACTTGTAACTGTCATCAATTTTTGAAAAGAAGTTGTCAAACTGAATATGAGTTTGGTTTCACCAACTCACAATGTAGCCAGGCAGTAAACCTAACTCTCTGTAGTTTTAGGTTTAATTTCCACCATAATTTACAGTAGGATTGAACTATCTCTATGATTTTTGTAAGTTTATAGATTATTTTGAATTTTCATGTAATAATTGTTAATGTCTGTCCATTCCCTAATCAAATTTGTAGTTCTTCCTGACGAAGTCAACAAAAAATTGACGAAATATTGAAGATTTAAAGCAAATGAGTTTTATTCAAAGCAACAACTAACTTTTCTATTTATACTTTTATATATTTCCCCTCGATAAATCCATCCTGATTTATATTTTCCTGGGTAGGATTGTCACGCTGGTAGATATATCTGCCTCCGTGGCGACGTTAGTTGTTGCTTTGAAAGCTCAAGGTCTTCTAACCGAAGCCACAAATGTGTGGTTGGCTTCCTGTTGTTGACTTCCTTTGTTTCTATTTTTACATCCAAGTGTTGTACATCTTCGCACTTGATTTTACCGTACTGATGAGAGCTTAAGCTCGAAATACGTGTCTACGGTTGCATAAAAATTTGAGGGCTATACCCAATAACTTTTCTATTTATACTTATATATATATATATATATATATATATATATATATTTATAAAAGCCAACTTTTCCATGTAAATGCACTATCAAAATTACAGAGAGTATAAACAATATTATTTCTTCATTAATGGAATAGAATAACCTCCAAGATTAAGATTCTGACAAACTCTTTTTTCTAGAAAATAAATTATACAAAGTTGAGATATCCAAATCAAATTTGTCGTTAAGCCAACTTTCAAATTTGATGTTGAATTCGTTTGTTTTCTGAATATTCGTCAAATTGACTTCTTCCATATTCTCCTCCATTATTGGATCTTACTATTTTCACTTTATTACTAGTCTGGTTTTCTACCAGTTTTGAAGAATATAAAATTTTCCAAAAACTCACTTCTGTCTTTGAGGAAATAACCTATGTACCTTCTCGATTTATGATCTATGAAGGTTACAAAATACTTCAAGCCCCTTCTCTGTGTGAATTATTTTCAAAAGATAATTGCGTCTTAAAGTAGAAGAACTGAAAAGTTTCTGAGTATGTTTTGGAGGTAGTTCTTCGTTTCCATTCACTTTTTATCCAGCATCCTTCTGTTCTGTAATGCTATATTTTTTTCAAATCCTTTGCATTTCAATGGCCATATTTGTTATTATTGAAAGAGTTGTATATTTTTGTGTGTTTGTATTTTTTGTCAATTTCTTTGATTTAATATGAACTATGACTTCGTTTAGCTTCAAGAAATTTTTGTCCGGTTACTTGGATCAAAATGTCAGCTTTGTTTATGGTGAATATTTCATCAAATACATTATCCGTGATTTTGGATTCTGACATCAGATTTTATCAGAGGTCTGAAAATAGTAAGGTTTTCTGTATATTCAATAATAATTTCTAGTTGAAAATGAAACTAATGGTACCTATCCCTTCAATTTTCGTGGATCCACTATTTGCCAAATTAAAAACGTTGATGAAGTTTTATTCATTGTATTGAATTCACTTTTACTCGAACACATATAAGACGATGAACCAGAATCTAAAAACCAAGAGCTTTCCATACTTTCTGATATGTTAAAAGCGATTTCATCTGTCTTTGTAAGCTCTGAAGTTTTGCTTGCTGAGTTTTTATTTGGCTTCTTATTCCACGTCATTGATTTACAGTCTTTGATACAATGACCATATTTTTCTCATAAATGACAGATATACTTTGAAAATTTTTGTTTTCTTCATATCATTTTTTATCTTTCTTTCTTTTCTTCTACGTTTTTTCGTCTGAACATTTCGTCTGACGTTCGTTCTTCAGTATTTCTTCTTTGAGCTTCGAATTCCTGTATCAATTGTATTTTCAGTACTTCCGGTAATAGCAGTGTTTCTCGGGATTCGATGGCAATTCTAAATGACTCAAATGATTCTGGAATACCATACAATAGTAAAATGGCGACTAATTATTCTTTGTTTTTCAAATTCCTCTCATCTGGTTTGTCAATTATATCGAGGAAGTTGGCAAGATGTTCTCTGATGTCATTACTTTCTCGTATTTTGTAATGCATTCTTCATTAACATAGCTCTCCTTGTGACTCGTATGGTTCTTTCATTTTATCCCAAATTTCTTTGGATGTTTGCAATTCTTGATATGTCTGAGTCCTATCGCTAGAATTAGATCTGACATAGCATGTGCAACATTTTTTTCCAAATATAGCTTCAATTTCATCACCTGGCTCTTTCAGCGTTCCATCTTCGTATCCCCACTCATCGTTCTTCACATGCAGATCTTTTGCTTGGATTTTCCAGGTTTCGAAATTATTTGTGGACTGTATTATATAAGTTTTGCTTCGTATCCAACTTTGAAATGAAACTTTCGATAACTTCGATGATTTTTTTTACTGAAACTCCAGAACTTTGCAATTACAATACATTACAAAGTTTCTGGGACCTTTGTTTATTACTGGAAAGAACATCATATCATAATTGTCTGTCAATTCAAGTTGACAGAACAGACAGTTGATATTTTTTGTAACTATATGAACATAAAATAAGTAAAATAAGTATATCTCAGCCAGTCTTGATATCCAACAGTATGCATACTGTCGAAGTTATTATGGAAGAATTTGAGTTCCATATCCTCATGTCCATTACTTTGTTTAGTGATCTTCTCCTAACTATTGGTTTCTATATTTTTGAAAATGATTTTCGCCAAACTTAAAAATTTCACACTGTTTGCCGGTTGATGGTTGGTAATTTTTCCTTTCCAAAATAAGCAAAATTTAAAACCAAAATCAAAGTTTTTTATTTGACACAATACACTTCCTTGCCATTCCAAGTTCTCTGCTCCATACTCATTTTATCGACTAAAATCCAAACGCTCCTCTGCTGAATGAGAGTTATATACGTTACTTACTACCTACCGGGAAATATCATGAATAGATATCCTGTATAATGAATGCAGTGCAGACATTTCAACAAAAGATGATATAACGAGGTCTGGTACAACAATGCAGAAACTACCACTCCCATGGTGTTAAATTGTTATTATTTGCCGACATTTTGATGGTTTATTTATTAGTGTACGTGCATAAATTTGTAATTCAACAATTGGCCTGTATTTTATCCGCTCTCTGAACTATGAACTGTTGAGTTTGTCAGGTGTGTTTCCAGTCGGAAAATTTATTTGGAATTGTTTCGGTAACAAAGTGAATAACGCTTTCATACTGGCTATTGGAAACTTTCAATAGTAACGAGGCGGTGACCAATATGTTATTGATTGTTTGACGATACAGATTGTATACAACTGAGTTTGTGTGAAGGATATTAGACCAAGCCATAGAGGTTTTTCTTCCACAAAATAAAAGACGCAAATGGCCTATACTAATTTTCATAAAATAGTTCGTTAATGAAAACCACAGTTTTTTCCCCAGAAAAATCGCTTTGTGGAATTTTTTAAACAAGCTAACAAGCAACAGTGAACAAAATTACAACTTTTTTGTTTTTTTGGAGAACTACTGTTTCAGATTGGATAATATCTTCTATAGAATATCAATTTTGATTTATATTCTAGAAATCAGACATATGAATTTAATGAAACTTACCCGAGTATACCGTAATTTACTTTAAAGTATAACAGAAAAATATGAATCAAATTGGCAGTCTTTGTCGAGTAGTTCTGGCTCCAAAGTGGATTAATTGACTCAAAAAGGCAGTTTTGAATAAAAATTACTGTGTTGTGAAAAATTCGAAGCATTCAGAGAAAATCTTTTTATAATAAGAAACGGATCCCAATAGGATGATAAAGATTGCCAAAATATGCTAAATTGTGGCTATTTAGGACTCACCTTGTATAATAGGTGGCTTCTTCTATCATAACGACCGACTGACTGATATATCATTTGATTTTCTTCAAACCATCAATGCTATTATTTTGTTACTAATCATCTAAAAAGTAATACTTTTGGTGTGAACCTTACTAAGTTTATTTGGTAGAACTACAATTTTTATGATTTTCAAAAATTCATATCTCCGAAACTGGTTATAGAAACTGATTTAAGCTTGCATGTGTAACCTCCAGTGACTTGTACTATAATATCCCATAATTATCAAAATTAGCTGAAAGCCATTTACCCTCGTATATTTCTTCTTTCTTTTCTAACAACCGGAAAATACCACCAAGTCCAAACGGTTGGACTAACAATGAAAATTAGTAGAACACGAAAGCAAGTGGGAGAGAAAGGAACTTACCGTTATTTTCATTTTCCTCGAGATTTATTGCAGAATACATCCCAACTATAAATTGTAGCGATACAATCATCCGGAGGAGCAAAGAAATTTATATATTTATATCTCGTTTCAATGTTTTTGTGAAACAACAAAGCAACTTTAAGAAAACGTTTATTTTGCATTAGACGAGGATCGCGTTTTTCTGGATAAACTCGTTAGAATATAAATGGGAACTCGGGATGGGTAATGTTTTGTTTTGGACCGGATTTAAATGGATACAAATGTAAAAAATATTCCAGATTATAATGAAATTCCTTGAGGGCAAAAATGCCGGTAGCAGTTGTGGGATTTATAATAAAGTCATGAAGTTAATTCAAAGTAAATATACAGGATTACAATATACAGAGGAACGGCTTGTGATACGAACACATTTCAAAAACAATGGCATTTCAATTGATGTATTTTTTGGAAATTACAGATTATATGGAGACATCGTTAGAATAAATATAATGCAATGAAATGAAAAGTGAGTTTTCATATTAGTATGATAGACCGAATTTGATAAAATTTGAAAAGAATGTGTTATTGCATCTTTTCATCCTCAATTTTTCTCAGTTTGGTAGAATCTGTTGAATAAAGCATAGAGTACAGGATTTCTCAGTGGGGATTCGGTCTGATTGATTTTCAATACGTTGAGATATCTTTCGAACATTTTGATATCATAGCAATACAACTACAAAAAATATTAATCAGTACAAAAATCTAATCAAAATTCCATGTTACAGCTGCCAAAGGAAAAGAAATATTCTGTAGATGTTAACAAGGAGAAAAATTAGTCATGTCTAACTGAAATGACAAATAAGATTTTTCAAACTGAAGTATGGAAAATGATATAATAATAGGAAAGGATTTCAAATACCCTATAGGTATATGATTAGTCGTTATAAGATTAGGTAGAATCAAATGTTTTATCATAAAAAAATCTATTAATATGAGGTTAGGAGTTGAAGAAAACCGCATATTGAAAATACAACTAGTGGTTGGCTGAAATAGAGTTATGAAAAAATTTACCAGATAAGAGAAGTAAAAAGCTAGCGAATCACAAAAAGAATATGAGAAGATAATTAGGTGGAAAGACTGGAATATTGTTGTTTCTCAAAAAAAAATCCCCACACAATGAAGCAGGGTATCCGATAGAAGAGAGCTTTTCGTCAGATATATGAACTATAACAGAGCGGCAGGATGAGAAATTAACGGTGCCCAGATCACATTTGCTACTGAACTAAATTAGAACCGATGTGCACGGTCTGCAACATTGTACTGCATCGATATTTTCGGGGGCTGACAAGGAAACTGACTTTCCCTATCGGTCATCATCTTCAATGGAAAATTTACTTCTTTTGAACCTTGCAGTTCAATTTTTCGCGGTCGCATACGAAGGACATTGATCACCAAGGGTATTAAGCATATCTTCGTAAATCTGCTTACCTCTTAACCCTTTTAAATACAGGTACTTGGTGATGGCTCGATACTCCAATCTTTCGATTTTCAAAATTTCTGTGGACATATTTTTTCTTTTAATTTATTGCGCAACTCTGGTTTACTTTTTTGACGTCAAACTTTACACTGACACTTCTTATAAGTTATTGTTCGTTGCTATGGTAACGCAATATTTTGTTTATGCAGGGAACTGGTCTAGGCTAACTAGATATCAATACATCCTCGTATAGATAAGATCCCACCATCTCTCAGTATGAATCTGCATAGATCAAGGTGATGAAATTATAAATAACTAATAATTATGAATATCATAAGCCTGATTTTTCCTCATTAAATACAACATTTCACACGACAGCCTCGCACCCAGTGCGTTCTTTCCATTCCATTATAGCTCTTGTTATCTCCTACATGGCCAGAGTAACGTAACCATGAAGTGTACATCCACGTCCTCGTGTAATTATTAGCACGTCATCATCACTCATCACTCATTAGCTCTTGACTTCACAACCCGCGTAGATCCAGCCTAATAGATAATAATTAGCTGTTTTATTCTTAGGATGATGTGGGAGTTTTCGCTCGATTTGAAACACTCGTGAGAAACCACTTTTACTAATTTTTTTTACAAGTATCGCGTGATCCTCTTCCACAGAATTTTTTGATTTCAATGGTATAACTGAAAAAGTGTCATGCCTAGCCATGGCCTACATTATTTCGGAAATATATCAGGAGCAAATCATTCGAAGAAGCTCCCCACTTTTATTTGAAAAACTTTTATTTGTTGATATTTAAGGTGTTGGGTAATCAAAGTGTAGAAGAAACGAATGAGGACAACTTTTTTTACCTTTGTTCAAATCTTACTTGACAGGTGGTAGGAATATGAATCCATTTGAGTTCCAAAAAAATACATTTATAGTGGCACAAGGTTCGGTTTCGGGACCGTATGTATCTGTTTGTTATGTATACTAATGATCTAATAATATCTTTTAGAAATTATATCCATGTTGTCAAATAGTGTGCTACGCTGAAGAGTGAATAGAACGTAAATAGTTTCATCAACATTAATGGAAAGTAGACGACTATCGAACCATTTCATAATAATTCTGAAATCCAGTTCTGAAGATGTTTTGAGCATTTTCCAGGAATAATTTTTGTATATGAATGCAGTATCATCTGCGAAACTATTTCGTCTCCTTCTATATGTAGTTTATACAGATTGTTTGGATATATTTTAAAGAGGATCGGACCCAGAACAGTAATTTGGGTTACACCATATTTTACTGTTCTTTTTTCACTGATTTCATCGCATATTTCCACTATTGGTTTCTATTACTGAAATAACTATTTAGTAAATCATATGATGTTCCTCTGAATCCAAGTCCTTCTAATATCTCTAGGAGGTGGGAGTTGCTGACAGGATCAAATGCTTTCGCAAGGTCAACAAAAATGCATAGTTCTGGAAACTTCTTGTCAATGTATTTACTTACTTTTGACGACATTTGCTTTCTCTGAAACCGAATTGCCTTTCTGATAATTTTATATTGTATTTATTGAGATATTTATCTAGTCGCATTTCAAATATTTTTCAAAGACTTCCGCAGTATTAAATATTAGAGATATTGGTCGATGGTTTCCTACTTCAACTAAGTTACCTTTCCTTTCTGGTGTCATGGCGGTTTTGAGAGCGTTTGGGAAATTTCCTGTACGAAATGCCACGCTTATCCATCAACGCCGTAATAATTTTTTATTTTTATGTTGTTTCTAGTATTTCTAAAAATTTTGTTTCTTCCAAAAAAAAGATCATTTTTGTGCCATTTTTTTGCAGTCGAAAAACTTACCTTTACTTATTTCACTGTCTTCAATGCAGATTAATTCTGTTACTATTTTTACTTTATTTTATTCCACAACTTTCCATAAACCACTAACGTTGTTGCTATTTTTCCAATTTCTTTCCGAAATAAGTTTTTCTTTGCATCTAGATAATTTTTTGATTCTGTGAATGTTTCTTCACTGGATTCTGATGGATTATATTTCCATATCTGATACACATTATTTTCTTCTATACTTTTGTTTAATATATAATTCGTCATCCAAAGATTTCTTTCAGATTTTGTGTTTTTAATATTTACTTCATTCATACCCACTTTGTCTTTTATTGTTTTGGTGAGTTCTATTAAATTATCAGTAGCTTTATCGAGGTTTTCGAATATTATTTTTTAGTATTTTGTTATCTAGAAAATATTTGTGTCCATTTCCTTGATGTACACTTCTTTGTTTTTCGGGATTTATTATTTGAAATATGATTGAACTGTGTCTGTGATGAGAATGTCACCAAAACTCGATTTATATTTGAAGCATGATTGTGAATCTTTGACAAATGAGTGGTTTATACAGTATTTACTAGATATAAGAAGTAGTTCTGGTATTGTCATCAATATGGTAGAAGTATTATTTGAACTTTTCTTTATCAGACAGGAAAATTTCAAAATACAATTTCACTGACAAAATTAAATAATTCTTTCAATCACAGCAGTTCAAACACAGTAACTTATCATGGCAAAAAACATGTCAAGATGTATAAGAATTATTTATTTATTAAATATTTTCGACTCTATAAATTTTCATTCACAGTTGATCACAAAATTGTTGTTTGTATTTCTTTCATTAAGTTCGTGATTTCATGGCATATTTGACTCATATGACAACCTTTTTAATTACCCAAAATACAAAAATATCTATTTTCAAATGTCAATGTGGTTATTCATTTGGGGCGTAACCAAAGCAATAAAAGTATTATTATAAACATGAACAATCAATTAATCATAACCATAATCAATAAACTATAATCACAAAAAATGTATTATAACTATCAATAATTTATTATATAGCTACGATGCGACTAATTTTGACGTATTCGCCTACAATTCTGATCTGTCAAAATGTTAAACATTGCTTTGTCATCTATGGTTACATCGTTGAAAACAGCAACGCTGACAGACCAATCAGAATTGAGAGACAGCTGGTGTTTTCGCGATAATACTAGTGGTCTTTGATTTGTGATTGGTCAGATTACGTGAATATCTTGAGAAGAGTGGAATAGCCAAGAAAATGTATTTCCATCATACCTATCTGAAAACACTATATTTACATGCTTGAGCATATTGAAAAAGGGCTTTTTCTGTGCACGCGCACAAAAAATTTTCCGTGCGCTGGTGTCATTATAGCTGCCTATTTACATGTCAAAATTAAATAATATGTTGTTGACAGTTCTCTAGAAATCGCAAATTGTTTGAATGTTTCCTTACCAAAAGAGTAAATAATGCTTGTTTTGTGGCAATTTCTGGATATTTTTGTACCATAAATATTTCAATTATTAATACAAGTTGTAACAAGTAAATTGGGACATATCCTTTAAATCATTGAAATCCTCACATCACACCAATTCTTTCTTAATTATCTACAAATATTACGATAACTTTTCTTTGAGACGCAAATAAATGCCTATCTTAATGCTCGCAAATAAACAACTATTTCAATACTCGCCAATAAACGACTATTGATCGCAGTCTACCGGAAATAATTTTTTGAATGATGTAAATTAATAAAACTAGTGAGCACCTTGCCTCAGATCCTTTTGGCTGGCGAATTTCAAGTGCTACGAATCAGGGGCATAATTGTTGTGTCTGTGCACGGGAAGCCATTTTGATCATCTATTAATTTGAAGATTTTTGAAATTTCCGATAATTCATATTCCTAAAGGGACTAAAGAAGGTTAGTTTGAATAGTTATGCATATCTTTATATTATTTTCTGGTGTATAGAATTCCTTCCAGGCACTAAACAAGGTTGGTTTCATGATTGATTTTTTTTGTGTTTGAGATAGCGTCCTACAACTTTCTTGCATTTTCCCTTGCTAAATCCTATAGCACTCTTGCTTAAATAATGCTACTTTATTTCATTGAAAGTTTATGCATATTAGTGGTTATTTTCACATGCTTTCAGTGGATCCCAGAGCTTCTGTTTTTACATTCAACAAATACATGTATTTAAATTCTAATTATGTTACTTATATGCATATACAAAAATCTGTTAGACTCATAATTGAACACATAGCTCGAATCAAATGGAGGTGTGTAGAAGTGGTACATTTTTTAAGGCCCATGAAAATTACAGGTCCCTTTTTATCCGGGAGTAAATCCCAACCAAGTTCCCATTCAATGCTGAGGATCCACCACAGTCTCTCGTGAGCTGCTGTCTTACTCAACAGTGAGGATCCATGATAATCTTTCCTGAGCTGCTGTCTCACTCAACAGTGAGGATCCCTGAGCGGCTATCTCATTCAACACCGAGGATTCATGACAATCTCTCGTGAACTGCTGTCTCATTCAACACTGAAGATCCACGACAGTCTTTCCTGACCTGCAGTCTCATTCACCTAAGGATACATCGATTGGAGCAACAACTCCCTCCACAAGCTAAGTACACATAATTGTGTGCTCTCAGTGTTTCTACGAATTTCTGCATACTACGCTTCTACAAACTAATTATTCCTCTGTTCACTCTTTTGTAAAAATAAATGTCAACAAATTTTATACACTAGGTGTTGCTTAATTCTCTCTAACTATTGGTTCTTGGTGGTGGCGCACTTTTATAAATAAACATTGTAAAGTCTCAATAACGGCAGTGCAATTTCCACCAGTGAATGGTTCCCAGTTTAACCCACCTGAGAAGAGTCTCTGCTACAACTTCACTGAATGGTTACCTACTTTAGGCAACACGCTTCCTATTTGAGCAACTTAACGTTGCAAAGTTTTTGTTTCTTAACAATCTGTGGTTTTCAGGTAGATTTAATGCAAAATATCGTTCATTACTCGTCCATAAATGCTTTTCTCGTGCTTGTATGACTTCCCGTGTTCGGCTTCGCCTCCCACGGGAACATGTCGTGCACGCACGGGAAAAGCGTATTTTCGGAACTCCTAATGAAATATACTATTACCGTTGATATCTTCAATTTTCTTTTTTCTCTTCTTTGGAATGTGAGAGTTTATGAGGCAGATTATCGTTTGAGTATTAAAATGAATCAAATTGCGTAGAGTATATGCTTCAAAATATAAAATCGATAAATAATGAAGAGTTCAACGATCATTATATTGAAATAGGATAAACACAGATTCCTAAGTTCCACTAGTTGGAATTAGTGTCACCATCTAATGATCGTTAATGGTCATGAAAATATCGAGTTTCAAAACTCGAACATCAATGATTATAAGTTCCAAAATCTGTGTTTATGTTTGTTGAGATGAATAACTGTATCTTTTATTGAATAATCATGTTTCGGTACCACACCGTCTTTGAATTGTTTGAGTGGATTTATTTATCACCAGCATTTAGGATAACGATAAGGCCGACTTGCTCGAAACAGAGTTACAAAGAAACACGAATAATCCCAATTATATAACTCTTCTTGAAACCCGTTTCGAGAGATAAGGAAAATATGTTGTACCAGGACGCTGTTGATAAGTAGGAAGATAAATTCAAGATACGGAAACAGTTTGAGTAACAAAAAAATACTTATCTAATATATAATATATTGAATGAAAAATACTTGCGTTCATGTTATATTAATACCTGATCAGCAATTTTTCTTCAGAGACCACTTACTAATATGAAAACAATTTAAAACCTGTTCGTTATGAATTAGTCGACTCACATCTATGATATCAAATTTGTTTCTAGCGATTATGTAGCCAATATTTATTAGTATCGTTTTTGTCTTGCAAAAGAAAAAACAATCAGGTATATGTGTTGGGCTACGTTCCAGAATTCTTGCAATCCACTCTTCGTTAGAGATAAAATTTCACCACTACCATGCATATTCGTTTTAGAAGCTGCATGCATGTCTCATTCACAGCAAATTAAAAAATTAACTCTATAAGATAACCCATCATCAACACTAGGTGAACACTTAGTATAGATTTACCAATTCCAACATCTACACAGGTGAAAAATTCTATAATTTATAATGGTAAAAAATTATATTATCACCTACCCAACGAGATTGAAATCATTGATAATAAAAGACAATTCAAAAATTCCGTAAAACATCCGCTTCTGGCGAATGCTTTCTACTCTTAAGATGAATGCTACTGTGAGAACTATTACTGTTGTAAAATTCAACTTTGTAATCCTATCTCAGGTACTGAGGATTCAATTTTGATATGTTTTATTGAATCGCCAGCATTGCAGCATTGTGGCATTCATTGCAATTTTCTATTGTGATAATTTTAATATTTATTTTGTGCTGATATTTTTTATACTTGTATAAGTTTCTTGTTGACCAGTAAGATGAAAATGTTGTAGTTATTTTATTTACTTGGGCGTCAATTTATTTTGTTTATTTGCACCTGTTTCTTATCATATTTATAGGTAGCTGATAATTATAGTTTTCTTCCTTTTAATTTGTAAAGGACTTTGTCAATAAGAATTATGTGACGATAAAGTATATTTCATTGAAGATTGATATGACTTCACTCGATGAACTATTATCATTAGAACTCATTCATATTTCATTCCCTAATTATAGACTTTCTGCAAAGTTCTTCAAATTCTTCTTCTGACAAGTTTTTGAAGTAAAATATATTCAAACCTTTTTCATCTGATATTATACATTGGTCAATTCAACAGGCAGCATACCATCCATGGTACAAATATCAGAGCCCTGGAACCAGATGAGAATATGTTGAAGCTAAAAACATAAGCAATAAAACGACAGAATCTTCTAAATATGCTAACAACGCCAAGATATGATGAAAATTCGTTCAGTATTATAAAGTTTCGTTTGCTTTTTTTTTTTCAAAGCCAGGGAAGAGATTTCACTTTCAGCTTATTTCCTCCACTAACCGTGGTGGCCGTACTGGTAGAGCGTTCGCCTTTGGAGCGAAGGGACGAGGGTTCAAATCCCCGCATGGTTATCGGAATCGTGCATGGCATCACACGTTAAAAGGTAAGGGCTGCGTCTTCCCTAGCTCACACAAGTATATCGATTACTTCCGAGGGTTGCGCGTAGGGGTGCAATCGGTTGACGAAAATAACAAAATAAACAGCAATAACAACCTTGCAGGATGGAACATCACTCCCATTGACTGTCATATGCCTGTCATTACCTATATAGTTTGTCATTGAAAAATAGAATTTCTTTAATGACAAAAAAAAAGTTTACATATCAATAGATATGCAAAAATGACAAACAAGTATTTTGACAGTTGTACAAAAAATTGTGGAATTTACCTGAAAAAAAAAGTTGACATTTAGTATTTGACAGGTAAAGAAATGTGGATTATTGGATTCACCCATTCAATTGCTTTCAAAATTCGAAAATTAAATGAGTTGAGTTACCTATGTTGTTTTCTTAAATTAAGGAAATTGCAAGGCCACGAATACGTGGCGAATCACCTGGTATACATGAAAAATATTGCTTTTAAAAAATGGCAACATAAAATTACTTATTTTTTTTAAGTTCTGATATCAGCTTCCAAGAATCATACTTAATGACCAGTAATGGACACATCAAATTAAAAACAGTCATTAGGAGTGATAATTTACAAATTATAGTCTCAATTATCTTATACCTGAAATCTACATACATCTATATCCAAGCTAGCTATATTTTTTGCATCACTTGCATTAAATGCAAGTGAAACTACCTATTGAAAATCACGCCATAATCCTAAATATCAGGTAGAAGCCAGGTGTTTTCTTCACAAAATACAATAATTTTCAATACTCCCTTTCATTATATAGATGTGTGAATAGATTCTAAAACTTTTTGTTGTGGGAACATATAATTTCAGTCGAAAAGGTGTATTTTAAAGACTATTTCATTCACCTGGAAAAATTGGCTGCATTTGATCGATAACTAAGAAGAAATATCGCATGGCGTTTGAATATTCATTTTGAATAAAAAAAATTAGGATGTTATATAATTGTGCGAGTCAATCTGACATGTTAGACATAAAATTTCCTTATCTAGCAGATTTTTCATGATTTGAACTTGTAAAAACAGATTAAAAATACCCCCTCACAAAATTTGGGACGTTGTATTCTGTCAAGTATAGTTACTCGTTTTCACAATCTACTAAAATGCAACTACTCTGAAAAGGAACCCCCACCATATATAATTTAAGAAGGGAAAAGTAATACATATAAAATATTTAGAAATATTAGAATGATTATAACCTAGGCATATTCCCTGAATCTACGAATCTTGCGCAGAATAAAAAATAAGTTAATGCAAATAATTCAATTGGAGCCTGCCTGGTAGGGTTCAGCGAGTCGAACACGAAGATTAGTTGATCTGAAGATTTTGAGTTTTAAGTAAAGACAATTCTTGACTTCAAGACAATACTATCTTTGGGTTTGTCCCGTTCTGAACAACACTGAAAAAAAAGGAGAAATAAAACAACAATGTTTGGAAATTAGACTATTAAAATACCCAGACTCGCAATAACTTTCATGTGCGAAACCGGAAACACCGTGTGACTGAAAATTTCAGAAGTACTCCTGACGGCCTCTGATAAACACACTGGTAAATGACCAGAGCTGAACTTGTTTCAATCCGAAACATTTAGATTTTTTCACTGCCCCGGTTCGAGCATGGCTTTATAACAATTCAGTAAACTTTGAACGGAGTATATACGAGCTCCACGGGAGGTATTCATGTGGGTTGCTATTAACCCCGACGACCGCGCCTATACGCCAACTCCCGAAGGTCCAAATGGTCTCGGCGACTATTTATGGCCTACCTGTCTATACCTGAAAGCCGACTATTAGCAAATTGCAGGCCTGAGGCCACTTTCCCATTGAAATACTGTTAGACGCTTAATTATTTAGCATCCTTCTTTTCACACATTGGGATGTACCTGCGATTTAGCGCCTGGGTTGATTGTTTCCAAGACATCTGGGTCTCTTCGACCATAAATTAATGTCAGCCATATAGAATGATGTGTGAAGGGATTCAGGTGAATTACATTTTAGAAATTTGATGGGTGATGCTGATATCTGGCGAGAGCGCGTAGAATTTTATTCATTATGTGTACTACAAGATCACAATATTATTTAACATTTCTTTATCAATCAACATTTTTATTCCATTCACCTAAAACTGCTTCATCACACCATACGTTGTCATACTTTAGTAAAACTAACATCATCTCCCTTTTCCTCCAGATAATTTAATTATGAACCGTAATAGTCCAAAATTCGAGAAGACTTGGCACTTGAGCAACTATGTATTTCACCCATAAAAATATATATACTTACTCTAGAATGCTAATACCAATTTCAAAAGTGTTGTAATAAGTTCAGGCTAGTCCTCAATGCGCATGCGCGTCATTAGTGATTTTTGTAACAGGCCCGGTTTTAGTGTAATATTATGGTACTTGTTAATTCTGAATATCGGAGAATAAGGTTGGAGAACTCATTGTAATTATACTTGTTATTTGTATTTAGCCGATTTGAATACATATTTTAACATATTCATGATCCCGAATATTCATCAAAGGCCATCAGAAAGTAGAGTACGGTTATTATTATTATTTACCGCTCTGAAGCGACTGATTTTTGGTCACATTCACTTTTCAGCTGTAGCTAACCAACAAAAACCGACGGAACCACCCTAAATCGTCGGTGCGGATTTCAAGGAAGTACTGGATTGGAAAATAAAATTGAAGTACAAAAAACTATGAAAATTGATTTCAGCTAATATCATGAATAATTTCAACTCAAATTGGATTTATAAAATTGGATGCTTGGAAGCTCGAGGTTTTTTTTCTAGAACGATTCACGTCAAAAAACGCAACTGCATTTAATCTAAATCATTTGAAGAGATCAACATGCTATTTTTACGAGTATTTCTGGTTGTATTACCTTAGTACAATTTCCCCAATGGGGGCCCCAAGTAACAATCTTAGTTTTGTGATAGCCCTTAGAAGGTTCTGAAGACCATAACAATCACAGCATCGATAAAACTGTTTTGCTGTAACGACATCCATAAAACACCCTTAAAGCTGCAATAACTCTACGAGGGCCCACTCCTATGAAGGTTCTCAGGGCTATTTTGAAATGCAAGCATAAAACCTGCTTGCCTTATTCGCAGGATTCTTAATAACCTCCTGAGGATCATTATAAAACCAAATCATGAGGCTGTTATAAACCTGTATGTCATTAAAAAAATCTATTTGGCATCGAAATATCTTTTTTTGAATGAAATTGGGTTAGAAAATATTCCATAAATAACTACAGCCAAAACGGACTTGAATTAAATTAATTCTTCAGTTGCGAAAAATAGGGTGACTATTTTACAAGCAAAATTATAATGATGGCGTCCTGGCAGTGATATATGAAGAGGTCTACAACAACGTAAAATGTCGAAAATCATCTGCAAATCGAATTTTTTTGACAAAATGACATCAGTTAGGTAGTAAATCTGCAACGCGCCCCAATAACAACGCGAAATTAAGAAAATAAACAAAATACCACATAAAATTAAAAAATTGTTTTGATTCATATCTTTCCAGGAATGATTTGTACTATATCTAAATACAAATGAATACCAATAATTGTGTATTTCCGTCATACACACCAAATTGCAAGAAACATGAATTGAAATCAGGTTCTCTTTAGTTGTTCCCTCTGGTTGTAATAAAATATGGCTACCCTACCTTTAGTCTATTTAGCTGCACATATTGCCGTCATAAAGTAGTTTCTCCCCAAAATAAACCATTTTAAAATAATTTTATCCTAAAAAAGTACGTTTGGTATTATTTAATCCAACTTCCAAAATATTTCAACTGTCAATTGTCAATCCCGCCTGACATTCGTCTTTTCGTGATCGACGTGGTCAGTATACTCAGTGTCTATACTCTCGTGATAAGTATTTGGTGTCTAAGTCTTGTGAAACGTTTAATTACTATTTATTTTTTCCAGTTATCTTTACCCAATGTGATTTATTTATTACCGGTTAGGGGGAGCTACTAGCATTTAAGTAGAAATAGTTTTATGCGTTGATTTTATAGCGGTTCTCGAGAGTATATCTCAAAACCTTAATAAAACCTCATCGTTAGTTTTATTACAGAACCATTGCATGGACTTGAGGAGTGCTATAAAACCATCACAAAACTAAGTTTCTATGTGGATTATTTAAATACCAAAAAGATTTATCGTGTATGTGTATAAGCCATTGTAAAACCATCATGAAAACAAATATACTTAAATGCTGATTGGTTTTATCTTATAGCCTTCAGGAGTGTTTTGAAACTGATTCATAAATCTGTTTGCTCTGGTAGCGTATTAGGAATAATATATGACCTGCATAAATCAAATTGGACATTACCTAACCTTCATAAAACTTTCATAAAACTAGGATAAATCCAAATAACATTTAAATTGTTACTTGGGGGTGCATGAAAAAGTGAGGCCAGAAAAATGTTCCTTACCATCAAAGAAAAGCACTTCTATATTGAAATTAATTTTCTGAGGCAATTCTGTGTATGTTTAGTACTTTTTGTAGGAATCTAGAACTCATAATATAAGCGGTGTGGTAGAAAGTTAGAAAGTTGTATCACTCGCCATGCATGCTTACGCAGACACAGTATTGGTACTGCACTAGGTTTCAAATTATTCTATTGTAGTTTTCACATAAATCTTCATGCGGAAAATGACTGCCACAAATTACAATTTGCTCACTCAAATGTTCAGTGCAGTTCGATACCTTTACAGGGTTGGACCTAGAGAATCTTGTAAACCATTGTTCGGTCAAATAAAAATCCTCACCCTTCCGTCATTATCCATTCTGGAAACGGTGTGTCTAGTACACAAAAACAAATCTTCATACGATGCAAATGTGGGTATCACTCGCCAAAATAACAATTTGAGACTTCCAATTCCGTCTTCAAAATATGACGAAGAATTCCCTAATCTATGGTGCAATTAAACTATATAATCATCTCCCTCATACCTTCAAAGACATCGTTTCGCTTTCTCATTTTAGGAGATCTGTCAAAAGATTACTTGTTGAGGAGGTGTTTTATAGTGTCCAAGAGTTTCTTGAGAAAGATTGGAATAGGTAATATGTATATATTTGTAAAGACTTATATTTGATTATTTGATCCATTGAAAATTTTATTATATTTATTGTTTAATTGTTTTGATATAATATGTTTGTTCCCTTTTGTTATTGTTGTTCTGTTTTCGTAAATACGTATTTTTATAATTGTGACCTGCTCCATACCATTTATTTTTATATATTTTATACCTTTTATTCAATTTCATATATATATATATATATATATATATATATATATATTTATTGTGACTTTATCAATGAGATTCAAATCTTCCGATAATAAAGTATATATTGATTGATTGGTTGATTGATTCTGCTGGGGTCTCTTCCTAAAAACAATAACCAAAAATCATGCATTTTTTGTCAAGCTAAAATAATATTTAAGCTATTTTGAGCAAAGCATATAGGTACATAAAAAATTTCATCATCTACCAAAAATGATTTTCAGGTATTTTTCCTTTACACAACACTAAACAGTTCATTGTTTATTTGTAGGAAGAAACGTCTTCATTAGAAATTGCCTTTAAAGGAACAAGATTGATGCAAATTCACGAAAGATGACAGCATAACCAACGACAACAAACACCACACAAAACGACAAGAGAAACTCTGAAATTCTAAAAACCGTCTCTGTCTCTGGCAAGAGTGAATGATCTTAGTGACAAGTCTTTCTGTTGATGAAAAAGCACTGTTGCACGGTCAGGTTGAACTTTATTATTTCACTTTTTTTTCTCATTGTGAACTGTATTTTGTATATTTTTGTATATTTTCTTTGTGAATAATAAAGTTATATTATTATTATTGATTACTTATATTTCGGACGTCCATCAACTTAATGGTTGAAAGATTTCTATCTCTTTCAAATTTTTCACAACGTTTCAATTGCTTGAATCCGCAATCGTCTTCTGGTGAATAGTGACAAAATCAGATGCTACGCGACCTTTTATAGGTCTATAATTAAAGTGTAATTATGGTGTAATAACGCGCGGTCTTGTGGCGCGCGTAGTTTCGCGCGCCACAAGACCGCGCGTAATTACACTTTAATTATAGACCTATAAAAGGTCGCGTAGCATCTGATTTTGTCACTATTCACCAGAAGACGATTGCGGATTCAAGCAATTGAAACGTTGTGAAAAATTTGAAAGAGATAGAAATCTTTCAACCATTAAGATGATGGATGTCCGAAATATAAGTAATCAAGTTACTACATCGTCTAAAACATTCAAACATTATTATTATTATTATTATTACAGTAACATAGGGTACACTATTGTTTTAAATAAATTTCTTTCGCTCCTAAAATTCGGAGTAATCTATCTCTAAAAGGTTCTTTTCGGTTTTAAAAAGTCCTAAATTTGCTGTCAAATTTCTCTCTATCAAATGAAATGTGTTTCATTGCCTCATAACAAAAAACTCTGAATTGGAACACCAAATTATTTTCAATCTTGGCAACGATCTACCCAAACTACACTGATGACGAGCATGCGCACATCGTAAACGGGTCATACAGATATAAAGTTGACTTTCTTTAATAGTTCAAATTTCGTGTTTTGATACTTAATTAGATATATTATATTTTGAAATGTGACGTTACGAAGTTTAGGACCCCTACCAACCCTTGTCCCCAATGTTAAACTTTTCGACCCCATCCTCCCTCTTCAACGTGTGACGTAATTTATGGATGGCCCCTCAGTCTTTTAATATAGTAGTACGTCTTCACTAGCCCACTCAAGTATCTCGAAGAATTCTGAGGGTTGCGCAATAGGATGACAACAATTTTTAACTACAATAACAATATTGCTGATTCCACATTCCATAAGTAAAGATGAAAATACTATCTTCGTTAGCTTTCTTTGCAAAATAATTGATATTGTGGATTTCATCCATATATTATGATACTCTCCGGCAATACTTTTCGAACTTTGTTAATATTCTCGCTTCAAGCTCGATCCATGCTTGTTCTACATTCGTATCATGTATATAAAGAATCCAACCCCATTTGAGTTTTTAATGTGCAACTTGATTTTGGAAGTAAGCAGATAATGAATCAATTTTTCAGAAAAATACTCATATGCATTGATCTTCAACATAAAAGCCGTTGACAAAAACTTCTCTAGTTGCCTCAACACATCACCTCTCAGTTGTTGACCTCGAGTACCTGATGATTCCTGCCATCAGCCGCTGATTGAAATGAAATCATAAGACCCGGCGATTCGTCGCGCCCGACTGACTTATATAAACGCTTCCAGTTCTTTGTGTTTACAGTAATGTAAGGACAGCACGCCAGCGTTTAAGGAAATAAAATCTTTTGTGATGCTGGGACTCGTGCTCGCTAAAAGGCATAACTGCTGTGCTTGCTCAGTGATGCCTGCAGCCGCGAAAAGTTCGCCACAATGCCGACGCGATGCAGAGACAGCTAACTTCAGAAGGTAGGCATCCCACTTTACCGGATTCCTGGGTTCAGGTGGAAGGCGTTGAAATGTGTCGAAACTGTGCTGGGAAATGAACTCAGTACTTCGTGGAGGAACATTTTTTTATTACTGTTTTTGTATGAAGGCAGAAATGTATAGTATATATCTTTACCTGTTCCACTGTGTATTTTGCAGTGATCACACCTAGGTCTCCTTCGTAACAATATTTTCAGCAAAAACATTGGAAGACGTTGATTTTGTCGCTCTGATATTTCAGAGAAACATTTTAGGCTGAACTGAAAAGATAAAACGGATTGGTCATAGGTATGATGTAAAAACAACATTCAAGACAACCACTACATTGAGATCAAAACCAAAAAACACTGATGAGTGTTCCAAAAATTGTGTTTACAACATACCTTGTTCATGTAGTAAAAGTTATATAGGTGAAACATCAAGACCTTTGACTGTGCGTAAGGAAGAACACAAAAGTTATATAAGGAATCGGAAAATAACTGGTTCGAAAATATCCGAACATATTCTGACATCGGATGGCGATCATATGATGAAATGGAATCACACTTAAATATTAATGAGTGAATGAAGAATCAAGAACAGAGAAAGTTAAAGGAAACTGCCTGTATTTTATTATCGACGAACTGTTTTTCGACCAATTCAGAAGAAATGGATAGCCGTGGATAGTCGTGGATAGTCGTGGTTACCTCTCCTCAGAGAAGATTTGAGAAATGACAGATTGATTGATTGATATCAGACACCCTATATGTATCCAGATAGCAAATGTCATCATAAAAAATATATGGCAGATTTTATTTGACTTTGTCAAAACAAATCTTTTCATATCCAAGCTGATAAAAATAGAATGTTTAGTAAGTTTCCATATTTAGAGTTTTGATAACGGAGACAGATTTAGTCTCCGAAACGTCAACGTTTTCGAAAAAGAGAAGTATTTTTAGACAATTTAAAAAATTTTTCTCGTCATATAGGCAAATTTAGTATTCGATACGTTACTGACGAAATTAATAAACTGTTTTAAAGCCAACAGTCTTCTAAACGCAGTAACTGATCTGGGCAAATTGATTATTGCCCCTCTACACTTTTACAGATTTCTTTGAATTAACATTTTTTTCATTTTCAGACTGTGGAAGGTTAAAATTCCCAAAAAGGTATGTCTTGAGTTTAAATTTTTCATTAGTTGTACTTGGTTCAGCTTTTGGCCAGATAAGCAACTTGAGTCGCGCTCCAGGTATAAAGTTAGTTGCCGACAGACTAAATTTTCTAGAAGCTTTTTTCCAAATTGTTCGAACTTTCTCGAATTACTTTTTTCAAACTCTTCGAGATCCCTAGAAGCTTTTTGTCCAAATTTTTCGGATTTTCTTGAGGTACTTCCTTCAAGCCTAGAATTTTATTGAAGTTCATCTACCAAACTCCTCAATTTTCTTGCAGTCTCTCTTCCAGATTTTTCGTTTTCGTGAAGTTATTTTTCAAACCCCTTGAATTTTCTTGAAGTTCTCCCTTCATACTCTTCAAATTTTCTAGAAGTCCATCTTTCAAACGCTTAAAATTTTCTAGGAGCTTTTGTTCCAGATTTTTCGAATTTTCTTGAAGTTTTTTCTTCAAACTTCGAATTTTAGAATTTCATCTCCCAAACTCTTCAAATTCTCTAGAAGCCTTTCTTCCCAAGAATTGTTGTGTATCTATCTTCACGTTGTTGAAGAACCTTGATCAACGATCACTAGTTCTGTATGAGTTTCATATTAATTCCGTCACAAATCTTGATGAAGCCTCCGCCAAAAGATGAACGGTCCTGATAAAATGTTACTTTGAATTTTCAGATTTCCAGATTTTTCGAATTTTCTTGAAAATGTTCCGTGAAACTTATCAAATTTTCTAGAAGTTCATCTTTTGAACACTTCAAATTTTCTAAAAACCTTTCTTCCAGATTTTTCGAATTTTTTTGAACTGCTTTGTTCTGTAGGGGCTTTACCAACAATTAAACTCACAATAATTTTTATTTCCAAAGAAAATAATCTATAACAGCACAACCTGCACCAGCAGCACCACCTACACCAGCAGAACCAGCTGCTCCAAGAACACCATCTGCATCAGCAGCACCACCTCCACCAGCAGCAACACCAGCATAAGCAGGACCACCTGCTCCAGCAGCACAACCTGCACCAGCAGCACCACCTGCACCAGCAGAACCAGCTGCTCCAGGAGCACCACCTGCATCAGCAGCACCACCTGCCTTCACGACGCGTTCAGGGCGTCGAGTTAATTATCCCAAGCGCTGTCAAGCAGGATGTAATTAATTGATTTTTATTGCAATTCAATTCTTTCTTTTTGCTGATTACATAGAATAACCTCAAGACGAAATAATTTTCAGTACTAGCACCTTATATTTTATTCTGCGCAAAACTCGCAGATTTTCATTTTTTATTGCAATTTAATTCTACGCACTCCGGTCGTCGTGTTCGACTCACTGAAACCTACCTTACAGGCTTCAATTGAATTATTTTGCAGCACTTTATTTTTATTCTGCGCAAAATTCGCAAATTTTCATTTTCTTTGTTGTTTCAATTCAATTATTTCTTACTCTTTGGGCTAATGTTGTGATTATAAATTTTATAAATGATTGCCAAATGCAGATTTGTCTGGTCTTTCCAACTGTTTGTTTATTGAGTTCTACAAGTTCTACCAATGCAGGAGGCAGAGCAATCAGAACAGTCATCAAGCTTATAGATTTAACTTATCAATTTTGTCTTTAAAATTGACTAAATAGTTACTTAAATTGTTATAAGATTTAAAGGAAACTTCAGTACCACGTAAGGTGACTTCTATGAAATTGAAAATGTCATAACACAATGCTTTGATCAAAATATGGTAGAAATAAATAATTCACTGAAGGTGAATTTTCCATAGAAATTGTGTTAAAGGCCAGTCTTCGTTCTGTCCTATTTTTAAATGTACTAATAAGTTTATGAACGATAGAAGGGTGGTAGCCATTGTTGACAGCATTGTGTTTGGATATATTCAATTCTGTTTTATGATTAATTGCAGTTAGAGACATTTTCAAAACCTTGTTAACGTAACAGTTGAAGGCTGCCATTTTATGTTGATGGGGTGATAAGAGTTGAATGAGATGGCGTGATCAGTCTAGGTCGGTTTTCTGTAGATGGAGAAGACTAATTCATTGGTAATTTCAGTTATAGTGAGATCTAGGAAGTTCAAGTTGTTTTCTTTTTCAATTTCAAGTATTTTAATTTTGGGGAGTAAATTATTCAGATAATCAAGAATGTCATGGGCAACGTTGTTGTTACCTTCAAATAATATCAGACAATAATCTACAACGTTGTTGTATTCATTGAAGGTAAAAACAACGTTGAAAGATCTGTCAAACTAGAATCAAATGAGGATATAAGTATGTTTTTTGGGTTGACATTATTCCTAATAAAGCAAAAGAAGGTGAAGGATCAGCAACAGCAGTTACGTTCGCCATTAATTAGCAAAATTCTGGAAGTTGCACATGTTTTCAATATTAATGATAATAAATAGGTGAATTGACACTAACAGATGAAATATTTGTAATTCAGCTGATTTTCATTTTTGTATGTGATCGTAGACTAATAGACTTATGCAGAAATAGAAAGCACGTGGAAAAGTTTCGAACTCTGCACTTGTTAGTATATCAATATTTGGCAATAGTGTACATTTTTAGAGAATGCAAATAAAATAAAAATAATGATGTCAAATGGCATTATCAAAGTAGTCGCTTTCAAATGAAATCTTGCATGTGTCAAAACCAATTCCAGAAGAACTTATTCCGCTCAGAAACATTCATTCTAAAAGCCTCAACAGAGGTTCTTCAGGTATTGACAATTGCCCTCAATGCGTTTTTTTACAGCACCTCAGGAACAACTCTAAGAAGGACTTAACGTAGGATAAAAGTAATGTAAAATAATGAGGTGCCTATAAAAATTAACAAAGATTGTTGAGAAACATCTGTATCAGTGTCCTTAGTATTACTAACAAGATCAAGTCAACTAACTGATCAACGGTATCCATCAGAAAAAAGTTGTCTGTATCGTTGTTAAACATTGAAACAAAAAATTTTCATTTGATAAAACTGAATCAAGTCAAGAATGCTTCTGTTGGAATATTGACAAAAATTATCCCTTCTTTGTCTCATCACAGTGGACTCAGTATGTTAATGAACATAAAGAGCACGTGGGCACTTCAAGCTTGTGTATACAAAACTAATGAATATTATCGGCCCTCTTACCCGAATGAGTTTCTTATAAGTTTTAATTCTACAAACAGACTATGCATAGAGAGGATATAGTTAGTTACTCTTTTACCTTCCAAGTGCGTTCTTCTTATAACAGTAAATTGATATTAGTGAAAACGAAATCCACTGTGTATTATTTCATCCTATAACCAACAGCTTCATCACTAAAACACAAAAACGCTGACAGTTTCTCAACAAGAAAATGAATTATTCACTCGTAGGAATACAATAGCCTCATCTACAAGAAATAAATCAGCTTCAGGAGCAACAAAAACGAAAGTTAATATTTTTCGTGGGATCCTCACCGTCCTCGTTGAAAAGTTTAAATTAATTCGAGATACTCGATAAATAAAAACGAATCAGAACCAGTTAATATTTTTCTCTCGAACTAGATCGGCCTACGGCCGTAACTGAAGAGAATATTCAACTTGCAGTGCGATGGCTCGGGTGTCAGACAGATGGCTTTTGAAGCAGAAGTTCAGTCAGTCGCTATCCAACCGTTCCATGGGTGAGAGTACTGCGTTTGCGTATTAATCTCGTCGATTTTCTGGTGCCGGGTAACTCGCGTCCTGGCCGAGAGTGATAGGATCCCGAGGGAATGCTACTTTTTCGAAAAGTTTGCTGAAAATCGACGTTACCGTCATCGTACAGACAAAAACGTCCTGTATGACTGTTTCGATACTTTGAAAGTGTAGTGAGAAGTTCCCACTGGATTTGTGTTTGGAATTGGATATGTGCAGTGTTTAGTGGAAATTCTGTTCGGAAATCATTCAGACATGGCTTCAATGGATTTATTATGCATGATTTCTTTGGTGATTTTCAGCTTCATCTCTTCTGTTAAAGGTAAATACACATTTGAATGAATTGTAGTTCGGTGACATTTACTTGTTTATTCGGTATCAGAGTCAGTTCTACGGAACGTTGTATCTGATCTTACAAACAAAAATAAAATGACAAACAATAACATTTTTATTAAAACTCCTCAAGAAATCATGGAGGACCCTACAGAGATTGCAACAGTACTCAACAAGTATTTCATAGCAGCTCTCCAAACATTAATTGATAATATTCCTAAAAACCATGACACAAATAGCTATAGCGTTGTTCCTATAGACTTGAACCCAGTATGTTTTTACAGCCTTTTAGTGAACTGGAATTACTCAATTTGATAAACTTGAAGATGACAAACAAGGGATTAGCAGCTCGTATGGATAAGATACCTGTTTTTATATTAAAAACGTATTTAGCGAAATGGAATTACTCAATTTGATAAACTTGAAGATGAGAAACAAGAAATTTTTCCAACAGGTCTGAAAATGGGACAAGTAACTCCAATTCGAAAAAATAATGAATTAAAAAGTTTGGACAACTTCAGGCCAGTGACTGTTCCTCAGAGCTTTCCAAAGATTTTAGAATATGCATTTTTAGAACTCTTAATGAATTTTGTTGAAACATGTAATATGTTGATTCCCATGCAACACGGTTTGCGTTCTGGAAAATCCACTCAGACAGCCTTACTAACCTTCTCCAAGAATTTCATGGATTTCATGAATTAAGGCAAATACTCTGCTGAAATTCTATGTGATTTGAGCACAGCCTTCGATTGCGTGAATCATTCGAGGTTGTTGCATATTCTGGAATCTTACGGTGTCAGAGGAACACCTCTCACTTGTATCTCGTCTTTCCTCAATAACAGAAATCAGTGTGTCTCTCCGAAATTCGAAAACAATGGTGTTACATCGACCGCTACTTCAGAAACGTGCCAGATTCGGTCTGGGGTACCCAAGGGTTCTATTCTGGGGCCAGTCTCGTTTCTCCTTTGTATTAACAATATAGATAAATAAATATTCCACTCTTTATTTACTGCATATACTATACTACTGATTTATCATGAAAATACAGAAGCTCTCAAATACCAATGCGAAGATCTCTTGAATGCTTCACTTATTTTTCAATAGGACAAAAACTCAACTGCTACGTTTTCATAAATATCAGAGCAAAATTGAAGGCCTCGAATTGAATATTAATATCACAAGTCTAAGCAGCGTGGAGTAAAATTTTTAGGAATGAGTATAGACCAGTATCTCAACTGGAATACACACAATAATTTCTAAATTGAGCTCAGTTGATTATGTGTTAAAAAATCTACGATTAGTTTTAGATGAGTATCAACTGAAACGCATTTACTATGGTCAGGTTGAATCTAAGTTGCGTTATGGTGTTTGCCTGGGGGGAACTCAACCATGGGCAAAAAAGTTTTTATTGTCCAAAAATCTATTTTACGGTGTATATTCAATGATCCAAAGCGGTATTCATGCAGAACTCTTTTTCCTACTTATGATATTATAACCCTTGTCAGCCTATAATATATATATATATATATATATATATATATATATATATATATTTTTGTTATTGTTAAAATTGTTAATTCCGTCAACCGATTGCACCCCTACGCGCAACCCTCGGAAGTCTTCGAAAGACTTGTGTGAGCTAGGGAAGACGCAGCCCTTACCTATTAACGTGTGACCGGTGAATCGGTTGATAGAACGCACGATCCCACGCATGCGAGGCGAACGCACTACCAGCCGACCACCGATATATATATATATATATATATATATATATATATATATATATATATATATATAGAGGAAGGAAATAAACATTTCCGAAAGCTTGGCAAGATGACAAAGAGTTTTCTTTAAATCCAATATCAGACTGCAACCTCAAGATATTTTCAATTCTACAGTTATTGTCAGTCACGAATTACCTATTTTCATATACATACAGTGCGGTCCAAAGGTATGGAATAAATTCATTTTTAGCGTTATTATGTATTTTATGAAAAAATCCTGAAACAGGTCAATTTTTATTGGCAATTTGACAATTTACAGTATGAAAATATTACCCCCTTCTTGCACCCCCTCTGAATTATGAGCACCCCCTCAAAAATTTTAAATGAGAAGGGGGGTCGTGTGGCATCTTGTTCGAAAGGGATTTTCATTATCTGTTCAGCAATACTAAGTTTTTCATATTTGGTGCAACCATAACTGAGAAATTTTTTTATTAAAATTTAAAAATATTGGCACTGTAAATTATGTATCCGTTGATAAAACCTGAAACAGGTCGATTGCTATTCTCAATTTGACAATTTATACTTTCTTATCTGTCTTGCTAAAAAAGTCAGGAAAAAGTCGTTGAAGACACCAAAAAATTATTCACAAAACCCATAAATAATATAATGTCAATCTAGTAAACTACTGTTATTTTGATATTTGTGAGTTGCTGGCAGACGTCGGTGTATTGAAAAATATTTTTGTGTGTATTCGATTCATCTATGGCTCATTTATCCGAAACTCAAAGAATAGACATTTTAATTATGCTTGGATGCAGTAATAAAACACGAACTCAAACGGAAGTTTGTGAAATGTTCAATAATAAATACCCTGGTCAACACGTATCACAATCTACAGTTAGCAAAATAGAAACAAAATACCGTGAAACTGGACATGTAAAAACTCGTCAAAAACCAGGTCGAAATGCTGCATTGGATGAGGAGAAAAAGTTAGATGTACTGTTAGCGATTGAGGAAAATCCGCATATGACAAGTAGACAACTTGCCGCCGACAATGATGTAAGTAAATCATCGATATTGAGAGCTTTACATAAAGAAAAATACCATCCTTATAAAGTTCAGTTGGTTCAGGAGTTAAATGAGGATGACCCTGATAGAAGGCAACAATTCTGTGAACTGATGATGGATAGAATCGAAGCAGATTTACAGTTCATAAACAAAATTGTGTTTTCTGATGAAGCTACTTTTTATTTAAATGGAACGGTTAATAGACAAAACTGTAGATATTGGAGCAGAGAAAATCCTCATTGGATGTGTGAGGCTCACACACAATATCCCAAAAAAGTGAACGTTTGGGCTGGTATCATTAAAAACAAAATTATTGGCCCCTATTTTTTTGAAGGCACAATTAATGGTGAGGTTTATCTAGGTTTTTTGATGAACTTTTTAGTGCCTACATTAAAAAGACTTTTTCCCGATGTTAATGATCCAAATGGAATAGATAGATCAATTTGGTATCAACAAGACGGAGCTCCACCGCATTACACACGTATTGTTCGAGATTATTTGACAGAAGTTTTTCCCAATAGGTGGATTGGCAGACGTGGAACGATTGAATGGCCGCCTAGATCCCCCGATTTGACTCCTCTCGATTACTTTTTATGGGGTTATTTAAAATCAAAAGTATATTTCAATAGACCAGACAATATTGCAGATTTAAAAACTAGGATATCGGAAGAAATTAACAACATAACCCCTGAGGTCCTACAAAATGTTCTACGAGAATTCCAAGATCGCCTGGCTTATTGTCAAGAAGTGAATGGTGGTCATTTTGAACATTTAATTTAACTGTAAAACAAATTGAAATATACTTCCTAAACATTATGTTACATTATTTCTTTCAGTCTATCAACATTTTACATATTCAGAATAAATTTTCTCAGTATTGCTGAACAGAGAATGAAAATCCCTTTTGAAAAAGGTGCAACACAACCCCCTTTCTCATTCAAATTTTTTGAGGGGGTACTCATAATTCAGAAGGGGTGCAAGAAGGGGGTGATATTTTCATACTATAAATTGTCAAATTGAGAATAGAAATCGACCTGTTTCAGGTTGTTTCAACGGATACATAATTTACAGTGTCAATATTTTTAAATTTTAATAAAAAATTTTCTTCGTTATGGTTGCACCAAATATGAAAAACTTAGTATTGCTGAACAGATAATGAAAATCCCTTTCGAACAAGATGCCACACGACCCCCCTTCTCATTTAAAATTTTTGAGGGGGTGCTCATAATTCAGAGGGGGTGCAAGAAGGGGGTAATATTTTCATACTGTAAATTGTCAAATTGCCAATAAAAATTGACCTGTTTCAGGATTTTTTCATAAAATACATATATATATATATATATATATATATATATATATATATATATATATATATATATATATGAGTTAGCTGAGTTAGCTATCTATGTTTTTTTCAACAAAAGCGATTTCAAACCCACATCCACACTTCTGCTGCCAACTACAAAACAACTCAACATTCTTCAGATTTCATGGGCCCTAAAGTTCTCTATAAGTTGCCAAGTTACATAAAATTTGTCAATAAAATGACGGACTTCCAAATGACCTTGAAATTGATCTAATTGAATAAATATTTTTATATCCTAAATGAATAATTTAGCCTAAACTGATTTTAAAGTGTTTGTGAATTTCAATGTACTTTATTTTAGTTTGTACATTGTTTCGTCCTTTCATTTTATTTTTATGACCATTCCTATACATCAAAACCTGTTTCTTTTTATTTTGAGGAAAATTATTATTAATATCATCAATGACGCTCAATAAATATAGTGTTGGGTGAGGGAATGCAATGTTTACTATGATGAAGTATTGAAAACGTGCCGACTCAATTTGTTGACTGTCAGTCCAACCAATTAGTCAAAAGGAAATTAGTTGGCTCTGGAATCTCAGTAGCCAAATTATAAAACTGCTAATTAGTTGTAGCGAAGATTAATGATCAATCCTTCCTTCCGTATTTGAATACTCAAATATCTAGCGCGATATGGTGAGATTGAATATTATGCTTATTTATTCTGAGTATTGGAGACACAATTCTTGTGAAATACCTCGTCAATTGTTAAACTGAATGTAACAATGGATTTCAATCTCCATGTTTTGGATTTATTGATTCATAAATCTGTGCAAGTGTTGAATATGTTTTGTTGATTATGCATAGATTCTGAAGTGTGGGGTGGGCTTAGATTTCCATTGTATTTTGATGAGGAATGTTTGGTAGGTACTGTTTTGATTGTGCGGATGGAGCTACAATGCTTTCATTGTTTTCTGCTACTCTCTATACTCTATTAATATTTCTTCAAAGGAAGTTCTCCATTTCACTTCTCCGTTTCACCATATCAACATTTCAACTGAGAGACTCTAAATGAATTATTTTGTTTTTGGATTTTGGAACTTTTTATGTCCAAACGTTGGTGCCAAGTTCGTCCTTATTGATTTACATTTCTGTATATATCAATGTTGCAACTGAAATGCATTCGGTTTTCCGTGAACTCCAATAAAATTCAATCGATTATATTGATCCAGGACAGAATTTAAGGAAGAATAATCTTCAGAAAATATGGAAACGTTGTCGAATACTCTGAAAACATCTCAAAGGTTTGTCTTTCTTACAGGCTAGATTTTTCTTATTTTATTAAACTTTGGTTGTTTTTGACAGTTACTTACAGAAAGATAGATAGTTTATTTTATTTTTCACATGCAAACAGAAAAGTACGAAGATACCCCACAAAAAATTGAAAATACCTCCATAGTTGTATAAGAAACTCAATGATCAAAACCAGAGGTAAAAGAAAAAAATATATGAGATATTGATGAGCGTTTAACTAACAAAACAATCCGAATACTAGCACAATTGTACTATTGTATATTTCTAAGATTGATTGTTATACAGTGTGTCCCACTTTGAGCAGCCACACCCTCATATTTCGTTGAGCATGAAATAATTCGAAATTTTCTTTGACTCAAGTTGTAGTACTCGGAAATACCTACCTTTATGTTTACGGAACCTTTGTATATCCATTTTCCACGGTTAACTACGACCAAATGAAAAGTGAAAAATTGGGAAAAACATACTAGGCATTTTTTATCGCAAAAATAACACCAGATTCTGTTTCAGAACACCTTAAAACCCCCAAATCTCAATGCTTGAATCATTTGAATATACAGGGTATCATCTGTTGCTGGTAGCATTATCAACTCTAATCCATAAATAATGCTTGGAAAATTTCCAAAATGTCTTCTCTTGTCATAGAATTCCCAAAAATATTTAATTAATACTTTGAAAAATAGCCAAATATCACTTTTCCAAGGCTAACTCTGATCAGAATGAATGATGCTATACTATTTCTTTGACTTACTGTCATTTTGTGAACTGTCAAAAGTATGTAAAACTTAAGCCAACTCATGAAGCTGATTCAATCGATATTATTTTTCAATAAGAGTGTGTATGGTCTATCATAGAAGCAAAACAGTGTATATCTGTCATCATCGATGAAACTAAAATTAGAAAAGATTGTAACATACTCATGAAAACATTTAATTCGACATACTGATGAGAGATTTTAATTTAAAAAGGCAAAGAGATTCATTGCCGATATCACTAAGATGTACGGGTCAGATCCATGACATGGTTGCAACTCCACTACCGTATGTGGCTTATTCATATATAATCTAATCATAGATTGCACGAAAACCGACGGTTTTGCGAGTCAATTTGCTACCCATTTAATATTAATAATAATTTATTAACCATTTTTGGTACACTGTGTACATATGGTGAGCCACATAAATCTATTGCCACGATCATATATAGGTTTATAAATAAACCATCCTTTGATACAAAGGAAGAACCAATAGCATACACAAGATACACATTGAAAAGTAAAACAATTTCCTGTATAAGAAAAACCATAAATATCACAGAATAAATACAGTGTGGGTCATATTAAATGTAAAATGTGTACTTAGAACTAAATAAACCACGATCATATATTTTGTATAAATGAAACCAGAGTGAAAATGGAACAGATAAAACGACAGCAAGATACAGGTGAAACGACAGCAAGATACAGGTAAAACGACAGCAAGATACATATAAAAAAGTAAACGTAAAATGATTACCTATATGAGAATAACCATAAATATCAAAAAAATGTGTATGAATAAAACCAAAGTTTCAGAGAAAACAGGTAAAACGACAGCATGATACAAATTACATATCAAAAGCATAACTAAATCACAAATAGTAAATTTTTTTTATCAAAACACACATTTTATTTTATTGAAAAATATTCCGTCACATTCAGAATTCTCAATTGCAATTGGCAGTTTGTTATAGAAACTCAATGCATAGTAGAGAGGAAAGTTTTTGAATTATGTGGTTTTGTGATTTGGCATTCTCCTTGGTATTCTCAAGCGACCACCATGACGTGTGTGAAGAAGCATTGGTATTGAAAAATTTCAAGTAGCTTCTTATGAATTTCGGACATTTCAGAATATATATCGAAGGGGTAGTTAACAATGTATCCCTTAAGAATACTGTTTTGCAACTGTCATGATAGTCCAATTCCAAAGATCAATATTTAAATACGTTTCTGCCCCACAAATACTCTTCTAAAGTATCTTTCACAACCCCATGTTATTAATACCCAAATTTTTACAGATAACTAAATAAAACGTAATTCCGATATCACAGCTCCGTATTACACCTCAAATTCATGACCCTATTTCATGACCCGACTACTTTTTCGGTATTGAAGTATCCAAAACTATCACGAATACTTACTGAGAACATTCCAGCAATATCTGCATAGGAATCGCAAACAAGATAAAATATATTATTGAAATGTTTTAACGAACCAATATGTTCATACGTATTTCCGTTCATTGTCTCAATCTTCTTCATCTGTTTGCTGATCGCAAACTAACATTTATTGGCCGCCATTCGTTGTTTGATTTTCTCGAAGTTATTGTTTTTGAAGTTTATTGCCTAGTAAGATGAAGCCTTGAACCACTTCGCCATGTAATCGGCACGTGTGATGTTTCTGTCAATGTTCCGTATTCTACGCTGCCATTGAACATACCAGAGATATTTGAATTTGTTTGGTGTGAATAATATTGAATATTGATTGAGAAATTGTGACTAACTGACAGATCCGTAAACCTTTTGCGAAGAAGAATATCTTGCTACTCATCAACCATACTTCCACAAGTTATTTTTTGGAGATTTTTTTAATTGCACGGCAGACATAAGCAGTTCCTCAGTGGTTAACTTGTAAATTCACGATATTTGATATGAGGAGGACCGCCATTTGACAAACCAACGCATTCCAAAATAGCAAACAAAATATCATTACTGATTAATTTGTTATAAAAAGTACATTTCTTTGAAATGTCGGGTCATTGTATTAACAGTTGGAATGTTTTTTGCTTTGTTGTACTACATATTTGCTCAAGTCCATATATCTAAACACCGAATACAAAGAATTAAAACCTTCTCCATAATGGTTTATATCTGGAGATTTTTTCTGAGACTTCGTTAGTCTACATTAAGGTTTCATACGCGGTTCAGCATTTTTGTCTGATAATGATGCACCTACATCCAGATGTTTAAAAAAGTGCGATTTTATATCATGAATTTCAAGAAGTCATTAAATATTTGCTTCAGTCATCGGTCATCGGTTTGAGTCTTTCAGTCTTTCAAAAACTATGCCAAGTAAATTTCCATTTTGATTAATCGAGCTAGTAAAATTTGTGACGAACAAAACTTCCTGTGTCTTTTATTCATCTAGTATCAATTGATTTGAATAATCGGAGCTGATTTAAATGTTTTATCCTTACTATCTGATAATGTTTACCTAAATTTTTTCCTGTTGACACTGAAGAAGTATCATCATTTGTTCAGCATCATGAATTTGCCGAAGCTATTAAATTTGAAATACCAAGGGTCCCAATAAAGATCCTTCGGGAACACCATGTACCATATTTAACTCCAAATGACGTGTCATTAACACAAACCATCTGGATTCTATCCGTCAAATAGAATTTGAACAAATTCAGGAGTAATCTTCTCACACCATAATATTCCAGCTTTTCAAAAATAGAAAGATGCGATACACAGTATCAAAGATTACACAGTGTAATAGTCAAAAGATCACCAATTTCCAGGCCCTCAACTATGCAAATAACGATCTTCAACAAAGCCTCAATTGTGGATTTTGCTGCTCTGAACCCATACTGGTATATGCTGAGGAAATTATATATTGAGAAATAACTTATTTTCTTCAGGATAATTTCCAGAGTCTTATCCAAAACCGGAATTATCGAAATTGGGATCATTGTCAATTACACATTTATCGCCATTTTTCCATAGTGGCAAATCTTTTGCAAATTTGAAACAATTAGGAAAACAACATATTTTTAAGCACCGGTGTAAACAGCGGCCAAACTTGGCAGACCAAATTACCGAAGATACCCGATCGACAGTGGCGTACCAATAAAATTTTCTCAAAATTAGGGGCTATTATGATAATTACTAATAACTATCTGTGAAACTGAGTACATTGACTTTTAAAATAACTTCACTGATGAGTGAATCTTATCCGAAGACAATATGGGAACAAGAAAAACAGAATCACAAGTTGTTGAAAAGGAATCGAGTAAGTCAACCGAAGTCTCAATAGCATGAGGTAAAGAAGATATTACACGTTCTACCTCATTGCCACAATAATTACTGAATCTTTCAGTTGGTACATCAGACTTATCTTGTTTTTATTTCTATTGAGTTCGTGGTTTATTAATTGCCATAATACCTTCAAATGAATATTGATTTCATTTGGGTCAATGTTCCCATAATAAACTGATAAAAAACAACGTAACGCATCTATCTCTTTGAACCATATCTTCCCAATGACAGTAGGATATTAACCTTTTACGAAGCATATTACCTCCATCAAGGTTCAAAATCTTTTATGGGATTAACAACCGTAACATATAATTATGCATTACATTACGTATGCTCCATTAATATCTTTATTTAGGCACCTTTGATCTGGTGTATTTTAGGAGATATAAGATTAGCTTATTTATCAGTTCAATCCTAAATAACTTCATTTGTTACTTTGTTTACTGACAAAGAAAAACTCCTAAAGCAATGAGTTTGTCTAGGTAACTATATGCCGATTTTGATACCGAGTGTTTCAGATAAAGTAGCCACAGGATGAATTAGGAAACTTGTATATATAAATCATTTATTTAGTCATGAACTAATAAAGACATTGTGAGCAGATTACAAAATATAAAAAAAGAGATGACTAGTACACATGTGAATACAGGGTGTTCTAAATTAGGTCGGCACCATTGCCAACTCCGTTATTATTGATGCTATTAATTCGGTTAAATGGACAAACTAGTAGCATTTTTAATGGCCTTCTCGATGCCGAGAACAAAAAAAAAAATACAGTTGCGTTTTCAGAATATTTCATAAAATGATATTTTTTTCAATGGAACACCCTATATTTTTTCATGCATTTCTATTCGTAATAACATTCTCAACAACAAATCTCATTTTTTTACTTTTTTTCGTAAAGGTGAAAATAAGACAGTTTTAATAATAGGAAACATTTATAACACACGGATTTGATGAAGCGCTATAAAATATCGAGTAAATGTTCAAAAACACCGCCTTCTTGTTGAACACATATTTGGGCCCTTCTATTGACACTACGTGTGGCATTCAACACAATTCTATTAATTATAGTCTCAATATAATATTTCAGTTCATCTACATTATTATTTTTTATGGTGACCGGAAATAAGCGCAAAAGAAAAAAGCGCACAGGAAATATGCGCACGGAAAAAAGCGCACAGACATATAAGCACACATGAAATAACCGCACTCGGAAAAATGCGCACATCGTAAAAAGCGCACTTGGAAAAAACCGCACGTAGATTAATGCGCACATTGAAAAATGCACACATTGAAAAATGCACACATGCAAGAGCGATATAAGCAAAGAAAAGGTATGGAAATAAATTAATTTATATAATTGTTCGGTAAAGACATTTGCTAAATGGTGTAGTAAGCTGTCGGATAGTTATTAACACTTTCATTACTATCATTGTTGAACCTAAATATTAATTTTGGTAAATTTAAATATTTAAATAGTTAATCCTAGTTCGGGTCAGATTAGGGTCATTAGTCCTTTTATTACGACCATTGTGGTACCTAATTGCCATTTCTAGAAAATTATTATTCATTATAATATTACTTAAGGATTAACCAGGTATTAATTCGTTTTTCACTGTCATTGTTGGACTATAAATTGGCCACACCTATAAGTTTTATTTAGTTTACCCTAAATTTCAAGCAAGACAAGTCTACATTTTTTTTTCTGAATAATCGAAATGGAGTTTTCAACCAGTCAGAAAGGCAAGCAAATTCTGAGTTATAAGGGGTTTGAATATCTACGTTCTCGCACAACAAATGGAATAGATACTTGGAGGTGCCGCACGAATCGATCCACAAAGTGCCATTCTTTATTGAAAACGATGAATGAAGACATCGTACAAGAGCCAACCAGTCACTGCCATGACTCCTGTCCCCAGAAAGCAGAAGCAAATATCTTCAGAAGTCGAATGCGACAAGCTATGGTAGCAGTTGATGCCACTCCTCGAAATCTCATTGGAGCCATTTTATCAGGAGTGAGCAATTATGTACTGGCTTATATTCCGAAGCAATCGTCTCTTGCCAGGACTCTTCGAAACCACCAAACAGAGAATCACTTGCCGAATCCATCGACGATGAATTTTTTGATTCCTGAGATATATTCTGACTTGGTGTTACACGACTCAGGCATAGAAAATCCTGAAAGAATTCTAATATTGGGTGATCGAGAGTTATTGTGTCAGCTGGACCAACCCACTCTATTCGGTGACGGAACATTTGATAAAGCACCTACAATATTTTATCAGCTTTATAATTGGCATGCCAAAGTGGGAAATTCGTATGCACCATGCGTGTACATATTGCTACAAAAGAAAAATGAAGAGACATACATGGAGATGTTTCGAATTTTAAAAGACTTAGTTCCAAACATGTCGCCCCAGAAGATACTTGTAGATTTCGAGAGAGCCTGCATGAATGCTGCAAGAAGATCTTTTCCAGAAGCAGAAATAAAGGGTTGCTATTTCCATTTATGCCAAAGCCTCATAAGGAAAATTAATGCAGTTGGTTTGAAATCAGACTTCCAATCTAACGTCAACACAAAATTAATGCTAAAATCACTTGCTGCATTATCTTTCGTTCCGTTAGAAGACGTAAGAACTAATTTTAACAGGCTAGCAGAAACTTTTCCTAATGAAGAAAAATTTAACGATGTCCTTACATATTTTTTCTCCACATATGTAGAAGGTGCTGCTGGAAGAAGTCCTCTATTCCCTCCAAGGACATGGAACCATTACGACGCCGCTCTCGACGAATCGCCAAGAACTACTAATTGTTGCGAAGGGTTTCACAATGCCTTAAATTCGTTATTTCATTATAGTCATCCGAGCATATGGATGCTTTTCGACGGGCTACGTAGGGATTTAGCATGCCATAAACTCACTCTAGTGAACTCTCGAACTAACAGACTGGAGCATTCCAAAAGAAAATACAGAGAACTATATGCGCTTGTTGATAGCTCTGTAGACAAATATAATGAGACTGAGGACAAACTATCTTATTTGAGAAGAATAGCTAATTTACAATAGTTTACTGTTAATTACATTGTTTAGTTATATTTTATTAGAAGTAATAAGACATGTTTAGAAGTCCATTTTGTTTATTTGTTTAAATTCTACACAAACAACTGCAGTTTTTTATATACACAGGGACAGGGTGTCCGAAAAGTCTTGGTACGGGCTTATTTCTCCGAAGTTAGGTAGAGAAACTATTGCGTGTGCGCATTTTTCAATGTGCGCATTAATGTACGTGCGGTTTTTTCCAAGTGCGCTTTTTACGATGTGCGCATTTTTCCGAGTGCGGTTATTTCATGTGCGCTTATATGTCTGTGCGCTTTTTTCCGTGCGCTTATTTCCCGTGCGCTCTTTTCCTGTGCGCTTTTTTCGGGGATTCATTTTTTATTATGTACACCTCATTTTTCAGAAATCCTCAGAAATAAAAATCTAGAGGTGTCATGTCTGGTGAACGAGGGGGCCACTTAACAGGACCATTTGTAGCAATCCAACTGTTTCCAACACAGCCTCGCAGCATTCTTTTTACGCCACTGACATTCTGTGATGGTGCTCCATCCTTCTGATCAAGATAATCGAAAAACTTTTCCAACACTCTTGTTAATAAATTAATGTAACTGGGTCCGTTCAAAGAAAATGGACCGATAATTCTGCCTCTAAATAAACCACACCAAACATTAATACTGAATTGTCTTTGTGGATTGAGGGGATGGACTAGAAATGGATTATGTCTACTCCAATAATGAAAATTCTTTCTATTATACACCCCACGATTTGAAAAATCAGCCTCATTACTCCATATAATGTTTCTATAGAAGTTTGGATCTTGTCTGCATTTATTCATAAACCACCGACAAAACCCCAATCGTCTTTCAGGATCACCAGGTGCTAGAGTTTGCACTGGTCATAACTTAAGAAATCTTATGGTTCTTCAGAATTCGTTGAATACCAGACAGTGGAACAGCTATTTCTCTACATAAATCTCTGATGGAAATATTTAGATATACCTCAAAGTAGGATAAAACGTCAATTTCTGTATCTTCAGATATTACAAATCGTTTAATAGTTCTCCTCTTCTCAAAAACATTTTCATTGTTCCTGAATCGACGATGAAGCACAGCAAAAAAAAGGCCGATTAGGTAATTCACGATCGGGGAACGAATTGCTGTAGTGTTGGAGTGCTCTTACACTATTTTTCTGACAAACCAAGTAGGATTCTAACATTTCACATTTTTCTTGATGAGAAAACGGCATTTCGAAAAATATTCGAACAGTAGTTGACAGTTACAATAATTTATGACATTTTCATGATTTACTAGAAAATATTTGACAAATAGTATTTCAACAAGGTTTCAAGGCAACTTGATTGCTCATAATAATTATGTTTTATCGAATCAAACACATTTTTCCAACCACATTCATATGACCCAACAGTATTTTCTGTTCTGTACAAAAACGGCTTCAAAATTATCATTACAGCAGACATATTTTGATTCACAAAATAAATGCGGCTAGCGGAATGGTTTTAGGATGGAAATTATCGTTTTGTACATTAATACCAAATAGCTCAGTGGTGTCAATTGAGTGGTGCGACATGATGATTTCTTTTTACTGTCTCATTTTGCTATTAGTAACAATATATTGTCATTCGTATAAGTACCAAAATTGGGTGTTTGGACAATCATGAGGTTTTATTCGCCAAAACAAAAAAAATTTTGTACCAGTGAAAGAAATATTTCCACATAAATCGCTCATTTTCCACTTTATGAAGAAAGGTGATATGAGCTTTGTTGTTGAGAATATTATTACGAATCGAAATGCATGAAAAAATATACGGTGTTCTCTTGAAAAAAATATCATTTTCTGAAATAGTCTGAAAAGGCGACTGTCATTTTTTTTTGTTTTCGGCATCAAGAAAGCCACTCAAAATGCTACTAGTTTGCCCATTCAACCGAATTCGTAGCATCAATTTGGCAATGGTGCCGACTTAATTTGGAACACCCTGTATACTTACAAACTAACATATATAACGTAATAAACAAACACATAAAATATATAAAAATGAATGTTTTAATATCTCGTTTATGGCATTTTAACACAATAAGATATACAGGGTGTCCGGTAAACCTTGTACAATATTGAAACTTGTGATAGACCAGATCATGACTGTTCAGAATATCGGAATTTTACCTTAGTAAAAATCTCATTGTTTTCGAGATAATGAACATTTTTTAATTTCTGGAAAATCACTTCCTTATCTTGGATTTTTTAATGCCATGTATACAAATTGGGACGAATTTAAATATCTTTGCTGCTGAAGATTACTGATGAGTGATGCTTTCAGAAGTACGAAACAGTTTTTCAGAAAACAATACAATTTTTCAAGAAGTGAGGGTAAAATTACAGATTGGAGTTACACCAATTTTTTTAACAGTTTGACATTATTGTATGAAAAAACATAACCAAGTGGAACTGAATATTCATTACAAAAGAATACACATTTTGTCCAGGCTTTACTATGGTATGAAACATACGATCATTATTTTTGGAACGAGTAGAATTTCGATAATATTAGAGTGTGATGTTATTCTGAGCTAAAATCAACTCCATTAGACTTTGTCAGTAGTGTATTTTCTTTTCATCCTATCAAGATGAAATGATTAAATAATTATGAGTAATAACGAATCAACTGCTTAAAAGCATTCAATGAAATGTAATGAAGTAAATACTAATTTAACGTTTTTTTTTAATCAACACACACTATAAACCACAACAACGATTATTCAACATCGCACTGAATAATATTACAAAAATGTTATTTTCCATCAACTCGTACGCAGAGACGACATATTTTCAAGAAGAACCTTTTCAAATGCGTTATAGGTTATAGCCCCCAATATGCGATTCTATGAGCGGCGTTGTGCAATCGGATATAGTTCTGCAAAAAGCGCTGCTGCACCACATTCACCACAAATGTTGTGCATATGCGCATATTCACGGGGAGTATAACGTATGTACGGCATGACAAATAAATAAATACCACTGAATTAAACAAGCGGAATAATTCCAAAAAACTACGATAGAAGTCACAAGTTGTTCAAACAAAAGTTTTTAATTTTCGACAAGAATTCATCTCTTAAAAAAGTTTGCACTTATTTGGTTACACCCTGTATATCTGTCGGTCTCTGAAACTTCATTGGAATCTGGATGTTGGAAAATTGCGACATTTATCACAAGAGTTCGTATTAATCGGTGCCATGTCGGATAATCGACATTTCATTTCGATAATTTTATTAGGCCTAATTACATGAAAAGTTAATTTTATTGACATACTTTTTAATGCTACTAAGCAGTCTGTTCTTTATTATCAATAATTATTTCCACATTTTATCTTGATAAAATCTAAATAAAATAATTTTTGGGCGTAAGTATAAAAGTTGATCAAATAAATGAATATTTTGGAACCTTTGGCGTAAATACAATTCAAGAAAAAATAAAATACCCAAACACCAAAACTACGTCACAATCTTAAAATCTTAAAAGCTTACTTTTAGCTCCTGAAAATGCTAACTTTGTTGGCGAAACGCGCGTCGAGTGTGATTGTGATGTAGTTTTGGTGTTGGTCTTGAATAAAAGTTGATAGAAGCCTAGATAAAAACCACGCCTAATTCAATGGAAACCACTTCTTCCAAAAATAATTATAGTCTGTTTTATACCATGGAAGAGTCTGGACAAAATGAGCATTCGTTTGAAATGAATGTCCACTTCCAATTGGTTATGTTTCTTTCAGATAATAATGTCAAACTTTAAAAAAAAAAATTATGAAACTCAAATCTGTCATTTACCCTCATTTCTTGAAAAATGTTTTCACTTTCTGAAAAACTGTTCTGTACATCTAGAATCATCACTCATCAGTAATCTTCAGCAGCAAAGATATTTGGATTCGTCCCAATTTGTATACATGGCACTCAAAAATCCAAGGTTAGGTAGCGATTTTCCAGAAATTCTTAAAATGCCCATTATCTCGAAAACGGTGATATTTTTAATGAGGTGAAATTCCGATATTCTAAACAGTCATGACCTGGTCTATCACCAGTTTCAATATTGTACAAGGTTTACCGGACACCATGTATAACAATCTGATAGTAAAAAAGCCATAAGATTTGGACGTATTGAAAGGGTCGAAGTAAGGGCGCGATCTTGTAAAACAAAGCTTGGTTGCTGCTGCATTTTCTCGCTTGTGGCAATAGACAGAATGAAATTTGATATCATCAGGAATCCTAAAAATCCTAAAAAAAAGCCGGTTAGCTGTTGAGGTGAATTTTTGGTAGGATACATTTGTGATTTTTTTTCTTTTTCCTGCAGACTTTCTCGTTTATGGCATTTGAACAGCTGACAGGCTTATGGAAAAAAATTTCGGGTTCCTAACGATTTCAAATTTCATTCTGTCGATTGCCATAAGCGAGAAAATGCATCAGTTTGAGTTTGATGTATTTTTATCGAAACAACTGGTGCATAAGAAGAAATTCCAATTCATCAAAGTGTGCCTTATGATGAATTGAAAACAAATACTCTAAACAATTTAATCTATAAATAAACCTCAATGCTTTAATCGCTCTCTTTATAGTCAGCAACATTTCCCGACCAAACGAGTTGTACAAAACGAAATTACATTTGCAGAATTGTGTTGACTGAACGCTCTGAAGTTAGGTCGTGTGTATCAACATCGAATTTACATACAAATGTTGAAACTGAGAAGTGCCGTTTTATGTTTTATCTGCTAACACCGATTTCCTCTAATAAGGCAGAATCTATTTTACGTGTTGGAATTCTCTGAACATAACATCGTGCATTGCCATAATCGACTTGTGATAAGTGCAACTATTAAGTAGAATTCTTGGAGTTAACCTCAGAGTCAACCGTGTGTTGAATTTATCACTTTCATCACTATCATTTTCAGCGTGTTTCTTGTGAATTACGGATATATGAGGTTCAGATAATAGACATCCATCAGTTAAGGTATGATTGAGGCTGGGATTGTATGATTTTGTAGAGGCTTTACCCACAATTAATTTTAATTTCCAAATAAAATAATTTTTCAAAACATTTCTAAATATTTTCATGGTAATATTTATTATAACCGAATTTCAAAGATTCGTGTAATAGGATCATCGAAAAGGGCTTTCCCGACAATACATTTTTATTTGGGGAATTTCACGAGTATATATGTTCCTGTACTCCAACATTCTTATTATTTCTTTTTCGCAATTCGACTTCAATTCAACTGCAATAGCATTCGAATTCAAAATTGTATTGTACAAAAATCTCTTCGATTTCACAAGTACAATTTCAGATTTGTTCAATTTTCTTTTAGTTTAAATTTTTTTTGTATTTACTTTTAGTTTTATATCGTTCATCTCTAGCAGGGGGGTACTGTAGGGGCGTTACCCACAATAAATTTTTATTTTCAACTAAACTAATCGTTCACAAAAATTCTAAATATTATCATGGTCATTTTTATTAGAACCGATTTCAAATATTTTGTGTGACAGGATTATCGAAAAAGGCTTGCACGACAATACATTTTTATTTGGGGAGTTTCATAAGTATATTTGTTATGATCGGATGCTATTAGTTTTAGTACCTACGGTCACCAGCCCTTTGTCTTCGAAACTTTGCTCTGACGTAGGCGACCCGCTCTGTTTTTTTTATTTTAGGCCTGCTACCTAAAGGAAGAGTTTCAAAGATCAGTTTTGTACCATCGCAGAAAACCTGATCAAGACAATCAATAACGATAGCGTTGATACCTACAACGTGTTCATATTTTTTTCTCGAGCCGATGACAAAACACGAAATTATTGATGCTGCTCGCAATTTGAGAAGTTTGAAGAATACTGACGAATATGGGATGAACAGTTAACTTCTGAAACAAACTTGGGAGCTGATAATCGATCCGCTTTTTACTCTTCTCAATGCGTGCGTTTCAGAAAAAAATCCTGATGTGTTAAAGGATGTGAAAATAAAACCTACATTAAAAAAAGAGGATGCTACACAAATATCAAACCACCGCCCAATATCTATAATTCCCTTGTTCTCCACAGTTATTGAGGTTATATTGAAGCAGAGAATTAAGACATACTTTGAATTTTCTGAATGTCTCAACTACTGTCAATCTCGTTTTAGGAATAAATGCAGCACCACACATGCTGTTTTCAAAATTCTGACTCAGTCGGAGGATTGAAAGAAGGCATGAATACTCCTATGACTCTTTGTGATCAATCAAGAGACTTCGACTGTGTCTCTCACTCTACTTCTAGTGGATAAACTGCGTATTAATGGCGTCAGATGAGTTCCTCTCGATTTGGTACAGTCCTACCTAAGCAACAGAAAGCAAGCAGTATTTATAAATGAGACAAGTTCTGATTTTCAAACTTATCCATGTGGAGTCCATCAGGGGTCCGTTCTTGGCCTGTCACTCTTTATTATCTACGCCGACGACACGAAATTAATAAACACTTCTACTCATGCAAACAGTCTTTAAACCACCATAACTGATTTGAATAGGGCACAGCTCTAGTTTAGTGCTAACAAGCTAAAACTGAACAACAATGAAACCCAAAAATTGATTTGTAGCCATGGAATTTCGAGTAGTTAGAAGAGAGGCAGATAATACATGGTACAGGGTACACTCTACGAGTGTTTATGATGGAGTATCATTATTAGTTATATATGATTATCTCATAGAGTTTTGTCATGAATATTCCAGTTCAATATTGCTGTTGAGGTGTATACTTCAATGAATTTCAATTATAATAATAATAATAATAATAAATCATCTTTATTCATCTTGCAAAAAATATAAATTCATACATAATTATATGGTGCGACATAGATGAATGGGCGAAGTGTCAGCTGATGTTGTTTTTCAACTTAACCCTTGAAAAAAGAGAGAAAGAAAAAATAAAGTTTAACAATTTTATAGAAAGCAACAAAAAATATCTTATACCTACTACTATCATCTCGTAACTATCATTAGAGAGAAATAATCAATCAATTGTACAAGCATTGTCAGAAGTATATCTAATATGAGCATTTCAGTTATATAATAGTTCTTTCAGTTTCTTTTTGAAGTTGATTAAATTATAGTTCTGAAAATTATTGGGTTAGGAGTTGTAGTATTTGGGAGCTGTGTATGAGAAGCTTCGTTTGTACAAACTGGTTTTGAATTTTGGAATGACCATGGTGTTTTTGTTTCGTGTTCTTGAAGTATTGTAATTACGGAAGGTATGCCGGTGTAGAAGTTGTTACTACTTTGTGGGTTAATGCTAGCAAATGAAGTTTTCTCAATTTTTCCAATCTCAGCCATCTGGATTCCCTGAACTTTGCACTGATGTGATCATACTTACGAATACTGTAAGCAAAACGTATGCAGGAATTTTGAATTCGCTGTAGTCTGGAGGCGTCACTCTGCAAGAGAGCGGGACCATAGACGGCGTCGCAATATGAGAGCTTGGAGATAATCAAGGATTCACAAAGGATTAGTTTAAGTTTTGAGGTGGGTAAAATGTCCCGAGAGGGGTACAACTGTCTCAGAACATTGAAGGAACTCTGACATAAGTGACTGACGTGCTTTGTGAATCGTAATTGCTGATCGAACCAGACACCCACATTTTTGCATTCGCTGACAAATGGAATTTGTTGATCTGAGAGATGAAGCGAAAAATTCGCTTCGGCTATTAATCGTTTATAATTATTTCCGATAATCATAGCATGGGACTTACGAGGATTGATCTTCAGGTTATGAGCGGTTGAAAGATTGAAAAGAGAGGTCAAATCCTCATTCACTCGTGCTGATGTTAAATTGACGTTGTTTACATCAAAACTGACGTATAATTTTGTATCATCAGCATAGTGATGAATATTACAGTACTCCATTGTCTCATGAAAGTCGCAAATATACAGGGAAAACAATAATGGCCCAAGGACTGAACCCTGAGGTATTCCAAACTCAATAGGTAGTGTGCCAGAAGTTTCACCACCAAGTGTTATTGACTGTGTCCGAAACGAGAGAAAGCTTTTGATGAGGGCCACTGAGCTCTGATGGAAACCTAAGTATTTTAGTTTTTTACAGAGTACATCATGATCTATGGTATCATAAGCTTTGGTATAGTCTAGCAAAACAAGACACGAGAGTTCACCTCTGTCTACTGACCAACACAAGTCATCGGTGACATTCAAAAGTGCAGTGGTTGTACTATGGCCAGGGCGGAATCCATTTTGTACCTTATTTTATTTGACGTAAAATAATTGTAACTTGGTCAAATATATTGTTTTTATATTCTATTCAATGTTGGTGTATATTGGAAAAACAAATTGTAATAATAATATTGGCGGAATATTGGCTCAACCTCTTTTGATTGTAGATTGTCACACATAATGTCGATTGAATATTAGTACAACAATTTTTACCAATATCGATTTAAAAAAATTGTGCACTTATTGTTTCCAACATTGGTTGAATAATATTTCACCAATATTCAACAAATCTCACCAATCTATATTGATTAAAATTGTTACAAAACCTTACGCCAATATTAGAATAATAGTGATACATATTACAAAGAAATCCTATTACCATAATTAAATTTTTAATAAAATCTAAGAAAATATATTGAATTCTCAGCTTATCTCAACTTGTATTCTAGACACTCTACTCAGTGGTTATGCTGACCAAAAAGCAAACTCTCCGTCAACTTTTGAAAATATTTCAGCAATGCTTTCAAGACAACATATTCCTTCGAGAACATTTCACCAATTTTATTTTTAAAATATCCGAGCAATATTGGACCAGTATCCTGAAATTGTAATTTTTTTATCGCCAATATTATTATTGAATATTTTGCCAATATTTTCACAAAATTGTACCAAGAACCCTGAATGATTTGAGGCCAATATTCCTTCAAAAATATTTCACCAATATTATTTCAGAAATTTATAAATAATATTGTACCATTGTCGCGAAGTGTCCACATTTTTTTTCTTGCCAGTCTTACTTTTGAATATTTTGTCAATATATTCATAATATTTTATCAATATTATTCCAATATATAAGTATGCTACTTGAGCAGTTCCATACTGCTATATACAAACCGAAGGGGAAGCATCTTTGAATCTCGTTTAACATTTAAGTCAATATCCAGTCATTAAGTCTTCGCTTCAGTCATCGGCTTAAGTCTTTCAGTCATCGGTTAGAGTCTTTCAGTATTTTAAATATTTTAAGTCTTGTACACATTTGAGGGAGATGGTTCCCCCTCGATACATGCATGTAAAATTTTTACGTTTTTCAAAAGTCATTTGAAAATGAGTCGAGGTCAGAGTTTCATGCTGAAATAAGAAAAGGAAGAAAAAATATAACTTTTGTCCAGATTCCACTAACACTTTACTACTTTATTACGGCCGGTTTCGGCTTTTACACGATTTTCAAGTAACTACAGATTTCATCAAGTTCGTGAATATTTATACATAAGAAAGTAATTGAAGAAAGGTTGGGTTTAAATTACCTAACTGATGTTTCAAAACAAGTTGGGAAAATACCAGGAATCTACCTGATGAGTCAAACTAATTTATCTAATAGGGGTTCATACAATCGGTGGGTCCAACTTTGTTATCAGAAGTCACAAATTCCCCAATTCTGATACCCTCAATGACCAGTTAGAATTATGTAGCTCTCCACTTCTGAATTTGTGACTTTTGATAACAAAGTTGGACCCACCGATTGTATGAACCCCTATTAGATAAATTAGATTGACTCATCAGGTAGATTCCAGGTATTTTCCCAACTTGTTTTGAAACATCAGTTAGGTAATCTGAACCCAACCTTTCTTTAATTACTTTCTTATGTATAAATATTCACGAACTTGATGAAATCTGTAGTTACTTGAAAATGGTGTAAGAGCCGAAACCGGTTGTAATAAAGTAGTAAAGTGTTAGTGGAAACTGGACAAAAGTTATATATTTTCTTCCTTTTCTTATTTCATCATGAACTTCCACAAAATAAATAGATCATCAATCAAACATCATGCCTTGATTTAAAGAAACGTTTTCGTTGTTTGAAATTTATTATTCCAATATGAGTGAGCTACTTGAGTAGATGAACATCCGATATGAGCAGTATGTCCAACTGAACATTTTTCTACTGAAAATTACTTGAATTGAATTCATTTTTAGTAGTTTACTTTTCTTCGCGGGAACATTGCACAAAATCACTTATCTATCCCTTGCAGTACTAGCTAGGGAAGTAGGTAATTTCTGTTAGGTATTCGTTCATATATCCTACTTGTGGTACTTGAGGAGAAAAGCTCACTTTGACCTGTTTGGCAATTATTCTCCAAATCAAATTTCTATATAGGTATTGTGAAGCTTTTCACAAGAAGTGAAGCTAATTTCTTCGACTATTCTTCGAATCTCTGAACAATGCGGAAACTATCATTCGAAGAATGAGTGTTGATAAAGATCCGTTCTGCTGGATGGATTTGCAGCTGCCGTTCCACATTCATGATACCAAAATTGGCTTTGTTCCTTTTGAGGGTGCCGACCAACTCCGAAAACAACAGATTACAATCAGCTCTGGCATTCCTGGCCAAATAATACTAATCTCCTGAAATATCCGATGTAATCTCTTGCCTCCAATTTTGGACCGTTTCGTCACATTCATACCTTCATAATTCCTTCATTGGTATGTCGAGTGTTTCTTTTTGTATTCATTTATGGTTTAAACTAGTTGACTATCTTGAATAAGATATCATAAAAGATGGAGTGCACACATTCCATAAAATGAACAATGACCTACTTTTAAAAAATCTGAAGTTTGGAGGATAAAGAGATCACTTGAATAAATTCAATATTTCATACTCAAGAGGCTTGTTCATTTTGATAATAACAGTGATAAATAGTCATGCAAATTTTGGGAGAGATTTGATGTATCTTTCAAATGTAGGGCCTCTATTATTGTTGTACAAGTAAGAATAATTATTTTTGTCGCCTGTGTTTATTAAGCCATCCCCTGCTTTCGACAATTCACCATGAACAGCTCATTTACAGGAATAATAATGCAATTAATAATCGAAAATTGTAAGCAGCACACTATATTATTACCTATACAATTTTACAACAATGAATAAAAATAATTTAGGATTAATAATTAATTTGGTAAAATACGAGAATATTTGAGAGACTTGAGAGACTTATTAGAACTCAATAGTGTTTAAAGGGAAAGGTCAGTGAGTTCATCAATTTAACGTTCTCATGTATGCACCAGAATTTCTTTATCTTTCAAGATACATTTTTCTAGCTGCAGGAATGCACTGCCATGGGTAATTGTCTGTTACCTTTTATGGCTAACCTCGTCGTGAGTAGGTTCGGAAGGTATCATAAATCACTGAACAGTTACCTATTTATTAAGAATTTGGATCAGGTATATTCTGATGTATCTTGAGTTTTCGATGGAAGAAACTAGAATATAGAACACTTCCTGAAAGGTTTGAACTCATAATTTGACAAATAAAATTCACGGTAGAGATAGGAGTTGACGGACTATTGCCATTTTTGGACACATTGGTAATCAGGAATTGAGAATTTGTGGAAATTAACATTTACAGAATGCCAACCAATAACAACTGATTTTTACCGTTTTATTCTAACTACCATATTCATTACAAAATGGATGGTTTCTATTTTTTGTTCTTAGGGCGTTAAGTTTTCCACTCAGCGACCGTTTTCAGAAAGAAATATAATCCATCAAGAAGATAACCACCTTAAAATGAGTACTAAATATAATCCTCATAACTAATCCTTCAGTAGCCAGCCAGTTAAATTTAATATCCGGATAGGTATAATCTGGCAGTAATGAATTTTTATATAACAAACGAAACGATCTACGAATTCACGTGTCAGCAAACATCTGGCCCATACTAAATATACGCGAGAAAATATACCTAGTGTGGCGGATCAGTTATTAGAAACTCGTCATGAAATCAACTTTTAACAATTTGAAGTCAGTACTTAACACCAGTTGATCATTACAGGAAATTACATTGTTGTGAAAGTATTGATATAGTCAGATAGTATATCTTTTTGGAAAAAAATACATATTCGTTACAAGGGCTAGGCCAAGATACTGACATGATTTCTAATGGAACACAAATAGAGTAAATAAGATAACTAGCTAGCTAGAAAAAGTTAAAATTATTTGAACGTAGTGATACAAATCTATACCTAATTGCCACCATTTGAAAAGTAATTCATTCAAAATAAAATATCGCATCTTCATAATATTCATCAAGGATTTCACAAGGTTTGTTAAATGTAAAAAGTTATAGGTATTGAGCACAAGTACTAGACCGATTTCAGACACAATCACATTTTAACCTTAAACCTGCGTAGATATGTGTTAGTCAAACAGAATATGCAGCAAGTATTGCTGTTCACAGAAACGGTCCAAATCCCCTGGTCAATAATGATCCATTAAATTAAACTATTTGAGTTAATGCCAATAATAGAAAAATTACCTTTTATCCACATGGATGGGTGAGTTTATACCTGAACACATTCACCAGGTATGACGTGGTCCCACCCAGGTTCTATATTCATAAAAATTCATTGTAATTGCATAATTCATATAAATACGATTGGCTTAATTTTTTGCTGAAAGTTTAACTACTTTAATGATGATGAATTGGTTATTGAGTAGTGAAATTTGGTAAAGAGGACAAATATACTATTTGTTCTCATACTAATAGTAATTATCATTATTGCTTGTGTTCATCTAGCCATCCTCTTCTTTCAACAATTTACCCCGTAGAGCTTGATTTTGATTTTTATTATTATCTTCACATCAAGAAATGTATCTAACTGTTAATAAATTAATTTCATTAGTCAGTATAGTAGTAGTAGGTATTCGCAACTGTAGAAAATTTAATTGACACAAAATTACTTCTGATAGCCTTTTACTCTTCTGTGAAAAGAGGACTGGTTAATTTACACTAAAATAGTACTTTCATCTCCTTTTATAGAATTACGATACTAACAGAAACCAAGTGCTTGTGTGTGAGACCAGTTTTCTAGTTTCTATTGTTAATAAGAAGAGATGACAAACACATGTATCCTTACAAGTTCCATATTATCAAAATCCATTGTTTCTCTACTTTATGTGGCAGAGTTATTTATTCGCTCATTCCGGCCAACGCATTAGCCACATTATATTTCTATAATGTGTCCTAGAGTGGCCTGGCTGCGCCATAGGCGTCCAGATTTACTTTCGTCTTTCATTTTACGGCTTTACTAGGTACGTATTAGTTTTATGTGTTTCGTGGATGTCTTTGTTCGTCCGTTTGCCGGAAAGTTGTAGCTATAATTAATGATCTGGTCAGTTTACGAGGGTGCGCCAAAAACACGTTTTATTACCCAGGTCAGAATTTACTATAGTGGAATCCAAATTGTTCATAAATATATCTGATGTATAAAATTTGTTATTGAACTAGTTTATTAGCAATTTTCTGTTGTTTCGTTGGCTTTGTGTAGCTGTCAATTTTTTCAGATAGCCTCGAATTTACTTTTGTTAGTACATGTGCTCGTCTCCCAAATCAACAATAATGCCTCCCATGTTGACCTAATCTGTAGAGCCTATTTTGGCTGATATGTTAAATTTCCTTAAGAATCTGGACATGAAATTTGATGAAACTCAGGAAACACTTGCAGAAATTTAATCAGAACTGCTTTGCACCAAAATATCTCTGCCCGAAGTGGAAAACTCTAACTTAAAAAAAGATATCCATAAGAAAAAAAACTGTTGAATTCTGCATCGATTGCTAAACTCCCTTGCTATTTTTAGTGACACTCTAGAAGTACCCATCAAATTGATAGATGTTGATAACATCTTCTCATTTGTGGACAATGAGAGATTCCTATAAACAGAGCTACTTGCCTTCTGGAAGAAAATCAAGATACAACTCTAAAATAAAAACATATTTGTCGCTAACGATTTGAGCCCTGAGGATCAGTTTGTTCATAAAGCCTTAAGAAACCATCTCAACACTGCCAAAAGTGACTACATCGAAACTAGCATGAATGACACGAGTTTGTGTACATACATTGACGAAAGGGTTAAAATCCCTTTGCTCGCATAAGTCTCTTGAAGACTTCTGAGGGTTGCTTGTAAGGGTGCTATCGGTTGGCAGAAAGAAGACATTTTGAGCAAAAATATTGTAGAAACAACAAATGTAATATAACTTCTGAAAAAATAAGACTTTTACCAAGGTCTTCAGCTCATCTACAGGTAGTAATATTTATTTTTGAAGATTGTTTTTTAGGTATTCGAAATCATTCCAGAGTATAGGTATGCCACGCGTCCCATCTATTTTTTTAAAACGTTGTTCCACGTACCACGTAATTCTACAGAAAAATCCCAACATCGTGTTGTTATGGAACAGATTAACAATATCACAACAATATTATAAACAATGTCAGTTTTTTGTGTTCGCGAGTTCGCTTCAACATCGACCATAGATGAAATTGAAGAAATAGAGGAACAAAATCAAATTTCTTCAGATTTATTGGGAGAATCATGTTCAGCGAGTGTTAAATTTACTGCCGAAAATAACTCAAGAGCGATATCAAAAAGAATATGAAAATTCTGAATAGTGGCGTAAAAGCAAGAATATTAGCCTTTACGAAATGAAAATCAGAGGTTTATACTCCTAACTCGCTGTGGACGAAGATTTCAATGTTGAAACTTGCTCTGAAAGTTTATTACAACATTGTCATTTCAAGGTTAGCTATTTTGAATCGTACACCATATTAGAGTATTACCTACAGAAATGGTAGTTTCAGATTTGGAAAATTATTTTTGTTCTTGAGACGAAAGTCTGATGGATATACACCAAAGGAAGCAGAAATTTTGTCTGAAGAAGAAATAACTAAGTTTTTGTTGGAAGCAGATGATCATACATGGTTGCTTGAAAAGGTTGTATGAATGTGTGGTGTTTTTGGCGCCGGTAGACATGACGAACTTGTTAAGCAGCCTGTGGATGATGTTGAAAGCACCAGAATCAGAGTTTTGGTTACATTGAGGTATACTAAAAACAAAAAGAACAGGGTATCAGTTGTTGGCTATTGAGGTTATTATCTAGTGCAGCCGTAAATGTAGTCACTCTTGATATCATCTCTCTGCTGTACAATGTTCCATGTTCTATGCTTTTGAAATGTGACAAGTGACAATAATAAAACAGTTAGTTGAACAAGTACTCCCACGTACCTGACATCGTTGTTTCATTTTATAAATCTCTGCAAGTAAAAGTATTAGTAACAAATCAACTCTAACATCAGTCAATTCCCAAAGAAAGACTTCCTTTTGATGCCTATGGTTTGTACCAAAAATACGTAGATTTGCGGCCTTCAAATTTGGAAAATCGGTGATTCTTCATTGGTTATAGGAATGGTAAATGTGTGTAGAGTTGTGGGCATTCATACTATTGGAGCTGTTCCATAGAAAATCGAAGCATTCTTAAAATTGGAAAATCATCAGCTCTACACAGGGCACTCGTTTCGCAGATCCTCGGCTACTATTCTTGCAGAAAATGGTGGCGATCTACTATCGGTAAAAGAACTTGGAGGTTGGAACTCCTCTGCGGTGGCGGAGTCGTATATTGAAAATTCAGTTTCGAAGAGAATGAAGATAAGGAGACAACTATTTCATAGTAATGAGGCCACACCGACAACAAGTTCAAATACTTGTGCTATAGTTGGTAAATCATCGATGGAATAGAAATTTCAAATAATAGCAATTGTCAGTATGGGATTACGAAAAGTATTTAGTATGAGTAATGAAACCATTTCCCCTGAAAATATCTTCGATGTCAATTACTCCAAGAAATGAATACTTAAAAGACACATCAACACTCCAACTTTCCGCCAAAGCGATCAAGTTCCCAACCAATACAAAACTGATTGGACTTCTCACACCGAAGGAAAACATCAAAGAATAGCAATAACAATAAAAACGAATCGCTTCAATCAGCGTGTCTTACAGCGCGAGTTTCACAGTACATTGACTATCGTCAAAAATGCCGAACATCAAACTATCAACTGTGAACATCGGTCTCAGTGAACACATTTACGTAATCATCGGATTTGCTGGTTGAATTGCTCGAACTGCCGACGCTATTAATATTGCACGAGATATTGCAGGAGCGGAGGAGCTTTCATGTTGCCGAGATTGGAACGGCCATCTAGATTAATTGAATTCGATGACTATATGATGTATTCTCATGTTAAAGCAATAACTTACTGGAAGGATGATTTAGGGGGAGGGATTGATGAAGTGTGATTCCCATTTCTGTTTCGAAGGACAATAGTTACATAGTTTTTTTGATGGATTTCAACTGATCTCGAAATAGAAAACAGTATAAGAAAAAAATTGTTAACCTCATCTCTTCTTTTCTCTTAATAGTATGAAACAAAGTCGCTATGCTCGTCTGTCCTCATAATTTCTGTTTCTCCGCTTACTTACGGTTCTCATTGTCATTCAGTGATTTTTTAACGTAAGGTTAGTATGCAGAATTAAGTCTAATTGAGTTTTTGTATAGTATATAGAGGATATATAGGAAGAGGATATAGAATATAGAGGAAGGATTTTTAATGAAGAATAAAATAGAATAGAATGGCATTATCGACGGCATAACATCTCTTTTAAATCTCGAACAAGTAGAAATTTTGTGTCGTTTTTAAGTCAATTTTCAGTCATTAAATCTTCGCTTTAGTCATCGGTTTCAGTGTTTCAGTCCTCGGCTTGAGTATTTCAGTAATCGGTTTGGGTCTTTCAGTCTTTTGAATCTTTCAAGTCCTGTAGACATTTTAGCGAGATGTTTCCCCATCGGCCATTATTCACCATATAAATACAATAATATGGCAAGGTTTTGTCAAAAGTGTACGGATAACACAAAACAACATATAAGATTCAAACAATTACAATATAAATATGACTTCAAGTTTTTCACTAGACAGTTTGATTATAATAACCATAATTCTAATCATTGTCAATATATAGATTGTAACTTGGAAATATATTTTTTTTATTTTATGTTGAATTAAAATGCTAAAAATTCGTCAATATTACAAAAAGCGTTCTCCAAGCAAATATTTCATGTGACTTGTGAACGAAACTGTATCTACATTTTTTATATTTAATCTCTGGGAGAATTCTAATATAAATTTCCTTTCTATACCTCTTCTTGGTAAGGTATCCCATTGTATAAAAATATTTTTGCCGCTACAATGAAAACATCAATAATTCTTTCTTAATCTTAGACAACATCGGTGATAAACTCTTGGTAAAGAAAAGATTCCCCACACTCATTAATCTGAGGTCTACAAAATTTCTTGCTCACATCCAGATTAAAATTTACAATATATTGGCCAGAGTGGTCATAGGATCTAAAATAGGGTGTTGAAACATACTAGAATTATCGAAAAATCTAGAAGTTGATGTTTATAACACTAAAAGCTGTTAGATTTGATTCAATACCCGTCGTGGTCTTAGCCAGGGGAGTAGTTGTTTTCTGACAGGTTCTTGCCATAATAAGCCTACATAGTTAGGTGTTTATGGGAGTAAAGGGTTCATCATCGGTCGGTAACGACTGTTCGTTAGCAAACGATCTCCCAAAGATTTCTGTCTTCTACTAAAAGCTCAGTTGCTAATTATATCCTCAATTCTAAGGACCACTCTGACATCAATCATGACCTCGAAGTTTTACACATCTGTCAAAAAGGTAAATTTTTTAATGTCTACGAAATAAATAGTACTTTGAAAGATGTCAATACTAACAAATTTGAATGAACAGGTGTATTCTGATTGCAAACATGTTGTTTATGTTTGATTACTTACATTTCAGACTTCCATAGTCTCAGTGGTTGAAAGATGTCTGCTTAAATTTTTCACTACGTTTCAATTGCTTGGATTTGCAATTGTCTTTAGATGAACACTGTTATTTATGTATAATTAATTACCGAAGACAATTGCTAAATTTTATTTCTGACCGAATTTAATAAAATTATGTTTATTTTTAAACGGAATAAATGATTCAATTTGTGACTGTTCTGGTACATTTGAATTATAATTTGAGATATAAACTCACATTATCCTGGTAAGAAATAAAAAAAAATCAACTCCTTAAATTTCTAATGCTCTCAATAAGTTGCTCTCCAACGTGATAAGCCATCGATTTGTTTTGGTCTTCTACACTTTATAACATACATAATGTTGTAAATGTTCTTATAATTTTATCGTAGGGTTTTTCCATTTCCAGAGGAGTCATGTATTCATTCAATTTTCAATTGAGAATGCTTCTCTTTAAAAATGCTTTTCTGCAAATTTTTAAAAATAAAATCCAAGATAGTTTCTGATCCATTTGAAACACAAGAAATTTGATCGATTCATTTGGATCTATAGGAAATTAAGTGTAAAAAAGTAATGTTGCGTTTTGTTTGTATTTAGTTTCAATTTATTATTTGTCAACCATTTATCAGCATTCGACTCTGCTTACTTCATTTCATTTAATGAAGATGTATCATCAGTAAATTGCGTTATCTCAGTCTCAGAGTTATCATCAGTCTTGAAAGCAATCACGTGAATCAGTATAGAATTGGTCCCAAAACCAATCCTTGGTAAACCCCGTTTTTTATTTCTTTGACAGCGTTATTATTCAGAAAAACCTTCATCTTGTGTTCAGAAAACTATGATCTAACTAGATTAATAATTTATCTCAAATTTGAACCAGTCAATTTTTTTAAGCAAAATCAAATTTTTTGAGCAAAATTTCATATGACACCCAGTTAAATGCAGCAAAGTCATTTCATTTCAGTCATATTATGCTTGATGTGAATATTCCTGAAAAATTTAGTTGAATTATTTCGTCAACTTATTGATTAGTAATTTAACAAGAAATTTTACTAAATGTTGTCATTGATAACTTTCCTTGCTGTTGGAATACCTACATGCTAGGATTTCGTTTTTTTCACACTCCTATTAAAATTGAACGGAGCAGTAACACCCTAAATCATTCAATATGAGACAACCCTGGCTATTTAGTTTCACATTCGATACTTTAGACCCTCAAAAATACCCCCGATGGAACCGAAACATTCAAATGACCTTTCATGTCAAGCTGCAATAATAGTGCCATTGTGAGGGTGGAGTTGTTTATGGCAGTCTTAAAATTTTATGTCCATTCCATCCCGTAAACCCCAAAGTTAACAAGTGATTATTGATTATCATACCAATCCTAAATAAATATTTGTCAAATGATGGAATGCATGTATATGTTTATTCAATTCCTGGGATTTTGAATACTTTGAAAAAATGTGATTTCTATTCATACTTATTCGTATTTATTCAGTTGGACGTATGATTTCATTTGAATTGCATCATGCTTTAAAAGAATATTTTAAAATAAGAAAATATCGATTCAATTCATACGCTGCAACTTATGTTCACATTTCATCTAGAACTGTAAAACTCGGCTTCTCTATCTAGGAAATTTATGAAAATAATAAGTGTCAATACCTTATCATTATGTGATTGAAACTAAGCTGATGAACAGAATAATTGTTTTATTCTCAAAAACTCTTTTGAATGATATTTTCAAGTTTGTTCATATTAATTAAAGTTTACTCTCAGTATTAACTTCCTCATTCACTATATTCCAGGACTATTTTGTTGCTAAAGATGGTGTGATCCAAATCTTCCAATTCCCTCTTCTGCTTAATTTTTATCCTTGTTCCACTTATTCTCGTTTCTTTGTTTCATTGATTTCCAGAATTCTGTAATAAATGCTTACTTCCGCTATTTCGTCCTTATTATTGACAGATATAAAATGTTGGAGGTATATTTCTCAGTACCACTTATCCCACCGCTGCCACCAAATTTGGTATTTCTTGTGTAACTTTTCTAGTACCAAAATCCTTTTCATCAGATTTCTTCTTCTACTGATGTGAATCAGTGGAAAAAATCTGGTAATAAAGGTGTTGTTATCCAAGAGGTGTACCACTTTTTGGACTCAGAAAAGTACAATTTGTTGGAAGTAGTATTTTTACAATTTGGTGGCAGCAGTGGGTAAAGTGGTAATAAGAAAAGTAGATTACATAGTCCCAACATTTTATGACAAATAACAATCGGAGATTGGAGCATTTTCAAGAATACAAAATCGAATTGACTGTATCTTCACACACAACAATGGCAACCAGATGCATTCTGTTCTAACAAAACACTCAAAGGAACATCAGTTGAAAAATATTTATTACTGCTCCTATAAATTGAGTGTTTTAGGTTCTAGGAAACTTGAAAAATGCACTAGTTCATGTTTTTTCACGAAAATGTTCATGAGATAAGTGCATTTGTCGCGAAAAAAAATCAGGTATTTTTCACTGGAGTCGATACAGTCGATTGTTTGTTTACTTACACTGCTTATGACAGTTCATTGGTTGACGAATTGAGATTTGGCATTATCTTTTATATTGTTCAATGAATTGATTTTTGAGTATTCGTCTTGACGAATATAACCTCATCCAATATTGTAATGGCTAAATTTTGGCTGTCCACATTTGCATAAAATCGTGCTCTGCATTTTCATCTCTATTGTTAGGCAACAAATCTTCCGTATTTCATTTTATCAAAATTTTAAGCCATCAACTAATTTTACCCTAAGCCAACATTCTTCACAGATTTCCCCAAAAAACTCTATTTGATCGAAATATATTTACACATTCTAACCATGATTGAAATGGTAGTTTCAAAAGAAACCAATTAATATATTCTGAAAGTTCGACTCAACCAAATTGAATAAATCTTGCCCTCTGGAGTTGAAACGTTCTCTTGATATGAAATACATAGTTGACAGTAACAAATGCAGGGTGATTATCCTAATGTGTTAATTACAAGGAGTGATGTTAACCATCTCCATTTCAGAAGTTAGAGTGCAATGCGGGTTGGGTGTTCTCAATTAACGTTGATGGTGTATTTTTGTTAATATTTCTGGAAACGTATGAGAATAGATGGGAACATCTATGTCACTCTCTCTGTTTCTTTCTCTGTCCATGCTAGTGATGAAAAAACTTTAATTTGGTTCTTGTGATCAAGTCCGAGATGAGTCAGTTTCAGTAAAAACAATTATCAGAAAAACGTCGATCTCAATTCACAATACAATACACACTGAAGTGATCATACCAACCATACCTTTGTAACCAAAACATTATTTCCAATATCAAATATCGTGGAAATAGAAAATAGGTAATTATTAGAAAAAAATTAAATAAATACACCCAATTCCCTGTGGACGCAACAATAATAATGATAATAATAATGTTTATCTTTGAGGTGCACATTTTGCAATCGGTTGTAAACTAACTTCCCAGTTGGACAACTGAGTTAACACAATACCAAAATGAAGAAAATAATTATTTGAATGAAAATGTCTTTAGATTCCTGACCATATACTGTTCTGAAAATTTGTAATTGTATATTTTTAATAACTATGAAAATACTTGGTAAGATTTAAATCGATAATTAGTCACAAAATATTTCTTTGCACTTCATATGATAATATGATCTGTTGTTTTAACAACGATAGCTACTCTCCACATTCCTCCTTATTATCTAGCATTTCAGCTGGTCGTCAAATCTAGAGGCCGATAGTATAGAGGTAACTCGTATTGAATGGTCCTGGGTTCGATTCTTAGTTTATATTTTCAATTCTTTCTGTCCGTTATGTTAGTTTGTTCTTTTGATATTTCAGTCAACCGGAATCCCGGATGTGAAAACACGTTGTAAATACAAGACTAACTTGAATTCACAACATCTCAAGTTTCTATGAAATGAATTAATACAAGCTCCATGTATATTTACAATGGAAAATGGAATTGTAATTCATCACTGTGAATTTACATTCCAATCACAGGTTTCAGGTAATTTCACAATATCATGTGAACTCACATCATTTTCAAAATTTTGAATCGTGATTTTTCCATGAGAAATTCTTCATTGATGTGATTATATAAGAAATAAATACAATGTGAATTCGCCATATTGAATCACATTCACTATTTAATTTCACAACACGTTTGCATAATTAGTGGGTACATTCACGCACATATTTGTGAAAGTAAAATGTGAAATCACAATACTATTTTAGTTGTACTGTGATTTATACATTGTCATTTCACAAGATTCAAGTAATTTCACAACTTAGAAATACAAATAATACCTATTAATTTCACAAGTATTCTGGAATCTGTTCAAGCCAAAGCGTTCACTGTAATTTCACTATGAATTTGTGAATTTTTCAAATTTCTTGTGAAATTTCACAACTGTAAAGGTAATTAATTGAAGTGAAAATCTAGGGCTACGATTTTAACTGTAATTCCACAAAACACTTTTTTCAGCGTAGATCCCTGTGGGACCCCATAGTTCATGAGTAGATCGTCAATAAGAACATAGAAAAATATGTCAGAGAAAAATCAGAGATATCCGAATGCACAGCTGAACATGAATGCCTGCAAATGACAAAATGAATTTTTAAGCAGCATCTAAGTATAGCTCAATCTCTCGAAAGTATCTGAAAGTTACAACACACACTAATAGCTGCAAAAAGCATTGTTTTTGTTCCGCTGCTCTGAAACAAATTACGGCAATCACTGCAATTACCAGCCAATCCAGCCTTGTTAAATTTTGAACAATATACATTTTCCTAATTGCCGTGGCATAATTATTTTCTCACATAAAATGTTAACTCTGCCTAGAATAGCAATCTGTGACAGCTGAACTCGCGTAAACCGGCAAGCGCTGCTGAAAGATTCACAGGGTGATCGATATTTAATGAGTGTGAACGTAAAATCGATATGTCCGCACACGAACACAATAAGTTTTGAGTTTTACTGCGATATCGATTTAGTCAGAACGAATTTCAAAATCGAGCGGTACAGCAACTCGTAGATAATATAAAATCGTGGTTACCCTTGAGAAACAATCGGAAGATTTGCGAGGAATTGTAGTTCACTTACCGTACAAGAGATACATGGAGAGATACGAGCGATAAAATCGTTTGGGAGAACAATGGAGTCGGTACGCAGCAGTGGCGTAACAAAATAAAAATTTATTTTCTACAGGGATCACAAGGAAAACAGGACACACATTTTTTAAAAAAAATTCAACCATAATTATATTAGAAATGGTACTTCAACATCAGAAATTGTATAAAAGAGTTTGTTCTGGGCTAGACATGGATCTGGACTTATTTTCGTTGTAACTTTTAGATGAAGAAGAATTACAAGGAGGATATTGTTGAAACGATTTGGAACGCGATAGCAAAAATATTACGAAAGAACTAGTGTAGTGATAACAAACACGATATGCAAAATTTCACAAACCATTTCAGATAAAAAGAAAGGTGAGTTTTGAAGCTCTCACAAAACAACAAATTTTCAAAATGGCATTATCTTAGAACGATAAAGAGCCTACAGGGATCTTAATTTTTTTACCACATTGGTGCCTCTAAATTAGCCTATAGAGAGGTGGAAAAGAAGCAAACTGTATGATTTTCCATTTTGAAATAGAGGATAACAGTGGACAAGAGACCTGGAAAGATTGAACATTATGATTCCAATATTTTCGAAAATTGCGCAAGAAAGAAATCAAATATTGGCCGATGATAAATGGTTGGTCGCGAACACCAAATATGAAAATATGTGTCAGGTAAGATTGCTCAAACAAATTATGAAAAAACGTGGGAACCCTATCACATGTGAAAAGATTTTTCAAATTCCAAATCTTTTCTGTCAAAAAACTAAAAAGATAGGATGGTATAAGAACTCTCCTGTTGAAATAAATAAACCATCCAAATGGACCAAAGTTTCTTCGAAAAATATTGGACTTGATATCAAGCTAGTACAAATTAGTAACCATTCCAGTCGAGCTGCTGCCTTGAGTGAATTTCCCAGAAGTGGTACGACATCAATCCGTCGTTATTAAAACCGAACTTTTAATTGAAGCAAGAACTGAAACAGCCTATTTTGAGCATATTGAATCCCATTTGCTCTATGGTATAGCATTCTGAGGTGTATGCAGCAATCAATTATTGCAGATGGTACAAGTCATACAAAAATGGAGCTGTTCAAAAATCACAGAATCGTCACAGTTACTTCGATCATCACTTTAGAAACCTTCTGCATATTCTACAAAAAATTGTGGAAAATATACTGCAATGCCATCAGATCATATTACTCGTTTTTCGCAAAAATTTAAATTACCGTTACCTTTACCGAAAATCAATCTTGCTGAGGAAACTGTAATCCATTGTGGGCTAAAAATTTATAATTGCTTACCATTACATCTAGAGGAAAATGAAGCGTTTAGATTATAAAAAGATATATGAAAGAATTGCTATACATTCATCTTTTCTACAATGTGCAAGAATTTTTTAGTTGTGTAACCTTGTGTCACTATTAGAAAGTGCCTGCCTTTCATTTCATAAACGATTTTATTATGCTTAGGTACATCGTATTTATTTTATTTATACAAATTTTATTAAGCTCGTTCATTTTATTGCTTTGACATACTATTTATACATATTTTGTTTTGCTCGTGCATTTTAATGTTTTGAGATATTTGTGTTTTGTTTCTCTTCAACTTGTAATACCACATGACTTTGTCGATAAGAATTGTTCCTTCTGACAATAAAGCATTTGATTGATTGATTGAAAACCATGAATTATATTCGTACTATACTTACCATTACAACTATACTACTGAAAACAAAAACAAGAAGGTTCCGAAAATCATTTATATTTTACCACTGCATTTTTAACATCTGTTAAAATAAATAACTTAATTTTCAAGCTTTTTTATTAAAGTAAACCAAACATTTAAAATTCGAGATTGCTTGCCTTTAAGCAAGTCAACACAACAAACTGCCAGAAAATATTACCCTTCCTACGGATTTTTTCGAGGTAGTTTTTTCGTTAAGTTTTCAGTTAATGACGTACTCACTGAAATGTCTCAAGATTACTTCGAAAAAAGCTCCCGTGTGAAAAATGAAAGCAAAGCTTATATTATATTAGTTCATCATGTCATTACACCTTAGAAGTACCTTTACTTTGAAACTGATCGTTTATACAGAGTATGTCAAAATCATTGTAATTAACACTACCTATCATTAATTATAATGAAAAGTTTCATTTATTGACTAAAATATACCTACTCATCTTATCATAGAAAGGAACTCAAAAACTGAATCTGTGGAGGTCATAATGTTAATTTTTGTTTATATGCATTTATAGAGATTTAAATAGTTTTGTTTATTGAGTGTTCGGTAACTTCTTACAAAGATAAGAAATTACAGTATATTCAAAATAGAATTGTTTTAGTCTATATCATTACCATTTCCTTTTTTCTGAAAAGTATTTTGAAGGAACTAACAAGTCAGGCTCCTGTGATTGTTTTTTTCTGTATGTAATGTAGGAACTTTTATATCACAAATAAATTTCTCACATTGAAAAGTCTTGCTTATACTTACTTGAATATAAAAATTGATCATTGAACAGGGACGATCTCCCAAAGATTTCTGTCTTCTTCGATTAAATCTCTCAACCCGGAGATTCGGAGTGTCTTCCTCTGCTCGCTAGGTGGAGCGGCCTAGAAACTGCTTTCATCTCGTGAACCAGAATTGACTAATCAGCGGAGTGTGTATTGGTTTGGACGGGGAACAGATGGCTTCAGTGCTGTCTGTGTTGACCTGCCCTTGCACTGATGAGAGGCAACAACCTCGAAAGTAGTCTGCAGGTGGTCACCCCGTCCAAATCAAAACATAATTCTGCTGGTTGGTCATAGAGGGCACTTGCAATTGCGTCCTCTGATGTTTTGAGGAACATTGCACAAGTAGCTGTTAGATTTAATTCAATACCCGTCGTGGTCTTAGCCAGGGGAGTAGTTGTTTTCTGACAGGTTCTTGCCATAATAAGCCTACATAGTTAGGTGTTTATGGGAGTAAAGGGTTCATCATCGGACGGTAACGACTGTTCGTAGCAAACGATCTCCCAAAGATTTCTGTCTTCAGGGACATATTAGATCACACATATACGTAAATGTTCTTCTATTACTGAGTTACATTTACTATCCAATTTGGATCAAATGAGAGATATTGATAATAACAAAAATATAATAATGGTATATATCCATCTCTATTTTGCAGATGTTTCTATTAAATTGTGAACAAAAACTCTAGAACGGGAGAGTACATTTGCTCTCAAATTTTTTTTTGATTAAGTTTCCATGCTGGTGTTTTACTTCATTCGGGAAATTACTGAAAAGTTTCAGGGCCAAGAACTCGTTAGATCTTTGACCGATTGATTTAAACATAAACGGGATGAGATGTAGATTTTTTTGTGGTGTATTGTATTATGTTCATGCACACATTTTTCAATTTTATTAGCGCATGATAGTTATTTTATTATTTATTATTTCAACGGTAACACCATTTTTTAGAAAATATAATACTTAGTAAGTTTATAATAATAATAGGAGCAATTAAAAAACTACACTATGAATAATTATAAATAATTATAAATTATAAATATGCCCTGATCTATCCCTTAACATTAACTCATAACACCCTGAGTTATAAATTTTACATAACACTTCACATAACTCTTCTAGTAACACTGCCTTTAAATTTACCAATACTACCACAAAATAGATCACAATTATTTTGCAGCTCATTATAATTTCTTTGCATCCTAGTGATAGGGTTATTGTAGCCATAGTCATACATTTATAAAAGAATTCCTGTCTCATATCAAATACACCAGATTCTTCATATATTATGTGAGCTCTGCTGATTAATCTTTTTCTGTGGAACTTTCCCAGGGCTCCTTCTTACAATGAATGGCAAAGCTGCTCAGATGGTATTCTTGAGGCACACAGCCTGTACAAATTCAAGAACACTAATTCTTACGTACTATCACTTGGTCCTCAAGATGTCTCTTGAACATTACAGGATTTTCATTTTCGTGAGAAGCAGAACAAAAAAAGTTATCATAAGGGAATCGAAAATAATAATAATAAAAATTCAATACAACTCAAAAATGTCGTGATAATTTTAATTAATTAATTTTTAATTTTCAAACTGCCGCCTGGCTTGTCGAATCCACCAGCGTATCTCAGAATTACCTAATTCCGAAGGACTACTAAGTCTTTATTAGCGAATCAAACAAACCGTGACTCTTACGTCCTCGTAATTCAAGGACAATAAATAGTTCTTGGTAATTTTTTATCAAACGACTATTACAAGTTAATATCAGTCACCAAAATTAGAACTAACGGCAGGTGTTCTATTTCGATTATTTTAGATCCTTTTACGGTGTGTATTTTCGTAATTCGATTTGGACGTGTATGACTGATCCTATAATTTCTGAGCTTTCTAAATTGTACATCATTTTTGGATGCCTAATGGGGTTATTGAATTATAGAGGTGTGAACTTGATTGCATGATATATGGTCAATTCATAATAATTCCAATATTTCGTCGTTGGTATTAGAATTTGTTACATCTAAAGAATCATCGATGAACGAATCATGAGTTATCTTTTGCAAGAAAAAAGTACGCTTCTCGAAGACAATTTCATTACTTTTGTTAGTATTTGAAGAGCCACTTGAAAATTGTAGGAAATTATGATTGATGGAAACTTGAAATGGAAATAATAGTATATTTTTCAACGAGCGTATAATAATAGCTATTATTCTCGAGGAAAAAAGTTCCGACACGAGCCGAAGGCGAGTTTCGGAATTATCCGAGAAAATGATAGCTATTATACACGAGTAGAAGACTATACTTTCTCTACGACTATACGATAGTCAGAGATTTAATGGAATCTAAATATTATTTATGAAAATAAGTATATATTATAAAGTAATATAAGGTAGAATGACAATTATACAGGGTGTTTCTTAAGTACGTGTAGAAAATTCAGGAGCATGTTCCTGACGTCAAAATAAGAAGAAAAGTTCCTATACACATATGTCAGCAAGTTTTTTGTTTCTGAGATACAGAGTGTCAAAGTTGAATTATTAATTTTCTTTTTTTTTTAATAAATTTCAAACTAATTGTGATATTCGAATTAAGTTTGATATCTAGCAGTATTTTTCAATGACATTATCAAATTTGATACTGCTTTGTCTAATACGTGAAATCGTAGGAGGATCCAAATCAATTTTGGCCTCTGAAGTCTACGGATTCACATCCAATCTTTTTTTTTTGTGGGTCACTTGTGGGCTCTTGTTTATACGGAGCCAATAGAAACAGAAGAACTTCGTCAACGAATCATTGCCGGATTGACGCAACCGAAATACACCAGGTATAATGGAACGTGTGAACAATTACTTTAATTAGTACCCTCAACATTTTTTTAGTATTAAATTAGTGTTGAATTGGTCTCAATTACTGTTATTATTATTAGTATTAAATTGTACTACCACCCGATTCCTATTTTGAAATGTAATTAAAGAAAAAATTATATCCTTACTAATAAATTTAATTTTGGAATTCAAACATCTTGTCATTCAAGATAACTTGCATTGCTTATTTCAAATTCCAATGACTCAAAATCAGTTGCTCGCAGCGACCTCTACCAGAATTTTTTTTTACATAAAAATGTTCGAAAAATATATTTTTTCACTAGAAAACGAGATACAGGTACGTCTAAAAAAGTGGTGATATTGCAAATGACTGAAAAAGACATGTAGGTGGCTCCACCCCCCACGGAAGAGACAAACTAACATTAAATTTGATATTGCCATTGGAAAGTACTCCCAGATACCAAACTTTACCGAATATCACAATTACTTTGAAATCTATTCACAAGAAACAAAAAGAGCATTCAACTTTGACACTCTCTATTTCAGAAACGAATAACTGGCGGACATATGTTTATAGGAACTTTCCTTCTTACTTTGACGTCAGCAACTTGCTCCTGAATTTTCTACACGTACTTAAGAAACACCCTGTATATAAATAATCGGTGTTCATGAATGAATAAATGCCTTAATTGAAAATAATTTTTAAAAAACTTCCAAGAATGGGATTTGAACTCACGCCTATATAACTACCTTCGTTATACATTTACTTCATGTACACGCTTCTACCAACTGAGCTATAACAGAGAAACTCTGACCAAGAACTGAGATAGTGTGGAACGTTCAAGTAAAAATTGTTTGACATACCTTTGTTGCAAGATAGATTTCATCTTCCTCACTATAACTGCTTTCCCAATCCGCTCTATTCATTTTTATATTAGGTACTTGTCACACAGATCAAAGTTAAGACTAAGAAAATAGTCAATCTGACATACGCGGATGCCAACCTGTGACAAAAGTTCAATCAAGCAAAGCCTTCTTGAGAAATTTGCTTGTTAAACCTCTGATTGAACCTGTGATTGGCCGAGTGCCGTTGAATAATGAGTTAGGATCTACGGTGTCCTGGAATCTTCTTTATTCTTCAATTAAAAATCAATAATAATAATAATAATATTTATTTCGCTTGTTAAAAAGTATAAAATTATCACAATTAATATTTCTGTACAATAACAAGGAAGACGTCGGTGTAAAAACAAATAATATATAGATAAAAACAATAAATTGACATGAAAAAATTGACTAAAACATATGAAGATAAGTTACATTTTATAAAAATTGTTATTAAAGCTCCTCAACGGTGTAGCAATTTTTTTCTATAAGATATGCTTTCAGTTTCCTCTTGAATATGGAAATATTCACTGAATCCTTAATAGACGTATCTAACTTGTTATATAGTTTCGGTCCGAGGTAGAGATGACTCTTTTGATAAAGAGAGGTTCGGTGGAGATTCGGTAACCTCTAGCTCTAGTTGGATATGGATTTGCCATAAATTTTTGTTTATTTTTATGTACGTTTATGCACTTCTAATATATATATATATATATATATATATATATATATATATATATATATATATATATATATATATGTAGACCGGCAACTGTGAGTATTTTTAGTTCTCCAAAAGAATTTCTGCATGTCTGCCGCCATCCTAATTTGGCAATTATTCTTACAGCATACTTTTGCAGAATGAATAATCTTTCAGCAGAAGTGCTCATACCCCAGTTCAAGATTACATAGCCTGAGTGACAGCCAATAGTGGCATGCTACAGATTCAATAGAAATCTCAATGCGTAACAGTTCTTTCTCAGTTTATCACATAGTGAATCAATATGAGGACTCCAAGTGAGTTTATAATCTAGAGTAAGACCCAGCATTCTCGTTACTGAGTTGGATGTCATCTCTAGTTGGCTGTCTTCATAGATTTTGAAAGTTTCGGTGGTGTTGTGAATTGTAAATTTTACCAATGCTGTTTTGCTGATTGGTTTTTATCGGCCCATGTCCTTACTCTCTCGTAAATGGTTTCTGTTGTTTTTGCAAGTATTACTTCATTGTGGTCAGTGACAAGAAAGTTGGTATCATCAGCATATGCCACAATATGTACCTCCGAAAGACTATGAAGATAGCTTATCAAGTCATTTGCATATATAAGAAAAAGCAGTGGCCCGAGTATGGATCCCTGTGGTACTCCTTGTTTACAAGGCAAGGACTGACTCTGAGTATCTTGAACTATTACACATTGTGACCTATCCTGTAGGTATGACTTCATCAAGTCTTGAGCCACACCACGGACTCCATATCGATGCATTTTTTGGATCAGTAAGTAGTGATCGACACAATCAAACGCCCTAGAGAAGTCAATAAACAAACCACAAATCTGTAACTTGCCATCTAAGGCTGTTACAACATGCTCAACGAAATCATATAAGGCTGTTTCGGTACTTCTATCTTGCATGAAACCATGTTGGTTTGACGAAAGGAGTTCATTTCTAAGGAAGAATGCTAGTAACTGATTTTTAATATTCATTTCGAACAACTTGGATACAATAGAAAGAAGACTTATTCCTCTATAGTTCTCATATTTAGTAGAGTCGCCCTTTTTGAAGATTGGAGTGATGAGTGCAGATTTTAATTTTTCAGGGAATACTCCTTGTTCCATAGATAGATTTATCAGATGGATCAACGGATAACCTAATTCCTCTACGCATTTTTTCAAGAGATTGTTTGAGATATGATCATGTCCGTGTGCATTGGAATTTTTCAATTTTCTGACTAGTTCAAAAAGGTCGTATTCAGTGATTGGATGGAAAAAAATTGAGTTAGGGCAAAGTGCTACTATATTTTCCATAAAACTGAGATCAATGTCCTTTTGTTTTCCAGTTTGAGTAAAGTGGGCATTGAAATTATTGGCCATATCAAAACATGACACCTTATGTTCTCCCTCAAATATGGTAATATCTTTCGGTTTGTTATTTTTTTTTTCTGAATGGTGTTTATAGTTTGCCACATAGTCTTTGGTTTGTTATGTGAACTGCTAATCTTATGTTCAATGTGTCTTTGGTTATTTTGCTTTAGTTTCTCCCTGTATGTTTTAGTAACTTGGCGACAGATGCCCTTAAAATTTTCGTTTTCTCTTGCACATTCCGAATAAAGAGAGACCATATTCTTGAGGTTAAGGAGTTCAGGGGTAAGCGGGTTAGAGTTGAATTTTTTTCTTTGTTTTGACCGTTTCAGTGGAAAAGATAATTCAATATAATATTGAAGGATTTGGTGAAAAATATTGTATGCTTCATTTGGACATGTTTCATTGTATATATTGTGCCAGTTCTCATCTCTTAATAATATTTTGAAGCCTGATATATTTTCCTCTGAGAAACTTCTATAGTGAGAAGTTGGTGTATCTACCTAGTAAATATGTAATGAACGTAGAATACACTAGTATAGAAAGATAACTTTTTATAGAGATATAGAGGTTGGAGATATAATTGTGTAGTTATTATTATATTTATGTGTAAATATTGTGTTTTTTGTCAAAATTCCCATATATTTTATTCAGTGAAATTGATAAAAGTTCAGTGTTGAAACTGGAAAGTGTGTTTGAAATGACAAGATGTGAAGAACTGAAATGAAAAGTTTGAAAAAACTAAAGATATTGGAACAGTTGGGAATGTCCAACAAACGAGTTGATAAAAGTTGTGAAAACCCAGGAAAACACCATCAGAGTTCAGATCATTCTCTTGTTCACAGAAAAGGTCAGGAGATAGATAATCCACATTGCAGAGTTCATCGGAGACATCGAAGAGGTGTCAAAGGTTACAATATGCCGTACAGTGTCCGTTAGAAAGAAATAATTTTGTGGAATTTTTTTTATACGAATACTCTAGCAGTATATGTACCTGCATCATCTGCCAAAGACCGCCAAAAGTTTCTACAATTTTAGAATTATTAGTAGACAGATATATATCTTGTTCAAGAAGGGGAGGCTTTTTCGTTATCATTCGAGTAAACAACTCATGAGTAGTTGGTGTCGACTTTTTCCAAAAACACATTTTTCTCTGGAGTTCTGGGTAGATTTAAAAGAGTTCTGGAGGACATGATACAAATTTCGAATAGTTCCAGAAAAATGGGGATTTTGATAAGAAAAACAAATAAGTGGCGCTAACTTCAGGCGGCGCCGTATTTTCAGATAAAAATGGAAAAGTTCTCGAGTTCTTGCTTTTGAATATAGTTCAGCCGAAATAAAAAGTTGTTTAAAAATAAATTCGACTTTCTGAAACATTCCTTTTGAAAGGAAAAAATAACAAATATTTCAGTTCCGATGAGAGTTCTGAGTAGCACCCGGATGCAGTGGAGGAATTGTACCCAGTAAAGAGAATTTTTGCAAAAGACAATACTAACTGACATACACATGAAATATGAAATAAAAAATAACGAATTCTGTAGTATTTCTAACCTAACAATAAAACTCATGTGCAGGCATTTTTTTGATGGAGTAGTATCACGTTCACCAACGCAAAATAAACTTGATGGAAAAGTGTGAACATTATTTTAATGCATCTCAGTGTTCTCAAAACCCTGTAAATGGTTTCATCCATTATCAGAACACTAACAATGGAGGATATAAATAAATAACTGCCACAAAACATTCGACAGTTCTAAATAAATCGTTATACTCGTTAATACGTTAAGGCCGAAATGGCTGTGATAATTTAGATGGCCATACATATTAAACTGAATGATCGTAAAGAGCAAATCAATTTTATTGGGTATATATTTTGTGTCCATTACAGCGATCTAGATATAATAAAACATTTTTAATTACCTGTAAATATCTAATGAACAAAACGACATATACTACACTTATTGCCTGAAGATAATTTTCAATGGGAAGTTTGTTAAGAATATATACAGTGTGTCTCACTCAGTGAAACACAATAATTTCTTACGTAGAATACAATAAAAATAAGCAAAATAACCTGAAAGGGGTGATTCCAAATATATTGATATACACCTCAGAAGCAATAGAGTAACCGACATTTCCGAAATATTATAGTAGAAGGTAAAATTAATCTAAAATGTATTTGAATTCGTAATCGGAGCAACCACTTTACTTAAATCAACTCATTTCTAAAAATTCCAAATTTGATATTTTGTAAGTTTTATGTAGGATTGTACATTTTTAAAGCATCCATCAATTTTGCAAATTTCAAAGTTAAACGTCAGAAATTACGGTAGTTACAGATGTTTCTATAAGAAGTTAGACAAAATAGGATTTTTAGAAATGAATATTTTCAGGAACACAGATAATTAGTTGTGAAATTGTCCTTCTTTTAAATTATCCAAAAACATTTTCGACCTGTTGAAAATATATTGGCAATTTAAAAATGCTCTACCCCTCGGATTTGTGATACTTTCAAATGGGTGTAATAGGAATAACACGAAATAATAATTACAAATTTTTTATCATTAGTCATACTCCTTCGTTAGTATATTTGCGGTGCAATAAACTTCAGTAGTGACTCGAATTAATTCGACTATTTTCATCTTTGGTTTTGGTAGTATACCATAGTTCCAATTTCTGGAAAAAATATGAAAACATCCAAAAATCCTTATCAGGAAACGAATTTCCTCTACAAAATTCAACTCTTTCGACATTTCAAACACACATTTGACACTTTTAGTTAGAAATTTTCACAATTCAAACTGATAGAACATCGTAAATTACAATTTTGCATACATAATAATATAATATACAGGAAGATTATAAAAATATTTCGATAACTTAATTTAAGTTCAGTGATGCTGTATTCCAGTTGGGAAACAGTGTTGTTATAAAAATTTTGGTGGCACCCATTTGAAAGTATAGTAAATGCAGTGGCATAATCAGATTAAAAAATAATTTATGATACATTCTTTGGATATTTCGCGCTGAAATAAATTAGAAGTAGGCCTTCTAATTTTAAATTCAATTTTGAATTTATGGCGCTGACCTGAAACAATTGAAGATGAAAACTGTTGAATCGGATACTAAACAACAATTTTAGAGGGTGTCCTGCTTTCAAACGGGCACACTGTTTTTAATAAATGAGTTAATATTGTCCCTGGTTTTCATTTGAGACGGCCACGATAAAATTATGTCTATTGAATAAGAAGAATATGATTACTCCGAAATACACCGGAGTATCAAACATCGATTATCATCTAAGAAAAGTATATGACCAAAAAATGTATGGGAATATATGTCACAATTCTATTTAGCATCAATCCAGTTTTAAACTACAATAATTTACTTTTTGATTTTCAAAAAGGTTGGTTTACCGGATCAAGGTAATTAGTTGGATTTTAATGTTAAATTCGAGAGGATTGAGTCATTAGCATATATAATTGGATCTCACAATATCCAAACTTCATGAACAATACCGGTTCCCATATTATTTCCTGTAGTTCTCATGATATAGACATTTAGAACATTAGCCTTTCACTGAACCGGAAGATAAAAATCAGAAGATTTCTAATGATCGCTGGCACAAGAAATGTCATGATTTCTCTCTATGTTTCCTTTTTACTAGTTCTTCTGCCTGTTGTTTGTCCACGACAATTTTTTGTTGTTTTTAATATTATTCATTTATGGTTCTTCACTTGAGTACGTCCTATATTCGATTTTTGAATAAAAGTTCTTTCCATTTTTGATGAATTTTTTACACTCCAGTTAAAGTACTGAGTGTACTCCAGTGAGTGCATTCCGACAAAATATATTTTTCATTTCTACAATTGCACTGAACACTCTATATATTTGTATAGCAGTGCTGGGTACTAGTATTTTCAGAACCCCGTCGTAGTATATATTCCAGAGGGTTGGACCCAGGACAGATCCTTGTGGTACTCCACATGTTATCTCCATCACACTCTTTGTTCCGACTAAAAGTCTTCTTTCTTCTAGGTAGCTAGCTATCATATTGTAGAGATAGGGGGCCATCCTTCTCCTCCTTAGTTCCTGTAGTATCCCTTCCCATGGAGCTGAGTTGAAAGCGTTTCGGACGTCCACCGTTACCATTGCGCATCGTTTCCTGCCTACTCTCTCATTTGCTTCATCTGCGATGTCTTGGACCTTTTTAAGTGCACTAATGGTTGATCTTCCTTCCCGGAATCCATGCTGTTCTTCGGCTAGGCCGTCCTTTGTATCTCTTTCTTCAATCTTATAAGTACCAACTGCTCTAGCAGTTTCCCTAGACCGTTTAATAGGCAGATAGGTCAGATAGGCAGATAGGTCAGATAGGCAGATAGGCAGATAGTAGTAGTAGTAGTAGTAGTAGTAGTAGTAGTAGTAGTAGTAGTAGTAGTAATAGTAGTAGTAGTAGTAGTAGTAGTAGTAGTAGTAGTAGCAGAAGGGCTTCTTGGGTCCACTATGACAGCTAATTGACACAACTACAACTTCAATAAAATTTTACAATGATGCCGTAATATTACATTGGTCTAAATGTAATAAGTAACATTTCATTTTGTTCATAAGCTGCTTAGCTGATCCTGCTCTATGCCTCTGGTTAATATTACCATCCTGATCGAAGAGGCAATTCTTTGAAAACCTGAATAAGACAGTAAGCGATTTAACGTTCAACTTTCATATTCCGACTGAAAACATCTCATCGACCTATGCAAACACATCTCCGCATTATTTGTTTTCTGAATTTCCATTTTCTATTTATCTCAGCGCTGACCTGTGTTGAGACTGTCACGGGCAAAAGTTGTTTAATCAGGACTGTATTTATTGAATCGGATAAACAAACATTGTATTTGTTTAGTACGAATTCTTTCTCAAACATCGTAAACATACGTAGGGTATAAAGATAAAGTAAAGATAATAAAATGAAGGAATGACAACGAACGGTGCAGATAAATTCCGTTAGCATTTCGAGGAAATAATTTTAGCGCGAACACAGTCGTAGTAGTTGTATATTTGGCCGACGTTTGTATTTTTCATTATTTTTTAATGATCTTCCATCTAGCATTCTCGTCCACTCTTCATGATACGAATTATTCCACTAGTTCAAAATATAAGAGCGGAGGATGGCTATCAAGTAATCGTCACTTGATGCAGAATAAGCCTATTTGATTGCTTAAGCAATCTGAAAGGCGGGATCCTTCAAAAAAATACCCCAGACTACAGTTCTGCCATCTTTCTCCCTATATAAAAACTTTCATGAAAGTTTCTTGATATCTTTGATTATTTCACTTATGCTAAAATAGCGTGTTATGATTGGTTGAAATTTTTGTGTTGATAAATGAAAACATCATGTTTTCAATTTTGTAGTTCGGCTCTTGATTGGCTACTGGATATGTATATGATGTGTTTTCGATTTTGTAGTTCGATTCCTGATTGGTTATTATCAAAACACAAACTTACCACTAGCAAGCTGCTATAATGACACAACACTAAACTTTGACCAAAACTAAATAAGCACTCACTATTAATTCAAATCAACTTCACAATTTTCGAAAAATTTTGCATACTCGTTGATTAATCAAATCACTAAATCAAAATGTTATCAAAACATAATCTCGAGCGAGAAGCAGTAGACTAGACATGCAATGACTAAACTACGAATGACGCGCTCTGTCATTGGTAACTGAAATAGAGCGATGTTTGAAATATCAAGTAAATATTTTGTTAGTTGCATAATTTCAGAACTAAATGTCCCTAGTTAAATTGAATAGTGAATAAATAAAAATGGTTTCGATTTTATTCATGAAATAATCTTAACAAATACAACTCGTGTTATTATATTAATTCCTTCTCGGTTTCGAATCAAATTATTTTGCTTCAGGCAACCACACTCGCGCAAGCGCTCGTGTGTATGCCAAGCAACATAATTTGATTCTCAAATTCAAAGGAATTGCTATTTCGATAATCACCGATACACTCGTGGTATCACCTACGAAAACGTAGTCGACGCACTGATTTCTTGCAGCGTATCCAATCGAATGTATCGTTCACTGTTGGTAGCACTACAAAGTACTTTGTTCTGCAGTCTGTTAAGCTTCATGTGAAGGGTCTTGTTCAAACTGCGGAACACCGCTAGGTGTTCAACATTACAGTTCAATATCTGTACTGAGTTTTAAGTTTTTGGATTTGAGAGGGTAGTTTCGTTTATTTGCTGATATATGTGGTTGTGGAATGTTAAACGCCTGTCGAGGTGAACCCCCAGTTACTTTTCACTGTTCGTCTATCTCACAACTTCTTCCGTGATTCTCAACTTCTCAACAATATTCGAATGTCGATACTCCTTCAGGAAGTTGAAGGCATCGGATTCTTACACATTCACCCCAATGTCGTTCTCATCTATGGCACGACCTCCTGTTCCAGATGGATGGGATTCTGCCCTGCAATAGCCATGCTGGAGAACGAAGGATAGTACTATACAGTGTCATCCGCATATTACATAGATAGATAGGTATCATTCATTTTGCAAAAGATTACATTGTTGCAATTTAACAATAGTCAATTAAATTAATAAACAAACATACATACATACATATAGATTAAAACAAATAAGGATATATTTAGCGAGGGGCAATATATGCAAATATAAGTAGAAAAGTTAATGGGTATAACCCTCAAATTGTTGTGCAACCGTAGACACGTGTTTCGAGCTTAAGCTCTCATCAGTACCGTAATATCAAGTGTGAAGATGTATAACACTTGGATGTAAAAATAGAAACAAAGGAAGTCAACAACAGGTGCCTCCGTGGCGACGTTAGTTGTTGCCTTGTAAGAACAGGGTCTTCTAACCGAAGCCACAAATGTGTGGTTGGCTTCCTGGTGTTAAATTCCTTCGTTTCTATTTTTACATCCAAGTGTTGTACATCTTCGCACTTGATTTTACCGTACTGATGAGAGCTTAAGCTCGAAACACGTGTCTACGGTTGCACAACACTTTGAGGGTTATACCCAATAACTTTTCTACTTATAGATTAAAACCACACATAAAATAATAATGATAAGTAGACACAAGGTAAATAATATGAAACACAAAAAACAGAGCAATTAAAATACTCAGACCATGATTGAAACACTTATACCTACAGTGCGGCTTTTTTTAGTCCCCCCCCCTGTTAACTTTTGAACGGTTCGACGTACAAATATGAAAAAAAAAACGTTTGGAGGGTTTCACTACTACTACTTTTTGAAACAAAAAATATGGTGATTGCTCCTCAGGGGACGCGGGGGACACATCAACTCAAAATTTTTAAATAGCATGGGGGTCGAGTGTCACATCGTCGAAAAGAAAATTCAATTCTCTTTACAACCATCTAAATATTTTTGAATTTAGTTGAGGAATTTTTTCCCAATTTCGATTTTTATGCCTATCGAAATTTTCTAGTTGACGTGCCCCCAGCGCCATCTGTAGTGTAATTGCAATATTTCTTCTCTCAATAAGTAGTATCGATAATACCCTTCGCAATGTTTTTGGTTTCATTATTCCACAACAAACCGTTCAAATTTATCAAGCTATGACTAGTTTTCAGATCCGCATTTATATTTGATATTTCGAATTTGAATTGCAAAAAAAAATATTAACGAAATTCAAAAAAAATTAGATGGTTGTAAAGAGAATTGAATTTTCTTTTCAACTATGTGACACTCGACCCCCCATGCCATTTAAAAATTTTGAATTGATGTGCTCAACCGCGCCCCCTGTCGAGCAATCACCATATTTTTTCTTTCAAAAAGTAGTATCGGTGAAACCCTTCAAACGATTTTTTATTCATGATTGTACGTCGAACCGTTCAAAAATTAACAGGGGAGGGGGGCTAAAAAAAAGCCGCACTGTATATTCAAAATTCCTGGAGAGTTTTCCTGAACACAGGCTTTCAATATTTCTAATTTTTGTCTGGCAAATTATTGAAAATACGCAACCCTATTTTCGGGTGAGTTATAGGTCATACACCTTTTTGCAAATGGTACACTGGAGTTATTTTTACACCTGGTATGCGTTGCATGAATATCTTCGTTTAGTTTGAAGCTGTTCCCATTTTTAAAAACGTATAAAGACATTTCCAAAATATATAATGAAGTGAGCGTTATTATCCTAAACTCTACAAAAGTATTCCTGCAAGAATGTGTATATTTTACAACAGCAATACATCTGATGATACGTTTTTGAGAAATAAACACATCTCCTGCTAACGTGCTATTATAATACTTGTGCATAATATGAATTCATCATCTGTCCTCTAGTTAGAACACATTCAATATTTTTGAAAAGGTAATGTATTGAATTCAGTTTGGAAATCAGTGCTTCACATTGTGGTTTCCAACTAACAGTTGGATCAATCTTGATTCCTAAAAAACTGATAGCCTCTACATTGTATTGAACCATCTAGTTGTTAATAGATAATTAAGTGGTTCACACACTTTTTGTCGGTTATGAAATGTCGCTAATTGAGTTTTTTCAGTATTGAAAAATAGTTGATGTTCATCAAACCATTCAAACCCCTCGCGTGTATTTTGCAATGAATTTGTATTTTCGGTACTCATGTTGTTGTTGATGGATTTGAGATGATTAAAGATAAGTCATCTGCATACATTGTAAAAAACTGATTTTTCAGAAATAAATCTAGGCTATTTACATATATGAAGAAATGGCAGGGCCCCAGCACCGAGACTTGTGGCACACCGGATTCCACTGAAGTGTATATAGTTTGAATTATATTTTTTTATTTCAGTCAGTTCTATATGCTGTATTTGGATGAATTGTTTTCTATACTTTAAAAAAGATGATATCCAGCCAGAGGCTGTCCTCTTATTCCAGAGTCATATAGCTTTATATACCTTTGATAGTAAAGTATCATGATTAACACAGTCTAATGCCTTGCTCAGATCACAAAAAATCCCAACGGAACACTCGTCTGCCTCATTACATTTCATAATTTGACCATGAAAGGGGTGAATTACCGTACCAATAGATTTTCCTGTACGAAACGCACGTTGTTTTTCTGTTAATATTTCAAATTTTAATAAGAAATTATGAAAACGTGCTAAAAATGTATTTTCGGAAAAAAAATTAAAACGAGATAGGAACCGTTACTGGACTATAGTTTTCAAGCAGTGATTGGTCCTTTTTCTTGAATCTTGGAATAATCTTACCCACTTTCGAACAGGTAGGAATGTGCCTGTGAATGTGAATGATAAATTCACCAAGTAAGTAAGTGGCTTTTTCACAGAAGATATAATGTTTTTCACTAAAAACAAGGGTGTATCATCCGACCCAGAAGTTTAATTTTTCAATTTTTCAAATATCTCTAATTCATTTTCTCCATGAGGGGTTGAAAAAAAATATTGAATCACTCCACATTCTAATACTTGGGTTCTATCCTTGTTAGTCAAATTTTCAAATATTTGTTTTGGGAGCATCTATAAAAAAACTGTTAAAGTATGAAGCTATCAAATGGGGATCACTTAATTCGTGATAATCGACTCTTATTCTTATTCATTCATTCATTCTCTCGGACCTAGCAGAATCTTGTGTATAAGGATAGGATACATGGGGAGACAAAGTCGTAAAAGGGGTTGTTTCCCTTATACGAAATGCGACTTGGGATGTAGCTATAGATGGTAGCTATATAAACTCAATAGTATCAAAGGAATATAAACATTTATTGTACAACAACGGGGATACTGGGGAAAGTGAAATACATATTTTAAATGAGGGTCATTCAATAATAAGATATGGGACAAATAAAGCTCTTACCCATAACCATCACTAAACCAATACTTACAGCTAAGGCCAAAAGGGCCTAGCATATGATGCTAACTGAGCGCTAGGGCTCTCTCCTCTATAGGAGTCTATTACTCACTCTCCTTCTATCCATTCATCTTGTATTTATATAAAGAAATGTTTATATTTTTATGTGGTCTGCACAGTCACGGTCATAAAATTCGCTAGTCATCAACCTCGCGATCGATAATGACATGTGGTCATGACCGAATCAATAAATAACAAGAAATGATAGATCATTCAAAGGGCATTACTCGATATTCATGACAATATGCTCAGGTTTCTGCGAGCAGGAAGTACCTCTAAACACTTCTCTGGTCTAACGTAAACATTAACTTATTTATCATACTAGCGGTTGTCTCCGCTCGAGACTGATGCTTTAATAAGCGAAAAGTTGGTCGCGACGCCAAAGGGTTGCAGGAGAAGACGTACGTATGAATTATTAATTTAATTAGCAATTTTCGAGGGTGCCAGCTATTAATAATTTGTATTCCTGGCGTACAGTAGCACAGAAGCCGTTAGATGCCACGCTCGCGAAATCATCAAATTGGCATCGTAACTTTAAAACTTGTTAATAAAATATTATAACTGAATATTCAATGAGGAGGTTGTTCAGCGCCGTTGTTTATCTTTTGCTTTTAATTTAGCGAATTTGATGGAAGGAGTAATGGGTGCTTGATTTTGTCGTTGGCTCGTCGAGATTTTCTGTAGCGCGATGATGATGGATGAGTATGTAGGGGGAAAATTGAATATTGAAGGGGATTTTTTATAGTTGGGGTTTGCCTGAGAAGCTATGAAATTGAATGCCATGGATGCTCTGATTGCTTGAATCCTAGTAGTCGAAAAATTCAGACAATCAGCTAAAACCATTATAAAAATGAAATTTCAGAAAAGGAACTCAAAAATATCACCAACATTTGAAAATTCTGTTTAAACCTCTCATGTCTATAATTCATTTTATAAAGATTTTCATTATATGAGACTTTCTAATATGAAACTCTCATATCCTCCTATACAGGAGGTTCCAAATTGAGTCGGCACCATTGCCAACTTCGTTATTATTGATGCTGCGCATTCGGTTAAAGTGGCGAACTAGTTGCATTGTTAATGGACTTTTTGATGCTGAAGACAAAAAAATTGACATTTCCGTTTTCAAAATATGTCATAAAATTATATTTTATCATGCCTTTCTATTCGTGACTACATTCTCAACAACAAAGCGCATATAATTTTCCATCCTAAAGTTGAAAATGAGCGACCTATGTGGAAATATTTATTTCTTTCACTAGTACAAAAAATTTGTGGCTGCTATATTGACAACTTTGAAGTCGTTTGTGCGGGTGAAAAAGAATTAAACGTTGTTGAAATACTATTCGTCAAATATTTTCAAGTTCCTATATCATATATTAAAGGTCGTTTTTCCATAAAAAAATTATATTTTAGACTCCTACTTGGTTTGCCAGTGAATCAGCGTAAGAGCACTCCAATCGGCGTTTTTTTGCTGTGCTTCATCGACGATTCAGGAACTTTGAAAAAGTTTTTGAGAAAAGGAGAACTAAAAAAACTCTTTGCTATATCTAAGGATATAGAAATTGACATTTTAGCCTATTTTGAGGATAATCCAAATAATTCCATCAGAGACTTATCTACAGAAATAGCTATAGCGTAGTATAACAGACAGTGGACTGTTATACTACGAATTCTGAAAAATCATTGATTTCTCTTTATAGGTTACGACCAGTGAAAACACTAGAACCTGGTGATTCTGAGAGATGATTGGGGTTTTGTCGGTGGTTTATGAATAAATGCAGACAAGATCGAAACTTCTATAGGAATATTATATGGAGCGATGGGGCTGATTTTTCAAATCGTGGGATGTAAAATAGAAAGAATTTATATTGTTGGAGAAGACAAAATTCATTCCTAGTCCATTCCCACAATCCGCAAAGACGATTTATTATCAATGTTTTGTGTGGTCTGTTTAGAGGCAGAACTATCGGTTATTTTTGTACCATGGTTCTTTTTCCAGAATTTATTAATAAGAGTTTTTGGATGATCTTGATCTGAAGGTTTGCTCATCCGATGATTTTTTTTTCAGCAGGATGGAGCACTAGCACATAATTTCATTGGCGTAAAAAGAATACTGCGGCGCTATGAGGTGTACAAAATGAAACAATAATGTAGATCATTAGAAACTATAATTAATTGATGGATGAATTGATGGCCGAACTGTATTGAATGCAACACGTAGTGTCAAGAGAAGGGTCCAAATATGTATTCAACACTCACTTTATATTTTATAACGCTTTATCACATCCGATTGTTATAAATGTATCTTATTGATATTTTCAATTTTAGGAAAAAAGGCTTTGTTGTTCAGAATGTAGTAAGAATTAATAGAAAAAGCGATCCTCATCCAATTCAGAAACTACACGGAGAAATTAAATTTATTTGACATTCATCAGTATGGATATAGAAGAGAAGAATTAATATAGACGCAGTAAATAGATTACCTGATAACATTCTCGTAGTTTTTGAAAGTAAAAAACAATGTTTAACTATCTTCACTGATCTTTCGAAGGCTTTTGACTGGTGTGTCATAAAAAACTCCAAAAGAAATTAGAATGGTATGGATCAAGAGTTATTTCTAGCAAAATTATTTCAAAAATGAAAAGATTTTTATTAATATCAGTATAAGTCACGAACGTCCAATCTATAGGGAGGTACCGCAGGGATCCATACTGGGCATTTTCCTGTTTTATACTTTATTCAAATAATCTACGTTCACATATGTTATTGAAACGTGAGTTACTGACGATTCCTTATGCAGATGAGACTTTCTTTTCTCTTCATGATGGTAGAAGTACTGATATTGATAAAATTTCAGCAGATGCTACAGCCCATGCCAAAGCGAGGTTTGAATATAATGAATTTTAATGCAACTGAAACAGAGATATGTTCAATTTCAAACTATCATAATGCATTTCTGAATTAAACATTTACGAGTTTTCCAACTCATTCAATTTTTGTCAACTACTCATACTTTCCTCAACTTTTCTACAATTTTCGAATTCATTTAAATTTTCTGAAAGTGTTCAATTTCTGAGACACATTCCAAAGGAGCTCAATAATTTAAAAAACTTCAATTTTCCAAACCCTGTTGATTTTCTCAACTTCATTAACTCAAAATACTCGCAAATTTTATGGAATTTCCACATTTTTTGCTCAAACTCTTCTGACGTATTTTATCCAATTAACGTAATTTGGTCTGAAACATCAATCAGTTTCTGTCAAGTATTTATACCTACCTGGACTTTTTATTAAAAAATCGAATTTTTAGACAGTTCGACTCCTCAATTTCTTAGACTCATTCCAACGCAGCTCAATTATTATGGAAACTTCAACTCTCCCAATCTTGTTAAAATTCCCAACTTTATCTACTCAATACATAATTCTTTTTATGGGATTCCATTTTATTTGAGGTTACTTATTCAATTGATGTAATATGGTCTGAAATATCAGATAACCTAATTTAACAAAAATGTATAAGTGGAAATGATCGTAGACAAATGAATTGCGACTTTAACAGTTCTAAAGACGTTTCCTACTGGTTCTAACCATAGGAAAATCTTATTTCAGTATGCTCGCGTTTATGTATCATTAGCGTTGCAAACGTTGATATGAACAACAAAAACAATTACAGCGAAGAAATGCGAAATCTGGTAATTATCTTGTGTTTCAGCCATTAACTTCAACCCATAAATTTTCCACAACAACACACATTTCCCATTTATAGAAACCCTACTTTTTGAAGTCGACACGCGTTTCCTCTCGAACTATGTTGAACTAGCCATAAAATACTTGGGAAATTTGTAGGTTTGTTAATGTTGGGGCAATTTAAATTAGGAGCAACCATAAAAAGTCCATAAAAGTGATTCGTTCCATCTCATTTAGCGTGCAGCTTTGTTGGCTACTTTGGGTTTTGTATTTGGCGGTATACAACAATTTGCCAACAAATATTTATCCCAGTTAGTACAGCTTTATTATATTTTCCTTTTGACTCACTTTGTACTTTGTTGAGATTTCGGGGGCAGATGGTTCGAAAACTTATGGTTTTTCATTTGTTTGCGAAACTGGCGATTCCTGTAGCTGTAGCATACTTATATGGGATAATATTGATAAAATGTTATGAAAATATTGGCAAAATATTCAATCGTACCTAATATAGGCTAGAAGAAAATGTGAACATTTCAGGATATTGGTCCAGTGTTGCTTGAACATTTTCAAACTAATTTTGCTGAACTATTATCGAAGCAATATTGACCACAAAATATACAGCTATATTGTTGCAATATTGTTGTAAAGCACTTAGGTATATTGGAATTACAGTGGTAAACTATTAAGAAAATATTGGCAATATATTCAAATATAATATTGTAAAGAATAAAATATATAGTCATTGGACCATCATCGCTTGGACATTTTAAAAATTGTATTGAAGACATTTTCTTGAAGCAATATTGGCCTCAAAACGTTCAGCAATATTGGTAAAATATCATTTCCAGATATTGGTGGAATCTTGAAAGTGAATATTATGTTGCCTTGAAATCCTTCGATAACGTCAGTCACCGTTTAATCTTGCAGGTTCTGGAAGATAGTGGTATTCGGGGAAATGGTTTGAATATAATAACAATGACCTTTTGATTTCATTGAAAATATGAACAGGATGTTCATAAAGTCAGTTGTGGAATCATCTGCGACTGAAAGTTGGAATTTAGTCGCTGTTTTCCATCGTACAAGATAACCTCTCTTGGAAGGGATTCAAGTTTTAAAGAGAGACATTCTCAATTGAAAATTGAATCAATACATGACTCGTCTGGAAATGGAAAAATCCTACGATAAAATTGAAGTTACTTTTTTGTAATATCTAACAGAAAACAACTACTTCCCCGGCTAAAGCCACGCTGGACTTTGAACTACATCTGATAGATATTGAGAAAGACCCTATATAACTTGAGAGAAAAAATCTGAAAGTAAAAATTTTCATTTTTATTAAATGTCCAGTTTCCATTGGAGATTCTTATCTTTGAATGAGATAAGGGAGAATGTTATTCAGAAGTACCACTCACAGAAAATCACTCATTCCATTGATGCGTGAATTGTATCTCTTTCGCTAGGCCTCCAATACATTTTGGTCGACAAAAATCTATTTCACTCTTCTAAGATCATCAGGGAGGTCGGAAGAATTGGAAAACATACTCTTCAGAAGCATTTCACAGGAATTGTTGGACTATTTCTTGTGCGGTGAAACTTGAAACTTTGAAAATAAATATTTTTCTTACATAAAACCTGTCATGGGTATGGCATGTTGATTTCATTGAAAATATGAACAGGATGTTCATAAAGTCAGTTGTGGAATCATCTGCGACTAAAAGTTGGAATTTAGTCGCTGTTTTCCATCGTACAAGATAACCTCTCTTGGAAGGGATTCATGTTTTAAAGAGAAACATTCTCAATTGAAAATTGAATCAATACATGACTCGTCTGGAAATGGAAAAATCCTACGATAAAATTGAAGTTACTTTTTTGTAATATCTAACAGAAAACAACTACTTCCCCGGCTAAAGCCAAGCTGGACTTTGAACTACATCTGATAGATATTGAGAAAGACCCTATATAACTTGAGAGAAAAAATCTGAAAGGGAAAATTTGCATTTTCATTCAGATAGTTGATTATTTATTAAATGTTCAGTTTCCATTGTTGATTCTTATCTATGAATGAGAGAAGGGAGAATGTTATCCAGAAGTATCACTCACAGATATTACAAAAAAGTAACTTCCATTCCAGAGGAAATACAAAAGTTGAAAATAATAGCTCAGCTACATCGCCAGTGACGAGCAGTGTATGCTAATTTCTCAAAATGAAATACAACTGTTTTTCAGTCAATTCCTGCGCAGAAATCAATAGAATTCCGTGTTTGTTGGGTATAAGAGCTAAGCGATTATGGGCCACAATCTAGAAAAGAAAAAAATCAGATATTGATACGGCCATAACTTGAAAACTGTCCATTTTTGTAGTCTGTAGCAATAGACACTTGATCAGTGCATCGAAATCCACATCATATCAAATATTCAGACATTTTCACGGATCCGTTTGCCTTAACGGTTCGATTAGCGATTAGAAATGATTATTGGGTATGTATTCCCTTGTTTCTATTGATATTTAACACTCGGTATATGCAAACTGCATTCGATACGAGTATTTATGTCGTCAGCCTACGTTATGAACGATTTTCTATATGCTCATTTTGCATTTACCACTATTTCTTTGACGACTAGGAAACTATTTTAAAAAAAGTATCTTAGATTCAGTTCCTATAGTGTGTATCGAATATTATTTTTCTAGTGCTCCTATCAAAATTTAAAACAAAAAATTGAAAATAATAGTCCAGATAAATCGTTAGTGACGAGCAGTGTATAATAATTTCTTCAAATGACAGTATACGAAACGACGAAAGAATGATTTTTCAATCGATTCCTGCAGTGAAATTATTGAAACTCGGTTTTTCCTAAGTATGAGAGTGAACTAACTGATTATGTGTCAAAATCCAAAAAATGCAAAAAAAATTGCATTGATAGAGCCATATCTCGAAAACTGTCCATTTTTGGAGTTTTTGGCAATGGACACTTTTGATCAGTGCATCCAGATCTACACCATACCAAAAATTCGGACAAATTCACGGAAAGCCATTTTCCATAAGAAACGTGCGTGGTCCTTTACAGCTTGACAAAAGTACTCTATGCCATTGCCGCTTTTGTATCCTTGCGACTTTTTCCTCGAGATGGCTGTGATCGTATCATCGAACAAACGATATCCTTGAGCGGTAAGCGTGCTACCGGCAATGACCCCGCCATTTTTCACCGACGGTAGCCCGATGTCCGGCAATTTCCTGGCATCGGACATCCCAGATTGCATTGAAATCAGTCGCTGGTACGCTTCAGCCACCCACTCGACCAGCGTAAACAATGGACGGTGGCTACCGTTTATATTATTCACCGTAGTAATCCAATATGGCCGTATCTTTGATCTGTCCCGCTCTGTTTTCCATATAACTTGCCGTCTCCATAATTAATTAGGGCTTTTCTCGGCCTCGATAAGTACAATACGGGTACAACAGTCCTTTGTTTCACTCGGCGCGGGTAACTTGATATCACTTGTGTTTACTCCAGGAAAAATAGGTCCAAATCCAGGAATTTATGAATGTAACGACGACAAACACGATGAAGAGCTTAAAGATTCTACAGATGCCGAATCAGAAAATGAAGCATCCGATAATGAGCAGCTTTCGAAGAGACCAAAGAAAGTGACTTGATGATGTTTTTGAAATTAATTTTTGATTACATTATTAATTAACTCCCTCAGTTTACTTTCTCGAACGTTTATTTTTTTCTTAAGTTTTAATGTGAATACTATATAATAATACGTTATTTGTAATAAACAGTTTTCTACTTAATAAACGTGATTTGAATGTAAAAAAAAACCTCTTCAAATTGCAAAAAAAACTTCTAATTTAGAACATGAAAAGGTATATTTCGACCAAATTTTGCGACAAACATACAATTTTTACAAAAGAAAAAAATTAAAACTAAATTAAAACAATTTTTCGAATTTTACCAGAAAATTTGAGGTTAGGTGGAGAAATGTTGGAAACATTTCATTGCCAATAATTTTCTTCTCTAACTTTTTTGGTAGGAGGTTAATTTCCGCTGCAAATCGTGAGAATCCATTTTTACCCCAAAAGTTCACCTCCTTTCGCCCTTCTATCATAATCAAATCCTTATTTATGTCCTTGTTCATTCTTTGTACCTATTGAGGTGACATGAAATTAATATTCTTGAAAGGTTTAGAAAAAAGTTAAAAAAATTGAATTTTGAAAACCTGTTTTTTAATTTTTTCGCGTCTTATGGAAAATTTTTCCATAGTAGTGCTATTCTTTTACTACATAATCTGAAAGTAGACGTATCAACGGAAAAAATTGCTGCTGGCGAGCTTGAAAAGACGAATTTTACCTGTAAAACTTTTTAGTTTGAAAATCAATTTTTCGAAAAATAAAAAGAAAAATATGTTATTCTGTTCAAAAAAATTACAGCTCGCTTGAAACATAATAAGCTATATTTCCACCAAATTTCGTGGAAAACTAAATAATTTTTGCGTGAGAAAAAAAATGTTAATCTGAAAAATTGGTTTTTTCGATTTTCCCGGAAAATTTGAGGAATCTTGGAAAAATGTTTAGTACAAAACTTGTAGATCTTTTTATTATCAGCAACTTTGATATCCAATTTTTTTCGATAGAAGGATGACTTTCGTTGCCAATCGCGAAAAACCGTGAGATACCTCTTTCAACTACGAAAAGTTCACACCCTTCTCAATTTTGTTTACTCCAAATAATTCTTTCCGTCGTTCGTACAATATTTTGCTCCTCACTCAGTCTAATGATGTTAAATGTTAAATGGTGATAAATTTTTTCCCGCTCTTATATTTTTTGGTGTCCATCAGCACCGAGAAACTCTTGCTTCAGCTTTGTAGCGGTCATATTATCGGTGTTTATTTCAAATTCCACTGATATTATTTTCAGCTTTGGTCCTCCTAGACACAATTTCTATTTTGGCCTGGTTAGTTGATATAATTTTTTTTTGAATAATTGAATTACTCCTGTTTAATTCTCGATGGTATAGCAAAATTATTGTTCCCAGCATACACAAATGTACACTGAAAAAAATATCTATAAAATCATGAAAGGCTTAAATGGATCTGTACACATTTCTGCTCGGGGTATGTTATGGCAAATGCTCTTTCCTATAGCCCGGATACCACGTAGAGATTTCCAGGCCAATCAAGGAGGTAGAAAAGGGGTGTGTTTCCGAAAAAAGAAATCGTAGACTGCACAAATGGCTCTGCTCGGAATATGTTATGAAAAATGCTATTTCCTTCATCACTCATACCTCGTAGGGTTTTCCAGGCCGTCCGAGGAGGTGCAATGGGGGTGAGTTTCCGTAAAAAATCATAGAAGGCACAAATGGCTTTGAAGACGTTTTTGGTCGGGATATGTTGCGTAGATTGCTATTTTCTTCATCCCTGATACCACGTAGGAGTTTGTCAGGCCGTTCGATGGGGTGCCATATGGGTGAGTTTTAAAAAAAAATCACTGAAACCACAAATGGCTTTGTACTCGTTTCTACTCGGGATATGTTATGGAAAATGCTCTTTCCTTCTTCACTTATACCACATAAGAGTTTTCCAGGTCATCCGAGGGGGTGCTTTATGTGAAGGCTTAAAGTCAACTCTGTGATATCATTTTATTTTGGAAAAAAATGTTTCATTCTATTTGAAGAGGTATATTTTTAATAGTATTTTATGTACTTCAAAATGTATGTGCACTGTATTTTGGAAAATAATCAAATTTCCATATTTTCCCCACAGATTGAGTAATCTTGATCTGAAGTTAAAATAGGCAAAGCCTCTGTTTATACAGTATTTGGTAAACAGAATACAAACGGAATTTTCAAATTCAGAAAACGATTTTCGTTTGGATACAATTATAGTCAAGTTTCAGTTCTTTAAAATTCAATATAATTCAGGGCCATGTGATGAGTAGTGATGGGGTTCATTTGTATTGAAGTATATTTTTTTGTTTCGATATACATTATATATTCTTCCCGAAATAATTTTCTTACTTTCTGAAACTTTCAGTGCTGATTAAAACTCCTAGGTGGTAAGAGCTGTTTCCATAACATATCATAACGTGTACAAGGTCAAGTGTGCTTTTTATGATTACTTTTCGGAAACTTGCCTCATTGCACCTCTTCGGAGGGCCTAGAAAACTCCTACATGGTATGAATGATGAAGGAAAGAGTATTTACCATAACATATCACGAGCAGAAATGTGTACAGATCCATTCAAGACTTTTATGATGTTCATATATTTTTCTCAGTGTATATTTGTGAAATTGGATAACTTCACACCAGTTTGTTCTCAAATGTGTGAGGCTGGGTCTCAGTATCATGAATCTAAATAATAATAATAATAATAATAAATTGCTTTTATTGATAGTAGGACAGGTTACAGAGACTATCAAAAGGCAGAGTTAGCGCTTCACCCGTCTAGGACAGGTTGGTACTCTGTTGAATTTAATTGCATCGTGATGTGGACTAAATGATTTCTTTGTCTTTGTCTAAAATGAATTCGAAAATTACATTTTCTTACATGAAATACTCAGAAAGAAAACATACCCAGAGTGAGCATAAACAACCGCTTGGAAAAATTAATGAACTTTCTGCATGTCCAGTAAAAAGCCTTGCAGAGTTATCACGTATATGACATAGGAACATTCTTTTAATACATTAAAAATCATGATAGAGGGCCAACAAGCGATGGGTTACTTGAATCTTCACTCCCCGGACACTTTTTCTTTGGGAAAGTAGCACTTCCCGTCCTAGTCCGGGAAGTACGTACTTCCCGGACTAGGCCGGGAAGTGCTCGAATTTTAATACAAATATTAATACAATTAAGAATTAGAATGTTTCTGTTGGTACCTATCTTCTGTTCGAATTTCAATATATAATATAAATAAGAACTGAAATGTTGTTACGTAGATTACTATTTTTTACAAACGTCAAAAAATGACAAGGTTCGCGCATTGACAACAGTATGCGAAGTGGCACTTTTTTTCATTTTCATTCGTTACCATGACACCGTGCGCGAAGTAATGTGCGAAATATATTTCGCACACTGCATGTAAACTATATGGGATTTTCATGTTCTAACCTATATGGTCCTCAACTCCTCAATCAAGCAAAAAACAAGAAATCGTTTTTTTATTAATGTAGAACAATAATTAAGGCTTTCAAATTGTGAGAGATATTTTTCTGGCTTTATTTGCTTCACACCACTCTTTAAATTGCTGATATGCATTTTCATACTGCCGCCTCGATTTCTCCGGTAAAAGGTTGGAAATTACGGAATTGGCCGCATCTATCAAGTTAGGTGGGGTACTGCTTAGTTCATCGTCGCTCGAAATTTCCATTCTTTTACAATAATAAATATCACGCACGAAATTGACGCGAATAAAAAGTCACTCCAAAATAATTATCAAGAACTGTCACTTTGAAATAATTGTCAACAAATGCCATTTTATTTCCATAGTTACAGTAATTACTTGATTTGGAAAAATTATTTAAGCCAGTTCAATACTATTTTTCATAGTTATTACTTATTTTAGAACAATATTTTTGACGTTTGTAGAAAAAAATTTTGTTTGCATCTCATGCGCGAAATACTTTGGTAATCTCGATTATTTTTTTTAACTCGGCTGCGCCTCGTTAAAAAAATCAGTTCTCGATCACCAAAGTAGCATTTCGCGCACTAGATACAAAAATAACTATTTTATACCTACATACAAAATTCTGAGGTTTCAATGAATCAGCTGGATATCAGCTACAAAAGCTCTAAATTCTTGCAATTATCTTTTTTTTTTGTTCAACAAAATTCGAGTCGCTGTGAAATGCAACCAAAGAACTCGATTAAATGATTAAAAATTGACTCAATCGCAGCCATAGCACTTTGAATACAATAGTCATCAATTTCAAGTTTCCCGAAAAACAAATCATCTCCAAATTCTTGGTTGTTTATTGTTTTAAACAATGTATCTGTATTTCATTATGTACTTGTAAATATAATCTCTATATATCTCTTCTTAACTTTTTATCTATTACGAAAATTAGTTTATGAATAAGTTTTTTACCACCATATAATTAAATTAGAGTTAGGTTACCTCTGGACGATATTATTTCTTGTTCTTTTAGTTTTTTTTTTAATACAAAGCCTTCATTGATAACTCGACTAGCACTAATGAAGGATGGGAATCTAGAAGAAAGAGCTGTAGAGAAGAATCACGTCTTAGCAAGATCATCCATTTAAAATTTCATTCATCATAAATGTCATTCTTAATTTAATAATTATCTCAGTTACACAGTTACTCAGGAAGAATCATCTATCATCATCCCATTATCCTCCAAGAAAACAATAATACCATTAATAATTTTGATTGCTTTCAGTCTTAACCGGTTAGAATGAAAATAGAATAAGTTCACATTTATTCGATTATATTCAAAATTATGAATGGTCCATATATGTTTTCGTTTATTGTTCCATCGTGTATGACTTGAACATTTCTAGTGTAGAGCAAAAAGCTAAGCAATTATTATGTGGCATATCCACTACATCCGGTAAAAAAAATACATAGGTTTTATATGAAAATAAAGAAACTATGTAACACAAAAAAAATCTAAATCTTTGCTGAAAACAATTTTTGGGTTTAGAAAATATTGTTGTCAAAGCTGTCATTGAGAATTCGGTATCAAGATAAAGTGAGAGACTGCTCGTTCAATTTTATTACAGTAATACAACAAAAATATCTAACTTTCCTGGAGTACCGCCCTGAAACTGATGTTAACTTTACTTTGATACACAAAAGGCGTTCATGTTGCAAGTTTTTTCATTAACTTCCATGTTTATAAACAATGCATTGTATGGCAAGTATCTTAGCTTTTCTTATTTTATTGATTAACTTTTTGCTTCGACTATACGGTTGGGTTGAGTTAGGTCTGATATAAATCCAGAGCGTGCATGCCCTCTTTTGGTATTGTATTCTTATCTACATAAAGTTACTTATAGATAATGAAAAAAAGAAGAGTACATCACCAGGAAAAAATTGAACAACAAAGCGCCGGTTTTGTTATGCAGTACCTGCATGAATTACGTGTATGGTACATTAGAAGGCGCTGTTCAGAATTTGACATAAATTTGAATGTTATGTAGTCCTTATTTCACAAACCGAAAACCTCTAATTTGGATTTTATGTTAGTATACAAGCATTATGTTTGAGTTAATATTATAAATAACAGCATACTTGACAGAAGATTGAGAGGCCCGAATTCAAACCCTGGCAGGTCCACATTTTCTCTTCAGACTTTAATTTTTCCTAAGTCTGTTTTGCCGCTAAACGTTCATATTAATGTTGTACTTGGAATTCGAATAGAATAGCAACTACCTCCGCAATTATCTTGGTCTAGAATTCATAATATCACTATCCCCTCGACATACGAAACCGATTCCATGGCCTTTCTTCGTCTTGTTCATTACACAGAGTTCATCAGCGGTGCCCTTCCTAGTCCACAAGAAACCCACTTCCAAAACTGCCGAGCATATGAAAGTCAATGTTCCGGAAAAACCAACAACCTGAACGACACACTTTCCTACCCTACCACCATTAAAACGGGCACTCTGAACCCATTTCACTCGGAATTATACCACAACATAGAAAACACATTAGGAAAGAGAAGTTAAAAAATACTTGATGGATTCGATGGCATTAAAGGCTGAGATACTAATTCGAGGGGAGGAATTCTACAAATGCCTCGCTATAACTCCAAATGGAACATGAATGAATCGATATTCCAAATTGGTTGAGAAAATAATGGATATCAGAGATAAAATTTCGTGGATTGCAAATGGTGAGAAAATCCAGACAAAGAAAGTTTATGTGGAAGACGAAATTAAAATTCCGAACAACTCTGATTCCATCAATATGGCCCGACGGGAAGGATAGCCAGGATATATGGGCACAGAAATTGATGAAAACAAATAATGTTGTTCTCATGATTTCCGTGTGTTATTTTTAATGACCCCGAGTCTTTCTTCACAGTCTAATCTGAAATATTCAAAGTAAAACTCTCAAAATCGTTTCCACAATTAAAATACTACATGTTGTTGTTTTTCACATTCCGTGTGTATTATTCGAATTCTTGGATGATTATAATCATTATCGAAGCAAAACAGGTGGGCCGAAAGCGTTACGTACGTGAGAAAATTTAATGATGGAATTTTCTGATTGAATACAGGGAATACTGTTGTATTCGTGTTGTTACTAAGAGTTAATGTCTTATTGTCCTATACAATCACTTCAAATCTTCAGTTGAATACAATTGCTCTGATCATGACATGTCGATGAAGCTCATGAATTAAAGCTGTTAACGTGTTTTCATCATATCCGTCATTTTGCAGCTTCAAACTGATGATTTTACATTTTCAATGACTTTTGACCATCATATGCTAGTTTTTGTCAAGGAGTAAAAACTTTGGCAAGTATGAAAATGAGATAGTGGGATTACCCTCAGTCGGAAAAGCACCAGTGCACATGTGTTTCAGGCTAATAGTCATCGTCAGTAAGGTGTAGCCTAATGTAAGGATGTGCAATACTTGGATGAATGATGATCGCAGTCAACTGCAGGAACACACCTAATATACATTTGTGTTTTCAGTTAAAAGACTCAGAGATCCAATGTCACTACGGATGCAGCTATACTTGCGTGACAATCCGACACAAGAAAATTTTAAGAATCTTCTCATCAATCTTATCATATTGTGTCCTTTTCAATGCGACAGTGTGTTCAAGAGATTGCCATTCTGAAGCGTTTTTAAACTACTGCAAATCAGTACCAGGCAGCAGTCTTCGGTCTTTTCTTGGTTCTAACAAGCCAGTCTCGTATTTCTATTGACACGAAATCAATTCAGTGTTGTTTTTGTCTTACTTAACCTCACTTGTGTTTTCGTTTTAATAAAATTTTCCGCTACTGCTTCTGTTCTGAAGTTTTCAGTAGAAGCTTCTGTTCCTGTTTCTCTGTTATACATCTCATGTTCTCTATCTTTTCAGAAATGTTCAGCAGCGGTATTTTCATTTTGGTCATTTGTGGTCTTGTAATTGTTCAGAATATTCTTAAAAATATCTATGAATACTAGTCTTATGCTCGATACCAAATGTTAAAAAACTTTCACGAATCCTTCAAATCAGCAACACTCACTATAAAAAATACCTTCATGACATGATAAATTATGATTTGGATAATTTAGGTAATTCTTCAACTTATTTAACTCAACTTGAAATTGAATAATTAATGTCCTATTCTGCCGGAATTATTGGAATACGGGTCCGTCAGAGAATGAGCATCCGCTTATTTCTAAAAAACTTTTTGTGACCAACTGAACATCAGTTTTCCCAATAGATGGATTGGAAGAGGTGGTCCAATAAACTGGCTGGCACGCTCTCCCGATTTAAATCCATTGGATTTTCTTCTTCAGGGATACCTCAAATTACTGGTATTTGACTGGGAAGTGAAGACGATTTGATTGATAGAATTTCAGCACATTCAAAATATGCCTGGAATATTCGAACGGACTCGTCAGTCTCTTTTGTATCGTTGCAATATTTGTATTGACCAGATAGGCAGCTTGTTTGAACTTTATAATGTAATGTGTTTGAGTAAATTTTTGTTTTGAATTATCTTTTCCATATCCTGATTCTTTATATTGATCGTGTTATTATATGTGTTATTTTGTCCTTGACGTAATATTATAAACGTTTTTTTGCAAAGGAATACATCAGAGAACTTCCGCAAAGGATGAAATGACAAAACCATTATAACCAATTGATAGATGGTGGTATGGTTTTGGTAAGGGAGGTCAACCTACCTCCAATGAGATGGCGACTTGGGTGAATAAACGTTTTCCAGGCAATGACAACATCAAATCAATCGTGTAGCCACAGTGAAAACTGCCAACGGAGAATTGAAAAGGGCATTTTTTAATATTTTTCTATTTTCAAAGACGTCATAGTTTATTAATGCGTAGTTGAAAGTAGATCCTTCAAGGTGGAGAGCATGTTGATGCCTGATTGAAAAAAGTGCGTACGCCTAGACAGAAACGGAGTGTCATGTCATGTCAAAAAATGTGAAAAGACAGTTTTTCTTTTCCTTACCTTCTATCTTTCAGAGAAATTTGTCGAAAGCCGTTCTAATAGAAAATGTGCAGGGTCCTTTCCAGTTAGGCAATATTCTGTTGTAAGCATATACACCCTCTATTTTTTAGCGGAGAATCAAGTGGCTTTGAGAAATAATGAGGTGCCATTTGAAAAAAATGAGTTATACAATTTTCGAGACATCCAAATTCGGCGCCAATTCCTGAGCACACCGTATTTTTTTTTAATTTCCTAAAATTTAAGAAGCTTCAGGTCTTATGCATGCAAATTCTGGCAATTTTTGAGCTGCCTCTCTTTATTTCCAAATTATTTTTTTGTGAAGGGCTGCATCTGTCAAAAAAAATTTAAATAACTGAAAACTGGAGATTTGGAAAATATAATAAAAGAATAGACCACTCTGCTATTCCATATACATATTAATATCTAATTCTGTTTCTTTTTCTTTTCAGGTGAGTCGTCGAAACCAAGATGTTAATGAGTAAGTAGTATCATTGGTTTTTTGCAAAACTGTATTACAAGTAACCAAAAAACATTCAAAATTTAACAAACATCTCATGATTTCTGAAAGGAATATAATAACTTTTTATAACAAAATAAAAAACAATGAGATTTCACACCATGCAATGAGTATAAAAATTCGAATATACCGATAATTTTTGGAATTTATGTGGAATTTTTCCACAAAAATTTCCCGGTATTCAAAACAAATGAAATAGCAACTAAAAAATTAATAAATAATTAGTTTCCGTATAACATAGACGAAATCGATGTTAATCCAGTGGCGTAAAAGTTGGAGAGGGGAGATTAGGTGTACTCTTCTGCCGTACGCTCCTGTTTGGAGTTACAAACACGTGATTTTCATTGAAATTTGGAACTGAAAGCTGAGAAGTGAAATACCAAATTTATTTAAGAAAAGTTTAACCGATATGGAGTTACATTGGAAACATTTTTTGTCACTTTCAACGCCCTCTAACTCATTCAATACCCATCTTAGGGTATTTGTTTATGGGAACTTTTAGCCTTAAAATGAAGTGAGAATTCAACCATCGAAGTTTGTCCCCTTCAACCTGGGACACCCAGTATGTATTTTGTTCTCCAGAGGCAATGAATGTAGACCCTCAGTTTCTTTCGTGATCGGATAAACTCTTCCATAATATCATTAAATTTCGTGTCTAAACGAATTATTTGCTTTCTTCCGAGACCTCGAGTTTTAAAAAAATACCAAATATCGAGTAAGAGGCACTGTTGATTAGTTCGCCTCAGGAGAGGTAGCATATCTGCCTAAACTGAACCTGTCCCTCGTGTGTAATTATGTTGGCAGCCCTGCATCATTTATTATCGCTATCGGCTTGTGGCCTTATAATTAATAATGCATTTATCACGCTATTACATATTTTCCATCATGATCAAGGTTGGTTTCGTAGTGACCAAAATCAGCGGTTATTGAATTCATATTTTAATACCCATGTCTTAATTAAAAATATTTTCAGGTCTTTCCGAATTTCTGAAATGGAAAATGGCAATGAATTTGATTTCACCATATGACAGAATATTAAGTTTTTTGAATTTAATTGTCTATGTTAAATTATATCAACGCCTAATCTTGACTTGTTTTTGAATGTAACTCTTGTTTCTCAATTTAAAAAAATTATGGTTTTCCAATACATTAACTGAATTTTATATAACATCATGTTCACAGTGCGTTGAAAATAATGGTTATAGATCAGAAAAATACAAACGTTCTTCTAGAGAGCCTCAAGGGTCCAATTTAGGACCCTCGCCGTTGAAACATTTATTTGTGTAAATAAATTCAATATAATATACAGATCATTAACTGACGATGTTAACTATCCCAACGATAATTCCACAAGCATTACTCTGAAACTCGAGCGTCAAATCTACATTTTACATGACTGGCGTTCTGTCAATATTTGAATCCTAATAAATACAAGGTAATGAGGGGCATGGAAACAAAATTTGATTAAATTCGAATGTAATATTGTGTGGTGACACTGTCAGAACGATTGAGAATTTGGAAATTACTTTTGGCAATGAGCTCTGATTTAATAAACATATTTTCAAAAAAAATCTAAAAAAAGTTATTGTTTGTTCGAAATTTTTAAGAACTTTACATACTAAGCATATGTACGATCCAACTTAGAGTATTTCAGCTCTGAATATTGTTCCGAGAAGATTTTTTAAATAGTTTTATTTCAAAGATTCTGGACAGCGAAGTGGTCGTGGTGTAAGAGCGTTCAGCTTCCACCCAGGTGGTCCGGGTTCGATCCTCGGTCTCGTGTCACTGAGCTGAAGTGGTTCGGATTCCACTTTTATTCAAACTGTAGATCCAGGATCTCCCTTGCTCGCACAAGCTCTGCTTTTGAGGGGTTTACTCCGAAAACCTAGGAATTCCGTAAAAACAATTTTTCCATTTTTTTTTTTACATATCGGGCGTTATGACTATAACGCCCACTCATATCGCCCCAGGGCGTTATGAGTATAGCGATAGCGAATAAATATTTTCTGTTCAGGTACAAGACCGTTTTCAAATTGTTCCGAACAATTTTCGGATTGGATTGGATCATTTTGGTCCCCTTCAGACCCTATGGCCATAATTATGCATACTTATTTCATGCATACATAAATACTTTATGAATATTCACACATTGTGCTTGATTGTGCACATACTGGTATTATTGGTTTCACATCTAAGGGTCAACACATAAATATATGAAAATTAATTTGAATAGTTGTAAAAATGGCATGCCAGCAAACGCAGGTCAGTGTTCAATGTTTACTATTAGCTGACTTGATTATGCCCATATTATATAGTAAATTCACATTACAATGCTATTTATAGGATCTTAGAAGAAATCTACTGTTTATTGAAGACAATTCACTCTAGTTGTTTTTGTTCCATGTCAGCTCTAATTTTAATGTACATAATTGTAGTTGTATAAATTGTTTTTTCCGTTAACCAGCTGTCGTCCCCTTACGAACGGCAGCCCTCAAAAGTCGAAACTTGTGCGAGCAAAGGATTAACGAGGTCTTACCTTTTTACGTGCGATTCCTAGCATGATCCGAGGAGAATATCGAAAGGAGGTCCGTTGGTTACCCATCCAAACCTCTGCCTCGACTAGCGTTGCTTGGCTTCAAATATCGGTGAACTGGCTCTCTCCGTTCGAGCTATCCCAGCGAATAATGATGCACAACTTGTCTCAAATGACGTTTCACCTGATTATTGAAAACCAGTAAACTCATTTATTTTTCCCTAACAAAATTTCATCAATAATTCAACAAATAATTATCAACATAATTTTGTCACGCCCTTATCCAACAATAATTATTTTTCAGAAAATCGCTATAATCCTCTGAATGAGAAAGATGCAGAAGAATTATTGCACATATAATGATCAACTGTCGGACTCATATTGATTTAAGCGACGATGAAATAGAAGCCAGAAAATGAATATCCAATCCAATACTAAGATATTTGGGAGGTTTCGGAGGTGTGGGGGAATCGTAGGAGTGGGGTGGAAATTCCGTATCTACGATATCCGAAGACCTATTCGGAAAAGTTTTGTGCAGTAATAGAGAGCGAGCGTTCCTCTTCCGAAAAAGTACCCCTTTCCTTCCCCCACTACCCCCCGAAAGCTACTTAGCGAACGGGTAGGAATTTTCAAGAAAAACCGGTGGCTACGTGCGCAGGAAATATTTGCGAAAAAAAATTGTTCAGGAGGCGATAGCCCCTACTAAAAAATTAAAAAAATTAAAAAAATTCAAATAATTACAAAAAAAAATAAAAAAAAAACAAAAAATACGGTATTGTAGGGGACCGTTCAACACTTTTTTACCAGGGGGGGCTCGATATTTTTCGAGGGCGTGAAATAAATTTTTCGCTCATTACTCGATATTCAATGTTTCCATGACTCTTGATAATAACGATGTTCATCCCAAAATTATTTGCATAGGTATTTTTCAAATTCCTCACTTTCTTATATCACTTTTTTAGCCTGAGTATTGACAGATATTTTACTATGACAGGTTAATGGTCCTTTGTTCGAACAATATTTACTGTTGATCCAGTAGAAGTGAGCATAATTATGCACATAATTTTTTAACGGAAAAAATTAAATTTTGTTCAAAAATAAGCCTAAGATACTATGCATAAGAATATTTTTTATGAAAATAATAGTGAAAAACATTTTTTTTTTCAATATTGATAAATTGCGTCTGAAGGGGAAGAATTCTGAATATTTTATTGATTTAACATTTTATATTGCGGCGAATATAACTAGAACGTTTTCCTCATAAAAGGAACGCATTAATATTTCCAGTTGCTCTCATCTATTCGTTCTAGAACAAAGAAGTTTTTAGCTCTACCAACACCCCAGAAATAATTTGCATTATATTTCTTCTCTTTTTCGGCTTCACGATCGGTATTCTATTTGTTTTTCTCAAATGGATCCTTCAAATTACCGGTTCTTTGAGACCATACGGCCGAAGCTCCAGACCAATATAACATCAAAGCGAGTCTAACAAAGCAATAATACGTTTTTGTTCGAATGAAATGTTTAGCCGAGGCTCTTTGAACATATTCCATGTGGCAGACTTCAAACGTAGAGGATGCAACGCGAAAGATTATAGGAGTTTTCGTAGAGAAAAGATCGAAAATTACGTTTGAACCAGTGAACTTCACGTTTTGTTGATGCCAGTTCGGTGAATTTCATGACAAATAGTAACAATAGGCTGAATAGGTGTAACCACGATTCTTCCTTGCAGATTGAATGTGTCTTCCGACAAAGGTGACTCTTCAACGGAAGGGCCATTCGTGTAAAAAATTAACAGAAATTGTTTATCTTTCCTTTAACGAAATTATTAAGGGAAAATAGATCCCCACGAATTAGTCGATCTCGTATCTTATTGTCACATTTTCATTTACTTTAGAATACACGAATATTTTTATTGCATTTTACTGCATTTTCATTGCGTTTTTTGCATCTTATTGTATTGTAGTTTTAATTTGTCTTCATTGTATTTCATAGTATTTTATTACATTTCATGTACACACTATATTTGCATTTCTATCATATTATCGATTACCAACTTTATTTATGCTAATTTCATATGTATTCTTAACAATTATTATTATTTTATTTATTTAAAAAAAATGCAAATCAGAGAAACGCATCATACAAAGTTAACGAAACTTTCAAATAATATAGTGAACATTTTCAAAATAATTTCAGTAAAATAAGGTCCAAATTAACGGAACAGTTTTTGAGATATTCACCAAAAATATTTTTAGTGACCTAAAAAAAATTGACGCACTTTGTATCTAAACGAAAGGTAATATATAACACTTCAATCCATCAAAAAGCTACCATACCTTTTTTTTCAATCAAAAGTAGTCAAAATTATTTTTATATAGTAAAAAACGACCTGTCAATTGTTTTCAGTATAGTGGTATAATTCGAAAATTTAAAAATTCATATTTTAAACAGAGAGAGTAATCAAGAGACAAAACTCCTTTATATCGCTCAGAGTAGACTGAATCTGTGATGTCTGACCAAAATATAACTTGTTGCTTCTGGAATAGTGCTAGAAAAAATATCCCGCAAAATTATTTTTTTGACTATGCCCCTTATACACCCTACTTTAACATCATCAATAACGTCATATTGGACATGTTAATGAGTTGCAATAAATATATTTTGATCGTGAATTTGTCTTATTTCGAATAACAAAACAGTTTTTTTTGTCAGTCTTACCCAATTACAACGTTTTTACGACCTTTGTTAGCTCATGTCTTAGTGTAAAGACATATTAGGCGGGAAACCACAGAAACGCTAAAACTAGCTGCGCGCTTTATAACCGCCAGCAGTGTAATCTCAATGCCCAAAGACATATAACGTTCCTGCCTGCCGCTGCGAAATATAGCGGTTTCTCGACGACAAATACATAATTATTTGAAATCTCTAATTTTTCTAAGAGTTGCATAAGTTCTTCTCGAAATATGTCCAGTATAGGTATTCTTTTGCATCATCCAGTTTTGAGTTTTTGGCAATCATTGAAGGCACACTTCCTATGGTATTTTTGAGGTTGGGCGGTGCACCGACCATTTCGGTACATAAGGAAAATTCTGAGATCCTTTAATCTACTGCGTCTCAAGGATACATATTTTCTGACCATCCTCAAAGCCCCTATTTTCTCCTCTTCCACAATACTAAATCCTTTTGTCTTATATCTTCCGTTCTCCATTGAAGGAATCTCCACAATTCAATATGTATTCAAACAATTATTATATTTTATATACAGAATCATTAAGTTCAACTCAATTTCAATAACATCATGATCTACTTGATGACATGCTTCACTAAGATTCTCATACAAAATGTTTCACCTCTCCAGCAACAAAACTAGATCAGATGATTACCAGCCATGTAGTTTATCTCTGGAGGCACTGCAATTCTAGATTATTTTTGCAGTGAAAACTACTTGTGGGTATAGTAGGACACCCTTTCTTGGCTTCCTTGCTTGAATGAATAGATATTACAGGTTCCAAAATCTCTTGGGCTTTGGTACGTTTTTCGTTTTTCTAAATATGCTGAATACTATTTGTTGGGCTATTATGCTCAATTCCACATCATCGTCTTCCCCACAATATCCACAAATCCCCCTGAAAGACTCCAATGTAATCCTGATCCAATACAAACCGCACAAAAAATGAAGTGTACTAATGCTTTTAGCTATAAAAATGGTGAAATTGGATCCGGTCTGGCTGGCTTTTATTGTCTTTCTTATAAATTATAGCGTGACTCCTAGAGGGGATCAAACCCCGAAGATAGGGGAGATTTTATTACGGATGATCCTGAACTGCGGAAATATGTTTTATGCACCGGTAAAAAATTCAGGTGTGTGGCTAGTTGATTGGATTTTGATTGAAAGTACTTTCGCTGAAAAGGAAAAAGAATGGAAATTTAATGCCCGTTTTCAGATACTAATTGAGTTTTGCCATGCAACCATGATATGAAAAAAAAATTAACATTAGACATTTCCAAGAAAGAAAAATACTAGAATAAATGTTCCTGATTCATTTCGATTTGTGTATTTGAGATGTAATAAACATTTATTCACTTAATTTGAACATTTTACACATGCAATAATATATTAATCAGTACAGTAGAAGGAACTATAATTTATTGATAATAACAAATTTGAAAATAAAAACCCGCCTCCTCTACAGGGATTTGTCATCTCTATCTTGCCTTTTATCGTACATTTTCACCAATGACCTATTACCGTTAGACTCCGTTATTTAAATTTTGAAGTGCGGTCAAGACAGAGCCACATTCTACATACGCACAATTTTTACTGCCGCTTGTTTCGCGGCAATTATCAATACATTATTTTGCAGTTTTGTCGACTTTTGGGTCGACTGGCAACCATTTTCTGCGAAAAAAGCGGCAATAAAAATTGTGCTCAGAATGTGACCGCACCTCGAAATGTTAATAACGGAGTCTATCATTAATTTCACGGGCCGAAATTCTTCAGACTTTTGGGATTGTGAAATGTCCTTACTTAAAAGTATCTGTAACCTATGGGAAAGAAATGTATCAAATTAGAATTACTCTTAATGCCCCCCCCCCCTTTATGTTTCTACAAATAACTCAGAGCGCCGTTTAGCCCTTAGCGTGTGAATTCCTTAAGCTAGTGTTCTATTCTTTCCAAAATATTCTCATTTAACAAACAACTTTACAGAATAATACTTTTGTGGAGATTAATTCAGCTACAAAACCCTCATAATGTATGATCTCAATTATAACAGTGATTTTGCTTACCTAAATAATCTGTCTCCTTCGTCTTTTTTGGCAGGTTCGACAAATATACACATACGCGAGGATACTCACATGTACTGGTTCACCAATATTCCCGATAACTATGATAGTATGGGTTGATTTGAAATGATTCAAATTCTACTGAATTATAATTAGCTTTGGTTGTTCTCAAAATTGGATAGAAAAGGTCATGTGGGAAAATAGAATAAAGATATATAAAAATGAATAGTCAATTGAAATACTTGTACTAAGAACTGAAAATAATACTTCAACATTTGCTGTAGTTTCTCTGAAATTCTTATATTTACCAAAACAATGAACTTAATTCTGTAAATAGGTTATTCCAAAACTAGAAAATGACAAAACTAACTCTGAAAGCAATCCCACGTATTCATCTGTACAAAATACCTTTCCAGAACTCACATGGATATCAAAACACGCTTCTACACGGCGGCGAACTTGTTACTTGACTTCAATGAATAATTACGCAATCTTTCGGTTTGGGATCCGAGAGCCGAAAAGCACTATATGAAAACTACAATTCACTTGAACAATGAAAGAAATGCAACTGGCTAGAAGAATTATTGAAATTCGACTGTCCCGAAAAATTACAGGAATTCAACTGTGCTTTTTGTGGATTCTCAAGAAGAGCTGGACTAACTTTCTCCCCCGTAATGAGTAGTTAGTTTTTAGCCACGCCCTTTGAAATGGTCGCCGTGAAAGATCTTTGGTATGGATGAATCGGTTTGAGTGGCAACTCTAAAATAACCAGACTTTTCCAAATGATAGTTTGGATGTACACTCCGTACATACTTATTAACATATTACATCATCCTTGAATATTTGATTCGAAAAGAAGAATGTCCAATAAACTTATCATATTCTTTCCAATGACTCAAATACTATAATCTCCCCTAACCCTATTTACAAATATATTATGGCATATAACGTATCGATTCGATTAGGTTTTTCCGCTCTTTATGTTCAGAGAAACTGTAACATTCTATGCTATTTTTACTCCTTTGTTCGCAAGTTGAAAAGGGTCCATCATGAAGAATAGAAATCTCTCTTAAGAGAAGGAGTTCATGCCTGCAATAACCCGAAAGTATGGTTCCTAACATTATTTTCTATTGTGATGGGTTTCGTCCTGCAATAAACAACTCATCAACTCTTATTAAAATTGAACTGTAACTTTGGGTATACTACAGAAATTATCTGGATTTGGCTCATTCCTTTAAAAAATGTCTTGGCCAGATGAGTTAGTTCTTCAGTGTAATCTTATTGCAATTACATCCACTAGCAGTGGCGTACTGAAAGAGTTCAACTCTTCGGTACTTCAGAAACATTTGAGTCATTGAATTTTCACCAAATTATTTGCTTATCTTCCCTCAACGAGTGTGTAATAGTGGCCGGAATCCAAGTTCGAACCGCAATGGACCACAGCCGGCATAGAACTCGTAGCAGAAGGTTTCCAGAAAGAGGCCTGAAGTTACTGATTGCAAGAGCTTGGTACGCTGACGTAATGCTGGATCATATCGAAAATGTTTGAGAGTGAGTATCAATATAGCAGATGCCTTCAAAATTTTTGCCCTTCTCTCACCGTCCGTCAAAAAACTGCACAAATCGCACGGGTACTTGTTAACTCCTAGTACATTTTCAGGTTACAGGTAGTTTTCCAACAACGTCTGTACAGTTGTTTCTCCGAGTGAATTGGAATTGAAAGCTGCAGGTCCCTGAAAGTGTCCACCCGCTCGCTCTTGGACCCGCATTCTCGGCAACATGAGATGCTCAACATCTTTCCTCCGAAAGACTGCTGCACCACGGTTAGTATTTCTGATGCTGCTCCACCTTCAGCACAGAATGCAGTGAAGTTGTTAATGCAGCGAATCCAGTAGTCGTCCCAAGAATTCTGAACTGTCTTGTTGATGTTCTGGAAGGAAGCCTTAGTGCCTTGATATAATTGATTCCATTTGGTGACCTATTGGAGAACTGTAGGAAAGCAAAAAGGTCTTAGTATTCTTGACCAAACCCGAAGACGATATGACAGAACTTTTATATTTTGCAGATATTTTGTATAATAACCTAATTTATGATAAAGTCAAGGTACAATACCTGCCTTCTGTTTGAATCTGCCCATCAGAATTCGAATATTGAAGTCGCAGCTGCCAACAATCCAAGCACTCAACTCACTAATAAATTCTCTTTCCACCCACTAGGGTTTGAAAAACAAACACGGGTCTGCAATTAAAATACGAAACTTTTATATCAACAAACTTCCATACCCGGCGAACTACACAGCATCTGCGGAGTTTTGGATTTAATTCAGCAAGTCCGAGGGAAAATAAAAACTTCCGGGCGGAGTTATTAGCTGATCTATTCTGTGTATGCTATTTCCCAGGCACATTAGATGCAGAACTTTACAAATTATGATAACATTGAACTCGTTTTCGTCGTTTCATTTTGTCTGGCTTGAAGTTTGTACTGAACTTGACTCTCGTATGAATTTCGTGGAGGAAAACTCCAGTGCACATATTCATTGGTATATTGCTGGAGCGTAAAGGTTTCGAAAGATTTATTCTCTTCTTCGTCATCATTTGAAAAGCTGTAGCTGATAAATGATGAAGTTTTTTTTATCTACAGCTGTCAATTGACAATTTTATGAATATCATAATGACAATAATTGCCGCACTAGAGCACTTAAGCAAAACTACGTTATTTTCCACTTGAATATTATGTGAAATAGTTATTTATGATACAAGTTCATACAGTGGGAGTTTTTCATATGAGCGTGAAGTACAAGAAAGCTCTTAACTAGAATGTATCATACAATTTTTGGAAAAATTGCAGTTTAGGGTAGTAACCCCGATTTCGACGAAAATTTTTTTGGGAATTATTTCAAGGTCCTAGAACACAAATCTGAAGTCAAAAACCCTCGCTCTCACTTACTTTTTGATTTACGACCAATTAAATGTCACAAAACGGGTATTTTTCAACATCAAATTTTTTCCACAAAAAGCAACAAATTTGCCTTTGCCTTATATCAGCATAATCTAGACACATCAATTGACGAATTTTTGGCATATTTTGCAGTATTTTCAACTTTGTATTGAAAATATAAGATTTAAATTAACATAACATTACATTTGATGGAAATCGTTTATTGACAGAAATTAACTAAAAATGACAGTATGACCGATATGGACAACAAACGGTCGTGTTCCGATATTCTGAAATTCACTAGACACTTTTCGCGCTACCTCTCATGAAACCCTGTTAAGTCTCGTTCATACCCTCGCGAATTTCGCAATTTTTCTGCGAATAAAATGGATGCAGAACCATGTGTTCTACATCAACGACTGGTCGGACATGACTGGTAACCATTTTATTCGCAGAAAAATTGCGAATTTCGCAAGAGTAGCATCAAGTCTTTAGAAGTTAAAAATTTACTGACACTAAGCGGAAACAAACCTTCTTCAGAGGTAACTGACATTCGACTAGGTATATTTTGGAAAAGAGAGTTTTCAATTTTTGTTTTGATATTTTAGTATATTTTGAATCTCTACCTTTACTTGGGATGCTTTAATTGGTAATAAATTAAAGCAACCCAAATGAAGGTACAAATGGAACATGTACTACAATATAAAAATAAAAATTCAAAACTCTTTTTCCTATAATATAGAGATAGACTAATGTCAGTTACCGCCACTGGGCTGAGCACGGCAGTATAAACGAAGAAAGTGATGACGTCACAAATGTCATTCTTGTCAAAAACTGATTCCAAACAAACCTTCCTCGAATTAAAATCAGCTTGTCCGATATTGTTTCCGTTAAAGTTTTTCAACTTCTTTTGCTTTAGAAAACAAAATCCAAACAACCAAACACAATTTGAGAAGCAAAGCAGCAAATAATTAACAAAGAATGTCACCTAAAATTCTTTGTTTTGAATCAGTTTGTGACAAGGATGACATTTGTCACGATACACTATCCTCGTCTATTCTTTGATGAAGGTGTATAGCAAGAACTACACGCGAGCGAAGCTTTTCTACTACTATTTTATATACTACTATTTTATCTTTTTATATCCACTTTTGTAGAAAGGTTTATCCCTTATTTCTTGTTGAAGATCAGTAGCAAGAAATATGAGAGCGAAGCGAGCGCGCGCTTTTCAACTACTATTTTATTTTTTCTCTACTTTTTGTAGAGAGGTTCATTCCTTATTTCTTGGTGAAGATTCATAGCCAGAAATACGCGAGCGAAGCGAGTGCGCTCGGCCGACATGTCGCATTTCCGCGCGCGCGCGCGCTACTTTTTGTGGAAAGGCTCATTCCTTATTTCTTGGTGAATATTCATAGCCAGAAATACGCGAGCGCGCGCTTTTCTAATAATAATTTGATTTTGCTCTACTTTTTGTAGAAAGGTTCATTCCTTATTTCTTGGTGAAGATTCATAGCCAGAAATACGCGAGCAAAGCGAGCGCGCTCGGCCGACATTTCGCAATTCCGCGCGCGCGGAATTGTGAAAGGTCGGCCAAGCGCGAGCTTTTCTACTACTATTTTAATTTTCCTCTACTTTTTGTAGAAAGGTTCATTCCTTATTTCTTGGTGAAGATTCATAGCCAGAAATACGCGAGCGAAGCGAGCGCGCTCGGCCGACATTTCGCAATTCCGCGAATATTACAGGAAAAAAATATACTAAAATATCGAAACAAAAATTGAACACTATCTTTTCCACAATATACCTAGTCGAAGAACGTTTGTTTCCGCTTAATGTCAGTAAATTTTTAACTTCTAAATACTTGATCATACTCTCGCGAAATTCTCTGCGAGTAAAATGGTTACCAGTCATACCCGATCAGTCGTTGATGCAGAACACATGGTTTTGCATCCATTTAATTCGCAGAAAAAGTGCAAAATTCGCGAGGGTATGAACGAGACTTAAAAGGGTTTCATGAGAGGTAGCGCAAAAAGTGTCATGTGAATTTTAGAATATCGGAACACGACCGTTTGTTATCCATATCTGTCATACTGTCATTTTTAGTTACTTGCTGTCAATAAACGATTTTCATCAAATGTATTGTTGTGTTAATTTAAATCTTATATTTTCAATACAAAGTTGAAGATACTGCAAAATGTACCAGAAATGCGTGAATTAATGTGTCTAGATTATGCTGATATAAGGCAAAGGCAAATTTGTTGCTTTTTGTGGAAAATAATTGATGTTGAAATACCCTTTCGGTGACATTTAATTGGCCGTAAATCAAAAAGTAAGTGAGAGCCAGGCTTTTTGACTTCAGATTTGTGTTCTAGGACCTCGAAATAACCCCCAAAAAAAATTTCGTCAAAATCGGGGTTACTAACCTAAACTGCAATTGTACCCAATTTTTTTCTACGACAGTTATTTTATTGACAAATTGTAGCAGTTTTTGAGTGTCTTATCCTATGAACCTTTCAATCTTCGTTGTATTATCGAATGATGACTTCCGAGTAAAACACTGCTTTTTTTAAAAATGTATGAATAGCGCGTAGAACAATTCTTTTTGTATGCACTTGTGCTAAAAAGTATCACTTTGCGCACTCATTTATTATATTATGCACAGTTTTTGCTGTCAGATGATGACAATCCCAACGATTTATTTGAATATTGTTTTTGTTTCCTACCAAAGTACAGTATGGTCAAAATCAACAATTATTTGCCAAAATTATGAAACTTATAAAAAATGGTCCAAATTATGCTCGTGATTGAAGCAAAAATGATTTTAAAAGTACCACTGATGAGTTGGGTAGTTTTCCAAGGGGTGGAAATTGAAACAATCAAGTTAAATTCTGAAAGTATCAATAATTATTGAACATTAAAGAAAAAGTCGTTTAAAATCTTTTGCAAATTAGGGTAGCTTCTAATGAAGGTAAATCTTATGGTTCGTGTAGAAAATTCTCTCTAAATCCAAGGGAAAATATTTTGAAAATCCTTTTGATGGGATAGGGTAGTTTTAAGGTGTGGAAAAACATAAAACTTCGAAGTTATTATAAAATGCAGTCTACGATTTAATGGTCAAAATGTTTTTTAGAACGCAGTAATGAAACATGTTCTCACAGGATAAAAAGTAAAACTGTCATATATAATTTTTATTTGATGAAAATAAATAATAGAAAAACTTTGATATACTTAAAAATGGTTCTCAAACATAATACATGTGTTATGCAAAATATTTTTTTTTGATCTCTCTATTACTGCTACCATCCGTAGCCGTCATCAGAATAGGAATATAAATATTTCTGGTGGTAATAATTATCTTCATCATCTTCATTGATCTTCAATTTTTTATGTCCAGAACTTCTCAAAATGTCGAAAAAAAATTTGTGACATAATTCCTAAAACCATAAAAAGCAGGAAATAATAAAATTAATGTGGAAAACACGACAATTACATCAATATTAAATTATTTTATTTATATTTCTGTCAAAGATAAAAAAAATCGCAAAAAAGTAAAATCTGATAATTAAACTAATTCTACTAATGCAAATAAAATTGCTCGATTTGACTTGATACACAACTAAAAGTTCATCTTTTTGTACGAACTCACTATTTTCATAAAATTTTTGAAAGTTTTCATTTAAAATTTTTACTGTTCTTTATAAAATAGAACTTACAAAAAATTTAGTACATAACTGAAGTTCAACCCCCTAAACAAAAAGTGAAAATGATGAAGACTTCCAATAAAACACGGGAATGATAATTTATTAACACGTTGACTGCCATGTCGGTCTATGAGACCGAGGAAAAATTATTCTGGTGAGCCACCTCGGTCTCATAGACCGAGGTTGAGGTTGATACACCAGGCCAACTCGGTCTACGGGACCGAGCCAATTGAACTGTTCTTGAAGCCATCGGTCTAAATTATTGTCGATAATATCGCGAAAACAGACCGAGACGGCTTCAGTAACAAGTTTGCGTTGCAAATTGTTCTCATTCGACGCACAGACCGAGTCGGCGTGGCAGACAAATCAGTAAAAACAACGAATTTTTGGAAGATGCAAGGGTGTACACTTATTGAAGAGCGCCGACTCGGTCTATAAGACCGAGCTGAATTTTTAAGATTTTTTGAACTCAGTCTCAATTTCCGAAAAATTCAACGATATACTATCTTCTGTAGGCTGTACCTACATAGAGTCCATAATGGTTTCTGGGACAAAATTTTCGATTTTGCTTCGGCTCTGATACTAAAAATGAAAAAATGAGCACGGCAGTAAACGTGTCAAATCGGCTTCAGAAACAAGTGTTTTGAACTGAGGGTTATGGTTAGTAGGGGGCGCTGCCAGTCTGGAGATATGCGAATTGTTATGTGCCCTAGTTTTGTCCACACTAGTGACATAAGAGAGAAGGCATTGAATTCATTTCAGTTTTTGACTCAATACCATATTCTAAGGATAAAGCTTGTATCTCAAATAATGATGGAGACTTAAACAGTTTATGAGATGAAAGGATTTTGTAGAAATTGTTCAATAAATAGCTTCTATGAATAGACTTATATTTTCATTGTTAAGAAATTCACTCGACACTCACTAGAGCACCCATTAAAGGAAAATATCTCTGCACATTTCATTGCTTTTTGTTAATCAATGACAGTTATGAGAAAACATCTTCTATTTTCCAGTTTCTTCACCATGTTCCTCTACAAGAAAGCAGCTTTGTGATGAAACATATTTTGAAAGAATCAATAATTTTTCTGGTAGAATATCCAGTTTCCGCATGAATCAGTAATCAGGATTACAAAGTTCACTTCAGCTGAACAAGTTTTTCATTATTAGTATGCATTTTTCACTCAAAATTAAATGAGGAATTCGAAAAATGAATTATTTTTCTGATTTTTCAGCGGCGTAAAAAAATAGTAGAAAATATATTCATTTTTCAAAAAGTAGCACTCATTGAACGAAAACATATCTTCTAATTTGATTGAAAATTTTCCAAAACTGTGGATAAAAAAGACAATATTTCATATTCAGCAACGAACGACATTTGAAAAAAAATGTATCAGGAGAGTATTGTTTAGTTTCAGATAAGGTAATCACCTATGCAATTTGGCACTAGATAAATAGAAGACTAGCAATAAACGGAAAATTATTTCTCATAAATGAAATGAAATGTTTCTCGAATAAAAGTGTTGAATAACATATTTTGCTTTGTGTACACTACTGCTCCCAAGCTACCACAGCCTCCTATTGAAAAAAGAATACAACGTAACTCATAGCAGTAGGTATGCAATTATCAAGATCTCAGGAAAACCCCAAGGATGTGATGTATTCATCTACTCCTTAATATTTCCTGAACCCGCGGCAAATATTTTCTTTCGTGGCGTTTTTTGCTGCCTCCATCGGAGCAGTTATTATTTTCAATTCCTAAAAGATTCGTGCAGATAACCGCGGGCAGCAAATAACAATTGCATGTCGTCTACTATAACTCGAACCATTATTTCTTCAGGCATTTGCTATGCACATCTTATAAGCTATTCTTCTCGCTGCATATAATGGAAGCAACTCCCAACGCCAATGTTTATGATCTAGTGGGTTTTGTTCGGTTTGCACGGCGAATATTACATTGCGTATTTGCGGTGCAAGTAATGCGTAACGCAGTTCGAGATATGTGTTTTCGAAAATTACACAAGAAACCAGAAGATGGGCTTGTCCATCAGACTTATCTTCTTGATTTCCATAACGGGCTCGTCCACTTTTCTGTGCTGTGGACGATCGTGTATGTTCTCATTTATTGTAACCCCAATTTATGCTTTTGTAATAACTGAGCTGAGTGTTTGTCAACAAGATGGAATTCTTATAGAAATTGGAATGAATTTATACAGAATGAAGGAGGCAAACTCTGGTATTATAATGTTCAGTTAATTTTTACGAGGATGTATTGATATCTAGTTAGCCTAGACCAGTTTCTGCATAAACAAAATATTGCGTTACCCTAGCAACGAAAAATTACTTATTAGAAGTGTCAGTGTAAAGTTTGACGTCAAAAAAGTAAACTAATAAATTGAAAGAAAAAATATGTCCACCGAAATTGTGACAATCGAAAAATTGGAGTATCGAGCCATCATCAAGTACCTGTATTTAAAAGGTTTAAGAGGTAAGCAGATTTACGAATATATGCTAATACCCTTGGTGATCAGTGTCCTTCGTATGCGACCGTGAAAAATTGGACTGCAAGCTTCAAAAGAGGAAAACTTTCCATTGCAGATGATGACCGATCGGGAAGGCCAGTTTCTGTGTCAGTCCCCGAAAATATCGATGCAGTTCATGACATGATTTTAACAGACCGTCGAATTGGGCTAAAACGGATATCTGAAACACTGAATATTTCATGCGAACGCGGTCATCATATAGTTCACGTCAATTTGGTCATGAGAAAAATTGCTGCAAAATGGGTCCCCAAATGTTTGAATGTTGACCAAAAGTATGCAAGGGTATTAACATCGCGTTCGATCTGTGCTCGATTTCAAAACGATGTAGACTTCTTAAACTGAAATTGTTACTATGGATGAGACTTGGGTACATTTCAACGATCCAGAAACAAAGCAACAATCGATGGAATGGCGACACTCCGGTTCTCCAAGACCTAAAAAGTTTCGTGTCCAAAAATCTGCTGGAAAAGTTCTTGCTTCCTTTTTTTAGGATTGCCATGGAGTAATCATGATTGATTTTTTGGATAAGGGTGGAACAATAACTGGAGATTACTATTTGACATTACTGACCACTCTACGGGAAAAAATTAAAGAGAAAAGACGCGGAAAGCTATCTAAAGGTGTTTTGTTTTTGCAGGACAACGCCCCTGTACACAAATCTCATGTTGCCATTCAAAATATTCTTATTCACCAGATTTGGCTCCGTCCGACTATCATCTCTTTCCTCAACTGAAAAAAAGTTTAAAATGTCGTAAATTTTCTTCCAACGAGTAGGTAATAAAAGCTGTGGAGGTCTGGTTTTCAGAGCAAGAAGAAAAATTTTTTTTGAAAGGTCTAGAGACGTTGCAGGTTCGCTGTAATAAATGTATCCGAGTAAGATGAGAATATGTTGAGTAATAAAATATTTTGATATTGAAATTTTGTTTGGTTCTATAGTAGGCTAAGATTTTTTCAATATATCCTCGTAGGCAAAAATTTTCAATACAAATGTCTTCCGAGTCACAGTGTGTTGAGAGTGGCAAAAAACGGTTTTCTAGAAAAACTCCATAAAGCCTTAACATTTTGATAATTGTTATGTCAATTGATAGTATTTAGTTTGAAATGTCAATGCTATTCACAAAAGAGGAAGTTTCTCTGTACGGTGATGAAAGCAGGCAATATTCAGAGTACCGACATATTTTCAAGGAATTGAATCAAAGATCCCAAAACAAGTCATCTGAAATAACATAAAAAACTTTGATAAAAAAAAAATATCTGAATGACATAATAAAGGCAAAAGCAATCTGGGGTATAGTAAATTATTACATTAACATGTCGAAAAAATATATCACATCATAAAATGAATTATCCATAAATAGAAAAAAATAGAGATTGAAATCTGTGCCAACGAGTTTGATGTATTTTCCACATCTCATCAGTCTACTTTAAGAAACGGAAACAGGAAAAAAGTTGATTATGACTACATCGATAGCAGCATTCAAGTCTCCAGTATATCTTTTTTCATTTTTCCTGTTGATCAGTGTAAAGTTATGGGAGTAGGTAATAAAAAATCTGACAGATGTATCAATTTCTCAGGAATTTTTTCATCAAAACTTGATTATCGAATATTATAGCACTGCACAAAAAATATGACAGAAGAAATTGCAAACTATAGACTTATAACCTTGTGCTCAAGAAGATCATTGAGTGATATTTATAGGATCTGTATATGACATTAAAGTGCATTTTTCGGTCAATATTTAACCTGAGTAGATTATTGTTCAACCACATTTAATTTTTTTTTTCAAGCTCGTTTCTGTTTTTGTGCGAACTTCTTCCCAACTTTTCCCAGTAAAGATAAGAGCAGTATCATCAGCATAGCAAACCAATTGACCTTCAATATTATGTATTCTAGATATATTATTCAAATTTATCAGGAACAATATTGGTCCCAGTACTATTGAATCAAATCCAATTCTTTTCAATTTTAGTTCTCTGTATTCTGTTTGACAGATAGTATTTGAAAAGGTCTAGAGTCAAACCACGGACACCATAGAGAGAAACCGTGTCGAAGGCCATCGCGAGGTCAAGAAAGACTGCTAGGCATTTATTTGATTTGTCCAAGGTTCCAACTTCTGGTTTGAGTAGACTCAAAACTGCATCCTCAGCACTACAGTTTTTAATAAAACCGAATTGATTTTCGGTGAGACCTTGATGATTTTCTGAAAATGCAACAAATCGGATCTTTGCGGCTTTTTCGAACAATTTTGCAAAATTATTGATAACAGCCCTAGGCTTGTTTGCTTCGATCTCCAGCTTTGAAAATAGAAGTGATTATTGATTATTTCCACTGTAATGGAATATCTGCAGTTGAGAAACTGGTATTCAATATGTGGGTCTATTAGTACATAAATATGAATATAATTTATTAGTTTGGTACTAATGCCATCTGGTTCTACAGAGCAGTTATTTTTCAATTTTGATATCAAAAGTATTACTTCTGTTTCTCTAACTGGATCCAGAAAAATTGATGAAAGTATTTTTATGTCGTTCGAAAAATTTTTGGGTAATCTTGTTTTTTTTTTATTTTATGTGACATTTCAGTTCCTAGTTTTGTGAAAAAATTATAGAATTCAACTGTATTGTTTTGAAATAAATGAATATTTTGGAACCACCTTTGGTGTGAATATAATTCAAGAAAAAGAAACTATCCAAACACCAAAACTACGTCACAATCACACTCGACGCGCGTTTCGCCAACTAAGTCAGCATCCTCAGGAGCTAAAAGAACACCAAAACTACGTCACAATCACACTCGACGCGCGTTTCACCAACAAAGTTAGAATCGGGAAAGAAATCTGTAGTTCACAATGAGCTTATGACAAGAGGCATAAGATGTCCGGAGGACTGCTCATTGCTAATATCCTATACAATAGGAAAAGTTGGATCGAAAATCCATCAGAAAACAACTACTTTCCTGGCTAATGCCACGACGAACATTGAATTACATCTGATGAAATTTCCGTGCAGAGTTCCTACAAGGTTATCTCTGCAATTGCTTGGTTGCATGGGAATGATCATAGAAACATTCGGACCACCTATATATCGATTTCGGAGTGTTGCTCTTCATCAGTATAGGGTAGGTCTAGCAGTCAATAACTAATGACTGCAACGAATGAATCGACGACCATTCCCATTTAAAGTTAGAATCTTCAGGAGGTGAGGAGTTGTTTAGGTAGCTTCTTCTCCTTGAATTGTATTGTTTTGAACTAGAAAGCCATTTTCATTCGAATGTAATTATATTATTTTCAATCATTGATTGGAAGTTTGTATAATGGAATACATTGTATCACCGTTAGTGACTCCGCAACAGTGGATTTATTCAAATGTTCGTTACAGAACAATTCAATTAAGAATCCACCAGTCAGAATTGTTTTTTTTATTGAACCCATTCTTCATTGTAACTTTCATTCTTCCATTGTCAAGCAGGCCATGAAATGTTTATAAACGCCTGTCACGATACGACATCTAGAAAGCATATCCCAATAATTCACAAATTAAATTTTACCCATAGCGACTCGAAGTGGGTGTATCTGTAGAGACAGTTTTGACGTTAGAAAAATGTGATATAAAAGTTGGTATTGTTCGGACGGAACAACGAAACTTTGAGTGCCGTGGGATTTGATTTATTTGAGAAGTTAATGTGTGGAACATTGTGTCATGAGTTTTATATGCTCTAAACAGCGCGTGAACGAGTAGTGACCTTTCGCGACCCGGGAACGCCGACCACAGCACTCTTGTGGCCGAAGAAATTAGTCTGTGAGCCGATATGGTAAACAATGACGCGGATTTCCTACCATCTATGGCATACTTCTTACGAACACTCGAGTAGCTGTGCGTCATGCCCAAATGGGCGGAGCGATTACAGTTTATTGGCGTCAGATCATCAAAATTATAAACTTGAGTGATGCAGTAGCCTCATTTAGCAGACGCCACTTAGGATGACTAGCACAAAACGTTGAAGTGTTTTGTAACATGAATGTATGTCAACGTGTTACAAGCGGGTCTTAGAACATTAAATTATAAATAGGCTAAAAAATCGAAGTGTACGCCATCTAACAATTACTCCAGAAACTACTGTAAGGGTGAATAACAAACAGTAGTCCATTGTTTGCCGTGTAAAATGACTTGTTTTCATTTCTTGGTTTTCAAGTTTTTGAGATCAGATAACACTCAAAAGTAAACTGTTGGCTGTTTGGTATTGGTGAATATAAACATGCAAAATACTCATAAAACCGTACCCACCAAATTCCGGAAATTTTGTTCTGTACCCAAGTGTTCCTCTGATGCACTTTTGATATCAGTCTTCGTACATTTCCTCCTAGTGATAGAAAGTTGTGTCTCAAATGGAAGACGGTGCTCAAGGTTGGAAATTCTATTTAAAAAAATATTCATGTTTGCAGTCTACACTTCAAAGAACAGTACTGTTGTTTACATGGGAAATACCTACATCGTTTTATCTTCAACATTTTAACTTTATGAGTCAAAAGATTCCATTATCGGAATATCGAATAGAAGTCGAAGAAAATGGAGAGTCACAAAATAGAATGAAAAAACAGGTTCAAGATATTTTTAATTTAAATGATGTATTTGTGACCTATTCAAACTTAATTTTAAGTTTCATGTACGATACAAACACTATTACTCATTTCCAATAGAGCTCATCTGATTGCGAATAAGGTATTTGTTTTGCTTGTTCTTTGAAAACCTTACTTTGCTTACTCAAGAGACCATATTGTAATCATAAAAATGTGATTGGTGTTTTATATGAAATTTCAGGTTGAATAAAGAACACCCAATGGGGGAAAAATCTAGATTCATGTCAAGTGAAGGACAAATTGAAATTGAAAATAATGAAGAGAAGGGTCTTGAACTATTGGCATTTTCACCTAAAATTAATAAAGTTCTTTCATAAACACAAATAGAATCTCGTAATTCTATACCTCATACAACTGAATAATCCAGAGATTGTCTCTGAAATACTAATAATTGCAATTAGTAATAGTTTCAATTCTACAAATTCCATAAAATTTTCAGATTTCTCTGTGCTATAAAGTTTGTTGTTCACCCTCATCGGTAAACACATTGTTTTATGCAGCAACTCTAGCGGTTGCCTCTTTTCGCCTATAGTCAACATTGCCGATTGTTTATTTTACAAACTGCGCCACAGGCCCTTTCAGTTTTCTATTAGTATTCGCTGATGGTGTTTTGGGTAAGTTTGATGATGGTGGGAACATTCACGCATGTATACTCAAAATCAAAATTAATAACACAAAAGCACCACCTCCGCATACTGACAGAAAGCTGAATTCAAAGTGGAAGACGCTGGTTTCAGACTGGTGGCACATTTGGTAAGATACTCGTGTGGAAATCTGAAAGCCTCTGCTTCAAGTACTGGGCGATTCATATTTTCAATTCAGTGTATTTTTTGTTTGATCTACAGTGAACTCATCCTATTGATACTATTGATCTATAATAACACTCTCAATTTTTCAACTAATTTCTGAGGAATTTGTCTGGGAGAAATCAATGTACGAACATCAGGTAATAGCGCTTTTTGGTGGATGGGATACAAATGACATTATGATATTGATAAGTGGTGAGAGTCACGAAACAGGGATGGCCACACCCAACTTGCCCAACCTGAACTAAGCTAACCAAAATTTGTTTTAAATAATTTAATTTACACATCCAAATATTTATAAATAGAGTAGAGTTCTAATCTCATTAGGAAGCCTCTAACAGGTTTTAAAAGTAACCTTAGTCAACGAATCGTCCATAGATAAAATGATATATGAATATTTTCCTCTACCTGTATTATATGCCTTTGAGAACCCTTTTATGTGTATTCATGAGGTTATTTTTAAAAAAGTTTTTAATACTCAAACAAAGTTCATACTCAGATAGGGAGGAAGGTGGCACACAGAATATTTCGAGATCACAAGTATGCTGCTCTTAAAAATACTTCAATGCAATCGAATGCATTGATAATATATATGTCTATTGTACATAAGAATAAATTCTTGTGGACAATTACACGTAAAATTATAAATAACATGTATTAAACAAACTATTAAAATTAAAAATATAGCCAAATAATAACAATGTAGACGTTATAAAGATATGTTACGGTTAAAATAAGAAATGTTTCAAGTATAAAGTTCATTATTTTAAAATTACAAAAGGAAACATCAAAATGAATCGTCATAATACTCTGCTAAACTATAATATGCCTTATCACTAAGTAGTTTTTTTGTCAGGTTTATGAAAATATTGTACCTTTTTTCCTTATTTCACAAGGTAATTTGGTATACATCTTTACACCATTATAGATCAGAGAGTCTTTTATAAGATTTGTCATGGGAATGGGGAGCTTCTGCGTTTGATGACGGTCACTGTGAAATCACATAAAATCATTGATTCTGCTCTTCATGAGAGGCTCCAATTGTGCAGAATTTCTACCTGAGGCAACAACAACCAAATATTTTGATGCTGTAGTTTTTTCGAAGATCAAACAATTGCAAACGAGTTTGTCTGAATTCATACTAATACTTCTATGTTTCCTGTACGTTTAATTTTTTTTAATATTCAAATCTTCATGGTATATTTCACTTGTCAACATTGAAGTATAACAAACCATACGACCTTCAATCCTATATAAACACAGCAGTAAAGAAATTCACCCCTACTCAAGATTGAATTCAATGAGTAATATATCGGTACTCATCAGAGGTTTATTAGGATTCAGGTATACAACTGAACCTTAATCATTTTACGATAAGTAATTGAGGGAACACAGCAAAGACGTAACTTAGATTATTTTCTTTACTTGAAAAAGCTGTTGTATAGCGAAACAATTGTCGTGGTTTTGTAAACTTTTTTAGTGAAAATCATAGATATTGGCATGGATTTTCATGAAGTATCGGCTACATCAATCAAAAGCAAAAAGTAGAGGACAAGATTATTCTTGTTACAAAATGTGTTGAGGCCCATGGACTAACGTACTCCACAAAGCCCATGTAAGATTTCTTGAAAGCTGCTGAGCCGACGACTTAACTCACTGTGGTACAAGAGCAGTCGCGGCACGCCACGATCGACGTAAATCATAATTTACTTCCCAGAACTAGCAATTAAGTGCGTTCTTGAAACAATTTGCCCTACAAACATGGACTGAATTATAGAACATCACACCAAAAACATAATCTCAATAATTTCGTAATTGTCGGTTTAGGATGAACGGGGCCCGTTCCAGAGGTGAGTTATTAGATGGGCTTTGGGAAAGTTTTAATTGATTCGAAAAGTTCCTGAGCCCTAGGATTGATTCAATCTGCGCAGAATGTAGAGGATTAATAGGGTTGGTTGACGCTGTGGCAAACGTCGAAAGTTTGATATTAGTAGCTACATATTATCAATTTATGTTGGCGTATCACTCCCCAAAAAGGGTTTTAGTAGAAAATCAGTTTAGAAGTTTAATGAAACAGATTGTCAAAATTGAAAATAATTCTCATCAGCTGTGACTTTCGACATAGATTCAAGTATACTTAGTTTAAAATATTTGAAAAATGGCAATATAAAACATGTTTTTGTAGGTCGACTATTCGTTTTCAGTGGTGAATTAAAATGGGGGGTTCCCATTTGGAGAAATGGGAGATGAAAGGAAGAATGTTGTCTATTAGATCACTGAAGTGCCTTATCATTTTAATTAGCTTTCATGCATGAAATAAACATAAGCTTTACTGATATGCTTAAATATTGATTGAATTTGTTCAATTTTAGACCAAGTTATACAAATTCAAGCATCCTCATACTGTGGATGAATAATGGATGAATAATTTCACCTCGAATATAGATGAATTATTCATTAAATTTAAGAATATTTTACAAGAATAAAAATATTTGAAATGCGGAATTGTACATATTTCTTAGTTTGATTATTTGGCGATATCGACTTGAAACCTTATTACCTATTAATACTTTCAAGAAATCAATTTAGCATTTATGATGAAAAATTTAAAAAAAAGTTTTGGTTTAGTGTTACAAAGAATTGTGGTTAGCTTGAAGATAAAATATGCTGAAGATTGGCAAAAGAGTGAAAACAAAGAAAGTATTATCCGTTATCATTCTCTATTTTGGCTTTTCCGAGTTTGCCATCAGACTAAATACATTATTTATTCACGCTGTTGCAGAAACTTAATATATTGGGAGTGTTTCATTCAATTTATATCTTCGAAATTTAAGTTTAACTTGATTTATCTCGTGAAAACAGTACTATGAATTTTACTTCCATACTGTTAGTCGATTCAGGGTCATATAGATGCAAAATATCGTCCACATCAACTTCAAAATTTCGAAATTTTCTAGGTGAAAGTATCGTTCAGATCCACAATTATTCTGTACTTGATATTTCAGGTGCATATGGTAAAAAAATATATTAACGAAATTCCTAAGTTTGTAGATGGTTGAAAAGAGAATTGAATTGAATTCTCGACTCCTCCATGCCATTTTAAATAAAGCCGCACTGTATAATTGCCCTAAACATATATTAAAATTTTTGTTGTCTGTATCACATGTGCAATTTCGAAAAACGTTATTATTTTTCAGAATCTCTGAAAAGTTCTTTTGATTTTTGATTCTGTTCATTCTTTTTTCCTCATCTTCCTCGAGTAAATTTTTCAATTCCTAGTGATACTCTGTTTTGTCTGACTCATTCCAGCTGTTTGATTGGTTTTCTTTTCCAATATATTTTGTTTAATTTTTTCTTTACGGGAAGCTCTCCTAATTAGTTGTCGTCCTTCTTTTGTCGATACTTGTCGATGATACAACAGCCAGAATTTTTTATTTCTTCATTTAATTTTAATAAAAAAAAAACAATTTTAATATAATATTCAAAAGGATAAGCAATTTTTGGTGGTTTACTTGTTGGCTGTCGGGCAATATTTTGGTCATTATAGAAATATTATTTATTCTTTTAAAAACGAAATAGTACCTACTTTAGTCTTGTTCTCAATCTTTTTCCCTCCAGATTATTTGTCGGCAAAGCCACTTTATAGATTTTACTAATTCAACAAACTTTTGATGAATTTTAGTCATATTTGTAGTTGTTATTTCCGTCAACCTCTTGCACCCCTACGCGCAACACTCAGAAGTCTTCGAGAGACTTGTGCGAGCTAAGGAAGACGCAGCCCTTACCTTTTAAAGTGTGATGCCATGATTGAGACCAATGACCATGCTGAAAACTAAACGACGAGCCTATATTTGAGAGGCGAACGTTGTACCAGCACGAACACCACGATCCATATTGAAAGGAATGTGATATCATCATGGTGAATATCGATCTAATTGATTATACAAAACTCAAATTCATCTCCAGATTTCCATGATACTCGTTGATGACTCGACTCCAAATAATACTGTGATAGTCCAAAGACTATCAGTAAAAAACTCCATCAAAATTACGTAAACCACAGTTATTCACATATTTGGAAAAGAAGCTAAAGAAGGTGCAATTTCAAAAACAATTTTCTGCAAAATGAACCATTCCCGCCTCAGCAACGAGATTCAATCCAGTTCCATTAGCACTCCTAAAAGTTTTCGTTTTATTTCTAAGGAAAACGCTTTATCTATACATCCCCTACTAGACAGGGGTTCCCCTATGCATCGTCGATAATTTATTCATCGTTTCGTTTAGGGTCTTCAATCAGCTAGTCAGCATAAATATTATTCGATTATCTGAACAGAATAGCGCTCTTTAATTCATGAATGTGTACTTGAACGTATGCCTAACTTGCTTACTAGTAATCAATACTTGGAAACTTTTCTTTGCTCAATACGCTCATCAAATTCAAAGGGGATAATTTAAATGTATTAAAATGAATACAATGTGGAAGTTATGTAGCTTTGACCAATATTTTCAAATATTATATAATAGCATCACCAAATGATGCTACATTTGAAAAAAATTAAATTAGAGAATCCTAAAAAAATTTAAGGATTACCCAATTGAAAATAGAGTAGAATTGAATGAATGACTTTTTTCCTTATTGAAAAGTAAAATATTTCCTCAGAGGTGATGAAAAGCAGGACGTTCTGACATTCACGTTCGTTTAAGAAAGTGTCACTTCATATGTCAAAATTAGAAAAAATATTTATTTCAACCGAGGAGTAGGTAAAAATAATATAGGCATAAGTCAAAAAAATTAACTACTTTAAATTAAAACAAAGGTTCTATTAAAATTGGATAGCCAGTTTTCACAGCATGAATCACATTCACAAGTACTCTTTTTCCACTACCAACACAGTCCTCAATCGGAAATCGCTGCCAATTGGAAATAAATTGAACGCTGAATCCAGACTTGACCATGTTGGTCATCTGAAAAATTTCATATTCAGTAAATACACACATCATTCCCATATTAGGTTATCCAATTTAAGGATACCTTCCATTACCAAAATTAGGCACGTTCATGGTCAATGATCATGTTGTTAAAATCAGAAAATCCGTAATAAGAATAACAATGAATGTTTATTTACAGAAATATAAAATATAATGAGACATGGGCCTAAGTTAATGTTGTAAAGAAACAAAAAATCACAGAAGCAAAAAATGCTTGTTTGTGATTTGATATATCATTAATATAGTATAAATTAAACTTATAAAATATGATTCATAAAAATACAAAAATACAATGGTACATACGCGAATTTAAAAATAATCGAAATATAGAACAAGAACAAAATAAAAAGTGGTTATGGCTGCATACTAAACTGTATTTCAAACCTGACCGAAAATGAGTCAAGCAGACCCCACGAAGAAAACTTGTTATGGGCATGCTTCACTTACATCATTCAATTTGTAATGAAATACATTCTTATGTATACACACACAAACCTATAAACGTATAAACACATCTACACGGATACACACAAATACATATACAGTTAAAATAAATCCATTAATTTACCGGGAATGAAATTCAAATACAGGCTGATTCACGGTGGATGGCACATTAGACGTTTCTGGTGAACCAGACAACGGATCACTTTGAAAATTTAATGGAGGGCATATTCGGACATTCTCTAGCCAACTAAAATATTTTCGACAATGCGGTGTTGCCGCTTCTATTAGAAAGCAGTAGCAACTATGATTTTTCAAATGGAACACTCTGTATATAATATTATTTTTGGAATCTCCAACAATTGCCCGACAACTTTTCTTGATATTTTCCTATACCTATCTGTTACCGTTTTCGAAATAAAAATTAATTTCAATTTTTTTCTTCGATAATCATGACTTCTAAAAATGCCGATATCTTTTAGTTAAGAAGTACTATGATATCGAAATTTGGTTTGGAGTTAGGTGATACTTGGACAATTCACACACGTCAGCCTAATCTCCGTTAATTCAATACAGGGTGGTAAAAAAATACAGTTTTTTCGTTTGCTTGAAAAAGATGCTGAAATTTGATTATTTTAAATGGAACACTCTGTATATTATTGAAAATTCGGAAAGCTGCTGAAATATGCTTTCTTTCTATGTATATCATACCTATACCTAACTAGTCAAGTTTCGGACTTATGAGCATTTATTTGTGAAAATGTCCCTTCAGAATGGTATTTCCATTCGGTATTTGGTAAGCAGGCCATGATTACTATTTGACAGTAGCGTTGTGACATTCTCCTAATAATATCGACATTTTCGTCACTTCAGAAGTTGCAAATACCTTCAAAACGATGGAATAAAACTATTCAAATGAAGTTCTTATGAATTTGTTTATTATTTTTGGACAGTGTGATAAAATTATCAGCAGAACATGTAGAAAGTTCAATGAAATGTATCCGAATCTACCGCCAATGAACCTCAAGAAATTTATACGAATTCAGAACAATTTCAATGCATTTGGATCAACTTTAAAAGCACCAAGAAACTTGCCTCGACCCGTAACTTCTGAAGACAACCAGATTAATGTCTTAGCATATTTTCACGCATTTCCCGAGTCATCGATAAGAAGTGCTGAAGAAGATTTGGGTATAAAATATTCATCGGTTCAAAGAATCTTGCGAAGACATAAAATGCATGATTATAAATTCACCAAAATTCAAGCAATGAAGCCTCAAGACCCTCAACAGAGAGTAGAATTTTGTGAAATGTTGTTGACACGCATTCAAGAAGATCCACTTTTTTTAAATAAAATTATTTGGACTGATGAATCGAAATTTTCGAGAGAAGGGATTTTCAATAGAAAAAATCGTCATTATTGGTTCAGTGAAAATCCTCACGTCACAAAAGAAGCCGGATTTCAAGAAAAATTTAGTTTTAATGACTTCTGCATGTTGATGGACAACAAATTGAGGTACGTGATATACGAGGAGTCATTAACATCCAGAAGCTACCTGAATATTTTGGAGAATACTGTAGAGAGTTTCGTGGATAATCTGCCACTCGAAGAATATCGAAACTGTTGGTACCAACTAGACGGAGCTCCTGCACATTGCACAAGAGAAGTGAGCGCAGAACTGGAAAGACTTTTTGACGATTGGTGGATAAGGCGCTTGGGACCATGGAATTGGCCAGCGAGATCACCCGATCTTAATCCATTAGATTTATATTTGTGGAGAATGTTTAAAGAAAAAGTTTACAAAATACCCGTGCGTTCGAGAGATGAATTGTTAGAAAGGATTGCCCAAACATTTGAAGATTTGGATCCCAATGAAATCAGATCTGCCACCACGAAAGCAGTCAACACCCGCATTTTAAAGTGCTTGGAAGTGAACGGCCAGCGATTCGAACATATTTTGAAATATTCCACATGATTGTTTTACTTTTTTATAATTATTCATATCAATATTTCCAATTTCAAGTTTCTTGGTGCTTTTTAAAGTTTATCCAAACATATTGAAATTGTTCTGAAGTCGTATAAATTTCTTGAGATTCATTGTCACAACGCTACTGTCAAATAGTAATCATGGCCTGCTTACCAAATACCGAATGGAAATACCATTCTGAAGGGACATTTTCACAAATAAATGCTCATAAGTCCGAAACTTGACTAGTTAGGTATAGGTATGATATACATAGAAAGAAAGCAAATTTTAACAGCTTTCCGAATTTTTAATAATATACAGGGTGTTCCATTTAAAATAATCAAATTTCAGCAACTTTTTCAAGCAAACGAAAAAACTGTATTTTTTTACCACCCTGTATTGAATTAACGGAGATTAGGCTGACGTGTGGGAAGTGTCCAAGTATCACCTAACTCCAAACCAAATTTCGATATCATAGTACTTCTTAACTAAAAGATATCAGCATTTTTAGAAGTCATGATTTTCGAAGAAAAAAATTGAAATTAATTTTTATTTCGAAAATGGTAACAGATAGGTATAGGGAAATATCAAGAATAGTTGTCGGGCAATCGTTGGAGATTCTAAAAATAATATTATATACATAGTGTTCCATTTGAAAAATCAAAGTTGCTACTGCTTTCTAATAGAAGCGGCAACACCGCATTGTCGAAAATATTATAGTTGGCTAGAGAATGTCCGAATATGCCCTCCATTAAATTTTCAAAGTGATCCGTTGTCTGGTTCACCAGAACCGTCTAATGTGCCATCCACCGTGAATCAGCCTGTATAATTATAATAGACTATATGGTCTTGCTGAATCATGAATCACACGGAAATATTATCTTCATCATGTATTCTATAGACAAATTCTTCAACCAAATTTCTGAATTTTTCTTATACAGTATTATACAAGTATTACCTGATGGTCTGTGGTACTTGACAAAACAATTTTGGGGCTGTATAGTAGAATGACTTTTGACAGATGTTTTTCACAGTCTTTTCTGTCTCGTGTTATGTACATGCTTTGTGGGTGTTGACTCTCTTTTATTTTTATATTGTAAACAAAGAACCTTGTAATAGTAGAGTTTTTCATTTCCAGAATGGGTATCTCTTCGAATAGTTTTTCTGACATAATTCTCAAAAAATATTTTTGCATCACTTTGAGTTCCTCTATGTGACAGTTATACACTCCTTCCCTAGCAGATATTCCATATTGAATATGGGATTCTTCAAGCGAATTGTATAGGATTTTGAGTTCATTCGTCTTAAGAAATTTTTTAAGATGTTTGAATGTGAACAATACCGATCTCGGTTTTTTTTGTTTATTTATGTGGATGTCCCATTTGAGGTGAGTATCAATTTCGATTCCAAGGTATATTACGTACTTCACACATTCTATTGAATAAGTTGTATCATCATCTATCAATGAAATAGTTACGTATTTCTGTTTCAAATACTTTGGTTCCTACAACTATTCTTGTACATTAATGCCAAAGTTTTCAGCCGGAGCGGCGTAAAAAAACACCTTGAATAATACGATGCCATCTATTGGCGAATTACCGAACTACGGGTATCACACAGGATACGTTTATGGTAGAGACCTTTCATTTCGTTTATGAAAACTTTTTATAAGTTTTGAGATGAGGTTACTAAAATTAGGCAACCATCCAATATTAGGCAAAATTCCTCTACATGGACCCATTCTAATGTTTTCCAAAAAAGTCGCTCTTACCCAAAGAGACTAAACTAACAAGGAGGGTTTAATAAGCTCTAGCCAATCAGAATCTTGTAGCATCAACGCGTCAAAGTGACGTACTTGTATATGAGTACAGAGTCGAACTCGAACCAAGCAACAAAACTGTCAGCACTAACTCTCATATACCAAGAGCTAGCCCGTCACTGTCCTAGAGAACGGCGGCCATGACACGTCCAACTACGTCACATTTCGTCACAAATGTTCTTTCGTCTCTTTCTACTAGTGTCCCCATTGTCTTATGGGGATTAAACTCTCCTTGTTAAATTTTAGTCTCCTTGGCTCTCACCATGTTCATCGACTTCACGTCAGGATTATCCATACTTGTGTAGATTTCCTTGATATAACATTTTTAACCATGGATGGTTACCATAAAAACACAATTTCCGACACAAAATTAAACATTCAATCAATAGTTTAAATGAAGAAGACAGAAATCTTTGGGAGATCGTTTGCTAAGGAACAGTCGTTACCGACCGATAATGAACCCTTTACTCCCATAAACACCTAACTATGTAGGCTTATTATGGCAAGAACCTGTCAGAAAACAACTACTCCCCTGGCTAAGACCACGACGGGTATTGAATTAAATCTAACAGCTACTTGGTCTTAGCCAGGGGAGTAGTTGTTTTCTGACAGGTTCTTGCCATAATAAGCCTACATAGTTAGGTGTTTATGGGAGTAAAGGGTTCATCATCGGTCGGTAACGACTGTTCGTTAGCAATAGTTTAATTGTTAATCGAGTGACATAATGATTCTAAATTTCTAAATTTTACAAGAGAATATAGATAATTTAGTAAACTGGTGTCAACTCAATAAGATGGATAATAACGTAAAAAAGTGCTTTGTCATATCTTTTTTTTGCGAATGAAAACATTCATCAACTTTCCATTTCAAATCCTTAGGAAACCAGCGTGTCAATGAAATTAAGGATTTGGGCATAAGAATTGATGAATCGGGAGGAGGTACATGTTTCGGATTCAGCAATAATGAAAATAAATGGATCGAAGAGACATGTGACTGCGGACCATGTATAATTTACCCATTTTTAATTTTTTTTTCAACCAACTTTAACCATGCTTGGGGCATTGGACATAGTATCAATATTTGATTTTAGATTATCCACAATTTTTCACAATTATATTATGAAGAAGGGCGTTTTTTCCTCTCTATAACTTGTATATGGCTGAAGATGGATTCTTGCTGAACCAGAAACTTGTACCCCGTATTTTGAAACTTGTTGATAATTAAAGTTCTGGAGATGCTTTTGTGATACTTCTTCACGATGTGTCTATACCACTTTGGGCTGAAATGGACTTCTACCAGATATGAGAATTGATCCCAAACTCACTTTTGATCAACACAGTAAAGAAATCTATAGCAAAACCTATAGAATTTGTTGGGTTTTACCTTCAGAATATGCATAGACTTCAATTATAATACTTTGAAAATACTGCGCAATGCTCACATATTAGATCTATTGTTGAATATGGTTACCCACACGGCCGTGGTGGCCGTATGGCCGTGGTGGCCGTGTGGGTAGAGCGTTCGCCTTTGGAGCGAAGGGTCGAGGGTTCAAAGCCTCGCATGGTCATCGGTCTCGTGCATGGCATCACACGTTAAAAGGTAAGGGCTGCGTCTTCCCTAGCTCACACAAGTCTCTCGAAGACTTCCGAGGGTTGCGCGTAGGGGTGCAATCGGATGACGGAAATAACAATTTTAACAATTTTAACAATTATTGTATGGTCTCCAAACTATAAGTAAATAAGTTCAATAAATTGAAAGAGTTCAAGAACTTTTTTAGAGATGTTGCGCGTATAAAATGGGGCTAGCTAGAGAATAATATGTATATATGCGGAGCTAGAGAAACTTCTGAATATACAATCACTTTCTCACAGAAGATGAGTCACTGACAGTTTTCTTACAGAAAATGATCTCAGACAACATCAATAATTGCTCTCAAACTACTCTAGAGTATTGCACACCTGAAATTTTCTTTATTTTACCATACAACCAAGTAAGTGTGCTTATGACTCCCCTCTTAATAGAATCAAAATATAATTTTAAAAGGTATTTTCATAGCCTTGATTTATTCTGAACGGATGTATGTAATATTAGGAAGGTCTTCAAAGATGTTAGTGCTTAAGAATATATCTGTTCAGTATTTTGTTATTTCGAAACCAATCCTTGTATTCTACTGTTGTATTCATTCAATTTTAGTTTAGTAGTAGATTAGGTAAATATCAATTGTATCTTATTTTTGTTATTCATTGGAAATTGGGTTATCCCTTTGAAGTGAATAAATAAATGACTTCAATATTTCATTGAATACAAATTTCAGTTGTTTGAAATTCACAATCATGTTTATATAGTATTGAGAATGAAAAAAAAAATAAAATGAATAACGAGTCTGCAGAGAAATGAAAGAAAAAAATCCTGCCGACTATTAGCGTAAATCATCCTGGTCCGCGATCATTTGTAATAAAAAACAAGAGGAGATTCTTTACAAGCAAATTCAGCATTGGTATAAATCCTCCTACTCTCCTTTTCATAACAATAATTCAAGAAATGAATTTATAGAGCAACCCATGGAAACAAAGGCAATACAGTTGCAAACCCACCAGTGCCATAACAAGAGATTTATATTTTTGCTTTATGGTACCGCCTGTTTCATTTTGATATTATCATTGTACCTACGTGCAAGCTGTTAAATTTTTGTGCTGATCTGGTATTAAATATGGTCAACTGTAACAATTTGGATTTATTAGTCGGTACCTATACCTTTGACAACTGAATATGACGGATAGAAAATTGGAGTACTAATATGGAAAACTGTAAAAAAAGTGAACGACACACCAAATTTCTTAATAAAAACATCCAAAAAGTCAGATAGTGAGGTTATTCTAGAGTGGTTGGTGAATGTGTGAAGACATCTCTCTATGATCAAAAGTGAGCATTTACGATATTTTAAAGCCTTGCTATTTTTGCCCCTTTTCCACAAAAAACTTTATTGTCAAGAGTATTTTTCCAATATTTTGAGATTCATAAATAATTTCTAACATAAATACGTTATACGTTATTTGAGGAATTATAGATGAATTATTATCATATTCTACTCGAATATATCGATAAAAACATCCTATATGATATATTCCAATTTTGCATACTTTGTATTTGCATAACATGATTTTGAAAGGAGGTCACAAATTATTTTTTAGTCTTATTTCTTCTATTGCTTTCTAACCAAAATCATCTATTTTGATAGAAGCTGGAGCGTTTATCATGTTGATGAAATCAACATTGGCAGTACTTGGAACTGTGTTGTTATGTAATATAGAATAATTTATGTGCATACTGATTTAGCCGACTCACCGAATAAATAAATAAATAACTACATAAATACCTAAATATTTTTTTATATTGTGGTTCCAACGAAAATAAAATATAATAATATAAATTTATTTATTCGATTTCAGCATTGACTATTTAGTCTATAAAGAATTCGGACTATACGCTTCTGACTGCAACGAATAAACACAATTACTACCAAATCTACCGAAAAACATAAAAAATTATTTACCAGTTCTTGAAAATCTGCCAGAAATACAGTTTCAGTGGTATCTTTTGGTATAACATTTTTTCCTCCTACCCCTATGGAAAGTACACACTTTCCTCCCTCAAACCAGGAAGGAAACTCATACTTTCCCTCCCTAGGGAGGAAATTACTTTTCCTCCCCCTCATTTCAAGTAAGTTGTAAGCGATGAAACGTGTGATTCTATTATAATCAAATTGTTTCCGTAATTTCTAGAACATCTTATATATCCTGTATTCTGGTAAAAATCAAACATGAATGTTACTTCTACTCTAGTTCTTTAATAGCTATTTGTGCATTTAGAGCGCAAAGTGATTGATTGTTGCTCGACAAAGAGATTAATCTTTGGAGAACGACAATGACACTTTGTGCTCGAAATACACACATTATTTTTTCTACAAGCGCAGCTCTTAGAAAAAAAAAACTATCGACGCTTCATTCAAATAGACACATAACATTACTTATGATAAAATCACTCAATAGCAATCCGAAATGTATAAGCTATCTAAATGTCCAATAATTCGAATAACTAACAAGAAAAAAGTAAAATAACGTTCTTGAAAAAAAAAAGTTGTAATTGCCAGGAGGTGAACCCGGGACCTTCGGATTACAAGCCCAAGACGCTAGCCATTGCACCACCGCAGATTCTCTGATACACATGACTGTATTGTCTATAGTTTCCATCCAGTAAGAATAGGTCTATTTGCAAAGTCACAAAAAGGTTTTATTGAGTGGGTAGGAGGAAAAATCATATGTATTACATGGGAGTAAAGTGCCTTTTCCTCCCTTGGATGTTTACTGCCCTTCGCTTCGCGTCGGGCAGTAAACTACATCCTGCGGGAGGAAAAGTGGCACTTTCCTCCCTAGTAATACAAATAGCTATTCCGTGTTCGCCACTCCAGATATATTTTGGATTCACTTTCGATGGAATTAATGATTCTCTTGGTTTTTCAGCTTTTTTTCAAAATATCCTCTATTTCAAATATATCGGGAAGGTAATGAATTGGTTCATTTATTCCGTTTTAAAAATGAACAAAATCTTAACACGTTGACTGCCATGTCGGTCTATGAGACCGAGGAAAAATTATTCTGGTGAGCCACCTCGGTCTCATAGACCAAGGTTGAGGTTGATACACCAGGCCAACTCGGTCTATGGGACCGAGCCAATTGAACTGTTCTTGAAGCCATCGGTCTAAATTATTGTCGATAATATCGCGAAAACAGACCGAGACGGCTTCAGTAACATAGGTCATAGGTATTTTGAATTTTTTTGAGTGTATTTAAAGCACAAGTAATATGTCAGCTTCGAATGACTTTTACTAGCTAATCAAGATATGTTTGTAAGATATGAGTTAAGGATATTTTTGAAAAATACAATACACAAAATGAATATTAACGCGTTGTTTTCATTTTCGCTCACCCGTTGGATGTAAAAGTTCCACTACATACTAATATTTCAAAAGAGCATAATAAAAGTGGGTGACAACAGCGACAAACAACCTTGTAGCAGAATTACAGACAATAATCCCAGGAAAAGATTGAGCAATTTTTTCTCATAAATATGAAAATAAGACGAATTTCTTGATAGTTGCGCTCACTATTCATAAAATTCCAAAATGATTTTATTTTATAAGGAATAGATTCCTCATTCTCATTTAAGTATTTAACACGTTGACTGCCACGTCGGTCTATGAGACCGAGGAAAAATTATTCTGGTGAGCCACCTCGGTCTCATAGACCGAGGTTTAGGTTGATACACCAAGCCAACTCGGTCTATGGGACCGAGCCAATTGAACTGTTCTTGAAGCCATCGGTCTAAATTATTGTCGATAATATCGCGAAAACAAACCGAGACGGCTTCAGTAACAAGTTTGCGTTGCAAATTGTTCTCATTCGACGCACAGACCGAGTCGGCGTGGCAGACATATCAGTAAAAACAACGAATTTTTGGAAGATGAATATTGAACTCAGAGTCTCAATTTCCGAAAAATTCAACGATGTACTATCTTCTGTAGGCTGTACCTGCATAGAGTCCATAATGGTTTCTGGAACAAAATTTTCGATTTTGCTTCGGCTCTGATACCAAAAATGAAAAAATGAGCACGGCAGTCAACGTGTTAATGAAATCGGTCAGAAATAAAATTATCCATGTATCATGGGAATTAATGAACCTTATAATTCCCTTGATCATAATAAATAACTGAAATAGCCGATTGAAATTCAGTACGGAAAGAGGAGAGGGTATTTCAGAGACGCAGGTCTTATCTGACTCAGATCATTGGTTTCGTTTGGGGTATATTCATTAGAAATATCATCCCCTTTCGTACTTGCGACTTGTGAGTAGAAATTACGGATTCAACTCCTGATTTACAAACACATAATACAGCTTTAATTTTGTTTTCCCGCTGCCGACACTGTAAATAGTCCATACATGCTTAGCAACAAAACAGGTAAATGGCCTATATCATTCGTTTACTAATTCATCTTGACAACGGAACTTAATAGTGTCATTTACATGCCTAGGGTAATAATGACTTTGACTTTGACAAGTAATACCTTCAGCTTCATTCATATCAATTTTTAGGTTATGAGACCTTTTGAATATTATTGTTGTCTGCTTATTCGGTAACTTAGTTACACGCACAAGCAACTTAGAATGAAATAGCGAACGAATAATCATGAAGGAAGGGTAAGAAAACAAACTTCAATTCAGGCAAATTTTGAGAAATGTCAACAAGCAGCGGGAAAAACGTAATAAGTAACACGGAATGTATCGACTGTTATCATCCTCGGCAAGCGACAAGCCTCGGCTTTGCCTCGGCTCGTACTCGCTCACCTCGAATGTTTACATTCCTTGTTACTTAAATAACTATTAACTAAATTATAAACATTAAGTTCATCCTAGAAGAGCTTGACCCTGAACCCTTTCTAACTGCTCCCAATTCTCTTTCGTATAGTCCATTTGTGAAAGACCCGATATGTGCCCTCGTTACCGGCAGATGTCATCAATCATAATTATATAATAAAATATATCAGGTCTTGAATGAACGATGCGGGATATACCATACCTTTTCATCCTGTTCCGTATTACTGTAATAAAAGCCGTGGCAGAGGTTATGAGAGTAATTTGTATGCCGCGCACCCCTCGTTATATTGTAATTCCTGGGGAACACACAAAAGGTATTACGAGAAATGCGAGACCAGGATAATTCACTTGATAGCAGTGGATTTTCTGTTTATACAATTCTTGTTGCGTCGAATACAGCACAGGGGAAGTGTATTTATCCAAACGTTAAGTAAGGTTCATATGAGTAGACCTACTCTCGTTGCTTTTTACTTTTCACTTTTCAGCAGCCGCTAAAAGTTTATGTTACGGGTTGGATGTTAGTGGTATCAAAAATGAATTCGTGACTAAAAACATAGGTCGTTATTCCACTTCACAAAGGTGGAGATCCAGAGGATCCCTCGAATTTTCGGCCCATATCTCTCTTTCTTCGCTAGCAAAGTTGATAGAGAAACTGGTAAAAAATCGTTTAACTGAATTCTTGTCACAAAATAATATAATTAGTAGTAAGCAGTTTGGGTTCCAATCTAAGAAGAGCACACATGATACCATATTCTCATTCCTATATGAAGTATATAACAACATCAATACTAGAGATGTGGCTGCAGCAGTTTTTTGTGATTTATCCAAAGCTTTTGACTGTGTGAATCATAAAATTCTGCTGCATAAGCTGCATCATTATGGCATCGGTGGAAATACTCTTAGATGGTTTAATTCCTATCTCACAGGTAGGAGTCAAATTGTTAAGTCTACAACGACCTCGTCGCCAGCTGACATAAACAGCGTAGTGCCACAAGGATCAGTACTAGGCCCTACACTTTTTCTACTGTACATAAACGATTTGGCTTCTATAGACATAAAAGGCCAATTCACGCTATTTGCTGATGATACAACGATACTGTGGACTGATAAAAAAGATCCTGATCTTCATAAAACTATCTGCTCGGATATTAGTAAAATCAAAGATTGGTGCGACTCTAACCTACTTTCTTTCAATATTTCTAAAACTAAAATAGTATCATTCCGATGTAGTATTGATAACATACCTCTAACTTCAAATCAAAGTTTCATTGAGAATAGAACTAGCGCCAAATTCCTCGGAGTAAATATAGACAACAAATTAAAATTTGATGATCATATTGCAGGTCTTAATAAGAAACTTTCTGCAAGATGCTATGCACTTAGAGTTGGGCTCAACTGCAGCAAAAAGCGCTTATTACGCACTAATAGAGTCACACTTACGATATGGCATCCCATTCTGGGGCGTTTGTGCAAAAACCCAAATAGAGTCGGTTTTTATTCTGCAAAAAAGAGCACTCAGATACTTGTGCAAAGCCAAACGACGGGACTCTTGCAGGCCTTTATTTGCTACGAACAAGATTTTAACGGTTCATGCTATATTCATTTTAGAAACAGTTTGTCTATTACACAAACATAAAACAAATTTTCCACTTCTACCTATGCCACCAGACATTTCAATGATCTCAGACTACCTTTACCTACGTCAACCCTCATTAAGGACTCGATTGTGTATAATGGTCTCAAGATTTATAATCATCTACCAGATTACTTGAAAACTTTGGATAACATTCGTTTCAGAAAAGCACTAAAAAACCTTCTCAATGTTAGACCCTATTATAGTCTGCAGGAGTTTTACAACGACAGTTTTTGAAAATAATTTTATAGTTTTATACCTTTATACTCTTATCTTTTATCAAATTTTTTATTGACATTATTGTTATTGCAGTGTACCTATAGTTTTTTATTTAATGTGTTGTCCTATGCCCTATAATGTTAATTTTATCGGTATAATGTTTTTAAATATTTTTTAATGACATCATTGTTATTGATTTTGCAGTGTACCTAAAGTTTTTAATGTGTTGTTCCATTCCCTATAATTTTAATTTTATCGAATAACCTTTCTTCAATCATAAAACTACTTTGTCAATAAGATTATCTTCTTTGGACAATAAAGCATATAATATCTTCCAAGATTTCAAAAAGGCTGAAAATGTATGATGCCTCTATAAAGCGTAGAAAAAGAGATTCTGATTCCTAAACTGGGATAATTTTTCCGCTCTCACTAGTGGCAATTTAATTACCGCCCGTTGCAACGAGAATTCACCTTCAAGTGGAATTTTGCATGTCCCCGCAAGGACCCCGCAAACTCCTCATGGAATTTGGGCCCTGGTGAATTTTTTTTTGAATTTCTGGTATGATGTTGTCCATGTTATTCTCAATCACTGTAATACAATTGCGCCAATCCAAAAAAAAATATCGGTGGATTTTTCTGAATTTTGAATATAATGCAGTTCATGTTATGTTGATAAGAAATTGATATGGTGATAAACCCCAAAAGAAGAAGTGGGGATAATATTTTTTTTTAACAGTACAATATTGTGCAACATTAGCAACAATGAAACAAGTGAAAATATTGTTACCAGATTCAAAAATAAATAGTATAATCTGCTCAAGGAGTGATTTCAATGCCCCCTAGCAGCAAAACTGTTAATTTTTTTTGGGTTGGCGCAATGCTAACATGGTTGAGAATAACATAGACTACATCATACCAAAAATTCAAAAAATCCAACGGGACCCAAATTCCATAAGGATTTGCGGGGTCCTTTACTCTGAGCACTTTTTCGGAAGTAATTACATAAGTGCATCAAAATTTACCGATGATTTTCCATAAAAACATGTTGTCTAATAACTGCAAGTGTTTATTTTCATATTATTGTGAAAGAGCCCGTCTCCGATCACCACAGCCCATATATACAGGTCAAACAGGTAGAAATATTGACATGAGACATAAAGAACATGTAAGCTCGGACAAAAAAATAAATATGTTTAACGAAGGAAATATGATGAAACTGTTGGAGGCATTGGGAATAATTGTCAAACAAAATCCCTAATTCTAATGTATTCAAAAAATAACCTAATTTGTATAATAGCCCACTCTTGAATCTTATATATACCTTATATTACCTGGATATTAGTACGGCAGTGAGTCACTTCTTGGAACCAGCTGTTGGTTGATAATTAGTAATCAGTAGACACGTTCACAGGTAAGTACTGCTCTAGTTATATAATTACATGTAATAATAATAATAATAATAATAATTATAATAATAATAATAATTATTATAATAATAATAATGTTTATTTCTCTTGTTGAAAAGTACAAAATAGAATATGACGTCAAAGGTACAATAACAAGGAAAACGTCACAATGCTAAATATAAATGTATATATACATACACAACAGATACATACATATTTCTAAAACGAAGATATGTTAGACATAAAAAAAGATCTATGCAAAGGCAAGAATAACTAAAACAACTTCACAGTCTACTAAAACTACTAGTAAAATAATGTAAGATGTTCAGTTATGAAGATGACGTAATAATTGAAACTAGCAAATTATAATACTTTCAGTGGAAAATACACAAAAGTGTCTTTGTCTATTCTTCTTGATTTTTTCTGGAACACTATGAAACTTGTGAAACCGATTTTACATTAACCTTAAATTCAATAACTCTTTTATCATAAATACCAGGAATGAATTGAAAAGATAATACGACAGAGAAACAGACGGAGAACAGATTTTTGGCTAATCCTCGATGGGCCCTCTTGAGTTTCAGAGAAGTAACTGATATGTTTTCGCTGTAGTAACAATCGTCAATAGAGAGATGGGAAAGTCGAATTTTACCGTTGTGTTGATTCAATGATGCGAGTTAACAAACAAATGAACCGCTTATTTGAGAAGTCAGACACGTGACATTTGGCGACAGCGACTGAATAAGTGGTACTGAAGAAAGAACATTGAAGAGGACTCCTATAATTACATGGTAAATAGTAAATTCAACAATAACGACGAGATGGCGCATCAGCAAGTACTCTTGATGATGCTGAATGATGTACAGCAACCGCAAAAAAGTTCGTGTACTAAATCAACATGGGAAAAAACCAACACTGAAATACACAAGATAATGAAGCAGAACAAAACTGGAACAGGGGGAGCTACTTCGACAACTAGAATAGTAAGAAGAACAGGACTTCCTTAATGAAATCACCAGTATATTCTAAAAAGTCAGGAGAGAAGACCTGAAGGTAGTAGACCAGAATCCCACGCCTATTTTCAAAAACGATTAATAACAGGCAGAAGCTTCATTTTGCCGTGATGCTCAACTTTTTCATCTACAAAAATTCTCGATAGTGGTAGCATGGATAACAGTTAGTTTTTCAGTTAAACTTCGAGATAATTCGATAAAGTATTCGAAAAAACGTTTGTCCTATAAAATTGATGGTAGGACTGAAGAGTCCCCCACTCCCAACATGTACCAATGACGTGATCATAAGAAATTATTAGTAACCAGCGACTGAAGAAGAGTCCGAAAAATGATAGAAGTAATAAGAGAAGGGGCTCAGGAAGTTATCAAAAGAGTCTAGAACGTATTAAATGAACTCTTCAGACTAGTGACAGGAGAGGTCAACGAGAACCCCAATAAAAGGAGTGGAAATAAACAAGAAGAAATATAGAAATATTCTCAATAACTAAGGATGCTTGTTGACATTGAAAAGGTACAAATAGGAGTCGTCAAGCCTCCTATTTTCGATTCTTCGTCAACCATGGTACTAATTAAGCTTGAGAAAGCAGCAAATACTAATATCTGGGATCTAGAAGAATTCTCTATTTCTTAGTTCTTTAAATATAATGGGTAGTACGGGACATTCAACAAAACATTTCTGAGAGTACGCATAAAGAGAACCCTTCGATGATCAAACTTTTGGAAATTCAAATAAAGCGACAATATGTAAAACATGTCTAGCGAGCCGAAATCAAAACCATCTCCCAGAAACCTAACCAAACCCTCTTGAAGTTGATTCATATCGACTCATCAAGTTTGCAGGACCCCGAAAACATATGGAGTTCATCCATCAAACGGAAACACAAACCGTCATAATCCAATTGAGATATAGTTATTATTTATTTTAGCTCGTTTTCTTGAATCCTTCCCATATATTTTATAGAGTATCTTGTGTTGTTGAATTCGATAATTATTTTGAGATTTTTATTAGTAGAGACGTTCAGTTCAGTTTATTTCATGTCAATTCTATAATAGTAAATTACTAATTTGAGATTTTATTTTGAAGAAATTTTTTGTATTTCTTTGAATAATTTTTTGTCGCATAATAATATCGATATGTTTCATGTGAAGAATCTTTCTGTGTGAAGTAGTTTGTCGCAATGACGCTGATTCAAGACATGCGCAGTTTTATTTGATACTGTTCTGGTTGTGCCATACTATGTTGGTATCATTAGCATATAGTGTGAAAATTCCTGAGATTTTTATATTTATTATATATCAAGACCAGAAGGGGGCTAAGTATCGATCCTTGCTTCGTTAGAAGATATTGAGGTCTTTAATCTGGCTACGCGACGCCCAGATAAATAGAACTTTCACCTATCCGATTCTACTCCCCTGGGGGGCTAGTTTTGAAATAGTTCGCTAGTGAAATCTACAATATTTCGATCAACCCAAGTATTGAACTGATTTCGTAGATGAAATTCATTTCGAAATCGTAATAAGTTCACAAATATAATTCGCACACTGATGTTCACCGCCCGAAATGCGTTTCACTTGCGAAATACCATTTTGTTAGGACAATATTTCGTAATTTCCTCGATTTCTCGTTTTTTTAATACATAGAAAAATGATTTCTATGGTTTCATAGGTATACCTACTTTCTACATGTATATTATTTGTGGAATTTTATTTTATTTTCAATAATACTTGATGGACTGTCAATTTTTTAATAAAATGACAAATTTGGAGGAATATTTTCAATTTATGGTGAACAAAATAACGTGGAACTATAGCGGGAGATAACTTTTTAACGCCAAGAACAGTGCTCTACTATTTAAGGCAGGTGTATGAGTTCCTCCAATTTTTTTAATTTTGTTTAAATGGCAGGCTGGTTTGTTCAAATATTTTCAGTGAGTTTATTCATTGGGGTCGGTTGTGGTGGGTTTTTCAACATTCGATTATTCTCTATGTATCAATCAGTGTTTTTTGTTGTAGGTTATTATGAAAAATATCTTTTATTGGTTACATAACATTGTCCATCACCAAAAAACATTGTACCCATGTAGTCCTTTACCAATGGCTCATTTACTAAAAATTGTTTTACTGCAGTCCTAACCTCAACCTTTCTGTTTTTTTTTGTATTTGACCGCTATAAAATAATCATTCCGATGTTGCCAGATCGTTTCGCTCGAATTAAATTCATTGCAGTGAATTTGTACTTATTTCATTTCACTGCAATTGAAAACTAGGAATATCTTTACGCAGGTGAATTAAAAATCGACCTATATTCAAAACTTAGGCACCTGGTCATATAATTTTGAAGATTTTGGATCAATTCAGCTTTTGATAAATCGCAGAAGATAAATATGTCGAGAGTAGCTAATTAATATTATAGGAGTACAAGAATATCTGAAATTAATATAAATCAACGTACTGTTTTCTGCTACTTACATTAGAACACGATTTTCAATACACGCTTACTACATAACCTAATTACCTCCTAGAGAACCACGTAAAAATAATTGAGATTGATCTTTTTTCCAAAACGGATCATCAATATCTACATGAAGTTTCTTCCATGAAAGACTTCCGAATTGATATTAGGAAATATTCATCTTCCAAAAGATATATTCCGCTAGCGAGTATTATCATTAATATTTCGAGGAACCCATAATGATTTTCAGTCGTATGATATACGATATCCAGGATGTTCGTGACGAACATTTTCATAGTTTTCCTTGTCTATAAATTTTGTTTGGATGTTTTGTAATATGATGTTGCTGGTTGAGTTATTACCTATTCTGTACTGCATGCTACTGCGTTACAAATTACGACCACCTATTGTCTTGGTGGTTTCTTTATTTGTAACGTTATTAGTGACAACGTTCACAAGTGGTGGATGTATTCATGGTGTGTTCCATGTCACCATTAATTTTGTTATTTGAATGCACAGGGTTGCTGTATATTTTGCTTTGGAAGCTTAGGTGGGTACTTCGAAGTAAATTATTCTGTTAACTTTTCTACTCATACACAGGGTGTTGCCCAATAAGTGCAAGAGGTTTTAGGGGGTGATTCCTTATCGACAATTAAAGAGTCTCCCATGCAAACAAAAGGTCTTAGGTATGGCTTTGAAAAGTTAAACGCTACTCTAAATGAGATCTTTTTTCTTTAAATTGCTGTATAGCTAAATAATGACATTTTGTGGACGTGTTCTATCAGTAAAAACTATCTTTTCAATTTTGTAGTGATGTTTGAAGGGGTAAACCATCTTTTCCTTTTTTTACCAGAATTTTCAACAAAACAAAATTTCCCTATTTGAAAATAAGTTTTTTGAAAAGGACGATTGCAAAACTTTTTAAACTCATGTGTAGTGTCTGTAAAAGCGATAGTTTCTTAATAAAAAGTAAAATACAACATCAAGCATGAACGGATCTTCTGTGAATGAAATCGAAAAATCTGGTAGGTGACTTCAAGTAGCTTTGGTTCTTATATGGCTGTTGCGAGTTCAATTGTGCCTTTCACATCTTCAAATCTTTCAAATCTTCAAGTGGTCAAAGCAACATTGTTTCATTCACTTTGGATGCCAGTCGGCGATGGTTCAAACCATGGCGACTGCAGAATTTTTTCTGATGGACCGAGAAAGTGTAAGGAATCTCACCTGAAAAGACCTCGTTTATTCTTGGATCGCACAAGTTTCGACTTCTGAGGAATGCGATGTACGAAACGACGAGCCGAAAATATGATTTGTATGAGATTGAACAAAAAAAGGGAATTAAAGTTCGGAAAAATAATCCTTTCAACCTAAGTTGACCTTTTTAATTCGAGAACGGTTCGAGATAGAGCAATTATGCGAACGCTAATCGATTCAGAAAATTCGAAATTGCAGAGGTTGACGGAAAAAATAGTCCTTTCAATTTGATTTGACCTTTTCAATTGGAGAACGGTTAGAGATTAAGAGTGTCCTTTTCGCGGATGACACAACTTTTATCTGCCAAAGTCCTAACCTAGAGGATGTAGGTACTTCATCTGATGATATTTTAAAGGTAGCCCAATCCTGGTTCACATCAAATAAACTCAAAATCAATTTAGAGAAAAACCAGTCTATTTTCGTTTCTTCTTCATCGAATATTCCTCATGGAAATAGCGTCAAATTACTCGGCGTGAAACTTGATGACAGACTAAACTGGGCTCCTCATATTGAGTCTTTAGCAAAAAAATTATCTAGCATCACCTTTATGATTCGACGTTTGAGAAACAGCGTTAGTTTGCACGTACTCAGATCATGTTATTTTGGATTATTTCAAAGTCACATGGTGTATGGTATCTTGCTGTGGGGTGGCTCGTGTCACGCACAGAAAGTATTTATACTGCAAAAAAGGGTAATTAGAGTCATGGCGGGAGTACATCATCGCGACCACTGTCGCCCCCTTTTTGCTAAACTCCAAATTATGCCACTTCCTACTTTATTTATACTTCCATCCTTACTTGAAATTCATAAAAACAAAAGTTCATATACTGTCCAATCAGAAATTCACCCTTACTCCACCCGCAATGGTAACTCTATTACAATACCTAGGTTCAGGCTGCAGATGTCACAGAATAATTCTCTGAATCTGCACCTGTATAATAAATTGCCATCAAAAATAAAGTGCCTCAACCTATACCAATTTAAAAATAGAATCAGGGCCTTTTTGCTAACGAAATGTTTTTATACGATCAAGGAGTACCTTGATGTGAGCTTGACTGAACTCGAACTCTTGTGATGGACGCTCCCCAAGTCATTCCTCATATTTTAATCATAGCTGATAGTTTTACTTTATTCATGTCTATATACACTTTTATGTTATTTATACATTGTACTTTTTGACGACCTACTAATTCTATGTTTATTAGTTTGGAAATAAATATCTATATCTATATCTATATATCTATATCTATATCTATATCTATATCTATATTTTGAAAATTAAAAGATAATCGAAAATAAAAAAATCAACTCGAAAAAAGTTGTAAGGGGCAGACCCCTAAAATTCACGAGAAATACAAAATCGACAGATCTATTTGAAATTCGCACTTTATACGTGAAATTCCACGCTGATTCCAGGAATATGTGATTTGTTTGAGCTCAGGTATAAGATTGTACCAGAAAAGGGAATAAAAGGTCGAAAATTCGAAATTGCAGAGGTTGACGAAAAAAATAATACTTTCAACTTGATTTGACCATTTTAATTCGAGAACGGTTCGAAATACAGCAATTCTGCGAAAGCCATTCGAGTCAAAATGGTCGAATTATTATATTTTGAAAATTAAAAGATAATCGAAAAGAAAAAAAATTACTCGAAAAAAGTTGTAAGGGGTAGACCCCTATAATTCACGAGAAAAACAAAATCGACAGATCTATTTGAAATTCGCACTTTATACGTGAAATTTCACGCTGATTCCAGAAATATATGATTTGTATAAGCTCAGATATAAGATTGTACCAGAAAAGGGAATAAAATGTCGAAAATTCGAAATTGCAGAGGTTGACGAAAAAAATAATACTTTCAATTTGATTTGACCTTTTCAATTGGAGAACGGTTAGAGATAGAGCAATTCTGCGAAAGCCAATCGATTTAGAATGGTCGTATTACTATATTCTGGAAATTAAAAGATAATCGAAAACAAAAAAATTTACTCGAAAAAAGTTGTAAGGGGTAGACCCCTAAAATTCACGAGGAATACAAAATCGACACATCTATTTGAAATTCACACTTTATACGTGAAATTCCACGCTGATTCCAGGAATATATGATCTGTATAAGCTCAGGTATAAGATTGTACCAGAAAAGGGAATAAAAGATCAAAAATTCGAAATTGCAGAGGTTGAAGGAAAAAATAACCCTTTCAACTTGATTTGACCCATTCAATTGGAGAACGGTTAGAGACAGAGCAATTCTACGAAAACTTATCGACTTACTATATAATTACTATATTCTAAAAATTAAAAGATAATCGAAAACAAAAAAATTAACTTGAAAAACGTCAAATTCACGAGAAATACAAAATCGACAGATGTATTTGAAATTCGCACTTTGTAGGTGAAATTTCACGCTGAAGTAAATAATTTGTTCAAACAAAAATCGTATTGATGTTTCCCTTCCGTTTACAGAAGTTGTGAAGGATGATGTATTTTTTAAAAGAATTTGTTGATTTTATGGAAACCAAATAAATGCAATGAATCCTTCTTTTTAACACATGTTATCAAATTGAGAAGATTTGTTGTTTTTTTTGTTAGTAAGTACCGGTAAAAATGGAATAGGAGTTGCATGTTTCACTACATTTTCAAGAACTCAACAAAACACCTTACTTTTTCCTCTGCTACTTTCCCGAATTTCTTTCTTTGAGAACTTTCACCGGTAGAATCAAGCTTGTCTCGAATTTCTCACATTATATCCAATTCTCTTTTGAACAACAAACAAGCTGCGGTCATCATTGGAACTAACACGGTACAAATCAAGTTTTGTCTTGACTTCTCAAAGAACTAGAAGCAATCCTACCAAACCGAAGCAACCCACTTCAAAGCCATGCCGACAGTATCTGCCCTGAGAGCGCGGGATTAAAGCCATCCAGACAAAAGGGACGTTTTACAATTTAGACCAGTCACTTTAGCAAAAATGGAGAAAAAATAGCAAAAGAATGCAAACTTTCTCAGAAGTTCTATTTTGGTGCTAAATGGAACAAGATCGGCAACATTGTTGAAAATGTAAATAAATAAAAAAATAAAATAATAATAATAAATAAAAATAGTCTCTGGATGTTTTGCAGTGAGAACGACCTCGTGGGGACTTATTAGGGATATGGCCGAAAAGGTATACAATGCGGTAGGGGTTCCTGTAGTGGATTTTTAATCGATGCTATTTTCATATTGCAGAAAAGGGCAATTAGATACTTGTGCAGTGATTCTTGTAAGCCTTTATTCATAGAACAACGAATCTTGACCTTACCTTGTATCTATATATTAGAAACAGTATGCCTAATTCACAGTAAGTTTAGGGATCGAGTTTATAGCACTGCACAATATATCACAAAGCCCTTAATATAAATTTACCAATTCCAAGATCTGCACAAATAAAATACTCCATTATATACAGTGACCGCCAAAAAGTATGTACCATATGGGAAAAAATTTTATTATTGGAGTATTGGAAAAAATATTCTGGGAAAAGTTTGTGCATGTCCGATAACCTAAAAATCGATTTTGACACATGTCACGTGATCGCTAGAATGTCGGCAAAATGAAAAAAATTGCAATGCAAAGGCAAAAAAAGTGGTAAGATGGCAAGATATCAAAATAAGTTATTTGAAAAAGTCACTTAGAATTCAATTTTATACACACAAACAAAGTTTCAAGAGATAATTCAAAAAAATTGAAAATAGCAATTTTTTAAAAATATTTTCCCATCTATTTAAAAATATTTTTTTTTCTTATGAATAGCTTGACTATACTGAAACATTTGCATTTTAATGATAATGACAAAACTTTCTCATTTTCTCCACACCAGAGGGCACTAAATTGAAAAAATGGGAATTTGTCAGAACCCTTGCTGTTACATCGGTTCGTATCTAACAGTTATATCCGAATTCCACGACCATTGTGATGACATGACACTCCAAAAACATGGTAATTTCCAGATTATAATCAAGTTCCGATGATAATCGTGCATGAGCTTTTCACTTCGCACATAAACTTGAAAATAGTGCGTCAAATTAAAGATTCTTAAAGTTTATGTGCAAAGTAAAACGCTCATACAGCATTATTATTGAAACTTGATTAAAATCAGGAAACATGGTGTTTCTAGATTGCCATATCAACACAATAGTCTTGGAATTCTGATATAACTGTTAGATAAGAACCAATGTAACAGCGAGGGTTCTGGCAAAAACCAATTTTTTTAATTTAGTGCCCTCTGGTGTGGAGAAAATGAGAAAGTTTTGTCATTATCATTAAAATGCAAATGTTTCAGTATAGTCAAGCTATTCATAAGAAAAAAAAATATATTTTTAAAAAATTGCTATTTTCAATTTTCTTGAATTATCTCTTGAAACTTTGTTTATGTGTATAAAATTGAATTCTAAGTGACTTTTTCAAATAACTTTTTTTGATATCTTGCCATCTTACCCCTTTTTTTGCCTTTGCATTGCAATTTTTTTTCATTTTGCCGCCATTCTAACGATCACGTGACATGTGTCAAAATCGATTTTTAGGTTATCGGACATGCACAAACTTTTCTCCAGAATATTTTTTCCAATACTCCAATAATAAAAATTTTTCCCATATGGTACATACTTTTTGGCGGTCACTGTATATAATGACATAAAAGTGTTCAATCACTCATTTAACGAAATTAAAACGATTATGGATAAGAAAAATTCAAAGTTTCTGTGAGAAATGTTTTACTCGGCAGAGCATTCTACTCGTTGGACGAATTTTATTCCGTGAAATTCTAGATTTTTTGTTTGTTTGTTGGGCATTTTAAATAGACTGATACGTAACGGTATTTATTCACTTTGTATGTGCTACTCTGTTGTATTCTATTTCAGTTCTATTTTATTTTTATCACATTTTAACTAATTGAAAAGATCAGAATTCTGTGTGTATCCTTCATTTTTATATATACGTTTATACCATAAATGACACCTCCAATTTTAATAAACTGACATCTAGTAACAAACATTACTATTGTTTGAAATTTATTTTATGTATTTGTTTTTTTGTATATATTTATAGACTTTTACTTATATGAATAATTTGACGTGTATTAACCGCTCTACAAATTTTATGTTATGAATGATATGGTGAATGTTTAATATATTTTGAATATCATTCTGCAGACAATAAAGTAATTTTGATTTTATTTGATTTGATAAACAATTCTGGTTATTTTGTGTAGAAAAAATGCAAATGAGTCGCAAAATGTCGAAAACAAAGAAAATATCATCCTTCATCGTTCCCCAATTCTACGACTTTTTCCATGTTTAGCATCAGGATAAATAAATTATCCATTCATTCTTTTATTATTAACTTATTTTGCAATAAAAAATTTTGTTTGCAACCTGAATTAATTATGGAAATAATGCAAATGTTATTTGGATTGGTCGGGAACGTATGGAGTAATTTCCTAGAAAACGTATTGAATTTTCCATCACCACAGATTTCGGGCACTTTGTCAAGTTTTAAAGGAATGAAGGAAAAGCAAAATAATTTTTTTTTATGTTCCCGAAATCTGTGATGGTGTCAAATTTTAAAAGTTGGCTAGGAAATTACCTACGTTATGACCAACTCAAAAAACTTTGGCATTATTTCAGCAACATAATTTTTTTGTTTATTTCACTCTAAACATTTTGTTTTCAATCTGTATTGATTATGGAAATGATGCAAAAGTTTTTTGAGTTGGTCGGAAAAGTAAACTGAGTGTTCCAGTAATTGACCGTTTAAGAGCTCTCCTTCACAAATAGATTATACCAATTAAATCGTTAACTTTTCATGATAGTTAAAGATACATACAAGAAGAACCAAGATTTGCGATTCTAAATAATATAATATACAATATTCTAAAAAACATTTGGGTAACTAAAAAATATAACAAAAATCATAAATCACCAGTTATTGACCAGTTAGAACTAGTATTTGACCGCAATTAGACCCAGTAGATGACCACTTGATAAAATGAAATAAAACAAGTTTTGTAAGTAGAATTATTGAATAATTTGTATAAAGCAAAACAGATTTTGATTTGAACAAACACTTAAATACAATATTAAGCTAGAAATTTGAAAAATGTTCTCATAACATCCTTGAGAAATTTATATTTATTGCGACTTCCGTTTGTTTATTCACAAATTGCTCGGCCTTTACAACAATGAGAAGAAAACTGTAATTCACAAACTATGAGCTTATGACTTGAGGCATAAGATGTCCGGAGGACTGCTCATTGCTACTATCCTATACAATAGGAAAAGTTGGGTCGAAAATCCATCAGAAAACAACTACTTTCCTGGCTAATGCCACGACGAACATTGAATTACATCTGATAAAATTTCCGTGCAGAGTTCCTACAAGATTATCTCTGGAATTGCTTGTTGCATGGAAATGTTCATCGAAACATTCGGACCACCTATATTCGATGAGGGGCAACACCCCGAAATCGATACTTATATTGTTTTTAATGGAGTGAAAGCGGGTATTTCAACCTCACCCGAGTATATTTTGAACATACCAAACGTAGTTATGGTAAGTTTTCGTTCCTGGGAAAACCACCAAACAAAAGTCACCCTCTTTGATATCTTCACTATATTACTATATTGGCGACTGATTCATGTTCAATATCACTGTTGGAATGTTCTGTAATATCAGCTAGACTTGATCCACTCTCTTGCCATTCCTCATATTCGCTTACGAGCTATCTATTACTTTAGAGGGATGCTTTTATTCTATCAATGAATATTTTGTGTATACTTCCAAGTAACTGTGTTCAATGTTTGTAATGTGTATGATATATTTTTTATTAACTCCGTACTATATATGTTTCTTTTACTTGACGTTTCCTGTATCATTGTAAAATGATTATTTCAAGGAATAAAAACATTATTATTATTATTATTATTATTATTTATGGGCCTTATAGATTATTTTTTTTCGATTGAAATTTTCTTCTCAGATTGATTCAACTTTTTCTTTTTTGGTTTTCTTTCACTTTTCCAATTTTGGCTTTTTCTTTCTCTTCATGGTACTGCAAACACTCCACTGAAGTAGTTGCGTAGGACAGTCTTTCTATTTTTTTTCAGGTGAATTTTTGGCCAAAAAATATGATCAAGGATTGTTTATGTGACTGTGGTAGTGGTACTGGAGTTACAGGTCTTTTTACACTTATATCCATTGTTCTTTATCTTGTGCATCTTTTTCAATTGAAACTTTATGCAGATTTGGATCTCCACCTCTTCCATTTTCTTTCTATTCCGTATCACTTTTATATTCCTTCAGTTCAGTGTCAGCATTGAAGCTGAACATTATTGGTAATATCGCTCAGAGCCTGTTGTGCTTCTGTATATTCAAAAAGCCCTAGGTAGTCATTTCGTAGAAAACATATAAAATTTGCCAGTACCACAGTTTTCGGGAACTTTGTCAAATAAAAAAAAAACAATTTTGCATTTTTTAAATTCTTTTCAAATTTGACAATGTCCCCGAAATCTGAGGCGGTCGCAAATTTAATATGTTTTCTGGGAAAATACTCTCGACGTTCCCGACCAATACAAAAAACATTTGCATTATTTTCATAATCAATTTCGGTTGCAGACAACATTTTCCAGTGTAAAATAAACAAATGAAATATGTTGCCGTCATCGGCAGAGGTAGCAAAGTTTCGGCGAGACTCAAGGAAAACGCACTCTTTTTATTGTCCTCAAACATGCCTACAAAATGTTTCCTCGAGAATAAACAGAATATTATTATTTAAAATCAGAAGGCATATAAATTCAAAATACATTTACATTACTTATGAAAATGGAAACCCGCCTCCTCCACAGCCGATTGGCAGGGATCGTCATCTCTATATTTTCCCGTGCCAAAAATCTTCAGACTTTTTGGATTGTCAATTTTCTTCTCTAAAAAATATCTGTATGAGATGCTCAACGTCTTTCCTCCGAAAGACTGCTGCACCACGGTTGGTATTTCTGATGCTGCTCCATCTTCATCACAGACTGCATTGAAGTCGGTCTCTTGTTCATGCAGCGTATCCAGTAGGAATTCTGAACTGTATTGTTGGTGTCTTGGAATGAAGCCTTGAAATAATTATTATTTCATTTGGTGACACGGATGACCTATTGTTGAACTGCAGCAAGGCAAAAAGTTCTTGTAGCCTCAAAGACAGCTTGGAAAATCCCTGTTCTACAACAAAACATCATTTCGGAATGTTTTTGTCATGAATAACTCTTGCAGGACGCTATTTATATAACACGTAGGTATTGGCCAAATTTTACCTCAGTAACCTTGCCCAGACTCGAAGACAATATGGCAGAACTATATTCTGGAAATTTTCTTGAAAATAAGAATTTATGTCAGGATATGTTTGTTTTTCTACGGAGCTGGCGATGTTCAAGCAGATTGGGCTGCAAATTCCTCTACTCACTCTTCTTCTTTCGAAAAGACTCTATCAAATTGGCAGAATTTGTCGCTAGAATGGTGTGGTAAGGAATTCAGGTTGTCACTGCTGGACATAAGGTTGGATGAAGATACACCAAATTAATGTTTTGAGGTATTCTTGAATTTATTATGAGGCTTCATGAACAACTCTTTAAAATCCTTGGACCATGGAATGGTTACGAGGAAAAAAGCAGCATTTCCTCTCCAATTAATAAGCAAGGCCTCACGCAAATAATTGTCGAATGTTTCCGAAGAAAGTTGATCATGCCAAGATGGACTGCATCTCAAAATATAAATCAGCTTTGGAATTGCAAGACAGTGTTTTAGTAAAGTAAAATGCTACGTGAGCAGGAAGTTTAGTGAGACGAGAAGACATTAATTGGAAAGATTTGAAGTTTTTTTGAAAACAAATAGCGAGAGTAACATCTGTCAGAGGAGTACTAAGAAGGACAAGTTCTGATCTGTTGACAGTTTTCAATTCTGCATTAAACTTTCTTATAATGATAGAATTCGAGTCGTTCGATTCATTCAGGAAAAAGAGTTCACTAAAATAAAACTTTTGTGAACGTTGGCATTGTTTTGCTATTTTTTCTCCTTTTTCGCTATAGTGACTGGCCTGATTCACGTATCGAACGACAAAGGAAAACAACTCGTTTGCTGGCAAAAAGGTGACGAAAGCACCCCTATTTGCTCAGGTCGTAGTAAATAATCGTGTCCTGAAGAATTGAAGAGGTTTCCGCCGAGAGAATACGTGCGCCGACTTGATACGTTCTGTCTATGAATATGGTAATGAGGTGGGGAGAGGAGCCCAAGATGCTTTTTATCTTCTTGTTTGAACTGCGCGGCCTTTCAATTATGTATAATTTTGCATTTTTTACCATGTCAATGGGACACTTCCCACTTACGTGATATTTTGGGTCGCCGTGCCAGGCATGGGAATATTGATGACAAATTTTATTCATTCATGCGAACTGTCGATAATCACGAGGATCTTGTCGCCGCTGTCAGAATGACTGATCGTCCAAGTGGTGTTGCATACTTGTTCTCGTTGGAGATATGCAAAAGTATTCCATATGTTTTGGAAAACGTGGTGTTTCTTAATAACCAAGTACCTAGCATTTTGGCGACTATAACCACATATTACACCAGAATCAACGTTGTACTTGGTGTAGAAATTAGTCATTTATGAAACAATGCTCTCTAAACCACCAGACAACGTTGTCTTTACGTTGAACATGACATCAGTTAAGCTACGACGTTGTCACAACGTTTACCCAACTGACTACAACTAGTAAATATTTTGGGAATGGGAATAACGTTTTTAAAATATACAAGTGACAACTTCAGTTATGTTAAACGTTTTCCCGACGAAGGGTCGACGTTGTAAGATTCAACTAAGCAGTTGTCAATTTTTTAGTAAAGTTGAAAACGTTTTCGTGGAGCCATCTTTACAACTTACCTTTATCCAAATATTCACTACAGAGGCCGTGCCGGCGATATTTAGATAATAATAATTTACTCAACTTGTTAATTTTTTTATTCTAATGACAAGGACACACTACTGGCTGAATAGCTTGATAAAAAGGTATGTAGTAATAGAAGAGAAACAGGAAGTACTTGGGTAGGAAATAGTAATTTCATGTATAGAAATTCAGGCACCTGGATTATTAACAGTGTATGGGCCGTGGTGGTTGTGATGGTAGAGCGTACGCCTCTCAATCTAAAGTCGTGTGTTCCATTTTCAGCACGGTTACCGGTCTCGTGCATGGCATCACACGTTGAATGGTAAGGGATACGTCTTCCCTAGCTCACACAAGTCTCTCGGAGACTTCTGAGGGGTTGTGCTTGGGGGTGCAGCCGGTTGACAAAAATAATAATAATAATATTATGAAGCGATGCAGCAAGAAAACACAAAGTCGTCTCCACAATTTAATATTACCAACTGGGTATTGTAATGGTGTACGGCAAGTGCTATCAATTAGCTAAACCGTAGTGTTAAAAGGACATGTTTCGAGCCTAAATAGGCTCATCATCAGCTTATAATAATTATGGAGAGGAAAAATTATTGCAATAAAATATTATGAAAGTTAAAAATTGTATTTCTACATGTTGCCTAACAAAATGGAGAAGAAGGCGGCTATAGAGCCTTTCTCTCTCTCTCTCTTCTCCATTTTGTTAGTTTTTTGATTTCCTAATGATATTGCACATGATGGCCTATTAGGCAACATGTAGAAATACAATTTTTAACTTTCATAATATTTTATTGCAATAATTTTTCCTCTCCATAATTATTATAAGCTGATGATGAGCCTATATAGGCTCGAAACATGTCCTTTTAACACTACGGTTTAGCTGATTGATAGCAATTGCCGTACACCATTACAATACCCAGTTGGTAATATTAAATTGTGGAGACGACTTTGTGTTTTCTTGCTGCATCGCTTTACTATACCACTCCACTTCGAGATACAATGGACTTCTACCACAGATTGAATAATATTATGGTTTGTGATGTCACATTACAACAGAACAGGGTGAAAAAGTATATCGGCCAGCCAAAATTTTGGTATCATTTTGGGGTACTAATTTTCCGTCTGGTTATATGGGTATCTTAGGATCGCAAAAATACATGATTTTCATCTCAAAGTCGTAGCTACTAGAAATGGCGGCTAATCTATCATGGCGGATGTTGATTATATTTAAAGGGTCATATTTCTGGAAGTAATAGTTTTATTTCAAAATTCTTTCACTCAAACGAAAGCTTAGGTTGGTCCTTATATTTGTGGCACTATTTTGGTTTCTAATATTTGCAGACTAATTGAGAAAAGTTCTTAAATTTTGTCCAGCTGATTGACTATTCCGATTAAACCGGACACGAACTTCTATATTCCAAAAGAACATCATGTGTTTCATTTAATTTTACAATATAATTTTGAAAACTTGTATACTTGGTCCTCATAGTAATTCTCAATCGTTTTACGATTTTCATGAATAATTTTGAGTTTACACTAGTATCTTTAAAAATGTTTAATTATCTTCAATAGATTCCACACTTGATCTTCTAAATTATTATATAAACCGTTCAAAAGTTACTTGATACATAATAATTTTTTTATTGATTTCTCTAATTTTTTCGTCATTCTCTATATGTTCATGTATATAAATCATCAAGATTTTACCTTTTATATACAAGAAACAAAATTTTCATGTCAAGTTCAAACATAATTTTATGACATCATTTTTGATATGATTTCATTCCTCTGTTTTTATTTTATTCGGAATATTTTAAATGATTTTATACTTGTATTGTTTCAATATTATACCTCACGATGTAAGTAAAAGATTGAAATATTTCAATTTTTCCAATTTTTTATGAGATGTCTTTTTAGATAAATGAAAAAAAAAGCTTTGAGTATGTGTAATCTTATTCAACAAGTTGTTCTTTTTTTTTCAACGATGAAACAATATTCTTCATTTCATGCAATGCAACAGATGATACCTAATAGTTTATTTTCACTTCCTGGAATCAAATCCAACACATTATATTCCATGCGCAATTTGTTTATTGGTTTTCACTTCCTGAATTCAGAGAGAGATGGAAAGAGAGAGAGAGAGAAATGAATTTGGAAACAAGGATGGAAGAAAGAAAGATAGTCAGAAAGTGTCGAAGAACTAATTGCATTTTGCAAGTCAGACCAATAACTATAGATCCCCACCTTGAAACTTATGGACAATTCCTCAAAATCTCTGTGCAATCAATATTTTCAACATACTTATATGAATGTTTTAATTGTTTCAGGTATGTCATAAAAATTGAACAAAATTGAACTGCTCTTCTGCAAAATCCACTGGTTAATTTGTAAGTTTTTTTTTTTTCAAGGAACATTTTTCAATCAAATGTACTCTGACGAAAGTCTGATTTATCGGGTTAAACTTGTGGCGAGACTGACTATTTCAATAGCAATGAAACGAACGATTTTTTTTCGAAATCAAATTATCTGTTTTTCATCATGTTCAATAAACATCTGCAGTACAAGCTTAACAAGTAGATTGAAACCAGAATTTTTTTTCAGATTGTTGTATGTGGACCAATATTCCTTTCTTTTCAGACTCTGACTTTGTTATTTGCAATTTCAGAAATACACTTCATTTCTGTTCCCGTCACGAAATCCAATTACACTCTCAGCAGAAATCAACGAAGGGATATCAGCGTAATAGCATTGTGATAATATGCATCTTTGATATGATCAAAACTGATCTGCTTAGCCGTACATCCCGCCACTGCAAAGCCAAACAACCCCCAGTAATCCAATCTGCGGTCCATTTGATGCAACCTCGTCTTATCGCTGTCTCATTTCCGGTCTGTTATCACTCACCCAGGCGCAGATATCCTCCCATCAATTTGGCATAGTGTTTTATCTCTCTATGTGGTTCTTTTCCGATTCCGCCCTCTCCCAAACCAATTTGATTACTTTAATTTCTCCTTGGGCCATTGTCGTGGGAGGTATTCCAGATCACGCGTGCTGTAGGCTCGATGATTGCGTTAAAGATGCATCAGATGAAAGGGAATTTGTATCGTTAATTTGTGCGGATTTTGTTTGTTTTTTCTTTGACGAAGGGTCTGCGTCTAATTGAATGAGCTCGTTCAATCGACTTGGCTCTGTTGGGGGGATTGGTGACTCACTGATTTCTTAGATCTTTGAGTTTGTCTTCAGTTTTGAAGGAGAAGTTGATGAGGTGGAGGGCAACTCATATAATCCATATAATAAAAACCTACCTGATGAAGCACTGGCAACTTTTGTGCAATGAACAAAAAGTGTAGAATGGCTAGTCGTTATTAGATTTTCTCCGAGTTGAAGTAGAATCTGAAGAACGTTTGAATCTAGCTAAAGCCAGTTTTGGTGACTCAAAGCATCAAGTAGCAGGTCTATCAACAGGAATAGAGGTATCAGTAGAACTAAGCTACAGGATGAACTTCAAGAGGAGATGGTGAGAAACCTTCATGTTGTTTATTCCGCGATAGTCAAGATTGTTTGAAAGTGCAAAAATTTTCTCTTCAATAATCATGAAAACCAAAGGTTGTTTTTCATATCTAAAATTGAAACACAAGATAAGAAAGTGCAGGTCAGTAGTGAAATGTTCAATATGTTCAATAAATACATAAAAACAGTTCACTATTATGTATCCACAACTATCCACTGAAACTCTGGCCAACGATACTGAAAAACCGGTAAAAAGTATTCTCATGAACACTGCCACTGAAACTATGTTACAAACTGTTTTTGTAAGAAAAATAAGTACATAATAGTTCATCTAACGTACCATGAGAGTGGACGCAATTGCGAATTTTATGAAACAACGAAGGAGGAGAAGAGAAACATATCGAAGAAGAGGAAGAAAAAGAAACAAATGAACCAATTGAGAAATATACCAGTTATGGAAGAAGAGTAAAGATTAGGTTTTATTTAATGTTTTCAATTTTCCTTCGGTTTGGGAGGATGTTAGAATTCATAGTTCATTGTATGTTTTGAATAGTACTGAAGTTAGATATGCCCAAATTGAGAGACAGAGCTCCTAGTAGTAACACTTTCATGTAAAAAAATTCATAATTATATCTATGGCCATAAAGACATAACTAATTATACAGACCATATGTCATTAATTTATATAGCATTGAAACCACTACATAAAATTCAAAATAATAGATTGACGAGGCCGAAATTATCACTTTATCAGTTGGAATTGAAATATTTTCCAGGCAGTCAGATGTTTATAGCTGTCTTTCTTTCTAGGTGCGGAGTTAAAACAATTGAACCAGTTGATATTTCTATGAGAGATGTTATACATTGTATAGGTGCTCATGATTGGACATTTTCTGATGAAAAACTAGAACAGTTCAAAAAAGCAACTTTTGATGAAATACTGGGTAAACTCTTATAATTTTGTACGGAGGGATGGCCTAGACATTTGGCAAATATAGAAGGTGGAAAACTCAATAATTATTTCAAGAATAAAAATTAAATTGAAATTGATGACGAGCTTTTATATTATCAGTCTAGATTGATTGTACCTGTAACGTTGAGGAAATTTATCAAGGATTTATTGCATGAGACGCATTCTGGTATAACTAAAATGATTGGCATAGCACACAATTTCTTTTAATGACCAGCTGTTGATTCAGATTTGAGACACTTGGTTAGCTCATGCTCATTTTGTCAGAAATTTCAAATGTCAGAGACTAGGGAAACACTATTAAGACGTGAAACTCCTCGATCAACTTTTTATAAAGTAGCAGCTATTATTGTAGAATGGTCAGGACACAGTTATTCAGTAGATTTTTATTCTCGTTGTACTGAAGTAGAAGAATTGACAAATAAAACCAGCAGTTCTATCAATCTTAAATGTAATGAAATATTTGCTAGGTTAGGTATACCGAACGAGTTCATAGCAGATGAAATGCCATTCAATAGCTTCGAATTCAAACAATTCTCATTACATTGGAATTCTGAAATTCAAACAACTAGCCCTTATCATCATCAATCGAATGGTTTAGCTGAGAAAGCTGTGGGAATAGATAAGGGTATGTTGAAGAAATCACATGTGTTGGGTCAAGACTTCCATTTATATTTATTGAATTACCGTAACGCACCGGTTGAGTGATTGAAATTTTCACCAGCTCAGTTATTGATCAGCAGAGTAATTTGGTTAAAATTGCCAATACGTTGTGAAAAATTGAAGCCGCCGTTAGTTCCAGATGGGGTTTATGATGATATGTTGAAAAATCAGATAGTTCACCGAAAAATTAATTAATGTCATATAAAAATATTGTATCATTTAAAACTTCGAAAACTACTATTTATTCGTCTTTTTAGAAACTTGGTTATGAAAATGCGCATCTAGAGATATAAATACTAGCGTGCTAAGAGGAACAAACACTATTTATTCACATTTGCACGGAAAAAAAATTAATAGTAGCAAGTAAAATTTGCATACCACCAAGTGAAAATTTGCATACTATATGGGACAAGTACACGCTTTATTAGCCATTTTGATCACTTGCTGTTATTGATGTAAATTCAGGAACGTAATGTAACCTAACGATATTAAACTCTTTACTAGAAGCAAACTTTTTATTTTGTAAGCCCCAATCTACGTTTTATTTGCAGTAGGTGCTCAGTTTGATAACTACTAGTAACAAGTAAATTTACCATTGATGAAGAATGATTTACTCTCAAATAACTCATATACTTAAATCTACTAAAAAATATATTATTTGCTACTATACAGTATTTTAATGCAGCAACATTTTTAGATTATTACAGTAATTTTAGTTTACTTGGCCTTATCAAATGACTCACTTGTGGGTAGTTTATTATTGTCTTACCTTTAATAGCTTTCATTCCATCTTTGGTATCAGGATACAATGGACTCAATTGAAATATCCACTTGCCCTCAGTTTATAGTTATTAGTTCTTCAAAGAAGGATCATTTGTTTTTTATAAAGCCTTATTTTCAACACATTCGTTTCATTCTTGAATTTGAAATGATATGAAAGGTTCGGTTGCAACAAGGTAAAGTTTAAACTATGAAAAAACGTATTAGCATGGCATATACAAGCTAGCAAAATACACTACTCAAGAAAAACTGGAGAAAGAGATTGCAGTTCCATGACAACAATTTTTCGTGAACTATAAGTTCATGTGGAAAGAAGTATAAAACATTTTGACGGTTCTTTTAAACAAATCATCGCCTCTGGCCACACCCTTACTGGATCACCCAGTACAGCCTGTTTCTTAATTAAAAATTTCGGAACTTTGTTGAATCTGTTTGTATTCATCAGTACGAATGCTAATGCTAATGTCTTTCCTCATTATGATCATAACAAACCCAAGTTGTGCATAACATGATGTAGAATTAGAACGTTCTGAAAATTGGAAATAAAAGATGCCTAATGAAGAAATGAAATAAAAATATGTACATTTTTAATATTTTTATTGAAACAATACTGTTGTTCAGTTTTTTGGAAAAATTATCCTGATTCTATTATACATAAAATGTCAATATTCTAGAAATGTTAGGTAAAAATCCACATTCTTCATACCAACAAGTAAAATACATAAATCAAACTAACACTATTCACACAACTTACAACAGTAATAATAGTATAATAACGGCACACGAAGTAACACGCCCACATACAACTACTAACTCAAATGCTGGAATTGGAATGAGTCCAGTTTTGCGAAAACGTTGATGATTAGTGCAACGGTTACTACCGATTGATCCCGAACTGGTTGCATATCAACAAGTAGGTGAACAGTTTCATTATCGTAGGGACACCTAGCTCTATTGCAAATTGTATTATGCCTGTAACACGAGTCTCTGTTGTTATGATATATTTTTCAGAAACACAAAGTAGATAAATATGAATATACACTTTTCCAGCGCTAGTAAAATATTGACCTGACATTATACAAAGTGAATTATCTAATGTTCAAAGCACTTGCTGTATGTAAACAATATTATAGCTACAAGTTCATGCGTTCAGAATACTCATTTTTTTAGAGACAAAAGGTAATTTTTTTAAAATAGGTATTAAATTTCTTACCACAATCGAAAAAAAGTCAGGAAAGCGTTTTAATTGGACCATTTTTTTCCGTGTGGACCAAAACGTGGCGGTCCGAATATTAAAACATTCATCCATCTTGTATCTCTGCTTTTTCCATCTGGCCAGTTCGAACAAATATTAAGATTTAGCAATCGATATCTTGTTTTGCTCGGATCCTTGTCAGCTTCCATAAGGCTGGCCAATCTGAACAAAATGCAGAAACGTACAGAAATACGAGACCAGTTGACACGTATGAAATACGAGTCGCCCCTGTTTCAACAGAGGGCCCGAAATGCAGCTGGAGAATTTCGGCACGTGTTGAAGACAACAAATTGCTCTCTACCTGGGTTTACTGGATCACACCCCCTTATTGATTTGTCATTTCCTTTCTGAAACGTATCGCTTTCACGGCGAAGGACATGCTCAGCTGAACTCAGTTTCGCAGTTGTTGAATATTAATGTCGACTAAATGTCGGATTAACTTGCGTCAGGCGGTTCACTTTAAGGAAAGAGAAGTGGAGGCCATTCGTATGAATTGGCATCTCTTAGATTGGTTTTACAATAATAGCTACTTGGTAGACTACTGACAGCACTGCTTGGATGCCGTTTTATTTCTTTAAATTTTTTTCAAAACTGTTTTATTATATTGCCAAACCATGTATGCAGTTACATCATTGTTATGTAAACTGTTACTGTGGAGGTGGTACACAAAATAGGCCACCAAAATTTCCACCCATCTGAGGTGGTCACGTTAAATTCAGATCACCATTTCAAAAGTATTTATTTATTGTTGCAGTCGCACACAATTTGAACCACTGTCACCATATCGCATTCAAACCAATTGTGTAAACGAGACATTCTTATCACCTTATTCCGTATTTGTACCACTGCTCCAGTTGATGAAAATTTCCTAATATACTTGGTTTTTGGACTGGATATGCAGCACTTGCAGAGTAACCCCCTTCTTGGGGAAACAAAGAGCCTGCTTTCAATCTTATCATAACTGATTCCTGGAGTATTTTTCCTTTCATGAGAATCTGTAAGTGTTTATATTTTTTTCAACATCATGTTTGGGAATAAATTGAAAAAGTTTCAGTGATCATTTATGCATATGGAGCAGTGGTACAGAAATTAAACCATTATTTTGTACAAAAAAAAAACATTTGTGTATAAAATATTCAATGACTTATATTCGACCTTTCAAGAGCAATTAATATAAAATATCAAATAAAACATCCTGAAATATTACTGCTCCAGTTGGGTGGAATTTTAGTTCAAATTCCACTCCAGTAAAATTCAAAAAGGCTTAGTTTGTCAGGAACAACTGAATATTTTTTTGGCAACAAAGTTTTATTGAAAGTGCACGAAAAAAAACATTTTTAAAACAACAAAATATCATTCAATTCGAATAAATACAAGTGTCAGTATCCAACAATTAATTATTAACTCGAATGAAACAAATGATGTCATTGATTTGGTTATCTGCAATCCATTTGGATTGAATGCAATTTGCTTCCAATTGATTATATGTTTTGTTAATAGAACATCTCGTTTTTATTCTTGAAAACATCAGTCGATCATATGATTCGATATTTCAACATTTCCTTTCAGTATTTTAATTTGGATTTGATTCCAAACAACAAAATATTTTAACTTATTCAGTGCATCTTCGGACTGAATTCAAAAAGTACTGAAAAAATTACATTTGTTCAACCAAATCATTAAATTTTGAGGTTAGTTCGTAGAACATAATATCTTTCATGATAGTCATAACGATTCACATAAAATGTCCAAGTAATTCTGATACACATGTCCGATACACAAAAAAGTCTTCCACCGCAGGATATATTTTCTCATAATTACAAAATATTTGAGTAAACATGAAGATTGTTTTTGCTGCAGCTGCAAGTGAATTTTTTCATTCGACATTATAAGTACTCAATAAAAACAAAATTATTGTACCACAAAATTGTTTTTACTGAGTGTATCCCACTTTAAGCGGCACCTAGTAATTTTCTTATTCGATGGCCGATTTCAAAAAATAAATAAATAAAAATATCAGTTTGACAATTTTCAAATTTAATAAAAAATTTACCATTTTTGAATATTTATAGATTTATGAAAATCAGTATAATAACAAATTTTCTTTGAGTTTTTTTAAGAAAATATTTACTGATCTTGATTTTTATCTATCGTCTGAAAGTTTGTTGTAAGTTTCTATAGAACTAGATATAGGATTTGTTTCATTTGCCTTCATTCAAATGAATGTTATTTAAATTATGTGCATTTCTGATATTGTCATGTAATTTTGATTTTTTCTGAAATGACTCTTACTTTTTTGTAAATTTTTTTCAGCTTGTATGCAAATTTTGCTCTTAAATTCACTAGTCTATCTAATGTTAAATTTTTAGTCTCATTATATAATTCTGAAGGAAATGTTTTCACGGGTTTTCAGAAATAACCTCATTCATTACACGATGAATTATATCTTTTTGGTTTTTATTACAAGATAACCATATTGTTATTAAATATCTAATATGCGAGAAAATATGGGCATTATAAATGAGATTTTGTATTTGAATATTTAGAAAACCAATTCTTCTAATTGTTCCAATTAAATGAATAATCGTTTTCTTCATTTTATGACATTCAGACATTCAAAATTTAAATTTTTATCAATAATCGTGCATAAATATTTGTCTTTTTTAACTTTATTTAATATTTTATTCTTTATTTTTACTGTTAATTTTATTTGGTCTATATTTTTTGTTTGAAAATATTGTAAATGATATTTTTCTAAATTAATAGTGTAATAGGTCATCCATCCATTTTTCAAACAATTGAATAGTTTGTTCGATATTATGTTCTACAATTTTTGTAGTTTTGACCGAATAACAGAGTACATCATCTGCAAGAGAAAAATGTTACCTATCACTTTTATTTTGGTTATACTATTCACATATAGATCAAATAGAAAATTGGAGCCAATGAATCTTGGAACACTCCAATGGTGGATTGTTTTTCAATACTTTTATTTTCATCAATAACAACATATTGAATACGATTTTCAAAATAAATTTCGAAAAGTTTTTATGAGTGACTTCTCGCTCCTGAATTATTTAAAATTTCTTGTAATATTATTTGATTCAATTTATCAAATGCTCTTTTAATTTCAAAAATATCATTCATGAAATTAGTTACTGCTGATTGGGTATTTGATTTTGGAAAGCTCAATGAAAATCGAGACCAGAATTAGCATTGATGAAATTTATCATTTGTTCTATCAATACTTCCTCAAAATTTTTTGAAAAGAACTTCCAGAAGGACTTTTGGGCGATAGTTGGAAACATCGTTCTTTTCTCCTCATTTCTAATTTTTTTTAATATGGTTCTCTCGAAGTAATTTGGAAAGACACTTTCTCCAATACATTCATTAATAATCAGTTATAGTTTGTTTCGTCCCAGCTTGTTCCTGTGAGTATCAAGACTGTGTCATCAACATAGCATATTTATTATGTTGAACATTAAATCCTGTCTTGAAACTATATATTTCATGTAAAGAAAAAAGAATTGGCCCCAGGATTGACCCTAGGGGTACATCCATTTTCATGGTCAATTCTAAGCTTACTTCACTACCAATCCTTACTTTTTGAGTTCTATTTTCCAAATAGTTCAACAGCATACAATGTGTGCTAGATAACTTCGAGTTTTTGCTGTGATGCGAAATTGAATGTGTGATGATTGAATATAGAATATTACGAAGAAGTACGAAAAAAACAAAACAGTTCGAAAGTAGGTATACAAATCGCCGAGAAACAGTGTGCTTTCAGCCTACTTGTGAACTATAAACACTGTAATTATTTCATTCGTTGAATCATGATACTATGAGACAGCTGATTCGGTACTCGCTTTATTACTAGGCTTTATTTTTTCTACTCACGCAACCGTTGATAATAAATCATCCGCATCATGTCTGGAGCCCTCATTCTATCAATTCATCTACAAAGTATTCCAAAACATTATTTTTAGCCGCACTATTTATAAGGCACATAGTAATCCATCATTTCACCCATCAAAGAAATATTTAGTTGAGATAAACCTCTCGAATACCTGACAGATTGATTGCAAACCTAGAAACGTTAACAAGTAAACGTTCAGGTAGTCCACAGTTGGGGTCAACGAACACAAACAGAAAAGTGCATTTGCTTCATCAAAGGGGGACTCCAGGAAGTTTTATTGTCATGCCCAATGAGAAGGTGGATAATAAAAAACGAGTTTATGTACTTCCGAAGTGAACCATAAAACGAGTTATTGGCGTTTACTTCGCAGCATGTATACCTACAATTTTATGGCTCAAAAGTTAAAATGATACCGCATCTGTAGACAAAATGATCTGAGCTGGGATTTTTTTACGATTCAGATACTTTTGGGGAATTTTGTTCAATTTACTTCAATTTACACGACAAAATGTACTATTCTAATTTCTATTTCAAGTAACAAAGTGTTTATAAATTATAGCTCCATACACAATTTTCAATGAGAAGGGGTGTAATTAATGTAATGATAATATCACTATGTCTTTTATGAACAAACGTACGCAACGAGGATGTATTGATATCTAGTTAGCCTAAACCAGTACCCTGCATAAACAAAATATTGCCTTACCATAGCAACGAACAATAACTTATTAGAAGTGTCAGTGTAAAGTTTGACGTCAAAAAAATATGTCCACCGAAATTGTGAAAATCGAAAAATTGAAGTATCGAGCCATCATCAAGTACCTGTATTTAAAAGGGTTAAGAGGTAAGCAGATTTACGAAGATATGCTTAATACCCTTGGTGATCAATGTCCTTCGTATGCGACCGTGAAAAATTGGACTGCAAGCTTCAAAAGAGGTAAATTTTCCACTGAAGATGATGGCCGATCGGGAAGGCCAGTTTCTGTGTTAATCCCCGAAAATATCGATGCAGTTCATGACATGATTTTAACAGACCGTCGAATTGGGCTAAAACGGATATCTGAAGCACTGAATATTTCATACGAACGTGTTCATCATAGAGTTCACGTCAATTTGGACATGAGAAAAATTGCTGCAAAATGGATCCCCAAATGTTTGAATGTTGACCAAAAGCGTGCAAGGGTAGTAGCATCGCGTTTGATTTGAAAACGATGTAGACTTCTTGAACCGAATTGTTACTATAGATGAGACTTGGGTACATTTCTACGATCCTGAAACGAAGCAACAGTCGATGGAATGGCGACATTCCGGTTCTCCAAGACTTAAGTTTCGTGTCCAAAAATCTGCTGGAAAAGTTCTTGCTTTAGTTTTTTGGGATTGCCATGGAGTAATCATGATTGATATTTTGGATAAGGGTAGAACAATAACTGGAGATTACTATTCGACATTACTGACCTCTCTACGGGAAAAAATTAAAGAGAAAAGACGCGGAAAGCTATCAAAAGCTATTTTGTTTTTACAACGCCCCTGCACACAAAATCTCATGTTGCCATGCAAAAAATTCGTGATTTAGGGTTTGAATTACTAGAACACTCCCTTATTCACCAGATTTGGCTCCGTCCAACTATCATCTTTGTCCTCAACTGAAAAAAAGTTTAAAAAGGTCAAAAATTTTCTTCCAACGAGGAGGTAATAAAAGCTGTGGAGGTCTGGTTGCAGAGCAAGAAGAAACATTTTTTTTGAAAGGTCTAGAGACGTTGCAGGTTCGCTGTAATAAATGTATCCAATTAAGAGGAGAATATGTTGAGTAATAAAATATTTTGACATTGAAATTTTGTTTGGTTCTATAGTAGGCTAAGATTTTTTCAATATATCCTCGTGTCTATACTGCCTCGTGCCTATACTGTCCAAGATTTCAATCAACCTTAAATCTGGAAAGTTGAACTAGTATGATCATATGTACGGATAACGTACGAGAATCTTACACAGCTGTTTTCTGTTTTTTGTAGATCTGTAATATCAGATTCCAATAAATATGATCACAGTAGGCCAGTCTTGACATAATGAGATATTTGCACTGTCTCAGCTTCACTGTCTGTGACCGAAGGGAAAACATTTCGCTAAAATGTGCACAAGACTCAAAATATCCAAAAGACTCGAGTCTCATGATTCTGACCAAAAAGATTCAAAACGAAATTTTAATGACTCAGAGATTTAAAATAGGGACTGAAATGACTGAAAGCCAAATTGCATTGACTGAAAGACTCAAGGTTGTGATAGAAACAACTCAATTTCAATTCCAATGACTCAAAAGATTCAACGAACTCACAAATCAATCGATGTAACTTGAACATACATATCATTTGATTAACAACTTGAAAATATGTGTGTGGAATTTTGTAAAAAAAATTGAATTTTTTTTTGTCAGAAAGTACCGAAATCCCACCGAATTTGTCAACTTCGGTGGGATTTTTCACGGTCAATTTGGAAAGTGCTATTTTATTATTGAATCCGTTTATGTCAAGGATTTCAAAACGAAATCTGGAATATTTGTTTCCATTTCGGTTTCCACATTTCAACAAAATGGAAAACGACAACAAAATCGGACATACTTAAATAGGGAACGAAAAGTTACAAAAGTACGTCAGTTGATCTTATACAAGAACTACTCTGCAGAGCTCTTCAAAAAATGTCGTTTTGAATTCGTCTACTTGGAAATGAGAGGGATATTAGTCTAGAGATAAAAAACAATGAAATCACACCCTCTCGGTTTTCAATGGATTTCTCTCGAGCTAACTAGGATTCTATTTGTTCAGTGCATAAAAACAACAGCTGCAAATATCAAATTTCGTCATAATATATAACATGCACTATGCTGCCATTTTCGTTCAAACTGACAAAATAATTGATAGCTATTTTAGTGTCCATAAAGTGCCAACAGATAGTTGACATGCAACGGAAAGTTACAAATAGTTGTGGATGCATATTAAAATATTTTTAAACCTGCTCGCTGTAACTTGATATTCCGATGAAACTTTTATATTCGTCATTCATACCAGGCATAAAATTAATGACTGCACTCAAACTCACGCTCTAAATCTATCCAGAATGTAAACGACAACTCGGGTATGGTTGATGAAAAGCTGACATTCCTCACTTCATTTGCTACTTTTGATTTTTCTTGTATTTGAGTTCTTCTCTTTTACAGACAATAATATCGTAGGAAAAATTGCTTTTCTCATATATTTAACTAGATTTTCAACGTGGATTTTATTTAATATTACTTGAATATAAGACCAAGAAAATCTGAGCTTTGAGAGGACTTTGAGGAATAACCAGACATTTCAACGTTTTGAGTTTCTTTCAGAACATTTATACCGCTTATAGCGCCTAGAAGAAATGGTTAAGTTTTGACATCACAATTCTTCCATCAGAATAAAAAATGGAAAAACTTCGTTTTGATAGGAACGTAGACATAGGAATAAAAAACATACGATGTGATTGGGAACATACTTTCAAATTATTTTTGAGTGTACAGAGTGCACCATAGATGCAGGAACATTTTTTTTCAATTGGAAAACCCATGTTTTGAGAGCTCATCTAATGATGGCAAAGTATGGATTATGGTGTAATAATACTTTTTTATAGTTAAATATAACGACTAAATTACTTTGGTGTTTTGGCATCGACTGCTATGGTCATTAGTCACGTGTTCTGGATAGGCCTTGTTACTAACTCCTTCCGCCACCTTAGGAGCAGCACTGTTAATTGGAACACAACAGTGATTCGTGCAGGACTTACCCCAGTCCAGCCACGAGATTTCAATAATTTAATCGGTCAAATTAAATTAAAAAATCCCAGCCGTAAGTGGGGCTCGAACTCCGGACCTTTCGATTCAGAGTCGGACGCTCTAACCACTGCGCCACGCGCCGACATGAAAATGCGTTATTAAACTTAATAATTTTATTAAGAATTTTCATTTTAAGAACTGTTGAGATCAGAGAAATGATCGAGATGGAAACAACAGAGCATTCTGACAAGTCCATCAATAAAGTATAATTGTGACCTTTTACGAAGAATTTCAATGAGTTACAAAGGTTAACAATTTTTGGTATACTGAAATACAGTTTGATAATTAATTATTCAAAGGAGGGAATGATTGAAACATTTTGAGTGAGAAAAAAACTTTCTTTTTTGTCAAAAAACTTTCCTTTTTTGTCAAGTAGAGTATTTGCCCAATGATATCCACAAAGAAGACATCCCAAAGCAGACTGTTTCGAAAATCCAGCAGGGAGATTAGATAATAGTGGTACAGTAAATTATCTTGGACATAAGATACCAGTTCATGTGTTCTTACTGCAGATAACTCGTACTGAAGATAACGATATGAAGGTTTTGACAGCTGTGGTTGAAAACGGATTTTAAAGAAGAAGAAATTTCATCCGTTTCATATTCAAATACACCAAGGGGCATATTCTCGAGTTCATGCGAAATCGTTTTCAAACGTTTGAAGTAACACAGAGCGATACAAACACCGCGAAAGAGATACAACATTGAATTCGTATACGTTGAAACTCGAGAATAGACCCCCTGATACTTCTACCACAGGATTTCAATAGAAGAATAGAACATGTTAGCTAGTTATTCAATATGATAAATACTGGGAGTAATTTTTCAAGAAAATTACTCTACCGGGATGAATTTTTATTCCATAAAAATAATCGTCATAATTATCATTATTATTCAGACCAGAATCCCCATATATTCAGATCCACTCCTCAAGAAAAATGATCTTTAAATGTTTGGGGAGGTATTGTAGATAACTATGTCATAGGCCTTTACTTTTTTGACGGAGTAGTGAATGGGAGAGTGGTTCTAGATTTTCTTCAAAACCATTTCAGAGTGCTACTATAACGTGTACTACTCAATGTGTAGAACAATATCTGGATTCAACTCGATGTTGCACCAGTACATTTTGTGGCATCTGTTTGCCAATGGTTGAATAAGAAATTTCAAAGCAGGTGGATTGGTAGAAGTGGTCCAGTACACTGGCCCGCGAGGTCACCAGATTTAACATCTTGCGATTTCTTGCTACGAGGATATGGAAATCACAATTGTTGAATAAAAAAAAGGGTTATCAAAATGCAAAATGGTACCGAAGATTCAGGCAGGTTTCAATATTTCTATTGCGTTTATTACTCGCATATTGGAGGAATTATTGGAGTTAGTAGTCAGGAATTACTTGGGTATAAGAAGAATTAGTAACAATTTCCACAGTGGTTTTCCCCTCGTTTTGTATATAAGTAAAAATGACACGTGATATTTCCACGTATTTTTTAATTGGAATAATACCTTTAATCCTATTCTTTCAATCTAGATTATTTCCTTATTCCTACTATTTATTACCCTGCATCTTTTCAACCTATACAAGAATTAGATTTCTTACATCTAACAGGTATTCCCATTTCATTGTACAATATTTTTTAAAATTATATAAAGAACAGAAAAAATCTGTAAAAAACACATGGTTGTTTTTAGTATTTCTTCAGTATCTAAAAAAATATATAGCGAAAAATTCATTGGTTCATACCAAATTGTTTCTTTAATAAACACATAATTTTTTTCATAATTTGAGAGATCCTCATAAATACGAGTGAGTTGATGTAATTAAATAACGTATACAGCAGCTAGTAAGTAACCGTAACTTAACAAGTAAACGTACAGCTTGCTAAAAAAATAACTCTGAAGCTCGACCAGATAAATAACAGTCGAGAAGCTTGAAAAACGGAGAACATCGCGATTCGAAAACTGCAGACAAACTCATTTAAAATATACAAAACACTGAATGGAGAACATCGCGGTTCGAATACTGAAGACCAACTGACTATTTCCCCTCATCTTTTAAAGCAGGCCAAAAATAAAAAAAACAGAGCGGGTTTCCCAGATAAAGGGCGGTTGACCGTCGTACTACAAAATTGCCTGGACTGGCAAGGCTCTGAATAGTCAGTAATCCGATCATAACAAATATACTCATGAAATTTCCCAAATTAAAATCCATTATCGGACATGCCCTTTTCGATAATCCTATTTCACAGAATGTATGAAATTATAATTGGGTTATAATAAATATTACCATGAAAATATTCAGAAATGTGAAAGATTATTTCATTTGGAAATAAAATTTATTGTGGGAAAAGCCCCTACAAAATTATTAATTTGTAAAGAATTGGTGCTATTTTAAGAGCACACTTTCAGAAAACGATCATCGGATTTTCGTTAGATACAGTAGCTTTGTTAGTGATAGGACTCATCAAAATGCGATGGCGAAAGGTAATCTTAGACCTTTGAAAAAATTAATTTTAATAAAGTTGTTAAATTCAGTTGAATTCAGTTCTTTGTTACCCACAGCAGCTGCACGAATCTGGTTTCACGACTCAAGGTTATGCCGATGACCTAGCCGTCACCATTAGGGGCAGACATGACGGAGTAATCTCCGACCGCATGCAATTAGCCCTAAACACAATCAGTAGCTGGAGCGCAAAGGAAGGACTCAACGTCAATCCTAGCAAAACAGTGCTGGTTCCATTCACCAAGAGGCGAAAGTACGAACTTAGCTAACATTTTCCAAAGAGGTGAAATATTTGGGAATTATAATAGACCAAAAACTGACTTGGAACAGCCAAATCAACCACATTCTTTCTAGGGTTATAGCGGCAAGCTGGACATGCCGCAGAGTCTTTGGAAAGACATGGGGTCTGAAACCAAAAATGATTTATTGGTCATACCAAACGATCATCAAACCCATGGTCACCTACGCCTCACTGGTATGGTGGCCAAAAATTCAACAAATTTCAGCACAAGTCAAGCTGCAGAAAGTGCAGCGGCTAGCTTGTCTGGGAATAACAGGGGCAATATTTACGTGTCCCACTGTAGCCTTAAAGGTAATGCTAAACCTTCCGCCATTACACCTATGTGTAATGAAAGAAGCAGCAAACAGTGCCTTCAGACTGAGCCAGACAAAAAACTTAAAAGTGGGAAATCTGATTGGACACTTGAAGATATTGGAACACATTCCCCTAGAAGCCATGTCTAAACCGACAGATTTCATGCCAGTTAGGTACGACTTCGAAATGCAGTTCGAAGTGGTCATAAACAGCAACCAATTATGCACAGAGAACGGACCTCAACTGGGAAGGGATGCATCAGTGTGGTACACAGATGGATCTAAGATGGATGAAAGGGTTGGAGTGGGCGTTACAGGACCAAATTTTAGGCTCTCAAAACCCCTTGGAAACACCCCAACCATCTTCCAAGCAGAATTACATGCTATAGAATTATGTGCCCAGGAATGCCTTGAAAGAGGCACTCGCAGGGCAGAAATCTATATACTATCAGATAGCCAAGCAGCACTAAAAGCTCTGAGGTCATACACCTGTGAGTCTAAGCTGACTTGGGACTGTAAAAAATCCCTGAGACAACTGGCAACAAACAATCAGGTCACCCTGATGTGGGTGCCAGGTCACAAAGGAATTAAAGGTAACGAAGAAGCAGATTGCCTTGCCAAAGAAGGGGCAAACACAATTTCCCGGCCCAGAACCCTTCTGTGGACTCTCCAAAGCCCACTTGAAAGAGGAGTTCCGACGCTGGGAAACCGATGAAATGAAATCTCACTGGACAGGACAAAGACAAGCGAAAAGACTAATGTACCTATCGCCAAAGAAAGCTAAACAGCTTCTCGAGTTAGACAAGAAAGACTTGAAGATGGTAACGGGACTCCTCACTGGACACTGCCCTCTGGGATACCACCTCAAAAAGATGGGTGAATCAGAGAGTGATAGTTGCCGCTACTGCGAGAACTTCGCGGAAACTGCTGAACATTTGCTTTGCGAATGCCCAGCGCTTTTCTGCAAGAGGCTTAAGTTCCTGGAAGGGGCCTTTTTAACGCCCTCCGACATCAGGAACTTAGCTCCCAGGAAACTGATAAACTTCACAAGAAGTCTCGGAATCCCGGGCCTCGAATAGACCAAGGTCACGCACAAAAGAACTTATAGGTCGAAGTGCTTGTGAGGCTGCACAGCATGTACGACCCCCCTACAATCTACAATCTCTACCCACAGCAGTTACATAAGGTTATACGGTTGCAAGCCGATATTCTCAAACTTTCGTGATAATTTCTTCTGCCAACTGTTGATAATAAATCTGGCAGTGGTAACTCACTGGACTCTACACTTTGCTTTCTCTCACGAGCTTGAGACACAGTTCTAGTCCCTCTTCATCCTGCCACTCTCGAACAAAAATCAATAGTATACATATAAGTATTAGCGTGTAGCATGACCAGAAAATCATTGTTGTTCCTGAAATAACACGTTTCAGCTGAAATAATTTTATCGCCGTTTGAAAAACTGTGTTTTAATATATGGAACAATCGCCTTATCTTTCTCTTTAATTATGCTTCTAATAAAAGTGGTAACCTGCTGATTATGGCAGCATTAATACGTATTAGGCATGTATTTCGCCCGAGTCAGATCTAATGCGCTACTCGTGTACACGCGAGATCAATTAATTATTCACGTCGAGACAGCCGTGCGTGAGATATTCGGTCATTATTTTCGAAAAGAAATCGATATCATTAAATCAACGATAGCATTAATCAGAAAGCTCTCCTCTCTGTTTTCCGTCAGTAGGTAAATCCTCCATCAATTGATTTCAATAGAGCCGGGCTATTACCTTCATTGATTAGGTAATCGTGATTAATAGAACCACCTTTGATGCTGCAGCAATATATCTCCATAATGTCAAGGGTAGATCATGTAAGTTCCGCTGCGGAGGTGTTCGATGGCTTCATCTGTTAGACGTTTGAATGATCCTTTGACTATTTGGTCTGTGCTTTTGTTTGGCGCCGCCTAATGCAGTATAGTCCAGGAACCAGGGGTTTTAACCTGACACTGAAACCAACAAAAATGATTTTTGGGACGCAAGCAGTTTTTAAGGAGTACTTTAAAAAAAAAATGTTCTGCACGCGAGCACCTATGGAAAGTGTGGAAAATTCCCGGGAAAACTCAAAAAATCCATATTTCATCAATAACTTGGAAGATGTTGAAAATTTAGATATAATAAACTTATAGAACGGTAATATATATATATATATATATATATATATATATAAGAAAAACGGTCCGAATACACTAATGCACTCGACACTATTTTGCAGCATTTGCTGGAAATAAAAGAAACATTGGCGATGAAGTAATTACCATTATTAAAGTTTCCATACTTCAGTCAACGGCAGTACTAAGTACAAATAACTTGCTCCTTGTCATAATTAAAAATATATAATTGGAGTGTCATTGCTAGTCACAAGCACACAGAGTGTTAGTTCCAAAGACGCTTCGTTTTGTAGGTAGTCTACATTGGTTTTTTATAAATATCAGAGTCATATCCATAATCGTTTATTTTATATTTCGATTGTTTAAATCATCAGGAAATTATTTGCTTCTTAAAAATCTTGTACTCTTCAATATATGAACAAAAAAAATCTATTGAAATAATTTAATTGTTTATTAACTTCACAATTTATTATTAATCAATTTTGATGAAGGATTTTTTTTTTTTTAAAGAATATAAAAATATCCATATATAACAAAGTGGGGAAAACATTTTTTCTGTTTTTTTTTTACATTTTTTAATTTTATTTTTCATTTAAAAAAATACTTTTGTCAGAATTTGTTACTAAGGAATTGTTACGTTAATAAACAATTAAATTATTTATAAAGAATTTTTTGGGAATTAAAAATTATGATGAAGGAAATAATTTCCTAACTAATCAAACATTATTTGGATACTTAATTTTGCTTTAGATATAAAAAAATTGTAATTAACAAAATGATAAACTTTTATGAACTTTTATCGTGTGATTTTGTTAAGTAGGTATATTAAAAGGGCTCCATGAAGCCAACAATTCATAGGTCATTTCTTTAAACTTTTACGTCGTTATTTATGAAATCGGAGACTGGAGAAATATTTGATAATTAACAATAGTATAACTTTTTGGATAATAGACTTCCCCTTTTTTTTCCAATGGGGATTTATTCTTCCAAGTGTCCACATGGTACCATATTTTATTCAAAATTTTAAATTCATATTTAATGCAATAGAAAAATTATTTACTGTCTTTTGCAGCGGTGCGTCCGTGCTGTAACGGCCTCGCGGAGCACTATTTTCAGCGTTAAATTAAAATCATAAATAATGGAGATAGAGTTTCGGAGTCGGGACAAATTTGTTCTAAAGGACCACGCACGATTCTTATGGAAAATGGCTTTCCGTGAATTTGTCCGAATTTTTGGTATGGTGTAGATCTGGATTCACTGATCAAAAGTGTCCATTGCCAAAAACTCCAAAAATGTACAGTTTTCGAGATATGGCTCTATCAATGTAATTTTTTTTGCATTTTTTGGATTTTGACACATAATCTGTCCACTCTCATACTTAGGAAAAACCAAGTTTCAATGATTTCACTGCAGGAATCAATTGAAAATTTTTTTCTTTCTTCGTTTCAGATACTGCCATTTGAAGAAATTAATATACACTGCTCGTCACTGACGATGTAACTCGACTATTATTTTCAATTTCTATAGTCCAGTTTTTGTAGAAACAAAAACTTCTGAATTGCTCAAGGTATCACAGAGTCACATATATTCAACAGCTTTCGATAAGAGCACTAGAAAAATAATATTCGATACACACTATAGGAACTGAATCTGAGATATTTTTTTTTTTAAATAGTTTCCTTGTCGTCAAAGAAATAGTGGTAAATGCAAAATGAGCATATAGAAAATCGTTCATAATATAGGCTGACGACATAAATACTCGTATCGAATGCAATTTGTTTAAACCAAGTGTTAAATATCAATAGAAACAAGGGAATACATACCCAATAATCATTTCTAATCGCTAATCGAACCGTTAAGGCAATCGGATCCGTGAAAATGTCTGAATATTTGATATAATGTGGATTTCGATGCACTGATCAAGTGTCTATTGCTACAGACTACAAAAGTGGACAGTTTTCAAGATATGGCCGTATCAAAATCTGATTTTTTTCTAGATTGTGGCCCATAATCGCTTAGCTCTTATACCCAACAAAAACGGAATTCTATCGATCTCTGCGCAGGAATTGACTGAAAAACAGTTGTATTTCATTTCAGATAAATTCATTTGGAGAAATTAGCATACACTGCTCGTCACTGACAATGTAGCTGGGCTATTATTTTCAACTTTTGTATTAAACAAAAACAAGAAACAAAAACAGTTAGAAATGATTTTTCAGTATGTATATTTAACACTCGGTATAAAAAATCTGCATTCGATTCGAGTATTCATCTCGTCAGCGTACATTATAAATACGATTTTCTAGTATCTCATTTTGCATTTTCCACTATTTTCCTGATGGCCAGGAGAATATTTCAAAAAAAATTCAAATCATATTTAGAGTGTGTATCGCATATTATTTTTCAAAATGCCACAATTGAATTGTGTTGGATATAAATATGTTTGTTAGAACTAGAACAATTCAAGAGTTTTTGTTTTTACGAACACGGAAATACAAAAGTTGAAAATAATAGCTCAGCTACATCGCCAGTGACGAGCAGTGTATGCTAATTTCTCCAAATGAATGTATCTGAAATGAAATACAACTGTTTTTCAGTCAATTCCTTCGCAGAAATCGATAGAATTCCGTTTTTGTTGGGTATATGAGCTAAGCGATTATGAGCCACAATCTAGAAAACGAAAAAAATCAGATATTGATACGGCCATATCTTGAAAACTGTCCATTTTTGTAGTCTGTAGCAATAGACACTTGATCACTGCATCGAAATCCACATCATATCAAATATTCAGACAGTTTCACGGATCCGTTTGCCTTAACGGTTCGATTAGCGATTAGAAATGATTATTGGGTATGTATTCTGGTATAAACAAACTACATTCGATACGAGTATTTATGTCGTCAGCCTACATTATGACCGATTTTCTATATGCTCATTTTGCATTTACCACTATTTCTTTGACGACTAGGAAACTATTTTTAAAAAAAGTATCTCAGTTTTAGTTCCTATAGTGTGTATCGAATATTATTTTTCTAGTGCCCCTATCGAAAGCTGTTGAATATATGTGACTCTGTGATACCTTGAGCAATTCAGAAGTTTTTGTTTCTACAAAAACTGGACTATAGTTACATCGTCAGTGACGAGCAGTGTATAATAATTTCTTCAAATAGCAGTATCTGAATCGAAGAAAGAATTATTTTTCAATCGATTCCTGCAGTGAATTCATTGAAACTCGGTTCTTCCTAAGTATGAGCTGATTATGTGTCAAAATCCAAAAAAATGCAAAAAAACATTACATTGATAGAGCCATATCTCGAAAAATGTCCATTTTTGGAGTTTTTGGCAATGGACACTTTTGATCAGTGCATCCAGATCTACACCATATCAAAAATTCGGACTAATTCACGGAAAGCCATCTTCCATAAGAAACGTGCGTGGTCATTTCCTCTTCTTCACGGAACTTTTTTCAAAATTTTTCAAGCATCAATGGTTTTTTAGGTTATCAACAAAAAATTGAATACCATTTTTATGTCATCTTATTTTGTTAATAACAATCGAAATCTTTCACGTGCGGTAAAATCGCTCATATTTTTTCTCTCCATATCTATTTTTCGCGTTTTCCAACTTGTTGATCAGACAGTATAGTTTCCTCGGCTTTGCCAAGTGTTCCACAACGATTCTAGTTCATCGACTCCGGTAAAACGTCGGAAAGGTAATGTTTTCCTTTCGTGAAACAAAACAGCTCTCTCTTGAACCGAGGTTTATTAGTTAATATCGAGGAAATATACTGTGTAAATAAGGGCTCGAGTTGAAGAATAATATTTGCCAGATCTGTTTGCTTTCGTAATACATGCCAGTGTTGTGATACGGTGCTGGTGAACGCATATAAAAAAAGGAAATTTGAATACGGCGTCCATTAAGCCGGAGTTTATGAACAAACCTTTGTTGGATTTGGGGATTTCATTGTCATGTGCGTACTAGTGATTGTCATCTAGTATTAGTATTACCTAATTTGCCGGATATTGAAAAGTATACATCAATTATGTCTTGTTTATTTTCCCATGTATAAGGAATTTCAAAAAACCTGCTGAATATGCATACTATCAGACATGAAATGGAACCTATCGTTATAGCAATATGGTTTGTGGCTTCTATATTACAAAGGACAAATCACATTTTTGATGATTCAGTATTATTTGAAAATTGTAATAATTCAATCAAGGAGAAGTTTCTGGTAGACTTCTGATGTTTGCTTTTTTATCAAACATTTACCCACTGCTCAATGCTATTAATCCTGTCATTTATAACTATATTCATATATTTTGTCACATTTCTTTACGAGATTTTGTAGATGATTTTATGTCCTGCGACTTTGTTGATAATGTAATAAATTTGTAGTCTAAATGGTTCTAATTAATTTATTTCGCATACAATTACAAACTATGAATACTATTTCATATATTTAACAACTTATCTGATTTTTTTCTCACTATTTAAAACTAGACTGTCTGCAACGGCATATATACACGAAGGGAATCCGGAAAGTTCTCGAACTGCCTCTATTCGCATCTAGACGTCGCATTTTCTAGATGCCAGAAGACGAGAATTCACGAATATTATTCGGATTGCAAGCTTATTTATGAGTTAAGGCGACTTATCCACACTCGCCCGTAGCTCCGCCACAATAACATCTTCTGCTATTATTATAACCGTAAAGATGGCAAGTGACTTTGTAGGGATGTCATAAAATATGGTGCAAATATTACTTTTGGAAAAAACTACGATTTTCAACAACTTATATGAAATATAAAAGTGTGGCAAAAAAATGAAATTAAGGAAAACTGTTTTATGCCAAATTGTGTTAACGTCAATTTTTTTATGGAGACATTCATACTAGGACTGACTATTATCGAAATATGAGTGAAAAATAAAAAAATACACCTTTTGATATGCCCTGCAGTTTTCTTCCATCTGAGTCCACTGGATTTTTGGTATATCCATTTCCAAACACCTCGGAACACAGATCTTGAGTCAAAAAAATTGTACACCGAAGTTTATTGAATTAAAAATAAAAATGTTGATTTTATTTTAGTTATTAACTATGTATCTGATATTATTGTGAATTCAAATAATGAAGGTTATACAGAGTGACCTAGCAAAATAGATGTTTTCTCAAGTAGAGGAAGACGGGAGAGGCCAATTTAATTTTCTAGTGTCAGATTTATATAATGATGAACACTTGAGTGGATTTTAATAATGTTCGATCTATCTCAATTGGGAAAGAAGCGAAACTGAAAAAAATATAAAATATGAACAGCCTCTAGATTTTTCTTTCTTCAAACGTCTAGGTTAACACAGAGGGACATTGAAAGAGGGAGAGAGAAAGAGACAAAGCGTGAGAGAAAGAGTAAGAGAGGATGAATTCACATGGAAGGTTTCAGTTGGAAATTTGTAGAGATATTTGTTGGAAATGATGATGATAATAAAAAAGAAATTCAATGATCTTAAAATACAATAAATGTTAAAAAACGGATTTTTCAGCTAATCAAAACAGCTGCATTCAGTTCAATCACCTAAGAGATAAATAGACCTGTTTTAATACATATATTACTCCATAAATATGGAAATGTGTTGATATTATTTTATTATATATATAACTAATGAACACGTAGGTACTTAAAAAATATTTTCTAAATTGTAAGTCTTAATAATCTAGTCTCAGCAAAATGTGACGAAATCCTGAATCTTAAAATTAGGTATTAACAAATTATTGAGGAACTATCATTTCATAAGTGATTTTGCAGGGGGAATTGAGATGTATTTATTTCCAGAGGGAATTTGATTGAGAACTTTGCAAACAAATACAAAAGTGATTTTCGAAAAAGCTTTGTGTCAAGTTTTGGTATTGTGGGGGTGTCCTATTTCCTCACTTTTATGTTGTGTACGTCACTTATAAATCTAATTTTGTTGTGTAAATTCATTTTTGATTACTTTTAAAAACAATAAACTAACTTGCAAGTAGCGCCTCTGTTTTACTGCCATTTCAGTTCAGTCAAGTTGCTCAAAACTCCCTTTGAAATTTCCTAATGTTGAATAATCTAACTCAATTATTCTGCATTTTTTGCAATCGGATATTTCGAAATACGTTAGACAATGTCCATACAGTGTGTCGCAATAGTTGATGCGTAATAATTCAAGAGATTCACACAAAATGCTTATTTGTTTCACTAGTACTGCTATTCAATGTACCAACAAGGTGGAGCACCTCCACACTATACACTGCGTATCAGGGAATTTTTTGACAGAGTGTTTCATGAACAATGCATTCAATGAAGAGGAGCTCCGGATTGGCTGGCTAGATCTCCAGACTTGACTCCCTTTGACTTTTTTCTATCGGGTAATTGAAAAAACAAAACTTACATAACACAGTTGTTGTCATAATATATCGTTGAGAATGTCGTCAAATATCTCCGAAAATGCTTCAAAATGTTAGAAGGCGTTTTGAGCAAAATTGGTATTTTTGTATGGAAGATATTGGCGATATTTTGACCACTTGAATGAATAAAAACTTGTTTTAATTAGCAAATGCCATTTGATAACTATTGTTTGGTATTCTTTGTGCCACGCTCTATTTGGTCTGGCTTATATGTGATTGTAAATAACATCGGTATTCAGCTGACTACTGCTAAGTCTCAAACCGAAACCAATATTGTTCGTCATTTATGCATCAACTGATAATTACATCGACATACATGCTTAAACAATCCTCAACATGACCCAGATCAAATATAGATTTCAATCCGCATAGTTGATAAGCATATGCCCTAATAGCGCTTTCAATCAACAACATCACTAATCATCGCTGGTATTTGCTTACAGCCTAAATTAGTTTTACTGTTTTGTTTACCAACTCGGTTTGATCCAAAGCCATGGATAATAGTTAGCACGCAACTTCCTATAAGGAATATTCAGAACATCATTTCAAAATCAAATACGCTTTGCAGATGGAAAATATCGTGTGGTCCCAATCAATTATTAGAACCAGACACATATGGAATTATCTAAAACGTACGTATTTGAATTTTTTTATAGTTGTAATTAATCAAAAGTTGCAAAGAAAGATTATGATGACAATAATAATAATAACAGTTATAATAATATTTATTTCTCATCGTTTTACAATATTATTGGTAGAAAAGAAAGGAAACAAATATAGTGAACCCATAAAAGGTTGCCCTCGAGCATGGGTATGGGGAAAATAGAATAAATAAATACATCAGTTGTTTTCAAAAACAACGATGATACATGACATAACATATGGGGGATAAGATAAATAACTAATTATATAATAAAAATACAAAAATATTAAAGATAAATGAAAATGGAGAAATCGCTTACTTTAATATCGATAATGATAAAGTAATAAAAACAGGAAAAATTATAATAAAAATATCAATAGAGAAAATAATGAACATTACAAATATTTAGAAACATTAGTACATGGATACATAAATATACACACACATTCACAGGCGTTTACACATATAACATTGTATCTAGAAAACTGCAATTTCTCATCAGAAATGTAGCCTTACAGTCGGATCGACGAGTTTGTGAATTTTCAATCTTTCTATTTCTGTCATTCAAGTCCTTAGATGTCTCTTGAAGAGTGAAATAGAGTTGATTTCCTTCAATTCTGGTGGTATTGCATTATACAGTTTTTGTCCCAAGTAAACATAAGATCTCCGTAAAGTATTTTTTCTGGTTTTGGTACACATACTGACTTATTTCTGTACCGAGTAGCATGTGTGTGGTCAAATGGCCAATGACAATGACAATGACAATGACAATGACAATGACAATGACAATGACAATGATATATATATATATATATATATATATATATATATATATATATATATATAAAACCAGTTAATATTGGGGATTGCAGCAAAGTCAAAAGTGTACTCTTTTATAGAGATTATTCCAAGCTTTTGTAAATTTTATTTACATCTTCAGGGAACTACAAAGAATTATTGTCAATTTTACATTTTGATGTTATTAAAATTTTACTTACAACTATAGTGAGGTTAGTTGACATGTTGTTAATTCTTTGGAAAGTGACATTTCAGCTTAAAATTGTAAATATTATGCAAAAAGACTTTACGAATATAAATAAACAGAAAATTTAAAAATTTCAGCCGAAAAACAAAAGACTTGTTGATTGTATCCAATGGATAGACATCAGTTGTCAATAGAAAAGAAATCTGTAATTTTCAAGTCAATGTTACCAACTGTAATCTTTTACCAACTGTTGAAAATTGAAATATACGACTGTTGTTTTGTAAGTTAGGAAGAAATTACATTTGCAGTTGAGTAGTTATGGAGATATTATTGTTCATAGGGAGAGTGCGGTCTAACGACAGTAAGAAGGAATAAATCTCACTCAAATGATTTATATCAGTTCTTTTATTCATACATTTTTTATCTTGAGATATGAAGGCCATTTCCAAAAAAGTTCTCTCAGTCATATGTGTCTCTTTAGCTAATATTTTAGTTGAATTATAATTTATTCGATGGTCAAATTTGTTTACATGATCAGCAAGAGCACATCTTTCCGGATGAAGTCTACAATCACTTTTATGTGAGGAAATTCTACTTTTCAGGCACCTAGAAGTCTGGCCAATATAATTTTTATCACAGTCTTGACAAGGAATACTATACACTACATTTGAAGTGGAAGTTAATGGAATTTTATCTTTTACTTTTGAATAAATTGATCTAATTGGTAAAATAGTTTTATTTGCTATTTTGACATTACACACTGAATGAAAGAGCTTGGACAATCTTGGTGTAATATCTTTTATATATGGAAGTGAAGTAAATGTAGGAATTGTAGGATTAGTATTAGCAACATTGCCATTAGTGGATATGTTAAGATTGTTAGATATAATATCTGTTTCAATAGTTAATGGTGTGCTGAACAGAATACTCCTCAGTAATTTTGGTGGATAAGCATTGTTTGAAAAGAGTTTGAAAAGAATATCTAGGTTTTTTTTATGAAAGGATCTATCTGAGATTTTGAGTACTCTAGCTTTCATCTGTTTCACAAGGTTTATTTTCATTGAACGCTTGTGATAAGACTCGAAGTTGATATATCTTCCAGAACTGGTTTCCTGTACCAGTCTATAAGTATTTTGTTATTAAGACCACGTATGAATCATGTATCTAAGAAAGGTACGGAAAAATCATCATCCTCAGTTTCTATTGTAAACTGAATATATTGGTCAAAGCTATTGAAAGTACTAAGAATCTCAGTAATGCCATCTGTTGGTAAAGCGACAATGATATCATCAACATATTTTTTGATGAAAAAAGTTTTAAATGATAGTACTGGAATTACTGTGTCCAACACATCATCCATCACATATGAAGCTAATATAGGGGAGATTGAATCTCCCATTGGAGTTCCAAAACTTAGTTTATAAATTTTGTTGTTAAAAGAGAAATATGTGTTATTGAACAAGAAAGTTAAAATTTTCATAATGTTTCTTCATTAATGTTACAATAATTGCTAACACGATACCAATTTTTGTGAATTGATCTTTGACAAACTTCTAAATATACATTACTAAAAAGAGAAACCACATCAAGACTTGCCAAAACGTAGTCATTAGGTATGTTATGTGTTATTAAATTTATTATTCACTTCAAAAGAGTCTTGTATAAAGTATTCATTATCAGAATCATATGCTTTAGTTAGAATATCTGTGAGGCAATGGCTTCTGTTGGAGCACCAATACAAGAAACTATAGGTCTCATCGATAAAGTAGGTTTATGTATTTTTGGTAATGAATAGAATTTTGGAGAAATAGCATTATAGCATGTGAGTTTCTTTCTTGTGACATCATCAATTTGATTTGTGTCTTTAAGTACTTTCAAAAATTCATTAGCTTTACTTTGTACCGTAGTCGTAGGATATTTTGCTAATTCAGTATAGGAATTACTGTTGATAATTATTTCATTTGAAAGATTAAGATATTGATTTTTTTCCATAATGACTGTCACATTACCTTTGTCAGATTGAATCAATATCAGATTCGGATTGTCTTTCAGAAACTTTTTTGATTTTAATAGTAAGCTTCTAAAAATAGAAGAATGCTGATTTGATTGTATATTATGAACAATAATATCTCCATAACTACTCAATTGCAAATTTAATTTTTTCCTAACTTACAAAACAGCAGTCGTATATTTCAATTTTCAACAGTTGGTACAAGATTACAGTTGGTAACATTGACTTGAAAATTACAGATTTCTTTTCTATTGACAACTGATGTATATCCATTGGATACAATCAACAAGTCTTTTGTTTTTCGACTGAAATTTTAAAATTTTCTGTTTATTTATATTCGTAAAGTCTTTTTGCATAATATTTACAATTTTAAGCTGAAATATCACTATGCAAAGAATTAACAACATGTCAACTAACCTCACTATAGTTGTAAGTAAAATTTTAATAACATCAAAATGTAAAATTGACATAATAATTCTTTGTAGTTCCCTGAAGATGTAAATAAAATTTACGAAAGCTTGGAATAATCTCTATAAAAGAGTACACTTTTGACTTTGCTGCAATCCCCAATATTAACTGGTTTTATTCTTAACTAGTCAGCAACGACTACCCTTTCTATATATATATATATATATATATATATATATATATATATATATATATATATATATATATATATATATATAAGGATGGATTTAGCGAGGGGCAATATAAGAAAATATAAGTAGAAAAGTTATTGGGTATAACCCTCAAAATGTTCTGCAACCGTAGACACGTGTCTCGAGCTTAAGCTCTCATCAGTACGGTAAAATCAAGTGCGAAGATGTACAACACTTGGATGTAAAAATAGAAACAAAGGAAGTCAATATTACCTTCCATTTAGATACAGGTTGTGATAATTTTTGTTTTAGGTCATTTACAATGGTTTCATTGAATATCTCAAAAACCATTTCGTTAATTTGGACCTAATTTCACGCACACTATTCTGGAAATGTGTACTACTATACATGAAAGTTTTGTCAATTTTGTATGTTGCGTTTCAAAGATATGCAATTTTATAGATTGTAAATAATTTTAAAAAAATGTAACGAATTCTGTATCTGAATGAAACTTACTATTTTGTTTAATCAACAGTAGCAACAATTTGTTTTTTGGTAGTTGTTCTCATTATTGGGGTATAATTCAAAATTTCAAAAATTCATTTCTGAAACGGAGAGAATCATCAAAAAATAAAACACGTTTTTTTCACTTAAAATAGACTGAAACTATAATGTCGTACCAAAATATAACTTGTTGATTCTGGAATGGTGCTAAAAAAAATCCCTAAAAAGGATTTTTTCCACTATGCCCCGTGTACACCCTGATGTACTATCATCAATGAGATTATAGTGGGGGACAAACAAGTTGACGAATTTCGATAAAAATATTTTGATCCTGAATTTGTCTTATATCGACTGACAAAACAAAAACAAAATTCTCTACAAAACAATCCAAGTATACTTTGAATAGGCTGGGTTAGGTTGGGCGAGGTTACCTACTGCTTATATTTTGAGAAAATCCATCTTTTTGATCTCTCAAAACTGCGGAAATTGTCCGTCTACATAGCCCTTCTACACTTGTATAGATTTCCTTGAATGTTATTCGTTTTCAGATCGTGGAAGTCTAAAATGCCCATAATGTAAAGAATAGCATTTACAAAATCAAACTTTCAATCTCTAAAATGGCAGCAATTAGAATCAGGTGTTTTTAGAAATATAGAAGGAAAAACAAAAATGGTTGAGGGCAGGAATGTTACAGAGACAGAAACTCAACTCAGGCGAAGGAAAAATGTTGGAACGTAACTGTAACAAAAAAAAAACGCTGCAGAATTCCATCATGAGCAATAGTTATTTCATACCGAGGGGGCATAACTGTCGGCAAATTATCACTTTATTCTCGAGTGCCAATCGCGTTCTCAACATTAACCACTACTTTACGGCTTTATTCAAATCCAAAACAATAACATACAGCCAGACGGGGCTCCAATCGAACATTCAAACATTGATTAATACCAGCGAACATCACATGTTACTTCTCAGAATGAAAATGATATTATTTATAACCACAAAGCTGGTTCGATGCATGTCGGCCAGCTATATATGCGGCGCAAGCTAAATTTAAAATATCAATAACTGCAAGGCATGACATAAAAAGAAATAATTTTCATTTAATTGGCTACTATTTATTGTTCCTATCTGTTATTAGTGGAATGACACCCACATCGGTTTGATTAGATATAACATGAACGTAAATCCTACTTCGAGATATGGCTGAGGAGATATAATGGCTTCTGCCTCTACCTGCAAGAATTTTTTTCGAGCCTACGCAATGTCGCCGGGAATTGTTTTGTTTGTATTGTCGACGGCGAATGGATTTTCAGCAGGCAAGATGAAAGATAGCTATAAAAATCATTATTAATACGTTTTTACTTCCATCAGTGTGATTTTTCATTAATACTTTGATTGAGTTATTAAAAAATGAGTAACAGGTTTTTCATTCCTCTTTATCATGATAAAATACAAAACTTATTCATACCTGGAAGACTTCTGACCAAAGGAGATAGAATAGTTTTAAAAGATACTCGTTTTTTTTGTGAGAGTTGATTCCTAACTACTCTAGCTCAGTGGCAGACGTTGAAAGGGGAAAGCTCCATGGCTAGTTGCTGAATGTTGCCTTTACTTTTCTGATAATAAATTATCCTATGTTTTCTAGAGGGTAATAAGTTGTAGGGGCTTTACTCACAATTAATTTTTATTTCTAAACAAAATAATCATAATTCAAAGTTTCGTCTAAAATAGGATTATCGAAAAGTGCTTGCCCGACAATACATTTTTATTCGGGAAATTTCATGAGTGTATTTGTTATGATCGGACCAGCACAAGCAGCACCACCAGCAGCACCTCCTGCACCAGCAGCACCACCACCAACAGCAGTACAACCTGCACTAGCAGCAACAACTGCACCAGCAGCACCACCTGCCTTCACGACGCGTCCAAGACATCGCCTTCATTTTTGCCGAGCGCTGTTAAGCAAAATGTAATTAATTTTTATTGCAAAACTGGTATCTTATATTTTATAATTCTCAGATTTTCATTTTTACCTCAAGATGGAATAATTTGCAGTACTGGTACCTTATATCTTATTCTTCGCAAAATTAGCAGATATCTATTGTTTTCTTGCCATACTGGTACCTTATATTGTATTCTGCGCAAAATTCGCAGATTTTATTTCATTTTTGCAATTCAATTCTTTCTATTTGCTGATCACGTAGAGTAAGCACAAGATGAAATAATTTTCAGTACTGGTACCTTATATTTTGTGCAAAAATTCGTGTTCGACTCACTGAACCCTACCAGACAGGCTTCAATTGAATTATTTTGCAATACTAGTACCTTATTTTCTATTCTGCGCAAAATTCGCAGATTTAGTGAATATGCTTAGTTAATAATGATATTCAGATAATTCTTTATTCTCTCCCAAACTCGTAGGTGAAATATTCAATAATCGAATTTCTCTTCCTCTTTCCCTCATTATTTCTTTTTCGAAATTCGATTTCAATTCAACTGCAATTGCATTCAAATTCCAAATTGTATTTTGCAAAAAGCTTTTCGATTCTACAATTACAATTTCAGATTTGTTCAAGTTTTTTTTAGTTTTAATTTTTTTTTTCACTTTTAGTTTTATTTCGTTCATCACTGGCAAGGCGGTACTGTAGGGGATTTACACACGATAAATTTTCATTTCCAGACAAAACAATCTTCCACAACATTTCGAAATAGTTTCAAGGTCATATTTATTATAACCTAATTTCAACGATTTTGTTTTTGAATCGCGATGTTCTCCGTTCTTCAGGCTCCTCGACTGGCATTTATCTGGTAGAGCTTGAGAGTCAATTTTTAGCAAGCAGTACGTTTAGTTGTAAGTGTTTCTATTTTTAGACGTGTAAATACATTGTTATGGTTATTACCTCTGTGTACGTTATTTGATTACATCAACGTATCCGTCACCGTGTGCTCCAACAAAGTATACCAACGGCTTTCCTAAAATAAATGAGATGAAAATTATTCATCTCTACACATTTTCATTTTCATATGAAACCGATTACTTTACCTATATGGCACTGACGTCATGAAATTTTCAGTAAAAAATATTGCTAATAACATTTCATTCTTTGTTGACTGTCACCATTGAGTTTTGTATTATTTTTGGTAATATTTTTGATATTGTGGTGGTCGGCTGGTAAAAGCGTACGCCTCGCAAGCGTGGGGTCGTGAGTTCGATCCACCGATTCACCGGTCTCGTGCATGGCATCACACGTTAAAAGGTAAGGGCTGCGTCTTCCCTAGCTCACACAAGTCTCTCGAAGACTTCCGAGGGTTGCGCGTAGGGGTGCAATCGGTTGACGGAAATAACAATTTTAACAACAATTTTTTTTAACTAATTTTCGAGCTTGAGCATTGACAAATATAACGCGACGTAATATTCTGACAGCTAATTTTGGCTGTTTACACTGACATTCAATGAGTACGCAATAAATATAAAAAATCTGTATTTGTGATATTTCAAAAAAAAATCTAATTTGTCATCAACTTACGAGGATGTATTGATATCTAGCTAGCCTAGACCAGTTCCCTGCATAAACAAAATATTGCGTTACCATAGCAACGAACAATAACTCATTATAAGTGTTAGTGTAAAGTTTGACGTCAAAAAAGTTAACCAGATTTACGCAGTAAATTAAAAGAAAAAATATATCCACCGAAATTGTGAAAATCGAAAAATTGGAGTATCGAGCCATCATCAAGTACCTGTATTTAAAATGGTTAAGAGGTAAGCAGATTTACGAAGATATGCTTAATACCCTTGGTGATCAATGTCCTTCGTATGCGACCGTGAAAAATTGGACTGCAAACTTCAAAAGAGGTAAATTTTCCATTGAAGATGATGACCTATCGGGAAGGCCAGTTTCTGTGTCAGTCTCCGAAAATATCAATATCGATGCAGTTCATGACACGATTTTAACACACCGTCGAATTGGGCTAAAACGGATATCTGAAGCACTGAATATTTCATACGAACGCGTTCATCATATAGTTCACGTCAATTTGGACATGGGAAAAATTGCTGCAAAATTGATCCCCAAATATTTGAATGTTGACCAAAAGCGCGCAAGGGTAGTAGCATCGCGTTCGATCTGTGCTCGTTTTGAAAACGTTGTAGACAATCGAAAATACTAAAAAGCGAGATTTGTGATTTGGTTTCTGATTCGATACAAAATGAGTAGGTGCAGGTTTTCGGGGTCGTAGATTATGAATCTTTCGTTAAAATTAATAATTTCAAAATGGCAAACGAGATTTGTGATTATAGTCCGAATCGATTAAAAATTTGTCTGTGGGTTTTTCTAGCTCAGAGATTATGAATCTTGTCAAAATTGATGAATTTGAGACGGATTCAAAATCGGTTTTTGGGTTAAGAGATCCTGATGATTTCTGTTAAAATTCGTGAATTCAAAATGACGGAAAAGTTTTGTAATTTCTGGGCGGGTTCTAAGATTATAACCTATGTATTTATAGTTGTTTCTGGGTTCGAAGACAATGATTTTTTGTCAAATTTCAGGAATTCAAGATGGCAGACGAGTTTTGTGATTTATGGATGAATTCTATATAAGAATGGTATTTTGGGGTTGGTGATGATGAATTTTTCATCAAATTTCAATAATTCAAAATGGCAACTCCAAGATGGATTCCGTTTATTTTGTGAGTTATGGTCGTATTCTGTTCAAAATTACTATTTAGGTGTAAAGGAATGCATTAATTTCAATTGATTCGAAAATATAAAATCAGGTGTGGAATCATGAATAAAAAATTTAAAAATCGTCAGTTATCAGATTTTGACTTTCAAGTTAGTTATTGAAAATAGTCATCAATAAGATGACTTTTGTTAGGACATACGCTCATTGCTGTATCTTTTAGTGTAGTGTAGTGTACCTTTCAATAAAAGCATTTATTATTATTATTATTATTATTATTAAGATCTGATCGTAATTTTTTTGAAAACTATTTCTAGATTTGAATTAATTTTTTGTAGACAATCGATGGAATGGCGACACTCCGGTTCTCCAAGACCTAAGAAGTTTCATGTCCAAAAATCTGCTGGAAAAGTTCTTGCTTAAGTGTTTTGGGATTGCCATGGAGTAATCATGATTGATTTTTTTGGATAAGGGTAGAACAATAACTGGAGATTACCATTCGACATTACTGAAATTAAAGAGAAAAGACGCGGAAAGCTATCCAAAAAATTCGTGATTTAGGGTTTGAATTACTAGAACACTCCCCTTATTCACCAGATTTGGCTCCGTCCGACTATCATCTCTTTCCTCAACTGAAAAAAAGTTGAAAAGATCGTAAATTTTCTTCTAACGAGGAGGTAATAAAAGCTGTGGAGGTCTGGTTGCAGAGCAAGAAGAAACATTTTTTTTGAAAGGTCTAGAGACGTTGCAGGTTCGCTGTAATAAATGTATCCAAATAAGAGAGAATATGTTGAGTAATAAAATATTTTGACATTGAAATTTTGTTTGGTTCTATAGTAAGCTAAGAAACTTTTAGTCTTGAAAACTACTTAGCTCCTATCAGATATGCTGAGAAATTTTCAGTTTTTGGAAATAACGCTTTTTCAAAATTCGCAAATAGGTAGGTAACATTTGAATGAAATTTTTCAGAGATCTTTGTTTTAGCTCATTCAACAATGAGAAGGTGAGAAAAATTTGAATTTTTACATTGGGAAAACCTACATTTCTCGTGGAAATTTCGACCCTCCATTTCAGAAAGTAAATCGGTTGGATAAAAGAACCGAAACAAAATCATGAGCACATTGTCAGTTGCTAGGCTTTGATTGATACCAACACAAACATTGTCGCTAGTGCAGAATGTTAGATTTCGCGAATTATAAGTTTTCCAGTATTTTCAACGTAACCTACACAATCGTGTAGGCAGGAGCAGAAAGGGATGATAGAGGAATAGTTTTCATTATTGATAATGAAATATTCTTGCCTCAACCGACTCACAAGGAAAATGTTCAGAATAATGATACCGAATATGAAGCAAGCAATAATTTGGAATATTTCTCCAAAAATTTGGTGCGAATCATTCAGAGCAAACAACCATTTTAACAAGCTTCACTAATTAGTGTTGACACAGGGGCATAGATATCCATTCGTTGTTTTATCCCGAAAATAAAATGCAGTCAGTCATGCAGGATTCAACTGTCAACTCTTGTTTGAGTTCCTTTCTCTTCACAGAAGGAAAGTAGAAGGTAAAATGTGAGATCAACTTTTAAGGTTCAAAGAATTGTTGGATTTCAGTAAAGCTGACGAATAACTAATGGACCATTAAAGTCAATTAGCCGTTATGCTGAGAAGGCTATGACAAATGTCCCACTCTAACAGCTCATTAGCGTTATATGCTATGCATTATTCATTTCGTGCAATCAATTCCGACTGCGGGTAAAAACATATCGAAACATGTACAGAAAGAGTCATACAATGCGGACTGGTGAATTGCTTGTAATGAGACTGTCGTCGATTTGTAGCTAACTAACATATAGATTGAAATTTATACCACCAAAGCATTCGGAATGAGAGTTGATGACTTCATAGTATAGGGAGTCGTACGTAGGCGTTGAACGGTCATGCATTTTTTAAAAATCTTTAAATTAGGTTAATTTCGTGTTGTAACTCTAAATCAAGTTGTTACACATAATTACCACTAATTGCGAGTTACAACATATTAGCGTTAATTTTGTCTGAAGGTTCTAAATTAGCTTAATTTAATGTTACAGCTCAACATTACTATAATTCTGTGTTACAACTCGAAATTAGCTCAATTTCGAGTTACAATTCGAAATTACCTTAATTTCGTGTTACAACTAGAAATTACCCTAATTTCATGTTAAAATTTGTAAAACGATGTGATATATACAGCCCGCAAAAAGTGTTTTCATTAAAGATCATTTGAGGTGGGATGTTAACATTCAATATTCAATTCACTTTACAGAAAAGAGCTATCCGTATTTTAAGTAAAATTGGACCAGTGGACTCATGTAGAGAACACTTCAAAACCCTGTCAATTTTAACAATGATTTCGGTATAAATCTATCACCGAGAGAAATCCAGTTATACAAGGTTTTTTCAAAAAAATCTTATAGCTGCTAAATAAACTATTTTAGCAACCAAAGGTTATCTGATTAATGTAAAAAGTGAAGGTTTTAAACGTTAAACGGGTCTTTTTTTCAAAACACTCATTTTGTTTTGAAAAGGTTACCTTTTAGATTCAATAAAGGGTACGATTGTAGATGAAAGATGGAATGGAAAAAACAAACTGTTTAGCCACTATAATTCACATTTTAACTGTTAAACGATACCTTGTAACCAGTAAATAGGTGTCGTTTAGTTCTGGAAATGTAACTCTTATTTCCACCACCTCTGATCATGCACCTTCTTCGTCACACACGTGTTTACTATGATGTTTTATTTCACTCACCCCTAACAGGCCGTTTCATCATCGGGTCATCTGCGTCATTTCAATTCTTATTGTTAATCAGTTCACGTGTATATTTGGTTGTGTTGTGCAAGTGCAGAAGTGAAGATTAAATACGCTTTTGTATAATTTGTTTCTACATGAAATAAATTTCTGGTAAGTGCCTACCTCAGTGTGTATGTTTTCAACAGTTGTTTACAACGATTTCATCCGTTGTTATTACTTGTGTTCAGTAGTGTTCAGTAGTACCTAATTCCGGTTCGAAAAGAAACGACACAAATTGAATATTTTTCAAAAGGAACGTCCTATGTATTTTATCGTTTCTGAAGTAGAGAGCAAATTATGCAAACATGAAGAGGTTGTGAAGTTATTTATAAAAAAATACTTTTATCTTGTGACATGATGATTATTGTTAGATGATTTTTTTATATGGGAACCTAAGATTCTAAAATTTGCAAATAGAAATTGAATGAAATCAACATTTTCAATAACTGTCAATTTCTAGTAGGGTAGGGTTGCCACATTCAAAACCATGGCTGGTGCAAAACTATTGTAATTATAGGTATTCATTGTGTGAGTATGTTATTTGCTGATTAGACATGACATGTAATACAACATTTTATCCACAGCTGGAATGTTATAAACACAAATACTCTTGCTTAATTGAAGACCCATTTTATGATGTTTATGCAGAAAATTTATAAAATATATTGTTCGAGAAGAATACGATATGGTACCTTTGACAAATGATTATGTATTGTTTTATTGTATATTCAAAATCAGGTGTGTACTCATTTTGTTTTGTAAGAAAAATAGTGAACCTACTACTAACACGGACTTCTATGAAGTATATGTTTTCAAACCTCTGGAATTCTACATGAAGGTATTGTAATGAAACACTGCGTTCAATTTGCATTTGATTTTTATTAATTATTCTAGAGCATGAAATAAATAGTATTTAGTAAGTAATGATTTTTTTGTTTCAGATGACTAATTTGTTGTATGATTTGGAGATTATTTCCCCTTGTCAACTATATCCGTGGTTATTATGAGTCAAATATTTCTATTTTATATGTTAACCTGTCTGTCATTATTTATTTTTGTGTTTTTATATCTACATCTTATTTATAGAGTGACATTGTCACATTAGTCAACTATACAGTGAGGACCAAAAGTCCGTCGCCCCCCCTGTAACTTCTTTATTCTACATATTACAAAAAAATGTTAAATACATAAGTTGTAGGGTTTCATTCGATCTCTTTAATGGTTTAAGTTTCATTCATACAGAGTGTCTCAAAAAAGCACGGTGACTTAGAAGTTAATTTTTTTAAGTGGGACACCCTGTATTTCATTGCATTATTACATTCTACGTTGAATTCTGAACAAGTTTGATAAATGGTTTTCTATCAAAAAAGTTAATAGTTTTGGACTTATGAACACTTGTAAATAATTATTTCGACTCCTTTTGCGCCAGTTCACGAATAAATTAATGAGGTAGGCTATGCACGCTAGGCGCGTTCATTTTATCCATGACAACGAAAACAAAATCTTATCTGTTTTTGCCAAATGTCATTGACATTTTGTAGGTTTTCAAAACTTTGTTTCAAACGGTTTTCAATTTCTCTTGTTGATTAATATGGCTCGTTCAGTAGCAGACAAAGTTGAAGCCGTTATCATATTTGGTGAAGCTAACTGAAATTACCACGCTGCTATTCGCATTTTCAATGAACGGTTTCCAGAACGTCCGATGTGTCGAAAATATCTGCAGAAATTGGTGGCAAAATTTAACCAAACTGGCACCGTGAAAGATGCTCCGAGATCTGGGAGGCCGAAAATAATTACGGAAGATGTTGAAATTCAAGTACTAGCCGAAATGGTAAATAACCCACAACAATCAACTAAGCAAGTAGCTGAGACATGTGATGTTTCTAAAACATCAGTAAAGAGGGTTTTGAAACAAAATAAATTCCATCCTTACAAAATAAAAATTTTGCAGCAATTGGTTGAAGATGATCCAGACCGGCGACTTGAATTTTGCGAGACCATGGCAGAAAGAATTGTTGCAAATCGACTTTATTTGCAACACATCTGCTTTAGTGATGAAAGCACTTTTTACCTAAATGGAAATGTGAATACCCAGAATTGTAGATATTGGAGTGATGAGAATCCCCATGAATTCGGCGAGGGGCATACTCAATTTCCCCAGACAATTTATGTTTGGGCTGGTATTTTAGGTAACCACATTGTAGGTCCCATATTCTTGGAAGAAAATTTAAATGGTCGCAGATACCTCCAAATGCTGCAAGACACAATAAGTCCCAGTATCGATGAGATCGTTGCGCAAAACCCACATGAATTTTACTTGGATGTAACATTTCAGCAAGATGGAGCGCCACCACACTATTTTCGGGAGGTGAGAAATTACTTAGATGAAAGGTATCCAGGTAGGTGGATTGGACGTCGAGGTACAACAGAGTGGCCAGCTCGCTCACCGGACCTCTCTCCGCTTGATTTCTTTCTCTGGGGCTATGTGAAATCCGTAGTTTTTAAGACAGTTTGTGGGTCGTTAGATGAACTGCGCCGTCGAATTATTGAAGTGTGTTCAGAAATAACACCTCAAACCTTGATTAATGTTAGGGAAGAGTTTACAACCCGACTATTTATGTGTCAAGAAATGCATGGTGGACATGTCGAACATCTTTTGAAATAGATAAAAACTCACCGTTTTTAGTTATAAATTAAAATATCTATTCAGTTTTTAATGCTTCTTGATCTGTATTTATGGACTACCTTATTTGTTAATAAAATGTTTCAACTTCATTTGTACTAGTTTTTCGTGAGATTCAACAACTCTAACAATTGTAAAATGGTACGACGAGGTAAGTTACACATGGTGCCATCAGCAGTTTGCAACATTGGATAGCTTTCAAAAAGTTAGGATAGGAAAGTGGAATACATTGTGATCCATTTGTTACGATTTTCTCATTGAACTGGCGCAAAAGTAGTCGAAATAATTATTTACAAGTGTTCATAAGTCCAAAACTATTAACTTTTTTGATAGAAAACCATTTATCAAACTTGTTCAGAATTCAACGTAGAATGTAATAATGCAATGAAATACAGGGTGTCCCATTTAAAAAAATTAACTTCTAAGTCACCGTGCTTTTTTGAGACACTCTGTATGAATGAAACTTAAACCATTAAAGAGATCGAATGAAACCCTACAACTTATGTATTTAACATTTTTTTGTAATATGTAGAATAAAGAAGTTACAGGGGGGGCGACGGACTTTTGGTCCTCACTGTACTATAGTATCCCTACTGTATTGTATTTCTTTTGTGACTGAAAATAAATGAAATGAAGTGAAAAATGAAATAACAAAATTACAGTTTATTCTATACAAATTCAAACATCTATGTCAAATATTGCATCAGAAAGGAATAAAAATTGTGTATCATAGTCATCTAGAATACGGCATCTTGGCTTGGGGTGCAGCACTCAGAGAGCACAAAACACCTTTAGAAATTTTCCAACGAAGATTTTGGAAACTGATGTTGCATAAAAAGTGTACTCAACAGAGATGACTCATATACGGTTATGGGTGCTCGATCTCAGTCAAGAATTTAGTTTTAAACGTATGATCAATTTTCACTCAATTAAAAAATTCAGTAAAGGCAGTTACGACTATAAAACACTGCAAAAAGATCTTCACTCAACACCATTTATGAAAAATGTACGAGTCAAAGATCAAATGAGTTCTTAGCACCCAAACTCTATACTAGAATACCCGATGAAATTGAAAGCATGACGAAAACGTTTTTTAAAAAACTTAGAGAAAAAAATGCTGACTTGTCCTGCATTGTTTAATATAAATGAGAATATGAATGAAACAGTTACATGTCATCGATTACCATAGCCATCAAATACATTGTTTTCTTATTGTTATTATCTTTCTTTCAATACCTCAATTGTGGCCTCACTTACGTTATATAGTTTATTATTGTATGTGTGAAAATTATGTGTGTGTATGTATTTGTGTGCATGTGAATAATTTATTTTATATCTTAAATTAGACTTAAATAAACTTTTTAGGAAAAACTATATTACTTCCCGAGTATATTCACTCTTCTTACCATTCCTATATAATGTTTTTACTACTTATTACTTATATTATTGTATTATATTTTATTGTATTGATATTATGCTTGTATTGTTGTGAAAGTACATACGTTTATTATTACAACTCGAAAATAACCTAATTTCGAATTGAGAAAAATTACGAAAAAGGACCCCGCAAACTCCTTATGGAATTTGGGTACCTGTAGATTTTTTCGAATTTTTGGTATGATGTAGTCCATGTAATTCACAACCAATATTACCATTGCGCCAACCCAAAATAATGAACAGTTTTGCTATTGAAATCATCCCTTGCGCAGATTAGACTATTACTTTTTGAATCCGGTAACAAAATTTCCACTTGTTTCATTGAGCAACGTATGATTTCAGCGCCCCTAGCATCAAAACTAATAATTTTTGGGTTTTTTCGCCCAATTAATTTATATTCAAAATAACTTGAACTGCATCATATCAGAAATGTAGAAAATTCAACCTAATTTTTTTCGATTTGATGATCCTTTTAAAGGCACTCGAGACATTTTTGTTACGTTTCGTAATAGGAGTTGGGGGGAAGAATTTTTTTAATAAAACAGCACAATGTTGTGCAACATTAGCAACAATGAATCAGGTGAAAATATTATTACCGGATTCAAAAATATGTAGTCTAATCTGTGCAAGGGCTGATTTCAACGCATACTAGCAGCAAAACTGTTGGTTTTTTGGGTTGGCGCAATGGTAACATTGGTAGAGAATTACATGGACTACATCATACCAAAATTCAAAAAAATCCACCGGGACCCAAATTCCATAAGGGTCCTTTACATTATTTTGCATCAGATTTTACTAGATTTGATAATAGGACGAAAATTGACAACTTCGTAAGATGAACCAATCATTCATTGCCACAATTTGACAATATAATAGGTGTCGTAAAAAAAATTGTATGATACATTTTCGTAAAGAGCTTTTTTGTACACACGTGTTTTATTGAACGCTCGTACAAAAAAGTTCTACTTCACGAACTCATCATATATAACTATTATCCTACCCTGCTACGAAATGTAATTATTAATGCATTTTTGACAGTTTGAAACGTCACAGTTTTCATAATTATTGTCGGTTTTATTCCATAACATGTGTGTCAGTGTTTCTTTTGACATTTAATTTTGACTTCAAATTGAGTAGGTACTCTATACTGCAGATGCTTGATAGTTTTTCATTATTTCGAAGTATGGTAATAGAACCTTATCACAAACATTGTTCACTCCTTTCTCTTGACAGTATTTTTCAAATTTCTCAAAAACTTCTTCATAACTGCGTCTTGATTTACTAGATACTATCGAATTAATTGCTAAATGAGCTAGCTGATTCTTTTATATCAGAAGAAATATCTACATAATAATGATCTATTTTATGCTCAATTTGTAATAAAATATTCACCACTGATAGATATTATTAATTTGGTATCCATAGCAACGCCCAAGTAAAGCGATAATGTTGAATCTATTGTTTTTACGTGTGAAGGAAGTAGTCCATCCTCGAAGTGGAGTTTCAGTATATAGAGGCTAAGTAAAACTCGAAGTCGTCTCCACAATATATATTTGACCCCTAAGGTAGGGAAGGGTGGGCTGTTGTCAACACAGCTTCAGCAATAAATTGTCAAAAGTGTGGTTGTATCAACATGATACCATCAAAAACATGTTTTCGAGCATAGAAATGCTCATCATCAGTTGAAATTACAGGCCAAAATGGCATGGAGGCGCAGTAAAATTTAAATTATTAACAAAACATATTTAAAAAATCTTGAACGGCCTTACTGCGCCTAGTTCAAGATTTTTTAAATATGTTTTGTTAATAATTTAAATTTTACTACGCCTTCATGCCATTTTGACCTGTAATTTTAACTGATGATGAGCATTTCTATGCTCGAAAACATGTTTTTGATGGTATCATGTTGATACAACCACACTTTTGACAATTTATTGCTGAAGCTGTGTTGACAACAGCCCACCCTTCCCTACCTTAGGGGTCAAATATATATAGTGGAGACGACTTCGAGTTTTACTTAGCCTCTATATTGTTTTTACATTTGGAACAGCACACTTTTTTATTTAAATGCTAGGTTAGATAAGATTTTGTACTGACCACTTCCTGAAAAGACTAATTTTATTTAAATCATGTAATTCGCAAATATTGCCTTCGTCTAAAAAATAAAATTAGTTTTTTGAACTGGTTACGTAAATACTATTCATTTTGTTCTCAACTGGCTGAATATTTCAACTTACATTACTGTCAACGTCTTGTCATTTCAATCAAACCGAGAAGAAAATATTCAGTCTAGACGTGTCTTGAACATTCCGCGATATTTCATAGGTTTGTGGAAAAATTCAAGTATGATAATATCCATCATGATACATTTATGTTGTGCTGTTAACACAAGAAATTTTAAGCAACAAATTCCGCCGGTCTGACACCAGATAAATTACCTTTCAAAACAACTTACTCCACTGAAATATTTCATTCTGTTGCAGGTACGTACAACAAGGCGGGCTTTAATGCAGTCATCACAAAACGAGTAAGTAGCAGACCAGAGCGATTTCTTTCGATACATTCTTGAGAAAACCGAGTGAATGAATGGTTGATGAGTGTGCCACCGTGTTGGTATAGAGTATAGCTCGAAGTATGTTTACTTTTTCGCGGATTTTGTGGAAGGCTCGAAGTTTTATTTTCGTTGTTGTGGTAGTTCCAAATAATTGGTTGGCTAATGCCATTAACTGAGAGAGCCAAATGTTCGAAAATATTCAAGTAAATTGATTAAAATACGTCATAATCATTTATATTGGAACATGAATTATTTTTGACCAATATAAGAAATATGATAAGTTTTACCCATGGAGGGACAGATTAATTTATTATAGTAGATTTGAAAGCATTAGGTATTTTTGAAAGAGTGCATGGTTTCAGATCAGATCGAGTGGGGCAAGCAGTAATTTTATTATTTGCCTCGTGTCTATTTCATATTAATTATCTGTTGTGGAAAACCGAATGACCAACTCACAGAAAACTTTCCTACTGCAGAGCCCCCATATCAGCCAGTCATCAACTAAAATTCAAAATATCATGTAGTTCCTCAAATTTAAATTAAATTTTAACAGTGCAATATTTTATCTGGAGGTGTTAATAAAGCTCTTTTTATTTTAAAATTAGTCTTTGTTAATCTAGTGTCCTTGATGTAGGGAAACAAAAAATGTGAAAGTTCGAATAAAAATACAAAGTTAGCTCACTTGAAATTTTTATTTTTGACTGCAACACTCTTTCAAATCTGTCGTTGTTCCTAATTATAGCCAGACTCACCCTTCAAGTGTATGTCATTTTGGAGACTATTTTTCGCTTTCGGAGCGTTCTCAAGGAACATTTCCTTGGACAATTTTTATTGTATTTTATTGGATCATGAACAAAGTTCGAAGACAAGCTAGTGATACAGGGTAATAAGTTGATTTTGACAATGTTTATACTTTCAAATTTGGCTTCATGCTAGGTCGAATCGTGTCCCAAATAATTCGATTTTGTGATCGATGTCTGGATGGTTGAATGATTTTTTAGGACCAATTGTCGGAAAATTTTCATCTAGCATTTCGGAATTCACCGTTTGCCTTAGCAGAATAGGTTCCTTTCTTCTACTAATTTCATGAGAAATATTTATGTTGGTTATTCATTTATCCATTCATTTATCAATTCATTCATTTATTCACTTATTAATTTTTCACTTATTCACTTATTGATTTATTAATTCATCCATACATTTATTTATCTATCTATTAACTTATTTATTTACTCATTCATTCATTTAGTCATTTATCTATGCATCCATGTATTGAATAATCAATTTATTTATTTTTATATTCATTAATTTATTCTTTAATCATTTATGCACTTATCAGTTTATTCTTTTATTAGTTCATTCATTTAGTCATATATCTATTTATTCATTCTTTTATACATTAATTCATTTATTCTTTATTCTTTTATTCGTTTCTTTCCTTATTCACTTATCCGTTTATTATTTCATTGTTTTATTCGTTCATTCACTTATTAATTAATTCATTAATTTATTCAATCAATCATTTAATCATCATTTCAATAATTTATTCAGATTTTCATTAGAATTCATTTTATACAGTGCGGCTTTTTTCAGCCCCCCTCCCCTGGTTAACTTTTGAACGGATCGACGTACAAACATGAAATAATAATCGGTTGGAGGGTTTCATCGATACTACTTTTTGAAATAAAAAATTTGGTGATTGCTCGACAGGGGGCGCGGGAGGGGCACATCAACTCAAAATTTTTAAATGGCATGGAGGGTCAAGTGTCACATCTTCGAAAAGAGAATTCAATTATCTTTACAACTATCCAATTTTTTTGAGTTTCGTTAATTTCGATAAATTTGATCGGTTTGATGTGGAATAATGAAACCAAAACTATTTTGAAGAAAATTATCGATACTACTTTTTGAGAGAAGAATCATTGCAATTACTCGACAGATGGCGCTGGGGGGGAAATTTAGAAAGGCATATAAATCGAAATTGGGAAAAACTTTCTGAACGAAATTCAAAAATATTTAGATGGTTGTAAAGAGAATTGAATTGACCATCCATGTCATTTGAAAATTTTGAGTTGATGTACCCCCCCGCACCTCCTGTCGAGCAATCAACAAATTTTTCATTTCAAAAAGTAGTATCGGTCAAACCCTCCAAACGGTTTTTTTCATGTTTGTGCGTCGAACCGTTCAAAACTTAACAGGGGGGGACTAAAAAAAGCGGCACTGTATATTTATATTATATTTTGATTTTCTGTTTTTGAAGCATTAAATGTTCAGTTATGGTATTTTTCATAATTTAAAAAATATTTCCTTGTGTGAATTTACTATTGCTTTATAGATTTTTTATCAATGAGATACCTTCATTGTAAGAATTACATATGTCTTTTCTGGTTAACTCTAATCAACTTTTCTTATTCGGAAAAGTTAAAAAACTTCAAGTAAGAAATACATATAGCTGCAAGGTGAATGAAAATAAAAAAGCAACAACATATTATCTAAATTTATTTCTGCAGCAGTGGTCTGTGATTGCCAAAAACGCTTGCTTTCTTCTCGATCGCTATCTTGGCACCTCAGTGACACCTCCCAGTATTTTGTTTCCTCAAACATCCCGTCTATAATTTCAGTTTGAGAGGGCCGATGAGTAACTCTGGCGTCTGGTGACCGACTGAGATAGTGTCAAGTTGTTTTATGGTTACAGATAGCGGACCCAAACGATTCATTAATTACGGGTTTAATTATAGCGAGGAAAGTGGATGTGTCGTTTTTAGCGTGTTCGACAGAAAACCTCGGGATAAATACGGTTTGACACATGAAGCTGTTACGGAGATATAATTGGAAAAGAATCCTCGGTAATCTTACGAAAGCTCGCTTTGCTGAAACGAGCTGAGTTCCGTTATTAATTTTGTGTTGACGTTGCTACTTCGAAAACCATCATGGTGATAACACAAGAGGTTTGATAAATAATTACAGCTATCAGGGCTTTTAAAATAGAAATCAAACTTTACCTAAGAACTTTAGCGTCGGTCGGATAACTAGGAAAGTCATTGATGAATAAGAAAAATGTTTACGGGCCAAGAATACTGCCTTGAGGAGTTCCAAGCTCAATATCAAAAACTTTCAAATTCGTTAAATTTTCACTTTAATTTTTCGATTTTCATGAAAGGAGAAAAACAAATCATTAACGCAACCACGAATGCCCTGCTGGTACAATTTTTCAGAAACAAATAATTTTTCCAATGTGTCAAATTCTTTCATTGTCCATTGATAATATCATTGTTTATATAGAAGTAAGATAGCCAACCTTATGGGATTTATATTGGTTTCAAATGGATGCGACATGTAGATGGCGACAGAGATCTCGCATCCAAGTCATGTCGTAACTTCAGTGATCTGGCCTCCGAGTCATGACGTAACTTGATTGAAATAATGGGACATCATTAAAATCAGGGTTTTTTGAAGAAACCTGCATTAAAATGACGTCAAATATTCATGTTTGAAAATAATCATGCTAGATGACACTCGCGTTTGGGTTCAATAACTTTTCCACAGGCATTGACTATCTTACTTCTATTCAAACAATCAGCCCTATGTTGTATCACTTCCGTTATGTTTAGCGGTCAGACGTTATCCCAACTTAATGGCAATTTGCCATTGAGCTGGGATAACGTCTGACTGCTAAACATAACGGAAGTGATCCAGCATAGGTCTGAATGATAATATATAGGCCTGTTAAAAAAATTAGGTGAACTTTCAAATTTCGCGGGCTACGTACATTCGATTATCGATTTTTTTATTATGTTATGTTGGTGCACTCGTCTCGAACATATGTTCAATTTTAGCTTTATAGCACATTTAGTTTGTGAGAGGCATACAAGTTAGAAGGATTTTGCGTGTTCGGCGATTTTCTGCTGTCGAAAAACATGGATCAAAGAGTTTGCATTAAATTTTGTGTGAAAACTGGAATAAAGTGCTCTAAAACACTTGAAATGTTGAAAGTGGCATACGGTGAGTCTACTCTAAGCCAAAAAAATATTTACAAGTGGTACAAGCCACAGAAAGTCGAGAAGATGTGAATGACGACGCTCGCCCTGGACACCCCAGCACATCAACAACCGATGAAAATGTTGAGGAAGTGAAGAAAATTGTTATGGAGAATCGTCGAATCACTATTAGAAAAGTTGCTGAGGATGTCGGCATATCGGTTGGCTCATGCCATGCAATTTTTTCGAAAATTTTGGGCATGAAGCGTGTGGCAGCGAAGTTTGTTCCAAAATTATTGAATTTTGACCAAAAAAATCGTCGCTTGAGCATCGCTAATGAATTGTTGAATGACGTCAAATGCGATCCAAATTTGCTTAAAAGGGTCATAACTGGTGAAGAATCATGGGTATATGGTTACGACATCGAAACCAAAGTCCAATCGTCCCAACGGAAGAGCCCAGGAGAGTCAAGGCCAAAAAGGCACGCCAAGTTCGATCAAATGTGATGGTTATGCTGACTGTTTTTTTCGATTACCGTGGCATAGTGCACCAGGAGTTCTTACCACATGGTCGTACGGTCAATAAGGAGTATTATCTTGAAGTTATGCGCCGCTTGCGAGAAGCAATACGAAGAAATCGTCCGGAATTGTCGAAAAACAATTCATGGCTTTTGCATCACGATTATGCACCTGCTCACTCGTCATTGCTTGTTCGTAATTTTTTAACCAAAAACTACACCGTAATCATGCCTCAGCCACCGTATTCACCAGGTCTCGCCCCCTTCGACTTTTTCCTGTTCCCAACATTGAAAAGACCCATGAAAGGACGGCGTTTTGAGACGATTGAGGAGATACAAACCGAATCGCTGAGAGAGCTCAAAGCATACCAAAAAGTGCATGTCAGAACTGCTTCGAGGATTGGAAAAAACGCTGGCACAAGTGTATTATATCTGAGGGTAACTACTTTGAAATAGAAAATAGAAATTATTAGAATTATTAGAATAAATAAATATTTTTCGAAAAAAATGAAAATTCACCTTATTTTTTTAACAGACAGCGTACACATTGACTGCGATCCATCTTATCTTATATACAGGGTGTATACTAAATGATGTCATTAATTTCAGGTTGTGATTCCTTGTAATATTTTTTGAAAAAAAAAAAGTTCATAAATGTATGTTCTAACTTGCTTTGTTTTCAAGTGACGGAGTGTCAAAGTTTCAATAAAAATTCATGAAATCTGGTATGTTCACTAGCAGTCACAAGGGGCTTGTTTTCATGAGGATACATTTCAAATTATAAGTAGCGAAGGGTCACCTGATAACACTTGAAACATAGAAAAAAACAGTGGCGTACAATGATTTTTACAATAAATATCAATCAGGTAACCTTGTGCCACTTATAATTTGAAATTTAATTTTATGGAAAGACCCCCCTTGCTACTGCTAATAACCACACCAGGTTTTATCAAAATCGTCAAAAATCCTCTTGAGTAATTGATGAAATGCTAAGTTTTGAATAAAACTTTGACTCCCCGTTTCTCAGAAACGATGCAAGTTAGGGAATTTTCTTCATGAAATATGACAAGGAATCACCACCTGAAATTAATGACATCATTTAGTAAACACCCTGTATACATATATATATATATATATATATATATATATATATATATATATATATATATATATATATATATATGTTGGGTGTACTCAGCAACGCTTGTCTCAGTTGAGAAACCATGTTCATTCCTTATTTTTACTATAAATTAACTTAAATACATTAAACCCTCAGAAAGACCACTTCTTCAATTATTTTTGAGAAAATACTCAATGATACAGTAAGATGACTGAAGCTATTTTAAGACTTGAGGAAAATTTACCTGGTATATTTGATAAATTCATGTTATGAAATCTTCACAGTGTGTTATGTGTTTGTTGAAGACGTGTAGTATTTTTATTGAATTCTTACTTTCATTATCTACGTCTTCTTTATCAACAGATGCAAAAAACAGTTAGTATAGCGAAATCACTCTTAAAGCATGAAGTACTTTAATTATTGCCAAAATGATAATAATGATTATTATTATTGTTTTTTTTTTTCTTTGGTGTTTTTGGCATCGACTGCTATGGTCATTATTATTGTTATTATTCCATTTAATAATTTAATTAAATTCAACAAAGAAAAAAATTAGAATGTAGAAAATTATGGCGATATTCAGATCAGTTACCCTCACAGCCTCACACAGATGTGCCAACTGCCTCTTCTTCCACACAATTCAAACAAATTTTTCTGTAAATTGGTCGATAAGTATTCACCGAAAGCGAAAGCCTTTACAGTTGTATTATTCACAACGTTGTTTATAAAATTAATTTCGGCGATTTTGTAATTTTTTCAATTTTTTTATCTGATACTCTTTTAGTCAACCAATCTTATTTTCGTAACTATCTTCTTTTTTCATTTAATTTTTTGGACAAGTTTGGTATCAATTTCTTGTTTTTCTTTCAAATACAACGTTGAAACACCAAAAGAACACGTCCAAAAAATGTTCAATGACATTATTGATGTCATTGTTACTACTGTCCAAATAAATGACATATCCAAATTCATTCATGGCGTTGTTAATAATGATAAAAAAGTATCGTGTTCTCGTTGACTGCAGGTTTTCATACTTGAATGACAACTTTGCTTCGAATTGTTTTTTACCGAAGTACAGTTAGACAAATTTATAAATACTTTTCCTATATCAGAAACTATACAAAGCCAGCAGAAAAAACGTCTTACTAAACTCCTCAACAAACTAATTCACAGAAAAAAGCTCATGGGACGTTTCATGTTTTTGCCAACACAGATCGTATTTAATTTTTCCCCATATGTTTGGCCGTTTTGCCATTATTTTTCAGGCCTTATTTCGAACCGTTCAGATCGGTCCACCGTTATGTAATAGTGGCAGACATTAATAATCCAAAATGGCAGAAATACCAGTTACAGGAATGTCTGAATTGCCGACTCTCGCTAGAACAAAAACAAAAATGGTGAGATATATTGAAACAGGTGTAGTCCTATATGTAGCGGTGCACACCGAGTATATTTAGAGTAAGCAAATCACTGGAGTCTTTTGTAATACATTTATCAATTAAAACGTTCAAAGGATACTGTAATGGGTTGTTTCCGTTAACAACACTCATTATTCTTTTGTTTCTGAAATGGTAGTCACATGTTTTACATATTTATGATGCAGATTTGCTTCAGTCAAGGCGGGAAGAAGACATTTTGAAAAAGAACAAATGTATTCAAAGATACGAAAGAAATACGTGTGCCTTACTCATAACACTACATCGGTTCCAAATCATTCGTCGTACTGGGATATTTTTGCTGAGCTCTCAACGTCTGCAAATTATATTTAAAACTAGCATTAACTTTACAAGACAATTGCAAGAGTAACAGAAATTAATATGATAATATTCAAAGTCAAATAGTTAACTGATGCTAGTAAGTACACTGACTGTATACAGACAAAAGTTAGACTGTCCCGAATTGCACAATAGCATTGCTTTTTATGCAATTAGCGAGAAAAATCATCCCACTACTTTTGATAGTGTGAATGCGCCTGACCACGGATTTCTCGCAGGAGGCGTGGCCTAATAAAGTTCGAAACGCAATTTCTCGCTACTCCAAAATCCACAAAAAGTATGAATATCAGATTGTGTATAACCGTGTATAGCTTAAAATCACATCATTTAACGAATGCAAGGATAAATATATAAATAAGATCCAATTCTAACTATCGCTGGACAAGGAGGGAGCTGAAGACTTCGCCTTAGGAAAAGATTTTGATACTGCCCTGCGGAGGCTTTTAGCGGGCTGGCCAAATCAGTTCACCCTTGCCCTAAGGCAGGCTCTACGATGTTGTGTACAATTCGATTGCTGTGAGTGCTAAGTCACCTGGTTGTTGGGTGTTTCCCTGCCCCCTCCAAGTTATGCAGGGAATTAATGGCTCACGTGTTAGCCATCAGGCAGTTGGACTTTCCTCATTGAGATTTGCTTTGAAGTACCTAGAAAAAAGAAGAGAAAATGAGTTTCGTTTCTCGTTTTCTTCTGGAATATCGTGAAAAATATTCACAGCCTGGTGAATGAGCCCTCCATGACTTCTCGTTGGTCTGTTATGATGGGCTCTGACTGCTGTAATACTTCTAGTCAACCGGCTTCCGTGGATAAAATATCTGAACAATTCATCAGACTGGTGTTCATTCCTTGATGGAGGGAATATCGGGTGGCTCTCTCAGTGCGGTTAGAAGAATGTATCTGTCGGTGTTAGTGACGATATGTAGTACTCTGTTCGGCATCCTCTCCAAACTCAACATGTGGGATTTGTGGAGGCTGCAGAACATTGGACATCCTAATACAATAACTGGTCTTACGGTATGACTTTCTTCTGCAGGTACGTTTGCAACATTGCTGCTGCTACGAAAACGAAACAAAAAAACGAAAAAATATTTATTGAGATTGAATAGTATGAAAATTGTAGCAGTTGAACTCTTTCAGTACGCCACTGTTGTTTCAATAAGATTACACTGAAGAATTAGCCCACCTGGCCAACGAATTTTTTGAACGGAATAAACCAAATGCTTCGCATACCCAAAAATACAATTAAATTTTTATAATAGTTGACGAATTGTTTATAGTGAGACGTACTTTTAAACTAGACATTGTTTGGCAAAAACTCATTCTTTGAAGAGATTTTTCTATGAGGGACCCATTCAAACCGGCTGACAAAGGAGTAAAAATAGCACAGATTGATACAGTTTCTCCGAACTTTAAATGTGGGAATACGTAATCCATCGAATAACGGAATCGAATCGATGTCATATGCCATAATATATTTGTTGATAGGGTTAAGGCGATGATAGTATTTGTCATTCGAAAGAATATGAGAAATTTCTTGTACAGTTTTCTTTTCAAGTCAAATATTCAAGGAAGATATAATATGTTGATGAGTATGTACGGAAGTCTGTCCAAACTATCATGTGGAAAAGTCTATAGTTATTAAAGTTGTCACACAAAACGATTCATCCGTACGAAAAGTCCCCCACAGCGACCATTTCAAAGGGCGTGGCTAAAAACTAAGTACCCATTAAGGGGGTGAAAGTAAGTCGAGCTTATCTGGAGAATCCACAAAGAGTACAGTTGGATTTCAATCATTTTTCTGGACAGTCAAACTTCAATCATTTTTCGAGTCAATTGCATTTCTAATATTGTTCAAGTAAATTGTAGTTTTCATATAGTGCTATTTTGGGCATCGGATCCCGAACCGAGCAATTTCGTTATTATTCATTAAAGTCGAGTAACTAGTTCGCAGCCGTGTAGAAGTGTGTTCTGATATCCATGTGTGCTCTGGAAAGGTATTGTTATCTTTTGCCAGAAATACTACAGTTTTGAACTTTGAAAAAATACCCAGTGGGGTATATCTGGAGGCGAGAGCTCTAATAGGCTCCGCCTACCAGCAAACCGTTATACCATTGGCCGACTGAAATGTTCGGCCAGTGTGTAAATAAAGGCTTATTTGGCTGAAATCTTCAGTCATCCAGGGGTCGCCCGAGGGCTCGGACAATTCCCAGGAGAGAAGCCCTCACTTCTGGATGGCTCAGTAGTGTTAAGTGTTAGTGTAAATAGTATTTCTGGCTTTTTAGGTATCTTCGGCATGCGAATTAATGGAACCTCGTTGGTTGGCAACACCAACAAATCCAGAAAGAATTCGTATGTTAGACACTTTCCTGCTGGTTATTCCAAATGAATGAAGAGTGCCGGAGTTGCTGAGTTTCTCCGACTATGCCGTACTTGGGAGAGGCGGTCTGAGCTAGCCAGATGAGGTGAAACATCCTACTTTAAACTGTCCGAGTATGCGCATTTGTTGACAGTATTTGGTACAGATGAATACGTAGGAGAGCATTCAGAGTTTCGAGTATTGTAAAACCTATTTGGAGATTTAATTTTATTGTTGAGTTGATAGGAAGGAACTCAGAAAGCCTATAATAAATGTTGAAGTATTATTTTCAGTTCTTAATTCAAGTATTTTAATTGTCTGGTCATTTATATATATATATATATATATATATATATATATATATATATATATATATATATATATATATTTATTCTTTTTTAACACATGACTTTTCCTAGCCAATAAATTTGAAAACAACCAAAGCCAATTGAGCTTCCTTGTAATTTAGTAGAATTTGAATCAAGTCGAAGCCACCAATATTATTATAGTCATTGGAAATATTAGTGAACCAGTACATGTGGGTATCCTCGCGTGTGTGTATATTTGTCGAACCTGCCGAAAAGATTAACGAGGAAGATCATTTGGGTAAGTGAAATCATTGATATGATTGAGATCACATATGAGGGTTTTATAGCTGAAATAATCTCCACAAAAGTGTTATTCTTTGGAGTTGTTCGTTAAATGAGAGTATTTTGGACAGAAGAGAACAAAACTTATTATTTCATTAGCTTAAAGAATTGACAAGGTAAAGACCAACCAGCGCTCTGAATAACATGAAAATAACTAAGAGGAGGGGGCATTAAGAGTTATTCTAATCTGTTATACAATTAATTGAATGTTCCATCCACTTGATTAGGACTTGCTAGTAGAAAATATAGTACAGAATTTATAAAGACGTGAAATAACAACAACTAACGAATTTATGAATAGATAAATAAATAAATATGTAAATAGGTATATAGACGTTGCCATATTTAAACTATCGCTTTGCCACAGGGTGGTGGTGAGGGGTGAGTGATAGACTGTTAAATGAGGTTCGACACTGCCCGTTTGGGGTGTCAGTGGGCGGGCCGAGCCAGATCGTACCTGCCCTAGGGCAGATTCTACGATGTTCGGATGCTGTAGGTGTCAAGTCACCTGGTGTTTGGGGCTTCCCTGCCTCCTCCAAGTTATGCAGGGGATTTACTCGTTATGTGTGAGACATCAGGTCATTGGACTATTCTCATTGGTGCTTTCGACGAGCTTCCGGGAAAAATAATGGAGTTAAACCGGATTTAGACTTGGTTGGTGTGATCTCTATGTCTTACATTACACATCCAGGAAGCTGAAAATAGAATCAAATTAGTTCAGTTCGATCCCCGGTCGCCTGTCACTGAGCTGAAGTGGTTCAGATTCCACTTTTATTTAAATTGTAGGTCCCAGATCTCTCCCTTACTCGCACAAGCTCTGCTTTTGAGGGGTTTTCTCCGAAAACCTGGGAGTTTCGTAAAAAAAAATAATATGCGAACATGACATATTCTGACTCTGTGTTTACGATCTCTCTATTTTGAACTGCTACGATGACCGTGGCAATCGTAGTTGCACACACATTACGTGCTCGCGGTCTGTCAATTATAGTTCATTACGGTGTTACTAATACATCATTTAGGCGCATTTTCGTCAATTCTTCATCAAAAAGGTTTCAATATACCGGGTGGCTACGGAAGTATTGCCTACGGAATATCTCAGTTATTGTGTGAAGTAGGTTTGTGAAAATTGGAGCGTCGATATAATGACATAAGAGCTAGATGAGCATATTGACATGTCGAAGTTAACTTCCGGTCTGACCGGAAGTAACATCAACTTTCTTATTTTAAATGGAAACCCTATTTTTTTTTCGCTTTATTCAGCATTCAATTCTCTTTCTAATGACATATCACAAGTTGGTATCTAACCAGAAACTAGATCAGAAAAAAATTATTATTGAAATTCACCGAGTAGGCCGTGGAAGCAAAATGAAAGCCAAAAATTGAAAAGTTGGCTATGGAAACCATACGTCACTTTATAACAGTTACTACTACTGTGATATTTTATTTTCATTCGTCGGCGTTATAAAAAGCCGCCAAAAAAAATATTGGAAAAATTGGGAAAAAACAATACTCTGTAGGTCCATAAATTAAATAGGAACATACAACTTTTTCTTGCCTGTACTATTCAGCATAACCATTCCTTTCCAATGATATGAGAGAAAATAATTTTTTGAACTGAGATACCGAAAAATCCAATTATTATTCTTCAAATAACAAAACAGATTATCGCCATACGCAAAAGTAAAATTAAAAATAATGTGGAATGATAAATTATATCCTGTAGGTTCTAGATTAAATAGAAACATAAACGTACTTGGTCTGTGCCATCGTCCATAGATATTCTAATATGTACCTATGGACGATGTTTGTGCTATTCAGAATAATCATTCCATTGCAATAATCATTCGAACCAAAATATTTTGGAATGAAACAAAAAAGAAATGAGAGCTGTCACGAACGCTGCTATCCATATTATTTTGACGTTCGAAGTAGTGTTTTTGATTCTGCCATTTTAAAAGGGTTTGGAAATCGAAATCAGTTAGTGGAATATTCAAAAAATGCCCCGTTATTCACGAACCGAACAAATTGCATCTCATTTATGGTGAATGTTTAAAAAATTCTTATGCCGCTGAACGATTGTATTTAGAGCGATATCCAGGAAGGCAGCAACCGTCAAGAAGGTATTTCCAGTGGCTTGAAGAAAAATTAAGAACTGAGCCTGATGTTCACGAAGACCAAGAAGGATTTGTTATTAATGAGGAAACTGAAATTAATGTATTAGCTTTAGTACAATATGATAGCACAATTTCCTCAAGGCAGATTGGCGCCGAATTAGCTATAAGTAAGGACTCTGCTAGGAAAATTTTGAAAAAACATCGATTGAAATCTTTCAAGTATCAGTTGCATCAACATTTGTATGAAAATGACGGTGAAAGGCGCCTGGAATATTGTAATTGGTTTCGGCAAAATGCTGAGAATCACCTATTTAACTATTATATCTTGTTTACGGACGAGTCAAGATTTACCAACAATGGATTATTTAACAGGAATAATACAAGGTAGGTACTGTACTTTATTTGGATTATTGTCGATAGTCGAAGTGTAAAGTGCTAAAAGTGTGAACGGTCTTTTGTTCCAGGTACTGGGTGATAGCAAACGAGCACCGGTTTCGACAAGGCGGCTTCCAGGAGAGATTTGGTGTGAATGTTTGGGCAGGAACAGTTGGAACTCATATTGTTGGCCCCATTCTTTTTCAAGGCCAACTAACCGGAGAGAGATACTTTAATTTTTTAACGAATGAAATTTCGGAATTCATTAACAACCTACCAGCGGAAATAACTGAGAGAATGTACTTCCAGCAAGATGACGCCCCTCCGCATAATTCAAGAATAGCGGGAAATTATCTTCAAAATCGCTTTCAAGAGAGAATTATAACAACCCATGGTCCAGTCAGGTGGCCACCAAGGTCACCTGATCTTACTCCGTGCGACTTTTTTCTATGGGGGCATCTTAAAAATAGGGTGTATTCCACACAGCCTACAACTCTACATGAGCTAGAAGTAAAAATTCGTAGAGCTTTCCAAGATATCACGCCCCAAATGTTGAGAAACGTTTTACATGAAAATATCACCAGAGTCAATAAATGTATTGACGCTGAGGGAATGCATTTCGAACATTTGTTTTGAATTTATTTTATCTTTAATCCTATCAATTTGAATTTTTTTTTTCGATAAATCTGTTTTTTCGTTATTTGAAGAATAATAATTGGATTTTTTGGTATTTCATTTCAAAAAATTACTTTCTATTATATCATTAGAAAGGAATGGTTATGCTGAATAGTACAGGCAAGAAAAAGTTGTATGTTCCTATTCAAGTTATGGACCTACAGAGTATTCTTTTTTTCCCAATTTTTCCAATATTTTTTTTGGCGGCTTTTTATAACGCCGACGAATGAAAATAAAATATCACAGTAGTAGCAACTATTATCAAGTGACGTATGGTTTCCATAGCCAACTTTTCAATTTTTGGCTTTCATTTTGGTTCCACGGCCTACTCGGTGAATTTCAATAATAATATTTTTCTGATCTAGTTTCTGGTTAGATACCAACTTGTGATATGTCATTAGAAAGGGAATTGAATGCTGAATAAAGCGAAAATAAAAAAAATAGGGTGTCCATTTAAAATAAGAAAGTATATGTTACTTCCGGTCAGACCGGAAGTTAACTTCGACATGTCAATATGCTCAAATTCTAGCTCTTATGTCATTATATCGACGCTCCAAATTTCACAAACCTACTTCATGCAATAACTGAGATATTCCGTAGGCAATACTTCCGTAGCCACCCGGCTCGAATCTAACTTGTCCTCGAAAGGATTTTTTTTTGATAACCATTTTCAAATTTCACTTGATTTCCACTTCTTTTGGTGGGGAGAGCACATTCAATTTTCCATTCCATTCATTAATAAAGGATTATTTTGATGTGATAATTGTAGTTGGTTTCCTAAAGCCTCAATTAAACTCTCATTGTTTAATTATCCCTAATAAAATCTTAATGTCATTTAATTCCTTGCACCGACAAAAAACAGAATTACCATATCAATTGCTGAGTCAATTTCCCACTCAGACTGAAAAAAATAAACTGTTTCAATGATCATCTGACAACTTCATGTAAACGATCTCTTGAATTTTATGGTTTATAATTTAACTAAATTCAAATGAAACCGTCGGCTAAATACCGCTCACAGACGCATCGGTGTCATTTCATGGTCAAACTACCGCGTTAATATAATTATTCAAAATATGGAAATAGCGGGTTCATCACCATTTAAAATTGAACATTAGATTAAATAAAAGCGATAATTTCAACTCGGCCGTAATAGTGTGCGTGTTTAGAGATATTTCCAACTTCAATGACGCTATGAAATATTTTACCAGGGTATGGCCCAACTATTCCCATATCACGTAACACGTTTTTCCACTTGAAAAGAGAGTGCCGTGAAACACTATTGCTCGGACATCTCAGTTTTTATGATTAATTTCTCGTTTATTCTCACCTACATGTGGACGAAATAATATCAAGTTGGCCAAATTCCAGAATGAGGATCCAATGAATTGGTAGATTACAACACCAAACCTAGACTTGTCTTTATTGTTAGTCAGTTAGTTAGTATCAAACACAATCACGAAAAATTATTTCCCTAGTTGTTTTGTTCGCCCACCCCCAAAGTTGCGCTACTGAACCAAATCCCTATGCTATGCTGTGACTGATCGTGTCTGATGATATCTGTGATTGATCGTGGTTCGAAGCATAGTACGACTCTACATGCTGTCTGTCATTTTTCGTCAAAAGACATTTATACGTATGGCTCAAATATAATGTGTGCTCAAAAGAATATTGTGTACACGTACACGGAAAACTTATTCGACATCAAAGATATTTATTTCAACCTTGTGCTTTGCAAAAATCGTTTATTTTTGCGATTTCATATTGAGAGTCATACTAAAACTACATTTTAAATCACTAGCTTTAGTCTCAGTCCCACATTTAATGAAGGAGGAGAAACGAAGAAATATTGATTGTGACTGTTCAATTGTTTACATCAAGGGTGACATTTTTCTCAATCAAAATGAACTTTTCCGTTTTAGACTACTTCAAAATCGAGCAATGAGAATAATACTGACATGCTCAAAGCAAATGTGTTGAGGGAAATACAGTGGTTTTCAATGGATGATCTATTAGAGTATAATACTCTGATAATTAAATAATAATAAGAATTCATTAACTTTTCGTTAAAAATATCTACAAGTTCATTTGAACAATAAATGGTGTATAAATTGGGCAAACACTTGCGAAGCAGGTATCTGCTTGTGTGTAAGATAAACAGTGACGTTAAAATAACGTAGTAATATCAATACAAAAATAATTATAACATCAATAAAAAAAACAGTTTGTATAGGAATCAATTACACTCAAATGAAACACATTTAGCGCGGTACCAGATAAAATCAGGTATTGCTCCAAGTTATTTAAGAAATACTGTTAATTACAATTCTGATGTGCACACCTACAATAAAAGATACAGAGATTATTTCCACATTCCACTGGCTGGCATAGAGACAGAAACATCTGTATTCAAAAAAAAAATCTGAATAGACCTAATCAGAGGCACTTAGAAAATAAATCATTTGATGACTGGAGCAAGTTTAAAGTATATTTAAATTTTTTTTTCACTCTACTAGAACTGGAGCTTGAAAAAAATCTTTCATGTTGATTTTAATGTATTATCATGTTTTTGTATCACTATTCTGCACTGGTATACCTAGATATGTTCTTCTATTCGCTTCAACTGATTTTAATGTATAGTTTTTAAACAAGTGGCATGCTTGAATCAGTTAAATAAGATCAAATTTCAATGTTTATTTTTGGAGTATATATTTGTATTGGTTTTTACAACGAAATTCAAGACCAACACCAATTTCTACCTACTTTCCCTCGGCCCTCACGATGTTCTTTGAACATTAGAGAATTTTCCTCATCGTGAGAACGAAATCATAAATATCATAAAAATCATAAAAAAATTAAATTAAAAATAATATATAAAGATAATTTTTCTGGACCAAATTTCCAAATTTCAATTAGTTTTCCACTATTTTTGGGGTGGAAAGCACACTATATGATTTTCCGTAAGTAATTGGACTTGATTCAACCTGTATATAAGTGATGACAAATATTTTACATTCAGTCATGTTCTGTACGGGTTATGAAATAAATCCTGAGTATGGACAACTGAGAATATCTAAAGTTTACAGTAAACGTAAAGTAATAGCCCAGATTGTAGTATGATTGTTTCACCAGAATTTTCTTTTTCCTCTTCTGAACCGTCTGAGAAATGATGTGTCCCTAATTTTTATGTGTAGATTATACATTCTGAAGGAATCAAGTCAAAGCACCTAATATTATCATGGTCACTGGGAATATTAGTGAATCAGTACATTTGGGTATCCTAGCGTATGTGTATATTTGTCGAACCTGCCGAAAAGACTAAGGAGACAGATCATTTCGGTAAGGAAAATCATTGCTAGTTGGTCTTGATAGTCTAATAAAGTTGCTCCAACGAATGTTATAACAAAAATCATGTGTTTCGAAGAGATTTTTGCTTTTGTGTTTTAGGCTAACTTATGCTACTGTTTCTCTCAGGATTTTCTGATCCTTGACATATCTTGATATATCTCAGAGCTCTATTTTGGAATATAAAAACATTGTAATGGAGGTAAGAGCTGCATGCTTTCCAAAATGCAATCCCATGCCTCGATTGTGTCAATAAATTGAATAACTCAGATGTTAATGGGACATATTATTGCTTTTTTATGAAGATTATTTCTTGGTTAATGGATAGAATCATGACAAAAACGAAATATTCTCTAGTAAACAATATTCGATGACATGGATAACGGCTGGTATCGAAGGTTCATGCAAATAGAAGCGAATATTCGAAAAACTAGGTAGAGGACTAGCAACCAAGGAATATTATAAAAAATACAGCACAATTTTGAAAAAGATCTTTAAAGGAGGGAAAGTACTAAATAGTGTATAAATAATAAAGACAGCAGAAAATGGGAGAAGAGAGACTTCAATGAAAAAAATAAATTTTAAATAATTTTGATTGTAGAAAAAGTATCTTGGATCACTAACCCATAACAATTGTAGAATATCAAATTGCAGTCTTAGTAGTCTAGTAGTCTGTTTCTAGGTGAATTTCCATCTTTAGAGGTAATTGAAGGACTAAAAGGGTTCCAAAAAAATCAGTTGGTTTTGAAAAAATTCCTATTTCACTTCTGAAAAGCAACACACATTATAAATTTATTTCTTAAACGGGAATCTTTCCGGGAAAATTGAATTTAGCTCACATTAAACCTATATTCGGAAAAAAGAAAAAAGATTAATTTAAAAACTATAGACCCATACCTCTGCTTCCTCATTAAAGTAAAAATCTAGAAAAACTAATTTATAAAAGACTGTTGCACTTTTAAAATATATATATATATATATATATATATATATATATATATATATATATATATATATATATATATATATATAGTAGAAGGGTAGTCTTTGCTGACTAGTTAGGATACAAAACAGGAAATTTTTGGGTATAGCAGCAAGCAAAATGTGTACTCTTTTAACACTATATTTCCGATATTTCAACAGTGAATACTGTCATCTTCAGGGAAGCTACAAGTAACAAGCAAAATTGTACGATTAATGGAAAGAAAACTTTGAAGAAGAACCACTTACTGTGTTGATGAGAATGATTGCTATGGGTGTAATATTTAAAATTATAAACAACATATCATGTAAGTCACATGTGACAAAGATGAACAAAACACATTAATACGTCAACCAATAAAAATATTAATATTAAGTCATTGTTATAAAATTTGTTTAAACATTTATTTGAGTTATCTCCACACGTGGGGAGATTCAAATGTAACATAAGAAATTTGGTTAGGATTATTAGACAACAGACAGTTGACATTATTGACATTAGATGTCAGTCACTTTTGAAGTGTGACACGAAACCACGAATTGGCCGCTGCTAGTGGGTGAAATTAACCAATTGTCTCAACTCAAAAGAGATGAAGTGTTCCCTAAGGGAGAATTATTTGAGTTATGTGTAATATTATTGTCAATGAGGAGTAAATATGAATAAATTTCACTTAAGTGATTAACGTCAATTTTTTTATTTAAGCAAGAATCTGATTGAGAGATGAAAGCCATTTCCATGAAAAGTCTTTTAGTGGTATTGTTTTCTTTAGGCAAAATTTTTGTATTACTATAGTTCATGTTATGGCCAGTGCTATTAACATGTTCACTTAATGCACATCTTTCAGGATGGCATCTACAGTCACTTTTATGTGAAGTGATTCTATCTTTTAATGTCCTCGAAGTCTGACCTATGTACGTTTTATCGCAATTAGAGCAAGGAATACAATACACCAACTGTGATTGTGAAGTTAAAGGTGTTTTATCTTTAACTTTGGTAAAAATGGAATTAATTGTTAATATTGTTTTATTTGCAATTTTTATGTTCTCAAAATCTTTGAAAATTCTAGCAAGCCTGGGTGAGACATCTGCGATATAAGGAAGAGAGGTGAAAAATATTGGATTTGGATCCTATCTGCATCATTTGTAATAGTTAAGCGATGCAGCAAGAAAACACAAAGTCGTCTCCACAATTTAATATTATTAAATTGTGGATACGACTTTGTGTTTTCTTGCTGCATCGCTTAACTATACCACTCCACTTCGAGATACAATGGACTTCTACCACAGATTTGTAGTAGTGATATTATTTTGCGAAATGTTATTGATATTATTTAATGAATCATGTGTGTCTATGGTAGACGTACTGTATAAAATCTTTTTTAATAGTGAAGGAGGATATGAATTATCAATGAATAAATTATATAAGGTTTTTAAATTTTGTTGATGAAAAGAGGAGTCAGAAATACAGAGTATTCGATGTTTCATTTGTTTAATCAAATTAACCTTCATGGATTGTTTATGGTATGAGTGATAGTTCATAAATCTTCCACTACTTATGGGTTTTCTATACCAGTCAATGTATTGTCCACTGTACGACGAAATTTTGTGTCCAAGAAGGGAACACTATGTTCTTCGTCTTCGCGTTCTATGGTGAACTGTATATACGGGTCATAACTATTGAATACATCAACTACTTCTGTAGTTCCGTGATGTGGTAAGGCTATAATCAAGTCATCCACATATTTTTTAATGAAAAACAATTTGAAAGGTAAAACTTTTAGGACTGTATCCAGTATGTCATCCATGACATACATAGCAAGGATGGGACTAATTTTTGCCACCATAGGGGTTCCAAAAGTCTGTTTGTAAAATTTATTATCAAATGAGAAATAAGTATTATTGAATAAGAAAGTAATAAGTTCAAAGAAAGTTTCTTTATCCACACTACAATGTAGCTTCCCTGAAGATGACAGTATTCACTGTTGAAATATCGGAAATATAGTGTTAAAAGAGTACACGTTTTGCTTGCTGCTATACCCAAAAATTTCCTGTTTTGTATATATATATATATATATATATATATATATATATATATATATATATATATATATATAGTGTGTCCCACTTTGAGCAGCCACACCCTCATATTTCGTTGAGCATGAAATAATTCGAAATTTTCTTTGATTCAAGTTGTAGTACTCGGAAATACCTACCTTTATGTTTACGTAACCTTTGTATATCCATTTTCCACGGCTAACAACGACCAAATGAAAAGTGAAAAATTGGGAAAAACATACTAGGCATTTTTTTATCGCAAAAATAACACCAGATTCTGTTTCAGAACATCTTAAAACCCCCAAATCTCAATGCTTGAATCATTTGAATATACAGGGTATCATTCATTCTGATCAGAGTTAGCCTTGGAAAAGTGATATTTGGCTATTTTTCAAAGTATTAATTAAATATTTTTGGGAATTCTGTGACAAGAGAAGACATTTTGGAAATTTTCCAAGAATTATTTATGGATTAGAGTTGATAATGCTACCAGCTACAGATGATACCCTGTATATTCAAATGATTCAAGCATTGAGATTTGGGGGTTTTAAGGTGTTCTGAAACAGAATCTGGTGTTATTTTTGCGATACAAAAATGCCTAGTATGTTTTTCCCAATTTTTCACTGTTCATTTGGTCGTAGTTAACCGTGGAAAATGGATATACAAAGGTTCCGTAAACATAAAGGTAAAGTATTTCCGAGTACTACAACTTGAGTCAAAGAAAATTTCGAATTATTTCATGCTCAACGAAATATGAGGGTGTGGCTGCTCAAAGTGGGACACACTGTATATATAGTCATAACTAAATGCCAACATGGATTCAGAAAAGGAAGAACAACAGCATTTTATAAAGCTTTGGTACAAATTCCTGAAGCGCAAAAGGATGGCAAATATACATTAGACCTCTCGAAAGCTTTCGATAGTGTGGAATACGAAATATTACTGCAAAAATTGCAGAATTATGGAGTTTGGGGAGTGGCATATAGACTGCTTGAATCTTATCTATTCAGCAGACTAAAATTTGTGGTAAAGAATGATGAAATTAGGAACCTCATTCAATCAAACGTTGCCATTATCGAGAGAGGGCTTCAACAGGGTTCCGTCTTATAATTTCTGTATACGAATGATCTTTCACAAATAGTTGAACAAGCTGTCGTATTGAATGCTTCACATATAAACCCAGGAAATAATAATGAGAATGCTGGGTAAGTCTAGAAAATTGAAATTGATTACCATTTATCCAAAAAGTTCCAAAATTTCAACATGTTTTTATTGATGTATTTCATGACAAGCAGTGTGAAATGACACACCATGTGATTGTCAATATATTTAAGATTATTAATTGTTTATTTGACATGTTCTACACTTCTATGAGGTAAGAAATTCAACAAAACAAAACGATGTCAATTTCACACTAATCATGAACATATTTTTCCATAATATTATTCGTTACGATCAGCAGAACACCCTGAACCTACTGTAGATCAAACAAATAAACCAGCAGAACTTCATATAAACAAACAAGTTCTATTCCACGACGTTGTTGAACAATATTTATTCTGTCCAACTCTCCCCTTCATCAACTTATGGCCCCGATCGATATGCCATCACCAGTCAGCCGCCTTGATAAATACTGTTGTCAGCTCTCAATGTGTAATAATTTTCGTTCAGATGTTACTCACCCTAAGATCTAGGGGCACTAACAGCACATTCGCCACTTATCACCGTTAGTGGATGGAAGTTTTCTCATTGAGAGATCCAAGATACATGCGATGGCCCTTCAAGGAACAAATGAGAGGAGCTATGGGAAACATTGCGGTTTCTAGAGGTTCTTCAATACAGACTATATTGATATTGGAGTTTGATAAAGCCTGCAAGGAGTGAATAACAGAATTCGTATTGTATCAGAAATTCATTCCAATAATCCAGGAAGTTAATAAAAAATGGACATTATTGTACATTAATCGAGTACAGAGGATTTTTTCTACTTGCTGGTTATACAGCGTGCCCCAAAAAGTATGCAACAAATATATAATATTTTAATTATTGATTTTACAAAAAAAAATAAAAATTTGTGACGAAATAAACTGTTTATCGAGAAACTCATAATAGGTGATCGAAAAGTTGAGTTAACTTCTTGCTTTTTTTTGGATAGTCATATATTTTTCAAAAGGCGAAAAAAAATCATTGGAAACTATTTAGATAGTGAGTATAAAAGAGATTCTCCTCAAATCGAGAAAAAACAAAAATAATTCTAAGAAAAAAAACTAGGTGTTCACCCATCTTGTATAAAAATTCTGGAAAATTTTGAAGGAAAAAGTGTTCACTAAAATTGAAAGAAATAACAAAAATCAACAGAGAGGTTCACCCATCTTGGAAAAAAAACAGAAAATACTTTGAAGAAAAAAATGTTTACCCAAATCGGAGAAAGAACGGAAAAAGATTAAAAACAAAAACAAGGTACCCATCGTGAAAAAGAAATCTGAATTTTTTTTAAGGATTGTTCTCTTTAATTTAATCTTGGAAAAAAAGTTTTCGAAAAAAAAAAAGTCTTTACTCTAATAGAAAAAACATCCAAAATACAAGGTGTTCACCCTTCTCTAAAAAAAATCTGAAAATGTTTTGATTGAGTTTATTTTTTAAACAAAATGTTCAATCTATCTTGGGTAAAAAATGTTTTCGAAGAAAAAAAAATGTTCAATCAAATCGAAAAAAAAAATAAAGAAAGAAAAAAAGTGTTTACTCAAATCAAAAAAAAAAAAAATAAAAAAAACAAGGTTTTGCGAAGAAGAAAGATTTCACCCAAATCGAAAATACATAAAGGAAGTGATCATAATTTGAATGAAAAACAAGGTCTTCACCCATCTAGAATAATAAATGAAAAGTTTTCAGAGAAAAAAAAAATGTGCACTTAAATCGAAAAAAAAAAAAATAGGATCACCCATCTTGGCAAAAATGGAAAGTTTTCGAAAAAGCAATGTTCACTCAAATCGAAAAAAAAATCTAAATATTCACCCACCAATAAATATTTTTCACACAAACCAAAAACAACTTTTCTCGATAAGCGCTAACTTTTCATACTAATACTTTTGTTTGAGAAATGACTTATCAAAACGAGTTTTATTTTGCAAACTTTTTGGAAGAACACGCTGTGGATAAAGAAATATAAAATTATTTTGTGTTACATGTTAAATTTGAAATAAAAAGAATTAGACGAGTCATAACTTCTACAAATATTAGTTGTATCAAAATGAGATTTGGTATACGAAAACGTTGATTGAAGAGAAGATTTCAAACATATTTTTCACTTTTCGGTCACTTCCGGTTTCACCGGAATTGGCTCCAGTTTAAATTATTTAAATGGAACACCCTGTATATTGTAATAATTTTCTATTTCTGAGACAATTCTGAATCAGAACGTAATATTTTTGAAAATTTTGCGTATACTTAACTTTTTTAAGACTCACTTTTAATATTGCACGTAGGTGGCCATGATCGAACGTAAACTAATCTATGCAACTCAGGTGCTATCAGAAAATTACTTTCGCAAAGTTTTGATGTCTAGTATGATAGATAGGAATAAGACAAGTTGTCAAAATCACAGTTTCGAGTGTTATTTTTCAAATAGCGACCATTTTATGACAAGCACTTTCTTAGAAAAATATTTTTTTGACGAATCTAATGATACTAATTCATTTGCGATAGGATTAAAAACAAGAAATAAATTAAATATTACTAACGAAAGTACTGGATAATAGTTTCTGTACTTCTGTCACGTGTAAGGTACTATGGATAATAATTCTAGGACTAGTTAGGGTGGCTTTCCGAGTTTTAAACGGATGAAATAAATTAATTCGACATAAAATACAAATAGACACATAGGTTCTCGAAAGATGTTACCACAGATACGTAGTAAAGTACAAACAAAGATGGTGGATCCAGAATGATGAGAATGGTCGGAGATTTGTTGTTAATATTTGATATTTGAAAATTACGGCTCCACAATGGTTGACGAGTTTTGTAATTATTATATGATTCCGTTCAAAATTGGAATGTAGGGGTTCTTTGGGTCGGAGATTTTGACTTTTTGTCAAAATAGAAAAATTCATGATCGCGGCCCCGAGATGTATGATTCAAGGTGAGATTATATGCAAAATTTGCATCTAGGTGTTTTTGGGATAGGAAATGAGTTTATCAAAACTCAATAATTCAAGATGACATGTTTTAGGAATGAAATCTTTGTTTTCAGTGCATTTCAATAAAATCTTGCTTCAAAACATGTTTCCATTTATATTTATCAGAAAATACACTTTCCACTTAGTCAGGGCTATTTAGCGAGAATTTCGGATATTTTTAAGCGAAATTAGTAAAAAAAGTTGCTCTAACTCCTATGTCGGCAACTTTCTGCTACATTGGTTACCATTAAAACTGGTTTTTGGTTGGCCTCTTTGATGCCCTTTTAAGATGGAAAAGCCACAGTGGTCACAGTGGCAAGGTAAACAAATGAACTCCTAGCTGGTACCTGACGCAATTTGGGGCAAATACTTCCGCCGCTCATTCCATCAGACGAGTTCGCAGTGCCATCTGGCGATAAACGTCTCTTATTTCGAATGCCAAAGACTCTTGAAACCCATATTTTCCAAGAAAAGCTAATTGAATATCACTTCCGGTTTTACCCGACAATTTCAAAATAGAACCCTGTAGATATTTGTGTGCCATTCCATAGAGCAAAACATTTCCCTTTCAATGAAGTGCACATTTGTTTCAAATATTCGATGAAATTTTCATCAAGCAACCTAATGAAATAGCAAATAAACGAATCTCTTTGATTAGTTTTTGATGAAACGTACAAATTTTGATTTATCTCCAATCAGGATTCATATCAGTAATTTTAACAAATGGCATTATTTCTCTTGAATTTTCACGAACATTTTAAGTAGCAAATGCCACGTTTTTTAAATCATCTCTGTATATTGCTCTGATATCAAGTACCGTTTGGTATCACAAGGAAACCATCATTAACAATATTCTGAATGATTATCAAAATGTTCGAACGATTAACTGCTATAAGCACTCAATAATCAGATATTCTTATAGTCATTAATCTTCAAATTGAACTGTTCCACTGAAATAATCTGACAACTGTAATTTCACATCGTATTGATGAGATGAAACAGCAGTAATCACCGAACAACAATTACCCTCATTTAACCTTGAGAGGAATTTTGACACAACTGCCTTGATGGATCATTGTAGAATATTTGACCATAATAATTATAAATGAATTAGTTTTGGACGTCAGAAAAGAGATACCAATATGATTTCGAACACGAGGAAACCACTGCATATTTTAGTACTATCTACGCATTGTGATTTTATCATTAAAACAAATATTTCGAATATGCAGGTTATTGTTGGAACAGTGCGAACACAAAGAGAAATAATTACTACATATTTGGCTTTAAAATAGGAATTGAACTGATGAATAAATCAATAACGCATAGTTGAATATTTTATGTTATATTGAAATAGCGTATAGGTACAATTACATGAAAGCTGAACTTCAAACAAAACAAAACTTCCAACTGGAAATCATTGATGCATCGAAAACGGCAAACTAGAAAAATCGTTTTCGATTAAACAAACTGCATACTTAAAGCAAAATCGCTGAAATAAACCTTATACGAAGAAATGAGTGATCCAGATAAGTGTTATAAAGGAAGACAATTCAAAAATATTTTCTAGTAACAGAACAACACCTTTCATTGAGAGTGTAAAAAATTTGGGATTGGTACTAGATCAAAAATTGAGATTTGGAGAACAGGTCAGTACTATTTTGAAAAGAAGTAACATGAGCTCGAAAATGTTTTACCCATACCTACACAGACACAATTTGGGACAAGATGTAAAAAAAAAGCTGTGTGATTCATTAGTTTCTCCCCATTCAACTATTGCAACATCGTTTATGGGCTTCGTTTAGATAGCGAGGATAGATAGCGAGCATAGTCAGCGTAATCAGAAAGTTCAGAACTGCTGTTTGAGACTTATTTTTGGTAAATAAAAGACAGAGAATTTCGCATAAAATTAAAGAATTTCCAACAGGAGTAAACTACATCTCATTTGCAACTTCTACAAACTGTTGAGACCAGTTATACATATATCTCTACAACTATCATAAGTATAAAACTTAAATCATCTCTGTCTCCTATGATAAAATGGAAAAAGTATTTTTTTTCATTTATATATTTAGGATCTAGTTTTTGTAATCATAGTCTGCCATAGACAGGCCCAAAAAGTCTTAATTAGTGTGATTTTGTATTAAAAAGTATTATATCATTTATATGTCAATTCGTGTATTTTGCAATGGATTATTATTTTTTTCCAGAATTAAAGAGCAACTTCCTTATTTCAAATGGAACACCCTGTATTTCATTATGTTTTTGAATTTCCTTGCAGATTTCAGACCTACCTTATAAAGGCAGTGCAAAACAATTTGACAGTAACAGCACTACACCGAAAAAATCATAACTCATAAACAGTAACAAATGAAAATGTGAAATATCATAGAATCATACCTAAAACATCAAGTCATGAGCAAATCTATCGAATTTTCAAAAAAAATAAACCTGGTGGATTTTTTCAAATGGAAAGCATACACCATTCTATTAAATTTTTGGATTCTATGGAAAAAAATGATTTCATATTCATGCAGAATACCCGCTACCTAAAATACACCGCTGGCAACATACCGGGTGACACAGCAGACATGTAGCGGCCTGTAGTTTTTTATTTGAAGAGATGAAGATTTGAAATTTGCTGTAGTTACGTAATCAATGATAGCGCTTCATTTGAATCTAACGACAACTTTTTTCAACTACCTGTTTGATCGGCAGTAACTCCAACTTCTTTTTTTTTAATGACACTCTGTATATTAATCCAGCCTATCTTATTTGTCTTGAAATTCTCTATTCAACCGTGTATCACAAAGTGGCATTCGTTTCTCGATTCGCAGATGAATTGCATTTTATTGAAAAACATCAAGTTGGCTGTTACCCGAATTCGATAATCTTTCGATGCTTGGTGGGCTTGGAAATCCAAAGAGTATCAGTTAAACGATATAATTTCAGTTTTTTCCATACCTGATCACTTCCTACAGATTGTCAATAGTTTCTTCAATAAAAAGAAAAAACATTTGAAAATAACTCACGATATTGCGAAAACTGAGATAGGAACATGTTTTTTTCAATTTGGATAATTGTGAAGGAACTATCTGTCTTTCTCTTTGGCCATGAAGCCATATCATGATCTTTCCATTTGGAAACATAAAATTAAAATTGTTCCCCTGATCCACCAATTCACAAGTCTATTAGTCTAGATATTTGCAATAATATCTGGCCTAGTAGGCGGTGTACACAGAATGTTTTGTGTTTGACAGGTAAACATCATTTGATTGTACTGATTATCTCCGTCAGTTTTATGCTAATTAAAATTGCATCGTTTAATTAGATACTAAATATGTATTCAAAGAATAAAAAGGTCGATATGTTGTTGATATTCGGAGAGTGCAAGAGAAATTGTAGACAGGCTGAACAATTGTAAGTCGAAAGATTTCCGGAAAGACGCCATCCGCCTAATAAGTATTTCGCTAGAGTAGAAGAGCAGTTCAGAAGAGAACCGGAAAATCAAAACAATCTCCAATACATTGTCGACGAGGAAATGGAAGTAAACGTTTTGGCCATAGTACAGGCAGATCCGACGATATCACTGAGACAAATTGAGGACGAAATCGGCGTGAATCGAGAGACCGCTAGAAGAGTTTTGAAAAGAACTGATCTGAACTGCTCTTCTACTCTAGCGAAATAATTATCAGGTGGATGGCGTCTTTCTGGAAATCTTTCGACATACAATTTTTCAGCCTGTCTACAATTTCTCTTGCACTCTCCGAATATCAACACATATCGACCTTTTCGTTCTTTGAATACATATTTAGTATCTAATTAAACGATGCAATTTCAATCAGCATAAAACTGACGGAGATAATGCAATCAAATGATGTTTACCTGTCAAACACAAAACATTTTGTGTACACCGCCTACTAGGCAAAATATTATTGCAAATATCTAGACTAATAGACTTATGAATTGGTGGATCAGGGGAACAATTTTAATTTTATGTTTCCAAATGGAAAGATCATGATATGGCTACATGGCCAAAGAGAAAGGCAGATAGTTTCTGCGCAAGTAGCCAAATTGAAAAAAATATGTTCCTATCTCAGTTTTCGCAATATCGTGAGTTATTTTCAGATGTTTTTTCTTTTTATTAAAGAAATTATTGAAAATCTGTAGGAAGTGATCAGGTATGGAAAAAACTGAAATTATATCGTTTAACTGATACTCCAAGCCTACCAAGCATCGAAAGATTATCGAATTCGGGTAACAGCCAACTTGATGTTTTTCAATAAAATGCAATTCATCTGCGAATTGAGGAACGAATGCCACTTTGTGATACACGGTTGAATGGTGAATTTCAAGACAAATAAGATAGGCTAGATAAATATACAGGGTGTCATTAAAAAAAAAAGAAGTTGGAGTTACTGCCGATCAAACAGGTAGTTGAAAAAAGTTGTCGTTGGATTCAAATGAAGCGCTATCATTGATTACGTAACTTCTGCAAATTACAAATTTTTATCTCTTCAAATAAAAAAACTACAGGCTGCTACATGTCTGCTGTGTCACCCGGTATATCCGATATTAGGAAATGTTGGAAATGTAAATCATTCGAAGCAATACCTAACCAGGAAAGCTTTGAAAACAAGTAGGCCAAAATTACAATTTCGTAGGATTTCGTTGAACTCATTGTTTACGAGTGTTTATTTTTTTGTTGCTGACAGACGAAAAATATCCGAAATCACGGCAGTTTTTTGAAAGTCTTTTAACAATTTTTGTATCAGATCTGTGTAGATTTGGGAATCTTTCTGACAAACACGACCAGTTCTGTCGATTATGTTATTACATTCGCCATAAATGATTATTAAATTCAGGAAATCTTCAATAGAATACCCCAAACGAGACATTCTGGACAATATATTTATGTGAACTAAAAATAAACATCTATTATATCGTATCAAATTCTGATTTATTTGTTGTAACTCCATTTGTTTTCAAAGCTTCCTTGGTTTGGTATTGCTTCGATTGATTCACATGTCAAATATTTCCAAAAATCTGATATATCGTGCCAGGGGTGTATTTAAAAACAGGGTATTCTTCATGAATTTAATTTTTTTTCCGGGGCATCCAAATTTTTCAGAAAATAAATAACATCTCGAAAACCGGTTATAGGTATTGTTACATAAACTGTGCCTAAAATCTGTTTGGAAATTCAAACATGTAATGTAACCAACGCTCAATAGAAACCAATATATTTTTCTTCGTACTATCATACAAGGAACTTGATCAAAACTTTAGATGTCCCGAATTTCAGGTCGGTGATTGTATATTCCAACTACGCCCATGTGTTGCATGTCTCTCACCTTTCCTTGAAGATGCTTCTCTCCGGATTCAAGCACTAAATTTTGCTTAAATATGGCAATGTGTAATCGGTGTGTCAAGTAACATCTGCGTCTCGTGGATTTTCGTGAGCATTTGGTGAGGTGATAATTTATATCAGTTTAACTGTCGCCGCTTTAGGCAGTTCACATGTTTTCTTCATGAACATTATATCGGCACTCTTGTTTCTTGAAATAGAAGTGTAAATAATTTGCTTTTAGAAGTAAAAGGTTCATTTTGCATCAGGCGGATTCCACCGAAAGGGAACATTTTCAGAAAAGGGGAAGAATGAGGTATATCCGCCTGAAATGATATCCTAGCTCACAGTTTGAGAAAGTTTTCAAGCTCCAATTGGTAATTTTTTTGTTCGGTCATTTGTTTTTTGCAGAAGGAGTTTTTGAATTTTTTGTATTTCGACTGAAAACTTCGAAAATGTAATTGTACTCATATTTCAGAGGTCCCGATCCGAATCAAACGAATTTTCCATTTTGTGGAAATGTTTGCAGAGAAGAGTGATGTTTCGACTTTATTGAAATTATTCCTATTTTTCGTCTGAAAACTTTTTGAACTTTGTTCAATTCTTCTTAAACTCTTTTTCGAAGCTTGCGCCCCAATTGAGAGAATATTACAAAAGAATATTATGAAAGTCTGTTGTCTTCAATTAATTTATGAAATTCTGACAGTAACGTATCGTAATACGAATTTGTCTATCTGAAGAAAATTTATTTCAAATGAACTCTCTTATGTTTTCAAAAATCGTTGACGTTTCGGAGACTATATCTGCCTTCGCTACCAAAACTCGCTGAATACCCTATTTCAGGTTTAGATATATTATGATCAATTGCAGATAACATAGATTTCCTCCAATTTGAATTTTTCAATTCTGTGGAAAAAAACATATGGTGAAACGAGTTTCACTCACAAAATCGAACTTTCAATAAATAATTAGAAATTTTAAATTATATTAATCAAATTTCCTAAAAATTGAGCCGGAACTGATGTGGTTTGAACAATTCCAGTTTCAATATAGCAAGAATATTTTATTTTTCGAAATCGTACGCATGCTATACCCGCTACGACATTATGTCCCGATGGGGTGGGAGGCAGTTTTGGCAATGTTGGCAGAACATTCAGCGATATTCGTACAATTTTGGGATGACATTAGTGCAATCTTGGGATGATAGTACAATAATATGAAAATATTGGCAAAATTTTCAAACATTATTGATGCGAGAAAAATAATGTGAACACTGTACTATGTCTGAATGGATGAAAATTTTCAAATTCCTTACCACAGCTAACCAAGAATACAGTAATTACATTTTCAGAAAATTAGAAGAAAAATCTGCTTCTGTTTCATAGCCTGCAGGAATATTATGTTGGAAAATTTCAAATTACGATTTTACGTTGCCTTGTTTGTAAAAGATGTAGTTATATGGTTTTTATGATGTTATTATTGAAATTAATCATTTTTTATCTTTACTTTTCTGTTTTTAGTATGTATAGTATTTATAACTATCTATATTACATTTATACATTTCTTATCCTCTATATGTCCTACCAAACTTTGTATTTATATTCATATTCATTTTCATATTTTTTATTCACTTCGTCTAGGACAATATTCTTAAATAACTATTACAATAAAGTATAGAGGTTGGGCAACTGGAAACTTTCCACCCCATATTTAATTTAAAGATTAAAAATCAAAATTTGGAAAAACGCTCCAACACAACGATTTTTGATTTGAGGGCGAACTGATTTTCAGCTTCTTTCACCCCCATAGCTTCAAGCCCGAGGCTAGGGAGTGAACAACCCACAAAATTTGAATAATAGAATGGAGTTGTGTCATACCTTTTTTAAAGGTATCATCGAGTTCTTTATGGCCCTTTAATTTCGCCTTATTATTTTCATCGATAACGAAATGTTCACCCCCAGCTACATAGTTAAAGCTACGGGTGTAAAATGGCCGAAAATTTGTTCCCCCTCAAATATAATTTTTTGCTTTTTTTTTTTAATGTACATAATATACACAATACAACATAAAAACAATAAAAATACAAAAGAAAAATAAAATAAAACTAAGTATGACCTGAAGGCAGCTCATAGAAGAGAACATAGGCATCTCCGCTCACCAGAGATCTAGATAAAATTGGGGTCACATGTGAATCATTATATTCATGCCATACGTACTCGCATACGGCTGTCTACAGTAGGCTGTGTAGTGTCCGCTATAGGTAGTCCTACTATGATTAGATGATGCATATAGACTATATCGATAAGGAGTTACGTTTTCTGCTGTATACTTACTCACATCCAATCCCTCTTACGGAAAATCAATGTTAACATTTAATTTTCCTCGGAATCTTTCTGTTGAAGAAACCCGTTCCAAATGGATCACTAAAATTTTCGGGAATTTGTGAATTGATAGGGATTTCGTGCACTTCCTTCTCTCTTTGCACTTCGCACATGTCGGCGTCACCATCCAAAGTTTCTTCCTTTTTGAATGAATCCAAATATTGTGATAGTTTTAGTTGGCCTGCTCTTCGTAGTATTGAGAGGGAAATATTCCGAAATGGATCGAAAGAGACTGAACAGTCACAATAAGTACATTTCAATGTAGATTTAAACTGGTCAACGAAGTTGTCTACAAATTTGGAATTGTCAGTCCTTAAGTATCTTGACCATGACTCTTAAGCCTTCTCAATGTCACTCAATTTCTTATATATCTCTCTCATTATGGGTATCGGATTTTCCGTTACTCTATTGACGTCTTCATGTAGACCCTCAATTGCAACAGCAATTGCAAGAACTATTGAGCATCTTCCTGGGCAGAACTGATGAAACGATGAGGAGCGATTCTTTGGATTTGACTTTTCAAGGAGACTGTATTGACAACTCTACCAGAAGAATCATCTGACCAAAGTTCCTTGATCACCTGGGCAAATGCTTTGATAGAAGCTCCCTCCCTAGATATGTTAGTGTTTATATCCCTTGTGTGGGCGTCTCTTTCCAAATACTCCAATAACCATCTTGTGTTCGATAAACACTGGATATTACAGTCATGGAGCATGTGTTACCAATATTTTTCAACTCATCAAAACCTACAGTTTTGACAGTACTTTGTCCTTAGGGATGTTCTCTTCTATGAGCAGGAATTCATTTTATGTTTCAAATATAATTTGATATTTCAATAATAGCTTGATGTTTTTATAACAACAATACATGTTAAATGAATTGCTGAGTATTGGCGAAATAATATTGTACCATTGTGCTACACCCAATGTAGTTATTGTTATGAAAGGAATATTGTATTGCAATATTGATTTTCGATGTTGGAAACAACTTGTAGACAATATTGTTTTTTCAATATTGAAATTAATCAACCAATATTGACCTAATATTATATGTGACAAACTAAATATATTAGATGTTGAGACAATATCCTATCAAAAATAGACGCATTCCAGCGTTTTTCCAAATTGTTATTTAAAATCCTATATAAATTAGGGTGAAATGTTTCCAACCCTGTATAAACTAAACTAGAACTTGTTGCGATATTGATAAATGTTGAAATTTTTCAAAATTATGTTTATGAAATATTGTCGAAACAATATTGGCCACAAAACATTCTGCAATATTAGTACCAATATTATTGAAATGATATTGTTTCTCCGATACTCAGCGATATTGGATCAATATTATTTTTGACATTCACGATATATATAGATTGTCTCAATATAATACCAAGATTCAGTCAATATGAGCTGCTACCCGAGACTGTACTAAATACTAACAAGTAGTTGAAATAAAACGCAACTTCCAAAGTATATGCAAATCCCACGGAAGCAGTAAATCCTCCAAATAAAGAGTGTTCCGTTTCCCGAAAGAATAGTTACGCAAATTCGCCGTTAACAAATGAAACGTCTTGATTTATTCACTCGGAATTTAAGAGTCCGTAAGAAGTAAAGCTTTCCTCGATTCCATTCCCAACACCGTGTAGATTTATCAGAGTCGGAAGTAGTTCCTACCTCAAGACTTTCTCAACATAAAACAAAGCCGGAATATCGGCGAAAAGAGTGCTTCTCGGAATAATTCCGCTAGGTATTGTAAACATTGCATGAATTATTCAGATCGGTGTGCGATCCAGGCGGCTGGGTTGCGCTGCTTTTGCCTTTCGGGCGGTTGTGTTCGAGTATTTACCGAAAAGTAGTTACTTCAAAGCAAACAGTCGGAGAGAAACAATTAGCAATACGTACACACATGTCTGACAGGTTGAAGTGCATCCCCACCTACACACGCAAAATTACGACAGGCAATTTGAAAGATGAGGACCAGTCTTATCCTAGAAACAGTGTCAGCTTCAAGACAACCAGGAGTTTCCCCGCAAGCACAAATGTCGAAAATGTAGGAACACCAAATATGCCTATAAAGTTTTTTTTCGAAAACACCCCCCTGGACCCCACTTTACTCTTGTGATTTTTCGGAAAAATATGCGGAATGGGTAGTAAATGACAAAATATTTTTCTCAAATTGCACATTTGATTCAAACTAAAGACAACGAATATGCCTATATAATTTTTTTTTTCGAAAAAAATCCCTTGACCCCACTTTACTCTTGTGATTTTTCAGAAAAATTTGCTGAATAGGTAGTAAATGACAAAATATTTTCCTCGAATTGCATATTTTATCCAAACTGAAGACATCGAATATACCTTTATAATTTTTTTTCTTGAGATTTTTCGAAAAAATTTGCGGAATGGGTAGTAAATGACAAAATATTTTTCTCAAATTGCTTATTTGATGCAAACTAAGGACAACAAATACCTATGCCTTCATAATTTTTTTTTTCAAAAAAACTCCCCTTGACTCCACTCTACCTCTGTGATTATTCGGAAAAATTTGCGGAATGGGTAGTAAATGACAAAATATTTTTCTCAAATTGCTTATTCGTTTCAAACTAAGGACAACAAATACCCTGTTATAATTTTTTTTCCGAAAAAACCGAAAAACCCGAAAAAATTATATAGGCATATTCATTGTCCTTAGTTTGAATCAAATATGCAATTTGAGAAAAATATTTTGTCATTTACTACCCATTCTGCAAATTTTTCCGAAAAATCACAAGAGTAAAGGGGGTCAAGGGGAGTTTTTTCGAAAAAAAAAATTTGAAAGCATATTCGTTGTCCTTAGTTTGAATCAAATAAACAATTTGAGAAAAATCTTTTGTCATTTACTACCCATTCCGCAAATTTTTCCGAAAAATCACAGGAGTAAAGTGGGGTCAAGGGGTTTTTTTTCGAAAAAAAAAATTTTGAAGGCATATTTGTTGTCCTTAGTTTGAATCAAATATATAATTTGAGGTAAATCTTTTGTAATTTACTACCCATTCCGCAAATTTTTCCGAAAAATCACAATCGTAAAGTGGGGTCGAGGGAGGTTTTTTCGAAAAAAAAAATTACGTAGGCATATTCGTAGTCCTTACTTTGAAGCAAATATGCGATTTGAGAAAAATATTTTATCGTTCACTACCCATTCCGCTAGGGATTGTTCAGTCAGTAAAATAGGCACGATCCCCCGGCCGGCCAGCTCCAAGCGCCACTTTTCCACCACGGTTAGACGATTTCATAAATTAGATTCTCGCTTGTTTCGATGGAATGGCATTGTTTTGAACTTCTGATTGAACCTACTGAAGAATATCAACTGATATCGAAACAAATTCAATTTGCATCTTGTTTCCACAGTATTTCAACTATTCTTGAATCTCACATTGAATAGTCATATTGTATATTGTTGTTATAATTGCTTTAATGAGAGGATATAGAGATAATCCAAACAATTAGTTTTGATGGAATAATCGAAGGCAGCTGCATACTAGAAGGGTACTGTTCTCTGCCATAAAGGGCCAGCTTCGTGGCGTTGTGTTTAGATGGCCACGAACAAAAAATTAGCTTATATCATAGGGAATGGAAGGAGTATTCAGGCAAAAAAATTGTTGAATAAATCTCCTTCTTCCCCGAGAACCGAAATGTAGATTTACTTACATAGAAATAGAATTCAGATGAATCAGCTGATCATATAAAGAAATGAATGGAGTATTCAGGCACAATATCACGTTCTCATATATCTCTCCCAAAGGGCCAGTTCATGAATCGAAAAGTAGATAGTCATTTTTATTGGGGGGCTGTGAATAGGCGACCATGATCAAAAAACAAATGATCATATAGAGAAGTGTAATGAGTGTCCAGGCAAAAAATTTCATTCATATATCCAAAGGGCTAGCTCCATAAATCGAAAAATGGATATTCATAGAGATCGAAAAAATCTCTATATTTTTTTGGGGGATTGAGAATAGGCGGCCATGAACAAAAATGAGCTAATCATATAGAGGAATAAAGGGAGTATTCAGGCTATAATTTTTGTTCACATTTATCTTCCCCCCAAAGGGCCAGCTCCACAAATGGAAAAGTGGATATTCATGATGATCGAAAAAATCAGCTGAATTTTGAGTGGCCACTTATTCACAACCGCCCCCCCACCAAATGGGATTTTTTTGATTGCGATGAATACGTTCTTTTCGGAGTTGGCCCATTGGGAGAGATATATGTGAACCAAATTTTTTGCCTGTAAACTCTCTCCATATGATCAGCTAATTTTTGATCGTGGACAGCTATTCACAATCCCACAAAAAAATTGAGATTTTTTTGATTGCCATGAATATCTACTTTTCGATTTATGGAGCCGGCCCTTTGGGAGAGATCTATGTGAACAAAAATTACTTCCTGAATGATCCTTCCATTTCTCTATATGATCAGCTGATTTGTGATCGTGGTCGCCTATTCACAACCCCCAAAAAAATATTGAGAGTTTTTCGATCGCCATCAATTTTTACCTTTTTGATTTATGGAGCTGGGCCCTTTGGAAGAGATATAATATGTGAACGAAAATTTTTGCCTGAATACTTCTCCCATTTCTCCATTTGATCAGCCGAATTTTGATCGTGGCTGCTTATTCACAACCCAGAAAAAATGAGATTTTTTCGATCGCTATGGATATATACTTTTCGTTTTATGGAGCTGGCCCTTTGGGAGAGATATATGTACACAAATTTTTTTGCCTAAATACTGCTACGATCATTTGATTTTTGATCGTGGCCGCCTAAGATGTTAAGATATCTCCAACATGATCTCTAAAGTGAAACTGATATATTTCGTTTTCCTCTATATTTTCAACATTTTCATATAAATTGTTGGAAAATCAAAAAGGAACAGATTATGCAAGAAGTTTGCCCCCATAGAATCAAGAAAAAAATACTTCCTACTTTGGTCATTTTCCGTACGTCTTGAAGACGTCCAATAAATGACGGCTCTTGGCCGTGACATTTTGACGTCTTTACAGAGTCTTACTGACGTCATTCTTCACTTCAGTTTCGTCACTTTTTGACCAAACTATGACGTCATTTGGACGCCACTGTGCTCAAAGTCACCGCATTCACATACCGTTGTATTCCTAGAGCATTCCTAGAGTAACTATTCGAACGTCGAACACAAACTTGGTCTTGACAGTGCGTGCCGGGGAACGCCATTCGCATGTTGTTTTCTGCATGGCAATAATACGGACATGAGCGATCAGCAACCACGCTTGATAACTCAAAGAGGGCGTCAACCGCAGACAGATAACGTCCCGAAAGATATATGCGACTCGGAGGTTACGCAAGTCTAATTTGATTCGCACATTGCATTTGCAATGGTAAATTGCACTGGGATGGAACTGTCGTTAACATACATTCCAGTCGACCGTTAGGCGATTTTACTTTCCGAGTTGGGGAGGCTTTTTGTTGGGGGTTATCTCAGTTTCCGTAATTTTCGGCAGCCGGGAGAAGGTCGGGTAGTTTTTTTTTATTGCTGATCATTGATGAGGACTAGACCAGCAGAAACATGACTGAAATGCAGCCCAAGAATGATTCGCTGCGGAATTCCACTCAAAGCGATATATTGTAAAAAGTAGAGGACCAAACACAGTTCCTTGTGGTACACCGAAGGTATCATTACAAGTTTCGCTGTTAACACCATCTATGTTCATCTGTTTTTCCGTCAGACTTTCATGATACACAGTATCGAGTGCTGTCGAAAGGTTGATAAAGACGCAGAGTGTAGGTATTTTTTTTAGCAAGTGCTTCATATATTATTATACCATCGTCAGTAGATCTTCCTTCCGTAATACTAAATTGTTTTTGTGGTATACTGAGATAAAAAAAATTATTATGCAACGTTTTCTAACTTTTTTTAAATTTTGGCCATATTTGAAATTAAGGTTATAGGTCTATAGCGGATTTTGATTTTGTATTCAGGACATTTTTTTAGAGTGGTTTTATTATGCCCTTTTTCAATGTAACTGGAAAATGTCCGTTTTCGAAAAACTTTTCAAGAGAATTTTTTTATTACGTCCGCTTTTGAATCATCATGGCCTGGTGGTTGTTAATTATTTAACTCTGCTATGACATTTTTTGCCTCAATTGAATTAGTTGAAAATATATGTTGGTTCAATTTTCCTGTTAGTCATTTTCTGGATACTCAATTCTGCATGTTTTCCCAAATCGCTTTAATACCCATTTGTTATAGATGCTGTTTACATATTTCCAAAGATTTGAGGAGTTTGAGAATTTTTCAATGGATCTATTTGCGTAGTATCTGTGAGATTTGTCAATAAAATACAATTCACCCAAATATTTATATTTTTAATTTTCGTTAATATGCATTTTCACAGTTTCGATCTGTCGAGTAATTGCAATGTATTTTCTCGCAAAAAGAAGTATCGGTAATATCATTCCATATATTTTTCGTCCCTGTGTTCTACAAACCTTTCAAATTCATCGAGATAAGGGTACCCGCAGTTAATACTGGATAATGCATTTGGTAAAAAAATATTTCTGAAATAGGAAAAAAAAATTAGATAATTGAAAATAGAAATTAATTCTCAGATGTCAGTGCCCCTTCTCCCAGTAGTAGTTTTGGTGATACCATTCAAAATATTTGTTTTTCCATGTCAAACCGTTCAATGGTTAACTGGGGGGGGGGGTAAAAAAAGCAGAACTGTATAGTGAAATATACGAGAATAATAATGAGAACAAGAACGAGTTATTCCAAATGTTTTTATGGAAATTTTCGAAATATTCGACGACGCTTCCAGTGTTTCGGAATGCCTTTCTGGTCCGAGTTTAATCTGATTGTTTGATGAATATCTGAATATCGATGAAGATTTGCACTAAACGACCCCTTAATCGCGTGGCCTTGTCCGTCCCTGGAGACACCGGTAAAAAACGTGCGAAATCACGATACGAAGAAATAAGTACTCTAAAAGATAGTGTTGAAAAATAAACGGTTGAAATTTTTACTTCTTACTTTTTATTATAATTATCAATTGTTGCTATTATCAGATATTTAAGAGTCCCATTACGCTATAAAGTGCCGTACAATTAAACCATGTATGCATATGTGTCTGCCTGAACCAAAATATCGTTCTCCCTGCATCGCCGTAACTTTCCTGACCAAAAGGGACCTTTGAGAAGTTGGATGAGCTGAGACACAGCATCAACCCGACGAACACATCTTTGGTAAGTTGTTATATGGTGCAAATTGGATGAAGTCCTCATTTTATTCGAACCATAAAGGCTATCGAATCGCGAAAATAGAGTAATAACAATATTCTTTATTAAGATAACTCGAGTATATATTTCTTGTAAATAAATCACCTGCAAAAAATAAGAAAAACAAAAATATACAAGCTGACCTGAAGGGTGAAGTGAAGCAAATAAAGACAAAAAAAACAATTTGGACTATATCCGAATGTAATCCCGAGTTAAAAACAAATATTGAGTCAAAGTCGGTAATTATATCTGGTGAAAACTGGCAATATAATATGAAGAAATCTTTAACCTTCCATACTCATCAGCCAGCTTTGTTATTTGAATTTCCAAGAGACAAGGGAACAGCACCTAATCAATCCATAAATCAGTCTGACACTCGGGCTATACAAATTGAGGATTATCCATTAACTGCCATATAAAACAATGTTTGATGGATGATGTAACGCTAAGAACATATTGAACGTTGAATTCTTACTGGCAAAAATCTAAATTTAGTGCTCCATTTCAAAAATCCAATTTACCATCATCTTGCGATACAATCGGACAAAATAAAAATATTTTCAGAAAATAAAGCACGTCTCTAAAAGCCCAGGAAAATACAAATTTCCGTTTTCTAGAAACGTCTAAAAATCCAGTATACTTTTGAAGGCCTGTACTACTGCTAGGCCAATATCTAATACACAGCAATAACTTCGTAAAAAAAATAATATTATAGTGGTACTAATTTATCACAGAAACCCACTTCTTCCAACGTTAAAACGTTAATAAATGATATGGAAACGTAATCCAACGTTATGCTCTTTTTTCCAGTTTGTAAGTGGGTAACGGTTTCGTTTATCACAATACTAGCTGGTTAATGATAAGGTATTGACACGAGTAAAAACTGTAATAAATATTACGAAACGAGTTCACTGCAGCATATCCATACATTGTTATTAATTTGCAATGAATTATGGATAGTCGTTACAACTGGACGCATAAAGACTATAATCTCATCTTTGTCTTTTATTTTTACTGACTACGTTTAATAATTATCAGAAATAGAATAACGGAAATTTCTTTTATGAGTGTATCAAATAGATCGCTTTAGTCCATAAATTAAAGTCATGAAGTAATAAACCGCTCAGATGCATAGATTCCATAGACGTACCGTAATTTTTCTGACCAGGTAGGTATGAGTACAAAACCCATAATTTTTCGAGGACCCCTTTTTGAAACTGTAGATGCTGAACAAGGACTATCAAAACGGTCAAAATTGGGACCATTATTTTCAAATAAAAAAAAACAAGTTCGTGGTAAAATAACAACAAAAGTACCAGTGTAGATATGCGATTGTAACAAAAGCGTCTTCTATGTTGTGCATAGCGAAATCCACCATCTATAAATAAGTGAGAGGAAAGAAAAGTGGAGCTCTTCAATCACCAAAAACATTTCCGGGTAGACCACAGATCACGATAGAAGAATCGTTAAAGCAGAGGTTAGGGCGTAAAGTCCAAGCGTTTACCTAAAAAGTGAAATTCCCTCACTGGATAAAATTATGTCTGCAGTTCAAGCTGATCCGAAGTACCCAACTTTTTGTTTAATGACATTGTTGTAGAAAAACTGAAAATTCGCCAACATCTGACTCAATAAACTTTTATTTCGACAGCTAATGTTCGACAAATTCAAAATTATTTAAAAATTAACAATTACATTATGTTACTCGATTTTTATCAAATAAATAGCGAGTCATAATTGTTACATAAGTTACCTAGTTGTGTGTGAAATAAACGATTTAAAAATATTTAGTCAGTGTTGTCTGAAAGTGGATTTAAAAAAAAAAAAAAGTGTTCGTGTAAGTAGATGGTTTGTGTATTTCTTGTCTAAGAGCTAGCAACGTTTTCGAGAGAGCATTTCAGGTCTGCCAGTTTTTAGAAATGTTATCTCTCTCACTCTCCCGGACGTCATACGGGCCATCTGGCTGGCGGTAGAGGTTGCGTTCATCACTGCGCATCGTACCTGTCCTGTACATGTAATATATTGATTTTTCAAGAAGGTTTCTTTTTTTTATTAGTTTCATTTAACTTTTTGATACATGAATACATTATTGGCAGATATTTTTATAGTTATTTAAACTGTGCCAGACGCCAATAACAAAATAAAGAAAAAAATTGAATAATATACAAAAAAGAATTCAAAATATTTTAGTATGGCTGAAATTTTAATATGATGTTTTTTAAGTATCTACAAACCCAAATTTAATTTGCCAAAAAATAATTCGGTTGTTAAACCTCCAGCCAGACCGATTTGAAAGTGAAAAATGATTGGGCATGTTAGAAGAGTAGAGTCAGTCAGGCGCTAGTTGCGCAAGCGAGATAAACCACAACAGCCGTTTGCAGCTTTGGCCGGCTGATGCGCCTGCGCATTAGCCTCACAGTGGATCATGTTCTATGGGGTCTGTGGAATCATGTTAAAAACTGAAGTTGGTGATGATTCTCAGAGTACAATGTGGTATATTTTGTTCTCATAATATTACCACATCACTTTTCACTTTCAAATCGGTCTACCTGGAAGTTTAACAACCAAATTATTTTTTTCCCTCAGGTGTTTGTTTAGCAAATTAATTTTGGGTTTGTAGATTCTTAAAAAACATCATATGAAAATTTCAGTCATATTAAAATATTTTGAAAAAATAAGTAACTTTTTAATCAAAATTAGCGTCTGGCACTGTTTAAACAACGATAAAAATATCTGGCGATAATTGATTCATGTGTCAAAGAGTTCACTTAAAATAATAATAAGAAAAGAAACCTTCTTAAATTAATTTGAAAAATAAATATTTTACCTGTATAGGAACGATGCGCACTGATGGACGCAACCTCTACCGCCAGCCAGATGGCCCATATGACTTCCGGGAGAAAGAGAGAGGTAACATATCTATAAACTGGCCTTACTGAAATTCTTGTTTTCCCGACGTTGCTAGCTCTCATACTATTCGGACAATTGTTTTCGAGAAAAATAAAAAGAGACTGATAAACATTTTTCTTGAAGTGGATAGTTGTGTGCATTGTGTACACTTCTCGAATCTAAAAATAATAATAATAATGACTGGCGGCCCGTGAAATAGACTGTGTGAAATAGACTAAGACAAAATGTGTTCGAGTAAAGTTCGCCTGGTCGATTTGAAGGTTGCGGAATCGAAGCAAGAACTAGAGGTGAGGAAACTTGCCACAAGTGGTAGAAAGGCCGCGCTTCAGACAAGACTTGCTGAAGGATTAATCCAGGAGGGTGAAAATCCCGAAAGCTTTTTAGTCGAAGTTTCTGGAATGTATATGAGTTCCATAAAGAGTACTTTAAGAGAAGAACTTCAATAAAACTAAAAAAATCTGCAAGAAAAACTTCTGGAATATTCGAACATTTTAAAGAACAGAACTAGATAGACAGTTTTAGTTAAGCGGAGCGAGAGATAGAGCGCAGCAATTGAAATAAATAGTGCACTTTTGTGATGTAAATTTGAAGTAAGACTTTAGCTTGAAAACAAATTTTTTCAAAACCATTTAGACTTTAAATGTATTACACTATCACCATAACATATGCATGCCAAATCAATTAAATCACTCTAATTTATTACCTGTAGATGTTCTCTGGTGACCAGCCCGGTATCGGAGGTTTCGAAGTTATTTGTGTTAGGTAGCAACACAATCCAAGCGATACAAACAGGCGTAATTAGCCAATTCACGTGGTAAAATAAACAAGTATAGCAAACGTGATCAAGTTTCAGGTTAACCAGACAAAGTGAAAACATTCAACGGCCGTAAATTCTCTGTTGTTGAATTTTCCTGTGAAATTGACTGTGTAACTGATATAACAGTCGAAGGGAATGGCTCTCTAGATTACCTCCGTTTTGTTTTTTGAGAGAGATACCGATACATAACATTGATTTGTGGATATAAAATGGTTTATTTGGCTCGAAAGCAACAAACAATTATTATGAAAATAATGATTAAAGAGTTTATTATACAACAGTTAATCATTTACTAGAAACGTTATTAGAAATCGTCCAGCTTGCCGCTATAATAGCCCATCAAAGAATGTGGTAGCTTTTGCTGTTTCATTTCAGCCAAGAAAAATAATATTCAAATGTGAGGGAAATATTACCTACAAGCTGCCAGAGAAATAGAAAATGGCAACATATCGTATAAAGTTTTCATTAAGATACTGAATAGCCATAATTCCTATATTATTCAGTTCATCACAGTGGTTATCGAAGTGATGAGAAATCTTATCGAAGTTTTGTATATGGTGTATATAAGGGGAATTAGAGTACAAAGTTCTATAATTCGGAACTAATTTTTTTATTTTAGCTACTATATTACTTGCATCAGTTCGAATATGCAATAACCTATACAAAAACGCCAGCAAGTTTCCTTCTTACATCAGGTCTCTCAGTATCAATAAGCGAAATTAAAATTTGATGTGGTAAGTACGTCTCTTTCGGTATATTGACCATCAGTTTTGAAACATGATATTGAGGAGGAGGAGGAATTTTTGATTTTGAATTTTTCTCAACATTTCATAGATAGTTCGTCTTCTTATTTTTTTATTTGGTTTGACAATTAGGGAAATTACACAGTTCTGACGAAATGTGATGATTCCGTCCAAACCACAGATGTATTTTTAAACCACCACGCAGAGAGAGATAGTAAAATTGAAGCTTTTATGCATAGCCAAAATATTGGTTTCATTGTATCTTAATATGAGCCAGTAGTTAATCAGCTGTTCTCTGATAATGTGACAATTGGCAGCACTGATAACACTGGTAACATTCATGTGAGGAAGGGATTCAATTTTGAATTTCCGTTTTTCTTCCATTTCGTCCATTTCTGCGTCTGGTCTCACTTAAAGAACTCACTGATGTTTTAATTTTTGAAAATCATCCAATTAGTGTCTACTGATAACATTTTTGTCATTTATAATGCTTCATAAATATGAATGATTTTGAAACTGCCTAGTTTAATGATAATAATTATAGTTATCAAATTGATTACCTAACTATTATTCAACTCTCAAATCAGTTGAGAATTTGAGTTTTCCTTTCTCGTCATTGAATGAGCGATGAATGTTGGTGGCCGGTTGCCAGAATAGTAGAATACTGAAAAAATGTAGCTTATCTATGATAACTGGCTGAATTACACACTCAATCAGGTGTCCAGAACCAGGATTCAGAAGCGTTCCTGAGCTGCGGTTACTGAATATAAGAACCAAGGAACCCGAGGAGATTGAAATATAATGTGTATATCCACAGGAGAAGAGTTGGGTAGTTTCTATCAAAAGTACTGTAACCTATTGGTCATAAAGAGCATGTAAAGGTTTAAAGGCATTTAACCCAACAATATTTTAAAAATATGTTAGTTGGTGTGACCACTTGAATAATAAAGAACCAAATTTTCTTCACACAACCTGATTACAATCATTATTTATAGACTTTTCAAGATCTCGTCAAGCCCTGAACTTGGCTTAACAAACGTTTAATTTATTAAATACAATTTTTTTTCAGCATTTATTTTATTTATATGTCTGGAGTATTTTCTGTTTCAGTGTAATAAAGACTGTCTACAGAGACTGGCTTTGAGAATGAAATACTCAATCAGAATTTCTGTAGATGGCGTCTAAATGTCAACTTTTATTAAGCTATTTCATTCTCATGCTAATATCTCAAAATCTAGAAGAGTTGATTAGCACATCTATATTTGAAGATTAAAAAAATCATCCCTATCGCAGTTGGAATCGGTTTCAAAGGTTCATAAGTTGTACAACAGTCCGTACTTTCGACCCACACTGTATAACATTGTCTCAGCATACCCCGTATCTGTGACAGTTTACATTTCACTATGGTGACGGCCTAGTATATCCCGTTACAATCTTAGTCTGCAAAATAGAAGCATTGATGTTATCTCAGCTGGCCGAATACAAAAAGAAACATACTCTGAAATATTATAGGGAAACAACAGATTATCTGGACACTTGGTCAGGAAGATCAATAGACCCTTGGTAAGGTAGGTACAAACGAAGATTTATAGTTGGAATTGTTTGAGATAAAGAGAATTCCACATAGAGAACTCATTTTTCAGTGAACTGTATGTGTTTGGGAGATCGATATGGCGTGTTTTTCATCCTCATATCCTCAAACGACGGCTTGGTTGGTGCAGCTGAGGAATGAATTCCATGAACTTCATTTAGTGTACGAACATTTTTAATATAAAAGTGATCAATAATTTTGCAATCACGACGAAAGTTTTTGAAAAGAAGTGAATCCAACAGTGGAGTTAGCGACAATCTAATAACATTTTATGAGAAAAGTTCTTCATTTGAGAGATGGCAGCATATTCATCTGAAATACTTGTTTGAAATATTATTTCAAGTTTTGAGTTAACAAAGTTTTGCAATACTGTACTTTCACCAACTGATCAACAAAACATATTTTCGAACAGAGTCTTCTCCTTCAGATAAGAATATGATTAATAGAGATTGCGCCAGAAACTCATTTCAAGTTGTCATTTCATCGTCGTGATATTTCAGGTACTGAATATAATATTTTTGTTGAACAATGGAAGTCCACTTTGGCAGTCATTGGTGTCACCTTTTAAATGCATTTTCAACGTTTTGAAACGTCACAATTTTCTTTCCAGAGGAAAACGTATAATTATTGTACACGCGGGTGGTGAAGATGGTTTTGTACCGAACGCGTTGCTGTTATCAGTAGTAATATCCCTAGGACATTGATAATAGACGAGATAATTTTATGACAATCGAAAGCTCGTTCCTTGGTAACATCCCGAAGCCGAAGGCTGAGGGCTGTTACCAAGCGACGAGCTTGAGAAATTTGTCATAAAATTTTGAGGCATTTGTCAATGTCCGAGGGATATTCCGCGGAAAATTTTTTGACAAAAAAATTTATAACTCAACAAAACGAAGCATTTATTTATTTATAAAAAGTACAGTTAGTGAAAGTACAATTATTAAAATTCAACTTAACATTAGATTCGTTGCTGTTCTCTACTATAGAAGATCTATTACCACGCATAATATTTATGATCTTGTTATGGTGTTCTTGATCGAGATTTAAGTATGGTTTTATAGAATTTTGATTGCTATGACCAGTAATTTTCAGGAATTGTTGTTCTTCTACATCACTTTTTGCCAATTCGCTAACAGCAGTTGATCTATTCGAGTGATTTGTTATCTTTCTGTCCTTTACATTCAAGCCAATTGCCTCAGCAGCAGATTTAGTCCATCCATTTATTGTATTTCTCCCAACAGGTACATTATCGTACCATTTGTCAGTTTAATTTTTCCAGAATCGATTTGGTTTCAAGAACAATCGTGGTGAGGTAATATTGTCGCCTCGTTTTGATATCAGTTTATGAAAAAGACGTACAGGGCAGCTTTGTCTTTCACTATTGGAAACCAACCATTTACTACTTGTACAGCTTTTAGAACCACCTTGGCACGTTTTACTGAACACCGGATTGTATTCAATGCGATTTGTTGGAGTCATCGTTATTTCTCTCGATTTGAAAAAAGTCCACCAGACAAGCAACTGCCTCTCCTCCTCGCCACGCTAATTCTACAGCAGCAATATGGTAAAATTTACGCATAAGACCTTCAGTATTTTCATCCCATAGCAATATTATTTCGTTAACTTCAGACAAATTTAACGAAACTGAACTGGACTTACGTTTACATGGATCTGCTTGTAGTTTCTTCCTGATTGCATCGCGGGCATCTCGGGCTGGTTTAAATACTATACTGTTAAATGGGTCAATCATAATATTATAGTCATTATAGTACTTTTCTTGCAAAAGTTTGCACGAAACGTTCCACATTGTCTTCACCGTTGCTTCTTTAAATTCGGTCCCGTCTTTCTTTCTCGTATTGACCGCCCAATCTTTCAGTATCAACGCCAATTCTTCTAAGCTTCTGTGTTCATTTAATTCATATTCTCGTTCGCAGCAAAATTCCATAAATATTCCCCAAATATATTTGTGACTGTAGGTGGTATTTCTAGGAATGTTTTCTTTGATTAGCGCATTTATACTTTGAACATTCGCATTGCCAAAACGTGACATTTTGAAATTTATTTGGAATGAAGTTGTCAAACTCAATCGTGTTGTCATAGTGATTGATAATTGCACTGAATGCAATTATCAGGGTAATGTTGACATGATTGGGTGAAATTGTTTCATGTGACACAAAATGACAAAATTTTAATGGTTGTTAGAACTGTCAAAAAATTTTCAGCAAAACAAATAAAAAAATGTTCAGAAGATTATCATGAGGATATGACTGCAACTTTATTCGTAAAATGGTTTAGAACAATTATTACCAAATATACCACCAACTTCTGTTATTGTAATGGATAATGCGTCATACCACTCGCGTCAAATGATAAAAATATCGACGAAAGCAACAAAGAAAGGAGACATTCTGGAATTTATGGCTTATAAAAAATTGAATGTTCTCCAAAAAGCCACGAAGGAGGTATTACTACGTATAATAAAAATGAAATTTTTTAAAAAGAATAAATGATTGATGAACTTTGTAAACATTCTGGTCATACGCTTCTGAGGTTACCTCCGAATTATTGTGTTCTCAACCTCATTGAATTGGTTTTGGCATTTATAAAACACAAATTGAGAAAATCCAATCAATAATCAAATCTAAGCGGAGAAGTAGTAGAAAATGTTAGGAGAATCTTAGGAGAGGAATATAAAGATCTTTGTACAGAATGCATTTTACATGTGATTTCAAAGGAACGTAAATATTTCCTTTTGCCATCCCTTCAACCAGTAATCATAAACATGGGTGATTCAGAGGATTATGATTGAGTCTTGCCTCGACTTTGATGTGTATATAAGATAGCCGTACCAGCAAATAAATTATCAATGTTTCCCGACGTTTTCTTATTCTATTTCTTTGAACGACTTGTTTTCGGTGTGTCAGATAACTTGTCAATAAGTTACGAGCAACGTCCCGTACCCATACACGCGCAATCCTTCAATTCTATTCATTATAAGAACAAGGCACATTATATTCGCAAATTTCTATAGAGCAAGCAATACGCAAAGTTATACCCAAGTAAGAGAAAATATCTCCGCCTATGATCGGCAAGTACGTTCAAGGAGGCGAAGTCATTGAAGTGTTAATCCGATTTTACAGCTCATTCAACTGAGATTCGATAAACTACACCAGCGATTTCTTTAGAGAATCTCAAGAGATATGCGGGGTCATTTCCGAATCGTGGACAAAAACATGTCCTGTTTTCAAAACACAATAATTCTCGCCTTTGTGTTGGCACAACAGTTATACAATACAACTGGAAATTATCTGGACACTTGGTCAACACAAGATCAATAGCCCTTATGCAGGGTAGGTAGACCAAAGATTTACGACATGGACGGTTAACGACTTTACGGAAAACCTGAGACTAGAAATTATCCCCAGCAGAATGGCGGCCGTTATTCTATGTGAATGCTGGCGGGACCTCCAGGGACAAGACGGTGTGAAAGCTCCTCGTGTTGAGATGATATCGCTTTGCATGCTTTCGCAGTATATTATGTTCCGAAGTTCCGGAATTAACATTTTGTTACATTTCAGCGAAATTTGTGATGATGCCTTTTATCAGAACCTGTCTGATTCTGTATATGTGAAACTGGTTTGTAGCATATAAATATATTTCATTTATATTTCTTGAAATGGTTTTAACTTTTTTCTGTAATTCTTAACTGAGTCAGCACGAACTCTTCGCCAACTTCAATTGCTCATTGCTTATTTTCTTTCTTAAAATGCATGACTTTTCAAAGCTTTTATTTAAATGTACTAAAAAGAAGAAAATAAATTTCAAATTCCTACATATACTATTATCACTCCTTGTACCCACGCGCAGAATTCAAATCTTCAATCATAGTCTCTTCTCTCAACGTATGTATAAATTTGGGTTTATAAGGGTGATATTTATGTTTTAATAATATTTTTTGTGTTGATGTATGTATGTTATAAGCTTTGAATATCAAAACTTTCAGCATAAAACTTCCATTTTGAATATGTGATTCATTCAGTTTATGAATTTTTGGTTGTTTTATTCAATAAAACTATTTCAGTGTCGCGATATTGGTCTCAAAATGGCGAGGAAGTCGTGATAATAATGTATCAAAGCTGATTTTTCTTCCAAGGCATAATTATCAATATCTTTCTATTGTTTCAGGTATGGTTTCAAGAATTTATCAATCATATTATTGATGAAAGTACCAATGTAAGTAATTTTGCCTTATTTTTCAAATTTTTTTTGATAGTTTGAAAATAGTATTGAAAAATGGATTGATTGGTCAAGAATTCTGCATAAACCTATACGACAGGTATTTTCGCCCGAAAGTGTTCAACTGAAAACAATTACTGCCCCTGCAATGTCGAATTATATCTGTCAGATTCTTGAACTATAAATAATTTGAATATACCGAACAGAATAATAAACCCAATATCGAAAGAAATGGAGGTTAACGACTTTTTTTTCACTGACACATAGTTTATATTGTTTAAAGAACTGATCTGAATATTATGAATATATGTTAGGGACAGATTGATAGTTTTCAATTCTAGAAATAGAAATGGAAAACCAAATGGAAATAATGACTCAAAACTAACTGTAATTATATCTTCTGCCCTCCTGGAACCAAAATTAGGGTTTTACTCCTCAATTTTAAAGATAAAACGTAGTTATTCGTTTCGTAAGGAAAGGATTGAATAAAAAAACAACTGCCAACCAACTGATTTAACATTCAGTCTTACGTATGAATAAATATTTTAGTAAAAATTGTATCATAAAGTTGCCAAGTGGAGAAAATAAGTAGTATCTTTGAATTATTTTTCTTAGTAATAGAAATTTAAATAGTCTAGTAAATTCGGAATATTTTGATTATCTAATTCACCCACTTGTTCAAAATATTCAATTTACAGATTGGAAAAATATTTCGCTTAAGTTGATGATGATACTTATATTTCATAAAAGTATTTTGTTTCACTGATTTTTTTAAATTCTAAACATGTATTGGAATAGTCAAAGTCGAAACATACTTTGTTATCGGATGTTATAAAGACTTATAGACAGAGATTAATTGATCTGAAGATAATGATAAAATTAAGAGAACGTTTTTGTAAAATTTGGACAATCAGCAAACGATGTCTACAGCAAACAAAAATTAATAATATTCGTTCAGCCCATCTATTACCAAAAATTATTCATAATGAAATTGAAAAACCGAAACTCCTCGACTAATTTTCCAGCTTTAAACACATTACCTCCAAGTATTCGAAAATCGTGACATGCATTATTTTCTCCTTATTGCGTTCGAAATAATACCCTCACGACAGAAATTTGGTGTTGCAGATCTTAAAGTACACACAAGGTAATCTATGTAATTTGTCTCGATCGTAAGAATCCTCTCATGCTATACAATTTTCATGTATAACAAGCTCCGTTTTGTTATTTAAAATCCAAAAAAATAACGCTCTAAAGGTGTAAAACAAGAACGAAACCACATCACCTTTGGGTGGTCTCTCAATTATCGAACCCACACCTATTTCGAATATATTATAAGATGTAAAAGATCTCGGAATCATTTAAGATAATTTTATGCGCTTTTCATTATTTGAGTCCCTGATTTGCATACGTTTTTTGTGGCAGCATTGTTTGATAGACGTGTAATCTGAACAGATTTTAGTTTATTTTTGCGGATGAGAATGTACTTGATGCCTTTTTTAGTGCTCTCTATTCATGTCGGGACGAATACGAAATTATCTTCATCTTGAATTATTTCATGAGACCACGGATCAGAATGAGAAACTCGTATGAAGTTTGCCGACTCAACTTTGAATGCTCAGTGTTACCAACTCTTACAAGGTGGTCCATGTCGAACTTTTCATCCCTGAATAGGCCGTTTTGATAGTTAATTGAAAATGCAAGAAGTGGCTGATTTTGTTATAGCAGCGAAAATAATTACAAGTTTTAATAACTGGCTCTTAAATTTCAGTTTAATTTTCGAAAAACCTCACCTCCAAAATTTGATGATATCTCTTTACTCCCAGATAGTAACTAGCAAAAATTTGGTATCCTGGCAGCTTTCCGTCTCTTATAGCCAAATATTTCCTACCCCATATACGGTGCCACAGTATTACAAACTCTATGTTCACTTGCAAAATCAATGGCAATTTTTGGAATTTTTGATAGGATATTAGGGAATATCCTATAATTTGACAAAGTTATATTTGTTCAAAAACTCCTATTTCGATGTATAACCATTTCAGGAGTAAACAGTTGAAAAAAACCGTGTTTGTAATCAAGATTTATCATTTTTTTATGATATTTCATTTCATCATTCAATTTTCTTTCATAAGTCCAGCAATTATGTCTTTGAATTATCAACAATTACCCACAACTTTCTGATGAAATTACACATTGAAAAGCAAAGTTTATTAATGCTGAAATATGAATTCTCACGAGAGATGAGTTTCAAAGAATGTTCAAGCACGTCTCTTATTCTACTCAAACAAAGATGTAATCTTTTCAAGAGATCATCATGAGTATACCTATTTTGACAGAATCTGGAGTTAAGTTATTGAGAGCAGCTCTAACTATCAAAATTATGTCTTCCTTGGATGTTACTTAGGAAAAGTAAATCATATTTTAATGTAACCCTACAAAAATAATCCAATGGACTACAGTTTGATGTTCCAGGAGGCCAACAAAACCAATTCATATGTTTTCGAATATTCTGTTAAAGCATCACCTACTCATTAAAAATTATGGAGTATTGCTACGGAAACTTAATGCCAAATACTTTATTCTTCTTTCCGTCACATTTTATAGCAAAGAATACGAGGACGTATTGATATCTAGTTAGCCCAGACCAGTTCCCTGCATAAACAAAATATTGCGTTACCATAGCAACGAACAATAACTTATTAGAAGTGCCAGTGTAAAGTTTGACGTCAAAAAAGTAAATTAAAAGAAAAAGTATGTCCACCGAAATTGTGAAAATCGAAAAATTAGAGTATCGAGCCATCATCAAGTACCTGTATTTAAAAGGGTTAAGGGCGGGTTGTACGAAACAAGTTCACCGACAGTTCAAGTAAGCTCGCTTCAGTTGCTAGGGATTAGCCAGTGAAATTTCTAGTTCCTTAGCAACTGAAATCAGTTCAGTTGAATTGTTGGTGAGCCCAACTCGTACACCCGGCCCTAAGAGGTAAGCAGATTTACGATGATATGCTTAATACCCTTGGTGATCAATGTCTATCGTATGCGACCATGAAAAATTCAAAAGAGGTAAATTTTCCATTGAAGATGATGACCGATCGGGAAGGCCAGTTTCTGTGTCAGTCCCCGAAAATATCGATGCAGTTCATGACATGATTTTAACAGACCGTCGAATTGGGCTAAAACAGATATCTGAAGAACTGAATATTTACTGGAATAATTACTGGAAAATGGATCCCCAAATGTTTGACTGTTGACCAAAAGCGTGCAAGGGTAGTAGCATCGCGTTCGATCTGTGCTCGATATGAAAACGATGTAGACTTCTTAAACCGAATTGTTACTATGGATGAGACTTGGGTACATTTCTACGATCCAGAAACAAAGCAACAATCGATGGAATGACGACACTCCGGTTCTCCAAGACCTAAGAAGTTTCGTGTCCAAAAATCTGCTGGAAAAGTTCTTGCTTCAGTTTTTTGGGATTGCCATGGAGAAATCATGATTTATTTTTTGGATAAGGGTAGAACAATAACTGGAGATTACTATTCGACATTACTGACCAGTCTACGGGAAAAAATTAAAGAGAAAAGACGCGGAAAGCTATCCAAAGGTGTTTTTCAATATATCCTCTCACATTGAATTTCCAGTTTCTGGAAAATTCCTTCGAAGAATAGTATGCAGATTTTCTAAAGATCAATAATGCTGTCTATTGAAAACCCCATTCTTCGTGAACTCAGCCTCTTCTGTCAATGTAAGTTATTGAGAAAATGTTCGTCCTCTTGAGTTTTCTCGAGTAACCTTCAAAAAATTCAACTCTACTTGTTAAATGTGTCTTTTTAAAACGTTGAAACCGCAGTAAAATGCAAAATGATATCGTTTGCGCCTATTCAGGGCACGTTACATTGTCCCAAAGGGTATATATATATATATATAATATATATATATATATATATATATATATATATATATATATATATATATATATATATATATATATATATATATATAACAGCCTTTCATCCTCTTGTATGAAAGATTTGGGGAAAGCAGTAGAAAATCATATTACCATAAACTAATAATATAGTCCATTTACTACAATTGGCTTCTTACGTGCAATTTTTGGACGGAAGGTTCCATTCTTTGTATAGTTTTGTAACAGTAGCCGATTGACCAAGTTATTATTTGGCTTTGGAAGCTGAGGATATCTCTTATAAAATACTATACAGTAAATATTTGCAAGTGGTCAAAGTGGGTGAAGTGGTCGAGTTGTTACAGCGTTTGGCTTCCACCCAGACGGTCCGGGTTCGATCCCCGGTCGTGTGTCACTGAGCTGAAGTGGTTCGGATTCCACTTTTATTTAAACTGTAGGTCCCGGATCTCCCTTGCTCGCACAAGCTCTGCTTTTGAGGGGTTTTCTCCGAACACCTGGGAGTTTCGTAAAAACAAAAAAAAATCATAGCCGAATCATCAAAATACTAGGAATGTGTTTTGAGTTCGAATTGCAGATATACACGATATACCTTGTCAAATTGTGTGGTTCCCTTTATACATACTCAATATCCGTTGCTGCAGTATTATTATCGATCGATGAAAAAAAAAAAACAGTGAGAGAACATGATAAAATTTTACAAATTAAATGATTAGTATCGATTATGAGATATGAATACAATTAAATCTTATTATTTTTAAAATTCCAAGAATATCTGCAATTTCTGTTGTTTAACTACAGTGTGTTTCACTTCTCAAGACACCTCGTATCTTCCGCAATTTTTGATATAGAACCATGAAATTTTCAGAATCGATAGATACACTAGATATGAACTCTCTCTATAAAAGGAGTCATCCTACGTAATAAACACTGCACGCCAGAAGCCCCCAAATTACTTCTAATAAATCTGTCTCCTGAAAAAATTTCAGTCCTGAAAAATTCTAATTTGTTTCACTTCTCATGTATCTACCGTAATGTTCGACGTAGCACCAACCCAACTTATTCAAGTAGTAATTTTTTTTTTTGAATTATGTAGTTTCCTCCGTTACTGTGGTGCAGGCGTATACAATCTTCTCCCGTGAGTCGTTCAGGTCGATTGGTTCAGTTCCATACACGATCTTCTTCAAACAGCCCCAAAAGAAAAAATCTAACGGTTTCAGATCTGACAAACGTGCAGGCCACCTAATAGGACCTCTGTTTCCTATCCATCTATATGGATAATATTGATCGAGGTACTTGTTAACAATGTGTTGATTACATCTGGGACACTCGGTATGAACCCACAGTTATTTATTTACTGTAGTATAGACGCATCTAGAAATTAAGTGAAAGTGTGATATGTTTTATTTGTTTTTATTATGAAGCCAGTTTTGTTAAAAAAGAAATACATCGAAAAATTCTAATATTAGAAATGTTGTCTAGGCTATGTGAACCAAAAGCTCGTTTATTCTGGCTGGAACGCTCGATGGAAGCCCGCCGTAACGAAGTTAGAGCACTAATTAATTAGTCATTCTATTGACTTTTTCTTCACTTCGCCAGCAGATTTGACTTTCAGTAATTAATTAGTTTTTCAAGCCGCATTTCCGGTTTGAATTCAGTAGGTGCAGTACGGAGTTGCGGCATACTTGATGAGATTCTAATGCAGTTAGTAGAAGTTTCGAACTTTGATGGCATCTATCATTTAGTATTGAGAAATTCGTTATCGGTTTGCTGAGAGGATTTCGTCGAAGCTCCTGAAGCTCTGGTTTAATATTGTGAAATGAAAATAAAAAGATGGGAAGTTATTGGAATATATGTGTACACGATTTTGTCTACTTTGCACGACGAACTATCACTATGATTTATCTATTTTTTATTTGAACGAGGTGGTTGAAACCCTTTATTTGCACCTTATCCGGCCTGTTTCACACAACCCTTAAGTTAGTGTGGAAGTCCCCTGAGTCCGAATTGAATCCCCCTCAGGTATACCCACTAAACACTCCACCTCGTTCGTGGTAGCAGTCTTTCACTCCCTCCCTACCAGCACCCTGTGGCTTAGCGATAGTTTTAAGATCTGTGCAACGTTATATATCTTATTTATACTGGGTGTTTCTTAAGTACGTGTAGAAAATTTAGGAGCGTATTGCTGACATCAAAATAAGAAGAAAAGTTCCTTTAAATATATGTCTGCAAGTTATTCGTTTCTGAGATACAGAGTGTCAAAGTTGAATTCTTGTTTTTATTTTTTGTGAATAATTACAAAATAATTTTGATATTTGGGTAAAGTTTGGTATCTGGGAATATTTATTATTTAGTTTGTGTAAAAAATATATTCTTGATAGAGGTCAATGCGAGCAATTTCGAGTTATTCAGATTTGAAATAATCGATGCAATTGATTTTGAATGACAAGATTATTTAATTAAAAATAAATTCAATTAGAAATTAGTTTTTCACAATTAACACAAAATTTTATTTTGTCATTGAAAAATCATCCCAGATACCAAACTTTACTCGAATATCACAAATATTTTGGCTTTTATTCACAAAAAAAACAAATATAATAATTAAACTTTGACACTCTGTATCTTAGAAACGAATAACTTGCGGACATGTGTTAACGGGAACTTTTTTTCTTATTTCGACGTCAGCAACATGCTCTTGAAGTTTCTACACGTACTTAAGAAACACCCTGTATATCTATTTATTTATACAGGGTGTACGGTAAACCTTGTACAATATTGAAACTGGTGAAAGACCAGGTCATGACTGTTCAGAATACCGGAATTTTACCTCAGTAAAAATATCACCGTTTTCGAGATGATGGGCATTTTAAGAATTTCTGGAAAATCGCTATCTAACCTTGGATGTTCGAGTGCCATGTATACAAATTGAGACGAATTCAAATATTTTTGCTGCAGAAGATTACTGATGAGTGATGCTTTTAGACGTACAGAACAGTTTATCAGAAAGTGAAAAAAAAATTCAAGAATTGAGGGTAAAATGACATAAATTCAAAAAAAATGTTTGACATTATTGTCCGAAAGAATCATTGGAAGTGGACATTCATTTCAAATTAATGCTTATTTTGTCCAGACTCTACCATGGTATAAACCAAACTATATTTATTTTTGGAGGAAGTGATTTCCATTGAATTAGGCGTGGTTTTATTCCAGCATTGTGCATGAACGAATCTTCTGTGAATAGAATTGAATAAATCTAGGAGGTGGCTGTCACATTTTGTTTGAACAACTTGTGACTTCTGTCGTAGTTTTTTGAAATTATTCCGCTTGTTTCATTCAGTGGTATTTATTTCTTTGTCATGCCGTACACACGTTATACTCCCTGAGAATATGCGCATATGCACTACAGGTCGACAAGCGTAAGGATGCCTCTGAGATGCGCAAACGATAGAAAGCGTGAGTAGATGTGCGACAAAGATCGACAACTGTTTACGGCTGGTTATCATCGGAATGTACAATCGGGAGAGAAATTTTTCTGCAACACGTAGGAACGTAGGTTCTTATCTGAATTTTCATTAATTCCTAATGAACTGTTCGAATAATATAATTGTCTGTGACTGATCACTGGACCGTTTATGAAATTTGCATAATTTTCCCGAAGCCATAAGTGTAAATAAAGTACGACTAGAAAAGGAATGCATCGCCACACAATATCAGAAATAGGTAAATAACTATAATAAAGAACACGAGGAACATACTTACAGAAGTTGACTAACAATATCACATGACCTCTGACCACTGCCAAATCAGCATTGTCCATGGTAACTTTTGATTTTTTGTTTATCTTTTTATTTGGAGTTGAGAATTGTTCCATTTCACCTTTTTCAATTTTATTCATTTCTGAATTAATTTTCCTAATGCTTCTAACGCAAACTCCTCGTTCTTGAACCTTCACAAGAGGAATACTGGTTTCACCTATCATTGCTTCTGCCTGCATAAATTTGATGACATTACTGACAATTATCCTACTTTGTCCACTCAGAATCTTATTTCTCACTTTACTCTTTGAAGGCATTTGCAAACACAACAAACTACACTATAACCTATCTTATAATATTTCAAAACTATACAAAACACAACCACAACACAAGGATTTCAAATAGACCGCGGGCATATCTGATAGACGACAGTAAATGACAGTTGTCAATCCAGCCTGCTGGACAAACAAAGAGATCTACAAATGCTTTTTGTGCATTTATGTCATATTTTAGAATAAAAACTCTCGATAATGCCTTAATTTTGCGCGATTGTGAAATGCGGAAGTAGAAGCGGCAGAGATAAGGTTTAATTCCATCGACTCCCTTCTATTTTCGACAATAGAAAAAATATTAATCCTCTTGCTGAAAAGAGACGTGAATTGTGGATTCAGGCAACTAAAAGAGCAGATCTAACTATTGAGAAGTTGAAATGGGCAACGGTATGTTCAAAACATTTTGTAAATATCTCTTCTGGACATCCTTAGACAACGTGTTGAAATAACCACTTCTATCAGCCATATCACAAACAATCTCGTTGCAATCAGGAAGAATACTGATTACAATATCGGGGAATTTGGAAATTTGGAATGACGTAGGCTGGGTTTTTCTTTATTTCTGACCTGCAATGAAAAGATGGAGTACAAAAGATGAGAAAAGGTAATTAGTTAGGCTTCAGCTTTCAAGCCGCGATTTTCTCCTTTGTTCGATCTCCTCGACTAGCATTTAACTGGTCGAGCCTGATAGTCATTCTTTAACAACTGTTTATACTTTTAATTGCTAAGTGTTTGTATTATGTAACATGTGTAAATATATCATAATGGTTACTTATCAGCTGCTGTGTCCGTTATTTGATTACAACAACTTACCCGTCACCCCTGTACTCCGACAGATGTATAGTCTATAGATTGAAACAATTAGTATTGAATACTGATACATGAATAGATTTTCGAATAAGTTATACACTAGTTAATTAATTCATTAACTACTGGCATATTACAATGTGATGTATCAATTATATAAATTTGTTGAATTATTGTCTCTTTTCTGCAGAGAATCCAAGCAACATTGGGAGTTTCTATTTTCATTAAGTCTCAGTCGATATACAGGGATTTAGAATGTGCCGATTTCAATAGCGAGATCGGTTCTGAATTCTGTTGCATTGAGATATTAAGTTTGAAGGCGATTATCGCCACCTGTTATAGGTCTGGTATAGGTGAGTATGTGTTGTTTCTTACCAACTTTGAAAATCTCTTGGTGAAATGCACAACAAATTGTACGGAAATTATTAGAACTCATTCATTTCATGTGGTCGATCAATTCATTCAATTTGGATACAACCATACACGACCATATAAGAGTGATCTAAGCATGTCTTTCTGATCTTTCTGCTCACTATGACCAATTCTTCACCTTCGTTCAAGCACAGTCTTCTCTTGCTCTGAAAGTTTGTAGGGAGCAAATTGAAAACATCAACAAACTGAAATCTTCATTGTCATTGATTAACTGGAATAATGTATGTAAAGATTCTATGGAGGCGAATGTTTTTGCTGACTCATTCGTGAAGACTATGACAGACTGTGTTGTACAATGTTTTCCAGTGAAAAGAATCTACTAGCAATAGAAACCAACAGTTATTTGGTTCAATAATACTCTGCGGAAAATGATGGATCTAATGAATTAAAACTATTAGTGATAATACGAAAAGTCCAGATGAAGACTAAATCTACAATAACTATCACGAACAATGCCAAAAAATGTTCGCATAATGAATAAATTACAGATTCAGACACCGAAAAAGAGCAGCTGGCTTGTAGTAAATCATCAGCTCAAACAAAAACATAAACAACAACATGCAACTGACATTTCCATTGAAACCTTCAGTAATATTTCTGCAGGTATTGCTGAGAGTCTTATTCATATCTACTCTTTCTCCTGTTAAAGAAAACCAGTTGAGTTTCCTGCAGCCTCCTCCATCAACAAGACATTCTTTTTTTCTGACACCAATATTACGCTCAGAAATACTTGAGCAGTGAATGCTCTAAAGAGATCGAAATGGCCTGAATAGAGATATTATAAAAGGTATAATCGAAATTATAACTTCCAATCAGTTCTCTTAAATTCTTGCATAATATCGGGTTGTTTTCCAGACTGTTTTAGATCGGCAAAAGTTTTACCATTAATCTGTGTTTTTACAAATTTGGATTTTTTAGGCTTCACTATAAATTGTTCACAGGGATGTTTATGGGTTAAGTGGTAGAACAACAAAGTAGCTTTAAAGAGAAACATTTTCAATTGAACATTGAAACAATACATGACTCCTCTGGAAATGGAAAAACCCTAGGATAAAATTGAAGTTACTTTTTTGTAATATCTAACAGAAAACAACTACTTCCCCGGCTAAAGCTAAAGATATTGAGAAAGAACCTATATAACTTGAGAGAAAAAATCCGATAGTGTTAATTTGTATTTTCATTCAGATAGTTGATTATTTATTATATGTCCTGTTTCCATTGGAGATTCTTATCGATGAAATCAACAAAGTAGCATTCTGTGCTCTCTTTATTTTCATGTTCATTAGCATCTCTTTTTATGTAAATTTAGTTGAATGTAAAATTAGTGAATGAAAATAATAAAGACGATATCATCATTATTATCATTATTATCATTATTCAAGAAAAGAGATAGATCCCTGGTTGATAATTTCCATTATTATGGTTTAGTGCAAAATTCTTGAAATCATATGGAAAAATAGATTAGTTCATTACTTCGCGCTGAATGATATTTTTGACAAAAACCAGTATGGATTTAGAGGTAACACATCAACAGCTGACGATGTTAAGAAAGTGATTAATCAGGTTGTTGAATATCTTGAAAACGGAGAGCACGTGGCTTTTACCCTTCAACCTTCCCAAAGCTTTCAACAGCGTCTCACATTCTTCAGTTCTTCGAAAAATGGAATACAAGGGGGTGAGAGTACTGCCTCTTGAATAACTATTCGAATCATATTCGAGTAACAGATCTCAACCATTACAGTTTTTTTCAATATCTCGTCAAGCCCTGAGCAATCAGAAGTTTGTTAAACTCATGGAATACAATATTTTTGGTAAATATTGTTTCATCTGTATATAAGCATTCTCTCTTTCAATGTAATAAAGTCTTGCTTTGAGAATGAGTTACTTCATCAGAATTTCTGTAGATAGCATACAAATAACAACTTTAATTTAGTTATTTCATTCTCTCTGCCATAAGTTGAATTTCTGGTAATATCTTGAGGTTCATTGCCAACAATCGTACCACGACCCTTGCCTTCGCAAAAAGAGTTAGCCTTCCACATAATTATATAACGAAAACCCTATCAAAATGGGTTTATAAATCTTATTTTTAATACCAATAACAATATATTACATATTACTTTTTAAATGAACAAGCGTTAATTCAAATCTATGATTCTAAAAATACTCAAACCTCTCCATCAATTCATAAAAAACAGTACCGTATAAAAAACTCTTTCAGAAAATGCCGATTTAATAATTCACAAACCATCTTGGAAGAAACCGAACAGGAATAGACACCCTCCCAGGCGAGCCAGCAACGTTTCGACAAATGTTCCGTTCCCATCTAATACATGCCAACTTCGGATCTGGCTCAGCAGAAAATCGGCTTTTATACTGTCGACCCTATTACCATACTCAATTTAAGCGAAAATAACCTGAAGGCGCACAAAACGAGCATAAAGGTAGCCGGATGGTCGGTCATAAATTAGACTCGAGTCTGTTATTAGGACTTTTTCAGCAAATTCAAAGCCACCGGTTCTGTACCCTCGTCAGAGGCGGACTTGGCCGGCGGGTAAATGGGAGGCGCGGTTGACAAATTGAACAGGATATTACTGTCAATGAATTTTAAAAGAAGTAGGTACCTATCAATCGATACTTCTCCTTCTGTCCTTGTGCCAGGTGTGCAATTTATCATATCCATTTTTTTGAGCAACAAATTCCTTTTTTTGGCGTAAGAAATTACTATCAATAGTAGCAGTGGTACTGGAAAATTTATGCTGAATTGCTCAACCAATCAGTGAAACAGTCGTCCTGTTAAATATATTGGAGATTGAAAAAAATTAAAATTTCTGTTTTTCAAAAATTTATTTCAATTAACAATAAAATATTTAGTATTAACAATAGCCTGAGAATTATATGAGGTTGCTCAATAAATCAGCGAAATTCATCAGAAATTCTATAGAGGTTTTTGACAGTAAGTAGACAGTTCGTTTTTCATACGGTATCCGAGGTATTCGAGGTTTCTGTTTGGCTCAAATTGAAATATTTGAGAGAAATGCACCTGCTTACCTTAATACATAAAATGTTGTTCTCCCTAAATGATGATTTTAACCTTGGACATTTATTTCCATATTTCAACATTATGAGTTTATGTTTTTCTGATTCTGATTTCAAGGATTTGGATTTATTTGTTTATTATAATGAGATTTGGAATTGAATGTTCTTCTGTAGTTTATCACTGCACTTTTTATAGTTAAATTGTAGTTATATCATGGTTTTATATTCTAAAAGTTGGGTTTAAAAGTAGCATCTTAGCTGAACCCCGTTGTTTCACCATTCTTCATTTATTTTTATTCTCCGTTTATATCTTGTATTTATATAGTACCAATGAACGTCATCAAATTATGAATAAAGACATATTATTATTAATATTAGAGTGATTCCTCACTTCAATATGGAATGTATCAATTTCGTAATAAAATAATAATATCTATACAGGGTGATTCATTGGGAAATGCGCATACAGTTAGGGTAGATGGAAGACACCGAGGTCCTTCTAAATAACCTATATTTTATGGGTCTGTCGTTCTTTATAACCAAGATACAGGGTGATTTATTGATTTTCCCCATTTCTTCAATTAATCATAACTTATGAACCACCCTACACATTTTTGTGATATTTGGTTTGTATGTTCTTTGTCCACAGTAGTGTCGATTAACATAATAAGAAAAAGTCGTATTCCAGGTCCGGCCTTGAAAAAATTAATAAGTAGGTTCCTAGCGCAACTTCAAAGTCCCATAACTTTTTAATATCTAGATATATTTCAATGAATCTTTCACATTTTTGTTTCATTTTACTTAAATTTTTAGAATTAATCCATAATCTAAAAATGAAAAATAGTCCATTGTGTGCTTTGTATCAAGCTTTCTCTCAGGTATATATATGCGATGGTCGATAGAATTTGATCAGATAACGTATCAATAAATTCTGGTGACCTGCACAGGAATTCATTTTGGTACGGACAGTATTACTAACTACATTAACGATTTTTTACGAACAACGTCATGTTTGTAGACGGCTTTATGAACGATAGTACTCTTTATATACCGCATTCTTCTCCACTGCAATATTAGCACAAGAAACCATGATTGAGCAGGTAAGGAATGTAAACGTGAAAATGAACCAGGTCCAAATTCTTGGAAGAATTCAACTCAAAAAATTTATTTTCTCTAGAATCATCATGCAGTTGCTAGCGTAATTATATTGATTATTTCACTTATGCTAAAATAGCGTGTTATGATTGGTTGAAATTTTTGTATTGATAAGAGAAAACATCATGTTTTCGATTTTGTAGTTCGGCTCTTGATAGGCTACTGGATATGTATATGATGTGTTTTCGATTTTGTAGTTCGATTCCTGATTGGTTATTATCAAAACACAAACTTACCACTAGCAAGCTGCTATAATGACACAACACCAAACTTTGACCAAAACTAAATAAGCACTCACTATTAATTCATATCAACTTCACAATTTTCGACAAATTTTGCATACTCGTTGATCAATCAAATCACTAAATCAAAATGTTATCAAAACATAACCTCGAGCGAGAAACAGTAGACTAGACATGCAATGATGAAACTACGAATGACGCGCTCTGTCAAGTAAATGTTTTGTTAGTTGCATAATTTCAGAACTAAATGCGGGATTAATGTTCCTAGTTAAATTGAATAGTAAATAAATGAAAATGGTTTCGATTTTATTCATGAAATAATCTTAACAAATGCAACTCGTGTTATCGGCGATTATCGTTAATTCCTTCTCGGTTTCGAATCAAATTCAAAGGAATTGCTATTTCGATAATCACCGATACACTTGTGGTATTATCTACGATAATTTTACTGCGATATGAGCACCAATAAAAACGGTGTTCTATGATTGTACACATTTCATCATAAAATCAACATCGGACGCGATTGCCAGATTAACAAATATGATAAACAACTCCATAGACACCAAACAAAAATCACTGTGTGTATTTGTTGATTTGGCAAAAGCGTTTGATACGGTTGATCACACTCAACTGCTATCTTCCTTAGAAAATATAGGCTTCAGAGGTATAGCTCTTGAGCTCATGAATAGCTACTTATCAGGAAGGCAACAATGTGTAAGAATTGGTGATTCCATAAGCGAATTGAGAAAAATTGAACCGTCCTGGGACCCATTCTTTTTAACATATATATCAATGACCTCTTTCATCAAAAAGTATCAGGTCACATCATAAGTTTTGCTGATGATACCGCTATATTCTATTCAAGTAACTCATGGGAGACACTCAAAGAACATTGTACAGGAAGACTTGAAGGAATATATCAATATTTCAGCAGCAAACTGTTGACTATCAATTTTGAAAAAACCTATTTTCTCCCTTTCGCATCATATAGTGCTCACCTTCCCAACTTCGATGCTATACCTGTAGCAGTAGGCCAGCAAAGGATAGTTATAAACTTAACAAAGGAAGTCAAGTATTTGGGAATATATATTGATTGTCACTTGAGATGGGACGAACAAATCAACTATGTGATAAGGAAAATAAGGAATACACTTCATAAATTCAAATATCTATCGAATATACTTTCAATACGCCACTTACGAACCTTATATTTTGCTTTGGTAGAGACCCATCTGACATATGGACTGATTGCATGGGGGGTGCAGCTCACACACATCTTCCTAGTATCCAGAAAATACAAAACTACATCATTAAAATAATTTTCAAGAAAACAAGAACCTATCCAACAGAAAATTTATATAGCGAATCCAATTTCTTTGACATCTATCAACTCTATTCCAATATAATCCTGCTCAACCAATACCGACATAAGACAGAATTAATTCCAATTTCCCATAACCACTCAAATAGACAAAAAATCAGGTTACAAGTTATAGTACCCAAAACTGAAAAGGTAATTGGACAAAGGTTATTAAATTATCTAGGACCAAAATTATTCAACGCTATCCCAGAATCACTAAAACGTCTCAAGTCTTGCAAATTATTCAAATTTAGAATTATTCAATGAATTCGCAATATTAAAAGAATCGATATTCAAAAGTTTATAGATACCAGGAATCCCTTTTATCTATTGTAGAACAATAATTGAGAAATAATGATTGGTCATTGCTGTTGAATGTTTATTATAGTGTTAAATTATTTTATTGTTACTTCATTTTGCATGCCTACTATACATTAGGTTAGGTAAGTCTATATTACATTGTATATACTCTTATATTTTATAAAACAATGCACTAGAAAAAAATGCCCGAACTAAACATGCCAATATAAATGGAAAAATTCAACCCACGCACAAGTTTACTTCTGTGGGGAGTTCTTCAGTTTATTTGCCATACAAAATGTTAGCATATTTTATTATTATTACTATTGTACTTATTTTTGGTGAATAAATTATTATTAAATTATTATTATTTCCTTCCTATCGAGTTGGACGTCATTATTAGCAACCGCGAATATAAAAACAACAATAAAGAATATAATATTAACTTGTTACCTGGTATGGCATAAAAGTCTTACTGACTTCATGTATTTAAGTAATTTTCTATAGCTATTGTATAATTCATAGTAATGAAACTCTCTCAACTTTGTTGGTTCGTCGCATTATCTCAATAAATATAATTCGTGCTCAAATAATATCGAAAATTCTGTAGAAATTTTGAACTCGATCCAGTTACTATTATCTCATTGATATACAGAGGATATTCAGTTGGCTGAAAAATAATGGATTAATGCTGAATATGGATAAAACTAAATTTATGGTATTGTCAAGTCGTCATAATTTGAAATACCTCAAAGAACAAAAAGTCACTTTCAACATAAAAATAGACGGAAACAAGATAGATGAAGTAAATGATTCAAGTACTTATGAGTGATTCTAGACGGTACTTTAGACATGTCTCAACATTGTGATTTTGTGAAAAGGAAAATCGCTAGAAAAATCCATTGTTTATATAGACTGGACAATTAGGTGTCCACTTTTTGAAAATTAACAATTTATAAATCAATCATTGCTCCTCACATTGATTACTGTGGAACCCTGCTATTTTTCATGAAAAATGAACAAGTCAGTATATTGCAAACAGTTCAAAATCGTGCTATGCGAGCAATTCTAATGAGCAACAGAAGAACACCTATTAGGCTCCCACACACGAAGGGATATTTTGCGCGACATGGTATGTGACAGATAGTGTCTGTCTAATTTTGCATATGGCGTACGTACGTTCGTGCTGAACGACGGACCCCGTCGGTCAAATACGTCGTCGGTGAAGGAACAGGTCGCTACAAGTCAAATTTCGTTGCAACTAACAAAAGGAAGCAGTCGTTGAGCTCGTCGGTTTAATCTTGGTTTGAATTTTGTGGTGTAATGGAGTGGACAAAAGAAATATTAACAGAGTCTATATAATTATATGGGGAACGACCATGTTTGTGGAAAATTAAAGACCCAGATTATATAAATAAGAATTTAAAAAGAGAAGCATATGAACAGCGTAGTGGTCGAGGTGTTTTAATCTGTAGGTCCCGGATCTCCCTTGCTCGCACAAGCTCTGCTTTTGAGGGGTTTTCTCCGAAAACCTGGGAGTTTCGTAAAAACAAATTTTACAAAAAAATTTGATACAATTTTTGAAAAGCAAAAATTGTAATAATGGTACTATTAAAGATGTTAAAACAATAATACAGAATATCCAAAATGCTCTTTAATTTAAGTAATTTTTCAAATCGTCTTGTTCGGTTTGTCTCAATTCCCGTACTAAAGTCATATTTTCCTCGTTCTGAAAGCCATTTCTTGGCCCACTTTGTTCTTGTCTTTTTTGAATTATCCTTTCGACTGATTTTTAAAATACATAAACCAATGAGAGCAATTTTTGGTCCATTTTGTGTTAACGCATATTACACCGACTAAAGAGGTATTTTGGACCAGCTTAAAATACGAAGTCGCACTACCCAGTATGTCGAACTTTCAAATACCTTCCAACTAATTTGAGGGCAACGTATGTGCATGAACCGATCCTTTGATAACTGGCGGACTAAGTATGGTCGTGTGTAGACACGACACATCAGATCGCTCACAGACCAAGTCGGGGTCGTGGTGTGACAGATCTGGTCGGTAGACACCGTCGGCCGACTACATCGCTGCGTCTATGGGCAGCTATTCACTTTATGCTCAATACATTATCGCTGATGAGTATAAAGCAGAGAACTGCATACAATATGTTCATTTTTATATTCAAATTGAATCATAAAATGCTACCCACATATCTGACCCAAGAACTGAATGAATCAATGAAGTCCATTCTCATGAAACAAGAAGATGATCGGCAAATAACTTCTACATCAATTCAAAGTGTGATAAATTATTCAATAAAGGATTGATACATTTCAATAGTTTACCAAATACCTTGAGAGAGACGTCATTGAATAATTTAAAAAAATAATGTTCCGTGTATGTGAAAAAGAAATATTGAACGATAATATGTACATGAAAATAATTTTAATAATAATATTCCTTGTAATATGTTAGTACGTAAGTACTGTTTGTTTGTTTGTAAGAGCAAATTGCTAATAAAGTGTGATATATTTCTGCAAAAATTACTAATAATGATATTGCAAGCACTCATAGTATTTCCTAGAAAGTAGCTATACCATTGACGTCATTCATTTCAATGCTTGGTATTACCATCAGAAATATGAGTATTGGTGGTCCTTTGTAGAAAGTGCTTTCCAAAAACTAAATATTTCAGATTCTGACGAGAAAGAGAAAATCGTTTCGTCAGAAAAGCGGTCTGTTTCTATATCATAAATATTTTCAAAGCCGATGCTCTTCTTAGATATCATCAATCGTTCCACCATTGGCAGTTTCATCGATATTTACCCATCGAGTCCAGTCTTCACTCCCCTTGGTCATTATAGAGTTTACTGTTTTCTCTATGAATCTTATGACTAAAAATTTTAAATCTCATTTTGTCTGTTAAAATGACATAAACTGTACAAAGCTTATAGGAAATGTCTTTTTTTGCTAGTGAACTGACATGTAAACACGCAGAGAAAATATGTTAGGATATACAAAAAGATTTCCAGGTCTCCATCATGGTTTATGATTTTAATTGTGGTGCCGTTTTTCTCAGTCCGTTCCTGTTTACCGTTATTTCCAAGAGCAGCACAAAAGTTGGCGCTGAATGCAGGCCCGGATCAGCAGCTATTTACGCCCTAGGCCAAAGTTCTAAATTACTCCCCCTTTCAGGAGGTCTGGGGAGTGTAGAATTTTTTGGCATATTTAACTGTAAACCTCGTTCTAGGGCTTCTTTGTGGTTATTTGAGCTATTGAAACATTTTGATTTTTAGTCCTTTGAAAACATTTTTAACAGTTTTCCAAGAAAATGATTTGTGTCAATCACGCAATAAAAGTGATTAAAATTCCAAAATGTATGAAAAGCAAATGATGTCTAAAAAAAGCATGTTAAAAAATAAAACACACTCACACTGCTTAATAAACAGCACTGTATACAGCGTGATTTACGATTTTTCTACTTGCAGTTGGACTAGAAACTTGAAATTTAGTATGCTGTCATAATTTAGCATGTACGTTCTACCTCAAGTGTTTTTAGTCCTACAACTATACAGAGTATGTCAAAAGTCGGTACCAACTTTCTTATTTTGAATGGAAACCTATTTTTTGTCGTGGTTCGATTGACCTTCTGATTATAACTTCAGAAAACCTAAGTTGAGTTAACTTATCTATTACAGTTTTTGAGATATGTCTATTTTTCTTTAAAAAATTACCGCTGTAGTAGTTTACGAAAACACGTGTAGCCCGCAAACCGTTCAAAATCAGGAAACCAAATTTATGGAGCAGTTAGCTGGTAGTCCAGGCTAACACCAGATGTCCCATCGACGGTCTCATTTTGTACCATATGGGCGCAGGCGATTTTAGAATGTCGCATTATAAAATTGTCAAAAACTCAAATTTTTCAAATGGCACCTACCATTTTTTTCTTAACCATTCAAAAGAAAATTGAATTTTAGGATGAGTTATTTCAGCTGTCCCTATACCCAATTTAAACCTCTATCGGGTTATTCAATTAAAATCAAGAAATGCCTTAAATGGTAATCCTCGAGAAGCTAGAGCTTTCTTCACCACTACAACTCTTTGCAATAACATTTGTCAGTAGCTAATTACTCGATATCTCTATCATTTTAGTTAGTTGGGAATTAACCTTGCCCAGTTTCTCCCCTCTCTCTTTTAAAGTGATGGTGTTGTTTTATATGAAAGAGAGTTTTCATGTTCTTTGAGCCTTGATTTAACATTTTTCCAGTCACCAAAACCATTTTTCACAAAATATGGTTCCGATTGTGTTTCCGAATAAAAAAGACGGCAAGGACCACAAAAAACTGCACATTCAGTTTCAGAGCCATGCTCTGTCTTGTTTTTCCCCATTTACTAAATATCTATAAAAATATCTGAAAAACTTCAAAAACGGTTACTATAATCCTTCTTTGCCTTTGAAAGATTAGCTTCTTTATTTTGAATTAACCCATGTTGGGATACGTAACCACGTAGTTCATTATTCACAACCCAGTTTGCTGGATCGGGATCGACGAGATCAAAACTAAATGTTTCAGGGTAACGTTCTAAACTCTGTTGAATTGGTGTTGGATTTTCAATGCTATTGGAGGGGCTCTCAGAGTCTTCCTGTGGTTCAGATTCAAATTTTGTGTCTGGTTCCGATTCTGTTCCTAAAGTAAAAGACTGCATCATATGAACAGTGGTGCTAGGACTAGTACTAGGAGTACTGCAGTCTAAAAATAAGCAGTCATCTGTTTTGGGGTTATTTTCATCTTCTTTTGACAGCCAATTTTTTAATGTCCCAGAGTATTTCTTGTTCTCCTCTAATTTTGGAGAGATGGTGGCAGTCACGTGATCGGCTTCGTCGGGTGAGTCACCCGGTGCTCGGACGCTCGCTATTCGGATTTTTCCGTATCCTGCGCTGCGCCCCCCGCAAGCGTGCGCCCTAGGCCATGGCCTAGGTTGGCCTTATGGGTAATCCGGGCCTGGCTGAATGTCCGATTCAATTCGGACAGGATGTCACACAATCGGATTACTCCACTAAACTGCCCAACATGTTGTTGAATATGCCTTCTGAAGGATTTAGGAGTTACTTGTACGAGTTTCTTGAAGTACGGGTGCGTTGTATTCCGATCTGTGCAACATGAGATATTCAAAACAAGAGTATGTGAGTATATGAATAAAGGGTTCGTAAATTTCGTCCTGTTATTCCCGATACCAAAAACGTCAAAGAAGAAGTTAAAAGTTTCTTGAAGGGATTGCCCTAAATTTTCGATTATTAAACCCCACTACATTGGATTCGAAATACAATAGTGTTGAATTATATAACAATAACAAAAGTTGATGGTACAGCGTTGGCTAATCAATCATCAAAGGTGGGTTCAAATCCCAACACTGTCACCAGTCTCATGCATGGCATCACACGTTTTGTGAATATATTGTATTGTCATCGGTTGACAATATCTGTGCATAATTTCAGTTGCTACTCTTTCTCATCCAGCGTCTCGTCACGTACTCACCCAACATTAGGTAATGAATATAGCATAAAGGTCAAGCTAAGAAAATTATTTTTTGGTTCGATAATTGTCACTATTTTTACAGAATTTTCTGATATTATTTTTGATAGTTTTCGCAACATTTTCGAATAAGGGAAGGGGTCCGAGCTCTCTTACCGTTCCGTTGTAATTTTCCATGTTCGAAACTGTTTAAAAATTTTCAGAATTCCAACGAGATACATATCTTGTCCTGTCTTGTCAGGGGGAGTATTTTTTCAATTGTATTGATTTATTCAATATTCCGAATTTTTAACAATTTTAACTTATATTTTCGGTTTTATTTCTGCGAGTTTTCGCCAATTTTTTCGAGAAGGACCCTAAGCCCACCGAGCTATATTTGTTTTTGACGTCCAAAACCGTCGGAAATTTTCTCGAATTCCTAATCGTTCTGTATCTTGGTAATATTTCTCATAATTAAATAAATCGATAATCCTATGTTTTTCACAATTTTTACAGACTTCTTCTATTTTAATATCGCGACTGCCCCCTTCCAGATGTATTTCGTATTTTCGTAATTTCCACACTCTCAACCATCGTATAATTTTCTTTCCAAATTCCTACGAGTTTTCCTTGATAACCTCTGGGGGTAAGGGGTTAACATATTTCGAAATTAAATTATTCGACTTTCTGATGTTTTTCACTATTATTACAGAATTTTAAGATTTTGTTTTCGCGAGTTTTCGCAATTTTTTTCAAATTTTTGTTTTAAAAGGGAGATGTTACTGTGGCAACAAGCTTCAGACCAATATCATTAGTTATAATTGTGGTTCAGATATTTTAGGAAAATCATAAAGCAATGTTCGTGACTTACGTGACATACGTACTTACGTGAGTGCCAAATATTGAATACGGGTTCTTGGACTCTCAAAATATTTGTGTGAATGGTTCGTACTCATTAAAAAGTAAAGAAATCATAAATGGTTTTGCTGGCGATCTCTCAACAACCTTTTTCTCAAAATGACTGTTGAGAAATGAATAATGGTAGTTGCCACATACAAATTAATACCAAATTTTGAATTCTTACCTCAATACACCTGTTTACCAAATTTTGTAAGAAAAAATTGTTTTTTTGGGAAAGTTATTCAAAATAATTTCAAATAAAATTTCAAATTCAACATCCTGTTTCTCCGAAATGAAACATTTTTGGACACATATTCATATGAAGTTTTTATCTTAAAATTACTCAAAGAATTACACTTTGAAGTTTGTACAAGTACCCAATAAACGCCCTGCATTCCGCATGATTTAATGAATATTTTTTCTGTTCCTGTAAGGATATCCCAGTCAGTCCCTGAAAATGTCAATACAATTTTGACAATAAATTGACAACAATAGTCCAAACACACTCCTTGTGGTCCTTACAAGAATTTTATGCAATAATAAGGTCGATGATCTTCCGTACCGATTTTGATCCTATTTTAAGAATGTTGCTCTAGCAACTTTGGTAGTAATTCAACTCCTCAATCATATCGTATAATCTTCAGGGTTTTGAAAGCAGCTCCACCCTGTATCGTCTCCAGATGGCATATGGGAAACCGGCGGGAAATACAAATTTATGCCTTCCTATAAATAGACGCGCATCCCAACAGAAATCCAACCAATTGAAATTCAACTCGAATTCGTCGCCTTTCTGAAGAAACACGAGCAAAAACAAGCCAAAGAAAAACCAGATTCTTGGCTTATGGCCTTATATTCCTACCCAGCCTCCAGTTCTTCACCTGATTAAAAGTTCAGATGAGCTTATGCCATTTTTTTATGTTCGGATAAAGAAGTCGAACAAAGCATCATTTCAGGTTCGTTTCAGTACTACCAAATACGGAGGGCCATAAAGGAGTACCAGTCGTATACCGTGAAGACCAGTTCGAGGCTAATTATTATACAATTAGGATTAGAATCATTTACACCATTTTTTCCATTGCATCACTTCGAGTGTATGCATTTAATGATACTCTTTTTGGACGGATCAAGAATCTGATGATATCTATTATTTGCGATAACAAGGTACGTCTGCTGTGTTTGGACAACAATAGGTGCATTTTTGGAATGATCTTGTGATCCATTGACATTTGAAAATGAGATCCACAATCAATACCTTGGCCATTTCGAAATTTTGTTGTAGAAGTCTGTTGTTAATTGCTGTTTATATCCAAGTGGATTGACAGTTATTTGGTAATCTAAAATGGCGATAAGTTGATTATATTTATATTGTGGTCGAATAATGGCACAAGTTCATCACATCTTCGACAGATAAAGTGAAGTAAATGATAAGACTAATAATAATAATAAACTTTATTCATGAAATGAGAGAAATTGTTGAGAATACATATGAAATCAGCATAAACAAAGTTAGTAATCGATAAGTGCAATGCACTTGTTCCGATTATAAGTAGATAATATGATAGAAATGCAAATATAGGATGTACATGAAATGCAATAAAGTACTATAAAATACAATGAAATACAATACAGACAATATAAAAATACAATAAGATACAAAGAACACAATGGAAAAGCATTAAACTATAATTTATAATCATGGTTGAGATTAGTATGAATGATTCATATCATATTCTTGTTTCGGAAGTATTTAATTGAAGAAGATGAGTTAACAATGGAGAAATTTTGTCAACTGTAGGTTCCAGTCGATAAAATAGTGAATACATAGTATAGAAAATGGTACGTAGTTGTTCAGACATTTTTGAAAAAGTTCAATTATAAAAGTACAGTTTTGCAAACATAGCTGAGATTGTGAAATTCCCACTACTTGCGCGAACAGTCACGTAAACTTCACTGGAACACCGGGTAGTTCGTCGTACGACTAATGCGCATCATGGGTGTGTATATCTTCACAATTGCAGCTATGTTTGCCAAGCTGTAACATGCATGTGGATGGAATTAATGGCTTTTAAAGAAATGATGAAAGGTTTTGAAAAAAGCTGGAATTTCTTTCTGCATTATTGTCGTTAATTATATTCCTAAAGAAAATGAAATTTGCTTCGAAGCAGAAAATGTGAATATGTGTCGTAAAAAGCCTATTTGGTAGTTCAATGAATATATTTTCCACGCGAGTTGAAATGCATTATTAATTTTATTATGCATGTGAATTTTCGAAGAATGGAAAGAGTTACTGTCTGTTACTATAAAAATTTCCAGAGAAAGTCCTCTTGATGAAATAACTGAGGGAAATGCTTTCAAATCTAATTATACACCGAATAATGGTTATATGAATTTTCCCTGAATTGAAACACCTGAATACTGTTATTATTGCACAATAGGCTGATTTGATTTAGAGAATTATAACTAGTGTAGTACCTCTATATTGCTAATGAGCAAATGAGAAAAGTTTCTCTAATTAAAATGTGTTTACTATCCAATATAATTTCAATTATCATTTTGTAAACATGATTTTGGTTACAACTCTATTGCTTTGTGGTTAGAATACAGAACCGTAACATTTCTTCTTCGAATACTTGACCTTGTTTGTGTTTGGTTGCCTTTGTTCAGCTGAATCTGTAGGTGTTCTGTTCACCCGAGTCGTTGTCCAATTGTCCCAAAGAGTAGCTTAGAGTAGCTCGGGTAGTTCCTGGATAGATTTCACATACCACGAACAAGCAAGGTTAGGAAGCCCTCAATAAGAAAGCGCATTTGACGACTATGACGTAAGTCTGATAGTGACAGTTCTTTGACATTTTCCGTTTCGATTTTGGAGAGAAAAAAAATCTTGGCACTGGCCTGAGGCACTGAGTTTTCTCGTTGAAACTATTTTGATCATCTCTGGTGAATCTGGGGAAAATTCGTATCTGGAGATTTCTTCATATTGTTTGCGATATTTGACACTGTATATTTTCGAGGAAATTTTTGTTCTGCTGTCAGCAGGATAATTTTGAGGTTATAAGGACTTCATTGGTAAAACCGCTGTAACAAGAAACTAGCTATCAGAAAGCAAACAGGCCATCAAAGCTGTTACCAGAACGCTCCCACTAAAAAGAGGTTAGTATTCGCATTTGGGCTCTACTGATGGCTCCATACAAGTGTAATCAGAAGTCAGACTGGTATTGTTTATTCAAAGGTTTTCCACTGCTCCACTAATGGTTGATGTTCCTGTTCCACAATTGGTGTTCCTTTGTTGTTTGGAGTTTTTTATCGGTTCTCTCATTCCTTCGTTTGTTTGCAACTCTGCACCACTCGTTCTTATTGGTCCCAACTGTCATACTATGATCTTCGTTTGATTGTGTCGTACTCACTGTGCACATCTGTACTCACCAAGGCACTGGATCCATAGACTACAACTGGCATTTGAATTTTTTTTTTCAAGATAGTATACAATTTTTTTTATGATATAATTCAGTTATTTTTAAATGAGTAATGTTCACCTAGGCATTGAGGTGCTTGTATTGTGTTATATTATTCATTCAGACAACGGTTTTTTTGCGCATTTTATGGAAGTAACATTATGATACTACAATATATTTTATATCAATACAAATTATTAAGAAATATAAAACTCGTGGAGGAAGCAAAAACAAAAAGGGTAGGTATATGGTATGTATATGCTTGTATGAGAGAAGATACAGAGGGTATTATAGAAGCTGTTGTTACATCTTGTTTTCAGTACTTATATTGTTATATTCATTAATTTTTTTATTGTTTTGAATTATATTAGCAGTAGGTTATACAATTTCGAACCATAATAGAACACGAATCTTCATTTGTGAAGATCTACTTACTATCAGATAAGTCTACATTGAGATTAAAACTGCCCATAAGGCCTATGTTAACATCACGTATAACTCAGTGCATAATTTTAAGCTACTACCGAGACGTCACAAGCATAACCCTCATTGAAACTGCAATGTTCATGTCATACTGATTTACCACTCTATCCGTAGCTTACACATTCTACATGTCTTGGTGGTGTCTTATTTTAATTATTCTCATTTCAGGTTCTATTGTGTGGCAAACTGTGCGCACACAGTGCGTAACATAATTTAATATATTTTATTAGAAACGGACATGTCTACTCATTTGTTTTGTTCCATGTAATCCAAGTAATCCATGTACCTAATTGAAAACAAAACCTCTACATATTTATATATTATATTCATACCATTATAGGTATCTATTGCTTATTATTTTAGTAATTAGTTCAATCTTATCGAAATCTATTTTAATAGTCGAATCCACGTCCAACTGAGCTAACGGGTGTGTCACGGGCGTGAAACATCTATGCACATTACTGCTCTACTCCCTTAAATTTCGCCCCTAACAGCATAACAAAAACAACAATCAAAACAAAGACTCGTATGAGCTTCATTTTGTACTGGTTACAAACTGAATTCTTCAACAATATCTGCTCAATAGAGAAAGTAGATTATGTCGTGTCAAATATTTCTGTTATCATTATTATCACTATAATGTTCATTATTCATATCAATAATTACCTACCTACAGCATATTTATTGTTCTGAGGAAATATTTCGATCAGCTACGCGATATACCTGGCATAAATTCTCAAAATTCTTCCCGTAATCAACACGCGATCCCTTCGTTCATTACATTTCTTCGACATTGGCAACCGACTTACTTAAATGATTAACTGGATCCTTGCAATACCGGCTCGAATTGTATAATTACTTACTTGAAGTAAAACAAGAGGTACTGAATACGATATTACAATAGGAGTAAAATTCTACACGGATATCTTAATTAGAATCTCGCTTTTCTGAATGGTGTTTTACGGCCTGTGGCCTATTCGGTCGATGTAGATGGTATCTAACAAATACAATTTATTGTATGGACACAAGGAAGGATTACCTTCGATACTTTTGTGATATCGGAAGAAAATGTGTCTGAGTACAAGGTTCTTGAATAGACTCGATAAGGAAACGGGGACTAGGCATGGACAAAGTTTCTGATAACATGACCAACATGAATGACGTTTGTTATTACTCATGTCAGTGATAATATTGTTGTATCCTTCAATTTAAGTCAATCAAAAATATGCTTTTTGCACTTGCGGGACTAAAGTGCCAACTTAAGTCCCGTATAACAGGGACTAAAATGTATCTTTCAGTCCCTAGGGAGCTAAAGTTGCATTTCAAATACCTAGGGACATAAAGTAAAAATCAAACTTTACCGCAGCTACACTATTAGTAACTAGGACAATACCAACAAATCGTTTTCATTGTAGTTTTCCACTTTTTTCTCCTTACACCAATTAACAAAGCCTTCATATTGCTGTTCGTAAATATTTCTAGATTTTTTGGGTATTAATTCTTCCGTTATCATGTCAGCTGCCTTATCTATATCAAAATTTGTAGATTCATTAATTTCTTGATTCATTTTCTTGATATTCTGTTAGTTAAGTTACAATTCGTTTAATTGAAATGTCACTGAATTGAAAATTTTTGTTGACACTGTTGCTATAACGTTACCTACTGAGTAATCCAAGTACCGTGTTTATACAGGGTGTTTCTTAGGTACGTGTAGAAAATTCAGGAGCGTATTGCTGACATCAAAATAAGAAGAAAAGTTCATATGAACATATGTCCGCAAGTTATTCGTTTCTGAGATACAGAGTGTCAAAGTTGAATTCTTATTTTTATTTTTTGTGAATAATTTCAAAATAATTTTGATATTTGGGTAAAGTTTGGTATCTGGGAATATTTATTATTAAGTTTTGTGTAATAAATATATTCTTGGTAGAGGCCACTGCGAGCAACCGTTTTCGAGTTATTGAGATTTGAAATAATCGATGCAAGTGATTTTAGATTTTTAAATGTAAAATAAATTCAATTAGAAATTAGTTTTTTCATAATTAACATAAAATTTGTTTATGACATGAAAAATCATCCCAGATAACAAACTTAACCGAAAATCAAAAATGTTTTGGAATTTATTCACAAAAAACAAATATAAGAATTAAACTTCCACACTCTGTATCTTAGAAAAGAATAACTTGCACACATGTGTTTATGGGAACTTTTTTCTTATTTCGAGGTCAGCAACATGCTCCTGAAGGTTCTACACGTACTTAAGAAACACCCTGTATACTCATAAAAATTATTAATTGTATCAATGTTGAAAGTTATAATAATGGGAAGTGCAAAAAATAGCGTTTATGCCTCAGGGCTAAAGAGATATTTTATCCCTTACGTGATTATTGGCTCTTGGGCTCTACGAGCCCTTAGGCAATAAACATCACGTGCGGGATTAAAAGATTCACGTTAGTCCCTTGTTATATAATATACTATTATTGTCTAAGAAAATTTTATTAACAAAGAGTAATTATAATAGCATACAGAGAGAGAGAGAGAGGGTAAAAAGCTGGGTTCGGGACGCTATGCAATGCGAATCATTTCCAACAATTTGGGATATACTGCTACAAAGTCAACATATTATGCCCTTCTAGAATCTCATCTGAGCTATGACATTGCTTTCTGGGGTTTCTGTAACAAAACACTTTTTAAAATAATTTTTACTCTACAGAAAAGAGCCGTTAGATATTTGTGGAAAGCAAAATTTAGGGAATCTTGTCAGCCTTTGTTTGCACGTCAAGGTTTTCTCACTCTCACTTCTCTTTTTATTGTCGATTCAGTCTAGTTCACGAAAATGGAAATAAGTTTAACTATCTTAATCCAAGACTTAGTTATATACAATGGATTAAAGTTGTATAATCACCAACAGCCTACATACTTATATCAAGGAAATTTCTGACCATAAAAAATCCAGAAACAGTGTTATTTGCAGAAAAAGTTTATTATGAATTGGAGATTTTTTTGAGATGTTCTAGTACCTATTCATCCAATCAATTTTAATCATCATCCAACATAATTTATTCTTTTTATGACAGATTTTATTTTTGACATTGTTATAAAATTGTGTTCCTATATGATACGCAAGTTTTCTATTTGTTATATTGTTTGTTACATATTTATTATATATTGTTTGTTGCATTTCACACTATACCTTTGTCTATAAGAATAACTTTTTCTTCTGACTGTAAAGGAGAAGAAAACAAAATAAGTTTGAAGAGAAAAAAAATCAGCTGAAGGATATTAATACCTTGTGATATACCTTTTCTACTTTGATATACATGGTACGATGAAAAATTCACAAAACATATTATTTCTTTCCAAAACAACTTAAATTCGATATTATTTACAGTTTTTCAAAAGCTAATAATGTAACAGTTATATATTTACGGTGTACCATGAAGACGACGGTCCTTAGTTGAAAAAATCGTATTTTTTTCATTAACGGATATTTTGCTTGAGTCAAGACTTCTATCATGGGACTTCATACCTCTCTACTAATCAAGACTAAACTCAAATGTTGATAGTAGTGAATGGCTACCAGTGGCGGATTTACCAGCAGGCTGAGTAGGCTGGAGCCTAGGGCGGCAAATTTTAAGGGGCGGCAAATTTAGTTCATAAATTTATTATTTCGGTTTACAAATTAAAAAAAAAATTATTATACACACACATAATACGAATTTCGAAAATTGGAGAGAAATTGAAATATTTAACAAAAATCGAAATATTCTCATATACAGTGCTAATTAATAAATATTTCAACATCTCTGCATGAACAATTCCTAAACGCTTTACTAATTATACATTAATGATTATGAACTTTTAGAATATCGCGATTCGATATTATAATCGAAATTTAGTAATTTTTACATATATTCTTCACTGATAACTGCTATAATTTTTTCTCCTTGTACCTAGTAATTATGAGATCTGCTTACCCAATTCAATCGATATAATATCGATGGTCTAATAAAAATACTGACTAAAATTGACTAATTTTTATTAAATAAAAAACTAGTTCAATATCTTATAGAGATCATATTAATCAAATAACTGATAGTTAAACGACTGTGACTTGACAATAAAAAAATTCCCTCCACAAAATATGAAGTGAGACAATTTGCTCATTAGAAAATTGATACATTTTATCAGTTAATTATTTTATTTGCAGTAAGAAAAAGTTTGGAAAATCCAAATGAGCAGGCCTTAAGCGCTCATGTCGTACACAAATTATTTAAATTAAATGTTTACATCAGTATATTTGATAACTTTTTCGCAAAGCCAACTTTTTCAGAAAATGCCAATCGGAATGAATTAATTATAATAAGATAAAACAATACTCAGCTGCAATTTTTTATTCAACGGCTTCTCTCCAGTTAAACAAGTATATTAAAAAAAAATTGAAGTGAAAAAATTATTTTTTTGAAAGTTAAAATTTAAAATTTTAAATTTATAAATATAACTTAATATAATATAATTAAGCATAACTCATAACCGAAAATTTTTATAAGCTCAGCGATCATTTTTCTTTCCGATAAGTTGCTTTTTAAATAATATTCATGTACATCATATTTATTAGGTACGGTTTAATGTGAGAAAACATCGGATTTAGATTTTTAGGCAAGAGTAGAGCATACCTACTACGCGCTTCGCACTTAAGGCATGCAATTGCAATATATATATATATATATATATATATATATATATATATATATATATATATATATATATATATATATATATATATATATATAGAAAATTGATATGATTGTGGACTAAGATATCAAAATTTAGAGGCGGCAAAAATTGAATAGCCTACGGGCGGCAAATCTATAAATCCGCCACTGATGGCTACATTGTTGGTATAGACGGTGGACAGTAAAACTGTATTTGCTGCTTAAATTTACGTGTTGTCTCGAGTATAATGTATATATATATGGCTTTTGCTGATTCTTGTTGATGGGAATGAATTTTAGTGATTTTGGAAAAGTATAAACGACCGGTTTGGAGGCTGGTCTCGGTACGACCCACACGAGGGTGCGTGCACTAAACGAGTGTAAAATTACGTGTGGACGACGGTTTTAAAAAAATTCATTTCAGCGTTTGTAATTTCAATGTGTTTTGAGTATCTTTCTTCGTAAACTAATAATAAATAACAGTAATCGTTTCAGTATAAATAAGGGGGATTAACCATATCACAGTAAGTTGTTGAATATAATATTTGAGATATTTTTCTTTGTTTTGTAATAATAATAATATGGATAATAGTTTCGCTTAAAACTTAGGGCGTACTTAATGTGTTTCAAAGCGATGATAGTCTGGATTGGAATGTGGGTACTCCACCAAGTGTGTGTAAAAAGTGTATCTAGGACTGAAAACAACGAATTTGCTAGTCATGTTTCCAATTATGAGAGGGAACTGATGGACAAAGACAATTGGAGTATCATGTTGGTGAGTTGCATGCTTTTGGGGACCGTTTTAGAATAGTAGAGTGTATTTCCTTTCCGTCATACACACCAAATTGCAAGAAACATGAATTGAAATCAGGCTCTCTTTAGTTGTTCCCTCTGGTTGTAATAAAATATGGCTACCCTACCTTTATTCTATTCAGCTGCACATATTGCCGTCATAAAGTCGTTTCTCCTCAAAATAAACCATTTTAAAATAATTTTATCCCAAAAAAGTACATTTGGTATTATTTAATCCAATTTCCAAAATATTTCATATGTCAATTGTCAATCCCGCCTGACATTCGTCTTTTCGTGATCGACGTGGTCAGTATACTCAGTGTCTATACTCCCGTGATAAGTATTTGGTGTCTAAGTCTTGTGAAACGTTAAATTACTATTTATTTTTTCCAGTTATCTTTACCCAATGTGATTTATTTATTACCGGTTAGGGGGAGCTACTAGCATTTAAGTAGAAATAGTTTTATGCTTTGATTTTATAGCGGTTCTCGAGAGTACATCTCAAAACCTTAAAAAACCTCATCGTTGGTTTTATTACAGAACCATTGCATGGACTTGAGGAGTGCTATAAAACCATCACAAAACTAAGTTTCTATGTGGATTATTCAAATACCAAAAAGATTTATCGTGTATGTGTATAAGCCATTGTAAAACTATCATAAAAACAAATATACTTAAATGCTGAATGTTTTTATCTTATAGCCTTCAGGAGTGTTTTGAAACTGATTAATAAATCTGTTTGCTCTGGTAGCGTGTTAGGAATAGTATATGACCTGCATAAATCAAATTGGGCATTACCTAACCTTCATAAAACTTTCATGAAACTAGGATAAATCCAAATAACATTTAAATTGTTACTTGGGCTATAGACTATAGAGTCAGTGCAGTGAAAATTGAAGCAGCCAGAGGAAGAAAAGATACTTCCAGATAGTGTATTCAAAGGATAGATCACACTGGTGACCAGTAACATATAACCCAACATCATGAGGGTGGGCACTCTGGAGAGGTAGTTTTCTTTGGCATGGGTTTCTTTAGAACCCAAGATATTTGTACACCCAACCACTTTATGTTAAGTATAACAATAACATATCGACAACAATTTCTGATTGAAGATACAGGTAATTTGATCTTGAACAATAACAGCCTGCGATTGGTTACCTAATTTTTTCCCACAACTCTCTTGTTGCCATAGGATTTCTACCGGCTTGCCCCAAGTAACAATTTCAGTTTTGTGATAGCCCTCAGAAGGTTCTGAAGACCATAACAATCACAGCATCGATAAAACTGTTTTGCTGTAACGACATCCAGAAAACCTCCTTAAAGCTGCTATATATCTACGAGGGCCCACTCCTATGAAGGTTCTCAGGACTATTTTGAAATTCAAGCATAAAACCTGCTTGCCTTATTCGCAGGATTCTTGATAACCTCCTGAGGATAATTATAAAACCAAATCATGGGGCTGTTATAAACCAGTATGTCATTTAAAAAATCTATTTGGCATCAAAATATCTTTTTTGAATGAAATTGGGTTAGAAAATATTCCATTAATAACAACAGCCAAAACGGACTTGAATCAATCTAATACTTCAGTTGCGAAAAATAAGGCGACTAATTTACAAGCAAAAATATAATGATGGCAGTGATATATGAAGAATATATAGGTATTCAACAACGTGAAATGTCGAATATCATCTGCGAATGAAATTTTTTTGACAAAATGACATCAGTTAGGTGGTAAATCTGCAACGAGCCCCAATAACAACGCGAAATTAAGAATATAAACAAAATTCCACATAAAATTAAAAAATAATTTTGACTCATATCTTTCCCGGAATGATTTGTACAATATCTAAAAACAAATGAATACCAATAATTGTGTATTTCCTTTCCGTCATACACACCAAATTGCAAGAAACATGAATTGAAATTAGGCTCTCTTTAGTTGTTCCCTATGGTTGTAAAAAATATGGCTACCCTACCTTTATTCTATTTAGCTGCACATATTGCCGTCATAAAGTCATTTCTCCTCAAAATAAACCATTTTAAAATCATTTTATCCTAAAAAAGTACTTTTGGTATTATTTAATCCAATTTCCAAAATATTTCAACTGTCAATTGTCAATCCCGCCTGACATTCGTCTTTTCGTGATCGTCGCGGTCAGTATACTCAGTGTCTATACTCCCGTGATAAGTATTTGGTGTCTAAGTCTTGTGAAACGTTAAATTACTATTTATTTTTTCCAGTTATCTTTACCCAATGTGATTTATTTATTACCGGTTAGGGGGAGCTACTAGCATTTAAGTAGAAATAGTTTTATGCTTTGATTTTATAGCGGTTCTCGAGAGTACATCTCAAAACCTTAATAAAACCTCATCGTTGGTTTTATTACAGAACCATTGCATGGACTTGAATGAAATTGGGTTAGAAAATATTCCATTAATAACAACAGCCAAAACGGACTTGAATCAATCTAATTCTTCAGTTGCGAAAAATAGGGCGACTAATTTACAAGCAAAAATATATTGATGGCAGTGATATATGAAGAATATATAGGTATTCAACAACGTGAAATGTCGAATATCATCTGCGAATGAAATTGTTTTGACAAAATGACATCAGTTAGGTGGTAAATCTGCAACGAGCCCCAATAACAACGCGAAATTAAGAATATAAACAAAATTCCACATAAAATTAAAAAATAATTTTCCCGGAATGATTTGTACAATATCTAAAAACAAATGAATACCAATAATTGTGTATTTCCTTTCCGTCATACACACCAAATTGCAAGAAACATGAATTGAAATTAGGCTCTCTTTAGTTGTTCGCTATGGTTGTAAAAAATATGGCTACCCTACCTTTATTCTATTTAGCTGCACATATTGCCGCCATAAAGTCGTTTCTCCTCAAAATAAACCATTTTAAAATCATTTTATCCTAAAAAAGTACTTTTGGTATTATTTAATCCAATTTCCAAAATATTTCAACTGTCAATTGTCAATCCCGCCTGACATTCGTCTTTTCGTGATCGTCGCGGTCAGTGTACTCAGTGTCTATACTCCCGTGATAAGTATTTGGTGTCTCAGTCTTGTGAAACGTTTAATTACTATTTATTTTTTCCAGTTATCTTTACCCAATGTGATTTATTCATTACCGGTTAGGGGGAGCTACTAGCATTTAAGTAGAAATAGTTTTATGCTTTGATTTTATAGCGGTTCTCGAGAGTACATCTCAAAATCTTAATAAAACCTCATCGTTAGTTTTATTACAGAACCATTGCATGGACTTGAGGAGTGCTATAAAACCATCACAAAACTAAGTTTCTATGTGGTTTATTTAAATATCAAAAAGATTTATCGTGTATGTGTGTAAGCCATTGTAAAACCATCATAAAAACAAATCTACTTAAATGCTGAATGGTTTTATCTTATAGCCTTCAGGAGTGTTTTGAAACTGATTCATGAATCTGTTTGCTCTGGTAGCGTATTAGGATTGATATATGACCTGCATAAATCATATTGGGCATTACCTAACCTTCATAAAACTTTCATAAAACTAGGATAAATCCAAATAACATTTAAATTGTTACTTGGGGCCAGTCTCAAATTCCATTAAACCATTTATTATTTGAAATAAGGTGTGTTTGGCAGATAAAATATAGAAATTGTTCTTTTCGAAATTCATTTAATCTATCTAGGTAGGCATATTGAAAAATTATTTACTTACTTATTTCAGTTATAAAATTTATGATATCAGTTTTGAAAGAGGTGCGTAAACATATATTTTGAAATTTTCATGTGATGTCTTTAACTGAATAATTTTTATTAAAAAAAGTGTGGTTTTTACATTTCTGATTGAGAGACCCTTCTAAAAGAAGTCGCCCCATATAAATGAAGACCTATTTATGCATGAGAGCTTGAAAAAATGTTTTCATGCATTATCCAATTTAATTTGATGGGTATCATTTGGAATCTATAACATATTATGTTTGCACCGGAGTAGTCCTGGAGATATCACGATGATACTCCCACCTTTGAATCATTTAAATATACCAGCTTTGAATATTCAAAAAACCACGAACACTTTAATGAATATTAATTTTATGACGGTAACTTCCCACCCGAATCACGAGATAAAAGAAATGAAGAACACTAGACGAGGTAATGGAGATGTTAAATATAACAAATTACACTCATTTCGTAGCTCCCAAAAAGGGTGCGGTACGACCCTATTCATTCCGTTCTACGGCGTCGTAGAGATCCCTATCAAAATATAACAAATGAAAGTTGGCTTCAATTAATTATTCGTCATGCATTTTGGGTAATCGCTTACATGACGTCTGAAAACCGCGCTATGACACGAAGATTACAGAATGTGGTTTTGAATTTTTGCACAGACGAAATCCCAAAACGCCAAATTGTATTTAAATTCCACGGTAATCTTAACTGCGTTAAGCTAACTCGATATAATATATGCACCCCGCGTTCCATTCTAAATTATTCAAAATGGCTACGGATATACAAGTAACCGAGTCCATGTACTTCATCAGCAGTTCCGGACTGGCATTTGCAAATCGGCAGAGCCCCACACGATAATACCATGAAACCACAATCCATTTGTTAATTTTTACTCAATAACAACCCTGTATAAGAGCAAAGAAGTTCCTGCCTAGTGAATATAAACTCATTGCATTGCATTGGGTGAAAATATTTTGCTGACCGGAATATTTCGTCGATTTCAGATTTGATAATGTGAGGGAAATTGTCGTACAAATTCATAATATTCTGAACAAAAATCATAGACATCACTACTGCTGTCTCAAATACCCACATACACACTATCCAACGGAGCAACATCTATCGAATCATTTGATTGTCAACAAACGTCAAGCATAAAATATTCGTAATATATCCTTGTCCCGTAATTTTTTAATGAGATTGAACTAAAATGGATAGCGACAGTTCTGAAATTGAAAATACTCCGCCAGAACTAAGAGAACAAGTTAATTCATTGTCATTGAATTTACTACCTTCAACTTCAAGAGGAAAATATAAGAATGAGTCACTGACATTTCATTCCGTCTTATAGTATAGTATTAATTTTAGCAAAAAGGGTGTTGTAGAAAAAGTATAGTGTGTAACACGAGCAGAAATACAATTTCTCACTCGTTTGAATTGCAGCACTCGCTTGCGCTCGTGCCGCAACTTTTTCAAACTCGTGAGAAATTAGCACTTTTCTGCACTTGTTGCACAATATACTAATTGCTACCATATTCGAAATTCAAATCCAGCTGCAATTGGGAGTTTATTATTGGCAAATCTAAGTTTTTCCTGTATTGGCACAAAAAGTTCCTTTTGAGAAATAATAATCTACTGTTTCGAAGAATTATTTTTACTGAAAACTCCAGATCAGCAAAGTTCCTCGAACATGTAAACTAAACTCAATTGGCACCAATGAATTGAATAAAATGGGCCGTGGTGGCCGTGCTGTTAGAATGTTCGCCTTTGGAGAGAAGGGTCGAGGGTTCAAAGCCTCGCATGGTCATCGGTCTCGTGCATGGCATCATACGTTAAAAGGTAAGGGCTGCGTCTTCCCTAGCTCACACAAGTCTCTCGAAGACTTCCGAGGGTTGCGCGTAGGGGTGCAATCGGTTGACGGAAATAACAATTTTATTTTTTTTTAATTTCATGATACTTACGTTTTTAAATTACCCAAAAGGTATTATCTCACTGAAGGATTGAACTGATTATTTGAAACAGATCATTTACCAGAAAAGGTCAGGTTACCAGCAAACATCTAACTTCTTCAAGATTTAAAACAGGACTGAAGTTTAGAAGCATAAAATATCTGTCCTCAAGTTAGCCTGGGTCTCGTAATCCCAATTTCTGTTCAGGCAATAAATATAAGGGTTGTTCGAAAATTAAATAGTGAATTGGCTTTCTTTTCGGTTTCTTCTACAATCTGCTTATGCATTAAATATTTTATAACTCAGATACTCCGACATTACGAGAAAAAAAAACATAATGCAAAGAACCCCGCACCATTCTTATGGAAAATGGGTCCCGGTGAAATTCGATGAATTTTTCATGTAATATAGTTTAAGTCAAGCTGATCAAAAGTGTCCATAGGCTCAACTCAATCCTATGGCTAGTTTTCGAGATACAGGGTTTCAAACTTGGTATGAGTGGCCATTTCTTCAAAGTAATATTGCTCTCAGGAAAACGTCTTAAATAGAAATGTTTTGCGCGACGAATATTACTTGCCCATAAAGTAATACTTTTAGACGGGTTTTTGATAAAAAAATATTGTTGGATACAGGGTGAGTCCAGCATTATTAAAAATGAAATTCTCAATCAACTCTATGAAGTGAAGATGTGACCAAACCAAGTAACACTGATATGCTCATCGTATGAGTATGTCAAAATCTATAAATTCAATATTTTGTACGGGGTGAGTCAAGAAGTGACTGTTTTTCTGCTGACATTTTGTATTTTTATTTTATATTTTGAGCTTTAGGGATACTTGACTACGAATCATTCAACATACTTCTTGAACGAAACAGTGTGAGACAAACACTAGGTGATATCAAAAATTGAGAAAAGGAGATAACTTATCCTGTACTTGATTTGCTGAATTTTTGATATGAAGAAGTTCAAGTCAAGCTGATCAACCCAACCCAACCTTTAAATACTCACAGTTTTTTCTCTACAAGGTGTTGAAGGTTACCGTTTCAAATACTTTGATCTGCATTAATTCATTTTTACATTTTTTATTTACAGCTGCACACAAAAAAAATTCTGTTATGTCCAGGGAACACTATGATTTGAAGGTATAATTATCACCGAATATAGATGGATGAGTTCAATAATGGTGTTCGGTTTTCGCCATAATTCCAACATTGGTCAATTGAAATTATTCACCCTGTACATAATAAACATCCTTTACCAAACTCCTGAAGTGAGAATTGAAAACAAAAAATATGACTATGAACTCGGTGGAATATGTGGATAACAGAGTTAATCTTGTCTGTAAACCTTCAACACCTTGTAGAGAATAAACTGTCAATTTTTCAAGGTTGGGCATATGAACACTATTGATCAGCTTGACTTGAACTTCATCATATCAGGATGAGTAAAAAAAATATTCATTTCTCAATATTTGTCATTTCATCACCTAGTGTGTGTCTCATATTGTATATCAATTTTGTTCAGAGTATGTTGAATGGTTCGTGGTCAAGTATCTCTAACACTCAAAATATAAAATAAAAATACAAAATGTCAGCAGAAAAACTGTCACTTCTTGACTTACCCTGTATAAAATATTGAATTTATCAATTTGGACATATTCAAACTATGAGCATATCAGTGTGTTACTTGGTTTGGTCACATCTTCACTTCATAGGGTTGATTTAAAATTTCATTTTGAATAATGCTGGACTCACCCTGTATCCAACAATATTTTTCATCAAAAAGTATTGCTTTATGGGCAAGTAATATTCGTCGCCCAAAACATTTTTTAAGACGTTTTCCTGAGAGCAATATTACTTTGAAGAAATGGTCACTCATACCAAGTTTGACACCCTGTATCTCAAAAACTAGCCATAGGATTGAGTTGGGCCTGTGGACACTTTTGATCAGCTTGACCTAAACAACATTATATGGAAAATTCATCGAATTTCACCGGGACCCATTTTCCATAAGAATGGTGCGGGGTTCTTTGTCGCATTATGAAAAAAAAACTCTTTATATCTGAACAACTGATCTTATTTCTACTTTTTCTATGTCATGGATCTTTCTGTAACTCTCGGTTATGGTTTGAATAAATTCTCTTAATGGAAATATGAAGTTGAATTCATAATGAAACTGATTATTGGATACAAAATATTTTGTTCTAATTATTAAATTCCCCCCGTATAACTCTCGTCTATTTTAGTACGGTTTTCACAGCAACACATGTGCGACGTTTTCTGGCCATTCTTGGTATCGTCAACTAAGTGCTGAATTTAATGGCTTCCGGATGTAGATCCAATAGTTGTCCTTTTCAAGCACTTTGAAAATAAATTTCAAGATTACGTTTGGTTACACTTGAAACCACCTCCACATTTATCCCGTTTCCGGTACTGACCACCTGTCATATCTCACTTAACCCTCTCCGGTCTCACCTCACGCCTATATGACTTGTCATAAGTCTCCTGTCACCCGTCACCAATCATCCATCACCCGTCATTTCTTATAGGGCACCTATCAAATGTCTCTTCTGACTATTCATTCGTCATCTATCCAACATTTGAACCGCCCAAACTGGGAAACATTGGGACAACTACCCGATATGCCAGTCCGACCCTGGACGCAGAAAACGTTCAAATAATTTCAGTGCAATCACTCCTGATCAGTTTCAACAATGAAATATCAGGTTTGGTCTCAGTTAACAAGTTAATTAGTATTTCCTTATCTATATTTTGCATTACAAACATTCGTTATCGGTTGTTTATAGTTGGTACATTATTTATTAAGTAGATGGGAAAATTGCATCGGTAATGGGCATCTATTATGCGCTCTGATAATGGGTAACGCATCTGTTCGGGAAAAATGGCGGTTACTCCGTATGAATTTTAATCAAATAGGTGTGTATAAATGTATGTTGTGGCCGGTTCTACAATGCCTGTTTCAGTAATTGGATTGGCATCGATAATGTGATTGATACTAGTTCGATTATGTTGGGAAATGAATATATTAGACGTAAATAGATCCATCCGTCCGAGTCCGTTGGAAACATTAATCAAAACTCCAGAGGAAACACAACGTGTTTGGTCCATTATTCTTTGTTGGACCATGGTATAATCCTGTTCATCATTCATGGTTTGATTCAGTGTAATTCGGTTTAAATTACACACCTTGTATATTAGTCATTATGGTATTTGCGGAAAAATCTATGGAATAGAATTTGTAGGTATTACTTTAACTGTTCAACTCTCTTTGATATATTCACAATAAGTTATTTTTATAACCAATATTAGTAGACCCTACATTAGTCTCATTAGAATAGTGTAGAATTTAAATTTTCTTTCACTTCACAGTTATAGCAACTTTTACATCGTGAAATTCTTATATCAATGTACTTATCTATATTTCTTAAATCATTTATCTTATTTTATATATTATTAAGTTACCTAATCTAGCATGGTTTTTTATATAAACCATTGATGAATACGTCCACAAACAAGCAGTGTCTACTGCTTCGTGGTATTTTCTTTATTCACAACCATGTTGTATTTGTCAAATTCAATTCTTTACCAATCTTTTTGTGAATAAAATTATTATTCTTATTATTATTATTTTTAAGTGCAAGTTCCCAATAAAAAACAACTACCGCCCCCTACGACCATTGAATTATATCTCTTAGATACTTGGCAAAGTTTTTTACAAATAGTACTTTGCAACGTTCTTCAAATAATTAATTGCCGACGAAAATACCAAAGTTTAGAAAGGAAGTGGATAACTCATACTATTTCTCATCGTTGTTATATTATTACTGATTCAAACAAAATAATATCTCTTCATTGAACCATTTTTCTGTTTTTATTAGATAGATGGATAGATCTTTATCGAAATAGGATATCCCAATATACAAATAAGCTAGAAATAAAGAAAGTATGTGGTAAATTGTTTTTTTTTTGTTAAAATTGTTATTTCCGTCAAAAGATTGCACCCCTACGCTCAACCCTCGGAAGTCTTCGAGAGATTTGTGTGAGCTAGTGAAGACGCAGCCCTTACCTTTTAACGTGTGATGCCATGCACGAGACCGATGACCATGCGAGGCTTTGAACCCTCGACCCTTCGCTCCAAATGCGAACGTTCTGCCAACACGGCCACCACGTGAAATAATTTAAAAACATATGACATTCGATGAACACAATATAAAATTATTCGTAAAATAAGCATAATAATAATATCACAAGACAAACATTGTAGATAAAGATATCACACATATAAAAATATCATATTTGTACATTCAAAGCAAGTTTCATAAGTTCGTTTTTGAAAATGTTCAGAGATGGGCCATTTTTAATTTAATTTGGTAATTTGTTCAACTAATCAAAACCCTTGATGAATAATGAGTTCATGGTGCTTTTGTGATTTATTCTGTTTATGTATAAATTATTAGTATTTCTAGTGAAGTGGTGGTGAATGTCATGATGGAAGACAATGTACTGTTTGAAGTATGATGGTCCTATATTTTTCAATATATTGTATAACATAAAAGTCTTTTCTGTTTTACATACGGTCTTGACGATCGTAGTCATGGGTGTTGCTTGGTTGGGCTTCCGGCGCTGGGATGGCGCTCGCAGTTTGGAGTTAATCCACTGTGCGGGCGCGATCTCAGTTTCGGTCTTTAAATGGGTTTGGTCGTCGATTCATTCGTTGCAGTCATTAGTTATTGACTGCTAGACTTACCCTATACTGATGAGGAGCAACACTCCGAAGTCGATATATAGGTGGTCCGAATGTTTCGATGAACATTCCCATGCAACCAAGCAATTGCAGAGATAACCTTGTAGGAACTCTGCACGGAAATTTCATCAGATGTAATTCAATGTTCGTCGTGGCATTAGCCAGGAAAGTACTTGTTTTCTGATGGATTTTCGACCAAACTTTCCTATTGTATAGGATATTAGCAGTGAGCAGTCCTCCGGACATCTTATGCCTCTTATATATTGTATATGTGTATCATTGTGAGATAAAACAGTCTTTGGGAAATAGATTACCAATTTAAAACATTAAGCATTACAGTAATAGGAGTATCCCTACTAGACTACAAGCCAAGACAAATTTTCAGGGGGTGATTTTATACACCACTAGTCATATATAATGTTGAAGTATACTGGCCGAGAAACAAACTTTAGGCACTATGTCGTCAATTTTCCGCGGTACAGGTGAGTGCACAGGTGAGTTAAAATGTCGTAGAAAAGGGGGTACTTTTTTATTGTTTGTTTGAAAATATTCACTTAGTATGGATACGACAACAAAAATAAAGGTACCTACTTCCAAAAAAGTTTCATAAAACTATCCAACACGCACAGCAAGGTGAGTAATTAGTCGAAACTTAAATTCAACGAACGTTATAAAAGAATAATTGCAGACTCCATCAATATTACTAGTACAATTTCTTAACCGAGGATAAAGAAAAAAATTTAAGGTATTTTATTGCGATCGCTCCAGAGCAAATCTGTATTAACAATTTTTTTATAAATATCCCATTCTCTATATTATTTATGAAATAAAATTCCACCAGCGAATATTTTGACTATCAGTACAAACGAGCAAACTGAAAACGAGTGATATATTGACAGAAAAAATGAAAATGAAGTTCAATTTCGAATCCAATCGTCATTAGTTAGAGCATTTACTGGAACCCAAATCGTTCAGGCTTGATAGCATTTACTATCCTCATTTATATACCCTCTTCGGAATTGTTTTCCGAGCCATAAATGAAATGGCGGTCATTAGAGCCAACTATAAAATGGTTGATCCTATTTATTAGCAGTTCAAGCGATTTCAAATACGGGAAAACTTCTGGCAGTGGCGGCAAAATGGGCCATATTCGTTGAGGAATAAATTCACATTCACATTCGTTTTTTTCTGTATGGTATTCATGAATATGCATAACAATAGTTTCATGTTCATGATTGTCAATACGGTGAAAATGAATGTGCAACCAATTTATTCCTTAACGAATATGGTCCATTGGAAAGTGAAGTAGAAAAATTGAACAATTACAATAAACTGGAAAAGTAATCAAGGATCTCAAAACTCAAGAAGTGCCAAAGCACAAAAAGTCTATCAAGAAAAATTTGATTTATCTGCTTGGAGTAACTTGTGATCGTTTGAACGGAAGGATTGGATAGACATACATATTTGAGCATAATGACATGATGTTGCAATAGAAATGTTACAGAAGATGGAAAACTGGATAAGTATGATTTAGAGAATAAAGAATGTACTATCGGTCACATAGAATTTTATTACGGAACTTTTTGAATGATTAGTTTATTGAAACAACACAAATTAGGCAATTTGGTTTTCTATAATAATGTATCAGCCGCACACAGAAATATACAACAGCATATTATTTGTTATGTAGGCACTAAACTGAGTCTGAAGCAATATTTCCTACTGACGGAAATGCAATGCTTATTGAAATTCATTAATATCCATTCCGAATAATGCGCTATCTGGCAAAACAATGGAAAACATACGAAATCATAGAATCTTTGGAATTTGTTTTTTGATTTGAGTTTAATTTACTCTGGACTAAATGAAACGGAATTGCTATAGTGATGAGAAAGCCATCTCAACTCAAGCAGGCACTGGATATTTAAAATGAACAAAACTATATAAATTGCTGATGAATGAAATGTTGGATTGGACTGTAACAGACTGATCGAAAATAACAATGAATTTTTCTTCATTGCCTATTGTTTCTCTAGTAATAATTCAGTCTCTTTTTATTTGATAGTGAGATGGCAGCACTGCTACATTAGTTGCTATATCAGATTCATGGTCCAATCGATTTGAATTTATGGTCTCGAAATCATCTTGCTTTATATGATTTTTACCTCAGTCGTTAGGTTTCGTAGTTTTTCGTATCCACCAATTACCTAATTCAATTAATGCTGTCCATAATTCTTCCATTTGTTTGAAGAACTACCAAAGGGGATAGATACAATTAATATTTTTAGTATAGCAGATGGATCAGCTTGATGAATAAAAGAAATTAATATAATTACTTAGACAAAGCCAACATGCAGTACGTAATAAAGAAGTGTGTACAGCTAGTTCTAGACAGGATTACAGTGACATCATACTCAAGTAATCCAACCCTCTTTAACGCAGTATTTTAAATTGGAAATAGTTAGTTGCACACTCACTATCACTTACAAGCTTGTGATAATACATACATATCGGGAAGTTATGATTTGCCCAGTAACTGCGGAGTTATTGCAAAACTGTATCATGAAATAAACATATTTTTCTTCAACCGCTTTCCAAAGTAGCCTATAACGCTTTCAGATCTCAACACAAAGTTGACGTTTTATCAGAAACGTCATTTTGTGACAGCTTTTCCGCTCCAGAGCGGAAATATTGAAAAAACGTTGATCTTCACAGCATTTAATGATAACGAACATATTCTTGCGCTATAGAAAATAAAGACAATAAATTCATAGCAATCTTAGTAACTGTAGTGGTGCTGAGGTTAGCGTAGCTTCCTAGTAAAGCGAAGATCAGGGGTTCGATCTCGTCATTCGATAATTTTTTTTTCTTATGCAAGTTATTTTCCTTTTTTTTAATTTGTTAGAGATGTAAATTATTGGTTATTTGGATAGCTTATACTTTTGGGATTACTATTGAGTGTTGATTTTCTCATAGGTGATATTATGTGCCTGTTGTATGAAGTGTCGATCGTTTTTATGTATAATATCTGCATTTGTAGAAAAAAATATGTGTGCATTTCCAGCACAAGGTGCCATTGCCGCTCTCCAAAAATTACCTCTCTTTGTCGAGCGGCAATAAATCACTTTGCGCTCTGAATACACAAATAGCTTTGAGTAAGGTTATTCTGGACTTTCATTGTCTAAAAAAGAACAAAGAAAAATTCAATTCTCTGCAATTTTTAATCACGACGTTTCAACTGTTGAAATCTACAGTCGTTATCAAGTGTATAATGCGACAATCTCAAAGATACTTCTTATATATGCTGTGGATAATTTTGTGTCATTAGCCTAGGGGTAATATGGCGGTATTCAGGTAAGCTTGTTAATTACTGTGCCAGGTCCCTCCGGTACAGCATTGTTAATTCTTATCGCAATTTCAATTGATCCATGCCACTAATTAAGGGTTTCCACATTAGTGGCATGGATCAATTGAAATTGCGATAAGAATTAACAATGCTGTACCGGAGAAACCTGGCACAGTAATTAACAAGCTTACCTGAATACCGCCAAATTACCCCTAGGCTAATGACACAAAATTATCCACAGCATATATAAGAAGTATCCTTGAGATTGTCGCATTATACACTTGATAACGACTGTAGATTTCAACAGTTGAAACGTCGCGATTAAAAATTGCAGAGAATTGAATTTTTCTTTGTTCTTTTTTAGAAAATGAAAGTCCAGAATAACCTTACTCAAAGTGAAACATTGTCAACCACTTTCAAACAAACACAAATAGCTATTTAATTTTCTGCAGCACATGAGGAATCAGCCCAGACTTATATTTTGAAAGCAGGTTTTAGGTCGACTTAGGAAAATCTTAGAGATTGTGATAAAAATAACTACAATTTTTGGTAACCTTTAAGACTTGATTTGTGAGTTATAAAATCCTGATATTAAATTAAAATATAATATGGTTGAAATCAGTATATATTATTATTCTTGTCACATATAGTACCAGAAATTGGCCATACATTTTTCTTCGTGTAGAATTTAAAGTGAGTAGCACTATTATCATTGATGAAACATTATTGGAAGTACTAGTACGATAATACGAGACCTTCCCCTGAGATAAATTCATGTCTGCCTCTGTTTTTATTTCAACAGCAAATAGTATCAATTGCAATATATGTAGCTGCGTTCTATAATAAAGTCAACTTATGGATCCAGCACCGATAGAAACGTTAGTCCATTACATACACTATGCATTTAAATTGGACGAATCTTTTTGAAGAGAATTTAATGACATTTGAATGGAGCACGACCAACGCATTTTCCACTATTTGGTTTTATCGCTGATATACCTGGGTCGATGCATATATGAATACACAAGCGCCTATTCAGTGAACGTTTTTTGTGAATTTGCTATTAATGTTCACGCTGTTTTTTCATTCTCACCTTGACTTTACATGTAGTTCTAGTTTCACCCTAAAGGGATACGACAATCCAAGTTCACTCAACGGTAGATAGATCTTTAGAAAATATATGATTCGTTTATGCTCAGTGAAATTTAGCCAGAAAAGGTCATAAGAAGTCGAAAATTTGAAATTGCAGACGTTCCGTAATTGGCCTATTAAACTTTTAATTGAATAGGAATCGATTTGAAATTCAGTATACATCTATAAAAAAGATTCAGTTTAACGGAAATCAGTCCGAAAATCAGAAAAAAAAATTGACAGGAAGAAACCCCTTTCAACTCGATTTGAACTTTTCAACTCTAGAAAGGTTAGAGATAGAGCAATTCTGCGAACGCCAATCGATTCAGAATTAATGTCAATATGGAAGTGCTTTTCTTTGACGGTAAAGAAAATGCTTCTGGCCTCACTTTTTCATGCACCCCCGTTGAAGAAATTGCACTGAGGTAACACAACCAGAAATACTCGTAGAAATAGCATGTTAATCTCTTCAAATGATTTAAATTAAATGCAGTTGCATATTTTGACATGAATCCTTCTAAAAAAAATCCTCGAGCTTCCAAGCATCCAATTTTATAGATCCAATTTGAGTTGAAATTATTCATGATATTAGCTGATATACATTTTCATAGTTTTTTGTACTTTCAATTTATTTTCCAATCCAGGGCTTCTTTGAAATTCGCACCGACGATTTGGGGTGGTTCCGTAGGTTTTTGTTGGTTAACTACAGCTGAAAAGTGAATGTTATACCAAAAATCAGTCGCTTCAGAGCGATAAATAATAATAATAACCATACTCTACTTTCTGATGGCCTTTGCTGAATATTTGGGATCATAAATATGTGAAAATCGGCTAAATACAAATAACAGGTATAAGTACAATGAGGTTTCCAACCTTTATTCTCCGAGATTCAGAATTAACGTTTGTTAATCTTCACAAGTACCATAATATTTTACTAAAACCGGGCCTGTTACAAAAATCACTAATGACGCGCATGCGCATTGCGGACTATTCTGAACCTTTTACAATACTTTTGACATGGGGATTCTAGAGTAAGTATATAATATATATTTCTATGGGGTAGACCCCTAAAAATCACAAAGAATACAAAATCTTCAGCTCCATTCAAAATTTTCAGTATTTACGTGAAATTTTTCACTGATTCCAAAAATATACATTCTGTATTTAATCAGATATATGATTTATTCGGAAAAGGGCATAAATGGTGAAAAAATTGAAATTGCAGACTTTCTGTAATTAGCCTATAAAACCTTTAATTGAATAGGACTCGATTTGAAATTCAGTATGCATCTGTAAAACTATTCAGTTTAACGAAAATGCGAAAAAAAAAATATTTGGTGGAAAGAAACCCCTTTCAACTCGATTTGAACTTTTCAGCTCTAGAACGGTTAGAGATAGAGCACTTCTGCGAACGCCAATCGATTCAGAATGGTCGAATTACTATATTCTGAAAACTACAAGATGATAGAAAACAAAAAAATTTACTCGAAAAAAGTTGTAAGGGGTGGAACTATAAAAATCACGAAAAATACAAAAGCTTCAGATCCACTCAAAATTTTCAGTATATACGTGAAATTTTTCACTGATTTCAAAAATAAATAATTTGCATTTGCTCAGATATAAGATTTATCCGGAAAAGGAAATAAATGGCGAAAAAAACATATGTTGGAAAAAAAACCCTTTCACAAACAATTTTTTCTATTTTAAAGTAAAGTTATCATATCATGGTATATTTCTAGGAATGGGGATAGTTCTTACGTAATGACAGCTTTAATTATTATAACTTAACCTGATAAAGATTTCTCAAAATATGTTTAAAATTATTTTCGAATTCAACAAGTAGGTAGAGAAGTTTTTCCTAAGGAAACAGGTACTTTGTTGACATCTGAATATGAATCACTTTAAAGTAGTGAAGCCGTTGTGTAACAAAAAAATATACTCGTGAATTCTTCTCAATTCCAGAACCAGCTCTTATCAATCTTGATATACACAAAATCGAACAAAGTTCGAAAGGTGTGCTCATCTCAAAGGAGAGTTCCATTTTAAATGAATAATTTCGACCAAGTCGAAATACCCTCTCTCCACAGTCCCCACACAGTGGGAAAACGTGAGGCAAGTATCTGTCAGGAAACAACTACTTCCCCCTATGAATATTGAATTACATCTGACATTTACTCGTGCAATGTTCCTCATAGGAGGACACTATTGCAAGTGCTGATTGCTCCCAAGCAAAGCGTATCATCCCCCATCCGGTTGGAAATGACCATGCATACATGCATGTTTCAAGGTTCTTACCTCTCATCAGTGCTAGGTTAGGTCAGACAACATTATAGTCATCCTGTCCCCCCCAACGAACGACATCACCCAAAGCCCAAGAGCAAGCAGCACTCCTCGACTGCACAACTCCGGGAAGAGTAATGCTACACAAAATCGAACAAAGTTCGAATCAGCACTTGCAATAGTGTCCTCCTATGAGGAACATTGCACGAGTAAATGTCAGATGTAATTCAATATTCGTAGGGGGAAGTAGTTGTTTTCTGACAGATACTTGCCTCACGTTTTCCCACTGTGTGGGAACTGTGGAGAGAGGGTATTTCGACTTGGTCGAAATTTTTCATTTAAAATGGAACTCTCCTTTGATTCAATATTCGTAGGTGGAAGTAGTTGTTTTCTGACAGATATTTGCCTCACGTTTTCCCACTGTGTGGGAACTGTGGAGAGAGGGTACTTCGACTTGGTCGAAATTTTTCATTTAAAATGGAACTCTCCTTTGAGATGAGCACACCTTTCGAACTTTGTTCGATTTTGTGTAGCATTACTCTTCCCGGAGTTGTGCAGTCGAGGAGTGCTGCTTGCTTTTGGGCTTTGGGTGTTGTCGTTCGTTGGGGGGGACAGGATGACTCTGATGTTGTCTGACCTAACCTAGCACTGATGAGAGGTAAGAACCTTGAAACATGCATGTATGCAGGTGGTCATTTCCAACCGGATGGGGGATGATACGCTTTGCTTGGGAGCAATCAGCACTTGCAATAGTGTCCTCCTATGAGGAACATTGCACGAGTAAATATCAGATGTAATTCAATATTCGTAGGGGGAAGTAGTTGTTTTCTGACAGATACTTGCCTCACTGTGGAGAGAGGGTATTTCGACTTGGTCGAAATTTTTCATTTAACCTTGATATAGTTTCAGTGGCAGGGTTGTCCGGTTTTTCAACTGTAAACCATATAAATACTTTTCACATAGATTTGGTTTTCCATGAAAACATGGTATTGTGATTTTTGGAAGGCAAACGTTCTCAATAAATCCCTTATATTCATATTGTTTTGACCATCGGACATAGATGGATTTTTTTGCCGATAGACTTTGTCCTGTACTTTTTTTTGGATTTTGTTTTAATTTGAAATAGTATCTGCTCTGTGAGGAAGCAAAAACTGAACCTGGATTCCCAGTTATGTTATAACTATAGATAATGTTGATTTTATTGGAAATATGAACAGAATGTTCATAAAGTCCGTTGTGGAATCAACTACGAAAAAAAGTTGAAATTTTATTAGCTATTTTCCATCGTACAAGATGACCTCTCTTGGAAGGGATTCATGTTTTGAAGAGAAATATTCTCAAATGAACATTTTATAAATAATCAACTATCTGAATGAAAATGCAAATTTTCACTTTCAGATTTTTTCTCAAGTTATATAGGGTCTTTCACAATATCTATCAGATATAGTTCAATGTCCAGCGTGACTTTAGCAGGGGAAGTAGTTGTTTTCTGTTAGATATTACAAAAAAGTAACTTCAATTTATCTTAGGTTTTTTCCATTTCCAGAGGAATCATGTTTTGGTTCAATTTTATATTGAGAATGTTTCTCTTTACAAAATAGAGAATGTTGTTTTGTTGTGACTAATCTGCCCACAATTTCTTTCTGATCTGAAAATTGCTTCTTGGTGGAATAGTGAAAAACCATTATGCCCTCTGTATCTGATTGTGACATCCCAATTTCTAAATGACGATTGTTTCTGATATGAGACAATTCAATCTTGGGAACCTTAATTGTATTTTGCATACAGAAACAACTGCAACACTTTCCGCTCCATCTACTCAACTTTGATAGACTGAGTGTCCGTTATTGTTGTTTTCTGTGTCGACGAAAAGTGAGTTCCCGTGAATTTAGAGGATTCGAACTCCCAACTGCGAAATTAAATAAAATTTTGAAATTTTTTCACATTATTTGAAAACATCTGCCGGGTAGATGAATAGCACAATCATAATGGAAGTTTGACTACTAACTATCAAACTGTTAATACAAATTTTCGACATGTATGCTCAAAAAGCAAATAACTCATCTGAACCGGTAAATTTGCTCTAGCATAAATTCATTGTCAGTACATGCGGAATAAAATGGTTTGTACGATTCATTTAATGGAAACGTCGGATATTTTTAACTATCATTCTGCTAGATTGAACGTACAAAGCTCGTAGCTTCATTGTGTAGCAATTCATGGCAAATTAATCAAGTTTGTTTCATTTTGTTTGAGAGCCTGGCTTCGCAGCTGGAAATGGAAACTCTGTACCATGGAAGCGCGCTCTACGAGCCTCATATCGTTCCACGAAAGAACAATGAATTTACTGGAGAAGATTAAAACTAAATTATAATCTTCTGCTGGTTTCATATATTTTCGTAATATATGAATGTAGGAGAGCCTCGATGTTCATATATTGTTTGGTAGGATGTTTCTTTGAGAAAATTACCAGTTCAGTCTAGAAAATTCAATTCTGCCTTTCATGGAGGAAGTAATAGTAATCTACGTAACGAGTTCCGGAAGCGATATTTCATGAGATGAGTGTCTTGCGCGTCCCGTAAAGTCACTGTTGGATCGTGCTACCTATACAATAATTTTTCTGTAGCTGTTTTGTTTATTGACAAGAATATATGAACTTTTTATAGACAATCACTGTTATGAATACATTACTTATGAGTATTAATTACACACTTAAGACAATTACTTATATTAACAATATTATGGGTATTACCAGTCTTGAAATTAGAATTAGACGCATTGTAAATGTACTAGTTTTCAAAACATTAATTTCATTATAGCCCTTTTCGATCGGTGAAGCTATGTGAATTTTGTTTGTTGAAGAATTTTCTACGTATCCCTCTGCTACATTGGTTGATTTAAATTCGGTAAATTAAGAAATTCTCTCTAGGATTTCTCGGCCTTAGCTTCCACTACGGCGCATTTGGCCAATTTAAGAAATTCAGCAGACGCTTTTTTCCGAAAGTGTGAGTACCAATAGGTTGTATAGTACATTTTCTCCATGATCATCACAGAATTTGCCAATTCTGAAATCAAATTTGATTACAGAATGCTGGAATTCTCTCTCTTGAGATTGAAGAAATATACTGCAACACCTCTGCCCCCATGCAATTTAAATGTATTTACATTCTCTCTCTTGTGACAGAATAATATTCTCACACTGTTTAGCAATAATAACATTAGCCTTGACGCAGTTGATTGTCATCGTAGTGGCATATTTTGAGTAAGTGTCAAAATTATTGCTGTCACGTTTCCTATCTTTGATCGTGGAGAAAGTATAGTCTGCTACTCGGTTAGAATGAAAATTCGTGATGCTCGTGGTTCCTCACGCTCGCCTTCGGCTTGCGCTCGGAACTTTCCACTCGCATCGAATTTTCATTCTAACCTTGTTACAGAATATACTATTCTGTTTTTCTTGACATAATGACAAATATTTTCTGTATAGAGAAATATGTTCTTTCCATATTCGTTTCAGAATCAGGAAGTTCAATCACTAACATGGTTATCTTAACGTCTATATCATCTTCATCTTCCACATCTTCCACATCTTCCACATCTTCCACATCTTCTATATCATCCATCCATTCAATTAATGTTACAAAGCTCTTCACGACGAGAAGCGCCTGCCAAACCAATCATACAACCAAAATGAAAAAAAATAATCACAAGTAAGAAAATAAATTGAATTTAATTATATTACCTTTGTCAGTAGGAGATGTTATCTCCAGCTTCTGATAAGGAGTAATCTATTTTTTTCTATTCAATACTTTTGATTTTTTTGGTTTATGAACAATGGATTTTTTTAAGGAAAACAATAACTTTGGGATAGCGGATCATATCTATATTATTTTTAATATTAACTGTGGACCAAAGCATCGAGTAATTGCTCCAGAGGCTTGATGGCTTCAAGATTTTAGATATTTACATTAAATATGCTAGAATCATTTGTTTATTTATAGTGTGCACATTTTTATGCTCCATTTTTGAAAATGTAGACCAATTCATACCTCTCTCTCTCTCTCTCTCTCTCGACTTTACCGGCAATAATTCATGAGTAGCCACTTTAGCATTTTCAGTAATCTCATGTGGAATCATTTCATTTACATAGATACACAAAATCGTCGCGTTAGTAATATGAATCATCACGAAAGTAAAAAAGAATTGTCCCGGTACTGTTTGTGTAATGTAGTAGTTTCGATTTAATAAAGCATTTCGAAAATTTTATTTTCGAAAAAAGGAGTTAATCAATCAATCTTATTTAGAGAAAACGTTACAGAAGAAGAAAAGTGGAGGAAAGAACTAACACGAATAACCAGTTATTGAAAAATCGATAAAAATGTTTCAATTCAAAAGTTCGAGTCATCAAGTGAAGTACCAACATCTAAGGAAATTTCCGAGGACTTCATTAGAATGGTGGATTTTTGTGAAACTACGCTGTAAAACATAATGACAATGACAAGTAACGAACGACAGGTGACAAGTGACAGATAACATGAGGGATGAAAGGAGGTGACTGGTGGATGACAAGTGAGAGGTGATGAATAGCAGTCGACATGGGACAGATGACTGTCGATACGTGACAGGTGATGGATCATAGATGACGGCTGACATGTGACACGAGGTGACGGATGTTTGTTCAGGAACTTTTGTTCAAAGTTTGTTCTTTCCGTCATCCGGTTGCAGCTTTACGAGTAACCCTTAGAAGTATTCATGAGACTTGTGCGAGAAATAAATGATAAGGATCTAACCTTTTAACGGGCGATACCAAGTCTGACAGGTGACAAGTGATAGGTGACCTGGGTAGTGGTGTCATGTGACAGCTTAGCGCGTTCTGATATGTTGATTTCGAAAGTGGCTTGAGCTAAAAGTAGGAGTGGTTGGGATGGTCCTGAATCTTTGTTGTACATTAATGAAAGAGTACGGAAATAGGAAGAGACATTCATTTCCTACTACTTTTTCCAAGTCATACTCGATTTCAATTTGTTCCAGCAGAAATATTTTTATCTACCTCTCCAAATCTCTCAAGACCTGCCATATCTCCTTTCAATTCAATGGTCAGTAGTGTAAACTCGAGTTCATGATCACGTTGCTCCAATGACAGAGACAACCACCATTTAACAGACCAATCAGTTGGAAATATGTGTGATGAATGCTAGTAGTACACATCAACGACAACACTCTTGATTTCAATGGACTTGGAAATATTGGTAATACTTGCTTCATCAGTGCTTATCGAACATGAGATGGTTGTTGGAGTATCTGACAAATGATGCCTACACGAGGGATATAAACATGACTATCTCCAGTAGTGATCAAGAAACTATGCTCAGGTGATTCATCAGACTGCGTAGTTAACACTGTTTCATTAAAAAAAGGGAAATTCAAAGGTTTGCACTTCGTTTTATCGTATTATGGCTATTGCTCTTGAACTACAGCAGGAGACTCTCATAATATCGGTCTTAGAAAACACCTACATACCATAGGAATAAATAGAGAAACCCTAGATTATAGACTCTGTGGTGACGAGGAGGAAACAGCGTCTCACATCATCTTCGAATGGGACGCGCTACTTAACAAGTGCAACAGAATATTCGGACGGATGCACCTAGAAACAGACATGAATCCGAAACACCTAGCCTATTCAACTAGCAACCACTGACGACAGAACAATACAATAGACCCCAGCTGGTCTCAGTGTTAAGGGAAACCTCTGAGGTAAACCTGGTATCTCGCTCGTCAGCCCTTAACCAATCAACCTACCAACCCATAATATCGATTTTTGCATCGAACTAGAGCTCAATTTCGGCATCATTTTTAATCAATTATGGAAAAGTAGACAATGAGAACAAAATTGAATCCAGAAAGAAAAACTGTTTCGTCCTACTATTTGTATGGATATATTGTCACACTGGAATTCGACTGACTGATTCACATTTTCATTCCGTTTCCGTTAATTATGAACTAATTGGCTAGCCATCAGAACGAGCCAAATTAGCATAGAGTCAACATGTATAGCGAGGGTGGAGCACGTCCGCATTTATGTCCATACCGTGCAATTATGACATTACAGGAAAGTACGTGATCTGCCTATAGCCGGTATACATTTGCGGGGGTGTGAGAGTGGAGGATCCCGACTGAAATCACGAGATATGGGTGATGCAAAACAATTGAGGCTGTTTGTGAACGCAGCGATTCGCTTCATCTAAGAAGTTGGACGTGAGACGCATTTCTATCCTCATCGTATGAACTGAAGGGTTCCGCCAGGATGTGGAATTTTCCCAAGATATCGGTGTGTGTTTTTCTGTCATCTGTGATTCTGGTAACGCTATCTCCTACGCAAGTAGTGTCGTACCCGCACATGCTATGCATTTCATTGCAGTCATGTTAGTGTTTTTGATTGTAACGTTATATTTTTACTATTAACTATTGAGCGTATATCGAATTTTTTAATCATAAGTTAAATGCATTTTACCACTATTTGCCTTCTGTATTTATTCAATAATTTTGAAACGATACCTCAAGTGCTATCAAAATGTTGCTCCTTCGAGAGTGTATTCACATGTAATCAATCCCACTTTTTCTCAATTGAAGAAAAAAGTATATTGATAATATAGCCTCATCAGCATCATCAGGATCATCTTCCTCGTCGCTAGAAAAGTGTTCGTCCCTGTTTGTCCCTGTTCTTCCTGTTCATATCAGTATGTAATCATAAAATTTATGAGTAAGGTTATTCTGGATTTTCATTGTCTAAAAAAGAACAAAGAAAAATTCAATTCTCTGCAATTTTTATTCACGACGTTTCAACTGTTAAAATCTACAGTCGTTATCAAGTGTATAAATGCGACAATCTCAAGGATACTTCTTATATATAGCTAATTTTGTGTCATTAGCCTAGGTGTAATTTTCCGATGTTCAGGTAAGCTTGTTAATTACAGTGCCGGGCACCTTCTGTACAGCATTGTTAATTCTTATCGCAATTTCAATTGATCCATGCTACAAATTAAGGGTTTCCACACATTTCTATGCTAGCTTGACTGAATACTTTGTTGTTCATATTATATGCACTCTCTTTAAACTTCCTTCTATACCAGCCTTCTTCTTTATAGATGACTTCGGCTTCAGTCCATTTTATATTGTGTTGGGTCGTCCAGACATAATCCGCTATCCATGACTTTGATGTTTCTCCTCGTTGAGTATTTCTCTCGTGTTCAGCGAGTCTAACGCTAATGTGGTTGAGATATGTTGACGATATGTTTGTCATATGGAACCACGGAGACGAGGAACTTGACGTCTGAATAACATCAGAAAGTCCATAAACTTCACGATGGCAAAGGAGACCCAAGACGGCTTACCTTTTCTAGACGTGAAAGTTCAAAAGAACAATGATAAGTGCCAAACATCAGTGTACAGAAAGTCGAATCACACTGAACTTCGAATCGAACCATCATGGTCATACAAAGAGAGGGATTGTTCGATCGCTGGTGGACCGTGCCTACAACCTGTGTAACACAGATAAAAGTCTTACCATCGAATTGAACAATATCAAGAAAGATCTGCGACGAAATGGGTGCCCAAAAAACATATAGAAGAGGTTCTAGACCACAGGGGGATAACAACAAGAAACTAGACGAGCCGACACAAGCCACCCTTTGCGTTCCGCATGTTAGAGGTATATCGGAAAGAATAAGGCCAATTGGGTCGAAATACAAAATACAGACATGTTTCAAGTCAGGTAACGCCATTCGCAGCCATCTTACAAAGACGAGACCACGTAACGCTGACATTGACTCGAAAAACTGCATCTACCGCATCCCTGTCAGGGATAGCGGATCATGTCTGGACGACCCAACACAATATAAAATGGGCTGAAGCCACAGTCATCCATAAAGAAGAGGGCAGTTTAAAGAGAGTGCATATGTTATGAACAACAAAGTCTTCAGTCAAGCTAGCATAGGAATCCGTAATTCCTTAATTAGTGGCATGGATCAATTGAAATTGCGATAAGAATTAATAATGCTGTAGGTACCGGAGGGGCCTAGCACTGTAATTAACAAGCTTACCTGAAGAACCTTCTTCCTCTATCCAACCATGTTCCAGTGGGCTCAATGTGGTGGGCTCTTCTTTGAAAGCATTTTTCCATGTACTAGAAATATAGTGAGCTCTCAGGAACGGTATAGCTTGATTCTGCAAGGTGGAACAGTAAGTATAAGAAAATCTTTTGACAAAATTGAGGGACTCAAATATGTTGTGTCTGCTTTTCACTGGCTCTTAGACTATACTTGAGGTTAGTTCGTTTTAAAAAGTAATACAAATAGCAAAACAAAACAAAATATATTTTCACGAGGAAAAATGGGTCGGTGTACGGAAGAAATGGGTGGATGTACGAAAGAAGAAGTCGAAAATAGGTTAAGTAATTCAGTGTACGAAACAAGAATATTTGAGATTTTTTTTTTGGAATGTACAAAATGTCAGTGTACGAAACAAGAGCAAACCGCCCTAGAGAGTAGGTTTATGAAATGATGAAGTACACATTGTTTCATAATCAAGCAGGTTTTCGAATTGAATATTTTAGGAGAACAAAATACCTAAAAGATGCCGAATTCTGAAGAGAAGTGATATCACCAGATAAACATTATACGTGGTATTGAGAGGTGTCTGTCTTTGAAGGAAAATACATGGATGACATGTTATATTTTTAATTAAAGCAATCACAAATCATAACACTCAAAGCGGATGTTTAGTGACTATAAGTAACGATAATTAGTTAGTGTTTTCATTATAAATCATTCGATTTGTGAACGTCTGTTGAAAAATATTTCTCTACTTTATTTACAAAAAAATTTTTCAAACATTCCGAAAATTCAAAGCATTACTTATATCCCCAGTTTTTGCTGTTTGTCAAAATTTTAACTCCGCGCCCAAACAGGATTATTGCGTTTGTTTTCTATGATTATGAGTTATAATATTTATTTCACTGTATTTTATTTTTGGGCTAAGAACTTATTTTTGTCAAAATAATCTCAGTATTTCGATAAAGTGAACTCAATTCCCAATCTCATTGTAATTATCGATGTATTTTGAAACGAATATTATGACTTGCATGCTTTCGATAAATAAATTCTTGTTATTTTGCTGGTCGACTGTTGTCACATTCACAGTTGGTTTATCAATCTTGCAGCCACCTACATTTTCCTGTCTTTTCCCAATTCAACTTCATTCGGTCTTGTTGAAGTACGGGAAGTTTTCAAATCTAACTTTACTTTGTTCAACGTAAGGAGTGTATTCTCGTAATGGAATATGCGAACCGAATAATATATTATAAATGTAATCACATAATAGTGTAAACTTTAATATATGTAACAACGTCCAAATTTTATGTCTTCATGATATGAGTGATACGCGGAGATTGAATTTTCGACATTAAAATTATAGGTGAAAGATATTTCATTATTTAATGAATCCACATACATAAATTAATTGTAGTAAAAAAAAATTGTTATTTCGGTCAACCGATTGCACCCCTACGCTCAACTCTCAGAAGTCTTCGAGAGGCTTGTGTCAGCTAGGGAAGACGCAGCCATTACCTTTTAACGTGTGATGCCATGCACGAGACCGATGACTATGCGGAGATTTGAACACTCGACACTTCTCTTGAGAGGCGAACGCTCTATACAAGTACGGCGACCCCGGCACATGTCCAATAATTATTAATTAATCCAATAATAGTATCTTCTTTTTTCGTCCATCACATCATTCGTGGAGTGATGTGTATATATGTGTATGGCTCAGGTTTCAAATAGAGCGCTCCTTTTTTGTGAAACAATATTTTATTTACACTGGTTAAGCATCCCCACAAATCGATGTAATGTGAAATATGAGAATTTACAATTGCATAATAAACCTTGGGGACTTGGTCTGTACTCAGAATTGACTTCAGTCATATTGCGTATTCCTATCGACATTTTCAATTATTTGGCTTTTACTGAATTCGAACGTCATTCTGCTGTCAATATGAGTACCAGGGAATAAATCTAGTAAATGAATCTCCGGAAAAGAAATTTTTAGATCCAGTGCAGTTGCGACAAGTGGCGCTGTGGAAGGCCTATTAAAAAAAAATCTGCAAGTCAAAGAATTTTAAACCTACTATGCAAAATATCTAAGGATACAACGACCTCTCAGGAAGTTGAATTTCTACAGTTCTCCAGACGTATCCCAACTTTTTTATCTTTATACTTTATCTTTTGACGAAATGATACCCATAAAAAAAATCTGGTCTGTCGGTCTGTCTGTCCGTCCGTGTATCGTGACCAATTCAAACCGTTATATTTTCCGAATACTTGCTTTGATATTTGAACCATATCAATAACTCGAGGCCAATATTTATCAGTTTTTTTGCGATTGGAAAACCCGGAAATTTTTTCTCGGGGTTTTTCCAGTATTTCATACTTCCCTTGGTAGCGGTTCTGGAAGAGATTTCTACCCATCCATATTTCTTGGAGGTATACGTCAATATGTCCTACAGAAGATTTCAAGGAAGATCGTAATCCTCAAAAATACGCCCAACCGATGATTGAAACTGAATTTCAACAAATGCAATGGGTAGACCTCAAATACACGAACAAATTATATAAGAACAATTTTCCACCAAAGTGATCGAAAAACCGGAAAAACTTGAAAAATCTGAAAATGAAAACTTGAATTTTGAAAAATACGAAATATCTCGGAAAAGGCTGATAATTTTTCAATTTACGGTCTTCCGAACAAAAATTCAATAGTTAAGGAAATATTTGAAAAGATGGAATAATTGAAATATTGACCGTCCTAATGACAAAATTCAAATTATTTGAATTGCTTCGAATACGTCTCTACAAGTTCCACTGATACTCAAAACCTATTATGTCCATCTCGATTTGAAAGTGGAAAAATGATTAAAAAAAAAAAAGAAAAAATAATAACAAAGTTTGTATTTTCTCTCTAAAAACACCTAAAACTAGAAAACAAGACAAGATGTAACAGAAAAAACAGATACATTGTCATTATCCTTGAACAGGTCTACAAAAAGTTCTTATCAACTTTTTGCATATTAATTGTTAAAAAATGAGCAAATCATACCTTTTTTTTGACAAAAACTAAACTTTGAAGATATCAAAAAAATGGGTATATATAGTTTTATTGTACTCATCTTGGTCATAAAGATATAAATTGATTTTTCCGTGATATCAACAGTCCTGAAAGTTTTTGGAAAAACGAAAAAATAAGGAATTTTCCTTTTTTTTAACACCTAAAACCTCTAAAACGAAACGAGATATCAAAAAAATTCAAATCAACAGTTTCATTGTCCCTAAACAGTTCTTCAAAAAGTTATCATAAAATTTTTTCATATCTTGACAAATTAACAGAAAATTGCTTTTTTTTAATAAAATCACCAAAAACTCAAGGCGAAATATTTTCAAATTTCACAAGGAACATTTTGTGATAGTCTTCAAAATACCTAAGAAAAAAATATAAATATATTTTTGCTGTGATATCAATAGTCCGGATAATATTTCAATAAAACGAAAAATTAAGGACCTAAAATAAATTCCATTTAAAAAAACAACAAAAATTCGAAGAGATATCGAAACAATGAATATAAACAGTTTTATTGACCTCAAATTTTTTTTCATATCTCGAAAAAAAAAATGGAAATGTGGAGATGTGGTATTTCCTTTTTTTCTAAACACTCGAAAACGGAACAAGATACCGAAAAAATTAGTATGAACATTTTTATTGTCCTTTTCGTAGATCTAAAAAAAGTTACTTTTAATTCTTTCATATCTGGAAAAATTAACACCCTTCCAACTTTTTCTAGGCGCTTCGCGACCGGAATTTTGATCATATCCCCCCTCCATACCTCTCACCACTATTTTTCCTGATGCTTTTCGCAAATCGGTACGCTACGCGCGAGAGTTCCCCAGTTGAGTCGTTGTATTCAAATCCCTACAACTTCTAGGCCATTCAACTTCCGAGTTCCTCAACTTCCGAGCTCTAAAACTTCCGTGCTCCTAAACTTCCGAGCTCTCACTTGTTAATTCTACGAGATTGAGCAGATTCCTCAATCCACCATAATTTTTAAGACTCCCAAAACATAAGCTTTTCCACTAGTAAGATTTGTTGTGAACGAATAAAGCCGATTATTATTATAACTAGTTAAATGATAGAATTTATCAGAGGTATTGTTAGGGCTTAAATCAAAGATTTTACGCTCCATAAGATTTTAGTCGATTGGATTGTATTCAATGTTCCCAAGTGCACTTCAACAATCTCATCCATTGAACTACACATATTGAAATGAATGATATTCCCGACAACAGCTGAAACTCGGGATGGGGTAATTAATATTTCCTATCATATCGCGCCTGTCGTGAGAAATTACGAGTAATATGCAGGATGAAGGAGCAAAGCCTTCGAACACCCACTCTTGGTCTTATTTTGCCCGACACGAATGAAGGAATAGCTTCGACTGACACCTACAGCGCTTGCAGATGATATTAAAGATTATGTTGTTGCTGTCATTGGAACAAGTCATTACTCATCCATAATTAGTCGATTATAATTACCGAACAGCTATAGATAAACACGGGGCATGTACAGGATTCTTTATTTTTTAGATCGCTGGATAAGGGAATGGCGCTGGGAATGTACAGGGCGCTTTTTACAGTGATGCTCAGTGGTTCTCTTCTGAATTGAACATATTTGCTGGGAATGAAAGTAATAAACTGATATTTAATTGAGGATTACTCTAGCTTTAGTGTCGTTGAATGTGATCTCTTGAAATCAATTACTCACTTATACAGGGTGTTTCTTAAGTACGTGTAGAAAATTCAGGAGCATATTGATGACGTCAAATTAAGAAGAAATGTTCCTATAAGCACTTGTCCGCAAGTTATTCGTTTCTGAGATACAGAGTGTCAAAGTTGAATTCTTATTTGTATTTTTTGTGAATAATTTCAAAATAATTTTGATATTTGGGCAAAGTTTGGTATCTGGGAATATTTTTCAATGAAAAAGTCAAATGTTAGTTTGTGTAGAGGTCACTGCAAGTAACTGTTTTCGAGTTATTGAGATTTGAAATAATCGATGCAAGTGATTTTGAAAGACAATATTTTTAAATTTAAAATAAATTCAATTAGATATTAGTTTTTTTACAATTAACATAAAATTGGATTTTGTCATTGAAAAATCATTCCAGATACCAAACTTTACTCAAATTTCACAAATATTTTGAAATTTATTCACAAAAAATAAATATAAGAATTAAACTTTGATACTCTGTATCTTAAAAACGAATAACTTGCGGACATATGTTTATGGGAAGATTTTTTCTTATTTCGACGTCAGCAACATGCTCCTAAAGTTTCTACACGTACTTAAGAAACACCCTGTACACCGACTGACTTACATGCGTGCTTACATACATAATTACTTCTTCACTATTGAGTTTTCGTTATCACCAACATTTCTTACTAATTCTTTTCTATGTATCGTATTGTATTATTAAGTGAAATGAATGAACTAAGTAACAAAAAACTTGTATGGGTGATATTGACTTCAAATTCCACTCCAAAAACGAAAGCTGTATCTTAGGCATTGAATTAAAAGCTACCAACCCTCACAAGGACTTACAATGCTACGGGATGATCGATTCACTATGGTGCAAAAATACTGCCCTACCTTGTCTATGTCATTGCAAACGTTCACATTATTAGAGGTAGTATTCTGAAATATGGGGTGTCAAAATATTTTCCATGTATCCAGTCATGACAAAGCAACAAAACGTTAATTTTAGAAATATTCGTTATTTTCAAAGTGTAAAAAAATGAAATGACAGTTATTTGTGCAGTAAGTCAGATTTGACAACTCAATATATTGATATATTTTAACAATTTATCACGGATTTGTGGAAAAATAGTATATAAAAATGTTACTGTAGGTACTGTGGTACAACACCTTAGGAATATAACATTTTCAAACTTCGTGTTGTTTGTCGTCATCCAAGATGTCAGGTTTCTGTTATGCACATAGGTACAGCAGCTCTGGTGAGAGAAAAATGAGTCACTACTTGCTCAATTAAAAATCCAAAATAAACTTTCTAACAAATTAAAATTTTAGTTTCAGATATTCATATTCGAACAGTTGATCCACTTGATGATCCAAACATTATTCCTTCACTATTCAATGATTTCTTTATATAAGCTTCACTCGGTACTGTTATTAAAAATTTTTGTCAGATTTTATATAATTATACCAGTCCACAAAAAGATGATCATAATCTTTCATGAAATTATAGGTCCGTTACTATTCCTTATTCCTTTTCAAAAAACTGGAATATGCGTTTTTAGACTGTCTCCTGCAGTACGTAGAGTGTCTCAATATTTCTTCTGTGAATTAACAACACTTTCGAACCAACAAATCGTCAAATAGTGCAATTCATCAATTCTGTGAACTACTATTAATATATCTTTGCTCAGGCGATTGCCTATTGGAATAATTTGTGATCTTAATCGAGCATTCGTTTTCGTCAATCATGATGTTATACAAACCCCAAGTAAAAATTTCAGTTTTGTGATAGCCCTCAGAAGGTTCTGAAGACCATAACAATCACAGCATCGATAAAACTGTTTTGCTGTAAAGACATCCATAAAACCTCCTTAAAGCTGCTATAAATCTACGAGGGCCCACTCCTATGAAGGTTCTCAGGGCTATTTTGAAATGCAAGCATAAAACCTGCTTGCCTTATTCGCAGGATTCTTAATAACCTCCTGAGGATCATTATAAAACCAAATCATGGAGCTGTTATAAACCTGTATGTCATTAATTGAGGTTAGAAAATATTCCATAAATAACTACAGCCAAAACAGACTTAAATTAATCTAATTCTTCAGTTGCGAAAAATAGGGCGACTAATTTACAAGCAAAAATATAATGATGGCGTCCTGGCAGTGATATATGAAGAATATATTGGTATTCAACAACGTGAAATGTCTAATATCATCTGCGAATGAAATTTTTTGACAAAATGACATCAGTTAGGTGGTAAATCTGCAACGCGCCCCAATAACAACGCGAAATTAAGAAAATAAACAAAATACCACATAAAATTAAAAAAATATTTTGACTCAAATCTTTCGCGGAATGATTTGTACTATATCTAAATACAAATGAATACCAATAATTGTGTATTTCCTTTCCGTCATACACACCAAATTGCAAGAAACATGAATTGAAATTAGGATCTCTTTAGTTGTTCCCTCTGGTTGTAATAAAATATGGCTACCCTACCTTTATTCTATTTAGCTGCACATATTGCCGTCATAAAGTCGTTTCTCCTCAAAATAAACCATTTCAAAACCATTTTATCCTAAAAAAGTATGTTTGGTATTATTTAATCCAATTTCCAAAATATTTCGACTGTCAATTGTCAATCCCGCCTGACATTCGTCTTTTCGTGATCGACGTGGTCAGTATACTCAGTGTCTATACTCCCGTGATAAGTATTTGGTGTCTTAGTCTTGTGAAACGTTTAATTACTAATTATTTTTTCCAGTTATCTTTACCCAATGTGATTTATTTATTACTGGTTAGGGGGAGCTACTAGCATTTAAGTAGAAATAGTTTTATGCTTTGATTTTATAGCGGTTCTCGAGAGTGCATCTCAAAACATTGATAAAACCTCATCGTTAGTTTTATTACAGAACCATTGCATGGACTTGAGGAGTGCTATAAAACCATAACAAAACTAAGTTTCTATGTGGATTATTTTAATACCAAAAAGATTTATCGTGTATGTGTATAAGCCATTGTAAAACCATCATAAAAACAAATATACTTAAATGCTTAATGGTTTTATCTTATAGCCTTCAGGAGTGTTTTGAAACTGATTCATAAATCTGTTTGCTCTGGTAGCGTATTAGGAAGAATATATGACCTGCATAAATCAAATTGGGCATTACCTAACCTTCATAAAACTTTCATTAAACTAGGATAAATCCAAATAACATTTAAATTGTTACTTGGGACAAGACTATTAAAATATGGATTGAGAAATAATTCTTTAAAATAGATTGGCAGTTTTATTAACAATAGTTGAAAGTATGTCTCTGTCAACTTCATACCAAGGTAAAAGAAGTCACATTCGACAGTTTTGGTATATCTATGGGAGTTCCACAAGGCTCAATATTGAGGCCTATGTAGTAGCTCTGTGTAATTTGTTCATAATGTTCACTTTTATCTCACTTCATTTCAGTAGATACTGATAAAACCAACGTCATGATGTTCAGAAGTCATCATAGTATGTGTGAAGACCCCGATTTTATTCTAAATGATGAAATTGTCAGTTCTACAGAATTAGTTAAATATCTAGGTATTACTGTAGGGCAACACCTGACCTGGAGGAAACACTATTAATTACTCTTATCAAAGTTATCTTTTCTTCCGTAAAGCAATCATTGGTTCCACATTATTTACATGTTGGAGTCTTCGTTATGGTTTATCTGAACATGAATTTGAAGGTCATATCTCTGAGCCATTTACTGAAGAACAGATTCATCTACAATTTGAAGAAGTACCTTTGTATGCTTTCCAAGTGAATAAGTGCAAAATACTTAAGAACGCTATAGTGTAGCGAAACATGTCATATGTTCAAATTGAATAGTCAATTTATAAGTATTAAGATATTATGGATATTCATTAAGGGACGAGTCAATTCAAATTTCCTAGGCCTCATAACTGTGCGCTGTGGAACTTCACTTTGATTAGTGTTTTGTTGTTCATAATTTCGGATGTCTGAAACTGTAATTGACCAACGTCAAATGCTCTCACAGTGGTCCTTTTTTTTCATTCCAAGTAGAAATAATTGTTTGTTTACATATCGCTGCTTTCAGATTTTATTAATGAAAACACTTTAACTATTCGGATCAAGTAAAAATTCAGGGACCCTATGTTTGAGTTCGCGCGATAAATTTCGAACGTGATATTTACATCGCCAAAAATTCGCATGTGATACTCTTCTCGTTCGATACGCTATTCCCGAACTGAATGCGATACAGAGTTGGTCGGTTTCGAAGGGTGTGAGGGATCTTAGCTTGGGTCACGAATTCAACCAATAGCTTAAAGGTATTTAAATCACATGACGTGGCGCGTCACGTTGACAACTGTTCTGCTTGTATTTCTTGTGTTGTTTTACTATTCAATCGATTAAAAATATCTGGTTGATTCAAAGCGTCAATTACTTTATCAAGACACATTGAAACATGATTTACTGCAAGCTACGTGTATATTGGAAGCTGGTATAGCTGCCACTTGCGAGGAATCCAAGACTTATTAAAACATTCATATAAGCATATTTTATTATAAATCAGATTCATTTACCTGCCTATTTAGACTGAAGGTAACTTACTTTTGTATCTACTTCCCTCCTCTATATAGGGAGACACTATTCGAATCAACTCACGAATTAATACTTTTGATAAAGGAAGCATTCTAACAAATTGTCTATCTCAAAGTTTCAATGCATTCATACGAGGGTAGAAGGGCCTTCGCTGTTCTGCTGCTCCCGCAGCATCGTCTACTACTTCTGCAATAGCGATCATTGCAATTTCATCATATTTGCCATTTCATAATATCACGAGTAAAATGTAAACAATGGATTATTATCGAGGTTAGGATTTAAGCCAATTATTCCGATCGATAATTCTTATCGCATGCTAAATATCCGCTCGTTGTTTTATGGTCGATAATTATCGCTGGTGATATTCAAACATACCATTATTGGGGTATCCTTCGATAAAGTGCAAAAATCGCATGCGATATTGTATCGAGTGAACTCAAACATAAGGTACTTATTTTTGAATATATACTCCAACTATTCGATAGACGTATCAAAAGTCAGAGCTCTTGTTTCTTTGTGAGTCACCCTATACACACTCCGGACGTAGTTATTAAATGAATAAATTATTGGTTTATTAGTTTTTATAGCTGTCAGTGTTAATGAAGGGAAAGAATAATGGTACGTTAACTGTGTCCCGTATATGAAAACTAATTAATCTTCATGCTAGAATAATAAGTTTCATACCCAAGACAGTCTCTGTTTTCTCACCTTACTAACAAGAATCAAGGAACCTCGGCTTTAATGGTTTTTGGCTATCCATTCAGAAATTTCGTTTGACTTGAATTTATCATTGTAATTTGAAGTTGAATTCCTGGTCTTTCCTAACAGAAATATCATCGGGTTTCTAAATAAAACAGACTTGGCCGAAAATGATCACAAATTGAATTAAATGGAGGCTGAATGATTTAATCTTGTTTCGATTATACGCTACAAGATAATAAATATTTTCTTAGCTGAACAATGTTTTCATATAGAAGTTTCTCGGAAACCGATTTACATAATTTACTATCCATCGAAAAACTTCATGTAATAATAATAACTTTATTCAGAATAATATAACACAATTACAAATCGGGGTGTTGATGGTGGAATCATTTTCCATTGGATGTTTTTCAGTTGCATGTCTTCTTGAAGCCTATGCAAGTCAATGTCCTTTACAGCTTTCTTTAATTCTTCCATAGCGCCTCGAAAATTAGTTGCGTTGTCAGAAAAAATAGTTTGTGGGTGGCCTCGTCTCGCTACAAATCTTCGGAGAGCCATAAGCGTAGAATCGGTCGATATCTTATAAGCAACTTCCAGGTGGATAGCTCGTATAGTCAAGCAGGTAAAGAGTACCCCCCATCTTTTCTCATGTCGTCTACCAACTGTAACTGTTAGAGGTCCAAAGTAATCTATACCAGTGAATGTGAACGGTTTTACATCAGGAGTGAGTCTTTCCACTGGTAGTTGTCCCATTATTGGTACTTGTGGCTTAGATTTATTGATTCGACATAATTTAACGGCTGATCTTCCATCTATTATCCAGTATTTCTGTCTAATTTCGTTGAGGACAAGTTCAACGCCTTGATGACCATATGATTCATGAACATGCTGTATGAGAAGTCTTGTCAAACGATGTTTGTTTGGTAGTATCGCAGGATGTTTGGTGAATTCAGACATGAATGGTGCCAGATCAGTTCTTCCTTGGACTATAAGAACACCTCTACCATCCATTATGGGGAGAAGCTTCCTGAGTCGACTTTGTTTATTGACAGATTTATTTCCAAGAACTGCTGCTAATTCTCCGGAAAAAACTCTCTTTTTGAATTTGTTTTATCCAAAGAAGCTCGGCTGCTCGAAGATCATCCACGGTCAACTCCTTTTCAATTGGATGACTTTTCACTATGGTATTTTTCATAATTTGGATGAATTTTAGAACTCTGGCAGTAGATCTCATCAGTCGGTTCCATTTGGAGAATCTCTGAATATTTGGTAATGGCAAATCTTCTCGAAAAAATGTAACTATTTTTGTTTCCATTTTTTCTGTCTCTTCTGAAGGTGTAGATGTCATTGGGAAATCTGTTGAAGGCCATTTCATTGGATCTTTCTCCAACAAAAATGTTGGTCCAAGGGACCAATCGTCAAATTTTGTTGGATTGCTACCAGTTTCGTTATTACTCCTTGTAGCTTTATCGGCAACGTTGAATTTTGTAGATTTCCAATTCCATTCGGTTGTTTCTGTCAGTTCTTGAACTTCTCCCACTCTGTGCGACTCAAATTGACCCAATTTTCCACCATCGCTACGAATCCAGTACAAAACTGTTGTCGAATCTGTCCATAAATAGGTCTAATCAATTTTGATGTCAATTTCTTCTCTGACGGTCTTGGCCATTCTACTACCCATCACGGCTGCTTGCAATTCTAATCGTGGGATGGATATTGGTTTTGTTGGAGAAACCGGTCTTTGATCATTATCTTCATGAAGCAAATCATTTTTTATTTTGAATACGAGCATATCATGTGAGGCGTCCCATGCGAGTCCTAAAACTCTTTGCATAGATGAATCGGTCCCAAGATTCAAGTCTTTCTTCAGTTTTTCATCGAATGTCATCATATTCATCAACTCTTTCGAATTTGTTGTCCAATTTACTAACTCGAAGCCTGCGATGTTTTGATTTCGGCTGACTTCGGATATCACCCTGTATGCGTCTTCAGGAGAATCAACACAATCCAGGTAATCATCAACATAGTGTCGCCTGGTTGTTGCTTCAATTGTTCGTTTCGACTGTCCCATCTGACGTGCATTTAAATTTTTGACAAACTGAGCGCAAGTTGGCGAACACGAAGCTCCAAATGTCATTACTTGCATTTGATAGACGTCACAATTTTGATTTTGGTTTCCGTCTTTCCAAAGGAAACGTTGGTAATCTTGATCCTCTGATCTTATACGAATTTGATGAAACATTTCCCGTACGTCACTAGAAAATGCAATTTTTCTTTCTCTGAATCTCATTAGGACTGCCACCAAAGATTGAAGAAAGTCTGGACCAGGAAGTAGATGATCATTCAAAGAACTACCATGGGACTTGGCTGCAGCATCGAATACCAATCGAAGTTTATTGGGTTTATTAAGGTTTGTGACTCCAAAATGGGGAAGATACCAAGTTCTGGGGCTTTCCGTTTCTGCTTCTCTTTCTGACAATTTGTGAGCATATCCTTTATCAATATAATTTTGTATATTTTCGCAATATTTCCGCTTGAAATCTGGGTTTTTCTGCATCTGTCTTTCGAGAAGCCCTATTTCATAATGGTTGTCAATTTTCTTTACTGTTCGCTGCATCACGTCCATTGCTCTTTCATTATCTTTGTCTATTTTCGTTCTTGAAAGTGTTGAGACTCCGAAGGCATCCAAAGTAAAGGAATGTTTAACAATTTGATGAAGTGCGTCATCAGAAATGTCTTTTTCACAAATATGGAAACTGTAGACATCATCAGTCGTCGTTTTTGTGTTTCCATGAAGAATCCATCCGAGATGAGTTTTGGTTGCTACAGGTAAGTTATCGGGTCCTTGAACAACTTTCCGTGCAACAGTCAGTCTGATGTTATCCTGGCCGATGAGGATCATTGGTTGTTTTGTAACGTCAGCAATCGGTAAACCATTCAAATGAGGATATTTTTGCCATTCAATGGAAGATATTTGTTGGTGTGGAAGAGAAAAGTTTTTCACAGAACGAACATTTTTCATTGTGAAGGTTGTTGCATTATCAAAATCTCCTGATATGGTTAAATTCATGCAAACAGAGTCTTCATGTCGTGAAGTAACCTGATTCGTCCACTGAATACACAACGGTTGTTTTGTACCTTGTATTTTCAACTTTTCCACTATAGAATGATCGATGAGTATAACAGAGGAAGCTTCATCACACAGGGCAAGTGTATGAATGACTGAATTGTCTGAACCAAACAATTTGATGTTGACCATTCTCAAAAGAACATTACTTACACCATGTCCTGTTGCAAGTACGGATTGGCTCGATTCGTCATTACCATATTTCGTGCCACTCTGGGTTCCGTCAGAAATACTGTCAGTTGCATCGGTGTGTAAATATCTGTGGTGAAGACGTCTGCAGTTATTTATGCCACAGTTTTTCTTGAATCTGCATTTCAGCGTTTGATGATTGGGTAAAGGTGAAGAATATGGGTCCAGCTGGGATTTTGATGAAATTTTTACAGACGTTTTAAAACATCGTAAAAACACTAGAGCAATCGAAATTTTTGCGCGGAAAGAGCATTTTCTATTTTTTTTCTTGATAAAACATGTGTGGGAACTTACTTTTGAGAGACACAATTACAAACCGTTGGACGGAGTTAAAACGTATTTTTCATTTCAAAGCCATTGTCTTGAACTTCAAACACTTCTATCGAACCATATGGAGTGATTCATAGTACCTAATAAACTTCAAAAATTAAAAAAACACGCAAAAAGATTTTTTTTCAATGTACATAAACAACCAATTTATTTGACAAATGTTAAATGACAGGACACTTTTAACACGAAGTTAATAATGCCACGTTGCCAATTCTATTACACGGAAGAGTGACGGTTAAGTCTCGTTCATACCCTCGCGAATTTCTCAATTTTTCTGCAAATAAAATGGCTGCCGACGTGGTTCAGCATTAACGAATGGTCCGGCATGACTGGCAGCCACTTCATTTGCCGAAAAATTGCGAAATTTGCGAGGATACGAACAAGTATTCATGGAAATTTAAGTTAAAAGTGAAAAATTTATCGAATTCTCAATCGAGTTTATTAAAGGTTTCTGACATTAACATTCAAAATAACTTTTGACATACAGTTTCTCTGTTGAATGTCAAATCCGCACGATTTGCGAAATGTCGGCCGAACGCACCCGCTTCGGTTGCATGGTTTATTTTGAGTTATAGTTTTCATTTCAAATTGTAACATAGGTTTGTGAAATTGACAGAATTGTTGACTATTTAGGAAAAGCCGCGCGTTCGGCCGACATTTCGCAAATCTGCGCGCGCGGATTTGCGAAATGTCGGACGAACGCGCTCGCTTCGCTCGCATATGGTCTATTTTGTTTTATAGTTCTCATTTCAAATTGTAACATTGGTTTGTGGAATTTACAAAATTGTTGACAAGTTAGGAAAACCAGCGCGTTCGGCCGACATTCGGCAAATCCGCGCGCGCGGATTTGCCGAATGTCGGCCGAACGCGCTCGCTTCGCTCGCATGGTCTATTTTATGTCATAGTTCTCATTTAAAATTATATCATAGGTTCGTGTAAGATGAATTGACAGAATTGTTGACCAGTTAGGAAAAGCCGCGCGTTCGTCCGACATTTCGCAAATCCGCGCGCGCGGATTTGCGAAATGTTGGCCGAACGCGCTCGCTTCGCTCGCATATGGTCTATTTTATATAATAGCTCCTATTTCAAATCAAATTATAGATTGGGGAAGATATGAATATATGAAGTGAACCTGTAATGAAAATGTGCGCATTCTTCACCTATTCCAAACTTTTTTTTTTTCATCTCAACACATTAACTTCCTATATATTTATTTATTCGCCCGTTATATGCAATTTCCTGTGAGACATTTAAAAATTCGCCACAAATAATTTGATCTAAAGAAATTTCACACCCTAAAATATTTTTCATAACAATCCAGATACCTAGCTACCAACAAAAACGCATATTCCTGTTAACAAACAAAAACTAATCATTATCAATGTCTTTCTTTGAATCGACAATGAATGTTGTGCGTTCATTGAAAATAGAGAAAAGTTATAAATTTTTCCATCTCTAAAAGCAAGAGTTCCAATCGACCAGACTTCATATGAACGATAGTACACTGGATTTGTCTGATTTGGAATATTAATCCAAATTCGAATGGTTATTCTGTATACATGAGGATAGGTTAGGTTGGGTTGAAGTTGGATAATAATTTACGCATGTTCTAATTGGTCCATGCGGATCAGTCTGGTCGATTAGAACTTTTGCGGTACTGAGTCTCGTTCATACCCTCGCGAATTTCGCAATTTCTCTACGAATGAAATGGCTGACAACAATGAATGGTCCGGCATGACTGACAGCCATTTTATTCCCAGAAAAATTGAGAAATTCGCGAGGGTATGAACAAGTCTTTAAACCATCAGAAATCTCTATTGGCAACGTCGCAGTAACAATTTATTCACTTGTCAACAAATTATAAATTAATTATATCTGCATAATAAAAGTAGCTTTTTTAACCTTTTCCATACTATTCGAAGCTTATTCTGCTAATGAATTGATACTTCTGTATATGTAGAAAGTGTTATCAATACAACACAGTTCATTAACATTGAAAAATAGGTAAAATAACCCATCCAACAAATTGAATTTGTTTGTCTTGAAAGTGAGTATCCACATTTATTTTTTCAAAAATAAAATAGAAAAATGTGTGTCCGCGCCAAAATTTATTTATTTTTAATTCATTTTATCGCGTTTTAGAGCATCTGTAAAAAAAATTTCAAAATTTCAGCTGGACCCATATTCTTTACTTTTTCCGATGATTGTTTCGAAGACACGAAGGACCAATGTAATTTCTCGAATGTAAATTGTCTTATATATCAGGAATTCAAAAATATCTCACAACTTTACTTTTATTCAGTTTTAATGACAATTCAACTTCAAACTTGTTTTTTATCCAACAACTATTTTCTATAACAACATAAACTCTCATATCATCTGCATATACAGGATAACTCGATCATATTCTACTCATAATAAGCTATGTATGTTTTGTGCGAATTTTTTATTTTTTCAAATTCATAATTGATGAAAATTTTGAAGGGGTAGTGGGTGTTTTTTCCTCCAACTTCTACGCCACTGGAAAAAGTACAGTTTTGCGCATCCTATATAAACCGCCAATGTTTTCTACACAAAAAAGGTATTCTTGGTCATAAGCTCTAAAGTTGACCGTTTTCAAGAAAAATCAACTTTCATGTTGTTTAAATAATGTTTTTTCCTCGAAAAATTGCTGCGTGCATTGAAGCTAACGGCGGACATTTCCAACAATTCAACTGAGTATGATTGTTATTGTTTTTTTGCAATTAAGAAGTCAACGTTTGGTTTTGTTACTTGTTTAAACGTTTAAATAAATTTTGTATAATTAGGAAAAAAAATATTAAAAAAAAAATTACCATGTTTTTCAACATGAAAGTTGATTTTTCTTGAAAACGGTCAACTTTAGAGCTTATGACCCAGGAGTACCTTTTTTGTGTAGAAAACATTGGAGGTTCAAGTAGGCGGCTCAAAATCATACTTTTTCCAGTAGCGTAGAAGTTGGAGAAAAAAACACCCACTACCCCTACAAAATCTTCACCAATTATGAATTTTAAAAAATAAAAAATCTGCACAAAACAGAGCTTATTATGAGTAGAAAATGCAATCAAAATCTGTTTTTTGTGCGATGAACGGTTCCAGATATATTCACAAAAAACTATAATTTTTTTAAACTTTAACACCCTGTATGTCGAAAATGTTGAATTTTAGAGGGTAAGTTAATAGAAACTTTTTTTCATATTTTTGAACGAGCTATCACATCCGGAAGTCCTGCGCATTTATTATGAAACACCCTGTATATGCAATATAATAATGTATTGTAAATGGTACGGTATGGTACACCAACCACACTACATATAATTTTTGAAGTATTTGAATAAAAAAATTTCTTTATTTATTTATTTATATATTTTAACACGTGTAATATGTTTATTTTCTCATATCATGTGTCATGTGTCATCTGTGTATACCATTTTTTATTGTTATTATTTATTTAGTGTTAATTTTGCTACACACAGGGTTTGCCGGTGGAACTGTGATTTATTAATAAAATTTTGTCTTTTATATATTTATTTATTTTTGATTACTTTTTATTCATTAACAGGAAGCATCCAATTGAAAATAATGTTATTACAAAGGATATACAGGATGGCCACTTTTTTAATGGGATTGTATGGGTATCTTCCAAACCATACTAGTAAGAAGGTAGGTTAAATGGATAAAAAGTTGCACATCTGGATGCATAATCTTTCGGTGGAAACTAATCGAAAATATCAGGGCCGGTGCTTGAAATATGACGAAAAAAGTAAAATCGATCATTTCTGTTTTTTTGTTATACTTAATTTATTTTAAGAAAAATCAAAAAATATTTTGGAGATTTTTTATTTGAGGAGAAAATTTCTTTGATTTGACGTCTTCAGATTTCGTATCCAACGTTTCGTATTCTCAGGACCACCCTCACCTTTTTTTTTAAGTACGGACCTGGATATTTTACGACACTGTTCGAATTAAATTTTTATTCTGAATCCAGAGATGTATCATACAATGCCATTCGAAGACGGGTTTCGGGTAATATGAACCGTAATCAAAATTTTATTAAATTAAAGTTAGTTTCCGTCATCTCCAGTTGAATCAACATTCAAGTAATAAGATCCTTATCCAAGTTTTATTGGTTTGGATCTGCAGTGAATTTATATTCAGTGTTCATTTCTATGAAGTGTATTATACTAACATAAAGTAAATAATTAGAAAAAAATAAATGAGAATCAATAATTATTATTCGATTATTCAAATATTTCAATCAAGGAATACAATATTCGGTTATGCTTTAACACAGTAAAATAGAAAAATTAAGTCAATTCTCCAGAACTCATTTAATTCTCCGAAAATTTAACAATTCAACAACAAGAGCTGATCTGTGAATCCATTAGATTTTTATTTGTGGAAGCATCTCAAAAATAAAGTGTATATTTGTTAAATTGTTATTTCCGTCAACCGATTGCACCCCTACGCGCAACCCTCAGAAGTCTTCGAGAGACTTGTGTGAGCTAGGGAAGACGCAGCCCTTGCCACGGGTTTTACTTAGCTTTCAGCTTTTATAATGGCAACGAAGCTGTCAGAGTGACAGGGTGGCTCGCGACTAACTCAAGTGGAGACGGGAGTGGGTCATACAAAATAAATTGTGATGAGATGTAAGAACATGGGCGCCAGAAATATGATGCAGGCTCACCCTATAGATTATTTATACTGATTCCCATATAACACGAATAGTATTAAAAATTAAAGTTACCACACTCTAAATGATAAACAGCTTACTGTTTGAAGAAGTATAATTATTAAACAACAAAATTATAGTGAACTGACTGTCCGGGTACGTTCTTACACAAAAACTAAATAGCTATATAAATAACTGATTATCAAAATTGACCTTACAATCGGTCTACAGGTGCAGTTCAGTGACCAAATATATGTTCAAACATTAACCAGCCTTTAAGGTGAAAGTATACAGACACTAGTACGTAGACAAGGTTAAACGTATCCAATATTCAATACAAAATATATCTACCGCTTTAGGGTAGGAGAAAATAATTTGTCTTAACCAATCCGCAATAGTATGGTGCACCTTACCTTGTAGCGTTTACACAGTAGCCTTAGACTTTAAGAATTAAAAAGGATATCAGTAGGATACTTAGTGCTATTAGTTGGTACTTGGAGTGCAACGTCGGTTCAACTAGGCTGCTACCACACAGCTGATGTAGACTGCAATGTTGCTTCCTCGAAAGTCACGCTAGCAGTACCTGAAGGCCCTACTCAATGGCTATAGTAGGTGGAAGATGGTCACAAGAAAGACATACCATACATCTACGGAGTCCAGTAACTTCCTCCAGGAAGGAAAGAAATATAGTGGGACGGAACTAGAATAGTGCCCTATACATAAACCCTGAAATGCAACAAGAACTTGACACTTTGTTCAACAACTTGGATGACCTAATAACTACCTCTGTCCAGAACAGGCCTAGGTGCTCCCACAGTGGAAGATGCTTTCGGTAGGCTCTTTCAGATGTCAGATGAAAATATCCTGGTCAAAGGGTTAACAACGGCACATAGGGTCAAGTACCCAAAAGGCCTAACAAATCAGATCCTAAAATACATGAAGAATTGCCAAATGATAGAAGAATACCATGTGCGAGACTTACCAGAAATAATTGGTTTATATAATCCCCCGAGAGGTAAGGTTCAGAAATATGCATACACAGCAATTCAATCGACTAAACGAAAACTGAAACCTTTTAGCAGTTGCAAGATATAATCCCTTTACGGACGATTCAAATAGAAATCAAATTCTTACAACTCATTCACCAATCATGTCAAAAGTGGAAAGCCCAGCACACTGGTGACAGACGACAGTCAAAACGAATTAATCTTCTTCTTCTCAAACTTTAGATCAAAATGACAAATCCATGTGCATTGTTGCCGAGTACACTTCTCGAAGAGTATTACACTCTCAACTTATTATTCTTTTGCCACAAGCTAGAAAGATATTATGAAGCCCTATCCTCAAATGAAACACGCCTAAGTAATACTGCATGGCATAACCCATTTCGCATCTTCAGTTATGAAACCAACAAAAGTCACTCCGTGCTACTCCAACTGAATGCAGAAAGAAGTCACAACAACCACAAGTCTATGGCGTACTTCGCTTAGTGCGCACACCCCAGACGTGGAATGAAAAGTGTTGACAGAGTTCCAAAAGTAAACAACTAAATCACGAATCACAATTAATAACCTTGGGATAACGTGAAATATGACGTTACCAAAACATGATGACTTAAATGTAAAATGGATATACCTGGTAGCATTATGCAATGGGGACGCAATTGAGAAATAGTTGGATGGATTATCAGTGAATACACTCTCGAAGAAGCAACATTGTGATAGCATATAGGTATTATTAGTGTTTGAACATTATGAAATAAATGCAGAAGGCAAATAGTGGTAAAATGCATGTAAAATATGATTAAAAATTTCGATATACCCTGATTAGTTAATAATTAAAAAAAATAACGTTACACCCTTACCTTTTAACGTGTGATGCCATTCACGAGACCGGTGAATCGGTGGATCGAATCCATGACCCCACGCATGCGAGGTGAACGCACTACCAGCCGACCACCACTGCCCATAATACAACGAATGAAACGATTGAGATTCTCCGTGAAAAGATTGAAGATGCATCGAACGATATCCAAGGAGAAGCAATAACCCATTGCATAAGAAATATGAATATCAGAATTGCCAAGTGTATTGAAGAAAATGGTGGACATTTCGAACAATTAATCAATTAATTTAAATGATATTTTCGAATAATTTGGTTTTTCCTTACTTAATTTCTATTTATTATTATCAGTATTTGGGTTTTGAATTATCTACATAAAGTTTTATTGCTCTTGTTGAATTGTTAAATTTTCGGAGAATTGAATAAATTCTGGAGAAATGACTTAATTACTGTGTTGAAGCATAACCGAAAAACCTAAATGGTCAACTTTTTTTTAATCATTGAAAAAGTGGTAGAGGTTTTGAGAAATTAAAAATTATTTTTCGATGACTTATTGTTGATCAGTTAGGTACTTATTTATCTTATCAAAACATATTTTTTTTTCTCTCACATGCTTAACAAATTTCAGATAGGTACCAGTTATTAAATTCAACTGTTATTTTCTGTTGTTTTATACTGTATACTGTACAACTCGAGTGGATTGTCCATATCGCGCACGGACGATTGGGAACTCGCTTTTCAAATGACAAATATTGCATTCTTTCATTGAAATATTCGAATAATTGAATAATAATTATTGATTCTGATTAATGTTTTCCTCATTATTCACTTTATGCTAGAAGTATTGTGCACTTTATAGAAATGTACACTGAATATAAATTCACTACAAATCCAAACCAATAAATGTTGGATAAGGATCTTATTACTTGATTCAACTGAAAATGACGGAAACTAACTGTAACTTAATAAAATTTTGATTACGGTCCATATTACCCGAAACCCGTCTTCAAATGGCATTGTATGATACACCTCTTATACGTTGATACAGAAAAATTCCATTTGTAATTTCCACTTCCACTGTCCATATTAACGATGTTCTCTGAACACAAATAAATATTTTTTGGGTGTACCTGAAAATATATACAGGGTGGCCCATCGAAAACTTGACATCGGAGTTTTGGGTGATAATATCACAGATGTGGAAAAACCCTCGGAAGGTCGATTTTAGTTTCGAGTGGGGCAGTTTGTTCTCCTACATGCACCACCGTCACGGCAACACTCGAGGTGTGAGGTGAACAACCCCTAAAATTTGAATAGGGAATAATGTTGGAGTGGCACATCGTTTGAAAGCCCGTTAAGTTCTCTATCCAACGGCGTCCCGATTTTGAAGTTGAGATGAACCGTTTGGGAAAAAATAAATTCAGGAATAAACCTTTACGAAAGTTAAGAGCTTACTTGTACGTCTCTGGAAAACTCATTTGCCAGTTTTTGCAATCTATCATTTATTTGCACGATACTGTGAATGTTTTTGCTCAGTTTTTTTCGCGGTACCCATGAAATTTTTTTAATAAAATAGAACAAACAGATAGAGCATGCAGTTTCTGTTTTTCACGTGTGTACTACAAGTGAGTTTCATTCGTGTGTGGTATCGTACGTCGAAATTAAAACGAAACAATGGTGTATACAGTGGCAGAGAGGGTTGCGTTGATTGAACTGTATTATGAAAACAATAGATGTGCGAAAAGGGCTGCGGAACGGTTCAATCAACAATATGGCAGGACTGTGTCGCGGCAGTATGTGTCTGAATTAGTATAAAAATTCCGAGAAACGGGATCGGTAGCAAATAAAAAACGGCAAATCGAACCGCCAGTAAGAAATGAGGCGACAACAGTGGCAATTTTGGGCCATGTTGAGGTTGACCATACGTTGAGTACAAGACAGCTAGCAACTGTTTCCGGTATCTCAAGAACTAGCATTCAGCGTATTTCAAAACTACATAAATTCCATCCTTACAAAATTAAATTAACACACGAACTGAATGAAGATGATTTTGATCGACGTTTACAATTCTGTGAGGTACTAAGTGAGCAGGCGATTGCAAATCCTCAGTGTCTGTTCAACATTTGTTTTAGTGATGAATGTTCTTTTTTTTTAAATGGCATAGTTAATCGCCATAATTGTCGATATTGGGCTGATTCGAATCCCCATATATTTCATGAGGTACATACGCAATATCCTCAAAAATTAAACGTAAGGGCTGGTATTTTTGGGGATCGTATCGTGGGCCCCTTCTTCTTAGAAGGCAATCTAACAGGGGAAATGTATCTGGAACTGCTTGAAGACACAATTGAACCAATGTTAACTAACATTATTGAAAATGACCATAATTATCAGGAAGATCAGTTGATATTTCAACAAGATGGTGCTCCTCCGCATTATGCTATGCCTGTTCGGCGATATTTAGATCACCACTTCCCTAGTCATTGGATTGGTAGGCGAGGTTCTATTGAATGGCCCCCACGATCACCAGACCTGTCTCCCTTAGATTTCTTTCTGTGGGGTCATTTGAAAAGCAGAATTTATGCTACACCACCAGCTTCACTAGCAGATTTACGGCAACGAATCACATTAGAATGTCGCCAAATCACCCCAGACATGCTCCAAAATGTACGAGAACGTTTTCAACAAAATCTGTATAATTGCATGGAAGTTGGAGGTGCGCATTTCGAGCATTTGTTACGATGAGACTAATGTAAGTGAATTTTACTCTTTACTTAATTATGGCTCATTTCCGTTAGAAAAACTGCCGACCGTTTTGTTTCGAGAATTCAACGGGCTTTCCAACGATGTGCCACTCGACTCCTATTCCCTATTCAAATTTCAAGGGTTGTTCACCCCACTGCTCGAGGGTTGACCTGACGGTGCTGCCTGTAGGAGGGCACAATGTATCCCTCGAAACTAAAATCGACCTGTCCGAGCGTTTTTCCAGATCTACGATATTAGTACCCAAAACCCCCATGTCAAGTTTTCGATGGGCCACCCTGTATATTTGTTAATCTTATTCACAACCGTTCCAGTTTTCTGTCAACAACAAGAACACAAGCGACCCAGGAGTCTGGAAATAATAAAACCGAGTATTCAATTTTGAAAACTAATGACAGGCACAACTTCTCAAATTAATCCTTTTCCACTGAAGCCGCTAATAGCCGTTCAGTGATGAGGGTCTGGAAGCAGTCGGCATTTTATGACCTACGCGTACATCTGAGAAATGCATTTTGTTTGTAATACAACACTTCGGTCGTCAAATGTTTAAAAATAGCAATTCTTTCTTTTGTTTAGGCTTTGCTCGCTACGACCATGAACATTTTATTTATTGACGGAGAAAGACGGTACGTTAATGATTTTCCAGTCCCGCAAAAGGCAAATAACTCACGTCAAGAAAGCAAAAAAGTTTCAAAACATTTGAATGGGTTGTTTGGAGTTATGGAGTGATTCATTGGTGGGGTTTAGATGAATGAATTGTCGATGAATCATTATTATTTCAGCTACCTCACTCGCTTTCAAGAAATCAACTTTTACCTTTTAGTTCGTATCACTGCAACTGTGTGTTTCTTCAGTTTCTTTCTTTGAAGTATAACATTTGTTATGATTTTTTCCAACTATAATTCATCTTTAACTTTTTATTTCATATTATCATAAATGCGCGTTACTTTAGTTTTTTCAAAACAGTAATTTTTTTGTTATTATTGTTGTATTATTATCATCATATTATACAGTAATATTGCCTTGTCATCCAGATCTGAGCTATGATCAGAGTTAATTTAAAATCAATTGCAATATTATTACCGAACTGACATTATTTTTGTGAAATTCTTGTAGTGGCATCGGTCCTTGAAATGAGTAAGGTACACCGGGGGAAGTGGAACCGCGAATTTCAGTACCTCCACTTTGATCCGACTAAACAAGAAAACTCATTACTCAACATCCGTCATATTTAGTGAGCTGATTGCAGATACATTACTTTTAAGTATGTACCAATATAGAAAATAACCATGGTTATCAATATTTTTCTATGATTTTTCTCCTGTTCGTCATCATTGGGTTACACTTGCCCCGGTGGTACCGGGGTAAGTATAACCCATGGCACTTTTTAGCATTCATAACTGAATAAAGTTTGCCGAGGTAAGTGTAAACAACTAGTCCTAATTGTTATATACTGCAAATCAAATTTATTACAGATATCAAAATTGACATTTATCCTACATTATAATAGTCAAATAATATATTGAATTTGATTTTCCCTCTCTTATCTACTGTAGGCGAAGGTAAATGCATAAAAATCTCCCATTCGTTGATATTACTTCTGTCTTCAACATGAGGCCAATTGAATGTCGATGTCTTTCCGATTCTTCTACAAAAGTTCACTTCTAGACATGTTAACTTCCTCGGTAAGCTGGCCTACATACATCTTGCAAGTGGAAACTATCGTAGGTTACACTTGCCCCACTTGTGATTTTTTTGGGGCAAGTGTGACCCATGCATGTTTTTTTATCGTGCCTTAAAATAGGTTTCTAATGAGTTTAAAATGCAAAGAGATATTGTTTATGTAGTCCTTACTTGAATCAATTTAAATATTTCTACGAATTCTTTGGTCGCAACAGACAAAAACAATATACACGTGCTAGCTCACTATGCGACGTAAAACTCCAACGTTCACGCCACTGCCAAATTCGAAGTGAAAATGACCATATACCACAGAGCATCTGAAGGATGTGGAAGGGCTAGTATGCAATAGGTGGCGCTGTATTACAAAAAATAATTTTAGAAGAATAGGCCTGGGTTCCACTTGCCCCAAATTTCCACTTACCCCGGTGTACCTTACCAAATTTTAGATTATTTGGTAGACCAGAAGTGGGTGATTTTTGGTTTTGAATTGCTAATTTCTAATTAATGATTTCAATTTATTTTATTTCTCATTTCTATTTCAGATTTCTGTTTTCTAATTTTTCTAATTCTAATTTCCACTAATTTCTAATTCCTTATTTTTCATTTCTAATTTCTATTTTCTGATTTCTAATATTTAATTTCAAATATCTGATATCTTCTAATTTCTAATCCAGATGATACATATCTCACATATTTTGATTATTACATATCATTCAGATGTTCAACTAATATTGTTAGCCCCATATTTTTACACCAGTATATTAAAATGTTATCCTTTTTTCTTCAACCAATCTTGCCTTCGCTATATCTTGCCAATATTTCTATGATGATATAAGCGATGTTATATTGATTACCAGTATTTCGCAAGTAAATCATAAGTAGTATAACACCAATATAGCCAGTAATTGTTCAGCTTATTTTATTGAGACTTTTATTGAAAAGAAACTCAAAATGAGCATTGAACAACGAACGAGTGCTAAATGGTAATTGCGCTTTGATAAACAAGCTTCCAGAGTTAATTGATATTCACCCGACCTCAATTAGCAACCCACATAGCATGAGTTCCTGAAGTATTTCGCAATTTGAGGGATCAGAATCGCCTGAAAATGCCAGAGGTGAAACACCTGCTCTTACTTCAACTACTGAACTAATTAAATTCCCACTCTGACGAGAGCTTTTCGGTCCAGTGAGACGTTGAAGATGGTATGAATATCAATCTGAGTATATGCAGATTTCGTATTCGACCATAATTGAAACTTATTATTCACTTGAAATTTTCTGCGGCCACAGTACAGTTAGGTATTTTAATGTCATTCAGATTTAAGTAAGTGTAGTATTTACTCGTCCTTTTTACACGTGAAAGTGTACCCTTTTCCCTCTCGGGGTTTGCCCTCCACTGCCTGTGAAGCGTACAGGATCATGATCTCATGATCTGAGATGAGCTCAGATATAGTTCGGAGCTCTGACATGTCGTGAACATTTTTATTTACTTCCAAGTCGAGGGTGCTGGGAGTGTTACCATTCCAGGGAAGTACTCATACAGGAGATCTCATAAAAATAATCGACAAAACCATGGTTAACACTCGTTTGAAGAGACATACATTTACAGGTCTATTCTCTAAAAAGTCGTTATTTAACGAGTCGTTGATTAACGATTGTAGTTCAATTTACGATGACGTCAATCTAAACGACATTTCAGAAATTCGTATTCTGTAAACTCTGCCGTAACGGCTTCAGTCGTTACCAAATGAATAACGACAAACCTTAATTTTTGAGACGGGTAGTACACGTAAGTTCATGTTCTGTGATTGAGTGATGGATGGAATTTTGAAACTGCATGTTAAAGTTATTTGACTATTTGATGGAAAATTGAATCAACTATGGAAACTTGTGAATATTACAAATTTGTGAAAAAAAGTCTATTATATAGACAACAACTTTCCGTATATTCAGGTGAATTGGAGAAAAACCTAGTAGTTTCGTAGAAATAAGTAAGAACCAAGTAAACCAGAAATTTTCAAAGGAGCTTTGGACCTCCTAACAGCTAAACTGAAAAACTCTGTTGGTAACTTTATATAAATATATGGTCACATCATCCATCAATATTTCTGATACTTCGTGAATACACCTGCTTACAGAAGACTGAAACATGACACATGATTTATCTTCTGCCATAGACATATGGTTATTACCAGGAGCAAAGAAATGTGATGCGAAAAGAAAACTGTTCAATTGGTTATTAAAGGGTTTACAATTTTTTTTTTGTTCAGGACATTGCAAAGTGATCGCTCAAATCATTAAATAACTCCCAATCCAGTTCTCTGGTTATTATAGAATCTTTCCGAAAATTTTCCTGAGTCTAGAAAGGATTGCTGATATTCCTCAACCACCTATTGAATTTCCAATTCCACTCTCTACGGAACAACAGATACGTGATCCGATTAACATTAAAAAATTATCATAATACCTAGTTTGCAGTTCTTCTAGGATTACAACCAATACGTCCTGCTCGAACTGATCCATTTCTATTTGAATACTATTTAAATTTTGCAAAAGACGTGAGAACTATTTTTTTTGCTGAACTCAGCTATTATTATCATCGTTGACAGTTACGACAGCCAAATACGTGTCGTCTACTCAGCGGTGTTTTGGCAACGATATATCATTTAATAACGACAAAGAAACAGATAGTGAATACGATTCTGTGATTTTATCGTTATTGAACGATTTATCGCTTGATAACGACTGCTAACGATATCGTTAAAAGATAGTGAATAGACCTGTTAGCATATTAAAATATCCATTTGGGGTTTTTTAAATTTGCAAATTTAAATTTCGTGGAATTCGTGGACTACCAAACACGAGGACCACACGGGGTACTGACGGAAATGACAAATTATTTGAAATGTGATAGAGATATAAATGGAAAAGTTACACATGTACAATGTATAGTGACATTGACATACAGTCCATGTCCAATGAAGATTAAAAGTAAAATTGTGACTTGGCAATATTATTTGTGACTGCAGAATGTGATTTATTTTGAAATCTTTTGTGTAGAGTAATATAAAATGATCTATTCAATTGAACTTGTGTATTTAAGCAGAGGTTATTACTCTGAAATTCTTCATCTATTCGTAAGTCTTCCAGAAAATCTAATCTACTTATTGTAATCTTTTGAGATGACTTGTTTCAAAATTTGTAAATTGCGATTTGGGCTGAAGTTATGTTTACTAAAAGTGACATGGTGGCCAAATGCTGAGTTTACCGGTTTATTCAAATATTCGCTTAGCCGAACTTCACAATCATTAGGTACCTACAGTTGAGTTTGTAAATCCCACTTTTTGATAGTTTATTGATTTTGTTTTTGGAATTTACCAAATCTTCAATTGAATTATTATTATTTCTGAAAGAAATGTTTGTATTTGTTCATTTATTACTAATGATAAAGGAGACTTTTTGAGAAATATTTTCCCACTGAATTTGTTTTATATTTTTAGGAAGTGAAGGAAAACTTTTTGTCGTTACTTCTTCCAGTACACCATTACAATATGTACACCTCGACAATACACAATCAAAGTATATTCGCCTTCATTAGTCATCAACAATTGCCTGTAATTGCACAAAGAGCGCCGCGGATGCAACGTTCAGAGATTGATCTCTTCAAGGAATTAGTAAAAGTACGTGTCGTACAAAATGAATATCTGCAGCTGAATTATGGCGTGCATTTCCATTCTCTACTTCTGATGGGAACAATTTATACCATTCTGTTTTCATCTACGATTTATAGGAGCACTAACTCAACTAACCCAATTTCGGGATATTGGGAAAGTTTTCAGAGTGTCTGAGAAACGGTCGTGATCGATATCTGGTGTTCTAAAATGGCACCGTTTTATTAAAATTAATCACACAATATCTTTCGATGTGGAAGGAAAAGCGGATATTCGTAAATTTCAGAATTCATGACATGGTCTTTTAGGTGTTTTATCCCTTACAGGTCCTCTTATTGGAAAAGAGAGGCTGTGGAAGGTTTGAACACTCAAGAGACCATGTCAAGAACTTTGAAACTTACGAAGATACGCTCTTCTTTCAACATCGAGATATGTGTGTCAAAAAGAGAATTTTCTTCACAAAATCAATCTTTCAATCAATAATCCTTGTCAAAATAATGTTGGCCAAACATAAGGGACTATCAATTTTCCAATATTTTTCAGGTTATTGATCTCAAAACTGAGATAATATGAGACCATATGACTGGAAAACTCTATTAATCTCTTATGAGGACGTGAATAGACTTACAATGTTTTAATAGACTTTGATGAAAAAATAATCAGTATTATATTTAACAATTTTTACCTGGATGCATAATAACTCAAGAAATAGTCTGGTGTTGATTACTAAATAATTTAAATAATTTCGAATAGCCAATGCAAAAAATTTCGTATATTTCAAATAGACATATGAAAATTTATACATTCAATCAATATTTACGTCGAAATTAACGTATGCGCAGTTTAAAAAACTAAAAAGACAGAAAATACAAAAATTTATTCATAGCGTCAATTCAAAATTGCAAATATGATGCTAAGAACATAATTTTTCAACGTGATTCATAATTCCCATTTTAAAAAATCATCAATTTCATGACGTCTTATATAACAAAAAATATGCTTGCAAAGTTTTGCAACCTTTGAACCCGAGTTTGAACCATATAATTGAGATGTAGATTTTTTTTTTATTTATTTATTTAGCGTTGCTAATACAATATCGTTTTATCACATAAATAAAAGATGAAATATGTTAACGTGTAACAAGACAAAAAAGGAACATTAACATAGAAGAAGACAAAAAAGGAACATTTACATATAAACATTAGTAAATCTATAGATATATAAAGTCTCATAAAATCCTAGTTGTTAATTAAAATAAAGCAGTGGCGGAGCATAACACAGCTTTGAAAAAGATCACTATACCTACATAAATCTGAACACAACAAATAGAATAAATTGCATTACTGGAATTGATCATGTAAAATATATTGACGGATATTACTTTTGAAGATATTGATGTTAGGAGACAATTTAATGAAGTCAGGTAAGTTATTATAAATTACCATTCCAGCGTCAAAAATACTTTTTTTCGTACACATCAGATTAGTTTGACGTACGTTTATGTGGTTTTTTTGGCGGGTATTAAAAAAGTGTATTTCATTGCGAAACTGCAAATTTGTGGACAAATATTCTGGCAATATATTATTTATAAGTTTGTGAATAAAGATCATTGTACGAAATGTAATTAAATTTTTTACTGACATCCAATTTAACTTTCTTTGCATTCTGTTAATATTTTCATATCTGTTGGTATTTAGTAAGAATCTCATACTCCTATTTTGCAGAATCTGTAGTTTATGAATATCTGAATTGTTACACATAAAAAGTAAAGAAGAACAATATTCGAAATGTGGTTTTATTATACTATTATATATTAATTGTCTAGTGTATTGAGTTACTGTTTTGCTAATTCTATATGCAAAACCTATTTTTTTAGATATTTTCTTGGAAAGATAATCAATGTGCTCACTAAAAGTGAGGTTTTCATCAATGATTATACCTAAATATTTAATACTGCTCACTTCTTCAAGATCTCTTCCGTCGAATTGGATTTTGCAATCGCTTACTTCTTGCATTTTTCGTTTATTTTTAATTATCATATATTTAGATTTACTTACGTTAACAACGATCTTATTATTATTGAACCAGTCGCAAATTTTTAAAAGAATTTGGTTTAATTTTCCTATCAAGTTATTAATATTCTCACCCATAATGTAAATTATAGTATCGTCTGCGAATAAATGTGCTCTGCATTCGCCCAAATCCAGATCTAATATGTCATTAATAAAACATATGGAAAGCATAGCACCCAATACACTACCTTGTGGTACTCCAGTTAAAACAGTTCTTTTATGTGATATTTTATTATTGATTTTAGTTTTTTGATACCTATGTTCTAAATATGACTCGAACCATTTGTATGCGGATGCATTTACTCCAAAGTAATATTTGAGTTTTTTTAATAAAATTGACCTATTTATAACTTCAAATGCACGACGTAAATCTAAGAAAACCGCTACAATACATTTGCCTTCATCAATAGCATATTTAAAGTCATTCACTACTTTTTGAGAGAGAAACCGCTTCGAAAGCCTGACTGGTTTTGGTTAAGCAATTTTTGAGTATCAAGATATGCTGTGTATTGTTCATAGATTGACAGCTCTAATATTTTTTCCAAACAAGGTAAGGTGTTGAAAGGACTAAACTCTTCAATATTCCTAGTGCTGGTTATCTTTTGCACTGGGATTACAACTGAGGTTTTTAAATTATCGGGAAATTCTCCGACCTGTAAAGAGGTATTAATGCAATGTAAGAGAGGGTAACCAATAACATCAAAAGTATTTTTTATTAATTTAAAATTTATTTCGTCTACTGAAAATTTATTCTGCTGCTCAAAAATAATGTTTTTGAGTTCTCCAAGTGAAAGTTCTTTGAAATTGTCAAGTCGATTATTTGGATGTATCGCTCGATTTTCGAAGTACGAAACCTCGCTCATAAATTCACCATTCATTAAGTCGCCGACAATCTGTTCAATACTCAAAACAAAATATTCGTTGAATTCATTTTCTATATTTTCATAAATCTCAACATTATTTTTGAAAATAGTTGTTACTTGATTGGTAGGTTTTGTATTTATTAATGATTTTAATGTTCTCCATAGTAATTGTGAGTTATTTTTAACATTATCAATTTTATTTTCATAATAAGCTTGTTTAAGATTACGAATGACCTTGACAACATCATTTCTCTTTCGAGTATACAACAGCCAATCATCTTCAGAATTAGAAATTATGAATCTGTTATAAGCACAGTTACGGTCAAATATAGCATTTTTGGAGGTTTCATTAAACCATTCTTTTGATTTTATGACTTTCCTTGTTTGTTGAGGATATTCATTATGAAGGGTTTCTTTTATATTTGACATAAGATTTGTGAAGACTTTGTTTACGTCGACACAATTATAAAGCCATTATTTTCTTCTTTTTCAAGATTTGAAACAATATGAATGTCAAATGAGGTAGAATTTAGTATTTTTATACCAAATATTGATTTATCAAATTCCAAAGGGGGGTGCCAAGTTAAAAAAAAATATTTGAAATGGGAAAATGTTGAAAAACTAAAATCGACTGTTTCTTTCTCGAGTTATAAGCGGTTTTAGGACTGGAATAAAATAACAACATTGAGAATAATTTGATTTCCTAACCCACAAAAGCTATAACAAATGTTGTTCAAAATTACTATTACTATTACAAAACCACTCACGCATATTTTAAAATGTCGCTAATGGAATGAACTATGCTTTGTGCATTTGCAAAAGATTTAACGGTTGCAGAGTGAAAACTTCGTATGACTTCACGAGAAGAAGTCTAGTGGGATAAAATCGGGTGAATGAGCAGTACATTCAGTCGGCCCACCTTGTCCAATCCACTGATGCGAATAAGTTACATAAAAAATTTCCATTGTTTGCCTGTCGTTGTTGTTTGCCGTTCATGTTTCCATTATCAAAACTTGCCAGATAATAAGATCTTCTTTGACAAACTCAAATGAAATCTGCCGAGAAATTGTTTAGAGTGACATTTGTAATCTCGATAAATAATTCGCCCGGGATCAATCTATCAATCTCCATTCTGTTATTTCTCACTTCTTCTCTGAGAAGGGGTAACCAGGTGCTTTCCATTTCGACATTTTCGTTCAACTTCCTTCTCTCTTGATTTGATTCTATCATTGACTTTTTTTGTATAATTCCATTCCTTCATATGATCACCATCAGATGAGAAAATATGTTTGGATATTTTTGATCAAGACATTTTTCGATTTCCAATATACAACAAGGTATGATATAATTTATGTTTTTTTTTTTCGATAAACATTTGTATTGACACAGATGTAGATTTTTTTATCATAACATCTAAATAAGATTCTTGATTAGTCATGTGATCTGATAAAAGATTCAAGTCATCTCTACTCTCCACCATACTCTGGGATCATCTGGTAAGTATCAACGAAACATTCTTCAAAATGTTCCATGGATGTATTACCCAAAATGGGAGATAATGGAGAACCGATAGACACACCTACCCCTGATGTTGTTAGAATTCATTTTTAAACTGGAAATATGTTTTCTCACTAGGTTTAGGAGTTCTATGATAGTTTTGTCATTAATTTTTGTTCTAGTATTCAATGATATGTCTCTTTCCAAATTTGTTTTTACAGTTTGTTATATTTCCGTCTCACCAACAATTTGCGACTGAATAGGTTGTCAGATAGAAAATGTGCCTGACCTGCATTCTGGCTCTCTTCGTGTTTTCATCATTCCCCCTTTTTTTTTCTTTCTTTGTGCTCTCGTGGCTTCTCTTCAAAGTATCTTCGGTATATCGGTTCTAACACATTCTGTCTGCAGAAAGAAATCGCCTTTTATCATTTTATTTTTCATTGGTTTTTGTTTAGAAGATATCTGTCACTAGTGACACATGACAGGGAATATAAGGAAAAGCCTTTGACTTCGTTTTAGGCGCATTGTTCTTGAAATCTTTTGAGACAGTTTGTGAAAATGATTTCTCTGAATAACATCTTTTGTCGATACGATTTCTTAATTTTCTCAATATTTTGTAAACACGACCTTTTCGAGGACTAATTATTTATTGTTTTCATTTTACCCAGTCCCTTTTCAACTGAGCACGGGTCTGGTAGGATTCTCAATTCTTCTATTCGCCGAGAATATTTCCTTGAGGAAAGGAAGAACAGAGCAAATTTGTATTTCGAGTTTTTCCGATTGTTCTCTTTGTGAACAAGCTTTCAACATCAAAACTCACCAGAACATTTCATTCACGAATTTGTATATCATTCAGTTTTTCTAAGAAGTGAGTGGGTGTTTTCTATAAAACTATTTTCATGTTTAGATATTGGCCTCAAAATCTTGGTGGTATCTGGCAAGCTTTTGGCATGGAGAACCAACGGAACCCGCAATGGGATGTGGAAGGTTGAAACACCCAAAAAACAATGTCATGAATCTAAACGATGCTCTTATTGAGAGAAAGTTCAGCTGTGTGAATTCACAAGACATTAGGTGGTTCCCACCATTGCTCGTAAATTCATATAACAGAAAATTAAATGACTCTAACATCATATTCAGCCACCTTATATTAGAGCTCAACACAAAAGAGTAAAAAACACCCGCTCCGACTGAGTTGAGGTCAATTAAACACAAGAGCCAATTGTATCAATTACTGAAATCCTTCCGCCCACTTGGTTGATTTCATTTGCAATTTGCCCACATGGGGGTTACTTAATTGTTTTATTCTAGTTGCATCTTTCAAATAATCCTCGCTGACTCCGTGTAGTTGGATTACGAGAAACGATTTGCCAACCCGGGCAGGTTGTACCAACCACACACTATTAATAAATGATTCCGCAGCCCCCTGAATATTTTAGTACTTCTGAGCTGTGCTAGTGCCCTGCGGTTTCACAGGGATCGAGTAGTGATTGAATTAGTGTCAGATTGGAATAAATGTAATTTATTGCTGCTCCTGTTACTTCATATTAACAATGTGACTGAGGGTGCACATAAGACGAGATCTGGTAACTGTATACACGACCGTGGTGAGAGTATAATTGGTTTGTTAGTTTTGATGAATCAGCTGATTGTTGGTTGATACAGTACAATGAATACTTACTTTTGACAATAAGTCATTAAGTGGGAACAATATTAGTATATTATTTACATGAAATTAATACAACTAATAGATGTACATACAGTGACCGCCAAAAAGTATGTACCATATGGGAAAATTTTTTATTATTGGAGTATTGGAAAAAATATTCTGGGGAAAAGTTTGTGCATGTCCGATAACCTAAAAATCGACTTTGACACATGTCACGTGATCGCTAGAATGGCGGCAAAATGAAAAAAATTGCAATGCAAAGGCAAAAAAAGGGGTAAGATGGCAAGATATCAAAAAAAGTTATTTGAAAAAGTCACTTAGAATTCAATTCTATACACATAAACGAAGTTTCGAAAGATTATTAGAAAAAATTGAAATTAGCAATTTTTTAAAAATATTTTCCCATCTATTCAAAAATATTATTTTTTTTTTCTTATGAATAGCTTGACTATACTGAAACATCTGCATTTTAATGATAATGACAAAACTTTCTCATTTTCTCCACATCAGAGGGCACTAAATTAAAAAAAATTGGTTTTTGCCAGAACCCTCGCTGTTACATTGGTTCTTATCTAACAGTTATATCAGAATTCCAAGACTATTGTGTTGATATGGCAATCTAGAAACACCTTGTTTCCTGATTTTAATCAAGTTTCAATAATAATGCTGTATGAGCGTTTTACTTTGCACATAAACTTTAAGAATCTTTAATTTGACGCACTAGCTATTTTCAAGTTTATGTGCGAAGTGAAACGCTCATGCACGATTATCATCGGAACTTGATTATAATCTGGAAATTACCATGTTTTCGGAGTGTCATGTCATCACAATGGTCGTGGAATTCGAATATAACTGTTAGATACGAACCGATGTAACAGCAAGGGTTCTGACAAATTCCCATTTTTTCAATTTAGTGCCCTCTGGTGTGGAGAAAATGAGAAAGTTTTGTCATTATCATTAAAATGCAAATGTTTCTGTATAGTCAAGCTATTCATAAGAAAAAAAAATTATATTTTTAAATAGATGGGAAAATATTTTTAAAAAATTGCTATTTTCAATTTTTTTTAATTATCTCTTGAAACTTCGTTTATGTGTATAAAATTGAATTCTAAGTGACTTTTTCAAATAACTTTTTTTTGATATCTTGCCATCTTACCACTTTTTTTGCCTTTGCATTGCAATTTTTTTCATTTTGCCGCCATTCTAGCGGTCACGTGACATGTGTCAAAATCGATTTTTAGGTTATCGGACATGCACAAACTTTTCCCCAGAATATTTTTTCCAATACTCCAATAATAAAAATGTTTCCCATATGGTACATACTTTTTGGCGGTCACTGTATATACCCAAAAGATATAATATAATTATATATAGATTTCAACTTAAGTTTCAACTAGTGACTGTAGATGTCATAAGTAACTTTCTGTTATAGGTACATATCTCGATACTCAAAAATTAGTTCATCAAAATCAGTCAGAATTTCGAAGCGGTTTTTCGTATGAAACAGCATTGCAAAAAGTAGAGAATGACTTTAAATATTCTATGGAAGCGGTTTTCTTATATTTGCGTCGTGTATTTGAAGTTATAAATTGATTTTGATAAAAAAACTCAAATATTACTTCATCCGCATATAAATGGTTCGAATCATATTTACTTGGAAGATATAGGTATAGACAAACTGAAACAAATATTGGAATATCACAAAAAACTTTTTTAACTGGAGTACCACAAGGTAGAGTATTGGGTGCTGTGCTTTCCATATGATTTATTAATGACATATTATATTTGGAGTTGGTCGAATACCTAGCACATTTATTCGCAGATGGTACTATAATCTACATTATTGGTGAGAATATTTATAACATGAAAATCAAACCAACTTCTTGTAAAAATTTACGACTGGTTTAATGATAATAATATCGTTGTTAACGTAAATAAATGTAAATGCATGATAATTGAAAATAAATGAAAAATGCAAGAGGTAATCGATTGCAACATTCAATTTGACGGAAGACATCTTGAACGAGTGAGCCGTATTAAATATTTAGGTACAATCATCGATGAAAACCTCACTTTTAGGGAGCATACCTATATTGACTATTTTTCAAAGAAAATATCTAAAACGATAGGTTTTGCATATAGGATTAGCAAAACAGTAACCCAATATACTAGACAATTAATATACAGTGCGACGCTAAATTATGAAACAAATTCATTATTTCTGAATATAAGGATATATCGGAAAAATCCTCGGACAGGTCGATTTTCTTTTCCGATGGGCCAATTTTTGAACCTCTCACCCAAAATATATAGGCTAATCCGCATTTGAGGAAAAGCGGCTTTGGTGATATTTTGAAATGGGACACGCAGTATATTTGTTCATATTTGGTTAGGGATCGTCATTACAAATCCAGTGATACCAGTTTGATGGGATTATATCAAACGGCTGCGGAGATATGGCCAAAAAACTTCTCCATATACCCAATGAGTGCGACTTTTAACCTTCTGAATCGTGTGGAGTCTCGCAGTCATACTCATTAGACATACTAGGAAGTATTTTGGCCATATCTCCGCAGCCGTTTGACATAATCCCATCAAACTTGGTATCACTGAATTCGTAATGACGATCCCTATCCAAATATGGAAAAATATACTGGGTGTCAAATTTAAAAATATCACCAAAGTCATTTTTACTCAATTGCGGATAAACCTATATATTTTGGGTGGGGTTCAAAAATTGGCCCATCGGGAAAGAAAATCGACCTGTCCGAGGATTTTTCCGAAATATCTTTATTTTCAGATATAATGAATTTGTTCCATAATTTAGCGTCGCACCGTATAATAGCATAATCAAACCCCATTTCGAATATTCTTCTTCTTTACTTTTTATGTGTAATAAATCAAATATTCATAAACTACAGATTATTCAAAATAGGTGTATGAGATTCCAACGGATATTAAAACAATAACCGAATGCAAATAAAGTTAAATTGGATGTCATTTAAAAATTTAATTAAATTTGATACAATGATTTTTATTCACAATCTTATATAAATAATATGTTGCCAGAATATTTGTCAACAAATCTTCAGTTGAGCAATGAAATACACTCATATAATATCCGCCAAAATGAAACACATAAACATACGTCAAACTTATCTGATGAAAAAAAAAGTATTTTTGATGCTGGAATTGTACTTCAACCTATTGGTTTAATGCAATTTATTATATTTTTTGATTTCAGATATCTATACGTATAGTGATCTTTTTCTATGATATTTACTAATGTTTGATTTTTAATGTATCTCATTTGTATTTTTACATATCTTAACCTTATTCAGACGTCGTACATCAAATTCTTCAACTAATTGTCTATGATGTGTGTTCTTGTATACATAACATTTTTACGTTTCTCTACTTCCAGCGTATTAAACCATATCGAATATGAAAGCGCATTGAAAAATTTATTAATATTTATCGATATTTAGTAAACAAGTTACTAGCATAGTGAAGCTACTGGTACAAAACAGTTTTGTATAAGTGAGCAATTATGGAATATTTCAGAAATTTCGTAGATATAAAAAAGATGACAAAACCTATCAAATGCAACAGAACGTTCAAATTCGAGATACATTTGAAATTATACAACTTTACTTTGTGATTTTTTTCATTCATTTTGAGAGATTATTTGGAATAATTGTTAATTTTGACAGGTTGCGAAAGTCACGCGATTCGCCCCAAAAGTCAAATTTTTAAATATCATTCATAAAAGTCTTCTTCACATGATGCCAACTTCTTGAAACATACTGTATAAAAGACGAATATCATTTGTCGTCATTGCACTTCTGGAGCTCATAAAAAAGCAAATGCTTTCATCTGTAGTCATGGAACGCCGAGTAATCGGATTACTTTTTATCTCTCATCTGAAGTACATTAATTAATTTCAGGTAATTTGGATGTTTTATTTTAAGCAACTTGTAAACAGTTCAGTCAGTTATATCCTACTCTCCCCAGGAGTATAATTTAATAAACTTTAAAATTGAGTTATCGAAGTTAGGATTTCATTCCCATGGAAACATTTATATTTGATATCTAGGGTCATTAAAGAAGTTTGAAAACATAAGTTTGCACTAATTTGATTGAATAACCCTCATTTGTTGAGGTCTTTTTGAATTTCTTGGAGTACCTATATAATTCATTGCTGCGTTTCAATTGTTTTGTAATGGGCCGTGGTGGCCGTGCTTGTACAGCGTTCGCCTTTGAAGCGAAGGGTCCAGGGATCAAATCCCCGCATGGTCATCGGTCTCGTGCTTGGCAACACACGTTGAAAGGTGAGGGCTACGTCTTTCCTTACACAAGTCTCTCGAAGACTTCTGAGGGTTGCTCATAGGGGTGCAATCGGTTGACGGAAATAACAATTTTAACATTTTTTTTTTTAAACATTGTTCGACGGTATTTTAAGGAATGTTATGTTTATCGATTCTATCGATTGATATTATTATTTTGGCAAATGAGTGAACAATTTGGAAACGAATATTCTGAGATGACTCGATCTACAAATTCCTCTACTCCATAACACGAATGGAGACTTGTCTAGTGTCGTGGCGGTTCCAGTACTTTCAACATCCAGGTAAATTTAAGTATAGAGGGCTCATATTACAAAAAAAGTGGTGGAACTTACGTAGTTTTATCTTCAGAATGCAAATCCGAAGAATTGCGGAGATCTCCAAAACATTTCGAGCTATGCTCTCTTTGATATTTTAAATCAATCATTTTCGAACATCAATTTTTCACTCAATTGTCGTACAAAATGCCTCCTCCTTGTTGACATCACTCACACGTGATGATCAACTTATATTTAACAATTACAAGTACCAGACGATTTTCTCATAAACCTACTTAACTTTCCAAGTAAGACATATTTCAGTGGTTTTTATTATTATGCTGAGTTGCTGTGGTTTCTAATCTGTTTAAGTTCTTGGGTCTATTTTCTGCTGTATAATAATATACAGTCTAATATGAAGTGACCTTTTTTCCGAGAATGAAATTCTTCTTGATGGTACACTTTTCAAATTTCCCTTATCTCTTTTATTTCTGGTGTTTGATAACCCAACTGCTCCGTAGCGAAAACTGACTTCTCTCTGTTGGAAGTTAGGTCGACATTCTCGATTCTTCCAGCAACAGTCTCGATATTGAATTATTTATGGTTCCTTTTTCTTCTGGAATTTATTCTCATGCACTGTGAACAGGAGTGAAGTGGGGTTACTTTGTCAAAAAAATTCTGGTAATCATCGTAGATTCCAGAAGTGGTTCTAATGAGCATTTCCAGTCATTTTTAGAAAAAATATATTTCGAAATATTGCATTCTCACTTAGCTCATACCCAGTATTCAATTTTTTATTCCATCAAATTATGGATTCAAAAAGTATTGAAAACATCATACTAATCCCTAATTTAAACCAATCATATTACAAGAAGACACTGACGTCACAGCTGAGGAGCGTTTGAATTTATCCATATAGAAATCACATTTTCAATATTGAATAATAAAATCAGTATTTTCAAATTTAGGGTGGACAAGTGGTTAGTACTATTTTGTAACTGTACTTCATTACGTCATGTAAAAAAAGTTCATGATTCAAGATACTGGACCCATATGAAAATGTCCAATACGCATTAGAGCAGTTCCAGGCACTTCTATTCACAAATATATGCTCTTTGAATACACATGATGACAGGGTGTAATCTAACCTCTTGCATTAATGACGAATGTATAATGCCATTTCACATCAAATTAAAGTGATAAAGAATTTTTAAAAAAATGGAAATAGTCTAATTGGTTTTTAAAATTCGTCAACATTTTGGGAACCGCTGTTTTCCAAACTTCAGCTCTCAAAAAAACAGAAGGCGACTTGCACGCGCGACAACTGTCAACAGCGCTGCCTCTGTTGGTCTATGGCAGTCCAGTAGTTGTACTTCGACCGTTCACTAAAACAAACTGTGCGTACGTCTATGAAATAAAATGATTTTTTTAATACTGGTTGTATGGTGTCTGTGGTACTGACTTCATCTAATATATCTGCCATTCTCTACTAGGTTGGATATCATGATTGTTTTTATTACTATGACATTGCATACCTATGTCATCAGCTTGCGACACATAATACGGGTGTAAGACTTATTCTGTACACTTATGTCATATTCAGTTCAAAATTTCACAGTGTACTTATTCCATACAGAAGTTGCTAACGTTTTCTCACGGTTCTGATCTGCTCAGCTGAGGTTAGGTGAACAGCGGTGCCCAAAATGTCGGTTCGAATTCTTCCAAAAACTACAACTCGTTATAAAATGGAATCTACACTCGTCGATCACGGGAATGATAGATGTTAGATTACACCCTGTATATGTTCTTTGAAGTTCCTCGTACCCACTTGTTTATGCACTGTACTATAAATCTTGTAGGTTGCCAGATATAATACCTGAACACGTATAATTCTCTAGAATACAAGCATTGTTCTGACGTATATGTGGGTTTCCTCTACTTACCCTTCAGTTTAATTAATTAATGTCAGGAACAATGCAGGAATCCTTCTTGGTTACGTTGTATCCAGTAATACAATAGCAGCAGGAAGAGAAAAATTCAAAAGAGTAACTTTTTAATCAAAGATGTTTTCCATCAAACTGAAATGCGCTGTGAATGCATCTGACCTTTTGACTCATTCGTCATTGCACAGGGTGTATCTAGGATGTGTAGGTGGACGATAGCGGCTTCCCTATTTGAGATAGGAAAAAATGTGTAGAGCATCTGAAGCTACGTTCAGAAATCTATCAACTATCAACATACCGAAACATGTTAAAATATTTTCACAAGATTTAATTCCTTTGGAAGAGTGTTTCTCAAAAATATAGGGTTATATATGGCTTTATACCAAGTGGTTCGGAAGTCATGGTGAGATTTATGACTCAATACGGGTCCCTTCAACACCAAATACCTATCACCAAATCAATGATTTTGTTGAAGGAAATGTTTTTACCAAATATCCTCGAAAATAGTTCTCATTTCCTCATTCCCGTATTCGAATGATCGGCAACTTAAAATGAAATATCAGAATTATAAAAAAACACCGAACAAACTGATAGAAAAAACGAAAAAAGATAATTACACAAAAAAATCAACGGAAACCCTCATAAACCTAGTATTCTGTGGAAACCTATTGATGAAAGGTATTCACATTGTGAAAAGGTAAAAATAAAAGATGGAAATGACGAACTAGTAACCGATCTTACAAAAATATTGGTTATATGGAACAGAATCTATATTCAAACAGGCAAAAGCCTTTCACATAAAATAAATAGAACTCTAAGTAATAATTTTAAAGAAAATAACTAATCCATGTTTCTTTCACCAACCAATCGAAAGGAAGTCGAAAATGTAACAAAAGAACTGACAATTAACAAAGCACCAGATAAATAACCACAGATTCTCAACCATGTAAGGACGACAGTGTAGGCTCGTTCGTACCATTTTATGGAAGTTGGAAAAAAAGTTTTAGAACGCTGTAGAATTTTTTTTTCTTCTCATTATCAAATCATCAGATTTCGATTCAAGAATTTAATAAAAAATCTATTTTTCTGATTCATTGCTACCTCATTTGTCTCTAGAAAGAATATGTCAAAATGTGCCCTCCTGTATATGATTTGTCAAATGTGTTCGTGTTTTTCCTGCAAATTATTATTTCAATAGTTTCACAAGGTGGCTCGTTTTCAACTCAAATAGTTTGTAGCTCCCGAAGCTTCAGACCATATGTATTACACTTTGTCGAAATCGGCGCATCTGATAATGAAAAAATATATAGGGTGATCCATTTAAAGAAAATTGGTGTCATGTTCTGAGGGTGCGATAGGGAAAGTTACATCAAATGTGAATATGTCAAAATGTGCCACCCTGCGTACTACTGTTGATATGTTTTTATATTTATCCTGCAAATTGCTTCATAAGTTATTCAGGGTGGCTCATCATCAACTCAAATAAGGTGTAGCTCCCGAACTATAAGCTTCAGGCCATTACGTATTATACTTTGTTGAAATCTGCTCATCAGGTAGCGTCTGATAATGCAAAAAAAATATAGGGGCAACCGAAACGCAGGATCACTTTTTTTCAGTTTTTTTCAAATGGAGCACCCTCTAAATAGTGTCATGCCAGAATAGTCCACAGTAAAAGCTTGCAGAAAATGTGGGACTTGCCTAATTGATTTTCATCTAAAATGTATCTAATTCTCAAGGAAAGTATGAAAAAGTTATGAAAGCAATAATGATGGTTTTATTCACTGCCAGGCAAAAATGCACAAATTGAGTCAATCTACAATAATTGCTCTTCAACTTCAATTGAAGTTGTTCCTGTAATAGAGCTAAGAACGTCTCTAATTCCATTCTGGTGTCGTTGGTTTCTTTGCTCTCCTTTAACATATTTTCAGTAAAAGAAATCTAGCGGCGTGAGGTCTGGGGACTTTGCTGGCCACTGAATGAGCCCGTTTCTTGCTATTTATTTAATTCCGCGCCATGTTTGAAAACTGTAAACGAAGTTTCTACTTACCCAGTTATGTTAGATAGGCAGTAGCAACGATTCCCTTTCATTTCATATCTCCGTCATTGATAGGCGTATAAATACCCTTCCGGTTTCAATAAATCGGTGACAATAGGTCTCTGTGTAAATATTGAGACTTGTAAGATTTTGGCCCTAGTCACCACGTGCTAGTAGGGCAATTTCTAATGGGTCACCCAACACGCCATGGGTTATAATCCTTTGTATCCTTTCATTCAGGTAGTTTCGTAGTACATACCGCCCACCCTCTCATTGTTGATACACCCTATATTTCATAAACCTTGTAAGATGTCAAATACCTGAACACGAAAATCCACTAGATTACCAGCATTGTTCCAACGTCTAAGTGGCTTTTCGTTAGAAAACACACAGAAATTCCTTTCATGTTTCCTGGCCTTTGATTGTGACAAGATTTGTTTTATAACGGTCTGAGCAGCTCCGAAATAACCCGAACGCAAGATATACTGCTGCAGCACAAGAGGATATAAGCGGAATAAATAAAGATATATGCAAATGATCTAGTTTAAATATACTTTGTTCTGCATCGTTGAGGAGCGACAAATTCTCGCGTCAAATGGGACGCCAAATGCGCGGTGTGCGTACGTGTGGAGTTTTCGAGTAATAATTCTTCCATTTATTTTTTCTGTGTGGAGAAGAAACTTTTTAATCGTGTGGTGCTAATTTGTTTTTCGACGAACTTCGCTCGTAAAATTTGAGATTGGGATTTTATTTTCCGTAGATGAAATACGAGAGCAGAAATAGCTGTTTGGGAAGAAAATGTCACTTGTCCTGCCGCAGGATTCTTTTACTGTAGTATAATGTAGTAAACATCCAAGGGAGGAAAAGGTACTTCACTCTCGTGTAATACATCTGATTTTTCCTCATACTCAGTTAATAAACTTTTTTTTTTGATTTATTTACGGCACAAATAACGACGTCATCAATTTATTCGATATCACTATTATTATTTATTGAAAAAATTCATCAAAATATGCCATAAAATTGAGTATCTACACATAATATTGTTTATCTATATTTTAGAAATAATCATGTTAATATTGACTGTGCAGTTTTCAAGAGTACTTATATGAACACCATTGGAAAAAGAAAGTGTTCAAATAGCAGCTTCAGTATTTGAAGTATTCTCGTAGCACATTGTAATGGTGGTGCCCTCTGAACTTCTGAAGTGATTTGCTGGTTATGGTCCAGTTCAGGTTCTACATTATTTCCCATAATTTGATAAGAATTTTTGCGTTAGATTGTTCTACTACAACGTGTAATAAATTAATATACTTCTATTCAGAATTTTTGTTTATTATATTTTAATTATTTATAAGAATTACTTGACAACGTGCAATTCTTAAGATGTCATATCCACACTAGATTTAATATTAAGAATATGCCGAATGTAACTATAATATCCTGACATCTCCCTTTCAACAACAAATACTATTTACTAATAATGAAATCTATCAGGGTGTTTCACAAAGCGACCTCTATTTGTCATGTAAGCTGAAGCAGACTGGGTCTATTCAGTCTGCCCCCACTATCTAGGTGAACCATTGTAATTTTTTTTATTATAAACCTTTCAGGGTATATCGAATTTTTCCATTATATCTTCTGCATTTATTTCATAATTTTCAAACACTAGGTTAGGTTAAGTTTGAACGTGAGTGGGCCCGTATCAGGCCCTCCACTGCGGCCAATGGCCTGCCTATTGTGGCTCACCCTATGGTTATATTTCTTCCAGCATATCCAATCTCTTGACGAAATTGAGGAATGCATTGGGAGAACAATTTACCAGGTTTGCTGGCCTTACTGTCGTATCGCCAAATATTGAGAATCTGGTTCTGGCCGCTGCAGGGCATGTACACAGAATGTGTTCAGCCGTTTCATCATTCTCCATGCATAGCCGGCACTCTGCATCTTGTGCAAGTCCGATTTTATGCAAACACTAACAAGACCTATATTGATATCAAAATGTTGCTTCTTCGAGAGTGTATTCACTTGTAATACATCCAACTATTTCTCAATTGAACACGGAAGTAGGCGTCCCCAGGAATATGGGCCGTGGTGGTCGGCTGGGTGCGTTCGCCTCGCATGCGTGGGGTCGTGGGTTCGATCCACCGATTCGCCGGTCTCGTGCATGGTATCACACGTTAATAGGTAAGAGCTGCGTCTTCCCTAGCTCACACAAGTATCTCGAGGACTTCTGAGGGTTGCGCGTAGGGGTGCAATCGGTTGACGGAATTAGCAATTTTAACAATAACAATTTTTAACAATATCCATTTTACATTTACGTCATCATGTTTTGGAAACGTCATATATCAAGTTATCCCAAGGTTATTAATTGTCATTCGTGATTTAGTTGTTTACTTTTGGAACTCTGTTAACACTTTTCATTCCACGTCTTTGGTGTGCGCAAGCGGAGTAGTCTCAAAGAAACACCATTGCAACTAAGATCAGCTTGGTTGTACCAGTCTAGTTGACCCGACGCGACGTTGCACTCCAAGTAGCAGATAGAGAACTAAGTATCTTACTGATATCCTTTTGCATAGCATAGTCTTTTGCTAATGTACTAATGCTAATGTGTGACCGCTACAAGGTGAGGTGCACCATACTATTGCGGATTGTTTAAGACATTCTTTTCTACTACCCTACAGCGGTAGATATATTTTGTGTGTAATATTGGATATATTCAAACTTTTATATTTACTAGTGCCTGTATAATCTCACATAAGAGGTTTGTTAGTATTTGAAACATATTTAGTTATTGAACTGTACCTGTTGACCAATTGTAAGGTCGATTTTAATAATCCTCAGGTATTTATATAGCTAGTTAGTTTTGTTAGTTAGTTGTTGCCTTGTAAGCATAATGTCTTCTAACCGAAGCCACAAATGTGTGGTTGGCTTCCTGTTGTTGACTTCCTTTGTTTCTATTTTTACATCCAAGTGTTGTACATCTTCGCACTTGATTTTACCGTACTGATGAGAGCTTAAGCTCGAAACACGTGTCTACGGTTGCAGAACATTTTGAGGGTTATACCCAATAACTTTTCTACTTATATATATATATATATATATATATATATATATATATTGTAAATGACAAAAAAGAATTGATCCAGTATGAGTGAATATTCAAAAAACAATTTTATATTAATAATATTGGTGGAATATTGCATGAATCTGTTCTGAATGTAGATTGTCACATGTAATACCGGGTCAAAATTGGTTGAATAATTTTTACCAATATCGATAATACAATAATGTCAACATATTGTTTGCAACATCTAGAATAAATATTGCAATCACAATATTCCAGTCATATCGATTCTAGGGATACAAAACTATATTGTTTTTCAATTTACAAACACTATTTTTCCGACAAACGCAGCTCTTAGACAAAAAAAAACAAGCGATCGACAGTGCATTCAACATATGTAACAATAATGACTTGGTATTCGAAACCATAACTTTACAGGAATTGTTTTCCATTGCTACTATAATACCGAGAATAAATCACATAATAATTCTGAGTCCGTTTCGATTAGTAGATATATCGATACCAGCGAGATATTGGAACATTTTATAGCATAAAAGCAATCATTCCACTCCTACGATGAAAGAAAATAAATAAGGATTTCGATAATAACTTTCAGATCGAGAACAAAGGATCACATTAAAATTGAGTGTTATTCTTTGAAGTAGAAATTAGACTTTATAGCATGATCTGGATGGATACTGTTGTGGTTCAAGACACGTTTTTTCATTCATATATTCATCGAAAGGATGTTATCTGGAGAAGAATTCTATTTGATATGCAAGATGTTTTCTTAATAATATCCAAAATATTTGAAATAAATTAATAAATATCCTTGAGAAATTCGAAAATGATACAAGAATTCAAATATTCTGAGCTATCTGTCAATAACGTGTCGTTTCCAAATCCTGCTGGAGGTAAGTATATGATGAAATAAATATTTCAATCATTCAACGATTTGAGTAGCAACTCTTTTCCATTTGTCGAATGAGGAGTCAATAAAAGGAAAATTCTCACAATATTGGGAAAGTTTCGACATTGGATGAGTCGTTTCTGCATCAACTCATTTCTTCAGTTAAACCATCTTCGTATGCCCCATGTAATGCAAGCAATTTTTTCTTTCATATCGAAATTCATACAAGGCTCTCACTAGAGCTCAAAAAATTCACGGTGTACAGTAAGTATATACAATTTTTACAGCTACTAACATGATCTTCCAATATCTACTCCACTGACTGAGCACTGAATAGCACCGAGCTATGACATTCATGGATTGAACAGCGTACTTTCGAAGGAAAACTTTGAAACTGAATTGAGTCCTAGTACCAACCTCATTATTTACTTGGCACCTTGCTTACGGCAACTCTTGTATGTCATCCACAGTGTTTAGGATACAAAAAAGCCATCAGAATTTTTGCTGGTCTAAGAAGTAGAGAATATTGTGAAAACCAATTCGCACCATTTCTTTATTTTTATTTTATCTTAACGTATTGTATTGAATTGCTACAACTGTTCATAAACTATGTCGTCAAATGAAACATATACAATATATCTGTCTATGGAACGTGGTGTCCGTGATTGTACAGCGTTTGCTTCTCATCCTATCGACGTAGGTTCGAATCCCAGCATCTGACTACCATTAGGTCCAAGTTTATTGCCATTTTGATTATTTTCATGATATTAATGATATCCCTGTTATTTCAATTGTTTTCAGTTCACGTCGCACAATTCTGGTTCACTGAAAAATATTGTATTTCAGTTCCATGAGCTCCTCTAATGAACCTATATACCCTGCCAGAATCCGCCAACTCGACTTACTGCTCAACTGTTCTCCTTAACGAGCTACAAAAACAATAGTAATTTAAAAACGTATTAATTGAATTCGCGAAGCAATTTCAACCGACTTCGAAACATAGGAAGGATGACAAATGACTGCCGTAACCATTAGCTACGACTGCTACGCCTGCCGAGTCTGTGAGTTTTCGAATTATTTTATTTTGTCTCTCGGCATAATTCAAATTAATAAACGTCAGCCATGTTCACACATTCAACTGTCTATCTACGTTAGTCCGGGAAAATCTGAGAAAAAAAATGCACTTGCTGTAATGTGTTTTTGAAATTATTTCTTCATCTACCCAAAAAATTGCTTCAAAGTAAGTGCATTTTTGGGACATTTTTGAGATGTTTTTGTGAAAAAGTGGATTGAAATTTCAATTTCCATTAAAGCACGTATCTAGAATCGAACGTCTTCTAGAATCCTGTACTTGTTTGAAATAGATACGACAAACCGTTTTTGAGTTATCAATTCTCTTTTTCACCCTAAAAACGCTCCAAATATGATTGCGCTCATAGCATGTTATATAATTATTTCTATTTCAAAGTCTCAATATTTTTTTTACAAAATGATATCACAAATTTTCTCAAATATTTTGCAGAGCTGTCAATCGACGATCCTTGGGGACGATTTTCATGTTCCGTAGACATAGGACTTCACGATGTTCCAAATGACAGATGTCAAGTTCATAACCTATTGTTACTTCCTAGTTGTCAGATGTGAACACTTGTTGCATGGTCTTCTTTTAAATTTAAAACAATTTATTTAGATATGTTGTTGGAGAAGACCAACCATGGTCCCTAACAGATGTGGACCCTGCGCTAGGTTGGGATCATAAAATCGTAATTAGGAACATTTAATTTTGTAAATTCGTTCCTTCTCTAAGTTCTTTTTCCACCATAGTGTGATAGGTCACATAATTTAATGTCATTCTCAACAATTTTGTAAACATTTTTGCTTTTCGTCAGATCGACTTGTAACCAACCTCTATTTTGCTGAAGATGAAAGATTATTCCGTCGAAACATGTCACTCATGTAAGTCTTCCGACTACATGATATCTACTTGATGTAAGTCTTCTGACTACACGGTATCTACAGTAAAGATTATTTTTGGTGTAGTTAGACTGACAGTTTGTTCACCTTCCTAGTTATTATATAAGCTCTGTCCACGAGAACTTGTTCGTCTGACAATCAAGTAGGTATATCTTGATTGAATTATTCAGATCAGTCTATGTAACATTTGATGGCATTCCTTTTTAACTATGATATGTATCTTGATCCCATTCACTTTCATTTTCCTTCCTTGTCCAAAAATGTCTAGGAAATGATAACATGGAAGCTAAGTGCTTTCAGTGCTTCTGTTGTCTGATGTTTCAGATAAGTCTATGTTACATTCGATGTCATTCCTATTTAACCATGATATATATCTTGATCACATTCACTTTCTTTTCCCGTATGTGCCCCAGAATGTTTTGGGGCTGATAAAATGGAAGCTCATTGCTCTCAGTGCTCTGAGGGCTTCACTTTTTCAGCTCTTCATCCTCGGGCATAGAGCAGGTTTGATCGACTTTGGAATGGAGGCTAGGTTTGTGCTAGAAATGCCTTCTTAGAAAGATAGATAGATATAGATATCGTTTACTTAACTATACGTTATGTAAATACGTACATTTGTAGCAGGTCAGTGTGCAAAGTTAACACACAAGTTTGTATAAATAAATAAAATTAAAGTTTGAATAAGATAAAGAAGATTGAACAGACATTAACACATTGTATAAATATTAACAAAGAATATGGAATGTTGATGAAACAATATTCAAAGTTAGGTGATAGGTAATACATCACAAATCGATATCAAAATCAGTTGCAGCAGGTCACTGTAGTAACATTCAATTATAAGTACTTGCTTCATTAGCTGTTTGAATTTTTGTACTATGCAGCTCTTTACCTTTTGAGATAAGACATTATACAGTTTCATATTCAGAGAATTTTTTACAGATTTTTGCAGTCTAAACTTTGATGATTTTATGAGTTCAGAGTTGCGAGTATTATAGTCATGGAACTGTGCGGTGGTATCAAATTTGTTTTTATTTTCGTGAATTTCTAGAAGCGTTTGCTATATATAATATATAAAGTGGGAAGGGGCATCTTTTCCAATTTTTTCAATATAGGTCTGCATGTGTCTTCATAAATTGCATTCGCAACTATTCTAATTGTTTTTTACTGCAGCTTGAAAGCTCTTTCAGAAGATGAGGAGTTTCCCCACAAGATAATACCATATCTGAGATGGGATTCGAAGAAAGCGTTATATGTGTGAGAAGAATGGTAAGACTTACTATTGGTTTTAACTGTCTGAGCAGAAATATGTAATTTGAAAGCCTGGAGCATAGTCGTCCATATGGTTGTACCAGTTGAGGTCATCATCTATGGTGATCCCAAGTAGATTTACCTTGTCGTCATTTTTCATTTTATTATTGGACGAAAACATCAAATTTTGAGTTTTTCTGCATAGCTTCACAAGATTTCCAGTGAACCACTTTTCCGCTTGATTTTCTAAGTGTTTCATTGGTGTGGTTAAGTTTTGACAGTCTTTGTCGGAGCATATGATTGCAGTTTCTTACACTTCAATGCACTGGTTCTATGGAATTGAATTATCCTGAATAATTTCACAAACACAGATACATAACCTAAGTTCTTTTTAACATTTTGGTGAAATTTTTGCCGAATTTTCCCGTACTATATCTCGGTATACCTAATTTACAGCTTTCGCGTATCTGCATATGGTATTTTCGTGGTGTTCATAAAATCTGTCGTTGTGTGTATGGAGAGTGCGCGATAAGATGTCACTGAAATGTTATTTTACGATACAAGAGGCGTCTGTCGTAAGTGGTTATAAGACCGTGAAACATATGTTCTTATTAGTCTTAATTAAAAGGGTTCGTAAAGGATAACGAATTGGCTGGATTAAAGTTTTTATGACTTCATCAAACCTGTTGGGGTTATTGGAGAACTTTTTACGTTCACGTAGAAATTAAGTTTTATGATTGGTTTGCTGTGGTGGATTATTATAAAAATGTAATGTAGAAAAGTTGGAAAGCAATAATAACAAATTATTCGTACCTCAGTAAACTTATAGCACTATAACACTAGTCATTCCATTAATTATTTGTTGTTTCCAGAAGCAATGGAAGATTTAAGAACAGATCGATAGATCTATAGATGAATAGATGAATAACTGAATAATAATAATAATATTTATTCACCGTTTTTGATACACTAGGTACATATGATGAGTCAGTTTTGAGAAAGTTTAAATAAAATAATAATTAAAACTAGCACAGGTTTACATATATACAGGGTATTCCACACTCGATGGCCTATTAGACGTTTCTGGAGAACGGAACAACAGATCATTTTAAAAATTTGTGGGCATGAATAATCAAACATGCTCTACCCGTCTAAAATATTTTCATCGATACAGTGTTGCCACTTGTATCAGAAAGTAGTAGATACTTTGTTATTTCAAATGGAACATCCCATATATTATATGGATTTTGAAATCCTTATAATATTCCTCACAACTTTCCCATATAATTCCCTATACCTATCTGTGACGATTTTCGAGATAAAAATTATTTTGTCAATTTTTTGTGTAAAACCTGACCATTGAAAAATAACATTTTTTTCGCAATGCAAATGTACAAAATATTGAACTTTGGGTCATAGCTGCATAAGACCATTGAGTATTCTGTCGATGAACTGGATCTCAATTTCATCGTACAGGGAAGCTCAAAATTAACTTCTTTTCGGGGACTTATGAAAATGACTGAAACTCAGTTTTTTCAAATGGAACCCCCTGTATATTATTTCATTTTCGAATTCAACGAACCAGTTTGAATAAGTTTTATTGAGTATATCCTATACCTACCTCTTACCGTTTATGAGATATAAATTATTTTATAATTTTTGAGGTGTGTTCAAGTATAAAATTTGATGAAAAATCTATCAAATAACGAAAAATAGCTTCACTGTTTTGAGAAAAGTATAATGCAATACATGAACCTTCCTTAATACTGGGTGTATGACAAATATGATTATGTTGACAGTTCGAAGAATGAAAAATTAAATTGATTAAATTAATTCTACACAAGATATTATAATATTACAAAGTTTACTTGACAATTACAACACAGTTAATACTGCAAAAACAAAAACTAAGTAGCTCAGATGCTTGAAATGCTGACCATTTGCTTGCAAACATTGATGGATCGACGTCATTACATGATCAGTCGTAGATCTTCGAATACATTAGTGAGTTCTCTGCCCACTTCACCTGTGCAATGTCCAGGAGCCCCACCCAACCGATACCTACAATTATAACATAAGTTTAGAGATAAATTGGGAAGAAATTCATTTACAGTTGTTCTCAGAATATCCAAATATTTTTCGGATTTAAACTTTTCTTCATAAATACAAATTAAAATTGTATCAACCATATCCATACAAAAAACATTGAAACTAAAGTTTAACTGACATATTTACTGAAATGGATATTTTTGGTGCAATGGCTCCTATTCACCTAATATTACATTCTGACCAAGCGACAACTCCGTATTTCGATTTAAAATATAAAATTCAAGCTATTTTATACACCCGTATTTCATTGGAACAATGCACTCTTCCCAAGTAAAAACCCGATTTACTCCGTTTTGGCGTTTTTGTAGATACGAGGGTTTTGCTTAGGACGGCAGTATTAGTTCTGGATTTCGGTGCCAAATTTCAACAAGAATAATAGTGTATCATGATCTGTTTGAAAAACAAAGGAATACACTTGACAATAACTTGTTGAAATAGTCCGACTGTCATACAAGAGTAGTGAAAATGGCAAATAATAATTATTCAAACTCTGATATTCTGAATTTGTTTTATGTTCATGGTGAGTGCAATAAAATCATATCAAGGACCTGTAGACGATTTAATGAGTTGTATCCAAATGTACCGGCAATGAACGAACGGAAATTCAGAAGAATTGAACGAAATTATATCAACTTCGGAAAAGTTCACGCCTCGAGACATCAACAGAATCAGGTAACTGGTGATATGGAAAATGAAATCAATGTGTTGGGATATTTTTACGCTTATCCTCATGCATCAATATCTAGTGCTGCGGTAGATTTGGGAATTTCTCGCACTTCCATTTGGAGAATTTTACAAAAACATAATATGCACGGTTACAAATTCATCCGGCTGCAAGCTCTACATAGAGATGATCCACCAAAACGAGTAGAGTTTTGCGAAATGTTACTAACATGGACATACGACGATCCCAACTTTTTGAAAAAAATTATTTGGACCGATGAATCACAATTTTCACGTGAGGGAATATTCAATCGTCGAAATAATCATTTCTGGGCATCAGAAAACCCTCATTTCATTAGAGAAAGGGGATTTCAACAAAAATTCAGTTTTAATGTGTTTTGTATGCTTATGGATGATACATTTTCAATATGCATTTATGAGGAAAAGTTGAATTCCGCCAAATATTTGGATATTCTGCGAACCACTGTGAGTGAATTCCTTGACAATTTACCTCTAAACATATATAATAATTGTTGGTATCAGTTGGATGGAGCTCCTGGACATTGCACAGGTGAAGTGAGCAGAGAACTCACAAATTTGTTCGAAGATCGGTGGATACGACGATTGGGTCCTTGGATTTGGCCGCCGCGGTCACCAGATCTGACTCCCCTAGATTTTTATCTCTGGGGAAAAATAAAAGAAAAGGTTTACAGAACACCTGTGAATACAAAACAGGAACTAGAAAACAGGGTTAGACGTGCTTTTGAAGAAATCGACCCGTCGGAAATCCGCAGAGCCACGACTGATCATGTCATGACGTCGATCCATCAATGTTTGCAAGTAAATGGTCAGCATTTCAAGCATCTGAGCTACTGAGTTTTTGTTTTTGCAGTATTAAATGTGTTGTAATTGTCAAGTAAACTTTTTAATATTATAATATCTTGTGTAGAATTAATTTAATCAATTTAATTTTTCATTCTTCGAACTGTCAACCTAATCATATTTGTCATACACCCAGTATTAAGGAAGGTTCATGTATTGCATTATACTTTTCTCAAAACAGTGAAGCTATTTTTCGTTATTTGATAGATTTTTCATCAAATTTTATACTTGCACACACCTCAAACATTATAAAATAATTTATATCTCATAAACGGTAAGAGGTAGGTATAGGATATACTCAATAAAACTTATTCAAACTGGTTCGTTGAATTCGAAAATGAAATAATATACAGGGGGTTCCATTTGAAAAAACTGAGTTTCAGTCATTTTCATAAGTCCCCGAAAAGAAGTTAATTCTGAGCTTCCCTGTATGATGAAACTGAGATCCAGTTCATCGACAGAATACTCAATGGTCTTATGCAGCTATGACCCAAAGTTCAATATTTTGTACATTTGCATTGCGAAAAAAATGTTATTTTTCAATGGTCAGGTTTTACACAAAAAATTGACAAAATAATTTTTATCTCGAAAATCGTCACAGATAGGTATAGGGAATTATATGGGAAAGTTGTGAGGAATATTATAAGGATTTCAAAATCCATATAATATATGGGATGTTCTATTTGAAATAACAAAGTAGCTACTACTTTCTGATACAAGTGGCAACACTGTATCGATGAAAATATTTTAGACGGGTAGAGCATGTTTGATTATCCATGCCCACAAATTTTTAAAATGATCTGTTGTTCCGTTCTCCAGAAACGTCTAATAGGCCATCGAGTGTGGAATACCCTGTATATATATATATATATATATATATATATGTTCCAGTGACTGTAAAACAGTCGAAAACAATCCTTTAGGAACTCATTATACCTTTGTATAGATTGTATGGCATATGTCCGACAGAAAACAACTACTTCTCTGGCTAATACCTCGACAGATATTGAATTATATCTGTCAGACATATGTGCAAAGATCCTTACCTTGAAGGAACAACTTTGCAAGAGCTCTCAGAGACAGACAGCAGGACACCGCCTGATCCAAACAAGGAACCAACTGCAGACCGGTTTCGTGATGAAGTCCCTCGCAGTCCTGGTTATCACGGTTGTATACACGCGGGGGCCCGGTGCCCGTCATCGATCGCCGGGATGAACACTGCAATCGCTTACAGGATCCACCACGGCAACAGATTAGAGAGCGCTCCAGAAGGACCTTTCGGGTGCGAAATGGTATATGCTGAATACTTGTTTCAAGGAGCAATAAATGTTCCAGTGACTGTAAAACAGTCGAAAACAATCCTTTAGGAACTCACTATACCTTTGTATAGATTGTATGGCATATGTCCGACAGAAAACAACTACTTCTCTGGCTAATACCTCGACAGATATTGAATTATATTATAGTGAGTTCCTAAAGGATTGTTTTCGACTGTTTTACAGTCACTGGAACATTTATTGCTCCTTGAAATAAGTATTCAGCATATATATATATATATATATATATATATATATATATATATATATATAAACTGAGTTGGGAAATTCTCGGGTTTGCGGTCTGTTTACCAGTAATACTCATTTATTCTTTACTAAATATTTCGCTAATCTTTAAAAGCTTCTTCAGGAGAGATAGCTACAGAAAATTTAAAAAAATTAGACAAATTACAAAACGGAAAAGATAAATCTACTTACAATCACAGAGTTGGTAGTGATATCATGTTCATGTTCATGGGATATTGCAGAAAACTAACTGAATGGAGAACCTATAATGCCATCGTGACATCCGTCGTGACGTTCGTCGTGACGTCGTGAAATAAATAAACTAGATGAGTTAAGGATTTAAAATTCATGGCTGTGTGATTTTTGTTTTTTTTTGCAATTTTTCCAAACAATGAATGAAGAAAAACAATGTTGAAATGATATCATTGATGTAATCATATGTCTATCAGTCTATCGGTATAAAATATTTTGGAATTTTTCATCATTCATCATAAAGAAAAACATATCAAATAGAATTCAAAATATTGCAATAAATGTTACTTAGTTGACCTGTATCTGTTTTATAATTAACGGTGTTTGTTTTTTTATCGATGTGATACATTTCAAGGAACAACCTGGTTTTATTATTATCGACTCTGCCTAAAATTTTAACATTTGAGAAATCAAATTGGTGTCCGGTTTTTTGTGAGTGGTCAACTGCTGCACACGAGTTTCTTCCTAAACGAGCAGCATCACTTTTGTGCAGAGCTATTATTTGTTTAAGCCATTGCGAAGTTTGTCCTACATAACATTCGTCACATCCTGCACATGGAATTTCATAAATGACATTAGTGTTGAGTGGGATAGGTGTTTCATCTTTGACCCTTGAAAAAAGATTTGAAATTTTTGTGGTGTTGTATCTGGTAATTTTTAATTGTGGAAAGTTTTTGAAAACATTAGTGATTTGGTAGGATAATTTGTCAACAAAAGGAATTGATTTGTATTTAAACTGTATGTTGCAATCTTCAGTGGGACCGTTATTGAAATTGGAATTATATATAAGCTTCTTCAGGATGTGTTTAGGGTAGGCATTGTTAGTGAAGATGTCAAATAGTATACTCAGGTTCTTTGTCAAAAGGGTTTCATGACAAATATGAGTGATTCTATTTTTCATGGCAATAACAGTATTGTTTTTTTGATTTGTGGGGTGATTGGATGTAAAATGGATGAATCTACCGGATGCAGTTTCGTTTTGATACCAGTCTAATATTATCTGATTGTTATCAGTTCGTATCAGATATAAACTCACATACATAAAATGTATGGGAATATTTTACAAAAATTCACAAAATTGACCCTAAGTAAAATTGGGGACGCTTTGTTATTTGTGAGATTATCAGTTAGGAAATGTTGATAACTATAGTAGCATTTCTCTACAAGAAATTTTTTATTACAGTCATAGAATATCTTATCCCTTCTGATTCTTTTGTTGAACTTGTTGAAGCACGTAATGACATTATAATGAGGGAATTTTTTATAATTTGACATTTGAAGTTGTGGGATTCTCAAAAGATCACCATTTCTTGTATTGTGACTACGTTCTGTAGCAGTTTTCTCATATAATTTGGGGTTTTGCCTGAAAAACATAATGCATTTGAGGATGAAAATGGATGAGGCTGTCAATATTTTTTTATCAATAAAAACGGGCCGGCAGCTATCTCGGAAGTCCATGTTGAAGATTAGCCTTGTGACGCGTTACTGCGCTAAGAAAACTCTGGAAAAATCCCTTGCCCTACCCCAGGCCATAACATTTAAACTTAGATGGGAATATATGTTGAGTAAGCCAGGTTTATCCAAACTGAATTTCAACTGCTTTATGGCACAGTATGCTTTATTGAAGTTTGCACTGATATGGTCCACTTGCTTTTCCCATTTCAAATTGTCGTCTAGATAGATACCTAAAAATGTATATCATCAGCAAACATTGTAACATAGCCTTTCAATATATGTTGAGGAAGGTCGTTGACATATAGAAGAGAAACAGTAACGGCCATAGAATAGAACCCTGTGGCACACCGAGTTTCACAGTTTTTGACTCAGATGTCAATCCATTGCAAATAACGACCATTTCTCTATTTGTCATATAGGATTTTATCCATTTTATCGTGGAAAACCAAACGTTGATAGTTTACTTACGAGAAATTCAGAGCACACTGTATCAAAAGCTTTTGATAAGTCAAAAAATAGAGAGATCACATATTTATTACTATCAATCTCCGTGTATATATGAATGAGGAGGTGATAGAAGGCTGTTTCTATAGATTTATTTTTCCCGAAACCGTGCTGAGATGTGCATAAAAGCTTATTTGTTTTCAAATGATCTATAACGCTGATGGCTACAACTTTTTCAAACAATTTGGATAAGGAGCAGAGCAAGAATATTTTCCTGTAGTTATCCATCTCGGCGGAATTACCTTTTTTGTGAATAGGTATAACAAGTGCTTTTTTCAGAACTTCTGGAAAATATCCTTGAATAAGAATGCAGCTAACATAGCGTGTATCCAAGTGGTTGGTAAACGAAAAGTTGAAATTAGCTTCTGACAAAACAGAATCCACTTTGCTAACGACGAAGAGAAAAATTTCATCAATCCAATTTGAAGTGGATGGTATAATCGTATCTCCAAAAAGAGGAATGAAATATCTGGATGTATGGCTAGATACGAAACTTATATTTGCTGAACAGGTTGAAGAGGTCATCAATAGTGTTTAGAAGAAAGCAAGGGCCATGTCTGGGATTATGCCAAATATCGAAGGTTCTCTATCATCCAAGAGGAAAATTCTGCTGAGTGTTGATCACTCATATAATCTGTATAAAACTCCCGTCTGGCATAAAGTGTTAGGAATTCTGAAACCAGTGACAAAACTCACAAGTGTGCAGAGAAAAATGATTATCAGAATATGCTCCGCTCACAGGATGGTCTCAGTAGAAGTAGCAAGTATTCTATCAGGCGTTCCGCCGATAGAACCAATGATTCTAGAAAGAAGGAAAAAAATACAGTTAGCTAGATAGACTCATAGCGGCGGAAAATCTTTTACAAAGTTGGAAAAGCAATTGGCTAACTATAGAAAATTCGGTAGATGAACTCACCACCTGATAACAGACATAAAGTAATTGATAGATAGACCACATGGTGAGGTCGACATATTCATGTCACATACCATCACGGGGCATGGGTACATTGGGAAATATTTTTTGATCGTAGAAGAGAGGAATCGGAGGAATGTCCATATTGTGAGGTGCAAGATGATGTTGAGCATTCCCTTTTTATATGTCACAGATGGGATAGAATCAAGCAAGAGTACTGTTTATGATTGAAAGTTCTTTTGTTGTTTGTTTGGAATAATGTATTTTTGGACTGTATTACAATAAATGACTGTTTATTGTTGAAACATATTGTAAACAAAAACATCAAACGAAACCTAACGTTCTTATGCCACATGCAACACGCCACGCCCTCTGCTTCGGTTTACACTATAACGCATGGGTATGCTCTGTTGCCAGAGTTCAGCAAAAATATTAGATATACAATAAAATGATTCTAGACAAGTACCTACATGCAACAGGAACCACGTTTGTTGCCGAGAACCTGCATGTATCTGGAATCCATAATGAAAATAATCTGAGGCAACCTATTTTTCCGAAGTGGATGCTGAACATCAATTTTGTTAACCTATTCTCGATGAGAAATTATATAAATTTTGTACATAATTTTTATATAAAAATAACAATAAATAATAGCAATTGAAATCTTCTTGAGATTCATAGAATATTTTTCAATTTTGAAACCGCTAATACGAAGACGCTCTATTTTGATCCAATGTAATCCCGCCTCAATGATAAAAGTTTGTTTGTTGTTTATCTCAATGGTAATATTTTGAAAATGATTGGATTGGAATTACTACATCCGTACTCCAGGTTTTCAGCAAGGTACACCTAAAATAAGACCGAACCATAAAACCATCGTACAGTACTTACTTTCTCATTATATTTTTCTTTGCGCTGTTCACGTTTGCGCGATAAAATTAAATATTGATTTATCGCTTCGTTAAAATTGTTGAAATTAGCTGTCGTAAAATATGGAAGTTCGCGCATATAATGAGCTTTGCCGGATTTGTACGACTATTCATTACACCATTTATCTCCACCTACAACAGCTTCTTAGTCGTGGCAATAAAATCTCGTTCACCCGAAACTGTTTTAATCATAGAAGACGTTGATTGTTCTGGACCACCGATACTGTAACAAAAGATCCCGCAACAAACCTTATAGAAAATGGCCACTTGTGAAATTGGTTGAAACGTCAGGATATTGTTGATGTCGATTTACTGATTGAATTTATCCATGGGCGCAAGGTCCAAAAATGGACGGTTTTTGAAATAATCGAAGTCAAAGACGTTTTCAGTGGTGGTTACGTACGCCATGATCAGATCGATCATTCCAACGACTCGATACTCAGGAAACTCGATGGAAATTTGCCCCAGATGATTTTCAGGGTTGCTGATAACAAATGTGGGGTCTAAATTGGAAAATTCAGCCCATTGGACCCAAAATGGTACTCAGAAAGATACATTTTTTGGTATTCTCGAAACTTGTTGAAAACTTGAGCCAAGGGGTTTTCATCAGGGTCGCTGGTAACGATTCTCGGGTCAGAATTGTCGACTGATTCGTAGCAAACTCCTGCAGATCTTCCTCAATCATTCCTCAATTTTTCGATCTAGCTGAAGCAGCCTTATGAAAATCTTCCTTGTTTCAGAACCGACCTTGACTTGACATCTCTGATTTCTTTTTGAACTTCATTCCAATTCAAACTCATGTATTGTATTGAATCTCTGTTAACAGTTTTTTAGGTGTTCACAGTATCAATTCGTTTTTCCAATTTAGTGAGTATTCCCTTCAGTTTGCACATTTCTGATTCGATTTCTTCATTGATTTTATCACTACTTGTTTCCTTTATGTTGTTCATTCCTACTTCGAGCGTTTCTATTATTTCTTCTGATAGGCTTGCCACACCACAAAGTACTCTTTTTTGAGCCTTCTGTATTTTCCAGGAGATTATCTTCTAGAACTTCTATAATTTTCTTGAAGTTCTTCTTTGAAGCTCTTCGGATTTTCTTGATGCTCTTCTCTTAAACTCATCGAGTTTTCTTTGAAGTTTCTAGTATGTTTTCTTCCACGGATTTTGTAATTTTGAGAACATTCATTATCGAACATGTGTCTCTTGATAAATATTTTCAAAATATATTTTAGTATTGAGGGATTGAGACTACCCGCAGTTATTCATATTGTCAAAAAAAGTGTAGGTTTAACCCCTCACGAGAGGTTCAAACTACCCCTGTCCTTTTTGGCGCTGTGATGAGGTGCAGGTAGCTTATATCCATATTTGACACTATTATTAGTAGCGGGTAGTCTCAACCCCTCACTAAACTCAAACACCTGTGATCCAGGTGATTTTGGGTCCCTGATCCCGAATTTGAGCTCATAATTTGAAAATCCACGTTAGTGATCACAATATGCGCCTTTCACCAAAAATTGAATTTTTTAATATTGCCAAAAATTAATGAAATCTTGACCCAGAAAGTTTTTGGTTTCAGTGAACACGAATCTGAAGACTGAATTTGAAAATAGACGTCAGTGAACTCAATATTGCCTCCCAAAAATAGCCAATTTCTCTAGCAGGTATTTAGGTGATTATCAAACGCGACCATGAGAATTGACCAATTCTGACGAGAATTTTGCAATTCTGACCAAAGAATTGCTATCAGCGACCCTGAAAACATCTTGAGCCAAGTTTTCATCGAGTATCGAGTCGTTGGAACAATCTATATGTTCATTGCTGATAGCTGAAAACTTCAATTTGATAGCATTTGCAACAGTACTTAGTGATATCGTCGCCTTAGAATATAAAGATTCTGTCTGCGTATTATGCAAAATTGTACTTTGAGCATATCTCAGTTCTATCTACGATTTCTTGACACATCTACTCAATAAAAGCCAATATTTGTAGTTCTATCTGCACCTTATATCCAACAATTGAATCAGACACAGTTATATCTACATGCTATATTTATAATAAGGTTCTATCTGCATTCAGTTAGAACTAGGTTGTTGTAAAAATGTAGTTAGAAGTCGGATAATATTCTGAATATGTGCTGAGACTAACATCAGTAATAACTGATGTTAGCTGCAGACAGAACTATTCATTATTACGATGTTTTGTACTGAATTCACTATGATAATTGATCATAGATGTAAGTGGCTGACGGAACTTTTCAATACTACGATTTCTTCAACTGTATGTACTATGTAGAATGAACATAGATGTAAGTAGGCTTCATATACAACTCTTTTATTATTATGGTTTCTCAAAAATTTTGATAACATGGTTCTATCAAAATATTTTCATTGCAAAATCTTGTGTAGTAGGTATAAACATGGATAGATTTGAATTTAGTCCTATTCTTCTTAATTCGGATCACACACAAAAATCTTTTACAAGGTGACACTTTCAGCTGATATAAACACATGTGTTACAAACTTTGATGTCCATTTTCTCAAAACAGTTGTTTTCAGATGGAACTTTCTTATTCTAAGGAAGCGATATTCATTTATATCTTCAATGAGACTTTGGATCCGATGAGTGCTTTTGGTTTTCCTCTCGAGTCGCTCTCCAATTGAGGATTTTTTGGGAAACATCATACAGTATTCCTACTTTAGCCAAATTCTGGTTGGAATTTTTATTCCGCCCAACCAGGACTCAGGAGGTTCGAATCCTGGGTGTGCGCAAACGACGAATTTAAGGAAGGTGGTAATCCGTACATGGTTGTCGCATTTCAGAAGTTTCGTCCATTCTACTTTAGTCAGCGTTGCCAACTTTAAGACGTTAAGTAGATCTACGTCTATTAGGCCTTTCCTGCAAACCTACAAAATTCAGTCCCAGAACCTACGTAATTTCTGTCAAATTGTACATTTGTAAAATAACATAACTTGTTGGGCTGAATGGGCATAATTTTCATTACTCTCACGAAAAAATTTTTGAAAATGTTCTGTTCCGTTTCGTACTAATGCACACTCGCTACGCTACTCACACGACTTAAATATTATAATAAATATATGTACAGATTCAATTTGCATGAAGATAATAATGAAAACAAATAATTTAAGTAAAACAAAACACTCAGAAAAAAATACGTAGATCTATGAACCTTTCAGGAGGGACTGCAGCCACCTCCCCAAGCTACCAATTATAACCGTTATTTTATAACACCTTATTGACGATAAAAAAGCTATCTCTTATACATTCTATGTTCATCTACCCCCCCCCCCCCCCTCAACTTGAAATCCTGGCTCCGCCACTGCTTAGAGATCAATTATTCTACTGCCTTGGCAGGAAAATGATATTTTTCTAATAGGTATTTGTCAGCAAAATTTGTATTTTGCTGTCGATCGAAGAAGAGATTTTTTTAACATGCCAATCAATATTTATTTTTTGAAATTGAGAAATTTGTTATTTCCGATACCAACAAGCCCTTTTTATCATATAGCATTGAAAGTGGTCATGATAATTGTCCAATATCTCCAATTTTTCAATAAAATGGGAATGAGATCCCAAAAACCACAAAGTAACTCCAATTTTACTTGGTAGTTCTTCGGGTTGTAAGGCCGACGTATGTTTAGAGAAGATCTCGACGTTTCGCCAACACGAGTGGTTAGCATTTTCAAGAGTTATTTTGCAAATTTCTGCTTTCTTAAGTTGCTGTCAAATGTTTGACATTTGTTATACGTTGTCTCAATAAATACCTGTGATTTGACGTTCTTACATTTGATTGGTCCATAGAGTTAGCTGACATCATATAATCATTCGTACCGTTATTTTGTGGGTAGGGAGCTTATTGAGAATTTTTGAGAACTGGAAGCCAAACCTTGTTCAATTGTAGTCCTTCGGTTCTGTTGAAGTTGCTGTGGTGTTTCTGAATTTCAATTGCTTCCCGGAAGAGTCTTGGGTATTAGGCAGATGTCAGCTAACGCTTTGGACCAATCAGATGTAAGAACGTCAAATCACAGGTATTTATTGTGACAATTTCAATCGACTGAAGTTTTGCGAGCAGTTTATATCAATAGTTGATATACGGTGTGGTTGAGATTGTGGTAGGGAGAAATTTCATTAATTTCAATGTGAGCAGTGTTATAAATATGAAACTCCTGGATACCCCGACCACCAGGGGTGGTGCTGTTTCCGGGTTTTCCTACTGCTGAAAATTGAATACGACACAAAAAATCAGTAAGTCGCCCCGAGGCGCCACGGAAAATAATAATAATGGCCTTTCTCCAGCTATGCTTTTGGGTACACATCACGAGTGTTTGTGAGGGAGTATTATTATTATTATATAAAATGCCAATGTTCAACATATTTCATTTCAATATCTGAAGAAACGAAATGTCTGCCAACATTCACATCAACTTTTTAAAACGTGACGCACCTGACATCGAGCCCGATTCCGAGAAGATTTCTTTGATGATTCGAATGCGCCGTATTTCCAAATCGACTGTGTTATACGAGAACAGCAAGTCGTTTTTACAAAGATTTATTGGATTCGCTGACTGCGTACCAACTAATAAAACCTTGGAGGACTACGAATATCTGCTGTCTGATTGTAGGAGACCATTTAGAATGCACATTGCGTTATTACTGAGACCTCACAACTCGAAACGAAGGCGGCTCGTATCACTTGGTTTGCTTTGTAATTTATTTACAATCTTGAATTAATAAATAGCGACGCAGTGGAGGTGTAGTTGAGCCATCTGCGTGGAAAATAATTGCCACCGTTCGGTTCGTTCGTGAAAAGTTGAACAGCGATGAGAAACAGATGACGCCGTTGTCGCTTTTACAGAAAAGGATGGTTATCATTGGACAGAAAACTGAGAGGATCTCTCGTTGTTGACCAATTACTGAGTGACAAGTAAAATAAAAAAATTCTCGAAAAAACCTGAATACAATACATTTGAATATTTTATTGTTTCTATCCAGTGGCAATATAAACATATGGAGTATTTGGACCACATGCGCTAGAACTATTGAAAGAAATTGGGAAAAAAACGATGAAATCTACTGAATAACCAAGATCATACTTCTTCTTGATTTAGCGAATTAGTATAGCTATTCAGAAAGGCAATACCGCTTCAGTTATGGGCACACTTCCCAACTCCAGAAAATTAGATGAAATTTTCTTGTATCCACAAAAACAAGGTCTTCACGGATTCGAAAACAATACCTTCAGGACAAGAATCAAAAATACTTTCTACCTCCAATCTCCTGCGGACAGTATGAGGATCCCTGTACCAATGAACAAATTTGACATTGTTCCTGCACTGCCAGCTCCCAGTATTTCAGGAACTACTCCAAAATCTCTCGGTTTACATGGGTCGAAAAATATTGGTAACACATGCTTTATGATTAGTGTTATCCAGTGTTTATTGAAAACAAGATGGTTATTGGAGTATTCGAACAGAGATGCTTACACAAGAGATATAAACACTTATGTATCTAGGGAGGGAGCTTTAATCGAAGCATTTGCCGAGGTGATCAAGGAACTTTGGTCAGAAGATTCGTCAGATAGAGTTGTTGATAAAGTCGCATTGAAAAGTCAAATCCAAAGATTCACTCCACGTTTTATCGGTTATGCCCAGGAAGATGCTCAAGAGTTCTTACGATTCCTGTTAAAGGGTCTACATGAAGACGCCAATAAAGCAACGGAGAAGCCGAAACCCATAATGAGAGAGATAGACGAGAAGTTAAGTGATAGTGAGAAGGCCCAAGATACTCAAGGACAGACAATTCCAAAATTGTGGATTACTTCGTTGACCAGTTAAAGTCTACACTAAAATGTACTTATTGTGGTCATTGTTCAGTGTCCGTCGACCCTTTCTGGGACATTTCCCTCTCAATACCACGAATGACAGGTAAACTAATACAATCACAATGTTTGGATTTATTCAAAATGGAAGAAACTCTAGATGGTAACAAGAAGCTAATATGTGCGAAGTGTAAAGAGAGAAAGAAGTGTTCAAAATCCCTATCAATTCATTAATTTCCGAAAAGTTTAGTAATCCATCTGAAATGGTTTTCTTCAACAGAAAGATTCCGAGGGAAATTGAATGTCACCATTGATTTTCCTTTAGATAGATTTGACATGAGTAATTATGCTGAAGAAAATGTAGACATCCGTATGCGAGCACGCGACACGAATATAATGACTCACATGTGAACCCACATCCATCCATATCCATCGTGAGTGGATATGCCTATGTTCTCTTTTATGAACAGGAAGCACTAAATCGTACCTTTCAGATCATATTCAGTTTTATTTTATGATTCATTTCTATTTTATTATGATTTATGGTTTATATGTTTTACTGTGATTTTATATATTTTGATGTTATTCTATACATTTGGTTACAAAATCCAGTTTGAAAAATACGAAAGAACAATGTATTCCCTACGAAACATTTTTTCCAACTGCAATGATATTCAACCATTTTGTCCATTTTGTACCGAATATTTGAAATTTTGGACCGTGTAGTTTCCGAGATATTTAAATTTTTCAAGTGAGTCTTTGACAACATTGATGCTGTGACACAAATATGGATACTTGAAGTATTTACTTTTTCAATAAATTGTGCTCATTTTGTGCCTGTTGTGCTGTTTATTCAAAATTTTGTGCCAATTTTGTTTCCGAGATAGTTTAATTTTTTCAACTTGACGTGTGAATCACACATCGATGGCCTAAACTGTAAACCGGCTGACTCCACTTTTTAGTGAAATTGAGATTCTGTTGCCATCTTCTAGGGAAAACTGAAATCTATAGTTTGATAGTGTGAGGAACATTGTAAAATTTACGGATGAATTGTGCTACTAAAGGTGTTCCAAGACTCCATCAGTTTCACACTGGGTATCCCAAACAGTTTTTCGTTTCCTGTGAAATATGCATAATTGGAGATAGTCGGTTTACACTTCAAGCCATCGACATGGAAATTTCCTATCTGTCATATATCTAAAGTTCAATGTCTGGCATGTGTTTTTTTATTATCTGCCAAATTATGGAATGGATAGTGTTTTTCAACGCATTCATTAATTCATTTTCTATATGGCTAAATTTTAAACATAATACAAAAATTTTCTCTTTTCATCGATATTCATCACACCAGTTTCAGTGCAATTTGAATTGGAATGATTACCTTTGAGAAAGACGCATCTACGAGATCTATGATGAATTGACTGATTCTTTCAGTGAATCATCTTGTTTCGGGTCAAATGATATTCCCAAAGAAATTTTCTTCCACTTCTTTCTGAAGAAACTCCAACTTCTCCAATCGCCATTCCTTAATTTCACGGGTTGTTTTTGATTCCGTACTAGTCTGACTACTCTAACTCCGCTGCCATTTTCCCAAGAGATCTTCAGTTAAACACGATTCCACCAGTGGAAGCAGCATTGCAGCATACTTGTCGGAAGTTTTCAAAGACTGTAGTTGACATTCAAGTTAGTCATGAAGTCTGATAAATAGGAAGGAAATGAAAAACATCCAATAATTTACACTCCTTATATATAAATATACTTTATCTCGCTGACAATATTGTTTCGACACACGGTGTCATCTTCTGAGTTATGATAATTCGTCACGATGAATTTACACATATTAAATGCCAACACCATAGAACATAGTCATAAAGTGCTCGAATACTAGATTTGACTTCTAGATTGTGTAAAACTAGTTTTAAGAACATAAAATGCTACAAGTAGCTCTTCCTTTCCAAACTTTGATTTTAAACTTTAATTCACCTTGATATAGTTTTCTGCGCTTGAATTGTAGCTTGAATCAAGTATTGAATCTTCATTTTTGATGCTTTCGTCACAGTCAATTCTCTTGAACTGGCTCCATAATGGCATCCAATCCTTGATATCACCATCAATTTTTTTAAATTTGATATGAGGAAGATGCAGTTTTGTTCTTCACGAATCTCTGTTCAACTTCATATTTTATTTCATTGTATTTGCTAACATGTTCATCTACTTTCAAGACTTCGGAATCGATATCTTCATCACATCCGTATGAATTTGATAGTAAATCCAAAATACAAATTCCCTCCATTTCATTATTGGGTAGACGAAGATTTCCTTGAAGAATGACATGATACACTCTCTTGAAGGCTACTTGATGGATCGTTAAAACTTGTTTTGTCTTCCTAATTTGGTGTCCTGTCACGGTCGCCAAAAATAATGTAATAAATAGATCACCTAACAGGAAATATATCGGTTACTTCAATAGAACTAAATGGATTTACTGAATGCAACGGGTTATGTATTTACTAATTGTCCATGTGGTAATAATAATTATATATACAAAATCAATAAGAAAACAAACTTCAACTATTGAATACAGGAACTTCTGATTTCCAACACACCTTATTTCCATCATATATCTGCAATTATTTTGATGTTAAAAGAAATGTAATACAGGATGTAATTTAAATGATGTCTTCAATTTCAGGTGGTGATTCCTTGTCATATTTTAGGAAGAAAATTTCACACAAACGTGTGTCCTAACTTGTTTCATTTCCGAGGTACGGGTTTCAAAGTTTCATTTAAAAATAGGCTTTTCATCAATAACTCAACAGTCTTTTTGATGATTTTGATGAGATCTGGTGTGGTTAGCAGTAGCAAGAGGCTTCTTTTAATGATATTATATTTCAAATTATAGTGGCAGAGGGTTACCTGATTGATATTTATAGTAAAAATCATTGTACGCCACTGTTTTTCCCTAAGTTTCAAATTTTCTGCACAAATTAATTAAAAATACAGCTTCTTTATAATGCTGCGAATTTCAAATCAAAGTCATTGGCGTAGAAATGGTGGTTACGCACCGTCAAAATTCAGAAAGTCGTGCGAATGATCTTTTTTCAGTTACTTACGCCATATTTTCTTGAAATTCTATTTAATTTTATGAACAAATGTATTGTTAAATTCTAATAGAAACAGTTGACCATAATGGAAAACAACAAACAACCAGTCCATCAACGACGAAACCAATAAAAGAGTTCAGGTAGAAATAAATTAATTAAGAAAATCTATCGATTGATAAAGTGTTGCTATTTCAAATCCACGGCATTGTGAGAGAGTTGTATTTTCAAATGTTTAATTTGATAAAAATATCAAACTTAGAGGAAAACAGTGGCGTACAATGATTTTTACCCTTCGCTGCTAATAATTTGAGATCTAATCTCATGAAAAGAAGCCCCTTGTAACTGCAATATACACACCAGGTTTCATAAAAATCGGCAAAAAGACTTTTGGGTAATTAATAAATAACCGATTTTTTATCAAAACTTTGAGACTTCGTCACTTGAAAACAAAGCAAGTTAGGACATACGTTTATATGAACTTTTTTCATAAAATGTGACAACGAATTACCACATGAAATTAATGACATCATTTAGTATACACCCTATATTGGAGGCTTCGCAGTTTCTAAGCATTTTTAATAGAACATGACTCAATGACATCATTTTGTAGACTTCTATTTCAATTAGTCCCATTGTTTTTGTGGACCCTAAATCAGTGTACTCAATGGATAGTACTGACTACACTATTCAATCAGTTCCAGTCATAACCGAAACAAAATAAGAAACCCATTAAATCCCTCCTTCATCTCAGCCGATCCATTACTTTCCGCACCGGCTACTCCACAACTCCTACTTCTATTCCGCCGAGGATCAATTGAGCGTATCGGTATGAAATTAATTAATTTGTAAGGTGTAGGAATACCGCATTCCTGGGCGACCGATCCATTCGCACTACCGCAAAAACTGAAATACTCTTTGTTTTATTGCAGGTGAGTTGAGGATGCCTGGAAACGTTCTCGGACGTGCTTTTAACGGGTTTCAATTGTATCGGTGAGTATTGGCTCCGGGGGAATAGTTCACCTTGACATTGGCGGAGCGTGGAATGAAACTGGAAGATTTCGTCACTGGACCTCAGAGAATAAAAGTAGAGTGAAATAATTATCGTAATAGTTTATTGGTTAGGTTAGGATTCAGATAATTATTAAAAAGGTCGGTTATTGTGTTCTACAGGGTGTTATTTAAGTACGTGGCCAAACTTAAAGGGGTGATTCTTTGAGAGATTCTAAGACGAAAAGTTCATATAAACATAGGTCCGGTAATGCTTCGTTTTCAAGATACAGGGTGTCAAATTTTTTAAAAGAAATCGTTTTTGTCGTAAATATCTTAATAACCCTTCAACCGATTTTATTGAAATTTGGCAGTGTAATTGAAGGTCGTAACTATATCAAAATTATCATGTCCAGTGGCGTCCCGGAAGGCACTGTAACCAATATTTTTGACAGAAAACATGTGCGCCACTGATTTTTTTGCAATTTTTTTATATCTAGAATTTTTTTCGTATCTTGCTTTGTTATTGAGAAAAAATATAAAAATCACCTAATTGCACATCCCTGTGACAACACAATAAAACATTTCAACTACTAAACCATCAAAAACTGGGGTCTTACTAATATTTTTGTATATTAATACTCTATTCTAGTCTTAGAATTTTCTATCAAAATTAATGCAATGAAAAAAAAAAATGTATGTATGAATTGCAGCACTTGCCTTCGGCTCTTGGCTTCGGCACGTGCAGCAAAATGGGCTCATTGTTGTCCATGGACATGCAATAAAGAAATTTTTAATTTTAAGGATAATTAATATTACATGGAAGTCATCTTTTAATTTTTTTCGCTCATATTACCTGTTTTCGATGAAACAAATAATGTTGATATGTATTACTGCAGTGTTTTGAAACTAAAGTAAGAGGGCCATGGAAGGAACAACAAATGTTCAAACAAATTTAACTTCATAACTGTCACAAATTGAAACGGTACATACGTAATTATTTGATAGTAATTATTTGAAGTGTTTTCAAGAGTTTTGAGATATAAAATTTGTTACTGATATCTGAAAATGGTTCGGTTTACAAACTCGGAAATGGCCGATATCCATTTTGTCTATGGAATGGCCCAAGGCAATTCCAGAGCGGCTAGACGCATTTATCAAGAAAGATATCCTCATCGAAATGTTCCAAATAGGTAAACATTTGTGAAAATACATGAAAGGCTGTGCGAATCAGGCACCTTTCAAAGGTCGGCTGCTCTTATTGGGAGACCTGCAACGGTAAGAACAGTGGCGCTGGAGGAAGAAGTTTTACATAAAGTTGAGCGTTGCCCCGATACAAGCACACGTAAAATTGCACAACAATTAAACATTTCTCACTTTACTGTATGGAAGATTTTGAAAGAGTACCAACTGTATCCTTACCACATACAGCGTGTTCAAGCGTTATTTCCTGCGGATTTTCCCAAGCGAGTTGTTTATACTACGTGGCTTTTGCAACAACAGGTTGCATCTCCGACATTTTTATCCAGTATATTATTTACCGATGAAGCGTGTTTTTCCCACAATTCAATTATGAACTTTCATAACAACCATATCTGGGCAGAAGAAAATCCCCATGCGGTTATAGAAAATAATTATCAACAGCAGTTTTCCGTGAATGTCTGGGTTGGTATTGTTGGCGATTATCTCAATGAACCTGATTTTTTACCCCCGAGATTAAATGGTCAAGAGTATCGTCATTTTTTGGAATTTGTATTACCTGTACTACTAGAAAATGTCCCACTGGCAGTAAGAGGAGCAATGTGGTTCATGCACGATGGGGCTCCACCTCACTTCAGCATAGTAGCACGTCAATTTCTGGATAAAACTTATGGAGAAAACTGGATCGGTCGCGCAGGTCCACAGTCATGGCCGCCCAGGTCACCGGATTTAAATCCCTTGGATTTTTTCCTTTGGGGACATTTAAAGTCCCTCGTTTATAAAACTCCAGTCAACACTGAAGAAGAATTAATCCAACGAATACGGGATTCATGTGATCAGATAAGACATACGCCGGAAATATTTCAACGTGTTCGGAAATCGATGTTAAGACGAGTTAATGCTTGCATTGAAGTTGAAGGAGGATATTTTGAGCAACTATTGTAAGATTTGTGTTAGTTATTATTGAATGTATTCTTACAGAAACAAATTACCTAGGTACCATGTTTGTTTCAGTGTGGTTTTAATAAAGGGTGTTTCTTGTTTGATGTTGCTTTGGCATTTCCGGCGTTACCACTATGCACGCAATGGCCAAATGAAACAAAGAATTTTTAAGCATAACAGATTCACCTGTAATCATTAAAAACCCTATAAAAACAATTTTTTATTGTGTTGTGCCAGGGACGTGCAAAGTGATTTTTATGTTTTTTCTCAAAAACAAAGCAAGATACAAAAAAATTCTAAATATAAAAAAGTTGTAATTTCAGTTGCTCAATGTGAAACAAATACAAAAATTTCAAAAAAATCAATGGCGCACATGTTTTCTGTCAAAAATATTGGTTACAGTGCCTTCCGGGACGCCACTGGACATGATAATTTTGATATAGTTAGGGTTAAATTCGCCCTTTACGACCTTCAATAACACTGCCAAATTTCAATAAAATCTGTTGAAGGATTATTAAGATATTTACGACAAAATCCATTTCTTTTAAAAATTTTGACACCCTGTATCTTGAAAACGAAGCATTTATATGAACTTTTCGTCTTAGAATCACTCAAAGAATCACCCCTTTGAGTTTGGTCACGTACTTAAATAACACCCTGTATAATTGACTTACAACCTCAGAATATCTCGATATTTCAGCGATTTTCCTAAAATTCTGTAAACCAATAAAATGTCAATATTTTCTATATCAATATCTATCGATAGTAATTCTGTCAAAAAATTGGCTTGAATTAATTTTTCGATTGATAAGCAAAATTTTGAGAAGACAGTACGCGGAATTTTCAGGGTTGAAAATTAGCTTAGATTAACCATTGAAAAACAAAATTGTGAGAGGGTACGAGGAATTTTCAAGGGTGAAAATTAGCTTAGATTAATTTTTCGATCAACAAAATTGTGAGAGGACGGTACGCGGAATTTTAAGGCTTGAAAATTAGCTTACATTACTTTTTCCATTGTGAAACAAAATTGTGAGAGGACGGTCCGCGAAATTGTCTGGGATAATAATTGGCATAAATCAATTCATTGATCAAGCAAGACATTTTTATGGGTAAAAATTGGCTAACATTTATTTTTCGACTAAGAAACTTAATTGTGAGAATACGGTGCGCGAAATTTTTAAGGGTAAAAATTGGCTTTTATCAATTCTTAGATTGAGAAGCAAAATCGAGAAAACACAGTACTCGAAATTTATAGGGGTAAAAATTAGCTTAGAATAATTTTTCGATTGAGAAACTAAATTGTGAGAGGACAGTGCGCGAAATTTTTAGGGTGAAAAATTAGCTCAGATTAATTTTTCGACTGAGAAACATAATTACTTAGAATAATTTTTCGATTGAGAAACTAAATTGTGAACGAGAAATTTTTAGGATGAAATATTAGCTCAGATTAATTTTTCGATTGAGAAGCAAAATTATAAGAAGATGGAAGGCGAAATTTTTAGGGGTAAAAATTGGTTCAGATCAATTTTCGACAAAAAAACAAAATTATGAGAGGAGGTACGCGAAATTTTTAGCGCTATTAGTTTTGATTCATTTTTCGATTGAGAAGCAAAATTGTAAGAAGACGAAATTTTTAGGGATAAAAATTGGCTCAGACTTATTTTTTGATTTAGCAAAAAAATTATGGGAAGACAGTACGCGAAATTTTTAGGGGTAAAAATTGGCTTTTAATAATTTTTCGATTGGGAAGCAAAACTATGAGAGGACGGTACGCGAAATTTTTTGGAATAAATATGGCTAAGTTTAATTTTTGAGTAGGCAAGAAAATTATGGGAGAACAGTGCGCGAAATTTTTAGGGGTATAAATTGGCTCACATTGATTTTTGGACTGAGAAAGAAAATTATGAGAGGATGGTACGCGAAATTTTTAGGGTTAAAAATTAGCTTCGAATAATTTCTCGATTGAGAAACAAAATTGTGAGAAGACAAAATGTTTTAGGGATGAAAATTGGCTCAGATGATTTTTTGATTTAGCAAGAAAATTATGGAAGGACAGTACGCGAAATTTTTTGGGATTAAAATTGGCTTAGATCAATTTTATGACCAAGAAATAAAATTGAGAGAGAACGGTACGCAAAATTTTTAGAGGTAAAAATTACCTTTTAATAATTTTTCGATTGATGGACAAAATTATGAGAAGACAGTGCGCGAAATTTTTAGGGGTAAAAATTAACTTTGAATAATTTTTCGATTGAGAAGCAAAACTATGAGAGGACGGTACGCGAAATTTTTAAGGATAAAAATTGGCTTAGATACACTTTTTGACGCGAAATTTTTAGGGGTAAAAATTGGCTTACATCAATTTTTCCATTAAGACAGAAAAATGTTAGATGGTACGTGAAATTTTTAGGTGTAAAAATTGGCTTAGATGAATTTTTCCATTGAGAAAGAAAATTGTGAGAGGACCATACCTGAAATTTTTAGTGGTAAAAACTGGCTCATGTTAATTTTTTGATTCAGGTACAAAATTGTGAGGAGGCAGTGCCCGAAATTTTTATGGGTAAAAATTAGCTCAGATTAATTTTTCGATTGAGAAACAAAATAATGAGGACGGTACGCGAAATTTTTTGGGATAAAAGTTGGCATAGATTAATTTTTTGATTGAGCAAGAAATTTATGGAAGAACAGTACGCGAAATTTTTAGGGGTTAAAATTGGCTTACATAAAATTTGCTACTAGGAAAGAAATTTGTGAGAGGACGGTACGTAGTGGTGAAAATTGGCTTGGATACATTTTTAGATTGAGAAATAAAATTATGAGAGGACGATACGCGGAATTTTTAGGGGTAAAAATTGGCTTAACTCAATATTTGATTGAGAAAGAAAATTGTGAGAGGACAGTATGCAAGGTTCCTTTTTAGGGTGTTGGGTGCCTCGTCAATCGTCCAAACCAACATTTATTTAAGTTTTTAGTCTTTCATGAGATTTTTCTCTAAAAAGTATGGAGGCATCATCAACGTAGAAAGTGAAACATGTTTCAGGTATAATCACTAGTGTGGCGTTGATATAAACAAGAAATAGGACAGGCCCAAGAATGGAGCCCTGTGGTACCCCAATGTCCAGTTCCATTACTGTGGATTTATACTTTATTTTCATTAAAGTCGTAGTTGAATACTTTTTCTTATTGCTTTCTATATTATTTTGCGTGAACCCACAGACCTCGAACGGTTCAATCCCCGAGTTGACTTCATCAAGAGATGATTTCTGAAACGATTTTGGCATTTTAAATGAAAAAACTCCTCCTCATTTTTTGCGAAAATCAACCCCTCGCCGACACTGACCCTCTAAGCACACGTATTTCTTGTATTCCATGCCCCAGCGACGACAGACGTGCTTGTTAATGGCTGTGGCTATTTTCGCCGAATAAGACGACGTCCACGAGTATTTGCTCTCGCCAGCATCAGACATAAACGCACTTCTCTCGGCGTGATTCAGTGCGCTTCATGTCTCCTTTGTCATGTTTATACTTTTCAAAGCCGAGTCCGACTTATTTTGTCAAAACGAAAAATACTCCGACAACAATGGAAGACGGGCATGTCGCGTGCGATAAGAGGAGTCGACAGAGTCGGTGGACAACAATCCTGTCTAGTCGAGAGTTTCATCGTCTCGTTTCTGCGAGTTTCGTGCTATTTGTTGATTATTCTTTACCGAGTTTACAAATGATTTTGCTTTTAAAGTTTCAGTTCATAAGTTACGTTCAGAGACAGTTCCCACGCAAATTTTTACAAACTTTCTGTGGTTCCTCCACAATAAATAATACACTCATTTCAAGAACCCAACAACTTTTACTCATGCTCAGTGCACTGTTGTGGGGATAATAATACCCATACTTTGGTTGGTTTTGGTTTTGAACGTAAACCCATATCAGGCTCTCCACTGCGGCCAATGGCCTATTGTGGGTCACCGTATGGTTATATTTCTCCCAGTATATCCAATCCCTTGACGAAGTTGAGGAATGCATTGGGAGTGTAACAGTTGAACTCTTTCAGTACGCCACTGTTTGGGGATATCGTTCAATAAGATCACATTGAAGATCTCGCTCATCTGTTCGACACATTTTTTTTAACGAAATAAGCCATTACCAGATATTTGCTGCAGTATTCCCAAAAATACAATTCAATTTTATAAGAGTGACGAATTGTTTATTGCCAGTCGAAACCCATTACAATAGAAAATGATGTTAGGAACGATATTTTCGAGTATTGCCGTCATGAACTCCTTCTTTCTCTGAAGAGAGATTTCTACTTTTAGAATTAAATACTCAATCCACCAGATTTAGACTTGCTAGTAGGGAAAAGTAAGTACAGGAGAACAATTTACAAGGTTTTCTGGCCTTACTGTCGGATTGCCAAATTTAGAAAATCTGTTTATGGCCGCTGCAGGGCATTTACACAGAATGTGTTCAGCCGTTTCATCACCCTCCAAGCATAGCTGACACTCTGCATCTTGTACAAGTCCGATTTTATGCATGTGATGTTTGAGTTTGAAGTGACCAGTAAGCAAACCTGCTATAACTCTTAGATGTGCCCAACTGAGTTCTAGCAGTCCTGTTTTTTTCCTTGTACAAACGAAAAATGCTTTGGGACGTTGTTTCGGCCCCCACATTCGCTAGGGCGTCCGATATTTGGTTTCCTTCTAGGCCCGTTAGGCCCGTGTGACCTGGTATCCAACTAATCATCCAAAACCAAACCTTTCATTCTGCATTCTCTTGTAGTAAGTATCCATATTGAAGTCCTCTATTTCAATTCTCGGTATCACCATCAGCAGTACTCTGTTATGGGAAAGTCACGTGAGGTTTACAGTCAAAAGTGCCTCTCAAAAACTTGGTTTTCTATTTCATGCCAAGAGCTATCATACTTCCCGTCAATTCATTATGTTTTATGAGCCTCAGATCCGATTTGTTCTGGAATACTGTTCCCATATTCGACGAACTGCAAAGTTTGGAACTCACTGCCTCAAGAGGTGTTCCCTGAGGCAGAAATTCAAGAAAAACACCAATCCCTACACTTTTCCTCAACTCTTACGATGTTTTTTTAACATTACTATACTCGAATGGCCATCATGTAAGAGATTTGTAGATATCATTCCGGAGTCCATAGAATATAACAACTTCTCGAGAAAAAAATGATAGGAAACAATCGGCTGTTTCAATATAATATGCTAACAGAACACGGTGTTTCTGCTAGGTAACTAGTACATTTTTCTGAATGTTGGTTCTGATTTTTTTTTTCAAGTCAAGGTACTTTGTCACCTGTATTGTCTGGATATGGTTATCTCAGGTGTTTTTATTGTCTTGGAATATGATAGTAAACGAACTGCTGAAATCTTACAACCAAATTGAACCCCTAGAAGATAATTTTATTTGTAAAATTCCTTGGGAAATTCAAAATTTTAACTTCAAAATTAAGGAGAGCTTAGGATTGGGTAAAGAGAACATTCACTTTCACAATAACAACGCTAGATTTTGTGCTATTATAAGTAAGGAATGGGAAAACTTTAAATTAATTTTCACAGATGGCTCTAAAACAAACGAGAAAGTGGCATTTGGTGTATATATACCTCATAATAATACTTCTAAGGGAGGTAGAATTCATACGTTAGCATCCATTCTAACAGCGGAATTGACGGCGATTTATTTTGCTCTTATACTAATAAGTAATAACCCATATAATTATCTGATTCTTACAGACTCCAAAAGTTCTATTGAGGGTCTTAAAAATAAATTTTTTAACAATAACTCAAATTTTATGTTTTTGAAAATATTAGATCTGTGGTATGAACTTCAAACAAATAATTTCAATATCGTTTTAGGATGGATTCCAGGTCATAGTAACATTATAGGTATTGATAAGGCAGATCTGCAAAAAATGCGACAATCCCCTATAAAATTAATAAAATATTTAATGTGGACCTGTTTCCATATGTGAAAAAAAGATTAAAAGTAGATTTTCAGGATTTTTGGAATTTAACGGCTACCTTAAAAGGATTCAGATATAGAGAAATTCAACAAGACATTCAAAAGAAACCTTGGTTTTGTGTGGGACCAGCTTTTCCTAGAAAAATCTTCACATCCTTAATCAGGCTGAGAACGGGACACTGTTGTACTCCGGAACACCTCTGTAGAATTAATGTAAAAGAATATAACTTATGTGAATGTGGAGAATTAGGTAACGTTAACCATTTATTTTTTGAATGTGATCGCAACAGAATCAATATCGATGGGCTGTATTCAAGTCTCATCAATCTAGGTATGTCTCCTCCTTTAAATTATCAAATGATTTTAGGTGATCTCTCCTTTGAAAAAATCAAAATTTTGAAAAAATTTCTAGAAGACAGCAAAATTAATATTTAACAGAAATTTCATTTACATGCACATACTAGAAATCATAATGACTTTCTTACCCAGTTCTTTAAGAGCTTATACTAACATTCTAAGTCGTACTAACATATATTAATAATACCAATCTATCCTCTCCTTATAAAAATGTACGCCTACCCGATCTGGTGAAATTGACACCGCAAGGAGTCAGAAAACCAAGAAAATAAAAGAAGAAGAAGAAGAACTGCTGAAATTTTCAAGATTACCAATTATTATCAAACTTTGAACCTTTGCGTTGTTGGGAAAATCAATATCCTACGAAAACCTGTACATTTATAACGAAAACTTGCCCTCTTTAAAGTGTGTGCGCAGTTCATTGCTCATTTGTCACAGCGACTAATGAGCTGGTAAATCTAACATATGCGACTAGGCTGAGCTGGCAGTTGAATGACAGGTGGCCAGAGACAACATTGTGTTTTCGTGTGCAGAATTATCAGCACGGAATTCCTTAATGAATGTCGTCTTGAATTGTTTTCTCTTGAGACTGTTAGTGTGCTGTGCGAGAAAGATTTCAAGACTTCGCGAAATTCATTTGAAAATTTTGTTTACTGTTTGATACGTACCTATATTTATTATCGATTCCTATCAATACTGTTTGGGTACTTTTACCTGAAATAGTTATTTACCTAACAAGTGCGGAAAGTAGTACTTTTTAAAATAATTCGCTCGTTCTACAAAATTTCATATACCTACCTACTCGTGGGAAATGTATGTCATTTCATGCTCATTGTACAATATACCAATCTTGAATTAAAATATTGTGCTTTAAAGAGAAAATCTTGCGTAAAAGTAAAAATCGTGCGGAAAAGTAGAACTTTCAAAACGAAAAGTCGTGCGGAAAAGCGGAAAAGTTACTTTTCCGCACGCTCGTAGGAAATAGTATATTGTGCAACAAGTGCAGAAAAGTGCTAATTTCTCACGAGTTTGAAAAAGTTGCGGCACGAGCGCAAGCGAGTGCTGCAATTCAAACGAGTGAGAAATTGCATTTCTGCTCGTGTTACACACTATACTTTTTCTACAACACCCTTTTTGCTAAAAATAATACTATACTATAAGACGGAATGAAATGTCAGTTATATTTTCCTCTTGAAGTTGAAGGTCGTAAATTCAATGACAATGAATTAACTTGTTCTCTTAGTTCTGGCGGAGTATTTTCAATTTCAGAACTGTCGCTATCCATTTTAGTTCAATCTCATTAAAAAATGACGGGACAAGAATATTTTACGAATATTTTATGCTTGACGTTTGTTGACATTCAAATGATTCGATAGATGTTGCTCCGTTGCCTAGTAATGGATAGTGTGTATGTGGGTATTTGAGACAGCAGTAGTGATGTCTATGATTTTTGTTCAGAATATTATGAATTTGTACGACAACTTCCCTCATATTATATAAACCAATAGACTTTGTCTATTCATTCTTGAAGTTGCCTGATCGAATATCCTTTCGAAATGCAGAATTTTCAAAATATACTTTCACCTTGCTGTCACGAAAACTGTATTGCTTAGAAATTTGGTACTGAAAAATTTTGGCACAGAAATGTCACTTTGTGGCACAGAAATGTCACTTTGCGGCACACTATTGTCAAATTTCAATTATTGTGAGAAATAATCATGTTTACGAACGTAAAACTATGCATAAAAGCATGTTTTGGAGTGTGGTTGTAGAAAAAATATATTTTATTCCAAAATAAGTAAACGAGAAATATCGAATGAAAATAGAATAAGGTCCTGACAATTTTTTTAATATTTTGCTTAAATTGCTTAATTGAACTTTATTTTTGTTATATCTATTTCGCCACGGTCACTGGAACTAGATCTAACAGAATGTGCCATTGGGGATGTTTTAAAAGGGTATGTCACAAACTGACTATAAGCGAAGAGGAACTGCGGAACCTAGAAATTTTAATAACCTTGAAACTATCATTTTCACCACTTAAAAAGTGAAAATTTCTAATAATATATTTGCAAACAGACACCAAAAAATAAAATCAAAAACAATTCAGCACCCACAGCCACACATTAAAATTATAGCAATATATTGTACTGCGGAGAATGCCCAGCTACATATACAGGTCAAACATGAAGAGATTTTGACATAATGTACAAAAAACATGTAGGGTAGATGATGAACCTTTTGGAAATAAACAAGTCAAACAAATCCGTTATTCAAATGTCCTCAACGAATTTTTTTTTGTGTAATAGACCACTATTGAATCTATAATTTTTCATATATCCAAACGCCCTACCTCACTTTATGTTAGTGTGGTAGCATGTCATTTCTTGTAGTTTATCAGTTAGTTATGGTTGAGAAGGCAGCTATATAGGTAATTTTTGTTGTGGGTATATAGTCAATAATAAAACAGGCCCTTTTTGGCAGAAGTACAACCAACACTGCTTGGCTGAGTCTAGTCAAAACAGTTAGTTATCCAACTTCGTACAAACAACTTCTCCTGCTACTCAGCTCAGTACAAGTTCAACCCGCCTCGGCCGCGATACTCAGAACACAATAAACATTTTCTATCACCATTAATTATAGTGTTCAGCTCTGCCGGTAACAGAGTAGTTTCCAATGAAAGTATGAACAGGTGATATGGTTTCCAGCCGGAATCGCCAACGTGCATGAAAAGTTGATCAGTGAATTCCAATTTTTTGGTTATGAACATTCCAAAATCTCAAAAACCGTGAAGATATTAATGAGTTCGAGTAGTGGTATTATGATACATTATGGCCTGGTCCATCACCAGGTTTGGGATGATCTATTGTTTATCGGACACCCTGTATACTATATCTTTCACAAATTTATCACTAAATACAGGGTGGGGCTCCGAAAACGAAACAGATCAAATGTCTTCAAAACACATGTGTTTTGAAAAAATGCAAAAACACGTCGATTTTTAATTCAATCTTCCTTTCATAACCTCAACTGTCATACCTCTTCCCCCACCCCTTGGTCACTATCACCCAAACGATTTGAATACGGAAAGTACACACATTATTGAAGAGGTAATTTCTTAAGGAATTCAGCCATATCAATTGTTGCTTCCTAACTTTTTATTTTGGCGCCCTCTTGGGGGAAAAACAACTGTTCCGTCTCCCAAATAATGATACTTCATTTGCAAGCTAATTTGACATGAATTCGGTGACAATGCAATATGGAATTTTTTTAAGGAAAAAAGCAAAATTGCTTTGTGGGGGTTTTAGGTAAATATTGTCAGCATGACAAAAAATAAATGAATAAAATTGATGAAAAAGCTTCTATACAAATGCGACCACAATAAACCACAATAAACTATAATAACAAATTTTGTCCGTCATCTTGGAACCACCATCTTGTCTTTTTGCGTTGACAAAAAAGTTATAATTTCCGACAATAAAAACCACCACATATCAATTTTGACTCAAATCTTACCTTAACTGTAAATCTTATTCGCCATTTTGGAGCTGCCATTTTGTTTTTTCCTTTAGAAAAATTCCATTATGCATTGTCATTCATCGAATTTATGTCAAATTAGCTTGCAAATGAAGTATCATAATTTGGAATACGGAAGAGTTGTTTTTGCCGCAAGAGGGCGCCAAAATATAAAGTTAGGTAGCGGAAATTGACATGGCTGAATTCCCTATGAAATTACCTCTTTAATGATGTGTCACACTAACCACTATCCCTATTCAAATTGTTTGGGTAATAGTGACCAAGGGGTGGGGGGAGAGGTATGACAGTTGGGGTAATGACAGGAAGATGTTCCTCTTGAATTAAAAATCTACGTGTTTTTGCATTTTTTCCACTAATACACATGCGTTTTGAAGATATTCGATTTGTTTTGCTTTCAGTGTCCCACCCTGTATAATTCACGCTAAAGTGTCATTTTGCATTGAAACATGATTCCCAGTACGTACAAATAAACCACTGGAAATATGCCCATCATTTGTAGCATCCAACGGACGAAAATCTTTGTCGCATAAATTATAAATATCCCCACTCCAACTGAATTCATCCCGAATATCAAAAACCTCACAGATTCATAATGGTTTAATTTATTTTACAAAGGTTTCGCTATCTGTCCCTATAAATTATTCAGCCTTTTTTCCATTTAACTTGAATTTACACTTGGCAACATTCGCGCTTTTCCATAATGAATGATACGGGTGGTATCGATTTTAATGTCAAATGATACACAAGATTTATTTTCAGCGAATCCGCGGGATTCTGCAAGCTATTCATTTTTGAATAATACGTTCGTTTGAGCCAGCGAAGTTATTTCGTATAAATGAATTCGTTCGTGTAGACACTCCTTATTATTAATATACAGTTCTAACCCGGTGGCTTTGCTGGAAATTGAGTTCGACTTTTTTGTTAAATTTAGATTTGCGGATCAACCATGAAAAGTAATTAGCGCGGCACGCTGAAAGAAGTTTAAATGACCGTCTTGCATAATTCTCGTTCTTCATTTATCCACATTATAGAAAAATGTTAGCCCGTTTTCAATATGGGACGGTTGAAATTGTCAAAAGAAGCACAACCTTAAAAATATATGACATTTCTCGTGATTCAGATTTCGGCATGCGCAATAGTTTCCCAGCGCCCGTTTGAGAAAAGGTAAGATATATATTTTTGGCTTCAATTTGATTACATTGCGTCCTATGGCGTGTTATCAATATTTGTAGTTAACAGATATATGCTGTCAATCACTCCGAATCATTTTCAGTTCGTTACTCCACTAATCTACAACTTATGATCCTGTATTAGTTATTTACGTAATCAGTTATGAAAAGACCCATATTGTTCGATGAGTGTAATATTTGCCAAAACGAGCGAAGCGAGTTTTGCAAATTACGCGATTCGAACAAATAAGTCTTTTCATAACGTATTTCGTACAAAATTTTATCTAATGATATCATTTCATGAATATAATATAATGGTTTTCTCGTGATATGGGACATTGGCGTTGGCGCTTGTCAGAATAAATATTTAATAAGCAATGTCAAACGTGTCAGACTTATGTCAAACATATCAGACTTATTTCAAAAATGAGTAGTTGTTCTGACGAAATATCGTCTGATATAGAAGAATCGGCAAATAAGGCACTAAATGAATTCATACCTCAAAAATCAAAAGCTAGATATGACGCAGCTTACCAAAAGTTTGAAGAATGGTGCCAAACGAAGAAAATTTTTCAATATTTTCAAAGAATAAAATTAGTAGTTTCTTGTTATATCATTACACAACTAGTTGCGTAATGAATATTACACAACTCTTATTCACTTGTCTCAAGTGACAGTTTTGAAAATACTGACGTTTCAAAATTCACAAACGTCAGGTAATACCTGACTTTTCGAAACTGAATTAGATAAAAAATCATGACTCTACTCATCAATCTTATATCATACTTGTTTTTATCATTGTTTATATTTTTATTTATTATTTTATTCAGTTAGTTAATAACCACGCACTGTGGGTTTTCTATATTCATTTACATTGTCTAGTTTGTTGAGAAATTGTGAATGAATATATTATTATTTACAGTCGATAATAAACAGTATAATCAACGAACACATACCTAGAAAGTTCCAACTCTGTAAAAACCAATACCGAATATGTCAACACTGTTATTACCTTTCTTATCCTAGAGCTGTGAATATAAACTTTATTGCCGTGTTTTCATGGCGACAATAACATGAAATTATCTGCAAGCAATAACTAACTCAGTGCAATATTAAAAAGTTGTTAGTCGCCACATATCCGTCGATCGAATTCAGTGATAACGGCCATTAGAATATAATGGCCATTCATTAGAGATAATTCGAATTTGCATGCCCGCGGCGGTATACCTCAAACATTCTTTGTATTGTCTTCGCGCTGACATTCTGAAACTGAAAAGTTAATACTTTAACACAGCCTCATTTGCAACAAGCTATGCTTGACTTCACCTATTTTTTAGTATACAAACGGGTAACTTTGGGAGGCAAGCTTTTGAATCTGTTACTCACAGACTAAACTACATCACACATCGGAAGCAATTAGGTTTTTCATTTTAATAAAAGCTCTATTAATTTCGTTTTTTTAGTGCATGTAAATAAAAGTTTTTCTTCAATTTTTTTATTTACTTTCAATATTATCATTTTCTTCCACATGATTCCACATTCTGTTCATAATGAAAGATGCTTCAGTATTGCCGTGTTTTTTGCCACCTAATTTTTCACAATCCAACTTTTCTATTTGAAGACCTTTCAGTGGCCATACCCTACTGAGAGAAAAGTTTTATCCTAGTTACCAACCTAGATTTTTCACGAATAACATTTTACTCTTGAGTTGTAGAAATTCCAAAAAATCAAAATTACAGTTGTTTGTTTTAGTTTTTGTCATAAAGTCCTAAATACATATTTTATAGACATAAATTATATTCTAGGGAATTTTGTGCGTCATTTTGTGCGTCGTTTAATTTTTTTTGGCACTTGATAATCAGTTCAATTCGAATTTTTTGCTGTTATGAGAAATTCTTTAATGGCACCAGATCAGAAAACAATACGCCAAGGCGTGACCTCCACTACAATTTCTATTCCTCAAACAAACCCTAGGCCGTCAAAATCGGTCCATACCAGTTTTTTATATACATTTTAGACCGTAAATGAATACACGCAAGCAATCAACTCACAACTGTGATTGTCAACGAAACGATTTCATATGCAATAAGATGGCAATAAAAAATTCCCTAATTTTTAATAATAGTATGTGTACCTCGCAGTAAAAGAACATTTTCAGACCAGACCTGGAATGTAGTGCTGTTACTACTAGATACACTTAACCTTTATTTTTTTAATTGGCATCCGAATATACAACAGCATTTCTTGAAAATCGCGTGATAAAGTCACAGTCCAATTTCACAAAAATAAAACGTGTATGCCTGGAATAATTCAAACATTAAAAATTGAAAACATGACAATACAAAATAATAAGTTTATATGATATTATAATATAGTGCTTTTTGTGTAATATGCAATTTATTTAAATATAATAAAAACAAAATAAGAATAGAATCAAATGTGCGATTTAGTGCCTTTCACCTCATAAAAGAGAACGACGGACTCTCCGCTCACAAGCGATTTGGATGAAATTGAGGACACTCGTGAATCATCATACTCGTGCCTCGAACCAGCATATACAGTAAGCTGTGTAGTGTCCGCTATTGGTTGTCCCACTATGATTACACAATGCGTACAGATTGTAGCGACATGGATGCACGTTATTTCTCGTGCCATGAACCAGCATATGGATCTCTACAGTAAGCTGTGTAGTGTTCGCTATGGGATGTCCCACTATGATTACACAATGCGTACAGACTGTAGCGACATGGATGCACGCTATTTGCCAATTCCTCTAAAGGAAAATCAATGGTGAAATTCAATTTTTCTCGGAATATTTCTATGGGTGGAAAACGATTAAAATGAATAACCAACATTTTCGAGAATTTATGAATTGATAGGGATTTCGTGCACTTCCTTCTTTTGTTGCACAAAGTTTCTTCCTCTGTGAATGAATCTAAACAGTGTGATAGTCCTAGTGCTTTTTTGAATGTCAAAATAGAGTAACTTTGTTTTATGTCACGAGGAAGTTTTTTGCGGTACCAAGACCTTCATGGCATAATAAGTTCATGGATCGTGTATAGTTCAGAGGTAGTACATGTAAATTTGTATTTAGTGGTACAATTATGAACTTGATGATGAAAAACCATAAATTGATCGAAATGAAGGTGCATTACCAGACAGTATTTTGAACAATAATACCACAGAAAAGTAAAACAGACGGTCATTCACAGAAGTCCAATCTTGGACTTTCACCATTTTTGTAGTTGGTTTATATCTTAGAACATAGAGGCATGTCTCTATTCTGTAATTGTTGTAATATAGATTTATTTCAAACAATTTATGATATATTGAAATAAAATAGGTAGAACATAGTTTTTTTAAAGATTTGATTAGATACCTTACCCCCTCAGTTATAACACCTAAAGATAATTAATACAAAAAAACAACCTATTTTAGTAAACATAACGAAGTTTATAACTCTAAAACAGTTTTATTTTAAACAGCTTTAAGTAATTTCATTAAACTAAAATGTAATAAATAAAGTGGATCTTTCTGTTGGTATATTTCATGTCCAAAATGTTATTATTTTTAAATTAGTAGTTTTATTTTGTTGTGAAATTTTCAATTCACAAGAGAGTGAGAAAATTTTTTGACAGATTTTTTGAAAAATTGTTGCGAGGCAATAAACACCAGAGCCCGAATGGCTCGAGTGGCTTTTGACAGATGGCAACAATCTTGGGAAAAAATCTGGAGAATTATTTTCTATTGTATCGAACTCTGTTGTGGTATTCGATAGATTATTTTTTGATGCCCCAGTCATAGAAACATTATATAACATTCTTATTTCAACAAATTATGCTTGAATGCATTTTCGTTGATTTTTTCACAGATTTCATCGAATGACGACTTATTAAACCGTTTTCATGCAAACTGATGACAGACGTCAAATCCAAAGTGTCAGTTGTCATGCAATTAAAACAAAATACCTCGAAAAATTCCCGCTGCTATTTTTTAGGTAGAAAATTCCCACTTTAATAATGTGGTTGACCTGTATATGAATGATGCATATTATATTTCTGTATTGTATTGACGATTATGGTAGACATTAATTAACAAATGTAACTGACGTGTACATCCATCCTCTAGGTGGCTGCTGTTGCAAGTATAAATAAATTTATTTTATTTTATTTTATTTTTAAATTGATATGGTTTTTATTGGATGCAAAAAATGTCAAAAAATAATTTCACTGATTCTACCACGATCTTGGAAAATTCTTGTACTAATCCAAGCTATAGGGAGATAACAGTGAAAATGTCACCCTAAGTCCCAAATAACTTATTTTGTGGACATTGTAATTTTAACACCTTGAATGCCATAGCGGTCATTATGACCGCTACGATACATTCCTGTGGTGCCATAGCGGTCATAATGACCGCCGATTACTACGGCTGCTTCAAACACTTTTTCTACAAAGGGATCATGGTAATCCATATGGAAACATTTAATCTCAAATTGACATTTCTAAAAACTCTGTCATTGTTCTGGGTGATACAGAATATAGGTCATATTGAACTCGTAATTTTTTTTGTGCGTGATGAATGAACACATGGATCGTTTGTGAATATGGTTGGAAAGGGAAAGTCTCGGCAGTCAAGCTGTTAATGAGTACAGCAAAATCATAAGTATGTGCACAGCAAGTCGAGCATAGGCTTTTGAAAAAAAAAAAATTCTAAAATTAGCGTTCAAAATCTGTAAATAGTCCTAAATAGAACAGAATTAAAATCATGCTGACCGACGCGACGTTGCCAAATATCTCTTCACGGCTTGTGATGCAGAAGACGGTGTCGTTAAGGACATGACTCTTGTCCTGCGGAGTATTTATACCAACTTGTCTTTCCAAATAAGCAAGTGGGATAGCCTGTCGCAAATCGCGTTGGTCCCCGACTTCTAATTATACCATCAGAGGAGAGAAATTCATTAGACTTGCAAATCGAGAATTAAATACAATTAAAGGTGTATAAGGAAATGTAATTTAGAATAGGTATTCGAGCCGAACGCGAAAGAGAACGCCCGATTGGTACATTATTTCCAGCTTTACATGGATTGTTTTGTAGCTCGAGTAGGAGGATGGAGTTGGTTGATACGGCAATTAGAAGAAAGAGACACGAGAGACGTGGAGATTCAGTTCAAACGGACCATAAATTTATTATCGATACGGGACCACATACAGGACCCAACCTATATCTCGACAGGCATTAGTGTGGGCTCTTGGTATTATTTAAACGTTTACTTTCAGTGAAACTAATGTTCTAGAACACATGAGAAAAATAATACAAGTGTGTAATGTTTCATTTCGATATTTTGCGTTATCATAAGTTGAACTCAAAACCATCACTTCTAGTACAGGTTCAAGAACTGTAAATGGATTATTTAAAAAGTGAAACATACCATTCTGGTTTCCCTCCGAAGTGAAGGTGCCCAGGTAGCACATCCTGTCGGCTGAATCTTGGCTCCATATTGTAAATGAAAAATCAATATTGGTCCAATATGGGTGAATATTCAAAAAACAATATTATATTAATAATATTGGTGGAATATTGGTTGAACTATATTTGAATGTAGATTATCACACGAAATATTGGGTCAATATTGGTTGAATAATTTCTACCAATATCGATAATCGATGGTTATACCGGGTGGCTACGGAAGTATTGCCTACGGAATATCTCAGTTATTGTATGAAGTAGGTTTGTGAAATTTAGAGCGTCGATATAATGACATAAGAGCTAGAATTTGAGCATATTGACATGTCGAAGTTAACTTCCGGTCTGATCGGAAGTAACATCAACTTTCTTATTTTGAATGAAAACTCTATTTTTTTTCTTTTCGCTTTATTCAGCAATCAATTCCCTTTCTAATAACATATCACAAGTTGGTATCTAACCAGAAACTAGATCAGAAAAAAATTATTATTGAAATTCACCGAGTAGGCCGTGGAAGCAAAATGAAAGCCAAAAATTGAAAAGTTGGCTATGGAAACCATACGTCACTTGATAACAGTTGCTACTACTGTGATATTTTATTTTCATTCGTCGGCGTTATAAAAAGCCGCCAAAAAAAATATTGGAAAAATTGGGAAAAAAACAATACTCTGTAGGTCCATAACTTAAATAGGAACATACAACTTTTTCTTACCTGTACTATTCAGCATAACCATTCCTTTCTAATGATATAATAGAAAGTAATTTTTTGAAATGAAATACCAAAAAATCCAATTATTATTCTTCAAATAACGAAAAAACAGATTTATCGAAAAAAAAAATTCAAATTGATAGGATTAAAGATAAAATAAATTCAAAACAAATGTTCGAAATGCATTCCCTCAGCGTCAATACATTTATTGACTCTGGTGATATTTTCATGTAAAACGTTTCTCAACATTTGGGGCGTGATATCGTGGAAAGCTCAACGAATTTTTACTTCTAGCTCATGTAGAGTTGTAGGCTGTGTGGAATACACCCTATTTTTAAGATGCCCCCATAGAAAAAAGTCGCACGGAGTAAGATCAGGTGACCTTGGTGGCCACCTGACTGGACCATGGGTTGTTATAAGTCTCTCTTGAAAGCGATTTTGAAGATAATTTCTCGCTATTCTTGAATTATGCGGAGGGGTGCCATCTTGCTGGAAGTACATTCTCTCAGTTATTTACGCTGGTGGGTTGTTAATGAATTCCGAAATTTCATTCGTTAAAAAATTAAAGTATCTCTCTCCGGTTAGTTGGCCTTGAAAAAGTATGGGGCCAACAATATGAGTTCCAACTATTCCTGCCCAAACATTCACACCAAATCTCTCCTGGAAGCCGCCTTGTCGAAACCGGTGCTCGTTTGCTATCGCCCAGTACCTGGAACAAAAGACCGTTCACACTTTTAGAACTTTACACTTCGACTATCGACAATAATCCAAATAAAGTACAGTACCTACCTTGTATTATTCCTGTTAAATAATCCATTGTTGGTAAATCTTGACTCGTCCGTAAACAAGATATAATAGTTAAATAGGTGATTCTCAGCATTTTGTCGAAGAAACCAATTACAATATTCCAGGCGCCTTTCACCGTCATTTTCATACAAATGTTGATGCAACTGATACTTGAAGGATTTCAATCGATGTTTTTTCAAAATTTTCCTAGCAGAGTCCTTACTTATAGCTAATTCGGCGCCAATCTGCCTTGAGGAAATTGTGCTATCATATTGTACTAAAGCTAATACATTAATTTCAGTTTCCTCATTAATAACAAATGCTTCTTGGTCTTCGTGAACATCAGGCTCAGTTCTTAATTTTTCTTCAAGCCACTGGAAATACCTTCTTGACGGTTGCTGCCTCCCTGGATATCGCTCTAAATACAATCGTTCAGCGGCATAAGAATTTTTTAAACATTCACCATAAATGAGAAGCATGTCAATTTGTTCGGTTCGTGAATAACGGGGCATTTTTTGAATATTCCACTAACTGATTTCGATTTCCAAACCCTTTTAAAATGGCAGAATCAAAAACACTACTTCGAACGTCAAAATAATATGGATAGCAGCGTTCGTGACAGCTCTCATTTCTTTTTTGTTTCATTCCAAAATACATCTTAATCAGCCTACTTGTTAATATTTTGGTTCGAATGATTATTGCAATGGAATGATTATTCTGAATAGCACAAACATCGTCCATAGGTAGATATTAGAATATCTATGGACGATGGCACAGACCAAGTACGGTTATGTTCCTATTTAACCTAGAACCTACAGGATATAATTTATCATTCCACATTATGTTTAATTTTATTTTTGCGTATGGCGATAATCTGTTTTGTTATTTGAAGAATAATAATTGGATTTTTCGGTATCTCAGATCAAAAAATTACTTTCTATTATATCATTAGAAAGGAATGGTTATGCTGAATAGTACAGGCAAGAAAAAGTTGTATGTTCCTATTTAAGTTATGGACCTACAGAGTATTGTTTTTTTCCCAATTTTTCCAATATTTTTTTTGGCGGCTTTTTATAACGCCGACGAATGAAAATAAAATATCACAGTGGTAGCAACTGTTATCAAGTGACGTATGGTTTCCATAGCCAACTTTTCAATTTTTGGCTTTCATTTTGCTTCCACGGCCTACTCGGTGAATTTCAATAATAATTTTTTTCTGATCTAGTTTCTGGTTAGATACCAACTTGTGATGTGATATGTCATTAGAAAGGGAATTGAATGCTGAATAAAGCGAAAAGAAAAAAATAGGGTTTCCATTTAAAATAAGAAAGTTGATGTTACTTCCGGTCAGACCGGAAGTTAACTTTGACATAACAATATGCTCAAATTCTAGCTCTTATGTCATTATATCGACGCTCCAAATTTCACAAACCTACTTCATACAATAACTGAGATATTCCGTAGGCAATACTTCCGTAGCCACCCGGTATATTGTTTTCCACATCTAGAATAAATATTGCAATCCAAATATTCCAGTTATATCGATTATAGGGGAAAAAACTATATTGTATTTCCAAGTTTGTTAGAATATTGGTTGAATATCATTTCCACTTTATTTGACAAATTGTAATAACTCATATTGAGTCAATATTGGTTTAATGATATTTACCAATATCGATAAAACAATATTGTCTTCACATCGTTGTTAACATCTAGAATAAATGTCGCAATCCCAATATTCCCCTAATATCGATTCTAGGAATAAAAACTATATTGTATCTCCAAGTGTGATTACACATTGGTTGAATATCATTTCGCCAATATTCAACAAATCTTATTAATTAATATTGGGTCAATATTGGTTCAATAATAGTTATCGATATCGTTAAAACAATATTGTCATCATATTGTTTCCCACATCTAGATTGAGATGAAATTTGAATATTGGCCGAATATTCAATGAAACATATTGAAATTATATCATGATCAAACCTGGATAAAAATCCGCTAGGTGGCTCTACATATAGAACGTCTTCTAAAACCTACGAAAGTATGTTAAATACTTTCCATAACTTGTTTTCAAGACAGCTCACTCAGTGGTTATGGCGATCAAAAGGCAGACTCTGGTTTCACCTTCATCAACTAAAAGAAATTTAATAATTTACCAAGGTATATTGACATCCACCAATATATCCAAATGATATTGTACCAATATCGATCAATATTTTGAGACCATTACTACTACTATTTCTAAAATATTCAAATAATATTCGACCAATATCGCAAAATGTTCACATTTTACTTCTCGACAATATAACATTTGAATATTGTGCCAATATTGTCAGAATATTGTATCAGCGATATTGTACCAATATCGCCGAACCTTTTGAGGCCAATATTAGTTCAAGAATATTTCGCCAATATTATTCAAGTAATATTGGACCAATATCGCCGAATGTTCACATTTTTTTTCTCGCCAATATTGCATATCAAATATTTCGCCAATATGTTCACAATATTGTACCAATATTTTACCAATATAGGTGTGCTACTTGGGTGTTGCTGGATTGTGGTCACAAAGCAGTAATTAACCTGTGTAAATTGTTTGACTGGTTCAGAAAACGTCTAGTAAGTCTAGGGTTTCATCAAGACGAGAAATTTTTTCTCGAAGGCACTCTCTCGTCTCGTCTCGATCATCGAGATGAGAAATAAACAAACTCCCGTCTCGATGTTTTTCTCGACGACAATTACTTGATCTCGATTTGAGACTCTCGAAATTTCGAGAGTCTCGAAAACAAAAACTGAATGTTATTAAAAAATGCTATGTATAGGATATAATGTATAACAAGGCCAAGGCAGCACCAAAATACAGGGTATTATATTTTTTCTATAAAAAAGTCACTTTAAAATACATAGGCTATATGCTGTGAACTAAAAGCCACGTATAACTAAAAAACTGCCATAAGTATGCCATAAGAATATCTTTAGAAGTAATATAGTAATAAGCTTGGTCTACCATATTCAAAGAATAAAATAGAAATAAAGTTGAATTTATGGCCCTTTCCCTTTATGGACATTCTTCACCCTGGAAGGCCAGACTGACCGAATGGTGTCTTATCAATTAATTTTTGAAATTATTGTTTAAATGTAATTAAAATATAGATGATAATCATTGATCTCATTTTCCCTTGTCATAATAGTTTAAGACGTTTAAGTTCTTTAAGAATATGAAGATATTTATTTTTACCTTTGTCCGTTTTATTTGCTTTGTTATCTTTGTAATTTTTCTTTGGTTTGTTATATTCTTACGTTTAAAATGAATTAAAATTATTTCTTAGCATACTTTTTTATTTTCTCTTTCCTGGCGTATTTAGAGCTGTGAGTAATTGCATCACATATTTTTTTTCGACATCGAGAAATCTCGAAATAATTTGTCAATCTCGAAAAATCTCGAAGTGTTTTTCTCAATCTCGTCTCGAAAAAAAACCGTTAGTCTCGTCTCGATCTCGTCTCGAAATCGAGGCTAGTCGAGGCGAGAAATCTCGAATTTCGAGGGTCTCGTGAAAGACAGTAAACAGTAAACTTTCATTTTTGAGGGAAGATAATTCAGTAAAAAAACTTTCTATTCAAAACACAGTCTATGAAGTAACAAACATTTTTGTGTTCTCTGAGAATAGGAGTGAAATTGGTAGAGTTGGGTATACTGTGTATTAGCTTTTTCTTTTGAGTTCTTGTCTTTGCGATATGATTACTGAGGTGTTCATACAGAGTGGTCAATAATGATATTACTTAGACTATGTGATATTATTTGAATATTGATTTCTGTGGCGATTAAAACGTTACAAACTTCACACGAGTTATTTGAAAGAGAAAATGAGTTCAACATACTCTAATCATGTTTTAGAAGAAGATCATTACTTTGATGATAATTTCACTCGCCGTATGAAACCCTCCTTTCCTGCAATATTATAAGAAGGGACGTATGCCTCGATAATACGCAGTTCCTAGCTTTCGAGCCGGTTCGAGCCAATTTGTCATGGCAACCACGGATCCAAACAAGAACGGAGAACTTAATATCATCTTGCTACTAATGAATGTCAGTTTGACAGACTTCATGTCTATCAGGCATTATCTATAACTATTGAAGAATTCACGACAATGGAACTATTTTTACTTTGTTGGTTCGTGAAATTATCTCAATAAATATCAAAAATCGTGTTCTGAATCAGTTGTTGTTTTTTGCAGCGTAATATTTATTTTTTCCCGATTTGATATTTTTGAATTTAGAAACGATCTGAGTCAATATATGAAATATTTGGTACAATAATTATATTATTATCTCTGTCACCAATCTCAACTCACGTGGGCTCAGAGCCAACATTATGAACGTCCATCTAGCTAGAAACACGTTGGCTCAATATTATTAGTGTGTTGTCAGAATTAGTTTCCCAATATCTCACTAACCCACCTTTATCAAAATCTTAATACACGGTCAGAGTATAGCAACTTAATCGTCGAAAATGAAACCATAATCCCGCGGCGATATTCGAAGGCGGATAATTTGAAACGAGCGTGCTCTGCACGAAATTGCTTCTGTTACAAATTTATTTCATTAGGCGACCACGTCCCACCTCCTCTGAGTTCCCTCACCCTCTTCACCTTCATATTAATTACTCAGGGAGGGGCGCGAGGATGTGCACCTCTTCAGTAATGACCCAACTTGTGACAACACGATATTAATGAGATGAGTTCTCAAAGTAACATCCAGCATGAGAGAAGACTTGCAGCAACTCGAAATGGAATGGCTAGGGGAAATAGGAAACCGGCAGGAACTGTTGCAGGATATGAAAATATTGAAACCCAGCTCGTTTTTTGAAAAGGTATGCAGAATAATTTAACATCATGTGGTTGTGAAACATGGTCCTTCGAGCCGGATACAAAAGCAACATGTAATATAAAGTGTTCTGTTGACAAACTTAAGCAATTTTTTCAGTTAATGAGAAAGAATGAGTGATAAGTTTTGTTGAATAATACCATATTCATTTAAAAAAATATCAAACCTGAACTAGCCAAATATTTTATTACCGACATATCTCTAAAGCTCAATTTCTAATAACGAATTCAGTTTTATTCCGATATATATATATATATATATATATATATATATATATATATATATATATATATATATATATATATATTGAAAATATCTTGAGGTTGCAGTCTGATATTGGATTTAAAGAAAACTCTTTGTCATCTTGCCAAGCTTTCGGAAATGTTTATTTCCTTCCTCAGGACAACTACAAAAGGACAATTTAATAAATGGATAAAAAATATTGAATCTACTTACATAACTTGAGTAAAAATAGAAATCAGTATCAAAAAAAGAATGTTGTATATAAAAATATTAGACAGATAAAATTTTAAATGAATGTCAATCAACTTCAAAAATGATCAGCATTACTATAATTTTTCAACTTATCTCTGTTCAGTTTCAAAATATAAGTGTAAATTTTACTCAAATTATTGAGATCAGTTTTTTTATTTAGGCTGTTACTCTCTTCATTAATTTGCAACATTTCAATCTACAGTTATTGTCAGTCACGAATTACCTATTTTATATATATATATATATATATATATATATATATATATATATATATATAACAGAAAATTACTTATGACATCTACAGTCAAATTAAGTTTCAACTAGTGACTGTAGATGTCATAAGTAATTTTCTGTTATATCTGTCTTGCCTTCACGGTATTAATTCTTGAGTGGATTCGTTTTGATTTCGAGAGCTCCATAAATCCTTTCTGATGAGTGCGTTAGCACGAAACAGCTGTCAAAGGTTAGAACTATCGGAATTAAAACGAAAAATACTCTATTTTCACTTATATATATATTTATATATATATATATATATATATATATATATATATATGCTAAATACAGATATAATTCAATATCTGTCGAGGTATTAGCCAGAGAAGTAGTTGTTTTCTGTCGGACATATGCCATACAATCTATACAAAGGTATAGTGAGTTCCTAAAGGATTGTTTTCGACTGTTTTACAGTCACTGGAACATATATATATATATATATATATATATATATAATTCTCATCAATTTTAGTCAACTATCTGGGCAACTTTGATGAAGTATTAGCTTATATTTCTTTGAGTTTGGGTAATTTAAAGTAAAATATCATAGTACAGCAAATAACACATATTTTTAATATCGTAGGGCAAAATCTTTTTAACCTCATCTTCATCTACATCCTTGGTTTTTAATCTCTGAATTCTTCCAGAAATATGAGTTAGTCGAGAGGTAAGCCTGTTGAAAACCGTATCAGTTTTACTTCCAGAAAAATTATTAAAAATTTTTATCACTCAAAGTCTCTTTAATTTCAGGGGCTTCTTAGGCATGAGATAAAGGACTGCCAATAAATTCAGAAAAACTACGATTAGCATTTTCTTGACTAAAAATTCCTGTTAAAATTTTCCTCTTACTTTTAACATCTCCAGTAGGCTCAATATTACGTAACTTCAATTCATAGTTCAATTAATTAATTTTCAAATCGTGAGGATCCATTATGCAAAAATTCCGGAGAAATATGTACCACTAAATTCAATAAAAATATCCAAAAATCCAATTAGTAAAGGCAAAAATATTTGAATCGGCAATAAATTCTGATAATCGAAAACAAAGACTCAAAAACTACTAGAAGGTTTCAAAAATAATTATTTGCTCTACATATATAGTTGCAACTTCTGAGACAGTAAAATGAAAATGATAGATCAAAAATCCAAAATTTAGAAGAAGCCCTGCGTTGGAAAGCGCCACTTTTTGAATGTGTTAAAAACTGGATGAACATAGGGTAATGAAATTTAATTTAACGGAAGATACGATCCTTCAGAAAGGAGAAGGGGCACAAACACACAATATACAGAGGAATACTGAATAAATGTAACGATAATTTTATTTTCGTTACAAACAAAATAATAATTTATTTAAAAACTCAAAGTTTTTGTTGGTAACAGATAGAGTACAGGGAGAATTTTTTTGCTTTTCTCAAATTCCAGTGGAAATCTAGTAGATATTCTTTGGTATGACTGCGAAGTGCGAATACTGAAATGAAAGACTTAAATAGGAAGGGGAACAGTGGTCCAGTTGAAGACTTGATTTTCCGTCTCGTGTATTTGTTATATTTTGTACTGGTCAACTTGATACATGAAGTTTCATCCACATGCATTGAAAATCGCATATGTCGATAAAAAATTCCGTTTATGTATAAGCTATATAGTAAAACAAACCGTGATTATTTGTGAATTAAGACAATCAATGAAACAATATAATAAAGTAATATTTTCTAAGCAATGTTTCAGAAAAGTGGGGACAGTACTCATTTTTTATCGTGCTTCTATTCAGTCTGATAAAGTGCGGTTTGTCTGAAGTAATGTTCTGTAATTTTTCATGCTAGGGAACTGAGATTATTTTATTATAAAATTTTGATCAAGTACTGCATGTCAATAAATTTCAATCCGATGATATATATTTTCAGTTATTGCTTGAATTTGTAGCCCCGGAAGCTCACAAATGCCGGAACACTATATGTAATTGCCTTGTCTCTCAATTCATATGGAATCGTAAATCAACCGCAATATAGCTAATTTCGGTGAATTATTGATTGGGTTCATTGAGTTTGTCCAACCCCAACAACTTCAGGGTATCGAAAGGCAGTTACGGCAAAGGGGAGACCTACCTATACGACCACACTACGCAGTAATGGCAAACATACAGGGTGTCAATTTGAAAACTTCCCACCCTTAATATCTTCCTTCCAGTAAACAATATGAGTAATCGAAAAAACAGGTCAATTTTATTGTCAAGGGGGACACTTTCAAGGACTATTTGTAGCCCTCGTGGTTCAACCCCCTAGGAGGGGTAGATGTTACCCTCAGAATTTTAAATGGGAAGGGGGGTCAAGTGGTACATCATTTTGATGGGCGTTCAATTCTTGTTCCAATGGTACCCTGACTTATTATTTTGTGATGAGCATTTTCCGAAAAATTGCGTTCTAAACTAACAGAAGTAATTATTAGAACGCCTATACTGAGATGCATTATTGTATTGACTCCCTTTAATAAAAATGGTTAGAAGAGTAGGTGGCACCGCTCCAACCCTTGAATGACAGGAATAAATTTATTACGCATGGGATTTTTTATTTGGTGGTTATTTTCCTTCTACACAATAAAATTTAATTTGCGAGAAAGACATTTCCAACATAAAATCTACTTACGCTTATCTCATTAGCTGTTCGAAATGTTGTCCATTTTGCTCTAAACAGTAATACAGTCTGTTTTCGAACTCCCCTCTAACATTACGGAAATCTTCACTAGGAATTGACCGGCATGCTGCTGTAATTCGTCTTTTAAGTTCGTCAATATCAGAAGGTTGTGTTTTATAAACAACGGATTTAAGATGCCCCCAAAGAAATAAATCTAAGGGTGTTAAATCCGGTGATCTCGGAGGCCATTCAACTGCTCCCCTTCTGCCAATCCATCTACCCGGAAATCTCTCGTTTAACCACTGTCGGACGGGAAGAAAATAATGAGGTGGAGCACCGTCCTGCTGGAAATGTAACAGATCCTTCTGCAAAAGTTCATTACCTTCTGCATCAATTTGAGTTTCTAGCTCGTGAGTTATAAGAGGATCGATAGTCTCTTCAAGCATATCAAGGTACAGATTGCCAGTCAAGTTTTCTTCCAGAAATAATGGACCAAGAATGGCATTTCCAAGAATACCAGCCCAAACATTAACTTTTTGTGGGTGTTGTGTATGCCCTTCCAGAAAAATATGTGGGTTTTCGTCACTCCAATAGCGACAATTTTGTCTATTAACATTGCCATTGAGACATGATGAGACATGATTTCACAAAACTCTATTCTTTTATCATAATCATCCTCGTGGAGCTCTTGAAGAATCTGCATTTTATATGGATGAAATTTATGCATTTCCAGTGCTTTTCTTATAGTCTCGAGTGACATTCCCGTCTGTTCTGATACTGATCGTAAGGAGCTCGTGGGCTCTGCAGCAAATGTTCCCAAAACTTCAATTTGAGCTGCTTCATTTAGTACTCTGGGGTTATTTCTTTTTTTATTTGTCACTGAACCAGTTTCGTAAAACTTATTCACCAAATCAAGCACATACTGGTGACTTACATTACAATTTGTATGTCTTTCGTTAAAAAGACATGCCGCCCTTCGTGCGCACTTTCCAACTTCGCCATAAATTACAATCATTTCAATTCTGTCTTGAAGAATGTAAACCATTTTTACACTTTTATACACTTATTAAAGTAATTCCTAAACAGCCCAACAGGTACAACGGTATTCACAATACTACCACATAGTTCAAATTTGCTAACCAATTTTTTGCCGGAAAACAGAAACTTTTTACAGCAGAAGTAGCAAAAAAGGAAGGCTATCTGTACAATTTCTGCGATGACACTTAAAAATTCAGCATTTAATAAACACAACTTTACTACCATCTACGTTTTACTATTAGACTACTTTTTTATGTAAAGTGTTTTGAGCTAATGGCTAATGTTACCCCTAATAAAGGGTTGGAACGGTACCACCTAAAATTCTAACCAGTTCTGGCCAAACCATGCATCTCAGTATAGGCGTTCTAATAATTCCTTCTGTTAGTTTAGAACGCAATTTTTCGGAAAATGCTCATCAAAAAATAATAAGTCAGGGTACCATTGGAACAAGAATTGAACGCCCATCAAAATGATGTGCCACTTGACCCCCCTTCCCATTTAAAATTCTAAGGGTAACATCTACCCCTCCTAGGGGGTTGAACCACGAGGGCTACAAATAGTCCTTGAAAGTGTCCCCCTTGACAATAAAATTGACCTGTTTTTTCGATTACTCATATTGTTTACTGGAAGGAAGATATTAAGGGTGGGAAGTTTTCAAATTGACACCCTGTATATTACACACGATAGCCAGCTAATATGATTGTGGCGAGTTTTATGTTTGACCGCCCATCGATCTGGCATAGCCGACTCCGGTGAATATTTACCTTTGGTCAAAATGTTCCTACGAGTTCTCAGTTAGACCAGTCAACGTAGGAAATTCATTTAACGTTAACGAAAGTTCCTCCCAACATATATTTGTTATACCATTGTTTATATAGAAGATAGTTAGTCAACCTTATGGGATTATAATTGGATCAAAATGGATGCGATATGTAGATGGCGATAGTGAGCTCGCATCCAAGTCATGTCGTAACTTGATTGAAACAATGGGAAAGCATTAAAATCAGGGTTTTTTGAAGGAATCTGCATTAAAATGACGTTAAATATTCATGTTTGTAACTAATCACGCTAGATGACACTCGCGTTTGAGTCCAACACCAATTACACAGGCATTGACTAACTATCTTACTTCTATATAAACAATGGTTATACTATACAATGAACATGAGTAAGTTGACTAATTAACCGCATTACTCAGAGTTTCAGTCTCGTTACTGTCAACGTTTCAATGACATTTTTGCCTTCTTCAGGGCTACAATAGAAGGTTAAAGTGGATGAATTGTTAAGATTATATGTTTTACCGGCTGTCCGAAATTTTTTGTGACAGGCAATGGGCCTTTTTCAGGTACACCAGGTATGGCGGATTTCCATTCAGATGCTCCTCGACAGACCACATTGAATATTGGCAACTAAAAAGTTCTTGACTATTGAATATTTTTATATTTTTCTCATGCACGTGACCCAATACTTCCAGCAACTAGAACACGTGCTACATCAAATTATTTCGTGGTTCGACTGCAGACTCTTATCAATCAACTTTGGTGAAACACATTATTTACCACTGAGCAGTTATGAAATTTCCCTTCGAAAATATGAACTAAAAAATTCCGATAGAGCTGCTATCAAACCCACAAAATAATTAAATATCTTGGCATATTTCTGGATAGCCATCTTAGATGGAACCACCACATGGACTACTTAGTTAAAAAACTACGTTGTATACTCTACAAATTCAAGAGAATCACAAATATGCTCAATCATAAACAGAAAATCGTTCTGTATAAAAGTTTAGTTAATTGGTTTGGGTGGAGTATCAAGAACCTATCTACAACCTCTTGAGTTGTCCAAAAAAGATTCCTACGATGAATCCTGCAGAAAAGATATGACTACCCCATCGAACTTCTTTACTCAGAATCTGAAATATTTGATCTCAAACAGCTATATTATATGAACATTATCAATATAACAATATAAAAATAATAATGAACTTATCACGTTTAGCCATCAATATGCTACTCGTCGAAATCACAGAATTGTCATACCACTAATGCACAAAATAGTTGGCCAAAAAAATTACGCTTATCTAGGGCCAAAACTAAACAGTCTCTTACCTGATGAGTTGAGATGCGAATCGAATTTCAGTAAGTTCAAGAGTCAAATAATATACACACTCCTCGAGCAGAAATAAATAGGCAAATAGAGACCTAAACTGAATTACTACCCAAACAAATTTGGTTACTTATACCTATATATATATATATATATATATATATATATATATATATATATATATATATATATATATATATATATATATATATATATATATATATATATATATATATACCGGGTGGCTACGGAAGTATTGCCTACGGAATATCTCAGTTATTGTATGAAGTAGGTTTGTGAAAGTTGGAGCGTCGATATAATGACATAAGAGCTAGAATTTGAGCATATTGACATGTCGAAGTTAACTTCCGGTCTGACCGGAAGTAACATCAACTTTCTTATTTTGAATGAAAACCATATTTTTTTTTCTTTTCGCTTTATTCAGCATTCAATTCCCTTTCTAATGACATATCACAAGTTGGTATCTAACCAGAAACTAGATCAGAAAAAAATTATTATTGAAATTCACCGAGTAGGCCGTGGAAGCAAAATGAAAACCAAAAATTGAAAAGTTGGCTATGGAAACCATACGTCACTTGATAACAGTTGCTACTACTGTGATATTCTATTTTCATTCGTCGGCGTTATAAAAAGCCGCCAAAAAAAATATTGGAAAAATTGGGAAAAAAACAATACTCTGTAGGTCCATAACTTAAATAGGAACATACAACTTTTTCTTGCCTGTACTATTCAGCATAACCATTCCTTTCTAATGATATAATAGAAAGTAATTTTTTGAAATGAAATACTAAAAAATCCAATTATTATTCTTGAAATAACGAAAAAACAGAATTATCGAAAAAAAAAATTCAAATTGATAGGATTACAGATAAAATAAATTCAAAACAAATGTTCGAAATGCATTCCCTCAGCGTCAATACATTCATTGACTCTGGTGATATTTTCATGTAAAACGTTTCTCAACATTTGGGGCGTGATATCTTGGAAAGCTCTACGAATTTTTACTTCTAGCTCATGTAGAGTTGTAGGCTGTGTGGAATACACCCTATTTTTATATAGAAAAAAGTCGCACGGAGTAAGATCAGGTGACCTTGGTGGCCACCTGACTGGACCATGGGTTGTTATAAGTCTCTCTTGAAAGCGATTTTGAAGATAATTTCTCGCTATTCTTGAATTATGCGGAGGGGCGCCATCTTGCTGGAAGTACATTCTCTCAGTTATTTCCGCTGGTAGGTTGTTAATGAATTCCGAAATTTCATTCGTTAAAAAATTAAAGTATCTCTCTCCGGTTAGTTGGCCTTGAAAAAGAATGGGGCCTACAATATGAGTTCCAACTATTCCTGCCCAAACATTCACACCAAATCTCTCCTGGAAGCCGCCTTGTCGAAACCGGTGCTCGTTTGCTATCGCCCAGTACCTGGGACAAAAGACCGTTCACACTTTTAGCACTTTACACTTCGACTATCGACAATAATCCAAATAAAGTACAGTACCTACTTTGTATTATTCCTGTTAAATAATCCATTGTTGGTAAATCTTGACGTAAACAAGATATAATAGTTAAATAGGTGATTCTCAGCATTTTGTCGAAGAAACCAATTACAATATTCCAGGCGCCTTTCACCGTCATTTTCATACAAATGTTGATGCAACTGATACTTGAAGGATTCCTTACTTATAGCTAATTCGGCGCCAATCTGCCTTGAGGAAATTGTGCTATCATATTGTACTAAACCTAATACATTAATTTCAGTTTTCTAATTAATAACAAATGCTTCTTGGTCTTCGTGAACATCAGGCTCAGTTCTTAATTTTTCTTCAAGCCGCTGGAAATACCTTCTTGACGGTTGCTGCCTCCCTGGATATCGCTCTAAATACAATCGTTCAGCGGTATAAGAATTTTTTAAACATTCACCATAAATGAGAAGCATGTCAATTTGTTCGGTTCGTGAATAACGGGGCATTTTTTGAATATTCCACTAACTGATTTCGATTTCCAAACCCTTTTAAAATGGCAGAATCAAAAACACTACTTCGAACGTCAAAATAATATGGATAGCAGAGTTCGTGATAGCTCTCATTTCTTTTTTGTTTCATTCCAAAATACATCTTAATCAGCCTACTTGTTAATATTTTGGTTCGAATGATTATTGCAATGGAATGATTATTCTGAATAGCACAAACATCGTCCATAGGTAGATATTAGAATATCTATGGACGATGGCACAGACCAAGTACGTTTATGTTCCTATTTAACCTAGAACCTACAGGATATAATTTATCATTCCACATTATTTTTAATTTTATTTTTGCGTATGGCGATAATCTGTTTTGTTATTTGAAGAATAATAATTGGATTTTTCGGTATCTCAGTTCAAAAAATCATTTTCTAGTATATCATTAGAAAGGAATGGTTATGCTGAATAGTACAGGCAAGAAAAAGTTGTATGTTCCTATTTAAGTTATGGACCTACAGAGTATTGTTTTTTTCCCAATTTTTCCAATATTTTTTTGGCGGCTTTTTATAACGCCGACGAATGAAAATAAAATATCACAGTAGTAGCAACTGTTATAAAGTGACGTATGGTTTCCATAGCCAACTTTTCAATTTTTGGCTTTCATTTTGCTTCCACGGCCTACTCGGTGAATTTCAATAATAAATTTTTTCTGATCTAGTTTCTGGTTAGATACCAACTTGTGATATGTCATTAGAAAGGGAATTGAATGCTGAATAAAGCGAAAATAAAAAAAATAGGGTTTCCATTTAAAATAAGAAAGTTGATGTTACTTCCGGTCAGACCGGAAGTTAACTTCGACATGTCAATAAGCTCAAATTCTAGCTCTTATGTCATTATATATATATATATATATATATATATATATATATATATATATATATATATATATATATATATATATATATATATATATATATATAATAATAATAATAATAATAATAATAGATTTTATTGATAGGAATATCTATAACAGTTTAAATCACAATAAAGAATAGAAAGAGAGACTGAATCAATATTTGAATTTGAATTTGAATATCACTTCCACGGAAATCATGAACCATGTTATACTCAAAGACTCATTGAATGCTGTCCATACCTTAGAATATTTATATCAGAAAAATCCTGTTGCTCAAAAATCTCAGCAAGAGTCATATAATGCGCTAAAAATCTCAAAATCATCTTCTGTTTTTTGCCAATTTCACTCGTGACTTGTCAAATTGTTACACAACTAACACTCGTAACAATAAGAAAATGTTACCAACAAAATTTTACTGCTTATGAAATTAAATCAAGAGTGTAATACCATCACCGACTGGCCTAATGTGAACATTTGTTCATAATGCCCATATGAGCCCATCGAGGCATTGATCGATGACATCGTTTCGGCAGCCATGCATGACAATCGCGTTTTGTCATCTAACAAACCGTAAGAGCCAGGAAGCGCAGTACACAAATGTCATCGAGATATTTGGAACGAAGATAATTTATTGTTTTTTTATTATAGTGTCGAGAGAAGAATAGACAAGTTGTTTCTTCGGATGTAACAACATGCTACTGTAGCTGTTTTTTTTTATTGAATAATTCATATGTGAAACGGCGAGCCGTTGTCAATATACGAGTTATTATTAGAAATTTGGAACTGCGACTCTGCAAGAAGAAAAATGTATGGTGATATTTACAATAATTTCCGGTCAATACAATAATTTTAGTCCGTCAGCCCGCTGCCAAAATATGTAATGATTTTACAACGTATGCCCTTTAGGAGTTTGGTAGTTATAAATATTCAAGAAAAAAGAAACTACCCAAACACCAAAACTACGTCACAATTACACTCGATGCGCGTTTCGCCAACAAAGTTAGCATCTTCAGGAACTAAAAGTATACTAAACCACTCATCCTAACTTACTTTTATTCACGTCGATGTATTGATATCTAGTTAGCCTAGACCAGTTCCCTGCATAAACAAAATATTGCGTTACCATAGCAACGAACAATAACTTATTAGAAGTGTCAGTGTGAAGTCAAAAAAGTAAATCAGAGTTACGCAATAAATTAAAGGAAAAAATATGTCCACCGAAATTGTGAAAATCGAAAAAATGGAGTATCGAGCCATCATCAAATACCTGTATTTGAAAGGGTTAAGAGGTAAGCAGATTTATGTAGATATGCTTAATACTCTTGGTGATCAATTCACTTCGTATGCGACCGTGAAAAATTGGACTGAAAGCTTCAAAAGAGGTAAATTTTCCATTGAAGATGATGACCGATCAGGAAGGCCAGTTTCTGTGTCAGTCTCCGAAAATATCGATGCAGTTCATGACATGATTTTAACAGACCGTCGAATTGGGCTAAAACGGATATCTGAAGTACTGAATATTTCATACGAACAATTTGGACATGAGAAAAATTGCTGCAAAATGGATCCCCAAATGTTAGAATGTTAGAAAAGCGTGCAAAGGTAGTAGCATCGCGTTCGATCAGTGCTCGATTTGAAAACGATGTAGATTTCTTAAACCGAATTGTTACTATGGATGAGACTTGGGTACATTTCTACGATCCAGAAACAAAGCAACAATCGATGGAATGGTGACACTCCGGTTCTCGAAGACCTAAGAAGTTTCGTGTACAAAAATCTGCTAGAAAAGTTCTTGCTTCAGTTTTTTGGGATTGCCATGAAGTAATCATGAATGATTTTTTGGATAAGGGTAGAACAATAACTGGAGACTACTATTCGACATTACTGACCACTCTACGGGAAAAAATTGAAGAGAAAAGACGCGGAAAGCTATCCAAAGGTGTTTTGTTTTTGCAGAACAACGCCCCTGCACACAAATCTCATGTTGCCATGCAAAAAATTCGTGATTTAGGGTTTGAATTACTAGAACACCCCCCTTATTCTCCAGATTTGGCTCCGTCCGACTATCATCTCTTTCCTCAACTGAAAAAAAGTTTGAAAGGTCGTAAATTTTCTTCCAACGAGGAGGTAATAAAAGCTGTGAAGATCTGGTTTGCAGAGCAAGAAGAAACATTTTTTTTCAAAGGTCTAGAGACGTTGCAGGGTCGCTGTAATAAATGTATCCAATTAAGAGGAGAATATGTTGAGTAAAAAAATATTTTGACATTGAAATTTTGTTTGGTTCTATAGTAGGCTTGTAACCAAACGGATTTTATGACCGGAAATAATAATTTAAATCAGACCCAAACCCGAATTCAAATATCTGAAATGTTTTCTCAAACCCTCGACATCTTATGTTATTCTTGTAAATATTCTCAGAAATACATGGTTACCAAGGGTCCTCTTAAAATAGACGATGTTATTGATTATTTTTAAGTGTTTCCGTGTGTGTATTTATCTCAAAATTGGGCATTTCAGAATAATAGAGAAACAAACAGTCAAATAGTTCGCATATGTTTATGTTCTTGTGAGAGGCCAGTTGTTATATTTTCAGGGACCACCTATAGTTCTCAAGGGGGGCGGAACATGCCAACTTTGAAATTAGGGTCGAAAAATAGGTTAGTCTTTCGTTTCACTCGGTAAAGTTAACATGTCGCGTAGTTATTTCATTAGTTTTCTTAAATTATTGTAATTTTCATAATTCAACTCTGTTCAACAGAAAATGCAATCAGGGTAAATTCATTAATTTTCATTATTTGAATATATATAAAGTTGATTTTCTCTACCTGTCTCTAAAAAGTTGATTCTTCTAATCAACTCTTACTATTTATTGTATTTGAATTATTTTGAATCTTTTGCAGTTTATCTTGTTAAATTATTAGTAAATCATCTGGGCTCATTCACCTTTTTTCCTGTTTAAATTATATTCTCAGTTAAAATCAGAAGTTACTTTATCAATTAATTTGAGAAATGTCCCAAACATCTTATGTTGTTATTCTTTATTGTTTTGTTAATAGATATAAGTGTTATGCATTCTGGCATTTCATTCTCAAAAGTTCACATTCCAGTTAACAAAAATCCTTTTGATTTGAGAGAAAAATATTTTAATTAGAGGAGTTGAACAGAGTAAGTAAATTTGAGTGCTAAAGTGAGTTCCGCAACGAGTTCTCAATCCAGCATCGAGTATAGAACGTCGAGATCATCTGATGAAAAAGTAAGGTGAGTTAAAATCTTAAATGCTGTGAGGTATGATTCCTGGTTCCAAGAAAATTAGAGCCCAACGTTCCCAATTATTATTATGTTTTAACGACTCCGCTCGGTCGAATCAGTTGTGACAATGCTCTATTTAATTATAAAGACAGCATTTGTTACAGGCTAATAATTTTTCAATATATCCTCGTATACAACTATTTCTTAATGGACATCAAATTATCTAACATTTCGAATCTACCTACTCTACCTACTACTTATCTGAGGGGCAACCGAACTCATTATCAAATTTGCCTACTTTTGTTGTTTACTAATTCTAGTAATCTACCTACACTAGTACTTGTTTTGGATTTGATGACTAAATTTTCTTGGAAAAACAGTAACTTATGAATTATTGTGAAGAAAAGAAAAAAAACATTTTTCAATGTACTAGGAACTTGAATAGTGGGCTGTAAGGGACATGACCCTTATCAGCATTCATACTATTTTTATACTTGGCAATTTACAGACTCTCGAATGCATCAAGAAGTCTATGGTCATGAACCTGTCTGATTAATTTATAGCTTGTGTCATCAAATCGGTGGTCGTGATCCACAGCATGTTGGGCCACACTCGATTTTTCGAATCGTGAATATCGGATATGGGCAGTTCTCTGAACCGTACTTTCATGACCCTTTGGGTTTGACCCAAATACTTTTTCTCGCAGTCCTCACAACTAATTTCATAAATCCTCGACTCTTCTCCTTCATCTGTTTTATCTTTGGCAGTACCCAATACTTGTTGAAGTTTACACGATGTTTTGTATACCACCTTCATATTGAGAGTTCTGAAAATACCTTCGAAACCTCGAGTAACTCGAGGTTCGAATGGGATGACGACATATTTAGGAGGGTTTTCCTCTTTTTGAAAAGTTAAAGAGCTACGAAGGGTTTCTATAAATCTATGTTTCCCAATCAATTTGTCTACCAAGTCCACAGAATAACCGTTCTCCTCAGCCACCTCCCTGATTATCATTTTCTCACTTTAAAATCTTTCGTTGTTGAAAATGATAATAGAGAGTGCTGCCATGAAAGTAAACGTTAACGTACAAATTGACATCTACGCATGCGCATTCGTCAGCTATTCACGTTAACGTTGAAAATACGGGCATACGTAACCTAACGGTCTCACACGGATACCTTAAAAATCAACACACGTTAACCGAAGAATATACGAATCACACCGATGAGTTGCGAATGAGCTAATTTTGACTTTAAAGCCATAAAATCAAAAAGTTACCAAGCAATATTTACAATTTTACATCAATCATCATTTCTTCAATGTATTTTTGATGATCTTGCTCGGTATTTCGCTTTATTTAAAACAATGAACATATCAAAAAGCCAATTCCGGAAGAACTTGATTTGCATTTGGCAAGGGAGGTTTATGGTCAAAATCCCTATTAAGATCCGCAAAGTAGAGTTCATCTTCCAGTTGTTCATAGAAAATAGCATAAAAGGGAAATAAACACAAATTAACATGTTAGGGTTAACGATTGACATACGTTCAACTTCAACTCAATTTCATAACAACCCGTAAACGTTATATTTTGTACGTTAACGTCTACGTGAAGGTTCACGTACAGATCGACAAGCGTAAGGATGGCTCTGAGATGCGCAAACGATAGAAAGCGTGAGTAGATGTGCGACAAAGATCGACTACTGTTTGATAAGGCAGAGCGATTGAGCTCCTGTCCCACTCCAGGGTTTTGTCTGCTGCTCAACCAATTCTCGGAGGCATCCTTACGCTTGTCGATCAGTACTGTAATCACTTCAACTCTCTAATGTTGGTCGAAGCTCGCCAACCTACAACTGGGCTACTTTAATCGATTGATTCTACACCGTTCACAGCCGAAACAAAACATTCGCTTATGAGTTCGGATGTCATGGAATATTGTTATTTCATATTATATATTCATCATATTCCAAACTCCAGCTGTATTTATTGTAAATGTGAAAATTTTATGAATATTTGTTTCATAAAGATGACAGTAGTTTATGAATCTGCAGAAAAGATGCAACTTTTTCAAATACATTTTTTTTGGTATCTTTACAAATAACCCCACTTTTGCCCATTCGTAATGAATTTTTATAAACTTCCGACATATTGGTGGTCACGTGAGGTACGAGTTCTTATGGTACCATTGAATAGCTCATTAGATCAGCTCTCAGAATATGAAGCTATATACAGGGTGTTTCAATTGAAAAATATTAGTTTCAGACATTTGAAAATAGCAAAATTTTATCTATATTTCAGGACAATCTGTATATTCTGAGTAGCTCTGAATATTAAGCATGTTCTGGCACATACCTTGGGTACTTGCCATTCTTTCATTGATTTGTTATAATAAGGTTTTGTTAAATGTTTTCCCTTATCTATGATTTTTCGATGATTTTGATTAAAATTTCAATATATAGAGAAGAACAAATAAGAATTTGAAAAATATACCAAACGTTGTACCTCAGATTTATGGTGCACCCTATATACTTGAAAATTATTTTAGAAAATATTGATGAGATGATATTATTCTTTTACATTAATTTTTTTCATGGAACGTTTATTCTCAATAAAATACGCTCTGTATATGACATCGGAATAAAAATTTAAATACATGTGTTTCAGAGAGTTATCAACTCATTGGGAACATTACTTTTCTGCTAAAAAAATCCCTGATAAAGTAGATCTAATTGAGTACTACATGTTGAAGAAAAAAAAAATGGAATCGGTCGTCGAAGAATTAGAAAATACGGAGGTGGTGCTGCTCAAAGTAGAACACACTGTAGATTTGACCCGTTGATTTTTTATCTTCGCTTTTGTTGATCAATAAAAATACCAACAATTCAGATTAATATGTATTATCTCCAATTTCCTTGACCATATTTAATCTTACAATAAAATCGCTGAAAATGATAGCCAGGTCACGATAACAGTGAAAATGTAATAATCAGATTGTTTTATTATACTTCATTAATTCGTTTAATATCAATTATTTCTCAAAATTAAATAAGATAGGTTATAAGAACAAAAATATCTTGTATCAGTTCGCATATCTTAATGTCCATTTTGAAGTTCTCATCTAGTTTTTTCACGGATAAATATGCGAATACGAAAGTTTTCCAGACAGTATTTCAGGCGTGGCCATCATTCCATATCAATGATCCTGCTATCCAACTGTAGGTTTTCCACCTCAGGCAATAAGTTCTCGAAACTTTATTGCCTCAGCCGGAACCATAAAATCACTCATACATATTTACGATTAGAAGCAAATCCAGAAATAACGTCTGCACGATATTTTATGTAACAGACTTTATGGGCATCGCTAACTTTTTGAACTTATTGGCAGTATCAAAAAAGTTTACATATATTTCCGGAGTGTGTGCGAATATCCATAAAGGATCTTTTGCAGAAGTTGAGCTCAAATATTAAAGTTAACCGGTCTGGATGTTCCGAAACTTCTCTGGAGCGAGTAAACGATTTTAAATTCGTGCAATACGACATACATACAAATCTGATATTCGACGCCGGTTTACAGTCTACTAACGTCTCGCAGGGTTTTTCGAAAGAGTATGAGCGTATTTATCAACAGTGCAAACTCGAATATGATTATCAGTTCCACAGTTATCCAGATTTTCAAATAGTCGTACGGTTCTCGTTTACTGAAACCCAATCGAACAATTTTACATTTTCTGATTGTCTTCGTCTATGTGAGGAGAATATTACTCACATAATCACAAAGGAAAAGACCAAGATAGTTTCGGCAATCGATAAAGAGTTTTGTTTCGTAGCTCGTAAAGGATGGAATAAATTCTCTAAAATCTTCACAGGGTCAAAAAAGACAATTCAATTTAAATACATTGAAGAAATAACGAGAAACCAGGCAGATTCGGAAATGTGGAGAAATGAAAGAAGAAAGAGAGTGACAGCATCAAAATGTGCGGAAATTTGCAAAAAAGCGTAAATCGTCTAGAAAATATTTGATCAAATCAATATTGTATCCGAACAAAATATTTGCAAATTATATAAAACATGGCGAGGAAAATGAAAAAGAAGCAATAAAGCAATGAAAAGATCATTTGGCGATTAAAATTTCCAAATGTGGTTTATTCAGTGATCAGAACATCGACTTTATCGCTGCAAGCCCTGATGGCGTAATCGAAGGAAACAAAGCTCTTGTCGAAGTAAACTGCCCTTATTCTGCAAGAGATCTGACTCCTGAGGAAGGCATTGCTAAAGGCCTGATAAAATGTTGCAAAAAAAATGGGGAATTCAATTAAAACCATAATTGGTATTTTCAGGTTCTAGAGCAGTTGCATGTCACTGGTTTCGATTTCTGTAACTTCATGGTATGGACATTTAAAGGTTTCTTAGTTGAAAAAAAATTTCGCGATGATAAATTTTGGCACGACTAAATGGAAACAAAATTGGTAGAATTCTACATGAAATTCATGCTTTCTGAAATAGTGGATAGTCGATTCGAGAGGAATATGGAAATTAGGAATTAAAGTTGTTTCTGTGTTGTTGATGTCGTTAACTTTTTTCTAGTATTATTATTATATTAGAAGTTTTATTTTGAGATGAATACATTTTAAATCTATAATATATTTTTTGGATTTCCTGGATTATCATTAAACTCTTCTATTACTATAGTGATGTAGTATTTTAGTTACTGTAGAAGAAATACAAACGGTGCCCTAACGACCTAATTAAAAGATTTCTCTTACTTGAAAACTAAAAACTAACTAAAAAAAATTAAAAATAAAATACTAACTAACCAATAACTATTGTTTTACAAAAAATCTTATACGAAAATATTCTTGACAACATTGACGATAAAAATACATACATTGAGAAATGTGTTTGAATAGTCACCAGTCAAATATTCTATTCCATATTTAGATATTTCCCCTTGAAAACTAAGTTCAAAATGTGCACATCTCACGACAATTTATAAAACTCGATATCTTTTCTGCTTGATCCCAAACTCCAAAGACAATTCGTCGTGAAAGAAAATTTATAAAACTTTTTTCATTTCAGTTTTATTGCTATTTTTATCTATTCTTATCTCATTTCTAACATTAACCCGATGCCAAAGAACCATTCCACAAATTGAAGTTCTTGGAGCTCCGTAGCCAATCTCAAAACTTTAGGCATTTATGTCGAATTGCCACCTGAACTTGACTAGTTGGAATCTCTCTTGCCATATGATTCCAGAAACGTGGCTTATCCCTTTTGGAGTTGTATTTGTCGAGACAAGAACAAGGAATTGCTGTATAAACAGGAGCGTTTCAAGAGGTGTGGTGAACAGGAAAGTGCAACTTTATATAAAAAGACAAGTCGAAAAAAGACTGAATGAAGATACATACAGATCTACTGTATCGAAGATATTTGAGAAGTTTGTGGTATAGATACATAGATAGATAGATCTTTACTGGTCATATTACACAATAGTGCTTTGACAAGTCAGTAATAAAATAAAACTAAAAAATTAAATAATAATATAAAATAACAAAAGATAGACAATCTTTGTCGTTGAAAACACTTGCACAATAAAATTTAACAAACAACAGAACGTATACGATACATTAATCAATATATAAGTTGTGAAAAATCGGTTGATAGAAACTCATCAAAATCATAAAAACGCATTATCATCCAGGGACCGCTTAATAACAGATTTGAATTGAACACACTCGAGAACTTGGACATCGTGTTGTAGAACATTGAAGAACTTGATTGCATAATAGCTAGTCCCATTTCTCGTTTCAAAAAGTCTCAAATAGTGTTGATGTATCATTTCTTTGTTCCGCGTTGTGTATGAATGTGAACTTTCATTTGTCCTATGGTTTTTCAAGTTTGCTTTTTTATGCATAAGACATTGCAGTATGTAAGTACATGGCAGAGTTCGTATCTTAAAATGTTTGAAAGCACCCCTACAATTATCTTTATAAAGCAATCCAGCAATGATTCTGACCGCCTTCCTTTCCATGGAGAAGACTGCTGGAGCGTGTGCTGAGTGGCCCCATACTAATATGGCGCATAAGATATCGTGGACTGTTTCAGCGCGTTGTAAGCTGTTAACAGTGAGTGTGACGCAATTTTGCAGGTTAAGTATCAGAAAGATTTTCCGTGACATATTCTTGCAGACAAAAGTCGTATGTTCTTCCCAAGTGAGTTTAACCGTCCAAGATGACACCTAAAAACTGAACGCAATGAGAGTTATTCAGGTATGTGTGCTGTTTTAAGCTAAAAATCAATGTCTCAGACTTTTCCTTGTTAAGGACTAACTCATTGTTATGTAGCCAAGATCGTGTCAAAGACAGACTGTTATTGGCTTCAGTTAGCAGCATATTGAAATTTCTATTTGAATGGGCTAATGAGGTGTAGTCAGCAAAAAGAGTGAACTTTTCTGAAGGAGCACTATTAGGCAGGTCGTTGACATAAATGAGAATTAGGAGAATAAAATCTGACCGTTTGATATGGAGTGCCCAGCCCATTCTCGGCTTGAAGCTCTCTTATATCTGACATGACTTTACTTTGTGTGCATGGTGCCCCCATGAAACTGGCTGAAGGCCTGAAAAAACACTCGGCTGAGGGCCGAGTGCTGCGTATTGATTTAACTGAAATTGAACATAAAAGCATGATTAATCGATATTTTGTTCCTGTTGAAGTAGACGGCGTCGCCGAAGGTTTACTGGACGTCTGTATTTGTCTCTGTCTCTGTCGCCCAATACTAAATTTCCGAGCCAAATCGGGTGTGATCCTTGGCCAGAAATACAAAAATAAAAATGTTGTACTCGAGAGTATATCTGGGCGCGGAGGCCCAATAGGCTCCGCCCACCAGCACTCACCAGCGGCTTTGCTCTGGCATTGGCAGGAGCAAATGCCAGCCTTTTCTATTTAAAGACGACAGATGATTCAAATCTTCAGTCGTCCGGGTGCCACGAGAGAGTCCGGACAGTGTTCTGCTGGGTAGTGGTACTCGGATGGCTCACCCGAGCTTTTCAGCTATTTTATTCGCGACTTAGATAATGGACTTCAAAAGTATTTCTGGCCAGGGTGTAGCTTCGCGAGAAATCTACAGCCTGGCATAAGGGTATGAGACGCCGTTGGTAACAACAACACAATTAAAAAAGAATTCGTACTGTTCCTGTCTGATCCAGTAAGAAGAGTTCCGGAGTTGCTGGATTGCGACGATGCTGTGTGCGGAGCGTAGCCAGCCGGATGAGGTGGATACCTCCGATTTCCGCACCTCCCTGCACACGTATTTAGTTGTCACGTACTTCTTAAATAGAAAACTCTTACATTTGCTCCGGCCAATGCCGGAGCAAGGCCGCTGGTGGGCGGAGCCTATTGCATCTCCGCTCCCAGATATACTCAAAAGAGTATTTTTATTTCACTTCATTATTTCTGTTTTTCTGGCCAGAGATAACACTTCCCCCGTCAAGGAATCGCTTGGCATATGGATGGAACGTCGTTGGGTTTTCCTGAAAAGGACCTGTTCTTTGTACTTACATGGGCCTGCAGCCTTTATTTGCATACATGTACCTAAAAATACAAAAAAGAATTGTTACTGCTCCCGGCTGTCCAAATCTTCGATCTTGAGATTTCCAACTTATCGTAGGGATTCCAGGATACTCCTTTGCGAAACTTTTATGTACAGGTCGACAAGCCGGAGCAAGGCCGCTGGTGGACGGAGCCTATTGGAGCTCCGCTCCCAGATATACTCCAGAGTATTTTTATTTCACTTCATTATTTCTGTATTTCTGGCAAGAGATAACAATATTGCACTGAGTCAATGACACATAATTTACCTGTTGACAGACGCAGAGACTACTTCGTAATTTTAGTTTCCTACTGGATTTTCTTAAGGAAAATGTTATGTTATAATTTTGTCGTCTGGTTGCAAAACCGGCCAACTCCTCATTTTTCGTAAAATCGTGTTTTCATTTTTCTAAGTCCTTCACCAACATTTCCACCGATTGGCAACCAGAAATAATAACAAACCGGGCCAAATCCTTGCGTTTTGTGGGTTATAATATTTCGGTGTGCTGCAAAATCGGCCAAATCCACCCGTCTGAGTTTTTCAAAACCGGCCATCTCCAAATCCGCCAGGTAGCGTTAGTCAAATTTTAATTCAGTTGGATTCCGTTTTCAGAGTTTACTTTTCTGTTGGGTTTCGTTCAATGTTTGAATATTATTTAGGGTCTGAAATCCAGAGTTTATAATATCTTTTTTCTTTATTTTTTGTTAGTTTAATTCAGTAGGATTCCGTTTTCAAAGTTTACTTCTGTTGGATTAAGTTCAGAGTTAGGATATTGTTTAGTAATATTATGATACATAAAACCTTTTGGATATAATTTTTCATGCCTTAAACCTCATTATTAACGCATTTTGGTGGTTGTTTTTGCTCTGGTTTCTTGCAAAACCGGCCAACTCCAAAATTAAATTCCGAATTACCCCCTCCCTGCACGTACCACCAGAATCTCTTATGGTGCTTTAAAACCTTCTACCCTAGTGTTGTATGAACAAAAAGAGTTTTGGTTCTTATCTCGGTTTCCCTACATGTGACAGAAAATATGCTCTCCTGAAATTTTTTTTGTTTTGGAGTTGGCCGGTTTTGCAACCAGACGACACAATTTTTCATATTACTTTGGTGTAAAATTTCCTTACCTAATATCTCATGTTCTTGAATTAATACCTTGAAATATCACCTCGGGCATGAATTTTTGAGAAATATTCGTCCTCTCGGAAATATATCCGATAATAATTCCAGCTCTAGGGAGATTACTGAGAATATACCTGATAAGATTCCGTAACTATCTACAGCAAGAAGACTGGGAAGAAGTGTTAGTTCGCGCAGGAATGTCCCAGCTTGGCATAATGAGCTTTTCAGTCAGCTTCTAACATATTACTTTGAATTGTCATTTCTGTCATCGAAGGTATCTGCAGAGCCACCGAGAAAGGAATCTAACTCAAAAGTTCTGATGTGTCCTGAGCTAGAATACCTAAAAAATAAAGTATCACTCTTTAATAATCTAGCAAAGAACGGCAGTAAAATTCCTACTTCCAGAATTGTTTAATCAAATATATTAGTTCAGAGTTTTCTTTTAATAATTTGTTTGTGTCAATCGAAACCAGAATTTCGCGTCATTATGTCTCGCATGAACTATAATTTTCATGATTTTGTGAAATAAATACTCATTGAATCAAGCATTGTCAGAATCTCCTGACTACTTCCCTACTGCTCATTCTTTGAACGCCGTTTTTAATCATAGGATGGAACAAACATTGGAAAAATATAATTGAAGAAGACTTTTGCAGCATACTTCGAATACTGCCAGCTCTCTGAATACATCTCATCTCGTGTTTCATTGTGTAGGACCTTTGAATAAAAATTAAGTAGAATCGAAATGAGAACGGAATGAAAAGATGATTAAATGGCAAAAATGGGACTGGAAATGTCAGAAGTGATTTCAAACTTCCGGAAATGATAAATTAAAATTCTGAGATCAAGGAGCAACTCCATGAACTCCCCCTCGAAGTCGCGAATATTTCTCAATAATATGAAATGGTCTTTGTATGAGACAAATATTTGAAATAGTGGAAATAAATTTTGATGTGCCATTCAGAATGATATCTAGAGTTCCTTCCATCTTTTTTTTCGCAAGCGACCGAGTATTTCTTGATTTTGGGCCTGCTAAACGGATCACAAAGGAAAGGGCAAAAAACCATATATCTATTAACTACAAATATTGATAACACTCCATAAGACGCAATGTAATCAAATTGAAGCCAAAAATATCTATCTTACCTTTTTTCAAACTGACGCTGGGAAACTATTGCGCATGCCGAATTCTGAATCACGAGAAATGTCATACATTTTTAAGATTATGCTTCTTTTGACATTTTCAACCGTCCCATATTGAAAATGGGCTAACATTTTTCTATAATGTGGATGAATGAAGAATGAGAATTATGCAAGACGGTCAATTAAATTTCGTGTCATTAAAAAAACGATTCATTGATTCATTTGTAACTCTAATAATAAAATGTCTGTTTGTTACCTGCTACCGAGTTTCATCAATCAATTTTCTGCCAAAAACGGATGAAAACTCATTAAACTTGAAGAAATATGGATTGGGTATGTGACGGACAATGTTTGAAAAGGTAAATCTCGTTCCACATCGGCCTCATAACCGCCGAGAAAAATAGTTTGCTAGTAAACAATGCTAGTAGTGATGTATTTTTTGCCTCCTGAACACGAACTCGAAGTAAAACGCGGCGATCTTAAATTCTTTCAGGTATGAACCTAGAAATTTATAAAATGTGTAATATTCTCAGTAATAAAACCCATATAGTGCCGCCCTCTTATAATTAGCACAATCTACACTTGCTCTCTGTAAACTTGTCCATATTATGAGGTTATGTTGGAATTTGCCGAATCAGCACCACATAAGATATGCTTCTCATATCTTCGATAATTTTTGCTGCCGAACCATGCACGCTAGAAAGAGATGAAAAAGCAAAATCGTGTCTTTGAATAGGAATGTCTGGCGCAAGTGCATTAATTCAGCAGCGTCCAATTCGAAGTCGATGCTCATTTCTTTTTGGCATCACATAGGCTTTCTTTATTATCCATATTCGTAGTTAATAGATATATGCAAAAAACCCAATAAAAATGGCTTTCAGTACAAATTCATTATTTTTTTTATGTTTTGTTTGGTTCAACAACTCACACAATGTTGACAGGTTATTATGATAAATGAATATTTGGATCCGTTGGTGAGAATACAATCAAAGTATTATAGAAATCCTTCCAAACAGAAGCTTGAAATCTTCAGCTCCTGAAGATGCTCGCTCTGTTGGCGAAACGCGCGTCAAGTTTAATTGTCATAGTTTTAGAGTTTGGGTGGTTTCTACATCTTTAAGAGTTTTAAAAATATATAGCATAATTATAAGAGCCGCTAGATGGCGGCAAAGCTGAATAATTCAAAACGAATTATTATGGTGTTTTCCATAAAAAATCATGATTCATTTGATTGCGTAACATTTTCAATGCAAAACTCTTACCAAATCAAGGGACAATAATATTCAGAAGTGTACAGTCAGTACCAAAACTCAACAGTTTGAGTAATGACGTAATTTTTGAATCAAAACTCTGAAATCAAAAACAGTGGGTTGAATATTCAAATTATTAAGTTTTATTTTAGACAATAGGTTGAATCGGTCGAGCCACATTTCAGGTTTGAAAAGTAAATTATCATACTCCGGCAACTGAAACAAATTATAAATTCCATTACATTTAAAATAGTATTTTGCTCACTGATTCAACCCCACATTTCTTATGGAATATTACTCTGGGGAAATTCTAGTGATGCTCATTGCATTTTCATATTACAGAAAGAATTCAGAATTCTAGTTGAAAATGGTTTCAGAGATTCTTGCCGGGAATCATTCAGTTACCATGAGAATATGCCAGTACCTTCTATGTATATTAATTCAAGTCCATTGGAGATTCACAAGAGGGCTCCCTTGTTTTATAAGCAATCCAGTTAACATAATCATTATACACGTAAGAACAACCTTATCAGGCCTCAACGTTTCAAACTGACAAAATCACAGAAATATTCAAACGATTTCATATTATTTATACATATAATTATCTACCTGCCAATATCATAAAAGAAGGATCCGTATTTACCAATGCCGGATCGGAACTGAGTAGATGGTTACATAACCGAGCTCAAAAAAGGAAAGAAGAAGAAGAAGAAAACTATGAATTTGTTCTGTTTGAAACAAGTCATGAAAAAATATTTCACGAAAAACTGTTCTTATTCCATTTCAGAATATTTCTTAACCACACTTTTGATGCAAGGAATATAAGTGTCGATCCTCCAGACTTTTTTTGAATGTTTGTTTTGTACTAGTTTTATAACTGTTGTTTTGTTCTCAATCCATAGAACTAATAACGTATCATGCCACAAATGTGACATAACGTAGTTAATAAATGTTTCTTCTTCTTTTTTTTCTTCATATTCTTAGTCTTCTTCTTTTTATTTACTAGTCACTCGTAACTAGAAACTCGTTCACAAAGTTTCCGAAGCATATCGCAGATAACAAGAAAATCGGAGAGACATTCGTCGAAGTAAACCGGAAATATATGCATTTCATCTTCAAATTAGAACATTTTAAAGTGATTAGAATGAAAGAAAATACCAATGAACGGAAACACGAGTTACAAAACAGTTCCAATCCAATCCATTGAATATTTTATTTGTTCTTAGTGACACTTGATATGATAATTAAATGACGATTTAACTTCATGAGCTGTTCATACTTTCAATTCGGGATTTCCTTTCTTGAATGTTCTTCTTTCATGTTGGACACCCTACCCTTTATTATAATAGATACCATATTTTTGAACCTCGTGTTTAAGAATACGAGTGTATTCCACTTTTAATCACTTTTAATTCTTGCCTTTTATGTTATCACACTACGTATTTTTGCTTTAAAAGTGTATCGCAGTCAAAGAAATCAAGATTCTCCTTTGGAAAATACCATTTCAAAATTGTGTAGGGTCTTGAAACAAACAATAATATAAAATTTTATTGAATTGTCGATGGGTTTAGTGACCTGTCCTGGGTGTTAATTAATGAATGTATTTGCAGTTTTTCTGTAACTCAGTTCAGCTCCAATTATTTTTTTTTTCGTTTGGAGACAATACAAACCAAAAACATTTATTGTTGCTAATAGTAAAATCGTAATAGTAAGTCTCATTACATTCACATAAGGAGAAAAAGTTCTTCATGAAAATCATCGTAAAAGAGGAATTTGAATTTTTTGAATTATTTTCAGTTAACTGTTGACGACTAATGTAGAATAACTTGTCATTAAGTTTGAATATTTTAAGAATGGATATTTCTTTACGAAAATTTTCGAAAACTAGTAAACTGAATTCTATTTCACTTTCATAGATATAAAGTACAATCACATATCCATCATTTGAAGTATAATGAAGGGTAAAGGTTGATGGAAATCGGAGGATGAATCTTGTTGGGACGATGTAACTATTTTCAAATACTCCTCCTCCCCATCAAATCTAAATATGTTTTTATACCACAATCCAAAATTCGTAGTATTTGTTGATTTCAGGTGCATAATTTCAAATGAGCACAGTGTATTTAAAATTTTAATTCTTGTAAATTGGAAAATTAAAGAATATATTAACTTACCTATTAATTTAATGGATTTATTCTATTCTATGAACTCATAAAATGTTCGTACAAATACATTTTTCAATGCACTTTTTCCTTGGTATAAATTGCCAATTATAGAGTTTGAAATGTTTAATATTTCTCAACTAGGTGTCAAATAACAATTGGTTCTAAAATCAACAGATAGAATTTGAATTTCAAAAGCACATACGAAAAAGTTCGAACAACAAAAGGTACTCGTGATATGAAAGACCAAATAAATTGAACTCCGGATTATAAATGCGCACTTTTATAACCACCGACTTCACTATCATTAATTTTTTATGCAAATTTACAATAAAAGTTATGAATGAAAGAACCACGCTGGACAGTTATGGGTACTTAAAAACAGTTTTGAGACACCGTTGCATGACAGAATATTCATTCGGTGGAATTTATTTATTATTGCCCAGTTCCTTTTGTTTCTTCTCGCTGGCCAAGAATTCTAGTTACCCATTTAATTTTTCCCAACGTGCTGTAAATAAATAATAAAACTTTGCTCTTTTTCATTATATATTCAAATAATTGTACCTACCCGCAGAAGCAGTAGAACGAGAATCAATGACAGGCATTGAAAAAATGTCAATTGCTGGTTTTATGATTGTTGAAGAACAATTCATATATCTTTATCTTATATACTCTCTACTTTGAGTTGTTGAAAAGTAGTGCTATTGAATCATTTATATCTTCCGGTGTGTATAGTACGAAAACGCAGGAGAGTTCACAAAGTTTTTTTTTCATCAGTTCGACTTTAATTTAGAGAGAAAAAGTCAAAATTTCATTTCGGATTCAACGGAATCCATCTTCAGCTGTACTGAAACTTTCTGTCCTAATTTATACTTTCTGTCTCAAATTATAGTTGCTTATTATTTTCATCCACAAAACAATTTCATGCAACATCCAGTACACTATTGTATTTTGGTGCATTGCTCTGTCCTCCGTGATTCCAATTTATTTTTTACTTAAATCGTTTTGAAAAACAGATTTCTTGTTGATTTCATCTGACAGGACTGGGTTGTCATTATTTGGAATGAAGGAATATAAAATGATGAACCTTTAATAATTCTACCAATAAACACATATATATTCGTTAAATAAAAATAAAAAAGAAAAGTTATTGGGTATAGCCCTCAAATTGTTGTGCAACCGTAGACACGTGTTTCGAGCTTGAGCTCTCATCAGTACGGTAAAATCAAGTGCGAAGGTGTACAACACTTGGATGTAAAAATAGAAACAAAAGAAGTCAACAACAGGAAGCCAACCACACATTTGTGCCTTCGGTTAGAAGACCTTGAACTTTCAAGGCAACAACTAACGTCGCCACGGAGGCAGATATAGCCACCTGCGTGACAATCCTACCCAGGAAAATACAAATCAGGATGGATTTATCGAGGGGCAATATATAAAAACATAAAATGAAAAGTTATTGGGTATAGCCCTCAAATTGTTGTGCAACCGTAGACACGTCTTTCGAGCTTAAGCTCTCATCAGTACGGTAAAATCAAGTGCGAAGATATACAACACTTGGATGTAAAAATAGAAAAAAAGGAATATACCGGGTGGCTACGGAAGTATTGCCTACGGAATATCTCAGTTATTGTATGAAGTAGGTTTGTGAAATTTGGAGCGTCGATATAATGACATAAGAGCTAGAATCTGAGCATATTGACATGTCGAAGTTAACTTCCGGTCTGACCGGAAGTAACATCAACTTTCTTATTTCAAATGGAAACCCTATTTTTTTTCTTTTCGCTTTATTCAGCATTCAATTCCCTTTCTAATGACATATCACAAGTTGGTATCTAACCAGAAACTAAATCAGAAAAAAATTATTATTGAAATTCACCGAGTAGGCCGTGGAAGCAAAATGAAAGCCAAAAATTGAAAAGTTGGCTATGGAAACCATATGTCACTTGATAACAGTTGCTACTACTGTGATATTTTATTTTCATTCGTCGGCGTTATAAAAAGCCGCCAAAAAAAATATTGGAAAAATTGGGAAAAAAACAATACTCTGTAGGTCCATAACTTAAATAGGAACATACAACTTTTTCTTGCCTGTACTATTCAGCATAACCATTCCTTTCTAATGATATAATAGAAAATAATTTTTTGAACTGAGATACCGAAAAATCCAATTATTATTCTTCAAATAACAAAACAGATTTTCGCCATAGGCAAAATAAAATTAAAAATAATGTGGAATGATAAATTATATCCTGTAGGTTCTAGTTTAAATAGAAACATAAACGTACTTGGTCTGTGCCATCGTCCATAGATATTCTAATATCTACCTATGGACGATGTTTGTGCTATTCAGAATAATCATTTCATTGCAATAATCATTCGAACCAAAAATTAACAAGTAGGCTGATTAAGATGTATTTTGTAATGAAACAAAAAAGAAATGAGAGCTGTCACGAACGCTGCTATCCATATTATTTTGACGTTCGAAGTAGTGTTTTTGATTCTGCCATTTTAAATGGGTTTGGAAATCGAAATTAGTTAGTGGAATATTCAAAAAATGCCACGTTATTCACGAACCGAACAAATTGACATGCTTCTCATTTATGGTGAATGTTTAAAAAATTCTTATGCCGCTGAACGATTGTATTTAGAGCGATATCCAGGGAGGCAGCAACCGTCAGGAAGGTATTTCCAGTGGCTTGAAGAAAAATTAAGAACTGAGCCTGATGTTCACGAAGACCAAGAAGCATTTGTTATTAATGAGGAAACTGAAATTAATGTATTAGCTTTAGTACAATATGATAGCACATTTTCCTCAAGGCAGGTTGGCGCCGAATTAGCTATAAGTAAGGACTCTGCTAGGAAAATTTTGAAAAAACATCGATTGAAATCCTTCAAGTATCAGTTGCATCAACATTTGTATGAAAATGACGGTGAAAGGCGCCTGGAATATTGTAATTGGTTTCTTCGACAAAATGCTGAGAATCACCTATTTAACTATTACATCTTGTTTACGGACGAGTCAAGATTTACCAACAATGGATTATTTAACAGGAATAATACAAGGTAGATACTGTACTTTATTTGGATTATTGTCGATAGTCGAAGTGTAAAGTGCTAAAAGTGTGAACGGTCTTTTGTTCCAGTTACTGGGCGATAGCAAACGAGCACCGGTTTCGACAAGGCGGCTTCCAGGAGAGATTTGGTGTGAATGTTTGGGCAGGAATAGTTGGAACTCATATTGTTGGCCTCATTCTTTTTCAAGGCCAACTAACCGGAGAGAGATACTTTAATTTTTTAACGAATGAAATTTCGGAATTCATTAACAACCTACCAGCGGAAATAACTGAGAGAATGTACTTCCAGCAAGATGGCGCCCCTCCGCATAATTCAAGAATAGCGAGAAATTATCTTCAAAATAGCTTTCAAGAGAGACTTATAACAACCCATGGTCCAGTCAGGTGGCCACCAAGGTCACCTGGTCTTACTCCGTGCGACTTTTTTCTATGGGGGCATCTTAAAAATAGGGTGTATTCCACACAGCCTACAACTCTACATGAGCTAGAAGTAAACATTCGATGAGCTTTCCCAAATGTTGAGAAACGTTTTACATGAAAATATCACCAGAGTCAATAAATGTATTGACGCTGAGGGAATGCATTTCGAACATTTGTTTTGAATTTATTTTATCTTTAATCCTATCAATTTGAATTTTTTTTCTCGATAAATCTGTTTTTTCGTTATTTGAAGAATAATAATTGGATTTTTTGGTATTTCATTTCAAAAAATTACTTTCTATTATATCATTAGAAAGGAATGGTTATGCTGAATAGTACTGGCACGAAAAAGTTGTATGTTCCTATTTAAGTTATGGACCTACAGAGTATTGTTTTTTTCCCAATTTTTCCAATATTTTTTTTGGCGGCTTTTTATAACGCCGACGAATGAAAATAAAATATCACAGTAGTAGCAACTGTTATCAAGTGACGTATGGTTTCCATAGCCAACTTTTCAATTTTTGGCTTTCATTTTGCTTCCACGGCCTACTCGGTGAATTTCAATAATAATTTTTTTCTGATCTAGTTTCTGATTAGATACAACTTGTGATGAGTCATTAGAAAGGGAATTGAATGCTGAATAAAGCGAAAAGAAAAAAAATTGGGTTTCCATTTAAATTAAGAAAGTTGATGTTACTTCCGGTCAGACCGGAAGTTAACTTCGACATGTCAATATGCTCAAATTCTAGCTCTTATGTCATTATATCGACGCTCTAAATTTCACAATCCCACTTTATACAATAACTGAGATATTCCGTAGGCAATACTTCCGTAGCCACCCGGTATATTAGATTGGTGTTTAGTCACTTTTTAGGTAAGTGTTTAAAGAAATTGAGGAAATTGGTTCAAATTTAAACTTTTTAGTTCGCTCCAAACCATATTGTAAAAATTTGCTGGTCAAGATATCATTAAATAAATATTGTTTATGAGAATTCATGAATTTCGCTAACCCAAATAAAACCCGTTTCTTTACACAGCCTTATGCAAAATATTATCATTATTGTCATATATAGACAATGAGTTACTTAGATAAGTATTTATAATTATATATAAAGGAAATATGGAAAAAAATTATGCGTATAGTCTTAAAATAAGTGCCAAAATATAATAATCGTGTTGACAATATGAAATAGTTACTCTCCATTCCTTATAGTAGGGTATTGGAAAGTTAAAAATTACACGTTTTAAAGGATGAAAAAACTCTTTTTATTTTTTGTTATGATCCTATGATAATTGGAAAGATTATTCATTTTTAGGAAACTTCAAATAATTTTCTCTCTCTCTCTCTCTTCAATTATTGTCCTTCGGCTTCCATACGGCACCATTAGGACATGCCCTGCTGCGAGAAATCCGTTCCCATCCGGCCTCTAACCGGTGTAGACAGCAAAGCTGTATCGGGGGGACGCAGTTGTCTTGCTCTAGGCAATACTGCATCCCATATTAATTTACACTTTTTAATTATTAACAAACACTTTAATCTTGGGTCGATGCACGTTCTCAGACGGCGGACATTCCACACACATTAATCTGACTTCCAACACAAGGCCGCCGTCTGACCTCAACCGCTGCCGGAAGTCGAATGCCCTTCAAATAATTATTTATCTAGATTGTGAAGCTGATAACGAAATTAGGAAGTACGAAATTAGGTTGGCAGGTGACAATTGATACTTCAAGTGTCAGCTCTACCATCGAATCATAAGTTGGAAAACAGTCCTATGGGTTGGGATGCAATAACCACTTCTGTTCTGTGGTGAGTTAGAGCAGTAGATTATTTTAGTCGAATGTAAGGATCAACAGCCCGAAAACTAATATTTTAAAGGTATTTGGAAGAGTCAGGAATGAAAAAAATAGTACAATCAAAATTAGTTTTCAAGGAATGATTCATTTAGAAGATTTCAAGTGAAAAATACTGCTGTAACTGACTACAGAACATTGTGAGTGGTTATTGTGTCGTATCCCCTATAGCATTGTTCTCTGACTCACGATCTGACAGCTGACACTCAAAGTATCAGTCGACACCTTCCAAGAAATGATTCAGCTGTTCAATTATCATTAGATTAAAGGCAATGGGCCCTCATGATAAATAACAGATGTCCTTCTGGACTAAGTTTTTCCAATTTTTGAACATGTACTCAATTTAAAAATGTTTAATACAATAAATCATGTTTGGTGAGTAAATATTTCCTATTATCACCAAGATTACTATAATTTGGAACTGATTTAGATGGCATTGGGCATAGTATGCACATAATTTTCTTTCTCCACATTTCCATTGTTACAAGTTATTGAAGACGATTTTTTCCTTACCTTGTAACTAACTCATTGTCTATATGCAATATGATTCATGTAGCAGGGTAATACTCTGATGTAGAACTTTGTATTAGGCTGAATATGGATTCTGCTGAATCCGAAATATGTGCCCTCCATAATGGTACTAGATGAATATAAGTTGTGGAAGTTTTGTGAATATACACACAAGTATGTATAATGAATAGAATCTTAAATTGTCAACCTAATGAATCATTTAGCTAATTTTTCCAGAATAATACGCTCTAACTACTGCATTCTTTTTCAATTTCACGCATTCCAAAATGTTATTCCCACATATCTAGGGTTTTTTACAAATTTTGACAATCTGCAGTGCTCCAGCTCCTCCAGTATTACTTGTTGGATGTTGGTGAAAAAATTACTTTTTTTACAATGCATGAAAATTCTCTTTCATCAAGATCAGTATCGCCCAATTCCAAGTCCGTTTCTCCAGCCCTCCTTTTTCTATCACCATATTCTTTTCCTATTTGTTTTTGTGTTTGGTCTTTTTCTCTGGCATGTTCTTCAAATATGCTATTTTCGGTATCACCAGAACTAGGGATCTTATCTCTGAATTGGCGTCGAAAGAATAACTCACTTGGTGTTTTTCCAGTTGTTGAGTGCGGAGTACTATTGTACATCATTTGGTAATCTACCAGTTCTTGTCGCCAATTTTTCTTGAGTGCTTGACTAATTTTAAGCCTCTTTAAGATATCCCGGTTTTGTCTTTCAACCTCTCCATTCATCTGGGGCCAGTATGGAATGGAGTTGAATATTTTTATGCCGTTTTCTTCTAAATACGTTTTTATTTCCTCACTTATAAATTGTTTGCCGTTGTCGCATGTGATAGTCATGGGAAACCCCAATCTTGAAAATATATCTTTCAAGATGTTTATTGTGCTCATATATCTGGGTACGGAAAATTTGATATTTTGTTTTTCATAAATATGAGTTTATAACAATTTCCGAACTTGTCGTCAAATACGAGCCTCAGGGTGCGCTACTGGCCAACAAAAATTCTCTCAGAATTAGCGGAATCTCTCCATATTGTAAAAAATATGACAATATACCAAAGAATAATACATATCATTCAGAATTTTCTTATCCAAAGTTTTCTACAATTTTAGGATGTAAATGATCTAGATAGGGCCCTAAGAATTTGGTGTCCTCTGAATTTTGATGTTCTGTAGTAATCATACACGGACTATTTTTCGTACACTTCATTTGGACTTTTTTTTCGGAATTTTATATCAAATTAATATCATTACACCAGTTTTCAAAGGACTCATTAACGCTAGTTATTGTATTCTGCATTTCTTCGACGGCTTGTGCTGATACCACTATAGAAATTTCAACTGCAAACATCATTATCGATCCATTCGATACATAGTCTGGTATGTCATCCACAAGAAGTATGAATAGCATGGCCTTAGTATCGATTCTTGCGGTACACCATTATCCATAGAGAAGTTATCAGAATTTTTATTGGTAATTTCTACGTAGGCCTGTTTGATATATATATATATATATATATATATATATATATATATACAAAAGAATTACAAAAAGAATAAACATTTACAACATTAATAGAAGTATTATACATATTTGAATGTGGGAAATATATGCGGGTTAGGCATATCAAAAAAAATTAAAAATAATTTAAATTAAAATAATACACGACAGTGTTAAAAATACGTCGCAGTTTTTTTTTTGTTTTTTCTATATTTGAAGTTGGTCCTTTCTCTGTATTCATTCAGCTAAATATCATTTTGTCTGTTATTTTAACAAATGACATGAGTTGGATTTTAAAGCGTTTGAAGGTAATTTCATCGATCATTATTTGTCAACCTACCGTTTTAGTAGTACTCTTCATAATTTTCTTTGGGAGCATGATCTTTGTTTGATATTAGTACTGAGCATCGGCGTATGTAACGAAGGAAGCATTAGATGCTGGAATATTAATCTCGTTTATATAGAAAAATGTGAAAAAATAATTCTGTACTAATACAATTTGTTACATGTGGCGTATAGACTGACCTTTCCTTGTGTTTTTCAACCAACAGTATGAGCCCTCAAATACTAACGTCTCTATAGTTATTTTTTAGGGCTGAAATTACCGTACCCAAAGAAATCGTGCTACTGTATTACTTCCAACAATTCTAGTTATACATTTTTCAGTATACTGAAACAATAACTTTTCATTAACAATTCCACCTGGACACAGTTATTTCCAACTAGCCATTTTCTATGGAAATTTCAATTTATATTCACCCAGCGATTTCATCACGATTATTATACCGGCCGATAAAATCGCGAAAACCCGCCATCAAAAATAAGGTCGTCCGTTTAGCGGAAAATAAATTTCCGCTCTGGCCGAACTGAGAAAATTCCACTCCATTGTTCCAGGCAAGTGGCGTCGTATAAGCGTCGGCGTCGCGAGCGTCGCGTGTGAAGCCTTTGCTTGTCCCCTGGAATAACATAAATCAGACTCTATCTCGCCATTATCTTTATACAAATAATAAACAGGTCTACAGTTATGAGCTATGAATTCCCTGAGAAAAGTAGCTGGTGTAGTGAAAAAAGGAATAATAGGGTTATATCGTGTTTTGAATTGTATAATTATATTAAACATGGTTACTTAAGATATGAATTCCGTGACTTACAAAACAATGAGATTATGATATCAAAGTAAATAATACTACTATGTGTTATGATACTGAGAAAATTGAAAATGTGACTTTTTTCGATTTGACGCAATTTATTGGTTTCCCATTCCCTTTGCTCTTATCATAAATACTCTCTGTCAAACTCAGGTTAACTTCGAACGCAGATAAACTTGGAATTAAAGTAACCACATCAAATGCATCAATGAATTGTAGAATGTGGTACTAACGTGTTTTTTTTTGGCAAGTATAATAAAAAGTGATTCTTGATGAACGCTTATTAGATGTATTTCCAAAATTAATCCGAATAGAATAGAATTTATTTGATCAAGTTACAATTATTATATTTTGGCAAGTCGAAGTTGGTTAAAGGCTGACAAGCGAGATACCGGGTTTACCTTTGAGGTTTCCCTTAACACTGAGACCAGTTGGGGTCTATTGTATTGTTCTGTCATCAGTGGTACATAGTTAAATAGGCCTATGTTTTTCACTAGGTTTAGTAGTCTATTTACTAGGTGTTTCGGATTCATTCCTGTTTCTAGGTTGATCTGTCCGAATATTATTCTGCTGCGCTTGTTGAGCAGCGCGTCGCAGTCGAAGATGATGTGAGAAGGTGTTTCTTCCTCGTCACCTCAGAGTCTACGGTCCACGGTTTCTCTATTTATTCCCATGGTGTGTAGGTGTTTTCTAAGGCCGCAGTGTCCGGTTAGTAAGCCGGTGATCGTGCGTATCTTAGATCTCTTGAGGTTGAGTGCGTCAGCCGTCAGTGTTTGGCTCAGGTTCCTCACCATGGCTGTGCTGTGTCGATGCCCTTCGATTTGGTCCCAATATGGCAAGTCAAAGTAAAAAATGTTAATCAAAATTCATTCAAATATACACCTAAAGTATCACAAGCAGACATCCAAAAAATACTCCTATTCTGTGAATCTCTAGACGAGAATTAAAGATAAATAGTAACAAGCATAATAGAAAGATCTTTGATAATGATCCCTGTAACCAGTGCCAGCAACAATTCTTGTCGCCCTGTAATGCATTTTGAAGGCTTTACATGAGTGAACAGAGTTCACCCATAAAAGTATGCCGGAATTAATGAGTAAGTGGAACACAAAGAAATAACACGACCGTACAGTGTTGAACTGGATGATGTATGACATTACTGCTCTATATGGGATGATCAAGATAGTCCAAAATCAATAAGTACTCCTAGAAGCTTGACACTCTTTTCACTATCTGCAATTCCATCAGAGAAAACCACTTTTTTGGATTTTTTTGTTATTTAATTTAAGGTTGTTGGCACTAAACCATTTATGTCCTATTCAAAGATCAACCATGGTGTTTAAAAGACTACCTGCTAGTAGAAGTATTTATTAATGGTGTCGTTGGCGTATGCAACGCATGTATTAGGTGACATATAGTGAAAGTGATTGTTCGCGTAGATAATAAAGAGTGACGGACCAAGAACGGATCCCTGAGGTACACCATGTGGAAAAGTTTGAAAGTCAGAACACGCCTCATTTATAAATATTGCTTGTTTTCTATTGCTTAGGTAGGACTGTGCCAAATCGAGGGATACACCTCTAACGCCACAAAAACGCAGTTTATCCGCAATAGAGAGGAGTGAGAGACACAGTCGAAGGCTCTTGATAGATCACAAAGAGTTCATTGAAATCTGAAAAGTTGTAATAGCGTCTCATTGATAATGATAAAGTATCATGAAAAAAAAAAACGAATTGTTCACCCATCTTGGAAAAAAAAACTGAAAATATTTCGACGAAAAAAAGTATTGACTAAGGTAGAGAAAAAAACTGAAATTTGTTTTTTAGAAAAATATAATGTGGAAAAAAACATACATTTTTTGATGAATAAAAGTGTTCACTAAACTTGAGAAGAAAATACTTTTATCCACATTCACCTTATAATTGAAGTTTTATCCACACTTATGAACCGTATAAAGTACCACTTTATCCACTAGTGGAATAATGAAAAATACAATCTTGAATATCAATCACATTTTACTTATTTTCACCAACTTCACAAATTTTTACAAATGGAGTCGATAAACAATCAAAAATACATAGCAACACCTCCCGATATTTTTGTATGTTATTTCAATGATTTTTGAGGAGGTGACAGCCGCTGTCAGAGCAAAACGTCAAATCATTTTGTGATGAAAAATTTCCGCGATTCTGATTCTACATGAATGTTATTGTGAATAAAACGTTGTATTGCATGCGTGTTTTAGATACATTTTATTTGCTTAAGAAATTTAAACGCTCGAGCTTCGCTCTCGTGTTTAAACATTCTTGCGCAAATAAAATGATATCTAAAACACTTATACAATGAATAACTATATAAAATTTTTCTGCTCTCTCTCCAATTCCGTCTATATTTGAAATTGATTGCAAATTTCTTATATTCGATAGAACAGTTTCAAATTTGAAATTGATTTCTGAACCAAATATATGCATCTTTACCTATATTTAGGAAATGAATAAATATAAGTACTACAAAAAAAACAATTGATTTACGATTATTTTTTTAGTTCTATTTCAATAATATTATTGACATTTCGAAATCGTAATACACAGTGTTCGGAAATTTTTAATAATTCAAGCCATTCAAAAATTATCGTAAATTAATTTCTTAAGACCTTTTCTTCTTGAATTGAATATATTCTACACACATACGTACCAACAACATCGCAAATTAATATCTAACATCTAACAGCAGCTTATATTTGCAGCGATCATAGTTTTTCTATACGCCTACAAAATGTTACATAGCAGATATATTTTGACAGAAAACTGTGAAGTTGTATTCTTCCTAAACTTTCAACGTATCCATAAATTGAAAAATATATATCAAAATCAAAAAAAAAATTGCTTACGAAAGTAGACAAATGTAGACAAAAGAAGTAAAAATAACTAGGTGTCCCATTAAAAAATCGACACTTTAGGTTACTTCCGATGGAACCGAATGTTGAATGAAGCAATTTTTTTTTCATTAAATTTTAAAACATTAATGTTGTTGGGGCGAGCCACCTTCCGCGGACACACGGTATAGAAGTTATTTTGGTCGATACTTTTCCTGGATTTCATTTATAATCGTTTCTTACTCTTACGATGTATTTTGCGTCTGGTTATTGTAGACAACCACATTCTTTAGATGTTAGTCATGGTAGTTAGAACTTGTGCATAATCCTATAAGAACAACTCCTGTCATAAAAATTCAGTTACCATCCTCTGTTGAGGTAACACCTATTTTATCGTAGGTTTTTTCGGTTTCCAGAAGAGTCATGTATGGTTCAATTTTCAATTGATGATGCTTCTCAACATCAAACAAATACTTTCACAGCAATAGCTTGTTAAACGTGGATCCTGTTTATGTGAAATCATCTACAACAGCACATAAAAAGTATTACTTTTTGAGTATTCTGGATTCTGTGAAAAAATTAATGACATTTTTCTGAAGAGTCCATTGTGTACCTAAATTGCTATTACTGTGGTCACTTCTAACGGAACTGAATATATTGAATAATTTTATAACCAGAGTAACGTAATTTAAAAACCCATAAATTCATAGAGTTTTCACGTAGGCGTGAAATTTATGAAACAATAGCTTTTAATATGATTAACTATCATATACGTAGCCGCACTGATAAATGAATCATTGGTAGGATATTGCCCTGCAAATTTTTTCAACGTCGCACTCTACCATACAAATTCTCCACATGAAGCCTGTCCTAACCCTTTCACACACCCAAAGTTGAAAGCTAAAAAATACCCCGGCACAGCAAAATATTTTTATCCTATCTGCCGTTCTGGATGATTAATTAATTTCACAGGTTTCATGGTGAATTATAATAATGTTGTTCACATATGTGTCAACGTATAAATCCCATTACACACGGATTTGCTCCATTAAACCCAGAAGCCATTCTCGCACGAAGCCGCAATCTCATCATTTCATTAATTACACCACAATGAAAATACTGAAGATACACTGCAAGAAAAAAGTGAGGAACAGGATCGATAACGCAAGATGTGGTTGATATGGAAAAGTCAGAGAAGAGACAACTCAGCAATATTTCTTGAGATTACTCATATTCTATAAATTGGAACTTGGAATTGACAATATTCACCTGTACCTAAAGGTGGCATTCATCATCTATTTTCAGATATAAAATACGTTCTCAAGTAGCATTTCTGTGTATTTTCATAAACGAGTGTACTTTACTGTAGAGCAGTTTTCATATTTGCCAATATTCCTGGAACTATAAGGAATATTCAATATTTGGATTGATTTCAAATCTCAATAACTCGAAAACAGTTGCTCGCAGTGACCTCCATCAAGAATATATTTTTTACACAAATTAAATAATAAATATTCCCAGATACCAAACTTTACCCAAATATCAAAATTATTTTGAACTTATTCAAAAAAAAAATAAATAAAAATAAGAATTCAACTTTGACACTCTGTATCTCAGAAACGAATAACTTGTGGACATATGTTTATAGGAACGTTTCTTCTTATTTTGATGTCAGCAATACGCTCCTAAATATTCTACACGTACTTAAGAAAGAAACACCCTGTATATCGACTGTGTCTTCCACGAATTAAGACATGGTCCCTCTCGTTATTCTCTCGTTATTCTCTCTCTCTCTCTCTCTCTCTCGTTATTCTCTCTCGTTATTCGTTATTCTTGTGAATGATTTGAACTTATTTATGCAACCTGTACAATATACAATACGCTGACGACAGGTCACTGGTATCGAAAAACAAATATAATAGATATAATAGATTCTTCGTTTAACATTAGGCCCAAATGGATTGAAGAATGTATAGGAAATACCCGTTTTATGCATAGCATGATCCAGTGTCTTTCGAACACCAAGGTTTTGTTGGAATTTTTCAAGAAAGGTTTTTGTAACGAGGATTTAAATACTACTACATAAAGAAGGAAAGAAAATTTTGTGAAATCTCTTATATCTTCCATGAAATATATCTGGAGTCCTGATTCTTCTCGAAAAATGGTCGATACTAGACATTCAGTCCATCTATTCAGAAATTTAGCTCCTGCCTTTAATCACAATGTCCCAGCAGATTCGGTAGAATTAGTAAGACATCTTCTGGTAGGCTTACATGAAGATTTAAACAGGACGAGTGTAGAAAATCATCCATCACAAAACGATATGGTCATTATGAATGATAATCAGGAACCGTCCATTTCTTGGACAAGATATATTATGTCCATTCATAATTCCAAAATTGTGGAAACATTTGCCGGTCAGCTGAAGTCTATTTTGAGATATAATTTTTGTAATCACTGCTCCCGTTACTTTTGAACCTTCCTGGGTACTTTAAATCCCTATTCCAGACTTGCCAAACGAAGTGTGAATTCAACACAATTTATTGAACTGTTGACAGAAGAGTGGACTTTGACTGATGAAGCGAGCCCATTTTGTTCAACATGTGGAATGAAAAGGGAATTCAAAATGATGATTCGTATTCAAACATTTCCAAAAATTCTAGTTATACATTTAAAACGTGTTTATTTGACTGATGGCAGTAAATATAATATCTACGCCATATATGATCATAGCGGCAGCTTTTCAATGGACACTATACAGCATATTGCAAACACCCTTTATTGTTGACATACCTCTTTGATGACTCCCGTGTTTCTTCCAGGAAGCTTGTGTACTTTTCTATGAAGAAATTGATATACAAAATTCTGAAGGTGTTGTGGAGTTTTCCGGATTTTTCTCCAACTGAAACAGCGAATGCGCCATCACTTCGAGTCTTGGACTTCAATCAACATTTTCATCTAGATATTATTTTATATTTAAACCGCTTTTTTTATTTTTAAATTAATTTTTAAATCATTTTTAAATAATATCTAAGTCACAAAGACAATTGACTCTGGAATATGGTATATTTTTTTGGGTTCTAACGGTATAAAATTCCATTCTGAGTATTTTTTTTTACAAGATCGCGCCCTTATGTCAACCCTTTTAGTACCTCCAAATCTTATTGCTTTGGTTTTGTCGCTATTAGATTGTTACATATGTTATTGTATTAAAAAGCCGTAAACAAAAGATTTCTGTTTCTGCAAACGGAAACTTAATCTTTCATATGCCTAGTTCACGTCCGATCGCTAAATTTCCATTTTTTGAGCTCAACACTGACATAATTTTCAGTGGTTAATGCCCAGAAAAGAAAAAATCAGGTAGCAAAATCTGTCAGTACCTGACGGTCTATATACAAAGTCTCAACTTTTAGGTTTTTCTCAATTTTTTTAGGTCTTGGCCCTAGCACTATACATATTGTCCTTTTAGTGTTTATTATAATATCTAGGGCGTATAAAAAGACCTCGGTTATGAGTTAATGTAATTTCCAAATTTCCACGAAAATGGTTTTTGTTTTGATGCAATAACGAGCAAAATTTTCTAAAACAAAAAAATTTTGAGTGAGACATGAAAAATATTTTCCCACCAAAAACATTCTTTCCCCAACATAAAACTTTATTTTATTTACTGCATTTACTACAAAGTCCTAGCATAGGATGTTGTACATTAAAGTAATTGTCAACAAGCACTATGCAGGCAATTCGCGAAGGAAGGACAAGTTTTATCATTTAATAAACAATATTTAATGAAGGAAATAATCGGGAAAATGTATGTAGTGATTCTGCTTTATTGTATAACCAACAAATAAAGTTTAAGGTGAACAAATTTTGATCGGTCTTGTTTTAACTCAATTACAAAATGGTCTAACTTTTATAAAGCAGTTCATTAAATTCATGCACTGAAAAAACCTCAGCCGACGATACATTTCAAACAGTGTATTTCCGTATTAACCCAGGAGAGCCACATGTTTGCAATTCAATTAATTTGACTCGTCACGATCAAAGTTATGTTCGGAATAATCATTCCGTCTCTATTTGACCTATGGACTAATTAGTGAGAGAGTAACTGTGCGGTTTAGTTCGTTGAGGATATTATACGGGCCAAATTCTACGGGCTATACAAGATGTCTCCAACTTAGTTTGGGCTCACTGCATTTTAAACCAAAATGTGGGAATTTGATGACATATTAGTGATTGTGCGACTTTTTGTTAAACTTCATAGTTTTCATTATTGAGTTCCCGAAATCAACTCGTGTATCAAATAACATCAGAATAAAAGCAGCAATAATATTAAATAGTGTTTAAACTCGTTCATTAAAGTGAATCTCAAATTTAAGAATGCAATGAAGTCCACAAAAAAGAAAAAAGATGCAAAATTGTAGGATATTTGGGAAACATACCTCGATTTCATTAATTTTCTCGTAATCAAGCTGGCGAATGTCTCACGTTTGATCCCGCTGTTTTGCAAGTATGAGCCAACACACCAGTGTTTTTAGGCATCGCACAAGAGGAGTTTCGTCGACAATCATTGAACAGAAAACACCTGGCAAAGCCTTTCTACAGGAAAACAATTTGCAATACTCACTGTAACAACTAGGGAATGTTAATCAAAAACGGAGTCAGGACGAAATACTAATGCTACTATCTGTCATGCTTCAATTGATACCCATTATTTGCATTTGTCAGGTGGTCCTACAATAACTTCAGTACCCACAATTAGTTGTTAATTGCAAAGTTTAAGTGGGGGAGAGCAGTGGATGTGCGTAGACGTTTCACGCCTGTAAAATACCCGATAGCTCAGTTGGACGTGGATGCGACAATAAAAAAATAGGTATCGATAGTATTGACATATAGGGTTTAATTTAAAACTGAGCCTAAATATGCCTTAGGGGCTGTCTCAAAACTTAATCTAGACCTTTCTGAGTTAACAGCAAGAAGCGGTACAGAGATCCGAACATACGAAGAAATGGGAACGAACAGAGAAGGAACATTGAACAACAGAGGAACAGTAGAACAACAGTGGAACAGGAACAATAGTAGAACAGGAACACCCTAGAATAAACAATGCCACTGATTACACTTGTATGGAGCCATTAGTAGAACCCAATGCAAATACTAAACTCTATTTAGTGAGGGGGTGTTCTTCTGACAGCTTGATGGTTTGTTTGCTGTCTGATAGCTAGTTCTAGCGGTTTTATCAATGAAGAATTACACTGAAAGCCCTGAAATGAATAACGAAATAGGCCTATACATCAAAAGACAAGGATCACTCAGATGTGCTTACCTTAACCTCAAAAAAATCAGAGACAGCAGGAGGAAATTGCCTCCAAAATATCCAGCGTTAATTATAGCAAGCAATATGAGGAAATTTCCATACATTTATAAATAATCTCAAAACCCATCTATGATGACCAAAATAATTTTCGACTAGGATAAATTCCAATAAGTTCAGTTGCCAAGAATGCCAAGACGTCTTTTCTTCAGAGTTGAACCGGATACTGAAAACTGCCGACAATCCGTCAAAGTCGTCAAAGGCGCTTTCTTATTGACAGCTTGTCACCCCTGATTGTTCGTGGTCTGTAAGATCACTCCAGGATCTACCCCAAGTGATTCGAAGCTACTCCATGGGACAACTGGAAAGCGACTCAGGTGAAGAAAACACCTAGAGACTTATGGCCGATTTCACCAACTGATTCCTAAAGTTAGGAAATACCTAAATCGAATTTAGGAATGCCCAAGTGCAATTTGCGTTTCACCAAGCGTTTAGTAATACCTGAAAGTGATAGGAAATACCTCACATAGGTATTTCCTATCACTCTTAACCATTACTTAACTTGTGGTGAATCGCAAATTGCACTTGATTCCTAAATCCGATTTAGGTATTTCCTAACTTTAGGATCAGTTGGTGAAATCGGCCATCAGTGTTGCCAACTGAACCAAGACGAAAACGCGCAATCCTGTTACACTGTTCGAACCAAACACAAACAAGGTCAAGTATTCGAAAGTGAAGTAGGTACCTCAATGGCACAAAATAGAGATAGAGAAGAAATGTTACGGTTCTATGTTCTAACCACAAAGAAATAGAGTTGTAGCCAAAAGTATGTTTACAAAATAACTCTGTCATGCTGCAAAATAGTTCAACTGATCATAACTGTCATCCGCAAAATGCGCGTTGCATAAACTATTCTAACTTGACCATTGTATGTTATTATTTAATTTTAGCTTAAAGTTAGTTCATGCCTGCTCGAATTGGTTGAGCAAACGTAAGCACTAAAACTCGAAAAGAGCTGTACATAACGATGATCAAGTTATCATTTGGAAACAGTGGCGTACAGAGTGGAAAGTTTATCTCATTGAGAGAGAATTTCTGACATTATTATATTGAAACAGAAAGGGGTTTTTCTAGTGCAAAATAAACCCGTTCCAAAGTGAATGCAAGTGATCATTAGGGTGAAGAGAAGGATGTTTCCACCGCAAGTGAATTCATTACAAGATGATGAATGTAAAGAAGTAAACAGCTCAATCAGGTTGAAATGAGAGTACTTATATTCATCAACTGAAAATAATAAATATTCTCAGAAGATTATTTCATTCAAGAGTATGCAAATATTTTATTGAAGAAATTCTTTTTGTATGTGAATATTCTGGACTCATAACTTGGAAAATTATCGTCCTATTGCTGTTTCCCCATCACTGTTAAAGGGATTCGAATACATAAAGTAGGAATTTCTACACAACTTTCTTAATATGAATAATATACTAAGTCCGAACCAACACGGATTTTGATCAAATCATTCCACTACAACAGCCATTATTTCTTTTTATTCAAATTTTCAACAGTCTGTTGAAGCGGGCGAAAATCCCACTGGGGTTTTTTGTAACCTTAGTCGCGCCTTTGACTGTGTACAACACGGAAATCTTCTAAACAAACTGTATAAAACTGGCATTAGAGGTATTCAGCATGAAGGGTTCATATCATACCTTTCAAATCGCACCCAGACTATCAAAATACAATATTCGAATAATAATTATAACGAAACCTTCTTTTCGGATCAGTTAATCAATGATATGGGTGTTCCTCAAGGATCAGATTTGGGGCCGATCCTCTTTATTCTCTAAATCAATGAGTTGCCATATATTTTGAAACGTCATTCACTTGCTTGTATGCTGATGATTCTTCCCTCATATTTAAATCAAAAGATTTGCTAGAATTGCAACAGAATATCAATTCTGATCTTGATAGCTTGCAAAATTGGTTCAGTGAAAACTCGTTATTTTCAAATGCCTAAAAAACGAAAGCAGTAGCTTTTCATACTGCCCAAAATACTAACACGGTGGATATTAATATAGAAATATCCGGTGATGAGATAGAAAGATGTGACAGTATAAAATTTCTTGGGCTTTTTCTAGACAGCAATCTCAATTTCCATGAGCACTGCGATAATCTTATTAAAATACTCAATAAACAGTGCTACCTACTAAGAAATCTGAAAACTAGACAAATCTGGTCTGCTTTTATACTGCCATGGGAAGAAACAATCAAGAATTAACTATGGGCTCATTGTTTGGGGGTAATTCTCCACCTGCACACCATGTTTTAGTGACGCAAAAAAGATTCATTAGAACCATCGCAAACGCATCACGAACAGTATCATGAAGAACACTAGTCAAAAATTTAAATATTTTGCCTCTTTCAGGTCTCTACATTCTGGAAGTTTTGTTGTACATCAAAAATGATTTTCACATATCCATATCCATATCCATAGTTTTTTCTTACATACCCTAGTAAAATGTTTTGTATTTTTTTCCGTGCATCATTGCATCAATACTTTTTTGTTATTTATAAATGTGTTTGTTATATATTTACCTTTTTTATATCTGAATTTAATATGTACTGACTTTTTTTGAGCTCTTTTTAATGGATTAATAAAGAACTGAATTGAATTGAATTGGAATCAGTAAACGTTGTACATTCACTATTTTTGACAATTTTGATGAACTTTATGTTCTTTGTTACTAGATCGATGCATAGAATGCCTCTCGATATTTTGTGAAACCCCTTTTTACTACAGCTATTCCAATGGAATTCCCAACGGCGTCGACGCCCATCCTCTCCGAAACGTTTTATTGGTGCAATCTCCAACGAGCAATATAACGAGGAAATCTCACATACCTACCATCAAAGTGTTCTGTTGCATCGTGTGTTCGATTATCTGACATCAGATAACTTCGTTATTCAAGTCGTTACTGTTAATGCCCTGTTTCATGCAGTATTGTAACTCCATGTTAGTCCGAGGTTGAATTTACTAGGATAGATACTTAGGTGAACGTTTCACTGATGTTGAAGTGGAATAACAAATAATATAGTCACTATTACCGAAGATTGAAAATTATAGATAAAATACTTTTGTTTACACTTCAAGAATACTGAATCAGTCTCAATTGGTTCAATTCTTATTTAATTGAACGAAATCATATAGTAGGAAATATTCTGAATTGAAGAGTTCCTCAAGGTTCCAATCTTGGACTCATTTTATTTCATTTTAGTATTTATAAACCTATTGAATATCCAAATTTCAGGTTCATTTAATGTTTTTGATGACACCAGCACTGTATTTTGACACCACAAGGACAAACAAGATCTTGGTAAAATTATACGATTTGATCTGAAAACAATTAGAGATTGGTGTGACTCGAATTCAATGTCATCTTGAAGATATACCGTTGGACAATAACATTGTTGAAAATAAATTAGGTTCAAAGTATGTTTATATCTTGATATTTCATTAAAATTTGAGGAGCACACTGAAATTCTATGTAAAACACTCTCTTCTGATTGTTATGCTTTGAGAGTTGTATCAAATTAATTATCAGCCTCCAAATCTGTCTACCATTCTCTTATTGAATCTAATCTAAGGTATGGAATAGCATTTTGGGGAGTTTTCTGTGGTTATCGATTTACGAGTGTTCTAATTTTACAGAAGTGTGCTTTGCGATATTTATGCAAAGCACAGTATCGGGATTCATGTCGACCTCTATTTTTAAAACAAAATTTCAACAGTTGTTGCAATTTTTTTACTTGATACTGAGTGTTTGATATACAAGCATAAAATAAAATTCACCATTGATAGTTATTCTGATCATATTACAATACAAAATAATGAGTTCAAATTGCCAATCCCTAAGAGTACTCTGATCAAAAATTCAATAATTTATAATAGATGTGAGATGTTTAATCACTTTCCATCAAACATTAGAAGTTATATACTTTTGGTTAAGAAAGGATGAAAGTGTTTGTTGTCTGAAAGAGTGTATTAGTTTGCAAGAGTTCTATAATGATGAGTTCTGAAACTCATAATTCAAGCATGACTTGAACATTTGAATTGAAATATATTTTTACTGTGACGAAAAAAAAAAGTTTGACATATTATCTGTGTTGACAAGTAACAAAATATGACTTTTTATCAAATTACATTTTTCCCCTGAAAAAAAGTGAGTACTTACATGGTGGTTCTTCGGGTTGTAAGGCCGACGTGTGTTCAGAGAAGAACTCGACGTTTCGTCAACACGAGTGGTTAGCATTTTCAAGAGTTATTTTAAAAATTTTCGCTTTCTGTAGTCGCTGTCAAATGCTTGTAAAAAATGTAAGTTATAAAAAACAACTTACTAACTCGAGGTTGCTATTAAGAAGATCACAGTGCACTTCATTATTAAAATATCTCACACAACAGTTTGTACAAACAAATTAAAATATACTATGAGCAATATTCGAATATCAATCATGATTCAAATATATTTTAGTCGGCACCATTCTGACCAAGAGCATGCAGCTCCACTCACATCATGTCACACGAAACACGTGGTACATGGAACACGCGGACGAACTGACAAGCAGCTGTCAAATGTCCACGTCAATTGGTTGACAAATGGGAGAGAAATCGCAAGCCTGGTGTAAATGCTGCCAACTTAATTTATGGCAGTGTAGTTTGAAAAAGAGAATTATCACTAATTTTATTTTTGTCAAAATTCAATAAATAATTGTAAATCACGCTAAGATTTGCAACATCGGCACGTTTATTCATACAGTTAGGTTCATTATTGATATGCACCATTTCAAGAAAATTTCTTTTTGAATAATTACTTTCTTTTGCTAAAATTTTTGGGTTGTTGAAATTACCAAAATGGTTTAATTGAATAGTGTGTTCTGCAAGGGCACAACTATTCTTTTTTATTTTACAATCACTTTTATGAGACGTAATGCGACCTGATAGACCTGATAGACAAACTGGTAGAAATCTATCAGGTCGCATCACGTCTCATAAAAGTGATTGTAAAATAAAAAAGAATAGTTGTGCCCTTGCAGAACACACTATTTAATTAAACCATTTTGGTAATTTCAACAACCCAAAAATTTTAGCAAAAGAAAGTAATTATTCAAAAAGAAATTTTCTTGAAATGGTGCATATCAATAATGAACCTAACTGTATGAATAAACGTGCCGATGTTGCAAATCTTAGCGTGATTTACAATTATTTATTGAATTTTGACAAAAATAAAATTAGTGATAATTCTCTTTTTCAAGCTACACTGCCATAAATTAAGTTGGCAGCATTTACACCAGGCTTGCGATTTCTCTCCCATTTGTCAACCAATTGACGTGGACATTTGATAGCTGCTTGTCAGTTCGTCCGCGTGTTCCATGTACCACGTGTTTTGTGTGACATGATGTGAGTGGAGCTGCATGCTCTTGGTCAGAATGATGCCGACTAAAATATATTTGAATCATGATAGATTTTCGAATATTGCTCATAGTATATTTTAATTTGTTTGTACAAACTGTTGTGTAAGATATTTTAATAATGAAGTGCACTGTGATCTTCTTAATAGCAACCTCGAGTTAGTAAGTTGTTTTTTATAACTTAAAGTCACATTTTTTACAAATTGGACTTTTTTGTGTTTTACAGATGTCTTGATAAAGAAAATAAAATTTTCGAAAGCTAGACAATTTAACAAAGAGTTTCTCTATCCACTGGCCGTTCCCAATTGACTGCAACCTCAAGGAAAAGTTTCTTTTTATGATACTTTCCAAAACTATATATATATATATATATATATATATATATATATATATATATATATATTCGCTTCTATTAACGTTAACGTTGTGAGAATGTACATGAAATATAAAAACCTGTAATTTCATGAATAATTTTCCTAATCCTTCAATTAATGTTCAGTGTTTCTCTGATGAAGCATTTCTTCCCTGACTCATTCAGCTCAAAGTAGTAATATAATGAAGTGGTTACTGTTTTCGTATATTTTGCGTTTATTGTTCGATTAGAGTAATGTAAATATCTGTCTTATATTGTAATATTAATCATGTTTAGGATTGTTTTTCTTGGAATATTCTATATCCAATCTTTCAAATATTTTTTAAAAATATGTTGGTTGGGTTTATTTCGAATCAGTTCTGGGATTTGGATATATAGGTATGTGTTATAAACTCGAACGATCGTTGCCCAATTTTTTTACTTGTTTTGATAGTTTTTGTTTTTTAATATCTTTTGTAATGTGTGTTATACTCGTGATCTATCATTGTAAGTTCATTTCTTTTTTATATTCTAGAGTAAGAATTTTTTACAATCTTGAATTATAAAATAAATTTTAAGCAACCCCGTATCACAACTGAAAACTACCTGCCATGTTACTGACGTTGAAAAGTCCAAATTACCAAAAGCCTAACAAATAGCGCATTTCCATCGAAAGATTTTCCCCATTTATCACCAGTTGAAGCGCAATCAGTCTTTCGGGGGGAAATTAAAGAAAATTTCAGGCGAACAGAAAGAACGCTCTTCGCAACAAAAAACGTATTTTAAGAGGTGCCAGCAGCATTAGCGAAGATAAATAATAGGTCGGGCTAATCTACTTTGTACGTGTTACAGAAGAGACTAGTGATTCACGAGACAGGGAATGTTATTTTTTCCGGACGCTTTATTACGTTTGCGAGTTTTCTCTCCTCCGGGATTATGATGACGTTTATTGTCACTTAGTTGGTCGTCGCCTCGAAGCGTAATTTTCTGGAATTCTGAAGGCAACACAGATATGATTCTTTGACTCTTCGGTATTAACGTAGTTTTCGAGTTCAAATTGAAGTTTATACACCACTCTACATTTGTAATATTCATTTCAGAAAATGTATTGTGGGAGAATTCCTCTCACTAACAATATTAATTTTGTGAGAAAAACATTGACCCAAATTTATTATAATTTCTGACTATGATCAAGCACACCAGGAGGGTAGAAAAAGTGTTATTTGTTAGCAAATATCGTCTCGTTTGGTCTCGTCCAAATATCGTCTCGTCTCTTCCAACTATCGTCTAGTCCTTTTCAAATATTGTCTCGTCTCTTCCAAATATATTGGAATCTCCTTGTGTTGGATTAAATGATAAATCAGTCCCAGTGCTGCTATCAAATAAAATTGTTGGTCTGTTAGATTTAATTCAATGCCCGTCGTGGTCTTAGCCAGAGGAGTAGTTGTTTTCTGACAGGTTCTTGCCATAATAAGCCTACGTAGTAGGTAAATATGGGAGTAAAGGGTTCATCATCGGTAGGCAACGACTGTTCGTTACTGAACGATCTCCCAAAGAACTCTGTTTTCTTCGATTAAATCTCTTAACAGCTTCAGTGCTGTCTGTGTTGACCTACCCTTGCACTGATGAAAGACAACAACCTCGAAACTAGTCTGCAGGTGGTCACCCTGTCCAAATCAAAACATAATTCTGCTAGTTGGTCATAGAGGGCACTTGCAACTGCGTCCTCTGATGCTTTGAGGAACGTTGCACAAGTATCTGTAAGATTTAATTCAATACCCATCGTGGTCTTAGCCAGGGGAGTAGTTGTTTTCTGACAGGTACTTGCCATAATAAGCCTACTTAGTAGATGTATATGGGAGTAAAGGGTTCATCATCGGTCGACAACGACTGTTCGTTACTAACCGATCTCTCAAAGAACTCTGTTTTCTTCAAAATTCTTGATTTTGCATATTGACTCTCTGGCCTCGGTTTGTGGGGTAGTCAGATATCTGAGAGAACTAGTTTCAGAATGTGGGTTGAAATTATACTATTTTGGATATCTCCGATAATTCATCACATATGGAAAACTTTTTTGGGGTTCCAGTTAAAACGCAAGTGAAATAATTATATTTCAAAAACGAATATTGAGATGTTGTTGGCCTCGACTATAATACCTCCTGCAGGTTATATTTGGAAATCATGGGTTATCATTAACAGCACTTTCTTATACTTTTTATATCTGGTTATTTTCTTGTAAAAGCACCATTACTTCTCGACAAATGCAGATGAATATTCCACCAAAATGTACGTGTAAACTCGTAACCGGGAAGATTTCAGGATTCCACACCACTTAAAAAGGTAAACTATACCCAAGTTTGATTTTAGTGAATAATTATTGTCACCTGCTTGCAGTGCCCAGATTTATATTTATAACATGTCAAGTCCTTGTTTCTTATTTGTGATGTTTTTCTTTACATTATCAAAGTATTTTCTCGTTCTTGACGTTGTGCATATATGTGCTGATTTTGTGTCAATAAAGATATAAGTATCTCCCCTCGAGTCTCGTCTCGAAAAGAAGACGAGACCATGCAAGACTCTCGAAATCGAGACTATTGTGGGCACCACTAGAACTATGGGAACATAGCCTATCTTGGAGTGTGCATCAATGAAGAGATGGATAAAAAAAATGTACGGTAGGAATCGAAACGCAGATTTTTTCACTCATTGTTCATGAGCAAACTATATGTCTCAGCTACAACAGACTGTTCTAAAAATAAACAAATAACACACATATACTCTGCCAATTTCTAAACTTGAATTATTTCATGATAAGATCAAAAAAAAATCAAGACTTTTAGTTAAAATTTTTATAAAACTTCCAGTCGGGCGATTCTAAATTGATCGAAAAAAGCCCGACCATTACCAAGTAAATTCCTACATGATCCTTAAAAAATTTAAAAAATTACTAAGTAATCAACCCAGAATTGATTGAAGACTTCGGAATCCTCAGGAAATAACTCGAAAGCAATTGCCAGTATTTTATCTAAACTCCGAACCTCCATTAGGCTCATCTTGTTTTGTGAATCCAAATAGTAATTTGCAATCCTCGAATCTGTTTTTACCCTTAGAGTCATCTCCTGAACTTCATGCAAATATCTTCTAATTAATATTTATGATTCCCAATTGAGAATAAAATTTCAAGGAACGAGCCGTAATGACTGACAGTAAGATAAGAGTATTTAGGAAAATACTCCAACGAAATTAGTTTTTTGTAAGGAAACTTCGACACATAGGGACATAATAAAAAAATGCAGGAAAGTGCTTTGGAAGGATTTGTATAATTGGTCTACTCCTGTAATTGGTTTTGTAAACTGTTTCTGATTTGAAATCAGAAGAAACTTATTGAGCGAAATTTCTCTTTTTACGTATGTTTATATACAGCTCCTCGTTGAATAAAACTTCATATATAATTTGTATATATAAAAGTGAATGTTCGACTGTTCTTGTAATATTTTTGTTAAATTAGCAGGTATTCAGTCAGGACAGAAAGAAAAACTCTTATTTACTTTTCGAAGCTTTCGACAAATTTATTTGTCTTTATCAAGGATAAAAAATTGTAAATGGTTGAAAAGTATCAAAAATTAAAAAATTGCATGAACTATGATCTTCTGAAATGTGTTGAGTATATAAAATATATCGACATGACAAGTACGAAAAATATCATACTGATGGAAATATCCATTGAGTGATTGTGGAAGTATCGTTGTAAGGTTGTACAGGGGATTTCTATTAATATTTATCATGTATAAACATTATTTTGTAAGTATAAATCAGTACATTTTGTTCTTGGCATATAATTATTTCATTATCATAATTCATTATGCGTTCTTTGTTTCCTACATAACCAGAGAGTGTGCAAGAAAGTTTCTGTAGTCTTCAGTCACTTTTATGTCTAGCAATTCGAGATTTCGAAGTTTGATCCGTTTGTCCAATGTAGTTTTTGTTGCAAGAAATGCAAGGGATACTATAAATTATATCGCTTTTCGTCGATGCACATTCTTTGTCTTTCCATTTTGTAAATACTCTAAGTTATATTGAAAGGACATTTCTTTGTGATCTTTCAATATTGAATTCACTTTTGAGTACACTGATAATTTTGGGAGACAAAATTTTTATAAATGGTATTGATACGAAAGTAATTTTGTTACTGGAATTCATTAGTATCTGTTTCCACATTTTCATTAGAAATTGAGTTGAATAATAATTTATGGAGTATGCTATGAGGATAATTGTCTCTCAATATTTCGTACAGTTTTCTTAAATTTTTATCTGAAAGATAATGGTGTACTATTTCATGAATTGTATTCTTCCTTCCCAAATTAAATTAATTTTTGTTTTATGTGGACGGTAAGAAAAATAATGAATATATTTTCTACAACTGGTAGATTTGATATGTCAATCTGAAATGATTGTATTACTTTTGGTTCTCATCAAAGGAGTGTCTTGGTAACGTGTAATATGTTTTGTGAATTGAATGTTTGGATTGAAACTATTGAATATGTCTACTGTTTCTTCAATTTTATCATGTGGAACTGAATAAATTATTTCATCCACATATTTTTTGATGTAAGGCATTTCAAAAAAGTTTGTGAATACATACTTCTAGAATTCTAAAATTTGTTTGTAAAATGTAAAATACACAGCAGCTTTGGCAATAACTTGTCGAAAAAGTTTGCATCAACATAATTCTATCAAAAACGCGTTTTCCAGCATAGAAATTCTCATCATCAATTGAAGTTACAGATTATTGAAATAAGTATAGACAATAATTATAATTTTGAAAAGGTGAAACCAAAAAATGGGTAAACTTGGAATCTAAAATGGACACTTACATGGCATAGAAACATAGCAATTTAAATTTAAACGGTTAACGAAATTATTAATACAACCCTACGTTGAGTGGGAAATGGTAGGTAACCATCCCTTTTTAAGAAACATCAACATGGGTTGTCAACAAATGTTTGTTGTAAACTGTACACAATGGCAATCAAAAGATGAAAGAGAACTGAGAATGATAACAAAATAGAAGTGAATTGATTATAAAGGTTTTTTGACGTTAAGGTGTCATCTATCAAAGAGATACGTGAACTTAAACTCGTAAAGCAGTAAAAATGGTGTAGGTATCCAACTCCATTGGGGTTGACCATTCGAACAAGAGACAAAGACAAAATGGTTGGGAAGAAAACTCAAAACTGCAATTCGGAAAAAACGGTAATAGGATATCTTGATTAATCTTAGAAGCGTAGAGCATTGAAAAATGAAATTCAGTCAAATTTAATTTGTTAATTCTAAGAGTCAATATTATGGTCCTTGTTGATTCTATTCATCTCAAAAATCTCCAAAATATTCAGTCTAGGACCTTTAATACAAACGTAAAGAATATCAAGATCGGTAACAATATCTTTTTGTTCTTTGGTGTTTTGGCATCGACTAGTTTGGTCATTAGCCATGTGTTCTGGGTTGGCCTTGTTACTGACTCCTTACGCCACCTTAGGAGCAGCACTGGTAATTGGAAAGCATCAGTGAATTGTGCAGGACTCAGCCCAGTCCAGCCACGAGATTTCAATAATTTACTAGGTTAGATTAGATTTAAAAATCCAAGCTCCAACTAGGGTTCGAACTCCGGAACTCTAACCGCTGCGCCACGCCTCGACATCGTTAACAATATCAAAACTGTGTTTGTTATTAACGATATGGTTAGCAGATGAACTAGAAGAATTAATTTCGTCAAGAATATCTGAGTGAAGGTACGCGTATCAATTACTCTCTTAGGTTCATGAATTCATTGAGATAACTTACTACCGGTTTTACCAAAATATACATATACATTACAATAATAAGTGAGGCTTGGTCAATAACAAATTGTAGGAGGGGGAATCAAATTAGCGTTCAAAACTTTCAAAGATTAGCGTTCATATAAACACAGAAAATTGTATCGAAAATGAAATGAATGATTTTCAAAAACATATATACTGGACTGAAATAAAAGTGCACAGTAGGATTTGAATTCCATGCATATATCTGAGGGTTGCCGGTAAAAGTGCAATTGATTGATGAAAACAATAAATTCAAAAACAAGCCTTTACTTTTGAATGAATACTGAATAAAAAATAAATGTTGAATGGTTCTTAATACACGTTTTCTCACCGACATAAATATATGAAAACTACAATGTTGTGTGGCTTTTTCTGATAGTCCAGCAATTGTTACAAAACTGACTAGTTTTCCCGGAATAATAATGAGTGACACCAAGTCAAGACCTAAAATTCCGAAAGATAAACTGAATCTCAGAGGGCCATCCTTCCAACCCCGCCCAGTCGAGATAAACTAATTACAATTAACTAGGGCCGACTCAAAAACGCTGACTGATATTTTAAGCTCTAATGACGGAAAGTAATTTGGCTTCGAGATTAATATGGCTTGCAAAACTTTTCAATTTGTTTTAATGAGTGATGATATGACGGAACTGCGCCTTTCTGAATTTAATATCGCCATACTCCATTTTCATTTACTCTATAAAAATTTTCCCCGTCCCGTTTGAAAGCTTTATTTGCGAAGTCGAAATGTACTCGAATTTAAAATTCTGCACGAGGAATGTCTCTGGTAGGGCGGGCGATTCAGTAATGCTTTTAGTCATTCGCTTTCATCACTGAATATCAATCAATTTGCTGAAAATAAATGAAGCAACGTTCCGTCTTCACTTCTAGCATGTACTCATCATCTGTGGAAATGATGTTTTATGCAAAATAATTTATACAAAAAATTAGTTTAAAGGGTTTTGAGCAAAAAACGATGAAGCTTTTTCTCGACAGCGAGGGAGAAGTGCAACCCTATAGACAAGTGTTTTGGTATTCCCAAGTAACAATTTAAACGTCATTTGATCGAATCATTAGTAACTGAGAAAAACCAGAAAAACTGGAAAATGTTGCGATTTTTTAAAAATTCAGAACTACGCCATTTTAAAAAAAGTATTGCATCATGTGTACCTATTTTATGTGTGCACAAAACAGGCGCTGTCGGATCATTAATTTCAACACAATTGCAATTTCAATTCTCCCGGTCTCCCGGATTCTCCTACTAGACTAGTCAAACTTTTTTCTCCTTTTCCGAAAAATAAGAACAAGGTATCATTCAATTTGGAATAGCGTGTAGATAATTTTGAAAAAAGTTACTAGCCGCTTACAAAAATTGCAAAAATTATTAACATTTAACTGTTTTTTGCAAATATCCTGAAATCTATTTGACATTTTTTAAATTTGAAAGAAAACTCAATAAGAGGAGGAAATTTCCCGAAAAGAAATTCCGGAACTGTTGGATTTAAAATTCTCCCAGAGGGTTGAAAATAAGGCCAAAAACGGGGCTCTTGCTTGCACACTTTGGACCTTTAATGAATAAATATTATTTAAACTTATTAAGTATATACGAAAATTAGGAATTGAAAAAATCCATGCATCGACTGAATAGATGAATGAACAATAATCCGAGGTCAAAAAAAAAATTATAGCTATTTTTTTATTATTAATAATAATAAAGCTTTCAGAATAGATTTTTTTTTGTTTCTCACTTTATCATCAACAAACAATTTACTTAGGTTAAAACTTAAAAAGCTTGATTATTCATTGAAAATTTTTATTTCCTATTGTTTACAAATGCGTTGTTTATAAGATTTTCCTTTTTTCCTTTTCGAAACATCAATCTTTTTAATTTTTAACCGAATTAAATTGTTGATAATAAAGTGAAAAATTGATTAATTTAATTTTTTCAAAGTGAATCTCTTCTCCGAGCTTAACAAAATAGCTCCAAAAAGGGAAAAAATCTCAAATTTATTTTTTAACAATCATCGCACTTGCAATGTTCATGTTGAGTCGGAAAAAATTAGATGAAAATTTTTCTCCATAAATTTGAACGGTATGATGAGGAACAATAGGAACATGAACAGTAATATCTTCAACCAAATCATTCTATTATTTTTATCATAGCTCGTTATCCGTTGATTTTGCTCTTAACCTTCTCGATTTTTCTTCGATAATTATATTTTGATTAGTTCCAGTAGATGGAATACGATGACAAAAGTATGCTATTATGTCTAGTTCACAAGTGCCATTTTATCGAAAAGCTGATCTGGACCACCGAAAATTATGAATTTGGTCTCATTTCAATTCGAAATGGCATCTAGAAAGAATGTTGAACCGGAAAATTGAGGCCGAAAAAAAATGCAAAATTGATAAACAATTAAGTAAAAGAGGTTTGTTCTTTGCAAATATTTCAAAAACTATGTGAGATTTACAAAATTTAAAAAAATATTGTTATAGAGCAGGAAATTCTCTAAAATTTATAGGAACTTAACTATAATGAATGAAACTTAATGTTCTACCTCCCGGAACTGTAAATATTCATAGCTTTATTTATAATTTTAATTAGGAGCTGAAAATTGGGATGAAAACGGTGGTGGCCCTTGAATGAGCGTCTACCGAATCAAAGGCATGATCAAAAAAAATTATTTTAACCAATCAAATATGAATTTTTAGGAATGAAAGAATTTGTTACTATCTGAACACAAGAATAAACCGTTAACAAAAAATATATTTCCCCATTTTTTTATTAACTAAGCTTTTGTCAATTGGTTACTTTTTTCCATGTTGGAAGTTTACATAAAAACCGTGATTATTTCTAAACTAAGAATCCAGATATTTTTTTACTTCTTGAAGCTATTCTCGAAAGGATTGAAAAGAAAATCCCGTTGAAAAAAGAGAAATTCTGATTTTCACTGTTTTACCTTGAAAAATGAAAAAAGTTAATTAAGCATAAGATTTTTTTTTATTATTTCTATTATTTTATTTCTTTATTGCTAAAACCTTCAATGCAATAATATTTGAAAAAACTCAACTACCATTATTTAAATAATCATTAGAAACAAATGCATTGTTAGAGATAAAAAAAATTCTCTTGGAATCTATTCCTTGGTGAAAATAATTGATTTTTAGAAAAAATCTTCTCATAAAAAATATTGCCATCAAACGTAATTACTAATCAACCACAATCTAATGCATTGAAAAATTAAAAAGTAAATTAGGCAAATACAAATTTTTTTTCTTCAAATACTTACTCTTACTATTTTGTTTTTTTATTTGCTAAAAGCTACATAACTACGATCATAAATAAATGCATTGCTGATGTAATTTGAAAGAAATTATTTGGGAATCTATTCCTCGATGAAGATAATGATTTTAAAAAAGGGTTCTTAAAAAAATATTGTCAAAAACGCAATTGCTAATTGAAAATTCTTTTGTTGTTCAATATCAATATTGAGGAACCATTTTTATTATTATTTATTACGTTCTCTCATATTTTGAGAAAAAAAAATTATTTTACATTTGTTTAGTTAACAAACGATTTGTTATAAACAATTAAATTTTTGCTCTATATTTTTATTTAATACTCGAAAAGGTACTACAAACAAACATGTGCATTTTTTAAGGTTTTTTTTTCAATTTGTCAAATTATTTCCAAAAATATTATTGATTTGGGCCTTTAAACTATTGAAGATCTGACAAAAATACTTCAAGCTTCTTTCATTCTTCATTAATCAATAAATAAATAGAGCTTCTAACCGAAGCACTGACTCGATTATTTATTAACTTTGTTTACTGTTATTTACATAATCCACTCTAAATAATTTATTATTTATTTTTAGTTCAAAAATCGTATAAACCATTGAAAATACGATAATAATACTTTTTGCCTTTTTTATTCCCCATTAATTAATATTCAAATTTAGATTTAAAAAAAAAACTCAATTATTTATGAAGACACCCCAAACAAAATCTTTTTTCAAATTTTGGATATCTCAAGCAGTTTTTGAAATACCTGCAAAAAACAAAACCATGCATTCTTTTTTCCCTTAATTTTTTATAACTCTAGCAATTTTTGCTGTCCCCAATTTCCCAGTTCAACATTTTTTCTACACGCCATTTCGAATCGAATAAAACCAAAATCACAATTTTCGGTGGTAGAGGTCAACTTTTTGACAAAATGGCAATTCTGAACTGGACTAATAATTCCATAATTCTGATATTTCTGCTTTTAAAGTATTCCCTTCACAAACATATAACAAATAGTTTCACATAATCGTAAATGTTTTTCATTTCACGGCAATCCTCTTCGCACGAGTGGAATTTAATAAAATAAATATTACGGGACCTGAATACGCAATTTTTTGACAGATCATATTTTTCCCTTTCACCCAATTCGTACCAACTACAGCCGAAATAAAATTTAAGCAAGAGCGCGAAAATATATCATTTCTAACGTGGCATTGTAACCATTTATTTCCTGCCCTGGAAAAGGAAAAAGAAGGCCAACGTCGAAAACGTTATAAATCATGATGATTTGCGGAAATTTGAATGTAAGACGGTTCACCTGAAAATGCTATTCATTCTATTTTGGAGAGGATCCTTGTATATCATCACGTATTTGGGGTTATATTTCAGATCGGCGGATGCTGATACATTACAATAAGTCATCGAAATTCAGGGAATGTTCTTCGGTGAACGTTTCCAGTTTGTGAGTAAACTGAAAGGGATGGAAAAGGAATTTTCGATATATGGCCGTTGAAACCCAGAGGAATGATTTTTGTTGAATTCTATCGGTTTTTGTTCGGATGCTTTATTTCGAGAAGCTTCATACTCGTGGTTTCACATTTGTTCCGAATGATATTTACTTATTCATAGAAGTGTAACAATATTTTGCCTTCTCTCTAAATACCTTACAGATGTTGGGATATTTTCACTCATCAGTTTTGCTGTTTTTATATTTATTGTTGAAAGTAACAAAATTCATGACGCATTCTATGAATTTTATCATAAGCTCAAAAGTAATGTTACGAATGCATTTCCGGTCGAACGACTAAAACGAAACGTATTTTTTTCACTCAACGATTACGTACTTACAACTGGCATCATTCTCATAATATGTTTCAATTATGTTTCATCAAAGCAACAATTACTGGGTATAAGATGCTAATTTCCAGATTTGGTTCCATCTCTATTTTATACATTTTAATTATGCAGCAGAGATATGTTAATAGTGATAAAAGTCATCCGAATATCTCTTGTTCGTTGTTAATTTGTTGTAATATTACACGTTTCAGAAGTTCATTGTTTGGTCCGAGCAAAGTATGTTCAACGGACGTCCAATGGACATCCTCTTTTTCATGCAGCTATATTTTCAGTCAATATGGAGAAGAAATAGAGTTCACTTGATGTCCACAAACAGAAATCCATTGTATTAGTACAAAATGGACATCCAATGGATATTCAGTTAATGTTCATGTCCTCATGGACCTATCTTGAACATGAAACGCATATCCATAGGATATTCTTCGTTTACTGAGGTCGAATGCCTTTTGAAAATTGCAAGAAACCGGCGCGGTTCTTGAATCCATTTTTTTAATTATTTTTTTTGCTGAGTATGTAATGATTTGGACGGGGAACAGATGGCTTCAGTGCTGTCTGTGTTGACTTACCCTTGCACTGATGAGAGGCAACCACCTCGAAACTAGCCTGCAGGTGGTCACCCTGTCCAAATCAAAACATAATTCAGCTAGTTGGTCATAGAGGGCACTACAACTGCGTCCTCTGATGATTTGAAGAACGTTGCATTAGTATCTGTGAGATTTAATTCAATACCCGTCGTGGTCTTAGCCAGAGGAGTAGTTGTTTTCTGACAGGTACTTGCCATAATAAGCCTACGTAGTAGGTGTTTATGGGACAAAAGGATTCATCATCGGTCGGTAACGATTGATCGTTACTAAACGATCTCTCAAAGAACTCTGTTTTCTTCGAAAAATCTGAAGAAGAAGCGGAATTGAAGGTGCTTCTCTGAACGTAATAGGTCTGCAACAAACACTACGAAAAGTGTAGCATCGAAGAAGAGTTCTCAAATGTCACTTACTCAACTAAAAAATCTGTGTAAACAACGGCAGTAAATCAATTGACGAATTTTGTTGTCCCAGCACGTTTGGTATCATCCTGTATAACAACCGCAATGATTTCTGGCCTGCGTCGAATAAATATGCAGATACGACCTCTCTGGTTTCCACTGAACATTATAGGATACTGTTCAATCATGGAAAATCCGATTATTTTCCTTCCTGTCTGCGGATCCGAAATACGCTATGCATGAAATTCAAATAAATGATATTCCATCGCTGACTGGATATAAAATCTTATAAATAAAAAATTCATTCTCGATGTCCTCCTTCTGAGATATTCGCGAAGGATATACATAATGTGATAGCTCTAAGATCTTGGAACGACTTAGGAAGCGGGAAAAAATATTGACACTTTATTGAATATATGGAATGGAAAAGTTATAATAGTGAGGGATGCGGAATGCCTCAGTATATCATTTATTCGAAGGGGACCTTCCATTCGAATTTCCTCTGTGGGCGATATAAAACTTTCCAGGAGAAATGACCGTTCAGGAAGATTAACGTTTTAAAAAGTGCGATTCGTCTATTTCTAGAAGTTGTGAGTTTGTCGACTACGATTTGTTGAATCTTACTACATTTGAAGTTTTTTTTGTGACGCATTTCTGGTTTGTAACAAACTTTTGGGAATAAACTCCAATGTGGAAGGGCCAAATTTGACATCCATATCGAATCCCATAATACATAGTAAATATTCAATAATCGATCATTTGTTGATATTTATGGCTAGGAATGGAATTGGGTTGATTCAGATATGTTTGAAAAATAATTTTAGAGAACTCAGTATAGTTTTAAATCACATCTAACACCTGCCCTCTGATACCATATTCTGGATATTTCGAAAGTTATATATATATACATAAATATATATATATATATATATATATATATATATATATATAAGTGAAAATAGAGTATATTTTGTTTTAATTCCGAGAGCTCTAACCTTTGACAGCTGTTTCGTGCTAACGCACTCATCAGAAAGGATTTATGGAGCTCTCGAAATCAAAACGAATCCACTCAAGAATTAATACCGTGAGGCAAGACAGAATATAACAGGAAGTTATTCATGACATCTACAGAGCTCCATAAATCCTTTCTGGTGAGTGCGTTAGCACGAAACAGCTGTCAAAGGTTAGAGCTCTCGGAATTAAAACGAAATATACTCTATTTTCACTTAGATTCTGCTTGCGTTCCTCATAACGTATTAGAAACTTGATTGAACCTTGGGTTGGTCAGAACAACGAATTGTTGGCTACCTGTCAATTTGTGGACAAACCTCTACTTTTGGATTCCTTGGTTCGTGTCAAATTAAGTTTCAACTAGTGACTGTAGATGTCATGAATAACTTCCTGTTATATTCTGTCTTGCCTCACGGTATTAATTCTTGAGTGGATTCGTTTTGATTTCGAGAGCTCCATAAATCCTTTCTGATGAGTGCGTTAGCACGAAACAGCTGTCAAAGGTTAGAGCTCTCGGAATTAAAACGAAATATACTCTATTTTCACTTAGATTCTGCTTGCGTTCCTCATAACGTATTAGAAACTTGATTGAACCTTGGGTTGGTCAGAACAACGAAATGTTGGCTACCTGTCAATTTGTGGACAAACCTCTACTTTTGGATTCCTTGGTTCGTGTCAAATTAAGTTTCAACTAGTGACTGTAGATGTCATGAATAACTTCCTGTTATATATATATATATATATATATATATATATATATATATATATATATATATATATATATATATATATATATATGTAAAGCGGCAGTTTTGGGAACCTGAAAATACATGTATTTTTTTCTGCATACATCGTCCCAGATGACGATATATAGTTCATGTATATAAAGATTTTTCCAAAATTTTCCCTCATTTTTCATATAGATACCCCTCTATATACTGGTATTTATTGGGACTTAAGAAAATTTGAGTTTTTCCGCAAACATTGTGATAATAGATTATTCGAAATTTTTAACTCATGAATAGAAAGAGTTCGAAATTAATCTCTCCTAACATCAACATATATAGTCGTGATGATGACTGATTATGACACATTATGACATATCTTCTTGTCTCAGTTACGATTTTATTTGATTGTTCACCATTTGCGTGAGTTTCTTGGTATCAAATTGAATGAAGGTGTTTGGAAAAGATTGCAATATGAACAAAAATAATTAGGATAATCAACAGAAGATCATAACAGTCGCGGATTGCTTTGTTAAATTGAACTGAGTTCTTGTTATTTTCAGTTTTATCTTATTTCAACCAAATTTCTATATTCATAAATATCTTTTTTTTTCTCTAAAAATTCAGTCAACGTACTCAATCTCTGAATTTTTCCAATCTTTTGGATGCGAACTTTCCTTCGTAATAATTGTAAGGATTTCATGAATTCATGTTATGCATAGATACGTAAAAATACCTTTGAGAAAATCTAAATCCAGTTAAATTTTTCTCAAGAAACTGATTATATCACGTGACATGTTTTTTTATAGATAATAAGTATTTACGTTCATCGAAAAAACATAACATCGATATTAAGAAGGGTTTAACCTTACAAGTGGCTGTTGGGAAAACGAGGAACGGGAGAAATCAAAATACTCGGAGCGCAATCAATAAATTCAAGATTTTTGTTTACCATGAGATTCTGAAAGGTTGGAACTAGGCATCTCTCCATTCAAAATCACACCGTCAAAAATGATTTTCGCTGAATCCCTGCAGACTTAATTTTGAGCCTCTTGATTGATTTGGCCGATACTTGATGGATATCCATAATTACTCAGAATTAAATAAAAAACACTTGTTTTTTGATATCCACAATATATTACTAGATGTAATATGTGACGCGTTTCGCTGTTAATACAGCTTTCTCAAACATAAAATGTTTGAGAAAGCTGTATTAACAGCGAAACGCGTCACATATTACATCTAGTAATATATTGTGGATATCAAAAAACAAGTGTTTTTTATTTAATTCTGATTAATTTTGAGCATTTTTCTTCACTGATTCGAGCGCCCTCACATAACTATGCACTTTTACAGAGATATTATGAATGCTTGAATGAATTGTGGATTAATAACACTGAAACTATTCAGGTAACTTTGGCACAGGACAGGAGACGATAACAATAGAAAATATAAATGGGTTTATTAAAGTTTCGAATAATACTTTGCCGAATTGGGTACCTATAAAAGAACAATCATGGTGAATATTATCAAACTATAACTCCTATATATTTCAATTTGCATGAAGAATATGACAGGCATTCGATTATATCCTTAGTTTTGTATATTTTTTGCCTTGGTTTGAAGTTGAAAGCTGTATGTTCCATATCCTCAAATTAAAAAATTTACTGAACATTTACTTTCTGGAAATGGGTGAACAAGTAAAAATGATTCATTGAAATTACACCTTCCATGTTACTCACCCTATTTGGTACTAATAACTAATAGTTATTTTCTTAACAAGTGCGCAAAGTGTTATTTTTCCGCACGCATTTACTTCGTATAAGTTTTTGCATGCGGAAAAGGCACTTTGCGCACGTGTTAGGAACAAAATTTTTTCTACGAGCTTCATATCAGATAACAACGAAAATAAAAAAATTATAACTCATTGAATAATGTATAGTTAAACTTGATAGAAAGAACTATACAACAAACAATTACATAACAATAAAAATAATAATAGAAAAGTAATTTATTTGTTCGTAATATTTATAATGAAAGACCAATTATTATTGACATTTTGCAAATTGAGCTCGTCGCCAGAGCTGCTCATCTAACAGCTTTTAAACCTTTTTATGATTTGATGAATAGAAAAGTGTCGGTGTTTATAGATTCTTGCTGACAGAAACTGAGAAAAAATCAGACATCATAATTATGTCAAAGTTGACCAGTGCACTTATTGTTGTTTGACAATATTATATATAATCATTCATCATTATACAAGGTACTGAAAAAATATTAATTTTTTTGTTTCAAGCTAAAAAACAAATATCGGGAAATACGATTGAAAGGTAAAAGGGAACACACTTGCAACGGCTTTTTACTTTTCCGTACTTAGTGCGGAAAAAAAATCTTATCCGCACGGCGTCCGGAAAAGTGTAACTATGCGCACGCAAATGTATGCAGAAAAGTACTACAATATTAATTCATTCCAGTTTCATTCTGGTCAGTTAGTTATATTTTCAGCCCATTCCTAACTTGGTGGCACCCTTCACACCAGATGAATGATTTTCAGAACATCATCAGTTTTTTTTTTTAATTCTTTAGTATAATTCAAATTGAAGTAGGATTCGATTTGGATAATTCATCTCAGAGTTCACTATCCGAACATTTTGATTTCATGGAATCTGAATCATCTTTCAACATTCTATTGTAAAATAGGAAACAGATTACAATAAAATTTGAATTTTAACAGAACTTGAAACACCGTCGACACTTCCAGTTCATCAGACTTTGCTGCTGTTATTATCGATGGTGTATTCCTTTGAATGATTCCTACAAGAAATAATCTTATGCGCCCAATGAAGAAAAAAGATGAACGATGTCTTTTCATTAAGATAAATTTTCAAGATGAAAATTTATGTTTTATATGGTTGAACTCAGAAAAGCCACTTCTACGTATAATTGCGAAACGTACTTTTCACACACTAGAAAATTCGGTAGATAGTCTCTTACGCTAAATCCATTCACTTAAACAATATGCAGCAGCAGACTTTCTTAAAGAAATTTTTTATAAGTATCTAGGTATAATGAAGTCCCGTAGGCTTTTTTTTATATCTTGAACCATTTTTGCAGCGTTTTCATCTAGATGTCAATAAACACGAATTTTTATTTGTATGTTTGAATTGTATCTGCTCATGCCTAACTACGCATTCAAGGTCAAATTTACTATAAACATCACAATATTTTACACCCCAATGAGTTGGAGTGAGATGCTATTAGATTTCCTTTAATATGCGGCTCCGCCTCAATCGGTCGGGATTCTTACTTCCTCCTCTACACCTCAAATTTACTTTGAACTTTTCCAGAAGGTAAACACCCCTCCTTAATAGACCTTGGCCCATACAAATATCTGATATTTGCCTCGTTAAGGTGAAGAGGACTTAAATGGTATACCGAGGGATTCCTTATGACTCAATATCTTCAACACCCCTGTCTACCGTACTAGCGTGATGAGAACACCCATTTATTTCACATGAATGAATTAAACGTTTATTTTTCGAAAGAGAAGGGCTTACATCATTCGTAAGGATGAGAGATTACACGCATGATATAAGGATGAAATTTGGTATCAAATGTGCCAAGTCTCCAAGAAGTACGAAACAATACAGAATTCAGAGAGGACACCCACATCTTCTTGATGTGAGAGAGATTTCAAGAACTCTTCATGTGACAATCTCATACAAATCTAGTCATCGGAATTGTAAGAGTAGAACAAAGTTTCTGTAACAAACATCCTCACTGTTCCGATCTTACGATAAGTACTTTTTGGAATAGTCAAATAGTCTTCATAATAGAATTGAACTGAATGAAATTTGTGAAATCAATAGGAGTCCTGATATTATTCTATGTACTCAATGTGACAATGGTGAAACAGGGATCGGAGCATTTCTCTCCAAGGCAGTACCTCTTGTGAAAGATTACTGAACAAAATGACCTCAACTCTCTCATCTAGCATTTCATCCTGCAGCTCCATGAGGACAATCCAATACAACACAATATAAAACATCGAATACATTAGTTTATTTAAAATTCTGACCATTGCTTTCATCCGATCGAGTGGACTGAAGTCGGTGACCGACAGAGTCATAATTACCTGTAAGAATGGTGTCTATGTCGGGGCGTAGCACAGTGATAAGAGCGTCCGACTCTGAGCCAAAGGTCCGGAGTTCGAGCCCTAGTTGGAGATCGGCTTTTTTAAATTTAATTTAACCGATTGAATTATTAAAATCTCGTAGCTCGACTGGGGTGAGTCCTGCACGATTCACTGTTGCGTTCCAATTAACAATTAACAGTGCTGCTCCTAAGGTGGCGTATGGAGATAGTAACAAGGCCTACCCAGAACACATGGCTAATGACCTTAGCAGTCGATGCCAAAATACCATAGAAGAACGGTGTCTACAACACCATAGTCTACCGTAGTAGCATGATGGCCGTAGAGTTAGTTCCCTGACACTAAAAACGGATGAAACATTTACATTCTGAAATCCACAGATCTACACAAATAATTCTGTTGATTCTGGTTACAGTGAAGTACAAGCTACTTTCGAATCAAAAAATCATACCGGTTTGCCATAACACGGCTGGAATCTCAAAGAGATGACCGAGAAGGACGTTCCTGTCATTTTGGATGTGGAGAGTAGCTGTTTTTTGACTACATTACACCAGCGTGTTCTTCGAATGGGTAGAAGCTTCGGTAAAAACTCATTCTGGAAAATACTATAAGATGAACACTTATCTGAGTACTCAAAGGCATAGGTTGGGGTGGATGGCGGCTATTGTTATTATTAGCCGTAGAGCTCCTGGGCGACTTACTTTTTGATGGCGCATTTTCTTTTCAGCTGTGGGAAAATTACCAAATAATCTACACCTGGGTGCCTATCGAATTCGACACATTGAAACGTAACTTTTGTTGTAGTTCACATACAGTTTCACCGTTAAAGTCAGCATCAAATTTTTTTATTATTCAGTTATTGAAAATTTAGAGTTAATAAACTGTTTGTGCTTCGAAAATAATGCAAAATGTCGTTCACGATTTTTTCATATCAATCGGATACACCTGGCAAATTCGACATATGTTCTAAAAAATTACTAAATGTTGTGTTACTTCTCAATATTTCGAAAAATACTATAAAAAAAATGTTTACTTTCTGGTTTCCTACTCACCACCAAATTGGAATCTGTCTGAACAAATTTGATTTTTTCGCGTTTTCATAACCTTAACATTTTCCGGCCGATTCAAATTTGGTAAAATCCTAAAAGACCAGTTGAGATGTAAAACACTAATCTGCTGGAGGGATTTTTTCTGTTATAAAATGTTTCTGATTGGACATTTTCAAAAAATACATGCCAAAATAATTATGTTATGCTTGATGCAAAGTGGCTCTAGTTGTGAATCTTCGAATCCATTTTCAAATCAATATACTTAAAGTTCTTGCTAACTTAATCTTCAAAAATTACTCTCCGGAATAATACTTTTTAATCAAGTTTTTACGCTGTGATAAGAATTGTAATTATAAAATTATTATAAGGCGATTCGAATGAAAAGAACTGTTACAACGTGGGTTGGGTACCTACTGACTATAACATTTAGTTATGTTCTCCATCACGCTCAACGCTCGCCTGGAAACTTCGTTGACAGCATTTGTTGAAAATTGAGGAGACATAATTAATACACAATCTCGAATTACTGTCTCCAGGTGATTGACAACTCAAAATGGTCGGCGCTTGTAGATTTTTTGCTTCAAATACCTCCAAAGGAAAAAATCTAGTGGGGTGAGGTCTGGCGACCTGGGTGACAGGAGTTGTTCCATACTACGTTTATGTACATACATACAGAGTGAAATATTGAACAGAAAAACCTGCACAAATCGCAACCATTTCCGACGAACTTCGATTATCTTGTCCAAATAATAAATGGGACGAAATTCTGCATTGAAAAATTATTGATTCTCAGGATGTATTTGGGTTACTAGAATTCTTTGTGAGCCAAAAAGAATGTTCGTTGCTTAGAGTGGTTCCAAATCTAGATATTTTTTTCAATAGTAGATAGCTTTTCTAAATGAACTTTTTTGGTACTATCGAAAATAAGGGTAATTTACTCCTGATCAAATTTCCAATTTTTTTTGTTCTCCGCTATATACCGTTTGGCAATTTAGAAATGTGATGCAACAATTTTTTCTGACAAATGAATGATAAAAACGTTACTCTTTTGACACTCAATGTATGTCATAAAGAAAATATTGTACATTTGAAAATAATTATTCAGCATGGATGAAGTCAGTTTTTTTGTTCAATTTTCTTGCTCACATATCAATAACATTAAGATTAGTTGGTTAAATTATCGTGTGGTCGTAGGAAAAATAGTGTACATTACTTACGCGAAAGTAATTTTTCAAAGTCGTAATGTAATGTACTAACATTTTGGTTTCAACAAGATGGGTAGGTGTGTAGGTCGAAGGAGTACAGTGAAATGGCCTTCCATATCTCCAGAAATAACACCTATACCCTTTTGTTTGTGAGGATACGTGGGAAAAGCTAGATAACCCAAAATATTAACAAAAAATTTATCACTCAGAAAAATATTAAAAGGATTTCAAAATAGGTTAGGTTATTGAAATAATCACCTAGTAAATTCAGATGTTACATCGATGAAGTCGAAATACCCTTCTCTCCACATGTTTTCATAAAGTTTCCACACATTTCCACATAGTGGGTATTTCGACTTCATCGAAATTATTCGTTTCATTCATTTGGAACTCTCCTGCACACTTTTCGAACTTTGTTCGGATTCGTTGGACTTGAAATTACTTCTTTACCAAATTCATTATTTAACTTTTATTGACGTGTTCTAAGTAGCTCAAATTGTACTTGAAAGTAGGATTGAAATTATATTGGTTTTTTAATGATTCTGGCGGAGAAAAATGCTCAGGAACGGATTTAAAAATGTATAGGTACTTCATAATATTGAAATTGAAATTTCTCCTACAGGTATTCGGTCAGATTCTAGTACTGTCGTTCTAATTTCACGTATTCTTCCATCAAAGTCCCGCTGTTACACGATGATATGTTCTCTGTTTCATTTGCCTATTTTCGTTTCGATCAAATGAGTATCCGTCGACAAATTTCCTAGAAAAATTTATATACGGAATTAAAGGGCTTTCCAAGGACAGGGTGATGGTATGGGAACTAACGGTAATTATGAATACATAGAGAAAAAGTGGCATATTTCGGGGCAGTGATATGGAGTCGGGTAGATGAATAGTTCAAGCACGGTTGATTATATTAACAATAAAAAAATAATTGATATTCAGTTAACATTGTATTTGAACTGTCAAGTGTGTTGTGAAGTAGAGATTGTTCAGCTGATTGTTGGTTTGAGTTAATAAAAGCAGTTAACTAACAAGTGTATCTATCACTTATTCAAAAACCCAAAAACTTAACATCAGCAGAAAAATATTTGTTGAACATAATTTTCGGAACATCTCTTTTAACACTCACGAGATGGGTTTTGCAGTCAGTGTAAGCTTTCCCAAAGCAATTATACGATACGATGGGGTAAGTTCGTACATGAAGTGACGGCAGAAGTGAACTCAAACCACAATAGTTTCTCTTATTTTGAATAATATTCCAAATATCAACCACGTTCTGTACCCTAAGGTGTGCTTTGCTATCTAGCTTTCTTTCTCCTCAGTTGTTTCCATGTAGTCGATATAGATTCATCTGACAGACTATTAATGAACGCTAATGTCTGGTAGGAATCCATTCTACTACCAAGAAAACCAGATACTAGATTAACGATTTGTTGGGAATAACCTCATGTCCAGTACAAAGGTTCGAGAATGATAGAACCATTCATGCCTCTTTCTTTTCCAGAGATTTGTTACGAGCCCGTGAAACTAGAAACGAAAGGGCAGGAATGTGAAAGATATAAGTATGGGCTTGGCCAAAATTCTAGAAAGAAGATCCAATAACTTGATAGAATTCAAAGCAAACAATAATCTAGCATGTGTTTTCTCCAGAGGAGCCTATATCACAGTCCTCAGCATAAATATGTTCTCGCGTCGCGTCGAGTCATTCATTTCAGTATTACCATCAGCAATATCCTTCCTAGGGAAATTCATATGAGGTCCATTGCCAGAAGTGCCTCACAAATTCACTTATCAGCATAACAGAAAAGTTCTCTTTCTTATAGCTAATTGTTCCACCATCAGCAGTTTTATCGAAATTGGCCTGAAGAGTTCAATGTTCACTGAACGTCTCTTTCTCAGGGATTGTTATCAAAACAAACATCTAAAACTTGAATAATAATAATAGTACTCTCATAAAACTCGTAAAATTTACCCAAAGGCAAAGTCTGTGCGGGTAGAGGACGGCTTCTTTCTTTCTTAGGTGTTTATAGTGGCATCGACTGCTATGGTCATTAGCCACTATGTGTTCTGGGTGGGCTTTGTTACTAACTCCATACGCCACCTTAGGAGCAGCACTGTTAATTATCAACGCAACAGTGAATCGTGGATTATTATTCCCAGCCGACACGAGCCTCATTCATTCAGACATTCAAATCTGAAAATGAAAAAAGCCCGCACCGGCTGGGAACCGAGTAATTATTTGACTTAGCAATGTAAGAAAACACCAATTTTTATCTTCGTTTCCTTGGTTCTGAAGGACTATAATATCTCTCTTTTGACTCTTGGGAATTATATCTTGATTAATTAATCCATTTGTGGAAGTTATTTTCATCATTAATGCCCTTCTACCTATATATGAGGCGGGTTTTCCGAGTAATCTAACATTGAACAAACGAACGAACGAACAAACGAAAACTAGATCAAAACTAAATCCGATGAAAAATAACGAATCCACAAAATGCAAATCTGTGAAACTACAGAATATCCCGCATCTTGGTTAAAATAATCTCGAGCAATGAAATTAATTCAAAAAAGATTAGTGGAAGTTCTCCAAACCAAAGTACTCATAAAAACCAATAAATCTTATGAGGACTGTCCTCATAGTATACGAATTATAATAAAGTTCCTATGAGGACTGTCCCCATAGAATACGATATACATGAAAGCTTGTGAGGTCTGACCTCATAAGCACCAAGTGTCCCCATAATATACGATGGGCTCCAAAAACTGTCCCCAAAACTGCCGCTTGATATATATATATATATATATATATATATATATATATAATATATGTATAAGTTCTTATAATTAGTGAACAATAACAGATTCAAAATCAAGTAGAGAAAAAATAATAATATTAGACAATATTAAAATAAAAAAAAACAAATATAAAAAGGATTAATTTATGGCAGTGCCGGATTTATACTCACTTACGCCGTGGGCTAACTATTACGATGCCGCCGCGCCGCCGCCAAATAATAAATTTCAATTGTCAGTTTCAAAGTACCCGTTCACTGCTTTTTTTTCACAGCATATGACAATAACATAAAATCATTACGTATAACGAATCAAATTATATTTACTTCACAACTAAACCTAACAGCAAACAAATAAATATAATTTTATTTCAGATAAATACTAAAATACTTTTCTTAATTTTTTTGATGCAAACTCATCAACGGCATCATCAAAATTCAGCTTTAATAACATGTCACTGTTAATGTTCAAAATTGATAAGCTATTCAATGTGTCCTCTACCATGGAATTCCTTAGGTAGTTTTAAAGTTGAGAATGACCTTTCACCACTGGCATTACTAATCATCAGGGATAGGAACATTCTTAAAGCTACTTCCACGTTGCAAAAAGTATCTGTGATCTTATATTTGTGCAAAAGCGCCATTAACGATCTTGCAGTGAATATTTGATCACTTTTTTCGGCAATAGAAATATTTCAGTTGAACACATTCATTGCCAAGTGACTCGTCTACATCATTTGGGTATACATCAATCAAAACAAGTGCTTTCTCTACGATAACATCATCTGGCAGAGATGCAATTGAGAACAAAAATGAGAATGTAGAAGAGAGATCTTTGTAGGCTTCAGCACGAATATTTACTTCACTCACCAAACAGTCGACTGCTTTGAGGAATACCTGGGTTCGCATTCTGGTCTGTGGTGTCAATAAAGCTTCAGTGTCAGCTTCTTTAAGAGCCAGTTTCCTCTTACGGGTTCTGACCTCCTCTTTACAGTTAAGTTCTTTTGAGAGTACTTGTTCCTCTTTTTCGTAAAAATTGAACTTTTCCCGCAAATATTCATAATACTTTCTCAATGAAATATATAAATTGAGACACGTGTCCAGGCCTATGCTTGAGTTTTGCAGGGACTTGCTGACTTGATCTGCTCTCTCTAGTATATCGTACCAGAAAACAACCAGAATAGCAAACTCTAGAGTAGATATTTTTTTTGCCAGTGCATCAGCTTGACAGCGAACTTGCATCTTTTCCTTTCTGTTCAGGCCTATTTTATAAAGTGTCTCTTTAATCACCTGGTAGCCGTACTTCAAAGCCTTCACTGCATCAAATCTAGCAGACCATCTAGTGATATTCAGCCTTTCTGGCAAAAAAGGTGACTGTCCACTCTCTTTCAACATATCTGCAAGCAACTGCCATCTACGGGTCGAGGCTGAAAAGAACACATATATTTCCTCAACCAGAAGGAAAAATTATGCAGTTTCCATGGAACAAGCAGCAGCGAGTTGGATAACAAGATTCAGAGAGTGTGCTGCACATGGAACATACTTTACCAAATGATTTACTGATTTTAGTCTTGCTTGCAATACACTGTAAATACCAGACATGTTGTTTGCGTTGTCGTATGATTGACCTAGATTTAGACTGAGTTTTTCCAAAGTCTGCATAACCGCAGTCTGCATATCTTCACCTTTATGTTCTCTAAAAATGAAATGAACCTTTCCACTGGTTCGCCGGAATCTGCACAGTACCTAACAATGAATGTCAGTTGATCTGTGTGTGTTACATCTGGGGTGGAATCAACTGAGATGGAATAATATTTTGCACTATGAATTTGTCTCACAATGTCTTTCAATACAATTTCCGATATAATCTTTAGAAATTCACCAGAAATTTCTTTCGATAGGTATGAAAGTGAACCTGATCCTCTCGATGCAAACTTATCAATATGTTCTTTCAATACGGAGTCATATTCTGCTAGGAGCTCTAATAGTCCTAAATAGTTCCCATTATTAATTGATCCAAATTTCTCACTTGTATCTCTGAATGGTAATCCTCTACTCGCTAAAAATCGTATCACGCTAAGAACCCTGAATAGAATAGAGCGCCAATAATTTTTATTGTACAATTATTGTTCCTCGCGTAGAGAGTCATCAATCCTCTTGATGTCTGATGACGTTCTCGATATATAAATTTTCAGACTCTCTACATGGCAATTCGATAATTCGTGACTGCTACACTTTTCCAAGGCTTTTTTCCAGTCACTAAATCCATTGGAGAAAGTGCGATTTGTTTTTGAAAACAATTTACAATAGTTGCAGAATAAGTTTCCGGTACTGGAAGAATAGACAAGCCAATGACGACGAATTTTCTCACCATTTTTTTGTTCGTATAGAAGAATGACTTATTGCAGTATCTGTACTGATTTCCCATTTTTGTCCTTGAAACATCAAAGTCAAAGAACGTTGTACCTTTTGAGAGCACGAATATGACAATAAACAACTTTATTTCATTTGTCACCAATGATTGTGTTGAAAGCCGACTAGAAATATCAAAATTTCAGGCAAGTATTGAGTAATATAGTGGAATAATTCCAAAATTATAAGTCTTGGGTATAGGGTATAGGGTAATGTAACTAGGGCTCATTTTCATAATAGAATTGAACCTTGAAGGAAAAAAGTTGAGATTTTTTATTTTTCTCATTCACTTATTGGACCCACATTTTGCGCCCCCTTTGAAATATTCAGTGGATGTGAAAATGGTGAGTGATCCGTTCAACCTTCAGTATTCACGATTCACTCACTGCATATTTTTTTAAATGTTAATTTACATAAAAATGACGTATGTTCGAGAGGCTGCTTCTGTCACTTTTTCAAAAAAAACTCGAATAACTCAAAAACGGTTCAGTTTGGGTATGGGGTATGATACATAAGTTAGAATCGAAATCATAAGGAAAATTCAAAAATTAGGTGAAATACAGAGTGTGCCATTGAAAATAACAAAGATGACGTCACTTCCGGTGACACCGGAAACGTCACATCAACAAAAATATAGTAGTTGAATTCTTCCTTAGTTCTTCACCCATACTATCAATTTTCAGAATCGCCCTAAATTTAGTTTTCTATATATGGATCGCGTTAACTCGTCAAGATATACCCTGTATTATAGGTGTGCTACTTGGGTAGTACTCGTAGAAAGAATCGTGTTTGAACATAATTTCCTTCTTATAGTCCGTTCGATAATGACTCGCCTACACAATTTGAAATTAATGACCCCATAGACAGACTATGTGTAATTTACTTCCCATCAAAACAGGGGGTCGTAGCTTGTTTCAAACACCACGCCCACTAACAAAATTGTCATTGTCAAAACCTTACGAATGATTGATATCCCTGCAGCGCATATTTGTCTATTCCGTGCATATTTTTTTCACGTTTCCGAACGATTTCTAGCTTGTTTAGTTCCCTCACAAAGAGGCGATAAATATGAATAATTATATCATGACGTGCGTCTCAGCGGCAACATGCGATCCCAAGCATCGTTTAATGTGTTCGGTGTCAATCATCTTAATGATATTTCGGAGAACCCTTTTCGTTTCGCAGCTCGTCTGACAGAGAGGAACTGATGGCGCCGGCTGTTTCTATTCGTATATGAAAACTTCCCCCGTTCTTTTTTTGTTTCGGCACAACGAAAACTCGGCGATGGAAAAATGACGCGACGGTAACACATTTTTGTTCGCGGCTGGGCGTCGAAAATTGGAAGGGTTTTTCGGGTCGTTTGATGATGAAAAAGTATTCATTAGAACTATTTCATTGATTCATGATCTTGCACGAAAAGTAATGTGTTATTCATACCCTTTTCGTGCAATCGCACGCGAAGTCAGTATTTCGCGTTCTCAGCACAGTCCGCGAAATTTAATTTCGCGGCCGTTACCCATAGCAACGGCCGCGAAACCAAACGTCACTTTCAAAAATGTTTTCAGACATCGTCTTAACATTCTGTTTGTCACACCAATCTTTAAACTCGCCGTAACATTTTTCGTACTGCCGTTTAGAATTTTCGGGTATTAAAACGGAAAGCGCCGAATTTACAACGCTTTTGAGTTCAGGAGGAGTGGAAGGTACTGAAATATCGCTATCAGTATCAGACAGTTTGCGTTTTGACAAGAACTGTCAAAATATTTTGTATATATTGGAACATATCATTTCCATAGCACACGGTGATATTGTTAAATAAATTGAACTGCTGTTGATTTTAGAGCAATAATATATTTATTTACAACTATCTATTTTAATAATTTTAACAATTGCACGAAAAATAGTGTGTATGCCATGGCCGCGAAACTTTTTAACGACCTCAAGATTATCTTGCCTCGGCCGCAAGCGGCCTCGGCGATAACTGTTCTTTCGGTACATTAAAAAGGTATTTCGCGGCCTTAGCATACAAATAACTATTTATGACAGGAGTTTCGTCAGTTTTAGCTGCTGTCATAGGTACGATGAGTTGAAATATATGCCATCAGAAAACGATCACCCATTCTAATGAAATAATTTATGCATCAAACAAACTTCTAATCATGTCCGTCAAAAATAGTACCGGCATTGTTTATATAGAAGTAAGATAGTTAGCCAACCTTATGGGATTTATATTGGATTCAAATGGATGCGACATGTAGATGGTGACAGTGATCTCGCATCCAAGTCATGTCGTAACTTCAGTGATCTAGCCTCCAAGTCATGTCGTAACTTGATTAAAACAGTGGAAAAGCATTAAAATCAGGGTTTTTTGAAGAAACCTGCATTAAAATGACGTCAAATATTCATGTTTGTAACTAATCACGCTAGATGACACTCGCGTTTATGTCCAATACCTTTTCCAAAGGAAATGACTATCTTCTATTTAAACAATGGTACCGGGCATTGTAAGCAAAGCAACCTAAGAGCACTTTATCAGAGTGAACTACACAAAAGGGAATATCTGGATAACAAAGGGACTAATGAAATCTGCCAAGGAGAAACAAAAACTCTTCTTGTCCCATCGAAGAGATCTTGAAATCAATGAAAAAGGACGTGAATATTTTAAAATACAATGAAATTATCGACAAAATTAAATTAGAGTACTTTGAAGAAAAACCAAACAAAAAAACAAACAGATAGTGAGTCATTGTGGAAAACAGTTGATGAATATGTCGGTAAAAAATCTAGCAAAACAGAGGTTAAAAAAATTAAAGTTGGGAATGAATTGCCAACAAATTCAATGAATATTTCACCCGTGAGGAAGACATTTTAAAAAACTACATAAAGTACAGTACAAACTAGAAAAATATCATATACACAATTTTTTCATCCCTCATCAACTAAATTGAAACAAAACTTAGACGTTTAACTAGTGGTAAAAAAACCTTAAGCTCAATTAATAATTGAATACTTCTTAAAGATACACTTTCCTGCAATGTCAAAGATAGTTGAAACAAAGCCACTGTTGAGAAAAGGAGATAAAACTTTGATGTGTAACTATCGACCAATTACTCTGATTTCCAGTATTGCGAAATTGGTACTAATCATAAAAAAAAGGGTTGCTAGTTCATTAAATTAATATAAACTCATTTTTGAACGTCAGTTTGGCTTCAATCAATGTGTTTCTAAGAAAGATGTTATAATTTTCCTATCAAATAATATTAATGAATGCCTATGAATGGATAAAACTTCCCCAACTCTGAATCATAGAATAATGATTGATGCACTAGAGGACTTTGACTTCAGAGGAGTAGCATTGAAATTATTGAGATCATGCCAGAATGATATAGGTTACGGTATGTCCAAATCAGCATCAATTTGAGTATCAAACATAATGGACTTTGGTGTACCACAAGGGTCTGTATTATGTCCATTACTATTCTCGATTTATTTAAACGGACCATTGAATCTGAATAGTACTGGCATAATTACTTCATACGCCAAAGATACATTGGTTCGACGAAATGTCATAGACAATTAATTTTGAAAAAACGCATACCCTAGGTACGATCTGTATATTTTTCATTCAATTTCACAGTATGGTGTTGTCGGATGGGGTGCAGCGTATAATAATAATTAATCGAAAGTAGAAGTTGTTAAAAATAATGTTGAATAAAAAACGTATACTCACCCTACAGATCTATTATCCGACCTCATGGATGTTAATCAAATATAAGCAGGATTTATAGATTATGTCGCAGCCGATTCCGATTCCGTGGCCGTTGCCGTTATGACCAATTTATAGTTTTATTTGGTGTTCATTGAGCGCCAACTGTTTTTCTTCATGAACACATTTTTGTAATTCTCATCCTTCAGATTATATACATGTGGAAATCCTTCTAGTAGGTTTAGGAATACGCCTACATCAACATCTATATTTTCTTCATATTCTGACATTTCTTAATAAAATTAATTCTTTCATTCAAACTATATAAACAAACACATAATCTTAATTATGTGACCTTTCGTTCATTTTTGACTCAGAAATTTTGAGTTTCTTGTCATTTTCCGCTGCCGCTGCCGTCCGAGATGAAAGTTGGTTGGCTACCAGCGGCAGCAATAACAGCAACTGCAACGGCAGCGGATCTATAAACGTATTAGACTACAAGTCCATTTAACAATTTGGGGGGGTCATTTGAGCCAGGATGAAACATATTCTGAACGATGCTGCTTTATGAAAAAATAAATTTAGGCACTATGCTGTCAATTCTTGGTGGTGCAAATGACTGTAATGATAATTCATTATTTTTATACGGGAGCAGGTTCTAGGAGAGTATTATTTTATAATCTACCAACGTGAGGAATGCCGTATAAGAATATTTTGTCGGAAGAGCACATCTTCAGATGAAAAATTATTCTTATTATTATTACACCACCAAGAATTGACGGCATAGTGCCTAAGGTTATTTTTTCACCTCTCCATTATATGTATTAGCAACGGCACATTTATCTTCGTACGGCGTCAACTACTGCGGCTGCGACTCAATCTATAAATCTAAAAATTCTCATCTTACAGAATATAAAAAAAGATTAAATAGACGATGAACACAATTTTTGGCCAAACACGTATACACATATTTAGCGAAAATAATCAGAAAAACCCAACCCATATTCAATCAAAACGTAACTAAAAGATATATCAAAAATACATCAAGTAAAACCGTACACACAATGATGAAGATATGAAGTTACTCAACTGAATTTGATAAAATATTTGATTGAATTGCAAGATGAATGCCTAAGCAAATAATAAAAAATAGAATGATTTATTCAGAATCTTACAGAGAATACTATTATTTCAATACAGTAATAATTCAGGGAGTTCTAACCTATTTTTTTCTTTGATTTTTATTTTCAGTTGAATTCTCATAGCATCGTTTGATAGTGATTCATCAGTGAAAATACCCACGTACAAGTCCTGAAGGAGTTCTGTGACTCTCTCCTGCATTAATTTCCTATATCATGTAATACTTTAATTGTTAATATCTTCTTATGGAAATGAATTATTATTATGTTAAATATAAAGATATCTGACACATGTATCATTATAAAATGTCAGGTGTATTGTTCCACAAGGAACAGTTTAAACACCATTACTTGTCACAGTTCATATAGCGACCGGTAGATTTTTTAGTAGAAATGGCAGAAACTAGCATTTGAGGTTTCTCATAGAATTTTATAATCACAATGTCTTGGTTTTCGTCCAATATTTGTAGTCGAACCATATAAAAAGCCACACTGTATATAAGAATGGCCACCGTCTAGCAAAAGCTGAATGATTGGTGGATATAGCGAATAGGTACACCAGCAATTGTAATTCAATTCTTTTTTCTAAAACTATTTCAATCATGATGATAAAAAAATCGAAATTTATTATCGTTTTCTTTGTTTGGCTCTTGAACTTTCTTTGAGTATGAATTTTTTGTATGTTGCAGGTATGGTTTTGCACATTTTCACTGAACTGAACCAGAAATGGTGGGTAAGTAAACATTTTATATTATGTTCTCGATTATAATTTAAATATCCCAATGTGAGGATCAATATTATATCAAATTAATAAAACAGAGCAGAGTGTGTTTTATGCTCTACGGTTTTATAGGAAGAAATATTTCCTCCAAGTTATAGGAACATAGCAGGTTGTGCATGCTCTGTCTCTTAAACTACGAACTTAATGCCATGTTGCAATATTTCTCTATACGTAATCCAAAACTGTCAGTATCAGTGTCCTGCAAGAGCACTTAAGATCCTCCGTAACTATATATTAAATGTGGTGTCTTATGCTCTGTCTTTATAGCTTCCTTGGAGGGCTCTCGTAGTGCCATCACGTAAACCCATAAAAATCTCTAACTTTCGGCTATTGTTATATAGTAAAACACAGCATTTCGGTTTAAAAGATTACTGAACAGTAATTGTGATTGTAATGCTGTAATGAAACAAAATAGTCTGAGAAATATTCATTTAGTAGGATCATTCTTAGTAACGATGATTTTTGTAGTTCATTTTACGTCGTAGTTGAATACATCGACATACTACTGATATTCATCAATTCGTTTTTCAACTGCTTTACTACATCCAACAACCAAATTTATCACTCATTCTACAAAAAATGCGTCTTAATACCCTACGAAGAGAATACAAAAGTGTATAAACATTTACACACATATGAAAAGCACAGGCTGTCGAAAACGAAAGATCTGCAACTAATTTCGAATATCCCTGATGCCATTTCGGTTGCATAGCATCGACAAAACTCGGAAATTGGTATAATCAACATACCAAAGATCATTCAGCGCATAGAATCGGAATGAAATACGGCGATACAGTCGAATTTAAGCAACATTAGGTGGATATTTTGACCCTACTGGACAGTAGTTGGATCGAAAATAATAAAATTTTGAAAAGTTCTTCGAAATGTTCTTTGTTTTTTATACAAAGCTCATTGTTTTTACATTTTACTTCATTAGTTTATAAATAATAGCTTGTTTATTTATTATTTATAAAGGACCCCGCACTTTTTATGGATAAAATGGTTCTCGGTTAAATTTTTAGTACATTGTAGTATTTGATGTACTGATTGAACGTGCAGAATCGCAAAGTTCGTTGATGGATAGATTTTGAAATACAGGGCGTTCAAGTTAAAAATCAGTAAGTTTTATTTAATTTTTTTCTCGAGATTTGAAACGCATTTTTTTTCGTTCAGTATTCCTTATTACCTTCCATTCAGTCTGGGTTTCGGAAGGGATACAGCTGCACTGCAGGACTGCACTGCTTCAAGTTACAGACGATATTTTTATGGCTACAGACCGAGGACAATCAACTGCGTTAGTTCTTCTTGACTTCAGTCGCGCCTTCGATACTATCAACTTTGAATTGATGCTAGCAATTCTTCACTATATGGGACTTTCACGTGATTCGATAACTTTGATGAAATCTTATCTACTCGATAGACAACAGAAGGTTGATATAGATAATGAGGAATCCAATTACTTATCACTAAAATCCGGAGTACCTCAAGGATCTATCCTTGGGCCCTTGTTATTCACTTTGTGTACAGCCAATTTGGTAAAATCTCTGCAATATTGTTCAGTTCATTTATACGCAGATGACACCCAAATTTATTATAGTTTTTCCCAACAAGAAGTTGACAATGCCTACACTTTTATCAATAGAGATCTTGTGTCATTCGTCAAAGCCGCAGCCTATCATTGCCTAATTATAAATGCTTATGAGTCAAATACGATGATATTTACTAGTCGAAATGACCAAGTTGCAAGAGAATTTGATGTAAAAGTAAACAATGAGTCACTCACTTTAGTCAGCGAAGCAAAAAGCCTTGGTGTTTTACTAGATGTTGACCTGAGGTTTGAAAAGCATGTCAATAAACTCATGCTACGTGCCTACTCATCACTAAAACTTATTTATGGCAATAGACACTTCCAATTTCACACTGTGTGTAGCCTGTATGGATTCAATAAGTTCAGAACTCGTGTTTTCGATATTCGTAAACGTAAACGTATTTCTCATAAACTTCGAGAGGCTGGATGGCTGAACATGGTGAACCCTTCAGAGTGCTTGTATACAGTCTGTCCATAAAGTAACCCCCCCCCCTCTGTTAACTTTTGAACGGAGTCAAATTTTCCTTTGAAATTTTTTTTGGTTAAATGGTAGTTCATAAGCTACTTTTTGACATTAATAAAAAAAATTCTATCTTTCAAAATGGCGGCCAGGCGCCATTTTGGAATATTTTTTTAAATGGCATGGGGGGGTCGAGTGATACCTCATCCGATTCGTTTTTCAATTGTCTATTCGGCAGCAAAATTTCAAACAGAAATATTGGTCCAAAACAAAATGGCGGTACATTATTTTAGAACTCTCACGAGAGGATCCTGTCGAATAAATGGCTATTAAAGAGCTTAAGTGCAATGATAATAGTTATTTGTATGCTAAGGCCGCGAAATACCTTTTTAACGTACCGAAAGAACAGTAATCTTGAGGTCGTTAAAAAGTTTCGCGGCCATGGCATACACACTATTTTTCGTGCAATCGTTAAAATTATTAAAATAGTTGTAAATAAATATATTATTGTTCTAAAATCAACAGCAGTTCAATTTATTTAACAATTTCACCGTGTGCTATGGAAATGATATGTTTCAATATATACAAAATATTTTGACAGTTCTTGTCAAAACGCAAAATGTCTGATACTGATAGCGATATTTCAGTACCTTCCACTCCTCCTGAACTCAAAAGCGTTGTAAATTCGGCGCTTTCCGTTTTAATACCCGAAAAATCTAAACGGCAGTACGAAAAATGTTACGGCGAGTTTAAAGATTGGTGTGACAAACAGAATGTTAAGACGATGTCTGAAAACATTTTTGAAAGTGACGTTTGGTTTCGCGGCCGTTGCTATGGATAACGGCCGCGAAATAAAATTTCGCGGACTGTGCTGAGAACGCGAAATACTGACTTCGCGTGCGATTGCACGAAAAATATTTTTTCGTTTCTGCAAGAGATTCTTGTCACTCAAAATGGCAGATGGGTGCCATATTAGAAAAAAATTCAAATAAGTAGATAAGAAGTGTGAAAACTCGTTTTATTGAATTTCAGCAAATCGCAGAAATCATGTCCCATATACGATTCTGAGGGACAGAGAACATTTGCAGATATCAAAAAATACTTCTTCATTTCAATTGAGCTCGTTTGAAGCCATTTGATCATAGAAATCTCGTATAAAAGTTCTAAGATAATGTGCCGCCATTTTGTTTTGGATGAATATTTTTGTCTGAAATTTTTTAGTCGTATGGAAAATCAAATCAATTCGAATGAGGTATCACTCGACCCCCCATGCCATTTAAAAAAATCTTTCAAAATAGCTTATAACATACCATTTCACCAAAAAAAAATCACAAGAACTTTCCACCCCGTTCAAAAGTTAACAAGGGGGGGTTACTTTATGGACACACTGTATTTCACAAGATTCTGGTTACAAAAGAACCTGCTCATCTGAACAAAAAAATCACCAATAGAACCGATATCCACAACTTGAATATTAGATTCAAGGGCACTCTTACGCCACCCTTGTTCAAAACGCAAACTTTCAGACGCTCATTCAGCTATCAAATCGCAGCACTACACTCATATAATATAATCATATTCCCCCACATTTCAAGAAAAATAACGGTACTACATTTAAAAGGTTATTGAAAAATTATTTATTTCAAACAAAACAATAGAAAAAGATTAGTGTGTTCTTTTTTGTATTCTTTCTACGTCTTTTTGTGTGGATTTTGATTTATCAATATAAACTGAAATATTATTTTTATTTTATAGTCAAGTTGAGTTCTATTATAAATTTGCATGAACTTCTAATAGATATGGAGACATATATGTTAGGGGTTAAGTGGAAGAGCAATTCATTCAGTAAAGTCTTCTTTGTCTGAATTGAACTTCGCCCATTCTTTTCATCAGTCTCAAAATATTTTGTATTTTTTTTCGTTGCTCGTTATTGAAAATAAAAAAGGCGTTTATTATTACTATTATTATTAATAAAATTGTTATCGGATTATAGAACTTCTCGAGTCACATATCGGATTTCACATATTCCAGTCCCAATTCACATATTGATCTCTTCTCTCCACGCCCATCCCGCTCCATCGCCGGCTGGATTTTAATATCCCTGCGAACAATTCACTCACCGTCTAATTAGTCCCATCAATAACGCACGTCAGCCGGAATTGAATGGAATCGGTACGTATCAACGAGGTACATCGAGAGTTGCTAATGATAATACATGGGGTGTGTGTTCGTGACACGTGCCCAGTTACCCACGACACATTCAACCCAACGAATATTTACAATACTCGGCGGGGGTATTTGGCATTCGGCATCATCGCCAGCACCGAGAATACAGGAAGTTCCGACGAGGAAGCGGCAGTTTCTTAAATTGTTTCCGCCCTTTGCGTAATTACAATTCGCTCGTTAACGCGCGAGGGTATTAGCCCGGTACGATGTCCGGAGATAAGCGAACGAGGGACCCGCGAGGTAGTGTGGAGGCGCTTCTTGTGATGATTGCGCCCAAAATTGGTTATTTTAACTTTATATAAATGATCTGCCACAATATATGAGTATATGTTCGATGTAACTACTTGGCGATGATACTTCAATATCAGAAGAAGCCGATGGTCCTGAGGAACTTTAAACTGAACTCCATATTTTTAGCGAACGATTCACAGATTTGTGTCGCAGATACGGGCTTATAGTCAATCTAGAAAAGACAGTTTTGATTTAAAAAAATTCAGGAAATATAAATACGAACCTCTGAATGTTGAAATTACTAACTACTAATTACAAAATTTTTAGGATTACACATAGATTCTGCAATTTTTATTTTTGGCTATGATTCTCTATTTTACTTTGTCTTTGGTATTTTCTTACCAGTGACTCCTGCTCTGGTACCTTAGGTACTCTTCAACTTCCTGCAACCATTTTGATCTTGGTCTTCCTATTACCCTTTCTCCGTCCGTATTCCAGTGTGAAATTGAATAAGTTAATGCTCATTTTCCAGTTTTCTGTACCAACCATCTAATTATGTTTTGTATTATTTTGTTGACTATATCCTCTTTCAGTTCCTGTCTAATTTGTAGATAAGTTCTTATTTTTCGTTATTTTTCTGAAATTTCAATTGACTCCAGTATCGCTGTCATTACTTTCCTTTTTATATCTATATCTTCCTCGTCCTTTTTATCATTGTCATCGTTTCTATCTCTTATAGCGTTATTGGTCCAATTTTGGTATTTCAAATTATTATTTTACTTCTCGTCGCTTTAATTTTGTATTTGCAAAGTATGCTCTATTTGGGCTTACCTATCATTACTTTTGTATTTTTGGACTTCTCTTCCTTGTTTTAGTTAGTGTCACTTGTTGACTTCTTCAAACTCTATTATCCCTATTTTAATGTTTCCCTGAATTTCTTCTTTTCCTTATTGGAAAATTAGTCTTTTTCCTTGGTAGTATGTTAGTCCCATTATTTCTCCCTTTTGTATAATATCCTACAGCATTTCTTGCTTTACTCTTCTGCTCTGCTAAATCATCAGCGTACGCTGAGATAGAGAGAAGAGATAGGAAAAGTGCCAAAGGAAGCTATTTCAGTAGTTCTTGGAGACTTCACTGCTTATATAGGGAAAGAGGATTTCATAGAACAAGTTGCAAGTGCAAAATTAAAACTAATGGAATAAGGAAGAAAAAGTGATAGTAGACAAACAAGTTTATGAGTAGATGAACCAGTAAAGGAACCGCAGATGATAGTTCTAGAAGAACTAGAACTAGAAGAAGGTAATGAAGAAAATATGAAATGATTCAACCAGAGAGGAGGAGTTACAAAAAATTATAATAAAATGTTAAAATGATAAATCGTCAATTAAAAATTGAATTAATATCGAGGTACGGAGACCATGAACCAATCGAAGGGGAGAATAATAACGCTAATAAAGACTGAAGATAAAATGCACATAAAAATGGAGACGTTATCAATAATAAATAACCATATAGTCCGACATATCTGTAGGATTTACCGAGGATTAACACTACTTATTGGGGACAAAATGTCACCAACATTACAATATTACAAATAACATACTATAGAACAAGTTACGGAAAATGCTTTAGAACCTAAGAAAAACATTGAAATGATAATTATAGATTTCCAACAAGCGTTCGACTCAATGAAAAGAAACTCATGATAACACTCAAAAATCCGAAAAACTTTTAGAAAGCTGATATTAATGACGATGAAACAAAGGGATACACAAATAATAAAATACTTACTTTAGAATATGTGGTGAGGAAAATTACCAAAAGAAATCTAAGAACAGGAGGAGGAAAAATTATTGCGAATGCTGATAATATAGCTATAATTACCGAAACCAGAAAATAATAGAGAAAATGCTAGAAGAAATTAGAGAACAAGAAGATATAACGTGACCATCAAATAGCAGCATGAGATATTGAAATACTCCAGGAGTTCTCAAAGAGAGTTTTGAATAATATAAAACGGGAGAGAGGAGACCAGCAATACAAAATAAATTAATGCAAATAAAGTGAACTTCGGCAAAACAAAATTATTTGAAAGTAAAGTAGTAACAAAGAAAACTGATATAAATATTTTTAATATAATAATTAGAGCATTACGAGAACGACGCTGGACCAATTAAAGTTGAAGAGGAAGGATAGAGAATGAGAACTAACCTAGAATTGAGACAGAAAATGAAGATGATATTGTCAGTTGTAATACCACAAGAGAGTGAGAATAAAGTGAAAATAATTCGACAATTTCGAAAACTTGTTGCCAGGCAATAGCTCGAGTGGCTATTGCCAAATGGCAACAAGTTTGAGAAAAAATGTGGAGAATTATTTTCTACTTTATCGAACTCTCGTGTGGTATTCGATAGATTATTTTTTGATGCCCCAATCATAGACACATTCTTTATATAACATTTTTATTCATTACGGTTATCTAAATTCATTTTTCAATTTGCATGCAAACTGATGACAGACGTCAAATCAAAAGTATCAGTTGTTGTCACACAATAAAAACAAAATAATACCACTAATATTCCCGAGGCAATAATTTAAGTAGAAAATTCCCACTATAATAATGTTGTGATTGGTTTGAAAGTACATCATAGCTTTAAATTGATGGTTTTTATTGGTTGCAAGATATGTCGAAAAATTATCAGCAAAATAAAATGAACACACAATTAGATGATTGGGGCATTCATGGAAAGGATTCATGGAAAGGTTCAATGCATTGTAGATTGCAGATTGCTTATTCGGTTCAGATAAATTGTGTTGGGATCAGAAATCACTACGTTAGTTAGTAGACAGATAATTGAAATATTCGATTTTACTAATCAGTAATTAAAATTGTTCACTTGTTGGTTCTACTACGGAAGATTTCCATCAACTTTATTTCTTTGTTTCGCTTTCCTTACTGGGTTAATCGGTTACTTGATATTTGAAAGAAGCGGATACACTATATCATACCTTTTTCAAAAAAATTTGAACGCTAGACTTCAGCTACTGGTTCAGAATCAATATTCTGTAAAAAATGTTTGAAAAATCTGAAATCCCATTGCGACTTTGCCAAATGAGATATTCTTTTTGTTGTCCCATGTGAAATGTTTCGTAACCTTCACAAACTGGACTATATGTGTAGAAATGTGTTAATTACACTCCAACAACAGACTAGGGTTTCTCCCTTAATTATTCGGAATAAACGCCATGCTATTTATTGTTATGTTGACCACATGATCATAATTGGGAAGGTCTCCTCTAATGAAAATTTTGCTCTCGATCGATATTGCTGGCGACACAAAATGACCATTCGCTAGCCGTATATGCGAGGAATTTCAAAATGAAAACGAGTGTTTGACTGTAAATTGACTATTATAATGAGTAACTCATAGATATGGCAATAACAAATTCAATGTTTCCATTTCAGAATGTCAGAATTGTTGAGCTCCCATAATCCAATCAACAAGCAGATATTCGGGTTTCAGAGAATCAGAAACGCAGGATATTCTATTTTATTTCTTTTATATAAAGTATATTCGGAAATTTATGGTGGGGAAGTAGCAGATGCTGTATTTTGTGACTTTTCTAAAGTCTTTAACAGTGTGAATTATAAAATACTTTTGCTTAAACTACAAAGATATGGATTTCGAGGAATCACTCTCAGTTGGTTCAAATCTTATTCAACTGAACGAAATCAGATAGTTAAAAATCAATCATTTTCGTAATAAAAGAGAACTAATTGTGGAGTTCCTCAGGACCATTCTTATTTCTATTGTATTTCAATGACCTATTGAATATCCAAATGTCAGGTTCATTGATGTCAGTACTATATTTTGACACCAAAACAACAAAAAATATTTGATGAAATTGTACGATTTGATCTGAAAATAGTAAAAGATCGGTGTGATTCAAATTTACTAACAAATTTTAACATGTTTATTCAAACAATAACTCACTTAATACTTACTTACTACTTTACTTTTGCAGAAGGGAGGTAATAAAAGATGTCGACCTTGTTTTATCAGTTGTGTAGGTCACAGAATACTCGATTCGATTGAATTTTATTTTATTATCATTATTTTACGAATCATAATATTTCAAGTTTTTGAAGGAAGTTTGTTTAAAACCTATTACCTATTAGTGTGTAGTAACAAATTATTCGTAATAAATTGCTTTTTTTTCCTGACCAGACGAGCTTCCATCTTACCATTTGAAAAAAAAAATAGTAATTTCAATTTAAAAATTAAATTCTCCAAAGCTCATATATTTTGATCGAAAACAGTGAAGGATATCTATAGCACTCTGGATGAAATGTTTTCTAGAAAAATTATATATATATGGAGAGCGAAGGAAGTCACTTAGAATATTGAAATTTTGTACTTACATTGTTTGTTCATTGAGTTTTTTTTAATTTCCCAAATCAATCTCAACAATACTAAATTCAGTTAGGATAAATAATGTATTATCAAGTTTTAATTACAAATATTAGTTCGTTTCAAGTTTTATTTACTGGTTGAAATTATTCTATAAGCTCATGTGTATCAATATATATATGGCATTAGTTTTGACCCAAACTTATGTGATTTAGGTTGAGCTGTTTTCAGATAAAACAAGAATGTATGATGTTTCTTAGTAAGGGGTAGCAGAATAAAATGGGATTTTAAATTTTTTTCTTTAATTTGCTTCAAAATTGGTGCATGGGGTCCTCGTTGGATTCCAAACCATTATCTCAATAGAATTGGACAATATCTTGTCAATTTACCTGACATTTTGGCACCAGAGTAATCTTTTTCTTAAATTCCCGCCAAATCTGAGTTCACGTGATTCATAAATATCACTAATATTGTTTTTTCTCATCTGTAGCCAACTTTATGGCGGACACTATATTTTACATTTTGACGAAAAAATATCATGTGTAGAAAATTGTGTTATTGGGCTCCACAAAAACCAAAGTAATTTCGGGGACAACATAACTCAATTTCCACATAAATTCAATATCTGAGCCGGAGTTGTTGGTAAAAAATTAGATAACCATATTTATTTTTCTCCAGGCAAAGTTGAAAGAGCATTAGACCAACCAATTCTCAAGAAACAATTCAGTTTCTAAGTTGCCTGTCATTATTCCAAATCGCATAAATTCTGCTAGACAAAAATCTAATTCGAGGCATTGGTGGGATCATGTATTACATAGGGAATATTTTTATGAAGATGTTTAAGTGAGTCCCAACTGTAAAAATTATTCATAGTTCACAAAAGGTTTGCCCAAAATTATCTTCAACAAATATGTTATAAAATATCCATCACATGGATTACTCTACAAAGTTGATACTGTGGATCAAAGACAACTATTCTTTTTAGGTAGCAACATCACACTAGATTATTTATTGCGCTTATAACCTGAGAGACTGCAAGTGTCAATAAAATACGAAAAATTGAACCTACTACTATACCCATTTATTTCAGGTAAAATTAAAAATATTCCTAGGTCAAGTCCATTCAAGCTTCATTTTCGAGGTAGTCCACTTTCAACTTTTGAATTTGACATACTATATTAGACCGTTGACCCATGACACTAGGCGATCGTTTATCTACGAAGGTATGCCCTTCATGGGACATGAATATTGAGTTGGATTATCGGTAAAAAAGTGGTTTGTTGGATCGGTACCCTGACATCAATGACGTCACCTTTCCTTCGAATACAGCTAAATTCGCATACCCAGATTGTATGCAAATGTTAGGACATTGAATGGTGGGTTGAGATGAAGGGTTTAACCAAAGGGCATTCCTTCGTTAATAATCTGAGGGAGTTGTCGGTGAAAGGTAACTTCCGGTCCGTATGCCGCCCTTGGGGACCGTCCTAGACCTGACTATTTCAATACATTTGTACAGCTGATTCTATAATAACATTTTCAACATTGCTCTCAAACGGAAGTTGATTGAACAGGGAGGGGGACGACTGGGTACAGATCCAACAAACCGAGTTTTTTCCGATAATCCAACTTAATCATCATATCCCTTCGTAGATAATCGACAGTTCTAGTGTCATGGGCTAACGGTCTTTATGTCATATCATTTCAGCCACCCGTGGAGCCCGCCTATAGTCAAATTATTTAGTTTGATTAAGTGCCACTGATTGAAATTTTTGTTTTATTGAATCTACTTTAACCAGTTTTGTTTGAAGCATAGATATTACGATAAAAAAATACTCTCTTGAGGCCTACAATTATTATACAAAGATAACAATTTTCATCGGCGATATATTTTCGATTGTATAACGTGACTTATTACATAAACTGAACACTTCAGTCACAGCAGTACCATAACATTCCTAGTCAAATTATAGTATCTGCTACGGATTATTATGAATAGCTAAATCTTGTTACATTGCATTGGGTTTATACCGACTATAATTATAATTGCTGTCTGTACTCGAATCAGACTTTAAGACACACCAATAAGCTAACTTCGCACTTACCTATGAGGCGCCGTTCGGGTAAAAAGTCTTTTTGCAAATATATAAAATTTTGTGTCAATATATTTATTAGTTGGAGCAATATTTTTTATTTTGCTTGTCAATATATTTATTTTTGATCAAACACAATATATTTACGTTTCAGGTGTATTCCAAATATACAAAAACTTGAATTCCCATATATTTATAAATTCGATCTATTTTATATCGTCAAGAGATGGCGCACCAACGCGATTTGGTACAGTATTTGGCAACAGGGCGAAGTCAAGTACATAAATTAGCTAATAGATGGCGGCCGAATGTAACTGAATCCCAAGGAGACTAAAATTTAACAAGGAGTGTTTGATCAAGAAGACTAAAAACAAGGAGTGTTTGATTCCCATAAGACAATGGGGACACTAGTAGAAAGAGATGAAAGAACATTTGTGACGAAATGTGACGTAGTTATACATGTCATGGCCGCCGTTCTCTATAGACAGTGACGGACTAGCTCTGGGTATATGAGAGTTACTGCTGACAGTTTTGTTGCTTGATTCGAGTTCGACTCTGTACTCATACCCAAGTACGTCACTATGACGCGTTGATGATACAAGTTTCTGATTGGCTAGAGCTTATTAAACCCTCCTTGTTTTTAGTCTTCTTGGTGTTTGATTCCCATAAGACAATGGGGACACTAGTAGAAAGAGATTAAAGAACATTTGTGACGAAATGTGACGTAGTAGGACGTGTCATGGCCGCCGTTCTCTATAGACAGTGACGGACTAGCTCTTGGTATATGAGAGTTACTGCTGACAGTTTTATAGCTTGGTTCGAGTTCGACTCTGTACTCATATTCAAGTACGTCACTATGACGCGTTGATGCTACAAGTTTCTAATTGGATAGAGCTTATTAAACCCTCCTTGTTAAATTTTAGTCTCCTTGATTGAATCCTAGAAGGCTTTGGCCTTCTTACGGGTATGGCCAATAGGTGGAGTCTAAATAGTTACAATATTCCAAAAACTCCACAAAAATTAGGTCCGATGTTTGTTGAACTAGTGACACATGTCAAAAGTCAATTTTTATGTCATTGCCGTCATTGGTAATGTTTCCAAAGTTTCAAACATAGTTTTAGTTTAGCAGATTCACAGAAAAGAAAGCAGAAGTCCCAAAATCTTCTGATGAGCCCTGCTGTCACTGATGCAACTTAGGAATATCTTGGTTACTTTTTTTACTGATACAAATATTCCTTTCTTCTGAAAGTGAAGTACCTATTGTGCAGTGAAAAACTGCAAGAATACGGACAAAAGTCATAAATTATTTTGTACTCTCAGAGACAATTTTTTATGGTTAATTTTTAAGAAAAATACATAAATTAATAATGATTTTAGTAAAAATAAACATGAAACTACCCTACCACCTTTCCAATTGAGAGCTTGTTTTACCCACTTGTTACCCCTGAACTAAACTAAATAGAGATCTAAGATCACATCAGGAGCTACTCCGGGTTACTCGGAGCTGACAACTCGGAATGTCTGAATCCCAGTCACAGAACAGAACACAGAACTTAAAAGTAGATAGCTGCTGTGCTACTGATATCTGTTATCCACTTTAGGTACTAATGACTTCTCCCGGTTGCCATATCCTCAAGCTCTAACAAATCGCGTAGGTAGCGCCATCTCTTGAGGACATAAAATAGATCGAATTTATAAATATATGGGAACTCACGCTTTTATATATTTGAAACACTTGAAACGTAAATATATTTTGTTTGATCAAAAATAAATATATCGGCAAGCAAAATAATAAATAATGCTCCAACTAATAAATATATTGACACAACATTTTTATATTTGCAAAAAGACTTTTTACCCAAACGGCGCCTCATACTTACCCAACATCTAATTGATTAATACCTCAAATATTTAAGCGATACTTCAACAAGAGATTATCTGTCATTACTATTGTACTGGCTTTATTGAACGTGCTACTTGGTAATTAATTTACGATCTAATGGCTTAATTAGTACCGTGCAGGTCCACTGCCGTGTGCAGCTGCTAAATTTACATTATGAGATGTTAATATTCCGGTAACGGCTTCGAAGCATGCAAGTGTGAAATTAATTTCCAATTTTTTTGAAATTGTACTTTCAGTGAAATGTTACTTGTGAATAGCGAGAATTTCTTATCCTTGTCCGAGTTCTGGTAATCTACTTCTTGATTTATTTACGTATATTGAAGCTTATTCAAAAAAATCACGAGGTAATTACGAGGGTGAATATGAGTCAGATAAAAGTTTTCACTTTGAAGTGCTCTATGAAACTCCTCAGCATTCGTTTGTTACTTCAATCTATTCTGAAGAATCAGAGCTGGACTATATTTTCAATAATGGAATTCCTATAGATAAACAACCTTATTCTCACAATATTTGAAAAGTTTACTAAGCATAGTATATTGTACAATGAGCATGAAATGACATACATTTCCCACGAGTAGGTATATGAAGTTTTGTAGTACGAGCGTAGCGAGTACTACAAAATTTCATATACCTAGAGTGGGAAATGGGTCAGTTCATGCTCATTGTACACCATACTTTTTCTACGACCATCTGAATCATTAACAAATCTGTAATATTTTTAATAATCCTTTTTATCATAAACTCTCCTGCCGTCATTTTTACATGGATTAGATAATTTTTTCTTTCTTCACCCGTTGAATGAAATATCTATTTTTTCTTTTGTACACGTACATATTGGAAATAAAAAAAACTTTATGCAGAAAAAATCAAACAATATTCGATTTCATAAAATGAAAAAAAAAAAGTAGCTGCGTGGATTTGAACCCTCGCTTCTACCATCCAGAGTCCATGTGTCATCTGAATCAACACTCGTCTTTACTAGAGCACATAGTAATTTGTTCAAATTAACTGCTATATATAAAGTATCTGTCAACTATTCAAAAATATAGAATCCGATTGTAATCAATCTATTTATTGAAATTATTCTGGTTTTATGAAAAGAAAATCATACCATTGTCAGAAGATAGGCAGTATCAGGAGCTTCTGATATAAATTTATTAATTTGATTGTTAATCATCCTCACTATCGCTAATCATTTTTAATAACTTAATTTTTTCAATCGAATTTTGTAATTATCTACTGATGTGAAATGTCAAATTATTAGACAGACGTAAACATACTTGATTCGATATTATTTATGTTCATAAAATTCGTTAATACCTACCTATAATGACAGTATAGTAGTTCATGAAAGTCGTAGGAAATGAAATATTTCGATACAGCTAGCCCGTGGGATATGAAAATCGCTGTTACAACGTGGTAGGTTTCTTAATCTAAGACGCAATTGAAATGTTCATTTTTCTTAATGGTCGTAGGAAAATATTATTGCCAACTGCAACCTCCTACCGATTGTACTCCAAACTGTCAACATCTCCCAGGTTTCAAATGAATTACATATTTTTTTTATCAGTTCTGAGTCTTCTCTTCCATTACTTTTCATATTTCTATAATGAACAGATTTCAAGATAAGGGTTTATTGATATGAGAAATCGTTCCCTTTACCCCAGTCAGAGTTATGTACATACATGTACAATTGTATAATGAATGTAATAATAACGATAATGTGTGAATTCAAAAATGTTCTTTGTCTTTGTCTACTATATATGAAATACAGTGACAAGTGTTTATTTATTGACAAAACTGTTCAGTGAAACGTCCTACATAAACACACAAGTACAAAATGAATCAATGTTTGAATACAATTAAAAACAAAAATCGATAAATTAATATAAACAGAAATCAAAAGTACAAAGGTACAGTGACTCCTGTACTCCTATTTTTTGTAAATGTAAATAAGGACATTGAAAGACAAAAGTTAGTTTATAATCAAAATATAAATGAATGAACAAATGAAAAACCATAAAGGTTGAATGTAATATGTCAATTCGCCATTGTTTGGAAAATTATTCGAATCAGATATGGAAATAAAGGTTTTTTTTGTTATGCTTTGAAAAAATACTATACTTTCAAGTTTTTTCAACCGCATCTATATCATTGTCTAGTGGACGCCCTATATAACTGTAATCGAATTTATATCCGATTAATTGAATCCTCTTCTACAAATTCATCGATACATAATAAAAAATAAATGATACTGTGCAGAAAAAAATATATTTTTTGGCCTGTATACGCAATTTTCAACATAAAATGTAAATGAAGCGGGAAGAAATATCACAAAATCATCTCCACAACTTTAATTTGACAACATCAAACTAATGGGGGGGGGGGGGGTACATGTTTCGGATAGCCAGGCATGAGTCGGCGGACCATGTCGTAAATATTTTCATTTCTTTATATTATATGTTTTTGTAAAATTTATTATCATGCCGTTTGGGCATTGGACATAGTACCCCCATTTAATTTTTGTTTGTTTGTAATTCATTAAAAGGAATTTTTTCCTCTCCATAACTTGTATAAGGCTGAAGATGGATTCTTGCTGAATCCGAAACATGTACCCCCCTCCCATTAGTTTGATGTTGTCAATTTAAAGTTGTGGAGATGTTTTTGTGACATTTCTTCCCGCTTCATCTATACCACTCCACTTTGAGCTGAAATGGACTTCTTCCAGAGATTAAAATGTAAATCATTTCCAAAATGGTTAGATATTAGTTATTTTTGTATCTAGTGCGCGAAATGCTACTTTGCTGATCGAGAACTGATTTTTTTTAAAGAGGCGCAGCCGAGTTAAAAAAAATAGTCGAGATTACCAAAGTATTTCGCGCATGAGATGCAAACAAAATTTTTTCTACAAACGTTAAAAATATTGTTCTAAAATAAGTAATAACTATGAAAAATAGTATTGAACTGGCTTAAATAATTTTTCCAAATCAAATAATTACTGTAACTATGGAAATAAAATGGCATTTGTTGACAATTATTTCAAAGTGACAGTTCTTGATAATTATTTTGGAGTGACTTTTTATTCGCGTCAATTTTGTGCGTGATATTTATTATTGTGAAAGAATGGAAATTTCGAGCGACGATGAACTAAGCGGTGCCCCACCTAACTTGATAGATGCGGCCAATTCCGTAATTTCCAACCTTTTACCGGAGAAATCGAGGCGGCAGTTTGAAAATACATATCAGCAATTTAAAGAGTGGTGTGAAGCAAATAAAGCCAGAAAAATATCTCTCACAATTTGAAAGCCTTAATTATTGTTCTACATTAATAAATAAACGATTTCTTGTTTTTTGCTTGATTGAGGAGTTGAGGACCATATAGGTTAGAATATGAAAATCCCGTATAGTTTACATGCAGTGTGCGAAATATATTTCGCACATTACTTCGCGCACGGTGTCATGGTAACGAATGAAAATGAAAAAAAGTGCCACTTCGCATACTGTTGTCAATGCGCGAACCTTGTCATTTTTTGACGTTTGTAGACAAAGGTATATTGTCTATGAATTATGTTCAAAATGTTCAAAATGTTCAAAATGTTCAAAATGTTCAAAATGTTCTGGTACTAACGGTATAGTGCCATATTATCGAAGATAGTTAAGCCGGATAGCCCCCATGAACAATAGTAGTTACCAAATTTTCAAATTTGGCCTACTCACAGTTTTCGAGAAATTCGAGAATCTGCACACGACATAAAACTTTTTTTGACAAGTAATTTTGTCCACAATAAGCACTTGCAATTGAGTCTTCTTTGAAGAACGTTGCACAAATATCTGTCAGATGTAGTTCAATATCCGTCGTGGCATCAGCCAGGGAAGTAGTTGTTTTCTGAAGAAAACAGAGCTCTTTGGTACATCGTTTAGTAACGAACAGTCGTTGCCGACCGATGATGAACCCTTTACTCCCATATACACCTACTAATAAGCCTGCTAAGTAGGTGTATTTGGGAGTAAAGGGTTCATCATCGGTCGGCAACGACTGTTCGTTAGTTGTTTTCTGTCAGATTTTTGCCTCATATTTTCCACTTTGTGGAAATATTTGGAGAGAAGGGTGCTTCGACTTTGTCGATTTTATTCTTATCAAGTAATTCAAGTTCATTCCACTTCCGGTTTCACATAAACTTTCGATTTTAAAAGGGGTCTATTTCCACTTCTTTTGTCTCCATTCTCAATATCACTTGTCACTACTTGTGAAAAAAATATTTTGTTTTTTATTTTTTAAACTACAGTGGATACGTTCATATCATTGATTTCAGTCCAAAATTTTTGGGTAAAGTACAGCTTCACTATTTTTGGTCAAAATGTATGTGGTATGTAAAATTATTTTTTTAAATTGAAATTAGTAACTTTTTTTCGAATGACAATTTCTATTTTTATCAGGTTAGAAAAAAAAAGACATTTTGTTATTATATTAATAATTTCGTTACAAAAAATAAAAAATTATATGTAATTGTAATAAAGTAATACTAATTTATTGTACAGAGAATACATAATTGGGCCGCTTTTTGCAGAAAGGAACCAAACCACATATTCTAGCATTAGTGATTTTGATACAGAGATATACAAGGTGGGTCACGGTCGATGGTACCTTAGACGTTTACGGAGAACGGGACATAGGATCATTCTGAAAATTTGGTTTCTCAAGTAGTTGCTCTTGGTCTATCGATCTAAAATATTTTCAGCAATGCAGTGTTGCCGCTTATACCAGAAAGTAGCAGCATCTTTGTTATTTCAAATAGGTCACCCTGTATATTACTGCATTTTTGAACTTGTCATTCCTGTCTGATTATTTCTGCCTCACTATTACTGCTTTCCCAATCCGCTCTATTAATTTTTATATTAGGTTCTTGTCACACAGATCAAAGTTAAAACTAAGAAAATAGTCAATCTGACATTCGCGGATGCCAAGCTGTGACAAAAGTTCAATCAAGCAAAGCCTTCTTGAGAAATGTGTTTGTTAAACCTCTCAGATCCCGTTGATTCTGAAAATTCTGAACCTGTGATTGGCCGAGTGCCGTTGAATAATGAGTTAGGATCCACGGTGTCTTGGAATCATCTTTATTCTTCAATCAAAAATCAATATGTAATGAACGTAGAATACTATAGTCGTAGAGAAACATAATTATAGAACAGTTGGGACTAATATAGATTAAGTATACAATAAATACACTTTAAAATGTTACGAGTGTCGTCTTAAAAATCGAAAGTTTATTCGTCAAAAATGCAGTTAAATATCGAATACAGATCGTCCAAATTCATTCCATTATCTTCAAAAACAAAAAAGTTATAGGTGCGAACAATTTTCGGCGGGCAACAGCTAGTATAAAGCATGACGGTTTTTTTAAGTTCATTTACTGACATTCGAAAGACTTAATGATATGTTCAGTTTTATTATCACATACAGCCTTCCTTTCAGTACGCCTCTGTAATTGCACTTCACAACCATCGGCAGAATCAATATATTAATCTTCGGCTCAATATTTCTGCACCTATTTTTTGTAACCGTATCACTTTACATATGCGTGTGGTCGTAGGATATGTTTTATTCAAAAGGAAATCCAACTCGCATACCTAACCAAAAAAAATATACTCCAGATGTGTATAATGGAGGATTGAGCATGTCGCCATTTGTTTAGACTACAAAACGAACATATGTTCGAGAAGTAAGGCGGTAACATTTCTCAAAACGGAGACTAAAAGCCCTTTTCGTTTAGATTCGGTTTACAAATATACAATCGCAGACACTGTATACAATGCGGTCAGATTTAACGATCCAGAAAAACCACATCAAAGGGATTTAATTTGCTTTTCGTTTGGCTTTTTGAAGTGAAAGATATAAAAAGACACGAAACCGTACAGAAAGATAAACGAAAGAATTTTCTTACTTGAAATTATGATTATCTTGTACTGGTTTACATTTTTCTATGAGGTGCCGTTTGGGTAAAAAGTGTTTTTGCAAATATGTAAAATTTTGTCTCAATATAATTATTAGTTCAGGCAATATTTTTTATTTTGCTTCCGATATATTTATTTTCTACCAAACACAATATATTTATAAATTCGATGTATTTATGTCGCCAAGAGATGACGCAGCCGACGCGATAAAATACGCTCTTCAATTTTTTCAGATCTAGGGTAATTGAATAATCCAATTATTATTCAAAAAAACTAATGAAAAAGTATTTTGAGAATATATTCTGACGGCTGCGATATCATTTAGCCGCTAAATCGAGAGCGTAATAAATCTCTTGACAACATGAAATAGATCGAATCTATAAATATATGAGAATTCAGGTTTTTACATATTTGGAACGCTTGAAACCTAAATATACTGTGTTCGATCAAAAATAAATATATCGGAAATCAAAATGAAAAATATTGCCACAACTAATGAATATATTGACACAAAGTTTTATATATTTGCAAAAACACTTTTTACCCAAACGGCGCCTCATATTTTTCAGTGTTGCTCTGTAGTTTGACAGCGCTCTTCATTCACTTTGTGATTCAGGTAATTAACCAAGCCTTTGAGATTTGTAGCTGAACTAGTCGCTGGAGAACATCTACTAGCGGTAAAAGGTTATATTTCTACTCGCATTATTAAAATGGCAAACGATCATTTTAAACATTAATATTTATTATACTCTAATTTTTATTTATTACGCCTACATCATGACTTTTAAACCATGCGGGAAATCAATTTTAGATCAGGATAATGTCATTTCTATTTTAATACGTTTAATCAAGTATGTAATGGACAGGTATCAACCAAAATAATCTGAGAATTCATTTGTTAAAACTGAGAACTTGTTACCTAGCGTATTTTTTATCTCAAGATTTCTCACGAATTTTAGTTCATTCAGCAAGGATTATGGTTCAGGTATAATGAAAAACAGTTAATCTTTAAACAAATTTTTATGTTCGGAACAGAACATACCAGGATATATTGAAAAATGCTTTGCCTACTTTAGAACCAAACAAAATTTCAATGTCAAAATATTTTATTACTCAATATATTCTCCTCTTAATTGGATACATCCATTACAGCGAACCAGCAACGTCTCTAGACCTTTCAAAAAAAATGTTTCTACTTGCTCTGCAAACCAGACCTCCACAGCTTTTATTACCACCTCGTTGGAAAAAAATTTACGACCTTTTAAACTTTTTTTCAGTTGAGGAAAGAGATGATAGTCAGATGGAGCCAAATCTGGTGAATAAGGGTGGTGTTCTAGTAATTCAAACCGTAAATCACGAATTTTTTGCATGGCAACATGAGATTTATGTGCAGGGGCATTGTCCTGCAAAACAAAACACCTTTGGATAGCTTGCCGCGTCTTTTCTCTTTAATTTTTTTTCCGTAGAGTGGTCAGTAATGTCGAATAGTAATCTCCAGTTATTGTTCTACCCTTATCCAAAAAATCAATCATGATTACTCCATGGCAATCCCAAAAAACTGAAGCAAGAACTTTTCCAGCAGATTTTTGGACACGAAACTTCTTAGGTCTTGGAGAACCGGAGTGTCGCTATTCCATCGATTGTTGCTTTGTTTCTGGATCGTAGAAATGTACCCAAGTCAAATCCATAGTAACAATTCGGTTTAAGAAGTCTACATCGTTTTCAAATCAAGCACAGATCGAACGCGATGCTACTACCCTTGCACGCTTTTGGTCAACATTCAAACATTTGGGGATCCATTTTGCAGCAATTTTTCTCATTTCCAAATTGACGTGAACTATATGATGAACGCGTTCGTATGAAATATTCAGTGCTTCAGATATCCGTTTTAGCCCAATTCGACGGTCTGTTAAAATCATGTCATGAACTGCATCGATATTTTCTGGCCTTCCCGATCGGTCATCATCTTCAATGGAAAGTTTACCTCTTTTGAAGCTTGCAGTCCAATTTTTCACGGTCGCATACAAAGGACATTGATCACCAAGGGTATCAGGCATATCTTCGTAAATCTGCTTACCTCTTAAGCCTTTGAATACAGGTACTTGATGATGGCTCGATTCTCCAATTTTTCAATTTTCACAATTTCGGTGGACATATTTTTTTTTTTAATTTATTGCCTAACTCTGGTTTACTTTTTTGACGTCAAACTTTACACTGACACTTCTAATAAGTTATTGTTCGTTGGTATGGTAACGCAATATTTTGTTTATGCAGGGAACTGGTCTAGGCTAACTACATATCAATACATCCTCGTATATGAAGCAATACCGTGGCACACAAATTCAAAAAATTTCCGTACTAGTGTTTTGAAACTAATATTCAAACAGCAAATATTAATTCGTCTTTCATAAAGAGCCCTACAAAATTTGCTGTTACCCTTATTTTCTATTTTTCGAAATGAAATATACGACGATCTCTTGGTTTTACGCGAAATGATCTACATCACGAGTGTAAATAAAATATTATGTACGGTAAGCGTCGCTGTAAATTGCAACATTTGTTTTTGCTTTTGCACTTCATCTCCATGAAAACGAAATTAAGTGCAAGAAATATCGCTTCCAGGGGCGTATTTAAAATGAGCTTTTCTTCCCGGATTCGGGCGGAACGAGGCCTCGGCTGCAGGGGTGACTTTTAATTTATTTTCATCGAAATGGTGACGCCCGCATGCAGGTACACACAGGGTCTTATAGGGCTCGGGGGACAGTTATACGTCTTTTCTTCCTTTGTTCTATATATAAATTCGGATGAACAGTAGTGAAGTTTTATGTTATCGGGAATTGGGGCGTACGCGATAAGGAAAGGGACGGTTCTGTCTTTCACGGCGTTGTAGAGGGTTTCAGGTTCGAAGAATAATAATAATTCAACTGCGTCAGAACTCATCTTGAGATTTTCTGAGAGTATAGAAAAAAAACCTTATTTGTTCTTTGATTAAATAAATGTTTATGAAAGATGGATACATTTACCCTATACAATAGTATACAATCGAACAATTATGCAAGAAGTATGCAAAACCAAATGGTGAAGTTGAACAGTTCAATTCAGTAAACACCGATATAAAAGAAGTATATAATATTGTCGGGAATATCGAGTAATGCCCTTTGCATTGTTTTAGTGCACTGATCTATTGTTACTAGTTATTTATTGATTCGGTCATGACTGCACGTCATTATCAATTGCAAAGTTGACCATGACTGTGCAGACCACATAAAAATATAAACATTTCTTTATATAAATATGAGGTGATTGGAATCAGGATAGTTATAGTAATATACTACTATAGAGGAGAGAGCCCTAGCGCTCGTATAAGGGAAACAACCACTTATGCGACTCAGGGTGCTACCATAGCAGCCTTAGACGCGACAATATTTCACAAAGATACATTTTTGTTTCATCAGAAAAGTTAATTCTTTCAAAGAATTTTCAAATAGTATTTCAGTTCACTAATAAAAAGATTTTTTGCATCAATGCATCATTGTATTGATTCAGGGAGATAGTATTCTTGAATAGGTCCAATCAATTATTAGTTTGATTTTTTCACTAATTCCTCTTGGCCACTTACATGGAAAATATTTTGGAACAAATCACTTTCTTCTTAAAGTTGTTTCAGGCGACAATATTTCAGCGTCAATTTGTTGAATCATGAAATATATGCAATTTTCAGCAGGTACATGTTAGATTTCTTTATTGTGCATGAAATTAGCCCGGGTAGGTTTTTGCGTATTGGGGATAGAAATAGTTGTTGGATATTCTGAACCACCTGTTAGCCAATAAATGAACCAAATTCAATGAATTTTTATTGTATGGAAACAGTTTGCACTAAGCACAAAAGTAACATTCATAAACGCATAACCCTAAACCCAAATGGTCAAACAGGATAAAATGAAAGTTTCATTCGCAGGTCGCAGTGTCGCCACTGGCTTTGATTGGTCATTGGTTGAATATATCACGTGGCACGGGTGGTGATATTTCCCAAGGAATTATATATTTGTGTCAAGTGGATTATCTTTCACAATGAGTTAATGAAAGTATTTTATAGGGTGAATAGTAGAATGTTTTCACTGCAAGAAAATTCATTTCAAGAGAATTTATGTAACTAAGCAAAAATCTGCATCTGTTTGAAATGGAAGTATACTCATCAAATAGAAATAATTTCCCTTTTCAGATTATTCTATTCAAGAATATTTTTGATTGGAGATATTTTTTCTATCTTGTCAATTTTTCAAGGTCATCGGTCTCGTGCATGGCATCACACGTTAGAAGGTAAGGGCTGCGTCTTCCCTAGCTCACACAAGTCTCTTGAAGACTTTAGAGGGTTGCGCGTAGGGGTGCAATCGGTTGACGGAAATAACAATTTTAACAGCAACAATAGAACGAGGTAGAGCATGTAGAATACTACAAGAATAGTGTATGGAAAGATTGGTTCTGAGATTTTCAATATCGACGGACGTTGTGAAATTTTCGTCAAAATTGACACCCATAACTTTTGTTCCAATTATTCAGTTGGATCGAATCAAGTTTGTTGACAGTCTACTCGCTCTATATATTGCAAGAAATGTTAAGGTCTTTAACACTACCAGAAATGCTAGAGGTCGCTATATCGAGCCTTGAGAAACATTATTTTTTACTGCCTTCAACTTGAAAAAGCATTCAGATACATTATGTTTTTCATACCAATACACACATAATTCAGCCGCATGTTATCCCTCGTGGACACAATCCCCCATTCTGATGACTTCATTCAGTAGTATGAATATCTATTTAATTCCAAAGAAAACTAACTGGCTTTGATAATATAACTCTGGAGATCAACCAATATTTCCCAATTCGCCTGATTCTGTTGAGTTTATATGATTCATGAGTTTCCAACTTCTCTTCTTGAAGGACATCTGAATAATTGAAACAGTTGCCATCCATTTTTCAGAAGCATATTGGAACCCATTTCTTGTCGAAGGTATCTCTCCTCTGACACACATACTTGGTCTTCCTACAGAACACGATTAATGCAGTGATAAGAGGCCGCTAAAGTAAGAATCCTAGATTTTTTCGCGTGATAACCCGCAGATCTTCGCTCTAAAAATGTTAGTAATATGTTAGTAATATGTTATATTTTTGGATGTCCAAGTTTCTCTTAATTCTGCCATCAACACTGAATAGGTACTCCATACTGTAGATGCTTTATAGTTTTTTATTGTATTGAAGTATGCTATAAGAACCTTTCCACATTCATTTCTCATTCCTTGACACCATTTCTTATACATATCAGGACAGTACGTACTTTAGGAGAGTAGGTATTATTGACTTCATTGCTAAATTAGCCGATTCTTCAATTTCCAAAGGTATTGGTATCTACATCAGAATCATCGATTTTGAGCTTGAAAATCAATTAAATATTCACCACCGACATATATTATTTATTTAGTATCCATAGCAACGCCCAAGTAAAGCGATGAATTGGAGTTTATTACTACCATATCAGTTACAGTGCTGCTGCTGTAGATGAAATATTGTATTCACCACGTCACGGAAAGACTAATTTAATTTGGATCATATCATTTGCAAAACTCGCTCACTTGGTTTGCTCGTGCTGGTAAATATTACATTCGTCAAAAAAATAAAATAGATTTTTTCATAACTGGTTCTTCGTTTTCTTCTGGCACGGATACGTGGATTTTGAAGCACCTGTACGTAGACCACTCAGATTCGACCCTTTGTAGACGCACATGTTTGGCTTCAGTTGAAGGCACCTCCAGCTATGGTTGTGGAGGTTCCCTGGGGGTTCCCCTGATAGCTTGTGTATTGAGAGTACCTTCGGTTCCTCTGGTTTTCTTTTCCTGAGTGCCCACTTCCGCAACTGGGGTTGCCCTTGGTGTTCCTCTGCCTTTTAGGGCGCTTGGCTTGAATCCCTTCGAACGGGGATTATTGAATCTAATAAAATTTGTGATTTGATTTCTTAATTGGTTGACTCGGATTTATTGCGGTACTGTTATTATATTTGGTCCTGAAGGGACCAGACATTCAGTCTGGTTGTAAATTGAAGTACTGGACTCATTCTACCAGGGTTTAGATTTCGTGTGATCGCTATCACGAACGTAGATACGGCGTCAGGAGGGCTAGGTATACGAAAATACAAAGAGATCCTCTGAAATAATGAATACTTCAAGATTTGAAGGAAAAGAACAGATTTTGGATGGCAGTCCAGTTGAGTTGTTGTAGGCAAGCAGAGTGGTTTCACATTGCCATCCTGATCGCCGTGTATTCGTTCTAAACTTATCACTTTTAACTACTCGGTTAGTACCAATTACGTTTATTCATTAATTCAATCTGAACCAACTTCAATGAACTTTCAAACCGAAAATACATAAAAATCGTGTTGTTATGTGGTCATTATCGCCTGAAAATGTATCGTATACAAGCGTAAATAAAATAAACTCTCGATAACAGATGACCTTTTTTAACACAATTAATGAACTAAATGAAAGCTAATGTTTTAAACTGTATTTATCAAATCGTGAGAGATTAAAATTACCGAACGCAACGATACGACAGCTGCAATGAATTAATTGAACTCATTTTTCTTATTGTTACTTTCGCTTCTTTTATGTGTTCATAATCATTTTAATACTTTCATTGGTAAACAAGCCATCACTGTGTTGTTTAGCTGGATTTATGCCTTATGGTTATTGATTAACACTGTTTTTTTATTACTTTATCGGTGGCAGCTTGGGATTTATTGTTTTCCAGATAGGAAGTTTCAGTGTACACTGTTTGATTCATGGAAAGTAGTGTGATAAATAAGGCTGCGAGTTCATCTAGGCGAAGATAATATTCTCGGCCTTTCTTTCTAGAGTGAAAAAATAGGGTAATAAATTTTCGAGGCAACACACAGTTTTCTTCAGTGGAAACGACACCGTAGAAATAATGGACCTACTTGGGCCATTTTATATTTAAATCGTATAATTTTGGATGATATAATATGTCGTACAATATTTTAACAATCTTATTTTACTTGAGGCTACTTGATTGAAAATAAAGGACCTAGTTCAACGGTTTAGAACATAGAGGGTGCTGAAATTAACTTTTCCAAAATTTCTAATGACCATTGTGAAGACATTTTTTCGATTATACAATAATAATAATGTTTATTTGAAAGAACAAATTGTACAAAAGTTTGTTGACATCAAAATATCTCACTCTTTGACAAATAAACTGAAAAAAACACAAGCCTAGGGCTCTATATTACGTGGTATATTAACAGTATGCTTATATAACTATTATGGTGGTGTTCATATCAACAGAATGAAATAATTTTTACAATTAAATAAGAAGGCAGAGGTAAAACAGACAAAAAATACATTAACAAAATATTGCGTGTTGACAGTATAACTACAAAATTTATATACAGGGTGGCCTACGAAGTTTAGGATGGGGAATATCTCGGAACTTGAAAGTAGTGGAGAATTGTAATTTTGAGGTTCTGAATAAAAGCAATTGGTGCAGCTTATAATGATCTCTTTGTTTTCGGTCACGTGACATCAGATTCAAAATTATTAATGGAACACCCTGTATATTTTGGCATTTTTATGTTCCTCCCGATAAAACAATTTCAACAAACTATCACACTTGTGGTCTAAAACAATCAATTCAAGAAATACAGGTACTTCAATATCCTCTGTCCCACTACGTCTGAAACGAGCAATTGTCAAATTATTCTTCAGGTTTAGAGCCACCCTGTGTATTAGGGCAGTCCTATATTTTATGTGATGATTAAAACAAGGCAAAATTAAATTAATCATCCATATTTAATTAAAAATCGTCGTGGGACAAAGGATATTGAAGTACCTGTATTTCTTGAATTAATCTTTTTAGACCACAAGTGTGATAGTTCGTTGAAATTGTTTCATCGGGAGGAACATAAAAATGACAAAATATACAGGATATCCCATTAAAGATTTTGAATCAGATGTCATGTGACTGAAAACAAAAGGTTCATTGGGTAACATAGTATCAAAAAAATCTGCAACAATTGCTTTAATTCAGAACGTAATCCAAATTTGTAGTTTGGGATTTCATATTTAAAAAATCGTACAAAGCGCTATGAGGAGTTGTCATCAACCATTTTTTAACTCTGGTCTTGAAAAGATTCACCGAATAAATTTCTCTTGTTTCTACTGGTAATTCATTGAACAATTTGGGGCCTTGATTTGTAAAAAATTTTTGTCCAATTTTTTTTCGGCTCTCGTTAGTACGGCGGCTTTGATTTTATACCTAGTGAGGTGACAATGTTTGATGGGAATCCAGTTTTTCTTGTCCTTATATTGTTTAATGACTAGTGTTCTGGCATATTGCTGATGCAAGTTGAAAATTCCAGTTTCATAATAAAGCTTTTGTGTTGGATAAGTTTTTGGTTTTTTATACATACTTTTCAGGATCCCTTTTTGTATTTTTTGAAAGTTATTTATCAGGATATTCGATGAGGCACTCAAAGCAATTATACCGTACGTGAGGTGTGACTCTACTGAAGACTGATAAAGATTTTCAAGTATTTGATGAGAATGTTAGATGAGTATCTGAATTTGAAAATCAGTTATCGAAGTTTCTTTATGATAAAATTTATCTGGATATCCCATTTCAAGTGAGAATCTATATAAATTCCTAAATATTCAATAACATGTCCCGACTTTACTATCACTTGTTCATTGTTTGCACTATTGTAGTGTAATTCACTGAATGAAGGCATAATGCTTCTGTTAGAAGTCAATGGGATGCATATAGTTTTTTTAAATTTATCGTGAGTAGTTTATTGTTGAAATAGTCAACGATATGTCTGAAATCTTCCTCTACGATATCTTTGAGTTGTAACCAGTTCGGTCCTTGATAAAAAATTCCAGTATCATCCGCGAAGGTTACTATGGTCCCTTTGATTTCTAGTTCGAAAAGATCATCGATATAAAGGTTGGAGAGTAATGGGCCCAGCACGGTTCCTTGTAGTACTCCAATTTTTACTGATTTGGTAGAACTCAGGACATTGTTGATGTTCACGCATTGTTTGCTATTGTTCAGGTAGCTCTCGAAAAGTTTATACGACGTTCCTGTTAATCCTTTGTTTTCCAGTACTGTGAGAAGTTGAATGTGATCTACCGTGTCGAATGCTTTTGCCAAATCAACAAAGATACATAGTGATGGTTGTTTTTTATGGATCGATATTCTCGAAAACCGTATTGGTTTTCCGAAAGTAGTTTATACTTATTGACAAAACCCAGCACTCTTTTCTGTAGTACTTTTTCGTATATCTTTGCAATCGTGGATAATAAGGATATTGGTGTGCTGTCACATCCAGTTTTTCACCGTTTTTGATAAGTGGGGCTATTACTGCTAATTTGAGTGCATCTGGAAATATAATTTCAGTGAGGGACTTGTTCACGAGATTGCATAATGGGACAGAAATTTCATTTTTAATTTCTTTCACGATTCCTGGCCGTATCCCGTCAATACCAGGAGATTTTTTATCTATAAGGTAAGTTGATAACTCGCTCAGATGATGACACCATGTGTCGAAACAATTGTAAGCACGTTACAAGTATATATTTTTTGTGTAAATTGGAAGATTTTATTTCCTCTTTATTTATCATTCATGATGAATTTACATATATTAAATGCCACCACGATAGAACATCTATAAGGTCTTTAATGATTTCAATTATCTCGTCTATTTTTGTTTCTGATGTATAAAATTAGTTTTTGGATTTTTTCTGACGATTTTTGGAATTTTTGGAGTGAGTTTTGATTTTATTTGCCATATATGAACCAAATCAACCGTGCTTCGATTATTCACATAGCTGATACACACTCACTATAGAGAATAATAATTCCTGCACTTATCCACGATATACAGGGTGAGTCCAAAGCTAGCAAGTTTTTAATTGATTTCTAAAAAATTGAAAGGTGGAATTTCATTCATTTTCAGATATTTTGGAAGATAAAATAAGCACAGATGTAATGCTTCATTCTGAAATTCCATATATACTTATCTAGGATCTGAAAATGATGCATCTGAAATTATCTCAAGAATAATAAAATTGGTTGTTGTTACGTCAATGTGATACACTCTTTATAGGTAGAAAACGTCTTTTGTAATGAAATATGAACTATTAAAAATTATATATTGTATTTCAATGTTTAAATTTTATTTTTTGCAATATTCTACCTTCGTCACTTGAGTTATATACTATCTCATGTACTAAATGAAGATTTATGCCTATTATTTAAAATATTCTACAGTAAATTGTACAAAATAATTCAGAATATTTGTGTGGAACGGATGTGTTTATGAAGCATGCATTCAGGAATATATTGCCTTCTATGGAACAGTTATGACAGAGTTCCTTTTTTTTGTTCAATGGTGCCACCCCTCAAATGTTTGCCGAACCACCAACCTGGCCCACAACAATATGAAAAATATTGATGTTGTGTTCCTTCAAGATTTATTTCAGTTATTCTATGGAAAATATTAAACAAAATTCTATTAGTTAAAATTGTAAATATTAAGAATTATAAACAATTCAAATGTTCCGACGCTAGAACGTATAGATTGAAAAATTTTCCAGGTTGATGTTATTTTTAGTCTAACAGGAAGAGATAAAAATGTTACAATTGATATATTTGATAGCTAGAAGAAATGTAAAGTGTCTATTAAATCCTGTATATTGACGAATGCAGTTGCCATCGTGGTCGCGTAGAATGCAATAGTAAATCTAATATACGTCAGGTGTAACATACTCAAATCAGCGAATTATATTGTTACCTAGAAACCCCCTTTTATTTTCTATCACACTCTGTATATCAACTAACGCAATTGCTATCGTGGTCGCGTAGAATACATATATCAATGTCATTTATCTTAGGTATAACATGAATTTCATTCACTTGTCTACAATAACGGCCACTCCAACAATAAAAATAAACTGTCCGCAGTATATTTGAACTTTTCCTGAAAATCGTTTGATTCCTCCCAACCACAACGTCGGTGGTTGCACAAAGGCATATCGTATGCAACTTGGGAAGCGCATCGAAATGCAGAAACCGCGAAACTTTTTACAAAAATAACGATTCTTTGAAATATATAAGAACAAAAAGCCTGCGAGACTAGAAGAAAACTCGTCACTGTGGAATGCTTTCAGAACAAACATAAAGCAACGCGAGATCCGCTGAAAGCCATTTCAGCAGGAAAAATGTGGAGCTACTTTTATTTATTGTTGTTTAGATGTATCATTAAAGTTGCTCAACACTCATATGACATAAATTCATTCCGTGTTCGAAAATAAAGTGGAGAAAGGCTATGAATCTTTTATTTGTGGAGGAATCTGAATTCGTGAAATGACGAAAGTGGAATACCAGCCTATAGATTTATGTGGTAATAATAAAGACAAAACGACTGCAGGGAAAGACAAACTTGTGGAACTATTAGGCTGAAATGTAGCGGTTCAGCTGTGTTTATGTCGGATATTGTTGACACAGACTAATAGAAAGCTACGAGACGTGACGTTTCGTATTTATGTTAAGAAGTGAGTTCAGCTGGTCAAACAGTCTGAAATTACTTGCGTATTTCCGAATTAATCGGATTATTCCCCCCTTGGGTGCCGCTAATTAAAACTCACATTTTCTTCAAAATATACATGCAAGCGTTAATGCCGAAACATTTATAACGCCTCGTTATTTTGATTTGAAAAACAAATATATGAAAAAAATGATATTTTGTCAGTTCGGAACCTGTAGTACGTATACTGTTGAAGATTAACATGTATGAACCTGTTTTATTATTAATTGATCGCAGCATGTCGATGCTAGGATTTTTAAATTTATTTATTTCAACAGATTAAATCTTGTGGCTCGACTGGGGTGAGTACTGCACTTTACTGTTGCGTTCCAATTAACAATGCACCTAAGCTGGCGTATGGAGTAAGTAACAAGGCCTACACAGAACACATGGCGAATGACCATACCAAAACACCAAAGAAAAAAAATTATAGCAGTGTTAAATAAAATAATGATAGATGTTATGTATTATTTGCTATTGTCAACTGTATGATGAATAAAGTTTTACATTTTCATTTGCATTCCTGTGATTCAATGAAAATCACCAATGATAAATTTTAGGTATGTGAAAATAATAAAATTAGCATACTTTTATCATTTGATTCGATACTATGAATCACCAACTCTTATTTACCAAACTGAAATATTTTGGATTCAGCCATATCACCTGTCTTTTCATTGAATATTTTTTGAGCAAAATCAATCCATGAATAATCACTGGAATAATAAATTCTATAGCAAACCGGGATACTCTGGAAAAAAGAACATACGAACACAAGTAAACTATGTCACAGTGGTTGAAATCGCATATCATTTTTTTAACTTCTGTTGATAAAAAATGTGGTTGAGGATAAAATAATTTTTAAAGAAGCATATGCTGCTTTCAATTTATTAGTTATATGAGGTATAAAGCGCAATTTGGTATCTATTATAAGTCAAAGGTTTTTACTTTGGGTTTTGAATGGAATTAATGTTTCAGCGATTTTAAGAGATATAGTATCATTAAGATCTTGTTGTTGATTTTCTTTGCAGAATATTAAAGCAGAGCATTTTGTAGGATTCAGTTTGAGGGAATGTTTGTCATCAACATCAACATAGAAGTGATAGTTACATTTTTTTTAAGCAATTGATGAAGTTTGAGGTGTATAAGGTGAATAATAAAGGTCCTAAGCTGCTTCCTTGGGGAACTCCAGAATGTACCACTGAAGCTGATGATTTTGCATCTTCAATTTGTACAAACTTCAGCCTGTCTTCTAGATATGAGGATAGCAACGAGCAGGCTGTCACACTGAATCCAAAAAATTTCAACATGGACGAAAGGATTTTATGATTTATTTGGAATAATCTAGCAGAATCAATAAAAGTCCTTCATCTTCATCTAAACCATGTATGATGTCATCGGTGACGTCAGCAAGTGCGGTATTGCAGTTATAACCACTGTGGAATCCAGACTGTTTTATTGGCAAAATATTCTGGTTATCAATATATTCTCTAATTTGTGATGCCATTATTTTCTCGATTATTTTAGAAAAGGTAAGTAAAACACTAATTGAATAAAGACGAGTATATTCTACAAATGCACGTAGCTAATGATTACTATTTCCAAAATTGATGTTTTCTTTCAAGTCACTAGCTGTAGCGGTTTAGCTAGTTTATGTTTATGTTTATGTTGATGCATTGTAAATGTATGCATGTTCAATAAGACAAGAACAACTGCTTATAAGGCATGGATAAACGAGTTATTATCTTCATGTGAGACATCAATTAATGTTCCCCAACATGAAAGAAACCCCAGATTAGATGATGCTCAGAAAATGTATATTCATCTCGTTGAAACAAATATGGGTAATAAAATGATTCCAATAAAACATCCGCAGTTGATACAAAATATTTATTATCTCATTATCCCAGAACGTAAAATAAAACCAAATGAGTCATTGCACGAATCTGTCCGTTCTTGCGGGTTTTATTTCAAATAATATCGATATAGAATTGCAAATGACATCAACAACAGTCCCCTATCGCATTTAATTAACGAGAATACACATTTTACATTACGGTTGTCATAATCAATCATTTTAACAATCGGTTAACGATTTCTGAACGTCTTGGCAAGAGGAATAAAAAAAATCACAAGAGTTGTTTCAGGATCTGCAGCTGACAGCAGTTTCAGCGGATTTGTGTTCAGTGCCTTTCGAGTGAAAATGGGCAACTGTTTGCGAGTGATGCTGACATTGTAAAAGAAAAATGGACGGTTTAAACGAATACATCGGTTCGGAAAAACACAAATCTTAATTACCGAAATGTGATAATTTGTAAATGTTCATCTATCTGAAGAAAATGTGAGCAAAGAACTCAATGTCATAAAGCAATGTTTTTTTTCTATCACAAATACAGATAATTATAATCAAAGCTTTGATCTACTTTGGATAAGCTACAAAATAGGTAGCTTCATTTTCAAGTGGACAAGATTGCATATAAAACAGATAATTTGAAATCGTGAAAAATCGACAACAGGTCTTTCTGAATCATGATTTTCTCAATATTTTCAATGATCTTCGATAGTTGTAACAGTCAAGGACCAGGTGGCGAATGATGTTGAGGTTCCAACTTCGAGAAAAAATATTTAAACACGAAAACACAAAACACTCCAAATGGTGAAATAGAGATGCAGTTTAGGGGTTGAAAACGTTTTTTTGCGATTTGCGGCAGGACGTAACCTCCTAGCGAAATATGTTCGAAAAGAAGTTGTAGATAAGAAAATTATCGAAAACTTCTTTATTCTACACTTTTTCACATAACTTCAAATTAACCCTCAAAATGGCAAATGAACGATTTCTAAGTATTTATTTTATTAACAATTCTCTTCATATTTTTTTGTATTACGAAGGTCCATAAGTGACCATTTTAATTGTTGAAATGTTTACTTTAAAATGGTCTATGTAATTAGGTGGTTTATTGATCGTTAACCGCTTAAAATTAAGAAAAAATTGTCTCTGAATCATGATTTTCTCAATATTTTCAATCATTTTAGATTTTCTTCATTATTTTCATAAAAAAAGTAGTTTATATATTTTTTTAAATTTTAAATTATTCATAATAAAATATTGGAATGGGCACATTCTTTACACTAAAAAATGAACTTTATAATAACATTTTTATTTTTTCTACAACTAATGTGAATCATGTAAATATTGGGAAAATCAAGATTCAGAGAGACTTGTTGTTGGTTTTTCTCAATTTCAAGCGGTTTAACGATAGATAAACCACCAAATTACATAGACCATTCGAAAGCAGACATTTCAACAATTGAAATGATCACTTATAGACCTTCGAAATACAAAAAAACACCAGAACAATTATTCGTGGAAGATATGGGTATTACTTTTTTTAAATGTACCTTTCTCGAAAACTAGACTTCTTCTTAATCGCGAAAAAATAGGCTTATTCGACACCAAAAATGACATATTTCTACCAATTTTCATCTAAATCAAATCATTTACCCGCGAGAAAAAAGTTGAATACTGAAAAATCAGTTTTTCGCCGTTTTAAGGTTATGTCGAAAAGTTTCGAAGCCAAAGTTTTTGATGTGTTTATTATCTACAACTTTTCCATCAAACATTTTCTGCAAAGAAGTCACGTTTTGCCGCAAATTGCAAAAAACCGGTTTCAACCCCTAAACTGCATCTCCATTTCACAATTTTGAGTGTTTTCGTGTTTAAATATTTTTTCCCTCAAAGTTGGAACATCAACAACATTTATCACGTGGTCCTTGCCTGATACTGTTTTTTTTCTCTCACAAAAATTAAAGGCACCAGTATATAAGCGACCAATTTGATTTGAATAACTCACCTTGATAGGAATCAAAGACTGAAAAAATAACACTGTACAATAAACGTCACAAACTAGACACAAATGACTATGACAGACGGAAAGTAGGAAAAATTATCAACTCAATTTGGGAAGACAAATAAAAGTAATAAGATAAAAATTTAATATATCATAAGAAATAAAGAAAATTATTTTCTGAGAATACAAATTGGTATTAAGTGGAATTTGTTTGTAATAATAATTAAACAAGTATTATGGTGGATTCATGATGAAGTTTTAAGTCCCAAGTAATAAGTCGGAACTTTTGAGTAATAAGTAATAAATAGTTGGATTATGGGCTTTCAATAGGAGAGTTCACGCACGAGTCCTAAGTTTTAAGACGTAAGGAAAGTTGGCCAACATTCATCTTTTATGACTAAAACTTACGACTAAGTCTTAGTACGCATGCGTTGAGAGGGATTTACGTTCTGTTAATGCTGTCATCAATCCAGAAGAGTGATATATGTGTTGTTGTTGAATAAATATCACTTGTTTTTGTTGTGATATTTATTAATTCAATTATAAAGTGTTTTCTCTGCGAAAAAGTGACAAATGACAGAATAATTTCCTTAAGACATGTCAGTCTTAAGACTTCTGCATGAATGGTCATTTTTTTCCTTACGACTTCTGACTATTACTTAAAACTTCTGACTTATTACTTACGACCTAAAACTTCATCATAAATCCACCAAAAGAAAGTCAGGAAGCAAATGAAATTTGATTGAGAGAAGACAGCAAAATTTAAAAAAAAAGTTAAACTGGAAATTGAAAACAAGAAGAGACAACTATTAAAATTTCATAGACAAAAGGAAAACAAAACAGAATACGTACGAGACATCAAGAATTTAGGACAAACTGATATAACAAATCCAACAAAAGGATACTTCTCACATTGGCAGCAGATAAAACCAAGGTATTCACTCCACCAAACACTTTGCTGCTCTAACATCAAAACCATAAACTTCCAGTGTGTTTCAATTGATCAAAATAATCATCTAAGGCTCTTTAAAAACGAACAATATTTAAAATTTTGATCTATAACATAACCCCAAAAGACTATTTAGAAAATATCTGAACGTGAGAGACAGAATAGTATATTGTACAATGAGCATGAAATGACATACATTTCCCACGAGTAGTACAAAGTTTCATATACCTACGAGTGGAAATGGGTCATTTCATGCTCACTGTACACTATACTTTTTCTACGACCGTCTGAATCATTAACAAATCTGTAATATTTTTAATAATCCTTTTTATCATAAACTCTCCTGCCGTCAATTTTACATGGTTTAGATAATTTTGTCTTTTTTCACCTGTTGAATGAAACATCTAATCGATGTCATAAAATGAAAAAAAAAAATGTGGCTGCGTGGATTTGAACCCTCGCTCCCACCATCCAAAGTCCACGTGTCATCTGAATCAACACTCGTCGTTACTAGAGCACATAATAATGTGTTCAAATTAACTGCTATACAGAAAGTATCTGTCAACTATTCAAAAATATAGAATCCGATTGACATCAATCTTTTTCAATCGAATTTTGTAATTATCTACTGATGTGAAATGTCAAATTATTACAAATGTAAACAAACTTGATTCGATATTATTTAAGTTCATGAAAATCGTTTATACCTACCTATAATGTCAGTCTAGTAGTTCATGAAAGTCGTAGGAAATGAATATTTCGATACAGCTAGCCCGTGGGAAATGAAAATCGGTGTTACAACGTGGTAGGTTTCCGCAATTGAAATGTGCATTTTTCTTAATGGTCGTAGAAAAAAGTACCTATCATCGTTATTATAAACTTCCATTTTGCATTGTAAAACAGTTCTGGTTTGGACAGAAACTTTACCTAATTTTTATTTATTTCATTTTCAACGAATTTAATATTGATAATTAGAAATAATTTAGGTGTCTCCTAGATTAGGGAAACTAATCTTAAGAAGTTTGGATTAAATATTTGAAAAAATTTGAGATCTAAAAAGGCGAATAAAAAAATGGTAATAAAAATCTTAAATAATATTCTTCATTTGATTGATACATGACATCAAGAAACAGCAGAAAACTTCACAGCATCACAGCAACCAGCCTACAGAGAGATAGAGAGAAATTTTCATGTACATTGGCACCGAACTGAGCTACTTAGCTAAAAAGGAGGCAATTAAAAGAAAGAAATACAGGTAAAAGTATAACTACTAGGAAAAGTACGAACATACGAAAATTTCCCAAATTAAGTGCAACAATTTTTATACTTTCAACAAATACAACAGCAATATTAAATTAACAAATTCAATTACAGTACATATACATACAAATCTCGAAGTATAAAATTAAATTATACCAACAGATAATCATCATGTAGGCATCTACTCGACCCTGATGTTAATGTATGTTTGGATAAAAATGTGAATATAAAAACATATGTATGTTATGGAATGTGGTAGATATGTTAAAATGGAATAGTCAAAAAACACTCAGTAACTTCGTAGACAGTCAATTTCATACGTACATTTCAACAATAAGAAACGAGGACAGAAATGTCAAATCATGAATCAAAATAGCAACTTGAAATTAGAACATTGATAAAAAGTGGATGGAGAAGATTATCCAAAACTTGAAATTTAAATTTCAACAAAATTAGAAGGAAAAGCCTTCCCACCAACAAAACTGATTACAAGAGTTTTAGAGTATTGACAAAAGCAAAAATAATCACCCGACTTAAAAATTTCCAAAAATAGCGTACGAGATAGCAACAGCCAGAACCAGCAGGAGACTCCATCACCAAACAAGGTATTTCAACAATCCATTATCAGAAACGGAACAAAACTCTGCAAAGCATCGATTTTTCTACAATCCAGAACAATTTTACCAGTTTCACAAATAAAAACTTTTATCAACAAATATCTCTGAGACAGTCACTAAAAAAACCTCAAAATAGTGTTTAATCTTATCAATAATTACATTTAGTAACAATCCATGCCAAATACTTTAATCTTTAATCAGAAAAAACATAGCCAAAGAATTACTCGCTGTAACTAATATTTCGGCAACGACATCCAAACTGCAGAATATTTGTATGAAATTATTATTATTTTGAATATTTGAGTAGAATAAGGTATTTAACGCAGACCTAGATGAGTTAAGGTATAGAAATTTGATCATTGAATTGCTAATCTAATCAAACAAATATTTGAGTTGGATTTACTATCCCTATTTCTACAAAATCTTTTCCAATCACAAAAATCATATTTGAAATATTCTTCAACGAACACTTTTCAAGAACTCTGCCTGAGATCGAGAGAATTTCATGTTTGGCGCACTGACTGGAAGCTAAGGAACTGAAAAAAAGGTAAATAACTAAAAGAGTAAGAGTAAGTTTCTAGCCAGGGCGATCTGAGAAAAATTATAATTTTGAATACTACACTTCATCAGCAACTACAAAAATGAATAATTTCATTCATATATTTTATCAATTTTAAATAAACTAAATATAAAATATTACAATAATACATAACTACGATGAAGAACATAGTACAGTACTGATACAGGAACATGTTGAAATGGAATAAAATTTTAGGTATGAATTATAATTATAAAGGGGTAAATAAATGTTGATTGATTTCAATCAATTAATTGAATTAATATCAATGTTGATTAATTTCAAGAGAATGTATCTCAATCAGTTTGAAATTGGAGTATACTCATCAATTACAAATAATTATTCTTTTCACAACATGATTCTATACAAGAGTGGGTATGTTTAATTTCGTTTGAAAAAAAAAACAGTTTTAATTGTGTATTTTGTCGTAGTAATTATCAACATACGTACCTAGATATAACTATCATTGGCATTGTTCATATTACCGATATGAATCCTCTTCGTCAGTTTTTCTTTAAAATAATTCTTTTCATAATTTAAATTACTTTTCCACGCGTGAGTTGCAGAATGGTTTATAAAGTGAAACAACACCATTATATTAAATTATTTTTTAGAGATTTTGTTAACATAATTTGTATTATGTCCACGGGGTACTCAATGACATACCTTCACACTTATAACATTTTCACCTTCAGTGAGCATCCTGTGTGAAGATCATTCACTTACCGCAAGTTAATTGTCAAATTCTTTCAATTTCTTCCAACACTTCATGCATAACTTCGTTTATAAATAGACGTTGGCTAGATCATTTACAGAAAGCCCATACCTACAGTGACAAGCACGTGGCTGAGGACTGGTATAAAAAGTGGTGGTTGCCAGAGACGGACTCAGACGAGACATTAGGCAGATGTGTTGACAGCAGTGACATTTATTTTACTATCTTTTCCGCCGCTATTGCAAGACTAGGATTGAATAATATAGTAAAAAGCTTCAAAATGTCATTATGAATTTGATAGGACTGGTACTATAGACATCAAGCTATTGTCGAAAATCAGCTTGGCTATTTTACAAGAATGATAATTGTAAAGGAAAATGGGATACTGGACGCTTGTGGTATAACTCAATAAGAACAAACGATATTTTCCTCCTTTGCTTCACTAGCATATTCAGTTCCATATGCGAAGTAAAAGTTTTTTATGGAGAAAAAAAATTATGGTTAACTTTAATTTAAAATTCCATTCAGTGAAACTATTGCAGAATAGTATTGCAAATTTCAACAATAATTTAATTTTCAGAATTCGTCTAATAATAGTATAAGCTTCTATCCTAAATCGTCCGTTCCACGGTTATACTTCTCGAGAGAACATGGAGGAGGCCCTGGACTTTTGAGTTTGGACTGTGTATATAACGAATGGTATTGGATGGGGCCTGTAAAGTCATCAGGAGTTCATATTCCTTGCTCTGCATGGTCTGCGAATACGAAAAATTAGGAATTGGGGCATTTCTTTTTGAGGTAGCATCAGAAGAACTTGGTCTCGTGTTCGACAGTAAACGAGGCGACCCAAATTCTGTCACCGAATTGCAGCACGTTCCGCAAGAAGCTCTATAGCAAAAATCTTTACACCAGCAGGTCCAGTAAATACTCCAAAACGGTCTATTTTGAGATGACAATTGTGAGAACGTGGGAAGCTGCTTTCACGGAGACATAAGGTAGAAAGATTACATACAACCCTTGAAAGGAATGTCTGTCAATAATCTTTAGGTTATGTAAAGAACTGAAGGAGAGTATTGGGGGATACTACTGACTTATTAACTTAGAATACACATCGCGGCAATAGCCAGAACAATGGTACGAGAGAGGCATTCTGAACTGATATTCAATTAAATAACTTTCCTACCTACCTCATTGAGAACACGTGTGCAGCTCACATCAAAACTGACATACTACTAACATACTACTGTCAAAGCTAAACGTACTACCGTAGCTACACAAGGATAAGAGTCTTGAGAACCTTCGCTTATCCAAAATATTTATGTTGTCCTACCAGGATGTTGTCCTACCAGGATATTGTCTTCAACAACTTGGTATACCGTAGTCGCGAGATGGGTATAAAGGTCTCGAAGAGTGGAGCTTCTGATATCGTAATGTATTTGTGGCCAGCTTCTGTTAGAATGGTGGTTCTGATCCTAGATGACCTTGGAGGAACGATAGACACACTGCTCCCGAACCCGAAATAAATCTTAGCCGGATGAATAGAGAAAGCCCTGGCTCACTTCGTCTGCTCACTAACATATAAACTGTTACTCTTCTAGAGAATGCAATATTGATGTCGTTTGCTGTGCAACTTCAGACAGAGAATTGTTAGATAGATATCAAGCAAATCTGGTTAACCAATAAGACGTTTTGACATTATTTTGAAAACTAAATTATTTCCAATAGGGAAATCCATGAACTCTCTTACTTGCAGAAATCTCCAGGGGTAAATAGAAGTTGATTGATAAACATTCTCTAATGAAGTATTCCTTGTATTGGTATAGATATGTTGATGACATTTATACAGTGCGGTCCAAAGGTATGGAATAAATTAATTTTTAGCGTTATTATGTATTTTATGAAAAAATCCTGAAACACGTCAATTTTTATTGGCAATTTGACAATTTACAGTATGAAAATATTACCCCCTTCTTGCACCCCCTCTGAATTATGAGCACCCCCTCAAAAATTTTAAATGAGAAGGGGGGTCGTGTGGCATCTTGTTTGAAAGGGATTTTCATTATCTGTTCAGCAATACTAAGTTTTTCATATTTGGTGCAACCATAACTGAGAAATTTTTTTATTAAAATTTTAAAATATTGACACTGTAAATTATGTATCCGTTGAAAAAACCTGAAACAGGTCGATTGCTATTCTCAATTTGACAATTTATACTTTCTTATCTGTCTTGCTAAAAAAGTCAGGAAAAAGTCGTTGAAGACACCAAAAAATTATTCACAAAACCCATAAATAATATAATGTCAATCTAGTAAACTACTGTTATTTTGATATTTGTGAGTTGCTGGCAGACGTCGGTGTATTGAAAAATATTTTTGTGTGTATTCGATTCATCTATGGCTCATTTATCCGAAACTCAAAGAATAGACATTTTAATTATGCTTGGATGCGGTAATAAAACACGAACTCAAACGGAAGTTTGTGAAATGTTCAATAATAAATACCCTGTTCAACACGTATCACAATCTACAGTTAGCAAAATAGAAACAAAATACCGTGAAACTGGACATGTAAAAACTCGTCAAAAACCAGGTCGAAATGCTGCATTGGATGAGGAGAAAAAGTTAGATGTACTGTTAGCGATTGAGGAAAATCCGCATATGACAAGTAGACAACTTGCCGCCGACAATGATGTAAGTAAATCATCGATATTGAGAGCTTTACATAAAGAAAAATACCATCCTTATAAAGTTCAGTTGGTTCAGGAGTTAAATGAGGATGACCCTGATAGAAGGCAACAATTCTGTGAACTGATGATGGATAGAATCGAAGCAGATTTGCAGTTCATAAACAAAATTGTGTTTTCTGATGAAGCTACTTTTTATTTAAATGGAACGGTTAATAGACAAAACTGTAGATATTGGAGCAGAGAAAATCCTCATTGGATGTGTGAGGCTCACACACAATATCCCAAAAAAGTGAACGTTTGGGCTGGTATCATTAAAAACAAAATTATTGGCCCCTATTTTTTTGAAGGCACAATTAATGGTGAGGTTTATCTAGGTTTTTTGATGAACTTTTTAGTGCCTACATTAAAAAGACTTTTTCCCGATGTTAATGATCCAAATGGAATAGATAGATCAATTTGGTATCAACAAGACGGAGCTCCACCGCATTACACACGTATTGTTCGAGATTATTTGACAGAAGTTTTTCCCAATAGGTGGATTGGCAGACGTGGAACGATTGAATGGCCGCCTAGATCCCCCGATTTGACTCCTCTCGATTACTTTTTATGGGGTTATTTAAAATCAAAAGTATATTTCAATAGACCAGACAATATTGCAGATTTAAAAACTAGGATATCGGAAGAAATTAACAACATAACCCCTGAGGTCCTACAAAATGTTCTACGAGAATTCCAAGATCGCCTTGCTTATTGTCAAGAAGTGAATGGTGGTCATTTTGAACATTTAATTTAACTGTAAAACAAATTGAAATATACTTCCTAAACATTATGTTACATTATTTCCTTCAGTCTATCAACATTTTACATATTCAGAATAAATTTTCTCAGTATTGCTGAACAGAGAATGAAAATCCCTTTTGAAAAAGGTGCAACACAACCCCCTTTCTCATTCAAATTTTTTGAGGGGGTACTCATAATTCAGAAGGGGTGCAAGAAGGGAGTGATATTTTCATACTATGAATTGTCAAATTGAGAATAGAAATCGACCTGTTTCAGGTTGTTTCAACGGATACATAATTTACAGTGTCAATATTTTTAAATTTTAATAAAAAATTTTCTTCGTTATGGTTGCACCAAATATGAAAAACTTAGTATTGCTGAACAGATAATGAAAATCCCTTTCGAACAAGATGCCACACGACCCCCCTTCTCATTTAAAATTTTTGAGGGAGTGCTCATAATTCAGAGGGGTGCAAGAAGGGGGTAATATTTTCATACTGTAAATTGTCAAATTGCCAATAAAAATTGACCTGTTTCAGGATTTTTTCATAAAATACATAATAACGCTAAAAATGAATTTATTCCATACCTTTGGACCGCACTGTATATGTTTCAGAGGAACTATCAGACATTTAGATAAGAATTATTCATTCAATTGAGCTTTTATTTTCCTTCGAAATTCGCAATAATTGTTGTATTTCGACTTTCCTAATGATTTTAGAAGAGTGAAATAAATTTTTGTCTACCAAAATGAATTGGAGGCCTAGCGAAAGAGATGCAATTCACGCATCAATGAAATGAGCGATTTCTGTGAGTGATACTTCTGAATAACATTCTCCCTTATCTTATTCATGTATATGAATCTCCAATGGAAACTGGACATTTGAGGAATAATCAACTCTCTGAATGAAAATGCAAATTTTCACTTTCAGATTTTTTCTTTCAAGTTAGGTTCTTTTCACAATCTCTATCAGATGTAGTTTAATTAATGTCCAGTGTTAGGTATTAAAAAAAATAACTTCATTTTTATCGTAGGTTCTTTCCATTTCCAGAGGACTCATGTTATTTGGTTCAATTTTCAATAGAGGATGTTTCCCTTTTCAGAGTGAGTATTTGTTTCGCTATTACTTGAGAATTTACTTTTCAAAGTTTGAATCGTTATCGAGGATGAAACACTTTTCGTTTCTTAATACTGTTTTTATCTCAACCAAACCCAAGAATATGCTCAAAGTATGGCAAGCTATATTAACATCGCATGTATTCGATAATAATCGTGCAGACAATTTCCAGTCCGCCTCTGGAGGTTTTCACTGACTTTGACGAGGCATTCTCCAGACACTTTTTAGGATTCGTGAGACTTACTCTTGACGTTTTTGACACTCCCACAACCGCTGCGGTTTTTTTACACTCCGGAAACTTGTTTCGGAAATGGGTCTTTAACATCTAATGATATTTCTTTGAAGGTATTTTTACATTTCATTCTATGCTAGGAGCGAGTCTTAATATAAAGTGAAGTGGCAAGGTGCGATATCAGATTTTTCGTTTTTGTAATTACCGTTACATTGGTCTTTTTGATGACGGAAAACGAATACATTGCAACTATATCTAGTTTGTAGACCATATTCAATTCAATATTGGGTATTACAGATATTTGTCTGGTAAACTGTCATATGAATTTTTTGTGAAAAACTTTGTCTTGCTAAAATAAATCTGTTCTAGTGCGGAATAGTAATTTTTACAAAGGAAAATATAGAAAAATTCAAGTAGTTTCGAAAATCTTTGCTCAAAGAGGAAAAAGTCGCAAGGCTGTAGTTTATGAATGCTACCTTGTGTTATGATTTGAATGGTTGTCATGATAGAAATGTAAAATATTTGCGGATTGGTTGTACTTTACCAATATCTATAGAACTTATCTTAGCCAGGTAGCCGAGTGGTTAAAGCGACATGGTTTAATCACTTTGGATGCCAGTCGGCGATGGTTCAAACCACGGCGACTGCAGAATTTTTTCTGATGGCCCGAGAAAGTGCTAGGAATCGCACGTAAAAAGGTAAGACCTCGTTAATCCTTGGCTCGCACAAGTTTCGACTTTTGAGGGCTGCCGTTCGTAAGGGAACGACAGCTGGTTAACGGAAAAAACAATTTCAACAACAATTTTTTTTTATCTTAGCAACCTCAGACCGAGAGCCATTTTAACATCGTCAATTTCATCATGGGAGGAATTTTCAGCTGCAGATTGTTTCGACACTATTGTAACCAACAGGACAAACAATTTTCCACACATAAAAACCCTTAAAAACTAACAACAGCACATATTTGAACAGTACAATGACTGACAGACAACAAAACTAATCCAAAAATGATTTTTAAAATAAAATACCACAAAAGACTCTACTACAAGAATCACTTATTTTAGAACACACTGTATGACAAGTTTTGAAAGGAGACGTAAAACACTAACGATGACAGATTGAGACAGGAAGATACACAAACTAAATAGAAAGAATGAAAGAATTAAATTAAACAAAAAGCATTATCAATCATATAAAAACCAAAACAAAACTTATAAGGAGAAGGGAATAGCATGTAAGGAAATCAACAAAAATTTGACATCAAGAAACAGCACAAAACTTCACTGGAACCACTCTGCAGAAGAGGAGTAGATCATATTCATTGGCGACCCGATCTGAGTTAGAAAAGGATAGAGAAAGTAAGAAATACAGGTGAAAGGTGAAACTATTTGGGCATTTAAAATTTCAAAATTTCCATTGAGAACAGAAACATATTCGCATTTCTGTCGAGACAGCAATTTACTATATTATAACACTTGATAATGTGAAAATACAGTAACTACCTATTGATTTTTCGATTTATATGAATGCATTTTCTTATTCACATTGTAAAATAATATTCAATGTAGTTTTGTTATTGCTTTATCACCATTATACATACTGTAAATATACAATATTTCACTTAGGTATTTACAACGTAATTTTGCCATATTACAATCCAAACTTGTTAATCGAAAACTGAAATTTGCAAATTCATAATTCCAAATTGCAAAATCACAATCCATCGTCATTAGACTATTTGAACTCATCTCAAAGCAGGGTGATATAAAACACTATCCTCATGAAATAGAGTGTCTTCATAGCTGATATACTTTATAAATAAAAACTTATTCAAGGAATAAAAAAATCAACACGAATCACTATTCAATGGGTTATTGTATTTTGTAGTGTTAACATGGTCAAGACACCCTTTTTTTTTGATTTCACACACTTATATCTTTTAGTCTTCTTGTTTCTCTTTGGACCGCAAGGTGCACATCTGTTTGTGTTCCAGTTGCTGAAATCAACCCAAGTTGTCATGTTTTGTTGTCGACAAAATCTCTGAAAGGAGCCCCATGCGTTTAAAATCACAGCTACTAAAAAAAAATTATTTAGCGGACCCACAATTCCATATTCCAGAGGAAATTGAATTGATTATCAGTATCGGTGAAACGTTAATTTGGAATTCGATTTGTTTACAAAAAATCGGGTTATGGATACATATGCCTACGTTGCAAAATATAACATCTGGACAATTAAAACTCTCACAGGCAGCAAACAAGAACGTTGATTGAAATTGAAGTTGAAGGTTGAATAGAAAACAAGATTTGAAACTGAGTAACATTTTCTTCATGAAATATTACAAAAAGTCTGGACATATGAAAAGGGCTGAGTCAGACGATCAAGACATGTCATCAAACTTCTTACTTAATCGTGCAATGGTGATGAAAATAATATAACCACTCAGTTACTAATATGGTCCAACCATTCAAATGTCCTGGTGATCATTTTACTTATAGTTCCGATATAGCACAAATGTACCGACAGGTGTGGGTGGCCATGTCCTAAAGATCTTTGCACAGGATTATTTCATATTATTATAATCATCCTCATAGAGCTTTTGAAGAATCTGCAGAACTATCTAGAGAAGAACCCTTCGTGTAAATAAATAACATTCCGTGAATAAAAAGGGCAGATACAGTAAGATGCAGTTAGAGTTCGATCATTGACAGACTGGTTTGAGATTCTATATTGTGATATACGAGCCAAAAAACAGTTTTTGGCCACACGTGTTATAAGAATGTCATTGGACAGTAAACTGACCGTCAAGATCCAAATGTAGGGAGTATTACTCAAGGCGCTAAAGAATTTGATTATTGTAACGGAGTGCTGACGATTGTTCTTTCGAAAACAAAACTCTTCAGTGTAAAACACATCACAGAGAAAATATCTGAGGTTCATTCTCGAAACAAACAGCAATAAGTGGAGAAAAAGGAATTCCATTCACATTCAAGCTGAAAATAAAAAGACTTCGATCATCGATACGCTGTATAGCATATACGATTCCTCAGAAATGACTATACTTCCTGGTTATCCTTTTCCACAAACAAGAAGGGATTTTTCCACAGACGGTAGGAAGATTTATTGCTTTCCATTTATAAAGCTCAGTCGTCTCGAAAATTTCGATAAACATGACTGCGTTTTTATCATGTGTGATGTTTGATTGAACTGTGTATGGCACTATCCATCATCGATAGGGTCATTTGTGATCGGTCATCACACAGGTCCATTCACGAAATATTGACGGGCGAATAATACCGCGACAGAAACATAATGCTACCGCAATTTTGGTTTCTCTTGTCAGGATATTGAATGAAAATTAATTATTTTATCGATTGATTTATTTTGTCAGCATTTCCAAAGCTCAGCAGGAGAGACTCTTAGAAGTGGAGCGTTAGACAAAAAAGTGTGTTATCTCGAAACTTGTCAAAACTTGTACGATTTTGTTGGTTTTTTTTAACTAAATTTCAATTGAAAGTACATACTTTGACCTCTATAGAAAAAAATTGACGTTCTTCGGGAAATTTCTCAAAATGACAGAAAATTTCAATTTATGGAGATTTTTTCTTAATTATGTCAAAAAAAAAATCTTAGAACATATACTACTTTTTGAGTACAAAAAAATTGTTTATCCTTGAAAAAGGCGTCGTTCCGCCATATTCAAAGAGTTTTTTTTTTTAAATATCATGTCAAGTAATACCTCATTGAAAACGTCTTTCTATTCTCTATACGACATGAATATTTTAAACAAAAATATCTATAAAAAAAACAAAATGACGGTACATAATGTTAGAGCACTGCTATGAGCATCCTTCCGAATAAGATAGTTATCAATGAACTCTAGTAAAATCATCATATCTTTTTTGGAAGCTATCATTGGATAAAAAATGTTTGTCCTCAACATAGCGAATAGGTGGCACCTTAGAATGAAATTCAAGTTTCAAGGCAAGTGATACCTCGTTTTATTTAATTTCAGCAAAATTTAAAAAATCATTCAGAGTAAAGAACAATGTTCATTTCACATGAGTAGAAAAATTGAGAAAAAAAAATCAAACTGCATGTTCGAAATATTCGCCATTGACTTCCTGGCACATGAAGAGATGATTCTTAAATTCGCTTCTTACATTTCCAAAACTTTCTGGTGTAATATTCCTGCATAAGTCTCTTATGCGTTCCTTTAATTCAATGATCGTTTCTGGGGCAGATCTGTAGACTTGAGACATCTCCACAAGAAAAAATTCGAAGGGGTTAAATCATGCGTGTGAGCTGGCCATTCAATAGGACCCCTCCTACCGATCCATCTTTCCGGAAAATATTCAGTCAAAAAGTCAGTTTCTGTTCCGAAATAATAAGGTTTATTGATATGCCAGCATTTCGCAAATTTCCTTTGCTAAAATCAGTATAAATTACATCTACTTGATTTTTAGCATATATAGAATTCGAGACGAACTGAGTAAACGTACATAGATTGGAAACTGTACTTCGTGATTTCATGAAGCCATGTTGAACCTCCTAGAAGCCAACTGTACCAGAAAGGAAAACAATTTGCAAAAGTAGTTTTGAATAATACTCATATGAAGCTGATATAATTCAAGTTAGGGGGGAAATGTAATATTTCACTATGTTTATAGTATGTCCAGTGGACTGTGAGATGATTTCGACTGAATCTGTTCATTAGCTAATATGCCACATTACTTTCAAATGCGCAATGCTCTTGTTACCCATCTAAAATGAAGTCAAACCTCTCAACTCAATCTGCTGTTAATATTCATGAACAAGCTTGTTGCAGTTCCAAGTTTTTGTTTGAATAATTGATTTATGAGGCCACTTGAGGAAAAACTGATACGCCAGTCTGCTGACACTCGCCAAATCTGAGCTGCCAAAAAAAATCAGGAAGTTTCTTGGAAAAGTGAATGCGCTTGGGCCGTTTACACTTCAGCAGGGTAAGATATATTTACCAAGATAAGAACGGTCGAAGGCATTTATATATTCCAATTCGAGCGATAAAGCATTCATCGAATCACTGGCATCAGTCCCCGACACTATCCAGACGCCTCTACTCTATAAAAATACTTCGGTGAGGGTTTAAAATAGATGAGTGTTTATAACGGCTTCATCTATCTGTTTCGAAATGATTGGAATTACTTTGGGGGATTAATGTTGTGCAGAAAGCATGCCAGTGAATTTCACATTAAAATGCAGCTTTTTGTTACTTTCGAATGTCTTTAAGTTCATTTATAAGTCAGCAGTACGTATTTTCATTTTATTGTTATTTTGTTCATAAAACAACTGAAAAACTGTTAAAATATCACTTCCATCTCCCAGAGTATAAGGTAAACTTTCCGAATCTAGGATGAAATCCCTTAAACAGAAATATCTCTGGAAAAAATATCTCGGAAATATACCCTCTGGAAAAAATCCCAATTGGAAAAATTCTTCTGTGGAAAAATTTCCTTCGGAAAAATTCACTTTGAAAAAAATAGTAAAACAGAGAAAAAACATCCTGTATGATAACATCATTATCATAATTTCAAGATTCAAGTCTAGCCTAAGCTAATTTTTGAGTGAAGAAGCTAGACTGAAAATTATAACAAAACTGATTTAACTTATTTTATGGGAATAGTCCAAAATCTAAAATGGGTGGGAATGAAGCTTTTGATATTTAAAGCACATTTGCAGAATGGAAAATTCAAAATGTAAATGAAGTAATGCAAACATACCTACGTACAAACGTACCAGTACCTGATACTGAAATCACTTTTGCATGATAAAAAGAAAAGTTGTTCGATGAAACACATATATTGTGAGGAATAACTTTTTAATCTGATCCAACCAAAATGAACTGACCTTAAGTAGACATTCGAGTGAGTGCGTTTTAACAAAATACTTTAATTTTTAAGGCATTGTTTGTTTTTATAAGGTTTATGATTTTATATCCAGCATTTGTATGAACAAATAGTTATTTATTGTATAAGTGTTTTAGATATCATTTTATTTGCGCAAAAATGTTTAAACGCGAGAGCGAAGCTCGAGCGTTTAAATTTTTAAGCAAATAAAATGTATCTAAAACACGCATGCAATACAACGTTTTATTCACAATCACATTCATGTAGAATCAGAATCGCGGAAATTTTTCATCACAAAATGATTTTACGTTTTGCTCTGACAGCGGCTGTCACCTCCTCAAAAATCATTGAAATAACATACAAAAATATCGGGAGGTGTTGAATGGTTGCTATGTATTTTCGATTGTTTATCGACTCCATTTGTAAAAATTTGTGAAGTTGGTGAAAATAAGTAAAATGTGATTGATATTCAAGATTGTATTTTTCACTATTCCACTAGTGGAATAAAGTAATTTCATTATTCCACTAGTGGATAAAGTGGTACTTTATACGGTTCATAAGTGTGGATAAAACTTCAATTATAAGGTGATTGTGGATAAAAGTATTTTACCCCTTCACCACACAAGTGATTTAATTCCAAGTTGCGCTAAAACGGAGATATGTTTATTTTCAAATCATCATACTCATCCTAACACGAAGTCAGTTAAATTTCTAGGAATACATCTTGATCCATCCCTTTCTTGGAACACACATATCAGTCACGTCTGTGGAAAGTTGGCAAAATCTGTGTACGCCATTCGGCGCATAGCATTAACTGTTGGTCAAGAAGCAGCCTTAACATCATACTATGCGATGTTCCACTCGGTAATGAGCTATGCATTTCTGAGTTGGGATAAGGCAAGTTTCACAAATTTACAGAGAGTTTTCATGTTACAAAAAGCTGCTGTACGTAGCATTGCAAGAGTTGGTGAACATTGCAAACCACTCTTTCAAAATTTCGGCATTATGACACTGTTTGCTCAAATCATCTATGAAAATTTGATACATGTTAAGAAAAATATACTTACTTTTACAACACACTCTAATGTCCACAACTTCCATACTCACAACAGACATAACATCGTGTCTCTTAGGAAGAGATTGAAAAAAAGTAAATCTATAGGTATTCCCCTTTTCAATTTGATCTCTCGTGAAATGAGCGAACTACCACTAGAATCTTTCAAAAAGAAAATTTAAAAAATTCTTATCAAAATGGTCCCCTACAAGATTGACGAGTTCAGTGAATCACTTAGTGACTCACTCGCTGACAACTAGTGCTATTTTACCTCATATTTGTTGTTGTGTTTTATATACATGTATGTTTCATATATATACCTATATATTTATAATACTTGGAATTTATATCATATTGTAAGTGACTAATTTATGTAATTTTTTTGTTCTGTTTTGTGACGTTTTCTTTGTTACATGGCAATGTGTAATGTTATTATGCTCTGTATATGTTAAACAAAGAAATAAATTATCTATCTATCCCTTTCGATAATAAAGTTATCTTCATCAATAGGGATTACTGAACTAACTGTAAATCGTCATACGAGTCTTATTTATATCACATAATTAATTACCATTAGGTAATCTGTTTACAAGGAAGTGACCCTACCTGATGGAAAGGTACAACCCTACCCAATAAACAATACAAAAAAATGCACTTAATTATTCCTTTACTCGTATCAAATCAAATAGTTTGGAATGTAATGAACATGTACCATTATCATTATTAAGCAAGGGTTTCGAGCCCCTTTTTCGAATAGCAATACTTTCATAACAATCAAATTTTCTGTAATCATCAACAGGCTTTATTAATTTTAAATTTTGGATATCAATTTTGTGATGAGTTAAAAAAATTTTTTGTTAAATTAAATTGTTAAAAAAAAATTGGTAGATCTTTTGGATTGGCCATAATATACACTATCGCAGTTTTGGCAGCTAATTTCATAGATTCCTGATCTCTCTAAAGTTGGAATTTTATCTTTCGGATTACCTAACAACATTTGGAGATTGTTCGTACTGCTATGTACCAGCTGAAGGTTTGCGTCTCGGAAAATAGAGTTGAGACCTCTCGTGAGTCGTGTATCGTGTGTAATTTTAATGAATTTTTTCCTATCTTTAAGTTGTTCTAGTGTGGTTATTTATCTTAAGGACGTTCTGAACTTTTTCTTTTTCAATAAATGTTCTACCGTTTTCGGTGAATACATTACTAATCGCTATTTCCTTAATGTTTTTTATTTCTTGTTGGAACCGTTCAACACTGAGTGGAAAGTTTAATGCCCTGTGAACAAGGAAATTGGAACTCGCCATCTTGTGTTGAATGTGGTGTTTTGCATCAACGGGTATAAACCTGTAGAACCTGTAGAACGAAAAATTTATTGCAGACACGAATTTGTTATCAGTTCATATTTATCTCGTGTTATGGCAACAATCCACTTTTATAGCAAATTTTCGTCCATTGAAAACCTATGTCCTGACGTTTTTTAGTGACAAAAAGACACAGCACATCATGGTGGCATATTAATTGCAATAATCAACTTCCTATAAGAACGTAACGTTTATAGTTGCATTCAAATAAGCTGACAATGACAGTTGAAAGACCTCCAGCCTAGCTAGTGCCACCTACTCCAAGCTTTCCAGATTACCTGCAATTGGCACAACACACTATCAACAGTAGACACCCCAGTACATAATGCGTCCTTTTATCCACTGATAAAAAAGAATATTCGTGGTCTCAACAGCAAAATGAAAACTTTTTGCAGAATTAAATAACAGTTTGTTCTTCTTAGAGACCCATTCACGAGCTCACTTTATCTGCAGGTATAATACCCCGTAGATTCAGTATAAATCCGCTAAAGCCTCTCAGACGGGATTCACTGATTCAGTTATAAGGAGTTACAAAATCTCTTATATAAAAGCTGAGAAAGGTTCGAGAATTACTTTCAGTATAAACGTAAGTTTTCGAGACAGGTGCGTTACTTTTGTTTGGGGTTGGACGATTCACATTAACCGCATTAAAAATAACAATAATATCGTTTAATTATTGCATACATGGTCAAATAATAATGATATTTTATGCGTTGCAATGATTGAACTTATGCATAGGTATCAGGCGAGGAGAGCACAAGAAATATACATTTCAAATTTCATCACCAAAACATTCAAAAACTGTGCTGGAAGGAAGCTCAATTTGAAATAAATTGCATTTAGAAATCAGAACTGCTACAACTTTCAGTATTTTCAGAAAGAAAATACAAATGTTTTTAGTTGAAGAAAGTTTTTAATACCAAATGAATTTTTTGAAATATAACGATCCTCTAGTTAATTAGGTACATTGAGAAAGGTGCTGTCAATAATTTATTTTAGAATTTCCTTCTGCGTATTTTTCGGTAAAGGTAAAGAATATGAGTCCAGCTGGGATTTTGATAAAAATTTTACATACGTTTTAAAACATCGTAAAAACATTTTTGCGCGGAAAGAACATATTCTATTTTTTTTCTTAATAAAACATGTGTGGGAACTTACTTTTGAGAGACACAATTACAAACCGTTGAACGGAGTTAAAACGTATTTTCATTTCAAACCCATTGTCTTGAACTTCAAACACTTCTATCCAACCATATGGAGTAATTCATAGTACCTAATAAACTTCAAAAATTAAAAAAACACGCAAAAAGATTTTTATTCAATGTACATAAACAACTAGTTTATTTGACAAATGTTAAATGACAGGATACTTTTAACACGAAGTTAATAATGCCACGTTGCCAATTCTATTACACGGAATAGTGACGGTTAAGTCTCGTTCATACCCTCGCGAATTTCTCAATTTTTCTGCTAATAAAATGGCTGCCGACATGGTTCAGCATCAACGGATGGTCCGGCATGACTGGCAGCCACTTCATTTGCCGAAAAATTGCGAAATTTGCGAGGATACGAACAAGTATTCATGGAAATTTAAGTAAAACTACAAGAAAATGAAAAATTTATCGAATTCTCAATAGAATTTATTAAAGGTTTCTGTCAATAACATTCAAAATAACTTTTGACATACAGTTCTCTGTTGAATGTCAAATCCGCACGATCTAATTTGCGAAATGTTGGCCAATCGCACCCGCTTCGCTCGCATGGTTTATTTTGAGTTATAGTTTTCATTTCAAATTGTAACATAGGTTTGTGGAATTGACAGAATTGTTGACTATTTAGGAAAAGCCGCGCGTTCGGCCGACATTTCGCAAATCCGCGCACGCATATGGTCTATTTTGTTCTATAGTTCTCATTTCAAATTGTAACATTGGTTTGGGGAATTTACAAAATTGTTGACCAGTTAGGAAAACCAGCGCGTTCGGCCGACATTCGGCAAATCCGCGCGCGTGGATTTGCCGAATGTCGGCCGAACGCGCTCACTTCACTCGCATGGTCTATTTTATGTAATAGTTCTCATTTAAAATTATATCATAGGTTCGTATAAGATAAATTGACAGAATTGTTGACCAGTTAGGAAAAGCCGCGCGTTCGGCCGACATTTCGCAAATCCGCGCGCGCAGATATGCGAAATGTCGGCCGAACGCGCTCGCTTCGCTCGCATATGTCTATTTTATATAATAGCTCCTATTTCAAATCAAATTATAGATTGGGGAAGATATGAATATATGAAGTGAACCTGTAATGAAAATGTGCGCATTCTTCACCTATTCCAAACTTTTTTTTTCATCTCAACACATTAACTTCCTATATATTTATTCGCCCGTTATATGTAATTTCCTGTGAGACATTTAAAAATTCGCCACAAATAATTTGATCTAAAGAAATTTCACACCCTAAAATATTTTTCATAACAATCCAGATACCTAGCTACCAACAAAAACGCATATTCCTGCTACCAAACATAAACTAATCATTATCAATGTCTTTCTTTGAATCGACAATGAATGTTGTGCGTTTATTGGAAATAGAGAAAAGTTATAAATTTTTCCATCTCTAAGAGCAATAGTTCCAATCGACCAGACTTCATATGGGCAATTTGCATGGGCTATTCAGAACGATAGTACACTGGATTTTTCTGATTTGGAATATCCAAATTCGAATGGGTTAAAGTTGGATAATAATTTACGCATGTTCTAATTGGTCCATGCGGATCAGTCTGGTCGATTGGAACTTTTGCGGTACTGAGTCTCGTTCATACCCTCGCGAATTTCGCAATTTCTTTACGAATGAAATGGCTGACAACAATGAATGGTCCGGCCCGACTGGCAGCCATTTTATTCCCAGAAAAATTGAGAAATTCGCGAGGGTATGAATAAGTCTTTAAACTATCAGAAATCTCTATTGGCAACATCGCAGTTCCAATTTATTCACTTGTCAACAAATTATAAATTAATTATATCTGCATAATAAAAGTAGCTTTTTTAACCTTTTCCATACTATTCGAAGCTTATTCTGCTAATGAATTGATACTTCTGTATATGTAGAAAGTGTTATCAATACAACACAGTTCATTAACATGGAAAAAATAGGTAAAATAACCCATCCAACAAATTGAATTTGTTTGTCTTGAAAGTGAGTATCCACATTTATTTTTTCAAAAATAAAATAAAAAAATGTGTTTCCGCGCCAAAAATTATTATTTTTTTATTCATTTTATCGCGTTTTAGAGCATCTGTAAAATAAATTTCAAAATCCCAGCGGAACCATATTCTTTACTTTTTCCTATTTTTCTTTTGGTTAAGGAAAAATGTGTGTTATTACTATGGTTATAATATTATGTACACTATTTTTGTATTTTGTGTTATAGTTTTACATTTTGAGTTTTAGTGACATAGCCTTGTATTCTTTTCAGCACTTTTACGGCAAATAAATATCTATCCATCTATCAAGTGACCTTTTTCTACGTTTGGTTGAACTGGAAGCTATTGTTTTCTGTAAATCCTCATTTGGACTGATAAAATCGTACCATCTCAGATGAATTGAATGTCATATACAAGGTGTATCTGAAATGATATCAAACATTTGTCACAACTTGCTTCGTTTTCAAGTAACGAGTTGTTAAAGTTTTAATAAAAAAAATCGGTTATTTATAAATTATTCAAAAATGTTTTCGCCAATAAAACTGCTAAAAGACACATCAAGTTTTATCAACTTGATGTGTCTGTTAGCAGTTTTTCATGATTCTAGATTCCGAATTATAAGTATCAAAGGGTCATCTGATTGATATTTATAGTTAAAATCATCGTTTGTTTGTGGTTGACAATGTATTATTGTTAGTAGAATTCTTCTAGACAATGGAAGTCCAGAAGAATTCTACTAAAATCATCGTGTTCTACTATTGTTTGATATTTTTATCAGATTAAACAACGAAAGATACAACTGTCTGATAAATCCGTGAATTAGACATAGCAAAACATCATCATTCAATAGATTGCCTTAATACATTTATTTCTACCTGTACTCTTTCATTAGTTTTGGCGTTAATGAGGTAGTTGTTTGTTGTGTTCCTGGGACTATCGTTGTCAACTGTTCCTATCATAACTTAACGATACCATTTTTCATAAATTTATATATAATATCAAGAAAATATAGAGTATCTGAAAAAAAACATCATTCACATGACTTTTTTAACTTTATTGATGCCTAATCAACATTTCGGTGCCACTGACTTTGATTAGATTAAATTTAGCTATTTCATATTTACTCGTATAACAAAGTTTTATTATTAATCATTCAATCTGATGAAAATATGAAACTTCGAGAAACACAGTGATGTACAATGATTTTTATAAATATAAATCAGGTAACACTTTGTCACTTATAAATTCAATTATAATTTCATTAAAACAAGCCCTTTCTAACTGTCAATAACCACACCAGGTTTCATCAGAATCTTCAAAAAGACTTTTAAGTAACTAATAAAAAAAACCGATTTTTAATTGAAACTTTGACACTCCTTTTCTAGGAAACAAACCAAGTTTGGACCAAGTTTGGACATATTAAGTTTTCTTCGAAAAATATGGCAATGAATCACCACCTAAAATTAATGACATCATTTAAGTTACACCCTGTATAGTGCGCCGACATAATTCAATCAGGAGGAAACCAGATTATAGCTAGGGGTTTGATCACATTTTTCAGTATTTTTCTGCTATAATCGTGTATTATTCTCAACTTTCAGAAAACAACTCTAATTTTTTTTTGAGAATATTTCGTCCAGATTATTTTTGTCATCTAGCCAAACGCGTAAATCTCCCAACGGCGCCACTGACTTCAGCACCCTCACGCACCCCATAACCCATCTCACAAAAGTTATACGTGTTGTCTGTATCGAACAAAATGTTTAGCGTGATACGGCTTGGTACAAGCCTAATGGAGGGGTTGATATTTTGTTCATATTCCTAATGACGCGATTAAACTTAATTGAGTATTATTTAATTTTCATTTAGTTCACAGCGGTACCTTTTCTTCGTTGGGAATTTTAATGAAATGGAAGAGGAAACGGCTATTGATTTTTTGTTAGTCGGTGATAGAATCACTGAAATTCAAAACAAAGAGAATGGGAATGACAATTATACTGAACTTGGAGAATTTAACATTTAACATTTCGTGCCAAAGGCTATTTAGTCTAGTCTACAAGAACTATTTTGGTGAATTTCTCTTCAAGGACACCTATAATTATGATCCAGGGCTCATTCGATTCGGAATGACCTCTAGAAGCTTTTTAAAAAATTTGAACGTGCGCCGGCAAAAATTGCAAGAATTATAAACAATTCAATAAAATAAGGGGAGAGTTTGGTTTTTTGCAAATATCTTGGAAATTATTAAAGATCTCCAAAATTTGAAAAAAGATCCTGAAAGAGGAGGAAATTTCCTAAAAAATTACCGCCTTTCGGAACTCTACCACCAATCTTTAAAATTTTAATTTAGAGGCGAAAATAGCGCTAAAAGTGGGTGATGCGAGTCCCGCGTGCGCTGACTGATACGGACCCTTGAACAATAAAAATAATTTTAACCCATTACATATCAATATTAAGAAATAAAAAAATTCACTTACCTTTTAGAAACTTGAATAAGCGAAAATTCATTAAAAATAAAATTTTCCCGTAATTGTTTTATCACATATCCTTTTGTTAATTAACTAGTTTCTCCAAGTTCCGAAATAACATACAAACCCTGATATTTTTTTTATTGAATTTGTAATACATTGTATAATAAATAATAAAAAGTTAATATTGAATTCATAAGGTGATATATGATTATATAGGTAATAAGACCTGTGAGTGATCATATGATTTTTCAATACACATATATTCTCTAAATACTAACAGAATATGATTTCAAAATTTACATACAAAATACATATAGGTAATTATAAAAACATAACCGAATCATCAGTCTTAAATTTCACTCAAATGCTGAATGACTTTTCAATATTTTCAATGTTTTCAATTGTCCATATTTTTATACATTTTGCAAAGGGTTTTTTACATAATTTTTTCAATTTCATCGGGATCAAATTAAATACTCTACACCCTATATTAATAGCATTATGCTGCAATAAAGTGTGAAAAATTTTTTGTTACTTTAGTTTCTTGTTAGATTTTGATCTTGTATTATGGTGATGGTTAATTGGTTATAAAGACGAATTGTAATTTTTGAGATAAATACAAGAATTTTTATAAAACAAGGCTCTAACTTTCAAAATTTTGTATTTGTGAAATAACACTTTTGATGGGAATTTAAATGGTTTGTTAAACATAATTTTAAGTACATATTTCTTAATTATTGATTTCAAAGTATTAAAATAAGTTCCACCCCAAGCAATTATTCCATAAGACACAATAGATTCAAATAAGGAATAATAAAACATAAGTAAAAGTTTTCGACCAATTATGTTCTAAAGTAATCGAAATTTCCAAGCGTCATTCTAAATTTTTTTGCAAGATTTGACATGTGAGTATTCCATTTCAAATTTTTTGCTATATATATATATATATATATATATATATATATATATATATATATATATATAAAAGGAAACTCTTTTAAGTTTTTCCAAGCTTTCGGAATCTTTTATTTCATCATCAGGGAGACTACAATTGGAAATGTCATAATATAAGATTGTAAATTCAAAATTATAAGTACTCACATCTTATTTGAGGATGCCTACATATATGTTCATAAAAGTTATTTATAAGAAACATTTTTTAACAAGATTAAGTTTCTGCTAATTATACATATCAGAAATGCAGTATTTTCAGTTCTTTTTTTAAAAAAAATAGAGAACTGGACGAAATGACAAATTAGTTGTACATAGAGACATACTTCATTTGTTTATTTTCTAATGTGACAGTTATTAATTTGACAAGTGACATTATTTTGTTCCGAGACAAATAAACTTCAGTGTAGGTTAGAATTTCTGCGTTCGGTTACTCTGATTTCATGGTGTTTAATGTCAAGAGAAAGTAAAAAAGAATAAATTTCACTCAAATGGCTTATATCTGTTCGTTTATTGATGGAGTTATTCTCTTGAGAGATAAAGGCCATTTCTAAGAAAGATGTTTTTGAAAGATATGATTCTCTTGCAAGAACTGTTGTTGAAGGGTAGTTCATTCGGTGGTCAAGGTCATTAACATGTTTTGCTAAAGCACATCTTTCAGGATGTAGTCTACTATCACTTTTATGAGAAGTGATTCTGTAATTCAGTAATCTTTTTGTTTGGCCAATGTATTTTTTTTTAAAATCAAGACAAGGGATACTATAAACAGCATTTGAAAGTGAGAAAATATAATTTTTGTCCTTTACTTTTGAATATATTTGTCTTATTGAAGTAACTGTTCTATTTGCAATTTTGATATTATCAAATGGTTGTAAATTCTGGTTAGTTTGGGTGTTATTTCCTTGATGTAATGTAATGAAGCACAGAAAATTGAATTTTGATTCAAATCTGCAACAGATTGTTCATTATGAGAATTCATATTTTGTCTTACACTATTATCAACTTCTGTTAAAAATGAGCTAAGCTAAGCTTCTCCTTATACCCAATGAGTGCGACAGAGATTCAACCTTCTGAATCGTGTGGAGTCTCGCAGTCATACTCATTAGACATACGAGGAAGTTTTTTGGCCATATCTCCGCAGCCGTTTGACATAATCCCATCAATCTTATTATCACTGGATTTGTAATGACGATCCCTAACCAAATATGGAAAAATATACTGGGTGTCCAATTTAAAAATATCACCAAAGTCATTTTTACTCAATTGCGGATAACCCTAATATTTTGGGTGGGGTTCAAAAATTGGCCCATCGGAAAAGAAAATCGACCTGTCCGAGGATTTTTCCGAAATATCTTTACATTTAGAAATAACGAATTTATTCCTTACTTTATGTACATACTGTAGATATATATATTCCAAGATATCTTATAGAATCAATTTTTTCTATCCCTTCTTCACATTTACAATTAAATTTTTCATAATGTTTGATTTTATTAAGTTTTCATTTTGATTTATGAATCATTATTTTTTTAATACTATTAGGTTGATTGGTCTCATTGCAGGAAAACGTAATAAAATTTGATTTCTTCAAATTTAGTGTCGAAAGATCAAAATCGAAGTTGTTTTTCAAAACAGAAACATCAGTTTCAGCTTTCGACACTGCTTCTTCCCATGAATTTTCACTAACAATTATGACAGTATCATCGGCATAATAAAAAGTTTCACCAGAAATTTTCGTTGTCAAAATTTCATTAACATATACCAGAAAAAGTAATGGTCCCAATACTGTTCCTAAAAATGAAAAATGCTAATAAAGCGATGAATTTTCTTTTTAATATTCCAATTTGTTTGTATTTTAATTCTTTGAAGTAACATAAAAATTACTTTTTAAAATTTCCTACTCTGATTGTTTAAATAGTTGTTATAAAGAAATGCATTGTTTATTAGATATTTGAATTTTTGTGTTTGGAATTTCAATCAGCTATAAATTTTATGATCTTTAAGAACAAAATCATTTCTCAAAATAAATGTATTGTTTAAAAGCGCATTTGTTGTTTACCTATTTTTTTATTTTTCCAATGGGGATTTTTTTAAAAGCCTTTCAAGACTAGCTCCAAGAAGTGAAGCAAATTTGAGGTTTTTAATTTAACAATTATCAGGGTTTATATGTAAATTTGAAATTTGGAAAAACTAGTTCATTAACAAAACCACATGTAATAAAATAATTACGGGAAATTTTTTTCCATGGATTTTCGTTCATTCGAGTGTCTAAAAAGTAATTTAATTTTGTATTCCTTAATATTGATATTTAATTGGTTAAAATTATTCCTACTCAGAAAGAATAATCCATAAAAGTTCACATGTACTTGGCAGCTTGTGCAATTGTTAATATTAATTCTCTGTCTAGTTACTGACAAAGTAGTATTCAGTCCAACTGTAGGTCTTTCATTACTGACCAATAATAATATTTATAAATAAGGTGATTTGGCGTGTGCAGTTGGAGCATTTGCCGGCTGCGTTGTAATCCAAATTTAGTGTGTTCGAATCCAGTGGATCTTATACATTTTTTTTTGTTTTTTGCTTACTAGCAGTAACTGATTATTTTCACAGTATTCTATTGTTGAAGTCACACTACTTATATATGGCTGTTTTGATCATCTATTGTACTTCAACCATATTCACTTAACAATTTTGAGATGGTTAGTGTATTTAAATATCTGGTTGTGCCTATACTGACAGAAGTTTATGGTTACCGTAACATTTTTTCTTTGTTACCCTAACCAAACATTTTTTTCGGTGCTAGTATTTCAATTTGTTTCTTTGATCAACTCTGATCCCGGGCCCTACTAAAAAAGTCTTCTGATTTTCTGATGTAAAGACCATAACAAAGTAAAATGACACAAACTTAGGCACATGATTGATTTTGAGGCCAAAAACTTTCAAAAATAGTATTGAGCCTCAACCAAATCGTCTTACGCTTTGTCAGATGATTGCTGGTCACCTTTAAACAAAATTATCAGAACAGAAGACATATTGAAATCGTAGATTTTTCATTTATGCTCTCAAGAACTAATGACGTTCCCTGTATTTAACAACGGTTGAAATGGCGGTACTACAACAAATCACAGGTGGGGGGTCTAACTTTTATCCAGTAATTTGAACGGGCTCGCGGAGCAAAATGTAAATGACCAAGAAGGCGTTATTGTGCTGGGTTTGTGATTGTGAGGCGTATACTGTGGGTTTCACTACCATTATTATCTGTTAAATGTTCCACAACTATTACTTCTCTGGGTGTTATTCCCTTGTATCCGTGTGATAAATGATGTGGTTATTAAAAAGTCACAATGCGGGAGATACACCGATGAAAATGTGATATTTGCTTTTTATTGGCGAGCTTACATGTTTAGAAATTCTGAGAATGTGCTGGTGATATTTTTAGACAATAAGGATTCCACTGAAAAAATATCTAGGGAGTGTCATGCATAACGACCTCTTAGGAAATTGTATAGTACGGACCGAAAACAACTTTTATACCCATGGTTACTTTGGATAAAATGATCCCAGTCAAAAAAATCCGTCCGTCCGTCTGTCGTTACCAATTCAAACCGATATATTTTCCGAACCCTTGGAGATATCGCTTTGAAATTTGAACCACATCATTATTGGTAAGTTTTTTTTTTGCGATTGGAATACCCGGTTCAGGAAATAATTTTTTCCCTTCCATATTTTTTGAAGGTATGTCTATATGTCGTACCGAAGTATATAGTTTTTGAGGAAGATCGGAAAATGCTAACGGTTTTTCTGGGTGATTTTCCGAAAAGTGAAAAACTCAAAAATACTCCAAATCAATTATTTAAACTAAGGAAATGCAATAGGTAGATCTCGAATAGACAAAAAATTTATATCAGGTCAAGTTTCCACCATAATGATCGAAAACCCGGAAAAACTCGAAATTTCTGAAAATGAAAACTTGAATTTTGGAAACGGTTGATATTTTTTCAATTTACTTCGATATCATTTTTGACTGGCTTCAAGAAATCTATAGCGAATGCATGAAATTTATTTTTGTAAAATCAATAGTCCAGGAAATATTTCAAGGAATTGGAAATTTTTTAATATTGACCGTACTAATGACAAAATTAAAATTCTTTAAGTGGCTTCGAATACGTCTTTTCTAGTTCCACTGATACTCGAAACCTCCATTACTCCAACTCGATTAGAAATTAGAAAAATTAAAAAAAAAAATTCAAAAATTGTATTTTCTGTCTAAAATCACCTAAAACTCAAAAACGTAACGGGAGACCAGAAAAATATACACCTACATTTTTATTGTCCTTGAATAGGTCTACAAAAAGTTCCCTCCAACTCTCTCATATCTTGATAAATAAACTTGGAAAAATCGACAGATCGTTAAAAAAATTAGCAAATGGCTGGACTTGTAAACATTTTTGAAATTTACTAATACTAAAAACTGAGAGATATCAAAAAAATGGATGGAAACAATTTCATTGACCTCAACTAGGTCTACAAAAAATAATCATGAATTTTTTTCGTATTATCATGGTCCGGGAAATATTAAAAAAAAAAACGAAAAATTATGGACTTTAATAATTCGAAAACTAAAAGAGTAATCCGTAAAATATATGAGAATGGTTTTTTTGTCCTTCAAACAGAATTACAAAAGGTTCCCATGTAGTATTTTCACATTTTGGAAAATAAACGGAAAATAAACCGAAAATTGTTCTTTTAAATGAAAATTCCAAAAAAACTGGTTTCGATTTTGGATAATTTCATTCCCCCACCACTAATTATTCCAAGATTTTGACTATTTCCCCTCCTACCCTTCTCCAAATTATTCCTGGCGCTTTGCGCCCTGATATTTATTAACTTTTCTGATTGAAAAATTATTGACTTCGAAAAAATTACGGATTATTTTTCTAAAATCTCAAAAAACTCGAAACCTAAACAAGAAATTGAAAAAATGTATGTGAACAGTTTCATTATTGTCCTTGCACAAGTGTATAAAAAGTTCACATAATTTTTTTCATATCCTGAAAAAAAATTGAGATGAAAAGTGACTTAGATATAAAAACACCAAAAACTCGAGGACGAAACGAGATATCGAAAAAATGTATAAGAACAGTTTTATTATTCTTGACATTTTTTAATATTTTAGAAAATATTTTTTTTAAAATAAAATCACCAAAAACTCGAAGGTTTTTGATTTTGATAATGTATTTTCTCTACCCCTTCTAAATTTTTTCGGACGCTCCGCTCCTGGATTTTTATAATTTCCCCCATACGACCACCTCTTCCCAAATTTTTCCGGGAATTTCGCACCCGTAGTTTTTATACTTTCCCCCTCTCCCAAATTTTTCTGGACGCTTCGCGTCGAACTGTTATATTGTAGATTCGTATGTGCCACCCCACATGATGAAATATTTTTATTTATACTTGCAAGCTTTGTCGATAAGTTAAAAACCTCCTAACATTAGAGTGTATTTTGATTTTGACTATTTTATTGGGGAATTTGTACATTACAATTTCTAAAATGCTATTGACTTCAAGAAGAAGCCCAAAGCTGCAACCCTTTCGACAGAGAGGCCGTCTTATGTTTCTATGAACCAGAGTGAGCTGAAAAAAATTCAGAAAAAAGAAAAAGGGTAAAGTTTTCTATAAAGCCAGGTAGATTTTCCAAATTATATACACAAGAACTAAAATCAAAATATCACTGCATCCGTCAATATCTGTAAGAACACCCAACTTATTCAATAAAATGTCATGAGAACTGTTTGATGGTGATTCATTTCGGTTTCATATCCATCTCAAAATATTATGGTTGCAATGATTATTTATATTTTCCATAAATACCAACTGCGAATAATTTAATTACAGTGTTTTCATTATTGAACACAACGTTTGAATTTAATCTCATTAAAATATAATTACTGTAAATTGACCTCTCGAAAATATTATCTCCATGCCTCAGTACTTTAAATGATAATTCATTACATCACCATCATGCAAAAATTCAGTATATGGTGAAATCAATTGTTAAAGCTGATAACCATCAGTGCTCCTTTCATTCTCTGGAGATAATTGATGCAACGTAACGAGTTTAGCGCAACCGGAAATATTTATAGTCCAGGAGAATTAAGATAAAAAAATGAAAATTCCACTCATGTGTTAAAAAGTGAAACTATTGCTGAATTACACTGGAAATTTCCCTCACGTGTAAAAACGTCCATAAGAGGAATGCAATTACCGCTGGCTCACAGCGATAATTGCACTGTAGTGACGCGTTTCGCGTCACGGCAGTGCAATTATCGCATTAGATGTCAATTCAAGTGAAGTCGCGCGATTTTAATGTCAGAAGTGAGACTTCAAATGTGTCATCTACCTACAAGTGTTCATATCGCGATTGCTACGGAAGTAACTGAGAAGCTTACGGACATAGCAACGCTAATCTGCAGTAAACAAATATCATTGTTTTCATATTTCGAAATCGATAAAAATATCGCAAAAACGACTCCAGCGAATACTAAGAAAAGTAAGAAGTTTATTTGGAATCAGTTCATGGATTTTTGTAAAGCAAGAGGGTATAAATTAGAAAAAGACACGCCAGTATGCGAAATTGCGAAAATCTTGAAGGACTGGGCTCATAACATGAAGAAAAATAATGGTGAGAGTACAAAGAAAGCACCGTGAAAACTATTTGGAATGTCACCGCCAAAATGATTATGGAAGAATACTTCCAGAAATATGGTATGGGAAGCTTGGGATATTATGTTACTTATAATAATTGTACTGTTTATTATAACATTAAATAATGAAAATTCATTGTGCATTCTTGAAATTTTCACTAAACAAGAACGAATTTTTTGATTAGCTAAAAGAGTGAGGTGTGAAATGTCCTACCGAATACCACTCGTGCATTGAAAATTAACCAGATAATTCTGAAAAAAACGTGTTTTTTTTATAAAAAACCGCACTCGGTTATTTTTTTCGTTGTTTCAAAAAATTGCCTTCCTCCTTCGGAGTCGGGCAATTTATGCTTTGAAACAACGAAAAAAATAAACTCGTGCAGTTTTTAAAAAAACACGTTTTTTTCAGAATTATCGGTAATTTTCAATGCACTTGTGGTATTACCCCCGGTAATCCACTCATTATGTGGATTATCGGTAGTAAAATCCCGCCAAAATGCTGAATTTTCAGAAAATACTTTCACTTTGCCGTCTCGAAAACTGTGTTATTTAGAAACACTACGAGAGCTTGCTCGATTGATGTTTTGTACGAAAATACAGTTTGAGAGACTGACAAGGTGAAAGTATTTTGAAAATTCTGAATTTTGAAGGGATATTCGATCAAACAATTTCACGAATATATTATATTATTTTGGACTAAATGCGTATTGCAGGAAAGGTTCATCTTGAGTCAATAATGTCAGTTGAAGAGTCAGGCAATTTATGCTTTGAAACAAGGAAAAAAATACATTCTTGCAGTTTAAAAAAAAACGCGTTTTTTCAGAATTATCGGTAATTTTTATAGAACTTGTGGTATTATTCCCGAAAATTTGAGGCAGAAATTCGAATGTTATGAATGGATTTTGGAATTGCGAAAGTTATATCAGGTGATATTCTATTCTGCTTCCAGTTGCACCTTTAGAAATATTTCATATTTGTCCTCCAAATTCCTTGTTGAATCAAAATGTATACGGTGTAACCATGGGTCCGCAAGGCCTTCCTTTTTGAGATACATAGTGTTAAAAATGTTGATTTTGGTTTTACGCAAATAATTTTCATAATGATGTCAATATTTGGAGGAAAATTGTTATTTGAGATGGGTAGAATGGAATATCCACGAAGGATAACTTTTCAAATTCAGGATTTGTCAGCCCAACAAAACCATGAACCCCTGTATGGCTAGACACCTGTAGCTTTCTCTGATTCTACTATCAAACTCCTCGTCTCCCTCGTCTCAGTCGGAAGTGAAATCCACCTTGAAGATTTTTTATCAAGGAAGCTATAGGGTACCAACATTCAGATATTTCAATATTTGCATGTTTCATGCATAACCGACCAATCTGACCAGCTTAAAAATAATGATGTGTTTGGTTGACTCTGATCAGACACCACAAAAGCTAATTTGGCTACACTTTTAACAGTTGACAGCTGACAGTTGTAATGTCATCGGACAGCTGACAAATAAAAATAAACGGAAACACGAAAGCAGACAAAACAGTTGGTTTATGTGAAAGCTCTCTTAATGAATCATAGTTTGGATGTCCTGGGTATAACTGAAACATGGTTGAATGGAAACTTACCTGATGCAGTGGTAAAAATTGACAACTATAATTTTATCAGACTTGATCGTGGCAATAATAAGCGTGGTGGTGGTACTGGTGTTTACATCAGGTCAACTCTTCAGGCAAATATAGTAGCTGAATTCTCCCAGTCTGAGGCAAATACTGAGCAACTTTGGGTATTGATCAATATTGCAAGTAATAAATATTTAATAGGGACAGTCTACAGACCTCCAGGTGGTCAAGTTTTGGATGCTATGAATTCTCTAGAACACTCAATTGCTTCGATGTTGCCTGATACAGATAAAATTATATTATTGGGGGATTTCAATTTGAATTTAATGCAAGTGACTCCAGCAATTGACTTACTCACAGAATTGTTGGATTTGTTCAATTTAACTCAAATAATAAAAGCCCCAACGCGCATTTCTAAAAACTGTAATACCTTACTAGACATCATAGCGGTTGGTGATGTTGACATGGTTGATGGTGAAGCACAACATGTTGACATGCACCAGATCACAGATCACCAACTGGTATATTGTCAACTCAAAATAAAAGTTCCTCAAAACAATATCAAATATGTAATTTATAGAGACTTCAGTACATTCAACCAAGTTGAGTTTGATATGGAATTACGAAACTTGAATTGGCAAGAAATATTTTATACAGATGATGTTGACATGAAAATTGATATATTAACTAACAATATTAAATCTATTTTTGAAAGGCATGCTCCTCTTAGGAAAGTAAGAGCAACTAAACCCAGGGCTCCTTGGTTGACTAATAATTTAAGGTTCATGAAAAAACAACGTAACAAATTACTCGCCAAGTACAAATCATTAAAAACCTTGGAAGATTGGGAAGCATACAAGCGAGCGAGGAACGATTTCACTGCGGCAGTTAGAACTGAAAAACAGAATTATTTGAATGAAATACACAGGACTAAAAAAAATCGAAAAGAAACTTGGAAAGCGCTTGAACAATTGAATATCCACTCTAAGAAATCTGATATATCATTACCTCCTGATTTAAATGACGCGGAAGCTATCAATTCATTTTTTATTAACTCGGTTAATGCATTGGCGTGTCAAGTAGATGATGATCTTGTGCAATATTATAATACCCACAAAGTCAATTATAATTTAAACCCCTGCAAAATTGAACCTGTTCTAGAGCATGACGTTCTAGAAGCTGTAGATAGTATCAAATCAAATACCGAAGGTTGTGATGGAATAACTCTACTTATGATAAAATTATGCTCTCCCTATTTATTGCCGTTTATCGCTCATATTTTCAATTGTTGCCTTCTTGAATGATATTTTCCTGTAAATTGGAGAAATGCAGTTATTTTACCGTTACCAAAAGTCTCAAATCCTAAATCTCTGTCTGACCTGAGGCCTATCAGCAGGCTTCCAGTGCTATCCAAAATTTTCGAACGACTGATTTTCAATCAAATGATAAGTTTTCTCACAAAAAATGAACTATTTTCAGATTGCCAATCTGGTTTTAGGTCTGGTCATAGTACAACTACAGCATTAACTGAAGTACTTGATGATGTATTTCAGGCATTTGATGAAGGTAATACAACATTACTGGTTACGTTAGACTATAGTAAAGCCTTTGATACCCTGGGACATAATTTATTATTGGCTAAACTGAATTATTCCTGCTTTTCCATGGAAACCATAGGTTTAATTGAAAGCTATTTCTCCAACCGATGTCAGTATGTTGTTCTAGAGGAAACCAGTTCCAGTGCAATGCCATTACCTCGAGGAGTTCCACAGGGCTCAATCCTAGGACCGCTCCTGTTTTTACTTTATACTATGGATCTGAAAGAACTCTCTGGTGATTGTTATATACATCAATTTGCTGACGACACTCAAGTGTATGCAAGTTTCAATAAAGATAATGCTGATATAGTCATTACAAGAATTAATGATACCCTCGATAAAATATTTAATTATTCTAATAAACACGGTTTGAAATTGAATCCTACCAAATCACAAATGATATATTTGGGCAATCGAGTTCATGTCACAGATGAAGTAGTAATCAATGGTGTAAGTATTGAGTCCTGTAGAACAATAAAAAATTTGGGACTATTTATTGACGATGATTTACGGTTTAAAACACATATTAAACAAATAGTCCGGAAAAGCTATATGTCGTTAACAGGACAATTCTAAACAAAGATTTGAGGAAACAGTTGTGTGAAACCTTAGTTTTGAGTCACTCAAACTATGGCGATTTGATTTATGGACCGTGCCTCGATATACAAACATCAGCTAGAATTCAAAGAATTCAAAATTCGTGTATTCATTTCATTTGTTCTTTGAGAATGAGAGACCATGTAACTCCATATATAGCGGAACTAGGATGGCTTGATATTCAGGACAGAAGGAATCTTCACCTTGCATGTTTTGCCCATAAAGTTTTAGAAAAAGGAACTCCTTCGTATATTAGAAAAAAATGACATATCGGTCGGTTGTTCATGATGTAAACACCAGAAATAGGAATCTTCTTGTAATACCCAGGCATAAAACTGCTGCGTTCAAGAGGTCATTTTCTTACTCTGCAGCAAAAATACTCAACTCTCTACCATTATCTGTCAAAAATAAATCATCCCATGGATTTAAGAGAGCTTATAATGAATATATTCTGGTTCTTTAATACCTGCTTTTAAATGTCTTATAAATAGGTACATTATTAATGTTTTTCCTCTATGCATTTCATTTATGTGAATCTCTCCTTTAGTTTTAAAACTTGTTAAATTGTATATGCAGACATTTTTTCTTTATTTGTGAAATACTTTATGTAACTGGTACTCGGTTAAGTAGAGCAGTTTATCTGGACTTCGCCGAGGATAATTAAAATTAAGAAATTTTATTATTATTATTATTATTATTATTATTATTATTATTATTATTATTATTATTATTATTATTATTATTATTATTATTATTATTATTATTATTATTATTATTATTATTATTATTATTATTATTATTATTATTATTATTATTATTATTATTATTATTATTATTATTATTATTATTATTATTATTATTATTATTATTATTATTATTATTATTATTATTATTATTATTATTATTATTATTATTTATAATCACATAAAACCCAAGAAATCTAAACAGAGACAATAATTCGAAGACACTCCTTATGAACCTCCTCAATAAACAGAACTCAGACATACGTTTGAAGCGCTCACGAAAATTCGTTTGAAGACAACATTGGATGCTATATTTTTTTTTCGACGTCATTTTTTATTCACCTTTTTAATCATTTTTAGATCGACACTAGCAAAGCGTAAAACAGATAACACTTTTCTAGTGCAGAAATACAAACCGCTATTCTGAAGACCAACCAGGACCACAACGTATGCAGTTTCAATGAGAACAAGTCGAAAATAGAAGAGTAATGATTTATTCTGATGGTGCATTCAGAACTTAATTATTCTCCTCGTAGTGACAACTTGTAAAATGTGAATTGTTCATTAAATGTGGTTTTTGAATCGAAATTAACAAGGGAATGTTGATAAGGTTTCTATGAATGACGTTATATACTAACTATAGACATATATGCATGTTGCATTAAGGCTCTTTGGAAGTAGGTCATCACTGGGTGAAGTATGCATTGCTCTAAAGCTTTCTAAAAATTAACAAAATAAAATAGCGATAATTTACAGATATAAACTGATGAAAATGTAAATATTTTCATATGATAAGTATAGTCGCCATGTAACACCAAAGAGCTAGCAAAAAATATTGTTATTTCATCCAAAGTTTTCTGAAGATACTAGTATGCTCCTCAGATTTTTCTCAGTGTACTCAGTTTCATGTCGAATTGTTATTAAAAAAAAAAACAATGCAGCTACATACTAGTATCAAACAATCGATAAACATAAATTTATGGCAGTCATAAACGCATAACAGATTACCACTTTCAATCAATATCTCTCATTTCATCTGTCGGATGATTGATTGAATGGGTGTCCCTCCTAACAAAATCCCATAAAGTCGAAAGTTTCTATGGGAGCAAATTGAATGATCCGTAAAGATAAAATCCCTATATAATAGATCAGCCGTAATTTATGATCCATAAACAAAAATATGGCGTAATTTGGATCCGTGTCGCCGGTATTTCTTGTCGTTATCGCTTGTAGTGGGAGATATTTCACTTTTGACGATTCAATTAAGTCTTGGTTGTGGTATGCTGGACCGGTTTCAGATAAATTGGTGTCCGAAGGCCACCCTCTTGAATACTTGGTTTCAGTATGTTCATCTCAAGAAAAACTATTAATTTGAGGGGTTGTTTTCACAGACGTGCAATATGAAGATAGGAGCTAGTGAAAGAGGAAAGCAAATATATCAAAGTTGAGATATTTCATGTTTCCCTAAATGACTGTAGTAGTAGTAGTTTTATCCCAAGAGACAGTTTTGTTTATAGTAGGGATAGAAAAAATACAAAATACTTCTCATATCATAGTAAAAAGACATCTTATTATCTTTATACTATGTGCTCATATAATATATATATATATATATATATATACATATATATATATATATATATATATATATATATATATATATATCGTCCCCCTTATCACGTAGGGGCGTATCTGATTTCTGAATATTTCACAGGAGAGAGGAAAAACGAAAATTGATGACAATTTAATCACCCTATAGATACGCTATGAACATAAGTTCTATTTGTGACGGCATTATTAGAGATACAGTTACGCCACTTCGTGAGATAAAAAGTACATTGCAAGAAAGCCTAAATACGGCGTAACTCAATTTTGCACTTTTTTGTCACTTACGCCCCTACGTGATAAGGGGGACGATATATATATATATATATATATATATATATTTGCGTTTTAATTCCGAAAGTTCCAACCTTTGACAGCTTAGTGACTGTAGATGTCATAAGTAACTTTTTAACTTTCTGTTATAGTAATATATATATATATATATATATATATATATATATATATATATATATATAGAATTGAAAATATCTTGAGGTTGCAGTCTGATATTGGATTTAAAGAAAACTCTTTGTCATCTTGCCAAGCTTTCGGAAATGTTTATTTCCTTCCTCAGGACAACTACAAAAGGAAAATTTAATAAATGGAGAAAAAATATTGAATCTACTTACATAACTTGAGTAAAAATAGAAATTAGCATCAAAAAAAGAATGTTGTATGTAAAAATATTAGACAGATAAAATTTTAAATGAATATCAATCAACTTCAAATATGATGAGAAACAATCAAGTAACTCTACTGGGTATATCAGCATTACTATAATTTTTTAACTTATCTCTGTTCAGTTTTAAAATATAAGTGTAAATTTTACTCAAATTATTGAGATCAGTTTTTTTATTTAGGCAGTTACTCCCTTCATTAATTTGCAACATTTCTAAAAATGTCCTTTTAAAAATGTTGTTTTCTATTCCAAGTACACTAACATTATCAAAACTCATTCGATGGTCAAATTGATTAACATGTTGAGCCAATGCACATGAATTCATATTTCTTTTACAATCACTTTTATGTGATGTTATTCTACCTTTTAAGAGTCTAGATGTTTGTCCTATGTATACTTTATTACAATCGTTACAAGGAATTTTATAAACTACATTATAATTTTGGGTTGTTTCTAGAGGAGTTTTTAATTTTGAAAAAAGTTTACTAATGGTCTTAATGTTTTTTTGTCCAATTTTGATATTAGTTTCTTTAATAACATTAATCAATTTAGGTGTTAATTCTCTAATGTGTGGTAATGATCGGTATTTTGTAATTGATTGAGAATATTCTGGAGAAACATCTAATGTTGTCTGAGATGTACTCCTTTCATTGAAAAGTAATTTGTTTACCAAATTTTTTGGATATGAATTTTCAATGAGGATATCTCTCAGTTCTTTCAGACACTCAACTTTCATTGAGGGATGGGAAACTTTTACAACCTGGAAGCCTCTCATTGCTCACATCCCCTCACTCCGCGCCAACCCAGTTCCCGCACAAAGCTCATCACGCACCAGCCCCGCCCACACGGTCATTAAACCTAGTATAAATATAGGTCCACAACCCGCAAATCCTCAGTTCTCTCGAAGGAGTAGACAGATTGAGACCTTAGAGAGAGACAGTGACGAGACTTGGGGAGTGGGCAGATTGAGACCCCGACGTCAAGTCACAAAATCCTAACGCGATAATAACTGAGGAGTATATATATAAAGCAGGAATTTTTTTTTGGGTATAGCAGCAAGCAAAACGTGTACTCTTTTAACACTATATTTCCGATATTTCAACAGTGAATACTGTCATCTTCAGGGAAGCTACAAGTAACAAGCAAAATTGTACGATTAATGGAAAGAAAACTTTGAAGAAGAACCACTTACTGTGTTGATGAGAATGATTGCTATGGATGTAATATTAAAAATTATAAACAACATGTCATGTAAGTCACATGTGACAAAGATGAACAAAACACATTAAAATACGTCAAACAATAAAAATATTAATATTAAGTCATTGTTATAAAATTTGTTTAAACATTTATTTGAATTATCTCCACACGTGGAGAGATTCAAATGTAACATAAGAAATTTGGTTAGGATTATTCGACAACAGACAGTTGACATTATTGACATTAGATATATATATATATATATATATAGAAAATTACTTATGACATCTACAGTCACTAGTTGAAACTTAATTTGACTTAGATTCTGCTTGCGTTCCTCTTAACGTACAAGAAACTTGATTGAACCTTGGGTTGGTCAGAACAACAAATTGTTGGCTGCCTGTCAATGAGTAGATAAACATCTAACTTTGGATTCCTTGGTTCATGTCAAATTAAGTTTCAACTAGTGACTGTAGATGTCAAAAGTAATTTTCTGTTATATCTGTCTTGCCTTCACGGTATTAATTCTTGAGTGGATTCGTTTTGATTTCGAGAGCTCCATAAATCCTTTCTGATGAGTGCGTTAGCTGTCAAAGGTTAGAACTCTCGGAATTAAAACGAAAAATACTCTATTTTCACTTATATATATATATATATATATATATATATATATATATAGAATTAATACAGACAATTTTTTTAAATCCATTAAACAAAAACTTATAGCTATGTGAATTGAATTCAAAGAAGTTGGACTGATGGTAAAAGTATTGGCAGAGAAAAAATAATGATAATGAATTATGAATAATTGAAGTCATTTTAGAATTAACAAAGGAAATACTTTCTGATTTTGTTCTTAAAAATTGCCGCTTTTTTTTCCAAAGATACTTCTGAAATTGCTCAGGCTCAGAGAGTTTGCTTTTCTTGTTTCGTCTTCACGAATGTTATTTACTTCAATAAAATTTAAATTTGAAATATCCTGTTTGGTTCAAATGAAGCAGATGAAGGAATAAATTTTGACTTTGTAAAGTGAATTTGAATCTAGTAAACTTTTGGGTTTATGCAAGTTCACGGTTGGTTCCAAAGTCAGCAAGTTGTAGAAACAGTTCACCGATTTATTTTGTAGTTTTTCAATAAAGAAAAATGTATTCGAAATTCAAACTCCCGCTAGTTCCCATCAAATAGGAATTTCGTCAGCAAGCAACCAGCCGAAAACAAGTAATGCCCCTTACTACAAACTTTGAACTAAGTTCATTTGTTTATTGGCAAAGCTCCTACAACAAATACTTTGCTCACTGGACAAGACTGATTTCATGCTTTTCTTTCAGAATTCTTGAAAAATTATTTCTTCTAGGAGCTTGTCAAAAAATCTATTGTCTATTCTATTTACGGAAAATTATTTATTTATTATCAGGTAGCAACCAATTCCGAAAATTGTTTTCACAAAGGAGTATGAAAGATGAATACTTATAATTAATATTAAATCTAAAAGCTATGAATGAATTTAACGTCAATTTGTTTACAAATTAAGAAGCGACGGCAATCTTCGTTTCAAGATACTTTCAGAGATATTGAAAAGATCAATTATATTAGCATTCGATACAATTCTGGATAGTGGTGAGTGTTTTTCATAATTGCATCTGTGAAAATCAATTGCAAAAGTCTGAGTGTTTCGATTTACTCTAGCTGGAACAAGTAGGTCAAAATCTATTGCAGAAATATAATATGTATGCATAATCTATAAGAATGCTCATTTTCTCTATCTCTGTTAAAGTGTGAACCTCAGTAAATTTTCAATTGAGTGTATTTTCAATTAAGGTGCAAAATATCTCAAACATTTGTTCCGAGTTTTCTCAATATTACTTATATGGATTTCACATGTTGGTGGCCACACACATGAGCAATACTCCAAAATTGTTCTAACCAAAGAATGATACAGAGTTTTTAAGAAATTACCATAAGTGAGTTTTATTGTGGTCCTGAACACAGAGCCTAGCATTTTTTTCGCCTTATTGACAACCTGCTCAAAGTAGAGATGGAAACCTCAGTGTCAAAAAGAACACCGAGGTCTCGAACAAAGTTTGCGCTTGTTAGAAGTTAGTTCTCCATCAATATTATATACAAATTCAATATGTTCAAGTAATCGATAAATATGACATAACATTGAATTTGTTCACATGTCATTTTTAGATCACCATTTGACAATTGAAGTAAGGTCCTTTTGATCATTCCTACACTCTCAACAACTATTTCTCTTATATATCGACATCTCACATTATCGCAATTCATCCATTTTCTCGGCAACACATCGAGAAAAAACAACATCATTCAACAATGATTCTCTTGGAAACCCATCAAGAGCATGTATATCACTATATACCATTTACCAAAAAATCTCAAAACTCTTGGCAACACTTCAAGAGTAAGATACTGCATACAGACGCTCAATCCCACTTTGAGGATTTTATCCCACGTCACTCCAGTAAACTCCATTACAACAGCCTCTTCCGGCCATTATTCAATTCCTCTATAACTCCTTTATAGACATAGGTAACCTGTTACCCTATAAATATTCTCATATCACGATATTCCATTAAAAAGTCGATCATACACCAATTGCACCAGATATTTCGAAGACGTCATTAGCATAATTTCAAGAGCATGCAAAGCAGAACATATTTTTCAAAAAAAAAAATCGAAACATCAAAATATGTCATTTACAAGTGAAGCAATTCAAAAATATGACATCATTCTTGTCAAAAAAAAATCTTCACATTAAGTGTGTTTCAAAAATACCTTCAACCCTATCATATAACTACTGTCACTCAAAACCATAATGCACAACAATTGAGGCAAACTCCTCATCCTCAAAACTTTTGACAATTGAAGTAAGGTCCTTTTGATCATTCCTACACTCTCGATTTTTAAATCATCTGCGAACAGCAAAAATTTGTTGTTGTTTAATGATTCCTTCAATATCATCGATGAATGGGTCAAGGTGGCTTCCTTGTGGTACTCCCGTAGTGTCGTAAATCTCCTCAGATGTGAAACTCTTGACTTTTACACATGGATTTCTGTCTCGAAGATAGCTTGCGAATCAGTTCAGTAAATTTGCATAAAACCCCATCGCTTCTAATATTTCAAGCAAGATTAACTGTGCAGAATGTTTTGGAAAAGTCTGTGAAAATGGATATTATTCGTAAGAGATATTTACCATGTTTTTCAGAAGAGCCTTGCTCTCTTTCTAAGCCGACTCTGCCCAGAGATAGTCCATTAACTATCTTTCGTGTTATGAGAATAAGTTGAATTTATTGCCATTGCACCAACAATATATGTATTAGTGTTGATTATGTTCTAATTGCGATTAATTTCCTCGTTCTTGCTCTAACACCTGTACAAGAAAACAACATTCTCTGCAGTAATTGGATGAAATGAAATAAATGACGCCAATTTATCGTTATATTGACGAAAAAACTCTACTTAATTGAGTTTTCTTGCCGACGTACTGATGCTCTATCATCAGCTACATTTGACGCACCCCGTTTCTACAGAAGATTCATTTTGCGACATTAATAAGTAGGATGTATGTGTTTGACTTTTAGTCTTTTTTAGGAATGATTTGTTATTGTAGTAATTGGATACGGAGCTTATGGCCGATTTCACCAACTAATTCCTAAAGTTAGGAAATACCTAAATCGAATTTGGGAATGCCCTATTACAATTTGCGTTTCACCAAGCATTAGGTAATACTTTAAAGTGATAGGAAATACCTCGAGTGGTGATACGCAAATTGAACTTGGTTATTCCTAAATCCGATTTAGGTATTTCCTAACTTTAGGAATCAGTTGGTGAAATCGGCTGTCTGTATTCTATCAATCCTAGGACACACAATGGGCGAGAACACGAAATTTATACAAGAGTTTTAGCGAATTTTATAGTTTTTGAGGACTCTGGTATCAACGTTTTTATGAAACTTAAAATTATATAGGTATTTGAAGTGGTCATAATTCAAATAGGATTTTTTAACACCATTACAAAATGTTTTGACGTACGGTCTCGCGAAACCAATTGTACCGTTGACAGCGTCTATCAATTTAGCAACGTTGCCTTATTACTAAAATTTAGACCGCTCCTCCAAAAGCAAATCTGCGACAACTAGAAAACACTGTACCTACTCTACATTTGTAACTTCGACAAAAGTTAATTTCAGATTTGAAAACCATCACAGCATCTACTATTGGAAGATTTTGATCCATTTTTCGAAACCTTTTTCCATTTTTTTGATATAATTACGACACTATGGATTTACAAATAATCTCACACTTCCCACAGAACCATGCTTTTACAGGCAGAAGGCCGAACAAAAATAATTCAGAAAGAAATGATTTGTTCAGTTTTTTTATATGAAGGAAATCTAATGCCGTAGTATGTCAAATTAATCGTAAGCCGACGAGAAATTTGAAAATTAGTGAATTTCACATAGCAGATACACTTTGTCCAAAATTCTATGACTGAAATTAGTGACTTGAAGGTATCCATAGCCCTCTTGAATGAAAAATTAATTTAAAGATAAAAAATAAATCAGGTTACAACATGTGGCAGTTGATACATAGTTGTCCGTGTGTCATGTGGAGATGAAAGAAGTGAAAATATTTCGAATATCTCATTTAAAAATCGAAAATTTATGTCACTTCTGGTGAAACCCAAGGAACTGATAATAGATTGTTGCTGAATAGATTCTCCCTCTCATCCTCAGAAAATAGAAGAACATATATTATGCTTGTATGTTCATATACAAATTGATTCATAATATGATAGACTGCCCTGCATTGCTATCTCAACTAGATTTTCACGTACCAAGACCAAATGGTAGAAACGAATTTTGCTTCTATCAGCCTCTGCCCAGAATCAATGTTCTAGTGAAATCCTCAGTGTATAACATCTGCAGAATTGATAATAGTTTTTATTCAGAATGTGATGTTTTTTGTTGTTCCATTTGGACATTTCAAAAATAAAAAACAAAGCAAATTAATAAATAATTACAGCAACCTTCAGTTATTTGCACAGTATTCACTTCTGTGCACTGCCAATTTAATTAGTTGGTATTCAAATCGTTCTATTATTGTGTGTTTCATTGTGGGATTCTACTGATTTTGTATACTATCTTGCTCCTCTTATTTTTTATTCGATTCAGATATTCTATTATTTATTCAGAAGTAATTATTGCAACTCATTTATTTGTCTTCTAATTGGGAGTACTCCGGTTAGACAATAAACCAATTTTTTATTATTTTAAAACATGGATTTGCATGAAGCTGAGTTACTTTAAAACAGATCCACTAAATTTTATATCAGTGTCTCCAAAAACAAAAATGTATAGGAGCTGGCCACATTCTGTGGTGGTAACCTGGTATATTTATATACGATTAAATTTCAACTTCTAATTAGGATAATATATCATGAATATTTCAATTTCCTCCAGCCTAGGCTCGTCTATGAATTCTACCTGAATAAGACCTTTCCAACCGGTTTATTTTCAGTAACCTTCTTATCCTAATATTCAGTAAGCAACCTTAAATCCCGCTGGGATTTTTGCCATTACCAGACGAGAGATCTAATAACTTCGTTATTATTTTATTAGATTCAAAATTCCCAGAATTTACTCAACAAACGCAGGCTATTTCTGGAAAGATACAGCACTGTCTGGCTGGAATTTTTTAGTTAGTCGCAGTTAGTTAACCGCTAAAACAATTTCTTTTGTGCAGGAAAAACCCACATCGGGTGTGATACTCAGTAACGCAATGAACATTATGGCATAAATGGAACTGCAATGGTTTCAATCTTACCTAACTGGAAGAAAACAAATCGTCAAAACGACAACTTTTTCATCTCCAGCCAGCATTAACTGCGGAGTCCCACAGGGATCGGTACTTGGCCTAATACTTTCTCTTATTTATATAAATGACTTAGCAAATATAGACACTACAGGAATATACAAAGAACAATTTTATGAGGCTAATTTTTATATCTCTACAGTGTTATTAAATAAATGTTGATTTTGTTTTATTGCTATGTATTTCAATGAGTGTGATTTTGTGTTTTTATCGATTGTGGTGTACTTTGAGATTGGCAGCATATTTTATTGTACGTGCATGAATGTATTTTTGTGAAGACACTTATTGTTAAATTGTTGTTGTTGTTGTTAAAATTGTTTTTTCCGTCAACCAGCTATCGTCCCCTCACGAACGCTAGCCCTCAAAAGTCGAAACTTGTGCGAGCTAAGGGTTAACGAGGTCTTTTCCTTTTACGTGTTATTCCTAGCACTTTCTCGGGCCATCAGTAAAATTTCTGCAGTCGCTAGGGTTTGAACCTTGGACTGGCGCCAAAGCGATTGAAACAATGTCGCTTTAACGACTCGGCTAGCTGGTATTATGAGCTATATATGTTTGTTAGTATTTCGAATTTTTAATAATATCATTCATAACAAATTCTTTGATTATGTATTTGCTACACTTTGGTATATGAGTAACAATTTGATTTTGAAATATTTTGATATTGATGTTGATTTTGTGTGAGAAGTATAAAATACAGTGTGTCCACTTACCATGCTCACCATGGGTATCTTTTTAATGGTAAGAGATACGAGGTCGGTTAAATGACACCAAATGTGGAGTTTATAAAGGCCAACTATAATGTGAAATATTTTTTTGATAAAATCTATTCGTTTTTGTTTTATAACAGATTTTGATCATTTTCATGTCTCTTGCACGTGAATTTTGACCCACCTCTGGCGGTCGTAATAACTTGAAATTTGGCAGATGTTCATAATTCCGGTGACAATGCACTATGGAATTTTCATTGAAATAAAAAATTAAAAATTGCGGCTCCTCCAATATGGCTGACGAGATTTGTGATTATGGTCCAATTCCATTCAAAATTGGTAAGTGGGGGTTTTTGAGGTCGGAGATCATGATTTTTTTGTTAAAATTTATAAATTCAAGATGGCGACTTCAAAATAGTTCTTGTTTTTGTATAAATGACGATAACTCCGTTGTTATCAACAAAAAGCTATTACTGTGACATATCATCTGTAAGAGAAAAAAAATTAATTCATAACTAAGTCATAGTGAGCTATGACCTACATTTGAAAATAAAAAGTTGGTGCTGATATCTCAAATTCTAGAAGAGTTGGTATGAATTTCATATTTTTTTCGAAATTTCAGTAAAAAACTGCCATAAAAATGTGAAATTCCTATTCAAATATTTCCATAAATAAAGAAGTTACGGACGAGACAAGAAAATGATCAAAATCTGTTTTTTTGTGCATAAAATAAAAACGAATAGATTTTATCAAAATATTTTTTCACATTATAGTTGGCCTTGATAAACTCCACATTTGGTGTCATTTAACCGACCTCGTATCTCTCACCATTAAAAAGATACCCATGGTGAGCATGGTAAGTGGGACACACTGTATATCGTATAAAATTTTGAAATTTCATGTTTTTGTAATTTGTAAAAAAAACTTGACCAGTAGTTTTACTTTTACCTGTATTTCATTCTTCAGTTACATTTTTTTCTAGTTCAGTTCGGTGCTTACTAACACGAAGATCTCCCTTTCTGCAGGCTGGTTGCTGTGAAGGCTTCTGCTATTTATTGATGTTATGTATTGACTAAATAGAATAATCCAAATGAAAGAGTAGATCTCAATTTTCTAGTGAATTTTTGTTATAAATTTATTTATTCCTTTCTTAATACCAAAACTTTCCAAGTAGACAATTCAACAACTTTTTAAGATTAGTTTCTCTACTCTAGGAGAAAACTAACTTATTTTTCTAAATATCACATAACAAATACTTTTAAATAAAACTTAAGAAAACAGAGTGAAGTTGTCGTACCTACACTCAGAACTGTCTCTAGGGTGCAAGGTGGAGCTTATCAGATACTCACTGTCAAATAAATTCAAATTGTCTTTTTGGGGTTATTTTGTTGATGATGAATATTGAATATTCCCAAGTAGCACACCTATATTGGTAAAATATTGGTACAATATTGTGAACATATTGGCGAAATATTTGAAATGCAATATTGGCGAGAAAAAAATGTGAACAATCGGCGATATTGGTCCAATATTACTTGAATAATATTGGCGAAATATTCTTGAACTAATATTGGCCTCAAGATGTTCGGCGATATTGGTACAATATCGCTGATACAATATTCTAACAATATTGGCACCATATTCGAAAGTTATATTGTCGAGAAGTAGAATGTGAATATTTTGCGATATTGTTTGATTATTTTAGAAATAGTTTTGGTGAAATATTCTTGAAGCAATAATAGCCTCAAAATATTTATCGATATTGGTATTTGGATTTAAAAAGAAACATTCTCAATTGAAAATTGAATCAATACATGACTCCTCTGGAAATTGGATATATTGGTTGATGTCAATATACCTTGGTAAATTATCAAATGTCTTCTAGTTGATGAAGGTGACACCATAGTCTGCCTTTTGATCACCATTACCACTGAGTAAGATGTCTTGAAAACAAGTTATGGGAAGTATTTACTATACTTTCGTAGGTTTTAGAAGACGTTCTATATGTAGAGCGACCTAGCGGATTTTTATTCAGGTTTGATCATGATATAATTTCAATATGTTTCATCGAATATTCGGCCAATATTCAAATTTCGTCTCAATCTAGATGTAGGAAACAATATGAAGGCAAAATTGTTTTAACGATATCGATAAATATTATTGAACCAATATTGACCCAATATTAATTTATAAGATTTGTTGAATATTGGCGAAATGATATTCAACCAATGTGTAATCACACTTGGAGATACAAAATTGTTTTTATTCCTAGAATCGATATTAGGGGAATATTGGGATTGCGATATTTATTCTAGATGTTAAAAACGATGTGAAGACAATATTGTTTTATCGGTATTGGTAAATATCTTTCAACCAATATTGACTCAATATGAGTTATTACAATTTGTCAAATTAAGTGGAAATGATATTCAACCAATATTCTTACAAACTTGGAAATACAATATAGTTTTTTACCCCTATAATCGAAATGACTGGAATATTTGGATTGCAATATTTATTCTAGATGTGGAAAACAATATATAACTAATATTGTATTATCGATATTGGTAGAAATTATTCAACCAATATTGACCCAATATTTCTTGTGATAATCTACATTTAAAACTAGTTCAACCAATATTCCACCAATAATATTAATTAATATAATATTGTTTTTGGAATATTCACCCATATTGGACCAATGTTGATTTTTCGTTTACAATATATCTATATTGACCCAATATTGAACCAAGATTCAGCTGATATGATGTGCTACCTGGGTGGTACTATTAATAAAAGTTTTTTGTGAATTATTTGATTAGCAAAAACACTCGGGAAGTTTGTTCTTTCATTTTATATCAGCAAATTGTTTGTAATGTTGTGAAATACCTAGTTTTGCTGCTACGGCCGCTACGAGTGTGAGAAGGTCACCATTGTTGGTTTTCCTGTTTAAATTTCTTCTTCCCTTCAAATATTTATTTAACATTTTATTAAAATTTTCCTGTATATTTTCTTTCAAATTCGTTTCGCATCTCTCTTTGTTGTCTCGTCACCCTTGGTTACCAACACTCAGTTTTAAACACGATTTTCATTAGTTTTTCCATGGATCTTATATATCTTATATTTTCATTTCTTGAAATTACATTTACAACCAAATTTCTATTCACCAATAAAATCTATCCCTGAGGAGCTGTATGTTTTTCTCTTACGATCTTTCAAATTTTATTTGCGGTGAGACCATTCAATGCAAACCTCCTGGATCTTTTGGGTTGCTTCTAGTTTGGCATAGCTAAAATAATCCACTTATACAGATATTGGTAAAGTATTACTACACGTTTCTACCCACTTTTTGATTTCCAAAGTTAAAATATTTTACATTATATATTATATTATAACAAAGCTTTGTCAGTAAAGTATTCTTTCAGACAATAATACATATTATCTATGTATCTATCAATAGATGGATAGATAGATTTATTAATCTTTAGAGATCATTATCATGACATAGGATAGGTGAATATAATTATAGATATAAATATAAATTCAAATATACATGAAATAATAAATAAAACGACTGGGACACACACAAAATTAGACGATTTCTAAGACATAAAAACATGAAAACAGTGGTACTTAACAAAGAGGTGTAGGTATAAATAAAAATTACACAAAAGTATGTAATACAAAAACTACAAAGAAATTATATATAAAAAGTGACAGAAGAAATAAAAATGAGAAACCAAAGTAGAGTCAAGAACGTGTCAGCACCCTGATTCAATAGACTGAGTGAATTCATCTAGCGAATAAAACGGATTTTCTTGGAGATATTTTTTGTCGCACTTTTGAATTTCCTTTCGCAAGAAAGATCCAGCGTATGCGGGAGACTTTCTGAAGTGCATTTTATTGGATTTTAGGAAATGTATATAATTTTTTTGCCTTGTTGGGTAATCGTGAACATCTTTGTTTTTCTTGAACTTGTAAAGGTTATGAATAAGTGATAGGTTACATGCCGATATCCTCAAAGATCAAACAAATTTCTTCCTTGATTCAAACGGTAACCATAATAAACTGACAAAAACAAGCATTAAAATATGAAATGTTGCACCTATATAAACGACAGTTTACGTGAACAAATCATTTTTTCCACCGTGCACACAAACTCGTTCGTGGCTTCTTAAAATTTATTCCGAAAATAACAGACATTTACTACCCAAGAAGTGAATAATTGATGGCTTCATAACAGGAAAGTGTCAGCCGTATATATTCCCAGTGTGTGGCATTCAAATTTGAATAGATAAATAACGAGGCTAGTTAATTCGGATCCGGAAACTAGTCAGGACATCCAATGGGTCTCGTAAAGTGACAAATTACCATGGTGTCATCTCAATTGAGATAGTGTGTTTACTGGATTGTTTGAGAAGCATCAGATTTCAAAACGTCATCTGATAAAGGGGTAGCATTAGTCATCATATCTGCTTCAGTTACCTTCAGGTATAAGACTGGCGGCAGAAAGTGGACAGGAAATTACACTTTGACTGAGAGTGGTAATGAACACTCACTATTATCATTGTATATAAATTAGACAGTGAATACAATATTCATCATTACTCACCAGAAAGCAATGATTTCACCCCTTTATTTCAAAATCAAGTAATGTGTAATGATGATTACTTTTTTCGTATGATTTTCAACTAATCGGACGTCCAATTGAGTCAAGTTACCTTGTATAAATTCGAATATTCGTTGTTATACGTAGAGTAACTATCTGTTCTCATATATTATAGACAGAATTCAACACGTTACTATCAACAACATTAAATCTCGTCCTATAAAAGTAACATACGGGGTGCCACAAGGATCCCATCTCGGACCTATCCTCTTCAGTATCCTTCTGAACGACATTGGCAAATGCTTCAAGTACACCAGTCACTTCCTTTGTGCAGATGATTCAAAAGTTTTCAGGGCAATGAGCTTCGAGGAGGACTACTATCTTAGAGAGACCGATATAAGTCAGTTTTTTCACTATTGCCGAGAGCATACATTTTTGATAAATTTTACGAAATATAATACAATAAGTTTTTCACGGTCCCTGTCTCCTAAATATTTTTGAACGAGGAAAAAATTGAGATAACTAGAATCATTAAAGATCTGGGTATCTTAATGGACTCGGAGTCAACTTTTGATTAACATATAGAATATATTACCCGTAAAGCTATGAGAAATTTGGGTTTAATTTTCAGGACAATGGAAGAATTCAAAAACCTCACCTCATTGAATTATTCACCACAATAAGACCAATTATTGAATTTTCCATAGTTATATGGAATCAGTTCTATTTGAAGTATACAACACGCACTGAGTGGGTTCGTAAAAAGTTTATAAATATTTCAACTTTAAGTTCAACCGGTATCGTCATCAATTTTCCAATACACCCAATCTTGAATTTTATAATCAGTCTTCATTAGCTGACCGTTGAACTTATTTTGTTTATTTTGTCTTCAAAATTTTTAATAACCTTGTAGATTCTGAATACTCCTTTCAATACTTCATCTTAAATTCAATTCCACCCTCTTATCAAAGTAGGAATATTTTTGCCGTGTCTTCCACATATGGATAAATAAAAACATAGGATGTGGATTTCTTCTTTAAAGACTCCACTAACCTAAAATAAATTGTATGGTTGCATAGGTCTTTTGAATCCCGTCCAAAAGAATTATCACATGCCATAGGTTCCCATCTGAAGATATTGGTCACGATAGCACTGTGACGTCATCTATGATGATTACGTCACCAGAAACAATGGAAAAGTAGTTCAAATCCGTTTATGTTAACTCTCCGAATTTTAATGATCCAAGAATGACCATTCAAAATATAAAAGAGGGGTAGGGATTTTTGTCTCCCTTATCTGTCAAGTTATTTTCCTGAAATTTGGACCTTGGCATAAACTGACTGGGAGGCTGCGGTTACAATACAACATACAATTCATATAAATGTGTGTCGGATAACGGAGGTGACGGGTGAGTTGATGTAATCAAATAACGGACACAGCAGCTAATAAGTATAAGTTATATTTACACATGTTTCATGTTCATGTTTCATAATCAAACACTTAACAATTAAACATATATACAGCTTGCTAATGAACGACTTTCAAGCTCGACCTGATAAATGCTAGTCGAGGAGCTCGAAAAACGGAGAACATCGCGGCTTGAGAAATGAAGCCCAACTAACCATATTTTCTCATGTTTTGAACTCCCTCTTTTCATTGCAGATCACAAATAAAGAAAAACCCAGCCAACGTCATTCCAAACTTCCAAATTCTCCGGCTAATGAAAGCGTCGTCAGAAAACTAATTGCTGGCTGGCAAGGTTTCGCATCTTAGGTAATCCGATTACCAGAAATCTAACTATGGAAGTTCTGAAACTATTTTAACGGATTTGAATATTTCCCCATATGAACATTTATAATCGGACAAATGCCCTTTGAATTCAAGAAGGAAAAGGAAATAAATATGAAATATTTAGAAATGTTGTTCACCCTAGATCGGTCGCACCATGGTCTTTTCGACCGATAGTTTCGTATAATGGTCGCTATTTTCGAGTGGCACATGCGCGAATTTTTATCTTCCATCTTTCCTCCTAAATATAGTTTCTCTCAGCTTTCATGAACTAGTTTAGTTGAAAATCGTGAAGGGCTAGGAGCTGGGCAACTTTGACCGTATTGCAACCGATAACGTGTTTCAAATTGTCGGTTTTTTTGACCGTATCGCGACTTCTTGGGTAAGTTTATTTTGTTACACGGTTGTATTGTTTTACATAAGTTGTTGTATTTCTCTCAACAGAATATTGCAAAATGGAGTATGAAGAAGAACAAAATTTTTTGATGAAGTTGAAACTGAGGATGCAGTAGGTGGTAATTTCTCTTTGGATGAATCCGATGGCTCAGATTATACTGAAGAATGTGAACATTTCAGTGATACTGGGCAATCAGATCCTTCAGAGAACGATTCTGACGATTCAGTTGACGAATCGGACATGCCAATCGCCAACAGAATACAATATTTCCAATCCAAAAATGGCACAAAGTGGTATAAAGAACCATTTTCGACATGTTTTAAACAGAGACCTTGCAATATTATTCATTTTGTTACTAGTGGCGTGACTGCTCAATCCAAAAATGCAGTCACACCAATAGATGCTTGGAATTTATTTTTTCCCTGCTCCACCATTGATGAGATCGTCAATTGCACAAATATTTACGAGGGAGAGGGACACAAAACCAACGGACGCAACTGAAATTAAAGCTCTTATTAGGTTATTATATTTAGTAGAAGTTTTGAGATCTTCACATTTGCGCTTATCTGATTTATGGGAAAAAGATGGCACAGGTGTAGAAGCGTTCAGAGTAACAATGTCTATAAAACATTTTGACTTTTTATTGCGATGATGATGATGTAAATGATCGTCAGCAGAGGAGACAGTATGATAAATTGGCTGCAATCCGCAGTATTTTAGACGATTTTGTTCTACGTTGCCAAAAAAACTATATTGTAGGAGAAAATGGTACAATCGATAAAATGCTGGAATCATTCAGATGCATATGCGGGATTTGCCAATACACGAAAAATAAACCTGTCAGGTATGGGATAAAAATCGTATCATTGGTGGATTCTGCAAATTGTTGCACGTCCAACATGGAAGTCTACGTAGGCAAACAGCCAGAAGGCCCATTTCTAGTTGATAACAGTTCTTTCAATGTGGTGAAACGTCTTGTGAATCCTATTAATAATTCAGGAGGCAATCTAACTACTGATAATTGGTTCAAATCGTTTCCTTTGGCCAAATATTTACTGAACAATAACATAACTACCGTTGAAACACTACGAAAAAACAAACCGGATCTTCCAAACAATTTTACTGTTTCGAAGAATAGGGACCAATACAGAAGTCTATTTGGATTCCAAAAAAGTGCAACAATTGTCTCCTATGTACTAAGAAATAATAATAATAATACTTTATTTTCCTTTTTGACAATTTGAATTGTATAGGAATAGTCAAAAGTCATAAACATAAATAGCATACATGTACATATAAACTCATACACATTAAAATACATACATACAAAATCTACAAGTATATCAGTCACAATAAAATATATAAAAAGCCAATAGTAACACATTAAAAGAATTCTTTATTAGGTACAACTTTAACTTTCTCTTAAAGTTTGTGAGGGTAGAACATTGTTTCAGATCTTTAGGCAAATTATTGAAAAAAATCAGACCAGCACTATCTGGTGATCGGTATGAAACTGTATATTTTGTCAGTGGAATTTGAAAATTGTCTTTGGACCTCGTATTTTTATCATGTACATTTACTTATCATGTACATTAGTTTTAAGATATTTATCTTTATTTTTGAAAATATGTAAGCACAATTCAAATATATAGAGTGAAGGTAGAGTCAAAATATTCAATTTCCCAAACAGATCCTTACAACTATGATGTTTGAGAATACCAGAGAGTGTTCTTATTATTCTCTTCTGTGCGAGAAACACATTATTCGCACACATTATTCACATAAGAAAGGGAAGAACTGTAATTTTACTCGCAACTCTTCATCATACACGTGAAATAAATGAGACAGACAAAAAGATGAAACCTGAAATAATCATGTGCTATCATAAAACAAAAGGTGGCGTCGAAATCGTAGACGAAATAAAGGAAATTTACAGCGTATCAAGAAAAGTGCCAGGTGGCCGCTGACAATTTGTTTCTCTTTATTGAATATTGCTGGTATCAATTGCAAGATAGTCTACGAAGCTAATACAAAGGCAAACAAAACACGACGCGACTATCTGAAAGAACTATTTCGTTGTCTAACCAAAGACTATATTTTCCGACGTCTTCAGGAAAATCGTGTACCAAGAGAACTGGGGTGCAATTGCTGTCGCCTGGTGGATGTTACAGAAGAAGCATTTCGTCAGGCGCACACCAGGAAGATGTGAATTTTGTTCAAGTAAGAAGAATAGAAAGACTTCAAGCTCTTGTCAAATTTGCCAAAAATCTATCTGCTTAGAGCATACAGTGAAAACTTGTTATAACTGTTTTTCCGAGAATCCAGGGCAAGATTCAGAATAATTAGTGTAAGTATTTTATCTTTGTTCATTGTTAGTTTCATGAAATCTATTTCCGTCTCAGAATTTGCTTAAAATTCGATGAAATTATACAAAAATACCCAATTTGTTTTGTTTTCATTCATTTTATGAATAAAAATTCCAAATAAAGAAAGTAAACTATTGTTTTCAGTTATTAATTTAATGTATACGTCCGACATTTTGCCATTTTCGTGTTTATTTAAAGAAATCGTCTACAACTTTTCTGTTTTGCTCTATATTGAAAAACCAAAGAAGCAGTCTTCAATATTTTTTGTGCAAGAAACAGAACTCAAAACCAAAATTAGAAAAGAAATTGAGCTGGGTAATGACCAACCGCAACCGATTACGAAAAAATAAGTGGTGTGTGTGACCGATCAAGGGTTGAAAATTATTTTCTTTGGAAATAAAAATTATTTTGAGTTTTATTGTTGGTGAAACCCCTACATGTGAATTCAAAAAAACTTTAGAAGCAAGTTCAAATGAATTAATTTTTTAACAATAAAGAGGAAGAAAGTTCAAATACAAGTGGTCCCCACTGTGCTGTACCAAAATCATCGTCATCTGACTCAGCAGACCATCGAGAGGCCAGTTTTCCTAATGTGTTTGTTATTCGTTGGCTGCATTCCTTTGTCATGTACTACCGGTAACCGCAGATGGAATAATTAATCGCCGCAGTGTATGTTCCTGTCGCTAGACAACAACATTATTGTAACTCACTGATTTATATTATAAATAAGGTAGTTAGACAATGCCGTTGTTTATTGGCGTACCTCCGCAGCGTTCACGATTTAATCTTGGTGCACGCTCTCGTTTTTTAATGGTTGAGTCGGCTTGCACCCTGCAGCTCTAACGGGAACATTTTTTCGGGATAGGCAAAGCGGTTGTAATGCCACCATGCTGATGAAAAAGCCTTGAGCGGGAATCGTAGCTTTCTGAGTCATGTTTTTCGGTTGTTAATGATGAGCAACATCTTTCGTGTAATTGAAATGGCGTTCAGAGAAATAGCCCAGTTGGTGGAGTAAATTTTACTCTGAAAGCACAAGTAATTAGTAATCTCGCTGTTTTTTTTTTTTTTAATAATTAGTTTAGAGTTTATTGGTTACTATAAGGAAAGGTTCACTAGTCTATCGATTTCCTAAAGTCAAAGAAAATTTCGAAAATTATTTTCATTTTCAAAATCCTAGAATATTTTGGGCTGGGATGAATATAATGAAAAATAAAATCTTGTTTTCTACCAAAAAGATATTTTGCACTTTTTTATTAGAATTATGGTTTGTCCTCAAAGAAATCATTTAGGAAGGTATGCATACTATACAGGGTGGGTCACTGTCGATGGTACCTTAGACGTTTACGGAGAACGGGACATAGGATCATTCTGAAAATTTGGTTTCTCAAGTAGTTGCTCTTGGTATATCGATCTAAAATATTTTCAGCAATTCAGCGTTGCCGCTTATACCAGAAAGTAGCAGCATCTTTGTTATTTCAAATGGGTCACCCTGTATATTACCGCATTTTTGAACTTGTCATTCTTTTCTGATTATTTCTGCCTCATACTACCCTATACTTATCTCTAACGGTTTTTTGAGATATTGGTTATTTTCCATATTTTTTATCCAAAACATAGCTCGAATTGAATGTTTATTTCTGCGGTATTTGGATTCTTAGGAAGTTGCAATTTTGTGTTTAGTTCATCAAGATCATGTACATTGATTCTGTATAGAGAAGTTTGTTCTTGTTCTTGTTTTACAGGGTCGTTCAAATTTCATGATCTTACTGCTAGATACAAAAACGGTTGAAAAGTCGTTTTTTTAAATGGAACATCCTGTATTTCATGAAATATCCTGAAAGATGACTAAATTCCCTTCGAATTGATATATCATGTTCCTATACCTAAATAGCCAGAATTCCGAGATAATAGCAATTTTCACTTGTAATCTCCCAAGTGCTTGAATTATTGCCAGAAATTTTTCGAGTACATGAATTTTCTTTGAAAATTCATGTACGAGATAAATTTACGGCAATTAATTCAAGTACGAGGGGGATTCGGTAAGAAAATTTCACACCGAGAAATGAAAATCATTCAACAATTCATAAGAAATAACTAACGATGGTTACACCTGAACTATTTGTAACCACTGAAGTATTGATATGTAACATACTTTGACTTTGACTTGACTTTGACATGTGACATTTGACTTGTGACAAGTTGATATTTTGTAATGTAGTTTTCATATGAAAGGAGATAATTATATATTTACTAGATTTTTGGAATGTGTCTGAAAATATTTTCTCCACGATTATTGCGGCCTATGAGTCGCTAGGTCGATGGTTCAATCCACGATAGGAACATAACATTTTTATTTTTTTTGTTCCAAATTTAAACACATTTATTGATGAAAATTTTGTTAAGTATTTTACATATCAATATTTCAGTGGTTATAAATAGTTCAGGTGAAACCATCGTTAGTTATTTCTTATGAATTGTTGGATGATTTTCATTTCTCGGTGTGAAATTTTCTAACCGAATCCCTCTCGTGCTTGAATTAATTGCCGTAAATTTATCTTGTACATGAATTTTCAAAGAAAATCCATGTACTCGAAAAATTTTCGGCAATAATTCAAGCACTTGGGAGCTTACAAGTGATAATTGCTATTATCTCGGAATTCTGGCTATTTAACATGATATATCAATTCAAAGGGAATTTAGTCATCTTTCAGGATATTTCATAATATACAGGATGTTCCATTTAAAAAAAACGCACTTTCAACCCTTTTTGTATCTAGCAGTAAGATCATGAATTTTGAACGACCCTGTATAACGCAGAACAAACTTCTCTATACAGAATCAATGTACATGATCTTGATGAACTAAACTCAAAATTGCAACTTCCTAAGAATCAAAATACCGCAGAAATAAACATTCAATTCGAGCTATGTTTTGGATAAAAAATATGGAAAATAACCGTTAGAGATAGGTATAGGGGAGTATGAGGCAGAAATAATCAGAAAAGAATGAGAAGTTCAAAAATGTGGTAATATACAGGGTGACCCATTTGAAATAACAAAGATGCTGCTACTTTCTGGTATGAGCGGCAACGCTGCGTTGCTGAAAATATTTTAGATTGATAGACCAACAGCAACTACTTTAGAAACCAAATTTTCAGAATGATCCTATTTCCCGTTCTTCGTAAACGTCTAAGGTACCATCGACCGTGACCCACCCTGTATAGTCATCCACGTGAGGACCTATTTTTTAGAACCAGGCGTATTACCTTATAATCTGATACGTACTTACGAGATCTCAAGTTGGAATTTTGAATACTCTATTTTCAAGTAGTAAATCTGAACTTGCTAATTGTATAGGTAGTTTATTTTCCGTTTTCATTAAAACATTGTATACAAAAAAACACGTAAAAAATTTCATTTTGGAAAATTGTTATTAGGTGACCTCATTTACGAATAAAATTTTCCAGTCATTCATTTGGTCTCGTTATGAAATATGGCTCCTGTGTTTATTAATAAATTTTTCGGAATCTAAAGATCATAGCGAATACCTGCATTCGTTTCTATTGTGTTTCTTACCTGGGTTTTTTATTACCTGTCCACTATTAACATTACATTCTTTGAGTATTTATCTGTTCAGTATAAAAGTACCGAAATTTATTTTCAACAAATGCTTGACAGCGACTACAGAAAGCGAACATTTTTAAAATAACTCTTGAAAATGCTAACCACTCGTGTTGGCGAAACGTCGAGTTCTTCTCTGAAAACACGTCGGCCTTACCACCCGAAGAACCACCATGTAAGTGACGATGGCCGCGAAAGCCTTTCACAATTTAAAGTCTAATGGAGTTTATTTTAGCTCAGAATAACATCACATCAGACATTTTGATAAGGGGCAATTCACCCCCTTCCATCTCAATAATTCAAAAAACTTATTACCGCGTTCGGGTGACTACGGAAATATTGGCCGCTATCTTTGGTCGCTGTCTTCACACCGGATTCATTAATACACTAGTTGATTAAATAACTATTTTCCACGGTGAAAAAAGTAAACATATACGCATCAATAGAGATGCAGAAATGTCAAGTTTTTTTGACAGTTGTACAAAAATAGCAATTTCTAATCTAGTAAGTACTTGAAAAATATGTAATTTTTGCGAACTTATTGTTATAAAACATACAGACCCGCCCTAGCTTGATCTGTCACTCCCGGGAAATCCAAACACGGTATTGATATCCAATTAAAATTTCCTGTTCAATTTACAAATGAAGCTATTAGCACTTTTTTGCTTGGAATTACTGCAATTATACTGCACAAACATTTTCGATAATTAAAACAGTGTGCTGCAAGTTATGCATTTCAAAAGTGAATCGTAACATGAAAATGAAACGACAAAATGGTAATTTGCAAACGAATCAATAATCGCGAATCCCGTAACGGATGCTGGATTGAAATTTATCTGCCGGACCTGTCATAATTTTTAATCTGTCGTAGTTGTAGTTTATGTTTTAATTTTGACCATTCCATTCGCTGGATATTGCGAATGTAGAATTTTCTGGAAATCGGCACGGTGCCAACAGAAGTAAATGTTTTTGTTTTAGGATTTTTAAATGGTTTGACATTTCGATATTGGGATTTGTGAGTACTTCTGAGTGCTGACGTTGTTGTTTTAATAGAATGGATATTGCGTGCCGTTTTAAGCGGATTTGATGAAAGGATATTGACAATTGAATTGAATTTGCAGTCGAAAAATGGAATCAGACCACATCAGTTTTCTCGCCTTTACAGAGGTCTATGATTGACTATGGATCTATATCTTATCCTGTAGCGAGACCTTCCTTGCTGAAATCATTAGAATATGTTCACAACTCAGCTCTCAGGATTAAATAATTATATATTTTTGTAATCCCATACTGTTATTTTGATTTAACGGTATTCAGATGACAATTGAAAAGTTAATAGAGAGTTGAAGTAATTACAGTACGTGCACATTCACGTCGACGTTAACGTACGAAATATAACGTTTACGGGTTGTTATGAAATTGAGTTGAAGTTGAACGTATGTCAACCGTTAACCCTAACATGTTAATTTGTCTTTATTTTGCCTTTATGTTGTTTTCTCTGAAAAACTGGATTAGAGTTCATCTTTGCGGATCTTAGGGATTTTGACCATGTACCTCCCTTGCCAAATGCAAATCAAATTCTTCCGGAATCGGTTTTTTTTAAATAAAGTGAAATACCAAACATGGACCATCAAAAATTCATTAATGAAATGATGATTGGTGTAAAATTGTAAATAATGCTTTGTCACTTTTCGATTTTATGGCTTTAAAGTCAAAATTCGCTCATTCGCAACTCATCGGTGTGATTCATATTGTTTGTTCTTGGGGATGTTTGTGGACTGTATCTGAGGGATGTATAGGTGGAAACTGCCCCGTGGATTTATTTTGAATGGTAGAAACAAGAGAAATCGAGACTGTGTTTTCCTTACCTTCGTTTCCTGGAGTCATAAGGGCATGAGCTCAGCAATAATGGTCTCCGCAGGACACCGGTTTTCTATTCTTCACAGCCGACAGTTTTCTTTTTAATATTGCGACACACTTTCTTGCGTTGTGAGAGGGTTTTTTTGAGCACCTTCGACCACAGAGTTCGATCGAGAGAGACCTTTTTCGCACTGATTGGCGAGAAGCGCGCACCTCGAGCTTCGAGGAACACACAGTCGGGTTCGCGAACATTTTAAAGGGAAATAGAGGAAATCTCAGACAAACACAATAATAATATTTATTTACAATGTATACATTACACGAAAGTGAGGTGAAGACGGAACACATATATTCTTCAGTTTACGAGCGTTGATTTTTAAGGTATCCATGTGATACCATTAGTTTACGTATGCCCGTAAACCTATTTTCAACGTTAACGTGAATAGCTGACGAATGCGCATGCGTAGATGTCAATTTGTGTGTTAACGTTTACGTTCATGGCAGCACTTCAACTCTCTAATGTTGACAGCATCCGTCCGTTAAGATTTTTTAAGGGTCAGCGGCCGTTAAGAAATCACTTTTCAAATATTTTTCAAAACTTTAATATTCTCACAATAACAGTAATTACAATAATAATAACTACTCATGAATTTGAAAAGTAATTTGACATTTGTTATTATTTGAAATTACTTTTCCATCGGTGAGAGATTTACCATCTCACTGTAAATATTGTTTCCATCAGATTACATGATCCCATATGGGTAATGCGTGCGTGGAGTCATAACTTGACTTTAAATGTGAATTTCCAATATATTCCATGGATTGTCACTTGTATACTTATGTAATTTTCTCCATTATCCCAGATTTAAGGCGATTTCTACATGTTTTATAATGCGTTTTTACCATTATATTCAAGTAATGACAATTGACATACATGCTTTAGTATGTATTATTAGATATAAATTGAAGTATTTGTGCGGGAAAATACAATTTTTGTTGTAAATTAAACTTGAATCAACATGAATTTTTACATACATCAAATGTACTTTTCCATATATTCCCCGATTATCACTTGTATTTTCATGTGACTTTTTCCCTAATTACAGATTTAACGGAAATTTTAACATGTCCGTTCATGTGTCTTCACCATTGTTTTCAAGTAGTGTCAATTAACTTTGCATATAGGCTTATGATTCCTTAATAATAAATAGGGGTAGGAGATCTGCAAAAAAAAACATAAAATCAGAATTAATGATTCTTTATTCATCATAACATTATAATATAATGTCATGTATTGAAGGAAAATAACTCAAACTCTCAATTCATTTGAATGTTGTAACAAAAACAATTATTTAACAATATATCTTACTCTATACTTCAACTTGGAAATTAACTGAATAGTTTAGCTGTGGAGCAAAATTTTCATTTGACATTTTCCTATAGAAAAATAACTAGAAATGTTCTTCGAAAAATAAGCACCTGAGAAAATTTTACATACGTACGCCACTGTCGGAATCAAATTGCCATATCGCAACATTCCTCGGTTGACAATTTTTTTTAACAAATTAAGCAATAGGTAAGTGAATTACAGAGGTGGACACAAAAATACGAAACACACTGTACCTATCGGGAGAATTAGAATAATATCCCAAGTAGCACACCTATATTGGTAAAATATTGATACAATATTGTGAACATATTGGCGAAATATTTGAAATGCAATATTGGCGAGAAAAAAAATGTGAACATTCGGCGATATTGGTCTAATATTACTTGAATAATATTGGCGAAATATCCTTGAACTGATATTGGCCTCAAAATGTTCAGCGATATTGGTACAATATCGCTGATACAATATTCTGACAATATTGGCACAATATTCAAAATTTATATTGTCGAGAAGTAAAATGTGAACATATTGCGATATTGGCCGAATATTGTTTGAATATTTTAGAAATAGTTTTGGTGAAATATTCTTGAAGCTATAATGGCCCCAAAATATTTATCGATATTGGTACAATATTTATCGATATTGGTACAATATCATTTGGATATATTGGTGGATGTCAATATACCTTGGTAAATTATTAAATGTATTTTAGTTGATGAAGGTGACACCAGAGTCTGCCTTTTCATCGCCATAACCACTGAGTGAGCTGTCTTGAAACAAGTTGTGAGAAGTAATACTTTCGTAGGTTTTAGAAGACGTTCCATATGTAGAGCCACCTAGCGGATTTTTATCTAGGTTTGATCATGATATAATTTCAATATGTTTCATTGAATATTCGACCAATATTCAAATTTCATCTCAAACTAGATGTAGGAAACAATATGAAGACAATATTGTTTTAACGATATCGATAAATATTATTGAACCAATATTGACCCAATATTGATTAATAAGTTTTGTTGAATATTGGCGAAATGATATTCAACCAATGTGTAATCACACTGGGAGATACAATATAGTCTTTATTCCTACAATCGATATTAGGGGAATATTGGTATTGCGATATTTATTCTAGATGTTAAAAACGATGTGAAGACAATATTGTTTTATCGATATTGGTAAATATCAGTCAACCAATATTGACTCAATATGAGTTATTACATTTTGTCAAATAAAGTGGAAATGATATTCAACCAATATTCTAACAAACTTGGAAATACAATATAGTTTTTTTCCCCTATAATCGATATGACTGGAATAATTGGATTGCAATATTCATTCTAGATGTGGAAAACAATATATAACCAATATTGTATTATCGATATTGGTAGAAATTATTCAACCAATATTGACCCAATATTTCGTGTGATAATCTACATTTAAAACTAGTTCAACCAATATCCCACCAATATTATTAATATAATATTGTTTTTTGAATATTCATCCATATTGGACCAATATTGATTTTACATTTACAATATATCTATATTGGCCCAATATGGAACCAAGATTCAGCCGATATGATGTGCTACCTGGGATTGGTACTACGAAAATGAGAAAAATACAAGCTATCGAGCGATACCAAAAATGACATATGGTTTCACTCAAAAAAAAATTCTTCTTCACCAATGGCACATCTAAAAAATATTTGAATTTATGAAAAGGTGCAGAGTGAAATACCCTCCAACTTTCATTCGATTTTTTTTCGATAACCCTCATATTAACTGCATTTGACTAACTCTGTATAAGAACGTTCTTCAAAGTTTTAGGTCAGATTCTGAACAAATTCAAAACATGCATCTAGTTTAGCTCAGTCTCTAATTCCAATATTTAATACAAACCGATACAGACCCAACACAGAATCCATCATTCGGATTCCTACAAAGAACCTCCCCTAAAAAAAAACTTCGTTAAAAGTTTTTGTGCACCACTACACTTGAAAGAAACTAATTTAGCCGAGTAATGCATTTTGGACGCTAGATCCTAAGCTTCCAATCACCGTTCAATAGAATTTCCTCCCGGTCTTTTTCATATCGATTCCGATCACAATACGATTCTATCAAGTGCAATCTGAAAAGAGAATGGGCAGTTGCCAGTTCACGATTGGCATATGAAAAGTTTCGATAAGCTCTAGAAAGTTGTTATTTATTTATTTATTTATTTATTTATTTATTTGTATCCAAACAGACCAAAGGTCTAATTACATGGATAAAAAATGTACAGAAATCTTTACATTTCAGTGCTCAATCATAAAGTGAGTTGTGTACCTATTCAAAAACTTTGAGGTTGAGTAGCAATGAACTGTTCTCTAAATTTTAATTTGGTTGTGCAATATATATTTCATGATGATACAAGATAGTTACTGAGTGAAGACTATGCTTCAGCGGACAGACAATGTTATTCGATAGTTAATAAATTTGTGCATAAAACATATATACCGTTTCAAATAGATATATTCAAGAAATACTCTAATATTGCCCCACGAAATACTCCCTGAGGTAGAGTCCAGTCTAAATCTACTAACACGCTACATGTATTGGCCAGTCGCAGCATGGTCACGAGAGGGGATCTGTTCGTTGTAATCACCAAAGGAATATTGAATGGATATGTTCTTCGAGTTCTACGGGAAGGGACATTGAATCTCAGTAGTGATAAAATTCCTGGTGCATTTATCTTATTGTTTATTAAATTGTACAAAAAATACATCATATTGAGTGATCGTCTAGTTTCTAAAGAGAGAACTTTGTAGTCATTTCTAAGTTGATTGGATCTAATTACTCCATAGTCAGGACGAATATGATACTGTTTGTAATATAAGTACCTGAGCAGTTTATTTTGTATTTTCTCGACTGCATTGATTGTAGACCGGTATTCACCAGACCAGATTATACTCGCAAATTCCAATTTAGGCCTCACAAGTGAATAGTATAATAATTTAATAGTATTGATATTTGTAAAATCTCGAGTTTGTCTGATAATGAATCCTAACATTCGATTTGAGGATTTAACGATGTTTTGAATATGTTTAGCAAATGATAAGGTACTATTGTAAGCTACCCCAAGATCTCTAACCTCAGAACATCTTTGGAGGACTTCCTTATCCATCATATAATCAAAAATAACAGGGTCCTTCAAACGAGTTATAGTGATGATGCAACATTTGTTTATATTGAATTTTAATTTGTTTGTGATGCTCCATTCATAAATACTATCGATGTCCTTTTGCATATTAACACAATCTCTAACTGTTTGTATCTGTTTATATAATTTCAAATCATCAGCAAAAAGCAAACATTTAGAAAATTTTAAAATGGAAGGGAGATCATTGATAAATAAAACAAATAAAAGTGGCCCTAGGTTAGATCCTTGAGGAACACCAGAGCTAGCATGAAATTTACCCGATGTGTTACCATTGTGTTTAACACAGAAATATCTATTTTGTAAGTAACTTCTCATTAATTTTAGCAAATTCTCAGAAAATCCAACTTTATTCAGTTTGTATAGCAGAACATCGTGGTCAACTTTATCAAAGGCTTTCCTGAAATCCGTGAATATGGTATCAAGTTGGCTCCTTGATTCCAGTGTATTATTTGCATAATTGGTGAAAATGAATAGATTTGTATTGATTGATTTATTGGTAACGAACCCGTGCTGTTCTTCCGTGATATATATTTTTGCATAGTGGAATATTCGCGTATAAATAATTTGCTCAAATAATTTGGCCGGAGCACACATTATGGAAATTGGTCGATAGTTTTCGATTTCGCTTTTTCTACCACTCTTATGAATAGGTGTTGTTATGGCAGTTTTCCACGTTTCTGGAAAAACACTGAACTTGATGATGAGGTTAAATATGTGCAGGAGTGGTATTTTTACCCAATCGCTACAAGCTTTAAGAATGTATGGGGGAATTCCATCAATACCAGCTGCTTTCTTTGGTTTCAGTTTTTTTATTGCATTTTCAAAATCTCTTTCACTTATTTTCCTAACATCGCAACAATTATTCACCATATCAGCATCGGTAATGAAATTTAAATCATATCCCGACTTAATCGTCTCATAAACAGATGAAAAGAAATTTGCAAATACTCCAGCTGTATTTTCGTCTTTTACTTCATCATTTTTATAACTAAAGTTTCCAAAAGTCGGCGCTTTTTTACTTTTATTAACATAATTCCAGAATTGATTCACATCGGTTTTTAATTCGTCCTCTACCTTTGTTACATATTCTTTAGCTTTCAACCTAACCAAATTTTTCAGCTTTTTTCTCAATTCTGTATACCTTTCTTCGTGATAGTCCGAAACTAATCGTAATTTTCTAAATGTGTTTTTTTGTTTCAATAATTCTTTGATCTCTTTATCAAACCAAATAGGAAAACTTTTGTTATGACGCCTATTGGTATATTTGGGCACGCATTCATCTATGATTGTATTCCATATGATATAAAATTTATTTACAGCCGTATCCACAGTATTTTCAGATAAAACACTATCCCAATCAGTATCTCTAACTCGTTCGCTTAGCAAAAGAAAATTGGCTTTTTTGTAAATAAATCTTGAATCGACTAATGGGTCGTTCACACGTTCTTTTTCACGTTGAACTTTTATAGTGATTTCCAAGGAAGGATGATAAATATCCTCCTTGACAAATGATAAAAAATCTCTTTGCACTGTACAATTGTTCATATTACCTTCAGAGGTGATTACCAAGTCCAGCGTTTTTCCCTGGAAATTAGGAATGTCGTTATATAATTGAAAAGAATTGAAATCTATGAAATCAGTTAAAATTGCAAGTTTTTCGCTAACAGTTGGGTAATTTAAGATTCTACCAGTTATTTCAGGAATATTGAAATCTCCAAAAATATACGTTTTTTCATCATCATTGATATTATCTTGCAGAAAGTTTACCGCCGATTCATAAACATTGTTGGCACTATTTGAAGGTATATATATCGCACATAGCGTGTACTTACAACTATTTACTTTTACCTGCACAACTAATGCTTCAAAAAGTGTCGTGTTTCTAACTACTTGCAATATTTTGAATTTTCTCCTTATAGCAAGTAAAACTCCTCCTCCCGTGGACTTGTTTGTATATTCTAAATCTCTGTCAGCTCGTAACAGATGAAACATATCTGTATCAACTAATTCCCCATCTTCGACTCCCTCACGTAACCATGTCTCGGCTACAGCTATAACATCATAAGCACAAACTAATGAATTTCTGAAAAAATCATTACATTTACTATTCAAACCTCTGCAGTTTTGGTAGTATACACTGAGACTACTAGACATGTGTATATGAAACTTTCTAATTGAGCTCACATATTCGAAATATAATATTTATCTACTGTTTAAGTGATACCAATAACATAATGTTTTATAAAATAAAGGTAATTGAAAAATAAAAACCTACTTAAATGGAACAGAAATGAAGTTCACATTGAAAATATATTTGAGTAAAAGAAAACAATTACAGATCAGATTTGGAAACTGAATATTCATCATCATGAATACAATTTATGAATGATGTTGAAAGTTATTCCCATTTAATCCCGTCGGCGTGGTTTCTGTTGGTGATCGAATGAGTTATTAATTGAACTTCAGAATTATTTATGGAACGTATAGGTTTCTCAATGATTAACTAAGATGGTTTTGAAGGAGAGAGAAGTCTGCTGGCAGCCATCTGTTGAATTAATCCCCGAACAATTCTGTAGCGATAAAAGGAGTCGAAGACTAGATTGTTGGAAGAACAATACAATATATTTCTGCTTTGTGCGATTGAATGTTTTAGAAAAATTAGTAGGACTGGAGGAATTTCGGGAAATCATTAACATGGAAAAGGGACCTTTAAAAATTCTAAATGTACCTACCAACGACTTTCACTACTGTGGTGCTCTGTTATTTTTTTGGACAACTTGATTGTATTAATTATTAATTTACTTAATTTATTTGTGTATACATCCAGCAGGTGAATTGCCCAATGACAGGAGTATTTTACATAAAACCTTCAGCTTAGAAAACAACTACGTCTTAATATAGTGAGGACTCCATATGATGCTACAATATTCCAACTCACTTTTTAACTATTATTAAACGTTACGTAGTGCACCAAAAGATTGGAATTTCTTACAGTTTTTGATGAGAAACCTAAATTGCGAGTGGCTTGGTACATAATTGTGTTGATATGGTTCACAAAAGTGAGCTTTTTGTCGAACATAACACCTAAATCTTCAAATTCTTAGACCCACAATAGCCGTTCATTGGCCACCTAAAAAGTCATTACTTCACACTCAGTGGGACTCAATAGTGAATTGTTGTCCACACGCCACTGAATCTTCTTGTAAAAGTTCACAATCTCGAATATCATTAATTTCACGATACAACTTCAAAACATTGGCACACAAGAGAGTCTTTGATTTTTTACCCTCATATTATCTCATTGACAAATGAAAAAAATAAAAGTGGTCCCAAATGCGATCCCTGCGGAACTCCCGATGTTGTGAAATACTTGGAAGATTTAACCATCTCATAGTCCATAAACAATTCTCTGTTGATTGAAAACGATTTCAATAAACGTTGTATAATCAGTAGTAATACCACAAGTGAGTGAATTTTCGCGATAAGTCTGTCGATTCATTTCTGAACGAAACTGAATTGCTTCGAGAAAACACCATGAGTCCGCAGGACGAGTGGTGTTTTCTCGATACAATTCAGTTGAATTCAGAAATAAAAGACAGACTAATGAGATAAATTAAATCACGAGTGGAATTTTATTAGACTATTTCACGAAGCATTAAAAGTATTATTATAAACATGAACAATCAATTCATCATAACCATAATCAATCAACTATAATCACAAAAAATGTTGACGTTTTCGCCTACAATTATGATTTGTCAAAATGTAAAACTTTGCTTTGTCATCTATGGTTACATCGTTGAAAACACCAATGCTGACAGACCAATCAGAATTGAGAACAGCTGGTGTTTTCGAGATAATGCAAGTTGTCTTTGATTTGTGATTGGTCAGATTACGTGAATATCTTGAGAAGAGTGGAATAGTCGAAGAAACACCAAATTTCTTCAATTTGTCTAGTAGCCAAAGATAGGGAACTTTGTCGAAGGCTTTCCCAAATTCCATGTATACCGCACCAACGTGCTTTCTTTTATCTAGAGAACTAGATATAAATTCTGATAATATATACATAAATTTGTGGTTGTACTACGGAGTTTGACGGATCCATGCTGATGCTGAGATATCATATGACGCACATGATTATAAATTTCATCTAATAATAATAATTGATGTTATTTTTGTTTCCATATATCAGGAAAACATTTCAGATTCAACATCAGGTTACACAATTTGTATAAAGGAGTGGAGAATTGTTCAAATTTTCTTTCCAAAATTCATTGGAATGTTGTCTGGTCCAGAAGATAGTTTTTTTTTCAATTTTTTTTGCTGCATATTTTGTATGGTAACTTGTATGGTAACTTCGATGTTGGAATGCGTTCCAGCATTATCTGTTCGTCATATGAGTCACCCGGATTATCGTACGATTTAGCACATAGACTGCTGAAAACAGTTGCGAATCCATTAACAATATCAGTTGGGCTTGATAAACTTCCATTATTATAATACAATTGATCAGAGATTCTCTTTTTGTTAGATTTACTATTAATGAAAGGCCAAAATCTGCGTTGGTCATTTTTATAACCATCTCTGATATTTGACTTGAGAATTCTCCTATAATCCAGTATCACTCAAGATAGAATAGGCATCTACGTTTCTGTATATCTTGTAGTAATGACTTTTTATTTTTATATTTTTATTAAATGTTTTGATGAATTCCATTTGTGAAGAGATTTACCATTTTTCTAACTTCAACTGTACAATAATTTTAGAATATGGTTACCAATACCCAATTTGCTTTTACCTTCTTTACCCTAGAAATAAATGAGAAGTAATGGCCATTTCAATAGAAATGTAAAAGAAAGTATCTGCAGATTTTAGATAATTGTAGTTAGGGTGAACTCAGTGAATCTAATGGCGTCAGGTTTTAAGCATTATCTAAAACCGCTTAATAAGTTGTCTATAGGTTCAGTTCTAGATTATTACTTTTTTTCTCTTTGGTGTTTTGGCATCGACTGCTATGGTCATTAGCCACGTGTTCTGGATAGGCCTTGTCACTAACTCCATGCGCCACCTTAGGAGCAGCACTGTTAATTGGAACGCAACAGTGAATCGTGCAGGACTCACCCCAGTCCAGCCACGAGATTTAAATAATTTAATGGGTCAAATTAAATTTAAAAATCCCAGCCGCAACTGGGGCTCGAACTCCGGACCTTTCAACTCGGAGTCGGACGCTCTAACCACTGCGCCACGCTCCGACATAGTAGATTATTATTTTCTTTTATAGAGTCTGCTTGCGCAGTTAAATATCTGATTTAGGTTCATCAAACAGTAGGTCAGAATTTAATAAAACAGGGCAATACTGGTGTTGATAATAAAATAGTTGATAAAAGTCACATTGATTCTCATGACAATAATGTACCATATACTGAATCAACTCATGGCAAAAGTGATTCAGATGATCATTTATCAGACATGGAAGAAGACGTTGACACATCAGACATAGCGGAAGAAGATGTGTCGGAAAACTTTGATTCTGAAATAGTTTATTACGTAGAGTTTTTATTTCTCCACGTCATATCTGAAGGAAAATCTATCTTATAAAATTTAACTTTTTTTCTAGAGGAAGCTGTTCAGACAGCGGTATATCATTCTCATAATTTTTTATTGTTTCTATAGCTATTCTTAAAATAGTTTCAAACCGCTCTATAAGATCCCTAAGAAATATAATTATAATTGTTTAAATCGAAAATTTGGATAGGCTGTAAAAAATAACCTGTAGAAATATACTTATAAAATAGTTTTTCAACTATTACATAATGACATTTCATTGAAATACATATTGTATTAGAGCTGTGAAGGGCGTTATGGTATATTTGTATTTAGATTAGATATGTTGTATAGCACTTAATAAAATTCTCATTAAACAGATTTTGCTACTTATTGGCAGCTGATGAGAGGTTCTTCGTTACGTTACCTCTCCTTTTCTTCATGGCTTGTCCTTTGATGTTTTCTTTCTTTCTTCCAAATTCTTCAGTTTTCATGTTTCTCCTCCTCGCTCCCTCTTTTCTTGCTTTCCTCAACTTCTGTCTGTCATTTCTACTTCTCTTTTTGATTTATTTTCATTTTCTTGATACTTAAGAATATCATTGGCGGTGAAACCAGACCAGTGACAATGCTGGGAATTGAAACCACGACATTATGCATGACACGACACTAACGACCACCATGGTCCATCCATATTCATAATACAGGAAAATTGCTGTTCTATACTCGAATTATTTTGGGGTGTATCATCAAACTGTCCATTTTGAATTCTAGTCTAGACAGCAGTTTCGAATATTTGGAATACTCGAATGCAACTCAGTCTATGCTACATCATTTTCATGATTGGAAATAAGCAGGATAAATTCTCTTTTTCCAGTGTCATCAAAACCAGGAAACATAAATCTTCTATTGAGAGATTTCTATCAATTGCGTAAGCTTAACGTAATTTATCCTATTTCCTTTTCGTATCGAAGGACCCAATCTCTTTTCCCTTTTCCGGTCAATACGGATCTCATTGTATCAAAAAACGTCCGTCGGGTATTATCTCATTCAGTGATGATTCCGTTACACGGATACTTCGAAAACAACATGACGAAACAACTTTTCTGATAAAAAATAATTACCTGACGATATTGTGTGTAATCAATGAGTGCTTGAACAAAATTAATTCAGACTGTATATTGCTTGGAGGGGACGCGGTTTTACATTTCATTGTTTATTATATTCTACAAGGAGCAGTTGGAATTATGGAGGAGTAATTTGAATTATGATTGATGAACGTGAAAAAATGTTGTGACGACAATAATTCTCACAAGGAAGCGAGGGATAATTTGCTGAGTTTGAAAATGCGATAGCTCAGAATGTGCTGAAAATTGTGTTCCCTACAATATACTAAGGAAACAATAAAGAAAGCAACTATGAAGCAAAAAAAATGCACACAGCAATTGTGTAAAAAATTCAGATAATATTTCGAGGACGATTTGGAAACTTTTTAATCATGAATTCAGCCGTAAAAAAACACAAAAAAGTGAGATATCATCTGAAGTTTTCAGTGACTTCTTTGGTAATATTGCAGAAAACATAATTACTTCCCTGTCAGATTTAAAACATACGCTTCTAAAAATTCTAAATAGTATACTAAAACTATGCGAATCATTTTCCTCACACCTCTCACTCCATCTGAAAAATTCTTCCTGCTTAGACTGTTATGAGTTAAAAAGTTATATCATTAAAGTAGACACTGAAATTATTGAACCATTGACTACATGATTCAATTTATTATTCAATTCTCTTAATTTTCCTGAACGCCTCAAAATTTCTGAATTAATTCCCATTTTCAGACAAAAATCTCAAATCTCAATTGTTTCAATACTGGTCAAAATACTGGAAATTCTTTTGAAAAATAGACTAGCTGCATATTGTTCGGTCAAACATCTAAGTACTTGACGATGCATAACTTGGTTTTCGCTTTGGTTTTCGACATTCATCTAGAATAGATGGAATTTCATGGTGTGAGTTGCCCTCGAGATTCTCAAAACGTATTTATGTGAAAGAAAGCAAATTATCTCTGGAAATAATCAATTGTCAACATCAATGACAGTATGACATGGTGTTCCTCAGGGTTCGGTACTAGGTCCTCTCGTCTTGTTCATGAATGATTTGATCCTGTAATCCAGGGTAGCAGAAGAGAATGGCTTTCTCCTGATTCTTAACGAATAAACTTAAAATAAATAATGATAAAAATCATTACATAAGTTTCTCATCTAAAAAATATAACTCCAGTGTCAAATTACTTTGCATAATTTTAAAATGACAAAATCTTTAGTTAATAATTTACTCTATTGTGAAAGAATCGTCACTGCAACTCTACCCACACCATCTCAAAATTCAGACCAACAAGAAAATACTCTACCAATCTACAGATCTCTGTCATATATACAAGAATTGAGTCCAAAATTGATAAACGTTTTTAAAGTTGACAATATTAAAATCTCCAAGAAAAATATTACTACAATATCAAAATTACGTAGTAAAGTGAAAACACCCATTTCAAAATTACAAGAATCAAATGTTATTTATAAAATTCCTTGCATGGACTGTCCTAAGTCATATATTGGTCAGACGTCTAGAACACTGAATGGTCGCATTATTTCACATAAAAGCGACTGTAGACGAAATGTTGATTCATGTGCTTTGGCAGGACATGTTATCTCTAGAGACCACAGGATGGATTATAATAATACCGAAATTTTGAATAGTGAAACTAATCTGTCTAAAAGAATTTTCATGGAAATGGTTCAAATTAATAATGAAGAACAGTCGATGAACAAAAGAACTGACCTGAGTAATCTCAGCAAAATTTATAAGTATCTACTTAATTTTGAGAAACATAGGATAAAATCACCCTCTAATCAGAATCTTCCAACTTGTTTACTGAAATAAATTAAGTCACTGTCATTCCTACATCAGTCATTTCATTTCACTTCATGTATATTCTATTTCCGTTTTTTGCCAATTTCATCATTCATTCTCACGTTAGTAAGTACTCCATTTATTCTTTCCTAAATTTATTGTACAATGCGTATTTTCAGTTGTCCTGAGGAAGGTATCGAATTATACCGAAAGCTTGACAGTATCAAAGAGTTTTCTTTGAAATAGCCCGCAACCCTGACTGCAACATCACAAATACTACAAACTTATATATATAAATATAATTCAATATCTGTCGAGGTATTAGCCAGAGAAGTAGTTGTTTTCTGTCGGACATATGCCATACAATCTATACAAAGGTATAGTGAGTTCCTAAAGGTTTGTTTTCGACTGTTTTACAGTCACTGGAACATATATATATATATATATATATATATATATATATATATATGTATGTATGTATATATATACATATATATATATATATATACAGTGACCGCCAAAAAGTATGTACCATATGGGAAAAAAATTTATTATTGGAGTATTGGAAAAAATATTCTGGGGAAAAGTTTGTGCATGTCCGATAACCTGAAAAATCGATTTTGACACATGTCACGTGATCGCTAGAATGGCGGCAAAATGAAAAAAAGTTGTTATGCAAAGGCAAAAAAAGGGGTAAGATGGCAAGATATCAAAAAAAAGTTATTTGAAAAAGTCACTTAGAATTCAATTTTATACACATAAACGAAGTTTCAAGAGATAATTCAAAAAAATTGAAAATAGCAATTTTTTAAAAATATTTTCCCATCCATTCAAAAATATTATTTTTTTTTCTTATGAATAGCTTGACTTTACTGAAACATTTGTATTCTAATGATATTGATAAAACTTTCTCATTTTCTCCACACCAGAGGGCACTAAATTGAAAAAATGGGAATTTGTCAGAACCCTTGCTATTACATCGGTTCGTATCTAACAGTTATATCCGAATTCCACGACCATTGTGATGACATGACACTCCAAAAACATGGTAATTTCCAGATTATAATCAAGTTCCGATGATAATCGAGCGTTTCACTTCGCACATAAACTTGAAAATAGTGCGTCAAATTAAAGATTCTTAAAGTTTATGTGCAAAGTAAAACGCTCATACAGCATTATTATTGAAACTTAATTAAAATCAGGAAACATGGTGTTTCTAGATTGCCATATCAACACAATAGTCTTGGAATTCTGATATAACTGTTAGATAAGAACCAATGTAACAGCGAGGGTTCTGGCAAAAACCAATTTTTTTAATTTGGTGCCCTCTGGTGTGGAGAAAATGAGAAAGTTTTGTGGTTATCATTAAAATGCAAATGTTTCAGTATAGTCAAGCTATTCATAAGAAAAAAAAATTAATTTTTTAAATAGATGGGAAAATATTTTAAAAAAATTGCTATTTTCAATTTTTTTAATTATCTCTTGAAACTTCGTTTATGTGTATAAAATTGAATTCTAAGTGACTTTTTCAAATAACTTTTTTTGATATCTTGCCATCTTACCCCTTTTTTTGCCTTTGCATTGCAATTTTTTTCATTTTGCCCCCTTTCTAGCGATCACGTGACATGTGTCAAAATCGATTTTTAGGTAATCGGATATGCACAAACTTTTCCCCAGAATATTTTTTCCAATACTCCAATAATAAAAATTTTTCCCATATGGTACATACTTTTTGACGGTCACTGTATATATACATATATTACAAAAAAAAAATTCCGATCGGATCCTGCACAACACTACACAATCACATTAGTGCTTATATGCTTTTGTAGGGTACCAAATAGGAACAAAAAATTCTACTCCTATCAAACGGATTGTAATGAATTGTTTCTGTACCGTTATTTGAACTGAACTGAATAAACTGAAACCTAACCTGTCTTGCCCTATTTATCACTCAATATCATTGCACCGTATTGTATAGAAGAATTATACACCGATAGTCAGAAAAGGTTATCATTGCACTTTGAGTCCTTGCTTTCCTGTCCGAATATAGGTACGTGCAACGTATCAAGTTACCTGGATATCGTTGCAGATTACGTAACGTCGAGATTGTCTGGCTTAGAGCAGTCTGACTTGAGACTGTTTCAATATTATTATGTAAAGATTGGATGGAAGAACAAAAAGCGAACTAGATTTCTAGTTTGTCTATTTAATCCCGCCTCTTGAAAGGGTTGTATATTTCTTTTCCTGCCAATAAACGCTTTTATTATTATCATTATCAAAATCAAATGGGCTTTCCTCTGCATTTTTTAGTGCCAAAAATCCACCACTGACTCAGCATTCCTTAATTTCCAGGACAATACCGATCGCCCCGCATCACAGAACACCCTTCAGACATAATAGTAGCGAAAAACGAACCCGTTACTCTCAACTGCAAGGCGGAGGGCCGCCCCGAGCCCGCCATAGAATGGTACAAGGACGGCGAGCTTGTGCGGACGTCGCCCACGGATAACAAGTCGCACCGAGTGCTTTTGCCGGCGGGATCGCTCTTTTTCCTGCGGACGATGAACAGCAAAAAGGAGCAGGACGCCGGGGTGTACTGGTGCGTCGCCAAGAACGTCGCCGGGACGGCGACCAGCAGGAACGCGACGCTGCAAGTTGCTGGTAAGTTGATGGAATTTGACAGTCGCGATGGAATGTATTGGTGATGTTAGAATTACTCACAATCAGTTGCTTGTGTCTTTTTTGACGAATAGATGTTTTCAAGTGGAGCATAATAAAGTTCTCTCTTATAAGTATCTCGTAACTACGGGGACTCCTCTAGGTAGCGTTCTTGGACCGCTAATATTCCTACTATATGTAAATGATCTTCAAACTAATATAAGTCATGGAAAAAATATCTCTATGCAGATGACACGTCTATCATCCTATCAAGCCGAACATCTGACGATATGAAACAATTAGTCAATACAGTTTCAATCGAATTTAGTGAGTGGTGTGATAAGAACAGATTCATTGGTAAGCTGAACGAAACAGTATGCATGCAATTTGCCAATTCAATCTCACTGAGTACAAAAAAATGCTTGGCTGTAGCATCTTGATACTGTATCGAAGGCCTTTTCCTCACACCTAGTGCACAATCCGGACTACCTGTGAGGTCGGGTTATGACCTTTGCGGAATCCGAATTGCATATCCGGTATGAGTTTCAGCCTTCCCTCAAGATTCAGCAGCCTTTGATAATTTTGTCTGCCACTTTGGCAATCACGCTGAGCAGCGAGATAGGGCGGTAGCTGTTAAGCTGATGCTTGTCCTTGCCGGGCTTCAGGATCGGTACAATTACAGCCCGCTTTAGACAGTCTGGGTAATACTGCCACACGGTGACCAGCAGTAATGTGACGCTACAAGTTGCTGATAAGTTACTGAAATTTGACAACATTTTTTATAATTACACCAATCAATAGAGCATAATATAAGTGATTTTCTAACAAAAATATTAGTAGGAAACCGACTATGCCATCTCATGAAAGACAGTCCTTAGTTATATTCTGTCATTTATTAGTTTGTTATAAACATTTGAATACAAAAAATGTATTTTTTTTATTGTTTTGCTTATAAAATGAGAACTTGTTACGTAATTTTCAGTCTTAACTCATTTGCCTACTAAAATAAATTCAAGCACCCTGTATACTATCTTTTTATTCATGTGAAATAATATTCTGAGAGGAAATGTAACTTACTGGATAACACCGTTCCACGGTCTAGAAGCACATCACCGTTCTCATCGTTTGTATTCACGGTGTTGCCAAGCATCTGTTTGGTTACTCCTGAGCTCCTTGAGAAAAGTCATTGAGATTTTTCAGGAAATTATAAGATTTTCCAATATATGAGTTTGTAAATACAATATTATATCTTACCGATGTCTATTATGGTGATCTGAAGACGCAATTCATTATAAATAGCCAAAATTATAGTGAGATACTTCGTTCTGATAGGTCTGATCTAGTGGCCAATAAGGAGATTCTGATCACGTCAGTATTTGCAGTCACTTCCTCTGATAACTGTGAACTGATCGGTTGATGTGTGTATTTTTGTTGGTTCACAAATATTTACTGATATTTTAGTCATCCTTGATTGGGCTTTATTTTGTGAACCATAACTATAGGATTCAGGTCCTACTGGTGTTGCCTTGAGTCCGATTTTCAAAAATTGGACTCAAGATAAACTCTGCGGAGGATTTTTGGAATACCACACCTAACCCCTGTATCAGAAGAAGTCTGGAAAACTGGGTGTTCAAGAAACAGATCTAAAAGGCCGTAAATTAGAGGAACTGCCAATTTTTATTGCGTAATACTATCCAGTTTGGTTGATTTAGTCGAAATTGTACCATAAATATGTTTGACATCGCACATTGACAATATAGTTCGAAAGAGAAAAGTATGGTTGAACACAGAAAACGAAATGTCTCGACGTCTCGCTTTCTTGCTACCGCGATACTCGAGTTTAGGCGATAATTTTTATGCACAGAGTACCAGTCATGTCGAATTCAGTCGATAAGTAGAATTCAATATGACACAGAGTCCCTCTGCTGGAGATGAGTGGAAATCTTCTTATGAACTGGTTACGTGATAATACGCTAACCCTCATCTTCCGGTATCTCCTACTACTCTCTCCTTCGATCACTATAAGTTTGTTGACACAATGTAGGAATAGCTCTTTCTGGGTTAAACATATATATCGTTCACTTCCGAAGCATTTGTCCACTATTCTATCAGAGAATGGAAGTTGTCGAGTTGTCGAAATAGATTGAAATGGCCACAGAAATATTTATTTGATTGTCAGAATAGCAATAACATTCTTACTTAAATGCCAAATGTAATTGCACCATTTCGATCCAAGTGAAAAGAATTTCATAGACCTTTAATTTTTCATCGTTTTCAATACGGAAATCTGGAGCTTAGCTGTGCAGTTGGAAGAATATAGTGACATTTGAGAAAATTTAATGTTATTTATGACATGAAAATAATTTGTGTACACTCTATCACTCTTAACAGTAATAATAGCAGGAATTGAAGGAAACATTCTCACAACATGAAGCAGTTTACAATGCAAGTTAACATTATCGAGATTCAGATTTATTAGGATAAAATATATACAAAACACTGATACGATCAAACATGATACGCTTTTGAGAAAGTCTCAAAGATCCTGAAGAGAAATAAACAAGGACCCAGGTAAATGAAATGACTCTGAATACAGAAAATCCAACTATTAAAATTTCACAAGCTCCCTGCTTGTGCCTTTAAAAAGAAATATTCGTCGACAAACACAATCACCTGTCGAGAATTCCATTATACTCGGAGACAGCTTGTACAGGCATCCAAAGTTCACACTGTATGTGGTAAGAACACGTATTACCGGACATCGCAGTACTGTAAGAGATGATTTAACGACGTCGAAGTGGTACTCAGTGCGTGAAGGTATGGCCGATGCCTTCCATCGATAGGGAGTAATCGATGAACACCTCGCATTCATCACTATCTGTCAGAGCTTCATCGAGGAGTTTGCCGGCACAATCCATGTTTATCGGCCATTGTGAGACTGTTATAATGATGAATGTGTAGGAGTCGGAAAGATTGAAAATAGCTATTTTTCCTTCAATTTGAATTCGGTCAGTCACGCAAGAATTAAGATTCTATTTGTTGGGTTTGGAATCGATACACATTCATTAGGTACCTCTACAATCTTCAAAGGGTGAATCTTTTCTTAATTTTAAGATAAAAAGTTCATATGAACATGTGTTCACAAATGTTTCGTTTCGGATATACAGGGTGTTGAAGTTGAAATTTTATTTTCGATTATTTAAAAATTTCCAAGAGTTTACTGTAAAAAGAGTTAAAGCAAATTAAAATAAACAATGAGAGTGTTCGCAGCGCCCTCTAAGTGCTACATAAAAATTAATACCAAATTTTTATTTCTTACCTCAAAAAAATCCGGTTCACCAAATTTTGTACGAAAAAATAATTTTTTGCAAAAGTTATTAAAAATAATTGAAAATTAAATTTCAACTTCAACACTCTGTATCCACGAAATGAAACATTTGCTGACACATGTTCATATGAACTTTTTATTTAAAAATTAGTCAAAGATTTACCCTTTGAGGTTTGAACAAGTCTTTCCTGAGCACCCTGTATATGAGGAATAACTAGAGGACAATAATTATTGCTCGTTGATTCTGTTTTTTTTTAACCTTTCTAGTTCTTTCAAGGTTTAATTCTCCTAAACCTTATTGTTTTTAAAATACCTATATCATACTTTACTCGATAAGGTTCAGGAAATTATTTGTTTTTTCTTCAAATTTTCGTACAATGTCCTATACTTTTTAAAAAGGATCGGAAAATGATAACGGCTTTTCCGGGCAAATTTTCGAAAATTGAAAACAAGAGTACGCCGTACCGATGATCGAAACTGAGTGTCGAACAATGCAATGGATAGAGCTTGAATATACGAAAAATCGACTTCAATATTGGTTTTACAGGAGAAAACAATAAAGCAATAACAAAAATGTTACCTCAGATTCCGGAAAGAGAACACAAGGTATATAATGCCATATTATTGAAGTTAGAAAAGAAGGAGGAAATGAAAATAACAAACTGAATTTTCAATTTATTCCCTCAACAAATCATATGGCATTGGCCATTGTATTCGAATCAGTTTCAAACGGCTTCAACGATAAACAGGAGATAACCAACAAATTCCAATTGAAGTCATGTATTTATATTATTACAGTTTAAAATGCATTAAAGTAGTAGTATTTAAAAAATCCCTGCAACTTCTAGGCCCTTTAACTTTAACGGACATACACTAGAACCTAAAAAGCAGTCCAAATTTCTAGGAATATTCATTGATTACAAATTGAAATTCGATCATCATGTTATAGCATTAACAAAAAAATTGGCATCAGGATGTTACGCACTCAGAATTGTATCGAATGAATTGAGTTCCTCTATGGCAAAAATGGTTTATTATTCCCTGGTCGAATCTCACTTGAGATATGGTATATGTTTTTGGGGACTCTGTAGCCAACATCTATTCCAATCAGCATTTATTTTACAGAAGAGAGCAATTAGATATCTGTGCAAGGTTGAAACGCAAACGTCATGTAGACCATTATTCATAAGAGAAGGGATTTTAACGCTCGCTTGTATATTTATTTTAGAATCTGTTTGCCTGACTTATAGAAAATATAACACCTCAGAATCTCTACAACAAGCAAGCCATTTTACCCGACAAATTACTGATAGGAAAATACCACTTCCCATCCTAAAGACAGCTTTGACGAAGGATTCCATAATCTATGAAAGTAAAAAAATGTATAATCACATACCCTCAGCCCTAAGAAATGAATCTACATATAATAAATTCAGAAATGGTATTAAACAGGCCCTATTAAAGAAAGCCTATTACAATCGGGAAGAATTTTATAATGACACTCTGTCAGAATCCTGATTTTATTTAAGTTTTTGTGATATGACTTACCTATGTATTGTTAAGTCTATATATATATATATATATATATATATATATATATATATATATATAGATCTGTTGTGTGGTATAACTGTCAAAGGTTTATTCCCAACTCATTTATTTTACATTTTACATACATATGCAGTAGTTTATTTTAATTGTTTGACATATTTAAAAATTTATGAATTAAAAAAAAAAAAAATTCTCTTTTACATTACATACAGGTGTCCGCTTTATACACATATATGTGCTTATTGTTAGTTAAACACTTTGTATTGTATTCGTGTTTGAATTGCAAATTGTTTATTTTTAATATATATTTATGTTAATATCTCATAAGCTTTGTCAATAAGAATTTGCTTCTTCGACAATAAAGTATATTATCTCTCTCTCTCTCTCTCTCTCTCTCTTCAACTTCCGAGCCCTTCAACTTTCGAGGCTTTCAACTTGCGAACCCTTAAACTTCCAAGCTTGTCGCGAATCCACGCACTTACTTGTTTGATTCCAATGAAACGCCCTTTACTTTATTTCAATAGCAGATGTCAAATTTAATTGTCTATCCAATACTAGAATACATTCTACCAGTTTACTCATCAGGTTTTCGAGTAAAATCGATGTATTAAACTTCAATGATGAATAAATTATTTTCTATTTATCATCAATCGAAACAACGCTCATTCATAACGATACATCATCTTTAATAAAATCCTCCCAAAGCCCACATCATTAATATACAAACGTAATAAAGATAGAATCTACAAGTTTCGTTCAATTACTAGTATGCACCGTGAATGGAAATTTTCGAGCATTCCACTGTGAATACTAAATAAGGGCCAATAATTTTAAAACCACGTTGGAATATTCGATTGAGTAACAGGAATAAATTTTCTTCCTATAGACCATTCATTATAGGCATTATGAAATATAATTTCAATGACTGAGAAATCGTCTCGTAGATCGATATCATGTCTAGGTCGAAAAACAACTAACATACTAAATTATAGATGAACTTGTATGTGCATAATGTAATAAATATGAACTTTCGAAATGATTTATTTTGTATCAGTATAGTAATGCTAATTCGTTTAAATGCATTACTAACGGTTAGTTGTATACTCTCTCAACTCAGACTTCCTCGGTTTGTTGCTCACGTCATATTTATGTCAACTGTAAATCGATTTTATATTGCGCTATGTTTCTCCTACTGTTCGGCGTTCCGCCTCTGGTATGGTCTGGAAAGGTCGAGAGGGATCAATCATGCATTCCACGACCTGCTGAGGTCAGGCAGGACACATCCTGATCCAGCTCGCTACATTGCTCCTTCTTAAGATATTTCGTCCCGAAATCTATTCCTTGGATTGTGTTGATACCTGCATAAATCTACATGTCTGCACCGCGAAGTTCTATGGAAGTTACAATCCACAGGCTTCCGGTAAGGGAGGATCTTCACAACATCTTGATGACCCTGGGTCTAAATATCGTCTCCAACTTGTTTTTTATAACTCTCCAATCCATCCTATCATACCCACAAAACAATTTTATCCAGCAATGCATTTTTATTAACGGTATTAACGGTTCCTGTGGTGTGTGCAATATCAATTTGGTTTTTCGACTAACTGATTGTTTCTTTTATTTTGTCAATTTCTGCATCGATTCCGTCTTTGATTTCATCACTGTTTATTTCCCTAATTTTTTCCATCTCTGCTTCGATTTTATCTCTCATTTTATCTTCCTTCGTGTTCATTTGCTCCCTAATTTTGTCTATTTCAATCTCGAAGGTTTCTATTCTTCCTTCTGATCAATGCGCCACACCACAAAGTTTAAGCCTTCTCTTGAAGTTCTTCTTTCAAGTTCTCCAAATTTTCTATGACCTCTTCTCTCAGGCTATTCAAATTTTCTGGAAGTTCCACCTTCAAATTCTTCGAATTTTCGTGAAGTTCTTTCTTCAAACTCAGCGAATTTTCTAGAAGCTTGTCTTCCATGCACTTTGAATTTTGTTGAAGTTCTCCTTCCAACCTATTCGAATTTTCTAGAAGCTTTATATTCTAGAAACTTTGAATTTTCTTGAATATTTTCTTCCAGATTTTCCAGGTTTTCCGTATTTTCTAAGAGTTTATCTTCCAAGGATTTGGTATTTTCGTCAAATTTATTCATTATTGAAGAAAAGTCAATGCCAGAAACATCGAATAAAAAGGCCTGTACAGAGCTGATGCCACACACATTAAAAATCTAGTCAACATTCACCATTTTATAAAAAAAATTGTATTGTCACCGGAAATTATTATCTTGGTGTCATTCGATTCGTAATATCATGTAGAAAGTTTGAGAAAAGGTCTCAAAAGAAGATGAAAAAAATTACAAAAGTTATAAACAATTGAGTGAAAAAAAGTGGGGCTTTGGTTTTATTTGAATATCTCGAAAAACATTGAAGATTTTCGAAATATTAAAAAAAACTGAAAAGATCCGCAAATCTGCTAAAAAACTTCCGATTCCCAAAACTTTACCTCCAATATTTATAATTTTCACAGAGCCCTGAAGATAGAGTCAAAAACAAGTAGTCTAGCTTCCACGCTCGTTGCGTCACTCTGACACAACAACAACAAAAATTATTTTAACATGTCAAATATGAATATTAAGGAATAAAATATTCTTGTACTATTGTTAAAATTGTTAAAATTGTTAAAATTGTTAAAATTGTTAAAATTGTTAAAATTGTTAAAATTGTTAAAATTGTTAAAATTGTTAAAATTGTTAAAATTGTTAAAGTTGTTAAAATTGTTAAAATTGTTAAAATTGTTTAAATTGTTAAAATTGTTAAAATTGTTAAAAGTGTTAAAGTTGTTAAAATTGTTAAAATTGTTAAAATTGTTAAAATTGTTAAAATTGTTAAAATTGTTAAAATTGTTAAAATTGTTAAAATTGTTAAAATTGTTAAAATTGTTAAAAAATTTAAAATTGTTAAAATTGTTAAATTGTTGAAATTGTTTTTTCCGTTAACGGCAGCCCTCAGAAGTCGAAACTTGTGCGAGCCAAGGATTAACGAGGTCTTACCTTTTTACGTGCGATTCCTAGCACTTTCTTGGGCCATCAGAAAATTTTGTCCAGTCGCCATGGTTTGAACCATCGCCGACTGGCAGCCAGTGACTGAAACACTCGGCTACCTGGAATATCTTGAATGTTAGATTTCTAAGTAAACTCTTAGCTACATAAAAATAATTATTAAAAAAAATTTTATCACCATTGTTTAAAAAATTATAAATAAATAAATTGTTTATGAGCAATTTTTTTTGTAATATATTTATTGATGAAAACTACATCCAAGTATATCTGTCGAATACAATATCTGAACTATTCTCAAGTGGATCAATGAAATATGGTTTGAAAACATTTTCACCGTACCCTGAAAATATATCAGCAGTACCAGGATTGAGCGTGCAATCGGACAATTGCCATACCCTGAATAACAGATGTGTCATCACTCTCCTGTACCCATAATGCATTAAAATTTCAGGAAAAGACTCTTTCCATTCCAAAGTACAGTAGCTTTTTCCATCAGGAAGTGCTTATATCAAAGGGTCCATCCCTTACAGACTAATCTGCGCACATGACCGTTTCATAAATTTTGCACTGCTCGAGATTAAAAGCAGTTTGCGGTGAAAATTTCTGGGGATATTAAAACATGATAGGGGATCCAGACCTATGTATTATATCCCCAGTCGTAAAAGGATAATATAATTTCCTGCCAACTAATCGAATTTATGTCAGTTATCCTGCCAGCATGGCGTTGCAATTATTATCTCTGTCTGCTGTTTTTCGACATTTCTACCAAAGAGAGAATTATTGCTTTGGACGAAGATATGAGAGAAATATTAAAAGAAGATTACTTACTTCTTTCCAAGGGCTTTGATGACAGTGAATGTATCTCTGTTCAGGATTGAAATACAGGCAAGATCATTTGTTTTGTGTTCAATGTGTTCCTGTTGCAATAGTCAGAATGGAAGGTGAAAGAAGATGTTTGTTGTATTCATGGAATAATAACCTTGTGAAAAATATACGGTCAAAGATAATCCTAGTCAAATATCTGATAGGAAACGAATAATTCCCTGGCTATCGTCAAGGCTGATATTGAATCACTTCTATATATTGTGCGATGTTCCTGTGAAAGTGACTCTTCTAATAAAAAACATCGGAACGTTGTGTGTTTGAATGTGATAAACTCCTACAGATTGATATCTGTATCCATAACCTTCATCAATGCCAGAGTTGTCTTGGTATCAATCAAACTTATACGCAGGTGAATATTGAAACACAAGATTGTAGGATAGTATCCTATTCTCTTATGGAAGATCATTTCCAAGGAGAACAAGAACTTTATTTCAAATAGGCAAGCCTAATATGAACATAAAAATAATATACTCTATATACACACACATTATACAAAGAATACATACTCAAATCTGTCCATTTTCTCAAAATAGCAGAAAAAATTCATCACACATAGTTTATATACAATATAAAGGGCCCCGCAAACTCCTTATGGAATTTCGGTCCCAGTGGATTTTTTTGAATTTTTGGTAAGATGTAGTCCATGTAATTCTCAACCGATGTTACCATTGCGCCAACACAAAAAAATTAAAAGTTTTGCTGCTAGGTGGCGTTGAAATCACCCCTTGTGCAGATTAGACTATTTATTTTTGAACCCGGTAACAATATTTTCATCATAATAAAAATTCAAAAAACTCTACTGAATTTTTTTCGTTTTGTGCCCTTTGGGGGGAAGGGGGATAACCATAAAAACTGCTATTTCCCTCATTCAGGTATTTTCATAAACATAAACATTCAACGATACATTTAAAGGCAATCGTGAAATATTTCTGTTTGCGTTTCGTATTAGGAGTTGGTGGGAAGGAGGGGGGTAAAAATTTGTCCTTGTGATGTGCACGGTGTTCCACAAGGCTATGTTCTTAGACCAATCATGTTCCTACTGTATTTCAATGAGTTGGAGAATAAAAGAACTGGAGGCACATTAACTATATTTGTTGATAATGTAACTATCCTGTGACATGGTAAGGATCTATATAATATTCATAGCAAAATGACTCGAAATAACGCTGCTGTTGAATAGTGGTGCGATTGCAATTTGCTTTCATTCAATATATCAAAAACACATCTATTGATGGGGCCAAGTAGCCGAGTGGTTGAAGCGACATTGTTTCAATCACTTTGGCTGCCAGTAGGCGATGGTTCAAACCATGGCGTCTGCAGACATTTTTCTGATGGCCCGAGAAAGTGCTAGGAATCGCACGTAAAAAGGTAAGACCTCGGTAATCCTTGGCTCACACAAGTTTCGACTTCTGAGGGTTGCCGTTCGTAAGGGACGACAGCTGGTTAACAGAAAAAACAATTTTAACAATTGTCTTTTCAGTGCACTATACTAGGGAAAGATACCATCTCGTACACTAATACCAATAAATCTTTGGGAATTTGTCTTGAAAATGATCTGAAATTGAAATCAAGTTGAGGTGTTGAGCAAAACACTGTCCTCAGGATGCTATGATTTACGTGTGGTGTCACACTTCAGTAATAACATGGGTGACACTTGTCTTGCTCACTGATTAAAATCAGAATTGTATTTCGTTTTTAACTCTCTTTCGTTTCTTGTATTATTTATACCGTTTGAGTTATTTTTTCACCTGCTATATGTATTAAGTTTATTTACGTCATGATTGTTCTAAACTTCGTCAATGATATGTGAATTTTCAGGCAATAATAGTTATTTATGTATCAAGGGCGTAAAGTAGGCGTTTATGGCCTGCGGCGTTGATGATGGCCCGATGGCGTTAGCCGAAGGCCTACGCATTTTACGCACGTGATACGTACAAAATTTTATGCACTAGCAGTTTTATAGTGCGAATCACAAATACTGACTTGAATTTCAATGGTCTACACGTTTCATACGTTATGCATACAATAATTAAGGGTAACATAATATGAGGAATGTGAAACTATAGTAGTTGAGTGCTATATTGGAGAATCTATTTTATTTATTACGATTATGAACAAATGTTAGAAAGAGTATTGCTCTATTGAACTGAAATGATTCTAATTCGTATTAGGAATTGCATGAAATGATGTGTGAGTATAGACAATTTGAGAATTTTGTCTACTTTACTGTCCGCCGGGCCATAAAGCGCCCACGGGCGGTAAAGTGCCACTTTACGCCCGGCGAACCGGGCGTAAAGTGTACTTTACCGCCCGCTAGCGCATGAAGAATATTTCGATTAATTGATTGATTGGTTCTGTTGAGAGGCGAAAACTGTAATTTAATAAATAAAAAAATTATCATAATGGAGAAACTTCGGATATGTTTTTTATCGACTATTAACATATAACTAATGGAAATGCTGATTTCCAATTTTCTCTATGTAATGAACGTTCTAGACAGATATATGTATGCGGTTTAAATTCGCCGCCGCATGCGAAATTGATGAAGGTATTTTGTCATCCCTTCGAGGGCTTATCTTATTAGCGTACAATTCATTATTCTCATTAATCATCCAAGTTTCGCGATTCCCATTATAAACTGTTCGGGATTAACAAGGGTTGAGGGTGCAGTCGATAGGTAACTAACGGATACATGATAATTTCGAATACAGAGTGTGTGATCGCTCTTGTATTGATTAGTATGAAATTTGGCAGTTTCCTACTGACAGTAGCGGATATTTCCCAGACTTAGTGTCGGAGTTGTTTGGGGTATGTTTGCTGCAAGAATACATTATCGGGAGCATACAGTTCCTTTTCATAATTCACAAATTAGCACATACTTTGCTTCTCAAAACACTTAACTTGAGTTTCTGAGGAAAGATGATTAGATATATAAGTGATATCAACACGGGCATATCGAGCATGAATGGTACTTTGATAAATGCATTTGCGGACGTTATAAAAGAACTGTGGTCGGAAGATTCGTTCGATAGAATTCTGAATATCGATCATTTGAAGAGTCAGATAGAAAGATTTGCTCCGATTTTTATGGGTGACGCCCAACAGGATGTTCAGGAGTTCTTTATTCATCTCCTCGAAGGCCTTCATGAAGACATCAATAGGACTACAGTAGACTCCGAACCAGTATTGATGAAAAACTGAGAGATCGTAAGAAAGCCGAAGATTCATTGTCGAGATTTCCAAGAATGGACAATTCAAAAATTTTAGATATCTTTGGTGGCCAATTGAAATCGACATTGAAATGTACCTTTTGTGGGCATTGCTCTGCCACCGTTGACCCTTTCTTGGATCTCTCACTGCCGATTCCACAGAGATCAGACCAGCTCAGACTTTTACAGTGTCTAGACTCTTTCATCAGGGAGGAAACGTTGGACGGTGACGAGAAACCTACATGTTGGAATTGTAAGGAGAGGAAGAAGTGCAGCAAGTCTGTGTCTATACACAAATTACCTAAAATTTTAGTGATTCATTTGAAGCGATTTTCGCAGACGGAAAGACTCCGAGGAAAACTAAACGTCACCATCGATTTCCCCATGGAAGGATTAGACATGGCCAATTATACAGAAGACAATATGTTTGCTTGTCGATAAAACCTCTATGGTCTCTGTGATCATAGAGGGACGACGTATTCCGGACACTATACGGCTTATTGTAGGCACCCATACACAGGCAAGTGGCACGAGTATAATGACTCGAAGGTGTCACCAATATCGTCTAAATTCCTGGTCAGTCAAGAAGCATATATCCTCTTCTGTGAGCAAGAGGGCATCAAACAGCATCAATGATTTTTTTCTGATATTTACCTGTATATGCAACATAATTAAAATTGTAAGTATATATCTTAATAATAATTTAAAGTATTTATGCACAATTCTTGTATTTTATATTTTATATACATTTTAAACTGCTTGTGTTTGTACATATGTTAGTATTTTTGTCCTTGACTAGTCTGATAAAATTTTATAAATGTAGTAATACAGTTGCAGAATTTTCAATGATGAATAAACTCTATTCTATTCTAAAAAAAATTGTATTAGAAATCAAGACAATCAGGTGAAACATTATTTTATGAAACTTATGGTGCGATAATGAATATGTAATGAAAACAGCGTTAACAGCTTTAATCTAATTTATTTTTACTCATAAAATTCAACGACTAATTCATATTTAAAATTTGAGGTGTAGCTCTCGATTTGGTACAGTCGCACCTAAGCAATATAAAACAAGCAATATTTATAGATGATGCATGTTTTGATTTTCAAACTATTTCTCATGAAGTACCTCAGGGATCCGTTCTTGGCCCGTTACTCTTTATTATCTACATGAACGATATCTTACACTCTGTCTGCTTATATTTGTGACATTTATAAACACTTCTACTCATGCAGATAGTCTTCTCTGAATAGGTCACAGAACTGGTTTGGTGCTAACAACCTCAAATTGAACAACAAATAAACCCAAAAACTGGTTTTTACTTATGGAATTGCTGGCATAGTGTCAAGCTACTAAAGGAGTAGTTATCGATTTTAGACTATCATGATTCTCTTTACAAAAATCAAAGTTTCTCATCTGAATGGCATGACTGAAGTGGAAAATTTGAATTTTGATAATAATGACAAAACTTTCTCATTTTCTCCTCCCCAGATGGCAATAAATTGAAAAATATTGTTTTTGCCAGAACCCTCTCTGTTACATTGGTTCAAATCTAACAATTATATCAGAATTCCAAGACTATTGTGGTGATTTAATAATAATAATAATAATAATAATAATAATAATAAATATACTTTATTGTCCAAAGAGTTAATCTTGTTGACAAAGTGAGTTAAGCCTAAATCTAAATAAATGTATAAAGAACACAAAAAACATGAAGTCATTAATACACAGATCACAAATACATATAAAAATTATAAAAATCACATTTACATATTAAAATCCATCTCAATCAATCCATCAAAATTTATGCCTAGAATTTATTTTTAAAAGACGTCTTCATAAAACTCTTGCAAACTATAATAGGGTCTATCACTTAAAAAGTCTCTAGTAGCCTTCCTGAAATGAGTGGCATCATTTATATTCCTCATATGGTTTCGTAAGTGATTAAACATCTTAACACCGTTGTAAACAATAGAATCTTTAATAAGAGATGAAGTAGGTATAGGGAGTTTGAGATCAGCGGTCTGTCGGGTGGCATAGTTAGATGATACCGAAGAATATTTTAATTCATGTTTATTTATCAAGCAAACCGTTTCAATGATGAAAATGGCATGTACTGTTAGAATTTTATTTTCCAGAAATAGGGGCCTGCAAGACTCCCGTCGTTTAACCTTGTACACATATCTTGTTGCTCTTTTTTGAAGAACAAAAACCGACTGTAAATTTGTTTTTGCACAGACTCCCCAAAATGGGATTCCATATCTTAAGTGCGATTCTATCAAAGAGAAATAGACAGTATTTGCTGCAGAGGATCCAAGTTCAGCTGAGGTTACTCTTACTGCGTAACACCCTGAAGAAAGCTTTTTAGTGAGCACTCTGGAAACATTCTGGTTCCCTGAATGAAAACAAGTTTCGATGATAATCGTGCATGAGCGTTTCACTTCGCACATAAACTTGAAAATAGTGCGTCAAATTAAAGAGGCTTAAAGTTTAGGTGCAAAGTGAAACGCTCATGCAGCATTATCTTTGAAACTTGATTAAAAACAGGAAACATAATGCTCATAGATTGCCATATCGTCACAATAGTCTTGGAATTCTGATATAAATAACCAATGTAACAGCGAGGGTTCCGGCAAACACAATTTTTTCAAATCAGTGCCACTATAGTCAAGCCATTCAGAAAAAAAAAATTGATTTTTGTAAAGAGAGAAGAATATTAAAAAAAAATGCAATTTGAAATTATTTATTGCTTAAAACTCTATATGTGTCTATAAAATTAAATCCCTAGCAACTTTTTCAAATAACTTTTTTTGATATCTTGTTATCTTACCCCACTTTTGGCCTCTTCATGGATTTTTTCCAATTTGCCGCCATACTGGTGGTCACGAGACATGTGTCAAAATCGATTTTTGGGTTATCGGATATGCACAAACTTTTCCCAAGAAATATTTATCCAATACTCTAACAATATACTTTTTTCCTCTATGGTACATACTTTTTGGCGGTCACTGTATGTCTATATTTTAACTTCATGCACAAAAATTTCATGTTATTCACATTTATCGAAACATCTAAGAACGGCAGTTGAATATCTTCTAAGGTATGTGATTGGTTATCTATATCAATGATTTTCAAATTACACAACAGAAAATACTTTCTGGTGGTAAAATTTAGGGAGTTTGATATGATCTTTTTTGCGTTTACAACAATATAACTTCAAAGTTTTGTCAACTTCGGTTGTCAGTTTTCAGAATAATTTTTATCATTTTTACATTTACTTCAGTTTTCTGAAGATTGAACCAAGATCCATTGATCACGGTTTTTGACAGCCTCTTTAGTCTTATCGGATGTGGTGAAGTTGTGAAACTGAACAAAAAATTGAACACCAGTCATTCCGAATTTCACAACCTCTACATGGGTGTAATACATCATACTCGAAGACCAGATAATCTAGGGATCACGATAATCCACAAAAAACGTTGAAACAATTCATCATACGACATTACCGTTCTGCAGGCACTTTATATCCGTTGAAGAGGAGCGAAAAAATGAAAAATTCAACGTGAAAACAGATTCTATATCCCCGCTGAAAAATGTCCGGTCCATAATCTCTTATTGCCGTTTCTTGCACCCTCGATCGTCAGGAAGGAAGTCTCAAATCCATCCGAGCGCGAACATCTTGACTTTAATCCCGACATAATCCTCCTTTTCACCACCTGAACGAAAATAACACTTGACGGTTTGTTCTAAAATATCCGGAGAAAATAGAATTGGCAACATTGCAGACATTGCATCTGAAGGATATTAATAGGTTGGGTCAATGGTATCCGCTATGAAGGACCAACAAATGGATGTGGTTAGTACTATTTAGAGCTGTTATTAATCACTAATGATTCTGAACTCTGGCCAAATTTGTCATTCAGAACACATTTCGAGTGTTGCTGCTGAATGTTGGAGTACTTCCAGAAAATTGAAGGAATAAATACAGTTAACAATAATTGAAATAATATCTTCTGCATATCCATGTGCAATTTTTTTTACAAGACAATGCAATAAATTCTCAAAATATAGCTTTCGTGGTGATGTTTTCAAATGTAAACAAGACACTATTCTAATATTTTTGTATTCTACGAAAATAAAAATATTGAGAAAACCCTATATACCTAAAGTACAAGTACCAAGAAATATCCGATTTTCGGAAATATTTCAAATACAAATCATTCGAAGCAATACCAAACCAAGGAAGCATTGAATACATATGAACTAATATTAACACTGGCATTTTCACTGCCGTTGGTAAAAGGTAAATCAAAATTAAAATGATTGGATTCAAATGAAATACTACCAGAGAGACTGAATATATCTTTTTTCATTGATATGGCACAGAGTCATTCTGCTTTCCATTCGAGTTTATTTCGCTATTTTCACTATTTGTACCTTTCTGTATGGAGTCAGGAATCAAATAATTGAAAGCCTTCCTTTTATATTTTCTTTATTACTCACAGGATCAGCATAAATGTTTTCTTTGATATATCCCCAGATGAAAAGTTTAGTGGCGTCAGGTCTGGAGACCAAGGAGGAAATTTAAATGGCCTATTGTAACAAAGACACTGATCTTCGAACATCCCATTCAACAACCATCAAATAGCAGCAGTACTATGTGCATGGGCTCCATCAATCTGATATCATGATTTGGAACGGTATTGTTCAGAAACATGCCACATTCCTAATTATATGCGAATATCTATCGCTATTAAAACTGTCATCATAAAGATATAAACATAAAATTTGGTTATTCCTTACAGCACAAAAATCATTAAAGCTTTATGAATCCTGGAAGTTGCGCTGGATGGTGTCGGGAAAAAAGCGCCTAGCGAAAAAAGCGCCCAGCGAAATAAGCACCCATCTCAAAATTCTACCTGCACCTGCGAGGTCAACCCTTCAGTGAAATTAGAGACCAGCGAAATAAGCGCCCATCCCCAAATCATCAAGCTCCCAACTTGCGAGCTAGGTTAGTTCGGTCAAGTTAGATCAGACTAATAAAATACTACACTGAAAATGAACTTATGATATTAATTATGATTAGTAGATATTTTTTTGGCGCCCAGTCGTCCCTGCGCACACTTCCATTTAGTTACTGCTTGTGTTTTACGTCTTATAGGCGCAGGTAAAATTTAGGGATGGGCGCTTATTTCGCTGGTCTCTAATTTCACTGAAGGGTTGACCTCGCAGGTGCAGGTAGAATTTCGAGATGGGCGCTTATTTCGCACATTCCGAGATGGGCACTTTTTTCGCTGGGCGCTTTTTTCATACATTCCGCTGAATAACGAGCTTTGCTGCCCAAAAATTACTGTTATGGCAGTTGTACATATCATTCTTATCGAATTTGGCAAAGGGCGTCAAATAATCATAAAATAGTGTTTTTAGTATTTTTAAATCAAATTTAATAATTAACATGTGCAAGTCCAATATTTAGTAAGGGAGGTGGCGAGCATTTTGGTATGTGATTTGCACAAGTTTCATATCGAGGTGTGTAGTAGGCCAAAACTACAATTTCGTTGTTCTCATTGTTTATGAATGTTTTTTTTTTAGTCGATGACAAACGAAAAAGATCCGAAATCGCTGCAGTTTCTTAGAATATTTTAATTATGTCTGTGTAGAATTGGGAATTTTTCTGCAGGAACGACAAGTTCTGTTGATTATCTTATTGCAACTAGAAAATTCACGTCAATTACATCGCATCAAATTCTGACTTATTTGTTGTCACTTTATTTGTTTTCAAATCTTTCTTGGTTTGGTATTGCTTCGAATTATCTACATTTCAAATATTTCTCAAAATCGTATATATCTTGACAGGGGTGTATTTTTGATATAGAGTTTTCTTCATGAATTTTTTTTTCGTAGTTTCCAAGAATAACAGAATAGTGTATGGTTTCCATTCCGAACAATCGTGTTTCATCAGTTTTCTCGAAGTTATGTTTTACACACATTTTCAACTGTTACTGTCAAATGGGTTATGATTTTTTTAGTGCTGCGACTGTCAAATTTTTCAGAAAAAAATTAATATCTCGAATATTTCAAATTTTTATTCAGAATTGTTCTCCATATATTCCTAACATACGCTCGTTGTGAAATATCCAGTATGACAAATAATACGAAATAATTATCAGAATCAAGTTTATTTTCTGATGTTAGCCATACTTTCTTCATAACATATTTTCTGGTGTACCCAATTTTATTTCTTATATCAATCAATGACGTGGGAATCAATTCGTCGCCTGAATGTAAGAACTAGGTAACTCCAAATTTTGCAGTTTCTAGATATCCACGACTAGACATAGTCCAAAACAAGCCGAATTTAATGTAATAACTAGGTAACTTGTCGAAGTAATGTAGCGACATCTAGTGGATAGTGTAAAAAGTAGATAACATAAAATACACGCTCGTTTTTATGTTATAAATGGGTAACTGAAGACATCTGTTTTGTGCAGATTGCTCAGTTACCCAGTTCTTACATTCACGCGGCGAATTGCTCTGCGATGTGTTGAATTTTGTGACTTTAGATTATTCTCTGATAAAGTGACACATTATCGGTTGAACAAAAAATATGGAGTCGCCACGTAGCGGCCGTTATTCTCTTGCGTGTGGCCATATTTACTGTTTCAATAAAACTTTATTCCAGTAAAAATGTAAATATCTGAAGATAACGCAATCTATGGCAGTAATTTCTTTAATGAAACAACTTCTTGCAAGTTAATACTATTTACTGCAGCTAGCATAAAGTTGGTTAACATACTTGTTGATACTTGGCAACTGATTATTATGCTTTTTATACAATGTCTTACACTGGAGGAACTGTAGAATTGTAAAAATCATATTTTTTTTATGATTAGGTTCTCACGGAGAGAAATCTTGTAATTTTCAAGGAACATCATGAGAGCCGAGGAAAAGTAGGTAGGAATTGGAGTCCTGTTTGAATTTCAGCAGGCTCTATGCCTGCGAGGTGAGTTCCAAAGCTTTGTATTCCTTTGAAATATCTAGCCCTTTCTACCAACCTTTCTGCGATGTTCCAGAGAAGTGAGTGAGGAGTTAGCATACGAATGGCTCTTTTTTCAGTTTCAGTGTTTGTTTAGAGGCTGCATTCCATCTATAGGAACAGGACGGATCTGTGATTGACGGGAAATGAAATAGCTTTTGACACGATACAGAAAACGAAGTTTTTGAGCGGTACTTTGGCAGTGGACCTCACATCTCATAAACCATGAATTGTATATTTCCAAGAAAACCATCAGTCCGGATGATATCCTTGTCAGCTCTGATGTAAATTCTTTATTAACCTAGATTCTTACCAGAGAAGTATTACAATTATTCAATAGGAAATATAAACCGGAAGAATATATTGTCATAATTATTGTTGAACATTGCATAAAAACAACTACTTTATCTATGATGACCAACGATAAAGTCAAATTGAAGGAGCACCAATGGGCTCACCGATATCACCTGTTATTGCCAACCATTTCATGGAAGAAATAGAAACCAAACATAGCAATGTTCCAGACGAAATTTTTCTTCCACAAACAAATCTAGAGGGGTGAGGTCAGGTGACCTAGCTGGCCAGGGATTGACTGAACAGCGTCCAATTCATTTTCACCAGATTCATTCGTCAAGTATTTATACAGAAGATCTAATAAAAATCAACATAAACATGGTTAACACTTGTTTGAACATACATACACTTGATATATTAAAATATTTATTAGATCTGCACATTTACGTTTCGAAAGGTAATTGCATACTCATTCTGGCAGTCCACCAAAAAAGCAGCGTTTTTGATCAATATATATATATATATATACAAAATTAATATTTAGAAAATCTTTAAATTTTTCCAGATAAATTTCTCAAAGTTCGTATGTGGGCCTTATATTGAATTTTGAACTACTTTTTCGAACAACTTTTTTGCTATCTTCACAAATAAAGTAATGATTTTTTTTTTAATTTACAGAATCGATTCCCTATAAAGTATTTTAGTAACTCTGATGATAATTTTTTCCCGTATCCTGCAAAAATTATGTCCCACAAAGTATATTCTCGTCGTGGAACACATAAAAGCCTACAGTCGCGAGCTTATACCCCACAGGGTCTGTTTGAAATTGCGAATCCGAAGGTGGGTTGGCATATTGTTATTTACTTACTGACGTGTGTTGATGAAAATAATGTGGTTATCGAAATCCGCATCTGGTATTGAAGTGAACATATGTCATGGAGGTAAAATCTGTTGTTTAGAACAAGAACGACTAATGTCAAAAATTGGTTGTTTTTCTTAAGAATAGTTTTCATATTCGTCTAACATTGGGCTCTTCGATTAAAAAATTGGCGTAATAGAAAATACTGAGGATTTTGTTTGCTATTGCATGCAAAAAAATGTTCTAATTTGGTACATTGGTTGGATCAAATAAATAAAAATTTACAACCATATTGACATTTCGTTACCTTAGAATAAAAACAAAATCTATCTTAACAATTTTGAGAAAATGCGAGTCAAAGTTTGTAACAATTGTATTTAGATTAGCTAAAACGTGACCACCTTGTGAAATATTTTTGTGTGCATGTGATTCTAGTTAAGAAGTAGGTATAGGAGTAAATTCAAATCCACGCCGTGTTCATATCCACTGTGTAAAATTCTACAATGAAGATGTTTTCTGAAGAAATCGTAATGATAAAAGAGTTCCATCTGCCACTTACATCTATGTTCAATTTTCATGAATTTAATACAAGAAATGTTAATAATGTCTGCAGTTAACATCTCAGTACACAATCAGAAAATACGAGTTCTAACTTTTTGTTGTTGCAGATTGCAGATAGAACCTTATTAGACATATTGCATGTAGATAGAACTGTGTCTAATTCAATTATTGGATATAATTTTCAGATAGAACTATACATCTTTGAACATTGGCTTTTATCGAGTGGATGGCGCTACAGTATCACTTTGAATGAGTAAGAAATTGTAGATAGAACTCAGGTGCTTATGCCCAAAGTACACATTTTGCATAATATGCAGATGAAACCTTTATATTCTGAGGTGACGATTAGTTGTTTTTGTTTCAATCCACAGAAATGTTTTGTTTGCAACGTGTTTCGTATCTTATAAGACACAACAATTCACACCACGCGAATTTCCTATTGATTAAACGTTCACTGTCTTTCAGATATATTTCATATTACCCTGGAAAGCATGAAACACTGAAAATGAAACATTGCCAAACAAGGTTGCTTTGTTTACGTTTGATATCGAAATACGACTGCCCGTAATTGCTTTTCTCTAAAAAAGACAATAGCTCAACCGAACCATCATTTCCAACAGCGGAACTATGCAAATGTGCCGTTTACTCTGGAATACAAATTAACCAATTCAGCGAATCAAACAGAGCAGGCCGGCCGCTTGGGCATGGAGGTAAATCTTCAACGTTTCCGTGGGTGTTCGAGGTTTCGAAAATGGCGCGGGATTTATGGGTATCAAAATATAAATGAAGTCGTTGAAAACTTTTTCAGTAGGTGCTCGTAAAAGTTTTGTTCCAAGCCGGAGCAACGACGAATTTGCAATTCATTTCAATTTGACGAGCACTTGCAAAATGTTCTTTTTCCCCAAAAAAATGCATTATCATAGTCGTATTGAATTGCCTGTATGTTGTATTCTTAGAACACAGAATGTAGATATACTATGGAAATGCAAATAATTGGCTTGAAATTGTACCAAAATACATTGTATGTTTGACTATTGAATATTTGAGAACTCTGCAATTCGTACGTTATGACAAAGGTTCGTATATGTGAATTCAATTAGATTAAAACAATAAACAGAATTTTATTCGTTTCGTTATTTTATCCGAAATTCTAAAGCGAATTTCGAAAACTTTGATTTCTACGGATGCCATGACTGAGTCATTTTTGGTCAGTTTATCAAAGAGAAGAAATGAGGATCAATAATAATTTCCAAAAAAAATATTCTTTAAGACAATATTACATTTATTATCATCATTCTCGATAATGTCAGATGAACTCTAATCTACAAGTCAAGTACAAGATTTGAATGTGATAATGCAATTGCAAATTGATGGACTCAATTCGCTCCATCATTTTACAATGTACCTATATGTCCCCCACAATTTTCAATAGACCTTGATTGATACCAAAGCAGTTCGTTATCAAGTATGAGTTAAAACTTGCAGATCCATTCACTTATCAAAATATGTTCATTATTTGCCAATAACGGCCTTTTCGGCCATATCATTTTGTATTAAACTGCTATGGCAAAGACGAACACTTGAGGTAACGTTTGATAAATCTCTTAATTGCGTTTGACAAATCTCTTTATTGAAATAATGATGAATCTCAGCCGAGGCACTATATAGTGGTGAGGTTTCAGTTGAAAGACGACTGAATTGAACTTTCTCTCTCGGAAAATATCATATCAAACCTTCTCAGGAAAAAAGGTTTTGTTTCGTCTTGAAACCCGCAAATAAAACTGCAGTAGGATTATCCTAGGGATTTTTAATCAATTACAAATTGGGAAAACCGGCAAAGCTAGGTAAGCGTAAGTACTTATTAAATCGGATTTTAGGAAAGCAATTTGTTTACTGTTAAATTGTTATGAGTTGGAAATTCCCGGTTTGATTTTTTCAGTTGAAAAATTCCGTTTTGTTCGTGAGATACGACATCTCGGCTGGATTTAATTTGAAATATATACAGGAGCTTACGAATGATATTTGAAATTGAAATGTGTGAAATATGTACCTAATTCATAACTCACGTGTATGAAGTATAATATACAAGTGCGATAAATCCATTCAATTAAATAAATTCTCTATCCATCTATCAGAAAACTCCAACCAATCCAAAAACATATTTTGGACACTTGGTGTACCTAACTATCCCTGTATCTATAAAAAACTTTCATCAAGATGAAAGAGATATCGCCATAAAAACGAGTATTTTCGTCGCATCAACAACGAGTCTAAAGCGGCTGCTTTGACATTTGATGCGATGAAACAATGCTTTGGAATTTTGATAGTCAAGTAAATAAAAAACCCATAGACGGAATTCGGGCAATTCCAGATGTTCTATATTTATAATACTTACTGTCGTTCAAGCGAAGGTTTACAGATTGTGGATCAGACTAGTGAATTATTAGTAGGAATACCATTGGATGAGACTTGCGGTTTCAATGGGAATTTAATGAACTGAAAGAGTTCTGATTTTTAGGTAGAACGAGGTAATAATCAGTTTTGGACGTACAATTTGGAAATATTTATAGGTCAATTATTGAATGTTGAATAATAATGATAAATGCTGGTGCTTATAAGCAATATTCAGTGACTAATTTCATTGTGAATTCGAAGAGTCCAGAGTGGGCCAAATTGGACACTGTTAAAAGTACAGTCCTGCTTTCACACTAGATAGATAAAAACTGATGGCTATAAATGAAAAACTAGAGAAAAAGGAATCAGTAATTGGACTGTTCTTTGACTTGTCACGTGCATTCGACACATTGAAATTTGATTTCATCGTAACAAAAATAAATACACTTGGGATTCGTGGAAACATGTCAGAATGGATTCGTTCATTTCTAGAAGGGAGTAACCTAATAGTAAAAATTAGTGAGCAAACCTCCGATGAATTCTTAATCGACTCTGGTATTCCCCAAGGGAGCGTTCTCGGTCCTTTAATTTTCTCACTTTTCATCAATGACCTTCCTGAGTACATAAGCGACGGGGAAGTATATATGTTCGCAGACGATACATCTATAATAGTATCTAGCCCAGAAATAAATGAGCTACTCATAAAAACTAATAACGTTATTCTTCAATTTGATGATTGGTGTAAAAAGAACCGTTTAATTATAAACTATTCCAAAACCATCGCTGTTCAATTTCAGAGATCCCAAATAGGAAAACTTTTCACTAAACAACTGAATATCAATAATAACACAATAATTTTTCAAGAAAGCTGCAAATTTCTAGGTACAATTATTGATAGCAACCTCAAATGGGAGGAATGCATCAATATAATTTGTTCCAAATTGAACAAACATTACTTCGCAATAAAAAATTTGTCTCGGTGAGGAGGAGATAATTTCTGTGTACTATGCATTGGTTTATTCGGCTATAAGTTATAATATTGTAGCTTATGGTTTGGCCACCGATAGTAACAGAGTCTTTCTAGTACAGAAAATAATAATACGCTTGATGTTCCATTTGGATTATCGAAAAACCTACAGAAATATCTTCAAGGAAAAAAACTTCTAACTTTCACGAGTATTTATTTATACAAACTTCTGACTCAACACTTTGGTCCACAAGAACAATCTCACGCAAAATTCAAATTTTCATAACTATCAAACTCGCAAAAAACGAATTCAGACTAGAACTAGCCACATATACCAATTAAAGAAAATTCCCAAAAAATGCAGGCGCCAATTTCTTCAATCTATTACCACAAGAATTGAAAAACCAATCGAATCTGTACAGATTCAAGTCTAAACTGAAATCTTTTCTACTCCTGAATGCATTTTATGATATAAAAGAATTCACGATGTGTCAGCGTCCTATTGACTATTTTAATTCTGTTGGATAGTTTTATATGTTTTAATTTATTATTTTATTTTAGCATTAAGCAGAATGTAACTGTGTATTTTTCTGTGTATTTTGACTTGTCAATCCAATGTTAATTGGTGTCTCACTTGATAGTTTGCTATCAATTCATGGTTTTTGTTCAACATTCAAACACATTCGCAATAAAGTATGAGAATTATAAAAAATGGGACATGATAGTCTGTCTAATACAAACCGGGGAAAATGCAGAAGCAGCAAGCAATTTGTACCACGAGAGGTATCCAGAGAGAAGACAACCTTTTAGAGACATTGTTGAAAGATTGCGACACAACTTAATTGATGGTGGTCAATTTGAAAAGAAAAGCCCAATATGCATCAAATAGAGTTGGAAGAAATAGTCGTTTTAGGAGCAGTTGAAAATAACTCTAAAGCGTCAACGCGAAATTTGAAAATATCAACAGGTGTACCAAGAACTAACATAAGTCGGATTTTAAGAAAGCACAAATTCAAGCTATACAGGACCAGAAAAGTTCACAAACTCAGACCAGGTGATTCCTGGACAATTGTAATCAAGAGCGTGATTTTTCGTTAAATTGTGTTTGGACAGACGAAGCTCATGTAAGCAGTGCAGGCATTTTCTACCGCTACAATTCTTATACTTGGGCAAAACAAAATTCTCATTCATTTGTGGAGCAGAGAAGTCAAGGAAGATTTGGATTTAGTGTGTGCGCAGGTATTTTCAGGGGTACAATTATTGGCCCGTTCATTTATAGTGACAGTCTCACATCTCAGAGGTATTTAGAAATTTTAAGGCAAAATATTGGACCCCTTGTTGATGAATTGCCACTAATGGAGTTCAGGAAAATATATCTTCAACAAGACAGGGCTTCGCCTCACAACACTGCAATTGTCAAAAAATTTTTGGATGCAAATTTTGGTAATACTTGGATAGCCAACCAAGGACCCAACCGTTGGCCGGTCAGGTCACCGGACCTAGCGCCTATGGACACAGCACAGCACAAAATTCTTTGAACAAAATCAGTCAAATGCAAGAGCAAGAGTACACTTGCAGAGTAAGTAAAAATCATTTGATTTTGATATTGGATGATCTGAGGTTACTATTATACAGGGTTACCGAAACTTTTTTCTTTAGTTGTATTCATTTTAATTATGTTTAATGAAATATGTAGTAGAAAACTAAATACTTTATGATTATTATTTTGACATTCCGCAGCATTCTCATCCTCATCTATTCTAGTCTGAAACGTGGTTGAGAGTTTTCTATTTCTTAAGGCCATTTTATTCTATATTACTGTAGGTAGTCTGTTTTTGTAAGTCTGCTACATCAAACCAAATAATAAACTAGTTACAATCACTTACAATTAGCGGATACTATCAGACAGATTCAACAATATTACAAAAAAAATATTTCCAAGTGTATCTTTGATTTAATCGTATTTCTCAATTTTCGTAATAGTAAATTGACTGAACATTTGTATTTCCTGCCCTTATCGGATTTACTTGATAAGACATTATTTGCGTCATTAGAAAAATCAGTTTGCCCTTCAAAAACGTCATTTATTTTGTAGTGAAGATCTTCTAATTAATTTTGCAGAAAAAAATTATGAATATTTTTATGAGTTTGTCGAGTAAGTAGTTAGCTAGTGTTAAGTTGAGCTCACTGAAGACGTATGCACAATTTGAGCTAATACAGCCTAAGGATTATGGTTTCCTATAAAATTATTGATATAAATGTCAAAAATCAATTTACTGTCAAATGTCTCTGCTTAGTCTCTTATTAGTCCGGTAGCCAGTGACAGATTTGCATGACCAAGTTCCTCTCAAGCGAAAATTAGTGGAATGCATCAGAGAGTTATATTATAAAGCTTCGTGAACGTCAGCTGCGGTTCCGTGGGGGGGATGAGCGGTGGTAGCCTCCCACGCACAAAGAAAAAGAAATGTATTCAATTTTGTTTTCCTTCCTGAAAACATGTTAATTTATCGCTAAAGCAATATCTTGAAGAAAGAAAAAATCAGCTGACTATAGCATGGTGTATTATACGACAGCTAGTTGGTCGAACACAAAAAAAATTGTACCTTCTATGATATCCTCTCAAATAAAATTTTACCTTATACTCGGATGTCGTCAATTTAACATGTTTCCGGGAAGGAGGACATAATTGAAAATATTTTTTTTCTTCGTGCGTAGGAAGCTACTGTGCTGATCATCCCCCCCCCCCACCAACGGAATCGCAGCTGACGTTCACGAATCTTTATAATACGACTCTCTGATGCATTCCACTAAATATCGCTTGAGAGGAAATGACTGACCAAATTTTTACCGGGCTCCTGGACTATATTAGGCTGCATTGGCTTCAAATATGTTGTCGTTTCTTGTAAATATAATGCTGTCACATGTGTCAGAATTCAGAAATAGTAATTCCCTTACAGTAAAGTCTTAAACCTTTTCGGATCACTTTGCAGTCTATCCTAATCAGAAATGTTTGCTATTTCTAGGAATATTTTGAAATCATCTGTATATGTTAGATATTTGCTGTACCCAAAGCTGACAGATATATTATTTTTGTTAATTAAATACATGAGGGGGTCCAAGTGAGATCCTTGTGGTACTTCGTAGGTGTAGCCTTGAAGAGGCACGTATTCGATTCTCTCAGATAATTATGACAATCCGGGTCAACAGGACACCATCATTAATGTTTTGTCAAAAACCTTGCTGAAGTCGATGTATTGTCGTTGTATTTGATTGTCAGTCTCAATCAATATTATATATTCAGAGTTGGATATGATATTGACTTCGGAGGATCTTTTTTTAAAAAATCTTTGCCGTTCTGGCATTATCTGAAGCAATACTAGCTGGTAAATTGATTAGTAAATAAATGTTTCGATTAATCAGGCCAATATGCACAATTAACTAATAGGCCTAGGGTTATCTATCAAAGTTTTTTTGTCTGGATTTGTGGACGGAGATTATACATGCTGTTGAATGTTATCGAAAAAATACCTACTTCATTTTTGTATTGATATCGTAATTACGAAAGAAATCTTTCCTTCAGAGTATGAATTTGAAAAAGTTGTTGATATTTTCAAAATAAAAGTTATCGTAGTCACGCGATGTATGACATCGTTGAATTTTGCATCGGTGGTGTAAATATATTGAAAAAAAAATTAAAAGCTTTGGCAATTTGAAAGAAAATTAAAGCTGTAGTTTTCCATCTAGTTAGAATATTTCAAATGAAATTAATTGAAATGATGTGGATACAGATAAAAATGAAGATAGATATAAAGCTGGGGGTAGAGTTGTATTCAGTTTCAGATGTAGAGAATTATGCAGAGGAAAGGATGAAGATCGATGTATATTTGGATCTTGAAATGGAAACTAAGATGTAGATATAAATATGGAAAGAAAGACAAAGACATAGGCGATTGGCATCAGAGACAGACAGAGAGAAGAATTGAGATAATAGTAGATTGAATAGAGACGGAAATAAATACTCAAAAAAAATTGGGTAGAACCAAACTATATTTCTTCTATGCTTATGGTCGTCTTCAGCATTGTCTACAAAAATGAAAATTGAAGCCAAGGAACACTTCGTTGATCTTGCAGGCACTAATACACCTCTCATAAACGCATTAATTCCTCAAATGCTGTAACCCAAATGTTGCCAATATTTCAGTCTGTCATTTGGTATAGCAAAGAGAGAAAGAAACCGTTTTTGGCATCTGCCACGATCTCATTTTGTACAGGAATGCATAATGAACTTGAACACCTGTGTTTGTAGAAGACTTACGGATCTCCGTTAGATTTGTAGCAAACTAAACATAGCTTATTACTTTTGTTTTTTTGCCGTCACCATATGAGAGAGCCAATTAATCCTCGGACTTGTCGGGATGCAAGCTCATGTCGTATTTTTGAGTATCACAATATTTCAGTGAAGTTGAAATACACATGATTCCAGGGGAGTATTTCATTATTTCATAATCAAGCAAGTATTTTATGGGCTATTCTTCCACAATAAAAGGTATCAAGTAAAATTGTTTTTTGAATAGTTACTTAGGATTATATTTAATCCTTCCAGATACTTGTCCACAGTTGTCCATTTTTATTTTTAAATGGAATATATTAAAGTTTGCTTCTCCTTTCTCCACCTCTTCAGGCTGATTCTTAGGCAGCATTGTGGTAACATTTTCTTTGGAGCCTTGTAGGCTCATTTTCATTCCAAGATAATAAGGCAAATCATTTTAGCATTTAAAATAAAGAAGGGTGAAAAAAGAGGAAAACAAATTTTTTTTTCAGTGCTCAATGAAAGTATGAAAATGTCTCCCTCATATAATATCGGCAACATTATTAAAAATGTAAATTATGAACAATTCTAGTTATTCTGTAGATTCGCAAAATAGCGAAAACAAACAAAATATCATCGTTTATCGTTCCCCAATTTTACGAATATTTCAAAGTTTGGCATTAGCGTGAATAAATTATCTATTCATATTTTTGTTAATAACTCTACCGAAAAAAATCTAATAGAGTGACAAACGTAAAGACATGTTTGTTTCTTTGTCATAAGTCTCGCCGAAACTTTACCACTTAGGCCGATGACGGCAACAGATTTGTTTCCGCTCTTTTGCATTTTTTCTCTACAAAATAACCAGAATTGTTTATTATTTACATGTTTAGCAACTTTGCCGACCTTGTTCGAGGGGGCAAATTTTTATTGTGTCATTGAGCACCAAAATACAACTTTTGTGAAAGATTGCATTGTTTTTCTATTTTTTCCCCAATTTAGCTTAATGCCATGTCAAAAATGTATTGTTCTGTGAGAGCTCTAGAACTCGCCTTTTTATTTCTGGAATTGCATGTAAAATTTTGCGTCTCATATAACAGGCGTTTCGTGCTTTCTCAAATTGTATGTCGTTGAACGGATTAAAAACCCGTTTATAATCATTAAAGTACTTCTTTTGTAACATTTTTGCTGTAGTGTTCCAAATAGTCTTAACTGTACTCTCTTTGTGATCTTCACCAGGATTCTCTTTTATGAAAAATGCAGTCACATATAACTGAAGCTTACTCTTCAATGGACGTTTCTTGCATGAATTCACATTTTTTGTTTTTTCAATCTGCGTAAACTGTCGCCAACTTGATATAGTACAATTCAGAGTATTCTGCACAACTCAGAAGTTGATCTCTGTTTCAATATCTGCACTTGAAGATTCTCCAAATCGAGACTTTTTTACGCATTGAATAATGTATCGATAATTCTTACGCATATAATAATTTATCGATAATTTTACGAAAAAGTTGTTTACGATTTGATTGTCCTGTTGGGATAGCTTCGTATTTTTGTGATTACTGTGATTCCTTGTCGAGAAGAGAATTGATAGTACAGTTTGAACAATTACTCCCAACATAAATTCCCGAAGATATTCCAAGTTGCTATTAGATATTTCTTGAGGAGTTGATTCCACTATTCCATCAGATATATTAATTTGTTTGGAAGAAGATGGACAATTCAATATTTTGTAAGAAATCTCAGTTTTGTTATTCAAACAATATTCTATTCATGCTTCTGCTACGGATGCATATTTCCAGCAAATGTGACGTTTCATGGATTTAATGTTGCCCCCTGCATTGGCCAGAAGAGTTACAGAGCTTCTCCTGAAACAGTGAACTGTGTAGCTCTTTTCCAAGCCATTTTGCAATCGCTATTTTATTCATCCTCACATGTTGTTTAATACATTTTCCTCTCGAATATTTCAAAAATATTCTGTTACTTTTTGTATGAGGCGGCCGTAGTGCTCAATACTTGCGGTATATCAAAATGTAATCAGAATTTGAAACAGTAAACTTTCTTGCGCAATAGTTCTCCGTATCAGGTATTTTAACAATCGATATAGATCCAGCATATTCAATGGCATCAATACTTATATGTAATAAATCTTCACGGCGACAAGCACCGCTGATACCCAAAATTAGGACAACCTACAAATAAAAAATATTGCAAATACTACTAGTCTTTCAAAATTATGAATATATATGTACCCTATGAAGTCAATTTGTTTCGTTATCAGCATCTTGAATAAATTTATTGATATCATCCCTTGATAAAACATTAGATTTCTCTCCTCGGTATCCGAAGCTTTCGTTCTCAATGAGCGGGAACAATTCTACCAACAAAAATGCTACCTATGATTTTTTTTTATTTTGTGATATTTTACAGAGGTGAGACATGCCACCCCCAATTCCATTTTTACCAGAAATTTTTAACAAAATGAAATTTCTTGATTTAAAAATTTCTGTTGAATAGAGTGATTTAGTGATAAACTTTTTTACTTCTTGTGTTGTTTCCGTGAAAGCTATAGTTTCTTGTTAAAAAGAATGAAATACAAAATGGACGTATCTTCTATAAATGAAATCGAATAAATCTAGTGGGTGTCTGTCACGTTTATTTACAGAAATTATGATTTCAATCGTAGAATTCTAGATTATTTCTGCATGTTTGAATATTTAGTGTAGTTGTGTGTCAGTCCCATATTTTGTTTTAATTCAAAAACATATTCATGGGTTATTTGATAATATCCTGTATTCTCCCGTCAAGATATCTTTCGGTTCGCAGTTTTGTGTAAAATATTTTCTACTGCATTACTGAAATTCGTTCTTCTATAATGTTTCTTTGGAGCATTCAAGAGATAATTCCACCTAGAATTTGTCTAGTCTTACAATATTCAACTCTGATTGCATATATAGCTGAGATAAGCGGGATTTATATGCATAAAATCTGCCACGAGATATTCATGAGAATATAATATAGCCTCGTGGAGGACGTTATTTCAATCTTTATGGATTTGATATATTTTCCTAACACACTGAAAATTCTTCGCAGTACTTGAGAATGGAGAGGGTCGTTTGTTGTTTCTGTAATGGTCTAGCGGTGGTCGTTTAATCTCCTTAACATGGAAAGAATTGAGGGTGTGATATTGGAGCATTTCTGATATGAATCAAAGCACTCTTTATATAGGTCGATCGTTTCACTTTTCTTTTTTCAGAAATTGACGTATTTGGAACTGTGCAATTACTGTTTTGGACTTCACCATCCATGATAAATAATAGTTTGTTAGAAAAAACTAATAATCTGGTTAGTATTGTAGTAATTAAAAAAAGCAAAGGCAAAAGCAAAAAACTATCTCCATTTCTAGACTCACTATCGTTATTCTTTCAGGGGATTCTATTATTTCGAGAAATGGACTTTTTCCTAGTCATCATTGAAATGAATTATTTGTTTTCATCATCCAGTTATCAGTGATATTGTATGAGCTATCTATCTATGGAAGGTGAAGAAATACCGTCATCTGATGGCATTGAACAATATACAGTGTGTCCCACTTTGAGCAGTCACACCATTATAATTCATTGAGAATTAAATCATTTAAAAATATATTTCTTCAAGTGACAGTGGGTACTCATAAATACCTACCTTCATATTGATGAAACATTCGTTAATCCATTTTCCTCGGTTAACTGTGACTAACTGAATCGTAAAAAATTGGGAAAAATATATTAGAGATTTTTTATCACAAAACTAACACCAAATTCTGGTCCAGAATACTCTCATACCCTCAGATCTCAATTCTCCAATCATTTGAATATGGTATATTCTGTAGCTGGCAATATTATTAACTTTTTTTAGAGGTAACGTTAGGTCCATTTCCAAAATGTATTTTCTTGTCAAAAAATTCCCTCAAATATTCGAATATTCGAAAAAAACATATTAGAGAACTCTTTATCACAAAATCAATATCTAATTCTGTTTTGGAACACCTTAAAATCCCAGATCTCGTAGCATTTGAATATATCGAGTGTCCCAGATTTTTTCATACAGCCAATATCTCAGTTATGCTGCTTGAAATTTTTTTTTAAAAAAACTGCACTTATATCAAACCCATATGACTTTGAAGCTGTTGTGTTAAGTCAACTTCTGTCAAACTATTCCTAACCTCAAATATTCAAATGACACCTTATAAATTTTTTGTCTGCATTGTGAACTGCAGTCTATTCTAATTTGAACGATGTATCACACATTATATTTTGACAAATGTCAAACTGACAGAATAAGTGAGTTTGAACAATAATGTACAAAATTCCATAACTCAGAATTTATTGATAACAAAAATTATAAAAGCTGCTCAAAATGTCTACCATCATTATTCATGCATGCTCCAAATCGCCTTATCAGTTCTCTCGTACAAGATTTTCTAATCATTTCCTCCGTTACTGTGGTGCAGGCGTGTACAATCTTCTCTTGTGAGTCGTTCAAGTCTATTGGTCTAGTATCATACACGATTCTCTTCAAATACCCCCACAGAAAAAAATCTAACGGTGTCAGAGCTGGCGAACGTGCTGGCCACCTAATAGGACGTCTGTTTCCTATCCATCTATTTGGAAAATATTGATCGAGATATTCAGTTACAATGTGGTGATTATGTGGTGGAGCACCATCTTGTTGCCACCACATGGGTTGTCTTTCTTGTTGAGAAATAACATGTAGCAGTCTCTGATGGTCATTTTGTAAGAATTCCAGATATTTACGCCCCGTCAGAGTGTGTTGATAAAAATAAGGGCCTATCAAACACCGCACACCATACATTCACGCCCCACATAGTTTGGAAATTTGTTTCTCGCACCCAATGAGGATTTTCACGTGACCAATAATGCATATTATGTCGGTTCACTGTCCCATTATTGTGAAATCTTGATTCGTCACTCCACATGATCTGATCCAATAAACTTTGATTATTTTCAATCAAAACTTGCATAGTGGCAATAAAATTTTGTCTCCTTTCAAAATCATCAGGTCGTAGCCCCTGGTGCATATGTATTTTGAAAGGATGATAACTATGTGTTTTTATAATTCTATGCATAGACGACTTACTTATTCCAACTTCGTCAGCTAGTGCTCGAATAGAAATATGAGGGTGACCCTCCATATAGGCCAATACATTAATACACATTTCCTCAGTTTGCACTGATGCAGCATGTTGAACATGCTTACCTTTTCCTGGAAATTCTCCTGTTCTCATTTTGTTCTCTACATAAGAAAATGTGGTATGATTTGGTAGTCGTCGATCGGGAAAACGCTATTGGTATAATTCGACGGCAGCACGGGAATTTTTCCGGCATTCACCAAAAATTAATAACATATCAACATACTCATTTGGATTGAATGTGAAAGGCATTTTTTCTAAGCAGCATAACTGAGATATTGGCTGTATGAAATAATCTGAGACACCCAGTATGGTAATGGTAGACATTTTGAGCAGCTTTTATAATTTTTTGTTATCAATAAATTCGGTGTTATGGAATTTTGTACATTATTGTTCAAACTCACTTATTCTGTTAGTTTGACATCTGTCAAAATATCATGTGTGATACATCGTTGAAATAAGAATTGACTGTAGGTCCCAATTCAGAAAAAAAATTATAGGGTGCAATTTGAAAATTTGAGGTTAGGGGTAGTTTCTCAGGAATAGTTTGACAGAAGTTGACTTTAACACAAAAGCTTTAAAGTTATACGGGTTTGATATAAGAGCATTTTTTTAATTTTTTTTTCTAAGCAGCATAACTGAGATATTGGCTGTATGAAAAAATCTGGGACACCCGGTATAAGGTGCCACAAAAAAGTGGCGAGTACAGCATCATTCCATTTTTATACGGCTTCTGACTGTCAAGGTATGAAATACTCTTACATTACGATTTCTCTAACCTGGATCTAACCTGGATCAGATCCTTCCTCTGTGCTCGAAATCAAATAGACAGCAATTCTTCCTAAAGGAAGAAAATTATACATGGTGTCCCACAGGGCTCACCAATAGATCCCATTCTCTTTCTACTCTTCATTAACAATATGTAGAACCTAGATGTTTCTGGACAAGGCACATTGATTCCTGAAGTTGACACAATTATCTGGCAAAAGGAAGATCGTGCTGCTTTTGTCCAGACTAACCATGTTCAAAATGTGATGTGAAGCTAACTTGCTGACGTTGACATTATAAGTACAAAATGTTCAGAATTCACGAAATATACTTTTATTTTTAATTAGCAACTTCATGACTTACCTCGGTATATATTGAATCAATCCAATCTATATCAAGGTGTTCGGGAGTTTACGGCGATTCATCGGTTTAAACATAAATCAGTGCCAATCAGCCAGTTCAGTAAAAGACGCGTAAATGTTACAATCAGTTTTTGGTACATTTTTTCGCACGTTCAAAAGAAACACGCAGTTTCTGTTGTTAGGTATTATTGCTATTATTGCGTTACCTAGTTTCCAACATTGTGTCGGTGGTGACTATTTGCTCAAATTCAAACTCCAAAGGCCATAGAAGAACGAAGAAAGAAGAACCGGCAAGAGAGCTCTTGAGAAGAGGCACCCACGCCGTTTGGAGTTTTCCACCTTACGCCGCGCCGGTACAATTCCCGTAAGTTATATTCGATTATAATTCAATGTAATCAAAATTGCAACCAGACTTGACATCTCTCCACATTTTAATCCCGATCTACCTGGTGAGCGTCCATTATTCGAAACCACAGTGCTATCGAGAAAATCTATTTTATTATTTTCGAATTTTTTGTCTCTTACACGCACACAAAAAAGTTGTCCATTTTCAAGATGGATTTTATTTAATCAAGAGCAAGCCTGGAACACTATTTGTTGGCTTACACGTTGTCAAAAATGTTTAGTTCATTTCTCGTATTATGGCGCTAAAAAAGTTTTCCTCTGGTTCCTACGTTGTCAATTTATAATTTCCCGCCAACTCGGAATGTCTGTTTCCTTTAAAATAATATTATAACAATATAGATCCCATCAAAATCCCCTTTTCTTGAAGTTGCGTATCTAGGTTACACCATACCAAGTCACTAAAATATTAATCATACTTCCAGTCAAGAGCTGGCAATAAAAGTTCCCAGATTTCCTAATGAAATAAGTTTCGAGCCGATCCTCATGATCAACAATGTATGTATACGAAACCTTTCCGTATTGACACCTATCAAATATAAACGTCTCTCCCGCCTTTCTGCAGTCTGAGTTCTTGACATACGAAAAGTGCCTGCTCAATGATACGACGAAATGATTCCCCCAACAAATTGATAACTTCCCTTCCAGTTTGTTGTGATGTTCAGAATTTCGGTCGATACTTGCGACAGAGGGGGGGAGTTCATAGTGGGTAATACTTGGGGGGATCTCACATATCTGTCTGAATATGTACAGCATGCACGAAGGAATCCGGTTTCAGATCATTTTCGCAAGTGTAGTGGAAATAGCACTAATAGCACGTCATGGGATAGGCACATAAATACCAGAAGGATTTTTTGTGGCCCTTGTCTCGTGGAAGGTGAATTTTATTAACATATTTGTTCTCTGAGGATGAAATAATAGGTTTCGAAACGTTCACTAGGTGCATCTTTCAAGATTGATTGCACCCAAACATACATGACAGAAATAATAATAATGAATTAGTTGTTTATTGATGAGTGAAGAATGTGCAAATGAGAGCGAATATTTTGTTCATATGACCTAGTTGCTGGACTCCATATACATCAGTGCGGCTTTTTTTAGTCCCCCCCTCTGTTAACTTTTGAACGGTTCGACGTACAAACATGAATAAAAAACCGTTTGGAGGGTTTCACCGATACTACTTTTTGAAACAAAAAATATGGTGATTGCTCGACAGGGGGCGCGGGGGGGCGCATCAATTCAAAATTTTTAAATGGCATGGGGGGTCGAGTGTCACATCGTTGAAAAGAGAATTCAATTTTCTTTACAACCATCTAATTTTTTTTTCAATTTCGTTAATATTTTTTTTTCAATATCAAATATAAAAAGACAAGTGCCTTTTCTCTCAAAACTGTGTTGCCAGGTGTGAATATAGGTACCTCGTCAAATATTGCTTAAAAATGTTAGAGCAATAATTTTGGGAATTTAGTTGGACACTAATGTAAAATTTGAAGACTACATAAGAAACTTGAATAAAAAATTGGCATCTGATTGTTATTTTTTGTGGGTGGTTTCTAATGAGTTGGAATTGGCTGCTTCAAAATCAGTTTATTACGCACTTGTGGAGTACCATTTGGGTTATGGATTATCATTTTGAGGATTCTGTAACTACAAATTGTTTCAGTCAGTGTTTATACTACGGAAGAGAGCAGTAAATGATGTCCCCTATTATACTCATCAAAACGAAAATAGTTTAGAGCAACCCATTCCCATGAAATATCTAATAAAAGACTATCTGATTTATAATAGGGTGAAAATTTATAATAAATTAACTTGTGAAGTTATAAGGAATCTTTATCATGCATATCCCACATGCCTGTATTGTTATTATTTGGTTATGTTTTAAATTTTAGGATTCTGTTTATTGCATGTTATTTAAGATTTTACTTTTGTTTGTCAACAAGAATTTATTCTTACGTATTATAAACATAATATATATTCATTCTTCTTCTCATCGAAATTTTAACGTGGCTCCTTCACCAATTTATTACTTTATATTATTAAACCTTATACTAAAAAAAGGCGAAAGCGCAAAAACTGCAATCATAATAAGAAACCGCTCAAGGATGTAGCAATTGACTGTAAAAAATAAATCCTCACATGGCAGATTCCAAGACGAGTGGTAATTTTGAAAAATTAGGTCATGAGTAATGAATTCTATGATGAAACACTGCCGTTCTTGTAAATTACATTTTACATTTTATTTACCCTGTTTTGTTAATATGTGGTCAAATCTTTTACTGAATTTTATACAATAATTGCTCTGGAATTTGGACACATATTCAACTTCGCTGACAATGCAATGATGTATTACCATGGAGGTCGGACCCTTCTCTTTTCGTGAAAAAAATTGCAAAAACTCGTTAAAATAAAATTATATAATATAATAATAAAGTCCGTAAAGTTGGTGAAAAACATAGGACAGTCGTATAATTCAAGAGCACAAACTGTAACTTCCCTAAAGGCCAGGTAGAAAGCGCGTAAGACTAGGAAAATTGCTGCAAAAACTCTCGAAATTTGAATCGCATAATGCCATTTCAAACAATTTAACCCCTCTGTCGACTTGAAGAGATAGCGAACAATATTTCTGGAACTAACGACACTATGAAAACTTGGCGAAACATATCAATGTACATATAAAGAGCACTGTTGTGGTATCTGTTGTTGCATTACATTCAACCCCTAAAAATTTTAATAGCACCCATTTTTGAAACTTTTATGAATTCTAAATAGGTAACATCTATTTTGATTTTTTGTTTCAAAATTGAAGTACCTCACGATTGTAAGGAATATTATTTAATTTATTAATTGATTTATCAAATCAATGCAAATTTTCGTGGAGTTCCTCCACCACAACCATTTCCTAAAACTATGATAATGAAGGTAGTGTCTAAAATTCCCTAACCTCATCTGATATAATTACTTTATGAATTATGAATTATGAATTATGTTCCAAATGGTTTCCATCATTTTGTATACACAAGAACAGCCGATATTCAAACTATTCGTGGACTTTTTGGAAGGTCGCTGGTGAAATAGTCCTACATTCTTATATAATCTTTTGTTTGAGTTCTTCTATTGAATCTGGATAAGGTTCAAATACAACAGATTCCAAGTGACCCCAGAGAGAGAAATCGAGAGGTGTCAGATCTGGTGACCTAGGTGGACATACAATAGATCCTCTCGTACCAATCCACTGGTCTGGATAATGATTATGCAACCACTCTCTTACTGGACGTACATGATGAGGAGGTACTCCGTCATGCTGGAAGTGCAGCAACTGTTCAGCTGACGCAAGATTGCAATCGACGTTCATTTTATTTTTCTCCTCATGATTTATACGAGGCTCCATGCTGCTTTCTAACATTTCCATATAAATTGCAACAGTTAAATTTCCATTGATTAGCAGAGGACCAATGATAGTATCGAATAATTTTCCTGACCATACAAAGTAGAAGAATGATCTATGTCTGTCGATTGACTGATTGTGACTCACTGTTTCTAACTGGAAAATCAGAGACCAAAACTTTTTTTCTTGTTTCGTCTTGAAACCCACAAATGAAACTGCCGAAAGATTGTCCTAGGGATTTTCAATTAATTACAAATTACAAGTTAAGCGTAGGTATTTGTTTAGTAGTAAAATGTTACGAGTTGAAAATTTCCAGTTTGTTTTTATGAGTTGAAAATCCTTAGTTTGTAAGATACGACACCTCAGCTGGATTGAATTTAAAATATATACAGGAGCTTAGATATAAAATTTGACATTGAGATTTGTGAAATATTGATCTAATTTATAATTTACATCTATGAAGTATAATATACAAGTGGAATAATTCCCCCACAAAAACAAAATACAGTTGTCCTCCTTGATATGTGAATGGACGTGTTACTCCAAATTTTCATAATGTCATAATTTCCAAAAATATTGACTGTTGTTCGTTCTCAAATTGTCACCCTGTAGGTATATTAAAAAATCAACCACGTATACTACTCATAAATGTACGTTACACTCCAATAGTTCACCTCAAACCTTCAGAGCTCGACCCGCATTCATTTTGCGTAGGTAGTGAAACTGAAATAAAATATTTACCGGGAAAAAAATTATCCTCGCGTTTCTTTTGATCCTTGAGATCATATTTTCAAGAAAGTGCCGCCTGCTCGGCATAACAATCACGATCAAGAGGAAACAGTCTAAAGTGGATGGGAACTTTATCGATTTTGTCATCATGTAAATGGAATTGAAACGTGAAATGATTCATCAAACATTTTTATGGTGTATTTTAGTTGAATGCCCACATAAATATTTTTGTCGGTGCCTTTCATTTTGTATCGGAGTTAATTCTATAGAGTGCATGTCAATGTACGGACTCAATCAAATCAGTATTTTCGTGTTTGTACTGAGAATATAAAGTTTGGAATTATGCGGCATTCCAGAAAACGTGTACCTATAGATTAATGTCCACATTGGAGTAATAAAATTAGTTCTCCCAACACTTTCTGCTTTCGTGTGAAAAAAACTATCAGTTCCATGAACTACTGAAATGAACATTATTGATTGATGTTAATGTTTAGACACTCAGAATAATGCTTGGCAACTACTAAATCAAAATGTAGGAAGAACTGATAACTTCAATGATGAAATCACTAATGTCAGCATTGTCAGTTGACGATTGCGCAATTTTTTTGAGGATTATTGAATGAAAAGTTTTCCTAATCTTATAATTTGAAGTCAGCGGGACAACTTTCGTCATTTTTATTATTTTAAACGGTTCGGCTTCATTTATATTAAGTTGAGACTTTATTTCATTGAAAAATAATCCATTCAAACCCATTCCAGCCCGTGGATATAACGAAATAAATGTATCTGAATAATATAATTTTTATTAGTTGCTGAGTTTTTTCTCAAAGAAAATTGGAAAATTGAGTGATTAATAATTTTAGTCTGTAGATTGATTTTGTAGCATCCATTTAACCCCCTTCCGACCCTCTCGATATAAAAGAGGCAAATCAATGCTACAAAATCAACTTTATCAATCAACGTATTCTACACTTCATTTTTCAATACTGCACGTGAATAACAATCCCAGAAAGATGATAATAAAAGCCAGAAACACTAATTTCATTATTTCAAGAAGGTCGAGAGGGGGTCAAATGGATACTGTTTGACCTGGTATTACTCAACATTCGTGCAGACTGATAATGCTTACATATCGATATGCTTTCAGTATTTTCAACTTTTTTCGACCACTATTTACAATAAATAGATCCTGATCGCAAGCCGATATATTTTGAAATAGTTTTTAATAAACAACACAGCATGTAACCGCTACTATAAATAAAACCTCACTGGAATTCTCATCGATACTCCGAACTTCCTGAAAGTCGTTTTCTCCCCCGGAGCAGAATTAATATTTCACACTTGTGTACCCGATACAACGAGTAATCCAATAAAATGGCCAACAATTCATTTGAGCTTTCAATTAACTAACTCCCTAATAAGATCAATAGTCCCCGATGTTAACGATAAACAAACGAATTCTAACCAAATATCCAGCTGGGTACAAGCCCGAATTGAATTTTGATATATAAACTAGGATATAAACAAGACCAGAATGAATAATATGCTTAGGGGTTGATTTATTCGGGTATTGTCTGTACGCCAACTACCATGATAATTATTTCAGTTGGTTATAGGTTCATTTGTTATCAGGAATTTGTTACCACCTTTATTTCGTAATTTAATGTGAATCGTGATGGAAGAAATGAATTGAATCCGTACTTATACACTCACACAAGTTGCGGATCCAGTGGCTGTGTCTTCTGGAGATCCTGCCTTGCACTTTGTTGCACTATTAGGTGCACTATTAGGTGGAAAAGGACGATTTTGCTGGAGATCCCAGACAGGAGTGAGTGGTAAGAGAAAAGGGTGATCTTTCCCCCCAGAAAGCCTGGTATGTTTTACAGATGGGTCCAAACTGGAGGAAGGACAAGACGGAGTAGGAGTTTGCTTGGAAAACGGAGAGAAAAGAGCCTATGCGCTAGGCTCTCTGTCAACAGTTTTCCAAGCAGGTATCTGCCATGGAATCAGTGAAGATGTCGGAGTTTGCAAAAAAGGCCTACTAGGCCCTAGTCGCTGACGCTTGCGTCCCTCACGCAATACCATTACCATTGTTGCACTATTGCACTTATCCTAATTATTCTATATGTATCTTCTCACATGTATGTGTATATCTCACTTCAACTTGCACTATAACTAAATGTGTCTGTCACTCACTATCTTTCTCTTCTCACTTTTCGTTGTTTGTGTCTCTGTTACTTCTTTTCAATTTCACAACTTTTCTTCTAACTTTCGTAAATAATCCAGGTATTATGGAAAGTGTAGCGAATCGAAATAATAGCATAAAAAAGCCAATGCATGCTGCATTGGATACACTTCACTAAGATATACTTCTGGGAATGAATGTTTGGATTAAATATTCAGTCATCCGCAAAGAATGTAGGGTACAATGAATCTCCAATAAAAGTCACAAGATTTTCCGTATTATCTCCTTCCAATTCAATATTCAGCAGCCCCAACTCGAGTTCGTTATCACGATGCTCCATTGATGGAAGCACCACCGTTTCACACACTTTTCGGAGAATAGTAGCATCAATGCAGGCAACATTTCTATCATGCCTGTAGTACATAGCACCATCACAACACTAACAGCCCTATGCATAGTCAATTCCAGCAACTCGCCAGAGTTTCGCCGCTCGCTACACAAGAACTATAATGCACAGTCGTGCTCCAAAAAAGTGGTACATCGCCAGCATTTCGACATTCGCCATTCGACCATTCTGGAAGCTTTCTCTACCGATTCCATAAAAAATAGTCGAACTGAAATTTATACAATGTCTGGATTCGCTGACAAGAGAAATAACTTTGGCTGTAAACATTTTTTGTTTCTACGAAAATATTTCCAAAGAACTTTTCTCTTCTTAACGTAGAATTTAATGGTGAATGTATTTCATTTTTTCAAATCATATTAATGGAAAATTAATTTTTTGAAATGAGACAACCTGTATTATCCTGCATATTTCAATAAAGCTTGAAATTACAATTCCAAATATGTAGAACATTAGATGTGTCGCTAGAATTATCTCTGAAATGCCCGAGAAAGTGACAGGAATCGCACGTTAAACGGTAAGACCTAGTTAATTCTTGGCTCGCACAACTTTCGACTCCTGAGGGCTGCCGTTCTTAAGGGGGCGACAGCTGGTTAACAGAGAAAACCATTTTGAATAATTTCCTTTCATCCCGAAATCTATGACATTGCATCCTGACAACTGACGTCCAACTACCGAAGAGAATCTTACAAGTTCCACCGAAATATTATATCAATCACGAACTCCACTGCTCAAAGGACTAATTGTGTTAATAGTCATTAATAAAGTGTGGATTGCTTAATCACGATTAACTTGTGTGGTCTCGGCCCAGCAGAAACCAAATTGAGTGAAAGAAGGCAGACCACAAGCAAGCGTTAATCAGGTTAGAGGTTCCACTGTATCGAGTAAGGCAAGGCGCACACCTGAACTATTCGAAACGCTTTTCAGTGAGTCGGATAATTGCCATTGATCGTAATCCTGGCATACATTTACTTTTTCTGAATACTGCCTTTTACAGTGAATCACGCATTTATAATTTTTAGATGATATTGATAAATTTGTTTATGCAAATGGTGCTCAAGGGGTCAATATAGACTACACAAAAGATGTTCTAACCTTACTCTATGCTGATTACCTTGTTATTCTTGCACACTCCGAGGTTGATGTAGCAAGAAAACTCAAAATTCTGGAAATATATACTGCCCTACTGGATCTCACTGTAAATTCCGCGAAAACTATAATCATGCCCTTCTCAAGAGGTGGATTTCACCAAAACAACTATAAATTTTACCTCAACAATGAGCCACTCCATGTAACGAATAAATACGTATATCTGGGTATGACATTTACTTCTTCATGTCTATTTAGGGAAATGGCCACAATAACCATTGATAAGGCCAAGAAAGCAGTAGGTGCAATTTTTGCCAATTATGGTAAAGCCAAGAACACCTGGTTTCCTCGGATGAAACTATTTGAATTTGAAGTACTATGTCGAATTGCTTACCTGTTTGGGGTCTAAGATATGCTGACAAGCTAGAGAGGGTTCAAATATCATTTCTCAAAAGAATACTACTTATTCATAATAATTCACCTGACTATGTTGTGCGAATAGAAACAGGCAGAGTTAAATATGCCTACAGTATATTCAAACTGTCGCTGAAGTGGTTTCAAAAAATCCTAAAAATGGACGCAAACCGTTTACCAAAATTGTTTTAATTAAAATTACTGATTTCCACCGATGTAAAATTCAATTGGGCCAGTCAGCTGAAATCATATTTTGTTTTTGCTGGTGCTGAGGACATATGGAATGACGCCATCCGTCTTGGTACTTTTAACACAAAAAAGTTTTGTCCAGCTTTTATGATAAACTTTTCAATGCTGATATTTCTCCTTCACAAAGATGTACATTTTTTGCCACTATGCATTAATTCAAGCCTTTCAAAACGTCCCAAAAAATGCTTGTTACTCCAACTTCCGATAGAGGTCACCCGTACCATAGCCAAACTGCGTTTAATAAATAATTACCAAATTAAATTCACCATGAATGGGTTGTCTCATCTGATTGACCCTACCGAGATATGCACAGTTTGCAATCGCCACGATGCTGAAACCATTTTTCACTTTCTCTTTGAATGCCCTATTCATATTGTTATGAAACCCAATTGTAGATCCCTTGAGTCCTGGGAATCTTTACTTTCCTCCTCAGACGCACTCTCCTCCATAACTAGTTATGTATGGAATATTTTGAGGCTCAGGTCTTTCATTCATAACGAGTGAGCTTACTTTTTTGTTATTGTTATTATTTTTTTATGCACGATAATGTTCTATTTCTTTTGCTATTTTAATGTTACTTTTTCTTCCTCCTACTCAACTCTTGCTGCGAAACCATGTTTTAAAAAGCAATAAAGGTATTATTATTATTATTATCAGAATTTCCAGATGAAGAAACTTCACAGACACAAGCTGAAGTTTGAAGCTTGAGTTAAAATTTTTCGTTAGTTGTACTTCGTTCAGTTTTTGAGCATAAAAATATAACATTTTGATACTCCTACCGTTAAGATAGGAGTAACCAGAAAGTTTTCTTTAAGTGTCCATTTTGGCTAACAGTAATTATTTGGTTGATTAACTATGTTTTAAACACCATGAAAAGTAACCTGTCATAGCTAGCTGCGCGAGAGGGCGCTGGTGTGTAATTGTTTTTAGGTGAACCCAGCAACGTTTAGAAAATGACCAGCTACCTACAGTTGGAGCTGAAACGATTTTAAAACCCAAAAATGATTGACCAAATTGGTCCAAAACAGGGTTGTGACAACGTTGTGTTGAGGTCGGCAACGCAACTTTTTTAAACACGTCGCCGCAACGTTGAATTACTACTTGGGATAGTAAATATTTTGTGATGAAACCACTCCATTTGGTTTGAAGCTAGCTTCATCACTGAAGAAAATGTTCTTTAAAAAATGCCTGTTATTCAGGAACTCGCCCTGGGCCCATAAGCAATATTCCAAACGTTTTTCTTGATCACGTGGTTCTAGAGTGTGCAAAAAATTTGGTTAAATGCCTTCAATTTGTTTTTCTGTAGACAACGCCTAATATTCTCCCTGATCATTTCCATTTTTGCTTCGTATATTACTCTCCAAAATATTCGCGAATACTGCTCCAGTCCGACTGACTCAATCGTACTTAATTTTGAACTTATTCTTCCAAATAGACAAATAGTCAAATAGGTTTCTTTGATTCAACATGTTTTCGTTTTCTGTCTCTTGCATAAAATCAAACTTTCAATCAATATCTGAAAAATTGTTCGATATATTTTTCAGTATTATTAGGTAGTAGAGCTGTCGCAATGTACTAGTTGTATAATGTGTGATTGCGAAAATTCAAAGCCCATATCAACCTATTCAGCAACTTCCTAAACGCCCTGAAATCAAAAATAACAAAAATAGGTATTCAATGTCTTTCGGTTTTGATAAAATGACAGACATTAATGTCTGAAAACGCAATTCACCTCCCCCTGAGATCCACTGCATATTCATAAATAAGCTTGCCATTGAAATTTAAAATCTCCATTAACTGAATTTCGATTGCATGCAGTGCTTGCATCGGAAAAGTTTATTTATTATTATTTGTTGATAGTGTAAAACTGTAAATAAAGTTAGTAGTCTGCTGGCTTTCGATTGGCACCGTTCCTAATAGGCCATTAAGGAGCTGCGCTTTCGACCGAATATGTTGTTAAATTTTCTTTTTGCAGTTAAAGGATTTTGTTGCTGACAGCATATTTAACGGGATGTTGATACAAAATAACGACTGTGCGGGTTTTTGGTCAATTTATGAGCTGTTCTAGCTTCTATAGAACGTATTGGAAAATAATTAATAAATGATTCGACAGTGGCGAGAGGAAGTAGAAGTGATGAATTAATTTCTCTTGAGTCCAAAAATTAGCTTGTGTATACAAATGCAATGAGAATTTGACATAGAAGCAGTTAAAATTCTCCCACGCCTCCACATTTTGTTGAAGAATATAGCGAAGAATAGTATAATTTGTAACAAGGTTGGAATGAAAATTTGATTCCAATTTAATTTTACCTCGCTCCTGCATTGTGTACCATATTGTTCAAAAAACATGTTAATAATAATATTTTTCTACAAACACTATTAAAAGTTCGCCTTTTGACACCATCTGTCGTTATTAAAAATTTAATTTTAAGACACCAGTATTAAATGTCAGTCACTTTTAATACTAGTGTGAAAAATTAGTTACTTTTAACATTAATGTTGAAAATAAATGATAGATAATCTTTTATTTCATAGTTAAGTACGATTTTTAGAGAAATAACTACAAGCTTTTTTGCAACTGATAACAATAAACAGTGGTATTTGAGAATAGTTATCATTAGTATATTATATACCATGAGATCCTAAACTTTGTGATTGTAAATTTGAAAACAAAATCCTCATATGATGTTCTTGTTGATAGAGAATTTGTTTTTATTTCTCACAAAATGAAATAGCACTTTTAACACCAATATCATTCGTTCTATCAGTTGTGTTGGTTACAGATTATTAGATGCATTTAAATGCTATTTTAATCTCAAAGTATATTTCATTCAAAAAGTTTGATAACGGAAGTTTGTTTGAAATCTAATAGAGTCCAAATAATCGTGATAAAATGCTCTTTTTTCCTAAACCGACTATTAGCCATGTTGCCATTTTGAAAAAATTACTAATAGAAAATGAAAAAATTTCAAACAGATATATTTTGACCGAAAACAGTAAAGTTGTATTTTTCCCATAAGTTTAGGACTGAAATTAGTGATTTCAAGTTATCCATATCCCTCTAGAGTGAAAAATTTATTTCAAAATAGAAACTTATCCAAGTTAAGACGTGCGAATGATACAAGGTTGTATTCAGTTTGTCATATAGAGACAAAAGGAGTGAAAATATAACGGGAGTACTATTCAAAAACTGAAAGTTTATATCACTTTTGGTCAAACCGGAAGTTGCATGAAGCTGATATACTTGTCAAAACATGCAGTTTTATGTCGTTTACAGATCCTTCAAATTCCATTCCGTTATCTTCAAAAACAAAAAAGGTATAGGGGCAATCCACTTTTCTTGTACACCCGGTTCATTTGATTTCTGTTCCTTGAAACATTTTTGATCATGTGCTCGTTGAAACTGTCAATTAGAAATATCAAGTAATTTACTATTGTTTATATCCGTTTACAACAATTTCTGAAATAAATTAAATTTACCCATAACTGTGTTACATTGGCTGATGTGAATAAAGTTTTAGTAGTTGCTTATATAACTATAATAAGCAATTGCTATCAGTAAAAAAGCGTTTGTTAAAAAAATTCGTGAGTAATCGTGTGCTAATAATTTAAACCTATTGCTGGGAAAATTTGTAGTAAATGCTTCAATTCGAGTGAATAAATGGAAGTAAATGCTTTTGCTAATAAATTTATCAGAGCAAAACAACTGGACATATTTATGTTGATAATGGTTTTTTCAATCGAAAGTAAAAAGTGTTTGGGAGAGCAAAAAAACTTTCATCACCTATCTGGTCAATGTATTACTGCTTAAAAAATGTTTAGCAAGGACATCATTGAACGTATGTTAAGTTTGTGTTCCATAGTTTATCTGCTTGAAATGGATGAAATTTCCAAAGATGAAAGATCTATATCACTCAATATCACCAACTCGTAGACATGCTGAGTGAATTGGTACTAAATTAACACTTTTGAACGAGTCCCTGGTTGCGAAAATTCGGGGTTCAACGATATTTCTTACCGTATCTTTGGAAAATAAATAACAGAGAAATAGTTGCAAAAGAAGATCATCAATATAAAAGGAGCTCTCAAGAAGAAGACCAATAAAACTGCTACGGGGAAAAAACAATTTGAAGAAAAAATGCTTGAGCTTATAAAATCTGAAAAAAAATACAACATTTGCAACAATTCAAAAAAGACGATAATATCTGCCTCTTTGAGATACGATTTCCGATCAACAACAATACAACTTCAGAAAGGTTAAAAAATATAAAACCGATTGATACAAAACAGAAGAAATGAAAAAGTTACTTGCGGCAAAGATTGGTTTTGATTGAAAAACTGAAATTTACGAGAAAACAGATTGAAAAGAGAACATCGTTCTACATAAAATAAATGGTTCGAATGAAGCTCCTAGACTAGCGGAAGAAAATAAATTAACATATATGGCAAGAATAATTGCACTTTTCCTTTTCCACTATTCCTAATAATTAATGATTACGTTATTATCCTAATAAAAAAATATAATTCTGTTAATTTGCAACGTAAATTTTACCACTCTGTACGTTTTGCCACAATTTTTGTTAATACAAAATTGATTGTTTTAGTTATAGTTGTACGATGGACATCCATCTAGTACAATCCCACTCTGGTATCCAGGATCGCTTACAAAGCGTCAAAGGATCATAATTTTCACTATAGAATTCAACCCTTCACCTCTTGTTTCATCAATACCATCATTTGAAGAATAGTTTGCTATCCACTATCTTCTCGAAATCGAATCAACTCTTTGAATTTTTATTCTGACTAGACATCTCTTTCAACCCAATCTGTCATTTTCCTAAATGATAATAATAATAATAATTGCCCAATAAAAATTAATAAGGTATGAATAAAATCAGTGTAGTCCAATCAATTGAATTGAATTAGCTATCAAGCCATTGTAAGGTAAGGTAAGGCTAACTAAATATCAAGCAAATGCTATTGATTTTTAGGAAAGGTATGTAAGCTTTTGCAAGAGCATATAGCTATTGCTTATTCAGCAAAACTGACTATAGTCAATGCCTTTCTTTATTTATATTCTTCAAAATTATGCTAGAAAAAGCTGTTGCTTCATAGTATTCACATCATCCATTGGGTTGTATTCATAAAAGGTATCAAATGCTTATACTATAGGTTTGTCTCCCTCATAACTCATTAAAATGAATACGTCTGTTTCAAGAAATCCAAGTAAATGCATTTGCTCAAGTTTTATGCATACGACTCATGATTTCGAAACCGCTCAATATCAAAACTTATAGCGTAATGACCTCCAATACTGACTGTATAACAAATTCTGTAATAAGTATTCATTACATTTTGTGCACATGTTGCCCGTGATACTTATATAGAATATCATGCAATATCTGTGACCCGATAATTTAATACCCAGATGGTGCCATCATCTATCTCGTGCCATCGGGCCAGTGATTTTTTGTTCGGGCCCTTCACCCTATCCTGAACAATATACGTGTCACACCCTCCGTTCATTTGTTAAAATGGGAGCTGTTGTTTCTATATAAAAACTTAGCAATGAGATCCGGGATCCTGTGCTCATTCGTGTTTTCACATCAGATAATGAAGGTTTCTAACAAAAGCGCAACGACAAGCACTCTATTGAATTGGAGTTTATATTAATCGGAAAGTTTTGACGAAATAACATCTGTGTTTTTCAGTGACATAGTTATTATTTTTGGTGACAAGCTATATTTTGGTACATGAAAATAGTCAGTTTACCTCAAATAGTGGAAATATGAAAACCGAGATTAAATAGGTAGTTAATGTGTCAGTAGTCAGACACTTACGTGATTTTTGAAAATGATGTATTAAAAATATATGAAATGAGTTTTATGTTCCAGTCCTCAAATTGACGTTGCTATTCAGTGATAGTTTACTTTATTTAGACAAATATGGGTCATAATAAAAGTTGAACATTTATTTGTGGAGTAAGACGAGAAATCTATCTCTAGTCAGCCATCTCTAGTTCAGCCATCTCTATCCCAGTATTCAGCTGGATCATTAATTCAATTCAAATAAATAGACAGTGTATTGGAGCATAACAATCATTTATACAGGGTGGGTCACGGTCGATGGTACCTTAGGCGTTTACGGAGAACGGGACATATGATCATACTGAAAATATCGATTCAAAATATTTTCAGCAATGCAGCGTTGCCGCTTATACCAGAAAGTAGCAGCATCTTTGTTATTTCAAATGGGTCACCCTGTATATTACTGCATTTTTGAACTTGTCATTCCTTTCTGATTATTTCTGCCTCATACTCCCCTATACCTATCTCTAACGGTTTTTGAGATATTGGTTATTTTCCATATTTTTTATCCAAAACCTGGCTAGAATTGAATGTTTATTTCTGCGGTATTTGGATTCTTGGGAAGTTGCAATTTTGTGTTTAGTTCATCAAGATCATGTACATTGATTCTGTATAGAGAAGTTTGTTCTGCGTTATACAGGGTCGTTCAAAATTCATGATCTTACTGCTAGATACGAAAAGGGATGAAAGTGCGTTTTTTTAAATAAAACATCCTGTATATTATGAAATATCCTGAAAGATGACTGAATTCCCTTCGAATTGATATATTATGTTCCTATACCTAAATAGCCAGAATTCCGAGATAATAGCAATTATCACTTGTAATCTCCCAAGTGCTTGAATTATTGCCGGAAATTTTTCGAGATAAATTTACGGCAATTAATTCAAGCACAAGGGGAATTCGGTAAGAAAATTTCACACCGAGAAATGAAAATCATCCAACAATTCATAAGAAATAACTAACGATGGTTTCATCTGAACTATTTATAACCACTGAAATATTGATATGTAAAATAGTTAACAAAATTTTCATCAATAAATGTGTTTAAATTTGGAACAAAAAAAATAGAAAAGTTATGTTCTTATCGTGGATTGAACCATCGACCTAGCGACTCATAAATAAATAAATAAAAGTTTATTCTATCAAAGTTATTATTTAAAATTCATTATTCTACCCGAAGCGGCTAGCTACTCTTTCTTCAGTCCATCTTCGCCCGGAGAGGGGTTAGGATGAAAGGAAGGAGAGGACGTCAAGTGTGCTTCACGCCACCCTGCTGTTGCCAGCTCTAGTGACGTGCACGATGTCTTTTGACAGTGCCAAGGGTCCCCATATAGAGAGGGCGCTGGTCACTGCCACCGCTGGTGCAAATGTGTGGTGGAAATGTCGACCTTTGGCAGAAATAATGGTGGTAACTGGATTATTCGCGCCTCCTGCAAAGCTTATGCGCGTGTTGTCGTGCCATTCAATGTAAAAAGTTGAGGGTTGGTAGTTTGTGAGGACCATAATTTGGATGTTGCCCCGGAAAAGGCTAGAAGCAAAAAACCGGGATGAAGTACTTGACGTTTTAGATTCTCAACTTGGATTCCCTACGGCGCCGGCGCCGGTTCTACCCAGCGCTCCTGGAAGATATCCAGCGACTCATATAACACCCCACCATGTTTGCGGGGTAGGTTGTCATGTACTCTTAGCCTGGTGAGACCGGCCGCAACACTACCGCTGAGCTACGGGACATGTGATAAAAACTTGTGACAAATGGTGTATTGAACTTTTTCTGAAATATGATTTCAGAATTGACAATTTCTGCAATAATCGTGGAGAAAATATTTTCAGACACATTCCAAATATCTAGTAAATACATAATTATCTCCTTTCATATGAAAACTAGACCTCCATTTGTACATTAAAGCAAAATATCAACTAGTCACATGTCAAATGTTTGACAGAAAAATTTCCACTCATTATGGTTCAATCCACGATAAGAACATAACTTTTTAATTTTTTTTGTTCCAAATTTAAACACATTTATTGATGAAAATTTTGTTAAGTATTTTACATATCAATATTTCAGTGATTATGAATAGTTCAGGTGAAACCATCGTTAGTTATTTCTTATGAATTGTTGGATTATTTTCATTCCTCGGTGTGAAATTTTCTTACTGAATCCCCCTCGTGCTTGAATTATTTGCAGTAAATTTATCTCGTACATGAATTTTCAAAAAGTACATGAATTTTCTTGAAAATTCATGTACTCGAAAAATTTCCGGCAATAATTCAAGCACTTGGGAGATTACAAGTGAAAATTGCTATTATCTCGGAATTCTGGCTATTTAGGTATAGGAACATGATATATCAATTCGAAGGGAATTTAGTCATCTTTCAGGATATTTCATAATATACAGAATGTTCCATTTAAATAGGAGATAGGTATAGTGGAGTATGAGGCAGAAATAATCAGAAAGGAATGACAAGTTCAAAAATTAGGTAATATACAGGGTGACCCATTTGAAATAACAAAGATGCTGCTACTTTCTGGTATAAGCGGCAACGCTGCATTGCTGAAAATATTTTAGATCGATAGACCAAGAGCAACTACTTGGGAAACCAAATTTTCAGATTGATACTATTTCCCGTTCCTCGTAAACGTCTAAGGTACCATCGACCGTGATCCACCCTGTATATTTATACCCACTAAAAAGAACCAAAATGGACAAAAAAAACAATTCTATTAAATCGGTATTGTATCCTGACTAACATGTTATTTGTGATATTTCATATAAGTTTGGCAACAGCGCCAATGAATCCATACTCAATAGCCACTCCAGAGACACGAGAGTCGTACCATAATAATTGTTAAAAAGAACATACCGTTGTGTTTGTCATGTATTCAAAGTATAATTGAAGTTAGTGTATTGCAAGCGTTGTTTGCATTTTATTTATACACCCATCATTACATATGCATCAATTAAACATACATCAAGCAACCTCTCATCAATACAATACATATCTCAACAACTAATAGCAGGTTGAATGAAAAATCTCAGGATACCGTACAAAATCTTTAAAGATGGCTGACTAGGTAACAATCAATATGAAGATATAAGTAGGTAGGCAGTGGACTAAGTAGGTGTTGAGAAAAACGAAAAATACAGATTCTTTGAAAAAATTAATGAGAGAAATATTAAATTTTAAATGAAATTCGCATTTTGAATTCATAACTGATGGAAATGCAAAAATCACAAATGAATTATTCTACATCAAATACTTCATCGCAATTACGCCGCTAAAATTAACTACATTTTGAGTGGTACCATTTTGTGCATCTATCACAGCCAATATTGTTCAGGTCAAGATGCATATAACTCCTGGTGGAATTACTTATAGCTGTGAAATTGTCATCCAAAACTGTTGATGTACATGACATTTTTATTGCGTCAAGAGAGTTTACTCAATTTTAACATAGATGGCAGGCAAATCATTACCGATCATGATGACTTAACATGTCGTTTTGACCAACGCATGCTGCGTCATCGACATAACCTCAAATTGAACCATGTCATGATTGTCATGTCGAAGTCGAGACTCACAAAAAAATGCTATACACTACCCTAACTTTTACGAATGACAGAAAAACACAAGAACAAATAAATAACAATAACCCAACAACTAAAAACGTCGCAAAACTACCGAACTGAAAGTATTAAAAGAACAGAAAAATCACACGATAAATACCAATATGCAATGTAATTGACATATAACCTCAAAATAATGTTAACGTTCAAAAACTCAAAAAATTTATCTAGTAGGCACTTTGGATTGTTGGAAACTCCACTATATTCGACTTAAGCGTCATCCATTGACGAATGGAACAAACTCTATTGACGCAATTACAGGATCAAGAACTTTAGTTGAAACAAAAGCGAATCAGTAAACGCACCAGGAGTTATATACATCTTGGTTCAGGTCATTACCCTCTGTATGGTTTTCTAAGCGCACATCACAGCTCGAACACAGCTCCTGTGTTTTAATTTCAGTTTCTGTTTTTGAACCTCTCATAACTCTATGATATTGTCATCAATTTTCTTCTTTGTTCGACTCATCCGAAACCGTCTTTTCTTCGTTCAATTTTTTTCCAGTAACCAATTAAGGACCAGTTTCACAGGTTCCAGTTAGAGTCCAGATCAATAGAATAATGGTTAGAAAGTGAACCTGTCAACGCCATGGAAAGAATGTCATTCACCGTCTAAACTTTCAGTTAGTAATCTGAAGGTTAACTGGGACCTGTGAAACTGGCCCTAAGTCTTTCATCTTGCTTCTTTTCGTTCATAGCATTTTGTTTTGCGTCAATTTTATCTTGTAACTGCGTTCTGACCTCATTCGAAGATATTGCAGCATGCCTTTTAGTCCCCTTTGCGATAGGTTTTGGCAAAGATGAGGCGTCGGAAAAACATCTGTGAGGTACAGGGATGTACTCCATGGTACCGTTAGTTTCATTTTCTTCATCTAATATCCCGCTATGACGAACTTTAAAGTCTTCTAAAATCTTCAATTGTTTTATTTTGTTCCCATGAATATTGTCTATATTTTCGAGTTGATCGATAATTTTGTCCTTTTCGTTTTTTTCGAATCTATTTTCAATATTTATAATTGGTTGTATGTCGTCATTTTCTTTATCGTTAATATTCCTCGAGTCTTATTTTGTGTTTGGTCAAGCAGGTAACTCTCTTCAGTTTCTTTCATCACCTTATCAACATTTCCTGTAGACATATTTTTTTTATTCTTTGTGTTTGTTATTTCAACATGTTGCGGACCTGAACTCAGCCCCTTTATCTTTTCTGAATCAGTACAGATGTTTTCTTCTCGGAATCTTTTGATTTTGTTCGATCAAAACGTCAAATACCGTTGCATTATCTTGAATGTCCTCTTGATTTTGTATTTCCAAAAGGTCCAATACTTCAATATTGGATTTATCATCAAATGTCAACTAGCCCTCATTTAGAACTGAAGCATATCCAATAACTTCATCTTCTACGTTTTTTAATAGCCCCCTCCCATGGCAACTGTCAAGCAATCAACATGTCTTTAATTTTGAAAATTAGAATTGGTGATACTATTCAAAATGGTTTGAGTACCAAGTTTGTACGTTCAAAACTCATTCATCAATTAATGCAGATTTGACTAAAGGAAGTAAATAAGTCAATGGGATAACAATTTAAAGAAAAATGTTTCTGAATTTTACTCTACCCAATGAAATACGTACCATTATTCCACACGTGTGTGTTAACGATGTAGCTTCGGCCCTTGAAGGAACACTTCATGACTTGTATTCTCGTTTTTATTACTCCACTACAACTGCTACATCTCCGTGAAACGACGACGTAATGTTCCATGTATCATTTGTTTTACAACTCTTACACGTCGCATGCCTGAGGTACGAGATACCTACACCAGTAAGATTTATCAAAGCTGCTCACATAAACACAAAATCAGCTCTGTGGTTGTTTTTTTCTTTATTATCATCTTGTGTTCCGTTATCAGATCGATTGGCAGTACAGTAACCCAACCAGTGAACATCAAGAATCACATTCCATATTCGCAACAAAATCTGCATTCGAACTTATAGCCCAGGAAATATGGTTCAAGTATTGAAGACACAATCGTCAAATTAAAATAACACCAGTATTTTTTTGAAGCGACAAATCAGAATGAAAATTTTCAAGAATCTTTAGACTTCAGAACTTTTAAATTGTGAAAGGCTTTCGCAGCCATCGTCACTTACATGGTGGTTCTTCGGGTTGTAAGGCCGACGTATATTCAAAGAAGATCTCGACGTTTCGCCAACACGAGTGGTTAGCATTTTCAAGAGATATTTTATAAATTTCTGCTTTCTTCAGTCGCTGTCAAAACTTTTACTGGTAGTACGTAACCAGTCGACGAACCAATACAGAAAACTTCACTGTCCATTCAAACGATAAGAGAAGATAATAGACACATGTGGAAGAGAAAATGAATACTTCTCCGCCAAATTTTGGCAAGGAATGAAGTAAGACACTCAGAGTGAGTAGGCTCTTTCATAGAAGCGGTGACGTCAGCTATAAAAATGAAAGGAAACACTCAAGATTCAATAATAATTTAAGTCCTGACAGCACCGGTTGTAGTTTTTAAAGTGTGTTAAGATCAACTCCAATTGCTGGGAGCCTAGGCTCATGCACGTAAATGCAACCCAGCAAAAAACTTTGAACTTTGAACTACCGAAGTTACTCACGGCCAGTTTTTATATGAGCGGTACAAAGATTATCGATAGCACTAGAAACAATAAATCATGGAATTGACGAATGAGAAGGGGACGATTTTGGTAGTTGGCTTTTCGATTCGAACTAGATCAGAGAAAATGTCCCTTGGTCATGGAAAATCGAAGGTAGTTAGATTTTGACAGTGGAAGTTAAAACTTGGCCAATAAATGCCCTGGGCATTAGAAACTGAAATGGTTTGAAGTAGCTGAGGTCCTTAAGAAGAACGGTACAATTTATGGATCACAACTATTGTGTGGCCAATCTAGGAAAGGAGTTGAAGAAGGTCCTGCACAGAGAACATTTTTGGTCTACGACTAAATATCAATAGACCACTCTTTATTAAAAGAGAGTTGAGTCTGAGCGTAATTTTACGATAATTTTCTGGACACTTTCCTAACCTTAAATGTATACGTGGTGGTTCATATTGTAGACTGGTAAAGAAACTCTCTATACAGGATGTTTCCGAAATAGGCGTACAAACTTTGGGTTCTGATTCTACATGCAGCTTTCCAACATACAGAGAGCTGAAGCCATTCGAAAATGGCCCCCATAAACTGATTTTTATTCATTATCTCAGGAATCTATTTGTACCAATGCAAGACGATAGATGATTCAACATCAGTGAAAATTTCCTAACTCCATTTTTTAGTGTATTTGTTAAAGTATCAGTCCTTCATCAGTGGAAGAAAATTCATCAATTTATAAAATTTTCTACACAATTTGAGATTCTCATTAAGCAATATTTCATTCAAAGTGGAACTCATAATCGAATTGTCATAAATATTGGAAAAATGGTATTATAAATATTGCCCTCTTCAGGTTTTGCACACAAGTTAGAACTAGTAGTAGGCTGATTTCAGGAAATGATTAATTCAATGATTTTTAATCCTGGGTATATCTCGAAGGGTTCCTAAGTTATTGAACGAAAATCAGCTACTTTCAGAGGATCGCAGTTCCCTTAGGAAGCTTATACGGACCTCTAAAAGAAAGTGTGGGTTCCTTCATAGCCTACTCTAATAAGAAAACCAAAATGATTTAAAATATTTTAAGGAGAGAACAGATAACTGAGGTTGGTAGCAAGCCTTCGTCTGTTAGTTAGAAACACAAAATTACCAATTTTTGTGAAGAAGCAACTGATATTGCTAATGATGTGCTTTGCAAATGAATTTGCCAAACACTGAACTAAGTAGGAATAACATTGACGCTAGAGCAGGTCCCTGGCAGTAAGCAATATTTGCCTACATAGTCAAAAGAGAAAGAGGTCATAGATATACCTGACACAAAGACCCGAAGTGAGCAGCATTTGCAGAAGGCTTGGTCTTTTGTGCTTCTACACTCATCAAAGATCATACTCGAAGTAAAGACAAGTAGCCAAAAGACTGGTTACCGAAGAAAATCTAAGCTAAACTATACTATTCGCGATAGATTGTTATCATTTCTGTTATTGTCGCAAGTCAACAATAACGCGAATTGTACATGAATCAATTCATTTATTCAAGCAGAAGCCACAGGAAAGAAAATCTGGTAAATTATTTTTCTGCTTTGATTAAAAAGTATTCGGTCCTGATTTTTCTGATGAAGTTGTGGATTATTCACATTTTGTCTTCTATTTCAGAAAAATTTGCTTCTTCCTTTGATGATCCCAGAATATCCCAGAAGATGTGGAAGAGTTTCTGAGATAGCTACTTGTTGATTAACATGAAGACTTGAGTAGGTTAAGAGTGGAGAATCATTTGGCACCTAATGAGCCTGTTTCCTTGAATAATAATGAAAAAATCTCACATTCTTGGACAAGATATCTGTCTACTACAAATTTATGGATACCGGTCAGCTGAAGTCTAGATTGAGATATTATAGTTCAGTTATTTTTGTTCCTTTCTGGATTAGATCAATCCATATTTTTGCCGAATGAAAATTTGGATTCAAAATAATACTTTGAAATGCTGACAGAAGAAGAGACTTTAGCCAACGATGTAGGAGCATACTGTTCGATTTGTGAATCGAATAGAGCATGTAAGAAGACTATTTGTATGCAAAAATTTTCACAAAATTACCTTATACATTCGAAACTTGTTTCAACCAATGGTACTAGAGTGACATACGTAGATTAATATACAGCTCAGCAAGGACTGAATACGCTTTATAATATCTACGGTAGCTGTATTCCTACTGGACAGTGTAAGGCATACTGTAAACATATTTTCGATGACCGTCAGATAGTGACAAATTTAGGTGCCCCATTTTCACATACAAGCCTCGAATAGGGTTAAAAGTACATCGATGTTGATTAAAATGGAGGGAAATTTACGAGTGGCTCCTGAGGAGAACATACGGAAAATTCGATTTTCCATGGAAAAAATGGGGTACCTAAATCTGTTACTATCTGACGGTCTATAATTTGATTTTGTTTTTGGAATAAAAAATTCATTTCTATTTATTCGGTTGTGCAAATCGAATACATTTTTTATGGTTCTGGTCGAAGAATGAACTCGACATACCCAAGAATTTCCTCTACTTCCTGGACTAACGTCAGTGAAGACTACAATAAACTCGAAAGTGGAATGCTCCGACCGCAGGGCCGTGGTGGGCCGTAAAATTTAATTGCGTTTCAGAAATTTGATATACTTAAATATTATGTGTTTGTTATCTTAGCGAGACTGGGGGAACGTAAATACTCGACAAGTTCAAATTATTATTGCTCTTTGTTAACGATGAAGTTGTCGAATGTGGTTTTGGACTTATGATGATTATTTCGTCGGGAATTGGGATTAGTGCTGTTTCTTTCCTAGCAGAATTGGTTTGGGCTAGACTTATCGTGTCTGTTGAGGCGCCAATTTAATCGTAAAGTTAACTTTGGATAACTTATTTGCAAAGTGTTCACAAGACAGCCCTCAAGCACTCTGTAAACTTATAAACCAATGGCCGTTGCTAGATCGATGAATATCTATCATGAATAGTATTATGCTAATACCTGATGTAGACATATTCATTTTATCATTATCATTAATAATTATTATAGATCGGTTGCACCGATAGTTTTGTCACAAACTATAAAAATATCAAAAACAACAGGATTTCGACTAGGAAACTGTTAACAAGAAAACTGGAAAAAGGTCTCATTCACATAATATTGAGGAAAAATAAATTTCTGGAAAGACTATTGAGAATTAAATTGAAATTGCTGACCCTTTTTCCACAGACTAAATGCAACCAAGCTCACTTCGGCTGTTATACTTTTGATCCCTCTACAGCTCTACAACAGTGCAGGTTGACAAAACATTTCATTTCTTCCCTGTGGATGATTCTGAAATGATGACAGTCTTCAAAAAACGTTGATACCGTGTAAACTGATTGCATTATAGCAAAGTTTATGAAGACACTTATAGGACATCTTATAGCTGATACTTTCTCTGATCTTATTATGAAATCTGTTCAGCACGGTAACTTCCCGATTTATTTGAGAACTGGAGTTGTTTCGCTGATATTAGAAAATGCAATCATCTGTTTAAGAAAAACTACCAACCAATTACAGTATCTTCAGTGCTCTTTGAAGTACTTGAAAAATTCATCCATAACAATATGTTTCCTTTTCTTGTTAAACATAACGTACCAAGTACATCTCAAAACGGCTTTCTTTCTGGAACTTTCCGCTCTTTGGAACTCCCTGGATCAGGTAAAATATGTGGGCGTGCTCTTTTCGAAAGTGTGATAACATTAACATAAATGTGGACACAAACAAGCTGGAAAATCTTAGCTTCCGAGGACATTTTTCAGCTTAGCTTGGAACCTTCTTAAATTTCAGGAAAATATAGTGGTGACCGTGGTGGTAGAGCGTTCGCCTTTGGAGCGAAGAGTCGATGGTTCAAAGCCTCGCATGGTCATCGGTCACGTTAAAGGGTAAAGGCTGCGTCTTCCCTAGCTCACACAAGTCTCTCAAAGACTTCCTAGGGTTGCACGTAGGGGTGCAATCGGTTGACGGAAATAACAATAACAACAACAAAGTTCGGTGATTTCAAATCTGACACAAATGAAATCAATTTCGGGGTAACTCAGGGATCCATCCCGGGTCCTCTCATATATTTGTGCTATAAATGATATGTACGTCAGTTCGGAAAGTATAGTTTAATTTTCCGATGATACAACCCTAGTGACATCAGCAATGTCTCAGGAAGAGTTGGCTGTCAACCTAAATACCTACGTTATCAAGACAGTTCATATTATGGCGTAAAAGAAATATCCTTCGTGTACACTCTGATGAAACTGTTTGCATGTGAAAAACAAATGTATTGAACTGTCTTCGTCCAAAAAAATTGTAGGGTATCTATGAGTTGGGCCGGTTGGGTGACACATATAAACAAATTGTCCAAAATATAAAATAATAGCTATCAGGAGATTCTTCAATTAAAAAGTATTTAACAACTTCACAGCTAATAGAAGTATCTACTCGTACATATCATATAATATTAATCTATGGGGGCATGTAGTTGATGCCTCTAAAATATTTGAATGCCAAAAACGTGTGATACGCCTAATATCAAACCTTGAATCCTGAAATTGAATGACACATTTTTCAATGAAGCTGTTCACGTCACCTGAAATATAGGGTGAAACAATGTGTTGAATTGCTCGAGTTCTATGAAAGCTAAAAAGTTTTCTCAAAAATACTAAAGTAAACTAGACAACAGGAGTCTATAACGTGAGTTTGTAGCTGAAAATATAGGGCGAACCATGAAAAATCGAGTTCTTTTTCAAAATGGAATGTCACATGTTCAAAAATCAGTGTGTGTCTCTGAAATTCGAACACAATAGTGTAACATAGACCTCTACTTCAGAAACGAGTCAGATTCGGTCCGGGGTACCCCACGGTTCTATTCTGGGGTCAGTGTTGTTTCTTCTGTATATTAACAATATAGATGAAGAAATATCCCACTGTTTATTTACTGCTTATGCTGATGACATATCACTACTGATTTCTTATGAAAATACAGCTCTCAAATACCAATGTGAAGATCTCTTGAATGCAACTTTCACGTATTGCAATGAGCATGACTTATTTTTCAATACGACAAAAACTCAACTGATACGTTTTCATAATTATCAAAGCCAAATTGAAGGCCTCGAATTGAATATTAATAACACAATCCTACGCAGTACCAACTGTGAAGTAAAATTTTTAGGAATGAGTATAGACCAGCATCTCAACTGGAATTCACACTGTGAAACAATGATTTCCAAATTAAGCTCAGTAAAATACATGTTCAAAAATCTACGATTAGTTTTAGATAAGAATCAACTGAAAAGCATTTACTATGGTCAGGTTGAATCTAGGTTGCGTTATGGTGTTTGCTTGTGGGACAACTCAACCATGAGCAAAAAAGTTTTTATTGTACAAAAATCTATTTTACGATGTATATTCGATGTTCTAAAGCGATATTCATACAGAAGTGTTTTTACGACTTATAATATTTCAACCCTTGTCCGCCTATACACACAGTGAGTACGTATAGGTTGGAACAAATTCGTTAAACGCTTTATATGATCACTAGGGAAAATAAGCTGAGACACTAGATTTTATTTTTCAGTTGCGCACTCAGTTTTTTGATGACGTCATCGCTGTTCGAGCCATTACGTCACTATAATTTTTTTTGAATGGCTTTACCCTATTTTGATAATGCCTTCAAAAAGAAAGCATTTTTCTGTGTAAGGATGTCATATTTTTTCTTATGTTACATAACCGTATTTTCGAAACCGTATTTTCGAAACCGTATTAACGAAAACTTTTGACTTGAGGTATCTCCACAAAAAAATCTATTGGGATAAGATCAGGAGATCTAGGTGGCCACTTTAAAAATTCTCGTCTGCGATCGAAATCCAAAGTCGCCCCAGAGCGCCACGGCGTGATAATAATAGCCGTCCTCTACCCGCATTTTTATAGTGGCCAGCTAGATCTCCTGATCTAACCCCACACTATTTTGTCTTGTGGAGATACCTCAAGTCAAAAGTTTGCGTTAACAGACTTAATGTTACATTATTATGAATAAAAAATCTTTTATTTCTCGAACATACGGTTATCGATTATTTGAAAAAATATAATACCCATACACAGAAAAATTAGTTCTTTTTGAAAGTATTATCAAAATAGGTTGAGGCCATTTAAAAAAATATATAATGACGCCATAACTCGAACAGCGATGACGTCATCAAAAATATGAGTAGACCAAAAAATGCGCAACTGAAAAATAAAATCGACGTGTCTGAGCTTATTTTCCCTAATGGCCATATCAAGCGTTGAACGAATTTGTTCCAACCTTTACGTGCTCACTGTATATGAGTTACTTATCTATATTTTTTTCAGTGAAAGCGATTTCAAACTCAATAAAGATATTCACAATATTGATACCCGGAAAAAGGAATTTATACAAAACAACTCAAAATCCTCCAGATTTCATGGGCCCTAGAGTATTCGATAGTTTGCCAAGTTATATAAAATCTGTCGATAAAATGACGCACTTCAAGAAGACCTTGAAATTGTTTTTATTGAATAAATGTTTTTATACACTAAATATTTTAGCCTAAACCGAGTAGTAATTTTAAAGTGTTTGTGAATTTCATTGTACTTTCTTTTGTGTTTTTAGTCTTTATAATGTTTCGTCCTTTGATTTCGTTTTTATGACTATTCCTATACAAAACCTTTTTTGTCATTGTAAGGAATATAAAGAATTTGAATTTGAATTTGAACATATATCAACCATTTTTTAATCATTTTAGTGACCTCCACCCATCAATATTATCGACACTATCGAAGTCATATATTTATATGGTACAATGGAATGTGTGTCAGCTATAATGAGCCACTGAAAGTTTTCAAAATTCAATAAATCAGAATCTGAACCTAGAAATAGACGTAAGATTGTACATACAAATAATATTAGTGTCTTAATCCTACTTCACGTGATCGAAAAAATAATGTTACTGTGTCTTTCAAACGGCGTCCAATCCCAATTTTCACTGACCAGATAAATTGAGAAAAGTTTCTTCAGTGGAAGTCTGAGTGAATTTTTGTTAAACGCCAGACATTTTTTCAGTCCATCAAATTACTTGCTTGAACCGAAAGAGAAAAACCAAACTGTATATAACGCAGACGCTCTCTTGATCTCCGGTGCCATAAAACGTTTATGGCCAAATTTATAACCGTATCCGCATCCAGCCCATTTGTGGTACAAGAAATATTTCGCAGTTTCAGTGATCTTATTTGAGGCACGTTCAGCTTTACAGCCGTTTTCGGAAGATGGTCGTAAACTGGAATTAATTACTCTCTAAAAAGTATCTGGCCATTAAATCAAAATTATCTAACGGCGCTAATTCATTTTTTATACTTTCGTCGCTGCCATCTGCGGAAATATAGCGCTATGGGATTATGAAGAATTGTGGGAAGTGTTCACCGAAGGGAAATTGAAGGTAGTACAAAAGAATTTAAAAGGTGGTATAGTAAAAAAAGTGTTGAAGAGTCACCCAAAGGACTTCTAAACGCGACAATTCTAGATCAAGTATGTATATGTGAGAAGTTATAATAATATAACTTTATTAAAAAAACACATGAAACATATAGTTTATCCAATCTTAAGCTGTTTTTTGTCGTATCATTTTTTAAAAATTATTTGGGCCGTTTTAAAAACTTTTCATTTTAGCGTCATAGACATAATGTTTTAAGACGAAATGCACCATTTTGAATCCAGTCAAATCTATGACGTAAAATTGAAAAAGTTTTTAAAACATTATTGAATACGACAAATCGACAAAAAACAGCTTTAGTTGAATGAGCTGTAAAACCGGATTAACACGTCAATGACTTCGCCTCTTTGAACGTAATTGCCGACCATAGGCGGAGATATTTTCTCTTACTTGGATATAACATTGCGCATTGCTTGCTGTATAGAAATTTGCGAATATAATGTGTCTTTTTCTTATAATGAATAGAATTGAAGGATTGCGCTTGTATGGGTACGGGACGTTGCTCGTAAGTTATCTGACACACCGAAAACAAGTCGTTCAAAAAAATAGAATAATAAAACATCAGGAAACATTATTTGCTGGTACGGCTATCTTATATACACATCAAAGTCGTGGCAAGACTCAATCATCATAATCCTCCGAATCAGACGAATCACCCATGTTTATTATTACTGGTTGAATGGATGGCAAAAGGAAATATTCACGTTCTTTTGAAATGACATGTGAAATGCATTCTGTCCAAAGATCTTTATATTCCTCTTCTAAGATTCTCCTAATAATTCAGGACCTGGACTAGGATGATATGGGACAATCCGAGTATGGATAATTTTTCTTCAAAAATGCTTGGTAGGAGTCCTAGCAAGTGGTTTGGGCGTGGGTGGACATCCGCTACCTGGAACTTTTTGGAGCTATGACGTCATTAAAGATTGCGGCTTTTCGATCGTAGAACTGCTCATATCTCAGGCAAAACTTGACCGACTTGCATGCAATTTGGGTCAATTTGTTGGTATTACTATCGGTAAGATGAATAGCAATGTGGTTTAACTGACACTACAAACAAACACACGAAATTTTGTATTCTGTTGTCGTTTTCATTCTTACATTAAATAAGTACGTCGTGGCTAGAAATACACAATATCATGAATAGAAAAAGTTTCAATGGAAATATGATCAAACGAGTATTTAACAAGGATTTCTACAGTTTGACCCTTTGCTACTACAATTGCAAAAAGAGCAAGATTTAACTTAATCTTTCCTATAAATTTAGGAGAATTTGGCGCATGTTAAACTGTTGCTAGCACCAATAAAATCAGTGGGATATTTTTGTAAGATTTTGTCGGGCACCAAATAATTTTGTATTAGTATAAAACCGAAATCACATGGATCCAAGCCAACAAGCACATCATCAAAACAATGTCGCTGAAGATATGTGTAGAAATATGATCTCAACAAATGACCCCTAACACTTCTGCTTCTTGGCGGCATATCTTCAATGTCCATATTCTTGGCATGGTAGTAAATCCACAATCTAAGTTCATCTAAGGACTTTCGAGATGATCCTCTTCGTAATCCTAGCACTAGGTATTCTGCAGATTTGAGTTTTTGTTCAATACCTTCTCAGTCAGATTATACGCTAAAGTGTTCCAAGTGTGCCAAAGATGCATTATTGAGAGCTGCTTTGTTTGTGAATATCATGAACAGGCAAAATTCGCGTGGAATCACCAACTCCAGTGCGCACCCAAAGTTCCTCAACACTAAGTTCATGAAGAGTAACCCAGAGGAACAAAGCTAACACTATTATGTCAGTGTCAGCACTAACGAAAACGACTTTATTCCAGTAAGACATGCCTGTTTGGAATGAATCAGCATTCTGAAGACTGCTTCCTCTACCGATATACAATTTGATTCTGGAAGGTTGTCTTTCGCCTTGGACAGATGTGCTATTGAAGATGACTTCATCTTCTTCATCACCGTAAAAAATGCTAAAGGAGTAGTTGGTATTAGATGATGTTTCAGTTAAAGAAGCTATCAATGTATTGACAATGAACAATTGTAAATTCAGCTTGTTCTTCGAAGACCCCAGAAACTGTTGAGTTTATAGGCAATGAAACATTTTCAGATATTTGGGAGACATGTTTTCATTCTCTCAGGTTTTTTCGGTGACAGCGTGTAATAACTGTCAAAAACGTAATCCTCTCTTCCAAAGTTCTTTGTTATGCCCCCAATATACGACAAAAAAGCAGAAACTGCTTCGCCAAATGTTTTCTTATAGAATTCATCACATCTACTATAAAACAGGTCTTGTCATTTGACTTGAACAACGAACGAACGGCCGCCATCTTTGATGACTTCATAGCTCGAAAATGTACAAGGTAAGCTCAGAAGCGTATGACCAGCATTTTTACAAAGTTCATCAATAATATATTCTTTTTCAAAATTTTCATTTTTAATTATACGTAGTAATACCTCCTTCGTGTTGGAAGAATTGGAGTACATAAGTCTCTTAGTACTTTATAAATGTTTGAACCAACCAAACTGAGTAAAGCTGCTACTCTACGATTATCAGTCTCAGTATCCGTGATGTTATTAATTTTGAAAAACATTTCCAACTGCTCTTGGTAGAGTATCCAGTTGTCCTGACTTGGATTGAATTCCTTGATGAAGCCAATGGTTGCCATAATGTATTTTACAAAATCCTAACGTTTTCGAATCCTCGTCGCCAATTGAAATGACCCAGTGGTTATTTGGAAAAGAATACTGATTCTTTTAAATAATTGCAAATTCCGTGACAGGTAATATTTTATTTAACAACTTGACAAGGGCTGACAAAAACCTACTATTCAATAACTATTGAATATATAAAATTGTACAGGGTTTCATAATTTATGGAATATCACTACATTACAAAAATCTTTTGTGGCCTCATCAACTTTGTTTAATTTCTGATCTTGTCGTTTTCTTTTACGATAATGATCTACAACATCCCCCTGTTCAACCACTCTGTGAATAGTTGAATGCCACAAACTGGTGAGATGAGATATCCTTCCGAAAATTTCATTGTCAAATTTGTCGTTCATTTCCTTTTTAAGATTTTTATATTTATATTTATATTTAGAACAAGTCTTTGGGTCTGAACATGAAGATCTTTGTTTTTAAATTCCCATTGTTCATCCTGTTGTGAGTCTTGTTCCTCAGGTTGTGAGACTTGTTCCTCACGTTCTTCGAATGGTCGCCAAAATGCCATTGTGCAACACTAAATACACAAACGTTTATACTAAAACTTTAATGTTGATTTTCACACTTTTAGTTTAAAAAACCGCGACATATGTTTTGCAGATACAATGGATTCTTCAAGCAGAAGTGTACTGAGTTATACTATGTCCTTCTTTTATATTCCCAAAATGTTAATTGATTTGGGAACAGTTTTATACCTGTTTTCAGATAACTCTATGATAACAAATAGTGTTTGTCAGTAATTAATTACATTTATACCTAGTCTAACGGCAAAACAAATTAAGTAGAGAGAAAATATTCAGTTCTGTTTGATCGTCTATTAAGTACGCTCCTGTTCTTCTTTTCATAAATATCACCAGGCTGCCGGACAGCAATAAAAATATAAAGAGGTGATTTACGGTAATTTATGCAACAGGCGGTCAGCGTATTACTGATTGCTTTCCACGCTTCGAACGGTTACAAGTAAAACATACTCATTCTGGTCTACTGTTTTCTTTATATAGGGAATAATATTTATTTAATTTTCCGTTTTCATTCTTCATTCGTTAATACACCATGTGCTATTTTGAACTAACCCTATATATTGAGCAGAATGAAGTCATATTCAACTGAGATTGGATAAACTATAACTAGGTAACTATAAAAAAATTATAATAAGAACAAAGTTAGTGAACGATAATTGCTGATGCAATTGTTTCGTCTTAAATCAATAAAATGAAAATTTACGTAGGTATATCGGCAAGTATTTTTTTGGTATAGAATCGCATCACTCCGTCGAAGACCGAAGCCGAAACGCAGCTGTCTCTTTATGTTAGATGCACATGTCGTTAGGCCTGATCTTCGGGATTATTGAAAAGGATAGAAAATATCACAAAAATAATTTTTCTACTGGCTGATTGGGTGAGAGTCATAGAGTCTGCGAATACGATCAACGAGTGTTTACTTCAAAAAGATTCAAAAGGTTCAAAACTCCTTCCTCAGATTAATTCACGGTATTAGAAAATACCAAAGGATATCTCACACTCTGAAAATCACAAACTAGCTGACTATGCAGAATCGGAGACTACATCATTCTGCATGTTTGTTTCATAAAATTATTGAGTTGAAATCTCCAAAGTACTTATTTCAAAAATTTACATTCAGGACAGATGTGCATACACTCAATCTACGTCACAAAAGTACTTTAACCCCACCTATACATAGAAGGGAGAGCTCTAAAAGGTCTTTCTGTTATCAGATTTGCAAAGTTTATAACGGCATCGAAATGGATCTGAAAAAATTAAGTAGTCAACATTTTAAATATGTTCATAAAAAAGCACTGCTTAGATCCCAAAATGGGTGATCACTTAAAGTTTAAAATGTGAGATGGTTTGGTAAACAATGGTTTATCACATACAATTGGGCATGGACAGGTAGCAGAGGGCTAGGCCAAACATTGTCTGACAATTGTGCGGACTGGTGTCCTGCTTTTTGTCTAGGTTCAGTAATAATCTTTTTTCTTTAGGATTTTTACTTTATATTGATTTTTTATGGTTAAGTGGAAGATCATGTTCATGAGATACCTGTATCTATGTCAAGATGAATTTCGCCAATTATTTCCAAATGCTGGTGTAATAAGTAATAAATGTTGACTTATTTTGTTTGGGGAATAATAAAGAAGTTTACTATTATTATTATTATACGTTGTAACTCCTCGCAAATTCCCCCCAGTGCGATCACGAATTAATTCCACCCACCAGAGCCCGACATTTGTCAGGGTAATTGATAGCTGTCGTGCGGTTACACGGCTCTAATACTCCTAGAAATAGTAGCCTTGGGAGCCATCATTTATCGATATCGGAAGACCCGGCGTTTTGCAAACGGTTTATACGCACGTGGCGGGCACGTGAAGCTATTCCCGAACGAAAGCCGCGCTGTGATAAGGCCCGCGAAAAATGCGAGATCGTTATCGAAAGTCTGGTGCTTTAACAACTTGGTACACGAGTTATCTCGGGTGATTGAACGGCTTCAACGGTTTCCGGCTCTACTGGTTTTATGTACAGGGTGTGTTTCAAGTGGGGTACAAATTCAATATTTCCGTGAGCTTGCAATGAGAGTTTTCTGTAATTAAATCCACGCGGTGGCAGCACTGTAGTGTAAGGTCTAATCATCTGTCAACATACATGAGCGTCATGTAGTTTACGATTATTTCTTCATTTATTCATCTTTGAAATCATTAATAGATGGATATTCTTTCATAAGATGCCATAGTTTTGTGCAGTGCCTACGAGTGCAAATGAAACAGGAGGGCATAGTTCCTCTTAACAGACTGTTTGCCACGTTACTCAAATACGAATGACACGAATGTTTCCGAAGATGATTCGTCAGTCAGATGTATGACAGTCCGTAACTGTTGACAGCCACAGTGCATTGTGTAGTATCTCACAGAGAGCCATTGCTTGAAAGTGTCTAATTATTATTGTTGTGCTCATTGCATAGTATCAATAGTGTGCATTCATCATTTTGGTTGTGTTTGAATGATAATTTCTTTTGTTTCTGAGTCATTTATATATGAATGACGTGGCCCAAATGCAAATTTTTTGATGATTTTTGCGTAGTTAGCCATATCATTTATACAGCGATGAGACTGAAATTGCTGCAATATAATGTTTTTTTTCTACATTCATGCAAAAAGCAAAACTTTGTTGAACTATATTCAGTGGTAAAAGAAGTTCTTTATTGCACTAGTGCAATAAAGTTTTTATTGCACTCATCTGTCATTCTACTTCAACGTGCTGTCATCATGACAATCATATTCCTCACAAACGTTTCTTTATCAATTACCGAAATGAAAAGTGCACTGTCCAAGCTATTGGTCTGAACACGTTTGCTAAAATCCCGTCTGAAATTGCAAAATTTCTGAATTTGGAGAATCCTCATCTATACACAGGGCACTGCTTCAGGAGATCCTCCGCAACACTTCTTGCCGATACTGGAGCAGATATACTAGAGCTCAAACGACACGGCGGATGGAAATCGTCGACAGTAGCGGAGGGAAACGTAGAGGAATCACATGCAAACAAACTCAGTGTTGCAAAACAAATATTTCAGCCTGAAGGAAATAACGATGTACAGTTACGAAGTACTAGTACGTTTACAGCAATAACAAATCAAGAAGTGGATTTAAAAAGTACTTCACTACGAAATATTCACATTGAAAATTGCACCAATTGTTCATTCACTTTCAACATTGAGGGTAAAAATAAAGTTTGAGTTAAATTGTTCGTAACGTATTAGTTCCTGTTTCAATGCAAATCGATATTAATAATAAAGTATTCAAGTTGCGCTTTTCATTTTCCTACACCTAGTGCCGCACCTCAATAAATAATTTTTTGCTTTTTGCATGAACGTAGAAAAAATGTTGTATGCAACTCGTGCAAAAATTGTTTATTGCACTTGACGTGTTGTGACAATTTCACGTCGAGTGCAATAAACATTCACTTTTTGCACTTGTTGCATAAATAACAATTTTTTAAGTGTTATGCTAAATTGCGAACTGAAATACTGCACACAAATAATATTTATCTTTTGCATTTATTTAGTTACAATTCCGAGTGAGTTTACTGATGATAACATGGAATAATCATTTCAGTTTTCAGAGTGGTTTGAAATCATATTTTTCATCTGTAATATCCATACTTATGCCAGTTAGGCCAAACCAATTATACACATATGTTCCCTGTGGGCCACACGCTCAACCGTCCATTTGAAACTACATTCCCGTCATTTATATAGAAATGCCATGGCCTCTCACCTCCCACTGTACGTCATACATATATGAATGATGAATCACTTTTGGAAACATTACCGTCATTCATATATGGATGACGCGGCATTTTAGCAAAAAACACATTTGAGAATATGGCTCGTTGAGAACTGTTCCATAATTGGTAACGGCAGTCAATGTGTTAAGAGATTGAACCCGATTAAAACAGTGGCTTGTAGAATAGCCTCATCTGTAAAACCTACTTCATGACGTATGTTCATGAGTTAACGAAGGATTCAGTATTATAAAAACGTAAGAATATTTTTTATGTATATCATGATGAAATTTAGACTTACGTCGCAACTTGGTAGGTTACAATATTCAGATATGTTTCAGTTTGGCTTTTGGTTGTCTGTTCCATAATAGGTAACGGCAGTCAATGTGTTAAGAGATTTAACCCGATTAAAATAGTGGCTTGTAGAATAGCCTCATCTGTAAAACCTTCTTCACGACGTATGTTCATGAGTTAACGAAGGATTCAGTATTATAAAAACGTAAGAATATTTTTTATGTATATCAGATGAAATTTAGACTTACGTCGCAACTTGGTAGGTTACAGTATTCAGATATGTTTCAGTTTGGCTTTTGGTTGTTTCTGTCATAGTTGTTTAGCTAAATATTATCACTGATAATTATAACATCTCACCAGATTATAAAATAATGGTTGAAGAATCCAAAGCAAACTGTGAAAACAAATATGATCATCACAGAATTTGCCAATTCTGAAATCAAACTTGATTACAGACTGCTGGAATTCTCTCTCTTGAGATTGAAGAAATATTCTGCAACACCTCTGCCCCCATGCAATTTAAATGTAATTACATTCTCTCTCTTGTGATAGAATAATATTCTCACACTGGTTAGCAATATTAACGTTAGCCTTGACGCAGTTGATTGTCATCGTAGTGGCAAAATTTGAGTAAGTGTCAAAATTATTGCTGTCACGTTTCCTATCTTTGGTCGTGGAGAAAATATAGTCTGCTACTCGGTTAGAATGAAAATTCGTGATGCTCGTGGTTCCTCACGCTCGCCTTCGGCTCGCGCTCGGAACTTTCCACTCGCATCGAATTTTCATTCTAACCTTGTTACAGAATATACTATTTAATAAGTTTTTCCTTTGGTACCGTGACTTTAACACCTCTGCGTTTGAGCCCATCTTTAGTTTAGCTACTTTTCTCTGTCTGTAATCTATATTTATATTTTAAAACAGTGCAATCACGATAAATTTTCGGTAAAAAGTTTCACTGAAATGAAATTCAGAACAATTTGACAATTGTCTAGACCAGACGTCTACGCTGCGATATCTGGTGGTGTCAAAAATATTCATTGCCACAGATGATTCCCAATTATAATAAGACATATTTTTCAAAACTATTAGAAGGCAATTAAATTGATTTAATCTACAGAGTTGAATTCATCTAAAATGTTGGTAAACTTCTAACTTTCCGTTAGAGTTCGGAATAAAATTCTGAGTGCTTGGCATCAAGGTTTCAGAAAGTTAGGTTAGATGTAAATGTTCGTATGGATGTCAATGACACGATCAGCTATTCTTGGCGATTGGAGAAGTATTAAATTGAGTACTCTATTTTGTCCCATTCGACATCATTTGTTTTGATCTCGGTTTCAGTTGTTTACATAAGGGAACGCAAACGTTTCATAACTATCTTCATGATTATCACTGATTTCAAGTGTTTGGGACCTTATATCAGTCTAAGATTCGAAAGTATTTGGTATTATCAACTGCGTACAAGATTAATTTCGCAAATTTCGATGACAACTTAAACAAAAAACAATCTTAAACCGTGATACTTGAACAATTTCGTCAATAGTATATTGTGTATCTAGTAGTAAAAGCAATACATTCCTGGACGACAATGTAAATTGTTGGCCGAGGCGTTAAGCCGAGGCCAACAAGCATTGAAGTCTGGGAATGTGCTTTTACTACGAGGTACACATACTATTTTTTCTGAAATCGTAATCAGCATTATCTTAAATTCAGTATTCGAAATTACGTGCTTTCTTGAAACGTCAAAGTGACAACTATAAACCAAAGACCGATTTTGACGGCCTAGGCCGGCAAAGTACTTTCCCGTATCGTTTTCGATACGGGAAAGTATTAATCGGTCCGGGAAAGTTCGTTGCTTAGCAACGGACTATACTGGATTAGCGTATTTTGAGGCCTGCAGTTGCTCCGAGAAAGTGGGCATTCATGAACGATTTCAGAAAAAAATATTTCCAATTATAACCCCTGATTTTTATGAAGTTGCCAAAGGTGGTGAAGCTAGTTTCGACTCAGCCAGACAGACAATTCGTACTGAACTTTTGATACCAATAGTAATAGATTGTGGAATTGATGAATTCAGTAAGTTAAGGTAGGTTTCTCCTAGATTAGGTAGAGCTAAGCCCCGAGTTATTAATTCTGTTGTTGTTGAAGACAGATTGGATTATTTTTATTAAAAGCTGATTGATTTTTGGAAAATAATTTATTTGAGTTTGAAGAAAATAAAATGAACAATATACTTTCCATATCTTCTGAATATATTCAATACAAAATTCAAATATTTTACAAATTGTCATCAAGAACTGGAAAGAAGGTCCAACTGCAATCCTCCTAAGAGAGAGACGACCATCTCTTCATTGGCGTACCGACTGAGCTGAAAAATAAACAGGTAAAGACAAGGCAAAAAGGGTGACATGAGAGAAAATTATAGCCAGGCCAACAATTTAAAACAAAATTAAAATATTACATACAATATCATAATAATAAATTGTCGAAAGCTTGACAGTATCAAAGAGTTTTCTTTGACATGGCCTTAATAATTTGACTGCACCCCCACAAATACCATATACTCATGTATAGCCAGTGAAAACCTTTTACCTCTATTTCGATATCCTGTTCAACCAGCGGGGTTACGAATTCCTAAGACGGACCTGGCGGTAAAGCCGAATCATATTGCTCCTATGCATTTCCAAATGGAAACTAAGCCCAGATAATCGCAGACCGTGTATAATGCATAATACAAGGAAGTCTCTCCCATACCACTCGGTTCATCGTCAGAAAGGATTATTGCTGAGGTTTGTTTGTTCTCCAAATAAAATGTTGCGGAATGCCGATTGCTTTCCGCAACGTCAATTTAAAATAGGGTGGCTGGATTTAGGAAGATAAGGGAAATTGAAAGGGACACAATAAATCACTCTCCTCGTTCCATCGCGCATATGAAACGTATTTTCAGATTTTCTTTGTACGAATATTTTAATTGGAATCCGAGAGCAATTTATATTCATGGAAATGAATGGAATGGACTTGAATTGGGGTGGGATTTAGTGTTGAAACTCAGTTTGCCACAATTAGTGAAGTCATGAAGCGTCTAAAGTGGTTTTGATTGTAATGAAGATGAGATGAGTACGATGAGAGTTATACATTTATTCATTTTTTGTGAGGACTTTCCTACAAAGTGAACATTTATAATGACAGTATAACACAAGAGATTATGAAGTGACAAAAAGATGACTCTGTTACAGAATAGCTGGAGCTTTAAAAAAATTGATCCAATTGGAAATCTGCCTTTTGGTCAAACTCTGATGGTGATATAATTATAGCATTTGGTGACAAAAACATATTTGTGTTCTAGCTTCGATCCGAATAAACTTGTCTTCAGCTAGTTCAGTAGGAATGAAAGGTTGTTTTGAGTGGAACGAAAGACTCGAGACTCTGACAAATTAGATAATTTGGGAAACACTTGCTACATGAATTGCATTTTACAAGTGTTATTCATGACGAAGAATTTCAAGAACGAGATTTTAACTATGAACAAGAATGTTTCCCACTTATTCACAAAACTCAAACACCAGAATTCATCATCTTTTCCACCAACCGATTTCCTGGAGTCTTTGAAGTCCACTAAATACTCGTTAGAACAACAAGAGGATGCTAATTCTTGGGCTTCTTGTTGAATACTCTTTGTGAGCAGGAAAATAACAATATAAATATTCCTGACCGTTCTGGATCAAATGATTCCGTACAGTCTATCTCGTCTTGTATTTGTAGATCTTTCGTTGGAAAAATACTCACTAGTTTACGTTGTAGTACAGGTTCAAGAGGTAGCAAAAACGTATGTAACGTTCTGGAACTTCAACAAGCTTTTCCCGATATAACTGATAAACAGTTCGTGCAAAGCCTACTGTTTCACCATCTCACGATAGAACTTTTAACTGGTTATGATCAACTGTATTGACAAAAAATGCGCCAAACTAACTGATACTTACAAAACAACAAGTACAGCTGAGGCACCAGTTAGTCTAATCATAACACTGATGCTCTTTAAACACGACTCAACCTCTGGCATAAGCACCAAACTCTTAGGAAGATTCGATATAGATGATCAACCCAATCTAGCAGACCATTATTATAATCTTTATGCAGTCATTGTTCATTGTAGTTCTGGCTGGACTAGTTTAAGTTTGACGATAGTTGTGTCACTAAAGATTTATTGGAGCATCTAGAGACACCCTACATTTTATTTTATGAGAGAGAGGACATTGGCAGATCAAGATCTTCAGTTGATGTGGTGCTGCAGGTTTGCAAGTCGACCCGGAGCGCTAATTAATATTTGTTGTTGTTTTATAATTTGTGTTAACTGTTTTTTCAATAATAAAGATGAAAACAGTACAGATTATGAAGAGAAACATTCTGAATTGGAAATTGAACCAATACGATAAAATTAAAGTAACTTTTTTGTAATATCTAACAGAAAACAACTACTTCCCCGGCTGAAGCTATGCTGGACTTTGAACTACATCTGATAGATAATGAGAAAGAACAAAATGTATTGGAGGCCTAGCGAAAGAGATGCAATTCACGCATCAATGAAATGAGCGATTTTCTGTGAGTGATACTTCTGAATAACATTCTCCCTTATCTCATTTATGGATAAGAATCTCCAATGGAAACTGGACATTTAATGAACAATCAACTATCTGAATGAAAATGCAAATTTTCACTTTCAGACTTTTTCTCTCAAGTTATATAGGGTCTTTCTCAATATCTATCAGATATAGTTCAATGTCCAGCGTGGCTTTATCCGGGGAAGTAGTTTTTTTCTGTTAGATATTACAAAAAAGTAACTTCAATTTTATCGTAGGTTTTTTTTCCATATCCAGAGGAGTCATGTATTGGATCAATTCTCAATTGAGAATGTTTCTCTTCACAACATGAATCCCTTGTTATCTTGTACGATGGAGAATAGCTACTAAATTCTAACTTTCAGTCGCAGATAATTCCACAACTGACTTTGTGAACATCCGTTCAAATTTTCAATAAAATCAACAGTACTTAAATCTTAACAAAATATGAATAGCGGAAAACTTTGAGATTCAATATTCGGGGTTCTTTAACAGACTTTCTTAAAGACAATGCACTATGAGAAAATCCTGACTGTAAAAAACGAAACAGCACTCGGCAAATGACACGAAAAACATCCAGTCACAAGCAACATCCCATAACCGTTATCAAAATGACGACAATTCATCATCTTAACTGAATCGGATCCGAGAAGAAAAAGAATTCAATCACCTAATTAGTCTCGCGCCAACCCGATGGCTCCTAATAGGGTATTAAATATCCTGGCCCGCTGAAACATGGTATAGATGTCAATTACAGTACTCTGTTCGCAACATAATGACCATTGCATCTGGCATTTGCCGTAATTGGAGTGACTGTTCGACCAGATACGTCTAATAGCGCTAATACTCGGCTTACGTAGAGGGTGTTCCACCCCACGACCACCCTCAAGGCATGTAAGCTTTATTTGCTAATGCTGCATGCCCTAATATTGTCCTCAGGGATTAGGGGAGCAGTTTATCTAATGCCGATGCAAACAAACTGTAACATAAATAATTTTCGAACTGTATATATTTGGGGGATGGCGTTGCTAGGGTGGCTGGTCTTCCGCAGGTATGTGTCACAAAGGTTGTGTCTGTGGGTTGAGCTAGTTAATTCCACAATGTTCTATTTTTTCATACCAAGGTTTGGAAATAGTGATTATTCTGCATCTCTACTACAGGATGGCCCAGCTGTCAAGGAGGTACATTTCCTGAACTTCTGAAAATTGCAAAAGTACGTCCCATATATTTAAAATGAATCAATATTAAAAATTTTATCGGTTTATTGGTTGGGTTTCCGGCGCTCGGATGGCGCTCGCAGTTTGGAGTTAATCCACTGTGCGGGCGCGATCTCAGTTTCGGTCTTTAAATGGGTGTGGTTGTCGATTCATTCGTTGCAGTCATTAGTTATTGACTGCTAGACCTACCCTATACTGATGAGGTGCAACACTCCGAAATCGATATATAGGTGGTCCGAATGTTTCGATGAACATTCCCATGCAACCAAGCAATTGCAGAGATAACCTTGTAGGAACTCTGCACGGAAATTTCATCAAATGTAATTCAATGTTCGTCGTGGCATTAGCCAGGAAAGTAGTTGTTTTCTGATGGATTTACGACCCAACTTTTCCTATTGTATAGGATATTAGCAATGAGCAGTCCTCCTGACATCTTATGCCTCTGTTTTTTTAAATTTTATACCCATATGTCTGCTGAGTCCATTTTACAAAATTTATGAAAAATAAGTATCAGGACTCGTCCTTAATTATTTAAAAACATACAACCTATTGAATACCGTCAATTTGGTTTTATCAAAGGAAGCTCCATACGTATTTTCAATTTAGTTCAAAAAGTATTATCAGACCTTAAACCATATGGTTCCATTGATGAGCTCTCGAATATGAAGCACATAAACATGATTTGAAAAAAAAATCGTTTCGGCTATTGGACAATAGCAATATTCAATCGTTGTCTTATATCATCCTGTGTATTCTAAGTCATTTCAAATATTAAGTACTTTCTGACACATATCTTGGGTACTTGCATACCGAAATTCTTTAATTGATCTCTCATAATAAGGTTTTTTTGAATTATTTACCTCGTTCATGATTTTTCGTTAAATATGATTGTTGTGAAAATAAAACTACGAGGTACCGGCAAAATTATATAAAATTTGACCTCAATGATAGATTTTAATTAGGATACCTTTACCTAGTTTAATTGGAGAAAAATCTGTATCCAGAATTAGTTTAATCTTCCTTTTGAAGATGGTCATTAAGAGACTGAAACACTTGTCAAGGTGACAAAAACTAAAGGTTTGATGTGTGGAATATGTCAAGGATATGTGTGAATATAAACAGTTCAATTTATGGACAAATTGTGAAAATTTTAAATAATCTTGATTCTGTAATGATAATGTCGTGGTTTCACTTTCAAATTTAAAAATATTCTTTGTACAGAAGCGAAGTTATCGTAGTGTTAGAGCGTTTGGCTTCCACCCAGGCGGTCCGGGTTCGATCCCCGGTCGCGTGTCACTGAGCTGAAGTGGTTCGGATTCCACTTGTATTTCAACTGTAGGTCCAGGATCTCCCTTGCTTGCACAAGCTCTGCTTTTGAGGGGGTTTCTCCAAAAACCTGAGAGTTTAGTTAAAACAAAATTTCATACATGGTGTTTCTAAATTCAATGCATATTTCAAGGGCGTATTCCTGGGGTTGAAATAAGACTTTTTTCCCATAAACCTGTGTCCTAAAATTCATCCCCTCCAAGCTACAGACATCGCTAGTTGCTTGAAAAAAATCGCAATTCTCATCAATAAACGTCAAACTAGCAAGTACATTGAAGTGATATGCCGCATTTTATACGTCAAAAGCGTTAAAATGTGAAACAAAGTAAAAAGTCATAGCCCACTAAGTATTCCACTTTGTTACTTTAATATTCCCCTTGCATTTACTAGCATTTTTCTCGAAAACTACAAGGTAATTCAAAAAAATGCAGGAGTCTAAAACTTTAGGTTATTTCATGGCCAACTCAATGGTGATATTTGAATTTTTTTGGCGTAAATAGAAAATTTTTGCCACAAAATCTGTAATTAACCCTCATTCACCCCTTTAAATCAGATTTACCTTATTTTTGGAGCAAGAAATGAATAGAGAGTCCAAAAAATCAATGGCCTTCGAATTTTCCTAACATTTGATGAATAATTTTAGACACAATTCAAAATTTACGATCTTTCTTTGGCACCTTGCGACTTCTGTAGTATGGAGGGGGTGAATTTGAGGACACATGTTTATGAGGAAAAAAGTCTAATTTTGACCTCAGGGGTACGCCCTTGAAATATTTGTATTGAATTCAGAAGCACCCTGTGTATAGTTGTGGTGAAGTACCATCTCATATTCTATGTGGTACTAACATAATGCCGACACGGAAGAATAAGTTTTCTTCTATTGTAATTTACTTTGTTGGTGATATTGACCAATCACTGAATATGGCCCTCATAAATTTTGAGAAACAGTTTTTTGAGCATATTGTAATCCCATTATTATAATCGTTCAGTGGACAGTGGACGTATCGTTAAACTAATGAGATAAGGAATATTCGTTGCACAATTTACACCTTAAATTTTATGGACGAGTCGCCACTGTTTTATTACTATGTCCATCGTTAGTGGTCCGTTAATTACTGAAAAGCGAAGCGAAATGCATAATAGGGCAATTTCGTTATTATGAATTCATAAAGGCGCAACGAATATCAGAAATGTGCACAGAATGGATAATGCTTCTGGTGCTGATTGGGATTCATTGAACATTCCTTTTCGACGATGATTTGTGAGAAAATGGGGGTCATTATAATTCGAATTTAAAATTTAAATTTATTGTTAGCAGCAACTTCCATTTCTGTTCGAAATGTGTATCATTATATTTATTTCTGACCATCATAACTGTGCGCCAGGTGATTTTATTCATTACAGATTCTGATTCAGATGATCCGACATAATTATGCGAACTTCCCACACTGATTCGAAGAATAAAAAAACTGAGCAATGCCAGTGAAATTTAGCATAGTGAAATGAATTCGCAGATCAGCCAGTCATCGTCAACATGCTTGAAGTTTTAACCGATATGTTCGTGTCCTCAATCCAATTCAGGCATTAAGGTAACAAGTTTTATCTCACTTCTCGTCTCTTGACTCGCCAATGTAACACATAGATAAATATCCAGCCAAAATCCATGTAAATCACTCAATTGGCAGTTAGCTGATAAATCTTTCTTTGTGCTTGAGTACTGATACTGTTCCAGTTTTTCTTGAATTTTTCCGAAGTATTGTCAGCAAAAGTAAGTATGCCACATATCTAGCAGAAGCACACGAAACATTTTGTTGGTGTAGATGGCGAACAATAGTGGACCCAAAAGTGAGCCTTGTGGCTCACTGTGTTTGACATTAGCTTTCTGGGAATTCAGTTGTATTTTAGACGACAGAAAAGACTCACAGCAGATGATTCTTGAGCACAGTAAATACTGATCTAATGGGTGAAGTAGAGTGGCTATTTTGGAAAATGATACTCGTGCACCCTCCGAGTGGTTCACTTCAAGCAAAGGACCGGATTGAAATGTTTTTAAAACAACATAGTGATAATAATCTCTCCCAAACGCTTGAAAACGGTAATGTATCCAACTCGAAAAACAGTTTTCTTCTGAATTGCGAAAAAATCGTGCTCATTCAACATCAAAAGAGCTATATTTCCACAAATTTTCATCATGTTTCAATTATTTATACGCGTTAAGTCGAAAAGTCGTTTTGTTTTTTAATTATATAAAGATATAAAAGATGACAAAAAAATCAAGTTGCCAAAAATATGATTTTTGTATTTTTTTTGCAAATGTTACATGCTGTGCACTAACGAAATAACCACAAACGATCTCCTATACTCGCGAGTCTGGATTCGCCAGTTGCCGAAATCATGTTTTTTCGCAATTTCCATTTGCCAAAAGGACCTTCCCAAAATTAGTCGTTAGATTTTAGACTATCTAGTTACAATCGGAAACATCTTGCCAGAAAATAGGTTATGTCATATTATATACCTTGCAGCTACATAGAAAGGTCTTTTAGCTTGTTCCATCAGATTTTTTTAGCACTTTGAAAAATGAGTTCCGCTGCTACGCTCGTATTTTGTTTACGCCATTCTAAACTTATTAGGAATAAAGGTTTCTTGATACAAAAACGTTGAATTTTTGGCGGTATTTATTTTGGGATACAGCTGCCTAATATAGTTCCATGTATTTCTAATATTTGTAGATGCTTATAGAGTATATTTGTAGAAATTATGAACCTTTCATAAATGCCTCATTTACAATTTCCATGCACACGTAAAATTGTAATTATAACTCATTACTTCCTTGTGTCCACTCCTATCTAAAATAGTGACTATGTTTGTCATAATTGTAACAGTTGAACTCTTTCAGTACGCCACTGCTTGGGGATTTTGTTCAATAAGTTCACATTGAGGATCTCGCTCATCTGTTCAACACATTTTTTTAACGAAATAAGCCATTACCAGGTATTTGCTGTAGAATTCCGAAATATACAATTCAATTTTATAAGAGTGACGAATTGTTTATTGCAAGTTGAAACCCATTACAATAGAAAATAATGTTAGGAACAATGTTTTCGAGTATTGCTGTCATAAACTCCTTCTTTCTCTGAAGAGAGATTTCTACTTTTTATGATTCTTTTCAAAAGCGCGGACAGAGGAGTAAAAATAGCACAGATTGATACAGTTTCTCCGAACTTAAAATGCGGGAATATGCAATCAATCAAACAACGGAATCGAATCGATATGTCATATATGTAAATATATTTGGTATTTGAGTCATTCGAGAGAATATGGAAGTTTTTTGGACATTTTTCTTCGAAGCTAAATATTCAAAAATGGAATAATATGTTAATGAGTATGTACTGGGTTGTCCACCTAAGCTGTCATTTGGGAAAGTCTAGTTATTAGAGTTGACACACAAAACGATTCATCCCGAACTAAAATTCCTTCACAGTGACTATGTCGAAGTGCGTGGCTAAAAACTAAGTTACCATAAAAAAGAAGACATTAAGTCGAGTTTATTTTTGAGAATCCACAAAAATTCAGTTGCAATGTAGTTTCCGAACCAGTAAATTGAATTTCAATAATTTTTCGAGTAAGTTGCGTTTTTATCATTATTTAAGTAAATTGTAGTTTTCATATTGTCAATCGGGCCTCGGATCCCGAACCAAGCAATTCCGTATTTAAAGTCATCAAAGTCAAGTCACTAGTTTGCCGCCGTGTAGATACGTGTTTTCATATCCATGTGTGTTCTGAAAAGGTATTTGGTATAGATGAATACGTAGGATTGTATTTTCGAGATTTGAATAACCTATTTCGGATTTAATTTCATTGTTTTGGTAATTAAAAGTATTTCAGAAAGTCTATAGTAAATGTTAGTAAATTAATTCCAATTCTTATTTCAAATATCTATTATTCTATATTCATTCTATTTTCACACATGACTTTTCCTAGCCAAAAAATTTGAAAACAACCAAAGCCAATTGAGTTCGTATAATTTAGTATAATTTGAATCAAGTCAAAGAAACCAATATTATCATAGTCATTGAGAATATTAAAGAACCAGCACATATGGGTTTCTTCGCGAATGTGTAAACATCGATCCAGTTCCGGTATACACCAATAAGACGACGAGCAGACGAAGTATTTAGGTAAGTAAAATCATTGTTATATTTGAGATCACATATGAGGGTTTTAAAGCTGAATTAATTTCCACAAAAGTGTTATTCTGTGAAGTTGTTTGTAAAAGAATATTATTTTGGACAGAATAGAGCAAAACATATTATTTCACTTGCTCAAAGAATTCACACGCTAACGGCCAACCAGCGCTCTGAATAATATGTATAAGTAAAAGGAGGGAGGGGACATTAAGAGTCATTCTAATCTGATATTCATTCAATTATATGTTCAGTCCACCTGAGCAAGACTTGCTAGTAGAAAAGTTAGTACATAATCATGTTTCGTCATGTAAAAGACTGTATTGGTCCATCTGTTGAATAATCTGCCAATGAATAAGCGAATGAAAATTAATACAAGGGATTTGCTCAGTGTATATTCAAAACAGAAACTACCAATCAATGTAATGTCCAGACAGTAGAGTGTTTATTCTCCTATTTCGAATATCAACCATGACAAATCGGTTGTTTATTACTCTACTGATATGGAACTATTTTTCCAAGACGTTAACATGAGCTTTAACGACTCTTATGGCTACATTTAGATTATTTTTATAGTAAACACGATACACAAATCAATTCATAGCCGCATAATCTCAAAGAATATTATTCTTATAGACCATTAACAGTAAAAATGCACTCGAGGGCGCGATAATAGTCGAGTTGAACATAATAATAGAAATTTAATATGGTTTCACCCTAAATCCATTCCGCTGAAATGAAATTCGGTGATTTGGGAGCACAATGCCAAAATGCCACCCCATATATCAATGGTGTATTATGGCCGTATTGTGTTGTACCGGAAAATAATGCCGAAATTAGCCATGCAAGTACGAGGTGAGTCAGCTAAAACACCCTCAATCAAACTGAGGGGGAATTGAAAATGGATGTACCTACCTATAGCAGTTTTCATCTCGAAAAAGCTATAGGTAGTTATATGTACTTCAATGTGAGGTAATTGGACAGTTATAACTTTTCAAGTATTTTATGGAAATAGAAATGAAAGTACCTATCAGAATGAATATTTGATTTGGAGGAACTTTTTCATTTTATTTTAGAAAATCTGGAATTGAAGAACGGCAAATAGGAAAAAAGGTTTAAAGGGATGTAGGGGTTTCACCAACAATAAAACTCACAATAATTTTTATTTGTTCATTTAATCGGATGACCTACGATGCGAAATCTTGCCAGCCAGCTATTAGTTTTATCAGGACACTTCCGTAAGCCGGACGAACAATTTGGGAAATTTGGAATGACGTAGGCTGGATTTTTTCATTATGTCTGGCCTGCAATGAAAACAGGAGAGTCTGAAAGATGAGAGAAAATAGTGTGTTAGGTTCTCAAGCCGTGATATTTTCCGTTTTTCGAGCTCCTCGACTAGCATTTATCTGGTCGAGTTCCAGAGTCATTATTTAGCAACTGGTTATGGTTACTTATTAGCTGCTGTGTCCGATATTTGATTACAACAACTCACCCGTCTGCCTGTACTCCTGTACCTTTATTTTCGAAAATACACGTGGAATTTTTTGAAGCAGTGGCTTATAATTCAAAGAGTGTTCCAAATTTTGAATCACAGATACTCCTATTTCAAAAACAAGTTTGCACTGACTTTATCCTTCTTTTATTTCACTACTCCTTGTGTTATGAGGATTCGTAATATCAGAGTATACTCATCATCAAATATTATCTGAATGACCAGATCATCAATAAATTAATGGAAAAAATGGAAAATTGTTTTTTTTTGATAAATTTCCGGAAATATGCGATGCAAGAGTTTATTGGGTTGGTCGAAAACGTAGGTAGTAATTTCTTAGAAAACATAAAATATACCAGCATAACAGATTTCGCGAACTTCAAATTAATAAAAAACAATTTTGCATGTTTTCATTCTTTTCAAATTTGACAAAGTTCCCAAAATCTGTGGTGTGGTGGCATATTCAATATGTTTTCTGGGAAGTTAGTCCATACGTTCCTGACCAATACAAAAAACTTTTGCACTGTTTCAATAATCAATTCTGGTTGCAAACTGAATGTGTAAAATAAACAAAAAAATATGTTGCTGTCATCCGCGGAGGTGGTAAAGTTTCGGCGAGAGTTATGACAGAGAGAAACGTATTTTTGCTTGCCACTTTTCTATATTTTTTTCGGCCGAGATAATGACAAAAGTATGAATTTTTAATTTATTTAGAATTGTTAAAAATTATTTGGGATTGAATTATGCGGCGATCCGATGTATTTTTGCAATTTTTGCGGGATTTTCCGATTTTACTTTCGCGAGTTTTTTCAGCTATTTTCCACGTCTTACGCGCTCTCTATCTAGCCTTTAGGGGGATAGGGGATAAGATTTTTTGTAATAAATTTATGCGACTGACCGGTATTTTTCAATATTTTCAAAAATATTTCCAATCTAATTTTTGCGAGTTTTTGCATATTTTTTCAATATTATTTAAAACTGTTTGTTATCATTTTCAATAACTTTATTTGTGTTTCAGTTCGAAGCACCAAAAGGAACTGATTTATATAAATTGAGCTCAATCATGTGAATGAACCAGCTGGGTATATTGGAAAATACTATTACATAATCTTCGGATTTAAAAAAAAAATATACATCAGAAGCCGTATGGAAAACGGATTTCGAGGGGTTCCGAGCACTGAATGAATTATTTAGACCAGGATTCTACGCCTATTTTCAAAAATGATTTATAACACGCTGAATCTTCCTGAGTAGCTTCATTTTGCCGAGACGCCCAACTTTTTCCTCCACAAAGTTCTCGATAGTGGTAGCTAATAAAATGCGCAGGCGTCAATCATGTCGATTTGGTGAGTGCAAAAAATTCATCAATAACATTTAGTTTTCCAGTTGAACCTCGAGATAATTTGATAAAGTACTCGAAAAAACGTTTGCCCTACAAAATGGATTGTAGAACTGAAGAGTCCCCCACTTCCAACATGTAGCAATGACGTGGTCATAAAAATTTATTAATAACGAGCGGATTTTTTTATCATTGTTTGGTTAATATTTGTATAATTGAATGGTCACATTGTACAATTTGAATGGTAAGTGTTCGCAGTCCTACGCTCCGAAATTGTCAATTTCATGGTTAAAAAAAATAGTAACAGGCTAAATCTCCGTGAGTAGCTTCGTTTTGATGAGACGCCTAACTTTTCCTTTTACGAAAATTCTCAAAAGTGGTAGCTAATAAAATTCGCAGGCGTCAATCATGCCGATTTGGTGAGTGCAAAAAAGTCATTAATAACAGTTGGTTTTTCAGTTAAACTTCGAAATAATTCGATAAAATACTCTGTCATACAAAATGGATGGTAGGACTGAAGAGTCCCCCACTCCCAACATGTACCAATGACGTGGTCAGAAGAAATCATCAGTACCCAGCGGATTTTTCCACCGTTGCTTGCTTTATATTTATTTATAAAAGTAAATGGTCAAATTGTCCTAGGTTGGTTTTCCCAGTCCTTCATGCAAAAGCCGTAGTATACAGGGTGGTCCATTATGTTCTTGTAAAAACTTCAAATGGTGAATCGTTGACTAATTACAGAATGAAAATTTCACATCAACATGTGTCCGCAAATGTTGAAATGTTAAATCCAATAATTTTTTTATAACTTTTTTAATAAAATTTGGTGAACGGGGTTTATTTGAGGTGTAAATCGAAATTTGCTATCAATTTTTATGTAGAACTCAGTGGGTGCTGCTCAGTAAGAAAGTTAAAGTTGTTCAACAACGCTAGGGGCAGCCGTTTTTGAGAGGTTTGCAAATTTCTGCATCGATGCAGGTTATGGGGTCACCTAAGGGGGCCAATGAAGACTTTTACTCGGAATAGCTCCAGCTACAACATATCAAAAATTCTGCCATTTTCACCGAAAAACTTTTTTTTCATTGAATGTGTGATTTTTCTGTTAACCAGATATCGTTCCCTTATGAACGAAAGCCCTCAAAATACGAAACTTGTGCGAGCCAATGATTAACGAATTCTCACTTTTTACGTGCTATTCCACTTTCTCAGGCCATCGGAGAAATATCTGCAGTCGCTGTGCTTCGAACCCACGACCGGCGACCAGAGTGGATAAAAGATCATTACTTCAACTACTTGGCCACTTGACCCCCGTAAAATATAATTTCTTCTTCCGAACTGGACTTTTCGAGGCCTCTGGAGATACCATACATCCTATTTTATCGTAGAGCAGATTTTCACAATTCGTCTATTATAAATTGAAAGTGACATTACTTTACGAATAAAAGTATATTAAATTAGCTAAACCACAATTTCAAACTAATTCGTAATTTTGAATAATTTTTGTAGGACTAGCGATACATACCCGTTTTTTTGTGGGACACTGTATTATTCAGGTGAAGAGTACACTAACCTTCCATGTGGTATCATTATCCAACAGTTACTAATAATTTTTTTTACCATGGAATTGACAATTTCGGAGCATATGACTGGGAACAGCTAGCGTTCAATTTGTAGGACAATATGACCCTTCAATTATATAAATATTAATCAAGCAACGGTAAAAATAATGAGCTGGTTACTGATGCTTTCTTATGACCACATCATTGATACATGTTCGGAGTGGGGGACTCTTCATTCCCACCATCCAGTTCGTAGGAAAAAAGTTTTTTCGAGTACTTTATCGAATTATCTCGTGGTTCAACTGAAAAACTAACTGTTATTAATGACATTTTTGCACTCATCGACATGATTGACGCCTTCGCATTTTATTAGCTACCACTATCAAGAATTTTCGTAGAGGAAAAAGTTGGGCGTCTCGGCAAAATGAAGCTACTCAAGAAGTCAGCATGTTACTAATCAGTTTTGAAAGTAGGCGTGGGATCCTGGTCTAATTGCTACACAAAGTGAAATAATTTCTGTGTCAATCTCAGTTGAAAGCCCTCTGATCACAAAATCGAAGTAGAGCTCAAAAGATCATTTTTGAGCTTGACAAAAAGGGAAGTGTGAAGACGGATGCAAACAAATGTTATCTCTTTTTCTGTACGTATATTATACGAAATTGGACAAATATAAAAGCCAGGAAAGACACGGTTTCAAGTTGGTCTAGACTAATAAAAATTCAGATACGTTATGTTTAGTTTTAAGAGTTTCGTTTAACTTCTTTATACTGTATGAATTTAATAAAGAAAACTTTCGTGCAGGGAAATGAAACTTTGCTTTCCGAGAATAGTTAATTAAAAACATGTTTTTTGTGTCTTACGTTTGTTCATTATGGAAATAGTATGTATTCTTCTAGAATTCATTACCAAAGATGGAAATATTAATAAAGAATATTCAACAATGGAGTTCGTTGACCCATTGTTCCAGAAATGCAATATCTTCAAAAAAAAAATAACGCAAAGAAGGCAATTTTCTTTTAATAGTACATTTTACCTATTATTATCACTGTTCCAGTGGTTGATCTTTGAGAAAATATGGGATATATAAAATCCCTTGTCTTCGTCGTAATATGTGAGAAAGCAGTGAGAAGTGAGAAGCAGATATTGTGTATTCCTTTTATCAATACTTGATATTATGAGAAGATGTAAGAAATTTTTCGAGCTAAACCAGCGGTAGTGTCCGTCATGGTATGAGCCAAGGAGTAGTTGAAACGTTGTCTCATATCCAAACCTGTAGATAGATAGATATTTATTGATCTCTTCGAATCATATACATGACATGAGATAAGTCATACAGAAGTGGTTTAAAATAAATAAAAGATAAAAAAATACAATGTAGTACGACACAATTCCTAACAAAACATTACGAATATGTACACAAACATTAATATATAGTTAAGGACATAATGACGTATAAAATAACGTGCACAAGATTACAAACATTGGTTTATAAATTCATCCAGGGAATAAAAACAATTGTCGATCAGAAATGATTTGAGAATGGATTTGAATTTGATTATATTTGTCATATCTTTCATTTCGTCTGGTAGCATGTTATAGAAGTATCCCCCTGCATACAGTGGAGATTTTTTTATTTTCATTCGATTGAATTTGGAAAGGTGGACATCGTTTTTTGCTCGAGTGTTATATCCATGGATATCACTATTCTTTTGAAACCTATGTTTGTTCTGGTGAGTATAACTTAGGAGCTTGTAAAGGTAAATACCTGTACAAGTTAGCAGCTTATTCCCCCTGAAGGTATCTCTACATGACTCCCTATAGTCCAAGTTGAATATTAGACGAATGAATCGCTTTTGCAAGATAAATATCCTCGTGATTTCTGTCGATCTACCCCACACAATTATATTGCAGCTGATTGCGGAGTAAACTAAAGCATAGTATAAGTTAACTAGGTGACTTAGGTAAAAATTAGACTTTAGGCTATTGAAGGCAAAATACAATTTATTCAGTTTTTTGCACAAACAGTCTATTTGTTTGTTGAAGTTCAGTTTGGAGTCCAATTCCATTCCAAGGAAATTACACTATTATTGCTTGTAGTTATAGACATATTATTTTCTTCCTTTAGCGGTGCGGTAAATTGGACGATTACAGTTTTATTTTCGTTAATGATAAGATGATTTCGTTGACACCAATGTGCGAAGTTGCTCATGACTGTTTGTGTTTTGTTATTTAGAGTATCTAGACTATCAGCTGAGACAATAATTGTGGTGTCATCTGCATAGATGAATACTCGTCCATGGTTGATATATGTGGGTAAAACGTTTACATTTAGCAAAAATAATAGTGGGCCTTACACCCCACCTTGGGGAGTCCCAATGGCGGTAGTAAATTCGTTAGATAACTCATCCTCGATCCGAACTCTAAGCCTTCTGCCGGACATATAAGATTCAATCCACGACTGGATTGGTCTTCTGATGCCCATAGCTTCTAATTTTATTGTTAGGTATTTAAGATTAATCGTATCAAAAGCGCGAGTAAGATCAAAGAAGATTCCTACTAAATATTTGTTCTGGTCTATATTTTCATGGATGTATTGTGTTAGTTCCGTTGATGCAGTCTCTATTGAGAAGTTGGGTCGGAAACCATGTTGTGACGACGTTAATATATTATTTTTATTTAGGTAGTTATACTCGGCTATCTCAATTATTTTAGAGAAACAGCTCAATATACATATCATCCTGTAGTTTTCAACAAATTGCGGATCGCCCTTTTTAAACACCGGAATGGTTTTAGCGATTTTTAGTTGGCTTGGGAAGATTCCTTGGGTGACGGATGTGTTGATGATCTGGGATAATTGGTTGGAGATTTTACATTCTCTCAGTACGATTGCTGGTATTTCATCAATTCCTGACGAGTATTTCTTTTTAAGTGTTAGTATTATGTGTTTTACGTCGATTTCATCAACTGGCATAAAGAACATTGAGTTTGGGCCTCGTATTTCATTTTTAGTACACTTGTCTTCGGGAAAATTAAGACTGTATATTGTTTCACTAACAGAGTTTGCAAAAAACTCCCCAAAGTGGTTTGCAATGTCAGTTTTACCATTTATTGCTGTCCCTTTATCAACTAAGATGATTTCCTTCCTACAGTTCTTCCTTTCCATTTTTACATTTACTAACTGCCAAAGAGATTTTGCTTTATTGTTTGAATTATTGATTATATTGCAGTAGTGTTGTTTTTTTCCTTAGAAATTTTTGCATCTAAAGATTTTTTCATTTTTTTATAATTTTCTGTTATGATCGGATTGTTTATCTTATTTTTAAGCCAGTTATGTAGACGTACCAGATCAGTAAATCTTACTGTCCGGACCAACTTAAAAAAAAGATGTAACACCAACTCCCGTAATCCTACGATCACCCTAATGAAGCAAAATTCTTCGAGGAATGTCTAAGATAATTATTTCCAGCGATTTGATTTATTGACTGATGATGTCACAACACAGGGCTTAGGTTAATTAGATTGTCAATAAATTCCAGTCGCTCTAATTACACGAAGCTGCTATGGTATTAACGAATATTTATAGGGGGATTAAATTAAAAATTAGTCTCATATTCATAGTCCAGGAAAAATAAACATTCCAGTGTAAATGGTAAATTTTATCAAATAAGAAATTGAGAGTTTCTAATAATTTAATTAAAAGCAGCGATTTCAGAATTCATAGAAAATCAGTATGCCAATTATTTAAATATAAAAAAGAAGAATATTGCAGTGGACGAGTCAAATCCCAGACAGCACCAGATATTGCATGAATAATCCTAGAACATTCCTTTTGGAATATTGGTATATTCTGGGAATATGCTGGGATGTCCAAAAATATTGGAGGTACAATTCCTGAATATGTGAAAATAAATTTCTTAGATAATCTTAGATTTGCCCAAGAGAATATTCTATTTATATTTGAATCGCGTTCGTCAGTTCTTCGCAAGTTAGATCGTAGGATTGTAGTAAGAATATTATCCGTTTCATAGTGAATTTCTTTGAGCCTCATACTACCTCAAAAGGATTCTTGAAAATGAAACGGAAACAATAATCCACAAACATATACTATAAATTTGACCAGCGTGGTGATACATCACCTATGAATTAGTTTGATATTGTTCAAAATGTTCGAAAGAATTCCCAAGCAGCATCTCTCCGGCTGCCCACTGAATTTGTAAAATATCTGACAAAGATTTTGTAGAAAATCTGATACATTCATTGATGGACGGCAAAAGACTTGTATTGTCGTTTGGTTTACAAAAATGTGGCAGTTGTGTATCCACCGACAGCCCGACGTCATCATCTGGCCACTGCAAAATTTACCCCAAATCTGACAACGAATTTTGTGTGAATCAGCGTTGCCAGTTGTGAAGAAATTTCTTTAGATCTAAAGAAGTTGCTTACCATCCAAAGAAATAGAAAGTATAGCTTCAGAAGTCTTCGAGAGACTTGTACGAGCAAGGAAAGGAAAGAAGAACCTTATTACGTGTGATGCCACGCACGAGACCAGTGACCATACTGGGAATTGAACCCTCTAACCCTCGAAAATGAAACATGCGAGAATTTCAAGCCCTCAAAACAAGATTTGAGGAAACCGGAACAGTATTTCACAATAAATTTGAACGTGCCTGTCCTGTAACGAATTATGAAAATACTCTTGGTATTGCATTACATATTACCGAGAATCCCCATGTGAGTACACGTATTCTGAGTAGGGAGTTGGGAATATCACAAAGTGGTGTTTCTCGAATGGTGAGAAAATGCTGTTTCCATCCATACCATATGCAGTTGATGCAGGAGCTAACTGAAAGAGATTTTCCAAAGCGAATGCGGTTTTACCAATGGGGTGTAAATAAAATCAGAGAAGAACATGATTTTTTTGAGAATGTTCTATTTTCGGACGAAGCCACGTTTCACAACAATGGCCATATGAATCGGCATAATATGCACTATTATGCAACTGAAAATCCCCATTTCGTTAGATATGTCAATCACCTACAACGTTAATCACTAAATGTTTGGGGAGGTATCATTGGACGGCGAGTGATATGGCCATTTTTTTTTCAATGGTCATCTTAATGGAAGAGAATGTCTAAGGTATTTGCGACAGCTATACAATCTATTAGATGATCTACCATTGGAAACAAGGCAGAGAATGTGGCTCCAACAAGATGGTGCACCTGCACATTACCAGACTGACCTACATCAACAATACATTTCGTTTAACATGGATAGGTAGAGAAGGGCCAGTTCAGTGGCCTCCCAGGTCAGCGGACCTCACAAAAATGGAAATGGATTTCTTTCTATGGAGATACATTAAATGGGTTGTTTATCAAACTCCGCCTACAACTCCTGGAAATATGAAAGCAAGAATTTGGACTGCTTTCAGGGAAATTTCAGAAGACATGCTGGAACGTGTGGAGAATAGTTTCCAGAATAGATTGAGACTGTGTATTAGTGAAAATAGCAAGCACATGGAACATTTGCTGCATTAATTATTGTTGTTTTCTTTCTTCTGATATGATAATTCCAAATATGATACAAAATACGAATATTATCAATATTTTCTGTGGAAAGACCCCCATCTTTAGGATATCGAGTATCTCGGAAACGGTTTGATTTAGGCACATGACATCAAGAATAAAAATTGAAAAGTCATTAAAAAGGAGTTGATATGAATAATAATATACAGGGTGTTCCATTTGAAAAAATCAAATTATTGATGTTTGAAAATGGCCAAGTGTGTATTGTTGTACCGAACATCCTGTATAATTTATACAATATTCACCATATTTACAATTAACTTCACCATTTCGACTATCAATTCCCGAGTTATCTCAACTGAAAATTTCGAAACGTGAAATAAGAGATGTTTCAAAAAGAAGTCTGCAAAATAGATATTTTTTAGATAACTCGGCAACGTCGCAACGGAATCCAAAATTGAAAAAATTGTTGAGTAGCCAATGAAACAGCGGATCGGAATATATGAAAATATACTGGGTTTCATTTGAAAAAGATCAACTTTGGTCAGCCACGCTTCAATAATGCACCCTGTATGAATAAGAATAATTTTGGAAGATAGTCTTAAATGGTCCGTTTGGCAAAAAAAATATCGACCACGGGAATCTTGTTGACTCACCCTGTATATAGCCCCTCGATGAATCCATCCTGATTTAAATTTTGAGCTAATGTTTTTATCTTTATGAGAGATTTTATCCTAAGAGTTCTTATTAATAATAATATGTAAACAATTAACAGTGTGATAATTTTTCCTTTGTCTAAAAATGTTTTCATTTAGACAATATAGTTTATTTATCTATCTTTCTATCTATACCGGACAAACAAACAAATAGACAGACACAAAAGCGAATTAAAAACATAGCAAAAAACGTTGCCCTTTCCCAGGTACTATATACAACATTTTTAAACTGTAATGCACATGGAATCTGTTTTTTTCACTCTGAAAAAGCCTTCTTTGCCAAATATATGTAAAGTATAACCGTGAGATTCTTTAACTTTGAACAATTTCTTTCTTCTTCGTTATGTTGTTTTGAGTTTTTTCAATTATCGGCTGAAGAAGTATTTGACTAATGTATGATTGCATCGACAGATGACTTGTCACCTACGATAAACGGAATTCATGCAGAATGTATAAATTTTAAAGCGAAACCGCGTTTTTACGACTTTCGCGAAATTTCGAGTCATCGTGGAAACGGGGTCGTAAAATATCTGCAATTTGTCTGGATTCCGGTATCAACGTCATCCGGAACGAATTTGAACTTTTGCTACTTTAAAAGTCATGGAAATAAAACTTTATATCTTTCGGAGAAAACATTTTGGAGACTTCTCTCATCATCGTTAATTTGTGTGCGGGTATAAAATACGATATGATGTAAAATTCAGATATCAGAAATAGTTACGTTAAATTACTTAGTATGAATTTTTTCATGAACCGTATCCATTCTACAAATATTTTTTTGTTCACTTTAATCAAAGGTAGATTTGAAATTTTGAAAAATTTACATGTTTTTTTTACCTCTTCTGTTTGAATTTGTGAATAATAATAATGATAATCCTCATTGGTCCTTTTGATCAATTTCAATTCAATTTCAGTCAATTTCATTTATCATAAATTTTAGGTATACAGGGTGTTCATTTCATGACTTCCCACCCTAATTTTCTCGAAATGTGGGTATTTTTTTTTTAAATCCTGAGACAGGTCTACAAATATATCGAAGGGGACAAGTTTTCATCAGAAAATGAACGCGCCCCCTTTCATCCCCTGCAAGGGGAGCTACCAACTTCAAAATCTTAAATGCGAAGGGGTATCGAGTAATACTTCATTTTAAAGGTCTTTTTGATCTCTACACGTCGGTGTTTCTTTTTTTTAAATTGATCGATCTGTTGTCGAGATATTTAGGAAAATCTGTTTGCTCCTCCGTACCATTGCAATAAAAACTGTAACTGTTTATTCTCATTCCTTTTACTTCAAACCTAAATTACAATATTTTACACTACTGTCACTTTAAGAATTCCTTAAAATGTGCACTCTAAAAGTGTACTTGTTGAAGAAAATAAAAGACATATTGAATTGTTTACCATAGTTACCAGTTGTGTGAAAAGCAATGTATTAAAAATGTTTGGACTGACGTGGCCGTTGATGAAAATCAATAGTTATGACACTAATAAATAAAACTCACACATTAATGCCAATTATATTGTGGAAGAAGTCCATGAGGACCTATAGAGTGGTCACCCAGGTCCCCGGATCTAGCACCATGTGATTTCTTTTTATGGGTACGTCTAAAATCAGTCGTTTACACACCCCTGCCGCAAAATTTACAAGAGCTTCAACAAAGGATTTCTGCAGAATGTCGAGCACTTCGAACAGAAGTGTTTGAAAATGTGCGCAACGCATTTGAACATTGTTTGGACAATATTTTGAGCAATTATTAAAGTGACAGTAGTATAAAATAATGTAATTTAGGTTTGAAGTAAAAGGAATGAGAATAAACAGTTACAGTTTTTATTTCAATTGTACGGAGGAGCAAACCGATTTTCCTAAATATCTCGACAATGAATCGATCAATTTAAAAAAAAAGAAACACCGACGTGTAGAGATTAAAAAGGGGATGAAAGGGGGCGCGTTCATTTTCTGATGAAAACTTGTCCTCTTCGATATACTTGTTGAAGTGTCTCAGGATTTTTTTTTAAATACACACATTTCGAGAAAATTAGGGTGGGAAGTCCTGAAATGAACACCCTGTATATGTATTTACTAGTAGGTTACTAGGTATGTATGTTATAGTAATACATGTGCTATTCGTAAGCTATTTTACAATTTTTCTGTTACAGAGTGCCCTACAAAAAATCATCATCACACTAGGCTTGAAAGCCTGTCTGGTGGTTTTTGTCATAGACCTTCAGATAATGACACATTGTACTGACTGATTTTCTCTTTTCTGGGATTTTAACCACTGAAAATTATGTCAGCCAAAAAATTAAAATTTCGCGATCGCACGTATACTAGGCATATGGAAGTTCCATTTTCCGTTTGCAGAAAAAAATATTTTTTTTAATCTCTTGTTCATGGCATTCTAACAGAAGAACATACAGTGAGTCTGCTTAAGTTGGCTACATATGGGAAACTTTTTTATTATATTATTTATATTACTACAAAATGAATTACTATTGTATTATTATTATTAATAATTTAAATGCATCGCTGACATGTTACAAGACAGACATTAACTAATTAAAAGGTTATCAACTGTTCAATGTTCATTGGATTTTAAATAAATTTAGTTTTATGAAAATTTGCTAATTAATTCCTAAGCAGACCGGAAAAGTTTGTAATAAATATAAATGATAAATTTTGAGAAAATTTGTAAAAAAAATATTTTTCCAATTAGAAGGATGTTATTGCATATGAAAACAACAGTTTTTAATTCCAACTAACTTTTTTAATGAAAATTTTCAATATTGTGAAATATAAAGTTACTTTACTTTCATATTTTTTGTCATACCTCGTATAAAATTGATGAAATTTGATATATGATGATTGCATCTTAGGTTTTAGACTAGGTATGCAGAACTTTTTATGAGGAATAACTTTTTTTCGTAAAATCATTAATACAAAAGTTTCCCCTATGTAGCCAACTTAAACAGACTCACTGTATATGAAAATCTAATAGTGAACAACAAATGCCATAAGAATTGGACGTAATGAAAGGGATGAAATGAGGACGCGATCTCGTGAAAAAATACTCGGTGGCTGATGCATTTTCTCGCCTATGGCAATCGACAGAATGAAATTTTATATCGTTGCAAAAAAAACTTCAGCTAATTATCCGGCCCAAAAATTTACCTCAACAACTTATACGATATATATGCTACAATTATAAATTATTATATATATATATATATATATATATATATATATATATATATATATATATATATATTAAATAACAATCAGGGTGGATTTATCGAGGGCAATATATAAAAATATAAATAGAAAAGTTATTGGGTATAGCCCTCAAATTGTAGTGCAACCGTAGACAAACAAACTAATTATATATACTCTTTAGTTATTTATTTAATATAATATATTATTAATAAATGAATACGATTATACAGGCCGTTTCTTTTATCATGTGGTAACATTGCTATATTCTAAACCGTAACAGATACGAAGACGATTAAATAGGAGAAAAGGTAACTATTGTGGAGAACAGTACAATGGTCAGAGAAAATTTACAGGGAGTCTCGCCCTTCCCGAGTTATACAGGGAAAACCAAAAATGCTGTTATTTGTTTTTTACGAATAGAACTGTTATTTCTGAAAATATAAAAAAATTTATAAGGAAAGTTTTAATGTATTTAAAATGTACTATAAAATGTAACAATAAATCTTTGATTAAACGTTTCGTGTCAACACGGCCACCATCAACATTTTTTTTTCAAATACGGACCTGTCTATTTTAGTACAAATATTGATAAAGCGATAAAATCACAATTCAGTGGTATATCACACTTGATATTTTTATAACGTTTCATTTAAAATAACTAGCATCCTCAGTGACAACAATTTTTAATTACGGTCCTGTCGTTAGTTCTTTTGTAAATTATTTTGATTTCTTCAAAACCTATTCAACTATTGGCATACTTCAGACTTCACCCAATAATTTCGATAAGAAGATACCCCAACACAAGGAACATTCGTATTTTTCCTTCTTGGGCATTTTTGTATTACAGAAAACCTTGTTTCAAGGCTGATTTCTTCTGAATCAATTATCATACTGAATATTTCTATAATTCTCAATACTGGAAGTAACGGAAATATTAGTTTTTGGTCAAAATACGACTATTGTGTGATATGGTACAATTAAATAGCATCTCACTTCATTTACCATTTTTAAACAAGTAGGCTTTACTTGGTTTCTATGGCAGGACAAATAAATGAGTTGTTGATACGCGTTAAGAACTGTCAGTCGTTTATACACTCAGTCATATCAAAGATGTATTCAAATGACGAAAGGACTGATATGCTATTTGCTTATGCAAAATCAAATAGAAATCCTCTTTTGGCAAAAAATATGTATGGTGAGCTATACCCAAATCGTCGTATTCCAAACATTCAAATGTTTAGACGATTAGAAAGAAATTTGAGAGACTGTGGTGCATTTGATAGAAATAAAACTAGAAAATGTGTTGTTACTGGAAGCATGCGGAACCAAATAAATGTTTTAGGTAAGCAAATATTACTTCATAAAGATTAACAAAGTGACGAAAATATTTTTATTCATTTGTTCTTTACGAGAAATTGCCCACGAACTAGGGATTTCTGTAAAATCTACCAGAAATATTTTGAAAAAGAACAAATACAAATGCTACAGGATACGCAAAGTTCATCACCTCAATGAAAGGGATTACGGAAGGAGAGTACGATTTGCGATGTGGTTGAGACGTAGAAATAGGGAAGTTGGAAATATTTGTAATAAAATAATATGGACGAACGAATCAAAATTCACCAACAATGGTTGGTATAACAGAAACATCCATTATAAGTGGAATAATACAAATGAACATTTACATAGAGAAACCAATTTCCAGGAAAGGTTCGGAATAAATGTTTGGTTGGGAATTTTGGGAACAAACATACTAGGTCCTTTCTTTTACGACGAGCATTTGAATGGTGGAATGTATTTACATTTTTTATCCAATGAGTTTGATGGCTAGTTAGATGAATTGCCACTGAACATTCGCCGTGAAATACAATATTTTCAACAAGACGGTACCCCTCCCCATAATGCAGCAATAGTAAGGGAACATTTAGATGCAATATTCCCAAGAAAATGGATTGGAAACAATGGACCAATTGCCTGGCCAGCTCGATCCCCAGACCTGACTCCTTTAGATTTATTTTTTCTGGGGATACATAAAGGATAAAGTTTTTTCAACAACTAGTACAGATATCGACCATCTCAAACAAAAAATAATAGATGCTTGTAATAGCATTACACCCATCATGCTAGAAAATTGCCACAGAAATTGTATGGACAGACAACTTATGTGCATTCAACAAAGAGGTCGGCAATTCGAGCATTTAATGTAGGTTATCATGAAGAATTCATTTTCTGTATTGGTTTTATTTTCACTCAAAAATTCAATATGAAATAAATTGTTTTCTGTTTGTTTGATTTCTTCTACTCTTAAGTAAGTTTATTTCCGAGGTAAATTGCTATCGTTCGTCTCTGAAACTACAGATATCTTTTATTATACATAATTTTAATAGATACATTTATTCAAAGCGTCACTGATAATTTTTATATCGGAGAGTTAGGTTTTGTGGAATCCATAAACGACCTAACGACAGGACCGTAATTAAAAATTGTTGTCACTGATGATGTTAGTTATTTTAAATGAAACGTTATAAAAATAGCAAGTGTGATGTACCACTGAATTGTGATTTTATCCCTTTATCAATATTTGTACTAAAACAGACAGGTCCGTATTTGAAAAGAAATGTTGATGGTGGCCGTGTTGACACGAAACGTTTAATCAAAGATTCATTGTTACATTTTTATAGTACATTTAGAATACATTAAAACTTTCCTTTTCCATTTTTTTATATTTTCAGAAATAACAATTCTATTCGTAAAAAGCAAATAACAGCATTTTTGGTTTTCCCTGTATAACTCGGGAAGGGCGAGACTCCCTGTAAATTTTCTTTGACCATTGTACTGTTCTCCACAATAGTTACCTTTTCTCCCATTTAATCGTCTTCGTATCTGTTACGGTTTAGAATATAGCAATGTTACCACATGATAAAAGAAACGGCCTATTTTGCCATATTTACCATATATTATTGAAATATATAATATTTATATTTTTAGAAAAATTAACCAAAATTATTATTAAATAAAAAATTACCAATTTTTATTTATTTATCAATTTTAAAGAAGAGATTATCTCAGTTTTTGGACTAAATAATTTAATTTATTTATCTAATTTACTATTATAGAAAAATTTAATCAATATTATTATTAGGTTTTATTCATAATTTTATTTATTTTAACTCAAAATTTGTTTTGCTAGAAAAATTCAATGGTATGTAATTAAATCGTGTCTGACCATCATCAGTGATCTCGCACTTTTTCCAGATGTGTGTTCCAGGCGAGATTCGACTCTGGATTTAACCCTAGATATTTTGTCTCTCCTGATTTGTTTTTCGAAGAGTTCTGTTGGTCTTCCTTGTGAAAAGGACCATCATGGTTTTCTGAGGGTTGACCTCAAGGTTCTTCCTCATACACCTCGGCTGTAGTACGTCTGTGAGAGCTGATTGCATCAGATCCATAAAGACCCCCATATACTTTCCCTCCCCTACTGGTTATCTTTAATGGTAGCATACCTTTTACCATATCGCAACGATCGTCAAAGTCTTCAACGTCCACTAGTTATTATTATCAAAAGTCAGATATTTAAGCCTATTATATATTATTATCTATTATCCTATTACCTACCTACTTTTTTGACTTGTTATTGCCTACTCGATTCAGTTGAGGTTAACGAAGTTATCCACTTCCATTATTTAATGAAAATAATGAAAAAATGCACACTGTTTGCTGAAGTATGGAATTAATATTTTCAAGACTCTCCATTAAATCCTGCTAATCCCGTGAATTGAAATGTTAAGTTTGGAAGATACACAAGTTTATTATTTGAGTTTCCTCTTTTAATTACTTCTCATGAAGTGATTCGAGAGCAATTTCAGAGTTTCCAGATAACCGCAGGTTTCATGAGCGCACATGGTCGGTCCAATTCAAACGGGGTTTCACAATAAAAGTCAGAAACAAGTTTTTATAATATTCATTTCGGTGCAATTTTGTTGTTTCCATAAGAGATGCAGATCCCGTGTTCCATTTTCGTATGAAAAATTGGTTGTTTCACCCAAAGCTTCATTATTTTTCTTTCATTCTGATGTGCGATGAGAATTTAATTTCCCTTCAGAATAGTTTGGTTTGAAACTATTCATGAGGAGGATTCTTAGAACATATAATGGTGAAATAAATCTTTGTTTCAACTTGAATTTCTGTTCATTGGAATAAAAAAAATGAAACCAATTTCATTATACAGTCAATTCCTTTAATACAGTCGTAAGAATGAACTTAGTTTCACTATTCCTAGACAAGATAAATTCTGAAACTAAATCTGTTGATACGACTGGGCACCTGTCTGCTTCTGAAGTCTTTGAACACCTGAAAGGTGAATCCCCTAAATGACTAAGAAGAGAACATCTCCATTACCAAAACGCGAATCTGGATGTTTGCGATATTGATGCTGTGTCTTTAGGAAGAAATCATCTTTGCTCTTGCAGGTTCATTAGAATTAGGCAAGAACTTCTTTATGGTTATCTTACCATGTTGCTCAGATACTTTTCTCTATCAAATTATAACTGGTAACGCCATTACTTTTTGTTATATCCACTAGGACAAGGTACTAGTTATCAAAATGTAAACATGCCTTCACTTTTCGTTCTTGATGAAATCAATGAAAGTTAATGACTCTTACAACATAGTGCATAGTAACACAATGTAGATATTTACATAAATAAAAGATGTGTAAATTAGGACATCGACAGAATACAAAAATTATAACAAAATAACATTTTAAAATTATATAATCAATCACATTTGAATCTCAAATATCATAGAAGGACTATAACTGATATGAATAGTATAGTGCTAACAGATTTTCCGAATTTTTTCAGAGCATTAATAACTGTTATTTGATTGATTCATACGTGAGATGATATTCAATAAATGAGTAGTATTTAGTAAAGCTTACCGTATTATGACAGCTAAACAATCAGAGGATAATTTTTGCTTTAGAGCTGTTATATGGTAGTCAAACTTCAGATTGTTGTCAATATTTACATCAAGAAATTTGGGAAAGGGTTTATTTTCATCGAGCTGATCTCCCAGTGTGATTTAATCAATATTCAATAAGCCAGTATATTTGTTTCAGAAATATTTACATTCAGCTTATTTGCATCACACCAAATTTCAAATTTTTCAATATCTGTATAAATAGACTGGAGCAGGGCAGAACGATCCCATTGTACCAAGGGAATGACGAATCGTCAGCAAACAAAGTTAAATGTCCAGAAATATCGAGGCAAATCGTTAAAATAAAGTACAAATAAAATGGGACGTAGAACAGACCCCTGAAGAAATCCACTTTCAATCCTTCCTAAGAATTTTTTTCCAATAGATATTCAATGGTTCCTGTAAGTGAGATATGATCTGAACCATTTCAAAACTGTACCCCGAAAACCATTTTTTTTCCTTCCTCGGATGCTGGTCCTTTCACCAGCTACACCTCAGCCTCTTGGGCTTTTTGTGTTTTCCGTGTTTGTTTTACAGCACCTCAAAAAACTAAAAAAACAACAACTCGCCTAAAAAACTAGATGGCAGTGCCATCTAGTGTCATTGCGTTTTATTACGTAGTGGTTATCAAAACATGTTTGCATAGCAGTGTAATAGGTAGCGCTGAACGCTAGTTGAAAAACAGTAGAAAATAGGAATGAAACAGAAAACATTGAAATCAATGTGAAAACAGCAAATCTACTGTTAAAACAGTAGGGTTGGTAACACTGCTTGTGAGGCCGTTTTCGCAACAGAATAATTTTGCGGAAACATCCGAACGTGCCCGAACCGAAAAAGTTAACTAAGCATAAGTGAATTGATCACTAACCCAATCGACTTGATCGATTGACGTTATTATTAAGATGGCTTAGACCAAGTGAAGTTTTTTCAGACAAACGATTTAGTAGTGGTAGGCATCATTCTACCTACAATTTGTTTAGTGTACACCTATAGATATCGAACATGGAAAATATTTCGATACGCTAAGTACTCTGATGAGTTACGGTAGGAACACACTTTCAGAAACATTGTTTCGCTTACTATGAGTGTCTCATATTCCCACCAGTAAACAATTTACTTGGCCGAGTTTTCTCCGTGTACATTCCTAAAAAATCAAAGGTGTTGGAAGGTGGACAAGAATTACTTTTCATAAGAAAAGCTTCAGATAATACTGTTCTACTACATAAAGTTGTTCTGGTAATGGGCATATTTGGAGGCTTAAGACGTGATGAAATGGTCAAGATGACAATTGATGACATTGAAGACAGAGGAGCCGTTTTACTGATCTAGGTACCAGAAACCAAGACCTGCACCTCATAAAGTTTCATCATTTTTGAAGAAAGCGAATTAGGAGCCTTGAACTTAGTTAAAAAGTACATTGCACTACGACCAAAAGGAAGTAAACTACATAGGTTTTTGTAACCTACAGAAATAATAAATGCATTGAGTTACTTGTAGGTGAAAATACTATAGCGAAATACGTTGATTTGGAAAACCCGAAGGGTTACACCGGACATTGTCTACGCCGAATGTCATCAACGCTTCTTGTTCAAGGTGGTGCTTCCTTTGAAACACTAAAATTACATGGAAAATGGAAGAGTAGTACGGTAGCGGAGAGCTATATTGAAGAAAGTATCTCCTCGAAGAACAAAATTGCTACAATGATAGCCCATTCCGGTTCAGAAAAAGAAAATGTTAACGTACCGAACGAAACCGAATGCACATTGAGGAGTTCATCATTGGTCAACTCACAGAACTTCAAACTTGGTACTAACTTTTCAGGAACAATTGGAAATTGTAATTTCTATTTGAGAGATAATAATTAGTCGCTTTTTCATGTACAGCTATAAATAAAACTATTCTGAGCAATTAATTTATTGAACTACAGAAAAAAACATTTAGCGGGCGTTATGAATCATAATGCCCTCCGTAACGCCCCGAGCGTTATGGGTCTGTTAATAGCAACCGTTGCTAAGGTATTATAAAGCAGAAATGGACAAGTGGAAAATAAATTTATTGAAGAAGCTACCTTCTGGTGGTAATCAAGATATATTCAGAGTGCCTAAATTGATTTGATATTGAACAGTAATTTTCGTTCAACCAATTTAAATAAATTGAGAAAAGAATAAATGTTGAATATTAAAATATTTTGTATTGTTACATTTTGTTCTTGAAGAGTAGATTGACAATCTAGCAAGACATCGTGATTGAATTATTTGTATGAAAGTAGTCCTCTTCAAATTAGTCATCAAACGTATTCAGACCTGTTTGAGTTAATAACAGAGCCAAGTCAATTCCGACCTAAACTGACGCTCATGAAATCCCAACTGACTCTCAAGTCTTGCAATTTTCGTTCTAATCGTGGGTTATTTGATATCCTTTCATTTTGTACTTCCTGACTCTCGAGTTTTATCAATAGTAAAATATACGCGTCCCAAGTGGATAGGATATACCGCCGGAGTCGAGTAGTCTGACGGGGAAAGAAGGAATACGAAATGATACATCTTCGCTGAATATACATTATGTCTGGAAAATCAAGTCAGAAAGATGATTGGGGTAGAGAATGTTGATGCCTCGAGGATTCAATTTTGGAACGAGTCAGCAGGGTCTCTACTATTTTTGATGTAGATGAGGAGGAGTAGGCACCGAATTAACAACGATTGCAATTTGATAACTAATAAAAGCACTGGATTAATAATTATATTTCGGACGTCCATCATCTTAATGGTTGAAATATTTCTATCTCTTTCAAATTTTTTCACAACGTTTCAATTGCTTGAATCCGCAATCGTCTTCTGGTGAATAGTGACAAAATCAGATGATACGCGACCTTTTATAGGTCTATAATTAAAGTGTAATTACGCGCGGTCTTGTGGCGAGCGTGGTTTCGCGCTTTTTCTCCCTTCAAAACGGTCCATGAGCGGTTTCCATAAGTTTTTAATTTCCACGCTTGGTTGACTGAAGGCACCATTGGCTTCTATGTAGGTGGTTTCCATAAATTTCCGTTTGAACCAATATTCCTCTCTATGAAGAACACTAGCTTCGTCCCAGAGAATTCGGTGGTGTTTTGTCCAGACGTGGTCAGCAATTCCCGATTTTGATGTTTCCCCTCGTTGAGTCCACTTTTTGTGTTCGGCTAGTCTTACTGATAATGGCCTCTTGGTCTCTCCGATACAGGAATCTTCACATTCACATGGGACTTTGTAAATACAGTTTTTACTGGATTCTGTTGTGTTCTCTGGTTTCGTCTTGGTGAGGAAGCTTCGTAAGGTACTGCCGGATTGAAAGCAACACTTGATGTTGTATTTATTTCCGATCCTTCTGATCTTCTCGGAGATACCCCTGATATAGGGAAGAATGAGAACGGGGTTTTGTGGTCTTTCTTCGGTTGTCTTGGTCTTTTTGAGTTGTTTCCGAACTTCTCCTATGAGCTTCTCGGAGTATCCATTTCGGCGTAGGTCCTTTTTGATGTGGTTAATTTCCGCCTCCAATGACTCCTGGTTGTTGCAAATAGACATTGCTCTCTCCACCAACGTTCTTATGATTCCCCTCTTTGTGGAGTTTGGTTGATTAGAGCCGTAGTTGAGGTACTGTCCTGTGTGTGTCTTCTTCCTGTAAACAGAGGTGAGGATTCCAGTGTCTGTTCTTTCAGCTTTCACATCGAGAAACGATAGGGTACTGTAAGTTTCCTTTTCCATTGTGAATTTGATTGAATCCCTCATGTTATTCATTCTGGCGAAGAATTCTCCAAGGTGTTCATCTCCATGGTTCCAAATGATAAAGGTGTCGTCTACGTAGACGGGGTGCCTCCGAGAAGATCAGAAGGATCGGAAATAAATACAACATCAAGAGTTGCTTTCAATCCGGCAGTACCTTACGAAGCTTCCTCACCAAGACGAAACCAGAGAACACAACAGAATCCTGTAAAAACTATATTTGCAAAGTTCCATGTGAATGTGGAGATTTCGATATCGGAGAGACCAAGAGGCCATTATCAGTAAGAATAGCCGAACACAAAAAGTTTGCTATCTAGGGTGATGCCCAACAGTTTAACTGGGACGTCTGTTGAAAGGAGCGTGTTGGAAGAAAATATAGATTGCGTTTTGGTCTCATTTTGAACGAGGTTGTTGGGGGTGAGCCACTCACTGATTCTGTTAGATGCTTCAACATTCATCTGATTCAGCTCTGTCGTATTCGACGCGAAATTATAAAAAGTTATGTCGTCTGCGAACAAGACACACTGGGTTGGTTTTATGTGATAAAATATATCGTTAATGAATATTATGAACAGAAGTGGCCCAAGAACTGATCCTTGGGGCACTCCCGAAGATATAGATTTACACATCGACGTATTGTAATTGAGTTCTTCCCGATATATATGAGTCGAAGAATGAATAGGCTGACCCTCTTACACCATAGAGTTCCAGCTTATCAAGTAACCCTCGATGTGGGACACAGTCGAAGGCTTTGCTGAGGTCACATAGCGTCACTGCAGTTTGTTTACCACTTTCAAAGTCCTCGACTATGTCAGTCACCAGTTTACCAAAATGGCTACAGAAGACAGTGGCACTGGCAGTTGTCATTGTGCAATTGTCCCAGTTTTCTGTCTTCAATTTTCCTATTTCTTAGGTATCTGACTTCGAATAATCCAGTGATTACTCAAAAAAACTGATGAAATATTCTAAGAATGCATTCTGGACACTGCAATATCATTCGCCCCGTGACCATATCCTAGAGTATGTATACATTGTTTCATAAATAGTAATTTGCATTTTTTATTTAGAAAAATAAAACAATTCTATTTATCTATCTAATTAAATGGTGGGTAGTAAAATTGTGCCTATCTATTATTTGAAATAAAACTGAATATATAATTTGTTTTTGCAACATTCCATAATAATTCCATTATGAATTTAAGTACAAGCTTCGAAATACCTGAGTTCAAATCAATCTTGCCACAATAAGTTTGGAGAATTCTTATATTTAGTAATGGAAACTTTTCTTTCTGTAGAAAAAAATAAGTAAGCGATTCTACTGAAATGCCTCAAAGTTCATCTTTTGATAAATCTTCTTTCGACCATCTCACTATTTTAAGTTTCAAAACCAAGTCAAGCTGGGCCAGACAAAACTTTATGATTTTATGATTTAAGTCAGTGTACAATGTGCTCTTTGACATTTGTTGGTTTTGTTTTTCAAGTGTTTAATTTTGTTTCTTCTCTGATAATTATTGTACAATTACACAGAACTGTTAAATAAGTGTGTCTCCTTCTTTGCGATGTTCTTGTAAACAAGCGGTGAAAACCATTATTTGACAGTAAACGATTGGCCGTGGGTACAGATCAAGATGTATAGAAACCATGGTGTTATCACTGATTTGCTTTTGTTTCAACAAAGTTGTTGAGACTGTAATTGCACTAATACCGTTGGCTTCATTCGTCGATGGATGGCGTATAAGTCGAAAATAGACGAGTTTCCAATATTCCGAAGTACTGAGTCATAATTATTTGATTGAAATTTGAATGTTTACAAATTATGGTTAATGAATATCACAACAAATAAAATTCAATGTTGAAAATGACATAACATGACACTTGTCCAAGCGTCATCATGAATCTGTAATTTTACCGCTAAAGAGGTGAAACGGTATCAACGCAGTAAAAATATCACGAATCAAGTAGGCCGTACCTTAACACTTTTGTATGTCGGTTTCACAGCTATAAGAGATCACACCAGGGTTTATATGTATCTTGGTACAGATTCTGGCAAGCATATCTCCAATGGAACTGTAGGTACTTATTGAAATGTCATAAGTGAATTATCGATGACAGATTGATTCGAAATCCCAGTGGACAGACTTGCAGTAGATTTTTACTAACAGATCTTGGTAGGAGTAACTAAAAAGGATCACCAACATTATATCGTGATGTCACAGCAAAGATATTAGCTTTCAACAGTTTCTATCCAAATCCAGATTGAGTTCTGCTTCTCACCGTTTTTCCTAAGCCTCTGTCCTGACTTCTCATGTAGGAGAGATTCTTGAAGATTGGTTTCAAAATCACTTTTATTAATATGGTCTTACCAAATCCTGGAAAAATCTATAGGTACACTTCAGAATTACTATAGATATTGATCCATTCCTGCTTCACTGCATTATTCTTATTCTTGGGGAATATATGAAATGTCATGATGGTATGATGTAGGAGTATTGTTACAATATTAAACATGTTATTAACAACTAGCACTACAAAATACAAGAATTAGGCATATGATTTTAGTATGATTTATATGAGCCATGGGCTTCAGTAACTTTAGTTATTCGCAAATTGACGTAAAAATCCCAAAGTTACCAATTTCAGGATAACCACCTTAATTTTCCTCCAATGACGTATTCTCTCTCTTTCCTCAGTTTTCCCCTTGTTTAAATGATCACTTATTTCACAACCCCTTCCTATCATAAGAACCCTGGTCAAGTTGTGTTTATAAAATCACCATAACCTCAAAATGTATTCCATCATCGAATCACTTTCATCCGCTCTGTCAACCCAACACCACCCGCTCATTCTCACTTCCTTTTCCTTTGTTGCAGTCCTTCGCGACGAGTTCAAGATGATGCCCTCCGACACCAGGGTAGCCGCAGGCGAGACGGCCCTTCTTCAGTGCGGGGCGCCTAGAGGCCATCCGGAGCCTAATTTGATATGGAAAAAGGACGGCGAGGAAATGGACTTGGACGGACGCCGAATACGCACGGTTGACGGGGGTAATTTGATGATTTCCGACGTCCGACAACACGATGAAGGGCGCTATCAATGCGTGGCGCACAATTTGGTTGGCTCCAGAGAAACCCCGCCTGCCACTTTGACGGTGCACGGTAAGGAAATTGATTTCTTTCTGTCTTTTGCCCTCGCCGATTTCTTTTAACGCGTCTTTACTTTTTTGTTGAAGAGCAGTTTCACGTGAGCGAGTTTATATTCCGGGTTGAGTGTCATCGGACTAAGGGGCTGAGATGAACTGAACGACGCGACGGTAGGGTTGGTTTCAGGGTGGACTAACGAAAAGTTCAGGTGATAGAGTTCTTCTGGACTTGCATTGTCCAGAAACAATGAAAATAAATTCTTTGCATGTGTTTCGAGTCACAACGTTTCAACGGTTAACATATGCAACCCAATTTTATTTAAATAGACCGGGGGATAGTGACAGATTTTGGGACACGATTTTACTCAGTTTGCCTTTTGGAGGCCAGTACTGTCCGTATATCCTCGTGATAATAATGCATGAATCAAAGAGTCGTCGTAGGTTCTTCATATTGAAAAATAATAATAATACTTTCGAAAAATTATGTGTTCCGGTACGATTCCAATCAGGTTGCCATGTGTTTTGTAATAAAGTAATAGACGTAAAATACTCGGAAAACCATTGGTATACCATCAGGATGAGCGGAGAATTCCTTTTTCCAAATTATTATTATATTTTAATATGAAGAACCTACGACGACTCTTTGATTCATGCATTATTATCATGAGGATATACGGACAATACTGTCGTACAAAAGGCATACTGAGTAAAGTTGTGTCCCAAAATCTGTCACTATCCCCCGGTCTAAAAGTTTCTCATTCCATTCCAGTAGTACTAATATTATTTCAATTCTATCGATAGGTACAGTGTAGTAGTAATAGTAATAGTAATAGTAGTAGTAATAGTAGTAGTAATAGTAATATTTATTTATCAATACATGTATCAGCATAACATTTTCATACAGGTAATTTTGCATTTACAAACGTTAATAAATAAATGATTGAAACCGCATGGATATAGCATCCGCTCGCGGTCGACATACATGTAGATAGGGGAAGTCCGTGGAATTTGGACCATTGTGTAAATTGGCCCATGACAAATATACTGTGATTCGAAGGCAGTGCTGACACCTTGTATTTATTTCTACAATTATCAATCGTTAAGAAGTTGCCTGCTGAAGTTGTGAGTCTCCCGCGTCTTGAATAATTTAACGGCAGCACGTAGTCTGGAATACGCACCAACATAGTAAGAAGGTTGATATTTGCCAGTTGTGTACATGTGAGCAAAGTTAGTAAGTATTCAAATTTATCATATGGGATGAACAAACATACTTTGAAGTATACATAGACACTTCATTTTAATCACAAATGTGAGCAGTTTCATTTTGTAAGATTTTTAGGTTAAGTGTTTGCCTTTGTGTAAATTGGACCATACACTATCGTGTAATTTGGCCTGGACCAAATTACACATCGGGCCTGGACCAAATTACACATTGACATCGAAACACCTCAAAAAGAAGTAAGTAAACTTTTTTGTTGCAGAAATGAGTTCAAGACGTGACAGAAAAGCTAAAGGAAAGTACGGAAAATGGAAAAATGATGATATGGAAGCGGCTCTTGCAGCTGTACGAGAGAAGAAAATGGGTTTAAATGAAGCAGCAAAAACGTATTCTGTACCTGCCACAACATTAAAAAGGAAATATGCTGGAAAAAATAAATTTTCTAAAGGGACAGAGTATCTTCCCGGCAGGAGGCCAGACTTGCCTCGCGAAATCGAAGACGATCTTGTCCAACATATTTTACAATTAGAAAATATGTTTTATGGTATCTCAAGAATAGACTTCATGAAATTGGCGTACGAAGTAGCTGAAAGAAATAATCTGACAACAAGATTCAATCACAATAAAAAATCTGCTGGAAAGGAATGGTACTCTCTGTTTATGGGACGTCATCCTGAACTGCGATTGAGAACTCCAGAGGCTACGTCACTCGCACGCGCTGGTGGATTCAATAAAGTGGTAGTGGGCAAATTCTTCGACACCTATGAGAAAATTATTGCCGAAAATAAGCTTTCTCCTGATCGCATATTCAATGCGGATGAAACAGGACACAACGTTGTGCAGAAACCACAAAAAATACTTGCACAAAAAGGCAAACATCAAATTGGAGCTATTACTTCAGCTGAAAGAGGTCAAAATGTGACAGGAATGTACGCCATGAGTGCCAGTGGATTTTATATCCCACCATTGCTAATATTTGCCAGAAAACGTATGAAAGAGAGCTTGGTAACTGGGGCACCACCTGGAACAATATTTAGGTGTCAAGATAAGGGATGGATGGACAGTGAAGGATTTTTCTCCTGGTTGAAGCACTTTATTTATCATGTTAAGCCCAGCAAAAACCTTAAAGTGTTGCTGTTACTTGATGGCCATGTCAGTCACACACAGAGTATACAGGCTATAGACCTAGCCCGTGACAATGGCGTTATAATGTTATCATTCCCAGCTCACTGCACTCATAAAATGCAACCCCTCGACCTGGCATTTTTTAAACCCTTGAAAGTGTATTTTTCGGCAGCCATTACAACTGAAATGCATGAAAATCCTGGAGTGCCTTTAAATATTTCACATGTCAGCAGTTTGGTTGGAACTGCTTTTTCTCGAGCTGCAACAATTCAGGTTGCTATTAACGGATTTCGGAAAGCAGGTCTGTGGCCTCCAGATCGATATGTTTATACAGATGCAGATTTTGTTCCAGCAACGGTAACTGATCGTCCTCTCAACCGGCCAGAAATTGAAGAAACCTCAGAAGCAAAGGCTACCACACCACCATCAACTTCATCACATCCAAAGAAATCCACTTTTTCCAAAAATGAGTCATCAGACAATCCATTAAATACCTATACAGATGCAGAGTTTGTTCCAGCAACGGTAACTGATCGACCTCTAAACCGGCCAGAAATTGAAGAAAACTCAGAAGCTAAGGCAACCACACCACCATCAACTTCATCACATCCAAAGAAATCCACTTTTTCCAAACATGAGTCATCAGACAATCCATTAAATACTAAAATATCAGAGCTTTGTGAAAACCCAGATAGGACACCGAGTCCCCAACCATGTTCCAGCAATTCGGCAACTTACATTCCGGTAGTCAAAATTAAACCTTTAGTAGAAAAGATAGCGCTTCTTCAGTGGGCCTTCGAAAAAAACGACAGAAATTAAATTCCTCTGGAGTGATACTAACGGGAACACCCTACAGAATAGATCTTGAAATCTCGAAAACTCCGAAGTCAGACAAAAAACAAAATGTCACAAAAAATGTTTTTGGAACAACAACTCAAGTCAAAGGAAAAGGGAAACAAAAATTAAAGTCTTCGCAAGAAGCCAAAGACACGAGCAGTAATTCGTTTGAGAAAGCAGAATGTGGTTTTTGTGGCTATGATTACGAGGAAGACATGATAAAATGCCAAAAGTGTGAGAGATGGGTGCATGAAGTACGGGGTACAACAACGCTATAGATGTGTTTTAGTAAATAACTGTTCTAAACAGTCGCTAGCATGAAACATTGAGAAGAAAAGTTAGAAAACTCACCTTCTGTGAAGGGTTTTATCTTGTAGAAAAAAGATGTCGGCGTGGTACAAAGTTTTCTAACGCCAAATTGTCGTAACTGTCCAAGATAGCCATCTATCAATAGCCAGGACTTTGAAATTGATAGTAAGATGAGTAGAACGGAAAATCCATAGAACAACATAGAAAATATTCAGAGGCGATTTTTGAAGTACATGAGTTTCAGATATGATGGAGTTTATCCAAATCGTGGCGTTCCACACGATCAACTGCTCTCAAGATATCAAGTCAACTCTCTATATGAACGTCGTGAATATTTGGGAATAATATTTTTGCATAAAATACTTGTATCACGAATTGACTGTCCATGTTTGCTCTCAAAAATAAATTTACATGTGCCTTGGCTACCTGTTGTAATATTTCTACATTTTTCTTTCCCGCTCCACTAACGAATGTACTTCATTTTTCGCCTCTGTATACTATATGTCGAGACCACTTGTAATGTGGACATTTTTCATTGTAAGCCAATCGACATTAAGCGGGCTATTCTGACATGATTTTTCTTTTTTTTTTATATATATCAAGTTCTTTCAATCACTGCTGTAGTGCAGTGTGTGAACTTTTTTCTCACTGAGTTTTTTTCAGTTCACACACGGAATTTCTGCATGTGTTATATTTTTTACTATATGATTTTCTACTTTTCTTTTATTGTTTAATATGGCGAAATGCCCTCAACATTTTTTTGCCTCATTCTGTAAAAGGCCCTGGCTGTAGAATGATGTACTCAATAACTAAATAAATAAATAAATAAAATTCGCAAAGGATCACTTTACAAATTCAATAATCGTCAGCCGAACAGAACCGGGAACCCCTGTATGGCTATACACCTGTAGGTTTCACCAATTCTATCTAATTCCTCTTCTCTCAGTCGGAAACGAAATCCACTTCGAAGATTTTTTCATCCAAAAAGTTAGGGTAGATATTTCAATATTTGCATGTTCCATGCACAACCGACCAATCTGACCAGCTTAAAAATGATGATATGTTTGGTAGTCTCTGATCAGACACCCCAAAAGCAAAGTTGGCTGCACTGATAGTTTAAAATTTGAAACAGTTGACAGCTGACAGTGGAAATATCATTGGACAGCTGACAAATAAAAATTAAAGTAAACACGAAAGGAATCAAAACATTTGGTTTATGATCATATCAAACCCTTAAAATTAAAACAAACAATAATTTGAAGACACTCTTCATGAACCTTCTCAATAACAAGAACTCAGACGTTCATATGAAGCACCCACGAAAATTCGATTGAAGACAATATTGAATGCCAAAATGAGTAGGATATAGTTTCCTTTGAAGAAATTTCTCATTCACATTTAATAATTTTTAGATCAACACTTGCACACTTTTCTATTAGGCAGAAACGCAAGTGCTAAATACTCTGAAAACCAAACAGGACCACAACATAATGCAGTTTCAATGAGAACAAGTCGAAAATAGAAAAGTTATTATTTATGCATCCAGAACTTAATAATTATTCTCCTTGTAGTGACAACTTGTAAAATATGAATTGATCGTTGTTTAATGTGGTTTTGAATGGAAATTAGCATGGGAATGTTGATAAGCTTTCTATGAATGACGTTAGACAACCAACTATGAACATATATGTGTGTTATGTTAAGACTCCTAGGTAGGTATACATTGTTCTAAAGCTTTCTAATAATTAGCAAAATAAAGTAGCGAAAATGCACATGCCACACATCCAGTGTACTTTTCAAGTGTGTGAATGCGATAAGATATCTCGGCTACTTATTATATAGTCAGTGCCATTAGCATGCAACTAATGTACCCGCTATAAAGGTTATTATGATATTTTTAAATCGTTAGTATCATCAAAGGTTTCGCAAATTTTTATAGAAGATCAATTCTATGATTTTGGTATTTAATTGCTGGTAACTTTATTCTTTGTTTATAAAAATGGTGAAAAAAGTTTGGTATAGATCTCTGTTCTGTAAAACCCAGTAATGTCAATGGATTTGCTCTACAACTTTCCGTTTTTTCTTTTACACCATTGTAGCTCATTATCATTACATTCTGAACTCAATCATCAGGCATCCGAGAGGGTTTGAAATAATTTTTTTTCAAAGGTTGAACGTAATATTTTCCAGTACGCCCCTGGACTTACTTATAATGAATTCATCAGCTTGCTCTCTGCCAACAGAGTAACGGAACTATCTATTACTTGAAATTTGTTTGAAGTAAGTATAAGAAGACTTATTAAGTGCTAAATTTATTTTACTGCAATACTAATAATAAGTGAAACTAGCAAAGATAAAATAAATAAGAAATGATGCTAAAATTACCATCCATTTCGAATGAATAAACGTTTTCTCTTCAAACAATTCTTGAATAATTAATAGGGCGTTGAATCATGTGCCTTTCTCAACAGTTTGTAGCACTATACAGGATGTTCCATCGGAAAGTGTCCTACGTTACCTGTGTATGAGAGCCATAGAGATGATTCCAAATAAACCATATCCAAGTGGTGAATAATAGCTCTCTATACTGTTGACCTTTACCTGGGTGAACCATCCAGTATTTTTTTTATACAAAATCTTCAATCCTTGAAACAACACCTACACAAACAATTACCTATTATTAAAAATTAAAATCGCTCAAACCTATCGATTCTTTTGAGAAATAATTCATACACCTAATACGCCATTATTGTGCTTTCAACCTCCTCAAACCCAGCACCCCTACTTCAGAATCCTCAATAGGACTATCATACTTGTGTTCATCAGTTTGGAAGAAGTCAGTCGCATAAACATTGGATTTCAAATGTCCTCATAAATAAAAGTATAATGGTGATGAATCTGGAGATGCCGCAGGTCATTTTATTATTCTATAGAAGCTAGCAAAGCCACACACGAATTTCGGCTCGGGATGGGTTACATAATTTTAGGCTCATTTTAGGCTAATTTATTACCATATTCCCGAATTTTTTGCTCTCCTCCTTCATAGAAAAATCCGTGGCTTTGCTAGCTTCGGCCGAACTCAGCAGAGCCATACTTCAAAAATAAACAAAAATGTAATTTGATATAGCCAACCTGTAGAGCCTATTTTAGGCTAATTTATTACCCTATTAATATTTTTTTACTCTTTTCCTTCATAGAAAAATCTGTGGCTTTGCTAGCTTCGGCCGAACTCAGCAAAGCCATTTTTGAAACACAATATTTTTCAGCGATTCGAAATGGTGATATTTTAGGAATATTTTTAGGCTAATTAATTACCCTAGTTTCATATTTTTTTTCCTCGCGTTTTTGAAAAAAACTTGATTTATGACTATCGCATAGGCGATGATGTGATTATTTCAAACTATAATTACTTGACTATTTGACATGCCGAAACGATGATTACCATAGAATGATCGATGAATAGTCCACATAAAATTATTTTGATCAGGGTTTTTTAAAAATAACATGTCGCTTTGCTAGCTTCGGGCGTACTCAGCAGAGCCATTTTTGTAAAAGCAACTTTTTCAAAGATTCGAAATAGTAACGTTCAAGGAACAAATTTAGACTAATTAATTACCCTAGTTTCATATTTTTTGCTCCTCGCGTTTTCGAAAAAAACTGGATTTATTGACTAACGCATAAGCGATGATGTGATTATTCCAAACTATAATTATATGACAATTTGACATGTCGAAACGATGATTACCATCGAATGATCGATGAATAGCCAATATTGATTTTTTTTTATCAACGTTTTTTAAAACAAACCTGTGGCTTTGCTAGCTTCGGGCGAACTCAGCAGAGCCATTTTTGTAAAAACAACATTTTTCAAAGATTCGAAATATTAATATTATAGGAACAAATTTAGGCTAATTAATTACCCTAGTTTCATATTTTTTGCTCCTCGCGTTTTCGAAAAAAACTGGATTTATTGACTAACGCATGAGCGATGATGTGATTATTCCAAACTATAAATATATGACAATTTGACATGTCGAAACGATGATTACCATCGAATGATCGATGAATAGCCAATATTGAATTTTTTTGATCAAAGTTTTTTAAAACAAACCTGTGGCTTTGCGCTTCGGGCGAACTCAGCAGAGCCATTTTTGTAAAAACAACATTTTTCAAAGATTCGAAATGGTAATATTATAGGAACAATTTTAGGCTAATTAATTACCCTAGTCTCATATTTTTTGCTCCTCGCGCTTTCGAAAAAAACTGGATTTATTGACTAACGCATGAGCGATGATGTGATTATCCCAAACTATAATTATTTGACAATTTGACATGCCGAAACGATGATTACCATCGAATGATCGATGAATAACCAACATTCAATATTTTTGATCAACGTTTTTTTAAAAGAAATTGTGGCTTTGCTGGCTTTCTGCAAATACAACATTTTTCAAAGATTCGAAATAGTAATACTCCAGGACTATTTTTGGGCTAGTTAATTACGCTAGTTTTATATTATTTGCCCTTCTTAATTTCGAAAAAAAACAGGATTTATTGAATCTTGCATAGGCGATGATATAGATTTTTCCAAACTACTTATAAAAATTTCTCGGCCATTTCTTAATTTTTTTTCTGTCTTACTGTGATAAATCTGAAGATTTGGCAACGCTAAATCACGTGCTCTGAATGAATAGACAACATAGTCGCCTCATCATCCGATATTCGAATCTCGCATTCGAGGGAAGGGTAGAAGGCAAGAGACGAGGGTAGGTGACTGTTGTAATTATATGCTTACGTGTTTACTTATTATAAAGTGAATATTTTTCACGAATATGGAAATTCGGAGACCAAGACGACCGACTAAAATACCCAGGAATGATGTCATAAACATATTCCTTAAGAATAAAGATATCATTTTCAATGATAAGCAAAAGCTAGTTTCAAAAATGTTACCGATTTGGAATGATTTATCGTTGCAATTGGGTGAAAAATATGAAACTAGGGTAATTAATTAGCCTAAAATTGTTCCTATAATATTACCATTTCGAATATTTGAAAAATGTTGTTTTTACAAAAATGGCTCTGCTGAGTTCGCCCGAAGCTAGCAAAGCCACAGGTTTGTTTTAAAAAACGTTGATCAAAAAAATTCAATGTTGGCTATTCATCGATCATTCGATGGTAATCATCGTTTCGACATGTCAAATTGTCATATAATTATAGTTTGGAATAATCACATCATCGCCTATGTGTAAGTCAATAAATCCAGTTTTTTTCGAAAACGCGTGGAGCAAAAAATGTGAAACTAGGGTAATTAATTAGCCTAAAATTGTTCCTTGAAAATTACTATTTCGATTCTTTGAAAAAGTTGCTTTTACAAAAATGGCTCTGCTGAGTACGCCCGAAGCTAGCAAAGCGACATGTTATTTTTAAAAAACCCTGATCAAAATAATTTTATGTGGACTATTCATCGATCATTCTATGGTAATCATCGTTTCGGCATGTCAAATAGTCAAGTAATTATAGTTTGAAATAATCACATCATCGCCTATGCGATAGTCATAAATCAAGTTTTTTCAAAAACGCGAGGAAAAAAAATATGAAACTAGGGTAATTAATTAGCCTAAAAATATTCCTAAAATATCACCATTTCGAATCGCTGAAAAATATTGTGTTTCAAAAATGGCTTTGCTGAGTTCGGCCGAAGCTAGCAAAGCAACAGATTTTTCTATGAAGGAAAAGAGTAAAAAAAATATTAATAGGGTAATAAATTAGCCTAAAATAGGCTCTACAAGTTGGCTATATCAAATTACATTTTTGTTTATTTTTTAAGTATGGCTCTGCTGAGTTCGGCCGAAGCTAGCAAAGCCACGGATTTTTCTATGAAGGGGGAGAGCAAAAAATTCGGGAATATGGTAATAAATTAGCCTAAAATGAGCCTAAAATTATGTAACCCATCCCGAGCCGAAATTCGTGTGTGGCTTTGCTAGCTTCTATAGAATCATTTATGGTCTTCGCCTTCCAATCCACCTCTGTAGAATTAGCCTCTTAAAATTGACGTACAAGTTCAAGAAAATGTAGAGTAGTTCCGTCTTGTTGAAATGGGAGCTGATCTTCAGTTACATCAGCATCGTCTTTAAGTAGCTGAGTGAATCAGGGGTCCACAGTTGAATCAATGAAATCAAATATTTTGAAGTATCAATAAAATATGGACCTACAATATGATTTACCAAAATTCTAGCTCAATCATTCAATATCTGGGTAGTAAGAATATGAAAGTGTCATTGTAAAGGAAAAAAGTGTTCACTTTCATAGACAAATTGTCATTATAATAAGGAAATATTTTAAGGAATGTGTTCAGGTGATAGATCTCATCAAAATTTCAATCACTTGACAAGTGTTTTTCAATATTTTAAACTATAAAATGTCATTAATATTTCATCATAGTTATATTCCAAGTATCCAAGTAACTGAAAGTATAAAAACATAGTTTTTGTAAAAGTAACTGTTGGCCAGTTAGCCAAAAGAGTGTTTTTATTTATCTGAACATGACAAATTTTTTATTATTCTTAACAGAAGTTGATGCAACTTATTTATAAAAAATCTAAGAAGATAATCCTAGTGCCAACATAAAATTTTGTATAGTTTGTCCAATTCCGGTATGAGATAAGTGAAGAATAATGAGAAAACTCTTTTGTCGGATAGTATGCTGCGGTAATCCTTTTTGTCCTAGCTCCCTGGGTCTTTTTAGACAATGTTTGCTTTTAAAATATTTCCGTTAGAGTATCAGCAAGGACCTCTAATACAATTATCATAGTCAACAAAAGCTTATGATGTATGTTTGTGTATTCGAATCTTTATGAGTCACTGAAATGAAACGTTCCCAGAAATTTAATTTCGAGCCAAATTATTCATCCCGAGGTTTGAATGGCGCCGTGAGTTGTAAAGTGCACTTACACGTCATCAATTACCAGAATCCAATAGAAATTCTACCGAAAATTAGTGCCATTCAACGAGAAACTAATTAGAATCCGAAAGCTTTCTCGCTCCCGAACGACTGCAGTCTCGGCACATATAGGTGGCTGTGACTTGTAAAACAAAGTACGCTTTTAGCAACGCACCATCAAAAGCATTTTGATGACATGCAGATGTCACAATTTTTAACAAGTCGTGGTATTTTTTCAATGCACCGGTAGACGTTCTCTGTGAGTTCGCAGTCAGTAAAGAAGCTGTTATTTTCGTCCTCTTCCATTCATGATTCGGCGATTCCGAACAAAACGTCTTTTATGCCTAATATAAGTCAGTTTCAGATGTTGGAGGCGGTAATTTTTTTACGATTTTCTCGGAATGGCGGCTGTTGAGCGAATTGTTGACAGAGATATACCTTCACAGTGTTTGTTGGTTGTTTGATCGATATCTCTTTGAGGTTTTTCGGTAAAGGGTTTGGAAATGCAAACGTGTGAGATTATTCGTACCTAACTCAATTTTATTTGGAAATATTATTACAAAGTCAGGGTTTCTTAATTTTCCATTAAATAGTATATTATGTTACTAGTGTGGAAAGTGACCCATTTCACATGAGTGGGACAATCCCACGAGTGTGAAATGGCTCTTTCCACACAAGTAATGTCACTATTTTTCCGACGACCACAGATTAATGCATAATTGCAAACAAATTAATATATTTTCATTTCATTTTGAGAGTTTTACAAAGAAAAGTGATAATTTCTTAGAAATTAAAAGTAATATTATTATTATTACAATTAGTAAATTGTAATGGACTTTGCAATGAGGATTTCTCTCTGTTATTTGTACACTAGTGTACAATACAGTAGTAGACTCGAAGTCAGTTTCTCTAAGACACGGAGTGACGGCTTTCGAAGTATTGCTGATGGCACCCATAATTTCATTGGCAATATTTAAGATGTTAGTAGCAGGATCGTTAATATATTCTTCTGCGACTTTGGACGATTTCCAACCCCCATGTCTTTTCAGAGAAGTTACATCTCCTCCTGCATATTGTAGCAGAAGAACAGCGAAATGAGTGCCTTGTGTATTTTCAGGATCCTTTAGATTTAAAAATGTAGGTACTACTCTAGGTATATTTCCAATTTTGTTAATGCCCACTACTTCCCGGTGAACATTTCTTAAATTGTTACATATGTGGAACATAAACTTAACGTCTTATGAATGATGGTCAACATCATGAATATGTATCCGTTAAACGTATTTTCTGAGGCGATAAGTCCCAATTTTCAACGTTGGATCAACGTCATACTTCAATGATCATATTTTCATTATCAAAATGACGTATCATGCTCATTGTCCAAATAGCATATTATAACATATGTCAAGTAACTGATTCAAAACTTATGTTTCCAATACGACGGTCTTTTCTGGGGCGATAAGTCCCAAGTTTCAGCGTTGTATCAACGTCATATTTCATTGATCTCATTTTCATCATCAAAATGACGTATTATGCACAATGTCAAAAGAACATATCATATATATATATATATATATATATATATATATATATCAAGTAAGTGATTAAAAAGTCATATTCCCAAGACTACGGTCCTTTCTGAGGCGATATCTTTCATCAAATACTTGAAATATCCTAACAAGCAATATATGCCTGGGCACATTGGCATTGATTTCCACTCATGTTTTCACACGTTATTCTTACCATTTGTGCTGGCAGTTGATGTCTCCAAAGTAGTGAATTGCATTTTTTCAAATGTACAGGTTGTCCCAAATTCGAGCCTCATCATTGGGATCTCGGAAACCAGAAGAGATACGAGGTAGGTTAAATGGAGGCAAAGTTTCGCAATTTGGTGCTCATTCTAACGCCGCTTTCAATCAGATTTTCAAACAGACCTTTCGTATTTGAGCTGCCATCATCAACTTTGTTTTTTTAAATACGGCCCTGGATTTTTTATTATAGATTTTAAAAGTTTCTAATGTCCCAAAACAAATTATGTATCGCACTTATCCTAAAAGTTTATATTAATAGCATTTTTCATAAGAACTCATGAGTTAGAGAGAGACAAAAATTAGATTTTTAATAGAGTTAAAACAAACTTTTTTACAATAACGCACTGCATAAAACTCAAAAACTAACATAAAAGTAGGTGGTTAATAATAAAGTGTCATCCCTCAAACTGTAGGCCCTAGGCTATATTTACAAAAATAATTGCATTTTATCAAAGTGGCTGTGCATCATGCATTCTGGCTATCTTAGTTCATTTGTTAATGTTTAAATTATCCAATATTTTGACAGTTCACTGTTCGTTCACTAATCGTTCACTAATCGTTAACGCTTATTAAACGAAAATGACTTTTTCTTACGAAAAAAAACGAGACATGATAAGGATTTATTATATTTCGAATCGAAATTCAAAAACGGCTTGTGACCGCTATTTGTTGGAATATCCAGAAAGACGGCAGCTGCATTATAGTTATTTTGCTAATATTGATAATAATTTAGCTCAGTACGGAAGTTTTGTTAAGCCAAGGGTTGAATATGGAACACGAATCGATCCAGAAGAGGAACAAATTATCTTGAACACTGTAAGTTTGAAAACTGTTACAAAGTAGAAAGTAAAATGAATAATTTTAAATTATTTTTTAAGGCCAATAATAATCCTCGAGCTTCAGTTAGAGTTTTCTCAGAAGAAGTAGGATTACCGCGAATGAGAGTTTGGAGAACTTTAAATAAGCGTGGATATAAACCTTACAAAATCCATATTAGTCAAACACTAAGACCTGGCGTTGCTGAGAGACGATTAGAATTTTGTAATTGGTTGCAAAATAAAATTAATGGAAATGATGACTTCCTAAATAAAACTATATGGACAGATGAATGCAGTTTTTCAACAGATGGACTATTTAACAGACATAACGAACACTATTGGTCAATAGAAAACCCAAGGCAGAATCAAGAAGTAAGACCTCAGGGACGACAATCATTTAACGTATGGGTCGGTATGTGGCACAATAAAATTATCGGCCCGTTTTTTATTCAAGAAAAATTAAATTCCGATAGATATGCAGAATTAATAAGGACCAATATATTGGATTCCTTAATATGGAAGAACCTTTGGGCGTATTACGTCAACTATGGTGGCAACAAGACCAATCAGCGTGCCATCCATAAACTTCACAGACTGACACGAAAATGTATTCAAGCAGGTGGATTACAATTTGAATATTTGCTTTAACTTTCATTGGGTATTCAATTTTATAGTTTTTGTTTGACTTTTTTTGGAATAATTAAAACATCATGCCTACTGTTGAACATCACACATTGTTTTATATCAATTTTTAGGAGCTTCTGAGGTCCTTGAAACATAATGTATCGTTCTTTTCCGAAAAAATTATTTTAACGATGTCCTGCTAAGATCTTACCAAAAATATATTCTTTGTCTCTCTCTAACACATGAGTTCTTATGTAAAATTCTATTAATATAAACTTTTCGAATATGTGCGATACATCATTTGTTTTGGTACATTAGAAGATTTTAAAATCCATAATAAAAAATCCAGGGCCGTATTTAAATAAACAAAGTTGACGATGGCTGCTCAAATACGAAACGTCTGTTTGAAAATCTGATAACACCTTCTTGTAGAACAGAAAAATTAGCAATAAGAATGTGAAATTTGTTTTGTTATATCTATTCAAATAGAGTCACAAAAAAATAAAAATGAAATCGCGAATAATCGGTTTTTTCCAAAAATCTTCGGAAGTATTCGGAATTTTTCAAATATGAAAGCGGCGTTTCAATGAGCAGCAAATTGCGTAACTTTGCCTCCAATTAACCGACCTCGTATCTCTTCTGGTTTCCGAGATCCCAATGATGAGGCTCGAATTTGGGACACCCTGTACATACCATAGATATAATAGATGATCAAAAAATGTTACAAGAAATCTTTTCCATCATCGGTGAGCATTGCTGGCAGATATCACAAATGAAATTAGTGATTCGCCCCGTTTAAAAAAAAAAAAACCTTTGTATGGTTCCCGAATACATACGGATGGAAGGTCATATAACTTGTGAATATCACCTTGCAGTTGATATAGGTAGGTACAGACAAGTAAATTCTGCTTTTTTACACTTTCTATGTAAATACCCATATTCATCATATTTTTCTATGGTAATACACGTATAACTACAGATTTCACAGGTACACATACTGTCTGTGGATAATATGAACTCACTTTCAAATTTTTAAGCAAATTTTGACAAAAAAAAAACAATATACGCACCCACCAAACATGGACCATAGCCATCAAAATAACGTTCCAGCAAATATTTGAGTTTAGGTAGCGTTTTACTCGCTCACGAGCGTAGACGTCATGCGTACATCAAGGAATAGATTACTGAATTCTACTGATTAGCTGCAAATTCACATTGTTCCATAAAAAAACGCAGTGTAACTGAAATTTACATGATGAATTTGAAATATTACTTATATGACTATTTAGATAGAAACTGACATTCACAAAGTGAAATGAGAAACATAATAAGTGACGGAAAGTTAGAATATAACATGACAAAAATACCTTTTTTATTTGAATATACTAGATTTCGTGAAAATTCAGTAAATATTCTGCATTAATTTACGGAATACACACTGTATTTTCGAACTATTTTCATCAGTGTACAATGTATGTTTGATAACACAACTATATATTTTTTTCTACATTCATGCAAAAAGCAAAACTTTATTGAACTATATTCAGTGGAAAAAAAAGTTCTTTATTGCACTAGTGCAATAAAGTTTTTATTGCACTCATCTGTCATTCTACTTCAACGTGCTGTCATCATGACAAACATAAACGTTTAAACCTACTACATATTTAGCAGATATTCTGTGAGATTGGCAATAGGTACTTCACTACGAAATATTCATATTGAAAATTGCACCAATTGTTCATTCACTTTCAACATTGAGGGTAAAAATAAAGTTTGAGTTAAATTGTTCGTAACGTATTAGTTCCTGTTTCAATGCAAATCAATATTAATAATAAAGTATTCAAGTTGCGCTTTTCATTTTCCTACACCTAGTGCCGCACCTCAATAAATCATTTTTTGCTTTTTGCATGAACGTAGAAAAAATGTTGTATGTAACTCGTGCAAAAAGAGTTTATTGCACTCGACGTGTTATTTAACTCGGCCTAACGGCTTCGTCGGACAATTTCACGTCGAGTGCAATAAACATTCACTTTTTGCACTTGCACTTTGCATAAATAACTATTTTCGAATGTTAATCATTATCAATTTGTTTTCCAGTGAAACCGATGTTCAACAAAGAACCTCAAGACGTGGTGGCTCTTTCCGGCCAGAAAGTTGTCTTCGAGTGCTCTGTAGATGGCGATCCTACCCCGAACGTTTTGTGGAGACGAGAAGACGGAAAGATGCCGATAGGTCGTGCCAGAATCCTCGACGACAAATCGTTGATGATAGATAACGTGCAAACAACGGATGAGGGTCTCTACATCTGCGATGCAGAAAATTTGGTCGGGTCGATTTCGGCAAGGTCGTCTCTGGTTGTCAATTGTGAGTATACACTGAGAAAAATATATAAATCGTTATAACAGAAAGTTACTTATGACATCTACAGTTACTAGTTGAAACTTAATTTGACACGAACAAAGGAATCCAAACTTAGATGTTTATCTACTCATTGACAGGCAGCCAACAATTTTGTTGTTCTGACCAACCCAAGGTTCAATCAAGTTTATAGTACTGATCGACAAGCGTAAGGATGCCTCCGAGAATTGGTTGCGCAGTAGACAAAACCCTGGAGTGGGCAGGACCTCAATCGCTCTGCCTTATTCAAGCAGTTAACATTCTATCGTTTGCGCATCTCAGAGGCATCCTTACGCTTGTCGATCTGTACGTTAGGAGAAACGCAAGCAGAATCTAAGTGAAAATAGAGTATTATTCGATTTGATTCCGAGAGTTCCAACCTTTGACAGCTGCTTCGTGGTTACCCACTCAGCAGAAAGGATTTATAGAGCTCTCGAAATTAAAACGAATCCACTCAAAATTATTACCGTAAAGGCAAAACAGAATATAACAGAAAGTTACTTATGACATCTACAGTCACTACTTGAAACTTAAATTGACACGAACCAAGGAATCCAAAGTTAGATGTTTATCTACTCATTGACAGGCAGCCAACAATTTTGTTGTTCTGACCAACCCAAGGTTCAATCAAGTTTCTAGTAAGTTATGAGGAACGCAAGCAGAATGTAAGTGATGAGTGGCTGACCACGAAACAGCTGTCAAAGGTTGGAACTCTCGGAATCAAATCGAATAATACTCTATTTTACTTCTTAGATTCTGCTTGCGTTCCTCATGACGCACTAGAAACTTGATTGAACCTTGGGATGGCCAGAACAACAAAATTGTTGGCAGCCAGTAAATGGGAAGATAAACATCTAAAGGCCACCACAGACACACTTGCATGGCGCTTAGCGTAAAGACAACAAAATTCAGCCAATCACAATGCGAGTATCCCGCTCTACTGGCATTTTGATTGGCTAAACTCCCTTATGTATCCATGCTATTCGCTATGCAAGTGTGACTGTGAAGGCCTTAACTTTGGATTCCTTGGTTCGTGTCAAATTAAGTTTCAACTAGTGAGTGTAGATGTCATAAGTAACTTTCTGTTATATACTGTTTTGCCTTTACGTTACTAATTTTTAGTGGATTCGTTTTGATTTTGAGAGCTTCATGAATCCTTTTTGATGAGTGGGTGACCACGAAACAGCTGTCAAAGGTTGGAACTCTCGGAATCAAATCGAATAATACTCTATTTTCACTCAAATCGTTATATATCTCTTAACCAGTTTTTCGCATTTGCTATTTATATTTGTTCTCTTTCTGTTAAAGTATCAGAAACTGTTTAGAATTATTCAATGTTTGGTCCGTATTTTTAACGTTTCCATTCATTTATTTGCCACGAATTACTATCATCATCCAGAGAAGTCTGGTGTCCAGTGCCATTACAGCTCAGTGAAATGTTGCAATTGAATAGAGAATAACATTGGTAAAATATAACCTACCATTTCGTGATGTCAAAAAATTTAAACTATGGAAAACAAGATGTTTTCCATTATATCCATTATATACACAAATACTCGCAACCAGTGTGGGGTCCATAATGTTAGAGACAATGTTTGGTCTCCAAAAAGAATACATTTGATTTAATTTAGAAAAGTATGTTGCCATGCACGTGTCTGGAAAGAAACTGTAGGTTATGTTGAAGTTTGACATCTGTCATACGGGACCTCAAGGCTCGAGGTGGCAGAGAAATTGATGTTCCATGAAACAATATAATCCTTAATCGCACAGCATCAACAACAGAGATGTATCTAAGTTAAACGAAAAATTGTGTGATATCTGGTCCAGAAATTGGAGATCAAAATAGTGTACTAACTTTCCTCTGCTAGCAAGTCTTGATTAGATGGATTGCACATATGTCCCCTCTCTTTATTTATCCATACATATAATTCAGAGCGCTGGTTGGCCGTTAGCGTGTGAATTCTTTAAGATGGTGAAATAATATATTTGTTTCTATTATGTTCAAAATACTCTCATTCAACAAACAACTTCACAGAATAACAGTTTTATGGAGATTAGTTCAGCATAAAACACTCAGATGTGAACTCGATAATAATAATGATTTTACTTACCCAAATCCCTGTCTCCTTCTTCTTATTGGTGGATACTGGAATTGGTTCGATTTTTACACATACGGACACATACGTGAGAATACCCATATTTGCACTGGTTCCCTTATAATCTCAATGACTATGAAAATATTGGTTGTTTTGACTGGATTCAAATTGTACTAAATTTATAGGAAACTCAATTGGCTTTGGTTGTTTTCAAATGTATTGGCTAGGAATAGTCATGTGTGAAAATAAAATAAATATTTATAAAAATGACTAGACAATTAAAATATTTGAACTAATAACTGGAATTAATACATTAACATTTAGTATAGACTTTCTGAAATACTTCTAATTACCAAAACAATGAAATTAAATCTGCAAATATGACAAAACTAACTCTGAATAAGATCCTACGTATTCATCTGTACCAAATACCTTTCCAGAACACACATGGATATCGAAATACGTTTCTACACGGCGGCGAACTAGTGACTTGACTTTAATGAATTATTACGAAATTGCTGAGTTCGGGATCTGAGGCCCGAATAACTATATAAAAACTACAATTTAGTGGAATGATGATAAAAACGCAACTGACTCGAAAAATGATTGAAATTCAACTCACTGGTTCGGAAACTACATTGCAACAGTTTTTGCGGATTCTCGAAAATAAGCTCGACCCGTTTATGGTTACTTAGTTTTTAGCCACGCCCTTCGACATAGTCGCCGTAAAGGATTTTTGGTTACGGATGAATCGTTTTGTGTGACAACTCTATTGACTAGACTTTCCCATATGACAACCCCGTACATACTCGAATATTCAGCTTGGAAGAAAAATGTTCAAAAAACTTCCATATTCTTTCGAATGACTTAAATACTATCATCGCCCCTAGCCCTAGTAACAAATATATATTTACATACGACATATTGATTCGATTCCGTTGTTTGATCGATACGTATTCCCGCATTTTAAGTTCGGAGAAACTGTATGAAGCTTTGCTATTTTTACTCCTTCGTCCGCGGTTCTAAGGAGGATTATAAAAGTAGAAATCTCTCTTCAGAGAAAGAAGGAGTTTATGACGGCAAAATAGCCCAAAATATGGTTCCAAACACTATTTTGTATTGTGACGGGCTTTGATTCGCAATAAACAATTCGTCATTCTTATAAAATTTAATTGTATTTTTGGGTATGCGAAGCAATTATTTGGGTTTCTTTCGTTCAGAAAAGATGGGGTGAGTTTCTCAATGTGATCTTATTGAACGACATCCACAAGCAGTGGCGTACTGAAAGAGTTCAACTGCTACAATAGTAAGGAAGGAAACTTTTTATCCTAGCAAAATAAGTCTGTTCTTTGATAATTGTAAATCATTTTTACCTATATCACAAACTTGTAAATATTTTCAGTCAGAGTTGGGAAAGAAATTGTTAGAAAAAATAGAAAAAAATGTATTCGAAATAATTTGTAACTTTTCTTAGTTGGAGTCTATTCTCCTAATTACTCAATTGTTTTCCAGCACCTCCAACATTCCTCGAGCGTCCCAAAGACCAAAAAGTCAGCCTGAACGGCGTCGTCGAGTTCCACTGTTCCGCCACCGGAAACCCGCCTCCTTCGGTATTCTGGAGCAAAGAGGGCTCGCAAATTCTGATGTTCTCCGACAACTCCAACGGTCACATGCACGTCAACGCTCACGGGACACTGAGGATACAGGGTGTGCAGCGGGAAGACGCCGGCTTTCTGGTTTGCAACGCTCTGAGCGTGGCGGGTTCCAGTAGCGTCAGAGCTTTTCTGCAGGTGCGTTGTCTTTGTTTCGTGTCACTTCAATAAAGGATGCTAGGGTTGGTAATATTTATTCATTCGACAGAAACAAACAGGCAGAGCCTAATAATCTCGTTTGGAAATCTATATAAATTATCCCTCCGCGAATGATATATCAACTTTATCGAAATATATAATCACTCAATAAACATTTCACACGCATTTTAAAACTTTACCTATTTTGTCCGCATCTCGTTACTGGTTTATGGTCGCCCTAGGGAGAGCTGACACCTTTTTCAAATAAGAACACGAAATGGGTTGCTTTCAAAAACATATTAAGACATCTGTTAGCTATTCAAGGCGGGCAAACAGTATTTGGGTTATTTCGGACTAAAAGATGTACTCACAGGGGGTCTAAAAGTACCTACATGTTCTATAGAATATCATTTTATATCTGGTCGAAACTGAGTGCCTCTTGAACGAATGTTGAAGATTTTTAAGAAAAAAGGAAGCAAAGTAATGTTTTTGAATGCAGGTCTGTGAAAAAGTGAGACCCATGGTAGGCAGAAAAACGGTTTTTTTATGCCCGGCGTAAAGTTCTAGGAAATTAGTGTGTGGGAGGTAATAGCTTTCGAAAAGGACAGAAGAGACTTTTGGAATGGTGAAAAGGGACACTTACAGCCGTATGCATAGTCAATCGCCAGCGACTCGCCAGAGTTTCGCCGTTCGCTACACAAGGATTATAATGCTCGGTCGAGCTCCAAGAAAGTGACAACTACGCGATAAGTCAAATTTTGGCGAAACACTTTTTTGGAGCTCGACTGTGCATTATAGTTCTTGTGTAGCAAGCGGCGAAACTCTGGCGAGTCGCTGGAATTGACTATGCATACGGCGGTTAGCGCACAGAACTCATACTTGTATCTTATGACTAGAATGCGTTTCAAATATGGCGGATGAACAAATCATGCATAACCTACAACACTGTATTGTCCTCTTCACAGTAGCGGCGCACAAAATCATATGCGTATCTTAGGGATAGGAAATGGGTTGTTGTCTTGAAACTGGGATAATTCATTTTCTCTCAAATGGGACATCAGAACATTTGAAATATTGTTTCTCTCTCATAAATAAAGAGTTTAGAGTAGAATAAATTACTGAATGATAGATAGCAAGATCTTAATGATTCACATCGAACAATTCTCCTACCCAACTAGGTACTGTCCATTTTTTAGATGACATAGGAAACATTTTGATTTTTTTTATGATTAATGACGGTAGATTTGATTCAGACTAATCTGTAACTTTTCTCGGATCTAATCATAGATATATATTATATATACTTACTCTATATATATTATGATTTCTATGGATCTAATTGTATAACTTCCATCATTACAAAATGAAACATTTATTGAAACATGTTCAATGCAGATTCTGGAAGATTTTGAATTTCTTTCATTAAAATTTTATCTTATCCATTCGTTCTTTTGCTTTCAATCACATACCTCGAAAGTCGGTATCAACTGAATCTGCAAACTTTTCAGTTATAGGACAATAATAGTCATTTGGGAAACAATGATGAAAATATAAATCAAATGATTTACCTCTGAAACTAAATCCCAACTTTGTTCTGATGCGTTTTCGGCTTCAGTTTTTTTTTATGTTTTAATTGATCTTCTGCATTTGAAGAAATTCCCAAAAACAATTTGAAAATAATGCTACTCATCGTATCGTGACTTTTTTTTCTCTTCTTTCATGTTTGAAACTGAAAGTATTTAATTTTTTTACACACCCATCTCACTTCCAGTATTTTATAATGTGAATACTTGTGATTGAATATCATTTTTAATTCTTCAAATTTTTTTTGTCATCAATAAACTTTCGAATATTTGAGTATCAAATAGCACATGCTGGGAAATGGGAATGAATGAATAACATAACTGTGAATTTATTTTATTGATTACTGAATAATATTAGTCATTTTTCTTTTTATGTTGACCTCACATTTCAACCATATTACAATCAACCCTTCAGAGGGCCACAGAAGATGGCTTGATTCTGGTTCCCTGTCCTTTCTCATAATCGAACTCTGTTTGGTTGAATACATCAACTACATACCTATAATATGAGACTAAATGATAATCTCCACAATTATTGTAAATTCAATTTACCTAGAAGCAGGACTTATATTGGTCGATAGCCTTCGTACTGAATATATATTTGATTCAATAAAATACATAACGATCATTATCTTTTATATAGAGTTCAATTTTAAATCTCACCTCACTCAAAGTACAAAAATGAATGTGTAAACAGGTATTCTAGTGTATTACTTTTTTTCATCAAAAACTGCCATTGTAGAGATCGTTATTTTGAAGCCAATAAAAGGAGATTTACTTGGAATAGATGTCAGAAATGTTTGTGCTCTTCCTCATATATTCAACAGTTGACTTTGAAAACGATTTCCAAAAGTGTTGATTGGCTTTTCTCAAGGGTGCTTTGTAACTTCTTCGTACAGGACACTTTGAATTCACAGATAATAACATAACTGTGAAATCAGTTCTTCCTGACTGGTCTGGATTGAAGATATCACAATCACTGAGTTCAGGTAAATCAAGTGTTGGAAGTGAATTTGGCTTCAGTCTTGGCTGGATCTATCGGAACAAAACAATCATTTGTGAAATGATCCGAACAAATTTTGTATAGATGTGATTGAGACCATTCCAAATGTAGAACACTTCTTGAGTTCTTGGTCCACGGAATCATTCTCTGAAATTAGCTTTTGGAAATCTGAAAAGGTTTTTATATTGTAGGGACATTTTGAAATGTTTTCCAAGTACTTACTTATGGAATGTACTATTTTCATTTTTTTCCTTCTCCAAGCATTACCAAAATCCTTAACAAAATAATCATCGTATAGAATGGCCAATATAAATTATAAACAAAAAATTTATTTTTTTATTTTTTAATAAATCGCCCAAAACACCAAAAGTATCAAAACTGACAACGCTGCTCTGTTTACAAACAAACTGGTAAACTGACAAGACATACGACTTATTTACTACTCATTTGCTCTTGAAGGTACAAGAGATAACGTATGTGCTTCCTTAGTGAAATTTGTACCCTTTTCGGTTGCCTACGATTTGTTCAAGATTAGAGTAGCCGAAGATACATAAAGCGCGTTCTATTCTAGTCATAAGATATAAGTATGAGTTCTGTGGGTTAGCGTCGTGCATCGGTTCGGTCGGGACGGGCACAGGAGACGTTTCAGATTATGGCGACGATACGCGAGCCATTTATCTATGAGTGATTACTGCCCGTCAACGAAACAGAGTTCTTGCCACGGCTTAATTATTTTGCGAGTATTATTGCTGTCCGCGATTATTGCAGTGCAGTGTTGCGTATTTCCTTGAGAAATTTCATTGCGCTATTGGTTGTGCTACTAGTATTTCCAAGTACTGGTCGTATAAAATAACTATACCATTTATTTTTAGCAAATATTTGAGGAACCTGTGGCAGAAGTCCATTGTATCTCAAAGTGGAGTGGTGTGGATATACGATATTATCATTTCCCATATACCGTTTGCTCATGGTGTACTCAATTTATCACAAAAATTGGCTGTCAAATTTCTATATGCTCAAAAAATTAATTTATGATTTTTGCAAAATTCAAAATTTCCATTTCAAAAAATCAAATAATTGTGAGTGAAAGAGTTAATATCTTCATTATTTCTGTACTTTGTCAATTTAATTCATATCAATTATTTCTGTAGGTTACTTCAGTTGCTGATCTTCCCCCGCCCATAATTCAGATCGGACCGGCCAATCAGACCCTACCACTTCACAGCATGGTAACTCTCCATTGCAAAGCATCCAGTCCGGAGGGGCAAGCTCCCAAAATCCGCTGGTTGAAGGACGGAGAAACGTTGAGGAGCATCAACTTACCAGAGAGGTATACTCTGACGAGCGGAGGAACTTTAGATATAGATGGTGAGTATTAGTTAATCGCCAAAATCAAGAATCACTTCAAAACACCATTATTTTTAAATTTTACCATTTGTTAAATTTGTTTTTACGTACCCCTCCATTCCTAGGTTTCCAAAGAAACTCATTAGGAGTTCCGAAACCTCAATAATAGACCACAAGCCCAGGCACATTTTCAGGGGGTGATTTTATACACCACGAGTCATATATATAAGTATATATATATATATATATTATATGAGTGTATAGGCGAGTTGAAAAGTCATAAAAAAGGGGGTACTTTTTGATTACTTTATACATGACGGCACTATTCTGGTCAAAGAGGCAATGAAAAAAGAATGCTCTAAAACCCAGTGCCGTTAAAAAATAGCGGTACAGGGAGTCGGAATTTTTTTTTGAAATCGGCTGCAAAAGACAGAAACGAAGAGAAAGATAAACTATAAATTGATATCTAGCCTGTGTGGGAAGGCAGAATAAATATGCAGAAATGGTAACAAATAACAACTTTATATCCTTTCCAACAAAATTACAATAGGCTGAAGGTCGATAAATATTAGCTGAAGGCTATGAAATTGAGAAGCTAAGACTATAAAAATTGAGTAGCTGAAGGTTATAAAAATTGAGTAGCTGAAGGCTGGAAAATTCAGAACATTCGTTTCTTTTGACTTCAGACCGAAATATTTCCACATAGCTTGATTGGAAGGGCCCATATCTGTGGTGATATTAACGATATTGAATCCATTAGATGAACAAATGTTTATAATTTCTAATAAGTGTTTTGCCAAAGATTCTCCCTTCATTTTCTCCAATGTGAAATGATATGATATGAGTTGTTTCCATCCACTTGAAACTCCACCTAAAATGACAGCCAAAACATGAGTAGCTATTTCTGTCCCTTTTTCAAATGTTTCCCTTTCCATATTAGTGCAAGTAGCTACACAGTACTGTTCTCCAGGTTCTATTATTGTTTCATCCAAAAATAAACAGCAATCTTTCTTGCAGTCTGAAAAATTTTGAATTTTGAACTTCAAATAATGAAGTATTTCGTGTAATATGCCTGGAGAAACATGAATGTGACTTATTTTACTATTCAACGTTTTTATAGTAGGTAACGCGTAATTTAGTTTTAATAAGGTTTCATAGCCAGAAGTTCCATTACGGATTCTATTTTTATTTGTAAGTTAATCTGAATTGAAGCCAAATTTTCCGTAAACATTCAACTTTGTTTGTAAATTTTCAATACAGATTTGAACTCGTTCTACCATTTGTTCCAAAAAAATATTTAAAATATTTTTTTCTTGCATGAAAACTTCATAATGGACCAATTTTAACTTTTACTCGTCGTTTTTTTCAAAACATCAGATTACGTGAACCTCAAAACATATTTTTACATCTTCCCTCCCTGACGATACGCCCTTGTGCTCATTCGGCCTGACAAGGCAGACATAACCTTAAGCGCGTTTTTTCGATGTCCTGTCAAAGAGTGTCCCGATTCTAATATATGATCTAATGTCAAATTGCATACAGGGACTCTAGTCCTATCCTATTTTCGATATTGTCAATTACTGAAATGAAACTCCAGTCACAAATTCGTCAAATAATTTTGAACTATTTCAAATCTATACTCGAATTATTGTTTTATTCGTAGTCGTACACACAATGAACATGGATTTATGAGTGCGAAAGAGTCTATATATATTGCATATAAATAGTGATTCGCATTTCCCTTCTTTGGGTTATTGCCTGCACTTTAATAAATCCATTGTTCTCGCACTGCCACAAAATTTCTAGTTAACTTGCAAATTTTCAACCTACGTGCCGCATTTCCAAGGTTTTTTCGAGCATATGCATATAGCGCGCCATGGCAGAGGTAAATTACATAACCTCAGGCGCCATCGGACCTTTCAAAAGGCTTAAATTATAGGTTTTCATTATTTGTGCAGATTGACTCGTGTCACAAAGACTACACTGAATCACTTTATAATTATTATTATTTACTTCGAAAACGAAATTGGTTACAGCGGAATTGTTCACCTATGGGTGAAACATGTTCAGTGGGAAGATGCAGTTTGTAATATACTGGGTGATTTTAAATGGGGGTGTTGGGTGTAGTTGTTTATACAACGTGGAACAGCTAAATGGAATAAATTAATTATTCCGATTGTTGTGCATATTTATAAAGAATCCCGAAAGAGGTCAACTTCATATTTTGAAATGACATCCTACAATGACAAATTTTCATCCCTAGTTTCAACTCTCTTCGAGTGACAGTTACAACTCCCAAATTTTTAAATGGGAATTAGGGACATGTGATACATCATTTAAAAGGCATCTTCATCCTTCATTCAAAAATGTTATTGTTTTAGAATTTGTTTCAAAAACTAACAAGAAAAAACATCCGATTCCTGATAATGTAAAAAACAAAAAATAACATGAATGTAAAGGAGATGCTCAGAATGCTCTGTTCGACATCTTGGCAACATCCTAGACTTATACGATGCAGAAAAAACTCAGTCACCTCCACAATTTTAATCTCAATCTTAAAAGTTATGCATCAGGTGGAACAGCGACAACTATGTGTCAGTTGAGCGGTATTATTTAGAGTAGTTAGTACATGTTTCGAACCTAAATAGATTCATCATCAGCTAATTTAAAGTATGGAGAAGAAAAAATTGTTATATTAAATTATATGTAGAGAGAGTAAAAAAGTGTATGTGTCACCACATGTTACCAATGAAGGTTTATTTTCATTAAATTTTCACATTAAGGCGGAAGTAAAACGGGAGGCTTAGAGCCTGTATGCCCTTTTATACAAAAAGGGGGAAGAAATCACAAACTGTCCATATTTGTTTTTTGTCATTATTATATATTATTATTATATAAATAACTTCATTTCCTTATTTTAATTCAGTCCTTACAACAAGTGAAACTTCGTAAGGCTTTTCCGGTTTATTTGCATCAAACAGACAATTGATTGTGGATTTTATACTGTACTTATTTATATATTATTGCAAATAAACTTATTATTATTATTATCGGAGACGATCCATCACATACAGTGGAAGTGAGATATAATTGGTTAGGTCAAGAGGTCTAACTGGTAGAGTTGGACTAAAAGTTTTATCACCTACCCAATTAGAGAAATGTTCGATTTTCATGATAGTTTTCAATATTTGTATTTTCAATGACGGCATGATATTTCATGATAGATACTGTTATGACAAGATAACAGATTCCTAAAGGTATGACTAAAATAGTCGTAAAAAACTTAAAATAATCGTAGAAAAACTATGGTGTATAAAATACTATTGCTTACTTTTTCATTAGCAACAAACGGTTTAGTATTAGTTTTTAGTGTGTTGAAGCGCATTACGTCATTCAATTAATTTTTTTTTCTACATTCATGCAAAAAGCAAAACTTTATTGAACTATATTCAATGGAAAAAGAAGTTCTTTATTGCACTAGTGCAATAAAGTTTTTATTGCACTCATCTGTCATTCTACTTCAACGTGCTGTCATCATGACAAACATAAACGTTTAAACCTACTACATATTTAGCAGATATTCTGTGAGATTGGCAATAGGTACTTCACTACGAAATATTCATATTGAAAATTGCACCAATTGTTCATTCAGTTTCAACATTTAGGGTAAAAATAAAGTTTGAGTTAAATTGTTCGTAACGTATTAGTTCCTGTTTCAATGCAAATCGATATTAATAATAAAGTATTCAAGTTGCGCTTTTCATTTTCCTACACCTAGTGCCGCACCTCAATAAACCATTTTTTGCTTTTTGCATGAACATAGAAAAAATGTTGTATGTAACTCTTGCAAAAATTGTTTATTGCACTCGACGTGTTGTCCAACTCGGCCTTCACTTTTTGCACTTGTTGCATAAATAACTATTATTTTTGCATTTTTAATAGAGAATGAAGAGAACTTTTTAAAATATTATGTAACTTCGAACTGAAACTCTTAAAACACTGGTTGAATATTTCTATTCTACAATCGTACGTGGCTGATTCAATGATTATCATCATTTCTGATTCGATAGTCTATACGAGACCGAGGGTGTCCTCTATGAGCGACGAACTACATTCCGAATTCCTTCTCAGATATTCACTTTCAGCCTTAATGCATCTTCGCAGCATCTTTAGTTTTACAAATCGACATGTAGATGTCGGGTTGGATATTGAAGCTTACAGCGTTGTATGAGGATTACCCTTACAGTTTACGAAGTCATTTATGTATACTAACAAAGCGATGCCATCGTGCGAAAAAAAGTTTTAAAAAATGCACAGACACACAACAGTCATAACACACAATATTACAAATTCGTACTTACCATCCTTCAACGACCTGCAATTTTGGAATTAGTAACCAACAACTAACTTTGGAAAATAAGAAATAAAAACTACTATGTTTTTACAACACTTTATATTTGAAACACTTACGTTACTGCAGTTTCATCCTATATGGATATTATCAAACTCTATTTCAAATTGATACCTGTATATACCAAAACACATACCTTTTATAGCAGGCTAATAATGACAATTTAACCCACAATAAAAATAAAAATATCTTCATGTGAGTAATTACCTGACCTGAATGTGTTGTGATGTACTTGTGATACCTGAATGTGATGTGTTCATGATCGAAAATGTGGAAAGGTTACATTAAAACGGGTGAATATACTAAGTAGTCTACCTGAACAATGAGTAAATAACATCCACAATGTTTCCAACATTGGCTGGCTAACTTTCATGACTTCTCTATTGCTGTAAGTAGGATTACTCTGATTTAACGTAGCTCCTCACCACTGTTATTAAAATATTCATCCCTGTGGCGGTCCACATGCAGAGCTGTCACAAAGTACTGTGCTTAGTGTTCGTGAAAGTGCTTAGAGCATTTTAGTGCTCGTAAGCACTGTGCTCCCAAGCACTTTTTGGATTCAGTGCTTAGTGCTTCGATTACTTTAAAAGTGCTCCCGAGCACCGCAGTGCTCGGGAGCACTTTTCCGGATTACTAAGCACTAAGCCTTTTCTTAGCAATGGATCTATTAATGTTGTTGGAAATATAAAACGCGGTCAGCGGCACCCCCACCCCCAAGAACTACTGATTATATATTATATTATGCACATTAATTGGCTCAAGAAATCTGCTATTTTGATATCTCATTATTTTAATATAATAAATGTCACTTGCGGTATCAAGAGGAATCTAACGACCGAAAATTCATCAAAATCGGTTCAGCCGTTTGGTAGTTACAAGGAAAAAGCGAATTTATTCTAGAATATTTTGATTTTATATTTGATTTGTTACCTTAAACAAAGTTTACCGAATAAATATATAAGTTGCCATACTCCGCTGAACGTGACGATCCGCCTTCACTCTGCCTCACGCCCCGATTGGGAGGCTCACGGTCCACAAAATACTCTCAAGTTATAGACCGTCGTCAGAGAATGACAGATTTTGCTCATTTTGTCTTTTCTGGGATTTTAACCACTGAAAATTATGACAGTGTTGAGCAGAAGGAAATAATTATTTTTAAATCTAACGCTTATGACTATGAACATTTCATTTTCTCGATCTGACTAGTTTTGCCCGTCTAGCGTCTACCGATGGTTATCAAAATCACTTTCCTATTTCATTCTTACTGCAGCATGCCCTGCCACGAATCAAATAAACTATTTACAATGGTACTTTCTATCCGAAAACTGCCGAACTAAGAAACAGCAAAACCTGTACTAAAATCACCAAATAATTGATCCAACAGGAATGATGGATCAATGCACCAGGAATGAGACAAGCCAAAGAGTTTATCAAAAAACAGCTTCCATATTTGCAGAATATCTACTCAGAAGAGGAGCACTACTAGAATTTTACTAGGACTTCTCACATCAAGGCATTGTAAACTTAACAAACATATGAGTACAATGGGTCTGGCAGAAGAAATGCTATGCACGTTTTGTCTGGAAAAAGAGGAAACATCAGGAAAAAAACGATGCCACTACGAAGACTTGACAAGGCTAAGGTTTCTTCGCTGGGAGAAGAAAAACCAAGAGGTTCCAGATACATGGGAAATTAATGAACTAGCCTATGGAGATAGAGAACTATAAACAATTTCGTGAGCACACACAGTAGATCTGAGAAAGTCTCTGTGTGAAGGCTTGTAGCACGAAAGCCCCAAACTAATCTAGTCTAACTCGGAATATACTGTAGAAGTCAATATCGTATTTCATCGTTCACCAACTCTCGATAAATGTCGCATCAAAATATATCGAATCGCATGAAAATAACGAAACCCCAGAGAATTTTGAGATAATAACGTGGTCACCACATTCGAATTAGCAGTGTGCACGAATTTGCACAACTCTGTGAGCACTAAATGAAGTTTTCCGCATAATTGGAGTTTCTATTTTGTTGTTACGCAAATCCAGTAATTTCCATGGAATTTCGATTAGATTTTTATTTGCACGAGACCGTTGAAACTATGCCGAATCCCAGCGGGATCATTTTGCCTGTATTTGTTATTGAATGGAAAAGTCGTATACAGATATTTTTCATGAGCGTCCATTCATTTAGATTGGTTTGTTTCATGAAGGACCATTTCCATACTGAGTTGTGCTAGATTATTCCAAAAGATTCAACGATTACTGCCGTCTTTTGTTGGAACCATCTAGAAACTACCTTTGAATAACTTGTTCGATGATGATTTATTTGTCAATATTCATGTTGAGTTATTGAATGAAGAAAATGTTCGAATAATTTTCTAGAGTCTTGGTTTATTTGTCACGAACGGTTTTGGCTTTTTCACCATCATCAAAAGGTTTTAATCTTGGAGATGTTTGTGGACTGTACTTGCCGAAGATAACAACTTGACAGAAAATGATTGATGAGTGGCCTGCAATGTCTCCTGATCTCTTCCCTCTAGACTTCTTTCTCTGGGACTATTTGAAGTCCACAGATTATTTAACATAGCATGTATCAAGTTGTGCAAAAACGAATAACTTTATAGTGTTGAAGAATGACTGCCGATATGTTGCAGAATGTAAGAGAAGAGATAGAGAATCGACTTTATTTTTTCATGAATGTTGATGGCGGACATTTTGTACCGTTTGTAAAATAAATTTGATGAGAAGACCTGATTATTAGACTTGAAAATTTAATTAGTTGGTATTTTCATTAAGAAAACAATAGTCTATTTCCAAAATTTTGACAAGCTGTAATATCGTTGTCAATAAAAATAATAAGGTACAATTATAGGGTCATAAAGAACTCGATGAGACCTTAGAAAAGAGGTATGACACGACCCTTTTTGAGTAAGGTTATTCTGGACTTTCATTGTCTAATAAGAACAAAGAAAAATTCAATTCTCTGCAATTTTTAATCACGACGTTTCAACTGTTAAAATCTACAGTCGTTATCAAGTGTATTATTATTATACACTTGATAACTGTTAAAATCTACAGTCGTTATCAAGTGTATTATTATTATACACTTGATAACGACTTTAGATTTTAACAGTTGAAACGTCGTGATTAAAAATTGCAGAGAATTGAATTTTTCTTTGTTCTTTTTTAGACAATGAAAGTCCAGAATAACCTTACTCAAAGTGAAACATTGTCAACCACTTTCAAACAAACACGACCCCTTTTCCCATACTGAACTTTTTAGGTTTGTTCACCTCCCAGCTACTGAGTTAAAGCTATGGGGGTGAAAAAAGCCGAAAATGAGTTCCACCTCAAATCAAAAATTGACATGTTCGAGCGTTTTTTCAAATTTTGCTTCAAACTCCTAAAAATTTTGGTGGAAAGTTTCAATTGGCCCAACTAGTATATAATATAACTACCAATAATCCTCTCACACATTGGATAAATACACTGAATCGACGTCTGTCAAATAACTGATTTATTTCTACTAGTGCTTTTGTCTAAATTTCAATGAAAAATATAATTATTGGCCATGTTCTTCTTTCATTCGATTTAAAATTTATTATTCTATTTCAGATCTACGTTTGGAGGATTCAGGCCTCTACACATGCTCTGCCATCTCCGAAAGTGGTGAGAGTTCCTGGTCCGCCTCGCTCAACGTCGTGGAAGGTTCGTCGGTACCCCTCCATCGCAGCCCCGATCCATCAACTTTCCCTCAGGCTCCCTCCGCCCCCAGAATCCTGAATGCTACTGAATCTAGCATCAGCCTCTCTTGGGAAAGCGAAGATGGCAAAGACACCGGCCTCGTGGGCTATACCGTCGAATACTGGAGCCCCGATCTACAAACTGGTTGGGTTATAGCAGCTCACCGAATTCAATATCCCTACATGGTCGTACACGAGTTGAAACCCGACAGTTCCTACGTCTTCATCGTCAGAGCGGAGAATGCCCATGGTTTATCTCCAGCAAGCTCGGTTTCATCCAATGCGAGAACCCTGGCAAACTCCAGGTCACTACCAGGCTCCGAACTCGACACTGCTCGAACCATATTGAGCACCAAACTCATCGACCTGAAGGACACCAGACCTCAGTCTTCCAGCTCAGTCAAGTTGATTTGGAGTTTTTCGGACAGCGGCTACGTTGAAGGGTTCTACATAAGGTTCCGGGAGCTTTCGGGAGGATCGCACAACTACAACATCCTAACGGTTCTCGACGTGGAAGCGAAAAGCTACATCGTCACCAACCTGAAGAAGTTCACCAAGTACGAGTTCTTTCTATCGCCATTCTACAAGTCAGTAGAAGGACAGCCGTCCAACTCGAGGATATCGCAGACTCTGGAAGACATACCCTCTGCCCCACCAGACAGCATTACCGCAGGAGTCTTCAATGATACCGCAGGTTGGGTCAGATGGTCGCCTCCCCCGCCCCAACACTGCAACGGAGTTATAATAGGCTACAAAATCCATATCAAAGGCAACGTGATTAGATCCATGACGATGAATGCGACGACAACTTCGATATTGATTAGCAACCTGACAGCAGGTGGCATGTACAACGCTAAGGTCGCAGCGTTGACCATTGCAGGTCAAGGACCTTACTCGATTCCTGTGCCCTTGCTCACAGCGCCAAGAGCTCAGAGTCCCAGGACACTCGGCCCTCTAGTGCCCCTGGTACGTCAAACGTGGTTTGTTATTCTGCTGGCAGTGTTGTTGCTCCTCCTGCTTGCTGGCACTGGTGGACTGCTTTATCTCAGGAAAAGACAGTCGTTGAGCAAGCAGCTGGGACACCTGAATGTCCCAGTTGTCAACGCCTCCCAGCTCAATGCGAAAGAGAGCCTATGGATAGACCGGGGATGGAAGGCAACCGACTGCGACAAAGACGCATCAATACCACTTTCTCAACCAGCCGATTACGCCGAAGTAGACACCAAGAACCTCTCAACTTTCTACAACTGCAAGAAAAGTCTTGAAAGCCCCACGCCTTACGCCACTACTATGATCCTACCGCCGCCGAACTGGTCTGAGATCATTCCCCCGCCACCAGATCACCCTCCTCCAGACTGCCCGCGAGATAACCCTCCTCAGCCACCACCAAGAGGCGGTGGAAGCAGTTGCGGCAGTGCTGGGGGATATGGGTGTTACGCCGTCCATGTTCCTGTTCAATGTAACAAAATCCAGTACCCCAGAGCGCGCTCTTGCAACAACTGTGATGCACACTGCTCCCTGGCCAGTGGCAGCTCGGGACATAGATCTAGTAACCGAGGTGGCCATTGCAGTAATGTGCCTCACAGTTGTGATACTAAAATATGGTTCAACCAGCACAATTGGGAGGATGGGGATGCTGACTGTGAGACTGATAGACACTCTTGTACCAGTAGCCATGATACGACTTGCTCTTGTAGTGAATCCTCGTGTTTGTATGCAGAGGCTGGGCCATCGAGTAATCTTCGCCCTGTAGCCCACTGCCAGCAAATAAGTAAAAGGGTTAAGTGAGACTTTGTGGATGTTAGTGTTTATTTTTAAGAGAACAAGCATATCCTACGTGTATATCGACAACTCAAGTGCATGTGGACTGTATCGAAAATTGTACTTGAACATCAATAAGCCTGAAAGCAATGAAGTGAATGTTTGATTTCCTAGTCCTAGTTTTAGTTACCAGTTGGGCAATTTTTGTCTTCCTGATGATTTTGAATATTTTTCAATAGCTCATATGTTTACATCAACATTGACATGGATTTTTGTTTTCTGGCTGGAATTTTGATGACAAGATTGGACATGTATCAGTGGTAGATGGCATGGTAGAATCAGTAGAATAACTTTAGGGTGGCTTCTTCGCCAGATGTACAGTTCACAGGAAAAAAAACGTAACTAGCTGTAGTCTAGAAAACGCAACTGTACAATCATCATGATACGTAATATGGAACATACTCAAGTGTTTTTGATATTGAGTAGGTAACTATAGATATTCACTGTATTTATATGAGTTGATGACTCTACTATGTTGATGAATTTCAATTTTGTTTCAAGAACGATTTCAGTATGAGTTGCTAATGCTTTTTCAATGCGGAGAAACCAAACTGTGTTATACTCTTGATATTGCGGAGAGATATACTATATAGGTACTTCAAATCGACTGAAAATTCTCCAAGAGTAACTGTATATAGTTGTAAAACTGCTTACCGTTGTTATTCACACACTATTTCTGTGAAATGGTGAAAATGGATAACTGCCGGATAATTTTACTCATTTAGTAATGACTGTTTTATTAGTTTCAACCTCAGATCAATAAGTAAACATAGATCGGCCCGATGCTACGTAAACATCACATTCACTGAACCGAAGACAACTTTGTTTATTTACGTACACCTCTCATCCCTAATGTTTTCAAACATTGACGCCCTGTTGTCAAATTGGTAAAAAAATATGATTTTGGTAGGAACCTACCAATAAATGCATAATCAATCATATTTTATATTCAGATGTATTATTCTAAAAATTCTAGAGAAATGTTTATGTCCAGAAAGGTGTGAAAAAATTACCAAAAAGGAAGATATATGTCGTTTTGAACTGATGAAATTTTAGGCACTTCGAGCGGTTACTAGAATTATTTTACTCTTGGCAACACCGCTTGTGACACTGGCCGTGGCGGCCATTGTACCTTGTCGTTTTGTGTGGATGAAGTGTTGTTAAAAAATTTCCTGTGTGTTTTCGTGGTTTTTGTCCTGCTTAATCAACTTAAAGTTACATTTGGAATATTTTTCAAAATAGTGCAGTGGTTTAGTGAAGCACAATGTCGAAATACTGCTTTGTTTTCAAAACAAATGATAGTAAACAAATATTCCACAGGCGAGGTTCCAGTGGCGTCAAATGCACGATACAAATCATGCAATCAAACGTATTCGTCAAATATAATATTGGAGGACAAAGAAACTCATTCAAAATTACAGATACAGAGGCAAAGTGGTGAATTCCTCAATGTTTGTTATAAATATCTGTGAGCAAGGGGAAAAACATTGAGGCTTATGAAAGGAAAATTGAATTTATTTTCCAATAATATTGACATTGTTGAAATTCTAACAGTGAGGACAATTAATGATATACCAAAGGACTTGCTGAAAAGTTTTGGAAATCATTTCTTTGAAGAAGAGCCTTTATCAAACCATAGTTATGCCTTGGTAAAGGCAATACTTCAAATTTTTTCAAAATCCGAATATACCATGAATTGTCAATAAGCGGAACTGACAAAGTAGAAAGGGTAATGTCTCTTTTGACAAAGACAGTTCTATTTAAAAATCAATAAATACCAAGTGTTGAAATCCTCATGTACTGAGCTTTCTTGAGAATCATTCTTTCACATACACTTTATATTTATACATTTGTAATATTGTATGTTAGGCTTACAATTAAATAAATAATAGTGATATTTGCCAATTGCCAAATACTAAATATCTCAATGAACTGTCACTATTTTTCTTTAATGATGACACAAGTTTACTGAGTTAAATTTTTTTCCAAATTGTGGTAGTTTATAATTGAAATCGTCTAAGCCTTTATGAAACCTACTATTCATTCCAAATGTCGTATTAAGTTTTATCAATGTAGAAATTGCTATGTCAAGAGAGAATACAATATTTCTTAGTTCATTAATTATTGTTAAAATATCAAAGTGTATGTGAAAGAATGATTCTCAAGAAAGCTCAGTACATGAGGATTTCAACACTTGGTATTTAAAGATTTTTAAAAAAAAACTGTCTTTGTCAAAAGAGACATTAGCCTTTCTACTTTGTCAGTTCCGCTTATTGACAATTCATGGTATATTCGAATTTTGAAAAAAAATTAGGTATTACCTTTACCAAGGCATAACTATGGTTTGATAAAGGCTCTTCTTCAAAGAAATTATTTCCAAAACTTTTCAGCAAGTCCTTTGGTATATCATTAATTGTCCTCACTGTTAGAATTTTAACAATATCAATATTATTGGAAAATAAATTCAACTTTCCTGTCATAAGCTTCAATGTTTTTTTTTTCCTGCTTACAGATATTTATAACAAACATTGAGGCATTCACCATTTTGCCATAGGCTTTTCTTATCTGTAATTTTGAATGAGTTTCTTTGTCCTCCAATATTATATTTGATGAATACGTTTGATTGCATGATTTGTATCGTGCATTTGACGCCACTGGAACCTCGTCTGAGGAATGTTTGTTTACTATCATGTGTTTTGAAAACAAAGCAGTATTTCGACATTTTGTCCCAATAAACCACTGCACTATTTTGAAAAATATTCCAAATGTAACTTTAAGTTGTTTAAGCAGGACAAAAACCACGAAAACACACAGGAAAATTTTAACAACACTTCGTCAACACAAAACACTTGCACTTGCGTTCTCTGATGCTTCGAGGAACGTTGCACAAGTATCTGTTAGATTTAATTCAATCCCCGTCGTGGTCTTAGCCAAGAGAGTAGTTGTTTTCTGACAGGTACTTGCCATATGAATGAATTGGTCCAAAATTTAGGAAGGATAATACTCAACAGAATGAACAATTTATTTATAGATGTTGGAGAAGGTTTCTTAACTCATAGGGCCAGTTGCATAAAGAATTTAACAGACAAATAAATATTTGATTTGATGATTACTATGGCAACGCATGTCTAAACTCACCAGTTATGTTACCTACGTTAACAGAATGCTTTATGCAACTGGTCCATATTTATTCAAATATTCGTATTGATTCGTTGAAACTTGATCTACACAACATGAACCCCCAGGCACCAAACTCGAAATATAGTCAAGGAACTTGTTGAATCTCTCGAAATAATTACTTTAGACCATAAATAATGCTTTATTTTTGATAGCTGAAAACTCCTAGAATCCAACTAAGGAAAGAATATCATCATAAATCACAAAACTAATCCGCTATCTTGAATCCCCAAATTTTGATAAAAAGTTATTTGCTGCCAACCCCCAGCTTTTTATTGACCCTAGGAATTTTAAGACAAAACCGTGACATAACTTGTTGCATCTCACAGGTACTGCATTTGCATAAGTAATTTTGACCCCCTTAAAAAAGCACCGCACTGTGCTAGAGGTGTTGTGTTTTGGTTCGAATGTCAAAAACCCGAAACAAAACAGTTTCCGCAAGAATTATCTTCGGTTCAGTGAATATGATGTTTACGTAGCATTGGGCCAATCTATGTTTACTTATTGATCTGAGGTTTCAACGTTTACATTCTCCAACCAAAAGAAATCAGGACTGAATGAAACCGTTTGTTAAAAACAATCCCAACCACCTTTTTTGAGAAACTTTTTCATTTAATAATATAATGATAACTTTTTCAACTGAATATTTTCTATAATTTTTCATTAAAAAATTAAGAGCTTGTTTTGTTCCAACTGCTACTCTCAAACGCAACAATAAATTTCTACTTCATTAAAAAATGCATGAAAAAAAAATTGGAGGTTGAGAAACCTCCCACAATTTTCTCTCTTTTCGTGAGGAACTCAAATCTCTCCTTTGATCTGCTTAATTTGATCGAAACATCGTAAGGACATGTGGCCTTCTCATTTTCAACAAATTGTTTACCAATCCAGAACAGAAAATTCTAAATAAATTACAGATGATTACGATTTATTTTTTTTACTATTTCTTACGTTTTCATGCAGATAATTGGTTCTTCGGACAACAATATAAATATTTACAGTTACCAATTTATAAAAAAATGGATGTTAACAAGTCATAAATTTCAGGATAACTTAGACTTTTGCTCTCACACCTTTTTCATAGAAACAAATGCCGTAGTTATCTTGTTAGTAAGAACAATTTCCTTATGTTCTTTGTCGAGTATGTATTTTTCGTAAAAAGTCCTGATAATATATTTAGACTGAATTGACTGAATCCTACCCTATTAGCAATATTATTCATCAGTAAGTAAGTTTTATGAATTGTGATTTATTGAGGATTATTCGACCTGTACATATATTTGTAAACTTGTAAATATTTTGTTATACATAATGAGTATTTGTAAGGATTTTGTAGAAATTATATTATGTAAAAATTGATGTAGATATTTATTATTTCCGCTCTGTTATTTATATCTGAATAAACGGTACTTATATGCTGATTTTTTGTTTTTTCAATTATCGACAATATCAAGTAAACAAACAAAAGTTATCAATGGGGCATAATAGTTATTTACTATACAAGTAGGATGAAGGCATCATCAATATTGAGGTGTGTACGTTGCGAACGAGTACCCCGCCAACTTCTCCAACAGTATATTTTGATCAGCACGTCCTTCACCCAAAAGCAACTGCAAATCATCTTGGAGATAACTTTGATACCGAATTGAACTTCAACAGCCATGTAACAATCAGAAAGGAGAAAATGATTGCTAGAGCTTTACATTTCACAACCCTGACATGTAAAGGGGCAGGTGCGAGAATAACATCAGCAAGCCCTATTTGAACTCATTTGTCGTCCACTTTTTGAATACGCTATTAATCAACTTGAGACAAAAACTGCATTTGCTTGAAGTTGCAGAGACAACATCTTTCAGAAAGATATCCAAGAAAATACAATCCTCGTAATCCTCTGCTATATCAGTGGACCAATAAAATGCCATTACAGGCGTCTATCTCTCCAGGAAGTTCTCCCAAAAGCAGAAAAACATGGAGGTAATCACTAAATATGCCCAGGAAAGACACCCTAATGTGCAACATAGACATCGCTACCATATTCAAAAAATTCTGAGAGGACTCCCATGGAAGACGTGTCTAGTATTTCTCAAAGACATTATTGCTGTAGGCAGATCGGTCGAAGATCTTGTGCAAAATCAGAAGGGGATATTTCTGCGGTTGAGAAACTACGGATTGAAACTGAGCCCAAGAAATGCAATTTATTACAGGAAGAAGTCCGTTATCTCGGTCACGTTCTCTCTGACGAAGGCGTAGCAATGGATGAACAGAAGCTCGAAGCAGTAAAGATTAGCCCTTTTCGAAAGACATGCACCAGATTCAGAGTTTCCTTGGTTTGTGCACCGATATAAACTGGGGTTTGCTAACCTTGCTAAACCACTCACCAGACTCACGAAACGAGAAACACAATTCCAGCGGTCCGAGGAATGCCAGGATTCATTCTACCGAACAGGAAATTCAATTTGGACACGGAGCTCTCTTGTCAGATCCAGGAGGGACAGGAGAAAGTTATTGATTGGTTACTTCAGCAAATCCTTTTTAGCAAACCAGAGCGGGAGCTGCTGGCTGTTTTCAATAGAATGGGGCAATTCTGCAAGTACGTGTATGGGGGAAGTTTGAAAATCCAGAGTGTCAAGTAGCACGTTTGATCGAGTGACTCCAAGAATTTCACTTCGAGATGAACCACTGAGAATAAAGATGTTCTATCGTGGAGACCATTCCCAGATGACTGGTCATAATGCCTACGAGCAGAAGAAAAGGAAGCTACAATTTGTAGAACCACAGCAGTAGATGAAATAACAACAAGATCAAGAAATGAATGATGGTTTTTCGGGTTTTTAGGCCGACGTTTATTTAGAGTAAATCTCGACGTTTCGCCAACACGAGTGGTTGGCATTTTCAAGAGAAATGTTTACAGTTTCGATCACTGAACACTACTTGTTTGAACGATGGCCATCTTGGCAGGAAATCTTAGGTTATTCACCAGTCGTCAAATCCTACTGGCCTCAATGGAATGTTCTTACAGTGGACAATAGGGCCCTGAAACGTGTGTTGGAGATCGATGATAGTGGTGAAGACAGACGTCAGATAGTTGTACCCAGGAACAGAGAACAAGAAGTGCTTCCAGAAACCATATGGGGTCGCTGGGAGACGAAGACCATACAGAAAGTGAGGCAACAGTTTTACTTTGCCAATTACCAAGTTGACGTCAAGGACTGGTGCAGAAAGTGTATGATGTTCGTGCTGCCAACAATGAACCTCGAACAGGTCCTCTGATAGAAACGCTATTTTCATCGCTGGCCCGCTTCCAGAATCTGACTAAGGGACAAAATAATGAAAAGCGACTTAGTACTTGTGGGCAGAAAGACCTCGGTCGATATTTTTTTAATTAGGCTGAAATAACCAACTCCTTGTCAAGTTGAGAGAATGGTTTTCGACAAACCAATTGCTTACCGGATTTTTCATACCAGGCAGAGAATTATGAGCAACCCCCCAAGATTTGGATTCATGAATAACATCACACAGAAATCAACTACAAAATTTCTAGGACACAATTGCATATAAGGAATGCAATTAATAGCGTATCAATACGAAAATATACCTGATTCGATGCCTGTGGAAGGTTGTTGACACACTTGGTTTGAGAAACTTCTACTTTGATGAAATACAATCCACTTTTCTGTTTTGTTCATTCTTCTATGGGGAAGTTCATCAGCTGCGCAGTGTTTACTCTTGATCCAGAAAAGGGCTTTGAGAATTATAAAAAATATATCATCCCGACACTCTTGTAGATGTCTCATTAGAACAATATTGATTTAATTATTTAATGAAGAAAATGGATTTTATAACTCTGTCGTCGGCTACAACCTATACGTTAGTTATATTTGTAAGCAAGTCTCCAATATAAAACAACTACTGCCCCCTAAGAACGTTGATTTATATGTGTTAGAGTCCTGTCAAAGTTTTCTATAGGAACTACTTTGTAGTGCTCTTCAAGTAGCATGGCTGAAATTTTTAACCACTGTTTTCTGAATTCAATATAAGACAACATATGATTTAAAATAATACGTGATAATATATACAGAGTTTTAAAGAGAAACATTCTCAATTGAAAATTGAATCAATACATGACTCCTCTGGAAATGGAAAAACCCTACGATATTTCACTTCTCATAAAAACACCCTCGTATCTTCCGTAATTTTTGACGCAGAATCATGATATTTTCAGGATCTATAGATTCACCAAAAATAAACTCACTGCACAAAAGGAGTTATCCTACGTGAAATACACTGCACACCAGCAGCGATGGAACCACCACAACATATTCTCACAAATTGGGCATTTGAACCCTTGTCACAGAAAAATGAAAATATATGTATACACGTCATGTATACGGAAAATTATATGAGGGGGCAAAATTGGACCGAAATTGGGTTCGTGTTCAGGATCCTCAAGTTACTACTCATGGAAAATTTTCAGTCTTGAAAAGTTCTAATTTATTTCACATCTCATGAAAACACCCCCGTATCTTTCGAAATTTCAGATGTAGAATCATGTAATTTTCAGGATCGATAGAATTGAACTCACTGCTCGAAAGGAGTCATCCTACGTGATCTACACTCAACGGAGGTCCTAGCCTCAAATTTTGGGGGGGTCGCCGTTATGAGCGCTAAGTTTTCTGATGGAACCAATTGCAAGTCCCCATCTCCGAGCAATAAAAGATATAGAGGTGCCATTTCTAAGTAAACAACACATATTGATGTGAAAGCTGCATACCGCTATCCTTTGTTATGATTTGTTGGTGAGGGGGAGATTTGTTATTGTTTTGAAAACTGGAGCTAAGCTTAGAACCAGTGGCGTGCTAATACATTTTCTTATATATTATTAATTAGATACGGCTGCTGCAGACAAATTTGTTATCACATGTATCGGCATCGATAGACGACCACATGCCTGGTTGGAAAGCAAGTTTTTTATTTAGCTGCAACCCTGACGTCTAATGTTCGGAATGCGCACCAACCACCAGCAGTAGTGCTGTAGGTCTCCCTACTGATGAAAAGTGAATGCGCTTCCAATGAAAACAAAGTCGCCCTGGAGCGTCACGGCAAATAAAAGCTGCCCTGGAGCGCCACGGCAAATAAAAGCTGCCATGTACCCGCACAGGCTATGCCTTTGGGTACACTCTACGAGTGTTGTAAAAAAATAGTAGTTCTTACGTTAATACAATAAATTTTTGGATGAAACTCTTCCTATCATACAAATGGCAATATTTCCTGAATGGTTGCATGAATAACTCATTCATAAATAGAATTCATAATGAATATGTAGTGGACAAATAGTTGTTTATGTACCAGGTGCAAAAATAAGTGACTGTTTATTGTACATTATTGTACATGTGATAATTGTCAACACTAACACAGCATACACTAATTCTTTTACGATCATTAAAAAAACAGACTCTCATGCGTCAATTTTGAATATGAAAAAGTAGTGCCTATTGCTGTGGGACAATAGAAATTAAATTGCAAGTCGTTATCAAGTTATCATACACTTGATAACGACTGTAGATTTTAACAGTTGAAACTTCGTGAATAAAATTGCAAAGAATTGAATTTTTCTTTGTTCTTTTTTCGACAATGTGAAACATTGTCAACCACTTTCAAAAAAACGATAGCAATGTTGTTGCCAATTCTTGCGCGTTCACGTGGTAAAGTCTTGTTCATACCCTCACAAATTTCGCAATTTTTCTGCGATTAAAATGGCTGCATCAACGATTGGTCCGGCATGACTGGCAGCCATTTTATTCGCAGAAAAATTGCGAAATTCGTGAGGATATAAACAAGACTTCACTTGAACGCGCGAGAACTGGTAACAACGTTGCTGTTGTTCGTTGTTCGCCTGTTGTCGCTGTCTACGATAATTTTGTTCTACGATAATTTTGTATTTCGAGTAATGATTCTGGTGCTGTCATCGTAGAAGACGAAGATGCTTTAAACTTTGGGAACAGTGCCAGTTGCAGAGCTATCATCCTTAATATCTTTCAACGCTGGAAGGAGTTGGAATCCACTAAATGAACGAATTTGTTAGGAAACTTTATGTTTTCTGTTGTTTTGCGAAAAAACAACCTAATATTGGTCCAATGAACATGAAATATTGAATAAATATGATTAATCAGATACGTGCTGGAAGTATTTGATTTGATAATCAGTACGAATTTTGCACTCCGGAAACCCTTAAACTGCGCTCAAATTCTTACTGATAAGAAAAATATTTTGAAGAAAACTGAGAAATATTACCTTGTTTGTCATCGCATCAGATGAAGATTTATCATAAAATGCCAAGACTGGTAATGCTCCTTTACTGATTATAGTTCTACAACCTGACCGAAAAATATGGTGAGGCCAAAAGTGGTTAGAACAGATAACTGAGGATTTCTAAGACAGTGATGCACACCAAAACTGGGCAGTTGCTCTATTTCTTGGTAATCTGAACCAATGTCAAAGTATCATAAGGAATATGAGAGAATGGAATTATTGTCTTGACAATCATTATATCTACGTAACCCGTTCATTAGATTTTAAACTTGTGATGATATACAGTGTTTCGTTTACCATCAAGAAGTTCATGTCCACGTACGGTTTAACAGGAAGCAACATTTTTATTCAAATGGAAACATCGCAAACTTCTGATGAACGGGTTATGTGATAATCCCTGTATATGAAAAAAACATTCCAGTACCCAGCAGATTGGGTCTATAGCTAGTGACTTATAATTTGAATTCGGTTTTGAAGAGTTGAGTTTGCTTACTTACTTATTTTTCAGTGTACCTACTGCAACAAGTATTTTCCTATTTATGAACAGGTAATCATTTCTCAAAGTACCTACAAAGTTTCTTTAAGCTATTTCAACAAAAAGTGTATTTTTGTCTCACAATCGGGAATCAGTAAAAATCAACTTTGATAATACTACTTAAAACTAAGTAGGGTATGCCCATCAAACATGGTATATGCCATGCTGCGACGCCCATGGTTTGATTTGATACTTGTGGAATGTTTGTTTAGTGCTTAATAACTTTTTCAGCCCACAAACTTCACACGTTTTCGCCATTTCGCAGAGAAAAGGTCTCTAATATAACAATTCAACAATCCAACACATTTCTACCACTTATTAAAATTAAAACAATTATACAAATAGGCTCAAATCCAAACTGAACTGACAAGACGATAAATAAGTTGTCAACGCATGTAAACAAACTAGATCGCCAAGTTAAGAGTGAATAACAATACGGAATTCCAACCTGATTAATAAGTGGAAACGGATAATGTTCTTTTTCAACATGATCCGAGCACATATATTTATAAACAACGTCGGTATGTTGCTTTCAAGAAAGAGACACGAAAACCCTCTCGATATCTTTTATTGCTCGGAGGTCCCCATACAGTATAAGCCATACATATTCACGATTTTGGGGGGGGTCTTTACCCCCTTGACCCCCTTCCTGGAACCGCCCTTGTCTACACTGCACGTCAGCTGCGATGGAACCACCCATTTTTTCACCATAAATTAGAATTTTCAAGACTGAAAATTTTTCAAGAGACAAGTGAATTAGTGGTAATTTGGGGTTCCAGAACACGAATTCGAAAGAATTTTGGTCCAATTTGGCCCCCTAATATAATTTTTCGGAGAAATGGGTGGTTCCATCGCTGCTGGCGTGCAGTGTATATCACGTAGGTTAACTCCCCTCATGCAGTGAGTTCATTTTTGATGTATCTATCGATCCTGATAATTTCATGGTTCTACGTCGAAAATTACGGAAGATACGGGGGCGTTTCCATGAGAAGTGAAACAAATTGGAAATTTACAAAACTTTACACTCTAAATTCCGTAACTTCGTGAACATATTTGAACATTGGGGAACTTTTTTAATGATCTTAAATTGTTTTATGTCCTACTGTGTTTTATATGTATTTTATCTAATCTTTTGTATTGACATTGTGACTTTCTTTTCCCATTTTTTTTCATCAAATTGTAAACTTTACAAGTTCTATACCTGGATAGGGTCTTTGAGTGAATAAAAATTGATTTGATTTGATAAAATAAAGGACGAGAGAAATAGGTTAGACTCTCAGAATGTACAGTAACCATATCCGTACCAGAATATTTTGTAAGTATTGATAGTCATCTTACTGATAGTTATATGAATGAATACCTCATAATTGCATTAACTTATTTTTATTAAGATTTATGATAGATCAGTAACATAATAATTATAGATTATCCCACATAATGTGCCTCTATAAATCGCAAACAATGATTAGCCACTAGATGAAGGAATTAGTACATGGGCCAGATCTGAGTATCATCCATTTTAATGCCGGTTAATTTTTATGATAATACTGAAATGCAAGTATTTGTATATTTGAGTAGGGCAATTTGGTAGGGCGTGTTTAAATGTTACGGATGTGTCTCCAAAGAAGCGACAGGAGTTCATTCTTCCTTGATTCACTCAACTGAAGAAAGGTCAAAATTTCACTAAGCGCATATAATTAAAAATTTATAAATTATAACATTCAGCTGGTGTTTATCGTATTCAAAAATGGGTGAAATTTCCAGGAACTTCTCATGGGAAGCACAAATCAATACTGAATGCAAGAAAATTATCCAGTGTTTTTACTTTTTGACAGTCCTAAAATCCATGTTAGATAGGGATACTCTATTGAATAGGTATTATTCATATGCACATTCTGCAATTGCTTAGATTATCTATATCTGGGGACAAGGGCCTGAAACTGAACGGGTGTTCGTATTGCAAAACAGGAAATTACCTGAAGTAGAACCAACAATCTAAGGAGGTCGTGAATCAAGATTAGCTGACGACCCTCATAATTACCTATTGTTCGAAATATAGTATTATGATAATTAACTTGAGTTAAATAAAAAGAAATCAATTTCAATATGTTTCATTGAATATTCGGCCAATATTCAAATTTCATCTCAATCTAGATGTAGGAAACAATATGAAGACAATATTGTTTCAACGATATCGATAAATATTATTGAACCAATATTGACCCAATATTAATTAATAAAATTTGTTGAAAATTGGCGAAATGATATTCAACCAATGTGTAATCACACCTGGAGATACAATATAGGTTTTATTCCTAGAATATATATTAGGGGAATATTGGGATTGCGATATTTATTCTAGATGTTAAAAACGATGTGAAGACAATATTGTTTTATCGATATTGGTAAATATCATTCAACCAATATTCTAACAAACATGGAAATACCATATAGTTTTTTTCCCCTATAATCGATATGACTGGAATATTTGGATTGCAATATTTATTCTAGATGTGGAAAACCATATATAATATAAAATTATTCAACCAATATTGACCCAATATTTCGTGTGATAATCTACATTCAAAACTAGTTCAACCAATATTCCACCAATATTTTTAATATAATATTATTTTTTGAATATTCATCCATATTGGACCAATATTGATTTTTTATTTCCAATATATCTATATTGGCCCAATATGGAACCAAGATTCAGCCGATATGATGTGTTACCTGGGTTGGGTAACAAATTATCTGCGAAACAGATATTGTCTCTATAGACATAGATAATCATTTCACCTTGTTGATTCTCTTTTGAGTCATTAGATTGTTTATCGATTATTAGTTGGAATAAATGGTCCAATCAATTATCGACGAATATTCTTACATGTGTAAAATCTATGACTTAAAACTACTGCATAAATCCACCATAAGGAAATTAGTGAGTTAGTCGTGCCCCAATATGTACAAAGAGTTGTGGTTGTTCTCATTGTGAGACACCACAAGCGCCCATTCTCATGCACTTGCACCTTACGTGGGCCCCCTTACTATTTGTTTGTTCTTCTCGTAGAGATGAACCTGTTGTCCTACGGGTCCGGTAAGGTGCAGAGAATCGAGTTCTCACAGGTATGGGGGCGTGGAAAAGCACGTTGTGTTTGACCCGAGTAATTAGAGCCCCCTGTACCTGCACCAAGACGCATGAGGTCAACCGCGACTCACATGTCTAATTATGAAAGCAAAAATATCAGTTAATAGGACGGGGAGAGTCTTCTCGCACTGGGAACGATCGAGACCATGCAAATTGTGTGGTGTATTTGATCCATTATGTTTGCTTTATTCTGTGCTTCGTGGACGATTGGTGTTCTGAAGATCGTGATTGGAGCGAAAAAGTCAGCTTTCGCTTGATAAAGTCACGAGGATTGGAATATATTTTACGATCCGAGAAACATTGTAACGATACCAAAACGAAAAAAAAAAATTGAAAATGTATGTTTTTCATTAATTTCTGAAATTTAATATCAAAATATAGTACAAATGAAATAGACCGCTAGCCCATGACATGAAGGAATTTGAAGATTAAGTTGGATTATCGGGAAAAAAGTGATTTGTTGGATCGGTACCAGGTCGCCCCCCTCAATCAATCAACTTCCGATTGAAAGCAATGTTGAAAATGTTATTATAGAAACCCTTCATTTCGACCCATTATTCAATGTTATAACATTTGCATACAATTTTGGTGTACGAAGGAAAGGTGACGTCATTGTCATCAGGGAGGGGGGCAACCGGGTACCGATCCAACAAACCACTTTTTTCCCGTTAATCCAACTTGAAATTAATGTCCCTTGAAGGGCAAACCTTCGTAGATGATCAACCCCATTAGTGACCCATATATTCAGTTTACAATAGAAACTGAGGATGATGATTTTTCCGTACCTTTCTTAGATACAAGATTCATACGTAATCTTAATAACAAAATACTTGTAGACTGGTACAGGAAACCATGCAGTTCTGGAAGATATATTAACTTCGAGTCTCATCACAAGCGTTCAATGAAAATAAACCTTGTGAAACAGATGAAAGCTAGAGTACTCAAAATCTTAGATAAATCCTTTCACAAAAAAAAACTAGATATTCTATTCAAACTCTTTTCAGACATTGCTTATCCACCTAAATTACTGAGAAGTATTCTGTTCAGCACACCATTAAATATTGAAACAGATATTATATCTAACAATCTTAACATATCCACTAATGGCAATGTTGCTAATACTAATCCTACAAATTCTACAATTCCTACATTTACTTCACTTCCATATCAGTATAAAAGATATTACACCAAGATTGTCCAAGCTCTTTCATTCAGTGTGTAATGTCAAAATAGCAAATAAAACTATTTTACCAAATAGATCAATTTATTCAAAAGTAAAAGATAAAATTCCATTAACTTCCACTTCAAATGTAGTGTATAGCATTCCTTGTCAGGACTGTGATAAAAAATTATATTGGCCAGACTTCTAGATGCCTGAAAAGTAAAATTTCCTCAGATAAAAGTGATTGTAGACTTCATCCTGAAAGATGTGCTATTGCTGATCATGTTAACAAATTTGACCATCGAATAAATTATAATTCAACTAAACTAAACTAAAGAGACACATATGACTAAGAGAACTTTTTTGGAAATGGCCTTCATATCTCAAGATAAAAACTGTATGAATAAAAGAACTGATATAAATCATTTGAGTGAGATTTATTCCTTCTTACTGTCGTTAGACCACACTCTCCCTATGAACAATAATATCTCCATAACTACTCAATTGGAAATGTAATTTTTTCCTAACTTACAAAACAACAGTCGTATATTTCAATTTTCAACAGTTGGTACAAGATTACAGTTGGTAACATTGACTTGAAAATTACAGATTTCTTTTCTATTGACAGTTGACACCTGATGTATATTCCTTAGATACAATCATTAAGTCTTTTGTTTTTCGACTGAAATTTAAAAATTTTGTGTTTATTTATATTCGTAAAGTCTCTTTTTTCATTATTTACAATTTTTAAACTATAATGTCACTATTAAAAAAATTGTAGTTCCCTGAAGATGTAAATAAAATTTACTAAAGCTTGGAATACTCTAAAAGAGTACACTTTTGACTTTGCTGCAATCCCCAATATTAACTGGTTTTATATATATATATATATATATATATATATATATATATATATATATATATATATATATATACATAAGGATGGATTTAGCGAGGGGAAATATATGAAAATATGAAAATATAAGTAAAAAAGTTATTGGGTATAAGCCTCAAAATGTTGTGCAACCGTAGACACGTGTTTCGCACTTGATTTTACCGTACTGAAGAGAGCTTAAGCTCGAAACACGTATCTACGGTTGCACAACATTTTGAGAGTTATACCCAATAACTTTTTTACTTATATATATATATATATAGGAGAGGTAGTCTATTGCTGACTCGTTAGAAACAATCTTGACAATATTTGGGACAGCAGCAGTTTTGAAGAGAGCTTAAGCTCGAAACACGTGTCTACGGTTGCACAATATTTTGAGGGTTATACCCAATAACTTTTTTAGTTATATTTTCATATATTGCCCCTCGCTAAATCCATCCTTATATATATATTTATATATTTATATATATATATATATATATATAAACTTTTTTTAATGTTTTTATTATTTGAAAGAGAATAACTCGATTCGAATTGTTTTGATTTGATTCTCTGTCGGAGAGATTCGTGGATTTATAACAAGTCCATATTAGCTTTCATGGCTGCAATTAATATTTGTCATATATGCCAAATTTGGGAAGAAACATTTTCATGGAACCGTTTAATAATTGATCCAAATATGGAGGATGTAACTCTAGTCATTCGTCCTCTTCTCCTTTGAGACGAACTCTGGGTGTTTGTTTTATTTTCTATATTGTGTACTTCACTCACTTTCAGGGAACAACTATCAGGTAACTCTGCATAATTATAACCATTTATAGAAAGACTGCAGTAACAGACCATCCATGAGTTTGGTGTGATAAGGGCTATCTTCCTCTACATTTCCAGTCGTATCATTTTCTTCGGTAATGGTTCCTAAAAAAAAAGCCTCAAATGTAGTCGACTCACCAACATCAGAGTTTCGAGAGTTACAAAGGTAAATCTTACCAACATCAGATTTACAAGAAACATAATCATCAGTTTCTCTTTCATCTTCTTTGGTTGAAGTATCCGGATCATTTTCAGATTCAGATTTCTAGAAAGGAAACATGATGAGAGTGTTTCCTCAAATTTTGAATTTTTCCAACTCAATCGTATTTGACATGAGAATGGAATTCACTAATATCACAAAGTTACGACATAAAAGTCTTCGCTGCTTCTTCAAGCTTTCACTTTCCTGGAAATGATCCTAAACAAATTATTTTATGATGAAAGAATTCTGGTTCGCCGGTGGGATGATTCAAATGCAGCAACCATTTTTGCGCAAGTTCTTTTTTTGGGAAATATATGAAATGTTCATTGTTTTGGTATGATCGTATTTTTCTCCAAATTACATTAATAGCGGCTTTTTAGTGACACTTGACAGGCTTAAAAGTTGTATTTTTACTGCCTAGGCATTATATCTATGTTGACGATTTTGAAATCTGTTTGCATTCGTTTTTTCGGCATTTAAAATATGTCAAAGCACTAAAATAAACCCCGAGGTCCTCTCGCGCTTTCGTTCGGTTCGGTTTTTGAGTTCAAGCCTTGTACGATGTTTTGGCTCACTGTCGGACGCTGGTACCAAATGCGCCCAATTACTTAAACCACTCACGATAATGGTTACTTAGGCGGAACGGTACCCGTACCACCAACTTTGATAATGGGCATAATGGCAAACCGAATATATCACCGCGTGCCTCACGACATCAAAACGCATGCGTGAGAGAACACGCTGTTTTGATTCACAAATTCTTCGTTCTCCGAAGGATCGAAGGAGCACATGTTCTGTGCCAGTGTAAGGAGAGGATGTAATGCGTGGTCGACATGATGTTCGCGGGAACTTTCGAAAAGCGAAAGAGACAATTTATGGCAACCTCCGAAAGGTCTCGTGTATTATAGTGGCTGTGTGGACTGTGTTATTTTGGATATTTTTGGGTTACTGCGAATGCTGGGAGTAATTGTAATAAACGCGGGTAAGTTTGATGTTGAAAATCTCGAAAATAATTGGAAATGTGTGAACGTGATTCGTTATTTCTCAGTCCCTACAAAAGCCCAGAAAGATATATGCGTAAAAAAATTAGGGTCGCGAGAGGACCCAGCATCTCGTTGGAAAAAATGATCTTGGATAGTTTGTCCGAATTATTTCATTTTTCACTTGTACTTATAAATTATGTGTTTATTTTTTCTTGGATATGGTTGCTATAAGTACACTCGTAACACACTATGACGTTATGAGCGAGTGTTATGGCTATAACGCCTGCTCATTATACGTGTAGAAATGAAGCAAAAGCTAGAACGAAATTATTCATTTGGAAATATTTTAATGCAGGTATAAAAATCAACTGAACAAACTAAGGTAAAGAGCCAATTTTTTTCAATAATTTTACCTAACTAAAATTCAAAGCGCAATTTTCGAATTTTCCGGAAAAGTTATGTGACCCGAAATCTTTGGATGTTTTTGAAACTTGATAAAACTTGACCTTAGTACCTGGAAGTTCTTTCATGAAAGAACCGCTAGAAAATTCATGTGATTCTTTAACCGAATTTACTAACATTGTTGACACATTCGTTTTTAGAGAAACTACTCGGCTGTTTGTAACCTTCCGCCATAGATGCAGTCTTTCATTTCTCGTGCTTATTTAAAGTTTCATACGATGCACCGGCCTCAATTGAATGAGTTGCCAAAGTTCTTCTCAAACAATATCTAGTAAGTATATTCATTTGCATTATCCATTTCAAGTGTACCAACCAATCTATGTTTAGGATATTGAAGTTTGTACACAAATCATAGGGATGTTCCGATCCCTAGGTAATTATATAAAGAAATAATATGTTTTAAATATATTTTGATGTATAATAATAAATAATTTGTCGCCTCTTATTCCATGAGACACAGGAGATAGCCCTCTTACTTTCTGATAAAACCCAAAAACCGTTTTATTTTTCAACTTGTAGTCGAAATTGTATTAGTTCCACCCCGTATATTTTTGTAAACATTTTTTTTCTCACTTTTGCATAATGTCAAGAAGTCCCTTGCAGAGTTTCATGCTGCTACACCTCATCCTTTATTCGTTAGGATCTAAACGGGACCAAGCGCCATACGACTTCAAAAGCGGGTACCCACTTTTTATAAAAAATCCAAGTGATTTACTGAACTGATTTGATGAAAGTGCCTAGCGTCATTTCAATAATTAATGTACAATTTGTGTCATCACTCAATATCATAATTTGGCGCTTGGTACCTTTTAGTTAAATGCTCTAATTGCTCAGAGAATGACTAGATTTGCCACAATAATTACACAAAGTGGAAAAAGTTACAATAAATAATGTTTAGTTGTTCAATTTAGCAGGATTCCATTGACAATTTCCCTCATATTATATAAATCAATCAAATGCCATCATTTTTTTAATTAAAACCAATTAGAAAATGACTTTTCGAAAACACTGTCTCTCCCCCGTGGTATTTTCAAATAGATATTTCGCTTCTTCCTTATTTATACTTTTCCATAGTTACAACAATTTCTGTGAATAGAGAAACGTCAGTTTGACGGTTCAACTCTTCAACTGACATTAATGACTCAAGATGAACCTTTTCTGCAATACGCATTCAGTCAGTCCATAATAATATAATATATTCGTGAAATTGTCTGATTGAATATCCCTTCAAAATGCAGAATTTTCAAAATACTTTCACCTTGACAGTCGCTCAAACTGTGTTGCTGTACAAAACACCACACGAGCAAGCTCTCGTGGTATTTATAAGCAACACAGTTTTCGTGACAGCAAGGTGAAAGTATTTTTTGAAAATTCAGCTCTTTGTCGGGAAAATACTACTGACTATTTCACGCACTTCCCAAATGAACCAATCAGGAGCTCTAGTCAAGTTCGGATTATCGATAATACCGAACTTGACTCTGTTTTCAGCTCCGTATATGTGACAGTTAAACGTCAAATATAAGTAAGACGCTATGCACGCATTTAAAAACGAGCAGATTTGGGATAAATTCTATCGAATTAATCAATGTTTCCTATGTTTATTGAACTTTATTAATTTCTCAGATACACTTTTTTGCTAATTTCGTCTAATTCTGCCAAATTTCAGATTGTTTACCTTTCACTTCGTTTGTGAAATAGTCTAATAAAATTCTACTCGTGATTGAATTTATCTCATAAGTCTGTCTTTCATTTGTGATCTCAACTGAATTGATTCGAGAACAATTGACAATTTAACAATTCATTCCCGCGTTTTCATTGATGCGTACGACCAATCCAAACAAAATTGTGCAATAATAGAGCTTGTGCAATAATTTCACTGAAGCATGAGTCAATCAATGAATGTTTGAAAATGGGTTGTAGACAGACTTCTATGCACAATTTCTTGACTAAAGACTACTGGGGTCTGGAAAGTAACCTAACTACAACAGGTCATGGCGAAAAGTGCCACCTTCCCTTATCTTTCGCCGAGGTGTAAAATTCTTGCAGAACGAGTTCCAACTCCGTTACAGTGTTTGGGTTCTCCAGTTTAGTGTCGTATACGAGATCAAGTTCATCGACAGCAATTTTTTTCCAGTTGAGAATATCCTTGGCTCCGGAGTCCTGCTGGACCATTAACCCAAATACCCACTCTCCACGTCCGTGGAACAAGCGATTATTAGGGCGGAGAATCATGTGCTCTCAGCAGATGAAGTGAATCAAAGATGACAGCCTGCCCGGATCTCTGCTGTACTACGGCAAGCCAGTGAAATTTTCAGATTCGAAATCAGTGTATCCATCAAGGTATTCTATGTCCAGAACCACCATTTCAACAGAATGGTTTGGGTGAAGCCAGTGGAGTTCAAAGAGTAGATATCGATATTTAGTCCATTCTTCCTCGTCTTTTTGGGTGATGTTCCTTTCGCCAGGAGCCTAAAACTCTACTTCAAAAATCGTCTTACTTTGATTGCAGAGGAGGACTAGATTCCCCTAAGCATAATAAAACACCGGTGTCTCGTTTATACCGTACGATGGTAGATGATAGATGGTAGTATAACACTCGTAGCGCCGCGTTATGGCTGTGGATATAGGCTGAGATCTCATAGGCTGCATCTAGTGTCAGGGACTATTATCCATCACGAGACTACGGTAGACCATTATGAATCCGTCAGTATCCGACTTCAGCTCACTGGACCTGAGAAATGAGAAGGTCAGGTTTTCGGAGAAGCCAAGGGATTCAATGTTCTTGAAGAAGATCCCTTGCATTGGCTCATTCTTATGTAGCTGTAGGAGAATCTCAGTATATGCGCTTTGATATGAGATTTTTACTGAACGGTTTTTTACTCGGTATCATAGTATGAGAAAACAAGAATTTCAGGTAGGCCAGTTTTTAGATATACTATCTCTCTCACTCTCCCGGACGTCATACGGGCTATCTGGCTGGCGGTAGTGGTTGCGTTAATATCAATTTTTCAAACAATTTTAAGAAGGTTAATTTTTTTTTATTTGTATTGAACTTTTAGCAACATGAATTATTATTGCCAGATATTTTTGTTGCTGTTTAAACTGTGCCAGACGCTAATTTTTAATAAAAAAAAATATTTTCAAAATATTTAAGTATGGCTGAAATTTTTATATGATGTTATTTAAGTATCTAAAAACCCAAAATTAATTTGCCAAACAATAATTCAATTGTTAAACCTTCAGCCAGACCGATGTAAAAGTGAAAAGTGATGGGGTATCATTTTGCTTGGTCTAGAAATAGTTATCATACAAATTTTAGAACTAATATTAGAACTAAATTAAACTATTGAATTAATTTGTGGACATAATGATCAACCTCAAGTATGTAAATAAAAAAATGGATTGTTACGTTAAAATTAAGGTTAGATTTTTTAATCCATCATTGTTTCGCAAAAAACGGAGGCGTCTTGATAATCATCATCATCATCTTCTTCATCACTGCTGTCATTTTCATTGTCATCATCGTCTTTTGAATTTTCATCGTTTTGTAATAAGTTATAATCTGTAATAGAATGGAAAATTTTATAATCTTTCAGCAAAGAAATGTATTAATATTTTATCTTAATTTTTACCTTTAATAATAATGTCGGCAATTGCTCTCCAACAAACCATATAAATTCATATTTATCGTCGTTTATGGTCCAGCTGGATGCTTGAGGTGATAGAGATGTTGGGTGTTTTAAATGAGCATTTCTCCAAAATTTTGTGACGTAACGAACTCGTAGTAAATGTTGATATAATTCAGCTCGACATGGTGGTAGGCTTGATGGGTCAAATTTTTTTTTATTCAAAATTAGCGTTTGGCACAGTTTAAACAGCAACAAAAATATCTGGCAATAATAGATTCATGTTGCTAAAAGTTCAATAAAAATAATTTTAAAAAATTAACCTTCTTAAAATTGTTTGAAAAATTGATATTTAACCTGTACAGGTACGGTGCGCACTGATGAACGCAACCACTACCGCCAGCCAGATAGCCCGTATGACGTCCGGGAGAGTGAGAGAGATAGCATATCTAAAATCTGGCCTACCTGAAATTCTCTCTCGAAAACGTTGCTAGCTCTTATAGTATCAGTGTTTGGGTTCGCACGTTTAGAGTCGAACACCTTATTAGTATTACTACTTTTGTCATCATATTATCGTTATTATTCATCCTGAAAAAATCAAATAGTGAAAGATGAATAAACAAATAGTAATTATCTCAACAAAAAACTTACACAGTCATGTTAGGATTCGCTATCATTCTAACTGAAAATTGTTGTCCCACGATAACGACGTAAAACCATACTGTGTTACAGGGAATATAAAAAGTGATAATTTACTCAGATCCAATAACTTCAGGCGAAGGATAATAAACCTTTTTTTCAATTTGTCTGAAGAAATGGTGATTAATCACTTCACTTCATGAATTATGATATTTTCATTAGGATTAATTGTTATTTCCTTATAAAAAATGTACCTACTCAAAACAGATTCGAATGGAGAAAAACCGTGGATAATCTTAAATTATAGTAGGGCGTTTCAGCGGAGTAATTAGGAACAGGTCAACCGAAAGTACTTTGACACTAACTAATGACATCGAATTGAAGATACGGTTTAGATGATTTAACTTTTTTACGCTTAAGAGAGTGGAGCGTTCTTATTCAGGAAATTAGTCAAATTCTGAACATATTTGATACGTCTCAAAAAATTAATAGAAGATTCAATGTTCGTGCGAAATAGATTATGATGAAGTGGATAAGTGAACCTTGTAACGATCCTATTGTGACACTGATTATATAATTGACATATACTCCTTACTCAGTAATATGTCCCCAACTGGTTCGTTTACAAAGGTTTGTCTCGGGGATCGACGCTCAAAAATCCCTGCATGCTCGCGGCTACGCTCGAAGTGGAGATGGTCGTGGGTAAAACTACAGGTGAGCGTTTAGGTGACTAATAGAAAAACGAATTCACCCTTCCTGTAAAAAAATAATTGTGGGCACCACCTAGTTCCCTTCTACAGCAGGTTCGAAACTGGCTTCCTCCTAAAGAACTAGGAAATCGGAAAAAGGAAAGACCAATTCCCAAAACTATAACCCTGTATATTTAAAATTTGGAACAAATCACACCCTGTACATTTATGGTAAGTTATATGGTTCAAATATTACTGTGCCAACGGTAATGTCTATGATGAATTAAATTGGCAATGTTTTTGTTTGGCAATTACGATAAATTCATGTATTATTGTTATTTTCGGTATCCAAGGTATAACTATGAAACAGGAATGCCTAAATTAGTTTCATAAACACAAAAATAGATTCCTAGTGAGTGAGTAAATATTTATACCGTACGGAAAGTGTACCCTCTGAAAATTACCAAATTATAAAGGGACATCGGCGAATGGATCCTCTCTCTCTCTCTTTCGTTTATTGGCCGTTACTTCCAGTGAGGTGTAATTGGCCAGCTCACATCCAGGGGTTTACAACCTTGCCTGATATTACATCATGTTGCAACCCTTTTTATTTTCTTGCTAACAACTTGCTTCTTGTGGTATCCATGACATGTGAAACGTGTTGATGCTGGATACTGTTCCTAGTTCCTACTTCTTCATGTGCTAAAAGGATTTTAGTAGACAGACAGATAGCACAAACATAGGTAGGGATAGGTATGCGGTTTTAAGACTGATTATAGTAGGAGCATAGTAATATTGGCAGAGGTTTATTATGTGCAAATCGTGCGCTTATATATGAGGTTATGAGCTTTCCGCAGATATTTTACAACAAAAAGTACCTATGAATACCAGTATGTTATTTACCTTTTTAAGATATAACTTTACGAAAGTTCTAAGGGTTTCAACCATTCAAAATAATATTTGACTAGTAAATAAAATAATAAAGATATTTCACACAGTTTTTAACCACTTATCTGTTGGTATATGGACGTTATTCATCCGACAGGACTCTGGAACAGGAATTCTCTGGACTCGCAGTCTCTAGCAGCGACTTACAGTTTCCAGATGAGTCTGATAGGACTCCAAAATAGTTTCTCAACGTACTACCGGTTCAACAAGAATATGAGCCTCTATCTCGACATGTAGGCATCCCACAGGAAAACTTGGGCCTCCAACAGAAAACGTAGGACTCCAACAGAAACGTAGGCCTCGGACAAAAGCTTGGCCTCGGACAAAAACTTGGCCTCGGACAGAAACTTGGGCCTCCAACAGGAACGTAGGCCTCACCCAAATACTTGGCCTCGGACAAAAACCCTAGGGAACAAGAATACCAGCATTACTCTAACGAATAGCTTTGTAGATAAAAATGTTTCCAATCACCCCCAGTCCTCCATGCGATTTTATGACTTCACGATGAAAATTGTATGTTGAACAAATAAACAATCGAACTGCGATAAAGTAACCTAATAATCATTAAAAACTCCCCATACAAATTCGACAATTGACTCGAAATAATGAATAATTATTATTTCAAAAATAAAAGGAACAAGATGGCTGTTTGTCGAACAGCGCCCTTATTGAAATTACATTTAACACATAGAAAAAAATGAAATAAAACATGTAAAGAATTATTTACCTTGTTAACAAGGGTTCCACACAAAATACAACAGTTGTAGGACAACGAGATGAGTTATGTGATGGTGATCCCCTCAAGGGGTTTGAGAAGGTTATCTTCAAAAAACCAGCAAGGTTCCAGAACAGCGCTCAAAATCCAACAACGCTTCCAAAAACCACAACGCTTCCCAAAAACTACCATACAGCAACAAAATCAAGGATCCCCGACATGGGATGACACAAAGGTCACTAGATATCCTCAGATATTTTACTTGAATGCCAGAACCTACGGCTCTTCACAATAACTTTTTCATCCACTTCCTACTAACACAACAACTTCAGATAGACTGCCCTAACACGGAAGTCCCACTACCAATTCCATTGGTGACTTCAAACTACAGTGTAGCCAAACGTACCGACTCTAAACACTCTACCGAAGTACGTTTTAGTACGTTTTACTTCACTTACTCTGTGGACCCTGTAACAATTAAATTCGAAACCAGACACTAAATTACACAAAACAGATCTAAAACAATACCAGAACAAATTAAGTCAAACGATGTGATAGTTATCATAACAACAGATAACTCACTGATAATAGTCCGCCACTCGTAACCTTGACGGGGTAGGATGATGTTAGTAGGAGTCAACAGCGAAAACTACCCGGGTACGTCACGTCCGTTGTGAAGCGGGCTCCGAGAAATTGATCTGCGCGTCTACAGCTGAATCTATATAGGAGTGAGCGGGGCAAAGCTAGAAATTAGATGTAAATTCGTAGCGATGAAAATGAAACGTTACAACCTTTAAAGCATGCGCAACATTAAAGTGCTTTAAAAAGACTTATACGCAAGTTTTATTGTAATAGGGAATATGCAAGTGATTTAAATTTACTTGATTCTTTTACTTCCGATACTTTATTGTCTTGACATTACACCTAAACCATTAGTTTATCATTTAGTTTGTATTTAACTCCATAAAACTTTAATCAGAAAGTACATAATAAGCGCGCGGAATTCAAATTTGCGAAACGCATCACCATTGGTCGAAACGAAGAATGACGTCACATGGCACGTTATGAAATTTATCTGTGTTGATATTCATACTGTGCTAGTCGTCTTTCATAGAAAATTTGTTTTTATTTATATATTTGTAATGTTTTCCATTACATAGAGCGATTTTGGTCTAGTGACAATTGTAAATCATCAAGAGCAATGACTGAAAGTGGTTTTGTCAAAGCACAATCCGACAATACCTGAACTGATTAGTAGTGATAGTTTTCCTTTTGTAATTTAGGTGAGGCAGGTAAAAACAGAGCTTGATATACAAAACATTTATGCATACAAAACTTACTTCTGATCAATTCACATCATGTTAACTCTAGAATACAATGTACTCACATTGAAATGATTTTCACAACATGTAAATGTGATATTGGAGATACTTCGCCTCTTCTCATAAACTTACACCATTGTTTACGTATTTTCGCATCTCTTGAAACAGAAAAAATACTTTATTTGGTGTACTTATAATTGTGTTTTGGTATTCCGGTACTAGACAATACCTATAAAATGTTTTTTTAGTATTTTCCATTATCGTAATAGCGATTAAAACTGCATATCCCTAACCTAATTAATAACTGTCAATAGTGTCAATAGCCATAACTATAGAAAGGCTTGTTTATTGAAGACTGCTCTGGTTGATCGAGATCACTTTCACATATGTTTATCTCTCTCTAACACATGTACTGCTTTTGTCTTACTCTTGTCTTACTCTTTTATAAAATATCAACTTAAGCAAGTAGAGCAATCAGAGTACGTCTCAACGAACGACACTGAAGAAGAACAACACTGACGCGCCATGTGATGTCATCCACAGCGCGCGAAAATGGAGGCGTTCAAATAGGTCAAATTCAATCGATATTTTATATATTATGTTAAAAATTAATTCCAAGACTTTCAACCGTATTTATATTTTTTACTATGTTGTAACGAAGTAAAATATTGATTAAATAAATAAATAAAATTATGCATATTCCCTATTGCATCAGGTGTCCAAAAACAATACTGAAAATTCAACAAAAATCAGGATTCTAATAAGTACATCTAATCAGGTAGGTGATGGAATTTTGATTTAACGTATTGTTGAAATAGAGATAAAAATTGTTGTTCACAAGCTTATTTGGCAGTTCATATGATGAAACTGGCAACATGGAGTTGATGATAATACTAACTGAAAATAACTCGATACTTTGCTGAATGGACCTTTACCTACATTTACGAAAAATAAATTGCAAAACTTGTTTAAATCAATAGTGTTTAGTCTGAAACGTCCATTTAACAAAGAGTTCCACTATATTTTTTGCATTTTGAAAAAATATCACATTTGAAAGTGTGCCTCTGACGTCACGTTCATCGGAACACCCCCCACCATGATCCACGTTCTGAAACAAGCAATACCATTCTCCTTAAAATATTATAGCTTCTAGCCTGATACAGGGCCATTGAGAAATAATTAAAACTTTGTCACTTGACCAACTCAGAGAAAAAAATCCACATATTACCTATTTGTATTGTATTTATAGCTTTCAAAAATTTTTGATCGGAACTTCCTTTTGATGAAAAACGTGGTGAAATCAAATCGGATAAAGCAATGTCTAGGATTTCATTGTGACTTTCATCTCTTTGAATTTGGTTTTTCAAGTTTTTTTTCTGAATCTTTACTAGTACCTAAAACTTTTTTGCATTGACTAAAATTTAAAATCTTTCTCTGAACTCTGCTTTGAATACAATAATAACATAACGTAAAGTACTCACTTGGAAATCAATGTTCTTCATAATAACATATATTTTCGCTTTTTACACAGGGTTTATTCACTGCTTCGACACACACTTTATGACGCGCTTCATCTATGAGTGCTCAAAAAACTGCGATTTTCGTTTTTCCGGCATAACTCTGGATCTTGACCTAGTTCGCTGTTCAAACTTGGCAGAAGGTATGTACAGGACCATATCTACCGAAATATAAAACCAGCAAATGGTCACAAACTGACTGGTTTTCGAACGCTCCCTTTCCCCCCACCCCTCCTTGACCTGGAGATGTTCTAAAACTACATCTAGGCGACTTGAGGCAACACCAATAATGATATTTCATGCCCACCAGACCACGGTTACTTTTGCTGTGACCAGACGGTTTCTTCACCTGTCAGTAAATCATATAGGCAGCTCTCTAAATATAAAGAATCCAATAATTTTCTACAACTACTGTCAGTCACGAAATACTCTGTCGAAATTTTTTTGTAGTGTCACACAATCTCTGACAGTTCGAATTTGTTTAAAATATTTAAAATCATCTACAAAACACGCTGTAAAATCATTAATAAATAAAACAAATTACAAAGGGCCCAGGTTGGATCCTTACGGAACTCCTAAATTTATTTCATAAAATTAAAAAAAACGCATATTTTATACACAAAAAAGTTTAGATTCTGTAGATGATTTCTAACCATTTCTCATCAGAGTTGTTGTGTTTCAAAAGAAGTTTTGTATGATCCACCTTATAAAACGCATTCGGAAAATCAGAAAAATTCGTGTCGAGTTAACGATCATTTTCGATAGCTCTATAAATATTATTTGTCAATATAAAGTATTTAGTATTTATAAATTTTTTGTTGATTTGTATCAGAATTGTTTTCTAAAATGTTTTCTAAAAAAATAGACTTGTTCCATAATTCGTATACCTGATTTTGTTTCTTCAAATATACACAGTAATACCTATCCTCCACCTGCTGAGGCCATTCCTTAAGTACACTAATATGAGCGTTGAGAGTTTTTATGACGGAGATTATTATTATTATTATTACAGAAAATTCAACGATTCTCGTTATGTCTAATTTAACTGATGAGCATTATGAATAGTATTATTACAATTAATATTAGATTGTACGCACGAGCTTTTTTTAAACTCATAAAGTTTCCTGTATAATTTCTTCAGATTACTAGAATTATAAATGCATAGGCATTATTATGAAATTTATAGCCAATTTCTATTCATAATGAGATAGGAATGAACCCAAGTAAATTAGCTACAAACGACATGTGTGGGCTCAAAGTATTCCTACTAAAGGAACCTTTTCTGAAAAATGGTAATGGTGATTCAAATTCGACCCCCCAACATTGGGAGATTTGACGAAGCTCAAATCAGAGCGAAGTTGCATATTTTGGTGCTTAACATAATATTGTTTTAAAACTTCCGAGTATTGGAAATATCGGAAAAAACTGAAAATCGGAATTTTCGGTTAATTTTTTTCCAGCAGTATTTGACAAGATAGTCCAAACCAAAAAACATTTTAGAAGAAACTTTTCTTCAGCTACTCGTCTTCTGGATATCATCAGCCATTTATGTTTTCTATAACTAGTGCCACAATGTTTTTTTGTGCAAAGAAATAGTTCTTCCCATCTTAATTTCATTGATATACCGGGTGGCTACGGAAGTATTGCCTACGGAATATCTCAGTTATTGTATGAAGTAGGATTGTGAAATTTGGAGCGTCGATATAATGACATAAGAGCTAGAATTTGAGAATATTGACATGTCGAAGTTAACTTCCGGTCTGACCGGAAGTAATATAAAGTTTCTTATTTTACATGGAAACCCTATTTTTTTTCTTTTCGCTTTATCCAGCATTCAATTCCCTTTCTAATGACATATCACAAGTTGGTATCTAACCAGAAACTAGATCAGAAAAAAATTATTATTGAAATTCACCGAGTAGGCCGTGGAAGCAAAATGAAAGCCAAAAATTGAAAAGTTGGCTATGGAAACCATACGTCACTTGATAACAGTTGCTACTACTGTGATATTTTATTTTCATTCGTCGGCGTTATAAAAAGCCGCCAAAAAAAATATTGGAAAAATTGGGAAAAAAACAATACTCTGTTGGTCCATAACTTAAATAGGAACATACAACATTTACTTGCCTGTACTATTCAGCATAACCATTCCTTTCTAATGATATAATAGAAAGTAATTTTTTGAAATGAAATACCAAAAAATCCAATTATTATTCTTCAAATAACGAAAAAACAGATTTATCGAAAAAAAAAATTCAAATTGATAGGATTAAAGATAAAATAAATTCAAAACAAATGTTCGAAATGCATTCCCTCAGCGTCAATACATTTATTGACTCTGGTGATATTTTCATGTAAAACGTTTCTCAACATTTGGGGCGTGATATCTTGGAAAGCTCTACGAATTTTTACTTCTAGCTCATGTGGAGTTGTAGGCTGTGTGGAATACACCCTATTTTTAAGATGCCCCCATAGAAAAAGTCGCACGGAGTAAGATCAGGTGACCTTGGTGGCCACAGGACTGGACCATGGGTTGTTATAAGTCTCTCTTGAAAGCGATTTCGAAGATAATTTCTCGCTATTCTTGAATTATGCGGAGGGGCGCCATCTTGCTGGAAGTACATTCTCTCAGTTATTTCCGCTGGTAGGTTGTTAATGAATTCCGAAATTTCATTCGTTAAAAAATTAAAGTATCTCTCTCCGGTTAGTTGGCCTTGAAAAAGAATGGGGCCAACAATATGAGTTCCAACTATTCCTGCCCAAACATTCACACCAAATCTCTCCTGGAAGCCGCCTTGTCGAAACCGGTGCTCGTTGACCATATAGGTTAGAATATGAAAATCCCATATAGTTTACATGCAGTGTGCGAAATATATTTCGCACATTACTTCGCGCACGGTGTCATGGTAACGAATGAAAATGAAAAAAAGTGCCACTTTGCATACTGTTGTCAATGCGCGAACCTTGTCATTTTTTGACGTTTGTAGAAAAAATATTTCTTTTGTTCACTCAAATTCCAAAACGATCCTTTCACTGGTTTTCCAGAAACGTCTATACAATACGATCCATTATGAATTGACAGATATAGAGACCTGCTTGATTCAATAAGAAGAGTTGCCATCTATCCTATTATGTCGGTATGAGCGATAAATAATTTTTTTGCAAAATGACGCGAAACAGTATTTCATGCTCGCAGCTGGTCAATAAACAGTCAGTAGCAACGTTAATTGCTTTATAGCAAATTAATTTCAAAGAGCAGGTATATTTTATTGGTGATATCACAAAATTGTTAGTTACTTTCATACTTGGTGATAGATCAAAGTAGTTGTTACCCACTAATTGCTTTAGATTGTGACATTCGTGTTTTTGTGCAAGTACCAGTTTACAAATGTATTTGTTGATGGTCATTGTTTCACACATACAGTGTGTCTCACTTCTCGTGGAAACATCCCCGTATCTTCCGTAACAATTGAGGTAGAATGATGAAACTCTCAGGACTGATGGAAACGCTCAGAATGCACCTACCACCTGAATGGGGTTGGCCTAAGTGATATACACTGCCCACCAGTCGCGATGGAACAACCCATTATCCCGGAAAGTTATATGAGGGGGCAAAATGGGCCCCTTCGGATTAGTGTTCAGAATCCCAAAATAACTAATAATAATAATTATAGGACTTTATTCAATCATACATTAAAAATAAAATACATAATGATAAAAAATAGATGACTGAATAGGCGAAGTGTCACTGTTGAACAGTGGTTTTCAACTTGACCTCGAAAACAACAAAAAGAGAGAAAAAAATTCTTATTTGGACTTAGTAACAATATAACTTTCACTTCTACAATATATAAACTGATAAGTCAACAAGAATGATAACAACATTGTTATTGATAGCAATAATATAAAATGAAATATCTGATATCACAAACCAGGATCAAGAAACATCAAGAAACATGGCCGTACGATTGTGTGTAATGAGCTAATAGAAGAGAGAAGAAGAACTTTCAATTTCTTTTTGAAATTGATTATAGGGAAGTTGGAAAATTCTGGAGGGAGCGCATTATAAAGTGTACATGACATATAAGAAAAGCTTCGTTTGAGTATTGTGGTGGAGTGTTTTGGAATGACCACGTCTATTTCTTGTTGGGATTTCATTTATATTTTCAAAACGTTTCAGTTTATTGGTCAAATATAATGGCGTTTTGGTAACCAAGGTCTTATGGACGAATGTTTAAAAATGTAATTCACGAAGAAACGGGAGTTTTAGTTTTCCAGTGTCTCGGAATGCCTGGTTGATCGAACTTACGAATGCCCATAGAAAACCTCATAAAATAATTTTGTATCCTTTGTAGGCGCGTTTGATCTTTTTTCACAAGTGCAGGGCCATAAATGCAATAACAGTATGCGAGTTTTGACATGATAAGTTATTCACAAACGATAAGTTTGAAACTATTGCTTAGAATATTTCTTTGATGAGAGAACTGAAATACTAAAACGCATGCTGAAATGGGTACTGAAGTGCTGAAATAGGGACTACAGTATTGGAATCACATATAATCTGATTACTATTCAATATAATAATAATTATATCTAAAAATCTCATCAGATACGCCACAAGAAAACACAGTTTTTATAATTCTTATAAAATAACTATATCATACTTTTTCTTCCCATTTTCTGAACGATGAGAATGAGAACTGAAATAATAAAACGCATACTGAATTGGGTACTGAAGGGCTGAAATAGGGACTGCAGTACTGGAATCACATATAATATAATCTGAATACTTTTCAATATAATAATAATTATCTAAAAATCTCATCAGATACCCAACAAGAAAATACAGTTTTTATAATTCTTATAAAATAACCATATCATTTTTTTTCTTCTCATTTTCATCATTTAAGTTATACGCCAATCGCTTTAGCAAAAATGGAGAAAAAATAGCGAAACATTGCAAACCTTTACAACTTTAGTGTCCAATGAAACGATAAAAATTGTTAAAAATGTAAATTATTTACAAGTCTGATTATTGTGCAGAGAAAACATACAAAAGAGTGGCAAAATGACGAAATCATTGAAAATTCCATCATTTATCGCTTCCCAATTTTTCGACCATTTTCAAGTTTGGCATCAGAGTAAATAAATCATTTATTCATACTTTCATTAATGACACGAACTAAAAAAAAATCAACAAAGCTGCAAATGCAAAGAAACGTTTCTCTCTATGTCATAAGTCTCACTGAAACTTTGCCACCTCCGCATCATCATCGGTCGACAACGACTGTTCGTTACTAAACCAAATAACTCTGATTTCTTCACATAAATCTCTTGATCCAGAGCTTCGGAGTGCTCTCCATCTGCTCGCTAGGTGGAGCGGCCTAGAAACCGCTTCATCGCGTGAACCAGAGTTTACCAAGCAGCGGAGTGTGTAATGATTCGGACGGCGAACAGATGGCTGCAGTGCTGTCTGTTCACCTATCCTTACACTGATGAGAGGCAACAACCTCGAGACTAGTCTGCAAGTAGTCACACTGTCCAAATCAAAACATAATTCTGCTGATTGGTCACAGAAGGCACATGCAATTGCGTCCTCTGTTGCTCTGAGGAATGTTGCACAAGTATCTATTAGATTAGAACTTTGTTTTCTTTATAATGGTATTACTTTTTTTGCAGAATTGCCTACCATGCCTTCAGAATGCTCCTGCCCGATGAGACATACGAGCAAAACGCTGTGGTGGCTGGGCACTTATTGGCTATGCTCAGGATGTACGATGATTTCCTCACCCACTACAGAATTCGACCTGAATTTTTCTGCAGGTGAGTCAGTCAGATCCAATATAGTCCAGTAGCAGGGTAAAACAAAACGTGTTATTGCGAAAGGTCCCATCTTTAATTTTGGATTTGTTGAATATTTTGGACTTCTTATGAAGAATCATCACAAGAATGCAGTATTCTACCTACTCTTATACTAGTTCAAACAATAACGGCGTTGTCATGGAAGAATGGAAGATGACGTAGTATAAATGATGTTCTCTTCCAATAATATAAACAAAACCGTGTTTAAACAAAAATAAGTTCACCTCATTAATAAGTTTCTATATGATATTCGATGACAGATGAAATTTGATAGGAGTGATGATTTTTTCTTCACAAATTCATCATCCTACATTTTATGTTACTATAATAACATTTTGATATGCACCATGCGATCCTAAACTTTGTTATCGTAATTTTGAATTCCAGATATTTTTTATAAATAATTTTCGTAGACTTTCAATTGAAGCATGCTCGTGTTAAAAGTGTTTTCAAAGGATATACAAATACATAACAACCATTATTATTATTGTTCATTGTTATTAGCTGCTAAAAAGCTTGTCGTAATTTTTCTAAAAAGCGTAATTTTACAAAACTTTTAATTGTTTGTTGGTAACTGAGGAAACAATAATTTACTCAAATTAATGTACTCAATAGAAAACAAAAAATAGTAAATCTTTATTTTTATCGCTAGTGTTAACACTATCGTTAAAAGTGGGTGACTTTTAATACTGGTGGCTTAAAATTACATTTTCAATAAAGACATGTGGTTTAAAAAACGAAATTTTAATACTGATTGTAGAAAAAGTATATTACACACGTTTTATCAGGCACGTTTTCGAATGTATTCTCTTGGATCACTCCTCGCTTCTCTGGCCCTATTCGAAAAAATGCGTGCTTCAAAATTATTGTCTAATGACACTCCCATAATGATACAATACTTTGTTACAGACACAGAGAAAAACAGGCTCTGCAAAAACGGTTGAATCGTGTATTAGCTGAAGCCAAGCCAAGGAGATTAGGCACCAAGTGGAAAGGTAAGCTCTCAATTTACTCTGATCTGGAAACTTTCACATCGTTGTTATTCGCTACATGATTTGTTGAAGCTATCATTACAACATCTGATGATGATGACAGTCGATTACTGCGCAAGATCTTTAACAGATAAAATACTCTCTGATATTGGTTCAAAAATATCATAGAATTATAGAAGTCAATAATATTGAATTGAATATTATTTAAGAAATCGACAGTCGATTACTGCGCAAGATCTTTAGCAAATAAAATATTCGCCGATATTGGATCACAAATATCATTTAAATTTAGCAGTAAATAATATTAAATTGAATATTATTGTAGAAATCGACAGTCAATTACCGCGCAAGATCTTTAGCAAATGAAATACTCGCTGATATTGTGCAAGATATTTAGCGAATGAAAAACTCGCTCAAATTGGTTCAAAAATAGCATAGAACTATAGCAGTCAATAGTATTGCATTTAGTATGATTTTATAATTAATCGAAATGGATTACTGTGCAAATCTTCAACAAATAAAATACTCGCTGATAATGGTTCAAAAATATCATAGCATTATAGCAGGCAATAATATTCAATTTAAAATGTTTTTAGAAATCGACAGTTGATTACTGTGCAAGATCTTTAACAGATAAAATAATCTCTGATATTGTTTCAAAAATATCATAGAATTATAGCAGTCAATAATATTAAATTAAACATTATTTCAGAAATCGACAGTCGATTACTGTGCAAGATCTTTAGCAAATAAGATACTTGCTGAAATTGCTTTAAAAATATAGTTGAATTTTAGCAAACAATAATATTCAATTGAGTATTATTTTTGAAATCGACAGTCAATTACTGCGCAAGATCTTTAGCGAATAAAATACATGCTGAAATTGGTTTAAAAATATAATAGATTTTTAACCGTCAATAATATTCAGTTGAATATTATTTCAGAAATCGACAGTCGATTACTGCGCAAGATCTTTAGCAAATAAAATATTCGCCAATATTGGTTCAGAAATATCATTGACATTTAGCAGTCAATAATATTCAATTGAATATTATTGTAGAAATCGACAGTCGATTACCGCACAAGATCTTTAGCAAATAAAATACTCGCTGATATTGGTTCAAAAATATCATAGAATTCCATCAGTCAATAATATTCAAGTGAATATTATTTTAGACATCGAGAGTCGATTACTGTGCAAGATATTTAGCAAATAAAATACTTGCTGATATTGATTAAAAAATATCATTGAATTTTAGCAATCAATAATATTTAATTGAATATCATCTAGAAATGGGCAGTTGATTACTGTGCAAGATCTTTAGCAAATAAAATACTCGCTGACATCGGTTCAAAAATGTCATAGAACTGTAAGTAGCAGTCAATAGTATTTAAATGAATCGATAAATGATTACTATGCAATATTTTAAGCAAATACAATACTAGCTGATATTGGTTCAAAATTTCAATTATATCATAGAATTGTAGCAGTCAATGAATATTATTTTAGAAATCGATAAATGATTACTATGCAATATTTTAAGCAAATAAAATATTAGATGATATTGATTCGAAAATATCATTGAATTTTAGCAGTCAATAATATTTAATTGAATATCCTTGTAGAAATCGGCAGTCAATTACTGTGCAATATTTTTAGCGAATGAAATACTCGCTGATATTGGTTCAAAAATAGCATAGAATTATAGCAGTCAATAGTATTGTATTGAGTGTGATTTTATAAATAATCGAAACGGATTACTGTGCAAGATCTTTAACAAATAAAATACTTGCTGATATTGGTTCAAAAATATCATAGAATTTCAGCAGTCAATAATATTTAATTGAATATTATTTTAGAAATCGACAGTCGATTACTGTGCAAGATATTAAGCAAATAAAATATTGGCTGTTATTGGTTCAAAAATATAAAATTTTAGCAATCAATAATATTTAATTGAATTCCATTTAAGAAATCGACATAGTCGATTACTGCGCAAAATGTTTAGTGGATAAGATACTCGCTGATTGGTTCTAAAATATCAATATAACAAATGCAGAATCCCGCTATAGGTATACACTGAATTCCCAATTATGTGAAGCATTTCTCTGAAAAATACCTTATACAAAGTGGTATAAATCACGAAGACCGGCATACGCCAACCGAGTCCGGATGAGTCGCATGTCTCTTGTCGATAACATGAAAAATACCGACAGTTGTCGGGTTTGAAATCTGCCCAACGTATGGTAATGGAGAAGCTTGATCATATGGTAATCTTTGAGCAGATACGTCTTAATAGCATAAACAAGTGCAACTTTGTAACTGTAACACATGTCCGATGCATATTCAGAAAGAGGAAGACATAGAGGACGGTGAACCAGTTGGAATTTGAAGAAGTAGGTATTTATATTATTCGCAGTGATTTAGCATTTCGTCCTCACACATCTGGAGATTGGATGGAATGTACAGAAAAGTTATTTATTATACAAGTGTTGAAAGTGACATTACATTATTGAATGTGTAGTATTGCCGAACCCTGTTTTAAAATAAATGAATCTGGATTACACCAGCTATCTCTTCATTACGGCGTAGATCACAAACCATATGTTCCACGGCCATGATAATATTTTGGAAAGAAATAACGCCATCTCTGTATTGGAAAGGTAACTAAATTGACAAATTATGGTTGAGTGAGATCATTCTTTTATGTTCTAAGCAAATACGGGGCATTTCATGACATTTCTGATTTTTTATGGCAGTCATATACAAATTAATCCCCTTCGAAAACCTGGACATTTGCCTTAAAAACTTGCTAGTTTTGTCCAGAGTCTAAAAAAGTATAGAAGTTGCCATAATTCTTTTTCGATAAGGAGATACCGCTAATAGATTACGAAAGGGGGGTATTATACGGTGGATCATAAAGATTGCAGTATCGTTCGAAATGAGTTTATTTTCTACTTTATCGAAGTGTAAGCTGCATCGTTGCTCTTTTATCTAGTCAGTTTAATAGTCAGAGACAACACCGTGTTTTCGTTAGCTGCAGTAGTAACCACATGATTCCTTATTGAACGTTATTGTGCATTGTTTTCTCTTTCAAATCGAGTTGAGGTCCTTGAATAAATTGAGAAGGATCACTCCAATAGCGTACGTGGTATCGAGAGAACAACCGGCATAAAAAAAATCAACAGTTCATGGTATCTTGAAAAGACATCAACTGCGCCCCTTTGTTGTCAACAGATTACCCAAAACGAATAACTTTTTGTGATTGTGTGAATCATACCCTTCTGATAGAAAAACTATCTAGATATGGAGTTAGAGGATTGCCGCTTAATTTATTGACCTCCTATCTGGAAAATAGGAGGCAAGTAGTGAAAATTGGTGAGAATAAAAGTTCTGAAAAACAAATCACTGATGGTCTACCCCAAGGATCGGTTTTGGGACCTTTCTTATATCTAGTTTTTGCTAATGATTTATTAGATGACACAAATATATTGATTATTGAAGATGACTTGACAAAAACCGCGGAAATCACTTTCAATAAAGTCTGAGAAAAATAATTTGCAAATGAACAAAACAAAAACCAATATGGTAAAAGGACAACAATGTGAGTCTGTTTGAGAACACTGATTGTGAATTGGGTTCAACAACATTAACCAAAATGTTAGGTGTGATTTTCGATAACAAATTACAATGGATGCCACAAGTAGACAACCTATGTAAAACACTGAGAAGTGTCTGCTATTCTCTCAGGTACCTCTCCAATCATTGTAGTCAACAAATTCTGTTAACCCTGTATTATGCAAATTTCAATTCTCAACTCAGGTATGGTATTTTGAACTGGGATACAAGCTCCTCTATTAGCAGAGTATTCATAATTCAAAAGTATGCCATAAGGATCATTGCCAAGTTGGGATTCAGGGACTCTTGTAGAGAAGCATTTCAGAATATGAAAATACTAACAGTTGCTGGTATATACATCCTTGAGGCATGCACATATGTATACCGTAACAAAAACAAATTGGATGCCAATAGACCACAACATCCCTATTCCACACGCAATACCCACTTACTCCTTCCCAGTCAGCATCGCACTGCACTATTTCATAAATGTTTTGAATATCAAGGATGCAGACTATGTAACAATCTTCCCGAGGACAGCAAAATTTCAGGAAATGTATACATTTTCAAGAAAAGAGTAAAGCAGCTATTTTTGTCAAAAAATTGCTACACTGTGGACGAATTTCTGTCGTGACTTGCTATTATATGTTTTTTCTTTTTTTATACTAGAGCTAGTTATATTTATACAAATTTTCTATTATATTGTTTTTAAAGTATCTGTGATGTCTCTATATACACCTGTACTTATACCTATTTATATTTGTTATTTTATATTCACATTTTTATTCTTTATGTTGTCAAGTAGACTATGTTTGGTAATTTTTAAATTTCACTGACGTTTTCCTCTTTTTTATTTGTATCCCCATGCTTTTGGTGGGCAAACTAATTTGAGAAAATAAAGATATTATTATTATTATTGTCGTCGTAAGTTGAGAAAGTTGAGAAAGTTGAGAATGTTCAGTTTATTTATTTCACTACTTTACATAATAAAACGTTTGTAGCAAGTCAAAAAATAGCATAAAAGTGATGGTCAGTTAAAAAATTTAAGAAGATAAATAAAAACAATACAAACAAACAAAAACAAGCAAGAGAACACCAATACAAGGTATAAAAATATTAAACCAGAAATGGATGAGTGTGTTGACATTATAAACATTCAAATTGATTCACGTTTTCTTTGACAGAATAGAAGCAAAACCTCAAAAGATAAATTTTTTATATTTTTTTTAATTTGGATATACTAAGAACTTTAAAATTATCGGGAAGACAAATGTAGAGGTTGAAATCCAAAGTGTTCTTTTGTGATTTACTCAAACGATATCGATTTGTACGAAGTTTGTTACATTGTCTGGTATTATGATCATGGAGGTCCGATTGCCAATTAATGAAGTTGATTTTTCATGAATTTCTATAACGCTGTACGAAAATATAGTGGGTAACGGCATTATCCTAAGTTTGAAAAAAAGAGGTAGACAATGATTTCTATAACCAGTTTTTGTTATTATTCTGAGAGCTTTTTTCTGCAATTTAATAGTTATTTATGCAACAAGTGCAAAAAGTGAATGTTTATTGCACTCGACGTGAAATTGTCCGACGAGGCCGTTAGGCCGAGTTGGACAACACGTCGAGTGCAATAATCAATTTTTGCACGAGTTGCATACAACATTTTTTCTACGTTCATGCAAAAAGCAAAAAATTATTTATTGAGGTGCGGCACTAGGTGTAGGAAAATGAAAAGCGCAACTTAAATACTTTATTATTATTATCGATTTGCATTGAAACAGGAACTGATACGTTACGAACACGTTGAAATAGAATGACAGATGAGTGCAATAAAAACTTTATTGCACTAGTGCAATAAAGAACTTCTTTTTCCACTGAATATAGTTCAATAAAGTTTTGCTTTTTGCATGAATGTAGAAAATAGTTATTTATGCAACAAGTGCAAAAAGTGAATGTTTATTGCACTCGACGTGAAATTGTCCGACGAGGCCGTTAGGCCGAGTTGGACAACACGTCGAGTGCAATAAACAATTTTTGCACGAGTTGCATACAACATTTTTTCTACGTCCATGCAAAAAGCAAAAAAATGATTTATTGAGGTGCGGCACTAGGTGTAGGAAAATGAAAAGCGCAACTTGAATACTTTATTATTAATATCGATTTGCATTGAAACAGGAACTAATACGTTACGAACAATTTAACTCAAACTTTATTTTTACCCTCAATGTTGAAAGTGAATGAACAATTGGTGCAATTTTCAATATGAATATTTCGTATTGAAGTACCTATTGCCAATCTCACAGAATATCTGATAAATATGTAGTAGGTTTAAACGTTTATGTTTGTCATGATGACAGCACGTTGAAGTAGAATGACAGATGAGTGCAATGAAAACTTTATTGCACTAGTGCAATAAAGAACTTCTTTTTCCACTGAATATAGTTCACTAAAGTTTTGCTTCTTGCATGAATGTAGAAAAACATTTTTAAAGCTCCAGAGTATAACACCATAGCAAATGTAAGAATGAAAGATGGAGAAATACCTTATTTTCAGTGTATCGATAGTAGTAACATTTTTCAACTGACACAATGAGAAAAGTGTTTTAGATAGTTATTTGCTCAGTTTGTCAAAATGACAGTTCCAAGTGAGAGTACTATCGACAACTAACCCAAGTAATTCAACGCTGTATGCATTTGATGTAGCAGAGCTTGTTGAAAACTGTAACTCTTGCGTTTCATCCGTATTCAGTTTGAGTCGATTTGTCACGAACCAAGTTTCTGCCTTCTCATCGACTTCATTTGATATTCTAGATAGTTCAGTTGAATTTTCGTCCGAGTAAATGAAAGTAGTGTCATCGGCAGAAAAACAGATTTGGATGGATGCATGAGATAACTGATGTCATGTACATGAATTATGAACAGAAGTGGTCCCAAAACCGGTCCTTAGAAAACAATGTGTTCAACAAGTTTAAAATTCGAAATGCAGTTATTGCTACTGACGGCTTGATATCTATTCAATAAATACGATTTTATGAGGGATAGAGGTACTCCCCTGATGCCATGATAATATAGTTTCTCCAATATGTCGTGAGAGACACAGTCGATTGTCGACTACCTCACTCACCACATTGAGAACAGCCTCTGTCGCGTAGACGAAAACCAAACTGAGATTCGTTGTGTACTTTGTATTTTTCAAAATGTTACGTAAAGACGATGTTTAATAATGTTCTCAATTATTTTGCTGAAAATTGATAGTATTGAAATGGGACGATAATTATTAACAAGTGAAATGTCACCGTTTTTAAATAAGGCAATGACTTTTGATAGCTCAAATGCTGCAACAATACTTATATCGGAGGTCTCTTTAATGATATCACTATTTAGTTCATAGGTGTCTAAGCATTTGGAATTTTTGAGAGACTTTGCACCTCTTCAGTCAGAGATTGGATTATATTGCCAGCAATACTGACAAAAAAAGTCAATGTAATTTCAGGAAATATATCAGTATTATTATTGTTTTTGTTTCGCTCAAAATTTATTATTTGCCAACATTTTGCCTTATTTCTTGCCGAATGAATATAATTGTCATAAACTAATTTCTTAGAATTTTTCATCTGGGCAGTATAGTTTTTTTTCAAAGTTCTTTATGTTCTGTATGTTCTTTAGTTATATCTGCTACAAGTTTCGAATTTGACAAAGACTTCCTCATACTTTTTAGGGCCACGTTATTGGTCATTTCGAGTTTCAACTGACAATGAACTACTTCTTTCGATAAAATTTCGAACGAAACTGCAATCCTTGTGATCCACCGTAAAATCCCGCCTTCCTTACTCTACTAGAAATATGTTTTATTCTAAGAGAATGACGGCAACTTCTCTGAACAAAACAATCAAGTTTTTGAGGCCATTAATGTCCAGGTTTTCGTAGGAGACTAATTTGTCACAAAAGAAGTTCAAAATTTCGTGATAGAAATCTCAAAGGATCCAAATCGTAGGATAATTTTTTGTAGACCGCAAATGAAAATGACTGCTCTCGAAAATCTGATGCCCTCTGAGATGGTTACAACTACTATTCAATAATAGTTACCGAAATTAAGAAGTAACATGAAACGCTTCTTATTTGTTTGGAACATAAAAGACTAATCTGAGGTAGGATTTTTTTTATAAATGTTCCAATATCTTGGAAACCGTGAGATTTGTGCTGAGGTCAAGTTGTGATTTTCTTATAGGCTATGAACCTGTTAATCACCAGCTACAGTATGATCCATGGTTTACTGGACACCCTGTGTATTTATCATTTCTGAAGATATCTTCTCAGAACTTGTTGTTTTATAGTTCATGTTTTCAAGAAAACAAGTAGTAACAACTCATGAAAGAAATTGATAAATATCTCTTTTGGGTAGCAATATTTCCACATAATTCCTTATATTAGTCAGGGAAAAAGTATAGTATTCTGCTCGCGAGTAATGGCCATTACTCGCCCGAATAATTTAAGGTGCTCGCCTTCGGCTCGCGTCTACAAACGTCATTCTCAGGAGGAGTGGACACATTTCTCGCTAGCTGAATGAAATACTTCACATCATTTCACATGCTAAAATAATAGAAGTAAAGTACATTAACGAGAACTTACCACCTATTATCAGTTCGTAAGACGCTGACTGTAACACTCCATATTTGCAAGCTTCTACTCCATTTTTGAGTAAACATCTCACGTATCACATAAATTAACGACCTGATTGAGTTGTCCTTTTCAGCAATTAATAATATTGAAGAATCCCATACGCTCATTTCGCGGCGATGTACGAGTACCACCACTGAAAAACAATGCTAAGTAATTCAAGAACTAGAAATGAGAACCATATATCATATACATCAAACCCGTTAAAAAAGTGACACTTCCTCATATAGTCGTAGAAGTGATTTGTATCACATACTTTCTAACGGTGATAACTTTTTCCGTGAAGCTATTCTTAGGTAATTCTGAAGTTGCATCAGAGGCTGAGATGCGATCATCAGATTTGATAAGATTAATTTATTCGCCAAGTTGACATGGACAGTCAAAGAGATTTATTTTGTTCGGGTTCTAGATTAAATAAAGCATTTAGTCTATCCAGTTTTTACATCATCACACTTGCAACCTTGGCTTTAGGGACTCTTACATGCATTCCGTACATCCATGAGCCAAAGTCAATCAACACATTTGAGCGTAATTTTTCCGGAATAGTTATTAACGTTAGGCCGATATGTAACAAATGACGGATAAAGTAATCTGAGGCGCAGCAGAGGATTATAACAACCGAATCTGTTTTTTGCGTATCGGCCGTGTGTCGTTGAAGGCTTTTCGTAATACCGCTGAAAGATTACATTTTGATTCCGAGGAAAGAAGAAACCACGTACCTCGTCATTCTACAGAAAAATCCCAATATCGTGTTGTCATGGAACAGCTTAACAATATTATAAACAACGTCAGTTTTTTGTGTTCGCGAGTTCGCTTCAACGACCATGGATGAAATTGAAGAAATTGAGGAACAAAATCGAATTTCTTTAGAAATATTGGGAGAATCATGTGCAGCGAGTGTTGATCTACTGCCGAAAATAGCTCAAGAGCGATATCAAAAAGAATATGAAGATTTTGAAGAGTGGCGTAAAGGTTGATGAAACTTGCTTTGAAAGTTTATGACAACATTGACATTTCAAGGTTAGTTATTTTAAATCGTACACCATATTAGAGTTTTTTTTCCTTGCTATTTTGGCATCGACTGCTATGGTCATATTAGAGCATGTTTTTCCTTGGTGTTTTGGCATCGACTGCTATGGTCATTAGCCATGTGTTCTGGATAGGCCTGAAAAACACAGTGGAAAAATATATCAAAATTATAATAAATTCGTTCAAATCACAACCAATCTCGACAATACTATTTATTTGCCTTTTGCCACCTACAATAAACACTTACCAACGTACAGTATTTCTTGACATTTCCATGAAAAATTCTTCTATCTATATACAATATGCTGGAAAACAAAGTAGCTTGAAAGCTTCCTGAAATAGAAACACATACAAACTACGTTACAATTTTCTTTGCAGCTTATTGCCCAAATACCAAACCTCGTAGGAATACTCACGTATGATCAACTAAAATTCATATATCACTCTTTATCATCGCTTGATACAAATATTAAACGATTAAAAGTTATTCAAAAATACATACTGAAAATTAGTCTGAAAAAATCTTACACTTACACTACAGGTGAACTGTTCGATGAATCTCAAATATTGGACATCGAATAACTGTTTTCTTTAACAGTGTTGGCAATAATTCATAAAACTAGAAATGGTTTTGCTGAGATTGATCACAGAAAATACTCTACATAAAGCTCATATTCCAGTCAAAATCCCAAAACCTGAAAAATCTATTTTCCTGCGGTAATTTTGCTACCTCGGCCCAAAACTCTTGAATTTCTCACTTGATAATCTCAAGTCGCTCGTTCAAATACCATAAAATATAAATACGAAATCAAAAAATTATTACATGCCACGCCGAGATATCCAATACTTAATTTAAGTGTATCTCTTTCATCATATATACGGAAAGTGATTTTCAAATGTTGAAGTGGACGCAACATTTCAACTGATTTCCTATCTTACAAGTCTTTATCTGCCTATATAAATTCTCACATGTTAAACCTAAAAATAGTGTTAGAGCTAGAATTGTGGCAAAACAAACGAAAAAACGAAAACTAATCAGATTTGAATGTAGGTAGTGGATTTGTTCAAATTATTTAATACAGAATTATTTCCATGCTGTAAATTAATTTACAACTTCTGCTAACTGTGGTGTAGCTTCTGCAGAAAGGTCCTTTCCGGCTTTGAAACGTGTATTAGATCAAACTCTACTGAGGAACTGAGACTTGAATGAATACAAAGAAGGTTATGTTTTGTTTTACAAATTAAAAAACAAAACGCAAAATTGAGTTTGTCTAGAGATTTGATTTTAATCTTTTTTGCTATGATTTTGTTTATTGTACTTCTTTCTTTATTGAGATTTTGCCAAACTACTATGGTTTCAATTTTCCTGTAGAATAAGATATCAGTGTTGATATCGTGTCGTATTTCGATTCATCTTTTTGTCACGAGTTCCTTTTTCAACTGTCTACCAAAATTATGAGCCATTTTTCAATCTTAGTTTGGTTTAAAATATTTTTAATGCTTAAATGTAGCGGATTTTTGCTTGAAAATCGATCATTGATAAAATAATATACTTTTATTTTATTCCAAAATTGGGCCGCCCCTCCTCGATATGCGTTCCCCACCAGAAAAAAGATGCCTAGATCTGCCCTTATTTAGTATAATCGGTCAAAAGATTTGGTGGGGGAAGAGGGGTCTTTTGGCTAGCATAGTATTTTCACTTATAATCTTGAATTATTGCCGGACATTTTTCGTGTACAGGGTGTCCCAAATTCGAGCCTCATCATTGGGATCTCGGAAACCAGAAGAGATACGAGGTAGGTTAAATGGAGACAAAGTTGCGCAATTTGGTGCTCATTGTAACGCCGCTTTCATATTTGAAAAATTCCGAATACTTCCGAAGATTTTTGGAAAAAGCCGATTATTCGCGATTTCATTTTTATTTTTTTGGTACTCTATTTGAATTGATATAACAAAACAAATTTCACATTCTCATTGGTACTTTTTCTGTTCTACAAGTGTTATCAGATTTTCAAACAGACGTTTCGTATTTGAGCTGCCATCATCAACTTTGTTTTTTTAAATACGGCCCTGGATTTTTTATTATAGATTTTAAAAGTTTCTAATGTCCCAAAAACAAATGATGTAGCGCACTTATTCTAAAAGTTTATATTAATAGCATTTTTCATAAGAACTCATGAGTTAGAGAGAGACAAAAATTAGATTTTAATAGAGTTAAAACAAACTTCTTTTGCAATAACGCACTGCATAAAACTCAAAAACTAACATAAAAGTGGGTGGTTAATAAATAATATAATTATATGGGTATGGGTCGGTATGTGGCACAATAAAATTATCGGGCCGTTTTTTATTCAAGGAAAATTAAATTCCGATAGATATGCAGAATTAATAAGGACCAATTTATTGGATTCCTTAATGGAAGAACCTTTGGGCGTATTACGTCAACTATGGTGGCAACAAGACGGTGCACCACCTCAGAATGGGAGATGTGTAAAAAATTTATTAAATTAATTATTCCCTAATAAATGGATTGGAAACCAAGGTCCCTTATGTTGGCCAGCTAGAAGCCCCGACCTAAACCCTCTAGACTATTTTCTTTGGGGATTTCACAAAAACCATCTTTATCGAAACACGCCACAAAATCTTGAAGTATTACGACAAGACCTAATAAGGGAGATCAGGGCTATCCCTGCAAGGACCATTCAGCGTGCCATCCATAAACTTCACAGACTTACACGAAAATGCATTCAAGCAGGTGGATTACAATTTGAATATTTGCTTAAACTTTCATTGGGTATTCAATTTTACAGTTTTTGTTTGACTTTTTTTGGAATAATTAAAACATCATGCCTATTGTTGAACATCACTCATTGTTTTATATCAATTTTTAGGAGCTTCTGAGGTCCTTAAAAAAATGATGTATCGTTCTTTTTCGAAAAAATTATTTTAAAGATGTCCTGCTAAGATCTTACCAAAAATCTATTCTCTGTCTCTCTCTTCTTATGGAAAATGCTATTAATATAAACTTTTCGAATAAGTGCGATACATCATTTGTTTTGGGACATTAGAAGATTTTAAAATCCATAATAATAAATCCAGGGCCGTGTTTAAAAAAACAAAGTTGATGATGGCAGCTCAAATACGAAACGTCTGTTTGAAAATCTGATAACACCATCTTGTAGAACAGAAAAAGTAGCAATGAGAATGTGAAATCGGTTTTTCCAAAAATCTTCGGAAGTATTCGGAATTTTTCAAATATGAAACAGGCGTTTCAATGAGCACCAAATTGCGCAACTTTGCCTCCATTTATCCGACCTCGTATCTCTTCTGGTTTCCGAGATCCCAATGATGAGGCTCGAATTTGGGCCACCCTGTACATGCATTTTTTGCGACGAGGGTAATTTTCTTAAAGTATTCATGTACGTATTAAATTTCTTGAAGTTAATTTAAGCACGCGGGGGATTCGGTAAGAAAATTTCACACCAAAAAACACCAAAATATTTTAAATTATAGCTAATTTCATCTGACTGGTTTTTGGTAACAAAATGAGAGGTATGCGTTGAAAGCATTTTGCTGGATAAAATACAAAATCGCTTTACAAGTCTACTAGACGGTCCCAATTACAGACCACTGAACCGCTTCAAACAAATCCAACGGAAAATAAAGGGCTTCATTTGTCTGTAGCGGCTGGAAGACCTGTCAGCCGTCTATACGTGAAGCTTAAGATGTATAAAAACCCTGGTGTGTCGAGTGATTCGATTTTGTTTTGATTTTTCGGAAGACAAATAAGAAATAGTGGTCTGCTTCTTAAGTCGGTCCCAGAGATGGCGCCTTCATAGAATTTTAGTCATGTCAATATTTCAGGGATATGGTGATTGACGACTGTTGTCAATTTTATGGAATTTCAACAAACTTCAAATACTGTCCAAAAATGAATGGTTGTGACGGAATCTAAATTTCATAGTGCAATATCCCTGTATTGATGACTATTATTAATGTGTTTGTCCATTTTGCTGCATATTTTCGTAGAAATTCATCATTCGTTCAATGATAATTCAATTTGTCTGATTGACTCGGCCGTTATACTTGATGAAGATCCATAGTAATTGTATAAAATACACAGAAAACAATTCGATCTCCACAAAATTTATTCAATCAGACAGTGAAGAAGCTGCTGTGTTTGCGAAACATTGAATAAAATTTGTGAATATCTAATGTGTAGTCTGTACAATAATAATTTGATCATGTTCCATTTTTGTATCATTTGTGGGCAAAATCCAGAGAGACGAACAAAATAATTCATCTACCTATATCCAGTACCGAAAGTGAGTACCACCATATTATGAAGATTATCACATAGTATCTTGTACCTATTATTAGAAAACATTTTAATGAAAATAATGGCACGAATATATCTCACGGAATCCCGCCATTCCTGATTATATTAGCACAAGATTGACAGGTTCTAATGGTGAATTTTCATGAAGCTTAACTTCGATACTTCCAAATGAAATGCGTGGTTATTGTAGTTGATTGCATTTCATTAAAAATTTATAAAAATAAGTCGAAAATGTAACAAATAAAACTGATTGGTGATTGTGATACAGTAAATTTGAATAATTAGGTTTCTTTATTCAGTTCATCCGTCGACAATACTTGAAAACTTCTGTGCTTGTAAATTTACCCTAACAGGAAAACCGACCGTGGCGGTAAACGCAAATACGGAATATTTGGGAAACAGGTCACGATTACATTTGTTTTCTCTTAATCAAGCTGGCGAATTGTCTCCCGTTTTATCCCACAGTTTTGCAAGTATGAGTCGACACACCATGGTTTTTAGACATCTTAGTGAAGCTTGAGCGGCTACAGCCGCTGCATGCAGTTAGACGCACCCATACTGACAGTTTAATCACTAACCAGTAACATAATATTTCTAGTTTGTTTCGTATTGTTGCAAATAAAGTTGTTTTGAAGATTCGGAAGAATAATATTGCAGAGAATACTTTATAATTAGATAAGAAATATTGGAAAAACCAAAAAAAATGCATCTTGCCTTATTGGAATAAAAAATGCAATGTGGAAAAAAACAAAAATGAGAAATCGATCAGCGTAGTACAAAGAAAGTGTAAGGAAATTTCAACCAAGTTTTCACGAAAACATAAGTTGACTGAAATGAAATGATAGATTGATATTTGACTGATATAATTTTTTCATCGATGGACCTTTTCATTGTTGAAATGCACGAAGCCCTCGACATATTTTCAGACACTTTCGAAATATCTAGTAAATACATATAGTTATGAAAAATTATCCCCTTTCATATGAAAAATAAAATTCCATTCGTACATACAAGCAAAATGTCAACTATCACATGTCAAATATTTGACAGAAAAATTTCCACTTATTAATTTCGCCCAGGGTAGGTATCCTGGAGGACAAAAGTTTCCGCAAATTTTTTTGGGTTGCCATGACAACTAAACAAAAACCAATTTTTTTATTGGATAAAAAGCGAGGAGTGAAATTTTCAACGGGTATTCCTCATTTCAAGAAGATCTGCCATGCCTTTACAGTACACGTTACTTCTCTCCGCTCGATTCAACTTTCCGTTTCTACCCAAATCGTGATCTTTGTATTGAAATTAAAGCAGCCTTGTTCGGAGAGTCACTGGGTTGCCCAGTTAGTACCAATGCCTCATTGTTACTGTTTTTATACTGTCAAGATTCGCCGTTTTCAATCAGACAGCTGCTGGCAAGCCGTCTCTCGGTATCGTGATTCGTCAATGCCGGGTAATGAGAAGATTCTGTCATTTCGATCCAACGGTGACAGATGCTGCGTACTCGGTACGAAGACCCAAGTCGAGACGAACGGCTTTTTTTTCCAGGATTACCATCTACTCTACTATGCATGATCTCGTAGGATTTAGTACTTTCAATGAATGTTGGCGCATTGAATATTCAATTCTGCTTTAAATTTCCACTTTGAGATTGCGTACGAATGCAAATCCTGGTTGATAATTCTAGTTGATTTGCTTAGATGTCCGATAAGATTTTCATTTGTCATATGTTATGGTTTATGATAGATAGATAGATAGATAGATAGATTTTTATTTAACCACTTTACATAAGTTATATGTTTGTAGCAAGTCAAGAATTACATATATGTCTAGACATAGAAGTTAGATGCTAACATGCGCTAAAACTACAGATCAGCTAGAACATTGAGATTAAAATCGAATTAAATTACGTATACATGTCAATAATAAAAGTTACATATACCTACATAGTATAGGTTGAAAACAAAACAGTTCCAAATGACAAAAACAAACGTATTAAAATTTACATAACCAACCGGATTAAAATTACATAGGCATGTACAAAAATGTAAAATTATATATGCCTACATATAAACGAATGTGGTATATAAATGATTAGGAATTTGGGGTGAGCATCATGAGTTCATGATTGAATGAGAGGTATTCCTCAAATGAGTAAAAGCATTGTGACAGTAAGTGATTTTTTACCCATTTTTTAAATTGAATAAAATTTAGTGATTTTATAGCAGGTGGTAAAATATTAAAAAATCTGACATTTGGAGAATTTTGCTCCGTGACACACAGTCGGAATGTTCTGAGTTTACTTGCTGCTCTTGTAGCATGGTTGTGGACATCACCATTTTTTGAAAAAAGATCTATATTAGAAAAGGTCTGCAGTAAAGACTGATAGATAAAAATACAAGGGATTGGTAAAATTCGATATTTCTTGAATAGCGGCTGACAGTGCGCATGGTAGGTTGCACCATCTATGATTCTTAGGGCCTTCTTTTGGAGCCTAAATACTCTAATAGCGTGTGCAGCGTTACCCCATAGAATGGTACCATAGTTGAGGTGGGAGTGAAAGAGAGAGTGGTAGGATGATAGTAATATTGGAATACTCAATATTTTTTTTAGTTGTCTCAATAGAAATAGTTGTGTGGAGAGTTTTCTGCATAATTGGTCAATGTGGGCCGACCATTTTAGCCTGTCGTCTAATACGATACCAAGCATATTGACTGTATTATTAGTGGTTAAGTTGTTATTTGTAGAGAAGAAATTATTTTGGGTTTTTTCTTGATTTAGTTTGAGGTTATTTGCGCTGAACCAGGTATATACTTTATTTTTTGCTTGCTCAGTAAGATTGTGTAGTGTGATAGGGTTAGAATGAGTTTCAACTAGTGTTGTGTCGTCAGCGAAGCAGATACACCCAGATGGGGCCAAGTAATGGAAAATGTCGTTGAGATAGATAATAAATAATAGTGGTCCCAGCACACTTCCCTGCGGGACTCCGTGGTTTATGTTCTGGAAATCAGAGAAATTGTTTTCGATGGCTATACATTGAATTCTGTTATCAAGATAGGATTTTATCAGTTTCAGAGGTACCCCCCGAACACCATAGAAGTTTAATTTATCGAGTAATTTATCATGCGATACGCAGTCGAACGCCTTGGATAGGTCACACAAGGTTATTTCAGTGTGTTCTCCATTCTCAAGGCCCTCGACTATTTTCGCAACAACACAGCTTACAGCCTGAATCGTGGAGCAGTTTGGCCGAAAACCAAACTGTCCTTTATTAAGAGTTTTATGTTTATTAAAAAAGAGCATCAATCGTTCCTTTAGGATTATTTCAAATATCTTGCCGATTATCGGGATTATGGAGATGGGTCTGAAGTTTGTGGCCAGATCGGGGTCTCCTTTCTTATATATTGGTAGTACCTTTGTGATTTTTAGATTGTCAGGGAAGATTCCATGGAGGAAACATAGATTGATCAGAGTAACTAGGGGTTCAATCAGCAGAGACGCTGTCCCCTTTATGATTTTACTATGGTAATGAATGGCAACTGCGATGCAGTTTGCGACGATTGATAGCTGTAGATCTGATGATGTAGCTCAAACTGCCTGATTTATAATATGTATTCACTGTTTTTGATACACTAGGTACATATGGTATGTCGGTTTTGAGAAAATTGAAATGAGATTAAAATTAAAACTATCTCTTGCTGTTTTCAACTGAACCATTTTTCAGAGTATTTTGTCTACAATTAAAAAAAAAGAACGAACGGCAAGTTCTATAAAAATATTGTCGTTCTGTATCATGTTCATCGGTAATTTTTCTGTATTACAAACTAAACTGAGATAAGTTATGATCTATTTCTCAATTTTCGAAATCTTCAAAAGTGCCTAGTCCTCGAAATTTCTGAACACTTTCTTAAAGGGCTCAGAGCTTTCGAATATTTTAATTTCTAAATTGCTCAATGATCAGTGCTTGCAAGCACTTTTTCTGCACATGTTGCCAGTGCTCGTTACAGCTCTGAAGAGCATCAACCAGTTTCCCAATAGATTATTAATTCTGAATTTTATATTTGTGAAAGTTTAGCTCAGAAAAAATATCAAACAAACCTACTTAAAGTATGTATCCCATTTGGGGTAAAATTTTGAGTGACCATCAAATCGCTTGTGCATCCCTAATAGGGAATATAAGTATTCATTATCATCCAACACACACATATGCCTATGAATCATGACGACTCAACAAGAAGGAACGTCAGAAATCTTTCTGAAATTCCTACCCTAAAAAAGACTGTTTGGCAACGAAGTCACGTACTTCTGGCCCCAAGATTTTATAATTCATCACGATCGGACCTGAGAGATATAGCGAACTTGTGTTTGAGCATCTTGCATTGAAATCTCAGACAGTGTACAATGGTCGTTTTATAGCTGAATATAAGGTGATTTGAAACATATCTATTCTTTTTACGAGACTCAAAAATCAGTTGTTTGCACTCTACTCGAAATTCAAATTTTCTGTTAATTTCTCGGAATGTTGTATAATAATAATAATGTTCATTTCTCTGTTTAATTTTTTTACAATAAGATCAACTTATATAAAGTAAAGAGTAGAAAATAAACTATAGAAAAATGCCAGTTATCAGCCGTATTGCAATATTAATCAGTTTTCGGATATATGCTTATAGAAAATTCCCTACACTGAAAAAAATTTTTGGTTAGGGTAACAAAAAAAAATGTTACGGTAAACATATACTTTTGTCAGTATAGGCACAACCAGATATATAATTACACTAACCATCTCAAAATTGTTAAGTGAATATGGTTGAAGTAACGGAACAAAAGATGATCAAAACAGCCATAAATAAGTAGTGTTACTTCAACAATAAAATACTGAAAATAATCAGTTACTGCTAGTAGCAAGAAAGCAAAAAAAAATTATAAGATCCACTGGATTCGAACACACGAACTTTGGATTACAACGCAGCCGGCAAATGTAAAATGCACATGCATAATCACCTCATATATAAATTGTATTATTGGTGAGTAATGAATGACCTAGTTGAACTGAATGTTACTTTGTCAGTAATTTTTGACAGGGAATTAATATTACCAATTACACAAACTGTCAAATACATGTAAACTTTTATGAATAATTAGGAGTTCTGATTAAAGTGTTTCTATTAGTGAGATTTATATTACTGCGTATCCATCATCTCATCTGTTATTTCACTTTTAACACTAATGTTAAAAGTGATTTTGTGAAAACGTCAGTTTTTAGTTCATATGTTAATGAATTGTCGCTGACAATAATAGGTATCGTATGTATAACTGAATTTCACAGTTTTGTATAGTAATGACAAGACGATTATTGCTGAAATGAATTTCAGTATATTCGGTTAGATTTTTGTTTTTTTAGAACTATTGAATAACATTGTTCAGTCAATTGAACTGTATTATCAAAATAACAATATTTCTATAACAATTTGCATATTGTTCTTGTAACAATGAAATATTGTTCTTTCAACTTGAATGTATTGTCACCCTAACAATCTTTCGATAACAATTTCCATATTGTTCCTGTAGCAATGCCACAATCAGTAGTTTGGTATATTTCATTGAAAATTATTGCTACCCCAACAAGAAAATTATTAACCAGGTCGTTTTGTTATCACTTACAATTTTATTTCTTTCAGTGTAATATTTCATGGAGCTAATAAAAAATAATGTCAAGGAACGAATGAAACATAATATCATGGAGCTAATAAAAAATAATACATGGAGCGAATAAAAACAATATTGAAAAATGTCTTTAATACAATTTCCTATGTTAAATAATAAATATTCTCCAAATCAACCAGGCTATGTATAAGCATTCTAATTTTATTATGATAACACATTTGAAACGTTTGCCTATATTGGTCGAATATCTTAGTGTAGATGTTTAGTGTCTTGGAGTTAAGCAATGCATTTGCTAATGGATTGGTTGTATCACCTACACATCCATGTTCTGTATGTAACCGGTAGAACGGTTCAGGTACAATCCAAAATATACCGTCCATATCCAAAATCTATTTACAGAAAATTCTGATTGCAAAATAATGAAGTTTTCACCTTTGATTTTACTATAGTTTTATTATATTATATAAGTTTCATTATAGATATTGACAAGGATTTTTCATCAAGTATCGGTAATATCAATTTAAAAAAAGATGAAATGTGAATATTTTTGTTTAATGGCATTCATGATTATAAAAAAATAATTTCAGAATGAGCTGCTTCCAAGCAATGATCTAAATTAATTTATGTTATCGTGAAACTGAATTAATCAATATTATTTTGAATAATTTGAATGAGAGGAAATTATCGCTGAATATAACAACGTGGGAATTCTACCAAATTACTATTCTTTTCGATAAGGTTTTACCCAAAGATTTATCAAGAACACCATTTTAATCTAATTAATGGGCAACAATCAACATCCATGCCTGCGTCAATTCGAGAAACCACTTAAGCTGGGAACATTAAAAAACTCAATAAATTATCAACCTTTTATGCCGTTGACTGAAGAAAATCAAACAAAAACACATTCTTAGAAAAATCGAATTATTCAAATTGTTATAGAAATACTGAGAGAAATTGTCCTGAACTCCATATGTTCACTCTTAATTACATCAATAGTTTTTCTTCCAGTTCTACTATTCCTATAATCGTTCAGTTGTCAGCGAATAATTTTTCAAAACATAATCATTTGAACTTAGAAATTTTAGTCACTAGTCTTTCTTGGAATAATAAATTCAACCTGAGGCTGACCTTGAAGTCACATGTGATTCAGCTTTAGCTGAATTAATACAAATGTTGTCCAGAAATATATGATATTATGATATTAATTGTTACCATTTTTTGGATATCTAATTTTTTTTTAGTTAATAAACAAAATAATAAACCTACCTAAACTTTTATCAAATGATCTTGTTAAGTAGGTATATTAGAAGGGATCCAGGAAGCCAACAGTTTATAGGTCAATTGTTTAAACTTTTACGTCCTTATTTGTGAAAAGGGAAATATTCATGTCAGTCAATTCATACGAGTTGAATATGATGTAATTCATCCCCGTATCACTATTTTAGATGATTGTGCTGGAGTTAGAAAATCATAGGATACAATAATGAAGAAAATGGTGATGCTATCGGTATCATCACGTTTTGAAGCCGTTTAAAAATATTTCCTCAGCTGATTTTTCTTGCTGCTCAGATGCTCAGATCATATGCCTGGAGAATTGAAGAATATATCACCTCTTTGCATTTTTGGGTCACTGTGCTGGAGTTAGAAAATGGGAGAATCGAAAAATTGCGAAATTTGAATGTTAATCAATGTTTAAGAATTACGAAGACATTATATATTAGCACCAGGGAAATATTCATGTCAGTCAATTCATACGAGTCGAATATGATGTAATTCATCCCCGTATCACTATTTTAGATGATTGTGCTGGAGTTAGAAAATCATAGGGCACAATAATGAAGAAAATGGTGATGCTATCGGTCTCATCACGTTTTGAAGCCGTTTAAAAATGTTTTTCAGCTGATTTTTCTTGCTGCTCAGATCACATGCCTGGAGAATTGAAGAATACATCACCTCTTTGCATTTTTGGGTCATTGTGCTGGAGTTAGAAAATGGGAGAATCGAAAAATTGCGAAATTTGAATGTTAATCAATGTTTTAGAATTACGAAGACATTTTATATTAGCACCAGGGAAATATTCATGTTAGTCAATTCATACGAGTCGAATATGATGTAATTCATCCCCGTATCACTATTTTAGATGATTGTGCTGGAGTTAGAAAATCATAGGACACAATAGTGAAGAAAAGGGTGATGCTATCGGTATCATCACGTTTTGAAGCCGTTTAAAAATATTTTCTCAGCTGATTTATCTTGCTGCTCAGATGCTCAGATCATATGCCTGGAGAATTGAAGAATACATCACCTCTTTGCATTTTTGGGTCACTGTGCTGGAATAAGAAAATGGGAGAATCGAAAAATTGCGAAATTTGAATGTTAATCAATGTTTTAGAATTACGAAGACATTAAATATTAGCACCAGGGAAATATTCATGTCAGTCAATTCATACGAGTCGAATATGATGTAATTCATCCCCGTATCACTATTTTAGATGATTGTGCTAGAGTTGGAATATCAGAGGACACAATAATGAAAAAATTGTAAAGCTATTGGTCTCATCATCGAAAATTGGAGAATCGAAAAATTGCGAAATTTGAATGTTAATCAATGTTTTCGAATTGAGAAGACATTATACCGTGCGGCTTTTTTTAGCCCCCCCCCCTGTTAACTTTTGAACGGTTCGACGTACAAACATGAAAAAAAAACGTTTGGAGGGTTTCACTAATACTACTTTTTTAAACAATAAATATGGTGATTGCTCCACAGGGGGCGCGGAGGGACACATCAACTCAAAATTTTCAAATGGCATGGGGGTCGAGTGTCACATCGTTGAAAAGAGACAATTCTCTTTACAACCATCTAAATATTTTTGAATTTGGTTGAGGATTTTTTCCCAATTTCGATATTTATCTCTATCGAAATTTTCTAGTTGATGTGCCCCCAGCGTCATCTGTAGTGTAATTGCAATATTTTCTCTCTCATAAAGTAGTATCGGTAATACCCTTCGCAATGTTTTTGGTTTCATTATTCCACAACAAACCGTTCAAATTTATCAAGGCATGACTAGTTTTCAGATCCGCATTTATATTTGATATTTCGAATTTGAATTGCAAAAAAAATATTAACAAAATTCAAAAAAAATTAGATGGTTGTAAAGAGAATTGAATTCTCTTTTCAACGATGTGACACTCGACCCCCCATGACATTTAAAAATTTTTAATTGATGTCCCCCCCGCGCCCCCTGTCGAGCAATCACCATATTTTCAAAAAGTAGTATCGGTGAAACCCTCTAAACTGTTTTTTATTTATGTTTGTACGTCGAACCGTTCAAAAGTTAACAGGGGGGGGAGGGGCTAAAAAAGCCGCACTGTATATTAGTACCAGGAAGGCATTCATGTCAGTCAATTGATACGAGTCGAATATGATGTAATTCATCTCCGTATCACTATTTTAGATGATTGTGCAGTTGTCAGCGAATAATTTTTCAAAACATAATCATTTGAACTTAGAAATTTTAGTCACTAGTCTTTCTTGGAATAATAAATTCAACCTGAGGCTGACCTTGAAGTCACATGTGATTCAGCTTTAGCTGAATTAATACAAATGTTGTCCAGAAATATATGATATTATGATATTAATTGTTACCATTTTTTGGATATCTAATTTTTTTTTAGTTAATAAACAAAATAATAAACCTACCTAAACTTTTATCAAATGATCTTGTTAAGTAGGTATATTAGAAGGGATCCAGGAAGCCAACAGTTTATAGGTCAATTGTTTAAACTTTTACGTCCTTATTTGTGAAAAGGGAAATATTCATGTCAGTCAATTCATACGAGTTGAATATGATGTAATTCATCCCCGTATCACTATTTTAGATGATTGTGCTGGAGTTAGAAAATCATAGGATACAATAATGAAGAAAATGGTGATGCTATCGGTATCATCACGTTTTGAAGCCGTTTAAAAATATTTCCTCAGCTGATTTTTCTTGCTGCTCAGATGCTCAGATCATATGCCTGGAGAATTGAAGAATATATCACCTCTTTGCATTTTTGGGTCACTGTGCTGGAGTTAGAAAATGGGAGAATCGAAAAATTGCGAAATTTGAATGTTAATCAATGTTTAAGAATTACGAAGACATTATATATTAGCACCAGGGAAATATTCATGTCAGTCAATTCATACGAGTCGAATATGATGTAATTCATCCCCGTATCACTATTTTAGATGATTGTGCTGGAGTTAGAAAATCATAGGGCACAATAATGAAGAAAATGGTGATGCTATCGGTCTCATCACGTTTTGAAGCCGTTTAAAAATGTTTTTCAGCTGATTTTTCTTGCTGCTCAGATCACATGCCTGGAGAATTGAAGAATACATCACCTCTTTGCATTTTTGGGTCATTGTGCTGGAGTTAGAAAATGGGAGAATCGAAAAATTGCGAAATTTGAATGTTAATCAATGTTTTAGAATTACGAAGACATTTTATATTAGCACCAGGGAAATATTCATGTTAGTCAATTCATACGAGTCGAATATGATGTAATTCATCCCCGTATCACTATTTTAGATGATTGTGCTGGAGTTAGAAAATCATAGGACACAATAGTGAAGAAAAGGGTGATGCTATCGGTATCATCACGTTTTGAAGCCGTTTAAAAATATTTTCTCAGCTGATTTATCTTGCTGCTCAGATGCTCAGATCATATGCCTGGAGAATTGAAGAATACATCACCTCTTTGCATTTTTGGGTCACTGTGCTGGAATAAGAAAATGGGAGAATCGAAAAATTGCGAAATTTGAATGTTAATCAATGTTTTAGAATTACGAAGACATTAAATATTAGCACCAGGGAAATATTCATGTCAGTCAATTCATACGAGTCGAATATGATGTAATTCATCCCCGTATCACTATTTTAGATGATTGTGCTGGAGTTAAAAAATCAGAGGACACAATAATGAAGAAAATGATGATGCTATCGGTCTCATCACGTTTTGAAGCAGTTTAAAAATGTTTTTCAGCTGATTTTTCTTGCTGCTCAGATCACATGCCTGGAGAATTGAAGAATACATCACCTCTTTGCATTTTTGGGTCATTGTGCTGCAGTTAGAAAATGGGAGAATTGAAAAATTGCGAAATTTGAATGTTAATCAATGTTTTAGAATTACGAAGACCTTATATATTAGCACCAGGGAAATATTCATGTCAGTCAATTCATACGAGTCGAATATGATGTAATTCATCCCCGTATCACTATTTTAGATGATTGTGCTGGAGTTAGAAAATCATAGGGCACAATAATGAAGAAAATGGTGATGCTATCGGTCTCATCACGTTTTGAAGCCTTTTAAAAATGTTTCTCAGCTGATTTTTCTTGCTGCTCAGATCACATGCCTGGAGAATTGAAGAATACATCACCTCTTTGCATTTTTGGGTCATTGTGCTGGAGTTAGAAAATGGGAGAATCGAATAATTGCGAAATTTGAATGTTAATCAATGTTTTAGAATTACGAAGACATTATACGAGGGCTGACAATAAAGTAAGGTCTCCAACGCTGCAACTTCGCCGGATCACGCGCTAGGCGAAATCTGGCAACACCGCCGTGTTCCTTGGTTCCCCCACTACCACTTTGCTGCTGGGTGAGGCTTCCCCGACCGCTCAGTCTTGGCTGAGCAGCCGTCAACGATGGAGGTACCACTCGCGTCAGCGTCCAAGTGCGAATTGCGTTCTGTAATACGTTTTTTGAGTGCGAAAAAGGTGACACCTATTGAAATCCATCGTCAACTAGTTGAAGTTTACGGGGAAAAGTGTATGGACATAAAAAACGTGCGTAAGTGGAGCCGCGAGTTCAATTCCGGGCGCACTAATGTTCACGACGAGGAGAGAAGTGGCCGACCGTCGGTCTCGGATGCGATTGTTCAAGCAGTGGAGGCAGAAATGCTCAAAAACCGCCGTGCGACAATTAGGGACTTGGAAGAGAAGCTTGGAGGAGTGTGTAGCAGCGAAACAATCCGTCATATCCTTGTGAACAAGTTGCAGTACCACAAAGTTTCTGCCCGATGGGTGCCGAAACAGCTGACCGAAGACCACATGAAGCGGCGCGTGGAATGTGCGACCAAAGTTGTGGCCCGTTTTGAAGAGGAAGGCGATGATTTTTTGGAAGGGTTTGTTACGGGGGATGAAACGTGGGCTCATCACTACACACCCGAAACAAAGGAGTCGTCCAAACAATGGCGCCATAGCGATTCTCCGAAACCCAAAAAGTTTAAGGCGACACTGTCAGCTGGCAAGGTGATGGCTACGGTGTTTTGGGATCGCCACGGGGTATTGTTGGTGGATTTCATGCCAAGGGGAACCACTATCAATGCAGCAAGGTACTGTGAGACCCTGGAAAAGCTTCGTCGTGCCATAAAAAACAAACGCCCGGGATTGCTGAGCAAAGGAGTGAAATTTCACCACGACAACGCGCGCCCGCACACAGCCAACCCTTGACCTGCTCAAGATATTTGGCTGGGAAATCATCGATCACCCTCCCTATAGTCCCGACGTGGCCCCCAGTGACTACCACATGTTCCCCGCCCTGAAAAAACATCTCGGAGGGAAGAAGTTTGATAGTGACGCGGAGGTTCAGAAAGAGGTCAACACCTGGCTGCGCGAGGCGGACGGAGAGTGGTATTCTGCCGGCATAGACAAGTTCATCGTGCGGATGCGCAAGGTGTTGGAAAAAAATGGCGATTATGTAGAAAAGTAGCCAAGACCTTGGCCTTTCCAACGGTGTATCGCTTTTTGTAAATAAATGTCATTTTCTATGAAAAAAAAAATTGGAGACCTTACTTTATTGTCAGCCCTCGTATATTAGCACCAGGGAAATATTCATGTCAGTCAATTCATACGAGTCGAATATGATGTAATTCATCCCCGTAGCACTATTTTAGATGATTGTGCTGGAGTTAGAAAATCATAGGACACAATAATGAAGAAAAGGGTGATGCTATCGGTATCATCACGTTTTGAAGCCGTTTAAAAATATTTTCTCAGCTGATTTATCTTGCTGCTCAGATGCTCAGATCATATGCCTGGAGAATTGAAGAATACATCACCTCTTTGCATTTTTGGGTCACTGTGCTGGAATAAGAAAATGGGAGAATCGAAAAATTGCGAAATTTGAATGTTAATCAATGTTTTAGAATTACGAAGACATTAAATATTAGCACCAGGGAAATATTCATGTCAGTCAATTCATACGAGTCGAATATGATGTAGTTCATTCCCGTTTCACTATTTTAGATGATTGTGCTAGAGTTGGAATATCAGAGGACACAATAATGAAAAAATTGTAAAGCTATTGGTCTCATCATCGAAAATTGGAGAATCGAAAAATTGCGAAATTTGAATGTTAATCAATGTTTTCGAATTGAGAAGACATTATACCGTGCGGCTTTTTTTAGCCCCCCCCCCTGTTAACTTTTGAACGGTTCGACGTACAAACATGAAAAAAAAACGTTTGGAGGGTTTCACTAATACTACTTTTTTAAACAATAAATATGGTGATTGCTCCACAGGGGGCGCGGAGGGACACATCAACTCAAAATTTTCAAATGGCATGGGGGTCGAGTGTCACATCGTTGAAAAGAGACAATTCTCTTTACAACCATCTAAATATTTTTGAATTTGGTTGAGGATTTTTTCCCAATTTCGATATTTATCTCTATCGAAATTTTCTAGTTGATGTGCCCCCAGCGTCATCTGTAGTGTAATTGCAATATTTTCTCTCTCATAAAGTAGTATCGGTAATACCCTTCGCAATGTTTTTGGTTTCATTATTCCACAACAAACCGTTCAAATTTATCAAGGCATGACTAGTTTTCAGATCCGCATTTATATTTGATATTTCGAATTTGAATTGCAAAAAAAATATTAACAAAATTCAAAAAAAATTAGATGGTTGTAAAGAGAATTGAATTCTCTTTTCAACGATGTGACACTCGACCCCCCATGACATTTAAAAATTTTTAATTGATGTCCCCCCCGCGCCCCCTGTCGAGCAATCACCATATTTTCAAAAAGTAGTATCGGTGAAACCCTCTAAACTGTTTTTTATTTATGTTTGTACGTCGAACCGTTCAAAAGTTAACAGGGGGGGGAGGGGCTAAAAAAGCCGCACTGTATATTAGTACCAGGAAGGCATTCATGTCAGTCAATTGATACGAGTCGAATATGATGTAATTCATCTCCGTATCACTATTTTAGATGATTGTGCAGGAGTTGTGATACTTTCGGTCTCATCACGATTTGAGGTCGTATAAAAATATTTTCTCAGCTGATTTTCCTTGCTTTACATGGACATTAAAATGAAGTCAAGAAAAATATGTCATTCCAATCAGTTCATATGGGCCGAGTTTAATGCAATACATCCTTATATCACTATTTCCGATTATTGTGCTGGAGTTAGAAAATCAGAGTGCAAAATAATGGTAAAATTGTCATGCTTTCGGTCTCATCAAGTTTTGAACAAGCAAGGTTAAAAATGTTTTTGAAGGAAACTTCATTTGCTATTCAGATTACAGGTCGTGAGATTACATCCCATCTGTGTATTTATCGGTCATTGTGCTGTTAGAAAATGGGAGAATGGAATAATTGCGACATTTAAAAGTTAATCAACCTTTTGCATAACGTTGTCATTAAAAATGAATAGCAGGAAAATATTCATTCCAGTTCGATCATATAGGTCGAATATAATTAAATACACCCCTGTACCACAATTTCTGATGATTGTGCTGGAGTTTGAAAATCATATGGCAAATTAATGAAGAAATGGTCAGTTCATATGGGCCGAATATATGTAATACATACCTGTATCATTATTTCAGATGATTGTGCTGGAGTTAAAAAATCAGTCGGCACAAGAATTTTAATGCTCTCGGTCACATCATGTTTTGAAAACTGTTAAAAACATCCTTAGCTGATTTTCCTTACTACTCAGATTACACGGGTTGAATTTTTACACCTATTTTCATTTATCGGTCGTTGTGCTGTAGTTAGAAAATAGGAGAATCGAAAGATTGCGATATTTCATAGTTTTTAATCAATCTTTTCGCATTACGTGTACAATAAAAAAGAATATCAGGGTAATTCATAAGGAGCGAATATAATGTAAAATTGTATATTATTTCCCCTGATTGTTCTGATTGTTGTTTTCAGTCTCATCTCGTTTCGAAGATGGTTAATATATTTTCGCTGTTAATTTTTCCTACTATTCATATCATTCGGGTGAACTATTGAAGAGACAATTTCCCCTTTGCTTTCAACGAGGACATTTTTCATCCCAACCAGTTCACTTGAAGTTAGAAATTGAAAGATGGTGATATGACTAGGATTTCGGTCTCATTGCGTTTCGGGCACGATTTTAATACTTTCCACTGAATTGTTTTCACCACAATCTGACATATGTATGAGATATCAAGTAATATCACCCAATGTTCTATTTTGTGAAACTTAGAAAAAGAAGGAATCAAATTGTAATATTCGCTTTTTGCGTGCGGAAAAGGCACTTTGCGCACGTGTTAGAAACAACATTTTTCTTACGAGCTTCATATCAGATAGCGACGAATATAAAAAAATGCTAACTTATTGAATTATTTTCATTTAAACTTGATAGAAAGAACCATACAACAAACAATTTCATAACAATAAAAAATTCAATGAGTTGTTCCTAATATTTATAATGAAAGAACAATTATTGACATTTTGCAAATTTATTGCAGATCCGGTCAGTTCATTTGTGGTACGGCTTGATGAACACTCACTTAGCGCAGAAAGGCAGTTAATAATAAGGCTTAATGAAGGTTCATTTGAGTTGTTCAAATAGGTCGATAAAGTAAAGGGGAATATACCAGTGAGATTTTATAGTAATATTACTTTCAGTGCGGAAAAAAATCTTATCTGCACGGGGTGCGGAAAAGTGTAACTTTACGTACGCAGATGCGTGCGGAAAAGTTCTACTTTCCGCACGCTCGTCAAGAAACTTTTTTTTCATCGTCATTGACTATTGGGAAGGGTTTTCCATAAAGTATTCTCACCTTCTTAATGTCAACGTACGTTTTTTCGTCGAGCCGCATATTTGAAATCTTTAACGTGCTGCCTCGTCTATCTCATATTTTAACGTTCGATCAGGTCTCACGATTTATAATTTCAAAGCAACGCGTTCGTCAAGTTTTTAGTCCCGCTGTTTTCATGGTATTTAAATCCACCCGAACAATATATCTATTGCGTGAAAGAAGGCCTTTGTTGCAGTTTGATACAGGCACATATTTCTGATCGTGAGTTGGCGTGTTAATCAAAATTGATATTGTCCATGAATATTTACAGGATGATACAGGCAATGTGATGTTATACCCAGTGTGTCCAATTAAGTTGGCACCACATTGAAAACTTTTTTATTGTTTGTTTTATGAAAAGTTATTCTTGATAAAAAGATCTGCATGGCCTAAAACCCAGAATGAAATATATGGATAGAAATAGAAAATTAGATATAAATTTTCTGCATTCGTAAACGAGGTTTGTCGAAAAATGTGAATTTTGCACGAGAGCAGAGTACCTTTATTTCTCACAATAACAACAATCTTTAATGAAAAAAGTTGATCCTAACTGAAACCCACTTTCAGATATTCAATATTCTCATTTTCCCATGAAAAAACAAATTCAGTTCTTTCAACTACCTCTTCTCTGTATTAGTATTAAAAAAAACAATAAAAAACAATAAAAATGTTTATTAATCCTTTCAACTATCGATAACAATAGATAGGATAAGTCAATTTACAATTTAAAATTTAAAAATAGTGAAGAACAGTGTTTCAAAAGACATACAAGACGGAATACAGAATTACAATGATAACTGACATGAAATGTAAAATACCTCGAATTTATTTCAAAATTGAAAAGTAGGATTCGAATTCCTCAATGGTATAAAAACATTCTCTCACTAGGAGCTCCTTAAGTCTAGTCTTGAAAATAACCGGGGATACCGCGTTTCTTATTTCATTTGGCAGACAGTTGAAGAAACGGCAGCCTGCATTAATGGGAGATTTTTTGTAATAGGAGTGTTTGGGCTTGTTCATTTTTATATTATTTTTATTTCTGGTATTGTAAGAGTGTGAATTGATAATTTACATCGATATTTAATCTAGAATGCACTAAAAAATCAATTGCACTTTCGATAGCAAGCGTCAGAACGCTAGTTAGAATTCATAAAATGCAAGAAATGGCTGCTCTTATAACTTCTGAGGAGAAAATTGAAATAGTTTTGAATGTGGGAGATAATTATAAAACTCATCGAGAAGCGGCAGTGATTTTTAACAACAGACATCCTGCTAGAAATATTCAACAGTCAACAGTAATGAGAATTCGAGAATTGTGAATAACACCAGATGCTATCTGTCGTAGAACATTCAAAAATGTCTATGCGAAATAGAATGTTTTTGATTGAAAATGTAAGTAGAGGTACAAAGGCAAATATTTTGAAAAAACATAAATACAATCCGTGCAAACCGCAGTTTGTTCATACATGAAAAGAAACTGATTACGATGGCGGTTTGAGTTTTTCTTTTTAATACTAGGAAAGTTATAAGAGGATACGTTTTTTTCAATACATATATTTTTTTCTGATGATGCGTCATTCACTTCCAATGGAACTGTCAGTTCTCGAAATCGTCGCTGGTGGTGTGACAGTAATCCCCATTACACGATCAAGACTCGTGATCAGTATTGTTTCGAGACAAACGTGTGGTGTGGTATCTACAAGAATAAAATAATAGGACCATATTTTTTTCGACAGTCTATGAATGGCGAACACTATCTACATTTTTCACAAAATGAATTTAACAACTTTCTAGATGAACTGTCCTAACAAGACCATCAGCGTATATAGTTTCAACAAGACGGTGCAACATGCCATAGTACAGAGTCTGTTGGGACATACCTTGTAACTTTTTTCAATGACAAATTAATACTTACATATTCCGAAATTTTTTGGCCAGCTAGATCTCTAAACTTAACCCTTCTGGATTTTTTTCTATGGGTCTATTTAAAACAGCGAGTTCAGCAGCAGAAACCTTTTCAAGATATTGCTCATTTTAAGAGGATCATTGATGAGACAACGACTAAGACCAGGACGGTGATAGTGATTGTGACTAGGATAATGATATGTTGCAAAATTGGCCCTTAGATATTTATGATAGTGGAATTATGTTTGTCTTCTCTTCAAATTTGTAATTCCTTCGTAAAAGATTTTCTTCAATCCTTGCAATACAACTTTTTCTTCCTTGTTATCTCTCTTTTCTTCTAGAAATTCCAAAATTATTATGTGGGGATTTTCAGAGTCGGAAATTATCATTATTTTGTCAATGCAAAAAACCAAGATGGACGGAATTTGTAATTGTCGTTCGATTCGATTCAAAATTGGCACATAGGGATTTCACAAGTTTATTTTGTCCCATACATAGTTACTAACTAACAGGGCAAGTTGAATGAAATCTTTTGAAAAATAAAAGAATTGAACATTGAATAAACATAAACATAAGAATTCCAAACTGCATTAATTCACAGTAGATGCTCAAAGAGTTCGCTATGGATGGCCATACATGAGTAAGAATTAGTCTCGAAACGCTGTCTGACGTTTTTGAGTAATATATGAAAAAAATTCCAATTTGTTGGTTCATACTATGTTAATTTTTTTAAATTTCTGTTATGTTTTCGTGAATTGCTCATATTAGCTTCCAAATTAAATATCATAAGATGGAATTTCCCCATTCAAATTGTATGAGTGACCAAGGAGTGAGGAGAGTGGTATGACATCATCTTGTTCTTTGAATCGACATAAAAATCATAATTTCTGACTATGGAAAACACCACATATCAATTTTGAATCGAATCAGACCATAATTGCAAATCTTGTCCACCATTTTGGAGCCGCCATTTTGTTTTTTCCCTTAGAAAAATTACATAAAGCATTGTCACCGAATTTATGTTGAATCAGCTTGCAAATGAAGTATCATAATTTGGAATACGGAACAGTTGTTTTTCCCGCAAGAAGGATCCAAAATAAAAAGGTAGGGAGCAAAAATTGAATGGTAGTGACCAAGGGGTGGGGAAAAAGGTATGACAGTTGAGTTTATGATAGGAAGATGTCCCCCTTGGATTAAAAATCGACGTGTTTCCTTATATTCATCTTCATTCTTAGTTGTTAATTTAATTCTTAGTTTAGTTGAGTTTCATCAAAAAAAAATTTCATAGACAAACAAAGAGTCAAGCGGTGAAGGGCGAAACTATTTGGCATTTCCAACAGAATAACTAATTTTCTTGGAGTATAGACCATTATATGGTTAAAGCCATGCGTTTTGAACGTTTTTCCATGTCATGGTTTTAAATACGCGTTCCTCCTTCAAATCTTTTTTTTGGTGTTTGTTTTCGTCTCTTGTCAATAACAATAGCAACAATGATTGCCTTAGCCTGAGAGGAATGTTAACTATAGAAACTTTTGAATGGCTGCTATTTTATCGTCGAGATTAGTTGATGGACATCATATTTATAATTGGTGACTCGAGTTCAATTATGGTGAGAATTTGTCAGATTGGATATTTGAATGGGTTCAATGCTTAGATGATAGTTGATTATATGGTTTGTGAGATATAACACAAATTGAACAGAACTCGGTGGAAATAGTTTTTGGTAATGATGTTGATAACTCTCCAACATACTCCGGCGAGAATTTGAATGCAATGAAGGAGAATTATACAGTCTGTTACTTTAAAAAAAATCAGTTAAGTCAAGTTACGATTTTTTATATTAAATAATATTGACAAAGGTTATTCTTAAGTTATGGCGTCACCAACTATGTGTTCAAATGACAACGTTAATGTTTATTGACTACTATTTCCTGGTAGGTATTTGAAGTTACCTAGAACTAACAAGATTCAAAGTTCTATTAAATTATTTGAAGAATAAAAAACATGGAACAAAGATCTGAATATACCTACTGAAGTTTTATCTCAACACCAAAGCGCTATTTCGAACACCTTGACTCAGGTTTCGGTAAAGAAGTGACCATCTTCTAGGGAGAAAATCAAATTAAGTCCAAATACAGAATTTGACTAATTATACTTCGAAAAATTTTTCAAGGACATGGGTATGAGAATGGTATTCAAAACAAGTCAGATACTACAGAGCTTCTTGGGCAACCAAAAGTATCTAACCCTCAATGGGGCAAATTAGTTGGATATCTTGCAGAAAGAACTAACTCCACATTTGGCTGTTCTGTTTCTCGGTCCTGTGGAAGATGATCAGAAACATCTGGTTTGGGTCTTTTCATTTTGCAAGACCTAGCTGGTACTTTCTAAAAACCGTATTTCCCGGATTGGTAGAAGGTGAACCTTGGAATGGCCAGCCAGGTCTCCAGACCTCATTGAACTTTTTATGGTGGTACCTGAAAATCACAGACTTTAACATGGAACCAGCAAATGGTGGAGGGCATAAAGAAGGAATAAGATGTGATTGTACGCTGGCTACTTTTTCTTGAAGTAATTAGAAATGTGCAGAAGGAGTTTCAATCTCGTTTAAGGGTATTCCCAACTAGTTGATGGACATCATCTCTAGCTTTTTATATGAAATTTGTATGGTGAATTTTTTCGAACATCTATCTTCTCACAAATATGATTTCGATTTGAAAACGAATTTCAAATATTTTTTAATCCTACAAGTTTAGCCGGATTTGAATTAAGTTTCAGACGGAAAAGGCTATAAAAAGTCGGAAATTTTAATTCGCAGAAGATCCGTAAAAAGCAGACGATTTGTATGCTTTTACAAAAATCAAGGAATTTTACAAAACCGAGAGCGAAATATAGAAAAAATTAATTTTTCAAGAAAAAAACCCTTTCAACTCGATCTGAACCATTCAACTCGAGAACGGTTAGAGATAGAGCAATTCTGCGAACGCCAATCGATCCAGAATGGTCGAGTTAATATGTTCAAGTTGACAAAAAAAAATTATTAAATACGTGTAGCTGAATACACTTGTTAAATAAATGAAGCGAAGTTTTGTATAAAAGTGTATAAATTCTCTTTATTGCAAAGCGCTTTCGACTTTCGTCATCTTCAGTGCTTCCTGAAAGTAAATACTCAGTTGAGAGGACCGAAATTGAATTTAAGAAAGAGGTTATGAAATTTGGAAATTTCGGTCCTCTCAACTGAGTATTTACTTTCAGGAAGCACTGAAGATGACGAAAGTCGAAAGCGTTTTGCAATAAAGAGAATTTATACACAGTTATACAAAACTTCGCTCCATTTAAAAAATATTTAAACCCAAAATAGTTGTAAAAATCAACAAAAATGCAAATTCATCAGACCCACTTGAAAATTCGTAGTATACGAGTAAGATTCCACGCTGATTCCGAAAATATATCATTTGTAATGTTCAGAAAATGGAATCAAAGGAAGAAAATTTTAAAAATATATTTTTTAGAAATCATCTAGTGCAAATCAAAACAATCCCATTATGAGTCTCAATCATGAATTAAAGATAAAACTTTGTATATGAGCTTATTTGAAAGAAAATTCATTTGTATAAGAAAAAGAACAACACGTAGAGACAAAAATGCGAATATGAAAAACAATACTTAGGAAGACAAAGATGATCAGAAACATCGAGAACTACTGTGAGAAGACACATACAGACATAGGTATTCTACCAGACAGAAATCCAATTTTATTTAGCATAGACTGACCAATAAACAGAGATAGGGCCACATTATGCATGCATTAGATTCTTCAACAATTTACCCTGGTTTGAAAATAATTTTCACTTATAATATCACAAGAGCTTAAATTATTTCTGGAAATTTTTTTGAGAGCACGAATATTTTGAAAATCATCCCGAGTCGCGAAGCGACGAGGGATAGCTTAAAATATTCGTACCCGAAAGAAATTTTCCAGGAATAATTTAAGCTTACGTGGTATTCGGTAAGAAAATTTCACACCAAAATTTGGAAAAAATTATTAATCCAATCTGACATTTTAAATTAATTCCACTGCTTGTCAAGTCCACCATGTTTCGTTAAATAAAAAATATTACCAACCTTAGTTACACCAAATGCTAAAACTCAGATGGGTATTAGATCAGTCTATCGCCCTTTCATAATTTTAGGTTACTAAAGGTGGTAGAAATGTAATTTTTGTTAAAGTAATCCATAACACTTCTAATGCTTTTGACAGATGAGGTTTATATTGGTAAATTACATTGCGTTACTGTTTAGTGAACCAGGAAACAAGGATATTCTTATGTAAAACATTTCTTGTAAGCATTTGCTTTAAACAATTTGAGAAAAATGGAATGCTTTGAAAAGTACAAATTATGTAAATACTGAAAGAGTTGAGTCAAGTGCAAATATGACATCCAAAATAAATATATTTAACGAATTTAATGGAAGATTGCGACCAGGAAGCGTTCGAGTTTACGAAAATCCAAGAAAGTCTGCTACAGATGTCAAGTAAATATGGCCTTTTGCGTAAAAGAGATTTGAACAAAATTGTTTCAAAATATTACATATAATATGTCTTAAAACACAGACATCTAATTAATTCGTCACCTTCCTATTCACCATATTTGTAGATCCTACGTTTTTTTAAATATAAATTGTTAATGCATAATAATTAAACAAATTTTTGTTTTCTGTTTAATGAAACTTTATAGCGAATAATAAATAATAATGTTAATTCTTATAGAAATTTTTCATTATTCACAGGTATATCTACAATGTTTAATGGTTGTAGATCATATGTTTATCTTTTCAACTGTCAAAAAATTTCCACTTAAATATCGTGGCGCCACGAAAAAATTTCCGGAAATTTTTTTAGTTGCCATGGTTAGCATCTCACTGGTTAAAAAGTAGAGGTGTGAAATTTTCTAAATAATTCAATATTCACAAAAAAGTTGGTCTACAAATTGCGAGACTGCAACACACTGTATACTAAACCCTATTTTTTTTTCGTCGAACCACCCAGTTCATTTTTCAAACAGGCACGCCCATGACTTAAGAAAATGTATATTTCGTTCGGGTTTGGTGCCCTCTTATGCAACCACATATACAGAAACAGTGTACGGCGTGCTGTGCTACAACTGCGATTCTTCTCGCTGTTTTCTATACTGGTAAAATGTTTTAAAGTTGTGTTTCACATGATGCTGGATAGATGGAGCTAGTGTCTTCTTGAGTTGAGTTGGATATGGAAATAGCTATTTCTCCAGAGCAGATGCATTTAGCATTTATATATGTATATATGCGTGTCTACATGTTGATGGAATTATGTGAACATAATTAACTTCAATTAATTTTTCATTTGTATGAAGGTGTTTTTTTTGTAATTAATTCAATATATTTTATTAATTGATTTGTATGACTGCTTCGACGGCTCTTTTCATAAGGATAATTGAAAGTGATACTGTTTGGAAGCCGATAATTTTGCTAAAAAGCGTGTTATCTAAAAATTGCACCAGTTATTTTCATATTTTGGCGAAAGGGCCCGAGTTTGAAGGACTGGTCTCTTTCGCCAAAATATGAAAAAAAACAGTGAAATGTTCAGAAGATAACACGCTTGAATGTAAAATTATCTGGTAATTTTTATGCACAGGTGTAATCCATAGGAATAGTTCCCTAGTCAGAAAGTATTTACGAAATCATTTGCCTAAGCCGACTACAGGGTGGAAACTTGGAAATTTTGAAAAAAAAAATATTTTCTCTTAAACTATCAAATTATATAGAGTTATAGTCCATTGCAAGTAATGTCTGAAAGATCAACAAAATTGCTGTGCCAAAGCTGATTACAGGGTAAAAACTAGAATTTTTTTAAAAAATAAAGCAATTCACGAAAATTAAACATACCTCCAACTTCATATTATGTACAGGTATAGTCCATTGCAAGTACAGTCTGACAGTCTCAACGAAGTTTTCTGTCAAAGCTGACTACAGGGTGGAAACTTGAAAATTTAAAACAATACATTATTTTCTCGAAAATTAAACACACTGCCAACTTCAAATTATGTACAGATATAATTCATTGAAAGTAGATGCTGAAAGTGTCCACGGAATTTTCTGCCAAAGCTAACTAAACGGTGGACATTAATAAAAATTATAAATTAATAATTTTCTCGAAAACTGAGCATACTGTCAACTTCAAATTATGTTGAAGGTGTAGTCCGTTGCAAGTACAGTCGAGAAGTATCAACGAAAGTATACGCGTAAGCTGAATATGGTGGAAACTTGAAAATAAAAAAAATAATAATTTTCTCGATATAGAAACATACTGCCAACTTCAAATTATAGTCAGGTATACCATTGCAAGTACAGTCTGAGAGTATTCACGAAATTCTCTTCCAAAGCTGATAACAAGGTGGAAATCTGATAATTTTGAAAAAAAATCATTTTCTCGAAAACTAAACACTCTGCCAAATTCAAATTATGTACAGTTATAGTACGTTGCAAGTAGAGTCTAGAAGTATCAACGAAATCATCTGTCAAAGCTGACTATATGATGAAAACTTGAAAATTTTGAAAAAATGGAAATTTTCTCGAAAACAAACTATAATGCCAATTTCAAATCATTGCAAGTACAGTCTGGAAATTTCAACGAAATTCTCTGCCAAATCTGATTACAGGGCATGGGAAATTGAAAATTTTGAAAAAATAATAATTTTATCGAAAACTAAACATACTGCCAACATCAAAATATAGATAGGTATAGTCCATCGCAAGTTTAGTCCAAAAGTATCAACGGAAATCTCTGAATATAGGGTGGAAACGTAAAAAAATAAAAAAATAAAAAAAAATTCCAAAAACGAAACATACTGCCACCTTCAAATTATTTACAGGTATAGTCCATTGCAAGTAGAGTCCGAAAGTATCAGAGAAATTATCTGCTAAAGCTGACTACAGGATGGAAACTAGAACATTTTGAAAAATAATAATTTTTTTGAAATCAATTACCTGATGGGAATGTAATTGGAATTTGAACTTGGCAGTATGTTCAGTTTTCGAGAAAATTATTATTTTATTAAAAAATTCTAGTTTCTACCCTTTAGTCAGCTTAGGTAGAGAATTTCGTTGATACTTTTAGATTCTACTTGCAATTGGTTATAACTCTACATGATTTGAAGTTGGAAGTATATTTAGTTTTCGAGAATTTTTTTTTATTTTCAAGTTTCCACTCTGTAGTCGGCTTTGGCAGATTATTTTCTATTTTTATTTACTGTAAAAATCCTATTGAATCATATTTTGAAAATAATAAAGACGTTATATTATTATTATTATTATATTATAATTTCTATAATACTTTCAGGCTCATTTTGCAATGTATTATACTTGTGGGTAATTTGACGTTGGCAGCAAGTTTAATTTTTGAAAAAATTACTCTGGAAGCTACAGAACAATTCAACAAGGAATTATTTTGGTATAGAGTTGTTGTGGAGGTGAACAGTCGTTGGAGAAAGGATTGGAAAAAAAATTATATAGAAAATAAATGTTGTCAGTGTGGAAGCCATGGATGAAAAATTCCACACATCGTAGTTCTAAACGTAATTTTTCTTCAACATGTTCTTTTCTCCGTTGCATACGGCCATCGGGGCATGAATACATATCAATATTCATTTTACACACACCAGTTAAATTTTATGATTTCGGTCGCTTTCATATAATGTTCAACATTAAGAGCCACCATCAGCACGTCACACAAAGAAGTCGAATTTCTTCCTCATCCCTTCCAGTTTGTAGACATACTTATCAAGAATTGGGGTGAAAATAATGAACTCCATGAACATTGGCAACACAGCTGTCCGTACTTGATTACGGCGCCAATCAGATATACATTTCCTGATCGTAGGATCCGTTTTTTGCAAAAACAATTGATTTCATACAAGAGGCATTTTTGTTAGTAAGAATTCCGGAATCTCACAATTTTTTAATTCATCATGTCATTTAAATTTTTTTCTTAAAAATGATCATAATCAAATATCACTGAAGCTCCGGAATTTACACAAAACATTGAGAATTTTTCTGAAAAAAAATTCTTAAACAAAATCTCTTGTCGTAAAACTGTTTCTCGCTTTACCAATGTAGTTGAACTTGAAATAATAAATGACACCATGTATAATCCACCAGTTATTTTATTTTACGAAATCCTGAATTCAATACAATTTCAGTACCCGAAATAAAAGGGTTGAAAACGCCACTGGAATGTTTGGAAAATTCGGCTGCTAGCTTTGGCTGCCAATTTCACAATGGTGATTTTGTTGCCTATATCCAGACATATGATCCCCCGCTAAATTCGTTTCGCTCTTTCTTCACAAAATATCTCCACCTAGAATTGCAACTGCCATGGCGACCATTGGGATGATATTTTGCTGCAGCAAAACACGGGATGGCGCTAGTTGTCTGGATTTTTTTGTAGAAAACTGCAACAGGCGTGATATTTGAATGAAATTCTGAGCGGGAGATTCAAATCAATTCTTCGTAGTATTCCATTCGATTTTGTTTCTGTGATGGAAATTAAAACAATGCTATAATTTACCAAAAGCTTTATCACTAATAGAAAACTTATTAGTAATTAATAAATCAACATATCAAGACCCTCTATAAAGATTCACAATCTTCACAAAGTATTGGATTGTTAAATTTGCTTGCTATTACTAAATCTTTAAATCGGTACAGTTAAAAAAGCTCATACGCACACTGATTGTATAAACTTTGCATTTTTAACGACAGAAAGAATTGTTTTAACTCTACAGAGACCCAAGAAGAAGGTTATATGTCATACATTAAAAGGTTCACGATACTCTATATTATAAATAAATTATCATTTACATTGAAAATAAATTAGACATTAATATATTCACAGGTGCTTTCAAGCTACTTAAAACAATTTGACAAACAAATTTCAAAGTTTGTATTTCACAAAAAATTTTGAATATAAAAAATTCACAGTCAATGCAATTAATTTACAGGGTCTGGAAACAATGAAGCAACTATTTTAATGTTTCAATAATAATATTTCAACTTCGATGTTGCCTATTCAACTTTCTTTGATTTAAGAGACATTTTACTTTTATTTTGGAACGTTTTGTGGGCCATCAGCTTAATGGGGTACGAAAATACAACATTCATCAAGTTTATTGGCGTTTTATATTCTTCTATGGGTTGTGCAATATCTTTCTTTCTTCGGGCGAAACACATGGGCGAAACTGTATTCAATGGGGTCCTTGAAAAAACAGCATTTTCCTCCAAATATTGTGAATCAGAATCATGACTTTTGGGCTTTTTAAAATTTGCTCAAGATCCTTCATGGAAGTAAACGGTTCGCTTATATTAGCTATTGTTCTTCCTCTAGTCTGGAAGCTTGATATTTCAATTAGTACAATGTTGACAAATAGATCACAAATACCTTACCATATTCAGATAGTTTTATATTTTCTGCTAGTAGTTCCACAGATGATTCGGCATCACTCAGATTATGATTACCTAAAATCTGATAAATTATGTTTCCGGATCATCTTTGGGAAAACGATGTTGTTTAAAATTATATCAGTATTTTGATCAAATTTTGATTTCGACCGTTGACAGTTGACGTCGATACGAGCGCCATCCCTTGTTTGGCTCCAGCGTAACATAATGCTCTTTAGTGCCATTTGACTTTCTTTTCTAGGTGGGGATATTTTGTGCCTTTCTTCTTATTCCCTATGATACGCCCATGATACTTGCTCAGTGGCCACAAGCCTGCAAGGAAACCATCCGCTTCGAGGGAATGCACGTCGTACCTACCGCCTGCTTGTGCCAAAATATATTGGTGCTTGGTATGGTAATAACGACAAACGATGCATGAATGGAGGTTATTACCACAACGCAACATACATCTTCTGTCATTATTGACAAAAATCATTCATAATTTCGATTTTGTGAATGGGACGGCTTTTAAAGTGTGGGTATTGCTAATAATTATGTTGAATTTGTTTTGAACGGATTTGAGCATCTTCCTTGCGTTGCCAGTTAGTAGGTACCTGGCGTGGCTAGGGGGGCATAATTTCTTCATTTGACACTCCGTTTTTTTCGTGCGAAAAATGCCAGCAACTTCGCACAACAACCATGAAACTGTTCTGTGTTATTATTACTATCGAAAGCTTTTATTCAACTTGCGCTGTGTGTGTTAGATGGATACAAATCTTGCAGACTGAATTAGAACCACATCCTCTTGTCCTATGGAATTGAAATTTTTCATGTTGATTCAGTTCCGATGACATACATTAATGCTCAAGAAATTGTCCCCTTGCCCCTCGAAAGTTTTATAGTGACCGCGTAGGGTTTCAGATGTTTCCTTGACGGATTTTTATATAGGATGACAGAATAGCTCTTGGCACGAAACATGAAACCAAGTTTAGTGGTATTTTAGGCAATGGACAGCCAGTTTACCTACGAAGGGACACTGCCAACCCAAGTAACAATTTAAATGTTATTTGGATTTATCCTAGTTTTATGAAAGTTTTATGAAGGTTAGGTAATGCCCAATTTGATTTATGCAGGTAATATATTATTCCTAATACGCTACCAGAGCAGATTTATGAATCAGTTTCAAAACACTCCTGAAGGTTTTAAGATAAAACCATTTAGCTTTTAAGTATATTTGTTTTTATGATGGTTTTACAATGACTCATACACATACACCATAAATCTTTTTGGTATTTAAATAATCCACATAGAAACTTTTTGTGATGGTTTTATAGCACTCCTCAAGTCCATTCAATGGTTCTGTAATAAAACTAACGATGAGGTTTTATTAAGGTTTTGAGATGTACTCTCGAGAACCGCTATAAAATCAAAGCATAAAACTATTTCTATTTAAATGCTAGTAGCTCCCCCTAACCGGTAATAAATAAATCACATTGGGTAAAGATAACTGGAAAAAATAAATAGTAATTAAACGTTTCACAAGAGTTAGACTCCAAATACTTATCACGGGAGTATAGACACTGAATATACTGACCTCGTCGATCACGAAAAGACGAATGTCAGGCGGAATTGACAATTGACAGATGAAATATTTTGGAAATTGGATTAAATAATACCAAACGTACTTTTTTAGGATAAAATGATTTTAAAATGGCTTATTTTGAGGAGAAACGACTTTATGACGGCAATATGTGCAGCTAAATAGAATAAAGGTAAGGTAGCCATATTTTATTACAACCAGAGGGGACAACTAAAGAGAGCCTAATTTCAATTCAAGTTTCTGGCAATTTGGTGTGTATGACGGAAAGGAAATACACAATTATTGGTATTCATTTGTATTTAGATATAGTACAAATCATTCCAGGAAAGATACGAGTCAAAATATTTTTTTAATTTTATGTGGTATTTTGTTTATTTTCTTAATTTCGCGTTGTTATTGGGGCGCGTTGCAGATTTACCACCTAACTGATGTCATTTTGTCAAAAAAAATTCATTCGCAGATGATATTTGATATTTCACGTTGTTGAATACCTATATTCTTCATATATCACTGCCAGGACGCCATCGTTATATTTTTGCTTGTAAAATAGTCGCCCTATTTTTCGCAACTGAAGAATTAGATTAATTTAAGTCCGTTTTGGCTGTAGTTATTTATGGAATATTTTCTAACCCAATTTCATTCAAAAAAAGATATTTTGATGCCAAATAGATATTTTTAATGACATACAGGTTTATAACAGCCCCATGATTTGGTATTATAATGATCCTCAGGAGGTTATTAAGAATCCTGCGAATGAGGCAAGCAGGTTTTATGCTTGCATTTCAAAACAGCCCTGAGAACCTTCATAGGAGTGGGCCCTCGTAGATTTATAGCAGCTTTGAGGAGGTTTTATGGATGTCGTTACAGCAAAACAGTTTTATCAATGATGTGATTTTTATGGTCTTCAGAACCTTCTGAGGGCAATCACAAAACTGAAATTGTTACTTGGGAATGGTAATACCGATCATTGAAATGGGGGATTTCATTGGTACGGATACTTCTGAAATAATTACGAAAAGACAGTAGAAAGCGATATCAGTGCGTTGCTATGATATCCACTTTAGTCCCTAGGGAACAAATACTACACTTTAGTCTCTGTGTGGAGGGACATTTAAATTTGCCATTCAGTTTGTCGTCCTCGCGAAAAAACTATTGGTTGAAAGTACAAAGCAAATGTGTGTCTTAAACATTCAGCCGACACTTCAAATAGTGGATAATCATTGATACACTGCCTCAAGGACTTAGCACTACGGCGCGCCTCTGGTGGAAGAGAGTGAGAGAGGCGAGAAGAAGTAAAGATGCTGGTTTGGTAGCTATTGTGAGTTGGGTCATTGGCTGCACCGAGAGCCAGGGTAGCTCAAACTTCTAATGTGGGTCGACTACACTACTAGAGATGAAAACACACTGAAAATATACACTGCTCAACCAATGAAACATATATTATTATCAGCTCTAAGTTTTATATGTTTTTTTTGTCAATATACAGGGTGTTAATTAAGTACGTGATTCTTTGAAGGTTTTCAGGACGAAATGTTCATATAAACATATGTACCAAACGGCTTGGTTTTCGAGATACAGGGTGATAAAAATACATTTTTTTCAAGATTTTTTAGAGTTAACTTCGACATTTTCTACAATAATCAGTTCAAATTAGGCAAGTACAATCCATTCAATAGTACGCACGATACAAAATAATGCATTTCTCAAATAATTCACAGGGTCCTCCTTTTTTCAGAGTCAAGCTTTGTTCAACCCTTCAGAATTTTTTTTTCCGCCGCCACTGACATATTATGAGTAAGGAATAATGAATGTTGTTTCATTTAACATCTTTTTGCTCTCTTGATGTTTTTCATTTACTTATACGGTTCAGGAGTTACAATGAAAATATTAACGCAAACATTTTCCAGTAACGCATAACATAAAGAAATTTGAGAAGCAAATAGTCTAACAAACTTGAAGGATGATTCTTTGAAAGGTTTCAAGATGAAAAGTTCATATAAACATGTCCCAAGCGGCTTGGTTTTCGAAGTACTGGGTGATCAAAATACATTTTTTAGGAGTTTTTGGAGTTTACTTCGGAATTTTCGACAATAATCGATCCAAATTAGTTCAAATTGGACAAGAACAATCCATTCAATAGTGCGCATGATATAAAATAATTCATTTCTCGAAGTGTCATTGCCACTCTCCAAAGATTAGCGCGTGACGCAATACGTCATTTTGTTCTCATTACACAAATAGCTATTTTCTGCTCGTGTAGAGAAAATGTAATGTTATGGAGCTCCCATACATTTTTTACCATAACTCAGGTTGAATATGTATTGCACAAAGTTAATTATGGCAAAATAATTTTGGACATTTTCAATAGTGAATAACTTTATTATCAAATACTAGAGCAAAGTAACATAAATTCCCTAGGAATAAAATTAAGTTCAGAAAAGGACCATTATTGAAATTGATATGTCAGAGCAGCTGCTGGAAATGGCCACCGCTAACTTCAATGCATGCGTTTATGCGCCTAACCATAGACTGGCGGACACGCTCAAAAATACCAGGAGTGTTTCTTATAATTCCGCATGACTCCTGAATGCGATTCCTCAGGTCTTCTTCACTTTGAACTGGAGTTCGGTACACTAATGATTTAAGGTGCCCCCAGAGGAAAAAATCAAGTGGATTCATATCTGGTGACCTTGGTGGCCAAAGTTGTGGCCCACCACGCCCAATCCAGCGATCAGAATAATTCTCTTCTAAATATTGGCGTGCAAACAATCTGAAGTGTACTGGAGCACCATCATGCATAAACCAAATTCCAATTCTTTCCCTCAGTGGGATCTCTTCTAGGAGTCCAGGTAAGATGAGTTCAAGAAAATGTCGATAATGGTCACCATTGAGTCTATGAGGCAGAAAATGTGGCCCGATAAGGAAATTCCCTACAATTCCAACCCAAACATTCACAGAAAACGTCTCTTGAAAATGGTTTTCAATCACGGCGTGTGGGTTTTCATCAGCCCACATATGATTGTTGTGAAAATTAATAATTGCTTTACGGGAAAAGCATGCCTCATCGGTGAATAACACTTGAGATAAAAATCATGGATTTTCCAACAATTGATTTCGAATCCAAGTGCAAAAAGTTAATCTCTTTGGAAAATCCCTTGGCAGAAGAGCTTGAACACGCTGTATGTGATAGGGATAAAGTTGTTGCTCTTTTAAAATTTGCCATACCAATACATGGGTTACGTTAAACTGTGCCGCAATTTGTCTTGTACTGGTGTCTGGATGCTGCTCAATTTCGTTAAGTACAGCTTCTTCTATCTGAACTGTTCTAATTCTCCTGGGTCTTCCTATGAGAACAGCAGACCTCTTGAAAGTACCCGTTTCACGAAGACGGGAGTGAATATTGATGAACATTTGTGTGCTGGGAATATGACGTTGTGGAAATCTTTCTAGATACATTCGTCTGGCGGCACGAGCGTTACCATCAGCCATTCCATACATTAAGTGCATGTCTGCCATTTCTGAATTTGTATATTCAACCATTTTATCCAAAGGAATATTGAATGAATCTGCTTTATAGCTTGCACTAATGAAGAATTAACAATGAGACAGTTTCTCAACTTTCGATAACTGTCAAGTTGTAGATATTTAAATAAATGAATTAATATCAAAGCCCACTTTGCTATTTTTATGAATTCAAATTGATTACAAAATTTCTGCGTTACTGCAGAAGAAAAAACAAACCGAAATTTCTGATAAAATAATGTACTCCGTACGGAAACAAAAATTTGTTTGATTTAGTTTTTCGGAGTTATGACCAGAGATTCATAAATGAAAATCAAATGTGTAATGATCTGCGACTAGATAAACCCTATTAACTATCTTCCATTACAGGATTACCTTTCGGAAGTTTTTTATGTTTGAAAAGGAAACGTTCAATTGAAAACTAAAAAATATCTTTTTTTAAAATAACAAAAAATTTGTATGAGTTCTCTATCAAGACTGATGGGTAAAAACATTTTTAATCAAATATCTCAATGAAAATGCACATTTTTACTATCAGAATCTTCAGATTGAAAGTTAAGGTTTTCCCAATATCTGTCAGATCTAGTTTAATATCCAGCGTACCGCAGTGACGGGGAGATAGTAGTTTTCTGTTAGATATCACAAAAAGAAATCACATCTTTACAATAACAAGCTTTTATTTAGCTTCACTTGTAACTAACTAACAAACAATTTAATAAAAGTTGAATTTGACCCACTTCTAATACTCCGATTAATTTGAAATTTGGCAGGTTTCCGTAATTCCGGTGACAATGCATTAAAAAAATGTTTGTTAAAAAACAAAATGGCGGCTCCAATATGGCGGACGAGTTTTGTGATTATGATCCGATTCTGTTCAAAATTGGTATGTGATGGTTTTTGGGTTGGAGATTTTCAGTTTCACATAAAAAATAAACTAAAATGTTAAAAATGAAAATTATAAAAAGAAAACATTTTAAAGTTTTTATACAATACACTGAAAAGGAAAAAATAATTCATTTCATTGTTTGATCTAGGTAATCTTGTACAGAAAGATTTTGATACTCACAGAATAACCTACAAAAAATGAAACAAATTATTTTTTCATTTTCAGTGCATTTGTATAAAAGCTTGTCTTTATATTTTTTATTGTATAATTTTTATTCATCGTAGATTTTTCTAATTCTGAAAAAATATTTCCATCAATTTACAATAATTGAAAATGTTTAATTTTCAAATTTTCTAATGTTATGCCACACTGGAAAATGTTTAAATTAATATTTTCATTATAGCCCCTGAACCGTACAAGTAAATGAAAAAATGCAAGATATCAAAAAGATGTTAAATGAAACAACATTGATTATTCCTTTCTCATAATATGTCAGTGGCGGCGGAAAAAAAAATTCTGAAGGGTTGAACAAAGCTTGACTCTGAAAAAAGGAGGACCCTGTGAATTATTTGAGAAATGCATTATTTTGTATCGTGCGCCCTATTGAATGGATTGTACTTGCCTAATTTGAACAGATTATTGTCGAAAATGTCGAAGTTAACTCTAAAAAATCTGGAAAAAATTGTATTTTTATCGCCCTGTATCTCGAAAACCAAGCCGTTTGGGACATATGTTTATATGAACTTTTCGTCCTGAAAACCTTCAAAGAATCACCTCCCGAAGTTTGTCAACGTACTTTATTAACACCCTGTATATGAACAGACACATATTCAATGCCAAGATTATTTTTGGAGACAATCGCTTGCAAAACTAACGATACTAATTTTGTCAAAAATAAACGAGATAAAATTATTTGGTGACACTGGACAATGCAGTTATAACTGATGACTACTAAAGTCTGTCGGACGGAAATGTATGTCATACCGGATAACAACATGTTGTGGTTGCCCAAGATGAGGTGATTCTACCGATTAGAAAGGAAGGAGCTTTGTACTATCAAGGTACACCTTTCTGATTCCATATGACGCAGAAGATGAGAGTTTCATATCGCTAGTAAAATTGTAGGGGTTGATGTAATACATACGTCCAAAAACTATGAAGCATCAATTACAACACAACTGAAATATACACACATAAAAGCTGTGGCAGTATATAATTTAACATACAATGAAAATGGTGTATATAACAAATAAAAGTATATCTTTAACATCCATTGACTATGGAGGTTAGTATAGATATAGTAGCAAAAAATACAAGAAGCAGTTGTACAAGAACAATATGATTCAGTGTGATTCCGACTCGTGAGAATGATCATTTTTTCCAACACAAAGTCATCCCAAGTGGGATTAGATCCAATAAACGTGTAGTGTGCCAGATAAATGAATTGAAATGAATTGGACTCAGTCCGAGAAGTTTGCAGGAGAGTGGAAATACAATGCAAATGATTTTGACAAGTTCTTTTTCGATAGTTTTCTTCAAGAACTACTTTGCAATTTTCTAGTAAGCTTGAAGCCAAATGAGGGAGCATATGAAATTAGTTCTTGTATAATTCAACGGTCTTTGGGGGGCAGTAATTGTTTTTTTAGAGACCTGCTGACGAATATACCTATTGCATAGGTATAAGCAAAACACTGAGTCACTTGTCTTCATTAGGCTCACTCAGAAAATTTTCTTAGTAAATCCAACGAAAAATGTGGGTTGAGTTAACTCTGGTAAGATCTCTATTTGGTGGACCTTAAATTTTGTTAATGCAACAGTAGATACATGGTCATTTGTATTTGACATTCTATAGATGTGATATACAATATTGTACAATTCTGTTATGGTAAATTCTCTTTTGCCTTTTCATATTCGGAATATGCAAAATAATAATAATAGTACATTAGTAAAAATAAAAATTGTAATAAAAAACGTAACACTCCCATCAAAGTTTAAAACCTATTATTATGAGTCCATCACTCTACCAACTTCACTACGACATCTACATAAGATTCCATCTGACTAGTCTTTTATGAATTTCTCTCATTGTTCTACGCAAACTACACTATTCAGGGAATGATATTTTAAACAGTAAAGGTTAACGTTAGCGTTGCGTTCTTATTCAGTAGATGAGTACGTACTAGAACAACGTTTTGCACATTTCTAAATATCGATATCATGTTTTACGCTTAATGTTGCTTTTTGTATTGAATACATTTTCCATATTGTTAAATACTTTTTTTCTTTACATCACCGACAAAAGCAATCAAAATATTTACGTCTTGGTTGAGACAAAATCAAGGAACTTTATGATAAACAAAAACACAATGAAAATAAATGTTGCAAAGCAAGGTATACTATTAATGCTGCAGAAGGTGTTATGAAGAACGCCTGGGTGTGTGAAACATAATTTCACAACCTGATATTATCAATTCGAAAGCTAGAATAAATTGTTTTTTGAAGAAGAAAATTTTTTTAATTTTGATAACTTGATTTGAGAGAAGTGTTTCATCACCTTTGATAGATAGTGGATGTAGTCTCACTGAAGGCCCCGATGTCTTATTGCCTTGTTATAAATACAGGTCAAATCATTCTTCATCGAGATTCACGCTAACGACATTTGAGACAATCTCTCTCACGAGCTTAATAAAGGAAAGAAGAAATGTCTCCTACTGAAGTTCAAAGAAAGATTATACGAGCGGGATAGGTTACTCTTGCATCGTTCACAATTCTTAAAAATGTATAATTGCTTCTCCATTTTGCATAATATGCGCTAGCGATATATATCCCTAAATATTCCTGTTGAATATACAAGAGCCATTGCCCAACTGAGATTATGCAACTCTGTTAAATTCACCTACAGAGGCTCAACTTATAATATCAACCCAAATGAACACTGTAACCATAATCAGTTATTATCGATCGAACATATTTTCTTCAATTGTCCTATATACTGTTCATTAAAACCATCAAACTTGAAATCTTCACCGGATATGGTTGCTTTGGCCCTCGCTCTTGATACTCATCAGAAAACGCCAAGACGATTGCTAACTATTTGTGGAATATACTAAAACTACGTTCACTTATAATCAATGAGTGATATATGTATATATATATATATATATATATATATATATATATATATATATATATATATATATATATATATATATATATATATATATAAGTAAATGATAAAATTTCCCGTAATCAATTATATTAATGAATATTGCATGAATTCTACAAAACATTCAAAAATAACAGTGGTATGTTCCTCAAGAAATGTCTTCCTGCTACATCAACACATGTCAAATATTTTTAAGCAATGTAACAAACCTATCTGACTTGAATATCCTGACAAAATTTCCAGCACACATTCCAACATGCTGTAACAGGATGTGCAACGTGTTTTTTTCCTTAAAAGATTAGTTTACGACAAGAAATGTCTGTATGCCCGTATTACCCTCATAACCAGTATTCTCAACCTTTACCCTACTAGTCTTTCAGTCCTTCTAAAAGTCAGTATGCTACCATTCTTAATGAGAAGCGGTTACAGACAATGCTTTATGGGTCCTTCTGACATATTTCCAGTCCATTGGTTGGGCAGTGTAGAGTTCCACGGTGTTAAGCAGCGAGGATCGCGACAAAGTTTGGTGGATTTCCTTGTTGTACAACAACGTCTAGTTGGGTGCATTCGAATGGTGTTCGGCACGACTACGGCAGGAATTTGTACGCTGCAGATCGTTCTGCGGCACTGAAGATACAAATTACTATTATCAAGACAGCTGGATTTTTCGTTTTCATTAAATCGGAATTTCGGTTCGTATCAGAAATGAGGAAGTAGATTGTACATTGAAGATTCTGAAGATCGTGCTCGCAGTTGATCTTTCTTTTATTTGTTTTGTTGGGATGGTAATGAAGTACATATAGCTGAATACCGCTGTTTATTATGAGTTCCATAATAATTGAATGAGTATTTGGAAGAATGTATAGGTACTCATTTATTGCTTATTTAGTGATCCAAAATTACGTTTTTTCTTAAAGTTACCAATGATATTAACAGCGACGTTTCCAAGTTAGCTACAATAAATTATAAGGCGAATACTTTTCACTGAACAGAAAAATAAATACTTCAATAAGAACTATATTATTATAAAAATGACGTGAAATATTTTGAAAAGTTCTTTGATTCTGGGAAAGTAGTTTCGTTGTTTCGTCAATAAGTTTTTTTTCTATTTAACTTGCTTTACTCGTATGTCTATCTGCCAGTCTTTTCGGTTCAAAATTGCAATCCATTTTTCAAGAACTTGCTGAAATCCGATTGAGCTGAAATTTTGAACACGTTTTGGGAACCGATGACAATACAACAATTTGAAGAAATATGACCCACCCACTGTCCGTCTGAAGTTTGACGGTATTCGACGTCGAAAAAATTACCACTATTCTTCTCAAAAAGTTTCCAAAACTTGCGAAAATAAAAAATAAATCCGTAAAAATTGTGAAAACCCATCGAATAATTTAATTTTTTTAAGGTTAGATTGAGCACGCATATGAATTTGGAAAATTTTACGATGTGGAAAATAACGACGAGAAACAAATGTCAGTAGCGGGCTTGGGTACCGCTATTTTTCGAAAAAAGTTATGAATATTCCAGATATTAAAATCTGAAAAACGCTAACGCTCTATCATGTCGACCACCACGGCCTATACGACCAACACTGCCCATTTGTTAGCATATATCACCCATTATTGTCAACAAAGCTGCAACAATTACTGGTTACTATCGCATAAACTCAGAACTTCGAAAAGTTGTAAATATTTTGTCTTTCTGGACTTATTGAAAGCTTTTGCCACTGTACCCTGCATAAACTTATGAAAAGCTACCTAGAAAATAGAAAACAATATGTAGAAATGAAAACAACGAGAAGTAACGAAAAATAAATCGAATATGGAGTCCCACAAGGAACAGTGCTGGGACCTATACTGTTCACGATTTATATCAATAATATTGTCGCGACTAGGGCTACTAGGGTAGCATCCTGAGCCGTATAAGGGGTTGTTTACCTTATACTAAATGCGACTTGGGGTGTAGCTACAGATGGTAGCTATTGAAAGTCAAGGGGTAGCAAAGGAATATAAACATTTATTGTACAACAACAGTAAAATTGGGGAAAGTTATATACACATTGTAAAATAAGGGACATTCAATAATATAATAGGGAACAAATAAAACTCTTACCTAAAACCATCACTTAACCAATACTTACAACTAGCCTATGAGGCTACTGAGCACTAGGGCTCTCTCCTCTATGGGAGTTTATTACACACTATCTCATCGTTCCATTCCTCTTGTATTTATATAAGGAAATATGTTTATGTCATTCGGTCAACGATTTTAGCTCATCACGCGACTTCGCTAATTTCAATGTCGGTCGCATATGACAATGAACTTCTATATTGTGGACGAATTAATAAACAATAAGATGAATGGATCAATGCACTAAAACAATTCAAAGGGCAGTACTCAATATTTACGACAATATTTTCACTATGAGTCCCACTGGAGACATAGTCTTTCCAATATCAATTGCAACAACTCGTATAGGTTCAAAGGAAACTCCGCGGTACACGTGACTCATAAATCATCATGTAAATGAGGTGTCGGCATATCAAACAAAATTGTCGGTAAGGCTTTGAAACGAGTTTTTATGATATGCAATTGATATTGGAAAGACTCATAACTAGTTATGCAGATGATAAATGGGGTGATCTGAAAATGAAAGCAGAAAGAGACTTATCTCAAATTTTGTCATTATTCACGGTTAATACAGATAAAACCAATTTCATCCCATTCACATCATATAAAAGTAATTTTGAATATTGATAAAAATAGTATAATATCAATTAAATCAAGAAACGATATCAAATACTATGGTGTAACAGTAGACAACCATCTCAAATGGGACATACATATTAATAACGTGACGAAAACTATATGAATCTTTTTATACAAATTCAAACGTTACAAAAAAATATCGGACCCTTAACATCTGAAAACCATATACTCGGCACTAGTTCATTGTAGACTGCAATATGGAATTTCAGCATGGGGCGGAGCATCTAATGTTCATGTAATAAAATTGGAAAATTTAAAAAAATGTCTGCTGAAAATTATTCCCAGTAAAGACCCCTCTTATACTAGTGAATCTCTCTAAATTGAATCTGAAGTACTATGTACCTGTCAAATATTATTTTCCAATCTAATTCTCCATTTCTACTCTCATAAAGCTCTTCTGGAAAACGTGAATCAAAATGATCAAGCAAGGATACCAAAATAAAATGTTTTACATCCGCTTGAGAAAGATACTTTGTATCGAAACATGTCGCATAGACAATAAATCTGTGGAAATTTAATCGTGCTTACCTTAGTGTCATAAATTACCGACAATTTTAAAATGATGCAGCATATTTGATGACATGTATTATTGAATATTCTCTAGTCTCAATTATGCAATGGATGAATAAACAACGAAATTTTGACCAGATCGCATTTTTTTTATGAACGTGTTATGTTAGTAGTTATGGAAGACATTCACGTGAAAATTTTGAGAATAGTGAGGAAGTTGCCACAAGGCCGTTCCAGGAAAAATATTTCGATATAAAGAATTTGACCTGAAGATCACGAATTGGAAAAACTGAACCAGAATGTGGACACTAATATGCAGCGAAATGTATTCTGCTCCTGAGTTTGAAAAAAGATTACACTGCCTCTGATAAAAAATTTTGCAAATTTATCAATTTGTTTGAGCGAATATTTCAGCAGAATTTTCATTCCACCATTTTCATTGGAGATGAAGTCTACCAGTCGGGATAATGGAATTAGGTGGAATTATATTTGCATTTTCAGATTTTCATGTAATCCATCCTTACATATTCGTTATCTTCTGCTCACGTATATTATATATACCACTGACTTTTTTCAACTCTCTGGATGAAGTGGACGTTTTTTTGTTCGTGGAAAAATACAATGTGAACTTCTATATGAACAAAAATAAGAATTGCTTCAATATTTTCCCCGGCATATGTGAAACAATAAAAAATTTATCGGAATTCATTTTTTGAAATGTTAATATTTTTTTTGTTTCAAATATCAAAAATATGCACTGTAAGGTTTAATGGGCAACCCTGTATATTCATTTTTGACCAGTACAATTACGTACAAGTAGCTCTAGCCACTGGGATTGGTATCTTTTCAGTCTATCGCCGTAAAGATCATCACGCTTCAAAATTATGATAGCGTATGAAACCAAAAAAAAAAGATCTATAGCAAGATATTAACAAAACAATTACGATTCAAGCCATGCAGTATAAGAACACATCAACACGAAATGTGTTATAAACAAGATCAGTATGTAGATTTGATTTATTGCTCTAACGTGTTTATCAAACGTAGATAATAATAGGCATGCAGATTTATCGGAAATTAATGTGTGGGATCCGCTGTTTTTGTTTGGTTTAATATCGTTATGATTCAGTCATAAGGTGAGATATGTAAACATGTTCATAATAATAATCGAAGGTGTAAAGACTCAAAACTCTCATTATACGTCGGTTATTATACGCCCAGTAGTGTTCTTCGATAGGCCTTAACGAAAGATTTTCTTTCCTTGATCATGTTTCTTGTAACAACAAACTCTCTGTTGTTTTCCAAAAAGTTTTTTAATACAGGATGATTCAGAATACTGCTGCCATAGCAAAGACATCCATAACTACTTAAAACAAAATTTTACAGGAAACAACTAGACGGTAAATGTCCTAGGATTGAAACCGCTCCAATTACAAGATTGGATGGCATGGGCATTATGACTTACCCATATGAAACATACTTTCGATGTGGGTTTTTCTGTTTTCTTCGATTAAATCTCTTAACCCGGAGATTCGGAGTGTTCTCCCTCATCTCGCTAGGTAGAGCGGCATAGAAACCGCTTCATCGCGTGAACCAGAGTTAACCAAGCCAGCGGAGTGTGTAATGATTTGGACGGGGAATAGATGGCTTCAGTGCTGTCTGTGTTGACCTACCCTGGCACTAATGAGAGGCAACAACCTCGAAACTAGTCTGCAGGTGGTCACCCTGTCCAAATCAAAACATGATTCTGCTGGTTGGTCACAGATGGCACTTGCAACTGCGTCCTCTGATGCTTTGAGGAACGTTGCACAAGTATCTGTTAGATTTAATTCAATACATGTCGTGATCTTAGCCAGGGGAATAGTTGTTATCTGACAGGTACTTGCCATAATAATCCTACTTAGTAGGTGAGTATGGGAGTAAAGGGTTCATCTTCGGTCGGCAACGACTATTCGTTACTAAACGATCTACCAAAGAACTGAAAATATTTTTCACCTTTAATTTTATTACAAAATATTCACAACTCTCAAGCGAGTACCTATAAACAAATGACAATATAATTCTTTGAGCAATTCACTTGATAATTTTGTAGTGAAAAAAGTGGGTTTTTGCCAAGTTAGCTGAAATACGCAAATTTTCAATTTGCGCTTTTTTCGTATTGATCGAAAAACCACTAAAAATTATATTTTTCACTTTTTTGCATTGCTTCAAATGTCAAAAAATGCAATTGTAAAACTTTAGATTCGGATTCAGCACGTCGGAAAACGCATGGAATTAAAAAAAGTATATTTCTTTATACTTTTTGTCTCATCAATAACGGAACAGTTGAAAAAAATGGGTTTACTTTATCATTGAAAAATTGTATTGCAGAAAGTGTGTTCGTACAATAGATACATTTTTAGTAGACAACTGAAAATCGACTCTTATATTTATTAGCATTATTGGAATTATCAGTACTCGTAACATAAGGACACATTTAATTTTCTAGTAATTTTCGCCAAAAAAAACTGTTCTTCAAGATTAATGTAATTGTCTTTTTTTTCACTTTATCGATTAATTTCGTTGTTAGTTTAAGAGTAACATGAAACTTTTCGATATTTTGAGAAGTTCTAGTCAAAAAAGTGTCTCATTATTGTTTCCATTATTTATTCTCAGTAAATGAAAATTCTGGATGACATCAATTATTTTCCAATCTTTCTTTTCATCCTGCAAAAACATATTTCAGTAATACAATATTTGAAATGTTTTGTCCAATAATTCGAAAGCCAAAATTTGTATAAACCTTGAAATTGCATGGTTTTTTGATTTCCACATCACAAAATCTCATCAGAGGGATGTTCAAAATTATTTTTCCATGAATTTGGAAGTAATTCTCTACAGTTTTATGTTTCTGCAACTTTATGATTTGTCTCACTTAAATGTCACCCTACTTCACATTGTATCATTTTCCCGTTAATTCTGTTTGGGAATTGACTCATCAATCAATCAATCAATCAATCAAAATATACTTTATTACTCAAAGAATTACATTCTCATTGGCAAAGCGTAGTGTTAGGTTAGGTTACAATTGGTAGCATAGTCATAATTAGATAGTGTAGACCCATCTGTAAAATATAACATAGTCAATAAATAATACATACACAATAAATAACAAACATAAGATAAACACATGAAATGCAGTCTTGATAATAATAAGCTCCACAATACATCATAAGGTAGACCCAATTATACAATAGTGTACATAAAATTGTGAATATACATATAAACACAATTCGTCAAAAAAAAAAATTAAAAATATTTAGAACAAGTAAGGCATGTTGAGAAGTGAAAAATATTGAGATTCTCATATCTGCTTAAAAGGTTGGTCACTAAAAAATGCATCCAAACTAGAAAAGGGTCTACAAGAAAGAAATGCCTTTAATTCTTTTCTAAAAATAACTCCAGATACCACTTCTTTTATATTATGCGGCAAGTGGTTGAATATCTTACATCCATTATATACATATTATTGAGTCTTTCACTAGAGAAGATGAAGGAATTGGTAGTTTCAACTGATTTTTTTGTCTGGTGGAATGGTGTTTATTCTTTGGAATTTGGATTTATTTTTGTGTATTAGGCATGCCGTTTCCATGAGTCTCCAATTCTTAGTTTGCATAAGCTTCTCAGGGCACGTTTTTGTTGAACAAAGACACTTTGTAAAGAGGAACTATTACATGCTCCCCAGAATGGTATACCATACCTCAGTTGAGAGTCTATAAGGGCATAATAAACTGCTTTCGCAGCTGAAAATCCCAGTTCGTTTGATGCCATTCTGACGGCATAGCAACCAGAGGATGACTTTTTATTGAGGTTAGTTATGTGTTCCTTGAATTTTAGACCACAGTCTATGTATAGCCCCAAAAATTTAGATTTTATTTGTTTTTCTACTATATTAGTTTCTAGGGATACATCCCGATTGTGCATCTGAAAGAAACTCATCATTCGTAAATCCAGATAAGTGAATTATTGTGATAATTTCTCTTATTGAAATATCTGAAAGCTCCTCTGATCATTGACAGAAAAAAGTGGTGAAAAAGGTTGGTCCAAAAAAAAATGCTGTACTTGAGATCGGACAACAATTTCAACAACAACAATATACTGCATTTTTAGACGCATTCAGTGATTTGCTTCCTAAATTTCATATCGAGAGTGACTATAACCCGCACAAACGAAGAACTTTCTCAATTTGGACTGGGCTAGAATGCAGTCTCCAGAAAGGTGCCTTTCCAAAGCCGCAACAACTGCATGAATGAATTGACCACGTTATGTCACAAAGGATCAACCAAGTTAGTTCCCTTAGGGCCAGTTTCACAGGTTCCAGTTAGAGTCCAGATCAATTAACTAATGGTTAGAATGTGAACCTGTCAACGCCATTGAAAGAATGTCATTCACCGTCTAATCTTTCAGTTAGTTATCTGAAGGTTAACTGGGACCTGTGAAACTGGCCCTTAATGATCTCGAATAATGATTTCTTCTTATACCAGAAACCATTTTTTCTTTTGTTCGCTAATTATTTAACTTTTCTCATATACCGTCCATTTATCTAGAAACAACAGATTTCTCAGTTTTCAATTCGCTAACAAATTCTATACAAATCCAAACTTTCATAATTTATTTGCAAGGTTATTTCATGTTTCACCCCTTGGAAACATACCCTAACTCATCAGTGGTATAATATTTCAAATATTTTTTTTTGAAGCCACGTTCTTATTTTGGACAAGTTTCATAATTCTGGCCAAAAACTGTTGATTATGGCCACACTGCGTGGCGTGTCGAACAGTCTTGGCAACTCTAGTTGTGCTCCGAAAGGAATTGCTCACGTTCTGAATGGCGAGATGGAAATAACTGAACGTTGTAAATATAAGAATTCAATATGCCGGAAGGTGAAAAGGCGTAATCTGATTCTGTGTGGTCTATACTCTCGTTTTAACTCGAACAAGAGCCCTATACGTTCACTTCACGATGCTTCTGAAGATCCAGATCGCGACTGAGGAAAACGACTGGTTGCATTCGACGTGATTTCGGTTTTTAAGATGATAAATTTCAAGTTCGAGCAGTCCCAAGTAGCACACCAATAATTGGTAAAATATTGGTACAATATTGTGAACATATTGGCGAATTATTTGAAATGCAATATTGGCGAGAAAAAAAGTGAATATTCTGCGATATTGGTCCGGTATTACTTGAATAATATTGGCGAAATATTCTCGAACTAATATTGGCCTCAAAATATTCGGCGATATTGGTACAATATCGCTGATACAATATTCTGACACAATATTGGCACAATATTCAGAAGTTATATTGTAGAGAAGTAAAATGTGAACATTTTGCGATATTGGTCGAATATTGTTTAAATATTTCAAAAATAGTTTTGGTGAAATATTTTTGAAGCAATAATGGCCTCAAAATATTTATCGATATTGGTACAATATCATTTGGATATATTGGAGGATGTCAATATACCTTCGTAAATTATTAAATGTCTTTCAGTTGAGTTGAGTTGAGTCTGTCCTTTTGATCGCCATAACCACTGAATGAGCTGTCTTGAAAACAAGTTATGGGAAGTATGTAATATACTTTCGTAGGTTTTAGAAGACGTTCTATATGTAGAGCCACCTAGCGGATTTTTATCCAGGTTTGATCATGATATAATTTTAATATGTTTCATTGAATATTCGGCCAATATTCAAATTTCATCTCAATCTAGATGTAGGAAACAATATGAAAACAATATTGTTTTAACGATATCGATGAATATTATTGAAGCAATATTGACCCAATATTAATTGATAAGATTTATTGAATATTGGCGAAATGATATTCAAGCAATGTGTAATCACACTTGGAGATACAATATAGTTTTTATTCCTAGAATCGATATGAGGGGAATATTGGGATTCCAATATTTATTCTAGATGTTAAAAACGATGTGAAGACAATATTGTTTTATCGACATTGGTAAATATCATTCAACCAATATTGACTCAATATGAGTTATTACAATTTGTCAAATGAAGTGGAAATCGTATTCAACAAATATGCTATCAAACTTGGAAATACAATAGTTTTTTTCCTATAATCGATATGACTGGAATATTTGGATTGCAATATTTATTCTAGGTATGGAAAACAATATATAACCAATATTGTATTATCGATATTGGTAGAAATTATTCAACCAATATTGACCCAATATTTTATGTGATAATCTACATTCAAAACTAGTTCTACCAATATTCCACCAATATTATTAATATAATATTGTTTTATGAATATTCACCCATATTGGACCAATATTGATTTTTCTTTTACAATATATCTATATTGGCCCAATATGGAACCAAGATTCAGACGATATGATGTGATACCTGGGGTATGGAAAGATATCTGAAAACATATTTAATTAAAACCCTTTTTTTAAAGAGAGAGAGAGAGAGAATATGCTTTATTAGCCAAAGATACAAAATCTTGTTGACAAAGTGAGGGCGTAAAAACTAACCTTAAACTAAATTAGAATACACACAAAAATAGATAAAATGGAAAAAAACGTTACTGATATAGTATTAAAATGTCTTTTGAATCAATATAAAAAAACTAGCACCAGAGAAACACCTTACAACATATTAAAACAAGTTAAAATTAAAATATATCATTATAATATTCTTGTATACTATAATAGGGTTTATTCAACAAGAGTGCTTTCGCTCCCTTTCTGAAACTTTCTATGGATCTAATTTCTTCAATATGTTTTGGTAAGTGAACATCTTACCTCCTCCATAAATCACTGAATTTTTAAATAGTGTCAATTATGGAATCGGGAGTTTGATGTTGCCAGCTTGACGGGTGGCATGATGTGGGTATGTAGTGTCAAATTTGTGAAGATGTTTTTTAATTAGACATACCGTTTCCAAAAGAAATATTGCATATAATGTTAATGTTTTGTGTTTAATAAAAAGAGGCTTGCAGGAATCACGAATTTTTGCTATGCACATATACTTTACTGCACGTTTTTGTAGTACAAAAACAGAGTCTATGAGATTCATATTACACACGCCCCGGAAGGGGATTCCATATCTCAAGTGGGATTCTACTAAAGAATGGTACACAACCTTGGAGGAAGAAAGACCAAGTTCGTTCGATGTTACTCTTACCGCATAACACCCAGAAGACAGTTTTTTGTTCAAAATTGAAACATGTTCCTCGAATTTTAATCTGCAATCTATATGAATGCCTAGAAATCTTGTATGTTCAGTATTTCCTATTACCTCATCACCCATGACCAGCTCATCTGATTCACCTTTGAATGGCATGATATTAGTTTTTGCCATATTGATTGATTTGAGTCTCACCACCTTTTCACCTCATACATATCATTCTTGATAATTTCAAGAAGTGTTTCGGGATTTTTATTATTCCAGAATATACTCGTATCATCCGCAAACAGTGTTATTTTTCCTCAAATGTTTGTCTGGCCAAGTCATTTATGTAGAGTAGGAAGAGAGTTGGTCCGGGTATTGACCCCTGAGGCACACCACATTCTACAGACAACTCATCGGAGTATGTTGTCGTTTCAACAACTTGGCTTCGACCTGACATATATGATTCAAGCCATTCCCGAGAGACACCCCTAATGCCATAGTGGTAAAGGTTTCATAACAGTATTCTGTGGTTCACACAGTCGAACGCCTTAGATAAATCACAGAATACCGCCGCTGTAACTTCACCTTGATTTATCTCAGTAAATACGTCGTACAAAAAAGAAAAAATTGCATCATTTGTACCTTTGCAGCTTGGAAGCCGAACTGGGCATTTGTGATGATCTTATTTTTAACTAAGAATGCAGATAATCTAGTCTTCATCAACTTCTCAATAATTTTCGCTAATATATAGGAATGAGAGAGATAGCATAGTTGGATGGATCATAAAGGTTAATATGCTACGTTTATAAAACGGACTTAAAATTTTAACATAATTTCTCCTCTCACCATACAGATTTTTAACCCCTACAGTAAGACTTTCATAGACATTAACATTTCACAATCACTAATTTTCAGAAAAATCTATATGGATTTAGGAATCTGTATGGGGGTTATGAATCTGAGAAGGGGGGGGGGAATTATTTAATTCTTTTCACTCCGTTTTAATAACTTGGTATACTAAAGAATGTTTTTAACTGAATAATTATTTCCTGCTTTTGTATTATTTTAATCACCTAACTGGGAAGTTAGTTTAAAAGCGATTGAAAAATTTGTACCGAGTAGATAAACAATAGTAATAGGTACAGCAGTATCATTCAGTTCTGAGCTGTGCTTGAAGTTAGTTCAAAATCGTTTGCAAAATTTATATTGAACGAATCAACATTATTACTATCATTATCAAATTATTGTAACATATTCTGCAAAAATATTGCACTGTCATCTGGTTTTGAGCTATGTACCGAAGAGATAAGTATCATCATTATTAAATTTTTGGAACACAATATCAAACAATTTTGCATTTTTATCAAGTTCTGAGCTATGTAAATGTAAAATCGATTGCAACATTTGTACCGAACAGACAAACATTATTATTATTATACTAACATATCATGCAACAATATTGCATTGTCATTAGTTTCTGAGCCATGTGCCAAGCTAGCTTAAAATCGATGGCAAAATTTGAACCTCACAGACAACGGAAAACAATATAAAAAGATTTTTGTGATTTATTGAGGAAACTGCCAAATTTCAGTGCATCGAAATCCACATCTTATCATATATTCAGACATTTTCACGGATCCGTTTGCCTTAACGGTTCGATTAGCGATTAGAAATGATTATTGGGTATGTATTCCGTTGTTTCTATTGATATTTAACACTCGGTATAAACAAACTGCATTCGATACCAGTATTTATGTCTTCAGTATACATTATGATTATTATGAACGGTTTTCTATATGCTCATTTTGCATTTACCACTATTTCTTTGACGACTAGTAAACTATTTTTAAAAAAAGTATCTTAGATTCAGTTCCTATAGTGTGTATCGAATATTATATTTCTAGTGCCCCTATCGAAAGGTTTTGAATATATGTGACTCTGTGATATCTTGAGCATTTCAGGAGTTTTTGTTTCTACAAAAACTGGACTATAGAAATTGAAAATAATAGTCCAGTTACATTGTCAGTGACGAATTATTTTTCAATCGATTCCTGCAGCGAAATCATTGAAACTCGGGTTTTCCTAAGTATGAGAGTGAACTGATTATGTGTCAAAATCCAAAAAATGCAAAAAAAAATTACATTGATAGAGCCATATCTCGAAAACTGTCCATTTTTGGAGTATTTGGCAATGGACACTTTTGATCAGTGCATCCAGATCTACACCATACCAAAAATTCGGACAAATTCACGGAAAGCCATTTTCCATAAGAAACGTGCGTGGTCCTTTTGGTGTGTTGTACATTATGTGTTGATGAAATAAATACTTATTCTGGTACCAGATTGACTACCTAAGCATTTCACCACAGATTTTAGAAAGTGGAAACTTTCAAACGTTAGAAGCTTCCTCATATTCCTCAAATCCCAAAGATAACTTCATAAAGAAGAAAAAAACATTTTGATGTGCATATAATTGAAAACATATCCTCACAAATGAATTCACACTACAGATTACTAATTTGAATGAAAACTCATATATATAAGAATATTTAAAACAAGTGAAATAACAGTGTTCAATTATACACCATTAAATAATATGGTAATTAATCGGTAAACACTATTGCCCGAGCGCAAATGAACGTAATTATAAGATGCCAGTAATCAAACGATGGCCTTGAGAGTTACAAATTGTGAAATTAGCAAGTCTATTTATGATGAATTCCTACATGAAAGTAATTTTCTTGCATGAATGCTAAGGAGCAGTGGTCTTGACCGTTACTTCTTTTGTCATAGAAATTATTTATCTTATGATTTTTGATACTCCTTCAGACTTCTTCAGCAAGAGTGTAGGTATTCTGGGGATCACTTTCATTTATACAGGTTATTACCTGTCCATTACAGAGACCAAATCCATAGTATTTATTCGTTATCCCCAGATTTTATATAATTTGTAGGTATCTTCAACATACAATTTTATACAAAATCCAACGAAAATTCCCGACATTCTGTATAAACGAGTTACGCGTTATCGCGAAAAAAATGTAATTGTCGGTGAACAAGTAAAGGTATTCATACGGTAGGTACCATATCTAATATATTCATCAGCAGGACTGGCCAACAACTGTTTCCAGGAAGAGAAGCGTAAAACCGGAATAATAAGATGATTTGATCATAATCAGTTGGCCCCTCGAATTTCGGCGTACACTGTTTACTGGAGGTCGCGGTTTTTGGAACGATTCATTCTTGCAGGAACCATTAAGGAAGAACTTGTTAAGTTTTCTAATTGAATATACAGGGCAATTCAAATTCGACCCCCACCATTGGGATCTCCTAAACTACAGGAGATACGTCGAAGCTTAAAGAGGCAAATTTGCGTATTCTCGTGATTAACAAAATACTCTTTTAAAACTTGGAAAATTCCGAGTATTTCCGGAAATATCGGGAAAAAACTGAAAATCGGAATTTTCGTTTTTATTTTTTTCTATCGTTATTTGACAACAGCTCAAAACCAAAAGTACAATTTCATTGATACTTTTTTTCAGCTACACGTTTTCATGTTCAGACTATCCGACGTTTCGTCTTCTGGCATTCATCGTCAATTTTTTTTATGGGCGCCATATTGTTTTTTTATACAGAAAAATAGTGATTCTCATTCTGATTTCATCGATGAATAATTCGTTATGATTTGCACTTGTCAAACCACAGATATAAAAAAAAACAACTTCATCTGAGATGGTCATGACTCCATCGAAAAATTTTGTTTATTAAACACTAGTTGTCAGAACTCATTAAATATCATAAGTTTGCACAAATCCTTCAGTCGAAATGTCCTCATTCTCAAATGAAGAAAAACGAGATATGTTGAAACTTTATTATAAATTTGATATGAATAGTACGAAAACAGCACAAATTTATTTTGAATTATATCCGGAAAGACAACAGCCGGATAGGACATTATTCGGAATTTTGGACAAACACTTGGCTGAGTACGGTGCGTTTCAAAAACCAAGAATGAAATTTGGTAGCAGAATGGAACAAAATATTATACGTAACTTATTAGACATAACTTATTAGCCGAGGTAAAATAATTGTTCATTCCATATTCGAAGAAGTATAATTATTTTTGGTACTTTTTTAGATAAATGCAGATCCTTCCAAATCAACACATCAAGTCGAGCGTTTGGAGGGAATTCAAAAAAAGTGGTTTCAAATGTTATGAGATACATATTTCACAAAAATTACATCCAGGTGATCCTGAGAGAAGGATGGAATTTTGTAGCTGGCTCTCGAATAGGGTAGAGCCTACAAACTTCTTGAAAAACATTATTTGGACCGACGAAAGTACTTTTTCGAACTGTGGTGTTTTTAATAGAAATAATGTATTTGGAGTGAAAATAATCCACGACACTTCAGAGAAGTCAGACCACAAGTTCGGTTTCGTTTGAATGTGTGGGCTGGAATTTATGACGACCGAATACTTGGACCTCATTTCTTCTCTAATACTTTGAACGGGGAAACCTATCTTCGGTTCTTAAGAAACGAATTCGAAGAATATATGGATACGTTTCCCCTTGTTAATTATTACAGCTGCTGGTTTCAGCATGATGAGGCTTCTCCACACAATAAAAGAGCAGTTTGCGAATATTTACACCAATGATTTCCTAATAGGTGGTTAGGAAATTCTGGACCAGTGAGGTGGCCGGCAAGGTCACCTGACCTCACAGTTTTGGATACTTTCTTGTGTTTAAAGAACAGAATCTATGGAGAGCAAGAATATGACACAGTAGATGAACTTAGAGACAATATCATCACGCAATTCAGGTCTATCAGAACAAGGGATATTGTTAGGGCTGTTCTTAATTTGAGACGACGAGGTCGATTATGTATTCAAGAGGAAGGCCATCATTTCGAACACTTGTTGTAATACTTTTTGTGCATTTTATACAAGCTCATGATTTCATTCTTGTTTTATGAAACGCACGGTACTCAGCCAAGTGTTTGCCCAAAATTCCGAATAATGTTCTATCCGGCTGCTGTCTTTCGGGATATAATTCAAAATAAGTTTGTGTTGTTTTCGTACTATTCCTATCAAAATAATAAAGTTTCAACATATCTCGTTTTTCTTCATTCCAAAATGAGGATATTTCGACTGAAGTATTTGTGCAAACTTATGATGTTTAATGAGTTCTGACAACTAGTGTTTATTAAACAAAATTTTTTCGATGGAGTCATGACCATCTCAGATGAAGTTGTTTTTTTTTTAATATCTGTTGTTTGAGAAGTGCGAATCATAACAAATTATACATCAATGAAATCAGAATGACAATCACTATTTTTATGTATAAAAAAACAATATGGCGCCAATAACAGAAAAAAAAGTTGATGATGAATGCCAGAAGACGAAACGTCGGATCGTAAATCGTAGCTGAAATAAGTATCAATGAAAATGTACTTTTGGTTTTGAGCTATGTTGTCAAATAACGATAGAAAAAAAAACGAAAAATCCGATTTTCAGTTGTTGAAATACTCGGAATTTTCCAAGTTTCAAAACAGTATTTTGTTAAGCACCAGAATACGCAACTTTGCCCCAATTTAAACTTCGACGTATCTCCTGTAGTTTAGGAGATCCCAATGGTGGGGGTCGAATTTGAATTTCCCTGTATAGAGAGAGCACTTTGAACTAGATCCAGTTGGTAATGTACTTTTCTTATAGAATCGCCAAGATCTCGAAAACTAAACGAGTTATCGGAAAGTTGTAAGTCAAAAAGTGTGTTGTCCTTAAAGAGTTCTATGGAAAGTTTTCACAAAGTTTTTTCATATCTTGAAAAACAATAGAGATATGGACTTGGAAATATATGACGTTTTTGTCATATAGGAAAATTGTAAAAGATCAATTTTAAAGTTCTTGATGAGATCTACAAAAAGTTTTCATGACATTTTTTCATATCTCGAAAAAAAAAATGTAAATGGCTTTTTTAAAAACACCAAAAACTCGAAATCGAAACGGGATATCGACAAAATGTATCTAGAGAGTTTTTGTACTAAAACATGCCTACAAAAAAGGAAATGAAAAAATACCGAAAACTCGAAAACGAAATGAGCTATCGAAAATTAATAAATCATGCATAGTTTTATTGTACTAGCACAGTTCTACAAAAAGTTCTTACGAATTTTTTTAATATCTTGAAAAAAAAAATAATCGAGGACTTGAAACCCTCCTGTAACCACCTGTCGTCGAGGTACGCTGGCAGACGTTCATATTACTATTATCTATTACACACATAACTCATACAAAAAATATGAAGCTTGCGAAAGTGACCCGGAAATTTCTGTCGTTAACTCCCTGGCTATATAGGCTACACTTGGAGACGGAAATAATAGTTAGTGACGTCAGTCACCCAATAAGTGCGGCTGGAATTGCTCTCCCTCTTCCCTTGCACCGCTTGGGTACCAATTCACTGTAAATATTGTTTCCATGATCCCATATGGGTAATGCGTTGCCATGCATATACATGTAAAGTTACATACCTCATGTAATATAATGTGGAGTCATAACTTGACTATAAATGTGAATTTCCAATATAGTCCATGGATTATCACTTGTATACTTATGTAATTTTCTCCATTATTCCAGATTTAATGGCGATTTCTACAAGTTTGATTAAGTGTTTTTACCATTATATTCAAGTAGTGCCAATTGACATACATGCTTTAGTATATATTATTAGAAATATACTCAAGTATTTGTGCAGAAAATACAATTTTTGTTGTAAATTAAACTTGGATCAACATGAATTTTTATATACATCAAATGTGCTTTTTCATAAATTTCCCGATGATCACTTGTATTTTCATGTGATTTTTTTTTAATTACGGAAATTGTTACATGTCTGTCCAGGTGTCTTCACCATTGTTTTCAAGTAGTGTCAATTAACTTCACATATAGGCTTATAATTCCTTAATAATGAAGAGGGGGGGAGATCTGCAAAAAGACGAAAAATCAGTATATATAAAAAAATATAAGTAAAAAACCCTCAAAATGTTGTGCAACCGTAAGACACGTGTTTCGAGCTAAAGCTCTCTTCAGTACGGTAAAATCAAGTGCGAAGATGTACAACACTTGGATGTGAAAATAGAAACAAAGGAAGTCAACAACAGGAAGCCAACCACACATTTGTGGCATCGGTTTGAAGACCTTGTACTCACAAGGCAACAACTAACGTATTGAAGGAAAATAACTCAAACTCTCAAATCATTTGAATATTGTAACAAAAACAATTATTTAACAAAATATCTTACTCTATACTTCAACTTGGAAATTAATTAAATAGTTTAGATGACCTAATAAGATTGACCACTCTCCGATTTCATTTTCAAATTGAGATTATATCTATCCACTTGAGATTTGAATGTCGAATAAATTCCTCAAAATTATCTCTCAGTTGGGTCTGCGACAACTAAAGTTTCAATTCGATTTCCTATGAAAATACTGGTATTATTCATAATATTATGGAGCGAACAATGACAAAATGAACAAATGACTATAATTTCATAATACATGTTTCAGTACCTATTTAGGGAGCATTGAGTCAACTTTAGCACAAGCATTATCATAAACGTAACGGTAACATCAATGGTTTTTAGCATAAACTTAATATTGTTGTATAAATGGCGCCATTTGATATAACAGATACAACTTTAGCTTTTAACATATATTTAAGCACAATTTTAAAATGATGTTGACTAAATCCACCTTTACTCACCTGATATATAATCCGATGACAATTTCTCACTCACATACTCACTTGCATAAAACACAAAAGACGGCTTGTTTGTTTTCAAAACCTTCGCCATATGCCCAACGATGTTCATCCTACCAATATGGACTGTGAATGAGGATTGGGCCGAAAACGGTAGGTGTGCATGGCGATAGCGTTATGGAGAATTACTTTTAAACAAAGGAGAATTTACACTTTACCTGTAATATTCTGTAAATTGGCGTCATTTCGCTGAAACAATACGTCGTTTTACTGATTATCACATTCATTTACAGTCATCATATAAACCAGCGGAAATTAAATGCTCACTGTAAAACAAGAGAGGAATGGAGGACATTTACCTAATTTTACATTAAAATTTTAAATTACCTTTGCAATCAAGTTATAATACTAGTAGGATTATGTATATATTACATATTGGCATGTATTTTTCCACCCATACTTTTTACTGTGTGGCGCCATAAAGCTTAAAATACGTCACTGACTATTTTTTCCGTCTCTGAATATAGGTTAGGTTACAGAGGCTTGATGCGTCTCTTCTTTGATTTAAAAAAAAAATATATTGCAAAGCAATGTTGAAGTGTAAAATGCAATAATGTACAGAGTGTCTCATTTGAAATATCAGAGTTGTGTACAATGTCCAATGTACAATGTGTTCTCTAAAAACGTCTAATAGGTCTTCGAGTTTGATACACCCTGTATTTATTAGAATTCAAACTGATAAATTGTCTGGAGTTGCATAGTTACGTGTCTATCACAGCAATGACAATAAACAAAGGAATTTATCAGAATTATCACTGATGTTTAAAGTCAAAATATATAGAAGCTTTTGATTTTATTGTAATAAAGTCAGTCGTGGAATCATCTGCGACTGAAAGTTGGAATTTAGTCGCTGTTTTCCATCGTACAAGATAACCTCTCTTGGAACGGATTCATGTTGTAAAGAGAAACATTCTCAATTGAAAATTGAATCAATATATGACTCCTCTGGAAATGGAAAAAACCTACGATGAAATTGAAGTTACATTTTTGTAATATCTAACAGAAAACAACTACTTCCCCGGCTAAAGCCACGCTGGACATTGAACTACATCTGATGTCCAGCGTGGCTTTAGTCGAATATTATCAACTAAATTGTCTTTATATAAAATAATCAATAATTTGAAAACGGTGAAATGGCAAATGAAATTACAGTAAAATATACCTTGGCGAATACAATCTTTCTGTCCCCAAACTCGTTAATGAAAATTTCAAGGTTCTCTCTAGTAACAATCTTAGTTTTTTCGCAAATCTTCGCTTTAAAACTGCCATTAATAATGCATATTTTTCGATGTCATTAGTCCTATTGACATTTAATTCTGCCATCAATTTTGAGTAGGTACTTCATACTGTAGATGCTTTATAGTTTTTCATTGTTTTTTAAGTATGCTAATAGAACCATTTCAAAATCATTTTTAACTACTTTCTCCTGACAGTAATTTTCATACCTGCTTCTTGACTCTAAATTATCGAATTTATTGCTAAATTGTAAAATAATCTATTTTAGGCTTGATTTGATCAAATTTTCACTGTCATATATTATTTATTTACCATCCATAGCAATACCCAAGTAAAGCGATGAAGTCACAGAATTTGGATCACCTAAACAGTGTTCATCGGCTGCCTCAAAAAGAAATGCTCCGATACCTGCTTTTTCTCCTGGGGGTCTATTCTTGAGTTTCAACGTATACGAATTCAATGTTGTATCTCTTTCCAACGCGCGGTATTTGTATCGCTCTATGTTACTTCAAACGTTTGAAAATGATTTCGCATGAACTCGAGAATAGAACCCCTGGTGACTTTACAGACTCCATTCAGTACCATTCTGTAGAACAAACTCAATAGTTCACGGCCTCCTATGGTATCTCGGGAAGTATAACCGTGGAACGGACAATTTAGGTTACAAGGTTCTATGAAGATGCATCATTTTGCATGTTTTTACGTGTTGTCGCAGCTACTCTCAAATCCATATTGCCGTTCTTATTATTATTATTGTTATAGTCATTATTGTATTATATTGAAGCACAGCCTGATATTGAGAGATTGAAACGCTTGCGCGCTTTTTCAAAAACCAAGCTGCAGAATGTAGATAACTGATTGGCCTTTTTTCATTAAAGATTTTCGAGGGAAACATTGCTGTAGGAGCCCAGATCATTCTCCTCCTTCGAAATAATTATATACGTTCTTCTAAGAACTTCCAAAAAGTGTTTTACATTTTTTAATATATTTTCTCTTTCTAGAGTTATCTATGAAATTGTCACCCTGTAAGTGTCTCATGTATTGTAGGTTTGCGTGTTGCAACAAATGCTGTACTTACTACCTTTATGCACCTCCCACATGTGAATTGTTTACAATAGGCGAGCTATTATATACACCGCAGACTATTCAAATCACCCAACTGTAGGATATCATTTTTATGTTATGAATAATATTACTTTCATAATGATCAACAAATCCTGTTGAAAGAAGCTTCCATAATAATTGTTATGCTATTTTATTGGTAATTTGATCTGTTAAGTAGTCTCTTATAGTTAGTTATTCATCTTCTGCCTAATATAAAGTTATAGAGAGAAAGAACGTCTTTAATAAGCTGTAGTAATGAAAATGTGGAAAAAAATTAAATAAAGAAATTTATGAATAATAATAATAATAATAATAATAATTTTATTCTCCAAAAAGACAATACAAATATTGTATAGGAGTGGTCGTTAATCTAAATTAAAATTAAACAGTATTTAATAACATTCAGTTATTTGTAAAATATATACAGGGTGTCAATTTGAAAACTTCCCACCCTTAATATCTTCCTTCCAGTAAACAATATGAGTAATCGAAAAAACAGGTCAATTTTATTGTCAAGGGGGACACTTTCACGGACTATTTGTAGCCCTCGTGGTTCAACCCCCTAGGAGGGGTAGATGTTACCCTTAGAATTTTAAATGGGAAGGGGGGTCAAGTGGCACATCATTTTGATGGGCGTTCAATTCTTGTTCCAATGGTACCCTGACTTATTATTTTGTGATGAGCATTTTCCAAAAAATTGCGTTCTAAACTAACAGAAGTAATTATTAGAACGCCTACAAGGGAATTGTGACAGCATAATAATACGTTAGACTTTTCCACATCTGGATTATATCTGAGATGCATTATTGTATTGACTCCCTTTAATAAAAATGGTTAGAAGAGTAGGTGGCACCGCTCCAACCCTTGAATGACAAGAATAAATTTATTACGCATGGGATTTTTTATTTGGTGGTTATTTTCCTTCTACACAATAAAATTTAATTTGCGAGAAAGACATTTCCAACATAAAATCTACTTACGCTTATCTTATTAGCTGTTCGAAATGTTGTCCATTTTGCTCTAAACAGTAATACAGTCTGTTTTCGAACTCCCTCTAACATTACGGAAAACTTCACTAGGAATTGACTGGCATGCTGCTGTAATTCGTCTTTTAAGTTCGTCAATATCAGAAGGTTGTGTTTTATAAACAACGGATTTAAGATGCCCCCAAAGAAAGAAATCTAATGGTGTTAAATCCGGTGATCTCGGAGGCCATTCAACTGCTCCCCTTCTGCCAATCCATCTACCCGGAAATCTCTCGTTTAACCACTGTCGGACGGGAAGAAAATAATGAGGTGGAGCACCGTCCTGCTGGTAATGTAACAGATCCTCCTGCAAAAGTTCATTACCTTCTGCATCAATTTGAGTTTCTAGCTCGTGAGTTATAAGAGGATCGATAGTCTCTTCAAGCATATCAAGGTACAGATTGCCAGTCAAGTTTTCTTCCAGAAATAATGGACCAAGAATGGCATTTCCAAGAATACCAGCCCAAACATTAACTTTTTGTGGGTGTTGTGTATGCCCTTCCCGAAAAATATGTGGGTTTTCGTCACTCCAATAGCGACAATTTTGTCTATTAACATTGCCATTCAGAAAAAATGAATACTCATCTCTGAAACAGATGTTTAACAGAAGATTAGGGATGGTATTGACTCGATGAGACATGATTTCACAAAACTCTATTCTTCTATCATAATCATCCTCGTGGAGCTCTTGAAGAATCTGCATTTTATATGGATGAAATTTATGCATTTTCAATGCTTTTCTTATAGTCTCGCGTGACATTCCCGTCTGTTCTGATACTGATCGTAAGGAGCTCGTGGGCTCTGCAGCAAATGTTCCCAAAACTTCAATTTGAGCTGCTTCATTTAGTACTCTGGGGTTATTTCTTTTTTTATTTGTCACTGAACCAGTTTCGTAAAACTTATTCACCAAATCAAGCACATACCGGTGACTTACATTACAATTTGGATGTCTTTCGTTAAAAAGACATGCCGCCCTTCGTGCGCACTTTCCAACTTCTCCATAAATTACAATCATTTCAATTCTGTCTTGAAGAATGTAAACCATTTTTACACTTTTATACACTTATTAAAGTAATTTCTAAACAGCCCAACAGGTACAACGGTATTCACAATACTACCACATAGTTCAAATTTGCTAACAATTTTTTGCCGGAAAACAGAAACTTTTTACAGCAGAAGTAGCAAAAAAGGAAGGCTATCTGTACAATTTCTGCGATGACACTTAAAAATTCAGCATTTAATAAACACAACTTTACTACCATCTACGTTTTACTATTAGACTACTTTTTTATGTAAAGTGTTTGGAGCTAATGGCTAATGTTACCCCTAATACAGGGTTGGAACGGTACCACCTAATATTCTAACCAGTTCTGGCCAAACCATGCATCTCAGTATAGGCGTTCTAATAATTACTTCTGTTAGTTTAGAACGCAATTTTTCGGAAAATGCTCATCAAAAAATAATAAGTCAGGGTACCATTGGAACAAGAATTGAACGCCCATCAAAATGATGTGCCACTTGACCCCCCTTCCCATTTAAAATTCGAAGGGTAACATCTACCCCTCCTAGGGGGTTGAACCACGAGGGCTACAAATAGTCCTTGAAAGTGTCCCCCTTGACAATAAAATTGACCTGTTTTTTCGATTACTCATATTGTTTACTGGAAGGAAGATATTAAGGGTGGGAAGTTTTCAAATTGACACCCTATATATATATATATATATTGTTATGATTTGTAAAAGTATTGTGGTATAATATATTTTTTTTTATAGAAAAATTATAGTATTGAAAAAATATTCCCTGGCTATTTATACCTTCCTTTGTTACCTTTTATTTCTTTTCAGCTCAGTCGGTATATTGTTCCTGGAGCAGAAACATCTCTCTCTCATAAGCGGGTTCCAATGGGCAATGAAATTACCGATTTTTAAAATTGGGCAATGAAATTACCAATTTGTAAAATTGGGCAATGAAATTACCAATTTGTAAAATTGGGCAATGAAATTACCAATTTATGAAATTGAACAATAAAAATATTTTTTTTTTTTTATAGAATAACTTTAATGTGAAGTTAAAACCAATAAATCATAACTGATTAAATATTTCAAAACTTCTTATTATTATCCTAACCTGGGAGATAACTACCTTAAAATATAAATTTGTTATCACAATATAACAGTTCTTCAAAATTTCAAATGATAATATTCCCACAATTCTAAATTAACAAGTCTACTGCATTGCGCAAATAAACGCTCCTGTGTAATAACGAATCGAACCAAAGAAACGCACTCAGTTCTATGATTACAGGTCACAGAACGTAAACACGGATGACAGGGGATAATGTTCTGACGTAAATAATTGTCTATGGCGATAGAATGTAAAAACTAACCACAATGAAGGGATCATGCAGCAAAATAAAGTTCTGGAGGGTATTTGGTATTTGCGATCAGTGCTTGCCTGCTTGGAAAATATTGTTTGTGCACAACACACACAGTGAAAGTTAATAAAAAAACGGGTACTACCTTATGTGGTGGGTAGACGGAACTCAGCTCCCTTTGCTTCTCAAATCGGCTACCTTATTTACCTTGATGTAAGTGTATTGTTAAGAACTCATCTGGTTTGGCTTCTCAAATCAGCTACCGAATCTATTTTCATGTAGGTGAATGGCAATCTATCAATCTTGAAAATATTTTCTTGTACAATATTTACTCTGCAACCTTTGTTTTTAACTCAGTATTTGCTTATTCCATTTTAATATGTTTTTTGAAAAGAAACTGATTTTCTTTCATCAAAATTTCAAAAAAAACATTTTACTCTCCAAATCAAAAAAAATCTCCTCTCTTTATTCATCACCTGGGAAACTCTCCTCATTTTATTATTTCTGTTTTTCGCCAATCCCTTTCTTGATTTCATACAAATATAACTGTCCACACAAATTACTTCTATTTTACTATAAAACAGCCTATTATCTATCATTTTCTTATTTAAATATAACATTTTTTTTTTTCATGTTTCTTAAAAATTATTCCCTTTTGTCATAGCATAAATTGATATTTCATGTATCCAAAGTACAACATGTTTCATAAACAATTCTGTAAATTTTTTAGATGAATGAAGTTTAATGTCACTTATGATTTTTGACTTCCAACTTCTGAAAGTAATACAGCATTGGACGAAACTAACCGAAACCCATCAAAGATTTATCAAACCACATATGAGACACTTCCGATCATCTGAGCTGAGTTGAAATAGTAAAAGTTGTAAAAATGAAAATATTTAAAAAATAAATACTTTATAGCAGTTTTTTTTTTAAGTATCAAGTTTCCAAAGTTTCACCAATTTACTACTGTAAAATTCAATATCATAACAATATATATAACAAACAAAACACAGAGGATTTACAAATACTATTATAGTGCCTGGTCGACTTTATAATAGCATCTATCAGTTAAAAATTGTTTAAGACATTTTTTAAAACGTGGTAAAGTTTGACTATTTCTTACATGGTCTGGTAATTTATTAAATAATAAAGGACCCAGTGAATTAGGGCAGTTTTTAGATATTTGAACCCTAGAAAAAGGTATATTCAGCTGAGTTTTTATTCTTGTGTCATGTGTATGAATGCTGGATCTGGTCGGAAAGCTGTTATAGTTACTGAATATATAAACACAAACTTCAAAGATGAAAAGTGACGGTAGCGTCAAAATTTTACAGGTTTTGAAAACATCAACACAACTTTGTCGAGATGCCATATCGAAGTCTGGAGTCTACTTGAGCATAGTAGAGCATCAGCAACTGATCATTCGACAGAACTGTTCTCAAATTACGGAATTGGTAGGACACAGAATTCAGTTTATTGATTAAAATTCGACAGTGTTCTCCCCAGGAAATATGTTCATCTATGTATAAGCCAAGAAATCGTGCGGTCTCATCTACTGACTGTGAGTCACCAAAATCAATGTCACTAACTTCTTTTTGTCTATTATGAAAGCGAATACACTTTGTTTTATCTGTATTTAGATAAAGTGAGTTAGCTCTGAACCATTGGTCCATTTCGAAGGATATTTTATTACATTTCTGCCGTATACATGATTCATCCCTATCTGATATAATAACTGATGTGTCATCAGCGTAAACAATAATTGAGCCATTACAAATCTTCACAATATCGTTGATATACAGTAAAAATAAGGTAGGCCCCAGGACTGAACCCTGAGGAACTCCTATTTCAGAATATTCAATACACGATGATTGATGGTTACCAATAGTGACATGGTTACTACGCTTACTCAAAAAACTTGTTATCCATTCATGAGTGACACCACGGATTCCGTACCGAGACAGTTTACTCAATAAAATACCGTGACTGATGCAATCGAATGCCCTGCTGAGGTCACAAAATACCCCAACAGGACACTCGCCCGCATCAATGCACTTAATAACTTTAAGAACATATGAGTGAATTGCAGTTGTGGTCGATCTATTTTGCACAAAACCGTGCTGGTCTTCAGTTATGATATTGAAATTATTGAGAAAGGATAACAATCTCTCCAAGAATGACAATTCAAATATTTTGGAAAAGATAGAAGGCACCGTAATAATTGGTCGATAGTTACTTATTAGGGAAGAGTCGCCTTTTTTATATACGGGTGTAATTTTACCAGTTTTCAAAGGTTGCGGAAATATTCCATTTGCAAATGACAAATTTATGAGGTGGATAAGTGGTGCCGTAAGGTGTTTAAGAACACGTTTAACTATCACATGGGGTACCTCATCAAAACCTGAGGAAAATTTATTTTTCAATCTTCTGTTGAGCATGACTAATAGTTCACGTTCGTTATAGGGAAGGAGGAAAAAAGACCGATACTGTATTTCAATATTATTTAAATACTGATTAGCTACAGCTTCATCAACAAATTCAATTTGTGAGACTAATTTGAGGGGTTCATTTTTGAAAAAACTGCTGAATATCTCAGAGATTGCTTCAGGTGACTCGCATATTTCATTGTCGAATTTTATGGATGAGACTGATTGTTTACATGATTTGTTAGTTAATTCATTCACTACACTCCAAGCTGCCTTGACAGGGTTGTCGGAATTATTTATTTTCTGAATATTCATACATGCCCAACCATGACTTTATATTAGGGTTACGACGGATTCCGTTATGATTTTTTTCTTACTCAAATAGAAATGATGTGATACTCAACCAACATTTTCTATGATCATTTGTGAGTCGAGTGGTTGAAGTAGACCACAATTATTTTTCGGCAGAATTATATCCTCCTTAAAATGAGCCTCTGTATTAAAATTTCCCTGTATATCCTTATCCTCCTTATCCTTATTGAGATCGGCGCCTTGTCTTGATTTCACCAGTAGGTGCACGACAAATCATTATCCATACACGTGGACATTACTTTAGTAGCTACGAGTGTATCAAAGAAACTTAGTTTTGGTTGGTAAATTGGACATAGCTTTTCAAATTATATTTCATTTTTCTCCATATCATTTGAAATCCTTTCATTGATATGGACGGGAACTTTTTCTTTAACCATTTCTATAATTTTCATAATAAATATTGTTTTTAACCAAAAGGTATAATTACATTTTCGTACCAATTACGTTTCGAATCCCAACAGTAAAAACAAAATTTTTAAGTGAGTTGATTGCAAATCAATGAAATCCTTGCTCATAATTGAAGTCGGTCATAACAATAACTTTCTGTGCAAAATAATGATTCTTCATTCGTTTCAGTCGAATACAGCATGTGGTTACCTGGGAGACTTCGATAGCCAGTAACGAACGAAAATTCAATTATATGATGAGGAGGATAGTTATTTATAGTTAAAGAGCTGCCTATATGATTTTTGGAATGTCTCCAGGTCATGGAGGGGGGGGGGGGTGGCGTTTGAAAACCAATCAGTTAGTAACCATTTGCTGGTTTCACGTTTCGATAGATATGGTACTGTACATACCTTCTGCCAAGTTTGACCTGCGAACGATGTCAATATACAGAGTTATGCCAAAAAATCCGCGATTTAAAAAAATAACGGTTTTTTTGGCATACCTAACTCTGGAACTTGATCTCGTACGTGGGTCAAACTTGGCAGAAGGTATGTTCAGCACCATATCAACCAAAATGTGAAACCAGCAATCGGTCACAAACTGACTGGTTTTCAAACGCCTCCCCCTCCTCCATGACCTTGACCTGGAGACATCCCAAAAATACATCCAGGCGACTTGGGGCAACAGCAAAAATTTTCAACAGACGGTTTCCTTACCTGTCAGTTAATCATATGGAAAGCTCTTCAACTATTATACAAGCAGCTAGTTCAACCGATGCACCTTCATTGGAATCTACTGAGCATGCGCCAAACTCGAATGGAAATATTGTGATTCAACATGGCGGAGTGTTTAGGTGACGAAACAAAGAGGCAAACTGAACTGAAAATGAGTGAATTTGTTTTTCGCTCGAAATTGACACAAAAACCTAACCTGAGCAAGACAACCTAGCTTGCGAGACTTGAAAATGGGTGACTTAGCTTTTCACTCGCAATTTACACACAAACCTAACCTGAGCAAGCTAACCTACCTAAAGAAACAGCTGCATGCAGACCGAGTTGTAAATGTGTAAATTACTAGCCAACCATACCTGACCTAACTAACCTTACTTAGACATAATAACAATACAAAATATTGTTACAATATATCCACTATTTATCTAAAATTCAGAGAGATTAGCCGTGTCCATATTTGGAATCTACTGAGCATGCTCAGTAGATTCCAATAAAGCTGCATCGGTTGAACTAGCCGCTAGTGTTATTTATAATAACTCTTCACAGTTTCAAATGGAATTACTCTATTCCATTGAAAAATAAACTATAGATAGTGTAGTATCATTCTGTCACTAAAAATATGAGATGTGTCTTGTACTCTAGTCAACATGTACCATTTCTATTAAAAAAATGGAATAGTCAAAGAAAATTATGATCATGGTGTCATTCGATGTGTAATGTCATAAAGAATGTTTAAGAAAAGGTCCAAAAAGGGGCCGAAAACAATTGCAAGAGTTATAAACAATTGAGTGAAAAATATCTTGGAAAATATTAAATATTTTTGAAATGTTAAAAGAGATCTGAAAGTTTGCTGAAAAAAAGTTTTGATTCCCGAAACTGTACCTCCAATATTTATAATTTTTACAGAGCCCTGAAAATAGAGCGAAAAACGGGTAGTCTGATGATGGCTTCCACGCGCGTTGCGTCACTCTGATATAACAAAAAAAATTTAACATATAAAAAAATTCATGTACTATTGAGATACATCAGTTAACAATAATCTGCGATTAAAAATGTTTATCCTAATTTCTCCATAAATTATGCATCTGTTAATTAACAAATTTTTCTAAACTGAATAATGTTAACATAAAAATCCCGATAATTATTGGACTAAAACCCTAGGATTTTTTTCACCATGTGAAATTATTTTTAATAGGCTTACAAATAGATAATCTTTGCAATCTTGTGGAATTTTGATTTTCCACTTTATTATTAACAACATTTTTTTAGCAACAAATAGTTTTTTTTCAAGAACAATTTTTCTTTAAAAATCATAATTCTCGTCAATAAATATATCACAAAGTGAATTATTTGCTCATAAACAATGTACTTGTTTATAACAATGGAGGTGAAAAATAAAAAAAATTGTATATTTTCATGAAGTTTTAAGCCCGTAGAAATCAAAATATTCAAGATATTTGAAAAAATAAAAACTTATTTATTTTTTTGAATTTTTTTTTATTTTTGTCAATAAAAAAGTGCAAAATCAAAATTTTACAATTTTTGCATCGGTTATCTATTTGTAGGCCGAATAAGAATAACTTCACTGAGTGAAAAAAATCCTATATCGAAGAAAGTTGGAAAACTCGCGAAATTAAAATCGAAAAAATCCGTAAAAATAGTGAAAAATATCTGCCGTCAAATATTATATTAAAAAAAGAAATTGTCCCTTCTGCCCCCTGAGAGCTAGATAGAGAATGCGTAGGGTTTCGGAAGTGTTCTTGACGGATTTGGACGTTAAAAATTACAGCGAAAAATGAAACAGTTGGAAAACTCGCGATATTGAAATCGGAAAAGGCCGTAAAATTAGTGAAAAATATCTGACAGTCGAATATAATAGTTTAAAAAATTGCACTCCCCCTGTCTCCCTTCAAAAGCTAGATAGAGAACGTAAACTAATTCGGAAAATGTTTCAACAGTTTTGATCATGAAAAATAAGAAACAATCGATTGGGATTTGTTTGAATGTTTTAGACGATGTAGTAACTTAATTACTTATATTTCGGACGTCCATCATCTTAATGGTTGAAAGATTTCTATCTCTTTCAAATTTTTCACAACGTTTCAATTGCTTGAATCCGCAATCGTCTTCTGGTGAATAGTGACAAAATCAGATGCTACGCGACCTTTTATAGGTCTATAATTAAAGTGTAATTACGGTGTAATTACGCGCGGTCTTTTGGCGCGCGTGGTTTCGCGCTTTTTCTTCCTCCAAAACGGTCCATGAGCGGTTTCCATACGTTTTTAATTTCCACGCTTGGTTGACTGGTAGAAGCCAATAGTGTCTTCAGTCAACCAAGCGTGGAAAGTAAAAACGTATGGAAACCGCTCATGGACCGTTTTGGAGGGAGAAAAAGCGCGAAACCACGCGCGCCACAAGACCGCGCGTAATTACACCGTAATTAAACTTTAATTATAGACCTATAAAAGGTCGCGTAGCATCTGATTTTGTCATTATTCACCAGAAGACGATTGCTGATTCAAGCAATTGAAACGTTGTGAAGAATTTGAAAGAGATAGAAATCTTTCAACCATTAATATGATGGACGTCCGAAATATAAGTTATCAATCGATTTGGGGGCTCGCCCCCTCCCCTTCCTACCAAAAAAAAATTAGGAAAACTCGCGAAATAGAAATCGAAAAAATCAGTAGAAATAGTTAAAATTATCTAACCATTGAATGATACGGTTTCAGAAAATCTCAGTACCTCTCTATCCACTTCGAAAGCTATATAGAGAATGCGTAGAAATTTGGAAATATTGCAACGGTAAATTTGCAGGCAAACAACCGTGCATCAATGAAATTGAAATGAACAGACTAAGAAACATATCAACAGAAAATAAATAAATAAGTGAACTTAAAGAAACATTTTAGAGAAAAGCTTTCATTTGAATGCATTAAACAGAAGAAAATAAATTTTAAAATGACTTAAACCCATCATTATGTTACATTATAAAATATAAATTATATAAAAGCTTGTCGCGAGAATAAATCTTGTAGTAATTTTAAGTTTAATTTACATTTAGAAATACATAGATACTTCTCGCGACAAGCTCTTATTTCTTTAAAAATTTTATAATGTAACAAAAAAAAATCTTCTTTTAGTGCTTTTAAATAAAAGCTTTTCTCTAAAAAGTTTTTTTGTGAGCTTATTTATTATAAAATAGCTTCATGTAAGTGGTTGGGAAATATAGAGAAGAGTGTATTATTTTGTATCAGCCCCAATTGACCCTATAAATTCCGATATAATAATAATAATAAAAAAATCAACTGAGTTTGAGACAATAAATACCTACTTCCCAGATTTTTTTGAATATTTTGTTTTTCATCTATCCATCCCAATGTAAAACCGATTAACATACTTTTGTGCTCCATTTCCAGCATTTCTCGGAAGGTTAGATCAGACCGGCCCGGCGAGACCATCAAAATGTAAATATAAAACAAGATTCGGTCCGAGGGTCGTTTAGTTTAGTCCTATGATATCCCGAATTCTCTAAGGCACTACAGGTGTACGACAGGTGAGCGGGGAGAGTCACGTGACCCGGTCGCAGGTAGAGCCGCTTATCGACGTCAGTGCGCCGAAGACTCTCAGCGATTGTTCTCGTCCGTTATTTCACGTTCTGTGCGAGAGTGTGCTTGTGATATGCCCGGAATATGGCCGATGTGCACCCTCCGTGGTCCTGACACCTCAATATGGCTACTCTAGGCCTGTCGAAGGTATTCATACTGGACAAGTACTTTACGGAACTGCAGAAGTTTTGGGATACCGAGAAGAACCAGAAAGGTACGTCTGCTCCTCGGATCTCTTTGTTGTGTTTGTCGGCACGGAACGGTTACATCTCTGCAAGATTTGAAATTCTCGTTTGCTGCACGAATGTGTGAAGCTGAAGTCTCAGTTCAGTCTGCTATATCGAATAAATCGTCATGAGTCATTCGTAACAAAGTTGATTTTAAAATCAAACACACAATCATGAATTATTCACTGCAATGAATATGTCAAACATCCCCTCCTCCTTGAAGATATTCCAATAATTTCCGTAGCACTTTAATGTTACTCTTGGCCAGCGGCCAGATATGATGGTCAATGGCGTAACAAAGTGGCTTTTTCGTGAGTTTTACAGATACCATCCACATCAAGATCCTTCTGCATTAACTACTCCCATACCTAAACAGGACATACTTTACGATGGTGAAAAACTGATGAAACATATTATAGCTCACCTGACTGACATTGAAACAAATGATAATCTAAATGCCAACCATCAGTATTTTTCATTTCAACAGGACCACCTCCACCTGAATCTGAAAGTTATAACTAACATCAAATGATTGTTTACATTCAAGTTGTTCAGGATAACATCGCAGTTCCTACAATTTCTAATGTTTCATTGTACTGAATTCGTTTCTGTCTTGTCAATGCATCAATTCCCTTGTCATTAATAACTCTCTTGTCAATAAATACTCCAAATTCAGTAGTTACCATCGGTTTTTATATAGTTCTCACCCATGCACACTAAAATATTGAGCTTTTCTCCATGGATTCCAGGTAATACCGTTGCTAAAGAATCGAAGTAATACTCGAAGTCTAACAGCCCTATGCATAGTCAATTCAAGCGACTCGCCAGAGTTTCGCCGCTCGCTACACAAGATCTATAATGCACAGTCGAGCTCCAAAAAAGTGGTACATCGCCAGCGTTTCGCCAAAATGTGACTTATCGCGTAGTTGTCACTTTTTTGGAGCTCGACTGTGCATTATAATCCTTTTGTAGCGAACGGCGAAACTCTGGCGAGTCGCTGGCGATTGACTATGCATACGGCTGTAAGAAGTCTCCACAATATATATTCAACGTTGATGGGAAAGGGAAATTGTCGACGCAGATTTGGTAAAAATAAAAAAACTGCATCACAAGCAGATCAGTATACTTACCAAAACCATATTTTCAACATTATAATGCTCATCTTCCATTGAAATGAACAAAAAGTTATTCTGTAATCAGTAATAAACCTATACTGATTTGAGTTCAAAATTATCTTCCATACACTGATTCACTTGTGATGCAATCTTCGACTAGTTTTTTCAAAGCTACTTCAACAATCTCTCCGTTCCACTTACACTTAGCTTGTTTCCACTGAAACATGTTGAGAATGGACTGATACCTTCAAATATCATCGCTCCTGTTATCATTTTCAAAAAACTCGTTATTTTGTCGTTTGTTTCTTCCTCTCTGATTTCATTGCTATGAAATCACCATTTTCCTGCTGTTTCCGATTCTAGTTCCTGGTATTTGACAATAATTCCATTTATTTTTCATCATTCGTAATCATTCTCTAGTCCATTGAGTTTTAGTCCTCTGGTATTCCAGAGAACGAATCAGAAAGGTACAACTGCTCGGTTCTCTTTGTTGTGTTTGTGAGCACGGAACGGTTACATCTCTTCAAGATTTGAAATTCTCGTTTGCTGCACGGATAAGTCAAGCTGAAGTCACCAATTCGCAAATCTTATTTCATAATGGTCTCAGTTCAGTTTAGTATATCGAATGAGTCATTCACAACAAAGTTGATTTTGAAATCAAACACACAATCATGAATTATTTATTGCAATGAATAAAAAAAAAATTTTGTAAAATTTGTTTTTACGAAACTCCCAGGTTTTCGGAGAAAACCCCTCAAAAGCAGAGCTTGTGCGAGCAAGGGAGATCCGGGACCTACAGTTTAAATAAAAGTGGAATCCGAACCACTTCAGCTCAGTGACACACGACCGGGGATCGAACCCGGACCGTCTGGGTGGAAGCCAAACGCTCTAATACCTCGACCACTTCGCTGTGTATGTCAAACATCCCCTCCTCCTTGGAGATATTCCAATAATTTCCGTAGTACTTAAATGTTATTCTTGGCCAGCAAGATTTGATGGTCAATGGCGTAACGAAGTAGAGATGGTGGCTTTTTTGGAAGTTTTACACTTCAAGTTTCCTCTGCATAAATCACTCCCATATCAGCTCCTCTGACTGATGACATTGAAACACATGATAATCCAAATTTCATACATCAGTATTTTCGTTTCAAACAGGACCACCTCCACATGAGTCTTTCTCGTCACTGTTCAGTTCCAACAAGTGAGTTGAAAGTTGGTTCATCTATATTGATATAGCAAAGAATATTTCCTTTAAAAATTGAAAAATTTTGACACAGAGCCTAACATAAATGTCACTGTCATTTCACCAATGGTTTTCAGACAATAATTTTGGCTTACCCATCAGTTGTCATTAATTTTTCAACTAATTGACAGCTATTTAACACACATATTTTCAATTGAATTTTCATTTCAAACATAAAAAAAAATCACAATAGAAAAAGTTAATCAGTTACATGTTCTTCGAGTTTAGTTTGTACTGACGATAAGCTGACCTTATCTTCTTTATTGGAAATCTGGTTATTTGTCTAGAATTTCCAGAAATGAGCTGCCCTTTTCCAGTGCTTCTGAAAGTCCGACAACTGTCACATCGCATGGTTGAATAATATAGGAGGCATTTTAAAAAAGTGCCCCAAATAATTTGGTTCTATATATAAAATTGATGCAAGCACACGTTAAATAAGATTTGCGACCATCTAAAAACACGGTGACTGGTAACTGCACCTCATTCTTCAGAAGCCACACCCGAAAACAAATGATGGATGGCTAAATACTCATAGTCTATCCCGTCGTCCAACCTGATTTGGATTTTCCAACGCTCCATTCATCTGGTATATCTAGTGTAAGGAAAAATGATGAATAGAAGCAGCTCCTATATTCATTAGAATAGTGAGTGATTCATTATCAGACCCCTTTTTTCATATCATATATAACTTTCTCCTCCCGTTGACCGATGACTCTGAAGATTGTTCAACTTCTCGAAACCACCTCTTCAACTGGGATTCTGTCACTGACTGTCTAACAGATGAGAGTGTTTTAGTTATCTGAATGCTATCAGTATTTTTCATTTTCAACAGGACCACCTCCACCTGAGTCTAGAAATAACTTCTAGACTAACTAACATCAAATGATTGTTTACATCTAGGTTGTTCAGGAAAGCATCGCAGTTAGGTACTACCTATTATATGTCCATACAATTTCTATGGTTTTCATTGTGCTGAATTCATTTCCGTCTTGTCAATGGATTCATTTCCTTGTCATTAATAACTTTCCTGTCAGTTTTTATATAGTTCCCAACCATTTACACTGAAATATTGAGCTTTTCTTCCTGGATCCCAGTTAATCCCGTTGTCAAAAAGTCGAAGTAAACCTCAAAGTCTCAAAGTAGTCCCCACAATATATATTCGACGATAATGGTAAGGGGAAATCTGTCGACGCAGATTTGGTAAAAATCAAAAGACTGCATCACAACTGAATCAGTGTATCAAAAACATATTTTCTTTCGAGCATCTTCCGTTGAAATGAAGAAAAAGTTATACTGAAATCAGTAATAAACACTAATAACACTGATTTCATTTCAAAATTCTCTTCGTTTCAACTTGGGATGAGCATTACTATGCTTGAAAACATGTTTTTTATACACTGATTTACTTGTGATGCAATTTTCAACTAGTTCTTCCAAAGCTGCTTTGACAATCTCCCCTTCCCATTGTAGTTGTGAAGACGAATTTGAATTTTTTCAACTTCTTTCCACTGAAACTTCATTTTCAAAAGACTCGTTATTTTGTAGTTCGTTTCTTCCTATCTGATTATTGTTTTCGTTTGCTGTGAAATCTACCTTTTCCTGTTGTCTCCGTTTGTAGTTCCTAGTATTAGACAAATTCCATTTATTTTTCATCAATCGTAATCATTCTCTAGTCCTTTGATTTTTCATCCTCTGGTATTCCAGAAGACGAATCAGAAAGGTACTCTTTGTTGTGTTTGTGAGCACGGAACGGTTACATCTCTGCAAGATTGAAATTCTCGTTTGCTGCACGGATGTGTCAAGCTGAAGTCACCAATTCGCTAATCTCACTTTGTAATGGTCTCAGTTCAGTCTGGTATATCGAATGAGTCATTCATAACAAGGTTGCTTTCAAAATCAAACACAAAATCATGAATTATTCACTGCAATGAATATGTCAAATATCCCTTCCTCCTTGAAGATAGTTCAATAATTTCCGTAGTACTTTAATAATATTCTTGGCCAGCAAGATTTGATGGTCAATGGCATAACGAAGTAGAGATGGTGGCATTTTTGAAAGATTTACAGACGTTTCCTCTGCATATATTTCTCCTACATGCAAGATATATTTCATGATTGTAAAAAAACAAATTATCTCAAAACATACCTATTGCTCAGGATACATATTTTAGCTGCTCTAACTGACATGATGATCTATATTCCAACTATCAGTATTCTTCATTTTGAACAGTACCATCTTCATCAGAGTCTGAAATTTACAACTCATAAAAATAAATGATTATTAACTTTCAGGTTGTTTCGAAATACCTCAGAATTTGAAAACTTTTTCTACGGTGTTTAAATGGTCATTTTTGAAATTATTCCTAACATATTATAGTAAAAAAATTCTTCAACTACAATTCTTTATCCTGAAAACAAGAATTCAACGATACCAACGATGCGTATCACAAAACTTGATGGTAATAATTTTTATGATAGTTGATATTTCTCAAGTCAACTGACGAGTCTTTGCCAATAAAAATTCCCAAAAATGTCAGTCAGAACTATTATTCAATGACAATTCTAAGTTGTGCTTTTTTTATAAACAACTTGAATAAAAACATCTATCCATCATCAATTCCGTAGTAATGAAACTATAAAATATATAAATATTCAAAAATTTACCCCTTGCTAGTAGAACTATTCAATCTCCTAGTTCTAGTTTACAAATCTTCGTAACTGAACGAAGATACTCCAAATTGGCTGTCCTAACATCAACTCAGATTCGAACAACTGAACCTGCTTGATCATCGACAACTACTAAAAGATCACCAAGTTTGACGGAATTCCTGTCTTTGACCCACTTGTTCCATTTCGTAAAAGAAGGACGATATTCTTTCACCCATATCTCTTTCAGAACAAGTCAACTACGATCGAGATTTCTTCCATTCACGCCTCAATACATTTGTCCCAGGGTTCATAGGAAGTACTTCATGCTCTTCGATGGAAGTGATTGGGAGTAAGGGAGTAAGGGCTTCTGCATCTGATAGATCACCGGAAACTTCTGTCAGTGGCCTAGGATTCACTATAGATTGCGCCTCTGCAAAAAGTTTCTTAAGTGTTTCTTCCCTAAGCAACTTGTCGTGAAGAATCTTTTCTATGACACTCTTCACACTACCTATTAACCTCTTCCAGACTCCGGCCATATGAGGAGTTGCTGGTGGTATAAATTTAAAGTCGATACTGTTAGAAGACATCGAATCCGTTAATGGATTCCTGTCAACGCGTTCTACGGCCTCTTTTAATTCTCTCAAATTTGTTTCATTGTCACAAACCATATTTATATTCAATTTTCCAATATTGCAATAATCGTAATCTTGTTGTATATAATCATACAATTTATTTTGTTGTCATTGTGCAGAATTCATTTTTGTTTTGTCCATGTATTCATGTCCCTGTCATCTATATCTCTTTTGTTAATAAATACTTCATTTAGAGTAGAAGCATTGTTTATATAGAAGTAAGATAGTTAGTCAATGCCTGTGTAATTGGTGTTGGACGCAAATGCGAGTGTCATCTAGCGTGATTAGTTACAAACATGAATATTTGACGTCATTTTAATGCAGGTTTCTTCAAAAAACCCTGATTTTAATGCTGTCCCATTGTTTTAATCAAGTTACGACATGACTTGGATGCGAGCTCACTATCGCCATCTACATGTCGCATCCATTTTGATCCAATTATAATCCCATAAGGTTGACTAACTATGTTCTATATAAACAATGGTAGAAGCCATTGGCTCTCATATAGTTCCCATTAACTTACACTAGAATATTCAGTTTGTCTCCATGGATTCAGTCTATTATTATTTTGTTATTTTGTTATTTTGTGGCTTGTTCCTTCTTCACTGATCAATGTTTTTGTTGTTGTGAATTCTCCCATTTCCTGGAAGTGACTTCTGTTAGTGCTATTTCCTACACTGGTTCCAGATATCTAACAGTTTCCATTTATTCTCCATAATTCGTAAATATTCCCTAGTCTGTTGATTTCTCGTCATTCATCTTTTAGTTTGGATTCACGCAGCTCCAATTAACAATAGGGAATATGCAAGTGATTTAAATTTACTAGATTTTTTTACCTCATATACTTTATCGTCTTGAAATTACACCTAAACCATTAGTTTATAATTTAGTTTGTATTTAACCCCATAAAACTTTAATCAAAAGGTGCATAATAAGCGCGCGGAATTCAAATTTGTGAAACGCATCACCATTGGTCGAAACGAAGAATGACGTCACATGGCTCGTTATGAAATTTATCTGTGTTGATATTCATACTGTGCTAGTCGTCTTTCATAGAAAATTTGTTTTTATTTATATATATGTAGTGTTTTCCATTACATAGTGCGATTTTGGTCTAGTGACAATTGTACATTATCAAGAGCAATGACTGAAAGTGGTTTTGTCAAAGCACAATCCGACAATACCTGAACTGATAAGTAGTAATAGTTTATCAAATGATAGTTTTCCTTTTGTAATTTGGGTGAGGCAGGTATATACAAAACTTACTTCTGATCAATTCACTTCATGTTAACTATCGAAATACATTGAAATGATCTTCACAACAATGTAAATGTGATATTGGAGATACTTCGCCTCTTCTCATAAACTTACACCATTGTTTACGTATTTTCGCATCTCTTGGAACAGAAAAAAAATACTTTACTTGGTGTACTTATAATTGTATTTTGGCATTCCGGTACTAGACAATACCTATAAAATGTTTTTTACCATTTTCCATTATCGTAATCGTAATCAAAACTGCAAATCCCTAACCTAATTAATAACTGTCAATAGTGTCAATGGCCATAACTATAGAAAGGCTTGTTCATTGAAGAGTGCTCTGGTTCATCGAGATCACTTTCACATAAGTTCATCTCTCACTAACAGTTGTACTGCATTTGTCTTACTCTTTTATAAAATATCAACTTCAAGCAAGTAGAGCAATCAGAGTACGTCTCAACGAACGACACTGAAGAATAACAACACTCATCGCGCCATGTGACGTCATCCACTGCGCGCGAAAATGGAGGCGTTCAAATAGGTCAAATTCAATCGGTATTTTATATATTATTTTAAAAATTAATTCCAAGACTTTCAACAATATTTATATTGTTTACTATGTTGTAACGAAGTAAAAAAATTATTAAACAAATAAAAAAAATTATGCATATTCCCTATTATCTAGTAATAATCATCAGTTAACTATTAGCAAGTAAGTACAAGTTGAACTTGTTGTCTTACAATGAATGCATTCCGGCAGACAATTAACAATCAATAATTAACAAGTGGAAGTTGTCCAACATTTATCTTTTTATTCTAATTAAACCAGATTTTCTTCTATTGCGCTGATGACTATGGATTGGTTAGTACAATGACGAAAATCAACCTTCTTTCAAATATTTGTGGTGGCAGATTGTATTATTGTGTTGTGTTTTCGGTTTTCGTTCAATTCGAACTGAAAATTGTTTCTATTTTGTTGGTGCACCGAAGAATCTCCACGATTGTTCTCGTCTTTATTTCATGTTCTGTGCGAGAGTGTGCTTGTGATATGCCCGGAATATGGCCGATGTGCACCCTCCGTGGTCCTGACACCTCAATATGGCTACTCTAGGCCTGTCGAAGGTATTCATACTGGACAAGTACTTTACGGAACTGCAGAAGTTTTGGGATACCAAGAAGAATCAGAAAGGTACGTCTGCTCCTCGGATCTCTTTGTCGGCACGGAACGGTTACATCTCTCCCCCATAGAAATATATATTATATACTTAATCTAGAATGCTAATCCCGCCAATTTTCACGGCGAAAAGCATGCCGCCTATGCGACCCGTTTACGATATGCGCATGCGCGTCATCAGTGTAGTTTGGGTAGATCGTTGTCAAGTTTGAAAATAATTTGATGTTCCAATTCAGAGTTTTTTGTTGTGAGGCAATAAAAGACATGTCATTTGAAACAGCGAAATTTGACAGCGCATTTAGGACTTTTTAAAACCGAAAAGAACCTTAAAGAGATAGATTACTCCGATTTTTAGGCGCGAAAGTAACTTATTTAAAACAATAATGTACCCTATGCTACTGTAATTATAATGACCGTGCAACAGTGCTTTTTCATCAACAGGAAGACTTGTCACTAAGATCTGTCGCTGTTAGAGATCAGAGACGGTTTTTAGAATTTCAGATATTCTCTTGTCGTTTTGTGTGGTGTTTGTTGTCGTTGGTTATTTTTTCATCATTCGTAAATTTGCATTAATTTTGTTCCTTTAAAGACAATTTCTAATAAAGCCGTTTCTTCCTACAAATAAACAATGAACTGTTTAGTGTTTTTTAAAGGAAAAATACCTGAAGTAAATCATTTTTGGTAGATAATGAAATTTTTTTTGTACCTATATGCTTTGCTCAGAATAGCTTAAATAATATTTTAGCTTGACAAAAAAGGCATGATTTTTGGTTATTGTTCTTAAGAAGAGACCCCAGCAGAACAATTGAGTGAGAAAATTGTAATTTGTGGCAAATATTTTCCTCATGAAATTCATTTGACAACGACAATAGAATAATTTGAAACCTAGTGAAGTACCAAGACTGTGTCTGCGTAAGCATGCATGGCGAATGATACAACTTTCTGCCACACCGCTTATATTATGAGTTCTAGATTCTTACAAAAAGTACTAAACATACATAGAATCGCCTCAGAAAATTAATGTCAATATGGAAGTGCTTTTCTTTGATGGTAAGGAAAATGCTTCTGGCCTCAACCAGAAATGCTCGTAGAAATATAGCATGTTAATCTCTTCAAATGATTTAAATTAAATGCAGTTGCATATTTTGACATGAATCGTTATAGGAAAAAAAAAACTCGAACTTCCAAGCATTCAATTTCATAAATCCAATTTGAGTTGAAATTATTCAGGATATTAGCTGAAATAAATTTTCATAGTTTTTTGTACTTTCAATTTATTTTCCAATCCAGTGCTTCCTTGAAATTCGCACCGACGATTTGGGGTGGATCCGTTCCGTAGGTTTTTGTTGGTTAACTACAGCTGAAAAGTGAATGTGATACCAAAAATCAGTCGCTTCAGAGCGATAAATAATGATAATAACCGTACTCTACTTTCTGACGGACTTTGCTGAATATTTGGGATCAAAAATATGTGAAAATATGTATTCAAATCGGCTAAATAGCAGGTATAAGTACATTGAGATTCAGAATTAACAACGTTTGTTAATCTTCACCAGTACCATAATATTTTACTAAAACCGGGCCGGTTACAAAAGTCACTAATGACGCGCATGCGCATTGTGGACTAGCCTGAAATTTATACAACACTTTCGACATGGTGATTAGCATTCAAGAGTAAGTATATAATATATATTTCTATGTTTTCCCCTCATTCTCAGTTCATCCTGATTGATTCTTCATTTTATTTTATTCGCTGTACTTGAATCATGAATTAATTATAGTCTTTATCTTGTGAAAGATTGATTACAAGAATACCACGAGTAGAAGTTAATTTCGATTTCTCATTTATTTCGTAACAAATGCATTCAATAGCATCTGAAGGTTTGAAACAATTCTTATCATACTATACTATCATTTCAACCTTCCTTACTGCTCAAAATCGAATGACTGCTAAAAATTGAATGTTCCATTGCTATCGCTCTCTTATCTCTAAGGAATAACAACTTTCCTAAAATATTGAGAGTATCATCAATATAAATTCGCCACACCAACTTTTATGGCCAGTATCGATATTCCGGCACAAACTATGTTGCATAATACATTCACTATTTTACTTGTACTAACAGTCATTACTGAATCAAGAAGTGCTGATATAATAGTCGTTGAAGGTTACAACTCAGAGGAATTGCAGTTCAGTGTCAACATTAGCTCGATAACCCATATTGTTGAAGCACTATCTCAGAAACCCTTCATCGTAAGAATTATAATCTATAGGCAGAAGGTACCTGTGTTGCCTTACAGAGCTCTGTACAATTTAAAACGTGACTACGTGCGTATTGTTTCCTGTGAACTGAAAGATATTGATCCTGGTGCTTTCGATGGTGCTAATATCTCATCAATGACGATCGAATCGAACAACATAGAAACAATAAAAACAGGAGTGTTCAATAACACGGTGTTTGATTTTCTTTCGTTGGGCGATAACAAAATTTCATGCATAGAACCTGGTGCGTTCGATGGAATGGTTGTTGGTATTCTTGATTTAAGTGAAAATAGGCTGATAAAAATTGTGTCATGGATGTTTGATAAATCGACAATAACCAAACTGTGGATTGCAAATAATGAGATAGATGAAATCGAAGAAGGTGCATTTCACAACATCACGGATTTGGACGAAATCGATCTCAGTGGAAACAATCTCAAAATCATTGGAAACACTTTCAAAGATCTACAAACTGTGGCGTTCATCGATCTAGGTAGAACTAACATCAAAGAGTTGACCCCTGGTACGTTCAAAGGAACAAACCTGACTTCAATTTCCCTATCAGGAAACAACCTCACAGTTGTTCAGAATGGAATTTTCAACAACCTTCCCATAAGATATATTGATCTGAGAGAGAACCAGATAAACACAATTGAATCAGGAGCACTTGCCGGTATCGACACCCTAGAATATATTATTATGACCAGCAATAGCTTTGTGGAGCTGCAACCCTCTTTTTTCGAAGGTATTTCAGGAGAGCTCGAGTCATTGCGGCTGGACGTTAACGACATCAGTCATATTGCCACTGGTACCTTCAAGCACTTGAGCGTTGCTGAGCTTACATTGGCTGATAACAAATTGGTAGAAATCAAGAAAGGTATGTTTCAAGATGCAGTCATCGACATTTTGTATCTAGAATATAATCGAATCAGTGATATAGAAATCGGTGCCTTTGATGATGCTGAAATTGGCAAATTCATCGATTTGTCTGGAAACCAGTTACAGGAAATCAAGAAAGGAATGCTGAATATACCTCTGGCATCGGTGGACCTCCACTCTAATGAAATTGTGAAAATTGATGACGATGCATTGGGAGGCCTAGTATTGCGTGATCTGATAATAATCCCATTACCTCCAATTACACTGGAAAATAGAACTTTTATAGAATCTGATGTATGCTTGTGTAGATTAATTGCTAGAAGTGCACTGATTAAGTACAAAAAGAATCAAATAAATTTTTTTAAATGTTATTGAAAATAGTATGTTTCACACTATTCTGAGAAAAATTGAGAATAATTGATGATAATGATAATAATAAATGCCTTTATCAATTTAATTGAATTTAACAAATAAATAAAACTTGAGAATATAGAAAATTATGTTAATGTTCTGAAGAATTTGAAAACCGAAAACATTGTTTTTTGGAAATAGGCGGTGCTCACTATGCGCAGAAGGTTCTAATTATTTTTGTCCTTTTTTCAATTTGAAATATTATCGGAGTTTCAATAATTTTCTGTCGTGAATACTTGAACAATTTTGTTATCTAGCCATTCCTATGCTAATTTCCAGCTTAAGGTTTGAAAGTGCAATTATGGTTAAATTGAAATAAGTAGTGTCAAAATTGTAGCCTACAAATTAAAATTTAAATTTCAAATATTGAGAATAAAATCGTAAAGGACCCCGCAAACTCCTTATGGAATTTGGGTACCAGTGGATTTTTTTGAATTTTTGGTATGATGTAGTCCATGTAATTCTCAACCAATGTTACCATTGCTCCAACCCAAAAAAATGAACAGTTTTGCTGCTAGGGGGCGTTGAAATCACCCCTTGCGCAAATTAGACTATTTATTTTTGAACCCGGTAACAATGTTTTCACTTGTTTTATTGTTGCTCATGTTGCACAATATTGTGTTGTTTTATATAAAAAATTCTTACCCCCTTCCCTTTTTCCCCCAACTCCTATTACGAAATGCAAAAAAAATATTTCTCGAATGCCTTTAAATGTATCGTCGAGTGTTTAAATATGCCTAAATAAGGGAAATAGCAGTTTTTATGATAATCCCCCCACCCCCCAATTGACACGAAATGGTTCTACAAAATGATGAAATAACATACTGGGCGTTTCCTTTAAAAAAACTAAGATTTTGATATTTGTCAAGTTAATGACCCTGTAAGAAATCCTCTTCTTGAGTAAAGTAACTTTTATGTTGGATTTATGCAGCAGTCATAAGTCATAAGTTTCAAGTCATAAGGAAGAATGTTCGTCAATGATTGGTTGGTCCGTTTATTCCAACCAATCATTGACGAATATTCTTTCTTATGACTTAAAACTTATGACTTATGACTGCTGCATAAATCCACCATAAGTTTGTAATGACATTTCATCTCATTCTTAAACATCACGTTTCAGATGCTTCTCCTTAAATTTCATTGATAACGTTTCTATGATGCCAATTATTAGCTATGGACTGTTTTTTCTAATGGCAATAACTTGACTTGACTTGACTTCATTGACTTGTCTTGAGTTCACAATTGAAGAGTCATTCTACAATTATTTCAGTTACTACCATAATAGACTCAGTCGCTCTGACAATAAGCTCAGAGAGTCGTGGTCAATTATAAATGATATCAGGGGAAAAACAAAGAAAAATAATAATAATACACCAATAAACCCAAACACAATAAATGAGTTCTACTGTTCCATTGCTCAACACTTGAGTGACAAAATAACGGCCAAACATGATCTCTTAATAAACATGGAACATGTCACCATTGAGGAAAGCCTCATTCTGTATGACACAGATATTCATGAACTGATAGAAATCATAAAGGATATTAAAAACAAGAACTCAGCCGGATGTGACGAAATCTCTATCAAAATCATACAAAACCTTCCTTTATGTGCCCTACTACTATCGTACTATTATCGCTGATCAATCTCTACACTGGCGAGTTCCCCTCTTTCTTGAAAATCTCTGTTGTAATTCCCTTGCACAAAGGTGGAGATCTGGATGATCCGTCTAATTTTCGGCCCGTCTCTTTAATTCCTACTATTGCCAAAATCATAGAAAAAATAGTCAAGAAACATGTGTTAGAATTTTCTAACATTCATAAAATAATTAGTGAAAATCAGTTTGGTTTTCAGAATAAAAAAAATACGAATGATGCAATATTCTCATTTCTTTATGAGGTCTATTCAGAAATTAATGCTGGAGAGACAACAGCAGCAGTATTTTGTGATCTCACAAAGGCATTTGACTGCGTTGATCACAAAATACTGTTCAGCTGCCGAGGAGTGACTCTCACATGGTTCGAGTCATATCTTTCTGGGCGATATCAGATGGTTAAAACAACGGAACTATCAAATAAAAAGGAAATATCATCAGGAGTTCCGCAAGGATCTGTGCTAGGACCTATTCTCTTCCTGTTATATGTTAACGACCTCACTAAAACGAAGATCTCTGGTAAATTCACTCTCTTTGCAGATGATACCACTATACTGTGGAAAAGCAAGAACACCAGGGAGTTGCATGATGTAATAACAGAAGACTTGAAATCTGTGAAAGAGTGGTGCGATGCAAATAAATTATCTTTCAATGCCGAAAAAACCATTTAATATCCTTTAGATGCGCAATTGATGAACCTTCGTTTGGTCAAGGTGTCATAGGAAATAAAGATTGCACTAAATTTCTGGGTGTGCTGATAGATAAAATTTTTAAATTTGATGACCATGTTAAACAACTCAAAAGTAAGATCTCTTCTGGATGTTATGCAGTGAGAGTAATTTCTAATGAATTAGGACCAGGAATTGCCAAAATGGCATATTACGCTCTTATTGATTCCCATCTACGTTATGGAATACCTTTTTGGGGAATGTGTAGAACAACACTACTCAATGAATTGCTCATTTTACAGAAAAGGGCCATTAGATATATTTATAAAATTAGACCCCGTGAGTCCTGTAGAGATATATTCGCAAGTAATAAAATACTTACAGTTGTAGCATTATTAATATTGGAATCGGTCTGCTTGGTAAATAAGTATAAATCAAAATTTGAATCGACTAATAATCATTATGTCACCCGCAACAGTAGTTACAGTCTGAAACTTCCATTACCAACTAAAAATCTTACTAGAGACTCTATTTTCTATAATGGTGGCAATTACTTACCAGTTGATATAAGATCGGCAAACTTGAGTGAAAATTAATTTAGAAAAACTGTCAAAAATTTTCTCTCTGAGAGACCCTACTACTCCTTGCAGGAATTCTTCCATTCATTAAATTAACTGTATATCCCATGTCTTATGTTTTGTGTACTCTGTAATTTGTATATTATTTTGATGTTAGTTTTGTCTACATTATTTGTTTATTTAATTTTTCTTACTGTCCTCGTAGTGTCATGTGAATTCGTTCATGTTTTTAATCTGTTTTACACTGTCTTACGTTTTATATACATCTGTAGCTTTGTCAACAAGGGATTTCTTCTGACAATAAATCATATTTATTATTATTATTATTATTATCAATGTTGGAAAAATTTATAATGTGTTCCATTGAAAAAATTGATTTCCTGTGTTGCTACGTTTTAAAGAAACACCCCTTCATCTTCAAATATTTTTGTAGTCAGCAAAAAAGTGAGCTTTATAATTTCATTTCAAACAGGCGAGATATTGTACTTTCCCTACACTAATTGGCCACCCTGTAGGTATTTCTCCGATCAGATTTCCTGAGTGAGTAATTTCACTTTCACATGAGGCTTATCGATACGATTTATACATCTTTTTATCTCGACAACAATAATGAATTGATTTTCTTAGTTATTACATAATCATTGCAAAATACCTTGATTATTTCTGTATTAATTTCTCCCTGCAATAACTTTTACTATGAGCGTGTTCCCACGTAGCTATTATTAGCACTCGTTTGTTTTTGCAGATAAGTATCTCGATATGAAACAGAATCATCGGGATTCTTGTTCGAGATTTCGAAGTGGCAACACATTGACAGGAAACAGGAAAAAACCAAACTGGAGAGGTATTTATACTAACAATGCCTTTGTCGAATATTACCTACCCTATCCTAACAAAAGTCGATCGCAAAAGAACTTGAGGGATAGGGGGGAAGAAAATGAGGTTGAAAATTTTCCTGACAATGACGAAGACGGAGTTGTGACTGATGAAGGAATGATCATTGACACGGACACTGGAAAATACAATACAGGTATAGTTACACAAATATGGGAGATTTTCAGGTATACCGGAAGTGGGCTCGCCTATATAACTTTTTTTGGGGATAAAGGAGTGACTTTTGAACGATCTGTATAAAACACAAAACTGCAAATTGCAGCTTCATGCAACTTTCGGTCTAAGTCTATTTTTTTCACTATTTTGTCTCCATATCATAATCTGAATGCAACTATGTCTCACATTTGACTTTATGTAACCAAATTTAGTTTTTTAAATCTGAATTTGTCATGGATACGTATGAATCACAAAGTTCAGTAGGTACTAATAGCTGGGAAAAATACTTACAACTTCATTGTTTTCGGTGTAATATTTAATTTTGGAATTAGTATCATCTCATAAAAACGTGGTGGCTCGTCTGGTTCGGAAGAAATAGCATTTATTACGATCAATTTGATACCGCATATCATTTGGTTTCAAACAAACTTCCATTCACAACCTTGAAAACATAACTTTTTTTGTTCCAGCGGCGAAGAAAACCCTTTGGGGGGGGGGTCACGAGTCTCATATCTCAGGGTTACTAAAATCTGCAACCCCGTTGATATTTAGGCCTGTTGACTCATAGTATATTACCTCTGTGTTATTTAAACTGAAGGATTGCAATATCATGAACCAGTCTTTGGGTTTTTCGAAAATACCCCAGCACCTTTTTCAGTCTTGGATCTTGGATGTATATATATACCAGATATTATCATGCAAAATTAGGTTTATGTCCGTATTTATTTTTTCAGTCCTATCTGAATGTATTTTCGAAATAACCGTTTCTCATATCTTACTTGTTCTTGGCCCAATCTGAACGTTGTCCAATGTGTTTTGTATTCTGTTATGCCACTCTCTGGATCATAGTATCGCCACAGTCCTTTGAATTGTCTCAGACCACTTATACTAAAGAAGCATATGTTATTGCATGCTTTACCGCTAATGAGGCATGTCTGGTCTAACCCCTATTTTTTTAATATAAATAGCCAGAAACAGTGAGTCAGTTTGAATCGAAAAAATTTAATGGAAATGCGAAAACCAACGTTTCATACCACTTTCTCTAAGTTGTTGATTAACTCATTCAAATGAGAGACTCGCACAATCCTATAGACCTAATTTTTTGTTGAGAAAAACATTTATCTTCAAGTTCATCTTAGTACTTACTTCAAAAGTAGAATGCACCAGGATATCAACATAAATTATTTCTCTAATTCGCTTGTCCTGAATAAATCCCTAACTTTCTCTTAATCGACTTCAAAATAAAATGAAAAACTTCGTTCATAACCTACCTACTTGATTAAAGTAACAAACTTTAATAAATAAATACTTGTATTTGTGAATATCTGTAAGCCAAACCAACAATATCATAGACGCCTGTTATTGAGGTTACTGAAACTTTAACAACAGATGGAGCAGTTTAACAACAACTTTTTCTACCACATTTTTTGTCGTACTTTTACCAAAACTTCAGAAGTGAAATTAGTGATTTGGAAGTATCCATAGCTATTTACATCAAAATATTAAATTAAAAAAAGTAGTTACAATAAGTGAAAAGTGGCATAAGGTTGTATTTGGAATGTCGTATGAAGTAAATGAATATATACCAGATTTCCCATTTAAAATCGAAAGTTTATGTAATTTTCGGTGAAGCCGGAATATGCATGAAGCTGAGTCACTTGTTTTATGAAGTTGTATGTCGTATACAGATCCAAGGAATATCATTCCACTGTCAGTGAAAATAAAAACAGTTATAGGATTGAGCCACTTTCCGCCCACACCTGGAATAGGCAATATTATAATAATGGCGAAGCTAATGTGTTTCTTGAGAAATATTTAAATAATGAAAAAGTGTATACAGACTTTTGTTCTTGGAAGATGAAATCAATGAAAATAGTTGTATACTATAACACTCATTTATAATGAAGATACTTCACAGTTGTGATGCATCGAAATAGTTGAGTAAGAAAATTTTCGAATATTTCCCTCATAAATGAAATTTCTCATAAGAGGAATGCAATTATCGAAAAGTTACACTGCGAAAACATCTCGTTGTCATGACACCACAAACAAAAAAAATGTCAGATAAACTTTAAAAACTGAAGAAATGTCACGTTTTTAGTACAATTTTATTCATAGTCTTTGTCAATACTATGCTATTTCTCAGAAAAAATCACATTTCGTTATTCGTGGAATATTCTAGTGAATAAAAATGATCAGTTAATTTCACATTCAACTGTGTTATCTTATGAAAATTGCAGTCGTTTATTTTCATATTTTGTAAAAGAGCTCACCTCCTTCAGAATTTTTCGACAAAATTAAAGAATAAAATCGTTCATATCTCTAGATATCACGCTTTCTTGCAAAATTATCTTTATGCCTTTGTGTAATTATAACTAATAATAATAACTATACTCGTCAAATCATTTTCCTGACAGATTTTTGTGAAGTTTTTTCTGTGTTTAAACTTCCACAGGCTGAATATGAAAACAATTTAATGAATTGAAATCTACACAGTGCGGCGTTTTTTAGTCACCCTTCCCTCTGTTAACTTTTGAGAATTCAATTCTCTTTTTAACCATATGTTTTTTTAATACGAATTTTCACAATTACGATCTTTTTGCATATTGAAATTTTCAAGTTAATGTGCCCCCAGCGTCATCTGTCGAGTAAGTGCTATGTATCTTCTATCAAAATGTAGGATCGGTACTACCATTCAAAATATTTTTTGTCCCATTGTCTCACATCAAACCGTTCAAAGTGTACCATTCAGATCCGCACTTATATTCTATTTTCAAATTGATATTCCCCTAGCGCCATCTGCATAGTAATCGCAATGTCATTTCTCTCAAACATATTTTCTCTCCTATTGTTTCACATCGAACCATTCAGAAGTTATCGAGGAAAGGGTACCATTCAGATCCGCATTTATAATTGACATTTCAAATGCATATTGTGAAAAACAATATCAATAAAATTCAAAAAAATGTAGATGGTTGAAAATAGAACGATCTTATCTTGTTATTTTAAATGTTTGAGTTGGTATGCTTACTGTGCCATCTATCTGGCGACCACAATGTCTTTATTTCAAAAAGTATAGTATCGGTGTTATCTTTCAAAACGGTTTCTGTCCCATATTATATGTCGAAGGGAGGCTATGTAAAGTGGCACCATATAATAATTCTCACTTTTTCGTGTACTGTGAATACTTTAGCGGCTAAATGAATAATTGTCCCAAAATTGGAGAAAATCACAAAGAAAAATGTATTTGTTGCATGTAAATTAAGAGTGATTTCAAATCGAAAAAACAGTTAATTCAATTTACTGTCATCAAAAACTGTTTTGAAGGTAGTTATAATTATTCTATTGTCAGAATATTGCATTTTAAAATGGCTGAATGAACCGGATCGATTCTTCAATCGTAACAGTTTATCACCACGCAAATCTGATGATGTGAAGAACATTGACCCAGATCTGAACGCTTGTTCGAAAATTAAATGATAACCGTTCTTTTGTCAACTGTGATAATTGTAACACCACGAAGAACTTCCAAAATTGAATTGTTCAGAACCCTATATACCTGGTGATTTTTCGAAAACGACCCACCCTCAATTGGCGATAGAAAATAAGATCGCAGCGCCACCTATAGCAAGACTTTGAACTACGAATCACGGACAAAGGTTTTTGACTTTACACGTGTTTATATGGTGTTTTGACGATCTGTACTCCTATTTTCAAACAATTTGTGAAAATTTGTGATTTCTGTAACTGAAAAGTGATTGTTTCTATTGAAAGACTCTGAAGAACGTTTCAGTAAGGTGATTCAAGGTATTTCATATCCGATTAGTTTTGAATGCTTCTGCAACTCAAGGTTGTATGGCGTTTTGATGATCTGTTCTACTATTTTCAAACAATTTGTGAAAATTTGTGATTTCTTTAACTGAAAAGTTATTGTGTTTCTATTGAAAGACTTGAACGATAGTTTCAGTGTAGTTTACAAATATTTTACTTGTTTTTTGGAGGTTATGATTTGCGATCAATTATTGATCTGATTCATTCATAGTCTGTTTGTCAAACAAGCATATACTTCGATATTATTCAGCTTGCCAAAAATCCATGCTTTCCTTTGGTCAATTTCTTCAATCTGGTCGAACCAATTGGTGATTTTTTAACCTTGCTTTTATTTTTGGGGGAAATTTGTGATATCCCACATTTTCCTTCTTGCCATATGTCCGGCATCCTGGGACTGAACAACTAGGATTGTATTTTCCCATATTTGGCAGTCTATCAATGGTATAAACCAAAAAAATACGAACAGAAACAGAAATCGAGTATGGAAATATCCTTAATCAACAGAATGAATCAGATCAATAACTCACAAATCATGACTTCAAAAAACGCGTAAAATATTTGTAAACTACACTGAAACTATCGTTCAAGTCTTTTAATAGAAACACAATAATAACTTTTCAGTTAAAGAAATCACAAATTTACACAAATTGTTTGAAAATAGGAGAACAGATCATCAAAACGCCATGCAACCTTGAATTGCAGAACCGTTCAAAACTAATCGGGAGATGAAGTACCTTTGAATCACCTGACTGAAACGTTCTTTAGAGTCTTTCAATAGAAACACAATCACTTTTTAGTTATAGAAATCACAAATTTTCACAAATTGTTTGAAAATAGGAGTACAGATCGTCAAAACGCCATATAAACACGTTTTTTTTTTTTTGTTTTTTTTTTGTTTTTACGAAACTCCCCGGTTTTCGGAGAAAACCCCTCAAAAGCAGAGCTTGTGCGAGCAAGGGAGATCCGGGACCTACAGTTTAAATAAAAGTGGAATCCGAACCACTTCAGCTCAGTGACACACGACCGGGGATCGAACCCGGACCGTCTGGGTGGAAGCCAAACGCTCTAACACCTCGACCACTTCGCTGTTCAAAGTCTTGCTATAGGTGGCGCTGTGATTTTATTTTCTTTTTTTCTTTCGCCAATATCTACAAAAATATGGCAGTAGTTAAAAAATCTTTAACATGTGAATTTTGATTGAAATGGGAAAATCTAATGTCGTATCGTTGAAATGTCTCCTCTCCTCTGCTCACAACCGCTCAGAATTTTCAAATGGAATGAACTACTTTGTGATACCTCATTGGATAGGTTATTCCCATCAGGAATTCAGCTATGTAATTTTTAAACAATACTAAATACAACTTTCAAATGAGTCTATATGTTACCGGCAAAGTGTAAAATCAAGCATTATATAGAATACCTAGGCATTATATACAATACCTGAGTTTAGCCAGGCAAAGTATGAAATCGTAAGTACTTAATACCTTGCCAAGGTATTCTTTAGAATGCCCGCCTACAGTTCAAGGGTCCTACTCTCGAGTTTGTACGTATACGAATTCGATTTCCTGTTTCATACTAATACAAATAGAATATGTATATTTGTCTCTTTTAATTCTGCAGAATGCCTAGGGATTATACATACTTTGCCCAATACGCTTAGGTATTGTATAGAATGCATAGGTTTTCTTTAGAATACCTGAATTTCTTACTTTTCCGGTAACATAATAATATATATAAAAGAAAAACACAAGGACATAGTGAAATTAAAGAACATTACATTAAAATACATTAAATTTGAAAAATAGTGAAAATTATCTGACCATTGAATAAGACGGTTTCAAAAAAATTTACCCCTCTTCCCCCCTCGAAAGCTAGATAGAGAACGCGTAGAAATTCGGAAAAATTTCCAACGGTTTCATACATGAAAAATTACGACAAAAAATATGTCTGCTGGTGGGCTCGCTCTCTCCCCTCTTTTCAAAAAGGTTGAGAAAACTTTCGAAAACAAAATCAGAAAAATCCTTAAAAGTAGGTTCAAGTCACTGGAAGGTCTCATCATTGAAGAACTAGATTGTAGTAAATTAACAGGCAAGCGACCGTGCAACATTGACGCATTAATTGACGCATGATAAAAGAAATAAATAAAAAACCTTTTAGGGAAAAGTTTTTATTTGAATGCACTTAAAAGAAGATAATTTATTTTAAAGTGAATCAAAAGCATTTTGTTACATTATAAAATTTTAAATGATATGAAAGCTTGTCGCGAGAATAAATCTTGAGGTAATTTTAATTAACAATAAAAAATATAGATACTTCTCGCGACAAGCTTTCATAGTAGTTAAAATTTTTTAATGTAACAAAATGATGGATTTATTTCTTCTTTTTAGAGCATTTGAATAACAGTTTTTTAAGTTATTTATTTGTATGTAGGTAGATATTCAAGGTGAACTATTTTTGAAAAATCACACTATATATAAAATGACACGTCATACCAGTTCATTGAATCCACACGACATGCCATTTCGCTTATTGTATCAAGCAGCAGATTGAACTCAGCACACGTGTAATAATATTAGTGGCAACTGAGTAACAGTAAAAAGTTGATTAATTCGAAATTCATGCTTGTAATAACATATATTCGCAGGTTGATGAATTTAACCGAAATAAAAGTGATTTGGTTGACTGAACTCAATGTTGAATATTTAACATTCTTCGTTGTAGTTTATTTCACGAGACCCTGAGGACCTCATAGAGTTTCGGAAACACTTTCCTTTTGAACAGAGTTTTATAAACGTTATTCGTTTTCAGACTGTTCTAAACGAGATTTTATCTATAATCAAAATTATTTTCTTGTTATTCGTCAAACCGCAGTAATTTTCTGGAGTTTTTGAGGCCATCCAGCTTTTTTTCGTCACTTGTTCAGTCACAGACCACTCGCAGAAAAACTACTACTGTTTTACGTTTCGACAATGAATAGGAAAACAAGTAAAGATCATATTCACCAATCTCGCAAAATCTCAAAACTAGTAGGGGCATATCAAATCGATTCATCGGTTGAGAATAGAATTTAGCCAATGACATTGTGCCAATTTAGCAAATGGTTAGGAAATAACCAGTGAAGTTGAAGAGACTGCACATCTCTGATCAATGAGAACTTGATGTTATCAATTGATTTAATTTCCAAAACACTCTGAAATGAAATGGTGTGGGTTTTATATTTGCTGATACATATGATGCAATTTTTTTAGACTGCCATTAATGGTTACATTATTAACCACCCTTCTTCAATAAAATATGGGGAAAGAAATAATACTATACTTTACTTCCATTCTGAGGTTTTGAAGCTCATGCACCCAGACTACACCCACATGTACAGGTACAGCTGGGCATTCCAGCCTTTCTGGCATGCAAATTATCAGCTTCTCTATGTGAATCTTTTCAACGCCCTCTGCGGGTGTACTGCTCTGAAATACGGTCTTCTTATGCTGCAACAGTGCAAGGCTTCTCATCTTTCATGCACCGTTCTAAGGTTATCTGTTTAGGTGATTTTAGCCCATTTGGTGCCCTCTAATCCAGTAGCAATCTCGTCTAATCAAGAGAAAATTTCCCATTTTGAAAAAGAAACAAGGTATCCTGCCTTACCAGGACGGTGCTCATTGCCATAATTCTATACAATAGGAATTATTGGGTCAAAAATCCATCAGAGAACAACTACCTTCCTGGCTAATACCATGACGAACGTTGAATTACTCCCAATGAATTTCCGTGCAATGTTCCTCTCTGCAATTGCTAGTTGCATGTAAATGTTAATTGAAACATTTGGGCCACCTATAGATCGATTTCGGGGTGTTGCCCCTCATCAGTATAGGGTAGGTTTCTGTAGACAATAACTAATGTCTGCAACAAATGGTTCAATTAACATTTCATGTCAATACAAAAGCTAAGACCGAGCTCGTAGTGTAGCTTTCACTAAACCACGAGCGCCATCTCAACTTCTGCCTCTCAACCAAAGCAATACCCAAGTGTGCGTGATTACCAAAACCAGCAATACAAACAAAGAAATTTGCATTGTTCACAATGAGCACTTGTCAAGAAAGAAACCTCTCGTGAGCTGTGTATCGTGTGTAATTTTCATGAATTTTTTGTTATCTGTAAGTCGATCTAGTGAGGTTATTTGTCTTAAGGACTTTTAGAACTTTTTCTTTTGTAGCAAATTATCTATTATATTTGTACAGTATCCATTGTCCACAGCTATGTCCTTGATGGTTTTGATTTCTTTCTGAGCACTTTCATCACTAAGTGGAAAGCTCAACGCCATATGAACTATGCGCATCTAGGAGTGAAAATACTTTTGTGGTAAACGGGAAAATAATATTTGTTCTTATTGAATGACACCACAGGCGTCCGGTATAACATTTTCTTGATAGTAAACTCACTTTTTGTAATTTTCAGTTTTTGTTCGTATAGTTTCTGATAACCTGTTCATTAGTAGAAATTTCTATAATACTGATATGACTTGTTTTCGATTTTTCATAATTTAGAGCTCATATGTGTACCAGGATTTTTTTACTGCGTTTTCTATTTTCTAACAGAAAAACAAATCACTTGTTCTCTGTATCTGACAGCTCAAGCGACCAGAAACTCATTTCAAGTTAAATATGGACTCACATTTACCACCAGCAACCGTTTACGATCCTGTCTGATAAAGCCATTTTTGTTACCGCTCTAGAAGTACGTCTTATACAACACGAATCAGTTCTCTCCCTGTATTGCCTCCATAAATAGTTCGTACTGCTAATGGCTGTATCGCTCTCGAGACAGCGTTGTTTATAACAATGTTTCCAGGTAATTTCTTAGGCGGAGCAACCGCAAACGACCATAAAGAAATCCTACGAGTAACTTTCACAACTCGGCCACTCAGCCGGCTAATTCAATCCCCATGATTTTGAGTTTAGTTCTAGTAGGCTGGACAATTCGAAAGGTCAATTCGGAATGATTTGTTGGAGAGTGGATTATCGGTAGTAGGTGCTGCCATGTGCCCTTTTGTGAATGGGCTTTATTGCAAGCAACGTCCGGAATGTGAATGACCGAAATTTATTTCAATGATTGAATGAATTCAATTCAAACTATGCGAGCTGCTCCTTTCTCATAGATCAGATTGTAGTTTCCAATATAAACGTACTTAACTCACGATGTCAAAGTAAACTGACAGGAAACAACAAACATAAATAAAAAATATACTCAGCAACAAATAAATTATATCATGTGGTGTATGTACCCCAAGGAACAGTATTGGGGCCTTTTCTCTTCAATATTTATTTGTATCATTTGTTCTCCATATGAAAACAAGACATCATCATAAGTTTTGCAGATGATACGGTCATATTCTATGAAAGTAACACCTGGGACAACTTAAAAAATAAAATCGAATCTGATTTTGGTAATATCAAAAAATAGTTCGATAATAGACTCCTATCAATGAATTCTAAAAAAACGTTCTATTTGGATTTCTTTAGCTCATCCACAATCCTCCCAACATCTGACAAAATATCACTGGATGACTTCGAAATTTTACCATTAAAAAGCGTTAAATACTTGAGTATTATGATAGACAGCCACCTCAGATGGGCCGTACATGTGAACTATTCAGTAAAAAAATTACGTAGTACATAACTTCAAACAAAAAAATTCTCTATCATAGTTTAGTTGAATCGGATCTAGAGTATGGTATTATAGGAAGGGGTAAAGCGATTTTTGAAACAAATAATGTATAGAAATAACCGATATCCAAGCCAAGCGCTATTTGAAGAGACACAAATTTATGACTTGAGGAAACTTTACTTCTTGAAATTAGGAATAACACAATATTTGCACAAGAACGAACTTTTTACTCATTCTCATTATTATGAGACGTGACAAAAAAATAAATATATACCCATGTTATAAATAAATCAGTAGGTCAGAGATGCTACCAGTATATGGGTCCGAAACTATTCAATTGCTTACCTACGCTTCACTAAACCGCTCAAATATTATTATATCAGAGAGTTACCAACCACGTACGTAAAATCAATAATAGAAAACTGAAAGAATTAATAATGATAATTAAAACTATTTATATTACTAACAATTGATATGATGTTAGAGTACTATTTTTTGTATATTTTAATTAAGTTCATATTTGAATACTATTTTTTTTAAATTTTTATCTTTATGTTTAGGTACTATATCAGATATTTATATTATACTCTCGCTTCACATACAGGTTTATATGTGTATCCTGATATACATACTATACCTCGTAGATTAGGCTCTATTTATTCACACATTACCTTTATACAATTTGACATTTTTATTTTTCATCTTGTGAATAAATTATTTATTATTATTATTATAAACGTAATCCTCCACTTACCTCAGTCGGCGACCAGTCTACCAGCTCATTCCAAATTTTTGTGGTAGTGTTGGATCTATGTGGCATACAATGTCAAATTATTATTCAAAAGCAGCGATGAAATGAATATGGCAAATCACAGACCTTCATCATTAATTTCAAACATTTCGAAGGTAATAGAACAAGTGATAAAAGCGCGCCTCACCCATTTCCACGAATAATTTAAAATTTTGTCTGAAAATCAATTTGGCTTTCGACAGAAAAAGGCTACAAAGACGCAATTTATAGGGTCTTTGAATAAATCAGTACCACCATCAGTGTACCTTGTGTACCTTCAGATCTTTCAGAAGATTTTGATACTGTGAGTCATCCAAGGAAAATTATATTTCTATGGAGTCTTCAGAAACTGCTGAATGAAATACAGAATTGTGGAATAAGAGGAAATGCGTATGATATAGAAAAGTCTTCGTTTTGTTGAAGTCAAGTTGTGCAAATTGATGATTTATATAGCAATCTTAGAACTGTTACTGGGAGTCAGTACTGGGACCAATACTTTTCATTTATGCATAGCTCACTCACTATGGATAGCACTAATGAAATCATCAGTTCTGCAGATTGTATATGAATCGAATACGTGATATGTAGTGGCAAACAAAATTGAAACTGATTTTCCTAGAATTTCTAAATGGCTACGGATTAACAAACTCTCGTTAAATTTGAAAAAAACGAGCTATGTACCTTTCTCATCATATTCCACTGAGCTACCAAATCTATTAGATATCAATCTTGGTAAAAATTAAAAAATTTCTGATGCTGAGTAGGTGAAATATCTTGGGAGAATTGGAGATCGGCACTTGGAATGAGACATTCCTCCCCCCCTCCTTCGGATCACCTTGTAGAAATCAGGATTTTTATTATGTTCACTTCCTAAGCACCTTGAACAAGTTTTTGAAAGAATTGCATAGGTTCCTGCTTACGCACTCTATATGTCTTGTATTGACTGGATTAGTATACCAGTCTTCGGTAATTTGGGAAGATATTGAGAGAAACAACGATCTAACACAATAAAATTCAGTTATAAACTTTTTTTCATTTTTTAATGAATATCAAACCCTTTGTATACTGACAAAAGTCTGTTGAAGAATTTCATAAATCAATTTGAACATTCTGACTAACTTATGCAGAAGAAGAATTTGGGCTATAAAATCTCTAGGCAACCTTGAGAACTTGAATTAGAGTTACCTTATTTTTGAAATAAGAAATCAATAGAGCATCCAATAAACTAAGGGCATTTGAATTTTCCAAATATTTGCAATGCCTGTAGCTTGAATCCGGAAAATTCTAGGACATACGTTTATAGGAAACATTTTTATACCCATCTTATTGTTTTACATCCACTACTTCATAGAGATTATGAACAAAGTGAATCAGGGGTAGAAAATTCCAATGCAAAACAAATAGGTTTCTCACCACGAAAATATAGGGATTGTAAACATATATTTTTCTCCGAGTTATGTTTTCAATTCCTACACTAGGGATTATGAACAAAGTAATTTAGGTTAGGCTACGGTGTGAAAACACGGTTGAGTTCCACTGCAATACAGGAGAATTCATAATATCCACAATCACAATAGAGATTGAAACTGCAGTACAGTTTTTGTCAAATGAAATAACATGAAACATATTCATTACATTAGAAAAAACAATAGATGGAATCTGCCAAATCAAAGATATTTATGGACTGCGAAAGTGATGAAGAAATTAAAATTTTAAGTGATAGTTCGCCAGCTGAAACTTTTTTTGAAAATAGTTATTATTTTAGAGAGTTGAAAAAAAATCGTTAGCTACATCATGGAGGAGAGATTATGCGTCAGCTGCTAGCAAGAATTTATAAAAACACTTAATATTAAGTATTACTACGCAATGAATGATACAAACAATTTTTATGGTGTCGGAATATCCTTCTTTCCACGCATTTTCATCAAGTTGAAAGTATGATGCAAATATCCGAATCCTACGGAAAACAACTTTTTCCCAGTATGAGAGATAAAGCGTTTGAATCTATCAAGCACATGGAATATAAGAAATTTGACTGAGGTGAAATCGCAAGAGATGTTTTTTACTGAAGTGGTACAGTAGAAGCTTTTGAACGGTAAATACATCGTTTTTTATCTTTTGGTTTTCTCGAAAAGGAAAATATCTTAATGATTATGGAACAGTATAACTGATGTAGAAATTGGAAAACTGTTAACGGTGGAACAATTGATAATATTTCTAATGACTATCGGCTATGTGAATATCCACAAAAAACAATCAAATCGTTATCTTTTCTGAGGTGCTCCAGAGAAGAAAGTAAAAAATATAATTTTTCAAAAGGAACCGTGTATAAATAAAAGTTGTCATAGGACATATACACACATTCTGATCATAGTGATTGAACTTTACACGCATGGTGACATACTTTGATAGATGGAACAAGTGTAGCAATTGCGTGATGTTTTTCACGTGACAGTTAATTATTTTTATAGAGAAAAAGAACGGTTAGGATAATTTGTTATCGCTACCTTCACGCCATAGTTGAAGCGATAACTTATAAGATTGTTCATGTAATGTAACTTGTTTGGGTCACAAAGGTTACAGAATTGGACAACGAATAACAGTAAATGGAAAAATGGACATGAAGAGTTATCTAAAAGAATATTTCATAAACTCCATAGAATGTGTTTGAATCCAGATACATGATAAATATTCACTGGTCAACTAAAATAATAAGAGAAATTATGACGAATCAATGAATACATTATTGATGTACCACATACCTTCGCTTGGATCATGGCTACGCGGCGGCTGATGAATACTGAGAAATATCTATTGGGAAGTTATAGGACACTTAATGTGAAACTGCTAGACATTTATTTTCGAGTGAAAAGGTTCAATAAATCAGGGGCATAGTATTTGGTCTCTCTTTCGAATGGACCACACTGTATATTTTTCCAATTCAAGAATTGAGTAGGTTTTCATTCCGAAAGCTCATTCAATAAGTCATTGATTGCTTCCATATCTGATAATTTGTTTAAAAGTTCATTAAAAACATTGAAACTACTTCATTCAACTCAACAATCTCATTCGAAAACACCAACAAACAAATATAAATCAAAAGAAAAAATCGTGTGCCATGAATATTAAATTGCTCTTATTCATATTGGAATTAATTCAGTGAATCAAAAACCGTTATGTTCTTGAAAACATGCTCATATACGTCAATGAATATTATAATCAGCTATGTTTCTTTAACGAAAATACTTTCACATGGTGTTCTAAATTTCAGTTTTGATATCATCGACTATTTTGTTAGATGACAAGTCTGTACTTCATCTATAAAAGTTTTCCTTGACAAGAGCTTGAAATTTTACTAGATACCCCACTAAAGCGAATGGAACTCCTTTGTAATTACTTTGGGCAGAATAAGCCTACACAAAAACTATGCTTGCAAGTTACATCTATAGAATATAGTTCAATGGGGTGAGGTCTGGAGACCAGGATGGCCATTCCAAGGATTACCCATATACCAATAATTCTGCCTGAAATACTGCATTCCCAAATTCCCGGATGGGCTATCGAAAATGGGGATGGACGCATCTTGATAAAACCAGATGTTTCTGCTCGGAATATCAACTTCTGCAGGATCAGGAAACTTGGCTATTCTGTTTTTCGGAATTCATTCTTTCTGCATGAATTCCAAATAATTCTTTCCATTGAGAGTTCCGTTAAAGGATTTTTACCCTTTAACTCGATCACCAACAATTCCTGCAACACATTGTCTTTTTTCAGATGGAGATTCCCATCTGTCCAATAATTAGTTCACAGAACTGGAACCGTCTCTTGAGAATAATTTCAGTCAATTCCTGAAGAATCCCTAGTTTGTAAAAAGAAAACTTTTGATCTTTGAGAATTCTGGCAACTGAAGACTGTCCAATCTGATTTTCTGCAGTAACTTATTGAAAGAAAATTAGTATAAGTATTATGTATTAAATAATCGGTTTTATTAAAATTTCGGCACATTTTAGCAAAGCCCACTTTTATATATTCAGTACGGGGAATATGTAGAGAACGTGAAATTTCGATTAGCATCCCGGTTGCGAAAAAATATTTTCAGAAAATTTACGTACATCCTTGATTTGAATTTCTTTTATGAGAGTGAATAGTCATTACACCAAAAACAAAAGACATGTTTTCTGTTTTTTGCCTTGAAAAGTATTGTCATCTCCATCGTTAATAGTAACCTGTTTGGATTATTCATTTCAAACCGTTTCAACTAAAACTGAAACCAGTTATGATCATATAAGAATTAAATTTAAAACTATGCGAGTGATTGAATCTACAACTTTCTTTCATTATTCAATTTGTAACATTAATTCTCAAGACCGTTGGAATATGATAAACACGCATAAATTTGAATATTTATGAGATTCTCGACCTTTGGGAAGTTCTGGTAAAATTGGAGAAATACTTTCTTGGCTTTAGATACCACAAATTCCTTTCGGCTCTGGAAATAGTACATGTAACGAGTGTCAAATTTGAAAATTGCGGGCGTATTTTGAAACACAAAAAATGTTCCTTTCGTCAACCGGAAACACTTATATTGGGAGAATATTGGTACAATATTATGAAAATATTGGCAAAATATTCCAACGTGATGTTGGCAAAAAAGTGAAATTTCGCAATATTGGTGCAATATTAGTTGGACATTTTGAAAATAATACTAGTGAAATATTCTTGAAGCAATATTGGCATCAAATCATTCAAAGATATTGGTACATCATTGGAATAATACTTCAACTAATATTCGTAAAAAAACGTTGAGGTTTTTGTTAAATGTATTGAGAATTTTCAGCATTAAGTTTAATAACAAATAATATTTTTCCAATAAATGATCTATCAACCTTTCTTTGAATATAGTTTTCCTATATCTCTTAAATATTCTGGATATTTATTGAAAATCCTTGGACCAATGTACTCTGGTGCACACAAAGTTACTCTCAGTCTTGCAATCGGCTGATGAAAGTGATGTTTGATTCTTCTATCGTAATTACTAAAATTCGCTTTCATCATAAGGGATGATTTGTTTTTGAATACATACACACTTAGTTCAAATATGTATAAACAGATGTCAATGTTACAACTATATTCTTTGAATAGTCTTCTGAAAGTTTCTTTAGATGAAATGTTTGCAATGCTCCGAGTGTGCACTTGCAATCTGCAACAAAAACATTTTGGGTAGAGGTTGAACCACCCCAAAATCAGATACCATAAAGGTTTCCCCAAACCAACGCGGGATCGCGGGACGGGAGCGGGAGCGGGATGAATTCGAGACTAAATTCGATAGTGGGATATGTAAAAATACACACAGGAGTGAATATTCGTTTTCTAAAATGTAGTCAAGCAGAGAAATATGTATGGTTTGTTACTTTCACTGTGTTTCTAGCAATTCACACGGTTCCCATGTTCCGTTCCCGCTTTGGTTTGACGGAACCCTTACTCTGCCAAGATTCTACTTAGGCAAGATAGATTGATTGACCAATTGATCTTCACTTAAAATCGACCGAAAATTAATGAAAATAAACTTATTCAGAGTGTTGAGTTTCGTAGTTAACTGCTGACAGTGAGGTTTCCAGTTGAGGAATTCATCAATAGACAACCCAGGAATCAAACACTTTCATCAGTCTTAGTTAACGTCATGCTGTTAACAGTGAAATAAATGTTTTGGATTTTATTTTGAAAGCTGTGGATACGAATAACCTCCGTTTTTTTAGTATTGAAGAATAAACCTGAGTAGATTAACATATTATTCAGGTGTGTAAATGGAACTATTATCAAGCCGATAACACATTTCAACATAAGATTTGGAATTTCATCTGGTCCAGACAATTTGTTTCCTTTCAATTTGTTGTCCAATAATGAGACTAACTCGTTTTGTGTAAATTAAATTAAAATACATTGTGTGGGAAATGAAAGCTTTTCTATCATTAGGAGTATCAACAGGTATCTTTTCCACTAGTTCAATGGTAGCTTGAATGAAAAGGTTATTAAGCTTAATTAATGTCTGATGTTTGCTTGAAGTGTGCACCGAACACCAGGGGTGATGCTGTAGATTTTCCGAGATTTTCTGTAGCTGAAAGGTAAATACGCTTTCAAAAATCAGTAAGTCGCCTCGTAGCACCACGGCAAATAGTAACAATAGCTCCTCTACTCGTACAGACCATGACTTTGGGTAGACTCTTCGAGTGCTCATGAAAGAGTATTATTATTATTTTCTTTCCTGTAAGGAATGTACCAGTCAGGCCCTGTATCCGGTGCTCCGATACATCCGGAGGGCGCGCTGGCGTCGTTAATCCCAATAACCACTCCCTACGTCCGTAGGGTAAGTGACTATTGGGTCCGAGAATCGTGTGCCCTGAGTAGACGGAGCGAACCAAGGATAACGGCCTTCTGCATTCGTGCTGCTAAGATTTCTGCCATATTGCGGCAAGCCGGTATGATTTTAAGGTTCGAGAGTAACGAATCCATCACACCGCCAAGGGGCCCTATTATTATTATTATTATTATTGGCTACACGATTCTTATTTGAAGAGTCCAATATCCTCTTCTGATAAAACTGTTTCTTTTTGTTTCTCATTAGGACATGGTGATTTTTTTTAGCCTCTCTATATATTTGGTCAAAATTGATATGTGTATTTTTCAAAACAAATTAATCTTTCAGGTACAACTTGATTGTTTTACCGAATCATCCCACCCTTTGTTATTATCATTATAGTAAAATCTTTTTTGCGGAAAGTTTATGTTACTCAATCTAGGAGTTAACATTTGACTCTTAGGGAAGTACTACCTTGAGTAATGTATCCATGTTAATGTAGGTATTACTTTTTTCTGTGAAAGTTCTTCTGCAGTTCTACATTCTAGGATTTTATCCTATTAGTGATACGTTACCGAATTTGGTATGCCCTTTTAGATTATAAACTTAAATCATCAGATTTTTCACTTACATGACCATCAAGGCACCCATCAAATTTTGAACTTTTCATGAATTTATGCACAAAATACCCAGATGTATATTTGTACTTCATGATTATTTTATTAGTTATTATTATTATACTGTAAAATAACAGATAAGATAGCAAAAAGAAGCACGTATTCTAAATTTTTGTCGATTTGATACAAAATCTGTATCTCAGAAGAGCGAAAGAATAGTTTCGGTACACGTATAGAAAATTCAAAATGGAGACTTCACCATTCATTATTCGATTTGACTCAAATGCATTTCAGCGAGATTCGGTTTCAAAACCCGAACTTTAACCCGTGCAGAGATGTGACCTAACCCGTTCGTCTTCAAATTGCGACGAAAAATTGCAAGAAACTAACTCAGCAACTATATGGTTTCAACTTTCCAGATCCCAGATGTTATCAACGTATTTTCGTCCGCTCAGTTTTCTCAAAACTTCCAGGTAATTACCTCCAACTAAACGACTCACTGGTAAAGGGTGATTCCATCAATAACTTCCAGATCCTGACTCAGATTTGACATATTGAAGGCATTTCTATTTTTTTATCTTCAGGTTCAAACGAAGAGAAAATCACTGCATCTTCAGAGAACATCATAAGGACGAAGAGTGTGGACGAGAAGGAGGCAACAATTGGTATAGTTTTTGAATTTTTGATGAGAATAACACCCTCAGGCTTGAATATAGCCAAGATTTTAACTAAAATGATTGACTACTAATTCATGTTGTGGAAATTCATGTTAACTAAGAGATGAATGAAGCACCTTCATGTATTTTCCATGAATAATCTTATAATATGCTACTGGTGTCGGTTGATGGAAAATCTATACACCTAAATCAATACATTTACATTTATACATATAGACTTAAAACTGATGATCCCGAAGGTGTCAATTCCAGGAACTTTTAACATTAACAAAAATACCATAACATAATATTAACCAGAAATCGGAAGATAAGGGGTGATTTTAAAATTTTGTAATATTAGACCATAGTTTCAGGAGTGGGCTACTAAACAGTGAGATTCAAAAAGTTTGCACTATATTGAAAATAATTTTAATATCCACTTTTATTCCTGATGAAAATTGGTGCATTGTGAGAAACTTGGATTTGAGTTGTCAAATTTCTAAATTTTTGGAACGGTGTACCTACAGGAGAGAACAAAAATCAAAAATTTTGATCAAGAGTAAACAACCCTCATTTTCGATATTATCACAAAAAAGTTTATTCAGAAAACTTGTTTAAATTTGAAAACGATATTCAGATTTGCAATTACAGTCACCTACCTACCTAACAAAATAAAAACATTTTTTTCATGGTTGTAGCCCCATAAAGATAGTATCTCATATACGTTCACCTTAAGATGGGATTTCCTAGCGACGTCTAGCGTTCGCGGCCCGCATCGACGTTCAGCAGTAACGGCTGTCCCCGACGATTGTTGGATTTGCTTGAAGCGTCTGGCGTCCGCGTTTTTGTAATGAAATTATACCCCCAGTGCGTTTTGTGTTCTGGTTGACTGCAGTTTAAAAGTGAAAATTGCTTGTTGTCATTATGAATGGGAATTTTCTAGCAAATTTCGCAATTTTTCTGCGAATAAAACGGCTGTCAGTTATGCTGGACCAATCGTTGATGCAGAACCATGTCCATAGCCATTTTATTCGCAAAAAAATGCGAAATTCGTTAGGACATGAACGAGACTTATGAACCGACAATAATTATCTGAATAAACTGACAATTATCAAACTTATCGATAAAAATATTGGGGAAAACACAAAGAAACTAATTGACTTCATGACTCCCTACTATTCACAAAACTCAAATCTATAAATGATCTTTTCTGAACCAAGTAAAAAAAACAAAGGATTTTTTATTTAATACTCGCAGCCCATGCAAATTTCGTTCCACATTTTTTCCCGAATTTGAAAATCTTTGAAGTCTTAGTCTGAATGGTCATGAAGGCAGGGATATTCACATACTTGATTAATCAAAATTTCGTCGTCTGTATTGGTATATTTCTGTGTTACGTTGTAGTAATATCCACCACGCTTATTTCACATTGAAATAATGTTACTGCTGGTGTCGGCGTTCGCGTCTTGACATGTTTTTGAGCAGTCGGGACGAGGCCGCCGACGGCCCGCCGCTGAGACGATGAATCGCGCCGCTTCAAACAAAACAGTTGCATTGAAAATTCGTTGTATATGTCACTAACGGCCAGACGTCGCGGCGGGACGCGAACGCTGGACGTCGCTAGGAAATCCCACCTTTAGGCACCTACCTCATATTACTATAATATTTAAATGCAAAATTCAGTCCATTTATTATTTGAACTAATATGTAAAATTGTAAAATTTGTTTTTACGAAACTCCCAGGTTTTCGGGGAAAACCCCTCAAAAGCAGAGCTTGTGCGAGCAAGGGAGATCCGGGACCTACAGTTTAAATAAAAGTGGAATCCGAACCACTTCAGCTCAGTGATACACGACCGGGGATCGAACCCGGACCGTCTGGGTTGAAGCCAAACGCTTTAACATCTCGACCACTTCGCTGTATATAGATGTTTGTTGAAAATGGTTTGGATTCACACTAGTTTTTCTTTGCAAATTTGATATTTCACTCTGTATGTAAGTCCATAATAACTATCAGTATAATTCAATGGCGAAATTGATTATTGCAGAACAATTAAGTAATACAAATCTGTAGAAATGAAAACCAAATTACAAAAACGTTCAGAAACCTAAATTATCAATCACTGAGCCTTTAAATTTCCACATGTCTTCCTTCCACCGTCAAACATTTTACTGTTTGTGCATCACATTCTTTATTATCATTTTCTAAAAAAGATTTCTGTATACTGGCACAACACTGCCTAATGACATTTTCTAATTCATCGATATTTTGAAATGGTCTTCGAGCATACACCTTCTCCTTAAGAGACCCCATAGAAAAAAAGGGAGTGAGATCGGGATACCTTGCTGGCCATGGATTAATTGAGTAACTACTAATCCATTCACTTCCAAATTTTTCATCAAGATATTCTTCAATTGATATCGTACTATGACACGATGCTCGGCCAAGCTGAAACCATAGCCTTTCTTTTTCTTACTGTGAGAATTGATCAAGAATTGGCTCAAACATCAGAAGATGTAAGAACATTTCACTGTTCATATTTTAACGAAATAAGAATGGACCAATTAATTCATTATTGACGTTTGTTTTAGAGGAATCTTGGTTTTGCATTCAATTTTAAAATTTGGAAACTCACTACTCCATTTGAGGTGACATATTTGGCAATCAGTCTATACTCTTCTATCACTCCTTGAATCTACACACAGAATTCAAATCTTTGATCGTGGTGACATTTATGTTTTAATAATAGTCTTCATGCTGATGTTTTACTCACGCCTGTTATGGGTGATACAGCAGCAAAACTCATATGATTCTTAGTTACTGCTAATAATACATTTTGTAGTAATTCATCTTTCCCAGTTACCCATTTATTATGTTATTGGGCATAACACTAATTCAGAAAATGTCGATAAAGAATTTTGTGCACATAGAGTAGCAGCTATTGTCAGCTACTGTCAACTCACTCACCGTTGATATACAGTTAATACCAGTGTAATTGATTCATTTATTTGTTAAATGAGTTTTTTGACAACTACTTATAGGTCTTTCCTGATGACATTATATGTAACATTGATCTGAATGCTCATAATTTTTGTGAAATCGAATTGAAAAGATCAGACATTATTGTGCAATATGTAAATATAGGCCTGTACCGACGATGTGCTCATAATTTTTGTGAAATTGAATTGAATAAATCAGACAGTATTGTGCAATCTGTAAATATAGACCTGTACCGACTGGTGTTGGGTATAAAAAAAAGTACGTGGGTATATGAATTAATTATCATTGGGATCACAATCAGCTTTTTTGGCTGCTGTGCCACCAGAGTCACTATGTAATAGTGATTATTATTGTTACTATAATTATAATTCAAATGTCATGATAGTTTTTCTTGTGTAGCAAGCTCAGAAACTCACTTAGCAATGGTAACTTCATCTCAGTCCTTTTTATTTCTGTTGTAACCGCCACTGAGCTTTAGCAGCTCTACATTCCAAGAAGTCATATCAGGAACTGGTATTTTGTAATTCGTATCGTATATCAGATAAATTGAACAGTAAAGGTTTTTTCATTCGGACAATTATTATCGTGTTCAAGTTAAGTAATAACTTCATTCAGTTATGAAGTGCTTTACCTATGTATCATGAATATTCATGAATATTCATAGGATTTCGAATTTCTGAATTGAAATAGACAGACCAGAATTAAATAGAAGTATTCTTGAATAGCACAGGAAGCGAATTCGATTAGTTTTGAGATATGCATGGGCTTCTTTTATTTGTTTGGAGGAAGTTGTCCATACTCAAAGTGGAGTTGTAGTATAAAGATGTCAAGTAAAACAAAGTCGTAATATACACTCTCGGACAAAAATATTGCATATTTTATTTCAAGATTTTTTTTCATCTTAATTTCTTTTCCCGTAACAAGTAATTTATTTTCATTGATAAATGTTCAAAGGCCAGTATTTTACGTAAATATCTATTCAGTATAGATGAAAGAATGCTTGGACATAGTCGCTATTTATAGCTGAATAAGTAAAATAATGTTACAAATTACAAATTTTGAATAGTGTTCCTTTGCCACTAATAATGTGTATTGGTTTGTTTATTGCTGTCAGAATGACATTTGTCTTGATTCTGTAGTTTTTTCATTGAGATGCCGCATTTGAGCGAATTAGTTTGTGTTAAAATTGTTACTTTAGTCAATGAGGGATGCAGAGGAGAAGATATTGCTAGGAGATTGCTTATCCATCAATCGACTGTTTCTCGTATTGTGAAGCGAGACAATGAGACTGGGGAAACAGTAATAAGAAGACTCCAAGAATTTGCCACAGTTCCTAGGCTTCTCCCACGTCACAAATCTAGACGGTTTCAATTTGCCATAGCCCATGTCAACTGGAATGAACATCAGTGGGAAAAAATCTTTTCACAGATGAAACCAGAATACAGTAGAAACCAGAAGGACGTGGTCGAGTATACAAAAGAACTGGAGAACGTTTCGCAGAATGTCTTTATGTTGTGGGGTGGCATTAGTTCGCACCAAGATTATAGAGGAACCTTTGAGACAGAGATAGATAAAATCAAAGATGAAATCGAGGAAATGGACAAAATGATAGAAACGTTTACTGATGAAATCGAATGCCTAATCGATGCAGAAATCGACAAAAAATTAAACACTCAGTAAGTTGGAAAACCAAATTGATACTGCTCATACCACAGAAACGGTTAACAAAATTTCAATGCTGGACCTTAGCTTGAACTTGGATGAAGTGCAAAAGGTTACAAAAGATGTCAGAGTTAGTTCTGAAACTTGGAAGTTTTCCATGAAGCCACCTCAGTTCGATGGAAAAACTCCATGGGTATACCGCCGATAATTTGAAGCTGCAGTCAAAGCAAATGGATGAAATGCAATGGATAGCAAATGCCTATTTATGAAATCGAAAGACGAATGTCGATGAGAAGGGCTAAACGTCGGCCTGTATCCAACAAGTTCTGGCAGAGAATGGACAACAAAATAAGAATTGACAACTTCTGAAGATATTAGATGAAATCGAGGAAATGGACGAAATTTCAATGCTGGACCTTAGCTTGAACTTGGATGAAGTGCAAAAGGTTACAAAAGATGTCAGAGTTAGTTCTGAAACTTGGAAGTTTTCCAGGAAGCCACCTCAGTTCGATGGAAAAACTCCATGGGTAAATTACCGCCGATAATTTGAAGCTGCAGTCAAACCAAATGGATGAAATGCAATGGATAGCAAATGCCTATTTAAGAAATCGAAAGACGAATGTCGATGAGAGGGGCTAAACGTCGGCCTGTATCCAACAAGTTCTGGCAGAGAATGGACAACAAAATAAGAATTGACAACTTCTGAAGATATTAGGGATATTCATAAATTATTTGATAGTGCAACTCCTAATTCTGACTCATAGTATGTACATATATATGGGTTAATAAAGGATGTTTAGAAATGAAGCATCAAGATTTTTGAAGCGTATTTTTCAGGTTCAAATAAGACTTTTTTTCTCAAACACGTGTCCGCAAAAGCTCCGTTACCGATCTACAGAACGTTAAAGTTTCAAGATTTTTAATTTTTTTATTAAATTAAAAGCTTTTACTTAACTTATGTGTATTTGTTAGATGGGTACACATCTTGCAAGCTGAAATAGAACCACATTCTATTACCCTATGGAATTTAAATTTCTCATGTTGGTTTAGTTCCGATGACAGTACATTACCTAATGTGGAAGAAATTCATTCATTCATCCTTTCATTTATTTATTAAGTACATGCCAATTACAATGTAATGGAAAAGTGTCGTCAATAGCTTCCCATGACAGTGAATATCGAATAATTTAAAAAACAAAACATATAACTAAAAACTTTTTGAAAATGGTACACGTACCACAAAGAAAATTTAGTAAGTAATAAATTCGACGAGGTTACAAAAGCAGTTCGCTATCAAACAAGCCTCAAGTTTATTTTTGAAGTGTCTGGTAGATTCAATGGATTTGATGTTCGTGGGAATACCGGCTCCTTCCGAAGATTTCTTGAAGTAACCTATCGTTGTGTTTTCTACTATATATTTTATTGTTATTTCTTGTCGGGTATGAATGCACATCACAATGTTTGGTACAGTTTGCAATATTTTGACGATTATACAGTATTATTTTGAAAATATATATCCCAATTAAAGTAAGAATTTTTTTGGATTTGAAGGTTCCTCTACAAGATGTCCCACAATCTAGATCAAACATAATTCGTAGAATTTTTTTCTGATTAACAAATACACGGTCTGTCTGAGGGGCTTGACCCCACGATATTATATTATATAACATTTTTGAATGAACTGCTGCAAAGTAGTAAGATTTAAGAGAATTTTCATTAAGACTTTTTTTAGTCAAAATTGCAAAAAAGCATTTGTTCAGTCTGGAGCAGATATAGTTGATATGATTATTCGATCTCACGTCGCCCCTTTTCTCGAATAAAGTTGGAAAACTCTGGAATGTAAAATCGAAAAAATCCGTTAAAGTAATGAAAAATATCTGACCTTCTAATATTCTTGTTTAAAAAATGTCACCGGCCTGTCTCTCCTGAAAAGCTAGATAGAGAACCCAAAGGAATTCGGAAAATGTTTCAACACTTTCGGACATGGGAAATAATTATGAAAAAAATCGATCAGGGGGCTTTTCCCCCTTTCCTGGCAATACAAAAATTAGGAAAACTTGCGAAATAGGAAACGAAAAAATCCGTAAAAATAGTGAATATTATCTGAAAATTGAATAATACGGTTTACAATAAAATTTACCCCTCTTCCTCTCTTCCCCCCTCTGAATGCTAGAAAGAGAATGCATTGGAATTCGATAAAATAAATCAATCAAACCCATCATATCGTTACATTATTAAATATTAAATGATATAAAAGCTTGTCGCGGGAATAGATCTTGAGGTAATTTTAAATTCAATTTACAAAAAGAAATACATAAATACTTCTCGTGACAAGCTTTTATATCATTTAATATTTTAAAATATTACAAAATAATGGGTTTAACTTTAAAATCTATTTTCTTCTTTTAAGTGCATTTAAATAAAAGCTTTTCTCTCAAAAGATTTTTTTTAAGTTTATTTATTGTTCATAGCTCTTTTAGTTTCTGAGATATTGAAATCAAATTTGAAATAAAGGTTACGTTTCAGGGCCCACATCATCCTAGGCCAAGTGCATGTGGGAATCTACTGGAAGATATTTTTTCAGGAGTCAAGCCTTTTTTTGCCCCTTACATTTTTTGTGGTGGGCCGCTGTAGGATACTATAATATGAAATAATTTTTTTTGTTTGTAGACTGAGAGCGTTCTAGAGAAAAAAAAATTATTTTGAATTTTGAAAAGAAAACTAGTTTCAAACACCCTGTAAGTAAATGCGAGAAAGAGATCTAAACTGCAGAAGACTTTACTGACTACATTCAGTGCCATCATGCTACGGAAACAATCCAAATGCCAAAGTCCCCAATGGGCGTCATAAATGAGTTTATTCGTTCTTTATTGCTCTCCAGAGACAATAACCTCCCAGCCTCTTAGAGGCTGGAGAAATTGTGTTCTTGATCTTGAATTATCGTTGATGAAATACGAAAGTAATATCGAAGCCTCCGCAGTCTTCGCGTGTCTTTAAATTATATACCTAGTTGCAAAATTATCTGCAACAACACATGGCGTACGAAACATGCAGATAAACACTGCCATTTTCTTCATTCTTTATTGATATTGATACATGTGTTCTGCCCACTCCAAGTGTAAGGCTCAAATATACGTGTGTCTCGAGGCCAGCTTTTTAATACGTGCACATTCTGTAACTATTATCCGAAGGCGCTCGAAATAAATTTAGGTATTTTCTCGAAAATTTTATGTGGGTAGTTCCTATAGAAACATCATTTTTCTGAAATCGTTCAAGAATGCCCACTTTCTCGGAGCAAATTCAGGCCTCAAAATACGCTAATCTTGTATTTTAGTCCGTTGCTAAGCAACGAACTTTCCCGGAGCGTTTTCGATCCTAAACGGTACGGGAATAGTATATTGTGCAACAAGTGCAGAAAAGTGCTTATTTCTCACGAGTTTGAAAAAGTTGCGGCACGAGCGCAAGCGAGTGCTGCAATTCAAACGAGTGAGAAATTGCATTTCTGCTCGTGTTACACACTATACTTTTTCTACAACCCCCTTTTTGCTAAAAATAATACTATACTATAAGACGGAATGAAATGTCAGTGACTCATTTTTATATTTTGCTCTTGAAGTTGAAGGTAGTAAATTCATTGACAATGAATTAACTTGTTCTCTTAGTTCTGGCGGAGTATTTTCAATTTCAGAACTGTCGCTATCCATTTTAGTTCAATCTCATTAAAAAATGACTGGACAAGAATATTTTACGAATATTTTATGCTTGACGTTTGTTGACATTCAAATGATTCGATAGATGTTGCTCCGTTGCCTAGCAATGGATAGTGTGTATGTGGGTATTTGAGACAGCAGTAGTGATGTCTATGATTTTTGTTCAGAATATTATGAATTTGTACGACAATTTCCCTCATATTATATAAACCAATAGACTTTGTCTATTCATTCTTGAAGTTGCCTGATCGAATATCCCTTCGAAATGCAGAATTTTCAAAATATACTTTCACCTTGCTGTCACGAAAACTGTATTGCTTAGAAATTAGGTACTGAAAAATTTTGACACAGAAATGTCACTTTGTGGCACAGAAATGTCACTTTGTGGCACAGAAATGTCACTTTGCGGCACACTAATGTCAAATTTCAATTATTATGAGAAATAATCATGTTTGCGAACGTAAAACTATGCAGCATGTTTTGGAGTGTGGTTGTAGAAAAAGTACTTTCCCGTACAGAAAACGATCCGAGAAAATTTTTGCCGGCTTGTTTACATTTTAGACAGTTATTGAATTCACGCAAACAATATGTAGAATTCCTTAGTTTTTGATAATGCTGATTGTGATTTCAGAAAAAATAGTATGTGTACCTCGTAGTAAAAGCACATTCCCCGACTTCAATGCTTGTTGGCCTCGGCTTAACGCCTCGGCCAACAATTTACATTGTCGTCCGGGAATGTGTTGCTATTACTACTAGATACACAATATACTATTATTATATAATAGGTTTGCGGCATTCAGACAGATTTTAAAATTCCATAAAAAAGATTCTCCTCGAGCAGGATTTGAACCCACGACCTCTAGATTGCCGGTGCAGTGCTCTACCAACTGAGTTACTGAGATGACATGCATTACAGTATCAAATCGGGATACCGCTTTTTCCTATAATTTTGGTGTAAGTAACAATGCCATTATGGCTATAGTTGCCAGTCAACCCAAAAGTCGGCAAAGCTGAGTTTCTGCTGAATTATCTGCTTATATACAATGTATATAAACAGATAATTGCCGCGAAATAAGCGTCAGTAAAAATTGTGCTTAGAATGTGACTCTGTCTTGACTGTAAATAAAGGAGTCTAACGGTAATATGTCATTGGTTAGTAATGTCACCTACAAACTACGACGTTTCTAGGTGTTGAAGAGTTAGATGTTAGTTGGTAGAGCACTGTACCAGCAATCTAGAGGACGTGGGTTCGAATCCTGCTCGAGGAGAATCTTTTTTTTGGAATTTTAAAATCGATCTGAATGCAGCAAACCTATTATATTTATATCACAGACATAAACTCCCTATTAATTTTCAAATTCAGCTATTAACCTGGTTCAGTGGTCGGAGATCCAGACCCCATCTCTGCTGAATATCTATATGTGGACGATGCTAGGTGTGAAGGGTAAATGGGATCTTGGTGATCATTGAAAACGAATGAGTTGCCACTAACATCCACTCAGCAACACCTACAAACGTCGTAGTTTGTAGGTGACAATACTAACACTAAAATTCTAGAAAAGGCGGTATCCCGATTTGCAGATGGAACGCATGTCTTCTCGGTAGCTCAGTTGGTAGAGCACTGTACCGGCAATCTAGAGGTTGTGGGTTCGAATCCTGCTCAAAGAATTTTTTTTCTGGAATTTTAAAATCTGTCAGAATGCCGCAAACCTTTCATATTCATATCACAGATATAAACTCCCGATTCATAATTCATTATATTTCTACGGTAGTTCCCCATATCAACTTATTCATATCACTTGGCGTTGATTGAAATATAAATAAATCTAAAAAAACTTTTTAAAAAAAGCTTTTATTTAAATGCCCTAAAAAGAAGAAACACAATTTTTAAGTGAATTGAGCCGTTCATTTTGTTAAATTATACAATTTTAAATGCTATAAAAGCTTGTCGCGAGAGGTATCTATGAATTTCTCATTGTAAATTAAATTTAAAATTACCTCAAGATTTATTCTCGTGACAAGCTTTTATATCATTCGAAATTTCATAATGTTACAAAATCATGGGTTTGAATCACTTCAATATTTAATTTCTTCTTTTTAGTGCATTTAAATAAAAGCTTTCATCTAAATTATTCCTTTTTTAGTTTTCTTTGAATATGTTTCTTAGTCTGTTCATTTACAGTTACGAAAATTATTCGGCGATTCGATGTTCATCATTACATATTACATATTTGAGTTTCGTGAGTTTTCGCTAACTTAGGAGGGTCTGAGCACTCTGAACAATATTTTCTTTCATCATAATTTTCATCATCCGAAACAATCAGGAAATTTTTCAAAACTGTTTTATTCGATGGTTAGATATTTTTCACTATTTTTAAGGACTTTTTCGATTTTGGTTTCGCAAGTTTTCGCAACTTTTTTTAAAAGAGTGGAGGGAGCGAGCCCACCGGCAGACATATTTTTGTCGTAATTTTCCATGTATGAAACCGTTGAAAAGTTTTCCGAATTCCTACGCGTTCTCTATCTAGCATTCGAGGGAGGAAGAGGGGTTTTTGAAACCGGATTATTCAATGGTCAGACAATTTTTACTATTTTTACGGATTTTTTTCGATTTCTATTTAGCGAGTTTTCCTAACTTTTTTCGTGACAGGAAAGAGGGCGAGTCATTTTTTTCATCATTACTTTCTATTTCCGAAACTGTTGAAACATTTTCCTAATTCCTTTGCGTTCCCTATCTAGCTTTTGAGGGAGGACAGAGTGGGTGATATTTTTTAAACCATAATATTTGACGGTCAGATATTTTTTACTATTTTAACGGATTTTTCCGATTTTAATTTCTTCGAGAATAGGAAGGGGCGAGCCCCCCAACCAATTTTTTACGTCTGTAATTTTTGACGTCCAAATCCGTCAAGGAAATTTTTTCCCGCTCATAAGTGATTTAATTCAGGTGGAAATTTGTTGAAATATGTCTTTTCTGTTGTCGAATTGGTATGATTTTTTCGCATGTCTGTTGGTTTGAAATTTTCACAATTCAAACTGATATGGAGCACTGTAAATTATATACCTGATGCAATGTTTCATTCATATGATATACAGGATAATTGAAAATTTTATTGTGCTATATTTTTGATAGAAATCAATCTTTTTTATTATATTTTGATTACGCCATTTTGAAAGCATTGCAAATCTAGTGGCGTATTCAGATTTGTAAAATATTGGACATTTTTGGATTTTTCAAAGTTGGCCTTGAAATTTTAGATTTCTTTCGTATTTTACGAGACTGAATCAAAGCTATTCATGCATTGTCCATTGAAAAAAAAATTGAATGGGATCATGAATAACAAATTTAGAGTGGTGTTGCGTATTCAAGTGGGCCACTCTGTATTTCATGTTCCTATAATCGAAATCAGGCAAAATGTTCTGGAGAGGACATAATAATTTTTTTTAATGCGCACTTAATTGGCAAATCAAAGGATGTGGATGGTTTAGTTTTATTATAATATTTTTCAATGTGACATTTATTTTGAATTAATTTTTTATACATGAATACTCTTCGACAACCATAAAAATTACCAATTTTTTTGTTGGAGAAGGGGTCAATCGAAACGTCTGATTTTACAAAATGGCGGTCCATAACGAGGTATCACTCTACATGCATTATCACTTGATATCCTTTCGAAAATGGCACCAATTAGCACATCGAGGAAGAGAAAACTTTTGAAGTTAACAAAACAGATTTGGTGATTTTACTATACATCGTCAAAAGCCATCATTCAAAAAGATTCTCATAATGTAAGAGTTCTAACATTTTTCACCGCTATTTTGTTTTGGATGAATATTTTTGTCCGAAATTCTGCTATCCTATAGAAAAAAAGAAAGGCTTTTTGAATTGGGTTTCACTCGACATCTAATACCATTCAAATCATGTTTAAATATGGCGATCCGACGTCATTTTGACAAGGATTTGACAAAATACAACAGGGGTGTTACTTTATGTACAGGTAACAGAAATAAATCAGCAGGGAGTTCTATCGTTAATTTTTTTTGTAGTGCATTATGCTTCTCCACTGCATCTTTTCGACACGTCAACATTCACTCCCCTCTTTAGTTCCAGATGCACCACCCCACGCGAACGAAACAGGTATTACGTCACATTCGCATCACATCCGGAATCTGACAACTGACATACTGTCGCTAAGGGATCGGCTTAAAATTGAAGAAGCGCAGGTGGCCGCCCTGAAGGGCGGTACTCCATCCATCGTACTGCCTGTTCCTGTTGCCTCTCAGCCTGTCGTACCCCCAAGAACTGCTCAGAATAACGTTCCTACGCCGCTGGTGAGTTGCTAAGCTAGAAAGAGAAAATATATGGGATGGGGTCATAAACTATACCAGTTTGAATTTTTAGCATTTATTTTTGTAATTTTATGCCCAATGTAATTTTTCACCAGGAATTAATATTTTCGATTTTTCTGGGAATACCTGCTTCATAGGTTAGTTCGCTCTGATGGTTAGATCATTCTAAAAAATTGATCCTTACAAAATGTATTTTCACAAGGAAAAAATGCGTCTGTGTACGAAAGGAGAAGTCAAAAATGGGTTAATTGATTCAATGTACACAATAAACATATTTTACAAAAATTATTAAATTTTCTCTGACCGCAAGTGGGGTCACGACCGCAAGTGGCACTAATTCACTTTTATGACTGCTTTGACAATTTAACATTAATTTTATCTGCATCTGCAATACATTTCGGCTACTTTCTTCCTGTCAATTATTTCTTGAATTTCCTGAGAGAGAGAGAGAGAGAGCAATAGTTTTTTCGATGTCTTTGAGATAAAGATGTTTTCATCGATATTTAGTAGTTGAAACTTAGTGGCATAAATTTCATTGTGGCACCATTCCTTGATCTCTAGATAAACGCCTTGAAAATGTCAAAAACAGCATAAAAACTGGTATACAGGGTGTTTCTTAAGTACGTGTAGAAAATTTAGGAACGTATTGCTGACATCAAAATAAGAAGAAAAGTCCCTATAAACATTTGTCCACAAGTTATTCGTTTCTGAGATACAGAGTGTCAAAGTTGAATTCTTATTTTTATTTTGTGTGAATAATTTCAAAGTAATTATGATATTTGGGTAAAGTTTGGTATCTGGGCATGTTTATTATTTGGTTTGTGTAAAAAATATATTCTTGGTAGAGGTCACGGCGAGCAACTGTTTTCGAGTTATTGATATTTGTAAATAATCGATGCATGTGATTTTGAATAACAAGATTTTTTAATTCAAAATAAATTCAATTAGAAATTAGTTTTTTCACAATTGACACAAAATTTGATTTTGTCGTTGAAAAATCAACCCAGATACCAAACTTTACTCGAATATCACAAATATTTTGGCATTTACTCACAAAAAAAACAAATATAATAATTTAACTGACACTCTGTATCTTAGAAACGAATAATTTGCGGACATGTGTTTATGGGAACTTTTTTCTTATTTCGACATCAGCAACATGCTCTTGAAGTTTCTACACGTACTTAAGAAACATCCTGTATAATCACTTTTCGACTTTCCACCTGGATTTTTGAAATGTTTACTATCGTAGATAGAAATAGTATATGATCTTCCATGTTTCTGATAAATTCCATGGTGGCACCATTCCTTGCTCTCGGGATAAACGCCTTGAAAATGTTAAAAACAGCATAAAAACTGGTTTTTAATCACTTTTCTTCTTTCCCCCAGAGTTTTTTAATTTTCTGTATCGTAGATGGAAAGAGCATATATTTTTCCATATTACTGCAGAATTCCATGGTGGCACCATTCCTTGTTCTCCAAATCTCCAAATTAGTACTAATACACCTGTATCCTGAGAAATTTTTTCCTGAGAAATTTTTTCCTGAAAAAATTGCGGAAGATACGACAGTGTTTCCATGAGAAGTGAAACACACTGTATATGTGTGCAAACATGTGAAAAACAAAAATGCAAAACATGAGCAACCTCGAGAGAACTTTTGGCTTCCAGAAATTCAATGAAAAGTCCTCACTTGGGCGAGAAGTTGATAAACAGGTTTCAGAAAAATCGCATATTCTGCCTCATCCTGCATGCAAACCATCAAGAGTCAATTGATATTTTTCAAAGCATATTATACCCAAAAATCAAGAAAAATCAACTAAGAGACAGTATTTTCCACAATTGACATTAGACATTCAACCCAATTTTTTAGCTCACCCTGTAGGGCCAGAAAAAAAGTTTAATGGAGAAAGTTGCTTCTTTTGGCCTCTAGAATGATACAGAGTGACCCATTTGAAAGTGGGTCAGCTCTCTAAAATTATTATTTATTATCCGATTCAGAAGTTTTTTTTTCAATAGGTAGATCATCAATAGTTCTAGTAGAGTGCCATAAATTCAAAATAAAAATATAAATTTCAAGGCCCACATCGATTTTTTTTTCAAGGTCAAGAATACAAAAATATAAATAAAATTTGACGACGCTACTGAATTTGTGATGCTTTCAAAAGGTTGCGACTAAAGTTTCAAGATAAATATTTTTTTTATCAGAAATATAGCATTAGTAAAATATTCCAATCACTATCGAAATACGTTTGTTTGAATGTTTTAGACGATGTAGTAACTTGATTACTTATATTTCGGACGTCCATCATCGGATACTCCGAGAAGCTCATAGGAGTAGTTCGGAAACAACTCGAAAAGACCAAGACAATCGAAGAAAGACCACAAAACCCCGTTCTCATTCTTCCCTATATCAGGGGCATCTCCGAGAAGATCAGAAGGATCGGAAATAAATACAACATCAAGAGTTGCTTTCAATCCGGCAGTACCATACGAAGCTTCCTCACCAAGACGAAACCAGAGAACACAACAGAATCCAGTAAAAACTGTATTTACAAAGTCCCATGTGAATGTGGAGATTCCTATATCGGAGAGACCAAGAGGCCATTATCAGTAAGAATAGCCGAACACAAAAAGTGGACTCAACGAGGGGAAACATCAAAATCGGGAATTGCTGACCACGCCTGGACAAAACACCACCGAATTCTCTGGGACGAAGCTAGTGTTCTTCATAGAGAGGAACATTGGTTCAAACGGAAATTTATGGAAATCACCTACATAGAAGCCAATGGTGCCTTCAGTCAACCAAGCGTGGAAATTAAAAACGTATGGAAACCGCTCATGGACCGTTTTGGAGGGAGAAAAAGCGCGAAACCACGCGCACCACAAGACCGCGCGTAATTACACTTTAATTATAGACCTATAAAAAGTCGCGTAGCATCTGATTTTGTCACTATTCACCAGAAGACGATTGCGGATTCAAGCAATTGAATCGTTGTGAAAAAATTTGAAAGAGATAGAAATCTTTCAACCATTAAGATGATGGACGTCCGAAATATAAGTAATCACTATCAAAATAATTCAAATAGTTGTATATTAAATAACAATTTTTCGAATAATATGGTTTAAAATACTCCTTCAGAACTTTATGTGCGATATAGTAATCTCTATTAACACACTGCAGTTTGTTGTCAAAGAATAGAAATGCACATCTTTACATCAAATAATATAATTACCAATATTAATAACATAAATGAACCACCACAAACGAATGTATTGACATGACAGTGCTTGCACATTAAATTTTGGACTGTTCCATTCCATTCAATTCGATACTTTTATCATATCGTTTTCTAATGTTAACCAAAACATTCAATAATTGATTTGGGGTGATATCTCTGCAAGCCTGTCTTATTCTTTCGCGCAGTTCCTCGTTGATCGTTGGGCGAGTTTTGTATACTTTTTCCTTAACGGAGCCCCATAAAAAAATCAAGTGGAGTCAAATCCGGGGATCTGGGAGGAAACACGATCAGTGGACTATTTCGCCCTATTCAACGATTAGGAAATTTTTTTTCATACCAATCTCTAACAATCCTGCTATTGTGGATGGAACAGCCATCTGATTGAAATAGAAGATGGACCTCTTCTGCTAGTGGAAGTTCATCCATAGCGTTGGAAAACTCGTTTTTCAAAAAATTTAAAAAAATTTGACCATTCAAATTGTTTTCAAAAAAAAAGTGCTAATTATTCTGGTATGTAATATTCCGCCCCAAACATTTATTTTTTGGGAATACTGTCTTCTGCAATTTATTATCCGAAGTGGATTTTCTTCTGTCCAGTACCTTGAATTTTGAGAATTAACTGTTCTATTAGTTGTGAATGTTGCCTGGTTACTGAACAAAATTTTTTTCAGAAAATTGCTGTTATTTAGATATTCTCCTCGAGCCCATAATCTATACTCCATCCTCTTTTCACTATCGCCTTCTTCTAAGGTGTGAAGAAACTTTGGTAAAGGGCTTCATATTTCTCCTCATTTTTTCACGCGGTAAGTTAATGTCCAAACTTGCAATTCTCACACTTGTATTCGGATTATTATTAAAATAATTTGGAATTCATTCAGAATTATTTCGTCTCTGTCTTTGTACAGTATTACTATTCTTCAGAATATGTTTACTAACAGCTCATTACTGATTGAAAATTTTGTTTCCTCGTCCAACTGTAGCTCTGCTAATATTTCTACGCTCCTGATGCATGTTATTGAAAATTCATCATACTTCCCTTTCGGATCTATCGTTGTTACCACGAAGTTTTTCTATTTCAATTTTCTCCTGCTGAGTCAAATTATCTGCCATATTATTAGTGTAGGTACTTGAGGAGTTATAAATTTCACTATTAATGCTGACAAATTTGTGTCTTTTCGTCTTTTATTCTAATGACTTGTCATCTCTATAGCAACTAAAGTTTCAAAACCTTCTAATAAAAATAATATTTTCGAAATGTTGCATCCTAAACATGTTTGAATGAAACCAAGATAGATATTTGGAATAACTGTCAACCAGCAAAGAGAAACTGCGTGAAAGAATAAGACAGGCTTGCATAAATGTTACCCCAAACCAATGATCGAATTTTGATCGATTCTTATGATTAGTTAGCATTAGAAAATGGTAGAATAAACGTATCGAATTTAATCGGGAATTGGTTGAAAAGTACGAAAATTAATGTGCAGGCACTATCATCTAAATCCATTCTTTTGTTGTAGTTAATTTATTTTATCAATATTGGTTTTTATTGATTATTGAATATTGATTACTATTTGATGTGAAGATGTATATTTCATTTCTCTGACAAAAAAACTGCAGTGTTCTGATGAACATAACTATCTCCCGTACTATGGAGTTATGTTTGGAAGAAACAGAATTTGATACCATTTTGAATAACTGCTGTTTACAAACTCGGCTGCTAACAACCTAAAAGAGCATTTTAATAGTTATTTATGCAACAAGTGCAAAAAGTGAATGTTTATTGCACTCGACGTGAAATTGTCCGACGAGGCCGTTAGGCCGAGTTGGACAACACGTCGAGTGCAATAAACAATATTTGCACGAGTTGCGTACAACATTTTTTCTACGTTCATGCAAAAAGCAAAAAATGATTTATTGAGGTGCGGCACTAGGTGTAGGAAAATGAAAAGCGCAACTTGAATACTTTATTATTGATATCGATTTGCATTGAAACAGGAACTAATACGTTACGAACAATTTAACTCAAACTTTATTTTTACCCTCAATGTTGAAAGTGAATGAACAATTGGTGCAATTTTCAATATGAATATTTCGTAGTGAAGTACCTATTGCCAATCTCACAGAATATCTGCTAAATATGTAGTAGGTTTAAACGTTTATGTTTGTCATAATGACAGCACGTTGAAGTAGAATGACAGATGAGTGCAATAAAAACTTTATTGCACTAGTGCAATAAAGAACTTCTTTTTCCACTGAATATAGTTCAATAAAGTTTTGCTTTTTGCATGAATGTAGAAAAACGATATTTTTAAAAAGATTGTGATTTATATGACGACTATTCGAAATACTTGGTAAAAATTACAAGAATATTACCTCTGCAATATTTCTGTTAAAAAAAAATTATCGTGAAATTTTAGTTACAACCTTTTGAAAACATCACTAATCCAGTGGCGTCGTCAAATTTTATTTAAAAAAAAATCGCTAGTATGTTTTTTGGATTTTTGACCTTGAAAAAAATTCTAAGTAGGCCTTGAAAATTTTATTTCTATCTTGACTTCACAACACTCTAATAGAACTATTGATGCCCTATCTATTGAAAGAAAAAACTGAATCTTATGATAAATAACAGTTTTAGAGAGGTGGCCCGCTTTCAAATGGGTCACTCTGTATTTCCAAAACCAAAAAAAAATCTGTCGAGCGTCAGGAATACATTTAACCAGTGCCATGTCATTTGCATACATTTAGAATACTGAAATAATTTTTGGAATTATTTGCCCATTTTCAAAATCTTCCATCAATAAAATGATTAAATTCACGCAACGAATCTGTTTCTCTAAAAATCTACATTTTCTCTCTGCAATGTTTCTCCGCTAATTCCCCTGAAGTATGACATGATCGTGCCGTTTTTTCCTCCATACCAAACTTAAATATTCTCTTCACTCCGTCATTATATCTGGTCTTTCAGGTGTCCGTTACCCAACAGCGGGCGCAATTACCTACCGCAGGAGCAGACTTGGAGGATCTCATTCACCTACAGGGTCCCCTCACGGAGGATGCAGTCATGAAATGTTTGCAGGCACGATTCCACGCGACCAAATTCTACGTGAGTATTGCTCAGGGCCGGACTGGGGACGCGGTGTGTAGTTTTTCTACACATAATAGGATTTTCAGAAGAGGTAGAGTTTCTTGAAAAGGCTGAATGATAATTGTGCAAAATACGTTGTTAACTTTCCTGACGAATTAAGTGGTTTGATACATCGTTAATACACTCAAGTGCATAAAAATGGCCACCTTGAAATGTTAACAAATTTTGATCTAAACATAGCACACAACAATTCAAGAGGTCATTCACATATAACGTAGCGCATGTTTATAATCATATCCCAAACAACTTTAAATGCTCTAGCATTGTATCTTTCAAATTTAAATTTAAAAAAATGCTATTTTATAATCAATAACAAATTATTATATTCTCTCATAACGCGTTGAATGATTGTTTGTTTAAAAGGAAGTAAGTATATAAAGTTTTGGTTGTTTTTAGATGGAAATGTAATTGTTAAAATTAGTTTAGCAATAGATCGTAAGGTAGTACTTATATAAAGGTTTTGGTAATACATACATATATATATATATATATATATATATATATATATATATATATATATATATATATATATAGAAATTTTGTATTTGTTAAAATTATTTTGGTAAACAGGTACAAGAGGAAGAATGGATGATAAATCCAATCTTGTTACCTTTTGGCAGATAGCAATCTTACTATCATCTAAGTTTAAGACACCCTGTGGTGAAATACAGCTTTTAGATGACACTCAAAATCATCCTGTATGCAAGCTTGGTTCATAACCTATACATTAAATGTCAGCCGTTCTATTATACGGAGAATCGAACAAATATTCAAAGGAGTAGGCAGAAATGAACGCAGGCCTGGAAGTAGTCCAAAATTTAGGACTCTCAATGCTGACAACAGTTAGGGGCACCAAAAAAGTAAGTGGACAAGTGGACAATACGACGCCGATTAAGCAAACCTGGTTCAAAGGCTTGCAGACCAGCTAGTGGTCCAAATTTGCTCAGACGTCACCAGGTGGCAAGATTAGTGTTTTCACGTCATCTCATGTGGAATAATGCCCAGTGACAAAACGTTATGTTTACGGATGAATCACGATTTTGTGTGCATTCTCCGGATGGTAGGAACATTTAGGGGCTAACGGGTGAGAGATTCAAGAAGTGTACTTTTACCTCCCGTCTCAGTCATGGAGGAGGATCGGTAATGGTATGGGCTGGAATATCGATGGAAGCTAATGCTGAGCTAGATTTTGTTGAAGATGGAGCTTTGGCAGCACGAAAATACATAATTTATATTTTAGCCGACTACGTTGTCCCATATTCACACTTTATAAGAGACAACTTCCCTCTCATGCAAGACAATGCGAGACCACATTCCGCCAGGTGTGTTTCAGAATACCTAATTGAAGTTGGAGTAGAGAAATTGAATTGGCCAGCTTGCTCCCCTGATGCAAATCCTATTGAGCATATCTGGGACTATCGTTATGTTATCTATTCAGAAACATAAAGAATTTCTTAACGGAACAACAAATACTTTTCTTATATCTCTCTAAGGTTGCATCCAGGCTGAGATAATATGGCATATGCTTGTGGGGTAACTCTACAGTGGCATCAGATGTGTTTATAGTACAGAAGCGGATTTTGCGAATAGTAGCTGGAGTTAACATCACTTTTTCTTGCAGAAGTTTATTCAGGCGTTAAGGGTTATGATTTTTGAATTGTCTGTATATATTTTTAATAATAAAAACAAATTCTCCTTGAATTCAGATGTTCATAATGTAAACACCAGACAAAAATATAATTTTCATATTCCGTACTGTAAGTACAAAATTTCATCAGACTCGCCATCCGTGATGGGACAAACACTATTTAATAATCTGCCAAAGCATGTAAAGGAAGCCCACGCGAACAAAAATGAACTTCTATGGCTATTGTCCAAGTTAGAGTAGGCAACACCAAAAATAAAAAAAGTTGGTTAAGTGTTTTCTTTTCAACCATTCGCTACTTATGTTATCGTTTAGTTGTTGATTTTTCCATATTGAACAATAAATATCACGCAAAAAAAATGTATTGATTTATTCAACAATTCATAAATTTTAAACGAATCAAAATGAATGGAGAGTCCCCACCATGCACCCCCTAAGGTTGAGGCCCGGAAGGATGAACGCCCCAGCACTCGTACGTACTCGAAAGCTCACCCCCCCTATCCACCACCCCCGCTCGTTAAAGCGGTTCCTCATCCTGATGATTGGCGATCAGCAGAATAAAATCTGATCGTTTGATATGGACTGCTCGGCCAATTCTCGGCCTGAAACTCTCTTATATTTGACATGAGTTTAATTTGATTTTACAATGACTTTACTTAATGTGCATGGTGCCCCCCTGAAACTGGCTGAAGGCCTGAAAAACACTTGGCTGAGGGCCAAGTGTTGTGTATTGAATTTACTGAGTTTACCACTTGGTCGGTTCTTCTTGGAATCTGAAACATAAAAGCATGATTATCGAAATTTTAAGCCTGTTGAAGTAGATGTTGGCGTCGCCGAAGGTTTCGCTTCCGTCTTACTTCTTCAGGGGTGTCGTTGTCTCCCTGGTTCACTGGTCGTCTGTATTTGTCTCTGTCTCTATCGTCTTGCTCACGTCTGTTCTCGAGGAGCTCCGTGAGCAACGGGTTCGTGTGGGTCTCTACTCTGTCTAGAGTAGTCCCCACGTGATTCCTGATCAGTCTGTCAATGTAGTCCGGATGGATGTCTAAGTCTCGATATATAAACCTGTTTGGCATATATCGTGGTGCGTCTGTTGCCATTCTCAGGCAGACATTGAAGAAGGCCTGCATCCTCTGCCTGTAACTGTTCGCGCATTGCCCCCAAGCAGTAGACGCGTACATCATGATTGGCAGAAGGATTGTCCTGATGAGGCGTAGTTTCAACTCGAGTGCCATGTTGCTCCTACGCCCGATGAGTGGATACAGCTTATGCCTCGCGGCTTTCGCTATAGCCAATCTGTGGGAGACGTGCTTCTGAAACGTGAGTTTCTTGTCCAGGGTTACTCCTAGGTAAACGGCTTCGTCTACCCATGGAATTCTCTCATCGTTCATAGTAACATGGCCCTCGGGTGTCCTACGTCGCCTCGTGAACAGTATGGCCTTGCTTTTGTCTGCATTGATTCCGATCTTCCAACGATTGAACCACGGTAATGGAGAGTCAATGTATAGGATATGAACCTATCTTGCATACAGGATAGTTTTGAGTATCAACCAAAAGCTGCATTTCACCACAAGGTATCTTATTTAGATGATGAAACATAACTTTGTTTTCCCTCGTATAATGTTTATCATTCGGACCTTATTAAGAAATCTGTTTGATGTGAATTAATCAAGGACAAATTTCCTTCCATTTATTGAAAAATGTATCAAAATCGGATTGAAAATAAAAATGTTTATAAAATGACCACTCACAAACCTTATGGGAAATGGCTTATGGTGAATTCTGCTGATTTTTTGGTATTATGAACTTTTCAATGTCCTGATCAAAAGTCTCCACGGGCACAAAGAAAAATAATGGATAGTTTTTGAGAAAAAAATTGCTCAAAGTCGGCAAAATGGGGAATTTGGTAACAACACGGGAGAAATAGACCGTGTTATTTTGCAACTTCATGCCTCTTGGAAATTGTAGCATGCGCTTTAGCAAGTCTTTTATGGGTCTTGTATTTTACAGCACCGTTTGCCAATAATTTCAGTCTATACAGGGTGACGCATAAATGCGAGAAATAAAAAAAATAATTTTTTGAACTTTATGAAAACAATAGATTCTAAGAAGTAAGTCAATAGATATGGATAAGGTCATATAGAAGATAGGTGATATATAGAGGGTGATACCGGGGAGAATAATGGAAGTCAATTGTATTACAGAATATGTACGAAAGAACGTGACGCAAGATTTATAGAAAATATTGAGGAATTTTAATACAACAAATAATACATACTACAATTGTAACGTTGACTACGGTACAAAAACAGGTCACAAGGTGAAATTTCCAAACACTTGTCATTCGATCACCACATGTAATAAATTTCCTAGAGACATATTTCACATGAAATATAATTGTTTTAATTTTACAGCCCTTGGTTCCCATGGATTTCTCTGGTGATTTAATTAAATCCATAATTGTGTGGTTATCAAGATGGAATGTTTACAATAAAATGGTCAATGTCACTTAGATGGCAGCGCTTCTTCTTCCTATTTCGAAAAAAAATTGCTAAAACGCATGCTACAATTTCCAAGAGGCATGAAATTGCAAAATAACACGGTCTATTTCTCCCGTTTTACTACCAAAAATTCCCAATTTTTTTCTCAAAAACTGTCCATTATTTCTCGTTGTGCCCGTGGAGACTTTTGATCAGGACATTGAAAAGTTCATCATACCAAAAAATCAGCAGAATTCACCGAAAGCCATTTCCCTTAAGGTTTGTGCGTGGTCCTTTGTTAACATTTCAAGGTGGCCGTTTTTTATGTACCTGCATGTAGTTATTCATGATAAATCTAATATTTTTCCCGTGTATTATACATTATTTTTTTCTCTGACGGAAAAAACGACAATTTAATATTGAAAAACCATAGTATTACAATATCAAGTCAGAAAATTATCTGAATTATTTTAAAATCAAATATCATTTATGTGTATATATATCCGGAAAAAAGCACTCACTTTTTTCCCAGGGAAAAAAGTTATTTCATATAAAAAATCATTGTTCATTTACTGAACAGTACTGATAACTTCAGCTGTTACTTCTTTCTAACCCAAGACCGGCCCTGTATGAAAAAGGCGTGACCTTTGGGATTTTTTTTCCTGTTTGTTTCTCGTCTCATTGAAAACTGAACAAGAGAGATCGTAATCTGTGAAAGTGTTGTGAATTTTATCCTATACAGGTCATGGCTCCAACGATTCCCATCGGTAATCGCCAATATGTAATTGATTTCAGATTTTTTATTATCGTCTACTATATCACAAGATTCCATCTTCTACATATTTATCTGATGTAAACAGAAAGTCATTCAGTTTTAGAGAAACGTTTCTTTTCCAGATTCATATCGAAAGGAGCACTAGATATAATAGTTGAGGAAGTGGTTTTATACCCAAAACTCCGGAGAATGTAAGCTTTATTATCGAGTTACAAAGCTTTGCCGTTTGCTCAAAGTCTCAACAAACCTGTCGTTGAAGCGGTAGACATACTGAATTCGTCCGGCAGATTTCAATGAAACTATTTAAAATGGAATGATCGATTACATGATGGTTCTTCGGGTTGTAAGGCAGACGTATGTTCTGAGAAGGTCTCGACGTTTCGCCAACACGAGTGGTTAGCATTTTCAAGAGTTAGTTTGGAAATTTCTGCTTTCTTAAGTTGCTGTCAAATGTTTGACATTTGTTATACGTTGTCTCAATAAATACCTGTGATTTGACGTTCTTACATCTGATTGGTCCATAGCGTTGGCAGACATCATAGAATCGTTCGTACCGTTATTTTGTGGGTAGGGAGCTAATTGAGAATTTTTGAGAACTGGAAGCCAAACCTTGTTCAAATGTAGTCCTTCTTCGGTTCTGTTGAAGTTGCTGTGGTGTTTCTGGATTTCAATTGCTTCCCGGAAGAGTCTTGGTTAATAGGCAGATGTTGAAGAGATGACTTGGGTTTCTTCAAATTTCACTCTATGGTTATCGTTGTTGAGAGTATGTTCTGCGACAGCGGATTTCTGTGTGTGCCCTAACCGACAGCAAGCCTTGTGCTCTTTGATTCTTGTTTTAACGGAATGATCGAGTTTACTTCTGTAGGGTACCGAGTATGGAAGTCTATTGAAACTAACTTGAGTACGTTCGTGAGCAAAATTGATAAATTCCTAAATATGGGGAACCAAGTGGATGTGGTTTATACAGACTTTGTCAAGGCGTTTGACAAAGTACATCATGACATTCTTTTGGCCAAGCTCATCTCATATGGCTTGAACGATATGCTCGTGAATTTTTTGTTATCATACCTGTCTACTAGGGTTCAATTTCTTTCTTTTCATGAAAATGAGTAACTGTCTTCTTTGGCAAAGTCTAAAGTGCCTCAGGGGTCAAACTTGGGTCCTCTTTTATTCTTGATTTTCATCAATGATCTAGGTACCTGATACTGTATCTTCAAATTCTTTTCTTTACGCAGATGACTTCAGAATTTTTTTTTCCTTCAAAGAGATCAATGACTGGTTGAACTCTTGCAATTTTCCAGTTGGACGGAAATTACAAGACAGGTTGAATAACTTGAAAAGAACTCGTGTTAGTTCAAGCGCACATTTTTGGAGAACGGCCAGAGGAATTCCGTTAGATCCACTAGCTTTATTGGTGATAAGTCAAAAAAACCGTCGCTGCCTAGATTCAAATTCTCCTATTTGAAATTGAAGCGTCCTACCAATCATTTTCACTTTTCCCAGGTAGTTTGTTTCTCACGTTTCATTATTTGTGAAAAATCTTGGCCCCAAGTAGAATGTACGCGTGAAACAAGTTCCTTCAACTCGTCAAGCAAATGGTAATAAGTTTCTCAATTAATAACTATGAAACGTGTCATAGTAGGAAACTGAATTTTTGGGACAGTGTTGAAGAGAGAATGATGAATATATTAAATAATAATAAAGGAATTTCACCTTCGAGTTAATCGTGAATTACAGGGTGATTTCTGAAACGTTGACATTTTGTCATTTTTATCATCGAAAATTTTCATGATCACCCTATATATCCCAACGAAATCATGTTTACACGGTATCAGCTATCTTCGGAGGATGGTAATTCACTTGAATATACAGGATATGTACGAAACATATATATTTCACCAATTTTTCAAATCACCCTGTAGGAAATGAAAGAATTGTGATCAATGATGGAATAAGAATAGTATATTGCATGCCAAAATTATTTTATCGATATTTCATTATTACATCGAATTTTCAGACATTACTAAAATGTTGTTTATTTTTCACTCTGTACATAATGATATAATCTGCATCATCTGAATGATATTTAGTAATATGACGGTACTTTGATGATGAGGACGAAAAAAAATACATAGAAATACATAGAATACTACAATATACTAAAAATTCAGACAATTTCACTGAGAACCATTTTACCTATAAAAAGTGCGGTGTACTTTCTCAAAAACGCTTGCCCCTAGTGTTGTTGAGCTGGTATACCTTTTATGCTTAGAAAAAGTGTAGGAATAAGGTTCGAATATAAAAATACCCAAAAGTTCACTGTCAAAAAGTTAGGGTAAATTGGAGTAAATAATGATGGCGTACGGAGCGCCCTCTAAGTGCTACATAAAAATTAATACCAAATTCTGATTACTCACCTCAAAAAAACCGTTCACCAAATTTTGTGCAAAAAAATTATTTTTGCAAAAGTTATTCAAAATAATTGAAAATAAAATATCAACTTCAACACCCTGTATATCCGAAACAAAACATTTGTGGGCACATGTTTGTAAGGACTTTTTATTTCAAAATAAGTTGAAGATTCACCCTTTAATGTTTGAACAAGTACTAAATAAACACCCTGTATAATGGAATTGTAACAAATGTACTCTTTCAGTACGCTACTGTTGTGGGATATCGTTCAATAAGGTCACATCTCGATCATCTGTTCGACACATTTTTTTAACGAAATAAGTCATTACCAGATATTTGATGTAGTATTCCCAAAAATACAATTATTCAATTTTATGAGAGTGACGAATTGTTTATTGCGAGTCGAAACCCATCATAATAGAAAATAATGTTAGGAACTATATTCTCGAGTATTACCGTCATAAAACTCCTTCTTTCTCGGAAGAGGGATTTCTACTTTTTATGATCCTTTTTGAAACCGCGGATAAAGGAGCGCAGATCCGATTTTAAAATGCGGGAATACGTAATCGATCAAACAACGGAATCGAATCTTTATGTCATATATATAAATATATATTTGTTACTAGGGTTAGGGTAAAGTCATTTAAAAGAATATGGAAGTTTTTTGGACATTTTTCTTCCAAGTTAAATATTCAAAAATGATACAACAAATGAGTATGTACGGGGTTGTCCACCCAAGCTATCATTTGGGAAAGTCTAGTTATTAGAGGTGTCACCCAAAACGATTCATCCGTATCCAAAAAACCCTTCACGGCGACTATGCCGAAGGGCGTGGCTAAAAACTAAGTAACCCTAAAGGGGGAGAAAGTAAGTCGACCTTATTTTTGACGCCGCCGTGTAGAAACGTGTTTCGATATCCATGTGTGTTCCGAAAAGGTATTTGGTACAGATGAATACGTAGGATGGCATTCAGAGGTAGTTTTGTCATTTTCGAGTTTTGGATGAACTATTTGCAGATTTAATTTCATTGTTTTGGTAATTAGAAGTAATTCAGAAAGTCTATGGTGAATATTAATGTATTAATTCCAGTTCTTAGTGCAAATATTTCAATTGTCATTTTTAGATATAAATATATATTTACTTTATTTTCACACATGACTTTTCCTAGCCAATAAATATGAAAACAACCAAAGCCAATCGAGTTTCATTATAATTTAGTACAATTTGAATCCAGTCAAAACAGCCAATATTTCCATAGTCATTGAGAATACTAGGGAACCAGTGCATATATGGGTTTTCTCACCTATATGCGCGTATGTGTAAACTTCGAACCAATTCTGGTATCCACCATTAAGAGTAAGGAACAGGGTATTTAGGTGAGTAAATTCATTGTTATAATTGAGATCACGTATGAGGGTTTTCTAGATGTATTAATTTCCACAAAAGTGTTATTCTGTAAAGTTGTTTGGTAAACGAGAGTATTTGAACATAATAGAACCAAACATATTATTTCACTAGCTTAAAGAATTCACACGCTAACGGCCAACCAGCGCTCTGAAAGGAGGGGACATTAAGAGTCATTGTAATCTGATATTAAATCAATTAAATGTTCAATCCACCTGATTAAGACTTGCTGATAAAAAAGCTAGTACAAAATGAAGACACGTGTTCACTGAATCATACCCACCGTTGGCGTTGTAGAAATAAAAACGATAGTCTCGATACCAATTACTGTTTATAGGTAGTACGCCTCTGATTCTACAAGTCTGACCGTGAACTTGCCAATAAAAAAACACACTTATCCCGCAGCATTTACATGAATACCATTTCTTTCCTTCTCACTCTCTGAATTATAGTATGCGGATAAGTTCCGATCCTTTCATGTTTCGCTGTTGAATCGAACACAAACTATGTACCGTTATAACCTTATTCCATCTAGTACTTTACATCTAGACACTACATAATTACACACACAAAAATTAATATACAAGCAAGCCGATCCCATGTGTCGGCCAGCAATTGGACGCAGATGTGTCTGTTAGAAATTATTATTGGATGACAGGTAATCCTTCTAGTATAAGTATGTTCAGAGTCGTAGAAATGAAGTTTTTGCCATGGTGTTATCTATCGACTCTTAATCCAGTACCCACAGACAAATTCGAGACATGAGTTCGAAGGATGAATTGTATAGCAGCGTGAAACTCTGCATTTGACTTCTTGACATTATGTATAGTGAGAAAAAATTATTCACCACAAAATACGGGGTGGAATTAAAAAAAAGTTTGACTTAATTTGCAAAAATTTAGATTTTTGGGTATTATCAGAAAGTAAAAGGGCTGTCGAAATAGCCATTTATGTACCAAGTGCGTTATATAGATTCTAACGCTCGGAGGGTAACATTCACCCGAGGGCCATTGGCCCGAGGGATGAATGTTGCCCGATGGGCGTTAGGATCTGGTAACGCTCGTGGTGCATACAAGATTCTATTTTTCACGAAAAAATTATCTTAAACGACGTTGTTTACTTCATAAATTTCTTCTGATAGTAATTACTGCGTTCTCGTCGGCAACTGAGCACAAGTTAGCTTCTATGCAATTGCCATGGAAACATTGAAGAGGTTGCTAAGGGTTGTTTATTTAATAATATTACGCTGTATTTTTGTAAGAATTGACTAGCTTGTTAGTGGAGGAAACTGAAAACGGTTGTGTTCTTAATAATTATGGAGATCCCACAGAATGTGACGCTCAAAGCTGAAAAAGCGTTAGGAAATTTACTGCCTGTGAAATCCGAATACTTATAAAAGAAGGAGTATGACCATGTTTTTAAATGGAAAGATGAAAACATAGTGAATACCGTAAATGAAACTTTCCTAATGGCATACTTCCAGGTACTGGTGAGTTTATATCATGAAAAATATTAATGTTTTTTATTTATTTTACATTATTTCAGTCTGAAAAATATAGTGCAGTTAGTCTATGGACCAAATACTCACAGCTGAAATCAACATTGATTGTTAAAGAAAACATTAATATATCAACTTTCAGTCAACTGATAGCCTTTCTGAAAGTTAAATCAAAAGGATATATTCCTAAAAAATCAAAGGTGTTGGAAGGTGGACAAGTATTACTTTTCATAAGAAAAGCTACAGATGATACTTTTCTGCTACATAAAGTTGTTTTGGTAATGGGCGTATTTGGAGGCATGAGATGTGATGAAATGGTCAAGATGACAATTGATGACATTTGATGAATAGTTTCACCATTGTTGAAGAAAGCGAAATAGGAGCCTTGAACTTGGACTACGACCAAAAGGATGAAAACAACGTAGGTTTTTTTTAACCTACAGAAATAATAAATGCATTGTTTTACCTAGGTAAACATACTATAGGAAGTGTTCCTTCAATGATGAATGCTTTCAAGTATTTAAAAAAGAATTGAAAGCATTCATCTTCACGCAATCACGACAATTCATTGCCAATTTAGTGGAAATAAATTGTCTATGAATTTTCCTTCCTAAAACTGTTATGGTAATTTTATCTGTGATACATTGTTTTCAATCACTTCTATATCTCTGCTGTTTCATATGTGACACTCTGGTTATATTACCAATTGTAACCCTTGATATTATTTCTATTCAAGTGTTTATTGTTCGATTTCACATTGTTTTATTTTATCTTGTGTCATTATGTTCTTATGATTAGATATATACTATTGTATTTTTTACCATTTTTTAATATTGTTATATTTGTATTTTACCTATTTTACTTATTTCATTTTTTATCTTTACCTTATTCTATAACTATTGATTTATATGTTTTTATAATTGGACCCACCCGATCTTATTGTTTACAATTTTGATAATGTTATATTTATATTTACACCTTACGAATTTTATCTTTACAGAGTTATTTAACTCAAAACCATTGTTTTAATATTAACTTATACTTTTCATCTCAAAACAAGTGTTTTACACTTATTGAGACCGTTGGTATTTATTTCTCATTATTGTACATTGCTGAATTGTTATTCTTGTTTTTTTATCGTGAATAAATATCTTTATTATTATTATTATTATTAATCATAGCAAAATACCTTAATTTAGGAAACCCGAAAGGTTACACCGGTCATTGTCTACGCCGAACGTCATCAATGCTTCTTGTTCAAGGTGGTGCTTCCTTTGAAACACTAAAATTACATGGAAAATGGAAAAGTACAAAAGTAGTACGGTAGCGGAAAGCTATATTGGAGAAAGTATCTCCTCGAAGAACAAAATTGCTACAATGATAGCCCATTCCGTTTCCGAAAACAAAAAATTTTAACATTCCGAACGAAACCGAATGCACATTGAGGAGTTCATCATCGGTCAACTCACAGAACTTCAAACTTGGTACTAATTTTTCAGGAACATTTGAAAATTGTTATTTCTATTTGAGAAAAAAAAAATTAGTCCTTTTTTATGTACAGTTATAAATAAAACTTTTCTGGGTAATTAATATATTGAACTACAGAAAAAAAAAAACATTTAGCAGGAGTTATGATTCATAATGCCCTCCATAACGCCCCGGGCGTTATGGGTCTGTTAATAGCAACCGTTGCCAAGGTATTATAAAGCAGTAATGGACAAGTGAAAAATAAAACGGCTTCTATTTACCAATTTTGGCCTTACATAACGTTTCATACCTTGCCTTGCGTTTTATCATGAACGTGCCTAAACGATTCCAATAGTTCCAATTGCTTCCGTTCTTGCGTTACCTTACCTAACTTTTACATGAACTAGGTTTTTTAGGTCTGTTATTGTTCAATAACTGTTCCAGTTTATCAATCAATCAATCAATCATCTTTATTTCTTAAGGTTTATACAAATGAACATAGAAATGCGTCAGATACGTCATAAAAATATATACCTTACAAATGTCCTTATAATATACTAACATTAAAAATAAAATTAACAATACAAAATCGAATGGCTCACACATACAGATTAAAAGGCATATTTAACACTACATAGGATATTATATATACACATATACACATATACACATAAGTAGAAAAGTTATTGGGTATAACCCTCAAAATGTTAACTTTTCTACTTATATTTTCATATATTGCCCCTCGCTAGATCCATCCTTACATATACACATATATATATATATATATATATATATATATATATATATATATATATATATATAGATATAGATCGATTAGTGTTGATTAAGATACTCGTTAGTGGAATAATATGGATTTTTCAGCAAAAAAGATTTTACCCCATTTTTGAATGAGTTCAGACTTGTGAGGTTTCTAATGTCGATAGGAAGATTATTATATAATTTTATAGACATAATGTGAGGACCTCTTGAAACAGTAGATGAGTAATGTTATTTGGAGGGAAAGAAGGGGGAATTCATACAGTTTTAAAATTCTTCTGATTTGAAGATAGAATATTCGAAAATTGTAAGATCTGACCAACTCCAACAAAAATTACTTATTTCACCCGAAAAATGCAGATAGTTCCATAAAAAATTAATGGCGTAGAACAAAATTTGGTTCTGTTATATAATCCAGTTTAGTTAGGTTTTGAGGCAAAGATAGGTTGTCGCAGCTTCAAATTTGGCATGACAGTACAAGCAAGAAAAAAATTGTTCACCAAAAATCTGGGGGTGGCACCCGATGACTTTTTGTAAAAAAAAAGTTTTTGTTGTTACCTCGGAAATAATAAAAGACCGTTGGCTAATGACACTAGGGGGATCGATTATCTACGAAGGTATGCCCTTCAAGGGATACGAAGATTAATTTGGATTATCGGAAAAAAAGTGGTTTGTTGGATCGGTACCCGGTAGCCTTACGTCAATGACACCTTTCCATCGAATACGGCTAAATTCGTCAACCTAAATTGTATGCAAGTGTAATAATATTGAATGATGGATCAAAATGAAAGGTTTAACCAAAGGGCATTTCTTCGTTAAAAATCTGAGGGAGCTATCGGTGAAGGGTAACTTCCGGTCAGTATGCCGCCCTTGGGCACCGACCTAGACGTATGCAAATCGGCTAGAGCCCGGTTAATTTAGCTTGTCCCGACTATTCCAATACATTTGTACAGCTGCTTCTATAATAACATTTTCAACATTGCTTTCAACCGGAAGTTTATTGAACAGGGAACGGGGCGACCGGGTACCGATCCAACGAACCACTTTTTTCATGATAATCCACCTTAATCTTCATATCCCTTGAAGGGCATACCTTCGTAGAAAGTCCAATGACATATTACCGTTAGACTCCGTTATTTACATTCCGAGCTGCTGTCAAGACAGAGTCACATTCTTAGCACAATTTTCACTGCCGCTCGTTTCGCGGCAGATATTTGCCGACTATTTGGTTGACTGGCAACTATTTTCCGCGAAACAAGCTTAGAATGTGACCGCAGATCTAAATGTGAATAACGGAGTCTAGCCGTAATATGTCATTGAAATAATCGACACTTCTAGTTTCATGTGCCAACGGTCTAAGAGGTCCATCCCTCAAAAAACGGGTTCAATAGGGTGAAAGATAACTCAATTCCTACATGGTTGATTCTCAGTAAAATTGAACACCGACATCAAATTGCATGCTCGTAAATGTTGAAAATTATCGCCAAAAACTCGACCAAGAATTTTGTCGAACTGCTGTTTTCAGAAACTCCTGAATATCAGAAACAAAAGAAGATGAATTTATCTGTTCATTTCATATAGTCAACACAATCTAGGATCATCTCATCATGATATCAAAGCCAACAATGAACCCCTATTTCGGAGCATTATGATTCTAGCTCAGATCTATTTTCGGGTTACTGTGTTTGTCCGACTAAAAGTGGGTAGACATTTATTGTAGAACAGACAGGACCTCAAAAATTCGTTGGGTGGATTGGAGCTGTATTCAATGTTGTGGTTCCTATGACATTATTTTAGTGCTTATATCTTCTACAAACTTTTACCTGATAAATAAAGAGGAAATAAAATCTTCCAATTTACACAAAAAATATATACTTGTAACGTGCTTACAATTGTTTCGACACACGGTGTCATCATCTGAGCGAGTTATAACTCGCTCAGATGATGACACCGTGTGTCGAAACAATTGTAAGCACGTTACAAGTATATATTTTTTGTGTAAATTGGAAGATTTTATTTCCTCTTTATTTATCATTCATGATGAATTTACACATATTAAATGCCACCACGATAGAACAAACTTTTACCTCTCTGCATTGTGTTCTTACCTCTAGCCAAACAAAAGGCTTTTAAAAAAGATGTATTCCGAAAGAAGACTACTAGTCTAGATCGTAATAATCATAATATCTATACTCCAGTTCCAAAATTGTAGATAGTGACTCATCGTCAGTTTATGTGGTTTCAGAGTGCGGAATGCACGTAAACTGACGATGTGTCACTATCTACAATTTTGGAACTGGGCTATAGAATCGTATTGGCGGAGCTTCCACTTCAGTTGTCAGTCGGACAGTTGGAAAAAGTGTGTAAGTCTGGATAAATACGGAATCGAGCTATTCCCTCATACTCATGGCAAATTATACAGTGCGTTCATAAAGTGTGGAAACGCTCTATTATTTCGCTTGATTTCGCTTGATTATTTTCGGAGGAAAAGCTCGGACAGGTCGATTTTGTATTTTAGTTTCCCATCTTTTTTAGAAAATATAATTTTTTCCCTACCACCTTTCAAGATATGACGTCATCGATATTTTTTTAAATTGAAAGGGTATATTTTTATGTCAAAAATTGAATGCCCATATTTTTCTGAGTTCAACCATACCACATACGTCATATCTTACAGTTCGAATCACAGTATACTGAGTATAAAGAAAACCAGTGTGACATATGCAATGGTAACTAAGAACTTATTGTCTGGTTGCTAAGGGCTTTCATATGTTTGCTTAGCCTACTATTCAAGTGTAGCAATATACTCGTACTAACTACTGAGTAGTTCTTAGGTTTACGTTGCAAAATGAATAATGAAATGAATGTTGAGGAATATGAACACTGGTTTCCTTTATACTCCGAAAATAATCAACTCGTAAGATAATAGAGCGTTTCCACACTTTATGAACGCACTGTATAAACATCTGTCAGTCGTGTCAATTCCACCCTACGTTTTTGTGAATCGTACATTTCCAATACCTTACCTCACGTTCTTGCGGTACCTCACCTAACGTTTACAAGTACTAGTCACCACTTTACCAAACTCCAAAATGATTTCGAAAGTACATCTCACATTCCAATTTTATTTCAGACCAACGTGGGACCGATTCTTCTGTGTATCAACCCTTATAAGGATGTTGGAAACGCCCTCACACTGAGCAGTACTAGAGGCTTGTCCTTGAGTTTTCAATTGAGCAGGGTGGTTCAAGAAGCTGTCCGACAACAATCCGAAACTGGTTACCCACAAGCGATCATTTTGTCGGGTGAGTCATTTTATTATTACATTACGAGTTCGAAAAGATAAAGTTATCACACGAGTGAGAAATACTGTAGCACTATGCGCATGCTAGTCCGATAATCCCACGAGTGTGGAAAATCAGTTTCGCACAAGAGAGGTACACTATCTTTTTCTACGACCACGTAATTATTTTATCAACTAGTATCGATGTTATTTACATGTACACTTTTCAAATAGATTGTTTTTTGTGCTTCCAATGTGAATATTAGGTAGGTAACTCTAAACAGAAATCACGCATTTGACATTTTATCCGCATGTGTGGAAAGCTAGTTTTATTTTTACGACCTTTTTCGGATTTTACACCTATATATATATATATATATATATATATATATATATATATACATATAGAAGAAAGTTACTTATGACATCTACAGTCACTAGTAGAAACTTAATTTGACACGAACCAAGGAATCCAAAGTAGAGGTTTGTCTACAAATTGACAGGCAGCCAACACTTCGTTGTTCTGACCAACCCAAGGTTCAATCAAGTTTCTAGTACGTTATGAGGAACGCAAGCAGAATCTAAGTGAAAATAGAGGATATTTCGTTTTAATTCCGAGAGTTCCAACCTTTGACAGCTGTTTTGTGCTAACGCACTCATTAGAAAGGATTTATGGAGCTCTCGAAATCAAAACGAATCCACTCAAGAATTAGTACCGTGAAGGCAAGACAGATATAACAGAAAGTTACTTATGACATCTACAGTCACTAGTTGAAACTTAATTTGACGCGAATGTAAATTTGATGAAAACTCCAAAATTTTCCATGTTGAATAAAAAGGTAATTGAATCTGAATAAATTTTATCGTCCTTACCTCAGTGTTATAGAATATCAAGTAACTTATTCACTAGTTACTTCCTTATGGTTTAAAAACCGAAACAAATACACCAACCTTTAGTGAAAATCACAAAAAAGTAAATTTTCTTCATCTAACATTTCAACAAGAATTTTCACAAAACAACAAATCATCGATCAAACAAGTCACTGATAGTTATGAATGACATGTACTGTGTGATTTCATATTTCATCTTCAATTTAATAGGCATGAGACTGACGAATTACATGCATTGCAGGAACCAGTGGTTCTGGAAAAAGCCACGCCTCGATGCTGCTCCTGAGGCAGCTTTTCGCAGTTGCAGGAGGGGGACCCGAGACTGATGCTTTCAAACACTTAGCTGCTGCCTTCACAGTATTACGTTCCTTAGGATCCGCGAAGACGAATACCAATTCGGAATCTAGCAGGATTGTAAGTTCCATCTTTGTTATTTCGGTCGTCAAGTGTGAAAAATTGTATTCCCCAAGGACTCGTTCTAGGGCCCATTACTTCAATAATATTTGTGACTTGTTTACATCGTGAAATCAATTCCTGCAGAACGAAAACCATTCAATAATAACATCTGAGTAATTTTGATAGTGATAAAAAAGTTACATCCTTTTTATCGCGACAAAAATGCCTGTTCTTCAAAACCAGACTTCATCTAGTAAGCGACAGTCAAATTAAATTCTGTCTGGTTGGCTACGATTGATTAGTTATAGTGCTCCCTTAAATAATTGTTTCAGGAATTATTATCAGGAACAAATACGGCATATTTTAACTCCAGTGACTTTGTTATTTTGTTGAAAAATTGTTGTTAAAATTGTTAGGGGTCTAGGTACCCCTTACAACTTCTTTCGAGCGACTAATTATTTTTTCGTCAACTTTAAATTTTCAGAATACACTAACTCAACCATTCTGAATTGATTGGCGATCGCAGAATTGCTCTATCTTCAACCGTTCTCGATTTGAAAAGTTCAAATCGAGTTGAAAGGGATTTCTCTCGCCAATTTTCGACCTTTTTATTTCCATTTCCGGATAAATCTTATACCGGAGCATATATAAATGAAACATTTTCGGAATCAGAGTGAAATTTCACGTGTATAGTGCAAATTTCAAACAGATCTGACATTTTCTATTTTTCATGATTTTTAGGGATACAACTTTTATCGAGTGAATTCTTTTTTTTTTCGTCAACTTGAAATTCTCAGAATATACCGATTCGACCATTCTGAATCGATTGGCGATCGCAGAATTGCTCTATCTTCAACCGTTCTCGATTTGAAATGTTTAAATCTATTCAAATGGGGATTTTCCCCTCCAATTTTCTACCTTTTATTCCCTTTTCTGGATAAATCTTATACCAGTGCAAATATAAATCAAAAATTTTCGGGATCAGCTTAAAAATTCAAGTAAATATTGCTAATTTCAAAAAGATCCGGTTGAATATTTTTCATGTTTTTTAGGGGATTTTTCCAACTTGTTTTTGTGAATTTTTTTTTCTTGAACTTGAAATTCTAGGATATACTAATTCGACCATTCTGAATCGATTGGCGATCGCAGAATTGCTCTATCTCCAACCGTTCTCGATTTGAAAAGTTTAAATCGATTCAAATGGGGATTTTTCCCTCCAATTTTCTACCTTTTATTCCCTTTTATGGATAAATCTTATACCAGTGCAAATATAAATAAAAAAATTCGGGATCAGCTTAAAATTTCACGTAAATATTGCGAATTTCATAAAGATCTGCCGGTTTTGTATTTTTCATGTTTTTTAGGAGATTTTTCCAACTTTTTTTTGTGAATATTTTTTTTCTTGAACTTGAAATTCTAGGATATACTAATTCGACCATTCTGAATCGATTGGCGATCCCAGAATTGATCTATCTTCAACCGTTCTCGATTTGAAAAGTTTATATCGATTCAAATGGAGATTTTTTACTTCAATTTTCTACATTTCATTCCCTTTTCTCGATAAATCTCACACCAGAGCAAATATAAATAAAAAAATTCGGGATCAGCGTGAAATTTCACGTAAATATTGCGAATTTCAAAAAGATCTGCCGGTTTTGTATTTTTCATGTTTTTTAGGCGATTTTTCCAACTTTTCTTTGTGAATTTTTTTTTTCGTCAAACTTGGAATTCTCAGAATTTACTGATTCGACCATTCTGAATCGATTGATTGGCGATAGCAGAATTGCTCTATCTTCAACCGCTCCCGATTTGAAAAGTTTAAATCGATTCAAAAGGGGATTTTTCCCTCCAATTTTCTACCTTTTATTCCCTTTTCCGGATAAATATTATACCAGAGCAAATATAAATAAAACGTTTTCGGAATCAGCATAAAATTTCATGTATATAGTGCAAATTTCAAATAGATATGCCATTTTGTAATTTTCATGATTACAACTTTTTTCTAGTGTATTATTTTTTTTCTTCAACTCGAAATTCTCTGAATATACTAATTCTGAATCGATTGGCGATCGCAGAATTGCTCTATCTTCAACCGTTCTCAATTTGAAAAGTTTAAATCGATTCAAAAGGGGATTTTTCAGAATAATTTCTAAATGATTTCTAAAATCATCCGTGATTTTTTTTTGTTTTCTGACATAATGTAGATGAGTAATTCTTGATCAAAAGGTTCCACAGTGCCTACCTCGCGAATGCCACCGTTTGAATTATACAGGGGTTTGAAGTACAGTATTTCAACGATTTCTCAATAATCAATAATCCCTTTGTAATAATATTGTTTTCTAGACAAAACTTCGAAATATTTCAATGGCATAATATCTGAAATGAGAATTCATGAATGAACAAAGGTTGCCCAAAAGAAATATGGCAGTTATCAATTTAAGCAAGTCATGTTTGCACTGCTGAAATTAAGTGTACTACTTTTCTATGCAAGCAACTGTACACAATTCGGGAATATATAAAACCAGACAACCTGAACTCGAAACTAGTATATCAAAAGACAACTTTTGAAAAATGGAATAGTTCTGGGATTGCAGGGAGATGTACGCCCATCCACTTGGAAAACTCTGCAGTACCTTGGCAATGCTTGGAATGACACTTTCGAAGCAGCATCGGATCTTTTCCGAAAATTGTTTACACCCTGTATTTTCTGTAACATAAAATGAAAACGATGGTCCTTATAGAATTTGTATTATAGTTTAATTCACTGTATGAAACATGAATGGTATTCGTATGCTCATGCATTTGCCCGAAAATATATTTACAGAATGAGACTGAGTTGCAACCTTTGTATATTGACGAATTCTCATTTCAGGTATTTTGTCATTGAAATTTTTCGAAGTTTGTCTATGAAACAATATTATTTTCCGTTACAAAGGAATTATTGATTATTCGAGAAATCGATGAAATATTATACTTCAAACCCCTGTATAATTCAAACCGTGGCATTCGCGAGGTAGGCACTGTAGAACTTTATGATCAAGAATGAGTCATCCACATTATGCCAGAAAATTAAAGAAATTCACGAATGATTTTAGAAATAATTTCAAAATTATTCCGAAACATCCCGTCTCCATATTTTTTGGACCATCGCCGCCACATTATTTGGATTCAGATCATTGAGCACAAACGTTGACACATTTGTATTTATATCAGCTACGTTTAAAAAAATCAGCTAAATATATTGGTGGAAGCTGACTATACAAAGGGATACATTTTTCCGAAATTAAAAATATATTTTGGTTCACCCCGTATCTTCCAAATGCTTAAAGTTGGGTGGTTGGTTCAAATGCAAAATATTATCGCCCTCTCATGCACTGTAGGTAACATCAATTGCATTTGGATCTGCAGGAAAACGAAAATTTTCTCGAAAAAAGTACGATAAAAATTACTAAAAACAAAGTTTAACCCTCTGTATACCCGCCAGTTTTGATTCTAGAAATTTTCTTCTTTCGAACTTTTTAATGCAAATATTGTGGACTATTCTTTCAAAAAATTTCAGATCGATACGATGAAAATGAAATTCCAGATGTTTTGAAAAATTGTCCAAATATCAAACTTTGACCCCCTGTAGAATCCAAACGCCGGCATTCAGACAGTTGGCGCGATGATAACTTTTGTTCAGGATGACATGGGCTACATCATATCAAAATTTTAGCGATTTTCACCAAAACCAGATTTCCATAAGATTAGTGCGGGGTCCTTTGCTCGAAAAACTGACAGACAAAATTGTTAGATCTAAGGTCTCGCAATATTTTTCTCATGAAATTACATACATTATAATTATCGAGTTGTTAGTACAGTCTCTTTGAAAAGTGTAATTCAAAGATTTGTACCACGTTTCTTCAGTTATGACCAACAAGATGCCCAGGAGTTTTTATGATATATACTGGAGGGACTACACGAAGACGTGAATGCAATAACGGATAAGCCCAACTTCATTTCGGCTTAGATTGTCCCTAAATTTAACACTTGTGATGAGTCCAGAGAGTCATGGTCTAGATACTTGGGAATGGACAACTCCAAGATAGTAGATAACTTTGTTGGACAGCTGAAATCAATATTGAAATGTACACATTGCGGTCACTGTTCAGTCACTTTCGATACATTCTGGGACCTTTCTCTTCCGATATCAAAAAGGCCAACTTAGACTCTCGCAATGTTTAGATTCATTCAATAGGGAAGAAACTATGGATGGTGATGAAAAACCGACATGTTTGAACTGCAAAAGAAAGAGGAAATGCACAAAGTCTCTATTGATTCAGAAATTCCCCAAAATTTTAGTTATCCATTTGAAAAGATTCTCTCAAACACAAAGTTTTAGAGGAAAATTGAATATAACCATTGATTTTCGTCTGAAAGGTTTAGATTTGAGCAACTACACTGCAGACAATGTAGCCCCTTGTCGCTATAACGTGTACGCAGTGACGAATCACAGCGAGCGACTACCAATAGCGGACACTACACTGCTTACTGTAGGCATCCGTATACAGGCACATGGCACGAATACAACGATTCCGTAGTTTCACCGATTCATTCAAACTCCCTTGTCAGCGGAAAGGCATATATACTCTTCTACGAGCAGGAAGACACTTCATCACATGTTCGAAATTATACTTAGTTTTATTTTATGAATATTATTATTGTATTTTTCTATACAATGTAAATTGTTCAATATATTTTTTATATATATTAAATAATTATTTCGTTATGAAAAGAAATGTATCCGATAAAAGAAATCTATTGTGTTTTTACTGTTGCTTAAAAATATTCTATATCACTCATTGCCATGATATTTACACGTTTTCAATTCAATTTTTTTTCATTTCTAAGGGACAATTTATAGAGGTGCAAGTGACCGACGGTGCTCTGTATCGAACGAAGATACATTGCTACTTCTTGGATCAAACTAGAGTTATAAGGCCATTACCAGGTGAAAAAAATTACCATATATTCTACCAGATGCTGGCTGGACTTTCTTCGGAAGAGCGATCGAAGCTAAATCTTGACGGCCATACGCCATCGACTTTGAGGTATCTCCAACATGGAGACACTAGGCAGGATTTGGCAGAGGATTCGCAAAGGTATGAAAATTCATGGTTCTATATTATTTATCAACTTCATCAATGACATGCCTTTTAATCTAACGCATGAGTCTTCGATAATGTATGCTGATGACGCCAATGCCTTCCAATCTACTTTCTAACGCTAATAAATATGAATCTGGTCTATAAATGACGATAAAACCAAAACTTTACATTTCTCAACTGAAAATAATAAAGAAAGTAACGAACCAGTTAAGCTTCTTGGAGTCTATTTGGACTCGTCTTCAAATTTCTTCCCGCATATTCACAAATTAGCAAAGCGCCTATCAACGTGTACATACATCATAAGACAACTTGCGACATAACTATACAACAGATTGTTTAAGAGTAACTTATTTTGCCATTTCTCACAGCACAATGACATATGGACTGATAGTATAGGGTTCATCTTATCATCATGATATAATATTCAAATTACAAAAAAAAAATCGTCAAAATCATGACACAGGCTAAATACTGTCGTGAATTGGGGTTGATTCACGACTAACTAGGTAGATACTGATCATTCATAGATTCACAACACTTTTAAAAAATATAAAAACATTTATTTTACTATGTACAAATATGAGACTTAGACGATTGAAATTAATGAAGGAAATAATCAAAAAAGAATTAATGAATTAAAAAATTGATGAATCTCTCCTAGACTAGTTATTGATTGAATAAATAATTTTTGAAAGATCTTTATTTACAATACATATCGGCATTTACATTTAAGAAACATTTTCCTTCTATCTAATATCTGATCTTCCAAACTCCCCCCATAGCCCTCACTAGCTGCGGGCACGGCAGAACTCTAAACTCGACTCGACTACCAGATCGAACTATCAGTGGCCTTTTTTAAAACTCTTGTTTATTTTCTGTTGAGGACAAGTTGTGTATCAAAATAAAATATCTTCGCTCACGTACTGCATTGTAGAAGGTAAAAAGGTTACCCACGTATTGAATGATAATGAAATATTTTAATGTACAGCATGTTCCATATATTTTTGACAATACGACGACCATTGCAAACCTCTCTTTGAAAATCTTCACGTATTAACTTTGTGACCTTGCTTCATATACGAATGTTTGTGTTATGTCAAAAAATTAAAAGGTGAAAATAAAGTGACTAAGCCGGAGGACATACACCACCATGATACTAGGATCAGAACAAATTCAAGGCTACCTAAATATAGATCAAGCAAAACGAAAAACTCTCATTTATATGTCTCTTCAAATTTTTTTAATGGGTTACCAAATGAGTTTCGGACTCTCGACAGGAATATAAACACTTTCAAAGTAAAAGTTGAGAATGTTCTTTTACAAAATGAGTTTTACGCATTTGAAGAATATCTTGAATATTTCGATTTATTGACTAAGTTGTTGACTGTCTAATAATAGCTATATTGCCAACTGTTACATTCTGTATTCTGAGTTATTTGTCTCTGTCCATGTTGCTTTCAATTCGTTTTACTGATCGTATTCCATTATAATTCTATTTTTTGATGTTATATAGATTTAAACTTTTACTATCATGTATTAGCATTTTTGACCTACCTATGCAAATATTACTTATGTATTTAAGGCATGAATAAAATTCTATTCTATTCATCAGTTTTCCCAATTGTTTAAGTTCTTTGAGATGTATCAGTCGTAGAGCGCTCCAAAGATCAATAATACTTATTGAGACGTTTGTGGTGTTTTACATTTATAAATTAATAGAGAGAAAAAAATTGGTGGAGAATATACAGTAGTATTCAACTGAGTTCAACTACACCTTCTCGAAGTATATTTGTTCTTCCAATTGCATGCAAGCAAACAATTCAATGAAATATCATTTATTTTGATATTTATATCCTAAATTTCCCCTTTCTGAGAAGCGGTCAGCTTGCCAGCTCAAAAGATGAAGATAATATGAGCAGATACAGCAGTACTAACGAGTTTCCATTTTTTGGAAAGCAACCAATAAAAATTGAAGAGACCAACTCCAAATATATTAGAAGTAACATTCCACAAGGTTCAGTACTTGGGCCAGTATTATTCCTGACTCAGCCAGTATTAATATAGAGGGACAATTCACACAGTTTGCTGACGACACGACACTGGTGTGGAAGGATTCTAATATTGAGTTACTGAAATCAAACATGGAAGATGATTTGAAGAAGGCCAAACATTGTTGCGACTCAAACCATATCTGCCTCAATGCAAAGAAAACTATCCTACCAACTTTCAGATTCATCCATGAACGTCTTATATTTGACTCAATAACCATTGGTAATAAACCTTTTACCAAATTCCTTGGTGTTGATATTGAGAATAATCTATGATTCCATATTCATATCGAAAGACTCGGAAGGAAACTGGCCTCAGGCTGCTTTGCAGTGAGAGTTGTTTCTCTGGAACTGGGTCTGCCAATGAGTAAGGTTACAGATTTTTCTTCAATCGAGTCACAACTAAGATATGGTATTGCATTTTTGGGTTATTTTATTACAGCAGTCAGATTTATATCTAGAGCTAAATACAACGACCACTGTAAACATTTATTTATAAAACATGATATTCAGACACCAACCTCTATTTTTTTACTTGAAACTCTATGTTTAGGGCATAAGCATAAATCTAACATTTCAGATACTGAAAGCACTCAAACTATAATACTTGCCAAATAACAAGAAAAAATTTACCTCTTTCCATTCCCTGTTTAGAACTAACGAAAAATTCTATAATGTATGAGAGTAAAAACATATACAAATACTTTGCCCCCACTTTGTGAGAAAAGTCAAAAAATACTCTTGCTCAAATCCTATTTGTCCTACAGGAGTTTTACGATGATGCGCATTTTCTTGTATTGTGACATTACGTGATGAAATTTTTGTATTTGTCAACTTGTTTTATGTACTAGAATACTATTTGTCAAATTTTACTCACAGGTTATAGAACGCTTTGTGAATAAAAATATTTTTCCACGAAAATTTAAGTATATTGATTGATTTATTGTAACTTTGATAATTATGGATTGTTGATCATCTGATCACCATACCATGATCGATACATCATCTTCACAAGCAGGTAGTTCAGATTCCAACCCACAAATTGTATATTCAATTTTGAAGCCAAGACGATCATCCGGATGCAAGAATTGTGTTGGAAGGATAATTATTAGTTGTAGTGTTTTTTTATTATCGTATATGAGGGATAGGAGCAATGAATCAGATATACTGAACAGGATGCCAAGGGAACGACATTACTTTTTGTATACATTTGTTGCAACGAAATATAATTTTCAATTATAGTCCTAACTCTTCAGAATCATTACATTTAATCTAACAAAAATTTTCCAATCCGCAGATTCCATGCTTGGAAGAACTGTCTCGGCATCCTAGGCATACCCTTCCTAGACGTCGTGAGGGTCTTAGCAGCCGTTCTATTGCTGGGAAACGTGCAATTTCTGGACGGAAAAGGCCTGGAAGTCGACGTCAAAGGCGAAACGGAACTCAACGCGGTGGCAGGGCTTCTGGGTGTATCCGGTGCCGCCCTCTTCCGTGGACTCACCTCCCGCACCCACAACGCGAGAGGACAGCTCGTAAAATCCGTGTGCGACGCGAACATGTCGAACATGACGAGAGACTGCCTCGGCAAAGCTTTATACTGCCGTACCGTAGCTACCATAGTCCGTAGAGCGAATAGTCTTAAGAGGTTGGGTTCCACGTTGGGCACCCTCAGCTCGGATTCCAACGAGTCAGTGCACAATCAAGGCGAAGCCACCAGCCAGCACGCTTCCACTCTGGGCGGCAGCACCAACGCCGGCAGCAAATCCATGGCGGCCTTGAACAACGCAGTCCGCCACGCCACAGACGGATTCATCGGCATTCTAGACATGTTCGGCTTCGAGGAACCCAAGCCCAGCCAACTGGAGCACCTGTGCATCAACTTGTGCGCGGAAACGATGCAGCATTTCTACAACACGCACATATTCAAGTCGAGCATCGAGTCGTGCCGAGACGAAGGAATCAACTGCGAGGTGGAAGTGGACTACGTCGACAACGTGCCCTGCATAGACCTGGTATCCTCGTTGCGTACTGGCCTGCTCAGCATGTTGGACGTGGAGTGCTCGATAAGAGGCACAGCCGAATCTTACGTCGCCAAAATCAAAGTACAACACAGAAACAACTCCAGGCTCTTCGACCCGAAGCCGATGGACCCGAGACTATTCGGAATCCAGCACTTCGCAGGAAGAGTCATCTACGACGCGACGGACTTCCTCGATACCAACAAGGACGTAGTCCCGGACGATTTGGTGGCCGTCTTCTACAAGCACAGCTGTAACTTTGGGTTCGCCACGCACTTGTTCGGCAGCGAACTGAAGGCCCTATATTCGCTCGAAACTGTTCCACGAGGGGTGAGTTTCCGCATCTCGCCCACCTCCCACGCGGACCTCCTCAACGGGGATGAACCAGTGTCCACTCTGACGCAGGACTTCCATACCCGCCTGGACAACTTGTTGAGGACTCTGGTGCATGCGAGACCGCACTTCGTGAGGTGCATTCGCAGCAATTCGGTGGAGGCACCCAACAGGTTTGATCGCTGCACAGTGGTCCGACAGATTCGTTCGTTGCAGATTCTGGAAACGGTGAACCTGATGGCCGGGGGATACCCGCATAGGATGCGCTTCAAAGCGTTCAACACCAGATATCGTCTGCTAGCCCCGTTTGCAAAGTTGTTCAGATTGGACGATAAAGTTAACGAAGACTGCCATCTGATTCTGCAGCATGTTTTGGATTCGATACCGAAGCAGGTGAGTTTATAGCGGAATTATGATAAAATTTGATGGCCACCAAAGAAATCGGAAACGTTGGGCTTGTAGTACCTTTGCATGGACGTTTGAGTATGGAAGATTTACATGGAAATATGAGCTGAGCGAGATTTTGTTTCCTGTTATAGGGATCCCTTCAAATAAACACAGTTCATAGGTCCATCCAAAAGTTTGGCCACTATTCTTCTGTTTTATGTCGATTCAACCTCGAGAAATTTGCTGAATATTCAATAAGGTCCAGTTCCATTATTGAAAACCACAATAGAAATATGTACATGTATCAATTCAACAAAATATTTCGGGAGTATGTCGTTGTACCCATATTTCAATACACCCAATGTGCATTGCATTGAACATTGCGTTGTGCCCTAATTTCGGTGTGCCCACATTTCGTTATGCCCACATTCCATGTCGAAATGAAGCGCTGTTGCTTCAGTATAACGTGTTCAGGTCAGGATTAAGTATAAATTTGCCACTGGAGGCCCAAGCGAAAAATACTGAGTTCTTTTTGCAAAAGCATTTGACAAATTCGCTTTATTCAGAGACTGGGGGCACAATGACTTGTGGGCGGAAAAAATTTGGACACCACGTAATATGGGTATATAAAAATGTGAGCACAATGCAGCGTAATCGACATTTCGATACATTATAGACAATTTTAGATTCACCGAAAATAATTTGGACGAAACAGTGATCAACGATGAAGATAAATAAAAGCTGCGGTCAAAGAAACAGTTGAACATGTATATCCAGCAGTAGAATGCAATTTTGAATTATATAATGGGTGTTGTTCCACTTGAATTTCCAGCCTTAACATTATTTTTGGTGAAACCAACAATTGGAAATACCAGATTTTTGAGTGGGAAAATCAGAAATTTGCTGAAATATAACTGATCCAAATTTGAAATTAACATGTCAAATCATTCAAGGTCCATGGCCCGAATGACGAAAACCATAATGTACATGGTAACACTTTGTGTTTTTAACAAGATGGTGTACCACCCCATCTTTCGCGAATAGTTCGTAACTGTGGACCACACATCCACATTTATAGGATTGGTAAAAGCGGATCAGTAGCATGATCAGCTAGAAGTTTGGACGACAGAAAGAGTTACAAATAGTTTCTGCGGAATTTTCGTGAAGTCTTTGGTAATGTAAAATGAGACATTCGATAATTGTTATTCATTCTATTACATCAGTATCTATCAGTACCTGAGATATTTTTTCCAAAACACCAGATGAACCAGAGAGTTGAAAAATATTTATCAATCTGCAATGAAATCTAATAGATACTATGGCGGAGAAAAAAATATTTTAGCATAAATAAAATTCCAATGGTCTGAAAAATTGAGAGTGATTGAGAGATTGAGACTGGTAAAGGCTTCTCTCAAAGAGTGGTAGCTCCACAGTCGTATCCGCGGGTCCTTCTGGGTGCAACTGACCCAATAATCAGGAAAAGTGACACTCTTCCCAAACAGCACTAAAACATCTCAGAGATGTTTGAAGTAAGAGTTTTTGAGATATTTAATTTAATCCTCCACTGCGATGTTCTGTTCACATGTGAATAGAACGAGTACTTAGCCGCAAATTTCCGCCGCACGCAGCTATTTTCAGGATGTTCCTAAGACATCACAAAATGCACTTCTTTCTCTTTCTTTTCAAAGCATTTTCAAATACACAACAAAATATTTTCGAAGCTTCTCATCTACATTAAATCTCTATATATAAAACATTGTTATGGATGTTCCTGAGACATCACAAAATGCACTTTTTTCTCGATTTTTTTCGTGACTACTGCACAAATTAACAATAGTCAAAATATAGACAAAAACTCAAAAAATCACAAAGAAACATGCATACGAATTAAACCTAAAATATTTTCTGCATGTTGTATGAATTGAATAATTTTTCAAAAATGTAAATATCATAAACACATCATCATGGAACTGGAGAACTCTCAGAAATTTGCTTGTATACATTTTCCATTGCATGTTGTGCATGTCTGATTATTTTTATTTGCTTAAATATTTCGAATCCAAGAACTCTTCAATGTGACAGATGATGAGAGTTCTACTTTGATAGGTCTGTTCGTTATTGACCTCACCTGTAGATCTTTTGAATGGAGACTTTCGAAGGATTTATTGCTATTTAAATTATTTCTGTACCAATATTTTCGAAGTGAGGAACTTCATCAATACTATTTTCACGTTCAATATTATTTTCTCGTTCTAAGCATCTCTTTAATTCGTTAATTTCGGTGCCAGACTCTGAATCCTGGATTAGGGTATTCAACACCTTTATTGTGTCACAAGAAAGTTTTCAGTTGCACATCTGCCATGGCAGCTAGACAAGTATCTATCTTGTCATTCTGCGAAACAAGGAAATTTCTTGCATCAGACACAGTGTAAATACACCTAGCTGTTGTAATATCACCTGCCTACTGGATTCACCAGTGCCGGAAAGAACATTCTAGATATCACTTTATAAACTATTCAATGAACTTACTGGATGCTTCGACTTTAATTGATTCTTTAATAATTTATTCCAGGTCAGTCTGGTTTCCACTAGCTACGCGATGGGCAAGCGCCACATATTCCTCAGCGAAGGTATTCGGCAGCACCTGGAAAAACTCAGATCCGACACCCGCCACAAAGCCGCGACGCTGATCCAATCGACGTGGAGAGGTTGGCACTGCCGCTACAGGTGGATGATCCTGCGCAAGGAGAAAACCGTCAACCACCTCCCCGTCTCCCGAACGGGGCTCGGGGGAACGCGCCCAAGGCCGCAGCCCATCGCCGGAACCCCTCCCCCGGAACCCAACGAGAAGTGCGACGCGAAAATAATCCAGCAGACGTGCAACTTGTTCGGTCTGGATCTGGAACGACCCCCGCCCGTTCCCCCAAGTCGATCCTATACCGTGACCGGCAACACCAAGCTGGGCTACCCGCAGAGCAGAGTGATGAAGATGTCGTACCCGGAGGACGGTACCGGGGACGGTACCGTGCTACCGAAAGGAGAGACTGTTTTAGTTATAGGGGCCTCGCATCGTAGGGGCCATTTGATAGTCGAACATAAAAATTGTACCCTGCACGTGCCCTTTCAGTTTCTCGAGCTGAAGCAGGGCGTGAATATTTAATCTTGCCATTGTTTCTTCAGTCAGGGTGCCGCTGACTTGACTGATCTGTTGTACTATAGTTTGGACAGTAGTGAAGCTGTAGGGTCGATTGCTTTATCTTGAAATTTATTTATTCATTGGCTTTGATGTAATTTGGCTGGTGCCATGAAGATTTTCGAAATATTCAGTCACGGAACTACTATAAATTGCTTCTGAATACCTACCGAATAATCTATTCAAAGCATATCAAATAATTTTCTTATTTTTCTTAAATTTATTCTATTGAAAAGGTGAAAATGGGGTATTGGACTCCTGTGGTGTCACTCAGTGAGAACAAAAAGTATTTTACCACTTCACCACACAAGAAATTCAATTCCTAGATGCGCCTTTCGATAAAAAAGTTATCATCAGTAACGATCAGTAAACTAACTGTACATCGTCATACTAGTCTTATTTATATCACATAATTAATTACCATGAGGTAATCTGTGTACTAGGAAGTGACCCTACCTGATGGACAGGTACAACCCCCACCCAATAAACAGTACAACAGTCACTTAATTATTCCTTTACTGGTATCAAATCAAATATATATTAGAAACTTATCACAAAATTAGTAAACAAAATTTGAAATTAATAAAACCTGTTGATGATTACAGAAAAGTAGATTGTTATGAAAGTATTGCTATTCAAAAAGGGGCTCGGAACCCCTGCTTAATAATGATAATGGTCCATTAAATTCCAAATTATTTGATACCAGTAAAGGAATAATTAAGTGACTGTTGTATTGTCAATTGGGTGGGGTTGTACCTGTCCAAGAGGTGGGGTCATTTCCTAGTAACACAGATTACCTTATGGTAATTAACTATGTGAGATAAATAATACTGGTGTGCCTATTTACAGTTAGTTTAGTAATCCCTACTGATGAACATAACTTTCTTATCGAAATGTGCATCTAGGAACTAATTTACTTGTGTGGTGAATGGGTGAAATACCTTTTGTTCTTATTGAAAAGTTGTTTCAGATAAAAAATATTTGAATTGCCGGGTGTCCGCGGAAGGTGCCTATAATATTAATAATAATTCTTCTCCATTCACGATAAAATAAAACCAGTAGCAAAATATACGTATAGGTCCAGACAAAGGAGAAGTGTCAGCGTGTGCTCCAATCTATTTTTCTGAAGGAAATAAATAAATAAGAAATAATTCAAAAAATGTGTTGACTCTATAATGGGAAAGGAGAAGTATATAAATAAAAGAAATACCCTTACAAAATAACATAGCCACAGAACGAAAAACAAGTTAGTACAACTAGTAAGAACGTGAGATGCTATGAAACTTGCTAAAAATTATATATGAATTTGTGTGTAAAAATGATGTATAAAATATGTGTATGTACAGTTAACCATAGAAGTAATGAAGAAATAGAATCTGTAGATGTCAGTTTGATGAAAATCCTAGGACAGTCTATTTGCGGAGCGTTTTTCAGTCTTCTCTCAAAGTTATTCAAGGAGTAGAATGTTGATTCACTGGGCAGTGAATTATAACATGCCGGAGCGTTTTGAAAATATGGTTAGTCTTTTGAGTAGTTAGAACTTTTTTTTAGAAATAAATGAGTTTGATGCTAGAACAACACTGTCAACCTCATATGGGTTCCGGGACACACTGCAGTAGAGGGTAATGAAATAGCAGACGTGCTGAAAAAAAAAAGATGCTGAACCACCATTTTTGTGACCTGAACCCTTCTGCGGAAAAGGTACCAGCACAATACTCGATAAACTCGAACATGAAGAATATAACAAAAGATCCTATATATAATCACAAAGAATGAGGTAAGCCAAGTAAAAATAAGCTCAGAAAACTTATGGGAATTCTAACAGGGCACTGCCGGTTGAGAACCTTAAGAAACTCGGATTAATAGAGGAAGAAGAAGACAGATTTTGCAAAAAAGGCGATGAGAGCTCTATACACATTCTCTCAGAATGCAATACCCTGCAAAATTCAAGGGCAAGATCCCTCGGAGAGTATTAAATGGAAGTGGGAGATCTATCTGACCTGATGCCATCCGATACCCTGAACTGTTTTTCAAAAGCCGTATTACTGAAGGAACTGATCTAGTCGTTGAGACATCTTAAACGGCTGAGCTGCAGAAAGGGACACAATAGATCTTATATGTCGCAGTGTATTGACAACCCCCACTAAGTAGAATAGAATATTATAGAAATTAGACTTCGTGGTATTTGTTAAAGAGCGTAATGAAGTTTATCCAGATTCAGCCAACTTGATTTATTTAAAGGCAGATAATTATTTTGTATGCGTTGTAACCGGTGACGGTCGTTTTTTAGGATGTCTGAGCGACTCACAAAGTTTCAGCTTCAATTTAGTCAAAAGCAAGTCCCTGTTTGGATGAAGTTTCCGTTAAACGTTGTAGATGGATAAACTGAGGTGGCTAACGAATTTAGTGAATCTGAGCTCAGGATCTAGCCGTAGTCACTTTTCATAAAATTTAGTTTTATCCATGAATCCTTTATTTGGTCCAAGGCTGATATATACATACATCAATAAATTCTATAAATATATGACTTTTACAGAATCTCCAAATGTTATTCCATCATCTCTGAAACCAAAAAAGTTATAGTGGCGAACTTCCTTCCACGGACACACGGTATAGCAATGCATCGAATTTTGAACGGTGAACAATAGAATCAGCGTCGAAAAAAAAAGGATAGGAAAATATAACGTTTTGAAAGTAACGATACTTTAGTTCAAAAAGCAGAATATCAAAATGAGTAAGTGATAATATAGCATATTTGAGTCATTTTAGAAACATTTTTTGTTTTTTTTTTCTTCTAGTTAGGTTGATTACACTCTGACAAGACACATCATCACTTCCTGAATATCTGGATCATTACTGCAATTTCATAATTTCGAATTATCAGTTTCAAACTTTTGGATAAAGAATAGATCGTTTTGAAATTTTTCTATCGAAATATGATTTGCAGCACACTTCAGAATATCCACCATAGAGTTTTTTATTTTATTTTTTCTCATAGAAGAGATAGTGAAAAAGTTGATAAAAGCAGCTTATTCGAACCATTATTACTTTTGATTAACCAAAATTATTATTGAAAAAAATTATGGGGGTGTCAAATTATATAATCAACAAATAATTACACATTACAAAAAATAATTATTCAACCCTACATCATGACAGTTTTCTGAATTTTCGGTTCAAATCACATTCAGTTGTACCATCAGTAGTTCCGTCAGAATCTTATGAAAAATTGATAATGTGATACCTACCCTATTTTCATTTGTCCCCAAGTTGAACTTGAACAATCCATTTTACATTATGCGCTGATAAGTTGTTGTAAGCTTCCTTAGTTCAAAACATGATTATTTCTAATATTGACTCGATGATTTTGGAGATTGAAGAATATATATTGGAACTGTACAAATCGAAAGTTATTTTCTAATAGTTGAGAGAATATATGATACGAATTTTTTGTTGGTTTCCTTTGCTATCCTCGCCATCACTCTCTTTCATATGTTATGAGAATCTTTTTTGAAATAAAGCATACATTGCCTGAACACATATATGGAAGATTCCTATTGTTTATGTGTGTTCATATCCAATTTTGTTGTCAAAATATAGATCAATATTATATCTACTGTTGGTTCTCCAAAATCTTCTAATGCCCCAAGAGTTTTTATTGTATTCTGCCATAGATTTCTCAAATCGATATGTCGTTCATTCTCTGTAGATTGGTGGATGCTCAAAAATTGCTTTTACATGATTGAAAATTATAAAATTATTATTCTCGTAATATTGACAAAGTAAATTTCGACCCATTGTATAATTAGCATCATTTTTAAAAATGCATTTCAATAACTCCGCTGCTTAACCTAGTAAAGAAGTTTGTAGATAATGAAATTAATCAATATCACTCAAATGATTTTTATTGTTTATCTTATATAATGAAAACATCACGAAACTCCAACCAATTGCTCTAACACCTTCAAAAATAGGTAACAAATAGTGGGAATAAATCTAATATCGTATGTAGTTTTTTTACCAGTAGTTGAACTGAATTTTCCTAAAAACTATTATTACTGACCAAATTGGAAACGATACCTGGATCTGGTAAGATTTCAAACTTGGCGGGATCAACACTTAAATTGTCAATATGTGTTCTACATGTGGATTTTCTAGTAGGACTTGAGCTATCAGAACTAGTGATTTAATTTGAAGTATTTTTCTCAGTGTGTCTATATTTTCATAAAAATTGTTTTCTTTCATCTTCTTCTAATAGCAAGTCTGAATTGTCGATAACTAAAATTTCAATCTCATTCTGAACGGTCTCAAACTCCTCTAAAATGAGTTCTAGTTTCTCCAATTTGAGAGTACTCGTGATCGAAATATCTTTTAGTATAAAATTATTATACTTACATATAACTCTAGAGCATTGATGAACGTTTTAGATCGAGTTATTTTACTTTTGAAGTGTCCTCTTTTAAACTTCAATAATTTTGATTGCATTTCCATAGGTTATGTATGGTTAGGAAAACACGTGTGAAAGTATATTATAATTCGTAAGAAATTGTGATTGTTCAGATTACAAAATTGATCGAGTGTAAATAGGTTTTCAATTGAAGTATTGAAGGGACCTAATGAATTGAAAAGGACTTACAGAAACAAAAAAGTTATTAAGGATGAAGTGTATATTGGCATCGGCTATCGAGAAATCTTGAATTGCACCATCCATCCAGGATTAATGGACTTGTTAATACATGGACTGTATTTTTTTTTATTGGTGTCCCATTTTACCTATTTCAAGCACGCCTCAGCGTGTTTATCGAACTTTCAAATACGCGTGTTTTAAATTTAGGTACCATGGCAACATCAACAACTCGAGAAACGTGAATTAAGACGTCTAAATGACAATTCTTTGATTATTGATGGGACAAGAGTACCTTGTAACGTCAAATAAACTACTAACAAATGCACAACTCGTTCATTTATATCTGATTACCTTTTCCATCCATGTGATGAACTTGTCATATTCTTTTTTACACGCATCATTAGATTTTTGCCAGTTTTTATGATTTCAAAGTGATCCAATAAAAAAAATCGATTAAATTTTGTATGTATCACGTGCGTAAAATGCGTTTATAGCATTCAGCGTGTAACGGCCCTCGGCTGACGCCATCGGGCCATTATTCACGCCTCAGGCTATAAATGCCTACTTTACGCCCTTGATACATAAATAACTATTCTTTTAGATACTTCATTTAATAGAGATATACTAATTTTGTTCAAATTGTATTCAATTGACAATCATTTCTGTCACACATATATCAACAACATTTCCTTGGCTACGATGTTACAAAATTATATACAGGATCTTTGAATACTTAAAAAATAATGTTAACTTTCAACTGAAATAATGAGTATATACCTACACCTAGTACAGACACAACCTTTAACAAAAAAATAATTTCGTTATAAAGCCCAAACTTTAACATAATCGATTTGAAAATGACTGTCAACAGTATGCAAATTCCACGTAGGCAACCATTTTTCTCGAGCTTTCCAAAACTCGGTAACAGCCTTGCGACCGGAAGAGTTTTTCCAAGGCTTTTCGTAGTGAGCGTTCTTTCCATATTCTGAAAAGAATGATGTGCCTCCCACAGCAAGGTTGATGATGATATAGAACTCCGAGTCGAATGGGGCCATTTTGGAGTTTCTCTTCCAAGGATTTTCGAAACTTGTATTTGTGAATCGGCCCAACTCCCAGAATCCGCCATTTGGAGGAACTACTGTTCCTAACAGTTCGTCATCCACGGAAAACGATATTTTCTCCGGTGTCCACTCTGTTTGGAATTTATGGAACTTCGCATTCCAGCCTTGCTCATCATTTTTGGTGAAGTTGGTGTATGAGTAGCTATCGTGTTTCGAATCTGGGCCGAAATGCAAAGTGCTTCCTACTTGCTGAATGCCGATTTCTTTTGCGAATTTGACGAAATGTCTGTTGCCCCGACTTTCCATTATATCGATTTCACCTGAAGCTGGCCATCCGGAATATTTGTTCCACCTTGGCAACATCCAAATTGCTGAAAAAAGAATGAATGAGCTTTATTCAAGTAGAAATATCCTAATGCAGAAAAATAGGAACATATTGTAATTATAGGTACAGTAAGTAAACATCAATCAATTAAGAACGTAAATTACTCAAAAACAAAATATTTTCAAAATCTGATGTTGCAAACAATTCGTTTTTTGAATTCGTGGATGGTATTTTTTTATTGTTTCAAATAGGCAGGTAATTTGTTGTTCTCATTTAAATCTTCATAAAATATAGATTTTGTTGTAAGTACTATACATGTTGTATTTAGGTAAGTGCAGCTGTTGACTAGTGCTTCCTCTTATCTGATAAAAATGAACTCGAGATTTGTATACAATGAACTCATTAAAATATTCTGAAGATAGGTTTTTCAAAATTTTGAAAATAATAATCATCGATATTTGATACAGTCTTTGGGATATTGATAACCATTGCAAGGTGTCTAACATGAATGAAATTTTGGGCTACCTGTTATACTTCAGAATGATTCGTAATCCTCGATTTTGTAGTTTTTGCAGCCTGGCAATTTTATTTGGTATAAAATCTACTTCCACAATGATCAAAGTGAGGCTGAAGTATTGAAGTTAAAAAATCCAAGCCATATTATAAACCAATTTACGTTACAGAATAAATAATAGATATGTCTCTAACGAATAATGAAATAATAATAATAATAATAATAATAATAATAACAATAATAATAATAATAATAATAATAATAATAATAATAATAATAATAATAATAATAATAATAATAATAATAATAATAATAATAATAATAATAATAATAATAATAATAATAATAATAATAATAATAATAATAATAATAATAATAATAATAATAATAATAATAATAATAATAATAATGTCGTGGGGCACCTGAGACCGTAATGCATTTGCTATCAGCATGCCCATCTTATGCGGTCTCAGCCTATATCCACAGGCATAACGCGGCGCTACGAGTGTTATACTACCATCTACGACACTCGTACGGTATAGACGAGACACCGGTGTTGCCTTATGTTCCGGGGGATATTGAGTCCGTGGTGGAGAATGAGAGGTGCCGGATCTATTGGAACTACTCATTCCCCACCCTCAGGCAAATACAAGCCAATAAGCCTGATGTTGTCCTCCTCGACCACCAAAGTAGAACGATATTCGTCATGGAGTTTTCCGCTCCAGGCGAAATGAATATAGTTCGAAAAGAGGAGGAAAAACGGACTAAATATCGAGATCTTCTCTTTGAACTCCGCAGGTTATATCCGGACCATTATGTCAAAATGGTGGTTCTGATCATAGGAGTCCTTGGTGGAATGATGGACACACTGCTCTCCAACTTGAAGATAATACCTGCTTGCCGTAATATGGCAGAAATCTTAGCAGCGCGAATGCAGAAGGCCGTCATCCTTGGTTCGCTCCGTCTACTCAGGGCACATGATTCTCGGACCCAATAGTCACTCACCCTACGGACGTAGGGAGTGGTTATTGGGGTTAACGACACCAGCGCGCCCTCCGGATGTATCGGAGCACCGGAGACAGGGCCTGACTGGTACATTCCCAACGGGAAAAAAAAAAAATTATAATAATAATAATAATAATAATAATAGGATACGTGCATAAGATGTGTTGCCAAATTGCCTATTTTATTATTTCTTGCCTTCGCAGACTCTGCTGTAAAAGGACTTATTTGAAGATTTTCCGGAATGGTTTGGAAGATAAAACATTGACAAAATGTTTCTTCATAAGAGATCTGTAGGTAAGTGTGCAGAATATCATGAGAGGAACAACTGAAAATGAAATAATCAAACAAAATGTTCAATTTACAAATGAAATGTTTCAAAAGAGTCCAAGTGACAACAGTTTGGAAAATTATGAATATTGAAAGAGGTAATATAGCCCTAGAGCTCAAGCTGAATTCGATGTAGATATTCTCAATGAATTCTTCACCAACCAAGCAGACATCGTTGATGATATTACCACACATAAAAATTCATAAAATGAGCATAATAGCTACAGATTACCAAGTTCCTTTTGTATGCGGCCCTTCAGTGAAGAAAAATATCTTTCAATTGTTAATAGTCTGAAAACCAAGACCACTCAAAACATATGTGGCATCAGAACCAAATTTCTGAGAGAGTGCTCATCACTTAATATCAAACCTCTTACTCACGTCATTAATAATTCTCTCTGATGGAATATTTACTTCCGTCCTCAAGCCGTCCAAAGTTATCGCCATTGCTACAAATATGATGAAAACTTTCCACATGTATAACCCTTTCTCTATATTTTTTCAGTGTATGCTTAGGAACAATAAAATTGGATTTCTGTCTGGTAGAATACTCATGTTTGTTTGTGTCTTCTTCAAATTTGTATTTATTATCACACAGAAAAAGTGCACATACATACATTAAATTGCAAACACGGTAATGTTGAAGATGCCAAGACAAAAATTTGTATATGTCGTATTCAACATGGCCTTCACAATATGTTTTTGCATGATAAAAATACGTTTTAGTTGTGGACTCCTTCCTCATAATAATATTCCATATTTCATTGCATTGACTTTGTTGATGTGCCTTTTTTCTTTCAAAATTTGTTTTTTCCGTCAACCGTAGAGACCCCTCAGAAGTCTTCGGGTGTAATGGTCTAATTGTGTAACATTCACTTACTTATTGTTTTGCAAAATGTTCAATTCCATATGTGTTCTCATAATTGAAGTAAAATAAAATTTGTCATCTATATATATTCCTAAAAGTTGACTCAATGATTCAAACTCTGCTCTTGAAACAAATTAAAACAAGAAAGTGTACTTTACCTGGCCACAACCAATCTCCTACTGGAGCTTTCGCACTCACTTCCACTTTCCCATATTTGAAGGAAAATGAGTTCACAGTGCGTATGTAAGCACTTTTGATTGGATTCAGTACTATCTGCTTGCTACCAGTACGACTGCAACCATCCCATTTTGGATTGGTACACCTTAAACATGGCAATTATTTCAGGAAAAATGTTCTTGTTTGAAATGTCACACACTGGAAAACTCAACATTTTTAAATACGTAGTACTGTTTGCTTTTATGTTGGTACTACTGTTATGTTAGTCTAATTTAAATTTAAATATTTTTTCTCTTCACTCAATCTTACTTTAATTGAAGATGAAGATATGTATGTTCGAAACATGTCTTGAGTATGATCTTCATCCAGATCTTTCGATTACATTTTACGTGGAGGAGACTTTGTGTTATTCTTCCAAAAAAATTAAAACTTTAATGTGTTTTTTTTTCTACTATTTTATGTTGATTTAGTGACTGACATAGGTTTAATTTTTCAGTGTTTTCCTATTTCACCAATTAATTCTTTAATTTCTCTAGTATACCATACAGGAAATTTATTTTAATTTTTTTGTAGTTCAAATTCAGGTACACAAATAGAAAAGATATTATCTATGATTTTGTGACAGATTTTCAACGCCCTATGATAGACTCCATAAATACCCCATTCCAGTTAGCGTCTCTAATAAGTTATGCCATGAGGTCAAATAAGTTTGCTTCTTTGAAATCATACTCGTTTTTATTTTTATTGCTCTCATTGGCATTATTATTCAAAACAATTTCAAATTGTAACAAATCTTCTTGTTAAGTAGCCCCCTCGTTCACCAGATCTGACATCCCTAGATTTTAATTCTTGAAGAACTCTGAAAAACGAGTCACAAAAGGGTCTGTCTACAGTAGAGCCCAAATATTTGTTCAAGGCAGTGTTTTTGAACATTCATCATATATCTTAGCGTTTTGTCAAATCCGAGTTATTGCTGTAATTTACAAATGAAATAAATGTTTCTCATAAAAAATATTATTTTGAAGCATTGGAGCTTTTTGTTGTGAATATTCGAAAATTCATCAAATATTTTGAGAACGCAACTATGATTTTTTTATTGTTTTGGGCATTGAATTGGCGGCTTAACTTTCGTTTAGCTGAAATCAGTTACAGAAAAACTGTTGCCATGGCAACCGTTGCTAGGGTAACGACAATACAAAAACCCGATTCCCATGGTGCGGAAATGCGTGGTTGTCAAATCATTGCTGTTACCAAGTTAGGGGCATTTCCGCACCATAGGAATCGGTTTTCTGTATTCTTGTTACCATAGCAACGGTTGCTATGGCAACGGTTTTTCCATAACTGATTTCAGCTAAACGAAAGTTGACCCGAATTGGCTTTAAAAAATTACCCATTAAGCTGAATTCGTAACGTCTATAACTGGCTCAATTAGCAACGACTGTAAAGTGTATAGCATATTTTCGATTGTACATTTTTGAATACACCAATTTAGTTAGAAATTTGCAAACATACAATAGTTAATCGCCGAGATAGACATTAGCCATAGAAAAATTATAAAAAATTGAACTCACTCATCGGCAGGAGTTCCTCCATTTATATCCAACGTCGCGGATTGAAGATAATGTTCTCCATGATCATCTGCTAACAATGTCGGTCTTATATGAAGAATTCCGTCTTCAACATAACTGTTGCTCCTGTTGTTGGTATACCACTGAAACTGCCAATTCTGAAAAATAAGTTTTCAGTATTGGAAAGTCCTTCAAGCTAATAGAAATGAATTGACTGACACTGCGAGTATTCTGTCAATTTATTTTTAATGTCACAACTTTCATACAGTGGCCGACAGATTGTTGGCAACAAATGGGAAAAAACTTTATTTCAGATTTCTCAGAAAATTTTATTCTTCATAAAAGTGTCTTCATTTTCTCAAACTCAAATTGCACCTTGATTTTTCAAAATATACGTAAACTTTATCTGGAGCAGTGACTTATAATTTAGAGAGTGTTCCAAATTCTGAATCACAGCCTCCTATTTCAAAAGCAAGGTTTCACTGATTTTATCATTTTTCAACGAAACCTCATTTCTTGTGGACAAAATAGGTATTTTTTGTGAACAGCTACAACAAATGACATCTTTAATTCAAATTAAATCGAAAGCAATCCAACTGTGTTGCAACCAACGTGGAAACAGGTCTTCCCAATGGATAGTAGCCATAAATGATATTTATTTTCAAAACGAAGCCTTAGAGTGAGCAGGAAATTGGTGTTGACTTTGAAAAACATTTGCAAAACTGTTATTTGTCGAAAAATTGACTAATACTTGAAACTTGAGTTATAGTTTTCAAGACTTTTCAACTTTAAACCTTCTTATGAAAATGGCATATGATTCTAGTTGATACCAATTGTTATTATTAGTTATGAGCACGTAAAAATATATCTCGCAATTCATTGTCGCCATTGAAGAAAAGTAAAACATTTCCTAACAGGTTATGAAAAATTGGACGTTATGACAGTAACGTCACTTTTCAAAAGTGTCACTTTATATGCCAAAATTAGACAAAATAATATAACCACTTACTAAATAAATTGAAAATGAAACGAAATTAATACTCACACCTCCACCTCCGAGGGTTCGTATGTGCTGCCACTTCTGCGGATCCAGTTCGTCAAAATCGTCCTCAAAAATCAGATCACCAGAACACCATTTTTTTGGAGTGTGAGTGCCACTCACCGTTGTAACACTTATGTCACAAGCATTGGCATTATTGATTTTATCGGTGATCAAAAATGTAAGGAATAATGATATGAGCATTATCAATAACATCTCATCCAACCATTAATCAAAACGTGATTGTTTCTAATAATATAATGGAAGAACGAATAAACTGATCGGTTGACGAATGTAACAGAAAAAAAAACACTTGGTTGCTGAGATAGTCGTTGTTTTAATGATTAGTTAGATTTCATCTGTGGCTGTTTATATTATGTAGCGAAACACATGAAGTTTTATAGCAAAATATGATTAGGTAATTGTACACCGAGAAAAAGGTAAAGATCAGATTGGGGTCTTCAAGAAATTATTAAAAAAAAAATTGACAACCCTGAAAGAGAGTTAGATAGAAAGTTGAAATATTTTATGGATGAAGTTGGTAAATATTATTGCTGTCATATACCGTGTGTCCGCAGAAAGTGGCTCGCACCTATGACTTTTTTGTTTTTAAAGATAATGGAATGGAGTTTGGAGGATCTGCATAAGATGTGGAACTACATCTTCTGACAAGTAAGTCAACTTCATTCAACTTCCGATTTCACCAGAAGAGGCATAAACTTTCGATTTTCAAATGAGACACCCGGTATATTTTCCCTTCATCTGTCTCCATAGGACATAGCAGAACAACCATGTGTTACTTGTCACTTTTCTTAACAGAATTCAATTTTGTTATTCATTTTTTATTCTAGAGTGCTACGGATATCTTCAAATCACTAATTTCAGTCCTAAAATTTTGAGAATAATACAACTTTACTGCTTTTTATCAAAATGTTTTTCCTCGCAAAATTTCAGTTTGAAATTTCGATTACTAATTTTCTTCAAATGGCAACATGGTGTCTTGTCGGGTTAGGAAAAGAGAGGCATTTGATTACGAATAATATGATACTGCACATTATTAGGTTTCAAGCAAACCTCCGTTAAATTCTTCAAAATATCACATTAGAAATTTCTCAAAATGAAGGACCTCGTCAACTTGTATTATTTGTGTTCGACACAAACATCCAACGTATTTATTTTTACGTTTAGAACCTATTAGTGTGGGATATCAAATAATTAATCGTAATAAAACGGTTTATTTCCTAACCCGACAAGCAACCGTGTTGCCAATAAAAAAAATTGTTATTTCAATCATAAAATTAAATTTTACATATTACATACATTTTGACCGAAAAGAGTCAAAATTTTATAGCTGCGATTAGTGATTTGAACGTATTCATTGCATTCTAGATAAAAAAAGAAAAAAAAATTTATTACAAGGAGTGACAAATGATACATGATTGTATGCAGAATGTCAGAAGAGGTGAAAATATACATTTAAAAATCGAAAGTTTATGTCACTTCCGGTAAAACCAGAAGTTGCATGAACTTAAGTTTTTCTTAAAAAAGCGCAGATCCTTAAAATTTCATTAAATTATCTTATAGGGGCGAGCTACCTTTCGCGGACACCCGGTATAGTACCAGAAATTATTGTGAAAATCACCATGCATTTTTCACCGTGTATAAATTACTGAAACTAAAATCATGACAAATAGCCAGTAACTAACCTCATTGAGGTCCACTGAGACTGACATAATTGTTGTAACTGTACTTAATTATCTGGCAGTATTCCAGAAATGTTTTGGGCTGAAAATACTCCTAACGGTTTTAAACTAACTTATTTTCACATACAAAATATAACTACTAATACATATCATCAAATATCATAATAATTCAAATCGTATTGTTCAACTTCAAATTAGACTGTTTACTATAAACTCCAAGTGTATCAGTCCTCTTTTATCACGGCTATCTATTTATATCCTAGTGGGTTTCTTTTCTCGATTATTCGCGGTCCTCTAGAAAATACGAGAGGAGCCGGGAGAGGCCACTCATACCGTTATTTAGAGCAGCTAAGTCGACACCTTGGTGCATCGAAGAATCGTGACACATGCATTCCGCTTCGTTGCCGGCCAGATGTCAAACAGGGCTGGCTCTGGCTCGTTACATCGCCCCCTTCTCAAAGACATTTCGTATCGAAATGTCTCCCTTGGAGTGTGTCGATACTCCATGCAACATGAAGTTTGATGGACACTCCACAGTATTTATGTTCGGTCGGAGAAGATGGTTACATCAGACCAAAATATTGATGTTGCTGGATCTAAATATCGTCTCCAATATGCTACTCATAACTCTCAAATTCAGCCCATCAATTCCACAGCACAATTTTGGGATTGATCTACAAGATTCTGGTTCACCAACAGTTTCTCTATGATTATGTTTAAAAATGTGTCTGTCCATGTTTCACATGTTTCTAGTGCTTTATCACTTGACATTTTTGTTTTTCGATTTTGTTTTTTATAGAGCAGGAAATTCCCATATACAAGCTTCGTGAGAGCTTTTTTTGGAGTTACCACCTCTATTGCACTTTAAATTGTATATTTTATGATATATTTTGTGTCATGATGAATAAATAAAAAATTATTAAGTTACGTCCACTGCTTTCAAAACACAACGGTCAATCTGTCTTTTGTTCAAAACAACCTGAGAATCTGAGTGCATATTTTTCTGAGACTGACTCTGTTTTTAATCTTTGTCACTCAATGCGTACGTATTCTGCTCTTGATGTCTCCGATATTTGAAAACTTTTATATAAATAAGTGCCTTCATGAGAGATGTTACATATTGGACTCATTACGAAACATCCATTTAATAGGACCTATTAAAAATATTGAATATACAAATAATCGTCATTTGGATCTCTCAAAATCCTATTACTGAACATCATCAATCAACTAATCAGTGACTGAATAAACATTTCAAATTAACAACTTTGCAGTAAACATATAAGAAAATTCGCATCTTGCATGTTCTTCTTTGAATATTGATGAATAATACTTTGAAGCTTCGTACAGACCTGAACATTACGCCGAACAACGAACCGAATGGCGAACAAAACACTAATTTGGGCGGGGCTACGAACGCGTTTGCAAAAAATGTCTTCAGCAAAAAATACAATGAAAAAATGTCAGAAAAATTATCTGAAAAAATTCCGTCTGAAAAAAATTTCGCCAGAAAAAAATGGCAGATGAAAATGTCAGAAAAAAAAGTCGTCAGGAATGTCGCCAGGAAAAAAATGTCGTCAGTAAAAAATTTCGTCAGGAAAAAATATCAGGAAAAAATATCAGGAAAAAATTTCATGAAAAAGTGTCTACAGAAAAAACTTGCTAGGAAAAAATATCGTATGGAAAAAATGTCGTCCGCAAAAATGTCGTCAACAAAAATGTCGTCAGCAAAAAGTGTCAGAAAAATGTCAGAAAAAGTGCCCAAAAAAATGTCGACAAGAAAAAAGACGGTGAAAAATTGTCGGAAAAAATGTCAGAGAAAATATCTGAAAAAAATTCCATCTGAAAAAAATTTTGTCAGCTAAAACTGTCGTCGGCAAAAAATGTCTCCAGGAAAAAATATCGTCAGGAGAAAATGTCGTCAGGAAAATATTTCGTCAGGAAAAAGTTGTCAGGTAAAAGCGTCCTCAGGAAAGAATGTCCTCAGGAAAGAATGTCCTCAGGAAAGAATGTCCTCAGGAAAGAATGTCCTCAGGAAAGAATGTCTCCAGGAAAAATGTCAGCAAAAAATGTAAGTAAAAGTAAAGGAAAATATGTCAGAAATAAATGTATAAAAAATGTCGTCAGGAAAAAAGGTCGTCTGGAATGACGTCAGGAAAAAAATGTCGTCAGTAAAAAAATTCATCAATAAAAAATATCAGGAAAAAAATTCTACAGAAAAAAAATTCGCTAGGAAAAAATATCGTATGTTGCTGGGGCAAAATTAAATAAAATAAAATCCAAACCATCTGCCAAGCGTTGGCTCTTGTCGGTCAAATACACCTCTTTCTGGTTCTCCTATTGTGTTTTCTGTTGCGATCATTTATTTTTTGGATGTTAGTTGGATAAATAAAACTGAAGAAAGAAGCAGTTTCCAATTATACTATATTAAAAATAACTTTATTTATCACAATGCCCAAACTTTAACATAATCAATTTTCAAGTGAGTAGCATCACTTGTCCTATCCCACGTGGGCAGCCATTGTTCCCGACCTTCCCAGAAGTCTGTTGCAGCCTTAGGAGAGTTGTTCTTCCACGGTTTTCCCCCAGGTGGGTTATTATTATCGTCCGCGAAGTAGTTCACACCTCCAACAGCAAGATTGAGAATAAAGTGGAACTCCTGATCGAAGGGAGCCATCTTCGAATTCCTCTTCCATGGGTTATCCAAATTAGTCGTGTGAAGTCCTCCGAGCTCCCAGAATCCTCCGCTGGGTGGCGTGACAGTACCCACTTCCTCGTCATCCAGGGAAAAAGTGATTTTATCCTCTGTCCATTCGATTTGATAGTTGTGGAAATCTGCGTCGTAACCAGCTGCATTGTTTTTTTCGAAATGAGTCAACGAAAACCTGTTGTAATTCGGGTTTGGGCCCCAGTGAAGGGTGTTCCCCACTTGTTGTACTCCAATGTTGGTACCAGATGGATTCACCAGTTGCTTGTTTCCGCGTGACTCCATTATGTCAATTTCACCCGAAGATGGCCATGAGGAGTATTGGTTCCATGTAGGCAGCATCCAGATGGCTGTAAAGTAAATATTGTGTGAGATAATATCCATCATTCTTTCTCATTAATGTTAATGTTTCATCTCCGTTTTCAATGTTTTTCTATAGGATCGTCTTTATGTTCATTTGAATGAAGAAAAGTTGTATTTCGTGCAGAAATTTATTTATAAAATCATAGCAGAGCGCTTTCGACTATAAAGTCATCATCAGTGCGTACTCGTCAGGTGTACAAGAGCCAGACCATAAAAATATCATGTGTCCAGAGGACCATGTAAAATTTAAAAACGGGACATCATATTAATGACATTTTAAAAAAGTCCTTATTCCAGGATTCACCTGGATAAAAGTTTCAACAGGCAGAGTAACACATGTCTGTTGGAGCTTAGTCTACTGTTAACAGTAGACTAAGCTCCAACAGACAAGCTTAGTCTACTGTTAACAGTAGACTAAGCTCCAACAGACATGTATTACTCTGCCTGTTGAAACTTTTATCCAGGTGAATCCTGGAATAAGGACTTTTTAAAAATGTTATTAATATGATGTCCCGTTTTTAAATTTTACATGGTCCTCTGGACACATGATATTTTTATTGTCTGGCTCTTGTACACCTGACGAGTACGCACTGATGATGACTTTATAGTCGAAAGCGCTCTGCTATGATTTTATAAATAAATTTCTGCACGAAATACAACTTTTCTTCAATTACATTGGAACGTGCACACAGCTGGACAAATTTCACTTTATGTTTATATTTTTCTACAACTGTAAAAAATAGTGCAATTCATTTTTGAAGATTGTATGACTAAAGTGTGCATATCAAAATATCATTTCATTAGTAGATGAAAAATCAAGAAAGCATTATACAAGGTGGAACAGCCGAATAGAGTTAATTATTTATTTCATTCACTGTGCATATTCATCAAAAATCCCAAAATATATCAATTACAGATTTTGAAATGATATCATGCAATGATATCGGGGCGTGCTGCAGTAGTTAGAGCGTCCGACTTTGGGTCGAAAGGTCCGGAGTTCGAGCCCTAGTTGCGGCTGGGATTTTTTAATTTAATTTGACCGATTAAATTATTCAAATCTCGTGGCTGGACTGGGGTGAGTCCTGCACGACTCACTGTTGCGTTCCAATTAACAGTGCTGCTCCTAAGGTGGTGCATGGAGTTAGTAACAAGGCCTATCAAGAACACGTGGCCAATGACCATAGCAGTAATACTTGTCATTTGAACTTCGTCAACTGCAATTCAAATACATGGTTCGTTAAACAGAAATGCATAAAATAACAGTTCTGCATATGATTGGTTACGGCGATAACACGAAAACACAGATCGAAGTTGCTCGCTTATTTCAAGAAAAACTTCCGGATTTGCCGCCTATATTTTTTTTGTTAAATTGTTTTTTCCGTTAACTAGCTGTCGTCCCCTTACGAACGGCAACCTTCAGAAGTCGAAACTTGTGCGAGCCAAGGATTAACGAGGTCTTACCTTTTTACGTGCGATTCCTAGCATTTTCTCAGGCCATCAGAAAAATTTCTGCTACGGTTTGATCCATCGCCGACTGGCAGCCAAAGTGATTGAAACAATGTCGCTAACCACTCGGCTACCTGGCCCAATGGAGAATAATTAGAATAGAAAGGCAATTTCACGAGAGTGGACTTGTGAGACACTTAAAAAAGCAAACCAATCCAATAACTATTGACACTGATATAATGAATATTGTTTGAGGAAAACCCACATTCTTCGAGTCGACAAGCAGCAGCGACATTGGATGTTAGCCATTCATCGATTATTCGAACAATAAAAGAAAATAAAATGCATCCCTATAAACAAAAATTTGGAGCTTTTGGTTTCAACAAGAAGGAATAACTGTTCCATTCAAGAAAAATGTACTGAAACATTGTATCCAGAATTTTCAAGAAAATGGAAAGGAATGAGGTGTCCAAAGAATATATTCCCCAAAATCATTCAACAAAAATTGAGGACAATGATATCATAACATTGGAAGTCACACCCTGAGATCTGAGTTCTTACGTGAAAAATACAAGTTTATGAAGTAAATCACTTTGTTGATTATGCCATATTTGGTATACCACCCAATCTAGCTTCACTTGCTTTCAGTTACTTCCTGGTACATGGAACATGCGAAGTTACATGATATTATGTTTTGATTAGCAGGCGGTGGAATAAAATAATCAGCATAGAAAATATTGATTTGTTATTAATATTAAATACATGTCGGGGCGTGGCGCAGTGGTAAGAGCATCCGACTCTGAGCCAAATGTCCGGAGTTCGAGCCCTAGTTGGAGCTGGGATTTCTCAAATTTAATTTTACCTATATTGAATTATTAAAATTTCGTGGCCCGACTGAGGCGACTTCTGCACGATTCACTGTTGCGTTCCAATTAACAGTGCTTCTACTAACGTGGCGTATGGAGTTAGTAACAAGGCCTACCCAGAACACACGGCTAATGACCTTAGCAGTCGATGCCAAAACACCAAAAAAATATTAAATTAAATACATCTTGAGGCGACTCTCTCTTTCTGGTTTTATTGGTCCTTGCTCCCTACTGGCGAGAATAGCCGAAGCTTTGTGAAGGGGTGGGGCTCTTGATCTAAATAATCCTCCACCTTCAAATATCATATTCTACCACTGCCACTGTAGAAACAGAACTTTCCTTACTTGCCGGCGGAGGTTGGAAGCTTCAGGAAAGCCGAACGACGGTGACTTACAGACAAGAGTGAGTAAAATGGACCTAGAACATTTTCCATGTTGTTATATCTCTATCTACAAATACTGTTTCGCGTTTTTTCGAGTTTTCAGTATAAAGTATGCGGTATCGACCATTATAATCGTTCTGGTACTTCTCGCGCATCTGCCCTATTCTTACCTGGCCACAACCAGTCTCCGACAGGAAGTTTTGCTCGAATTTCTGCTTTTCCGTATTTGAATGAAAAGGAGTAGAGACTTCGTAGACGAGCACTTTTTACCGGATTGACAATATTTGTCGGGTTTCCAGTACGACTACAGCCGTAAAATTGTGGGTTGGTACACCTGAAATAATAAACTAAGTATAAAATAATGTTAACAGTAATTAGTTGGTGAAATTCAAATGTTGGCTAGATTAGATGATTCAGCACGAAATTTCATGTTTATGATTTTTTATTTGAATCGTTCTGAATTGTTGCTGTTTGATTTGAGGGGTCCACAGATCGTTCACAATCGACTGTGTGTGTTAGGGGCAAATATGTTTCACGCCCGTAACAAACCCGATAGCTCAGTTGGACGTGAATTCGACAATAAAAATATATTTCGATAGCATTGAAATGTGGAGTTAAATTTTCCGGAGCGCCACTGATTTATCGCCAGTGGAAAATCCGAAACCACCCTGATGGAATGAGACAACCCACTGCATTAATATTACCGAAATAATAATCAATGTATACCTGTAATGGTATAAGAAAAATATATGAATATGTAGAGATTTTGTTTTCAATTATATATATATATATATATATATATATATATATATATATATTAATCAGACAAAATCGATAATGAGAGTCCATGTAACTAACCCTTTTATTGGCTTATAAATAACAGTAACTATCGCCAATGCTAATAATAATAATTGTTTAAATAAATGAGCAAATGGAAAAAGCGTTGGATGAATATCAACGTTTGACGCCAACAAATTCTTACTCATCAGCTGGAGATCCTCCATTTATGTCAAGGGTTCCGGAATACAAGAAATCATTACCATTGTCATCAGCAACGAGTGTTGGTCTAATATGGAGTACTCCATCTTCTACATAGCTATTACTTCTATTGTTGGTATACCATTGAAATTCCCAGTTCTGGAAAAATTTAAAAATTAATTTATGTTAAGTTATAATGGGAGTTAGCGCAAGCTTTTGTCACTGCTATCTGTCCATCCATTTGATTTGAAATTGTTACTTTTTCTGAGTTTCTGTTAGTACTATCGGAGCAATGTTAAGCTTTTTTAATAGAATATATAATACCTCTGTGCAGCGATTTTTTTGTTTTTTTTATACTCAAAGTTTTGAGTCGGCAAGGCGCGTTGACAGTACTAGTACAGTTCTATAATATCCATTTGATTATTAGTCTTGCACCCTCAAACATTTGTTGCGGACTTGGCGACTCTCGGGGGGAGACAGTCAGAATGACAGCAGAAAAAGGTTGTCCATAAGGAGGAGTTGGTGTGGACACTGGTTGTCACCAACCTGATTGTGAAACTGCACGACGCTGGTTCCACTACTCAAGGTTACGCCGATGATCTGGTCGTCTCCATTAGGGACAGAGTAATTTCCAACCGCATGCAAATAGCCCCAAACACGATCAGAAGATGGTATGCAGAGAAGGAACTCAATGTCAATCTTAGCAACACAGTGCTGGTTTTATTCACTGAGAGGCGAAAGTTTGAACTTGATGCCCCAACTCTAGATTGAACCCAGCTAACATTTTCCAAAGAGAATATCTGGTCGTTATAATCGACCAAAATTGACTTTAAACTGCCAAATCAACCACACTCTTCCGAGGGAGATAGAATAAGCTGGATAAGCCGCAGAGTATTTTGTGAGATTTGGAGTCTAAACCAAAATGATCTACTGCTCATAACGAAGAATCATGGAACTTATGCCCATATATTCTTCACTGATTTGATGGCGAAAGATGCAACAAACTTTGGCACAAATCAAGATGCGGAAAATGCTACTGGTAGCATTTCTGGGAATCAAAGTGGCGATATTTACGTGCCTCATTGCAGCACTAGAAGTAATGCTGAACATTCTGCCATTGTTCCGATGTGGAAGAAATGAGTGCCTTCAGACTGAAACAGACAGTATATACTCAAAAGTGAGAAATCTGAAGATTTTGGAACACATTTCTTTGGAAACCATGCCAGTTGAGTAGGACTTCGAAGTGCAGGTTGAACTGGTCAAAACAACCACAAAATTTGCTCAGGGAAGCGACACCGAATGATGGATCCAAGACAAATGAAAGGGCTGGAGTGGACGTTACAAGTTTCAGGCTCTCAAAACCCCTAGTAGTGTGACTTGGAATGTTGACGATATAATATTTCATTCATTTTGAATCAATTGGCCTTCGCAGAATTGCTCTACCTCTAACTGTTCTCGAATTGAAAGGTTCAAATCGAGTTGAAAGAGGTTTTTAGTGTCCTTTTTGGCTGAATCTGATATCTAAGCATGAACATGTTTTCGGAATCTACGAGATATTTTACGTATATAGAGCGAATTTCAAATAGATCTGCCAATTTTGTATTTGTCGTGATTTTCACAACTTTCTTCGAACAATTTATTTTTATTCGAGTGAATTGAAATTTTCGGCCATTCTCAATCGATTGGCATTCGCAGATTTGATCTATCTCTAACCGTTATCAACTTGAAATGTTGAAATCTAGTTCAAATGGGTTTTCGGTCCCCATTCCGGCATAATCTTATATCTTAGCAAGAAATAAACAACAAATTCAATGCCAACAACATTTCAAATTTTTCGATTTCATTCAAAACCTCCAGTAATCTCAAACACTTGCTGGTCAACTCTAAAGATAAAATTCCAATGCTTGATAAATCTGGAGTCTATAAATTGAACTGTTCTAACCTTGATTGCAAAGCTTGCTATATTGGCCAAACAGGTCGCAAGCTTAGAACTCGTTTAGCAGAACACGTTAGAATTATAGATCCAACTCCGAAAAAGAAGAAATTAATTCAAATTCTGTTTTTTCCAATCACATCATAAACGAGAAACACAATTTTGATTCGAACTCTGACTTAAAATTTTTACATATTTGTGATAAAGGCAAGAGACTCAACTTACTTGAGACTCTTGAAATTAATAAAGCGATTAAAAATTCAGATTTACAATGTTTGAACGAACAGACCCAGTTTTACAGTTTGAAACCTTTTTACTTGTTACTATTTTGATACCTGTTTCATTCCACTTAATTTTCAATGATTCACTTAAATTTTTTTGGTTAAAGTTCTTATTAAATACCCAATAATCTTTTCAAATGAAAACATTAATTCGTTCGTTCTATGGTTCTGTCTGTAGATGTCATTTTCTCAATTTTCTTGTTCTATGAAGCATGGGACATTTCACTCTCTTCTCTGTCACCTTGAGTCAGGACTGTCCACATGACAGATGTCATTCATGTCAAATTTATTGTCACTTCCTCTTCCTACTTGTTACTTTGTAAACAATTGCTGCATGGTCACATTTTTTTTTTTTTAATTGATTTATTATGAAAATCTTTATTGTTGGATGGACCAACCATGGTCCCTGACATTGGTGGTTGTGGCTTCTGCTCCAGATGTGGACCACATGGTCTTGGTTAGGACCAAAATTTTAGTTTAAGAAAAAAGAATTTAAAAAAACCTTTTTCCCATTGAATGTGATTTTTCCACCATAATATGGTAGGTTCACACATTTATTCATTACTCTTTGGTAACCATTTTGTTTTTCCTTAGATCGACTTGTAACTAACTCATATATTTTGCTGAAGATGAAGGATTAATCCTTCAAAACATGTCCTCCCCCTTAATGTTAGTCTTCTGACTACATGATATTAACGTGATGTCAGTCTTCTGACTGCATGCCAGCTGCAATAAAGAATACTTTTGGTGGAGATAGACTGTAAGTTTTTTCAATTTCTTAATAAACATATTTTTTCGAAAACTGCGTGAAATTTTACGAATTTCAAATAGATCTGCCGATTCTGTATTTTTAGTAATTTTTGGAGTTCTACCCCTTACAACTTTCTTCGAGTAATTTTGTTTTTCTTCGATTGACTTCAAATTTTACAAATAGAGTGATTCAGCCAAACTGAATCTATTGGCCGTCTCAGAATTGCTCTATCTCTAACCGTTATCAATTTGAAATGTTAAAATCTAGTTGAAAGGGGTTTTCGGTCCCCTTTCCGGCATAATCTTATATCTGAGCATGAACAGAACATATGTTTTCGAAATCAGCGTGAAATTCTACGTATATAGAGCGAATTTCAAATTGATCTACCGATTTTGTATTTTTCGTGATATTTACAAATTCTTCGAGTAATTTTTTCTGTCGATTGACTTGAAAATTTCATATTGAAGTAATTCAACCATTCGGAATCGATTGACTCTCTCAGAATTGCTCTATCTCTAACCGTTCTCGAATTGAAAAGTTAAAATCTAGTTGAAAGGGGTTTTCAGTTCCTTTTCCGGCTAAATCTTATATCTGAGTCTTATCAAAATATGTATTTTGGAATCAGCGTGAAATTTTACATATATAGAGCGAATTCCAAATAGATCCACCGATTTTGTATTTTCCGAGAATTTCAGGGTCTGCCCCATACAACTATTTTCGAGTAATTTTGTTTACCTTTGTATAACTTGAAATTTTTGTAATATACTAATTCAAGCATTCTGAATCGATTGGCGTTCGCAACATATTCAGTACTCACCCCTCCACCCGCAAGTGTTTGTTCGTGCTGCCATTTTTTCATATCTAGTTCTTTGAAATCATCCTCGAAAATAAGATCCCCAGAACAGATTTGTCCTTTGGGTGCGTGGGTGCCACTGGCTGTTGTGACACTTTCCTTGCAAGCACCAACATCTTCCAAAATCACACAAATCACCGAGACAACCAAAATTATTTTATACATTTTTGGACCAGACAGACTACTATCTAATTTGTACTTGACTGTATGAGTGAACTGTTCATTGATTGTGTGGGTTATTTTATCTATTCTGCTGTTTATTATTGGAATACAAAAAACACTTCAAATTATTAAGATAATGAAAAATGTTGCCGCTGGGATCGAATTAATTGAGTTTCGCATCAAGGTTATCCACAATATTGTAATCATTACGGCACATGAAATCATAATCATTTGGATGTAAAGTTATATTCCCTTCTAACTTACCTGTCAGGGAATCCCACAATAGCACAATTTACGTAATAATCTTTAAATGAGTAGATTGACTCGTTAAGTGTGACGTGAAGTATGAAGTTTCATTTCACATCCAAATTATACGATGAATTATTTATGGAGGTCGCAAATAGTTCCAAAATTATATTTATTCGAAGGTGACCAAAAATAAATTTTAATCACGAATGCGATATTTACTAGGGAAAAAGAATGATATTAAAATTTTGAATAAGAGAAAAGTAAAACTAAATATGCTTCAGAGCTGTGCTTATTGCTTAGAATATTGGTATAAGAGGTCTTCAGTATAAATTGATCGTATCATATATTTCAAATCGTACCCAGGCTGTCAAAATACAATATTCGAGCGATAATTGCAACAAAACTTTTTATTCTGATGAGTCAATTAATGAATGAGGTGTTCTCCAAGAATCAGATTTGCGGCCGATTCCTTTATTTTTTATAATAATGAGTTACAAAGACTGGCCATGCTGGGAGTCACTGGTGCTATGTCCAACACATCGACAACTAGCTTGGAGGTAATCCTGCATTTGCATATTGCAGCAGATGCGAGGATAGAAGCATCCAGGCTAAAATGTCTGGGACAATGGAGGGACAATAACCAAGGCCACTCCAGCATACTAGAGGTCATAAGAATAGACACGTCTGAGATGCCGTCGGACAAAATGACTCCAACATACTCCTTTGATGGAACATACACCACCATCATAGTGGGGAAGTTACATCAAGGGCCATACCAATGCTGTCAAGAGGGCAAATCTGGTACACGTATGGCTCAAAGACTAGTAAAGGAGTAGGGGCTGGAATATACGGGGAGAGACCTAGGCAAGACATTAGTCTCAGCCTCGGTACTCAAGCCTCCATATTCCAAGCCGATGTAACCGCAATATCCGTCTGCACGAGAGAGATTCTAAGGAGAGGTCCTAGAAACCAACCCATAGCGATTCTCAGGCAGCGATTGAAGCCCTGCGTTCATGCAGGTTCACTTCCAAACTGGTTTGGGAGACACACCAAAACCTTAACGACCTGGGAGCACAGAACTGGGTAAAACCTGTCTGGGTACAAGGTCATAAGGGCATCCAGGGAAATGAGAGCACAGATGCCCTAGCAAGAGCGGGGGCAGCAACAACTCTCATTGGACCAGAACCAGCCTGCGGTATCCCGATTGGGGATATTAGGCAGGACACAAAGAAATGGGTTAAAAACCATCATCAATCTCTCTGGGAGAGTGCCTCAGGCAATACTCACGGAAAAATGATGATGATGGGACCAACCGAACGGCTATCAAGACACCTTCTTGAACTAAGCCGGGACTCTCTCAGGAAGGGGGTAGGACTGATGACAGGTCACTGCCACCTGAGAAAATACCTGCATCTGTTGGGGATACATCAAGAGTCCACACAATGCAGATTTTGTGATGAGAAGGACGAAACATAATGTTTGAATGCGATGCTCTGGCTCGCATGAGGATGGATATCTTCGGACAATACGGTGCAGAAGATATCATCCCGAAGGAAAACCTTGTGAGGAATCTCCAGGAGTTAATTAAAAAATCCGGAGTACTCACGAGATAGACCTGATAGTGGGGTGCAGAAAGGTTCTATACAGAACTACCTGCATTTCAGCTACTGGCTAGCCCTGCCATCTAATAATAATAATAGTAATAAGTTGCCATATATTGTGCCTAATTCATTCACTTATATGTAGGTATGCTGATGATCAAAATTGCATTATAATATCCACTCAGATCTTGATAGCTTGCAAAATTGGTTCAGTGACAACTCATTGTTTTCAAACGCTTCTAAAACGAAAGCAGTAGCTTTTCGTACAGCTCAAAATGAAAACATTGCAGACTTGAACATAAGAATTTCCAGTGTTGAGGTAAAAAGATGTGACGAAGGATAATCTTTTGATTAATTAGAATAAGCACTTGCAATTGAGTCCTTTTGGAGGAACGTTGCAAAAATATATGTTAGACGTAGTTCAATATCCGTCGTGGTATCAGCCAGGAAAGTAGTTGTTGTCTGTCAGACGTTTGCCTCATATTTACCACTTGATGGAAATATTTGAGGATATTTAGAATACTTTGTCTTTGTCGATTTCATTTCTATATTATTTCATCTTAAAATCTAAGACCTACAAAGAAATATAATTTCGCCAAGTGAAGTAGATCACACTGTATCCTGATATTCAGAAATTAGTTTATAGACTAATTTTAATTGTTCATGATATCCAAATAATTTATTATCTCTAGCTTCTGACACAGATTGTACAAATTATTTGGAAAAACCCAATTAGTTTATGTATAGATTCAACATTATCAGTGATTACTGTTATGTTTGATCTTTTGTATCAACACAACAACAAGATCAAGTATAATGACGATCATGAGATTTGATATTTGAAAACCTCTTGGAAATATGAAACAGCTACCTATTCTTGTTTTTAAAACATTATGTTGTGCATATTTGTACAAATTTTTATATTTTAGAGAAAACTATGCATTTGGTTTTTCATCATGTGATTATCTGTAGTTGCTTTTCGTAGGCTCTGAATCTAGCTTCATGAATTTTTTTTATTATACCTCCATCCTAATTCTTGTTGAATGCACTGAAAATTGTGCGAAATCTTCAAGATTAAAACATATGTGATTTTACTGCTCCAGAAGCTTCATTGTTATGGATTCAGAGGAGTTGCAAAGAACTAGCTGGCATCATGTCTCTCCAACCGAGTCCAGATGGTCAAATTTAAAAATTAATTGTTATATTCATCCAATATTGATTGAGGTGTTCCTCAAGGCTCGGTATTGGGACCTCTTCTTTTTCTTATTAATTCAAACGACGCTAGTAAAATCGATATTTCCAGAAAATTGAGTGTGTTCGAAAGCGACACTACAATAATGTGGCACGGAAATTTTGGATTTCACGTGTTTTCGTGAAATATCAGAACTTATGGGGATTTAGTAATCCGCGCCGGAAATAAGTTCTCAAGGATGGCGAGTTTCAATTTCCTTATTCAGAGGTCGTTGAGCTTTCCACTTAGTGATGAACAATTTCAGAAAGAAATAAAAACCAACATGGAGATAGCTATGAACATTGGGTACTCCTCAAATATAATAGATAATTTGCTGCAAGAGAAACAGTTCAAAAGGTCCTTAAAACAAATAACCACACTAGATCGACCTAAAGACAACAAAAAATTCATAAAAATCACACACGATACACAGCTTGCGAGTGGTCTAAGTTCTATATTTTGAGACGCAAAGCTTCAGCTGTACATAACAGTACTAACAATCTCCAATTGTTATTAGGTAATCTGAAAGAAGAAATCCCAACTTTAGATAGATCAGGAAATTACGAAATTAGCCATCAAAATTGTGAATAACCTCATTATCGCCTAAGAGATCTACGAAAATCCGGTTCCGTGAACATTTGGACCATGCTGATTTAATGCTGAATATTCGCGAAGAAATAAATCTAGTCTTGCATCATCATTTATTAGAATCCACCATAAAATCAACATTGAAAATTTAAAATTAAGAAAACTAGTTGATAATTAAAAGGAATTAGATTTATTATTATTATTATTATTATTATTATTATTATTATTATTATTATTATTATTATTATTATTATTATTATTATTATTATTATTATTATTATTATTATTATTATTATTATTATTATTATTATTATTTTTTTTTTTCTCCTAGGAGTGTACCAGTCAGGCCCTGTCTCCGGTGCTCCGACCCATCCGGAGGGCGCGCTGGTGTCGTTAACCCCAATAAACACTCCCTACGTCCGTAGGGTGAGTGATTATTGGGTCCGAGAATCGTGTGCCCTGAGTAGACGGAGCGAACCAAGTATAACGGCCTTCTGCATTCTTGCTGCTAAGATTTCTGCCATATTTCGGCAAGCTGGTATTATCTTCAAGTTAGAGAGCAGTGTGTCCATCATTCCACCAAGGACTCCTATAATCAGAACCACCATTTTGACAGAATGGTCCGGATATAACCTGCGGAGTTCAAAGAGAAGATCTCGATATTTAGTCCGTTTTTCCTCCTCTTTTCGAACGATATTCATTTCGCCTGGAGCGGAAAACTCCATGACGAATATCGTTCTACTTTGGTGGTCGAGGAGGACAACATCAGGCTTATTGGCTTGTATTTGCCTGAGGGTGGGGAATGAGTAGTTCCAATAGATTCGGCATCTCTCATTCTCCACCACGGACTCAATATCCCCCGGAGCATAAGGCAACACCAGTGTCTCGTCTATGCCGTACGAGTGTCGTAGGTGGTAGTACAACACTCGTAGCGCCGTTATGCCTGTGGATATAGGCTGAGACCGCATAAGATGGGCATGCTGATAGCAAATGCATTACGGTCTCAGGTGCCCCACGACATGCCCTGCATCGGGTGTCAGGGACGTCTATACCCATCACGCGACTACGGTAGACCAGGGTGTTGAAGACACCATCCTGGCAGGCCATTATGAATCCCTCTGTCTCCGACTTTAGCTCACTCGACCTGAGGAAGGCAAAGGTCATGCTTTTGGATAAGCCAAGGTCTTCGATGTTGCGAAAGAAGACACCATGCATTGGCTTATCCATATTATTATTATTATTATTATTATTATTATTATTATTATTATTATTATTATTATTATTATTATTATTATTATTATTATTATTATTATTATTATTATTATTATTATTATTATTATTATTATTATTATATGAAAGTATTGCAATTAACAAGAACAGTTAAAATAAATCCCTTTTCAATACTGATGATGACCCATTAAATTTCCGCGTTGGTTTGGAAACACCTTGAAGAATATAAACAAAACACTAACTTCGTTATTCAATCAATTATTTATTGGTGCTATTTACACTATTGAAACTATTTACACGTCGTTTCAAATTGTAAGTAGAACAGACACGAAGATAGGTCTTAAAAAATGATTTCAGCTACAATTTCACATTAAAAGTTCTGACCTACAATAAAATTATGTGAAATTTATTAAAAATTTGTTTTTCTGAGATGTAAAAGTACTACTGAGAAACTCATTAACATCATACAATTCATAATCGATAAGGACAATTATGAGCGTCATTTTGAATTTGGGGAGGTCTATTTTCTTGGCTATACATAAAGCTGTTACTTGCGTGTTGTTGTCATAATAGTAATCGTAGAAGTATGTTTTATTCTTGGAGTGTGAAAAAGAGGCAGACAAATTATTATTTATTTAATGTCTTTTAAAATCTTCATTGCTTACAGCAACTCTGTCGAGATCTCACATAACTTTTGATGTCGACATTATAATGCCCAGACCTTGACAGAATCTATTGACAGTAAACTGTTATCGTTCCAAGTACTTTTCCATTGGTCTGCCGCTTTGTAGAATTTTTTTGTACTCAATCTCTCCCCATTTTTCCAAGGCTTGGTACCATCAGTTCTATCCGGTATGTTGAAGCCACCAACCCCAACGCCAAGGGTGATGTACATCTGAAAATACAGAAATATTGAAAAATCTTTCAAATAAAAATAGCAGGTGAAATTGTTCTCAAAACCTCAATAGTTATTCAGAGATCTATTCACATATTATACACAAAATTTTCTAATTAGCAGTCAGAAAAACCATTCAACTACTCTAAAAAAATTCTCACATTTTACTGAAATTTTGATGTAGAACTGCACATTTTTGGTGTATCTATTGATTTTGCAAATTTCACAATTCTACGTCAGAAATTTCAAAAATTGCGGAGATGTTTTCACGAGAAGTGAGAAAAATTTGGAATTTTAAAAATTATAATTTTTCAGAAACAAAGTGAACTATAGTGTATTCACTTTGCAAATACGGACGATGTCAACGTTTGATTAAACTGATGACTCGCTGAAGAACAGTAATTTCTTCGAATTTCTTCGTCCAGTCTCTAAGATTTAAAACAGTAGAGGTCCCAGATTGGATCTTTGTGGTACTTCAGAAGTAACTATGGATGAATAACATTTCAAAGATTTATATTCTACATACTGTTTTCTGTCAACTAGACATGATTCAATTATAGAAAGAAGTTATAGAAAGAAGAGTTCTATCCAAATTCACCACAATTATTCGTTTTATTATTCTGATACCTTACCTCTTTGTCAAACGGGGCAAAATCTGTTCCCATCTTCCAACGTTCAGCGTTTTTAATGTTCAGCTCTGATCCCAATGAAGAAAATCCTCCAGGTGTGGGATAAATGGAACCATAAACCTTGTCATCCACACTTAATACGATATTATCTATGGAAGAAATTGAATGTATCAGTAACATTTTCTGAATTTTGGAAATATTTTTTCAGGGTCTCGTCTTCCTACTTTTATTTTGCATAACCAATCGATTTTAAGATTAGAACGAAATCAAATAAGTCGAAGTAACCTTATTCTCCACCTATTTGTGGAAAATGTGAATCAAACCTCTGAGAGAAAACAACTACTTCCCTGGCTAATACCACACGACGGTCATTGTACTACATCTGACACAACGTTCCTTCAAGAGGACCCAAATGTAAGTGTTCATTGTAATTGAACAAAAGACTATCCTTCATTTGGCTGGGGATGACCTCATCTTTCGAGGTTCTTGCCTTTCGTCAGTGCAAGGAAAACTGATGTCCCCACTGTCCCCTTAAGTGATCACAGTGTCTTTCAATTCAGAAAGTAGTCTAGGTGATACCATTCAGAATGGTTTTTGTTCCATGTTTGTACGTCGAGCCGTTCAAAAGTTAAACGAGAGGAACTAAAAAAGTCGCACTGTAAGTATATTTGTTAAGTTGATAGTATTTTTCACTTAGAAATGTGTGTTACATCATTTTAATATTTTTATTAGTATAGTATCATATAAATTGATTGTAATGGGCAAGAATTTCGAAAACAACAACCAAATCGTTCGTATACACTGATATTATCTCACCTGGTTTCCATGTTACAGTGAATCTGTGAAATTCGTTGCTCCAGCGTGCTCCTCTTTCAATAGTTTTCATCCCGAAAGTTCGCGCGGGAACACTCGAGCCAAGTACAATTCCACCCTGTAGGACATTATCCGATCCTTCATTTCCAGTTGTGAATGCCACTCTTATATTCCCAGAGTCATATCCTGAACCATATTCTTCATTCACAGAATTCAGATAAAGTTCTGAAAGTACATAATGTTGAGAAGGTGAATTTTTCAGACACGTGATTTCATAATATAATAATAATTACATCAATTTGTATAAAGAGGTGCATAAACGGTTAAATTATATTCGGGAAGTTTAAAACTTGTTGCCAGAAATTTCAGGTAAGAATTACATTAAATTGTTAAAATTTAACAAAGTGATAATAAAAATAAAGTTAATTGGAGTGAAAGATATCATGCAATTAATTTTGACGAGAATCTTGAATCAATTTTTTCAATTGTTTTCTGAATGAGAATAATGACTTGATCGTTTTTATTTGATTTGGAATCTTAGTAAAATGTCAATAAATATTTGAAATTTTTCTGAGACCTTGTTTTTTTAACTTTATTTTTCACTGTGACACTATTTTCATTCCCTGTATCAATAATATGATTATTGAAGTTTATATACGTTTTATATTTCTAGATATGAATCATAATGTTGTATCCAAATAATTGTCTTATGTCCATTGTCTTTGATTATTTGTAAAGTTTTTCACTTGGATATAAATAACTTCAGCTATACTTATATGATTTTTGAAAACCATTTCTAAAGTGTGATTTCAAGTTATGGAACTTTCTACAGAGTGAGCAAAACACGTACGGTCTTGAATTTCCAGCAACAAGCAAAATTTGTATTGAATTCTTGCTATGGCCTACGTTCGAGTTACATTTTCCGAGCAACACAACCTCATATAATAATGTTTCAATTTACGCATGAATATAGGCATTGTTCATAGAGAAATGAGAAAAAAAATATTGGATTTGTCGTTTTTGACATGAAATATGCGTTAGTAGAGTTGCAATCCTTTTTACAGTTGAGTGGTATGATGCTGTCGAAATGATTACCAAACATACCAACTAAGAACCAAACTGTTTACTGATCAAAAATGTTGTAAATAGGCAGTAACTTATTCCCTTGAATTTGGTATGGTAAACTTGGTCAGAATAACAAATTCACTCACGGTATAAATGTGGCCAATAAAACTAAGTAATCGGCAAACACCAACTGAAAGTACAAGGTGGAGTGTTAATACGATAAAGTGCAATATTACACGTTCCGAAAATATTTTCAACCATACAGTTTATAGTCTATAATTCTCAATGAACTCATGAACTTATTTCTCAATGAAATTGCCTATTTTGACAATTTTTGCGAATATAGGTATTCAACTATGGAGTCAAATCATTGAAAAAGTTATTTTCTGAAAAATAGACGTAAAATATCTTTCATAAATGATATGTCTTTCATAAACTATTGAATTAAAAAGTAAAAATCATAAAAAAACTTTCGAAAATTCAAATATTTTTCAAAAGCATGATGCCTCATTTCAAATGTAATGATATTTCACGCTTCAAGCTTCTATAGAACTATTTGAGGTTCAAACAGTTCTTTAATTTTGAATAGATTGATATTATTTTTTTCTTTTTAGTTAAGTGAATTATAATGAAAGATTGTTTTTGAAAAGATTTTTGACGTCAAGACAAGATTTGATTTTGTACTACTTAGCATTAGAATTTTTTTTAAATCCTGCCTCAAAAGGTCTTGAACTGCCCATAGGTTGATACGTATAGCCCTTTACATTCAGCTCCTCGACACGTACCCCACGTTACAGAAAACATACATACATACAGATCAAGCTTAGAAAGTTATTCGACGTTCCGATATTTTTCATAATTTTTACTGATTTTTCCATTTTTTTTGAGTTTTTGCAACTTTTTCCAGAAGAAGGTGGATCTGAGACCCCCACCGTAATTTTCCTTGTCCGAACCTTCGGAAAATTCGATTTTCCATGGAAAATTCAATTTTCCATATTTTAACGGTTCACCTAATAATTAATTAATATAACCAGGCTCCGGAATACCAAGGCAGAGAACATATTGAGTGTTGCAGGTAGCAAAAGGTTTAAAATGAGGGCGTAATCTTGTAAGGAAAAATCGAGATTTCAATAGGTTTTCCCACACAAGCCCATCGAAACTATGAAAACCTACATCGTCACTAGACCGATAAACATAATGACTTTAGCGGCGCGAATGGATAAGTGGATTTAGTCGTCGGAAAATTTAATGGAAATTCTTTTTGATTTTTCCATATGAACCCCCAGTATCAACTCTTAAATTTCCCTTCATTTTATACCCAACTTCGATGTACTTTTCAACCCTATTCGAGGCTTTTATGCGAAAATGGGGTACCTAAATCTGTCACTATCTGACGGTCTACCTGCCTAGCCACACGCACGATATTTTTCACTATTTCTATTTCATTTCTAAGTCCGAAACCGCTGGCACTGTTTTCAAATTCAAGAGCGTTCTCTATCTCTATCTCGGGGGGCAGCATGGCATTTTTTTTTATTCAATCATTCTATTGTACTATGTTTTTACACAATTTTATTTTTGCGATCATTCTTATTATTTTCAGGTCTTAGGAATCCGAGCCCACTGACCGACACTTTTGTTCGCCGTAATTTTGTACTTCTGAATTCATCACAAAATTTTTTGAATATCTTCGCGTTGTCTATCTAGCCTTCAGATGGACAGGGGGAGACAGTGGAAATTTTTTTTGAAATTATTGTATTGTCGTCGGTTCGTGTGCAAAATTTTAGCCCAATCAGATGCCAAAAATTGTTTGCAAATTTTGAACCGGAAAGATACAGATATACAAACCAAAAAAAAGCAAATTGAATAATAGCTTGTACTAATTTTTAAGACAATCTTTCAAACTTACATGGTGGTTTTTCGGGTTGCAAGGCCGACGTATGTAGAGAGAAGATCTCGACGTTTCGCCAACACGAGTGGTTAGCATTTTCAAGAGATATTTTTCAAATTTTCTGGTTTCTTGAGTCGCTGTCAAATGTTTGACCCAAAAAACCACCATGTAAGTGACGATGGCCGCGAAAGCCTTTCACAATTAATCTTTCAAACTATTGAGCTAAATTTTAAAAATAATATTAAGTGTACAAAAAAAATTATTTGCAAAATTTAATTATTTTTTCAATGTTTGAGGCGTGAAACGTCATTACTATTGACGCATTTGAAAAACTATTTCAAATTTTAAGTCTTTATCGAATTATCGAACGGTTTTTTCAGACAGACATACAAATAACGAATAGAGCAAGTTGAAAAAAGTTTGTGAAAAAATGGCCCAGCTGGGTGAAACCCAATTATCTAGTGTACTGGGTGTTTTTTACCGTGAAGCCAATGTGTTTGCCATTCCCAATGTAAAAGAAAATTAATACATATGTTGTTGAATTTGACTGGTTAATTCATATATTATTACCGGGATAAATCCAGTCTCCCTGGGGAAGTTTCGCTCTGATTTCAATTTTACCATATTTGAAAGAAAATTTTTTGCGAGTGTTGATCTGGGATGAAATCACTGGTGGTAGTATGAAACCAGCGTCAGGTCTAATTTGACAGTCTTGAGATCCAGGCATAGCAGTACAACTGAAAATAACAGTTTTATTGAATATTGTAATTATTATTATTTTTTTTTTCCATACGTCATACAATATAATATTAATTACGAATATAGATATTAGAATATACAAAACTAACAATTTAGAACATTACAAATTGTAAAAATAAATGCTATCAATATTACTTATCGTATTTTCCATGAAAACAAATCGTTACCCACAAAGTCATAGACTGTCTGTGGTGACGATATCGTGCATTTTTTAATAAAAAAATTCAAAAGTTTCATGTGAAAACTACCTAAACAACCCTTTTTTGTTTATTATTTATCACTTATTGCAAATCGAATTTGTTTTATTTTCCACAGCTACAGCTATCAACATATTATAATATTTTTGCAATCAACTTACTTTGGTCCGTAGTCATAGGGTGAATAGACGAAGTCAGGGCCAAAAACATCATCAGTAAGCTCAGGTTTGATTCGCAAAATCCTGTTTCTGATGAAAATCGTTTCTGGACGATTAGCATACATGACAAACTCGTAATCCTGAAGAAGAAAATTATTTAAAATTATTTTAAAATTATTGGTTTATAAAATCTGACACGAAACATTTTAAAGTTGGGCCGTGGTGGCCTGGTAGAGCGTTCGCCTTTGAAGTGAAGGGTCGAGGGGTTCAAATTCCCTCATGGTTATCGTACATGGCATCACACGTTGAAAGGAAGCAGCCCCCACCAAGCTCACACAAGTATCTCGAAGACTTCCGAGGGTTGCGCGTAGGGGTGCAATCGGTTGACGGAAGTAACAATAACAATAAGACACCATTTAAATTTGAACTTTTAAACGCGTAGACTCACAAAAGTGGGATGAAAACCGTTTTGAATGATATTACCTATGGTACACTATTTGACTTGATAGTAATTTCATGAAAATAGTTATATAATATAATTTTAACAAATTTAGTTCACCTAATTTCAGGATGAGATTGTTTTGTGCTTGAATAATACTATGACACTAATTAACTAAGAGTTTTGCGAACATGTGGAAATAGTTAGGGATAATATCTGATATTTATTGTAGAAGTATTTCAAGAGTTCCATAGAAAATGAAGGATACTAGCTTTCTTCAATACAATTTGTAACTATGAATGTTTTTGATGGACTCTGGAATGAAATTGTATATAGCAAACGTATACTATTGTCTTCTTATGGTAGAATTGAAACAAGGAAGATTTAAATTTTTGAGTTCTTTTTGTCTTGGACTGTGACTGTGGACTTGTTGCATTCTATTTTTGTACATGAATTTCGCAATATTGAAAATATAAAAATGTGTCAAGTCAAGCATTTTACTTTCTATGAAGAGTTGTTAGGTGGAGAATCTGCCCCTTTTCCTTAGTACCTATTACTTTCAAAATCCATTTCTGTGCGTCTCGCAATACTATTATTCCATAGGATATGACAGATGAAGATTCATATGCCATTTTCAATTTTTTTCTGGAAGAATATCCTTGAGTTATTAAAATACAAATACCATCAGTAATGAAATTATCTGGATGGTTATCCCATCCCATAATAACTCGCAAGAATTTGATTTCTGTAGTGTTTTGAATTGTGTTTTCACAACCATAGTTGATCAGATCATATCTTTCGTGAAATTCAATTGATTTCAGATTATGTTGTGTTTTCTGGAGTATTTAGTTTTGCTATCATTGAAGCTCAGGCGATTACAGACCATCCAAATTTATCTGCTTTATCGTTAGCAAATGGAATAATATATCCTTCCATCTCCATATTCAACATTTCATTGTTATGGAGAATGAATTATTCAGGACCGAGGACTGTTCCTCGAGGAAAACCATATCTGATTCCTGATGGTTCACCTAAATTATTATTTGTTTCAACAACAGATTTTTTTCTTTGATAAATAACTTCTGAAGAAAAATAACGGCAAGCCCCACCCGTATTTTTCAAGTTTATCCAAAAGTTTATCGTGTGAAATTAAACACATTGTGATTGCTCGATGATGACGCGGGGAGGGGGGGGGGGGGCACACCAACTTAAAAATTTCAAAATACTGCCAACTTGCCTTTCATTCAAACTGAGCTGCTGTACCAAACACAACTCAGGTATGCTTTCATGGTTTTGCTCAGCCACACAATTCTCGTGACGGCAAGATGAAGGTATTTTTTGAAAATTCTGCATTTTGTCGGGATATTATTACTGACAAGTCATGAACAAACTTACTGGTCCATTAGCAAACTTCTGCTGGATCGTCCAAAACCTTGTTCTGACTTCGGTGGTGAACGCGTCGTTGAATATGAGTTTCCCTTTGCAAGCAGTCCTCCCGTTATTATAAATGGTAACTGAGCGTTCACAGGAATCCCCAGACGGTTTTGGTGTTGGTGGCTGAACCGTTTGTGCAGGAGTTGGTCTGGCAGTGGTGGTGGAAGTTGTTTGTTGGATCAGATCTGTAATCAAAATGAAAATTGTCAACAAATATGAAGGTTGGAATATTTTTTTTTGAATCGCACTCTGAAGGAAAGGACCCCTCCATCCCAAGCAAGCAGCACAAGTCTACTGAAGACTACTTCTGGTGGTTGCATGCACACGTAGGTTGAAAATAAATTGAAAAATTTGTACCAAACAGAAAAACATCGTTTTTATTTCAACTTATTATGCAGGCAATTTCATGTCTAACAATTTTGAAGAGAACGGATACTATCTGACATTATTCGTCTTTTACTAAATGGCATGATTTTAAAATGTTTCAGTATCAGCTGGTAATTGTGGTCCTGCACAAGAATGTTGGTTTGGAAGGCTGTATATCTTAATTATGTATTGCGAACATTCTTCAACCTTTTTGAGTTTGCTAGCTTTCAGAATTATGGAAATATTTTCCGTTCATTTGGTTGGGTTCAACAGGAGACTACTCCTTTCGTAGTATTCGGCAAGTCTGTCAAAATAACTTTGAATTATCAAGCAGTCGTCAAGGTCTTTCAATATATTCAATATTTGAATAATTATTGATTCTAATTTATTTTTTCCTAAGTCTTCACTTTATGCTGGAAGTATTATACACTTTAAAGAAATGAAAACTGACTATGAATTCACTACAGATCCAAACCAATAAAACTTGGATATGGATCTCATTACTTGAATGTTTATTCAACTGAAGAGGACGGAAATTAACTGTAATGTAATAAAATTTTGATTACGGTACATATTACCCGAAACCCGTCTTCGAATGGCATCGTATGATACACCTTTGGAGTCAGAATGGAAAGTTATTTCGAACAGTGTCATAAAAAATCCAGGTCCGTATTTAAAAAAAATAGTTGAGGGTGGTCCTAAGAATACGAAACGTTGGATACAAGATCTGAAGACGTCAACAAAAATGCCGAAATATTTTTTGATATTTCTGAAAATAAATGAAGTATAGGCAACCAAAAAACAGAAATGATCGAATTAACTTTTTTCGTCATATCTCAAGAACCGGCTCTGATATTTTCGATTAGTTTCCACTGATAGATTATACATCCAGATGTGCAACTTTATCTCCCTTTAACCGACCTTCTTACTAGTATGGTTTGGAAGATACCCATACAATCCCATTAAAAAAGTAGCCACCCTTTATATGAAGTTCCAATAATCATAATTTTTTCAGTTCTCTGACTGCAATAATTTGACGGAAATACTACAGAATGAAATAGTGATTAACATAAACCGCCAAGGCCGTTGACCTACCTGTAACTGTAAACATCTGGTCATCTTTAGGAAAGCCTAGCTTGTTTGTTCCATCTGTAGAATACTCCACATACGTCCAGTAATAAATAATGTCACCCGCTTTCAACTTGGTGGTGGTATCAGTAAATGTCCACCTTCCGTTTTTCGGTTTGAGAATGTCTCTAGAGAATGTCCCCGCTTCTCTTCCTTCCATTTCTTGGTTTATCTTTCCATGAAACGCGAACAGTTTGATGCCTTCTTCATCTGAAAGTGATAGATCAAATGAATAAATTTTTTAATGGTATAGATGATATTCATGAAATACTAAAACGAAATGGCTTTCACGACTAGAGTCAATGTAGGTATCCATGGTCATCTTTGATACAAGGACAAAATACTGATAATTTTGTTAATTGTGGTCTGCGCGATCATTCTTTCGAGAATTGCATAAATTTGATGATATATTAATATTGTGTTTGTCTGAGTTTCAAACAAATTAAATCCAAACCGACAATTTCCAGCAATCAAAAGTCGAAAATCCGGCTCAAAGGACCATGTTTTTATCTTGAGGATGTTTGGGGACTGTATCTGAGGGATGTTTGATAGGTGGAAACTGCCCCGTGCATCCTATTGAGTAGTAGGATAGAGGGAAGTGAGACTGTGTTTTCCTTACTTTTACATCCAGGAGAAATAAGGGCTTGAGGTCAAACCAATGGTTTCCACAGGTCATGGGTTTTTCTATTCCTCACAGCAGAGAGTTTCAATTTGAGTATTGTGACATACTTTTCGCACGACGAGACTCAGTTTTAGACGGGTTATCTGAATACTGTTGCCACGGTTGAGCAGTAACAATTTCATAATTATTTTGTTTCTACGACAAAAATATCCTCAATATAAAGGTATTTGAATAATTGAAAATATCAAAGTTATCTGGTGTTTAGGTGAGTAACCCCCTTTTCAAAATTTGAAGGTGTTCAGTATTATTAGTTGTAAGTTTTTTAGTAGCTGAAGAATTATAAATTGTGACAAGTTTGTCAAATAAATCTATACATCCAATTTCGAATCTTTCGAACAAACACGACCCTGAAAAAGAATTGAGATTTTGGTTCTGTAACACTTGAAGGGCAATAATTTGAAAGACGATAAAGATATTCGTTTAAGGGCCGGTATTATAAAACTATTTTGACAGACAACTAGAAGTTAACTTGTGGAATGACGTCACATGTTGCAGTTAACTTCAAAAGGTAGGAGTTAACTTTATCGGGAGGAAGGGGTATCAGTTAAAGTAAACTTTGTAGAAAATGGTGGTTTTCGACAGTTCTTCTGTCAATAATTTAGCATAAAACTCAATTTGATTGTTTTTTTTTCGCAATAAATGTTAGCAAACGATATCCTGTTTATTTTCGAGGAACTTTTAAGCGACGATGAAGGAGATGCTGTGATTATTATTGAAGGCCCTCGTCGTCGAAGGATATTTAGAAATCGGCGGTTAAACCATTTTATCTTGTTGAACGAAATAGAATTTGAAAACAAATGAAAACGGATTTCGATCATAAAGATAGTCTGTATGCTTGTTAAAGGGGCACATAGAGAGGCAAATTTGCAAAGACCAACTAATAAGTCAACATTTCTAATAATTCTAATTACTTTGGAATTATAAGTATTTTCAATGTTAGAAATAATAATCTTCTACCGCCAGTAACAAAAGTGTTAATTACACTCTGATTTCATGCAACATGTTTATTTTTGGTAGTTGTTGGAGATTTTGGAGGATTCTCAAATCTATTGATGGCAATTTTATCATTTATTAGAAAATGTCACCGGGAAAACTGCGGAAAATTCTAGGTTACATTTTTTCATTCTTCTTCTTCTTTTAATTTCAGAAATGAGACTTTTATAAAACTGCCATATTAAAGCTGAAGTTAACTTGACTGTTAAAATTAAAGTTAACTTCGGGAGATGTTTATAATACCGAACCTAAGTAGTCTTTTCTGTATTTATTGCAGTTCATAAAATTGTTCGGTTTTACCCTTGTAAAGCAGAATGGAAATCTTCAGAAATTATCGAAGTTCTGAAATAATTTTGCATCACAACATCAATTCAAGGTAATGCAATGCACAAGGTTACCTCAGATTAAGGATGTTAGCAATAGCAATTTAAAACATTTAATATTTATTTTCAAGAAACGTAATCATCATATTCACCGCTGAAATAATTACATCTTAGATATCTTTGGAAGTCTGGTCCGCATATCAGATATTTTGGAGAAATACAGAGTGGTCGAACATGATTAGCTCCTCCAAAATAATTTGAAAGTACACACAGAGTCCAGAGCTGAGCCGAGCAATGTGATGAGTACTCTAAGCCCTTTTGTTCTCATAAGCTCTCTGCTTTCGAGCACTTTTTCAAATCGAGGCTTAGTACTCATGAGTACTTCAAGCATCATCTTGCTTACTACAGTCTACAAGTACTGAAAAATCACACTAAAATTGCATGCACCGAGAAAAAACTTCAATAACCATTATTACAACTTCAATATTGGCAATCAAAAACAGCACCTGGGTCTCACTTTGATTGCCAGTTAAAAAAAAGACCCAGACAGTGTTTACTTGGCATTATCAAACTGGAATTCAATTATAACGTAGTGCTACCTACTATCAAATGAAGTACTTATAGTAATGACATAAAGTTTTTGCCTTCAATATATATTTTAATTGTTATTGTCGGTTTTATTTGATATAAGAAAGAAGATATTTGTCGATATTGAAGTAAACATTTGGTATTGGTCGTATAGATAGATAGACCGAACTTTAATAGTAGTAATTACTTCATTTTCATTGTTCTATTTTTATTTCCAGCAAATGCCTCACTTCAATGCTCGTAAGTGAAAAACGTATTGCTATTATCAAAATAGTGTCAAGTGCGCTAGTACATTTGGACCGTTTTTCTCAGTGTGTAAAAATGATAAACGGGTGTACTTCCAACATGAATTAGGTGTTTATGAAAGTAAAAGCTGTTGGAAACTTTTAGCAGAAATGAATATGGACAAAAAACCACTGATATTCCCCAGAATTTGAAAAATGCAGAACAAATAAATATTTAATTCGCTTCTTTAATCTGGAGTCTACCATCTAGACAAAATAATTCAGACACATACATGAATAACCTACCCACTCGCGACTTATTCACTTTCAACCCGGTATCAGAAAATATAATCCAAAATACTTCATGTTCTTTTAAATCAATTGCAAAAAGATATGATGGTTTTGGCCTGAAAATGTTACTACAATGCAGCCCCCGCATTATACGTGAATTATAACCATATCAATAATTTTTGTTTATTGAATTATGTTATTCCAGAATAATGGAAACAGGCACAGATCAGACCTATTCCAAAAAACAGTAACCGATCTGATTTGAAAGATTGACTGCACCTTGTCCATACTTTTGGGTAGAAGAGTGGATGAACAATTGCGCAGTTGTATAGTCCAGCATCATATACCTCCAGAATTTCCGTCAGGCTATTTAATAAACCCCTACATAGCTGTCAAACTACCATACTCAATGTTACGGACGATATTTTGAGGGCAACGGATTTTGGTAAAACTATAGTTTTGGAACTTATAGATTTCTCAAAAACACTTATAGTAAACCACCTACCAATCTTATCTATCTTGAAATCAATTGGAATCTCTGAGGTGCTCTACTTTTTTCAAAAAATACCTCTACAACAGAACACAAATAGTTAAAGTTGATAACGATGCATCCCCTTCTATCAGAATATCATCGAGCGTACCTCAGGGACCTATATTGAGGACAACCCTCTTTACCATATAAATAAAAATGGCCGCGAATGGATCAGACACGATTGATGCGTCTGTCTCCAAAAGCTGTAAAAAGTGTAAAAGAATTGCTCATAGTGGTCCAAAGTGCTCCTTATGTGGTACAGTATCTCATAATAGTTGTGTTTCGTACCTGAAAAATGTGAAATTTCTGGATGACAACACGTTCATTTGTTGTGAAGTGGAATCTAAGTGTGACGATGACCCCGACATCACCTTTAGCAGTGCCAATGACGGAGATTACAGTGAGATTTATTATTTGAAAGAAATAATTAGTCAAAAGGACCTGATTATTAAAAATCAAGTAGATGTTATATGTTCATTGAAGGGACAAATTCAATTAATAAGTAAATTACAACAGGAGAGTTCAAGGCATCCTAAAAAGCATAAAAATAATGAATGCAATAGAGATGACACCACTCCATCTACATCGAACAGTGAAATCCATAATTTCTGGAACACACGTAGTAAATCCACCTCGAAATCCACTAACTTCTCTCCTGAAATCGACAATTCAGTGACCGCTTCCGAACCTACTAAACTAGTAGTGAAGCAAAAAACGAAGCAAAATCGTGCTGTATCCAAAGAAAAGAGTAGCGATGATAAAAATACTAATGAAATTAAACAGACAATTATTAGCGGAGTTGCCGTTTCGAATGCAATTTCCCATGCTATCAGTCAGGTGAAGAGTGATGAACTCATAAACGCCTCGAACGTTCCGTTTACAGAAATCAGTTATAAGAAAAAGAGGAGACTGAACAAACCTACCATCATAGGCAAAAATGAAACTATCACGTCGAAATTAGCACCTAGTAAAGCATTTCTCCATGTGTTTAAACTCCATCCAGAGTTTACAAGTGAGGAGCTATCCACAATTTTGGTGCCAGTTTTTCCTGAAGTGTTATGTGAAAAAATAAATTCAAAATATCCACAATATTACTCATCTTTCAAAATCACGATTGATGCATCCAACAGGGAAGCAGCCTGGAACCCAGATATTTGGCCCAGAGGAGCTATGGTAAACCAGTTTTTTCACGCGAGACAGAAAAGAGTCCAGGTGACATAGTAAATTCCATATCATCTAATAATATCAAAAATTCGTCTTCTGAAACTGACCTTGGTCTGGTGAGCATTTTTCATGTCAACGTACAGTGTCTGTCTAATAAAATAGACATGCTAGCTCTTTATTTGGACAAACAAAAATCTGATATAATATGTATCTCTGAACATTGGCTAGACAGCACTGTCATAAATTCTGTGAAGTTGCCAGGATATAGCCTTGCCACCTCTTTCTGTAGAGCACAGAGAATCCATGGTGGTGTCGCTATTTTCACAAATGATAAATTGGAATACAAACCAATTTCATTAGTAGAATTCTCTAGAGAAATTGATGGCGAGTTTTGCGCTATTGAACTGGTAAAATCTAAAACAGTCATCATCACTTTATATAGATCAACAAATGGAAACATTGATACTTTTTTAGAACTATTAGAAAAAGTGTTATCATATTCTACGAATAATTTCAGAAAAGTGATATTACTTGGCGATTTTAATGTAAACTTTCGAAAAATTTCACCTGATCTTACCGAACTAGCTAGCCTTGTTGCTTCCTTTGGTCTTGACGTAACAATTTCAGACTATACGAGGGTTACCCCACAGTCATCTACTTGCATTGATAATATCTTAACAAACCTTATTGAAACTAGTTATGTAACTCAAGTACTTGATGCTTGCATAGCTGATCATCGAGCTCAGATTATGACTTTGAAACTTGAGAAAAATAGCACTTCTAATGTTTGGCGTAGAATTATTTCTTCTCGTGGCATCGAAAAACTGAAAACTTCTCTAGAAGATTTAGACTGGTTGATTTATGACAATCCATCAAATAATTCTGATTTCCTTGCCAATTTTTTGGTAACAAACTTTGAATCCCTTATAAAACAACATTTTCCGCTTAGAAAATGTCACTCAAATAACAACAAACAACCTATTGATTGGTTTGACAATAATTTGAGAAGTATGAGAGATACATTATCATGTATTAAAACGATTTCTGATTCAACTAGGGATCCACGTGATCTGAAAGTTTACAACATTTTGAAAAAACAATATAAATGCAAAATAATTGAAAAGAAAAAATATATCTACGATTGTTATATTTCAAATTCTGATAATAAGGTTCGTGATAGTTGGCGATTGGTGAATTATGAAAGGAACAAACATACTTCCAAAAGATCTGTTCACAACATTGAAAATTCTGATTTCAGCAACTTTGCCACAATTGCAGAAGATATAATTAAGACACTGCCCAAAGATTTATCGGATACAAATCCAATCACTTATATGAAAGACATCTCTACTCCTTGCAAATCATTTTTCATAGAGCCGATCACTGAAAATGAAGTCATTGAAGCTATCGCTAAATTGAAAAACTCCGCTTGCACTGACGTGTACAATATAAATAGTAAAATTGTGAAAAACTTGACAGATATTTTAGTTCGCCCACTGACAGTACTTTTCAATTCATGTATACGTGACGGGAACTTTCCTGATGCTTTCAAGTTAACAAAAGTCATACCTCTCTTCAAGAAAGGCGACGTTGCCAAAATCGACAATTACCGTCCAATTTCAATAATCCCTATTTTCTCAAAACTTTTTGAAATAATTTTAAAATCAAGACTTATGATATATATGGAATCCAATAATTTCATTGACCAATGCCAATTTGGGTTCAGAAAAAAAATGTAGTACAACCCAGGCAGTGTTCAGGATAGTGAGTGACATAGTGGAAGGTCTGGAGAGTGGCAAAAGTGTATCAGTTACATTATGTGATCTCTCCAAGGCCTTCGACTGTGTCTCTCACGAAATACTGGTCGAAAAGCTGACGTTTTTTGGAATCAGGGGTTTGCCGCTCGACTTCTTCAGATCATATTTGAGTGATCGAAAACAATGTGTGAGCATCAATAATTCATCATCTGATTATAGAGCTGTCATGCATGGAGTACCGCAAGGCTCTGTGTTAGGACCTCTCTTATTCATTATTTATGTGAATGACTTGTTTCACAATATGTATCCGAAGACTTGCGTTGCTTTTGCGGATGACACAACTTTGGTTGATGCTAGCACGAATATTGAAGATTTGAAGATAAACAGTCTTATAACTACTACTCGAGCTAGAAAATGGTTTACTTCCAATAATTTGAAACTTAATGACGATAAAACACAGAATCTCATCATCTCAACGAACAATAACATTGCTCAAGGTCATAGTGTGAAGCTGCTTGGATTAGTCATCGATGATAAACTAAATTGGTCCTGTCATGTCCAACAACTATGCCGAAAACTCTCAAGCTCCATATTCGTGCTACGCAATTTGAGTAAACAGTTATCCATAGAAACTATGAGATCATGTTATTTCGCTTTGTTTCATTCTCATCTCAGTTACGGTACGTTGCTGTGGGGTAATTCTTGTCATGCTAACACTATTTTCCGTTTGCAAAAACGAGCTATCAGGATCGTAGCCGGTGCTGGTTTCAGAGACCACTGTAAAGAAATTTTCAAAACTTTAAATATTATGCCCCTTCCATCTTTATATATTTTTGTTTCATTATTAGAAATCAATAAAAACAAAGCCAACCTAGAGACCAATGCAGATGTCCATAACTATTTGACAAGGAATGCTGATCATTTGAGATTACCTCAATACAGGCTCACAAAATCGACAAAAAATTCTCTAGATCTGAATTTATTCAATTTCTTACCTAGAAGTATCAAATCATTGAATAATATTGGAAAATTCAAATCCACAATCAAAAGACATATTTTATCTCATTGTTTTTATACAGTTGAAGAATATTTTCACACACCATTTTTTGAAGTTGAGTGACAAAATTTTCAAGGAAACTGCTATGTCACCGATGACCATTAATCGAAAACAATTTCAAGGTTTCAAAACACTGGGTTACTCAACGGTTTCAAATTTTATATATTTCCTGATTTTACATTTTGTAAACTTTAAATTTGCATATATATACTGTAGTTATATATTTTATATTTCAATTATTTTTATATTTTACATATTTTTAAATTTTTTATGTGAGAAAGTTGACAAAAATATTTTTTCTGAAACAATTGATGTTATTTAAAAATCTGGTTTGTCCAACGATTTCAAATTTTATGTATTTTAAATATTTTAAGTATCTCTATATATTTTATGTATTTCTCCACTCTATATTTTGTAAACCTTGAGTGTACACATATACTGTGGTATAGTATTGACTTGCCGAAAACAATATTTTTTGTAACTTGGTTAAATAAAGATTCTTCTTCTTCTTCTTCATATACACTGCCAATGTACTATACTATTCTTTAATACCTGAAAATTGTTGGGACGCAGTAGACAAATTAATTATGATCAAAACAATATTCTTACTTGGTCCTCAAATGGTAAAAATACGTCTTTTCTTGTAATTGGCTCAAATAAAGTTCGTTTACAAATCAACGAAGCAATGCGAAGAAATGTAGATGGAGAACAAATTGCAGCAGTGAAAAAGGCAAAAACCTTGGCCTGACTTTTGATGATAGACTGCGATTTGAACATCATGTAAATATTTGCTTTTATGAACATAAAATCAATTTTTCACCATCACCATTATCTCTCATATGGCTCGTTATAAAAATGTCTTGGGCTTGAAAAAAAAGTCGCGTTATATTCTTGTTGTATAAATAACTATTTTGTTTCATTTTGAATGACTATGATGTCATCCAAAGCGTCTAAAGCGAACTAATCTTTTTCCTTCACTATAATTGGTATAATTTCATGTCCATTACAACATCATCATTCCTAATGAATTATTGCCCATTAGTGGGGAATACATAATAAAAGAATCATTATATATCTCCCAAAATGCAATTGAAACGAAACAACTTCTTGTGACCCAAATGGTCTTATATTGATAATAATAATATATGCTTTTATTGAAAAGTACAGCAATGAGCGTATATCCTAACAAAAGGCTGGATTCAATTCCTGCACATGATTACTCATGACAGGGATTGCTCTTCCATCCAACCAGTTGAACTGTTAGATTTAACTCAATTCCTACTAGAGGAATAAAAAAAGGCGTCTTTGAGAGAATTCACGACCAGTTTGACCAATATACAGGGTGTATCTAAATAACACCGAAAAAATTAAAGGGGTGATTCTGTGATGAAAATTAATGTGAGTGTTTGGTATAAAATTTTTTGAAAAAACCCTCCCCGGAAAAGTTACACCCCTTCGAAAATTAAAAAAAAAATGGTTTTTCTTTTTTATTTTCCCTGTATATCAAGCTAAAGACACGAAACTTGGTAAACATTATCTGTCAATGAGAGTACACTTTTTGAATTTTTTTCAACCCCGAAGTATGCTTAGAAGGGGTTCATTATTTCAACCCCTAAGATATTTTTTCTCACAACTTTTTTTTAGATGAAAATTTTTCTTTAAAAAAGTATGACTGAAAAGCCCAATTCATTGACTAACTTTTTTAACACAAGTTTTTTCTAAAACTTGAGCATTTACGAGAAAAAAAATCTAATGCAATGCATTTTCAAAAAGATGAGCTAACGCGAGTGTATTTTGCGTCAAGTCTAGTGGCCTGTGCTTTGCATAAAAACATTAATACTGACACTAGGATTGTGTAGTGTCATTTTCTGTCACCCATCTTATTGTTTCACAAGTTTTATGATTGTGTATTGTAGGAAATATTAGTTGATTGAAAATATTAATGCATATTCGAATTTGGAAATGGCAGATATGCATTTTATATACGGTCGTGCTAACGGCAATTCATTGGAAGCGCAAAGACTTTATGCTGAACAGTACCCACAGCGTAGACTACCCCATCATACTACGTTCACAACTATTCACCGACGCTTGCGGGAACGTGATAATTTTGAAAAAAGAAGTTATGATTCTGGTCGTACTAGAGAAGTTAGAACTGCAGCTGTAGAAGAAGCCGTACTTAATTCAATTGAAGAATTCCCAGAAACTAGTACCAGGAGAATAGCTCGTGTCCTACAAGTAAGCCATTCCGTTGTTTTTAGAATTTTAAAAGAACAAATGTTGTATCACTATCATCTTCAACGGGTGCAGGCGTTAATGATTCGAGATTTTTTACCCCGTGTGATTTTTTGTCAGTGGCTTATTAATATGATTGGCCAAGCACCACAGTTCTTAGGTAATATTTTATTTACTGACGAGGCGAGTTTCTCAAGAGACTGTATTAGAAATTTTCACAACAATCACCTTTGGGCTGACGAAAATCCTCATGGCTTTTTTGAAGGAAATCATCAGTATCAATTTTCATTAAACGTGTGGCTCGGAATTATTGATAATCATTTAATTGGTCCCCATTTTCTTCTGCTACGATTAAATGGTGAAGCATATTGTCATCTCCTTGAAGAATTACCTGTTCTTCTTGAAGAGGTTCCCATTCAAATTAGGTACATTCATGGTTTATGCACGATGGTGCACTAGCTCATTTTAGTATACGTACAAGAACTCACCTGGATGAGGTGTATGCCAATCAATGGATAGGTCGAGGAGGACCTGTAAACTGGCCAGCCCGCTCCCCTGACCTCAATCCTTTGGATTTTTGCATATAGGTATATCTGAAATCTTTGATATACTCAAACCCAGTTGAAAATATCGATGATCTGCGAAACCGCATTGTAGCAGGGTGTGAAACTATAAGAAATTCTCCAGGAATATTTCATCGTATACGCAATTCTATGAGGAAAAGGGTAGATGCTTGTATTGAAGCTGAAGGCGGTCATTTTCAACATTTATTATAATTGTATTGTCGATATTCGACAGGTTTTTGTTCATTGTTTGTTCACTTTTGTTTTTAGTTGTAGAAGTCTCATAATCATAATCATAATTTGGTTGGCTGTTGTTTAATAAAATGCTATTTTACATGAGCTTATTTATTTTTTTCTCATAAATGCTTAAGTTTTCGAAAAAAACTTGTAGAGTTAAAAAAGTTAGTCAATGAATTGGGCTTTTCAGTCATACTTTTTTAAAGAAAAAATTTTCATCTAAAAAAAAGTTGTAAGAAAAAATATCTTAGGGGTTGAAATAATCAACCCCTTCTAAGCATACTTCAGGGTTGAAAAAATTTCAAAAAGTGTACTCTTATTGACAGATAATGTTTACCAAGTTTCGTGTCTTTAGCTTGATATACAGGGAAAATAAAAAAGAAAAACCATTTTTTTTTATTTTCGAAGGGGTGTAACTTTTCCGGGGAGGGTATTTTCAAAAATTTTTATACCAAACACTCACATTAATTTTCATCACAGAATCACCCCTTTAATTTTTTCGGTGTTATTTAGATACACCCTGTATGTAGCATTACAATCATGTAGCGAACATAAAATTTTGTATACACCTAATTTAATCATTATAGGAATCTTATCTTTGTTATTAATTGAGTTGGAACCCAGATTATTATTGGTATGGAAAGAAATTAGGCAATAAGGGATAAATTTGTCGAATATATTCTAAATGTCGTTGGAAATTTTACCCAAAATCAAATTAGCGTTCAAAACTTTCTCAGATTTGCATCTATATAGTTTGGAAACAAATGAATCAGACTAACTATTATTAAATGCTATTTGTTTTATGATACCCAATTCCTCACTAAAAACAACTGGGGATAACGGTATGGACAATAACCTAGATATTAATGAGTTGAAAGCTGCTGCTTTTGATTCAAAGGATGGTTGGAATGGAAATTATTTGGCCAGTTATTTCAACTGAAGCTGAGCATTTCGATGTTCGAAAATATGTTTCCGATGGAATTATATTGACGCAAAAGTTATTCCTAAAACTGCTTCGATAACAGCCCCCCTTCCCACTCTAGGGGTCAAATATATATTGTGGAGACGACTATGAGTTTTACTCAGTGTTTTTTTCACAGAGATATGATCTAGGATTTTTGTCCAGTTGACTTTTTTCTTGTTACCGATTTCTTGAGACTTGAACATCATGGTAAATGACGATCGTCGACTGTTGGGTTTATTGGGTTTATTGTCTAACAGGAGTAATCCCAATTACAAGACAAACCTAAAATGGTTTACAGCAATTAATAAGTATAAGAATATCACATTCAGAATAGAAACTATTATAAATTTTACAGATGTTATAAACTGGGGATTTTATTAAAACATTGATTCTTGGTAGAGGCAAATAAAAACAAATTTCATTTCTACTACTTAGTCTTGGTACGTGAAAATCTAGTTGAGAAAACAAATCTGGGCAGTCTATCAGATTATGAATCAATTTATATATGAAGATACAAGCATATGTTCTTCTGTTTTCTAAGGATACGAGAGAGAATCTATTTAGCAGCACTCTATTATCAATTCCTTGGGATGGGTATACTCCATCCAGTTTGTAAGTCATGTATTTCATAAAAACTCGTTGACAAGATTCGAGTTGTTGTATATATACAAGTAAAGCAATTCGATTTTGTCATGGTTTAGAAATAACATATAGAATAACAGCAATTGTACTACTAATATTAATCCAGTTAAAAATTAGCGTGGATGGGATATTATTGTAAAATGTTTAATAAAAAACTATTGAAAAAAGAATGACGGATAATGTGTTATATATTTAAACAACGTAGGTCTGCGTTTTATGCACGCCGTGCAGAAATTTTCTTGGACTCTATTCAAAAATAGCACACCCTTGACATTTAGAAGTCATCAAAAATGACACATTATCGACGAATATATTGTAGAAAGACCTTTAACTAATATTCGACCGTCCTTTCAAGATTAGGTATTCTTCAAAGTGCATAAATAAAAAAGTATTGAATATTTTTCCGCAGCATCAATGCAAATATGTTCGAGTATAGACCTATTTCGTTTTAATCAATTATGTTCATTTATGGTGGCTTTTTTCAAATATTTTTTGTTATTGCTAGTTGAACCTTTGTCGGTTTTGTTGTGTTCTCGTATTATTTTTATCAAGTTATTTTGTTCCCTACAGCTTTCTTTAAAATTATGAATGCATCCTTCGAAATGGAAGAATTAAGAACCTACCTGGAATGGACACCCTGAATCCTTTGGGCGACAAAGGTTCCACCAATGCTTCGGGTACCTCATACTGTGCCTGTACTTCTATGACAACAACACTGCACACTATCACCAACCAAAACATGTTGGATGCCAGCCACAGACTGAATTACTGTTTGCAATATTGCCGTTCTCCAAAGTATTTCAACCAAAACACGTAGAGATTGACCCAAAGGTAATTAAACAGGTTTTAGAAGACACGGCATTGATAATGAACTTCATTTGATTTTGGGTTCATAAAGGTATTCAATTCATTGTGATATCACTCATTCTCGTAATAGGGTATTTTGAATGTTCTCAAGTAAACTATTATTAGGCGCGAAAAATGAGAAATAAAACATTTTCGTTTTTATACCACTTCTATTTGTATCCAATGTTACTGCAGTTTCGTCTTTTATGGACATTAACTAACAGACGAATACTATCATAGAATACTACTCTAGTATTCGTGTGATAATATCCACATAGGACGAAAGTGCAGTAGCGTTAGTTACAAAATAGTATAGTATAGTCAACATGTACCATTTTTTTAAATTTTTTCTTATAGTCATGGAAAATTATGATCATGGTGTCATTTGATTCGTAATGTTATGTAGAAAGTTTGAGGAAAGGTCCCAAAAGGGGCCGAAAAAAATTCCCTTAAAAAAATAAAAAGATGTTGTTCACAATTGATTTGATTGTGATCAATTCATGAAAGTGTTTTAGGGTAGTGTTAAGATATAAACTAAAAAAAACAATTGTGTTCATGTGAAACTGTATATAATTTTTTGAGATGAAAAGTCAATTTTCAAAGGGGATGTTAGAGAAAAGCTATTTTAACAATTTCTAAAAATAATATATTTTTAATAAAAATAAATAACAACAAAAGTGGCCACGATAGCTATTCATAATACCAACTAATACATGAAGTATTATTGGCAGGTGAGCTTCCGAGCGAGGCCATTGAACTGACCAATACAATAAAGCCTTTCTATAATAATAATAATGAGGTGTAATTGTAATGAAATCGCTACAATTGACTTGGTGATAAAAAATATCCACACAAGTATTATACTTACTTGTTTGTAGAAAAACAATATAAATTGAAAAAAATATCAATTATTAAGTAAGATAAAATAAATACGAAAATACATTTACAAATTTCTACTTTTTTTTATTAGATACAATACAAGTAACAAGCAAAATTGTACGATTAATGGAAAGAAAACTTTGAAGAAGAACCACTTACTGTGTTGATGAGAATGATTGCTATGGATGTAATATTTAAAACTATAAACAACATGTCATGTAAGTCACATGTGACAAAGATGAACAAAACACATTAAAATACGTCAAACAATAAAAATATTAAGTCATTGTTATAAAATTTTGTTTAAACATTTATTTGAATTATCTCCACACGTGGAGAGATTCAAATGTAATGTAAGAAATTTGGTTAGGATTATTAGACAACAGACAGTTGACATTATTGACATTAGATGTCAGACACTTTTGAAGTGTGCCACGAAACCACGAATTGGCCGCTGCTAGTGGGTGAAATTAACCAATTGTCTCAACTCAAAAGAGATGAAGTGTTCCCTAAGGGAAGCTTGTTACTTGTAGCTTCCCTGAAGATGACAGTATTCACTGTTGAAATATCGGAAATATAGTGTTAAAAGAGTACACGTTTTGCTTCCTGCTATACCCAAAAAATTTCCTGGATGGATTTAGCGAGGGGCAATATATAAAAATATAAGTAGAAAAGTTATTGGGTATAACCCTCAAAATGTTCTGCAACCGTAGACACGTGTTTCGAGCTTAAGCTCTCATCAGTACGGTAAAATCAAGTGCGAAGATGTACAACACTTGGATGTGAAAATAGAAACAAATGTGTGGTTGGCTTCCTGTTGTTGACTTCCTTTGTTTCTATTTTTACATCCAAGTGTTGTACATCTTCGCACTTGATTTTACCGTACTGATGAGAGCTTAAGCTCGAAACACGTGTCTACGGTTGCAGAACATTTTGAGGGTTATACCCAATAACTTTTCTACTTATATGGATGAAGTAATACAACAATTGCCAGATCTACCAATATATAAAGATATATATATATATATAAAGATATATATATATATCTGTCTTGCCTTCACGGTATTAATTCTTGAGTGGATTCGTTTTGATTTCGAGATATATATATATATATATATATATATATATATATTCCTACCGATTTCCATATATCCATTCTTTCATTTTTATTATGTAGGTGTGTTTGCATTATGTGTACGATGTTCCCCAAAAATAATTTTTATATATTTATAATTGAACATAATGAAATATTTATAGTCGTCCCTCGTGTTGATTTGGTATTTACTAAAAAAACACATGAAATTACCTAAATATTTTGAGTAAAAACGGACGGAGCCAAATTTCCATTTTGAGATCTTCCTTAGCTAAATAAAATTAATAATTTCAATTTCCTCGACATTATTCACTTAATCGATTCAGGCAGAATACGAAGATTTTCAGCAGTGACAAACTTAGAACTAACTAAACAAACTAAAGAACTAATAGGATAACAAAAATGACAACTTGAATAAACACAGTTCAATGAAGAAAGTTAGAAAAAATAATAAAACACACAATATGTCTGAAACCGCCAGAGGTAGATGTAGATAATTCATACACAGTTTCAAAGATGGCTGAATTCAATTCATTTCATTGTAAAGATATACTGAGTGTCTCATCAAAAAGGAAATGTGTTAATGATTTAACCTAGGAGAAGAGAACGTTGGGTTTTGAACACCTCGTAACATTGTTGATAATAATATTGTTATGTCCGTTAACCGATTGCACCCCTACGCGCAACCCTCGGAAGTCTTCGAGAGACTTGTGTGAGCTAAGGAAGACGCAGCCCTAACCTTTTAACGTGTGATGCCATGCACGAGACCGGTGAATCGGTGGATCGCACCCACGACCCCACGCATGCAAGGCGAACGCACTACCAGCCGACCACCACGGCCCATAGTGAGAGATGGATGGAATTTGAATGTATAGCCCAAAGATCCTCAAATTCACTTGTTACGACAAAATCAGTCAGTCTGCAGATATTGAAATTTGATAATTACCGCGATAACAGTGATTCCTAGGTAAAGTAAACCTTTATCAAAATATCTCAAATTTTTAAAATACATTTATAAATAGGGAATTCTATTCTTGAAAACTACAACTTTGGTCACGGTTCTTAGGAAAATCAACCAATATTGCCAATACAATATCTGTGCAATATTTTCATGATGTTATATCGATCATTAATATTTTCCCAATTCAATATAACATCATCCTTGATTTGAAAGAATTTGAACTTGCCTCAAGGGCGCCCAGCATTTGATATGGGCGAAATGCATGGATATTTTGAACCAAAATTTGAATTTCTTTGAGGCAAACGCATCATTTTCTTTAGCACAAAGTTATATAAATGTCAGGCAAGAAACCTTAGTTTTGTCATAATATAAAATGAATTTGTCTCAAAATCATTATTTTTCCAAATTGTGAAAAGCTTTGAGGGAAATGCCATCTTTTTTCTAGCTCAAAGTCATGTGAACTTGAAGCAAAAGAGCCTAAGTTTTCGATCAAATTCATTAGGAGATTGTTAGAAAATTACGTGCTTTAAAATAATAGACATGATGTCATTGTCTTGAAATAAAAGGCTTTTTATATAAAACCAACAAATGCTTCATTTAAAATATTAGGTTCATGTTGAATTCTTGTTTTGAAACCTTGCGTCCTCAAGTGAAAAATTTACTCTTTTTTGAAAAGATCCAAAACGGTCTTGTGACAAAATGTGTATGGTCTAGGCCAAATTTCGTGAGGATCTGTTTAAAAGATAATAATAGTTCATGTGAAAATTTGGAAAGTTTTAAAGCAACAAACTTGCATTGGTTAAAATCAAAATCAAAATTGAAATTTAAATATTCATATAAACTTAAGAAAAACAAATATTAATAAAAACGTATTTATTTAAAATAAATAATAACACATAACACGTTACTTTGGTTACTGAACACAAATCAGGGAAAAATTGGTATTGCTGGTGAATAAGAAACAAAACAAAACTAACTCTAGGTGGTACCAACAAAATCATAAAACTCGTAAAGGAAGTAAAACAAATAAATTTCTACCTACATTGACGAATTTTCATATTATAGCTTAACATTGTAATATTATACAGTGTGGACGTAAGTAGTCCCCCCCTGTTAACTTTTAAACGGTCCGACGTACATACATGGGACGAAAACAGTTTTGAATAGTATCACCGATACTACTTTTTTTAAACCGGTTTCACTCATCATACCTATTCACAACACAAATCTTGCCGGCAAACACCATTTATCAACATCAAGTCATCGACATTCGACATAAGAAAATACAATGGCAGAATGGCGCTAACTAGTGACCAGTGAACTGATACGCTGACACCTGCACCCTGCACCTGCGACTTGCTCAAATTCAAATGGTATCGGCAAACTTCGGGTAGACCGGTAGACCCGAGCTCATGCATGGCGAAGATAGCTGAGGTAGATTATGTCAACCAAACACATTTGGACCTTGTATCAAGTGGTTATGGTTTTGAGACAAGAGTCAACCAAGCAGGACTGGAGACAAAATTAATAATGTTCTCTCAAAAGCATTTGAAGCCAAAAGAATAGAAAATTTATTACAAAAGCAACAATGATTTTCATTCAAGAGCAAAATATTTGGGACGAAGACAATTTCTTTGATAGAAGAGAAAATAATCCAAAAGCATGATTATTTTGTCTCTAATCGGGTATTTTTATCAGTGCGCTTGTACAATATCGTAACAATGTTTCCGTAATATCGCACTACTATTGGCCCAATATATCTGTGCTACTTGGGATAATATCAGCAATTTAGAATTCATTTGTATAAACATTTAACAAATAAAACACATAACAATCCACTGTGAATCCACATTTCAAACAGCTGTCACTTTAACATGTTCAACTTCCAGTACACTGTTTCCACTCCAAGTATTCTTCCACGCATTTTTTGCCTTGTAAAATTGTTTCACCATGTAACGCTGTTTCCTTCTCCATGGTTTTGTTCCATCATTTTTGTCTTCAAAAGTTTCTCCCCCCACACCCATTCCAATCGTTATATACATCTGAAAATGAGGAAGCATTCACAGTTTGTGTTAACAAATTCGTTAAAATAAAATCTACCAAATTTCGAAACTACATCAATTGTACTAGACTTTCCTTTTGCAAACAGAGTAATCATTGTCAAAGTCAAAATCTAAACTAACTTTATTGTTTAAAAATGATGAATATCTGTAACAAAGCAGTCAAAATAACATAAAACACACCGATGTGAATACTAAAATATATATAATCTATATCTAATAATAAAAAGAATTAAAAAAATACACAAAAATAAACAAACTACAAAAGTAAACAAGAGAAACAGCATTCAAAGAAAATGACATTTCACAGAAAACGTCAAATTTGCTTTGAGATCTGAAAGCATCAAAGTCTACTTTGGTAAGCGGTTGTAGAAAAAAAGCAATTATTGTTATTATTTTTAGTCTTGTGTTAACAGTCCATGAGCCCGGTAAAAATTTGGTCAGTCATTTCCTCTCAAGCGATATTTAGTGGAATGCATCAGAGAGTCGTATTATAAAGATTCGTGAACGTCAGCTGCGATTCCGTTGGTGGGGGGGATGATCAGCACAGTAGCTTCCTACGCACGAAGAAAAAAAATATGTTCAATTATGTCCTCCTTCCCGGAAACATGTTAAATTGACGCAATCCGAATATAAGGTAAAATTTTATTTGTTTTATTTGAGTGGAAATCATAGAAGGTACACTTTTTTTTGTGTTCGACCCACTAGCAGTCGTATAATACACCATGCTATAGTCAGCTGATTTTTTCTTTCTTCAAGATAATGCTTTAGCGATAATTTAACATGTTTTCAGGTAGGAAAACAAAATTGAATACATTACTTTTTCTTTGTGCGTGGGAGGCTACCACCGCTCATCCCCCCCCACGGAACCGCAGCTGACGTTCACGAAGCTTTATAATATAACTCTCTGATGCATTCCACTAATTTTCGCTTGAGAGGAACTTGGTCTTGGAAATCTGTCACTGGCTCCCGGACTATAATTGTTGTATGAAATCTGTACATCTTTGTGATTAGTTGAAGAGATGCGAGTGACGTTTTCTTTTACCGCTCACCTCTTGATCAAATGGGGCCATTGAAGAACCTCTTTTCCACCTCTCAGTATTGATTTTCAGAAATGAGCCAAGATCAGCAAAACCATTCGATGGTGGGTAAATAGTACCATACGTCACGTTGTCTACCCCAACTGTTATACCGGCTGAAAATTTCAATTATTTAGTACAGTGAGGAAAAAAGTACATTGAAACAAATTGAAATTACATCGAAAAGGGTCATTTGTTGTTTTGTAATGTATTGCCCAACCGCAAGTAAAATACTGAACAGAATACATTGATTTGATGAAGAGAAAAATGTTGATAAATGACATTTTTGAAATTATATTTCAGTTTTGAACCAGCAAATCTCCTTCAAAGATCATTTAATGGAGAGTAGAAGAAAATGGTCTGAGGGCTCTGATATTAATTCCAAATATTGTCAATAAGTAACTAGAAAATAATAATAATAGTGAATAGTGAATAAAAATATTTCAAATTGTATTGTACAATGAGTTAAAAAGATCATTTGTTTACATAATCAACTTTAATATAATTGTTGTTCAGATCAAAAACATAACAAAATTCAATACATATGTATTTTTGTATTCTTCAGAATAGCATATAGTTATGGTATATGCAACTTTGGCCTCTGAACGAACACGTGATGGTAAAAATAAACATAGAATGGAGAAAATTTCATTTCAGATTATGATCGACAGTTTCAATGTAGTAATGAAAAACTGATAATTTTCAGGTTCATATTTCTTTTAGAACTTATATTGTATTCCTGTAAACTAAGTTAACTCACTTGGTTTCCAATTTATTGTGAACGTGTGAAAATCATCAGACCAATAGTTTCTCTTTTCGATAGTTTTATCACCATATGTTCTAGCTGAAGGAGTGGACCCAAGGAGTATTCCACCATGTAATACGTGGTTCTCTTTCAGATTCCCAGCTGCAAAAGCTACCCTTATTTGGCCTGATTGGAGGTTAGGTCCGTAAATTTCATTGAGTGGGTTCAAGTACAGCTCTGAAATTATAGAAACAAGGCATACAGAGACTAGACACTTGAATGAGTCGAAATAATTTTAGACCTACAAGTTTGTCTACAAAATCTTCCTTTGCTTTTTTTGCTACCAGGAATGTTCGAGAGTAGTACCACGAGCGATTGCGATACTATATCGGTAGTTTTTATGTCAGAAATTATGGAGATCAAATTGCTTGGTAACACCACACGAGTCCAAGAGTCCAAAATTTCTGCAAGTTTTTTAATACTAGTATCTCTTTCAAGTTTGTAGTTTCTAAATTTGCAAAACTGTTCAAACTGATTTCATATGCATATTTTTGTCTTTTCAGTGTTTAGAGGAGTGAAATTCTGTATTGAATTTTCAATATTCTATTAGCCAAATCGGTTCGCCTTCATTTTCAAATAGACTTTTGAATGGGTTAAAATATCACCAAATTTTGAATATCGAACAACATTGTCCAGAAGGCATATGTTGCACACGAGCTGCATATATAAAAATTCTAAAAAAATATTTGAGAATTTTGAAATTTTATGAAATGGTGGTCTGTCTCTAGACCTCTGTAAACGTAATCTTAATTCGGTTCAACATCTAGTGTCTTTTTTCGCCGGCAATTGACTTCTATGGTCTAGAAGGATGGCGGACAGAAGTTCCCAAAATGTCTTCCCACATTTCACGTGATTTTAAAACTCGCAAAAAATTTTTGTCGCATTTTTCACAGCTGCCATTCTTTCTAACATGCCTTCATACACCCCTTCTTCATAGGAGTGCAAGTGGTTATATTACACCCTGTATAATAAATGATATAGATATCTAGAAATTGGCAAACCTTACTGGTTTCATTATTAAAAAATTTACAAATGCAAACATTTCTTCCGATAGAACCATAAATTTAAATTGAAAAGTCAAAATTAATACACTATCAAAAAATGTGATTTAAAAGCTGAACTGTAATGATTGTGAAGTTTCTTACATAGGAAGGACTTGTAGACCTTTAAAAGTTCGGATGAACGAACATCTGAATAAGCTCGGAAACTCTGCATTTGAAAACCATATTAAATTCAGTAAACATAACTGCAGCCCAAAACGCAATTAACAAAATTTAAACAAGTCAACTCAAAAAATTTCAATAGATTAGATTTTCTGGAAGATTCACAAATGGATAAAGAATTACAGAGTAACAACCTCTGCTCAAATACAATTAAACAGAAGATATTAATTAATCAATTCAATATTAATTTAATAATGTTCTTTGCTCACTAGGTATAGACTTTCACATTCTGTGGTCACCAATATTGTAAGTTGTCATAATTTTACTTTTAATCTTCATTGGACATGGACCTTATGTCAATGTCACTTTCCATCATCTGTCACATTTCAATTTATATTATCTGTCACATTTCAAATTCTTTTTTAATTTTCCTCATTACCTCGTGGTCCTGGTGTCTTGGTAGTCCAGAACGAGTTTGCAATAATGGGTATATAAATATTTTAATATATTAATTATATGTCCGTTCAAACAAGTGTTAACCGTGGTTGTGTCGATTTTTATTAGATCTCCTGTATAAATACTTTTTCAATATTACAAAAAATAATAATTACTTGCAGGTATCGCACTGAAGATGGTCTAATTGCCAAAAGCGCTCTGGTATAGAAGGAAGTTTAAAGAGAGTGCATATATTATGAACAACAAAGTCTTTAGTCAAGCCAGCATAGAAATCCGTAATGTGTGGAAACCCTTAATTAGTGGCATGGATCAATTGAAATTGCGATAAGAATTAACAATGCTGTACTGGAGGGACCTGGCACTGTAATTAACAAGCCTACCTGAATACCGCCAAATTACCCCTAGGCTAATGACACAAAATTATCCACAGCATTTATAAGAAGTATCCTTGAGATTGTCGCATTATACACTTGATAACGACTGTAGATTTTAACAGATGAAACGTCGTGATTAAAAATTGCAGACAATAAAATTCCAGAATAACCTTACTCAAAGTGAAACATTGTCAACTACTTTCAAACAAACGCTTTGCAATTGTTATAAAACACGAAATACAACTCTTTTGTTTCATTGAACAGCTACGAGCATACAGCTCTAACAAATTTCACCTGTGCAGTAAAAGACTTGTTAATTACGACACATAACAATTAAATGAATATTCAGTTCATGACAAAATGTATTATTTCGTTTGGATATTCAAATAGAACCTAAAATATCCTCAAAAAATAAAGTTAGAAATTATCTATGAAACAAATATTTTTGTTATGTACTTTATATAGGTATAGTAAATATGCAAGTTCTTCTCAAGTTCAATATTATTTTGTTAATAAACTTATATTATAATTAACCTGAAATAGTCCTTCCTCGAACTTCAGCGAAAGACAGTACAGGTTTTTGCCTGTAGGCTTAAACAATACCGTCCGAAAAGGTATGAAAAACTTTGCTCAGATCACACGTGTCTCGGACCTATTGACCTCTTTCATGATGTGGGTAGTGGTTGTTACATCATCCCAAAGAATCGATGCCATGCATTGCTTTGAAAAAATATAATAATAATTATAAAAAAAAAATTAAAATTGAAATTCCTTTCTTCCTTTCTCGTTATGTTCTACTACGTATAGCATCGGCTATATTCATAAATTTATTAATAATAATTAGTTTTTTTTTATTGTAACATTAACAAGATACATGGAAATAGTCGAACAGTCGCTAGATGAGCACTAAAAACTAAACTGATTTTGCATTACTCACCTGGATATATCCAGTCACCCTTTGGAAGTTTAGCACGAATTTCAATATGTCCATACTTGAAGGCGAATTTGTTTCTTGTTGTGAGTTGGGCGGATACAATGGGTGGAAGATAAAAGCCATCATATTTTCTGCTACATAGCTGCGACACATCAATGCTGGTACAGCTGTGGAATTATCAGTATTGTTAGAATCTTCTTCCATAGGATAATTGAATCATTTCGACCACGTCGAAACACCCTCTATCCCTATGGCTATTAGGTAGCTAATACCTTAACGGACATTGACTTGTATCTTGCAAATTATTTTGTGCAATATAACTAAAAAAGAATACTATTGCAAGTGATTCTTGTAATTGATTGGTAGAAATTTCAGTCCATGTTTGAAACCATGTATAAATTATCGGTGTTTGGCAGAAGTGTTGATTGTCACCAGCTAGAAATTCAGTTCTCAACTCATGAATTGATAAGCTCTGCACTGACTTATTTTCAGAAAATGCGCCAATCTAGCCGATAATTATAAGAAACCAGATTAGTCGAAGATGCTCACAATTTAAGAATGAGTCTGAAGCTCTTCAGGTATGACCTAGCCTTTGACTGAAGCACTATGCTCACAAATCAAGTCAGATGAACAACACACCCTAGCAGATGAGCTAAATGCAGTCATTGTTCACTCTTATGGGTTTGAAGTTGATCAGTGCCAATACTACACCTTGGTCAACACCAGAATGGCCTGTTTAAAATTTAACGATTCTTTTGTCATTCTTTTATCACGTTTTATTTCGTTTAAAAACATTTTGTTTCAATAATCTTAGTTATCTGTCTTCAAAGCTCAACTACAAGACAATATTGAATCCAACAAAGTTCTACTGTTCATTTGTCATTTTTGAGGAACATTGCACAGATATCCATCGGGAGTAATTTAATGTCCGTCATGGCATCAGCCAGAAAAGTAGGATTATCGAGAGAAGGGTATTGTGAAGTACTGAAAATTATTCTTATAACACATAGAAATTGATTCATTCATCACCATCACTGAACTATCTGATCCTTTTCTGCCAAAGATGAAGTTGAATTTTTCCTGTAAGAGCAAGTGAGTAAAAAACGTCTGCCATCTGGAGAATCACTGGCAGGTGTTTATTCATTATTTCTTCACATGATTTAATATTCCATAATGAATTTCCACAAGGCTTCAAAATGAAATGACATAACGATCCCACTAGGACATGTCCACAAATGAAATAATGAATTCTTTACAGGCGTATTGTGATATGTCTTTCCTTTCTTCAGTTTCTTACTTGTTACTGACCTGGAAAAACCAATCTGATGAAGCAGATGTTCCAATGATACTTGAAAAGCTAGTGTCAATTTCTAAATAAATATGTTGAGAAACAAAAGAACGGCTACCCCAGAAAAAAGGTTTCAAGTACTCAGCCTTACTTTTCGCCAAAGCTATAACCTTGCTTGGAGGTGAGGAAAGTGTCTCCAAAAAGTTCTTCGCTCAGTAGAGGCTTTATTATAACTTTTCCATCCTTCACTTGAAGGGTTTCTGGACGATCCATGTACATCACAAACTCGTAATCCTACGAAAACAATAGAGGCTTATGATTCTAGGGAAGGAATGAAGGGATACGTGATATAAAAATCAGAGGCAAGCATATACAGGATGACAAAGTCAGTGTGATGAATTACACATAAACCCTTCATCACTTTTAAAAATCCCTATATGTAAACAATATAAAAATGGATATGAAATGAAATGGATTTGGTTATCGATTCATTCGTTGCAGACATTCGTTATTGACTGCTAGACCTACCCTATACTGAGGAGGGGCAACACCCCGAAATCGATATATCGGTGGTCCGAATGTTTCGATGAACACTTCCATGCAACAAGCAATTGCAGAGATAGGAACTCTGCACGGAAATTCCATCAGATGTAATTCAATGTTCGTCGTGGCATTAGCCAGGAAAGTAGTTGTTTTCTGATGGATTATCGATCCAACTTTTCCTATTGTATAGGATATTAGCAATAAGCAGTCCTCCGGACACCTTATGCCTCATGTAAACAATATACTATTTCTACAACCGCTTACCAAAGTAACCTTTGCCGCTTTCAGATCTCAACACAAAATTGATATTTTCTCAGAAATATAATTTTGTGACAGCTTTTTCGCGCAGTAAAAATAGTAAAAACTAACCTATTCTTGCATGATGGAAAATATAGACATTAAAATTCACTGCAGTCTCAGAAATTGTGGTGGTAATAATAATAATTATAATTTTATTATCCAAAAAAGACAATACAAATATTGTATAGGAGTGGTCGTTAATCTAAATTAAAAATAAACAGTATTTAATAACATTCAGTTATTTGTAATATATATATATATATATATATATATATATATATATATATATATATATATATATATGTTCGGAAAGGTTTCCGCGGTCAGAAATATGTACATTACTAAGTTCATGGGTTGAACCGCGTTGAGAGTTTATAACTCGACGTTTCGGCTCCTGCTTTGGAGCCATTTTCAAGAGTGTGACTGCGAGGCCTCTATCTGCCTACTCCTCGAGTCGTGGTCTTGAGAGATATCAAGGTCTCAACCTGCCTACTCCTTGATCTCAAAAGACGATCCGATGTTGGTTGCACTGTAGTATTTATAGGTGGTTGGCTACCTGGAGGTGGGCGGGTCTTACTGTGTAGTTGGAGTTAATGGGATAATAATTGATTGCGGATAAGTTTCACGTGGCCTGGTAATTACGGTTGGAAGAAGGGGCTTCCAAATGGGGTTCAATTTACGGCTATCATCTTTAATGTTCAGGCAATCAGGCCGTTTTTCGATTTCGATGGCTTCTCTGATAAAACGAGAAGTTCTTGAACGTACTGGGGCGATGGTTTTCGTTTTCTCGAAATCTATGGGGTGACCCGTTTGGATGAAATGAAGAGCTAATGCGGAGCTGGTGTCTCGATTTCTAACTGAAAGGGAGTGTTGATAGGATCGAAAATGGATCTGTTTCGAAGTTTCTCCTATATAAGAGTGGGGGCAGATAGAACAGGGAATTTCGTAAATACCATGGTCTTCGTTGGGAAAATTCCCAACGTAAATTGAACCCCATTTGGAAGCCCCTTCTTCCAACCGTAATTACCAGGCCACGTGAAACTTATCCGCAATCAATTATTATCCCATTAACTCCAACTACACAGCAGGCACCAGCAGACAAGACAAACGAGAAAACCCGTAAGACCCACCCACCTCCAGGTAGCCAACCACCTATAAATACTACAGTGCAACCAACATCGGATCGTCTTTTGAGATCAAGGAGTAGGCAGGTTGAGACCTTGATATCTCTCAAGACCACGACTCGAGGAGTAGGCAGATAGAGGCCTCGCAGTCACACTCTTGAAAATGGCTCCAAAGCAGGAGCCGAAACGTCGAGTTATAAACTCTCAACGCGGTTCAACCCATGAACTTAGTAATGTACATATATATATATATATATATATATATATATATATATATATACTCAGTCGTAAATACTCTGATATCTCGCTCCATCCGACTAACCGACGACCACAACAGACAATCCGAACTTCACAACGTAAAACAAGCTCTCCTACAAAACGGATACAGACCAGACCACATAGACAGAAACATCCAAAAACAGCTTCAGAAACCATTAGTAACCAAAAACGAACCACAAGTTGAAGACCGTCCATCCAAAGTCTTCTTCCCTTACATCAAAGGGGTGACGGACAAAATCAGTCGACTTTTCAGAAAAGCAAATATCAAAACCATCTTTACCACAGAACAAAAACTATCACACCTCATCAGACCAACAAAAGACAAAATTCCCAACGAAGACCATGGTATTTACGAAATTCCCTGTTCTATCTGCCCCCACTCTTATATAGGAGAAACTTCGAAACAGATCCATTTTCGATCCTTTCAACACTCCCTTTCAGTTAGAAATCGAGACACCAGCTCCGCATTAGCTCTTCATTTCATCCAAACGGGTCACCCCATAGATTTCGAGAAAACGAAAACCATCGCCCCAGTACGTTCAAGAACTTCTCGTTTTATCAGAGAAGCCATCGAAATCGAAAAACGGCCTGATTGCCTGAACATTAAAGATGATAGCCGTAAATTGAACCCCATTTGGAAGCCCCTTCTTCCCACCGTAATTACCAGGCCACGTGAAACTTATCCGCAATCAATTATTATCCCATTAACTCCAACTACACAGCAGGCACCAGCAGACAAGACAAACGAGAAAACCCGTAAGACCCGCCCACCTCCAGGTAGCCAACCACCTATAAATACTACAGTGCAACCAACATCGGATCGTCTTTTGAGATCAAGGAGTAGGCAGGTTGAGACCTTGATATCTCTCAAGACCACGACTCGAGGAGTAGGCAGATAGAGGCCTCGCAGTCACACTCTTGAAAATGGCTCCAAAGCAGGAGCCGAAACGTCGAGTTATAAACTCTCAACGCGGTTCAACCCATGAACTTAGTAATGTACATATTTCTGACCGCGGAAACCTTTCCGAACATATATATATATATATATATATATATATATATAAAACAAACAAAACACAGTGGATTTACAAATAATATTATAGTGCCTGGTCGATTTTATAATAGCATCTATCAGTTAAAAATTGTTTAAGACAAAATTGTTTAACGTGGTAAAGTTTGACTATTTCTTACATGGTCTGGTAATTTGTTAAATAATAAAGGACCCAGTGAATTAGAGTAGTTTTAAGATATTTGAACCCTAGGAAAATGTATATTAAGCTGAGTTTTTATTCTTGTGTCATGTGTATGAATGCTGGATCTGGTCAGAAAGCTGTTATAGTTACTGGTGCTGAAGGCCTGGGGTTCGAACTAGACATACTATAATTTTTTTTAAGCAAATTATTTTTCGATTTTTATTTCTTAAGAGATTTAAATTATTGGATAATTGAATAGCTTTATACATTTGCGATTACTATTGAGTGATAATTTTCTCATAGGTAATACTATGTGCCTGTGTTGAATGAAGCGTCTAAGGTTTTCTTATCTATGACCTGCGTTTGTAGAAAAAATCATGTGTGTATTTCGAGCACAAAGTATCATTGCCATAACTCACTTTGTCGAGCGGCAGTTGAGCACGTTGTGCACTAAATACACATTAGCTATTCGAGCGTGAATTGAGTTTTTATGCACTGTTCACAGTACATAAATTGCATGAAAGATCAACAGTGGAAAATAAATCGTAATTGTTGAGTTTACCTGATTTATATTTTTTATTTTCTGAAATGTATTTTTTAACACACGGTAGCGAAAAAGAATTGAATTTTAAAATGTTGTTGATTTGTATGTCAGAAAGGAAGATTTGAAATATAATTTTTCGAAAAACTGTCAGACTTTGATTATTCGCAAAAGCTGCTAAAAACCGGGTCTTTTCGAGCCGAATTATATATTTTAGGTAAGATTGCCGTCGCCTGAACAGTAATGTTTTTTAGAGTTCAATCTTTTTATAACAAATTGTGGTATTTCTAGGTGTGTTTGATGATTGAATTGACTGGTGCTAGTTTGGATTGTTTCTTTTTTAAAGCTTTTGCTTTTTATCGAATATTTATTATTTTTACTGTGAGTTTAATATATTTTATCAAGGATTTATAAATTTTTGTAAGTGAATGATACTTTACTATGAATCTAATAAAATATCCTAGGATGGCGTTTTTTACTGAAACAAGCGTATCAGTCCTAGATAAGCGAAATCATAATTTGTATCCATTTGAAAGTACAAAAATTTTTGACACATAATCACTGGGCAATACAATATTAGTTACTCAGTATCCCGTTTCATAGCAATCTGATACAGGAACTTATGTCATCCTATTATGTGGCAAAGAATCGCGGTTATTTGACACCCAATTCTCATAAATCCTCAAATCATCAGACACAAATCCAAACATATATTTCTATAAAATAGAATGGATTGTATATTTATATATATATATATATATATATATATATATATCCATAACCTTTTTCTTTCTTTCTGTGATTATAGTGGTCTCAAATATACATGAAAAAAGTAATTGTTTAGTGAACTTACCGGTGCATCAGCATATCTCTGTTCGGGCGTCCAAAATGAACTTCTGAGGGTGTCTGCTGAAAAGTCATCTTGGAATATTACCCCTACAAACATTTGGAATGGTACTTTTCGTAAATGTTGATTCACAAAGTGAAGGATTTCTCTCGTCTATTTTTGGAAAATCCGGAATAGGTACAATATCTGGAGAAAAAAAAGAGAGATTGTAAATTCGAATTTCAGTAAAGATATGATAGGTATATGAATCATGCGATGAACCAAATGCAGAAAAAAGTATATGGTAAAATTCCGTTAACCGGGCGCTACAAGCTATCAAAAAAAAATTCCGCAAATCCGCGCGCGCGGATTTGCGAAATATCGGGCGAGCGCGAGCATTCCCATCACTACTTTGTCGATTTCTGTCAACTTTGAACAAGACCAGAAATACGCGAGCAAAGCGAGCGCGCTCGCTTCTCTCGCGTTTTCTGGTCTTGTTCATTAACAGATAAGGTATGAAGATTTCTACTCAAAGTTGACCGAAATCGACAAAGTACTGATGGGAATGCGCGCGCTCGCTTCTCTCGCGTTTTCTGGTATTGTTCATTAACAGATAAGGTATGAAGATTTCTACTCAAAGTTGACCGAAATCGACAAAGTACTGATGGGAATGCGCGCGCTCGCTTCTCTCGCGTTTTCTGGTATTGTTCATTAACAGATAAGGTATGAAGATTTCTACTCAAAATTGACAGAAATCGACAAAGTAGTAATGGAAATGCGCGCGCTCGTGTCTATCTCGCAGATATATTCACCAAGAAGTAAGAGATAAGTTACATAAGTTACAAAGTATTAATAGGAATGCGCGTGCTCGCTTTGCTTACGTATTTCTTGCTGAATATCTTCACTAAGAATGGTTCACTCTTCGAGTGTTTATGAGGAACTATCATTATTATTATTATTATTTGTGAAAAAAGTGCCAGTCTCTAGGGCGCCAATACTTCTGAAAACTATCCACTACAAACACTTCATATTCATGAGTATTCAGTATTCAGGAATTTTAGGGAATCTGACAACGTCGCATTGTATTGTAAAGTTTTTAAGACTCGCTGTTGTTGATTCAATGAAAGACATTGATACTGGCTACCTCGGTATGAAACAAGCCATTTCGTTGTGAGAACAGGATTTGGAAAAAGTCTTGGTATTAATATTTTGAATGCACAAAAGATATTTTCAAATAGACAGAGCTAGGAGGCATTTTTTACGAACAAATAATTACTTGAATAAACGTGTTGGATCACAAACATTCATTTTTGGTAAGTGCGCATGCGCAAACAGATAGAAAAGACGAAACCTAACTGTATTGTATAGTCGGGTAAGTTCGGTTGGGTTTGCATGAGATAGGGTCTGTCGGGATAAGTTATAGTCATTGAAGTAGGTTCATTTTATGTGAAAAGTGCTCATTATTTTTTGTGCGCATGTGTATTCATGTTATGTTTGTGCACATTTCCGTGATCTGTCTCGTCCTTTGAATTTTGCTAGTCATTTAGAAACAGTATAAGTACCATTGTTTCATAGGTGCAGTTAAAGTGTTGATGGGAAAATTTTGTGGTTATCAACTCATTTTTCTAACTCATTCACTAAAATATTCCATGTTGAGTCTTGTTCAAACACTCGCGAACTTCGCAATTTTTCTGCGAATAAAATGGCTGCCAGTCATGCCGGACCAATCGTCGATGCAGAACCATGTCGGCAGACATTTTATTCGCAAAAAAATTGCGAAATGCGCGAGGGTATGAACAAGACTTTATACGTGAATTGAATATTTCTAGAATCACACTGGCAATGTCGCTTCGCCCTTACGTCAATTCCATGGTGACCAACCTGACAGATATTAACTAAACAAAACAGCATGAATTTGTTGATTTTGTTATTGCTAAAATAAGGTAGAATTTGTTGATAAAAAACTGTTTTCAATGAAAAAAAAGTGTAAAACTGGTGAATTAGGGTGTGTATATTGTGCTGGTGAAAATCTGGAGGCATTTGAGTGTGTTTTTCGAAGAAGAAACGTGTGCTAGAAAAAGCCAGTTTTCATTCAAAAAAAGGCCCGTATCTCCGAAATTACTTGAGACCGCCAAAAATTTCATTTGGATTTTTTATTCAGGAGGTCAAACTACGTAAGTATCAAAATTTTTTTTGATAGCTTGTAGCGCCCGGTTAACGGAATTTTACCAATTATATATTTATTATGAGATTTTGGTGACCCACGTACTTGGACAACCTAAAACAGTTTGGATTGTCGTTGAAAATCTTTCAAGATACATTTTTCCAGAAGCAGGAAGGAAAGTATCCCAATTGCGATTTTTCTAATGAAAAATGCTCAGTCTCACTAATGGGACCGATGATAAATATTGGCAAAATATGCTAAATTGTCGCTACTTTTTAACGTCCCTGTATAATCCTTCTACCTCAACGACCGACTGACTGCCAGCAATGCTTTTTCAAAAATTCATATCTACGAAACTGGACATAGAAACTAATTTAAGCTTGCATATGTAACTTCTAGTGATTTGTACTACAATATCCCAAAAAATTATCAAAATTGGCTGAAAGCCATTTTCCCATGTATTTGGTACGGGGTCCTTTGATGGACAAACTGATTACGATACCTAGATTTGAGAAATCCCTTCGTAACAAAGGATCCAAATGTTCATTTATTTGAACCGCATATGTAAGAGAGAAATAATATTAAATAGTTCGAAAGATATACATACATGAGAGTTATCAGGACGGTGGCAAAGCAATAAGACAACGCCAATAAACGATGTAACAATATTTGTCACTGTTTATCAGACACAGTACATCAGGTAATACAGATATATAGGAAATCCAAGATAATGTTGTCCATACCATGACGATATAGGAAACGGAAATAGATACAGTTTTGGTTGAATGGGAAAAAAGTTGCGGATGATTTATTCATACCGCACTATGAAATTTCCTAGATTATTAGAAAAAAATTGATATAAGAAAATGAAAAATATTTTTTCGTCGACCTCTGCAAAAAATGACATTTTACGTACTAATTTCCGGACGAAAAATCGACTATTTTTGAAGGCAAGTACTTTTCGTCCGCAAACACTTTTCGTCCGCAAACTCTTTTCGTCCGCTGTGACACGGTACGACGGTACGACACGGTACGAGAGCGGCGATTGAGTCATTTTCGTAAATCCACGTTTTAATTAATACATAGGCGCCTGTGACAATAACTGTCATTTGCTGTTGTCAAATTAATTATTTACGAAATCCGCTAGATTTTACGTGTGAATTTAGACCGTGGTGTGAATATTAGTGTTCATAATAATCAAGAATTGATCGAGTCTGCAGTTCGAAGAGTTGGACGTAGCTGAGGCCAGCAAACATGCGAGTACTTACTTTCATAAAGGTATGTAGAGGTCGACGAAAAAAATGTAATATGCACCTCGGCGAAAAACTGTCTACTGTCTCGCCTGCTTGCTATCCTCGGCTGCGCCTCGGCTATCAATTTGCACGCTCGACTATAACAGACAGTTTTTCGTCCTTGGTACATAAATAACTATTTTCGTCGACCTCTGCAAAATATGACATTTTACGTACTAATTTCCGGACGAAAAATCGACTATTTTTGAAGGCAAGTACTTTTCGTCCGCAAACACTTTTCTTCCGCAAACTCTTTTCGTCCGCTGTGGTCACTATGATACGGCACGGTACGAGAGCGGCGATTGAGTCATTTTCGTAAATCCACGTTTTAATTAATACATAGGCGCCTGTGACAATAACTGTCATTTGCTGTTGTCAAATTAATTATTTACGAAATCCGCTAGATTTTACGTGTGAATTTAGACCGTGGTGTGAATATTAGTGTTCATAATAATCAAGAATTGATCGAGTCTGCAGTTCGAAGAGTTGGACGTAGCTGAGGCCAGCAAACATGCGAGTACTTACTTTCATAAAGGTATGTAGAGGTCGACGAAAAAAATGTAATATGCACCTCGGCGAAAAACTGTCTACTGTCTCGCCTGCTTGCTATCCTCGGCTGCGCCTCGGCTATCAATTTGCACGCTCGACTATAACAGACAGTTTTTCGTCCTTGGTACATAAATAACTATTTTCGTCGACCTCTGCAAAAAATGACATTTTACGTACTAATTTCCGGACGAAAAATCGACTATTTTTGAAGGCAAGTACTTTTCGTCCGCAAACACTTTTCTTCCGCAAACTCTTTTCGTCCGCTGTGGTCACTATGATACGGCACGGTACGAGAGCGGCGATTGAGTCATTTTCGTAAATCCACGTTTTAATTAATACATAGGCGCCTGTGACAATAACTGTCATTTGCTGTTGTCAAATTCATTATTTACGAAATCCGCTAGATTTTACGTGTGAATTTAGACCGTGGTGTGAATATTAGTGTTCATAATAATCAAGAATTGATCGAGTCTGCAGTTCGAAGAGTTGGACGTAGCTGAGGCCAGCAAACATGCGAGTACTTACTTTCATAAAGGTATGTAGAGGTCGACGAAAAAATGTAATATGCACCTCGGCGAAAAACTGTCTACTGTCTCGCCTGCTTGCTATCCTCGGCTGCGCCTCGGCTATCAATTTGCAGGCTCAACTATAATAGACAGTTTTTCGTCCTTGGTACATAAATAACTATTTCAGTGTTATGGTCATGGCTGGAATCAATTCAAAAACACTTCTTCACACCCACTTCTGATGATTTCAGTTATAAGTAATAACCGAATTTTTAAATATATTTTCACTAATCATTTCATCCAAAGCATTGATTTTACTTGAGATCTAAATATCTGATTTCACATATTTTCCATTCAAATTGAAACCAAACTCAAGATGATCTGAAATATTTAACTTCACAAATTTTTCTTTCAATTCAATCCCGTACTCAAGATGATCTGAAATATAATGAAAGCAATACAGACCGGGTAACTCTGACTCGATTATTATGGTGAGGATCTCAGAAACGGTAAGAGATACGGTAAAGGTTGAATAAAGGTTGAATGGAATTTCTTGCTTAGTGAAATGTTGAAAGGAACTCTTTTTTAACTTTTACACATTTTCCCTATAACTGGAGATAAAAAATCGAAGTTCAAGAATTCTGCAGACCTACAAGATGTCGTATCACTGGAGATATATGAAATCGAAGAGCACTTGTGCATTCTCCCTTCTGAAGAACTACGATGCCACAAGCAGTTTTTCTGGTTACGGTGGTATAGATATTTTGTTTCAAATGCAGAAATGGAATTTCAAAAAAGTCACTGGAAGAAGTTGTTTCTTCTGCAAGTTCATGACCAAACAACAATTTTCACCAATCTGGGACAAAAATTATTGCTTTGCTTATTTTGATTGATATGAATATGATCAGTTAAGATTCAATTCTTTGTGAACAGCACATGTGCGGGCGCCAAAGTATCACTTTACGCCTATAAAACCGGGCGGTAAATTGTACTTTACCGCCCGCTAGTACATAAATGTATTTGAATCCGAATGTTTCTGTTGGGACCTTCAGATCACAGAAGTGATAGTATTTGTTAGTTGAAACCAACACATCTGTGATCATAGGAGGGAACTATTATTGTATTTCAACATTCAGGTTAGACATCAAGATGGATGATAACCAGTAAGGTAAGTAATGAAGACCACAACCATTTTTTTTTTGAAATAATTTAAAATAAATCTTATATTTTTGTCTACAGAAACGGTACAATGCCCCAGTTCTATACTTTTTCCAAAATCGTTAGGTACACATTTGTGAACACTGGGTCTTGAATAGCGAAGTGGTCGAAGCGATAGAGCGTTTGGCTTCCACTCAGGCGGTCCGGGTTCGATCCCCGGTCGCGTGTCACTGAGCTGAAGTGGTTCGGATTCCACTTTTATTTAAACTGTAGGTCCCGGATCTTCCTTGCTCGCACAAGATCTGCTTTTGAGAGGTTTTCTCCGAAAACCTGGGAGATCGTAAAAAACAAATTTCCAAAGATAACATTTCACCTCCAGTCACATATAAGTACAATGAATCAGTCGATGAGTGAATTTGATTTTCAAGTTCCTTTCAGAAATTTGCTGCTGTTTGAGAGAGGAAACATCATCTAAATAAACAAGAATTACTTTATAAAGCTCAATAGTTGTTAATATAGTAATAACAAACAATTAGTCGGCTGGAGTATCACAGAGATACAAAATGGAGAGGGCTCAATTAAGAAGATCGGTAATACCTTTTAGGATTCGCTTCTCTGATTGCAGATGCCTAGCCTGTAAGTTCAACTTCCCCACAAAAAAAGTTATTCACCAACACTGTGTATTGATTCCAAGATAAAGTTCAATAAACATATTCATTCGTACAACACAAGAACAAAACAATCAATGTAATTGTTGTTTTTCAAAGTACTGAATGATTTCAATAAACTACCTAGCTACCTAAAAAATTCATTCACTTTGTATTCTTTCAATGCTCAGTTGATATTTTCGATTGTTATATCATGTGATTTGAGTTTGTGTTTTTCCCATCATTGGACTGTTTCACTTAATAATGTTTTCATTTATGTTTATTATGTTAACTTGTGGAATGTTGAATATGAATTAATTTGAATAATATTTTCACGAATTATTTTGTATTGTACGTTTTCCATGCACATGATTCCTCCGTGTCTAAGTATCATTGAAATTGGCCATTTTTAATCTTACTGATATTTATTTCGTAATGTTATTTGAAACTATCCTCATGTACATATTTTTAGAATATACAGTTTTTGTTTCATGTTTTTTAACAACAGAACAATTTTTTAGGAATATCAGGAAACGTTACCTTTCTGAAACTCAATTTCTACTTGCGAAAAAAAAATTATAGAGGGTTTCTACCTGAAAATTGTTGTCTTAACTCTCCCTGTAAAAATATTACATAATTTTACTTGTGTAGACTACTCACCGTTCACAACGTACTGTTGATCGTCTTTGACGTATCCAAGTTTTTTGTGACCATCGGAATAATCCACGAAAGTCCAGTAATATATCACATCCACCTGTTCGATTTTTGTTATTTTACGGGACCATCTTTCGTTTTCTTTGTTGATGATTATATCCCTAGGAAAAGTTCCAGTTTTCCTATCTTCGAATTCCACATCGGTTTCTCCTTGTAAAGCGGATAGTTTTACACCCTGTACATCTGAAAATTCAATCAGTTGTGAGGAGACAAAAATGCGATAACTCCGGGTCCTACGTTATTTGAAAAATAAAAGTTTATATAGTGTGACCCATTTGAACTGGAAGCACCCTTATTTTCCAACTGATTAGAATTATTTCTTATTTCATAAGCTAGGCATTTACAAAGTCCACAAAGACACCAGATTTCATGAATGACTCTTCATTTTCATTCTTGAATTTCAAACAGCCAAAAATACCCCACTGAATTCACGCTGTTTTTAAATGATGTATGTTGGAACAACGTTGGGGAATGTGTCCATCAATATAAAAATGGAATACATTTCAAAAAACATTCCTGTGACCCAACACTTTACCTGAATTTCAGAACTTTTATCACAATTCTTACTTTACAATTGCATTCAGGAAGTATCGCAATATCACAATTCAGAATTAATTACTAAAAAAATCATAAGGTTATTCCATTAAACAACATTTTACCCCTTAAACGATACTTTCAAAAAATTATATTATCTTATGACATTCTTCGAGTGGAGAAATTGAGGAAGCCATCAATAACAATGTGTCTCGCAATACTGTGAATTCAACTACGTCAATTTGGCGACAATTTGCGATGTTTTGTTTGGAAAAAAAATGAACTTATTGCAGAAACTTCCACTGAAGATTAAGCATCTATTTCATGTGACTGGGCATTCAACATGAAGAAGAACAATGGAGAAGGCTGTAAAGAGAGGGCAGTCAAAACGATTTGGAACGCTTCAGCAAAAATGTTACAAGAGAAGTACTTCAAAGAATATAAAAGAATTTTTAATCCGTTCACGGACATACAGTTTAAGAAAGCGAGAAATGCACGCGACACAAAATGCAAAATTTTGAAAGCAATCCCAGAAAAAAAGGAAGGTGAGTTCTGAGGCTATCACAAAACAAGACATTTTTTAAATGGCACTGCACTGGAGTGAAAAAGAACCTGTAGGCCTTCAAAGAAAATTTTATATTATTGCTGCCTATGAATTGGCTTCGAGAGGTGGAGAAGCAGCAAATTGTAAGGTATTCTATTTTAAAATCGAGACAGACATTCGTGGAAGAGAGACCGGAAGAGTTGAATATAACCCAGTGTTTTCGAAGACAGCACAAGGTGGAAATCAGAAGTTGGCCGACAGTAAATGGTTGGTAGCAAACACTGAAGATGATTGTGTATGTCCGGTAAAATTGTTTAAACAAATTATGGGAAGACGGGGAAACCATATCAAATGTGAAATTTTTTTTAACTCCAAATCCTTTCTGGCAAAAAACAAATTCGAAAGGATGGTATAAGAATTCTCCTATTGGAATAAATGAAATATGTAATAGAACCAAATCCTCGGCGAAAAATATTGGACTTGATGTCAAGCGGGTGAAAATTACGAACCATTCTAATCGAGCTGCCACCGTAACTGAATTGTCCAGGAGTGGTATAGGTGAACAAAAACTTGTGAAAATTACGGGACATAGCAACCCATCGTCATCAAAACCGTACCTTCAGTTAGATGAAGAACATCACAAGAAAATCATTGGTTCCATTCGTACTACCGTTCAAAATACTAGCATGCAGCAAATTATTAACAAAAGACAAGAAAGTTCTGAAAATCAAGCTTTTCTTAATAATTGTGTTTTTAACAATTGTACTTTTCCGTTAAATTGAATAAACTGATTCACATCTTATTTTTTCATTTATTGATTCACATATTCATTAAATTGTCTTACCGAATTACACTCTAGCTTTTTTTTCTCCAAGTAAACTTGGCATTTATAATTCGAATTTTGTTGCCATTAGGCATTTCAACTCAAAAAACTGCCAGAAAAAATTACTCGTCCTACGGACTCATAATTTTTTCAGTGGCAGTTTTTTTCGTTGAATTGCAACAAAATTCTCATTAATATATGTCAAGTTTACTTCGACAAAAAAAGTTCTCGTGTAATTATAAGTAAGTATAAGTAATTGTATGGCCTCTTATTCCATCGACGCCGTTTTCCAACAGCCCTTTTACTTTCTGATAATACCCAAAAAACTTTTTATCAACTTGAATTCAATTTTTTTTAGTTCCATCCTGTATTTTTTGGTAAATAATTTTTTTTCTCACTATACATAATGTCAAGAAGTCTCGTGCCGAGTTTCTTGCCGCTACAATTCATCGTCCACTTTTGGCTCAAATTTATCTGTGGTTATTGCACTACAAAGGGAAGAATTCTGGAGAATTCTGGAAAAATCTTTCTCCATCCCTACTCGGTTTGTGAGAGGCGATACCACCGAAGCAGAAAGTGTTTGCGCCCCCAGTTGAAGGGATACACAAAAAACTGTCAAATCTTCAAACCATCATAAAATGTATTTTCTGTCATCGTATCTTCAGAATTTACCATAAGATTATATGGCATGAGTTCAGGAAAATTCCAACAAAAATATTTCCTACCTGAAGTCACACGTCTGAAACTCTTCAACTGATAAATCACCGATTTGGCTTCGGGAGAAAGGTACTGAATAACACAACCGAAAAACACCAATATCCAAAACATTTTTCACCATTTTTCATTTCAAATGTCCGACATAACACCTATCGACTGAAGAATTGAAGAAGACTCTTTCGTACTAGAAATCATGTAATAAAACCTGATATTATAGTTAATTATAATGTTGGGAAAAACTGTCTGGTTTTACCGTCGTGAAATTAACTGGGAAATTGAGGTTTGTGTAATCTGCAACCAGAGTGTGTCATTACTTTGATTGAAAATGTTGTTTTTATTACATCAGGCTACTCATAAATATTCATATTTCCCTGAGGCGCCAAGTATTTTCGTATTCCCCTCATAAATATTTGGTCAATTCAGTAGAGATAGAGTTGAATTTATTCAGTATACCTATATCGAAATCGAAATCGCCTTAATACTTTGAACTGAAAACTTTTTCCTTACATTCATATTTCCATAAATAAACTTTATCTTATTTTCATTTCATAGTAACTTAATAATTGATTTAAAAAAATATATATTTATTCTTTTTCCCACCACCATGAATCAATATATAACAGACTCAGAATATCACTTGGTTGAAACAATAGAAACAGAAAATATAGATGAATATAATAAAATATCGAAATTGAACGATAATAAAAAATATAACTTTGGAATACTCCATCAAAATATCCGGAGTATATCAAAAAATCTTGATGAACTGAAAGTGTATATTTCACAACTACAAACGCCTTTTCAAGTTATGGCACTATCGGAAACATGGCAAGTTGATGACACTAATATATTTAACATTCCTGGTTATGATACAATCTATAGTCACGGTGATCTCAACAGAGCTGATGGTGTTATCTTGTACGTAAGGGAAAATCTGATTTATAATCATAAAATATGTAATATTGGTTTCTGCAAAGGTATTGAAATTAAAATTAAAATTGGACTAGAAACAATATATTTACTAGCATTATACAGATCACAAATTGTTGACAAGGAAGAATTCAACCAGAGTCTGAAAGAATATTTAAGAAAAACGGCTAAATACAATGCGGCCTATCATATAATACTGGGTGATATAAATTTAGACATACTGGAGGAAGATGATGACACTTCGACATATGTCAATAATCTATATGAATTTAACTTTCACTCTATGATTAATTGTATAACTAGGGAACAGAGCAGTACATGCCTGGACCATACATTCCTAAAAAATAAAAACTATATGAACAGTCTCTCAACGATAATTAAATTAAAGGTGACGGATCATTATGCTACTGCTATCAGGTTATCTACGGCAACAATAGCTGATCGAATCACATCGAAAAAGCACCAATTCACGGAAATAATTGACTTTAAAAAATTGAAAATGAAACTTAGAAGCCAGGATTGGAGCTTTCTCAATGCATTGAATATAGATAAAGCCCTAGACAGTTTAACAGACCATCTGAAAAATGATATAAGAAATTCAACATTATCACTAAAGAAAAAAAGCAAACATATTCAAAGGAAACCGTGGATAACTAAAAATGTAGTCGAATGCATCAATAAGAGAGATTTAATGTACAGAAACCATAAAAATAATCCCAATGACATAGAAATAAAAAATGAATTCTTGAAGTATCGTAATTGCCTGAACCGTCTTATGAAAGACACAAAAACGAAATACTATCGAAATATGATATATAATAACAAAAATGATAGCCAATCTCTTTGGAAGACTTTGAAAAATATTTGTGGACCAAAAAATGAACATCCAATAAAAGAAATAAAAAACCATAACGGCGAAAATATTGGGAATCGAATTGAAATAGCAAACATATTCAATGATCATTATGCCTCTTTGGGTAAAGAATACGCCGAAAAATACAAAAACCGCCAATGGACCCTTTAAAAAAAACTAGTGTTTGTCATTCTTTATTTCTGAATCCAACCAACAAAAACGAAATTACAGAAATCATAAAACAATTGAAAAATAAGAAATACCCCGGAATCGACAAAATTACCTCAGAAACATTAAAAGAAATCAAGGAAGAAATATCAGAACCTCTCACCATCTTATTCAATAAAATACTAGAAACCGGGTACTACCCAAAACAATTCAAGGTGGGAATGATAAAACCAACGTTTAAAAAAGGGGATAAAACACATGTCTTAAATTATCGACCAATCACAATAATCTCTACTCTGTCTAAGATACTTGAAAAGATACTGAAACTCCGAATAGAAAAACACCTCAATCAAAATAATCTTATATCTAATCGACAATATGGATTTAGGCAAGGTAAAGCTACGCAAGATGCCATTCTCCTACTCACTTCAAAAATATCAGAGAGCTTAGATAATGGAAAACCTTCTATGGCAGTATTCTTAGATCTTGCAAAAGCGTTCGATACTGTCGACCATTCATAACTACTGGAGGTACTTTCTGACTTTGGCTTCAGATGTGTAACACACAAATTGATGACAAGTTATCTAAAGGATAGAAATCAAGTTGTCGAAATAGATGGAGAGGTTAGTGGAACTCGAACTGTAGATTATGGGGTCCCGCAATGGGTCCAATATTCTTCAATATATATATATATATATATATATATATATATATATATATATATATATATATATATATATGATATTCTCACCACCAATAGCACAGGAACTCTTGTTAGTTTCGCCGATGATACTGTCATTTTCTATGAAGCACATACATGGATGGTCCTGAAAGAAAAAGTTCAACATGACATGAATATGATGATAGATTGCTTCAATCAAAAATTACTCACCGTTAACTTCGATAAAACGTGGTGCTTACCGTTTTCCTGGCGTTCCAATAAACTGCCGGAATATAAAAGCCTTGAAATTGATAACCATGGAAGAAGAATCGAAATCAAAATAACAGATCAAGTAAAATACCTAGGAATTCACATCGACAATCATTTGAGATGGGATATCCATATCAAATACACCACCCGATCAATTCGTGGATTATTATTCAAATTCAGATTTTTAAAAAACTTTCTAGATGAATTTCATCTCAAACTCCTCTACTACGCCCTTGTAGAATCACGCCTAACTTATGGAATTCTAGCGTGGGGAACAGCAGCGAACAACCATATTAAACACCTTGACGTGTTACAGAAAAGGATTTTGAAACTTATTTTCAATAAAACTTCACGATACTCATCAGACAGGGAAACAGAAGTCTTCGATCTGAGACAAACATATTTCTTAAAAGCAGCTATCGAGCAATACAAACGTAAAAACTTCCACGTTTTAGTGAGTCACCACCATGATACCAGGATTAAAAAAAAACAAAAACCTGAAAATAACAACATGCACAAAAACGGTTGGTCAAAAAAGTTTTATATATATATATATATCCTCCACAATATACAACTATTTGCCGTTTGATATAAAAGAACAAAAAACAATTTATTCCTTCAGAAATTCAGTAAAAAATCTTATCTTAAGTATTCCTCGAAGTGATATTCATGAACTATTTTAACACTGAAATATAAGATATCAATGAAAACTCAGTGTCATCCACAAAATATATATATATATATATATATGTACATGTAGGTGTAATAAATAATATTATATGCTTAAATCAAAAGTTACTACCCATTAGTCGCCTGGAAAAATATTTTTTTTATCTGATTTTTTTTTCTTTTTCTATTGTTTTCTAATGTATGTTTGAAAGTGTTTCTTCTAATTTTAATTATACTTCATTATTATATTATATATTCTGTAAAAAACATCAAACCAATGAAAAAAAAAAGATGCACACTAAACTGTTTATATACACACAATAAATGATCAAATACCCGCGCCCTGGCCTTGCCTTAGCGGAACATTCTTCAATTTATTCGCGTTGATACAAATATCTCCTATAGATGAAAATCAATCAACTTATTTTTCTCATGATCCTTTCTCTATAATTGATGTTTTGTGTTATTTGTCATAATATGTTATATGTTAACAATACTACTAATTGTGCTAATTTGTACTACATCAATGATGAATAAATTATTATTATTATTATTATATATAGATATTTTCCGAGATAAGTCATTTTTCCACTTCTATATTAATAAACATTGTTTTAAGTACAGTTCACTCTGTAAATGAATCCATTGTTACGCACAATTGTGCGTAAAGAATTCAAACGTACAACTGCCTTAAGATGCCTGGTATAAAAATCAAGTTATCTTGTAAAGGTAAACATTCTCGATTGAAAAATTAACCAATTCTTCCGACCTCCCTGATGATCATAGAAGAGTAAAATAGATTTTTGTCGACCAAAATGTATTGGAGGCCTAGCGAAAGAGATGCAATTCACGCATCAATGGAATGAGTGATTTTCTGTGAGTGATACTTCTGAATATCATTCTCCCTTATTTCATTTATAGATAAGAATCTCCAATGGAAACTGGACATTTTAGAAATAATCAACTATCCTAATGAAAATGAACCACTCAAATCGTGACATTTATCTGCCTGTCGTTTTGAATATTTGAAAATGGAATTGTCATTATTTGACATTTGAATTTTTCGCTTGCTTGAAGAAGACAGTATTTTGTGTCAAATTTCACTCGGAAGTCGCCATTTTTTGATGATACGACGAAAATTGAAAACTTCATAAAATAATAAACATTAAACAATTGCTACAATAATTTATCACTTATAATTGCACAAGTGGTTTGTATTTTATGGGGTAAATTTGGGTTGTTTAGGGCCGCTTTTATAGGTTGCAGTTATCTGTGACCTTGAGTTAACTTCTACTTTAACCTTAGGTTGCGTTTTATGGGTGGATGTTAACCCGAAATTTTATACGTTAACTTACTAGGTGGATGAGGTGCCAGATAACTTGAAGATTTGACATTTGATTTGAATTTTGAAAGCATTGCGTATTATTGCGAGGTTATAATTTTCCATATTTTCAATTCTGTTTACGATTCTGATGAAATGTATGAGGACATTCAAGATATATTTCAGGAGATGATTACAGATGACGAGGATGATATCATTGAAATTGTTGAGGCACCCCGTCGAAATAGAATATTCAGAGAAAGGCCTGAACATATACATCTATGGTCAGATGAGGAATTCCTGAACAGATTTCGTATTAGTAAATATTCTGTTAGGCAACTACTAGATATCTTAGAGAACCATTTACGGAGGCCAACAGATCAGTCAGTTTATACTAATTCATATCATTATTTTCCATACTAATCAAAATTTATATTCTACTTTTAGAAATCATGCTCTGACTCCATTAACACAGTTACTAGTGGCATTGAGGTTTTATGCCACAGGTAATTTTCTAATCACTGCAGGTGACTTTGGGGAAATCCATCAATCCACAACCTGTGTACAAGAAGTTACAAGGGCAATTGTATCATTAGCTCCCATTTACATTCAAATGCCATCTTCGCAACAACAAATAGAAGAAGCTAAATTACATATGTACCAGTTTGCACGATTTCCCAATTGTATTGGTGCAATTGACTGTACACATGTTCAAATTCAATCACCTGGTATGTCAAACAAAGAGTTTTTTCAGTACAAGACATTGCAAAATAATAAATGAATAGTTTCCTTTTTACGAAGGCGTAGAAGGGCCACAATATGTATTTTTTATAATTCCGACTTACTAGGTATCTTAGAATTCCAACTTACTAAGTCGGAATAACTGGCCTTTCTACACCTTCGTACCTTCTGATTGCCAGTGCCCAACTTATTTTGTATTGTAGGGAGAGAAAATGCAGAGCTATTCAGGAACAGAAAAGGTTATTTCTCATTAAATGTACAAACAATCTCTGATGGAAGAATGAAAATAAGAGACATTGTCTGTAGATGGCCTGGGTCTGCAGCAGATTCGACAATTTTTGATAACTCGAGGATCAAAGCTAAATTAGAACAAGGGCATTATGGCAACAGTTATATTGTAGCTGATAAGGGGTACACTTTAACAAAATATACCATGATTCCACTGAATAACCCCCAAACTGAAGCAGAAATACTATACAATAAATCTCAAATCAGAACCAGAAACATTGTTGAAAGACAATATGGGGTATGGAAATAGTATATTACGTATCAAGTGTTGTAAAAAGCATATTACGCACGAATGGAAAAATTGCGCACGAGCCGCGTAGCGGTGAGTGCGGTAATTACATGAGTGCGTAATTGCTTTACAACACGTAATACGTACTATACTTTTTCTACGACTCTTATATACTGGATGGTGCGTTTGATTAAGCTTTAAGTAATAAAAAAATGAAGGTAACTAACGCAGTTTATGGTTTAATTTCCAACAACAACAAATTAAATCTAAGAAAATACAATTTTGTACTATATAGCATAGAAATGATGAACAGAGCGAGGAGGGTTTAAATGTTTTGGTCAATATATTAAAATAGGCGAGCAATACATTTTCGGAGTACGTACTCACGTGGTTATCCATACTCCATTCCATAAATTTTTGATAGGCTTTTTCATATCTATCCTTTGATTTTTGCGGCAGAATATTCTCCATAGCAGAAGCAGCCTGAAGAACAATTTCCGGTGGCGTTGCGCTCATTTCATTATCGGAGTTGCTCATATTTGTAGATATAAAATTAAAGATCGGATTATAATTTATGAAGTATCGATTTGAACTTCAAATCTCAAAAAGTGACAATGTCACTGTCAAATATTTAAAACGCAAGACAGATAAATGTCACGATTTGAGTGGTTCAAGAGGCAACTTGATTGTTACCTATTATACTAGCCATCATATCATGACGCACAGTTGTGCGTTTTTATTCTTTACGCACAGTTGTGCGTAAGAATGGATTTACTTATAGAGTGAACTGTTTGTAAAACAATGTTTACTAACATAGGAGTAGAAAAAGGAGGTTTCCAGTATTAAAATTAATAATGAGATTGAAATTACAAACAACAATGGCAGTAATAGTGGCGACTGCAGTTTTGCACAATATAGCCATTGATATGAATGATGAAGAACCTGCTGAAATTAATTTACATATAGATAATGCTGATTTCAACCAGTATGGACAACAAAATGTGAATGTGGGTGGTGAATTAGAAAGACAGGCATTGATTCGAAATTATTTTCAAAATCTATAATAATGAAATAATATACGCATTAAAGTATAATGATTCATGACAAATTTTTGTTTTTATGATATCCTGTTTATTCACTGTCCAATTGCCTTTGTAATATTTGGAGCTCTAGAATATGTTTCTTCATTTTGATATCATGTTCGGCCTTTGACTGCATCATAGACAATTCATGTTCTTCTTCTTTCATGAGTTTTTCTTTCAATAAACATTCTTTCTGAACTTGAATGAGCTCTAATTTAGCTTCCGACAAAGTATTAATTTTTATTCTGCAGTCAGCCGTTAACTGACTTTTTTTCTTATAATTAATACTGGTACGTGGGTTCAGACACTTAGATTTTGGTGTGTCCCCCTGGTAAACCTCTCGACTTCTTTTGAGTGGTATTGTTTCTTTGTGTCCTTCAAATTTAGAGTCTTCAGAAACAAACCTGGATGAGCAGGAAGGTTCAGTTATATTCTTTTCTAAAATAAATAAATATTATAAATAGACGATGCCAATCGATCATGGTAAATATTGATACTTACCAATTGGGTTTATATGAGTGGCCTTGACTCTGTTAGGGTTGACTAATTTCAAAACTACAGTTTTGGAATTTGCAGTGTTCACACAACTTATATTGGGTGATAATAATTGACTTGCATTCGACTCTTTCTCTGAGGGCTTCCAATTCGGGCCAAATTCTGTCAAAATTCTTGAGTTCCCTTTCACATGTAACTTTTCAGATAGGGGACGTTTCAATATTTTTGGGTTCCATTTGCCCCAGGCATAAGGAGAGTTCTCTTTACCAACTGAAAATTTGACATAGGTATAAAAATTACCACTTTCATTTATTTACTATGTACTTACCATCAGTCACGGGCTCATCCGTAGCTGACTCTAACTGCTCAATAGACTCAGAATGTTTGTCTTGATATAAAATTCCATCACCATCGCCATAATTATCTAAGCCAGTAGCAGCCGCTCCTATGACTTCTTTCACTTTTTCATCTATTTGCGTGATAATTACTTCTGTCTTAGTACCACCTCCAGTCTTGTAAATTTCATTTCTCTCAGCTGCAAACTTCTTCTTACTCTCCTTCTTAATATTGATCCACTTTTCTCGCAATTGTTTAGTTATTCTGATATTGAAGCCCATTTCATTGAAATCATTACGTAAATTGTCCCATGCCACATTTTTTTCTTGCCAGGAAATAGCATCGGATTCTTTATTCTCGATTAAATTCTTGTACTTTTTCACAAGAGAAATAAGAGTTTCTACCTCTGGTTGTGTGAAGTTGAATGATCGGCGGTTTTTGCCGTTCTTCATTTCCGGCATAGGTATTTTAAAACAATAAATGGTAATATCTAATATTGACTACATATTACAACACGCTAAGTATTTCATCATAACCACAAAGAAAAATTTATCCTCATCAGTCACACTCACACAGCACACAGCTGACAGATGACAACAAGATGACATGGACGTATAAAATCAAAAGTTTCCGCAGGTAGAGTTAACTGTATGGTTAACCGATGTGAGTTAACTCGAAAATTTAACAGTAACCTATAAAAGCGGCCCTTAATGAGAAACTGTTTCCTAGCAATTTGCCGAGAATAACTGTCAACTATTAAAAACACGACACCGAAGGTGGAGTGTTTTTAGGTTGACAGTTATTCGAGTCAAATTGATAAAGGAAACAGTTTAGAATTTGAACAATACAAATTTACCCAATATCAATACAAACCTCGAGTGTAATTCGGCAGGACAATTTAATGAATAAGAAATTTGGAAACATATTAATGCAAACTTTATTTATGAAACATTGAAAATAAACACATTTTTATTTTAATGTACAATTATTAAAAACGCAGTTATTGAAATTCATACACGGGTGCCACAGCTAATCGTTTCTGTAGTATAGAAGTTGAATGCTTGAATGATACTCTTTGTCAACTTGTAAGTATGGTTTTATTGATGATGAATTGCTGTGTCCTGTGATTTTTATTAGAGCTTGTTCTTCAATTCCGCTTTTACTTAATTCGCTAACTGCTGCCGCTCGATTTGAGTGATTTGTAATTTTGACACGTTTGACATCTAAACAATGCGTTGTGCTGAGCATTTAGTCCATTTGGAAATTTCATTAATTCCAATCGGCAAATTCTTGTACCAATTTTTAATTCGGCGCTCGTAGACACACCGAATCGACTCATTGTTAGTTCTTGAAAATTCAATAAGTTGTTGACAAACATGCCAAACTATTTATTCTGGTAACCAACACCGCGATAATTGATGAACAAATGAATAAGTGAAAAAACCACTAGTGTATTTGTCGTTGTAAAAGTTAAAGCTAACTTTTGCCGCTGTCGAAGTGACAATTGCACTGTGGCATATGCGATTTTTTATACCTAAGTTAAATTGTCATTATAATAACTGTCGTATTTTCTCATGAAGAGCTTTTTGTACTCGCGTGTGAAATCACGTCAAAATTTGCAAAAATATTTTTTGCATAATTTTGCTTGTTGGCAAATAGTTTCATGTACTCACAATAATTTCATGACTGAATACCAATTTTTTTTTCAGCTGTATCAAACAATGATGCACACTTTGACAGATAAGAGAACTTCACCTTTGAATTGCATTTTTCAATAAACTGTACAATTTTTTTCAGTGATTCTTCTTATTTTCCAATAATTTGATGATATAGATAAATGAATTGCGAGTAGTGTCATCTAATGTTCGATAAGATTATAATATTTTATCCACTCATCCCATAATGCATTTTTTATGTTTATTACTTGAATTATCATCCACACTTTTAGGTATTGATTACTCTTTGGTTTTATTTTATACATTTTAATGGCTCACCATGTGATATTTATGGTTTTTCTCCTACAGGCAATCGTTTTACTTGTTCTTTGTTATATGTATCTTGTATTATGCTATCGTTTTACCTGTTCTATTTTCACTTTGGTTTCATATAAACAAAACATACGATAGAGGACCATTTATTCATCCACATTTTATATGACTCATACTGTATCTGAGATATTTATGGTTTTACTCATACAGGTATTGGTTTTATTTTTTAATATGTATCTTGTGTATGCTGTCGTCTCTTCTGTTTTTGTCAAACTATGATTTTATTTATATACCCATAATATGAAGTAAATGTAAAGAAATTGTAATTTAACTAACGATTTCAGAAATTGGCAATCTTTATGACGATGAAAACATCAGATTACTGTTATTTTAATTTTTTGATGTCATTTAAAATAACGTCAGAAATAAATAAAAACCAGTTTCGAAAATATTATTTTATTCAAAGTATCTCGAGATCCGAAAATGATAGCCCACTTTTGCAAACTTGAATATTCCTTAGTGGTTAATTGTCTTCCAATATCATTTTCAATGTTCAATTTGAGATTTCACCAGTCTTAATTTTTGTGAAATATCGCAGTGTCGTCGATTTCAATTCAAATATGTTGTTCAGATGAATTACGAATCGCACCGGCCTCAATACTGTTCCTTGAAGTACGCCACTTTATTGTTAATCTCTTCACTCACATTATAATTGAATTTAACTTTTTCTGTACTACTTGTAGAAACTTTCGAATAGATCTTACACCCATATCTTCTAGTGTTTCTGTAACTATAGAGTTATCGACAGTATCAAAGGCCTTTTTCAGAACTATAAAAACACCGGTAGGAGTGCTCGAACCTGAGGAAACTAATTCATGATAAAAATGAAATGATTTGAAACATTTTCAGAATCGCCATTTCTGAAAATTGTGGTTATAAGTAGTATTCGTTGGTGTGAGAAAGAGTGAATTTTGTATAATTTTTTTCTGTAGTTTGGATTTTGTCTTATGTCTTCCCCAAATTTTCACACACATTCGTAAGAAGTTATTTGATATATCAGCAGCATCTTTTTGATCTGTGACGATCTCATTTTTTAACTTTTAGTTATTTTTCAGAACTATAAAAACACCGGTAGGAGTGCTCGAACCTGAGGAAACTAATTCATGATAAAAATGAAATGATTTGAAACATTTTCAGAATCGCCATTTCTGAACATTGTGGTTATAAGTAGTATTCGTTGGTGTGAGAAAGAGTGAATTTTGTATAATTTTTTTCTGTAGTTTGGATTTTGTCTTATGTCTTCCCCAAATTTTCACACACATTCGTAAGAAGTTATTTGATATATCAGCAGCATCTTTTTGATCTGTGACGATCTCATTTTTTAACTTTTAGTTATTTTTCCTGTTTTATTAACATTATATATTTCATATTTTCCAGATTTTTTCTTGCATTTTGTTCAAATATTTTATGATAATTTTCTTGGCAGCTGCTACTTTCTTTCCCGTTTCTGTTTTTTTTCTTTTAATAGTAATTTTTCAAGTTTTCATTATTTGGATTTTGTTTCCATAAGAAATATTGATGATTCTTTTGGTTGATGTGTTTTATCAATGACTTTGTTATCAAATTTTTCCTTTTACGTTGACTATTTTTTGTTCTGAAGTGTTTTGTTGATTTTTTACATATATGTAAGTGTTAATGCTATTAATTGCTTTTTGTAATGATCGTTAGATAATTTTTTGAAAATATTTTTTAATTACTGAATCGTTATTTGTATCATTAAATACAATTTGTAATAACGTCATGTGGTGGTCTGTGATTGTTGTTGGCATAGAGAGAGGTATGTTACTGAAGATTTGTTTTTATGAATATATGATCGAGGCATGTAGTATTTTAATGAATGCCGTACTCACTCTTCATGTCGAGATAATATCTTGAGTCTTCATTTTTCTCAATAAATCTATATTTTCATCACCAACAAATGGGCTGTAATAATGTTTATCATTCTCTTTATCTAGTATACTATTGAACTGGTCCAGAGTGTCGTCAATTGGATGCTATAGAATGCATAAATGCAAAAGGTCAACTTAACTATAATTATTACAATTTTTAATAAATTCCCAGAACTCCAGAACATTATGAATTCCTGTGCAAATTATCAGATCTTCATCGATTTGAACATTGATTTTATGGTATTGAATACATTGAAATATAATCTATACTCTATTCCAAATAAGAATACAGTGTTTGAAGCTCAAGCTTCACGCTAATTGGTTGAAATCCATGCCAGTATCACATAGTGCAATACCATATAAGCTGCTATCTGAGAATATGGTAACATTTTCAAATTTGGCGCTTTCCTTGGCCGCAACAATATCTAGCTGTGTGAGTTTTTTCACTGATGCTACTGTATTCTTATTTGGAATGAAGTATAGTTAAAATTGTTATTAACTGAATTTGAAAAAGTAGTCTAGAAGACAACTGTAGTAAATGTCGTTTGCGCAATCACAGTTTGGATGAGCGACTTAGACTGACATTTTCAGTACGAATTCTCGACCGTGCTTAGGATCGCACCTTGAAAGTAAGACCCTCGTCATGCCTCCTCATGATTTCTAAGGTTACTCTTGAGGATGCATCCGGATGACGGAAATAACTAATTTCGAACAAATTTTGTTTGTGTCATCTTGTGTATTTCTTGAACAATAATTACAACATAGGAAAACATAAATTAATTATCAGTAACACATTTCAAATGGCTATCACTTTAACATAGTCAACTTCAAGCATACTCTTTTCACTCCAAGTAATTTTCCATTCATCTTTGGCCTCGTAAAAATGTTTCACCATGTAACGCTCTTTCCTTCTCCATGGTTTCGTCCCATCATATCTGTCTTCGAAAGTTTCTCCTCCCACACCTAACCCAATCGATATGTACATCTGAAAAGTAAAAACTAGCATTTAGTGTCAAAAAATCACACGTCGAAGTGTTTATGACCGTTGTTCAGCAAACGGTTCGAATTACCAAAATCATGCAGGGCGACTTACGACCAATTGGTTGTTTTATATGTACAAATAGGCAACTCAACAACTTTCTTGATTTCATAAATTATCTTCACCCATCATTTAATTTTACAACTGAATTAGAAAAAGATAATGCTATACATTTTCTACATTCAACCATGAAGAAAACTAATGATAATAAACCTTTACAAACAGATACAGTAGCTCAACCAACCCCTAACAACTTAACAGTATATTACAAAGGATAATCAACGAGTACAATACATTTTAATAAAGAATTGAACATTATAAAGCAAATGGCAACATCGGTTATAGTAGTTCTTTAATAGACAATATTTCATCTGCCCGTTCGTCTAGCAGCGATCAATGCGATCCAAATTAGATCTGTCAATCTCAAAAGTCACGTTCAAACAGAAACGTCAGAAACCGAATTAAAAGTTTAAATTTGATATTTGATGAAGTGTCAAGTATCGTGCATTATCACATTTACCTGATTTACCGTACAATGGAAGAAAAAATCGTCAATTCATTCAACATCATATCGTCGGTCTCATGCCAAAACCACGAATGTGCAATTTGTCATTTCGAATGAGGAGAGTTTCAAGAATATTCGTGCTTCTTGCTTTGAAAACCTAGGTAAGATTTCACATTGGCGAATTCACTCTAGTTCACAGTAGACAACCTGATAGCACTTTCGTGAGTTTGGCAATGAACATTTTGGTAGAAAATTAGTATTTTACATGTTGAAGTCAGAACCCTGGAATTAGCATATTAGTCGTTTTAGCCTGGGACAGACGATATTATCCTCATAACTATCACTTGTATCAGAATCTGAGTTACTCTCAGTTTCACAAAGCTCGCTTCCTACTCTTGCTATTAACACTTTCGTTCTACCCATATTAATTTATTTACTAGATTAACAGATTTGTTTCCGTAACATAAGAATTTGGTTAACTGATATAGTGATAAATGTCAACATCTGCGGGAAACGGCATGCACCACACAAGCAATTCGTTCCGATTCAACCCACCAACGTCAAAGTTAGTTGAAACGGAACGCTTGATTATGTCTGCAACAGTGATGCGATGAATGCATGAAACGGAACACGCTTATAGAAAAGCAAGTCAAGAAGCTTATCCTACGGTGTCAGTGTCACTATTTTCACTCGGGTTTGAAGGCCATCGTTTTTTGGAATTTCTTCCTGACATTTCGCCAGGGCGAGTGACTGGCTTCTTCAGAGGCTTTTACATCTTGGATAATCTGGGGAGACTGAAGGTTCCGTCTCCGGAGATTGTATTTATTCTGACTCAGGTAGTTGCGTGTGCTCATAACCGTGTCTGGATTCGATACATTTTCTTTAACCTTGATTGATTTCTTTTTACCTGTTGTCCTATTGTCGTTGTCTTCCTTTGTTATTCTTGAATTTTCACGAATAGGCTTCCATATTCGATTGAGGCTTACAGCTTCTTCTTTTTTGTTGAAATTCTCCGTGTATTTATGATTCTCAATTGCCTCTCGTGCAAGTCGACTACGGTATCCCTGGTTGGCGGCAAGAAGATTCACGTCCTCAAACAGGATCCTGTGGTTTTCTTCACTGAGCGCGTGTTCTGCCACTGCCGACTTGTCCGTTTGGCCTAATCTGCAGTTTCTCTGGTGCTCCTTCAGTCTTGTACCCATGGCTCTTCTTGTGGTACCGATGCACACCTTTCCGCAAGTGCATGGTAAGCGATATACCCCCGCTGTTGATGGTGGGTCTCTTTTGTCTTTAGCTGAAGCTTTGCTGTATCTTCTTAGTGGGTTTGAAGAACGTTCTAAAGTTGTGATGTATCAAGGGTTTTCCAATTCTGTCCGTGACCCTAGGAATATACGCTAGATACGCACGTCCAACTATCTGAACCTTTGCTGTCCATCTACTCGCAGAAAATCGTATTTTTGAAAATGAATTTGACATAATTCACGTCAAAAGAAAAGGGGTGAAATTAAATTTGCTGGATAGTTTCGAAATTAATGAAGAGAAGAATTCTCAGAACTCAATCATTAATCAAACAGAAATTAATAATTTCCCTGTTCTGAATTTGTATTGCCGTAATACTAGGTAAATAAATTTATAATTTCATAAACGACAAACTCTATTTGTTATCGGTTGAGGTATCGAACTAATTAATTATCGGTTGAGGAATATAAAAAAATTACATCGTAATTATTGTGACTCAGTATACTTCTGCTTTAAGAAATCATTATTATTACTTACACTGTATTAGATTACTTTGTAGAATTTTAGTTTAGCTGATGATATAGGCTCGAAACATTTAATACTATGATAGTACTTAACTGATCGATGGTTTTTGATCGATCTGCATAACAATGGCTGGTTATATTAAATTTGTGGGGATGACTTTGTGTTTTTCTGAATCGTAAATCTATAATACCACTCCACTTCGAGACACAATGGACTGCTACCACAGGTTTCATTTATTTGATACTCTTCAGCTCACGTTATCGAACTTTGATCGAAATCATTGCATTACACTATTGTTAATGGTTGTCAGAAATCTGTACATATTGAATAGAAAAAGATTCGCAAGTGACTTTTCATTCCGCTGCTTACCTCTTGATCAAATGGTGCCATTGAAGAACCTCCTTTCCAACGCTCGGTATTGATTTTCAAAAACGAGCCAAGACTTGCAAAACCATTAGATGGTGGGTAAATAGTACCATACGTCATGTTGTCCACCCCAACCGTTATACCGGCTGAAAATAAAATGCGGTCAGAAAGTATCTAATTTATATTCCATCGGAAGTAATTTTTTTTTTTTTGATTTATGAAGAGGATGTTGATGAAGTCAGTTGTGGAATCATCTGCGACTGAGAGACAAACTCAAGTCGCTATTTTCCATCTTACAAGATAACCTCTCTTGGAAGGGATTCATCTTGAAAAGGAAAACATTCTCAATTTTTTTTATTGTAATGTACTCGTATTAGGTAACAACCATTTTATTTTATTTTATTTATTTATTCTTCACAAATAAAAATCCAATCAGGACGAGCCCAGGAACAGTATTCACATGTATACTAAATATGTTAAGGTATGTATTATATGTATGTACAATGAAAAAATAGTATATGGAATATAGAATATATTATCAATTAGAGGATGGAACAAAGTTTATTCACGAAGGTAGTTAAAGAGCTAGAAAAATATCATTGAACGAACATTCCAATGAACACCAATTTCAACAAAAATACTAGAACTAGAATTTAGATTCCCAGATTTGTTGCTGTATTCCCTGCTCTGGGACAAATCATAAACTTACTTGGTGTCCAATTGACTGTGTACGTATGGAAATTTTCAGACCACAGACTTCTCCTTTCAGTAGTTTTGTCACCATATGCTCTAGCTGAAGGAGAGGCACCAACAATCACTCCACCATGTAATATGTGGTTCTCGTTTTGATTTCCTGCTGCAAATGCTACCCTTATTCGGCCTGATTGGAGGTTTGGTCCATAAATTTCGTTGAGTGGATTCAGGTACAGCTCTGAAATTATATAAACAGGTCATAGATCTGAAGAGTATGCACCCAAGATGGAAGCAATATCTAGTTGTGTATTTAGAGCACAAAGTGATTACTGCTCGACAAAGAGAGTTATATTGGGACGCGAACGGAGCGTGTAATATTTGGAGATCGGCGATGATACTTTGTGCTTGAAATACACACAAGATTTTTTCTATAATCGCAGCTCTCAGACGGGAAATATGCTGGATACTTCATCCAATATAGGCACCTAATATTGCCTAAGAGGGTGAAATTAACTATAAGTAATAAATTCAATTCAATTCAGATCAAAAGCTTTACGACATCGTGAAAACTAACATGCACACTAACAACACACTTTCATGAGAGAAGTCGCAATCAAACTGATATACAGGACAGCTAAATACTCATAACCAAAAACTCCTCCTATGATTTTGGTGTAATTATTTCTAATATTAGCCCATTAATAGTGACAAGTCATATAATTTAGGACTCACAAGTGAATTGGGCAGATGTTCTCGTGAGAAGATTTTATATAAATATCTATTAGACCGCGCAGACAGCATTCAGTTCGGGTTGACTAGTGCCCTGAATATGTTCTACAATCGATCGAAATAAAAAGTTTAATGTCTGAAGTTTAATTACTGATGTTCATTTCTAAACCTCAATGATGTTGTACCCTGATTAACTGAGTCGTTTTTGTCAAAAGTGATTAAATAATATACCAATGGATTAAAACATAAGGATGATTTGGCCAAAAGATATCGAAGATGAAACTATTGCGCCGTAATTTGATTGTTTATTAGATAAGTTGACCGCAAATAACCTGAAACTGACCGATTTTCCGAAAATGCAAGGGTCGGTGACTGTGAATAACAATTTTTCCTCCAAAACATCTGTGACCACAAAATGCCCTGAGAAAGCACGGCAGAACTTATAACCAAGTTGCCTGAAATAATTTTACTGGTGAAAAGTTATTATAGGAACGATAGTCTCTCATATAATAATAAATGTGTTATGTCATAAAATGTGCCATTCTGTCTTGATAGGTATACAGGTATCCCTCAAATGAACAGCTGATAATCATGTTAAAACGAAGATATATATATATATATATATATATATATATATATATATATATATGCTGCATACTTGTTTCAAGGAGCAATAAATGTTCCAGTGACTGTAAAACAGTCGAAAACAATCCTTTAGGAACTCACTATACCTTTGTATAGATTGTATGGCATATGTCCGACAGAAAACAACTACTTCTCTGGCTAATACCTCGACAGATATTGAATTATATTTGTCAGACATATGTGCAAATATCCTTACTTTGAAGGAACAACTTTGCAAGAGCTCTCAGAGACAGGCAGCAGGACACCGCCTGATCCAAACAAGGAACCAACTGCAGACCGGTTTCGGGATGAAGTCCCTCATCAGTGCAGTCCTGGTTATCACGGTTGCATACACGCGGGGGCCCGATGCCCATCATCGTTCGCCGGGATGAACACTGCAATCGCTTACAGGGTCCACCACGGCAACAGATTAGACCCTATAAGCGATTGCAGTGTTCATCCCGGCGAACGATGACGGGCACCGGGCCCCCGCGTGTATGCAACCGTGATAACCAGGACTGCACTGATGAGGGACTTCATCCCGAAACCGGTCTGCAGTTGGTTCCTTGTTTGGATCAGGCGGTGTCCTGCTGTCTGTCTCTGAGAGCTCTTGCAAAGTTGTTCCTTCAAAGAAAGGATCTTTGCACATATGTCTGACAAATATAATTCAATATCTGTCGAGGTATTAGCCAGAGAAGTAGTTGTTTTCTGTCGGACATATGCCATACAATCTATACAAAGGTATAGTGAGTTCCTAAATGATAGTTTTCGACTGTTTTACAGTCACTGGAACATATATATATATATATATATATATATATATATATATATATATATATATATATGTATATATATATATATATATATATATATATATATATATATATATATATATATATATGTATATATATATATATATATATATATATATGAAAATAGGTAATTCGTGACTGACAATAACTGTAGAATTGAAAATATCTTGAGGTTGCAGTCTGCATGAGGGTGAACGACAATTGCCGTTCTGAAATTTCATATGGTGATGGCTGATATATTTCTAATCAAAGATTCATGAGAAAATAATGTGATGTTACTTCAAATGAAATTAAATATTCGTAGTTTCAGCCTATTCCGTAGAAACAACCAAAAATAGTTTCAAACACGAATTATATTTTGTATATGGATAAATATAACAATTATTTCTGTCGGCATCCCAGCTTCACATCTGCCTTCGTATAGACTATGCCTACTATTCATTTTGCTCTCGCAGGCAGGTGAAAGCTAACAAAACTGATGAAAGTTGCCCCAACCTACAGAAATAGATGACATTCATCTTGTGATTCTTAACCCTATGAAAAGGAGACTAATTACGAATTTCTTACCTGGATATATCCAGTCTCCTTTGGGGAATTTTGCACGTATTTCAATTCTTCCATACTTGAAGGCGAATTTGTTTCTGGTTGTGAGTTGAGCAGAAATAACGGGTGGCAAAAGAAAACCATCATACTTTCTACTGCACAGTGGTGATTCGGCAATGCTGGTACAACTGTGGAATCAAATGTTATCGATGGTTTTATTTTGAAAAACAGCAACAATTTGGACAAAGACGTGCCTACTAAGTAAAGTTTTTGATATAATTCAGTGTCTGTCGACGCATTTGCCAGAAAATAGTTCTTCTGATCACAAATTTCCATGGAAAAATATTGTTGATATAAGGCGAAAAGACTATTGATCTAATGATGAGAAATGAATTAAAGGATAATGTAGTCTTCCGGTTTAATCTATACAATAGGTATATTTGTAGGTAAGAAAATAACTACTGCCCTCTACGACCATTGGATTATATGAATTTGTTAAATTCTTGCAATGTGGTCAGCAAAAAATGTAAGCAAAAAATGTGCTCAGCAAAAAATATCTTCAGTTTTCTACACAAAGTACTTTGCAATGTTCTTTAAATACCATAGCTGAAATTATTTTTTGATTTAAATGGGGAAACACCGATATAGGAACCGGTTTCATGGTTCTTGACAAAAAAATAGTAATAAGGTTAGGTCTGTTTTTATGACACAATGTTCTATAGTTATAAGCTAGGAGAGAATTGTAATCCATTGATATGCTGTACTACTTGATACTTCAACTTTTTATGTTTGATGTTATTCATATTAGCAATGAGCATTCCTCTGGACATCTTATGTCTCATGTCATAAGCTCATTGTGAACTACAGATTTCTTTTTCGTGTTATACGATCTTGACGATCGTGGTCATGGGTATTACTTGGTTGGGCTTCCGGCGCTGAGATGGCGCTCGCAGTTTGGAGTTAATCCACTGTGCGGGCGCGATCTCAGTTTCGGTCTTTAATTGGGTTAGGTTGTCGATTCATTCGTTGCAGTCATTAGTTATTGACTGCTAGACCTACCCTATACTGATGAGGAGCAACACTCCGAAATCGATATATAGGTGGTCCGAATGTTTCGATGAACATTCCCATACAACCAAGCAATTGCAGAGATAACCTTGTAGGAACTCTGCACGGAAATTTCATCAGATGTACTTCAATGTTCGTCGTGGCATTAGCCAGGAAAGTAGTTGTTTTCTGATGGATTTTCGACCCAACTTTTCCTATTGTATAGGATATTAGCAATGAGCAGTCCTCCGGACATCTTATGTCTCATGTCATAAGCTCATTGTGAACTACAGATTTCTTTTTCGTAACATTTTCTTATATTTAAAAAATAGTCCTAGTTCAGTCAAATCTGCATTTTTCGTAGTTTACCGTAAATATTAGGTTTTATTAGTGCATTCCGAATTTGAAGAGATGCTGTGCCTTCCATGTAGAATTAAATCTTGTGAGGAATTGTTCTTATTTTTACAAAAACCATCTGCGTTCGCGATAACTTTTCTATTTTCTTGTCTTGCCCACTTCTGAAGTTAAAGTTCTGAAGATGAAGATTCAAAATTTCTCTCGAACATTACGATACTTTCTTTAGTTTTAGCTTTTAAGCTGATTCCGCATTTGAAACAACAATTCTGATAGATCAAATGTTCCAGTTTTGGGACAATTTCGTATTGTTTTTGAAATTTGTAAAAAATTTATAGAATGATTACCCTAGGGAAATAATGCCATCAATAATTGAGTCTCACTTTTCGCCAAAGTTGTAACCTTCTCTAGAGTTGAGAAAGTTGCTTCCAAAAGTGTCTTCACTCAATAGAGGTTTTATACTCAGTTTTCCATTGTTCACTTCTAGGTTCTCTGGACGATTCATGTACATCACAAACTCGTAATCCTAGAAAAAGAAAGAAATACTTAATCGAAATAGAGAAGTTAGTTGTTATTTGAAACTTGACAAATTCTAATACACGACCCACTGAATAATTATTCCAATACCATAAGTCATTCATTCGGGCGGGGATTAGCACAGTGGTTAAGCGACTGTCTGGTAACCAAGAGGCCGCAGGTTCGGTTCCCAGCCGGTTCGTGCTTTTTTTTCATGTGTGAAAGTCTGAAAGAGTATCGGCTGGGAATAATCCTCCACGATTCACTGTTGCGTTAATAATTAACAGTGCTGTTCCGGAGGTGGCGTATGGAGTTAGTAACAAGGCCTACCCAGAACACATTCTTATAGTTATCTTACCGGTGCATCAGCATATCTCTGTTCGGGCGTCCAAAATGAACGTTTGAGGGTATCGAAGTCATCCTGGAAAATCACTTGACCGCGACACATGTTTGAAACGGGACTTTTCGTAAGGGTTGATTCGCACATTGGTGGAATTCTCACGTCTATTTTTGGTGTATCCGGATTGGGCACCAATTCTGAAATCAAGAGAGATAGTTAATTAGAATGTCAGAATGGAGACGGAATCCTGACATGATCAGAGAATATTGTGAAAACAAAATATAGAGAAAGATAGAAATTAAATATAACCGTTTGTTATTTGATTTCTGAAAATTTTTACAAAATTATTTCGATTCATATTGAGACATATCAAAGAATACTTTGATTAGTGACAAGAATAAAAAAGATAAATTGTACAATGCAATGCATGAAATCATGCAAAATAGATGTAATGAACTGAAGTTTATGAAAAACTAATAGTAATTTTTGTGAAAAAAAAAAATAGTAAGAGGCAAGGACCAGGTGGAATATTTTATTGAGGTTCCAACTTTGGATAAAAATATTTAAACACGAAAACACTCAAAATGGTGAAATGGGGATGCAGTTTTGGGGTTGATAACGGTTTTTTGTGATTTGCGGCAAAACTTGACCTCTAAGCAGAAAATGTTCGATGGAAAAGTTGTAGATAATAAAAAATTCGAAAACTTTTGTACATAACACTTTTTAACATAACATCAAATTAACTGTCAAAATGGCGAAAAATCGATTTTTCGGTATTTAATTTTTTTCTCTCGAATCATTTAATTCAGAAGAAAATTTGTAGTAATATGATTTTTTCGGTGTCAAATGAGCTTGATATTTTCACAATTCAGAAGAAAAGTTTTCGAGTTATATATTTTTCGAAAAAAATACCCTTGTCTTCCACGAACAATGTTTTGGAGTTTTTTGTATTTTGAGAATATATAAGCGATCATTCTAAATGACTCTGAATCATGATTTTCGCAACATTTTCAATGATTTTCAATTGAGAAAAACCGACGACAAGTCTCTCTGAATCATTTTCAATAGTTGAAGAAAAGAATAAAAATGATATTATTGAATCAATTTTGTTCGGTGGTTTAATGATTCTCTTCGTGAAATCCAGAAGAAATCCAGAGGATTACGCTGCGTACAGAGTTTATCGTAATCATTACAGAAATCAGTTGAATATGATAAAAAAAAACAGCGTATAGTAATCATATTATGGAATCGGAAATCAAGCAAAAAAGTAGCCGGAAATTAATAAACCATGAACTCAATAGAAATCCAAAAATACAAGATGAGTCTCAGGTACCAATTGAAAGATTCAGTAATTATTTTGCAAATGTGGCAGAAAATGTTATATCTTCTTTACCTCATGCGACTGAGACTTCGGTTGACTTACTCGATGCCCTTGGAACATCGTGTGATTCCTTCTTTCTTGTACCCATATTTCCTTCGGAGATAATCGATGCAGTTGTGTCATTGAAAATATCAAAATGTTTGGATTTATATGACTTATCAAGTGAAATAATGAAAGGGATCATCGATGTAATCATCGAACCGCTCAGTGTACTCTTTAACTTATGCATAACAACAGGTTGTTTTCCTGACTGTTTCAAATTTGCGAAAGTTTTGCCACTATGGAAAAAAGGCGATTAATGTGTAGTCGACAATTATAGCCCAATTTTGATAATTCCGGTTTCTGGAAATCATCCTGAAGAACAGATTGGTCCGATGTTTTTCAATACATAATTTTCTCAGTAAAGACTAGTATGGGTTCAGAGCAGGAAACTCCACGATTGATGCTTTGTTGAAGGCCTTGAAAGAGGTGATCTCGTGACTATTACACTATGTGATCTTTCCAAGGCGTTCGACTGTGTTTCTCATTATTCTTTTTTGAAAAGCTGAATTTGTTCAAATCCTAGTTAACAGACATAATGAATTGTATGAATGACACGTTTTCTGGAGTCAAAAATATATTACATGGTGTTCCCCAAGGATCTGTATTGGGGCCATTGTTATTTTTAATTTATGTCAATGACTTTAGTAATTTCATTATGCCGGATAAATGTGTTCTTTTCGCAGATGATACTTTTTTAGTGCCAACCGGCAAAAATATAGAAACATCAAATAATAAGAATAAAACATTGAAATTACCTTCACCATGGTTCACAGAAAATCAATTGAAACTAAATGAAGAAAGTACTCAGGAATTTTTATTCTCCACAAATTCTACTAGCTCGATTAATAAAAATGGAAAATTACTTGGCATAATCCTTGATGGCAACTTATCTTGAGCTAATCATATAAACGAGTTTAATAAGAAACTCTCTAGGGGGATTTTTGCTCCCAGGCAACTCAAAAAAGCAGTGGATCTACATACTTTGAAAAGTGCATATTTCGCTATGTTCCATTCACATATCAATTACAGTAGGTATAATTTTGTAGGGTAATTCCTCTGATTCCATCAAAGTATTCAGACAATACAAGATGGCTCTGAGAATAATAATGAATGCTGCATGAGTCTAAGAAAAATTCCCTGAATCTAAACCTCTTTAATCATATACCAGATTGTATTAAGATATTCAACCCTAAATTGTTCAAACTTAAAATTAAATAATTTTTGTTGAAAAACTGTTTTTATGACATTCAGGAGTATATGAACTCAAATTTTACACAATGATTTTTTGTCAACTCATCAAAGGACAATATAGTTTGAAGTTGAGGTTCCCTTTTGAGTCTTTCTATTTTAATGGACATTTTAATATTTTAAAACTTTTTTGTAATTTTTTGAATATGTGTATTAATATAATTTCAATATTCCAATTAAGAAAAGAAAAGATTTGCCACACTTAGCTCAGTCGATAACAATATATATAATATGAGAAAATTCTCTTTCTCAAGTTGAGTTCTTTGAATTTGCCAGATATCAACTTTGTCAAATTTTATATTTGATTAAAATACATGATGTATTGAAAAACAAAACTTTTTTTTTATTTCAACAGTCAGAAACAATTAAAAAGAAATAAATGGATCCAATTTTGAATCATACCCTTCCTACTAGAACTTATGAAATCTACTACAATTTTGATGTGCTTTAAAATACAATTTCAATTTCTGAAAGTGAGATTTGACCAGCAACCTTATTATTATTAATAACGTTCATGAAATGCTTAAAATTAAATGTATTTTTTGTATAGCTCAAATCTCTTTGTCTATGTTTTCTTGACTGAAAGTTTTTTTAATGAGACTTTGCGAACACCTGCTTATTTCTGCTTTGCTTGTGTTGACAGCACCACAATAAGATTTTGGATTTTGTTTGGTATGATAAAAATAATCCTTTGATATTCGTCTCTGCTTTCCAAATTTCTCGTACTGGATTCTTCAGATGTGATGGCTCTTGGTGAATTTTTTTCTTTATAAATTTGTCTGTATTAGTTTCTCTTCTTATTTATAATAACTTTGTTTGATTTTCTTTACGTTTTATTAGTTTTGTTGAAACGAAATTTTTCAGTATTCTAAAATCCTTGTCAAATTTTTTCTGACTTTTTTCCTCCGTTCTGCCATCGTGACATCCCTGTCCTGTTCAACAAACACAGCAACCGAGATTTTTGATTCACCGAACTTTGGTTTAATATCGTTACCATATAATTTATTGTGAACATAGACCTTCTTAAAACTAACTAAAACTATTTCCTAAAGTCTACAAGATATTCACAAATTTGTTCCATTTTTCCCCTTCTAATGTTTGCTTAAAAAAATATAATTAGTGTTTTCTACTACACTGAAAATAGAGATAGTCAGACAATTGTTGTTATTTTTCATAACAGTATTTACCTATATCTGTGTGTGTGTGGAGATGTATTCTATGTTTTATATAACCATGTACTTTTTTATATATCTTTGAGTTTTTTTTTTGTTTTTAATATTTTTTTTGTTGAACGTCTGACTTGCAGCAAACATGTAAATGTAAAGTTGTCCAATGAATATCTATCTATCTATCTATCATTCAATAACTGTCCTGTATAATTCGATGGCTTTAAAATGAAGATTTGATTGCTTTGATTTGAAAATAATTTCATAACTTGTACTCACCATTTACAACATACTGTTGATCGTCTCTGACATATCCAAGCTTCCTTTCACCATCGAAGTAATCCACGAAAGTCCAAAAATAAATTACATCTCCCGGTTTGAGTTTCGTTGTTTTATCGGTAAATGTCCATCTTCCGTTTTTTGCTTTGGTTATATCTCTAGCAAAAGTTCCAGCTTCCCTGCCTTCAAATTCCTCGTTTATTTTTCCATGGAAAGCAAAAAGCTTGATACCTTCTTCATCTGAAAAAGCAATAAACTATAAGAGGATCCTGCAACGAATAAATGGATTTTGATTTGATCGATTTTGAACCAGCATCAGATATTCCATAGCTCTTTTGTCAATGTATCCCATTGAGTAGGAGAAAGGTCGTAGGGAGAGGAGTATTTGGAAATTATTTTCTCTACTTGGTGCAATATATTCTGGAATGATAAAAGCAGAGGAAGAAATTTTAGACAAAAGTTGAAGCTCTTCATTTTCATCACAAAAAAGGTCAAACAAAAATTTTCGGTTATGCTTAATAGCACAAGTGGATAAAAATTACCATTAATTTTGCAAGACAGCGTCTTACCTAAAAATACACTTTGGCAAAAGAGCCCGAGACCTAGGGTGGAGGTCTAAGCAGACAAAGGTCCATATACCAGGTGTCTTTGTTTTTTAGTGAGAAGTATTTATAGGAGATGTACGACAACTTTCTAATATATGTCTGAACAGAGTCGATGCCATATAACTCCCGAAGGGCATCCAGGCGAATGTATCTGTCACTGTTGGTGACGATACAGAGTACCTTGTTTTGCACCTTATTCAGTCTCGTGGTTTTTATTGAATTTTGACAAAATCGTGTCTCTCTTGACCGTACTAATAAGCGTATTTACAAATAAATTCAGATTGTTTACTAAAGATATCTTTAAAATTATCGGATGATAGAGGCCACTAGGTTGTTTTAGTCATCAATAACAAATGTCTGTAAATGAAAGGATTCGAGGAGGAAGAAGAAGATAAGGAACGAAAAATAAGAAAAAATGAATGGATACTGGAATTTTTTTGAAAAAAGTCGAGAGTTTTGAAAGAAGACAAGGAAAAATGACCGGTTAAACGAAATATTGAAAGAACGGGAAGACAATGGAGCTGAAGAAAGTGAAGAGGAACAATGATAACTAGTCATAAAGATGAAGGAATGGATAGAGGCCATGAAGAAAGGACCTGTGCAGGCATTTTTGCAAGAGAAAATCAACAGAGCTGAAGGAAAACAGAGTGAAAAAGCCGGCATCCAAGAATTTTACAAAAATTCCAAGATGAAGGATGTCAAAAAAGTCAGACAAGAACAGGTCCAGTTGCAGAAAATTTTAATAGTGCAAAAGGTCAGAAGCTTAATTTCAGAGATTGTTGCAGACAACATTCGGTTATTATTGATTTAACGTCACAAGGCCAACAATAGACGAAATTGCATTATAATCCAGAACCATTTTGACTACTTCAGAATTTTGCGTATCTATAGTCTATACCATACCGCCTGTAAAAATAAAAATTCAACTGAAAAATTCATTGAACATGAAATGAAAACAGTTTACTTGCCAAAACCAAGAAGTCGAATATTTAAATGCTAGTTTATCGATCCACGTGGTCGATGCCGCCAATAGAACGGATCCGAGTTTACATAACTTTTGGAAATTTCTTCGATATATTACTCAATAATTTTTTTATAAAACAAACATTTCCGATTTGTTGCAAACTTATCAGAAGACGGACACTGGTATTTTTCAACATCTCGAAAGTTTGCAGAACTTTTGCAATTTTTTCATCGCTAATAATGCAAAAATTTATCGAATCCTGGTATTCAACATCTTTCGTTCAGGAAAAAAGGGTTGCAAAATCAGACTCAATATTATTTGAACGTACTCTTCGTTCCATTGAATTTTTGAAACTTTTGTAATTACTGTTAAATTTTGATCAAATCGTGTATATATCTACTGACCTATAAGCGGTTATAGGTGAGCCTTCCAACAAATAAGAATATGGCTTACTCTGACTGGGGTTTGATAAAAACAGGTGTCCCACGTGGTTCCATTTTGGGACCATTGTTATTCGTTTTGTATATAAATGACCTGCTACAGAATATTACCGAAGCAAACACAACAATGTTTGTAAACGACACCCTATTCTTAATCAATGGAATCAACTCAAAGGAATCCAAGGGAATCTAAATTCGACTATAGGCCAAATAACTGATTGGTGTGGAGTAAATAATATAGGGATAAACTTCTCTAAAACCCACTGCGTTGACTTCTGTCAGAGGCTTCCTGATACACTCAAGATTGCTGATTTCAATATTTTCTTTGTAAACGAGAGTGAATGCCTTGGTTTCATCCTGGACTCTCAATTGAACTGGAAAGAGCATATGTCAGTCCTTACCAAAAAACTGAGTAGCACCTATTTTGCTCTCAGAATTTTGAATGTGTATAGATACCCTGAAAATGGTCTATTTCGCAAACTTTTACTCACAGATGTCCTAAGGAATTACCTTTTGGGAAAATTGTGGAACTCAGTATTTGTGCTCCAAAAAAGAGCCATTAGAATATTTTCTGGTCTGTCACGGACGGATTCAAGTCGTCAATAATTCCAGCAAATGGGAATTCTAACATTACTACCAGTACATATCTTTGAAATATTTAATTGGCCCACAAAAATCGATAAATTTTCTGACTTTCAGCTCTTCAGCTACCCACCAATTCAACAGATTGATAATACTTCCTCAGCACAATATTAGTCTCTTTTAGGAAAGTGTATATTATAGATTAAAAAAATTCAAACGCCCAATTAAAAAATGTCTGATAGAAAAAACGTTCTATTCTGTGGATGACTTCCTCAAAGACACCATGTGAAATGTTTGTGTTTGGTAATAACCATTGTATGTAGTATTTAGTATGTCAAACTTATATGAACCACTCTAGATAGTTCCTCGATTTTTGTGAACTATTGTTATTTGTTTTTATTCAGTGAGTTACTTTTCAACTACTGTACACTTTCCTAGAACATTACTGTTTATTTGGAAATGAATGTCTATTCTATTTTATTCTATTTAATGCGTTAACTTGTATTATAAATTCTATTTCTGTATACCTGGAATTGATACTCTAAATCCCCTAGGATCGAAAGCTTCTACCTTCGCTTCAGGAACTTCATACTGAGCGCTTACAAGTACATGAAAAACACAGCCACATGACACAAGAAACCAAAACATGTTTTGCTACGAAAGAACAACCAGAGAATGAAATGACTTCTTCCGAATCTACATTTCTTGTTGACCCCCGGCTGTTATTTATAAGTTAATGTTTGGGAATTCCTAGTGATACCAACGCGACAGTGATTCGCTTGGTAAATACAGTTGCAATAATTAATGATAATTTGGTTTTAAAATGTGAGATAAAATCCTATAAGTAGGTATGTGTTTTCCGAAATAGTACTTTTCGCTTCTCTGAATTTTATTTGAAAACAAATTCCTAATGAATGTCACAAGGAAAATTACGTCTAACAGAAAATAATGATAATAATAATAAGCATCCTCGATTGAATAATGCATCCGACCTGAAATTGACTTACCGGTGATCTGACGGTGATAGACGGACAAATTTGTCAGTTGTTCTTTATTCCATTTTCTAATTTTTTTTTTATTTTTTTATTTTTTTCGAAAATCCGCGGACACGCGCACAGCCTAAACGGAGTGTCCTATAAAAAAAAGTGAAGAATACAAATCTTCCTGAAATTATCCAAGGGTGTGCCAAGGGCTATTTAAAAAATTCAAAAAAAAAATCTCCCCCTCCTTGAATCCAATTTTTTTTGCACCTCTCACCCTCTCTACTGTAAAATCGGAACGCCCTTTCTCTATAACTGCCCAAAAAGTTTCCCAATAGGTCTTCAGGTGTCGGAGATACAGTATTCACCCCCCCCCTTTATCCCCCCACCCCCCCGAAATTTTCGTCATATATCTTAGAATTTCGAGTTCTACAAAATGTATATTTTGGATTTTCGATACGACGACGCATAAACTCAGCTCACGTTACCTGTTAGTGGTAAATAGCCACTTAATTACCACACGGATGTGGGGAGTAGCTGATCGGAGAAAGTCAGACTGAAAGATTTCTGAGAAAAAAATAGTTATAGACGTTTTTTTTCGAAAATTATTCAAAAACAAAATTATTTCTGAGGAACAAGCTACATGTGGGTAGGTTTTTCTCGTCGTCTAGAGATTAGATTTCCAGGGGTAAATGAATTTATTGAGAATAAGAACGCGTTTACTGAATACAATAATAATGGCAATACAATCCAGTTTATGCGCCACGATGCTCAGATTTCCTTGATTTTGTCCTATTTGCCTTTTGGAACCTGATTACTGAATATTTCCGTCGCTACTCGACTGTAATAACTCAACGTCTTCGATTTGCAATTTAAAAAAAGATTTACTACTTTTTAGAGTACGTCTTTTTGACCTTTTTTCGTCCATGTCCAAAATTGATATCTTTGTTATTTTTCGATCCTTTCCGATAGTCAAGCAGCCATCAAAGCGTTGAGCTCATATAACATCAACTCGAAGATGGTCTGGGAATGCCTAGAAAAACTTAATGATCTAGGCAGGAATAACAAGGTGATCCTCCTCTGGGTGCCTGGGCACGTCGGAGTAGAGGGCAATGAACAAGCAGACACCCTGGCACGAAAAGGGGCATCAACGCCACTAATCGGGCCAGAACCATTCTGCGGTCTTGGAAAATCTTACTTCCAAGAAGAACTCAATAAAACTGAAGAAGCAATGAGAGCAACATACTGGCAAAGACTTCCAGGGCTAAGGCAGGCCAAAGATCTCCTCGGCAATTTCAACCGAGCAAGATCGAAAACACTGATTAACCTCAGCAAAATTAGTCTGAAGACAATCACAGGATTTCTAACGGGGCATTGCAGACTCAAAGAACACCTAAGGAAGCTAGGCTTAAAGGAGGACAACACCTGCAGATTCTGTGGGGAACATCCAGAAACACCTCACTACATATTGATGGAGTGTTATGCTGTACACCACAAAAGATTAAATATACTGGGATCACACCAGCTGACTGTGGAAGAAATACCACAAATGGACGCCCTCAAAATCCTAAAATTCCTGAAGGAATTGAGGCTTGAGGGGCTGCTGTAAACGAGAACACCTTGAGATAGCAGAAGAAGATGGGGCACAATAGATCTAACTAGGTCGCAGCGCATCAGTCACCATCCATACCTACCAATACCAATATTTTTCGATTACCAAAATCCTGGGAAACCTCCCTAACATATTTCAAGGAGAATCAAACTGGCTTTTCCAAAGAATGCTGTATAGGGCGATATTTTAATATGCCATCAAGACAAATAAGTAACTAGTTAACAATACAAATCTAAAAAAACTAAAATCAACTATCTACATGTATTTAGTCGTTCCAAGCAATTACATTTATTTAGTATCACAACAGGCTATTGTAGCCTATAATTACTTGAATAAATCTAAAAGCATCAGATAAATACTAAAATATAATATTTTTACCAGCTGGCCCATCAACTAAATACATATCATATAAAATAAAATTAATGATTATGAATTATAAACCAGAATTGCAGGAGATTTACGAAAATCTCAAATATATTTCCTGGAATATTGACGAACATTTGATTCGACGGCACATCATTGAGATGGATGGCAAGTTATCTCACGGGACGAGCTCAACGAGTCAACCTCGATCGAAATCTCTTGTGTTCTTCTTTGAAAGAAACTAAATCAGGAGTCCCACAAGGAAGTATTCTAGGGCCCTTGATGTTCTCGATATACGTATTCGATTATCCTTCTTTCTTATCTTTTTGTCAAGTCTATCTATATGCAGATGACTTTCAAATTTACTTATCTGGCAAGGCCGATGAAATAGAAAACTGTATTACACATATCAACCAAGACTTGAATAACACGTTAGTTCACTCCGAAAATCACGGTTTAAGAATAAATCCTTTTAAAACTGTCGCACTATGTTGGACTCCTTAGACATACAACAGAAATACGACTATAACAGTTTTAGAGAGGTGGTCCGCTTTCAAATGGGTCAATCTGTATACAAAGAAGGGTGCATTACCTGCTATTAATCCAACCCTCTACTTATAATCTCTTCGGTGGTCGGCAATTCGGTGCCCCAATTCGGTGCCCCAATTCGGTGCCCCAACTGTTGGTCCTCAATTCGGGTATACCAAAATATCATTCTTCGTGTTGCCCCAAGTCGCCTGGATGTAGTTTTCGAATTTCTCCAGGTCAAGATCAAGGAGGGGGGACGTTTGAAAACCAGTCAGTTTGTGACCATCTGCTGGTTTCACATTTTGTTGGTAGATATGGTCCTGGACATACCTTCTGCCATGTTTGACCCGTGAACTAGGTCAAGATCCAGAGTTACGCCGAAAAAACGAAAATATCATTTTTTTTCGGCATAACTCTGCTGCTCGGGAAAGAAAAACCAAAAGTCAGATTTGAAAAGTATTCCCCATTTGCTTGGTAACAAGATCTCGAGCAAATAAAGAAAAAGACTTTTCAACACTCGAGAAATAGATAAGTTTTCCAAAAAAAAATCGGGAACAACGTCCAATAGTCGAGTGTTTTCCACTTGCTCTATATCTAAACTTGATCGTACGATATCAAAAATTTAATATAAATATTCGAGAAACTAGTCAGTCAGCAGTCTTAGCTGCGCTGTATCCAAAATGGCATCTCCTAAGTTCCTCATCATAGCTTGTGCTCTTCTGCTTGTCCAGGTGAGTTTTATTGAGTTTTCTTTTCGAGAGTTATATGGAAATGACAATACAATAATTCTAAATAATTCAAATAAAAAATAGTTATTCCATATGAATGCTTAACGAAAACAAATTTTTGGAAAAAATGACGCTGTTTCGGTAGATTAATTTTGAACTTCAACAACGGCTAAATGATTTTTGGAATGATAATTTTTTTTCTACCATAATACTCAGCATATCTTTTTAATTTTTTGATGAGATGAGAGGATGAGATGAGAGTTACGACAGAACTTTAACCTATCAGGACCAGGTTCACAAAAATTTGATTAATTTTTACATAAACAAAATTTAAGGATAGCCTATCGAACAAACAACACATTAGGAAGGTTTACCAAAAGTAATAAAGATAAGACACGAAATCAGAAAAATCAAGAGTTTATAAATTGAATTGTGGATATTGCCTCAAAGTATATGTAGGTCAGATACCTTCGAATAATAAAAAAGAAATATTCAACATATGCGAACCATATTTTAGAAAACTTCGAAATTCTACATGTCAAAAATAAAGGTATATTGCCTAATTACTTGTAATTCCTAGATATGAATGTTCCGAATCATTCAATTGCTTACTCAAACTTGATCTCAATAAGCCTCCTTTGTTGAATTTATTTTCTCAAGGAGTAGGTATTAGGATCTCCAGGTACATTGTATTGCTATCAATAGGTTTTGTGGGTTCTGGGAATATGAGATCAGATAAGGTAGATACCCACTACTTTAATGAATTGAAATAGTATTACAGCTAGGTTTCAACGGAAAATGTATCAATGTTGGAAAAATTAAATGAAATTCCTTGGTAGTATGAATGATGGGTTTGTCTTCAAAAATGTCTGCATTTAAAGAAAAACTGGTATAACTTGGCAACGCCTTGTCGGATTTTCAAAAATAAAAAAATTAATAATTAGCCTAAATGAATGAGAATTCAGATGTGTTGAAATATATGGGGTGTTCCATTAAAAAAAACTGATGTTCGATTTTGTGAGCTTTTCTTGCGCCCCTCGTATAAAAAATAATCATTCCTGAAGTTTGTTGTCATAATATTTTGAAAATTCTTATTGGTTCAAGAGATATTTAACTCTCCCACTGGTCTAGGCACACACTGTATATTGAAAATGCATTCTTCTGATGTAGTCCAAATGTCATGTTTATTCGATAGCCCATAAACCGGTCGGTTATCGTTTTTTTTTGTGTATTCGTTGGTCATTGATCAACAAGTTGACTATAAATCAAGAGAAATGATTGTGTTAATACATAGGGTGTTTCAACAATAGCCAGTAAAGTTTTTATTTAAATATAATGTTGTTAGTACTATACAAGTTCTTTTCAACAGATGACCAGAAATGAGTATCTTTCTATTTTTTGTTTATTCTATTTTTCATTTCACATAATATATTCGGATTGAGATTTTGATTATGAAAATGAAATTGAAGGTAGAAAAATAGAATCAGTTATTAGGCAATATGAGATACATACAAAGTTTTTAAACAATCAGAAATGTCATTCAAGGAGAGAGAGAAAAAACATAAATGTTGATGATCTTATACAAGGTTTTACAGCAGCGACGTGACGGAGAAATTGAGTGACAATTTGCTTTGACTAGGCTATAATGAAAAATATTTTCACGTTTGTATTGTAAGTTGGGTAAGTAAAAATACTATTGGCATAAAAAAAGCCTGTGACACTGTTTCACATAACAAACTCTCAGCAAAGCTATCCATTTATGGTATTAAAAAAGTATGGATTGAACTCTTCAGAAGTTGTCTGATACAAAAAGGTCATTAAAATGGGTAGTTTCACTATTTATATTCGAAATACAACTCAAGGAACATTACTGAGATCAACACTTTTTTTGATATACAGGTGTAATCTAACCTCTTGCATTCCAGTGAAGGAATGGTGTATAAAGTCATGTTAGAACGATTGGCAAGTGTGAAAAATGCAAAAAAAATTGAGAGTTTTAAACTTTTGTGAAATATGAGACTCTCTAGACTTCTGTAAACGTAATCTCAATTCGGTTAGACATTCAGTGTCTTTCCTTCACCGGAAATTTCCTTTTCTAGTCTGGAAGAATGGCGGAGAGAGGTTCACAAAATGTCGACCCACAGTTCACATAATATCAAAACTCGCTAAACAATTTTTTTCGCATTTTTCACACCTGTCATTCGTAGGGTGTTCCATTCAACGGTATAACGAGAAATATTTCACATGAGGAAGAAACAACAATTGACAAATTAGATTTTTCAAAACAGTTTTCGAACGCTTTAGCTATTTCTTATTGATTTTTCAAAATAGTAACGTTTCATGTAATTTAAGTGACGTTTATTGGTACTCAAGAGTTATAGCAAATTGTGTCCTTAGCAGTCAATTATTTCATAGAATCTTCTTAAACTTTCATCGATCATTGTATTTTCTGGATATAGTATATAGTATTTGATAATATTAACAAAGACGATGAAATTTCTTTAACAAAATTTTCAGGCCCAGGCCCTTCCTCAGCCACCAGTCGAAGGAAGGCTCATGGATCTTATCAAGTTCCTCGTACCTAAAGCTGAAAAGGCCGTTGACTGGATTCTCGATACTTCAGGCGAAGCATTCGATGAAGCTTCCAAAGATCCTATCGCATACCAAGCAAAAACCGCTGAGAAACTTGACGAAGGTTTAGGAAAAGCTTTGGATTGGATCAATAAAAAATTGGACACTATCAAAGAGAGTAAGTTCTGAAATCATCATTCAAAGTCCCTCGCTATCTCAGAATCGCGGCACTTTCTGTTCCATGTTTCAATAGACTTCAAAAGCACACAGTATCGTCGCTTCGAATACCAATAATCATTAGCTTTTGGAATAAAACAATTGAGTCAACTTTTTTTTCAAGTAATATGCTACCATGAGCTCTTTGTTGATGCATGATATTGGCACTCTTGAAAACTGCTTTTTATAATTTATCTACGTAACCAATGTTTTTTTCATATAAAACTCAGGAGATCATGTCCTCGGCAATATGCTAACCTTTCCACGCAAACAACTTGGGTTTGCTCCTTGGGGTGAGCTGGATGCTGGATATATAACTCATTGACTTCCTTTATGACGACGTAGGGTCCTGTCCAATATCTCTGCTGGGGGCATATTCCTATCTTTATCTGAGGATGGTAGAGCCAAACGGCATCACCTGGCTCGAATGTAGGTCCTGGAGTGTTGCTTTCAAATCTCTTTTTCATTTTGTCACTGGAGATTTGAAGACGACGTCTGCAGAACTTATGAACTCAGTCGACGCATTCTGGTACAACTTTAACCTCTACAATTTTTTTTATATCATTCCAAATGGTTCATCTGATGGATACTGCGTCATTTTTTCTCGAATTTGACTTGTTTGAGTTGAAGAACATAGGTCACATCTTCTGCAACATTCTTCCACATCTCGACGGTAATTTACTCAATAGAATCGCTCTCGAATTCTGGATAGGGCCCTCTTGATTCCATAGTGTCCCCCTGCACGTCCACTATGAAGTTGTGCTAGCACATCTTTGATATGTGCCTTTGGCAAGACCAGGTAGTACACCATGGTTGCTCCATCTGGACTCTCCCATTCGCGATACAATGGGCCATACTTGAATACTTCCTTCCTAACTCCATTTTTCTGCCAGCTCAGAACTAACTTCAAATTGTTATCATTTTTTGAACCATTCTTATTGCTTCTATGATCGACAATCAGATTCTTGGGGATTGACTCTCACAGTGGTATCTTGAAGTATTTCCTTGCAATGTTGAATTCTCTGTTTTCATTAATTCCTGTTCATATATGTCCAGTTGGGCCATATTGATAGTATTAGAGTTTTTCGGAATTTGATGTCTTCTTCGACATTTAACTTCATTCTTTCCATTTTCTCACTATGGTTGCTCAGGGAGATTTCTTCATTACCAATCCACAATATTTCATTTCCAATATTCAGGATGAAGTCGTCCTTCCCTGTTATGACCCAAAGCACATTCGTCCATTGCTTTTGCAATAATGGTCCATAGTAATAGGACATATCTGGATGAGAACGAGAGTTCCTCCAACGATTTGTGCGTTTTGTCCCGTAACTGCTTTTAAGACCATATTCCCTTCTATCTTCTATTGGTTTCACCGATTTTTTTATGAGGTCTGGGTGAACAGTGATCTTGAAGACCCTGTATGAATGGTAGAGCTGCATCTTCTAAGCAGTATTGAGCTAGTAGATTTTATCCGTTTCTCTTCATTGTTGAGATCGGTACCTTAGGGGAAGGCCATTTTTTCTCAGGTGAACGACGTTCTGAAGTCGCCAGTGGAATGACCTTGTGGTTCTCTTCCGAAGCTCAGAGAATTTTATTTCGCTTCGTTGTCTGTCGGCCATAAATTTTCTCTTCTTCGACTCACTCTGGATCTTGATCTCTCCCAGCAGCTCCTCCGTAGGTGGCCAGTTTTCCCGCAGTTATAGCAGCGCCTCTTTCTGTTTTCAAAAAATTATGAACTTCTCTGTGAAGACTTGAGGAAAACTGTTTTTCGTTATCTCAATGGGTGAATTGTAAAAAGTGTTTGCGATGGCCGCAATTTAGTTTTTTGCGCTTAGCACTAAAGCCAACAATGAAATTATGTATCTCCATGGTCAAACTAAGAGATTGAGACCTCTATCATACTTGCATCAACAAAGATCCCACGGATGTAGATTTGACATTGGAATTTATGGTTATGGTAGAATTTTCTGAGAAGATGATTGGTATTTGGGTTACTCATCCATTTTTTCATCCATTTCAGAAGCTAGCGCAAATACTGCCAAGGTCATAGACTGTGTGACAGGTGCCGAAGTGCAAAGCAAAGCAATCGTTGTCGGCTTTTACAATAGGACTACCGGATGCATGGCCCCAGAAGTACAAGATCTGTTGCAAAAGCTCGCAGATCTCCAGCCCGATTTGCGAGACATCAAAACTAAAGCATTCGCAGCTGCAAACAAAGTTCAAGACTGCAGTGGAACTAATGCAGAAGAAGCTAACTGTCTTGCTGGGGTGAGTATATTGGAAGAACCGAGTTTTATTTATTTACTAAAATAGGGGTTACAAACAGATTGAACAATCCAAAAACAGAACCCTCTACATAATTGATCAGTTTAGTGGGTTGTGAACACGAAAAAAGGAATAGAAAAAACAAGTGAGAGCTCGGAACTTGAGGAGTTCGGAAGTTGAGGAGCTCAGGAGTTGAGGAGTTCGGAAGTTAAACTCTCGCGGAACTCTCGCAAGTAGCGCTCCGAAACGGGAAATTCAAGGATATTCGGATATAATTTTTCGATATCTCGTTTCGATTGCAAGTTTTTTGTGTTTTTAGAGAAAAAAATGTAAAAAGTCCACAATTTTTCCTTTCTGTTAAATATTTTCTGGACTCAGTTTACAGATTGCAGGTAGCACGGTGACGTCTAAATGACGTCCTAATTTGGCCAAATAAAGGACTAACTGACGACAAAAGGTGACGACTCAGAGACTCTGAAAAGACATCAAAATGTCACAGCCATAGGATGTCATCAGCAGGGCGTCTGAAAAGAAGGCTATGAAAGACGATATTTTGAAGACCATTAGAAGACGTCAGTTAAAAGACCAATAAATGACGTCATATGAAGGACTTCCATAGTCCTAGTTTCCAGTTTTCATGTGGAAATTGAGAGTTTTAGAGTGTTTCGATGGCGGCCACAACACTTGGCGATAGCTGGTACGTAGGACATTATTTGTTGATTGATCTAAGAGAGTAACAGCAAAAAACACAAATACGTTAGCACCAAACCACCAAACAAACCAATACAGCATCAACACAGACTAAAGCAATTAGCTTTATTCTTTGGCTTTGACAATCGACAATGTGAAACAGAATCAAAGATCAGCAAGCCGTACCGCTTACGTGACATGAAAATTGTTGTCGGAGTGTCCGACCGGCGCAACGAATCCAACCGAGTCCAACCGACAACCTAGTCAAACAACCAGGTCAAAGAAACCATTATTTTATTCCACCAAATTTTTTTAAGAATATTAATAACTTCTTCAGACTTTACCCATTGACAAGCTTTTGCTAACAGAAGGGGTCCAGATTTCTATGATCACAAATTCTGGAATTCACAGTAACTGACTATTTTGTCAACATTTTGCGAATAAAAAATTGTTGACTACGAAGAGACGTCATCAGGAAATAAGAACTAATTTCAAGGTCTCATTGTGGTCAAAGATGGAATAAAAGTGACCCAAATAAGACGTCAGTAGGTCGTCATTTCACTCACCTGTGCTACCTGGGATATAGCTATTGCTATGGTAATTCAAAATTTTTGACTTCGTAGGGTAGGAATGTAATACCTAAAAATGAAAATAGATTGTCAAATTAAAATGAATACTCTGTTGAAGCGTCAGTACAATTTGAAAAGAGAAAATTTTTCTGGACATAATTTGGTTGTCCACTATCTATTACTACTCTTTTTTGTGGATTCGAAAGTGTTAGATGATTCAGGCATTGGGAAACCATTAATCTGATTTATGTTTCGCAGGTTGTCGAAGACGTTTTGGATTCTCTGAGAGGTACGAGTAGTGACGTTGTCCAAAAAGAGATTGACATTATTTTGACCATCGTCAACAAACTGGAAGATCACGTCCCTAAATGCGTTTCCCCTAACATTCTGCAAGCTAGGAAAGAAGTCATCGAAACAATCGACAGTATTACTGCCTGTATAACAGCATAAGATATGACATAATAGTTAATCAACCTTTCCCTAATAAAAAGTCACTATAGATTTTGTGTAATCATTTCTCAGTCCATGATTTTATCACTTGAATTTATTTAACTAGATCAAAATGTACGACGTTCTCGCATAATTTCTGACAGATTACAGTTCATCCAGGATGAAATTGCAATTTTGTCAAGAAGTTTATATACAGAGTGGGTCATCGATCGCGATAGAACTAAAAATACATTTTAATCCCTAGGTGCGGTAACTGCCACCCCTAAAATTTTAAATGGTAACTTTTAGATTTAATATGACTCAAATTCAGATCTATAGAAACTTCTTCGCATCTGTCAACGCTGTGAAGCTGTCAGTGTTCATACTTTGCCAGTGACAGTGTACGTAACATTAAATTATTTTGGCGTGTTTGCATGTAAATAGCCCATTGAACTGCTGCCAACCCATCAAAAATGGAAAAACTCCGAATCTTCTCCTCTTGGTCATGAACAAAATATTCAATCAAGAACATGGATACTTTCTTCAGGGAATGGTCATAACCCCACCCCCTGTATAGTTGAACAAGCCATTTGACAAATTAACGCAAGTCGAAATCAAAGTTTTTTTTTTCAGATTTTATTGATTTTCAAACGAAACTCTGATTTTCTTCATTTATTAAGGAAATTCTTATTTAGATCTAAGGAAATTTCTTTTCAGCTGGCAACGCTGGGCAAGCAATTAAAACAGAGCAAACGAATCCTGTATCCATGCTGCGCACTCAGTGTTCATACAACGCATACAGTGCACATAACATTCAATTATTTTGTCGCGTTTACATACAAATGGCCTATTGAATTGCTACCAACCCAGCAAAAATTCAAAACAGTTTTTTCTTTGTGCCATGATCAAAATATATAATCAAGTACATAACTAAAATCTTCAGGGGATGTTCACTACCCCGTTTCCTGTTCTAAGTAACTTATAGTTGAACAACGCCATGTAACTAGTGAAAACCATAGAACATAAAACTGACTGGGAATGAATATGCTCATGCGCATAGTCGCGAAGCAAAACTGATGATAACACGTCACTGAATTTAATTGGAAGGTTGCGCATGCGCAATGTTGGTTATTACAGTTGCTTGAGTTATTCATCATTATAATAATGCTTACCTTTGCTGAAAATTGGAACAAGTATAAATAGAGGAAGAACTAATATGGATACGAGTGGGCTCTAATCAATAATAATTTACTTTTTTGTTGCCTTGTATTGGGAAAAAGCTTCACCCTGGTTTGTAAATACTGTACAGAATATTCGAAAAACATCTTACGATGTAAGTACTCACGTAAATCGAGTTTTAGTGGAGTAAAACAACTATAAAAATGCTGGGCGTGCGCATTTTTCGTGATTTTGTCTACAAGCAATATATATATATTGCCGTAATAATACCAGATTTTCCGAAATACACAAATAAGTATACAAAAAGGCAGGGACTGTGCTGGTAGCCATAATAACTATAATTAAAATCTCCGTCTCTCTCCGTCATCAAAACAAGGAGTGAAAAAAGAATAATTTCTAGCATGCGCAGCTCTCTCCTATCATATAAACTTGTCGTGTTGTTGATCGACATGGAGTATCAGCTAGCGCATTGTGACTTGTTAGATTATGCGCATGCGCAGATATTTCATACAAATGGAAAATGCAGAGCAGACTATGCATATCAACTAAGTGATTACTAGTTTCGTATCCACTATTTCCGAAATGTCTGAAGCGCATCTCCCCCTCCATGTGTATTTTAGTGCACAGCTCTCTCCTAACATATAATCTCCTCGTGCTGATTGATTGACATAAAGGTTCAGTGAGCGCATTGTAACATGTTAGATTGTGCGCATGCGCAGATATTTCAAAGGAATTAAATATGCTCTACTGATGCAAAGCTGACTATGCACAAAACCAGGTAATTTTTAGTTTCGTATTCACTTTTTCCAAAATACTTTCCTCCCACTGTAGTCTGTGTATTTAACTGCGCACCAGATAGTAATCCTAGTGCGCTGCTCTCTCCTAACATATAATTTTCTCGTGCTGGTTGATTGACTTGGAGGTTTAGTGAGCGAATTGTGACTTGTTTGATTGTGCGCATGCGCAGATATTTTATAGATATGAAACATGTTCTACAGATGCAAAGCGTACTATGCAAGAAAATTAGGTGATTTTTAGTTTCGTATTCACTATTTCCAAAATGTGTGAAGTACCTTCCTCCTCCTGTAGTCTGTGTATTCAACTGCGCACTAGGATTACTATCTGAGTGGGATGCTCTGATAGTAATCCTAGTGTGCAGCTCTCTCCTAACATATAAACTTCTCATGCTGGTTGATTGACATGAAGGTTTAGCGAGTGCAGTGTGACTTGTTAGATTGTGCGCATGCCCAGATATTTCATATATATGAAATATGTTCTACAGATGCAAAGCTGACTATGCAAAAAAATTAAGTGATTGTTAGTACCGTATTCACTATTTCCAAAATGTGTGAAGTACCTCCCGCTTCCTGTAGTCTGTGTATTTAACTGCGCACCAGGATTGCTATCTGAGTGGGATGCTCAGATAGTAATCCAAGTGTGCAGCTCTCTCCTATCATATAAACTTCTCGTGACTGTTGATTGAGATGAAGGTTCAGCGAGCACATTGGGACTTGTCATTAATAGATTATGTGCAGACATTTCATAAAAGTGAAATACGCTCTACAGATGCAAAGCTGACTAAGCATGACAACTAAGTGATTTTTAGTGGGATGCTCAAATTGTAATTATAGTGCGCAGCTCTCCCCTATCACATAAACTTCTCGTGCTCGTTGATTGACATGAAGATTCAGCGAGTGCATTGTGACTTCAATAGATTATGCGCATGCGCAGATATTTCATAATAATGAAATTATGCTCTACAGATGCAAAGCTGACTATTCATAACAATTAAGTGAAATTTAGTGTCTTATCCACTATTTTCGAAATGTCTGCAGCATCCCCCCACTCCTGTAGTCTGTGTATTTCACTGCGCACTTGGATTACTATCTGAGCATCCCACATTAGATTTTCTCAATACAGTTTTACCAATAAAACACGAAATTAAATTACACTCATTCCATTCCATTTTGCGCATGCGCCAGATAAATAAATAAAATGACATAAATTATCACCCGAAACGTATATTGTTCTTTTTCATCTATTCAAGTTTCCTCAATAACATCACACCCATTCTGGAATGTACACCATTCATGGAAATTCTGTTGTCCGTTTGCGCATTACCTGCTCAGTATCTTTTATTCTGAGTTGCGCATCAGGGTTTTGAGCTACATAGCGTTCTATCTGGGAATATTTAAACGTTGACTTTTTTGCCATTATTAGTTCTCCGAAACATCTTCATTGATTCCTGATTTACTAGACCTGGTCAATGAAATTTTACATTTGCATCAGGTAACATTTATAATAACGTTCCAGGATCGTTACATCTTTGTAAACCTAACTGTCAGATTCAAATATACTGGTAACATCACTGTCATTATATTTATTATTCATTTTTCTTCCTCGCCTCCAAACAAAATCGAAAATAGTTTACATTGTTTTGATTTGAATATTTTGATTTCTTTACATTCGGTTTTCAGATATTGTTAGCTATTGTGAAAGTGAAAATGTTCTTAGATGTGTTTTGACTAGAGGTGTACTTTTGAACAATGCTTAGAAATATTCGTTTTGATGGTTACCATTTGTGAACTGTTTGAAATTGGTGATGGATCAAGAGTTTCTAGGATCGGACGACATTAGTTTGCAGACGTTCAACGAAGTTTTAGCACCAGAAACGTGAGTACAATTTATTCACTACCAGAAACAATCCTTGGGTGTGAGTGGCATAAGGCTGGCGCGAGTTGGAGCAAAGTGGTATTCATTTATTGACGAATAAAAGAAAGTGGATTATAACTTCGCATTGCATCTTTTTTACTCATTTATTAACAAAAGTTCGGAGAAATAAAAGAGTTTCGTCATTCTTTTGACGGCATACGTATAAAGTCATTCCTCACATATTTTTATACGTCACAATAGTGACAGCAAGGAAAATGAATTATGATAAAAAAGATGTGGTAAAGGTAAGCTTATCGGGCTCATTCTCGAAATAAAAAGAAAATTGGTGTTACTTAAGTAGTTTTATCTCCTGAACACGAATCCGAAAGAATTTCGTGGGGGTCTCTTATACTTTTCGAGTTATGACCTTTTGAATCTTGAAAATTGACCATTTTCAAACACAATTTTTTTCTGTAAAAAATGGAAGAAAATGCCTCCTTCTTTTTGTTGACACTTTTTTAGACCATAATCAACTCATATTTCACAATTACAAGCACTAAAACCAAACGTTTTACACAAAAAATAAACTTTCTTATAAAGTATACACAACCCTTCCCACATCTCTAGAACGAACGTCAATGAAGAATGAGGTTAAGAATAATGAAATATAAGAAGGTTGATTTTTTCCGTAAAACGTTTGGTTTTGGTGCTTGTCATTGTGAAATAAGAGTTGATTAGGGAATGAAAAAATTGTCGACAAAAAGAAGGAGGTATTTTCTGCAATTTTTACCGAAAAAATCGTGTTTGAAAATGGTCGATTTTCAAGATTCAAAGGGTCATAACTCGAAAAGTATAAGAGACCCCCACGAAATTCTTTCGGATTCGTGTTCAGGAGATAAAACTACGTAAGTAACGCCACTTTTCTTTTTGTTTCGAGAATGAGCCCGATAAGCTTACCTTCACCTCAAGATGCCTCAAGCTTAATGAACACACAGGTAGTATTTGGAAGTGGTCGGGAATGACCTTGAAGACGTCATTCGGGCGTAAAAGTCAGGGTTGAATCAGAAACATTTACAGGGAAACAGACAGGACCGTACTTTCGAAATCTAAAAATTCCTAGAATAATACAGTTGAACGAAAATCATGCAATAGATTCACAGATGCCAAAAAAAACTATGGAACAGTATATGTTCGGTGGTTTTTAAGTTGAAATAATTATACAGGCATTGGTTATATATTAAGTAGGGATAGGGATATATAAAACGGTATACTTTCAAGAATCTTCATCAAAACAAAATACATGTACCTGAAATAGGTTAATTACTATGCGTAATACAATTAATTTGTTTTTAATATATTTTTGGTCCCTGAAGTTCCTATTAATGTTTTTTTAAGGGATAGCAGCCGCACCATCGAATATAATTTTACAGCATATTCCTTGGGAAAATTGTCATGGGTGTGAAAAAGGAAGTGCATTGGCCATTTCAAAAAGATTTTCAAAATAGAAGATTCAATTTTCTGTTGAAAATGGTTTCAACGTCAAAAAGGAATTTGACAAAACTGTCACTTGGATTATTTAAACGGCCAAATAAACTTCCTTCAGTAGTGAGGTATCATCCAAATGTTCTTGTTCATTTGCGTAATTGATGCAACTATCACAACTGTATATTTTGAGAACTTTGTTCAACACATAGCCACAAACATATCTTTCAAGTTTTTTTTGTAACATATCATGCTGCTGATAATCGGTGTCTATATGTTGTTTTGTGAATGGTGGCAGAGATGGGGGAGATATTGTGTATTGTCCTTCAGTTGTAATAAAACAGAATCTGGATCAGCCTCACAGTTTTCACTACCAGAATGATACAGTTTCAGATACATTAATTTTCTAAAGGATCCCTGGAATTGAACCGGAGTGGGATTCCTACAATTGCCGTTCTGTTATATCACATACCCAAAAATGTTTTCTAAACAGTCCTGATTTAAACGGCGAGTTAGAAGGATTCAACTTGTTGTTCCAACAACAGTATGCTATTGATGGATATTTTTATACATTTGAAATTTTTGATTATATTTTTTATATTTTTACCTATGTAGTCTTTCACTTCAATTTGATCAATTAAGGCAAGAATTTCTTTAAGAAGTTGCATTTGGTGAGGTAGACCTTTGGATGCTCTATTATATAGCTTCTAAGATTTGGTACAAGACGAATTGAGAACATCAAAATTATCAATATTTCACACAAACTCAAATGTTTCATATGCTTGAGACGGCAGCTGTCCAAACCAAATATAAACATTCATGCCACATGCCACTGTCTCACTGAATACTTGGGTGGCATATTTCGTTTTCATTTTTTCAAATGAATTGATATATATATATATATATGTGTGACTTTGTTATTTTTTGCGCAGCCCTTATCGGGTAATTTTTGTCATGTTTATAAAATATTTTGATGAAGGACCACGAAATCTTATTATTACCAATTAGAAAATCGACTAGCTTTAATGACGTGAAGTACAACGAAAATGTAGTAGACCTTTTGACCTTCGCAAAAAAAATATGCTTTGGTCGCTGTAATACCTAATAATTCTGATTGTTTCATAAGTTCAATCATGTTGGCGTATCTTATATATACCGAACAAACCAAAAAGGGACACATTGGTAAAAGCAAAGAATAGGCAACTGAAAAAGCGATATGTTCAAATAATTCCTTTTATTTATTTACCATTGCCAAAGAAGTCTTCTGGAAGCTACAATTTACATCTTACTCTACTACTAATTATCAATGTAATGAAACCCATAGTGTAATTTCATTTTTGCTTCCTAAAGCCTTCCCAAGTTTTTGACAATTTTTTTTTTAATCACAATTTTTTTTCTTGTATCAAGTAGTAATTGTATTTGTTTTTCTTCAAAAGAATTCACATTGATTATGGTGAATAAGAATTTAAAATTCGGATATGAAAAATTAATGATTTGAGAGAAATAAATAATATTTTGTCTACATAAACAAATAATATTGTGTCCACATAAGCAAATATATATTTTTTCTACGACCGTGCGTTTTTACCCACTTTCCCGCACTCATTTTAGTTTAGAAAGTGTCACTAGTGCGGGAAAGTAAAATATGTCAATTTATCGTTATTAAATGTACATTTCATTGTTGCTGAGAGTTATTTGGAGGACTCCGTAGAACAGAAGAAAACCATCTCGAATAAAATTCTTTCATGTACTGGCAACTTGCAACCAATGCCGTCTCCGTCATCTTCATGCACTTTACAATCTACGAGTGTTACTCTTAACAGCCAGTTACCACCAACAAACTACTCTGGACCGGCTATTCTGACGCATTTGCAGAATGCAACAAATTGTGTTTTCTACATTAATATTGATAATAATTAGTGGATTTTCATGGAATGTTTTGTATGTTGAAATAAAATATATATTTTCAATGTGCTTTTTGAATATTTATGCGGTCGTAGAAAAAATAATGTTCCTAATTCATGCGTAAAGTGTCTTTCCTGCCCTTGACTGCTTGCCCGAACTCCGCTTCGCGTCGTTCGGGTCAACGGCAGTCGCGTGCGGGAAAGTATCACTTTCCGCACTTGTTAGGAAAATAACTATTTCCTACGACCAGACGACCACATAGGAAAGTAACGTATATCGGGCAAGCAGTCAAGGGAAAGCAGTCAAGGGCGGGAAAGACACTTTACGCATGAATTAGAAACATTATTTTTTCTACGACCGCATAAAGATTCAAAAAGCACATTGAAAATATATATTTTATTTCAACATACAAAACATTCCATGAAAATCCTCTAATTATTATTAATATTAATGTTGAAAACACAATTTGTTGCATTCTACAAATGCGTCAGAATAGCCGGTCCAGAGTAGTTAGTTGGTGGTAACTGGCTGTTAAGAGTAACACTCGTAGATTGCAAAGTGCATGAAGATGACGGAGACGGCATCGGTTGCAAGTTGCCAGTACATGAAAGAATTTTATTGGAGATGGTTTTCTTCTGTTCTACGGAGTCCTCCAAATAACTCTCAGCAACAATGAAATGTACATTTAATAACGATAAATTGACATATTTTACTTTCCCGCACTAGTGCGGGAAATCGAGTTTTCCCGCACTAGTGACACTTTCTAAACTAAAATGAGTGCGGGAAAGTGGGTAAAAACGCACGGTCGTAGAAAAAATTACTTTCCGCACGCATGCGGAAAGTATTTCGCACGCTTGCGGATAAGTTGTCATATGCATAATTTCTATTAAGATTTACCGAAGTCAAGTTGTCAAATATATAACTTCAATCTAGATTTACTTATTTAATATGTAAATTTGAAGAAATCTATTTGAAAAGATTTTTTTTTCATTCAGAAGGCCAAAACTGTACCAACTGATACTAACTAAAAATCAGTATATATACTATCTAAAATCCTACCAACAAAATCTTGAAGCAATCTATTTGAGAAGTGTAATTTTTTTCATCTTCTTAAAAAAAAAGTTTCCGCGGACGAGGATCGAACCCGGGTAGTTTTCGTCAGAAGTCACGTCGAGTCCTACTGCTTACCAACTGAGGTATTGGACACATATTATGACCAGAAAATATATTATATTAGAGTGTATCTTGATTAGTAATTATTATCAAAATTAAAAGATGTCTAATTATGATTTTGATCTCGTCGGTATTATATCATAAAGAAAATATTTTGTAATTAAATTAATTATTAAAAATAAATGAAGTCAGAATGGTTCTTAGTCGGACTATTCATTCGATTTTCTTGTACTCATGTCTTTAATTATAATATTTTCATACATTTGGTGAAATAATTATGTGGTCGTAGGAAAAATAGTGTACATTACTCGTGCGAGAGTGATTTTTCACACTCGTGTGATTGTCGTACTAGGCTTACGCCTCGTGCCACAATATTTCCCACTCGTGTGAAAAATGTCACTTTCCGCACTAGTAATGTAATATACTATACCAAGAATGAAAGAAATATTTCTCTCTAAGAAATGGATTTGTCCAGATGAAGATTCGCCTTCTTCGAATTCAGTAAATTTTAGTTTCGTTCAAACATATAAGTAGGTAATTATGAAAATTGAAGAAATATTTATTCTAGTAGGGAATTCCTTTATTTGAGGTGACTTTTATTTCTTTGAAGTGAATATTCCTTCTTCACAAGAACCAATATATTAATATATATTTGTTTCTTCCAAGCAATTCTCTTCATTATCTCAATCTTTGATTTCTTTAATTCAAATTATATTTATTTTCTACGAATGATTCTATTGATTAATTGAAAAAAAAACATTCTTGATTGAAACAAATATATACTTTGTGCCAAATAATTAAATATAGCATTTTGAAGAAATTTTATGAAAACAAAATAATGAGTTATTTGAAAATTCAATAGAATGGAAACTTTAGATCAACCAAGCTTGTTTGTTGGGCCTATTAAAACTTCAGATTTGTTTGAATTCAACAAGATTTGTTTAATTCGAATAATTTTTTTTCTTTGTGTACTCTATGTGGTCGTAGGAAAATCGTATATCGAATCACGAATTGTCAACTTTTCCAAAACCTTCACAAACTCATTGAACTGTCCATAATTTCAGGTCGATAAAAAGGGAAGAAATGAAGGACGAAGACGACATTCTCCTGTTCGCCCAATTGGATAACATAACGAACAACCTCGCTGCGAATAGCGACTTCCAGTTGACCCAAAACATGGACCGAATGGACGAAGCTGCTAATTTGATGCAAAGCACTTTCAATAACATCAACGAGAAACCTCCTGTAGATCTGAGTAAGAGTACCGAGCCGAAAATTCCACCGAGCGACGGAAATGGCACGTCCCACTACGTGAAATACAAGCTGCAAGATGGAAAACACGTGAAAATTTGGGAGTGTGGTGTTTGTAAGTTAGCTAACATTTGATTTTGGTGCTGTCCTGTAGAACATTTTTCGATGGTCTCGTTACTCGCGACATATTCGATTTTTGTCTTATTTCAACGGGTGGTTGATGAGTTCTTGAATATACAGATTTACCAATTTAAAAGTGGGGCACCACTGTTACTTTTTTATTTGTTGTCCCATTGGAACAATTTTTTTTTAATACAAAGCTTCAATTGCTCTATTCTATCGCCGTCGCCGCGTCAAATCTCTGAATTGAAATTAGAAATATCAAGGCTTTCCTCTAATTATTTTCAAAGCCAATAATCCAAATAATTTATTAGCAATTATCTTGAATATATAAAAAACAGAAAAATATTAATAAAAATTTTATTATAGTAAGCCATACTTATTTGCGGAAGTGCAAGAAGGCCACAATGTCTTCGATCGAAGTTGAAAACTTTATGGTTTCATAAGGTTGTCACATCAAAGTTATGACAACTGAATATTTTGCAGGTTCGAAGGAATTCACGCATCAATACACTTTGATGAGACATCTTCCTACCCATACAGATGAAAGAAAATTCCAATGTAATACATGCGGCAAAGGTAGGTTGTAGATTTTGGGCTAGATTTATAGTTGAAACGTTTTACTAATTATTATGATTGACTATCCAAAAATAGAAATTGCTTTTGGCCATTTTTTGTTGGACGCGGCTGATAAAAATCAATCTAGTGAAAACTTATATTCGAGTACCACATAAGGTAAACTAGATACAAAAATAGGATTGCGCAAGGGTCAATCTTGAGTGAAATCCGCTTGCACATTGTAATTGTGGTATATTAAAAAATATTGAGTGTTCACTCAAAGTTCACCAATAGATTGAAGATTTCAAAATTTTTGTTGACCGATAACATCCAGTGAATCTGCAAAACGTAGAATGGTCAAATTTGCAGAATCGATGGAAAAATATAGAATTCCACGTCAAAAATTCCTTAATTTTTAGTAAGACTGTCTTTTCAATGAGTCATAAAAGAAGAAAAAAAATTAAAAAAGAAAAGCTACCTCGTGCATCTGTTTTATACTTCAGAAAGGATGCATATCTGCAGTTCTTACTTGGAAACAATACTTCAATATAAAAAATGCCTTTGGATGCAAATAACATCATGTTAAATCAGAAAAAAGTACAAAGTAACTGTTTGTGATCTTCCACGTTCAAAGCATTTCTGGAGGGGGGATCGATACCCCATTATCTAATACGTTTCTTCTTATGTTTTTTGCCTATGACCATAAAGGATTTTTGAAAATTGAAAATAGTCGTTACTCTTAAAAATATAAGGCTTCTAGATTTTTGAAAAAGAGTTAATTGAATCATGTGTAAACAAAAATTCCGAATAAACGAATAGCATAATATAAACATAGCAGGACATTTTCCCATTAAAGAATATCATACCTCTACAACGAGTTATCACATCGGAATTGTAAAATTCCCATTTGGGACTTTGTAATTGAGAAATAAAAAATTGGAATTGTAAATTCTGTGATAAACCATAAAGTTTAGCTTTACTCTGTTTGAACATGTTTAGAATTCTAAACTGGTGGTATTTTGCTTCTTCCACTTTTATAGGTTCACAGTGTAAACTGAACCATTTTTGTGGCCAATATTTAGATGTATATCCCAAGTAGCACACCTATATTGGTAAAATATTGATCCAATATTGTGAACATATTGGCGAAATATTTGAAATGCAATATTGGCGAGAAAAAAATGTGAACATTCGGCGATATTGGTCCAATATTACTTGAATAATATTGGCGAAATATCCTTGAACTGATATTGGCCTCAAAATGTTCGGCGATATTGGTACAATATCGCTGATACAATATTCTGACAATATTGGCACAATATTTAAAAGTTATATTGTCGAGAAGTAAAATGTGAACATATTGCGATATTGGTCGAATATTGTTCGAACATTTTAGAAATAGTTTTGGTGAAATATTCTTGAAGCTATAATGTCCCCAAAATATTTATCGATATTGGTACAATATTTATCGATATTGGTACAATATCATTTGGATATATTGGTGGATGTCAATATACCTTGGTAAATTATTAAATGTCTTTTAGTTGATGAAGGTGACACCTCGCCTTTTCATCGCCATAACCACTGATTGAGCTGTCTTGAAACAAGTTGTGAGAAGTATTTAATATACTTTCGTAGGTTTTAGAAGACGTTCCATATATAGAGCCATCTAGCGGATTTTATTATTAATATAATATTGTTTTTTGAATATTCATCCATATTGGACCAATGTTGATTTTACATTTACAATATATCTATATTGGCCCAATATGGAACCAAGATTCAGCCGATATGATGTGCTACCTGGGATATTGCTATTTATTTTGTCGAACTGCACACCTGATTCCATTAAGTGTATCTGGCTCTGAATGTGAACTTGAAGAGAAAAGTATATAGATACACTACAACCGAAGATGAAAATCCTGGCTCCAAAACTCCCATGATAATCCTAACCGTCCTTTTCAGCTTTCCGCCAGATGTCCACCCTATCCCAACACCGTGCTATCCATTCCACTGAAAGACCTTATGTTTGTGAAATCTGTCAGAAAACCTTCAACCGAGTTTCCACCCTAATATCCCACAGAAAAACCCACACCGGCCTCAAACCCCACAGATGTCATTTGTGCACCAAAGCTTTCCATCAGAAAGGTAATGTGGAGCAGGAATCGCTCGACGACAAAGATTTTTTCAGATTCGAATGCTATCTCTTTCAAAATATCACGCGTTCAAGTATTTTTACGATTGTTGCCTGAAAAAAAGAGAGCCCGTGGACGCCACGTTATTATAATTTGCAAAGGATCTCAACGAGATACGTGGAAGTATGAAGAGTAATCTGATGGAGATTTCAATCTGGTTGCAAGTTATGTAAAACTCACTTTAAATTTTTATAAAACCACATTTAGGTATATTTCGAAAAAAAAACGTGAACAATGCCAATGATCCACTATTATTTGAAACTGAATCTATTAGATATACAAAAGTTAATAAAGTCCTTGGTCTCTTTATAGACGAAAAACTAAAATGGAATAGGAAAAGAAATCTGTAGTTCACAATGAGCTTATGACAAGAGGCATAAGATGTCCGGAGGACTGCTCATTGCTAATATCCTATACAATAGGAAAAGTTGTAATTCAATGTTCGTCGTGGCATTAGCCAGGAAAGTAGTTGTTTTCTGATGGATTTTCGATACAACTTTTCCTATTGTATAGGATATTAGCAATGAGCAGTCCTCCGGACATCTTATGCCTCTTGTCACAAGCTCATTGTGAACTACAGATTTCTTTTCCATTTCATATACGGTCTTGACGATCGTGGAGCACGGATATTGTTTGGTTGGACTTCCGGCGCTGGGATGGCGCTCGCAGTTTGGAGTTAATCCACTGTGCGGGCGCGATCTCAGTTTCGGTCTTTAAATGGGAATGGTCGTCGATTCATTCGTTGCAGTCATTAGTTATTGACTGCTAGACTTACCCTATACTGATGAGGAGCAACACTCCGAAATCGATATATAGGTGGTCCGAATGTTTCTATCATCATTCCCATGCAACCAAGCAATTGCAGACATAACCTTGTAGGAACTCTGCACGGAAATTTCATCAGATGTAATTCAATGTTCGTCGTGGCATTAGCCAGGAAAGTAGTTGTTTTCTGATGGATTTTCGATCCAACTTTTCCTATTGTATAGGATATTAGCAATGAGCAGTCCTCCGGAAATATTATGCCTCTTAAAATGGAATAAATATACTGAAAAATTGAAGAAGAAGATTAATCCAGTCATTGGTGTTCTGTTCAAAATTAGGAAATTTGTTCCTTTCAACTTATCATTAAAAATATAAGTACTATAAATAATAACCGCCTAATTATACCGTCAGAAACGTACCCTCAGGATAAAAATAGCCATATCTTTTTTTGTAATAACAAATCACTTTTGTTATACCATTTTGGAATCACCATAAAATAGGCAATTCAATGATGAACATAGAAATCTACTACCTAAACTTCAAAAAAAAAAAAATTCTAACAGCCCCTCTGGAAAATGTTCGGAGTATGTTTTTAACTCGGTTTTTAATGCAGACTTTAGAATGATCTTTAATCATTATTTTACTGACAATATTCATCAGAAGGCTGTAAAATTATACCATCTGCACTGACAAACCTGCTAAGAGAAGCAAAAATTCATAGTTTTTTAGCTTTTTTAGTCTTCCAAATAAATCACATCATACGATTTCCAGGTAATCTGCGCAACCATATTTTCACCCACACCAATGAGAGACCTTACAAATGCGACATATGCGAAAAAGGTTTCAATCAGATGTCGAATTTGATGTGCCACAAGTTGAAAGTAAGTTCAAATCGCTATAAAATGTAACAGGTGATCTAATGACAGAATTTACATTTTGATTTAGGCACACCAAAGGACGGAAAAGCCAAAGTATGTGTGCCAAATTTGTGACAGATCTTTTCCGAAGCGCATGGGTCTGCGTCACCATGAACAATTCAGCCATGGTATGGTGAATCCTCCCGCTGTCACACCTCAAATTACCGATAAGAATGGGTATGTAACTACCCTAGATTATTGAAATGAATATAAGTTTAGCCACATTGCTTTTATACATAGTCTTCCTATATGTCATCATTATTATGGATACAGTGCCCGTCCAAAGTACGTTCCCCCCTACTAATTTCTGAGCCACCTGGGGGTCTATTCTCGAGTTCAAGCGCATTTTCAAACGTTTGAAGTGACATAGTGCAATACAAACACCGCGCGTTGGAAAGAGATACAACATTGAATTCGTATACGTTGAAACTCGAGAATAGAGCTGCTGGTATATCGCAACAATATTTGGCGGGCTCTATTTCCGAAATATGCTCATAATTCTCAACAGTTTTTTCAATATATTTTACTCCTGAATTCCATTTTTTTCGAAATGTTTACGTTTGAAAAGTGACATTTTGGTCATTTCAAACCCAACTAAATACACTAATGTTGCTTTCAATCAAGTTTGCATGGGGAAAGAAGCGTTGTTGCGGTAACATATTTTTACTGTCAAATAGTCCGTTGACCGCCTAAATCGTTTTATGAAAAGTGTGGTCATGGCTCGTAGTTTATTGAATCAGTTTTGATATTTGGAGAAGCTGTAAGAAATTTTCATCTAGCAGTCCGTGTGTTTAAGTTATTTGGAACGGTACGGTATGCGCCAAAAGTTTTCTATTTGCAGCCCATTAGACATATGTCGATCATAGAAGTAAATTTGGTGTTTCGACTGTACGATTTCCCCACCATTCCAACCATCCAATCTAGTGTCGGAGGCGCTAGGCAACACTGCTCTGTCGATAGTGTCAGTGTCAGTAACTTTTTTAGTCCCGACGATCAGATTGTTTAAAAGTCACAGCGGTACCACCGATTTTGGACACTACACGGCTCACTGTAGTCACCCTTACGATTCTTGTGTGTCACCAATTACATCACAAATTATTGTGGGCAGATAGGCATATGTTCTATTCTATGAGTCTTAGTCACGGAATATCTTAACTTTGAATTTTTTTATTCAATTTATTTATCATTTATATTTATCTAGGCCTATTTCGCTAATGTCAAGTTTAGCTAAAGTTTTTGAGAAAATTTTAAAATATAGAATGGAAAAATTTTTGGAAAGAAATCATCTGATTTCAGAAAAACAGCTCGGATTTAGAAAAAAACCCAGGATGCTATTTGTCATCTGACTAATAATATCCATCAACATCTCGATGATCAAAATTCAACTATGGCTATTTTTTGGACCTAGCTAAAGCTTTCGATACAGACCATAAACGACTATTAATCAAATTAGAGAATTTTGGATTTCGCGGCAAAGTTTATGATCTTCTCAAAAATTACTTAGAAAATAGAACTCAATATGTTGAGACTGATGAAGCTAGAAGTGAACAAAAAATATTTGAATTTGGTGTGCCACAGGGGACAGTTTTGGGACAACTGCTTTTTACTATCTACATCAATGACCTTTTTTATATTAATACTATAGGTGAAATTCATAGTTTTGCAGATGATACAATTATATTATATGAAGGAAAAATTAGATTGAATTACAGACTAAGACCACATTAGATTTTAAAAAGATTAAAAATTGGTTTGATTGTAACCTACTCACAATAAATTTTGAAAAAACGAAATATTTGCAATTCACATTTTATAATAATACTCTCCCAGACTCAGGACCACTAATAATTTGATAATAATAGTCTCATCGAAATTTATTTCATGATATCTTTCACTTCAGTTAACTCAGGTAGTTCATTTTTATTATCATTTTGTTGAATTTAAAAAATTTACAAAACATTTTCTAGATGTAATTCTTACCTGAAATTTCTCGCAACAAGTTTTAAACATCGCGGGTGAAATTGATTTACCTTTTTATACAAATTGATGTAATGCTTTTTTATTGAATTTTGATTAAACTTTATTATTTTTTTTCCTTGGTGTTTTGGCATCGACAGCTATGGTCATCAGCCATGTGTTCTGTGTAGGCCTTGTTACTAACTCCATACGCCACTTTAGGAGCAGCACTGTTAATTTTTAACGAAACAGTGAATCGTGCAGGACTCAAGCCAGTCAAGCCACGAGAATTATTATCATTATTATCATTATCTATTCATATTTATATGTTCATCTATTAATGGATGGTTTTATTCATAGGGTTACTATTATTACCTTTGTTCTATTTTTTTAAAAAACTACAGTTACTCCAATGCAATCGTTGTCGATACCATCAAAACGGAAGCTATGCGATTGGCCATCGAGTCCAATCAAACGCCATTCGCTTTGTTGCGCCCTCTGGCGGGAATACCAGTTTTGGTGCGAGTTTTACCTGCCGGCGACAAACAAATGCTTGTTCCTGCAACAGCCGAGGATCTGAAAAAGCACAGCCACATATCCATAACGCCGAAGAGTGAAAACGACAAAGAAAATATAGGTAATCTATTTGATTCTTGTTCATGAGAAGGCTCTGATAATTTTCCTTAGTATTGTTTAGTTGAAGGTAATAAAATCGTTGTCGATATTTTAGTCGAAATCCAAGTAATATTTGAAAATTCGCTTTGTATCTCCTTTTTCATCATTTTTCAGACCAAATCGTCATAAGCCTTCATAATCAAGTAATTCTCGATATTTATCTACATTAAATTTTTATGCCACAATCTCAAAGTGAACTTATACTCATGATTGCAGTCAAGTGATGAAACCACTTTAATGAAATTTAACAATTCTTCAGGAGTAATGAAAACAACCCAAACATAATGGTGGTCCATAATGTTCTATTGATTGGATAGCTCGCTTGCCTGATTTGGTCACATATTTCTTCTTGTGAAGATTTCTCAAATCACCAGCATACAGAACTGACCCCTGAACGATAGTTAAATTGGAGAAACGAATAAGGACCAATTTCATAATCAACTTAAATTGTCCTTTAGAACTAAAAGTACATATAGATATGACTTCAAATTGCTGTAACTCTATTGAAAGTTACATTCATGTGTGCTTTCGATTCTAAAGGATACTTTAAGTTTAAGTAAAAGAAATTGGTCCTACGAGACGTATGAGGGAATATTACACCAGCTTTTTTTTCCTGATGAAATATAGAAAATTGAGAGACTTTTCGAATGAGGAATCATCCGACTCCCAATGCTTTTCAACAAAATCTTTCAAAATGGCGGCCAATAAAACACTATGTACAAGTAAATGATTTTTAATTTTTTTTTGTTCAACATTTCATTTTGTCAACCGGCAGCCTCACGCGCAACCCATAGAAGTCTTCGAAATACTTGTGCAAGCTAGAAAAGACGAGGTCATAGCTTTTTAATGTGTGATGCTATGCACGAGACCGGTAACCGTGCTAGGATTTGAACCCAAGCCCTAATGATTGGGAAGCGAACGCTCTTTCGTCACGACCACCACGGGGATCTGTCTTGGGGCCACTAATATGCATTATTTATGTGAACAACTTCAACAGATCAGACAAAATTTGAGTGTTACCCAAAGTAAATGAAAAATGACAAATTAGTACTTGTTGATAAGTAACGTCTATTAGATTGTTTGTTTGAAAGTGGTTGACAATGTTTCACTTTGAGAAAGGATATTCTGGACTTTCATTGTCTAAAAAAGAACAAAGAAAAATTCAATTCTCTGCAATTTTTATTCACGACGTTTCAACGGTCGTCATGGACAGCGACCTCTATGAGAGAAAAATCGAGGAGGTACTCAGTAAAGGTGAATACAAACGATTGGCTAAAGATCCCACTGCAACGATAGAAAGAAAGGTGTACCAGACGCTAAAAAAGTACGAACAATTCTTCTCAGATAGAGAAAGATCAATGCTGACACGACACCACAGCAAGCCACCGCACCTTCATGGACTACCAAAAATCCACTAGGCAGAAGTTCCTTTTAAACTGATAACCAGCTGTAAAGGCTAGGCTACCTACAATCTAGCCAAGTTCCTACTGCCGATTATTCAACCACTGCAAGGCATTACCTCGACGTTTGTGAAGAACTCCAGGCACTTCGTAGAGATCCTGGATGGGGTCAGAATAGTACCAGGAGACCAATTCGTCAGTTTTGACGTGGAAAGTCTCTACACTAACGTCCCGGTAGAAGAGGCCTTACAAATTATTCGGAAAAATCTGCAAGACACAGAGCTGAAGAACAGGACGAACCTACCAGTACTGGGCATTATGGACCTGCTAGAATGCTGCCTGCGAAATTGCTACTTTCAAGAAAAAGACCGCTTTTTCTCCCAGGAGGGCGGATTACCGATGGCATCCCCATTATCGCCCTTAGCTGCAAATATCTATATGGAATGGTTTGAAGCTTTTGCTACAGAGATAGCCCATAAGAAACCTCAGATGTGGTTGAGATATATTGACGACACGTTTGTCTTATGGAACCGCGGAGACGAGGAACTTGACATCTTTCTGGAACATCTGAATAACATCAGAAAGTCCATAAACTTCACGATAAAAAAGGATACCCAAGACGGTTTACTTTTCTAGAGGTGAAAGTTCAAAAGAACAGTGATAATTGCCAAACATCAGTGTACAGAAAGCCGACTCAAACTGGACAATACCTGAACTTCGAATCGAACCATCATGGTGCTACAAAGAGAGGAGTTGTTCGATCGCTGGTGGACCGTGCCTACAATCTGTGTAACACAGATAAAAGTCTTACCATCGAATTGGACATGAAAGATCTGCTTCGAAATGAGTACCCAAAAAAAACATATAGAAGAGGTTCTAGCCCGCAGGGGGGATAAGAACAAGAAACCAGACGAGCCGACACAAGCCACTCTGTGCGTTCCGTATGTTAGAGGTCTATCGGAAAGAATAAGGCGAATTGGGTCGAAATACAAAATACGGACATGTTTCAAGTCAGGTAACACTATTCGCAGCCATCTCACAAAGACAAGACCACGTAACGCTGACATTAACTCCAAAAACTGCATCTACCGCATCCCTTGTGAATGTGGTGAAGCTTATCTTGGAAAAACTTAGAGACCACTTAGCGTTAGACTCGCTGAACACAAGAGAATCGCTCAACGAGGAGAAACATCAAAGTCGGGGATAGCGGATCATGTCTGGACGACCCAACACAATATAAAATGGACTAAAATCCATAAAGAAGAGGGCTGGTATAGAAGGAAGGTTAAAGAGAGTGTAAATATTATGAACAACAAAGTCTTCAGTCAAGCTAGCATAGAAATCCGTAATGTGTGGAAACCCTTAATTAGTGGCATGGATCAATTGAAATTGCGATAAGAATTAACAATGCTGACCGAAGCAGGCCGGCACTGTAATTAATAAGCTTACCTGAACACCGGCAAATTACCCCTAGGCTAATGACACAGAATTATCCACAGCATATATAAGAAGTATCCTTGAAATTGTCGCATTATTCACTTGATAACGACTGTAGATTTTAACAGATGAAACGTCGTGATTAAAAATTGCAGAGAATAAAATTCCAGAATAACCTTACTCAAAGTGAAACATTGTCAACTACTATATGAGAAGTATCCTTGAGATTGTCGCATTTATGCACTTGATAACGACTGTAGATTTTAACAGTTGAAACGTCGCGAATAAATATTGCAGAGAATTGAATTTTTCTTTGTTCTTTTTTAGTCTATTAGATTGGTTCGGAATGAAAATAAAACCCTTTTCATGAAGTACTATAATTCTATGAATAATGAAGACAACTCTCTCCATATCAAGTTAAACAATTTTCCCACTGAACAAGTCAAATCTACAAAATTGTAGGACTAATCATTTCAGAAAATTGTACTTGTACTAGCTACATGAATATTTTCAGAGAGCTACAAATACTTTGCCATATTATCTCCTTCATCGAGTCCCATATTTGTGGGGATGATGCCGCATTCCATCGGAAATATTGACCGCTTTTTTTAATGTTATACTTCTGGAATATTTCAGATAAAGTTACCGGCAAACACGTTGGCAGTACCGTCCAAATCAAGATACCCGTAGTGGCAACCGTGGTCCAGCAAAACGATTTAGGAGGTCAAATGTCAATGTCTGTGGTCAGTCCAGGTCCAAATGGAGAGCTCGGCGACCAATCAGGAATGATCGACGCGAATCTGAGTAATTTTGTCTACAGCTCAACGCTGACCAACCACGACTCTGTATCAGGTGAGAAAAGATGAAAAAAATTTTCTCAACAATCTGTGGTTTTCAGGCAGATATAATGAAAATTATCGTTCGTTACTCGTCATAAATGCTTTTTCTAATCTCGTTATGAAATATACTATCAACCACTCTTTACAATATGAGTGATACAAACTTTCAAAATTTTGAATTCCATAAATTCAATTATTATTATTAGTGGTGGTTTTTATCTTGTAGAAATAGAAGAATACGTAGATTCAGAACAATATTTATCAATCTAGCAAATTTAACGAAACAATTTAAAAAACAAAAATGCTAACACGTGCAAACTCGGGAAAACTTTGGCTTTGAGAAATTCAATGAAAAGTCCACACTTGGGTGAGAAGTTGATAAACAGATTTTAGAAAAATCGCGTTAACTGCCTCATCCTGTTAGTACGTACACCAATCAAAGTCAATTGATATTTTTCACAGCATATTATCCCAAAATCAGGACAAATCAACTTCCAGACAAAGTATTTTCCACAATTGACATTAGACATCCAACCCAATTTTTTAGCTCACCCTGTAGGGCCAAAAAAGTCTAAAAAAAGTTTTTTCTTTCGACCTCTAGAATGATGTATCCAAAAATATAGACCCCCAGGAAATACATGTGTCCAGTGCCATGTCCTTTTTTAGAGTATGCCGACGAAAAGTATTTGGATTTTAGATATTTGAGAGGCAGCAAATTTGAGTTTATTTATTTTTGATACCACTTTCTCGGCTAAGATCTTCTGAATTACAGAGCATGCTGTTCATATTGAAGACATCACCCTCTCCGGTGGATTCGAAACTTCGGATATCATTGGAGATGTCAACATTGAATTTTTGGATGAACACGGGCGCAGAGTTGGAGAAAAAGGTTTAACTGGAGACTTAGGAGGTGGGTACTCATGTTTCTCGACGATCGTCGTGGAATTTAAAAATTCCAAAAAAATTTGCTATTAGAAAGTTGACATTTCAACTCTTGTTATGGTCCGGGAGTTAACGACAGATTTCATTACACCATTTCCGCAATCCTGATTTTTTTTGTGTGTGCTATGTATGTAACGTACAATATTAATATACACGACAGCGGGTTACAAGAACGTTGAAATTGCAGCAAAGAATCAACAAAAAAAATGTATAGCTGCATTCGCTAAACTCATTGTACGTATCAGTTGAAACGTGATAAGATCAGAAAGTATCGTCTGCCACATGAATTCCATAACAAAACTCGTCTGCCACCCACATAAGTAAGCGCAAAAAAATATATAAAAAAATTATACCATCTAGGATGAAATTAATTGAAATGCTTGTCCACACAGCAGCAAACACAAAAATAATAGTCTGCCACTAATAAGATTCCACGAAGGTGTTTTCATGAAAACCTATAACATTTTTCCAGCTTGCACAAAAAGTGGAAAAACATTTTTTTTTTGTGTAAAATTCGTACTTTTTTTATAAAATTGCCAAAAACTCGAAAACTAAACGAGATATCGGAAAGTTGTATATCAACAATTTTTTTGTCCTCAAAGATTTATATAAAAAGTGTCTTCAAGTTTTTCCATATCTTGAAGAACAATAGAGATATGGACTTTGAAATATTTGACGTTTTTTGTCTAAAAACATCAAAAACTCGAAATCTACTAGAAACATAGGAAAATTGTATACGACCAGTTTTATAGTTCTTGATAAGATCTACAAAAAGTGATCATGACATTTTTTAAAATTTGAATTTTTTTTAATGGCTATTTTAAAAAAAAACAAGATATCGACATTTGAACAGTTTCATTGTACTCGAACAGATCTACAAAAAATGTGGATGAAATTTTTTCGTATCTCAGAAAAAAAAATTGCAATACGGTTTTAGGAAAAATTTGAATTTTTTAAAAAAATATAGCGACAACTCGAAAACGAAATGAGTTATCGAAAAAATGTATTTATTATCTTGAAATGGAATTGATTACTTGGAACCCTCCTGTAACCACTTGTCATGGGGGTGCACCGGCAGACGTTTATGTCACTATTATATATTACACACAAAACTCATTAAAAAAATGTGAAGCTTGCGAAAATGACCTGGAAATTTCTGTATATAACTCCCGGGCTATTATGGAAGGAATATTCCAAAATACTAATCATATTATGCATTTTGCATGTATTTCATTCCAGCACTTGTTTAGGAATTAATATTCTATACAAAATATTTGGTGTGCCTTGACTGTCAGTGAATTACGAGCAAACACCACTGTACAATAAATAGTCATAGTCCAGTTGTTGAAAACACTATTTTAACAAAAGTCAGGAAACAGTCGTGAACTGCTGAAATTCTGGATTTCGGTTGATGAAAATACGAAGTTTCATATGAGCAAAAGCCTCATCTTTTTATTTCTCTGTTTGGTGCTAGAATTTTTGAAAATTATCAAAGTAGAGTAAAAAGATTGAAACCAAAGTTGTAGCTCTCATTTTCCTCTTTAAAAAATGTCTCCTCAAAAATTCGAATCAATATGACCCTTTCGATATTACATTCAAATTCTTTGTAGTTTTCCAAATGAGGCTCCCCCCCTTTTTCTCGAAAAAAGTTGCAAAACTCGCGAAATTAAAATCGGAAAAATCCGTAAAAATAGTGAAAAATATCTGACCGTCGAATATTATGGTTTAGAAAATTTAACCACCCCCCGTCCCCCCTCAAAAGCTAGATAGAGAACGCAAAGGAATTCGGACAATGTTTCAACAGTTTTGAACATGGAAATTAATAATGAAAAATATCGATTGGGGGGCTCGCCCCCCTTTCCTGCTACGAAAAAGTTAGGAAAACTCGCTAAATATAAATCGAAAAAATCCGTAAAGAATAAACGTAAAAAAAGTTTTAAGAGAAAAGCATTCATTTAAATGCTCTAAAAAAAAGAAAATAAATTTCAATGTGAATTAAACCCATCATTTTGTTACATTATTTATTTTATAATGCAACCAAATGTTGGGTTCCATTCACTTCAAAATTTATTTTCGTCTTTTCAGTGCATTTAAGTAAAAGCTTTTCTCTGAAACGTTTTTTAAGTTTATTATTCAATTCGAATGATAGAAACCTGTAAAAAACGTTATTATGACTGAGGCTCGGGGTTTTTGACTCAAATCGTACAAGTAGATGGACGATTGGCATAGAAATATTTCAGATGTACGGCCTCAAAAGATATTATATAAGTCCAGTGGAGATATTGGAAAGATCCAGACCATATAACAGAATTCATGATTCTATTTGAAAAATCATTCTCATAGATGAATTCTGTATGAGTCCAATTTTCTACTGATGGACAACTTCAAATTCAAGCCCAAAATTTCAAATCGCTAGAGCAAAACTCACGTTTCCATTTGAAAGACATACTCAGTCATAAACATTGTGGAATTCTTGTTGGACTTCAAAGTGTATCTTTTGGGACACGTCACAAGTACTTTCACATTAGTCACATTCAAAAGCGTTTGGTTACCATTATAGTTATCATTGTCTTTTAGATGCTGATTCAAACAGTATAATTCAGGGAGAAAATGTAATGACCGATATGCATCATGACTCTCTAATCTGCAATGAGAAACTGGAGCCACCATTGACTCAAAATGCTGAAGTTAGCTCGACTTTCCATACACCAAAAGTCGTTATTTGCGAAAACTTTTTTGAATTTTAGTCAGTTGTTTTTGGAGTATGATATTTACAAATGTTGTTCCTAATGGTTGTTCTCCAAGTAGTAATTTTTTTGTTACTGAAGATGGGTAATAAGATATTTGAGATGGCTGTTTTAAGGAATGAAAGTTCTTTTATTTTTAGTATCGATTTTCAATAGTGTATCATTGTTGTTGTGAATTTCTAGGAAACTGTTCTAAATGAAGAATCCGAAATAAATGATTTAAATACCAACGAAGTTTTCATTGACAACAAATTTTCTACAGGAATGGTGACAATCCTTCAATTCTCTTTTTGTAGTGCTACAAGGGTTGCTATTTATGTATTGAGAATGAAGAACTAAAGCAATAATTGGGTTGAAGAAACAACTTCTTTATTTTTTTTTTCAAAATACTCTCCTTTCAAATCTACTCATTTTTGCATTCGATTAAACCAACTGGCAAAGCAGTTTTTCCACTCTGAAGTAGGTGTCTCCAAAACATGGTTTTTAATGCATAAACAGCGTCTTGTGGCGTCGAAAAGCGTTGACCTCGTAATTTGTTCTTCACTTGAGGGAACAAATAAAAATCAGTGGATGCTAAATCAGGGCTGTACGTCGGATGACCCATCAATTCAACGTTTTAAGTGCTCAAATAGCGGGTTGTTTGAGCCGATGTGTGTGAGCTCGCATTGTCATGATGGAGAATTATCCTTCGTCGACGGTTCGTTTTCCTTCCCAGTCAACACAGAACGGTCTCAGAGATGGCAGTGGGATTCACATTCATGTTTCAGATCACACCAGTGAATCGCAAAGTGACTTCCATCATTATCGCATAAACGTCTATTCGGTGCACCGTTGGTCATGTCGAGACATCAAAATGTGATGCAAAATGTGACTCGAAATTAGCCCAATATGACATTCCATTTATACTTCGGAATCGAATGCACATTCAGACCCTTTCGATGTAACAATGTGAAATTGAATGGACTGGTACTTATTTAAAAATGCGCTTCACTTTCTGATTCAACTGTATGTCAAGAATGAAACAAAGCTCACCATGTTTCAACATAAATAGAAATTATACCTACCTCCATATTATTATTCTTACTGATGAATTACAGTTCCTATGGAGTGGACTGCTAGAAAACAAATGCGTGAGTTGATTCCGTAGTATATACTTTTTCACAAACAAACAAAAATTATCAAACTATGTCTAAATCATGAAAAAAACAATATACAGAAATGTAGAAAAATCTATAATTCAACTCCAATCTTCTGGACAGCATTTTCTTCGCGGCGAAATCAGTAGGTACCCATCATGAAAATGCCAAATTCTGTAAATCACTGAATTTACTTTCTGTTTCTACTCACCGTTCCGGTCCTTGAAGAGATACAGTTCTTGGTAGAAATAATAATTGGGCATTGTTAATATACACATTTGATTCAACTATTGAAATAAGAAGAAGCAAACAGTACACTACACACTATCAGAAGTACCTATAGAATATTTAAAGAATGGCGTCAACCAAATACAAATTCTACTTGACTCTCGACTCGAAAAATACTTCTGGCCGCTGGCCATTTTGTGCCGTGATGGTGATGCCACGATCAATTTTGTTACCAACCTAATTCCTTTTAAACCGACAAAATCGCAATTAAACCAAAATTCATGTTAATGTGCTTCGCAATTTTCTTCACATTTTATGCTCAAAGTGACACTAATGAGAAGAGAATTGTGAACAATTCATAACATTTGGCATCACTAAGTGGTAACAATGCAACTCATTTTGTTACCATAATAATCAAGAAAGCAACATCTCCTAGATGTTTGTGTTAACTGGGTTATTTCATTGATGTCTTCTGGCAAACAAATAGTAGTATACCATTCAGAGTTTACCGTTCTACGTTGCTCTAAAGGCACGGTTGCCACGTGACCGTTTATACCGAAGAAACAGGCCACCATTTGCTTCGAAGTGCTGCGAGCACGAACAACTTTTGTTGGATTTGGTTCATTTTGAAAGACCCATAAAGTCGACTGCTGTTTAGTTTCGGGCGCATAACAATAAATCCAAGATTCGTCACCTGTGTATACGTTATAAACTGCTTTTGATGCACCGCGGTCATATTTTGTAATCATTTCCTTGCACCAATTTACATGAGTCTTTTTTTGATCAATTGTTAAATTGTGCGGAATCCAACGAGAACAAATCTTTCTGACTGCCAAATGTTCATGCAATATCTTATGTATACTTGTCATACTAATGCCCAAGGATGCCTCGATCTCGCGATATGTCACATGACGATCCTGCATTATCGGTTCGGCCACAGCATCAATGTTTTCTCACACAATATTTGATATATGTTAGAAGATAAATGTAGTTGAAAATAAGATTCAAAAAATGAATAGTGCCGTCATCAATCTTATTCTATTCAGAAATAATAAATATATTATACAATGTCAACATGTCACCTAAGATGAGATCATTATACAAAGTATTGTATTTAGATATCTGTAACATCTCCCTTTCTAAATAAAAGCAGAAATCCAGTTATATTCTTGATATAAGAAATAGGATTATTTTTTAACTGGTTTGTAAACTCGGCCATATCTAGATCTATTAACATTTTCAAACTCAGAAACATTACTTGCTATACCTGAAGTTGATGGTAAATTGTCATCAGATGGTTGTGTACAATTTCCACTCGGAAAGAACACAGATGTATCAGAAAGATTACTTTTATCCTCGCTTTTATCTAACCTAATGAATTTTCTATTCCTTCTGTATATTCCTTCTTCAGATTTAAGTAAGTATGATCTAGGAACATTTTTTAATTTATCAAGAACTACAGCTTTAGACCATGATCTTGAATTTGGATGTTTTTTGAATAAAACCGAATCATTTGGACTAAGATCGTTTAAAAATTTAACATCCCTATTATAATATTTTGACATTATATTTTTGTTTTCTTTTTCTTTTTTATATATTCTTGTATAGGTATTGTTTTAGATTGCAAAAAATCAAAAGTAACAGGTATATTTGATCTCAGTTGTCTACCCATTAGTAATTGAGATGGAGAAGGTAAATTATGTTTTGGAGTGGTTCTATAGTGTAGCAAGGCAATATAAGGATCTGTCTTTGATTCAAAACACTTATACAACATATTTTTTATAATTTTCACGCTACTCTCAACTTGACCATTAGCTCGGGAATGATATGGACTCGTAGTAACATGCTCAATTTCCCATTGTTCCAAGAATTTTTTAAAAACTGCTGAATTAAAGGGACCGTCATTGTCAGAAACTAAATAAATAGGAATACCATGACGAGCAAAAATTGACTTGAGGTGAATAATAATAGTAGGAGCTGTACAATCTGAAAGTTTAGCAAACTCAATATATTTTGAATAATAGTCAACAACAATCAAAAATTTGGCGCTTCGAAATTGGAAAAAATCAATAGCAACACGTTCCCATGGAAAATTTGAAATAGGAAAAGTGTGAAGTGGTTCTGAAGAATTATTTTGTTGAAATTTTGCACATATACTACACTGAGCAACTAAATTTTCAATATCATGGTTCACAGTAGGCCAATAAATTGTTCCACGTGCCAATTTTTTTGTTTTATTGATGCCTAAATGACCATCATGTAGCTTCTTAAGGATTTCAGAACGCATAGACATTGGTATAATAAGACTTGAACCTTTAAAAACTAAATCGTTTATGGAATGTATTTCAGCTTGTATATTCCAGTATGGTTTTATAATATTAGAACATTGATTTTTGAAGAAGGCCACCCTTGTTCATACATTTTTTTAAGAACGGATAGTTCCGAATCAGTTTTACTGGCAGCAGAAATTTCTTGCTTTTTCTGTTCATTGACTGCAATATTTGCATAAACAAAATTAATGTGAACTTGAATATCTTGTTCCATCTCATAGATTTCAGTTTCAGGAAGAGCAGCTCTTGAAAGAGTATCAGCTATTATAAGCTCTTTACCAGGTACATATTTTACTCTTAATGTGTAAGGTTGTAAAGAAAGCATCATTCTTTGAAGTCTTGTAGGAACATCGGCAAGAGATGTATTGAAAAGAGTAACCAAAGGCTTGTGGTCTGTTTGAACGTTTACTACTTGACCGTATAAGAATTGATGAATTTTTTTACATCCAAAAAGAATAGCATACAGCTCTTTTTCAATATGAGCCATTTTTTGCTGTGAATCAGTTAAAGTTTTAGAAGAATATGCAACAGGTTTATTTTCTTGAAGAATTACTGCTCTAACCGCTGATTTAGATGAGTCAACAGAAAGAACAATTGATTTTTTAGAATCGAAGTGTACTAGAACTTTTTCGGAACTAATTATATCTTTCAGATCATTAAAAGCTTTATCATAATTCGAATCCCAGTACCAAGGAGTATTTTTACGAAGTAGTTGCCTGAAAATATCAGTTTTGGCTGAAAGATTTTCTATAAAAGAAGATAAATAATTTATCATACCTAGAAATCTTTGTAAATCCTTGACACATTGAGGAGTTGGCATTTCTTTGATAGCTTTAACTTTTGAAATATCAGGTTTCATACCATCAGAATTGAAAGAATTTCCTAAGTAAGTTACTTCTTGAAGTTTAAATTTAGATTTAGATTTATTAAATTTCAAATTCACTTGTCTAGCTCTGTCAAATACCTTTTTAAGAATTTCATTATGGGAATTATCATCAGAAGAATGAATTAGAATATCATCGGCAAAAATTAGTACACACTCTATATCTATGAAAATATCACACATCACTCTGTAGAATACTTCAGGAGAACTACTTATACCAAAAGGAAGTCTTAGATACTTATATCTTCCAAAAGGAGTTTGGAAAGTAGTTAAATCAGTACTAGATTCTTCTAGGGGAATTTGCCAAAAACCCGAACTAGCATCTAGATGAGAAAATATTTTTGAGCCTTGAAGTTTAAATCGAATTTGTTCAATAGAAGGAAGTGGATAATGTGATCGCATAATAGCTTCATTGAGCTTTCTAGGATCCAGACAGATTCTTAATCTACCTGAAGGTTTTTCTACTACAACCATAGAACTTACCCATTTAGTTGGATGTGTTACCTTCTCAATCACTTTTTGTTTTACCATATCACCAAGCTCTTTTTTCAATCTTTCATGTAGTGATAGTGGCACTTTTCTAGAGGGGTCTATAACTGCAGGTATTTCTGGTCTAAGAACTATCTCATATTTGTGTGGAAGACATCCTAAACCTTCAAAAACATCATTATATTTTTTTTATAAAGGAATCTAGGAAAGAATCATGAGAAATTTCATTTATACTGTAACCTTTTTGGAGTAGACTCAATTTTTTACAAGTTTCTAATCCAAATAAAGTTGTACAATGACAATTTGCAATAAAGAAATTGATTTCATGAATCTGATTATTGATATCACACGATATTAAAGCTTCTCCTAACACATTTATTTCATTTCCACCGAATCCTGATAATTTCATTGAGGTTTTGTTCATGATAGAGCTATCTAAATTCAATTTTTTGTAAATATTGAAAGACATAACGTTTACAGCAGCTCCACTGTCTAAAATGCAAGTAAGAGAAATATTATTGATTTTTATCTTAATTTGCCATTTAGAATGATTATTCACTTGATTTACTAGTGATCCTATGAAAAAATCTGAATCTGATCTAGATGATTCAGTTGTATCTAGAATTTCTACAAGGTTTGTTTTCCTTTTAAAACAATACTTTGGATAATGGCCCACCTTTTTACATAAATTACATTTAACTAACGCTGCTGGGAATTTGAATCGATGAATTTGTCCACATCTTCCGCAAATTGCTGGATTAGAACTGCTTGGGCTTGAATTATCAGTAGATTTCGGAATCCTGCATTCTGGTGAGTTTTTGAAGTGATTCTTGTCATTCTTGAAGTTTCTGTCATGGGTACTTGTCTGGTTGACGTTTTGAAACTGTCTTCTATTATATTGATTATGGAATTGATGATTCGATTTATTTACCCTGAAAATCTCGTTGTTCTCCAGTCTTTCTACATTTTCTTGAGAAAGAATCATTGCTTTTGCAGTATTAACAGCTTCGTCCAAGGTTTGTACTTTCTCCAGTAATTTCTCCTTTATTTTCAGATGCCGTGTATTCATGTTGCAAATGAATATATCTTTGATGAGTGATTCTTTCAGATTGGCAAAATCACAGAGATTTGCAAGGTTTTTTAGTTCAGTAAGGAATGCTTCAATATCTTCTTGGCCTTGGTGTCTTGTGAAAAATTTATATCTAGCCATTGTAAGGTTTGTTTTAGGTACGAAATGGCTTTTGAACTTTTCTACCAGTTGTTTGAATTTTACTGTAGACCTTTCTATATTGAAGGAATTGAAAATTTCCATGCCTTGTGGTCCAATAAAATGTAACAGCATAGCAACTTTTCTTTCGTCTGCTTCAGAGTTGAATCCACTCGCTATCAGGAAAATTTCAAAGGTTTGAAACCATTTAGTCCAGTTTGAAGAAAGATTGCCTTTCATGTCCATGTGTGCTACCGAACTTTGGTACATCATTTTTTCTTGTGGATTGCTTCTTTCGGCCTGCGGCATTTTTATAGGTACTGTTAAACTTCTGACACCATATTTGATATATGTTAGAAGATAAATATAGTTGAAAATAAGATTCAAAAAATGAATAATGCCGTCATCAATCTTATTTATTTATATAATTGAACCTCGACCATTTTCCTCTTACTATTCAGAAATAATAAATATATTATACAATGTCAACATGTCACCTAAGATGAGTTCATTATACAAAGTATTGTATTTAGATATCTGTAACACACAACAACCAATTTTGGACGTCCATCTTTAACTTCATCCGGCTACGTTTGAATTGACTAAACCATCGATATACTGTGGCCTTGGATGGTGCTTCATTAGCAAAAATCGCAGTAAGTTGATTGGCACACTGCTGTTGAGATAATCCACGTCGAAAATCGTAAAAATCATGGCACGAAAATGTTCACGATTTAGCTCCATTTTTTGGCAGAGATAAAATTTTCAAATGTCTATTAACAATACAAATAGCGTATGTATGACAAAAAAATCTGATTACGTATACTGTCAGAAATAACAAACTTTGCGATAGCGCAGTTGGATCGCGCCTAGCAACACCAGTGTTGCCAATTCTCAATACATAAATAGCAAACCTCGTATAAAAAAAAAGTATAAGGTTAACTTGAAAAAACAAGATGAGAGGCTGAAATAATAAATTTTCCGATAGAGATGAGGTAAGTCAGGTAATTATATGCACCTCAGGTGCGCACTCAGGATTTTTGTCCGGGGAGACGAGGTGAATTTTTAAATATTAATTTCCGATTTCCAAAATACATGTCGACAAGATATTTTTTCAGTGATTAATCCAGTTGTATTGATACATTTCGGGGGTGGTGGGTTTATATCCCCTGAACTCCCCCCTTTGGGTGCGCCCTTGATGCACCTTGAGCTGTGTTTGGCCCAGAAAAGTTCGATTTTTCTTGTTCAACAACCACTAGAGTGAAGTTATCCACAAATTTCCATCTACGCTTTCTGACGTGGAGGAAATTTCAGGAGAAGTAGAGTGTTGCCAAATTTCAAAAAATATCTCTAGAAACTATAATGTATGAGCACGTCGAACCAGAATTTGGCAAAATTTTAGTAAATTCAAATATTCACTTGAATAATGATTATCAGCATTACTGACGCGTCTTATATTAGAAATCTAACAGGTAATTCAAATATGAGTCACTTACTATAATATTTGTCTATTATGAAAGCGAATACACTTTGTTTTATCTGTATTTAGATAAAGTGAGTTAGCTCTGAACCATTGGTCCATTTCGAAGGAAATTTTATTACATTTCTGACGTATACATGATTCATCCCTATCTGATATAATAACTGATGTGTCATCAGCGTAAACAATAATTGAGCCGTTAGAAATCTTCACAATATCGTTGATATACAGTAAAAATAAGGTAGGCCCCAGGACTGAACCCTGAGGAACTCCTATTTCAGAATATTCAATACACGATGATTGATGGTTACCAATAGTGACATGGTTACTACGCTTACTCAAAAAACTTGTTATCCATTCATGAGTGACACCACGGATTCCGTACCGAGACAGTTTACTCAATAAAATACCGTGACTGATGCAATCGAATGCCCTGCTGAGGTCACAAAATACCCCAACAGGACACTCGCACTTAATAACTTTAAGAACATATGAGTGAATTGCAGTTGTGGTCGATCTATTTTGCACAAAACCGTGCTGGTCTTCAGTTATGATATTGAAATTATTGAGAAAGGATAACAATCTCTCCAAGAATGATAATTCAAATATTTTGGAAAAGATAGAAGGCACCGTAATTGGTCGATAGTTACTTATTAGGAAGAGTCGCCTTTTTTATATACGGGTGTAATTTTACCAGTTTTCAAAGGTTGCGGAAATATTCCATTTGCAAATGACAAATTTATGAGGTGGACAAGTGGTGCCATAAGGTATTTAAGAACACGTTTAACTATCACATGGAGTACCTCATCAAAACCTGAGGAAAATTAACTCCATTAACTCCAATGGTAGTTCCTTTATGCATGTCTGACTACTAAAAAATCCGTTGCGAGTGATAAGACTGTTTATATACTACTCATCACTGCATCACACCAAAATGAAAAACCCCTAGTTCAAAAATGGAAAAGGTACAGTATTTTATTGAAAATTCAGATCTCGACAAGTCAGTCCATACATATAATGAAATGTTCCAAAATGGACGCTCAGAGTGCAGTTACTTTCACATACTCGACTTGTAACTTCCCACCATTTGCCCAGGTTGGTAACCAATCATCTTTGCTCGTGTAGAATAATTTTATTTGTTCTCTTTTCCGGTTTATCCAAGGTTTCGTGTGTACTCCCGATTTGTATCCATCAGGAAAGTCGTTAATTCCTGCTACTCCAACGCCCAGTACCAATCGTACCTGCGGAAAAACAAGCACTACTTGTAGCTAAAGTTTTGGTGATGCCATAGGCTACATGATGAAGAATGGGATACTGAATCTAAGACTAATTTTTGGGCATAAATTGATCTCACCTGATTTGGCGAATTTCCAAAGAATCCAGAAGAGTTGATGGATTCTGAAGTAATCAGTCCATAGTTTTTGCCATCTACGTATAACTCTATTGAATCTGAAAATATAAAAAAAGGATAGATATATGTGAGAAGTATTTATTTACTTCATTTAATGATCCCAAGAAACATTTCTGTTTATAGAGGAATTGCATTTTTTACATGAATTGTATAACGACAATTCATGATAATTATCAAATCAACCAATTAATAGAATGAGGTGTAATGAGAATAATTTGTGAAATATGAGTAAATAAGTCATATCAAAGCAGTATAAGTATTATTACTACGTCTTTATTTAGCAAAATACTAATTCACACAGTCACAAACTATACATAAGTATACTTGTAAAATTGCACGAAATATAAAACACACTATCTGTCTCTTCCTTAACTATACTTTGAATAAATTCATAGCAACGCAGGTCTTCAATGAATCTGGAAGTGTATTATAACAAACTACACTCTCATGCAACAATGATTTTTCTGTGATTCTTTCATTTTTTTTTTCTGAATATATAAGTCATTTTGTGACCGTGTATTGTAATTTTGAATGCTTTTGTTAAATAACAGTTCAGATGACAAATAGTTACGAAGGAGATAATAGTTATTTATGTATCAAGGGCATAAAGTAGGCGTTTATGGCCTGCGGCGTGGATGATGGCCCGATGGCGTGAGCACTAGCGGTTTTATAGCGTGAATCACAAATACTGACTTGAATTGCAATGGTCTACACGTTTCATACGTTATGCATACAATAATTAAGGGTAACATAATATGAGGAATGTGAAACTATAGTAGCTGAGTGCTATATTGGAGAATCTATTTCAAATAAATAGATCATCACCGAAAAAATTGCCAACGATTATGAACAAATGTTAGAAAGAGTATTGCTCTATTGAACTGAAATGATCCTAATTCGTGTTAGGAATTGCATGAAATTATGTGTGAGTATAGACAATTTGAGAATTTTATCTACTTTACGGCCCGTTGGGCCATAATGCGCCCACGGGCGGTAAAGTGCCACTTTACGCCCGGCGAACCGGGCGGTGAAGTGTACTTTACCGTCCGCTAGTGTATAAAGAAATTTTCATTTCATGTATAAAAACCAAAGCTTGTAACACTAATAGTGTTCTACTGACATTCAATTCAGAGTACTTACACAACATATTTATGATCGATGTATATTTAGGAGCACCAAAAATTTGTCGCATTGCTCGATTTTGTAGTTTTTGTAGTCTGTCCGTTTCATTTTTATTAGCCATATATAGAATTGAAGATGCGACAGAATAATAGTATAACGGTAGGTATATACGTTATGTGTGACCATTGACTCAGAAACGGTGCTACCCTGGAGAAAAAGTTGGTGTTTTTTGAGATATTACCGCTTACATATGTGACATGGTCTTTGAATGTGAGGTTTCCGTCTATTATAATATCCAAATATTTAATTTTGCCAACGTACCTTTAGTCCATCTAAGTCTGTAAGTGTGGAAATCGTCACTGAAAGTTCCAGATGTGCTCCTCAGAGAACTCAATTTCTCGGATCGTTTTGGCTCTGTGTGTTCCAACACTGGCCCAGCAAATAATAGAGATCCTCCAATATCCACATTGTTGGAGCCAGTCAAGACTTTGTTTCCTCTTGCGTAGGCAATGATAATTTTCTGCTGGCTATCGTCCTCTAAATAAATTTCTAGAAAAATTTGAATTGAAATACTTTATATTTGGAAATTCTCAACTGGCGGTAAATAACTACATACAGGATCGGAAAGAATATATCTTGGGTTTTGTGATTCAATGAGAGAGTGATTATAGCTTGCTAAGTATTGAGAGAGCATTGCAATTAAACTGAATCATTTATTCAATTTAATGTGTCGGACGACAGGTAGTTCAAATTTTTGTTGCTGTTGTGAACGCAACAATCATAAACATTTTTAAACATGAACAAAATGAAACGATAATTCTTTCAAAATTAAAAACATTTCATTTCATTCATTTCGTTCATTTCGTTCATTTCGTTCATTTCGTTCATTTCGTTCATTTCGTTCATTTCGTTCATTTCGTTCATTTCGTTCATTTCGTTCATTTCTTTCATTTCGTTCATTTCGTTCATTTCTTTCATTTCATTCATTTCTTTCATTTCGTTCATTTCGTTCATTTCGTTCATTTCGTTAATTTCGTTCATTTCATTCATTTCATTCATTTCAATCATTTCATTCATTTCATTCATTTCATTCATGAATCTTGATGAAACGCTCTTGGAATTCAAATTCATGAATATATCGAAGTTATTTTCAGATATCACCTACGTTTGAGGATATTTATCCTCCTCAAAGTTTGGCATAGTGTTTGATAATACAGAAAAAATAATTGTCTAGAACACCTCTCACATATTTCAATGAATCCAAATCAATACTCTACCTGGATAAATCCAGTCACCAGATGGTAACTTAGCCTTCACTTCCACATCTGCGTAGGAGAATGTCTGCTTAGTAACTAATCTGCCAGAGACGATGGGATTCTGCATCAAAAACTTTTTATGGAGACAAAACTCTCCTTTTTTGTCTGGCTTCGTACAACTGTAACATGAAATCAATTTTCTTTCCTTCATAATAATTGTTGAATTTGCTACAGATTCATGCCCCTCGATGATATAGGACCATTGGCTTTTCTTTACTTATAGGTAAACATGAAGAAGAAAATATACGTATGTTTCATGATCATGATCGAAATGAAGGGTCTCGAGAGAAAAAAGTTTTGATTCGTATACAATATATGGTTGTTATTAAACACTTGTGTCTACAAAGACAGAATAGCAGAACGCGACAAAAACAAAATTTGAAAACAAATTCACTAGACCAAATGCAGCGCCATGGTTTCAGGTTTCATGCAAATATCATCAGTCTGGACATCTTGAGGAGAGGTTTTCTTGATGAGCACTTTGTAGCCGAAATAACGATCGAGGATTTGTGTAACTAAGTTATTGAACAAAAGATATTTCCAAAAATTTTAATGCATCTTTCAGACACCGAGAAAATCTGCAACTTTAGTGCTCTAGGATAATGAATAATAGAAATTTGAACCTACCCATCCGACAGATCCAATGGATCTGCTTCTAGATCTTTTTCGGTCGCGAGTTCTGGCCTGATGTTCAATTGGTTGTCGCTCAAGCGTATGACATTTTCATTTTGTCTGTAAACAACGAACTCGAAATCCTGAAAAAGAATGAAGCACACAAAATATTATAATCAGGAATGATTTCGTAAAGTACAAAGCAGTTGCTCTGTAATTCTGAATGAATTCATGTGTTTGAATTTTATAGATGTAATTTGATAGTACCTCAAATAGCATTGGCTAATCAATTCTGAACAAATTGAAAGCATTTTATAAACAACTATAATACTGCAGTATATAAGTAGCTTTTACCTAAAAGAACATATACCTGAAAGTTCTAACATATTTGCCAGCAACATTTGTCAACACAAAGAAATTACAATCCATCAAAAATTCTTCTGTTAAAAACATCAGCAATATTAATATTAAAAAAAGATAAAAAAGTATTTTTAAACACAAGCCTTCAGTGAAATGCACTCAGAAGTGAAAAATTATTTCTTTAGACGTATGACGTAAGTACTAGAATTTAAATGACATTTTTGGCTGGAACTTCCCAAGGAGACTAAAATTTAACAAGGAGAGTTTAATCCCCATAAGACAATGGGGGCACTAGTAGAAAGAGATGAAAGAACATTTGTGACGAAATGTGACGTAGTTGGAGGTGTCATGGCCGCCGTTCTCTATAGACAGTGACGGACTAGCTCTTGGTATATGAGAGTTACTGCTGATAGTTTTGTTGCTTGGTTCGAGTCCGACTGTACTCATATCCGAGTACGTCACGATGACGCGTTGATGCTACAAGATTCTGATTGGCTAGAGCTTATTAAACCCTCCTTGTTAGTTTAGTCTCTTTGGGAACTTCCCACATGTAACGCAGGTATTGAACTTTGCCCAGATTATAGATCTTACGAGAACCGAATCGGAATACTCCTAGGTCACTTTTCGAAGTTTCGATGAAAATTCTATGAACGGTTTTTACACCGCTTGGAACAAGCACTAAATGACGATTATTCACTCAACGCAAACAGTGTAAAACGGCATTGGCACCTTCTTAATGAACTTTTTTTCATGCTTCCTCAAAAAACAATGAAATGCAATAAAAATTATTCCTTACACAAAATTCCACTTCATCAGCAAACTTACATAAAAACACACACAAGTATTCAAGACAATAAAATTGGATACATCAGTAAAATAAGCTGAAAACGATGAAATTGAAAATAGATATATTGTTATGAAAAAACAAGTAGACTTAGATATTGAAGAGGAGAATCAAATATTTTATTTAAAAAAATCCTCGATCACATCAAGAGAAATTTAGATGATTACCAGACAAGTCGCAGAGAAACACAAAATGAACACTAAACTTAGAATTACTTACGACGGCCAATCAACCTCGGACCATGACAATTATTCTGATTGGTCATTATTTATCCACAGCTATAGAAAATAAACTAGTTGAATACGACAATATGTCTCATACATGTACATTATCGAATAATCTCAAAAAGTCATTCGTGTTCATACTGGTCACAGAAACAGAAGTCAGGAAATCCCCATCAGTCTAATTAAAATATGATCCAGAGGAATTTCACGATATCTAGCGGAGGTCATGAAGATATCAGCATTATCAGGCACATTTCCAAATATAATAAAAACGTCAACAATTCTACCAACATATAAGTGATTTCACAAACATTGAAATAAAAAAAAACATGAGAAAAGACCCCGCAACAAACCTTATGGAAAATGGCTCTCGGTGAAATTGGATGAAACTTTGAGTTATCGTAGATATCGATGTCCTGATTAAATGTCCCAATGGGCGCATTGTCAAAAAATGGACAGTTTTTCAGATAATCAACGTCAAAGCTGTCAAATTGATATGTTCAGCTATCAGTGGTAGTTACATACAGATCGCTTGTTCCAGCGACTTTAATAGTCCCGAAACTTGAGGAAAACTTTGACCAGGAGGTTTTCAGGGTCGCTGATAATGAATCTGGGGTCAGCCTTGAAAAATTCACATCAGTGGTCCGAAATTGCCCCTCCCCAAATAAACGTATTTTTTTTACATTCTTGAAACTCGATGAAAACTTGGCCCAGGGGTTTTCAGGGTCGTTGATAACCAATCATCTGGTGACAGAATTTTAGAAAAATACTTCATCCTGTACTGTGCGAGTATAGAAACACAATTACTTCAAAATACCGTTGATAATTCATAAACAGATTTTTTTAAATTAATAAAGGTTTTGCTCTCTTTACTGGGTACTTAATAATAATGATGTTTAAAAACGTCTTTATTATTCCCAAAGTGAAAAATATCAACATTTATGGTGGATGTATGCAGCAGTCACAAGTCATAAGGAAGAATTTTCGTCAATTTTTCGTCAATGGTTAGAATAAACGGACCAACCAATCATTGACGAATATTCTTTCTTATGACTTAAAACTTATGAATTATGACTGCTGCATAAATCAGATCAGATGAACTGATCTCGATTCTGGAGTCACAATTTGAAAATTCATCTCATATGCCCGCCCTCCAAGATGACCTAATTTTACTGAAAAATAAACTGGATGAAATCTTGACCTAGGAGGTTTTCGGGGTCGCTGAACACGAATCTGAAGACACCATTTTAAAATCTATATCAGTGATCCCAATATGACCCCAAAAAAGGACCAATTTGGATTTTCCTGATAAATCAGCATTCTCAGCAGGAGGTTTTGAGGAGATAGCCGACCTCAACCCTTTGAATTTTCCAATTTTGATCCAAGATTCATTATCAGCGACCCAGAAAAACGATTTGGTAAAGTTTTTGTTGAGTTTTGAGAAAATAGAAAAATGGGTCTTTTTTGTGGGGCCATGTTGAGATCATTGACGTGAATTTTCCAAACCTGACCTCCGATTCGTTATAAGCGATCCTGAAAACCACCTGGTCCAAGTTTTCGTCGAGTTTTGGGAATATCTTGTAGTTGAAATAATCGATAAGTTACTACCACTGATAACTGAAAACGTCAATTTGATACCCTTTGACTTGGATTATCTCAAAAACTGTCCATTTTTAGACCTTACGGCCATGGAGATATTTAATCAGGATATTGATATCTACAATATCCCAAAGTTTTAGCCAATTTCACCGAGAGCCATTTTTCATAAGGTTTGAAAGTATCAGCCTCAATAAAAATTGGCCTAAAAATATTACACAACAATTATTATGCCAACATTTCAGGATAAAAAACATACAAACGAGACAATACAGTTCTACATAATCTCTATATTTACATTTACTTTCTTTTAAATCATTTGGCAGTTCATTGAATACCCAGGGCGACATAGAGGAAGGAGAATTGAAAGATATTGAAAGATTATTAGAAGGTACATGTTGGTCATTTTTGATTCGGGTATCAAATTGAAGCCTGTCTTTATTGGTACTGCATAAAGTACCTACCTCTAGACTAAAAGAGTATACAGAAACTTCAAAATCAAATAATGATGGCAGTGTTAGAATTGTATGGTTTTTGGAAACATCCCTGCAACTTGTACGGGCCGATATACCAACAAGAGAACGCCAAATCCGCTTCTGAGCAATAAAGACATCATGTGAAGATACAAATAAACCCCATGAACATTTACCATATCGCGATCTACTGTCAGCTTGTGCATAATACTATGCAAGTAGCTGCTTTATTTCCAGTACTTTTCTAGTGGTTCTGAATAGATATGATAATCAATTCATTGTTGATATCAGTGATTGACAATGATTTTTCCAGTCCATACGTAATTATTGTTTGTGTGTTTCCAACATTTAGAAACAGCTGATTTGCAAAATTTTATTGGTGCAATATGGAACAGACTCTGTCGCAAGGCTTGATCGGTTTCATCTGATTTGATCACGGATGTATCATCTGCATATAAGTATTGACAAAGTACTCAAATCATTGAAGAAAAGAATAAACAATACCGGGCCCAAAACTGAGCCCTGAGGCTCACCAAGATCAATAGACTTCATTTCAGAATTTTTATTGTCCATAGTAACGTATTGTTTTCTATACCTCAAATAATCCTATATCCAATCCAGTGGTAATCCTCTGATTAAATGCGAAACTATGATTTTAGTATTTATTTAATTTATCCATCAAAATCAGCCTAAATCCAAACAAATTCAGTAAGACTGAATAGGTGTTTTCAATACATTTCAAACGAGATGTCAGTTGCCATAAGGTTTCATTTAAAATTATTGGTTACGGAGGCTCTGTAACGTCTAGTTTTTATATTCACCCTCCAAATATCATTAATTATAATTTCAATAAGTATAACCGTTCAAAACATAAGATAGGGGAAGGGGACTTTTTTACTGTCACTGTATAGACTAATACCGCTAAGCTAACTCTGTATATTTCAAACTCTTACTACCCTGTCTTCGGCTGATTATAGCTACAGAGTTCTTTTCAAAAATCCTGTATCTTCTTTCAATGTCCGGCGGTTCCACAGTAGAGAATAAAGTCTCGTTCATACCCTCGCGAATTTCGCAATTTTTCTGCGAATAAAATGGCTTCCGACATGATTCTTCATCAACGATTGGTCCGGCATTTTATTCGCAAAAAAATTGCGAAATTCGCGAGGGTATGAACAAGTCTCAACTCAGTGGAAGCTCTTTCGCAAGCGGTCAGGTCCAGTTCCAATCCGTTACAATACAATTTGTTCATACTGTCTTCAAACACAAATAATTGTCTCTAACATTTAGACCTGTCCAATGCCATAAATGTGGTTCTTGTGAAATAAAGTTCTAATCTATTCCCAATAGGTAGGCTCAAAGAATTAAATCGACGATTGAACGAAAATACTGTTGTGTAAGACTCATATAGGACTGCATTACTAGAAGTAGAGCGTTTATTTTAAATTTCGTTTAGGTCCAGGAATGGAAACTATGTTGAAGTACAACTTCAGCTCATTCGATTGAATAGTTTTAGTGTGAAATAATAACAGACACACTTCATCCCTCACAAACTCAGAGACACAACTACATTTCATTACGAAATATGGCAGTACTCACAGGTTCTCCTGGAACATATTGTTCCACTGTCCATTTGGTACTATTCAATTGGGATCCATCGAATCGATCCTCGAATATAGTCATATTTCTGCACACCTTCGTACGATCACTTACACTTGTAACACTTGGTGAGCATTCCATCACAGATGGGCTTCTCAATTCTGAAACATACACAAAAAAATAAAAAAAATCGATTGGGCATATAGTATCCAGGAGAGGTCCACACTCATATTTCTACTGACCCGCTACTTTCCATTCTTGGGAATCTTTCCTGTAGCCAAGTTTATTGTGCTGGACGTAAACCCAATAATAGACCACATCATTCACATTGAGTTTCAAATTTGGATTGTAGTAGGTGAAGTAACCATCCACTGGGGTCGTTACATCTTCACTGAAGTCACCCGGTTCGATTTGGTTTATTCTTTCGTTCTTTTTTCCACGAAACGCGAATAATTCTGTATTGGGAGATGCTAAAATATAATAAAAAGATTATGAGGTGCAAGCAAACTAAATAATTTTCAGAACGAGGACGGAGACTTCTAAGTTCTTGGACCTGTTCTGTTTACAATATAACAGTTTATCAACTATGGATCTGACGGGAACTATCCTCAGCTTTGCAGATCTTAGAACTTAGAAATTGACCATAACACCTCAATTCCAGAGGCAGTATCAATCAAGTATCTAGGGTTAATAGTTGATAGACATTTTACGATGGGATCTTCAAATGTCCAACTTGGCAAAACAAATCATAGGATTTCTTGGCAGAATTAGGTATTTGCCAGACTCCTTAGACACATATCACTTGAAAACTGTACACTATACCCTCATTCAGTTAGTTACATTTTTAACCTGGTACCTGCCCAGGTGTCACAGAGCGAACTCCACAAGCACGCAAGTATTAAAAAGTACATGAGACACCACTCAGAACCTAAGTCTTCATCTTTTCAAAAATAAGTTGAGTCTGAGTGCCCTGGGATTTGACTCATAAGGAAATCATAACAATATCTTTTATTCACCAAAATTCTGTTTTCTTTTTAAATTTATTTTTGAACAGAAATCCTCCCAGAGTCAAAGCCGTTTCCAATACTAGTGAGATGCGTCTGCTGGGTTTAAAAAAAAAATTGTTGGAGACGAGATTTGAACTCGGAGCTCCGGGGTGGTAGTTATATACTATGTCCACTAACCCACCATGGGTTAGAGAATCAATTCTGTAGACTGGCAATTCAACTAGTGTTTTTACGTACCTTGATTCCCTAATATCTGAAGAATGGTCATATGGACAAGCTAGCAGGTAGGCATGCGAACATAGTACATACTAACACTACTCAATCGTACACATTTCGTTCGTTTAAAAATAATTAACGTCTGACGGCCCTAGGATCTTGCTCTATATGGAATGGAATCATAGGTTGGGGTGCTGTGATAGACTCTTATTTGGATAAAGTGAATGTACTTTAAAAATGGATACTGAGAATAATTTACAAAAAACGAATTTCACCAAGAGATGACTCATAAAAAGAAAGCAAAATTTTTTATATTCGTCAGCTAAACCGACTGAAAATTTTAATCGAAACCCACAAGTTGAAAATAAAACTCCAACCTGTGGAACATGATCACTACAACAGACATAAAAAACAAAATGTTAAAATTCCCATATGTGAATAAACTGTGGGTCAAAGAAGTTTCATATTTTTAACTTCAGAACTACATACCGATACAACTTTAAACTATAAATAACCACGGCACTTTCAAATATGAAATCAAGCAATGGCTGCACAACACTGAAAAATCAATATTTAGCAAGATACTCAAATCTAGGAAATGATGAACATAAAAACTGAAAAAGAAAGAGAAACTACCCAAATACCAAAACTAAGTCACAATCACATTCGACGCGCGTTTCACCAACAAAGTTAGCATCTTCAGTAAGCAACAAATGTAGCATCCTAGTGAACTTTTAGCTTCTCAAGATGCTAACTTTGTTGGCGAAACGCGCGTCGAGTGTGATTGTGACGTAGTTCTGGTGTTTTTTTTTTTGAATTGTATTCACAGCAAAGGTTTCAAAATATTCATTCATTTGATAAAAACTTTGATGAATATATTTGTGTATTTATAATTATACTTGTGCATATGTGTATATTTCTATATGAGTGTGTATGAATGTAAATGACGTATGTGTCTATGTAAACATTTGTATACTTACTGCAATTGTATTATACTTATTCTAAGACTGTGACTTCACAACGTGCCTGATATTAATTTATTTCTTTTACTATCCCCCCTTTAATTCAAAAAGATGAATTTTCCAAATATTGTAACAGAGATGAACATGAAAAAAAGGAAATGAATGATGCACATATATTCATATCACGTACAAACTGGCACTACAGCATACATTTATATTTTATTTTTACCTTCGTTTATTCGTATATTATACCTTTATATAACTCATATTTCCTACTTCAAATAAACAATATTCTTTTGTGTTCTATGTCAATTGAATGATGATAACTTTGAATATTGATTCTACACATATTTTTTTATACTTCTTCAAATATTCTTGTCTAATAATAATATAGAAAATTCATATTTTCTGTAATATGACGTTGATAGAAATGATACAATGCTGAAAATTGTGACTTATCTCCTCAGAAAATACATATGTCAGAATTAAAGAAATGTTTACCAGACTATTTGTTTTCTATTATAGTGCTCCGCCAATAGAGCAAATTACCTATATAAAGGATATGATAATCCCTACTGTTTTATTTTATGAATACTCAGGGTTAGAACTCAATAAGTCGAAAATAAAATATTCTCCAGCATACTTAATATTACTTTTAATATAGTCAGCCAAAATACAAGTACCCCGCTGTCCCCGTTCTCCCCTACGCCTATGCTTGTTAATAAACATAAGTTTGCAAACTAAGGAATAATAATAGTCAAGTTTCTTTCAACTGGGTACATTGGTATGGTAATTCTATACATCTTACCCACTGGAATTGGTTGTTTACCTTTAATAGAAGCTCTGAATCCGCTTGGATCGTAGGCCTCCAGAATCACCGGCGGAATCTCATATTGCCCATTAGAAAAATTCACTAACGTCACCAATAAACACAGCCAAGTAAGGTAAAACATATCAGCCGTCGATATGCAAAATAAAATCTACGATCAAATGTGGCTTCACGAAATCATTCCTAGTGATTATCGCTTGGATAAGTGGGAATCACAACTTGCTTTCTTGATTCTTGACCTCGTCGGGCAGGTTATGAACAGTGGCGTGTTGTTTATTGTAAGTAATTTGGTTTTCTCACGATATGCATTTTTATTGCAGATGGATTTTATTGTCCGATTTTATTGCCTGGATTTTATTGCCACATTTTATTGGATTATAGGCTAGGCATATTAGGAAAATAAATGGGTTTCAGAGGAAAGTTTTGCTATAGTTTTCATTTTATCGCCCTCTATGTTTTTTGACTTGCTGATCATGAATTTAAAGTTTGCAGGCAAAATTTTAGCACGGAACTTTGTTTTTTGACATTTTTGCCCTAATTTTGGCACTTTTTTCGCTTTTGGCCTATATCTCAGAAAGAATACGTTTTTTCGATAAGCTCGTCCCCACTTAAATGAAGAAGACAAAATTTCCTAAATTTTTCGTGTAAAACATTTTTTTGGAAGTCTGACTATCCAGCCGCTAGAGCGCATGCCATATTCCCATATCTAGTAAAATTCACTGATACTGTTGATCGTTATTGATTCAATGAAAATTTGCGTGAGAGTCATTCGGGTTGAGTTGAAAAACAGCATTTTGCTGATACTCCGCTTCTCATATTTGCAGATTAGGTATTAGGGTAATTTCATACTATCCTTTTCTGTCACAATTTTCTTGTTTTTAATTCACATTTGGTATACTTGCTGATCTTAAAGTGGTATTACACAGTTTGATTCCACTGACGTTACAGTAATTCATATTTGTCCAACTTTGCAAATGTCACTTCATTTGTTTTTTCGTCTAAGGAAACATTTTTCAATTGGGCAGTGAACGTAATGTGTTCAGTAGTAATAGTGATTGAATTTTCGCGATAAGTCTGTCGATTCATTTCTGAACGAAACTGAATTGCTACAATTCAGTTGAGTTCAGAAATAAAAGACAGAGTTATGAGATAAATTCAACCACGAGTGGAATTTTATTAGACTATTTCACGAAGCATTAAAAGTATTATTATGAACATGAACAATAAATTCATCATAACCATAATCAATCAACTATAATCACAAAAAATGTATTATAACTATCGACAATTTATTATACAGTTACTATGCGACTCATTTTGACGTTTTCGCCTACAATTATGATCTGTCAAAATGTCAAACTTTGCTTTGTCATCTATGGTTACATCGTTGAAAACACCTACGCTGACAGACCAATCGAATTGAGAGACAGCTGGAGTTTTCGCGATAATACAAGTTGTCTTTGATTTGTGATTGGTCAGATTACGTGAATATCTTGAGAAGAGTGGAATAGTCAAAAATATGCCACTGGCTGAGCTTGAAATACAAAGCTCCAATTAAAACAATTTTTTTGCTGGGATGGTGACGATAATTCTAGATTTTCAAATTGCCTGAATAATTCGAGGTATACCGTAATACTACCGAGTATATACTGATGTTCGAGAGCTTTTGTTGACAACCGTTAATCGAGTATTGAGTAAATTATTGGACGAGTTATTAGAATTCTACAAGTGCGATCCTGTTCCCTGCAAGTGTTTGTTACCCTACCCTATTTTTACACCCGAATGGCGCCTTCAAGGTTATACAGCCCAGTTCCAAAATTGTAGATATCTATTTTGGAACTGGGCTATAGGTAGAGTAGAACCAACAATCTAGTAAGGTCGTAAATCAATATTGGCCGACGACCCTCATTATTACCCATCGTTCGGAATACAGATAGGCGATGAAAGTGTGTGTCCCTTAAAATATTCCCAGGTCCGGATTCATATATCTCATGAAATAGTTTGGCATTTTAATAATAGTAGGCTCTCCATTATTTTAGCTTCTGCTGACAGTTCTGAATTTGAAAATATTTGATAATAAGAAATCTCCTGAGTTGATTTAGAACCCTTGGTAAGGATACATATGACTGTGTGTAAATAATAAAATTTACTTACCTGGCCACCAGACTTCTAGTACTAAATGGACTATGAACGAGATTATAGCGACAATAGTTTATTTCAAAAACAAAAGGGGGAAAGTTAAACAACATTTCGTCATTACCTACCTAATATTCCGTTGTGTCAGTTGTGTCTATTCGAATTTTGTGTCGTGAAATATGTTTTTGTGTTATATATCATATAATATATGTAAATAAATAATTCTCAATTATAATCAAGCGATGTTTCTTAACCCGTTATCACTATACCTCCCTAAAGAACAAAATTTAATGGCTAGGGCAGGTACAACTCTGCGTAGAAAGGACGGCCAGACCGCCTGCTGTTACCTCAAGTGTTTGGTGATTTATGACCTTCTTATAGTACTATACTCGACTTCTTCCTACCACTGGACGAATTTCCTAGCTGTGTGTTCATCGAGCTGTGATCCGACTTGGATGGTTATACTTTGAAAAACCAATGTAGGTGACGATTGCAAACATGGCATATGCAATACCCCTATTTGCTACATTCAAAGTGAAATGTAAACATTTACTTTACTCATTCATCTGGCCAGACCTTCCCCAGCGCGGTTGAAAGGATTATCTAGATTGCGAAGGATTGGGTGAATAGGTGGGAGATTTATAGTGAATATACAAGACTGTAGTTCATGTGATTGGGAACACTCTATCACACACAAGTAAACACCTAGTTGAAAAATTATTCAGTTTTTTTTTTATTGAAAACTCAGATCTCAACAACTCAGTTACTACATTAACTATAAAAAGTTACAAGTTGGATACTCAAACTGCAGTTACTTTCACGAAATCGACTTGCAGCTTCCCTCCATTTGCCCATGTTGACAACCAATCACCTTTGCTCGTGTAGAATGTTTTAACTTGTTTTCTGCTTAAGTTCCTCCAAGGTTTCTTGTGTTCTCCCGATTTATAACCATCAGGAAAATCGTTGATTCCTCCTACTCCAACTCCCAGTACCAATCGTACCTACAAGAAAACAAGCACTACATGTAGCTGAAACATTAATGATGACATAGGCTACCTGATGGAACAAAGAGTGATTTGATGGAGTTGAAATGCTGCTCACCTGCTTTGGTGTACTTCCAAAGAAGCCAGAAGATTTGATAGATTCTGAGTTGATCAGTCCATACTTTATGCCATCTACGTATAAATCTATTGCATCTGAAAATAGAGTATGGGTAGAAATATGTATATGTGTGTGGGGACTGGAAGAATATTAACAGATGTTACTGTATTTCGACACCAGTGTTCATTTCCGTGAGATTTTGTGAATCGCACATATTTACATATGCTACTGAATATCGACACCAAGTCCCCTATTCTCAAATGTCTGCTACCCTTTATCGCATTCGACAACGTATGTCCATCGCCTTTCTCGAATGTGCATTGAAAAGAGAGATATATTTTGTAGCATAGGGTAGTAGACATTTGAGATTCGTACCTCTGTGGCCCTATTCTCAAATGACAAAATATGTCCATCGCCATTTTCGAATATGCAATGGGGATAGCAGACATTTGAGAATAGATTAGTGAAATTATTAAATAATAAATAACTGATAAGTTTCGTTAAGTGGCACGTCAAATGTCAAACATATTTCTTCTATAATAAATATACAAACTGGCGAAAATTAAACAATTGAATAGGTAACTAAAGGAAATCTTGTTGCTCATATTTGAAGTCGGATAGTTAGACACGCCTATCCCACGTGACCAACTTACCAAAAGAATAAGAATAATAAAAAGTAGGTTATATTTATCCGTATAAGACGATCAAGGTTGGGTAAAATGTTTGGTTTTGGTGCTTGTATTTGTGAAATAAGAGATGACGCGTCTGTAAAAAAGTGCCGACAAAAAGAAGGATGCATTTTGTGCTATTTTCAGTAATCCCTTGCGCCCATATTCTTTGAAAACCTTATCGAAAATTTTTTCTGCTGTGTTTCCTTAAATACTCATCGTAAATTGATTAGGGTTGAGCTGTATACCTGACACTCAATAAATCATCGATAAGTACCAATACTTTACTGATAATGTCAGTAATAACATTCCCATCGGTTGAAATGTCAGAAAAACTTATATGTTTAATTCAAAGTCATTGCAATTTTGAATCAAAATTCAGTCTGAAAAATTCACATGAACTTGTTGATAATATTAAAGATACTGAATACCGAAAAATACCAAATTAAGGAAGCAGCTTTATTAGTAGCAATGCTATTAGATATAAATAATGCAAACCCTGTCATCAACCAGGAGATAAAATGAACCCAGACAATATTTTTGGAGTCAAATTTCAATCACAACCGTTCCCATTCATTTCTGAAAATCAGCAAATTTTAAAGATACTGATATTGGCGTTCTTTGTGACGTACTCTCCCGAGCCCAATCGGGTTGATTGTGATTTGAAACGGCAATGCTATTAGTTGCTCAGAATTTTCGGAAGAATACCTCAAAACAATAGCGTGAGAAACAAGCATTTTGACTTTTGTCGACTTAAAATACTTATTCAAGAGTAAAAAATTTAACAAAGTAATTAAAATTGCCAACAGAGTTTTCACATGCTGCAGAATCAATCCATAATATTTTTAAAATTTCGTGTTCCCGCAAGGGCAGAAGAGACTTTTGTAATGGTGAAAAAGCACACTTAGCGTCGGGCATCGGTTCGGACGAGACGTACGTGAGCAATATTTTTTGAGTGATTACTGTCCGTCAACGACACAGAGTTCTAGCCACGCCGCGGCTTAATTATTGTGCGAGTGTTATTGGAGTTTCGCGATTATTGCAGCGCAATGTTGTGTATTTCCATGAGGGTTTTTATTTGCTATTGGTTGTGCCACTAGTATTTCGGAGTACATGTCGTATAAAATAACTATACCTTCCATTTTGAGCAAATATATGAGGGTATTTTTTTTATGTACACATATATAGCGTTCCTGGCACTAGCGTTCCCGAGTACACAGCGTATAATATAACTATACATTTTATATTCAGCAAATATTTGAGGGTACTGTTTTATGTAGCGTTCCTGCATAAGTGCCTGTATGCGAATTCCGCACAGGTGATATTCACCCATTTTTTTTCAGATATTATTTGAATATAGGGTTTAACATTGTGCGCGTTATTTAGTTCTGTCTTAGGGGAATTTACCAAGTATAAATCACGGTACGCGATTATTTTTCTCTTAGGAAGTTACTTCACTTTTGACATTTACGTCCGAGGACTCGCAGACGAACAAACGTTCAACCAACTTCATGTGTACTTCACCCCGCTGAAAATTTCACGCGTTTTATATCCAACCAAGCTCTTGATTGTTCTCTGAGAAACATTCGGCCTTACAGCCAATCCTAACTGCTCCTATAAGTGGTATATTTTCTTTTGAAATTAATTTTTCTGTTGGCTCTAGTTTGGAGAGCCCCTCAATCAATAGAAACCCAAAGGTTTCACCACGCGTGGCAGTCAAAGAAGGCGGGCCCCACGCACTCTTCCGGAAGAGCTCACAAGTGGTTGTTGAATCGCGTCGTGCCGAAAATAACGCCACAGAATTTAGTTACCACCTGGATTCTCAAAAAGCGGTTCATATAAATTCACTTGCATCTCGTAGGTTGAACCCTGTGCATTGTAGTATGGATAATGTGAATGTGAATAGAAGTAATCTTTAGGGCTGTTCTGATGAAGTCAATGATGATTAATCTCGAAACCATTTTTCTGTTGATAAGAATGCAAGGCGTGATCTGAGTCTGAGGGAAAGGACCCCGCACAAATCAAATGGGAAATGGATCAAATCAAATGGGAAATGGATCCATGTCGAATTGGCTAAAATTTGGATATGTTGTAGTTTATACCCTTCTGATCAAAAGTCTCCATTGGCCCAACTCGATCGTATGACTAGATTCGGCGCTAGAGGGCGCCAAATTATGAAATTTATGATTTTTGGAGATATTCAGCTGATTAAAAAATATGAATATCCCATTTATATTCAATATTGTGTGCGACTGAGCATTTCTAAAGTGCGCGAGAAATATTTTTCCATAATAATTTGAACGGACGTTGCATTCCACTGAAGTTTCAAACCTTTTGTCATTACTGTCAAATTTTGGAAGGAGCATGTCTATATCTACTAGTCTTATATACCAACTTACCTACAATACTTTCAGTACTATTTGTAAAGATTTAACTAACGTACCTTCAGTCCATCGAAGTTTATAAGTGTGAAAGTCGTCACAGAAAAACTTCATGTCATATTTTGTGATCATCGAAGAAATCAATTTTTCGGATCGCTTCGGCTCATTGTGTTCTAGCATAGGCCCACCAAATAACATATTTCCTCCAACGTTCACGTTGTCAGAGCCAGTTAAGTATCTGTTGCCTCTTGCGTAGGCAATGACAAGTCTCTGCTGGTTTTCGTCTTCTAAATATATTTCTAGAAAAATTAAAATAGATAATATTATATTATATATATATATATATATATATATATATATATATATATATATATATATATATATATATATATATATATATATATATATATAAGGATGGATATAGCGAGGGGAAATATATGAAAATATAAGTAGAAAAGTTTTTGGGTATAACCCTCAAAATGTTCTGCAACCGTAGACACGTGTTTCGAGCTTAAGCTCTCATCAGTACGGTAAAATCAAGTGCGAAGATGTACAACACTTGGATGTAAAAATAGAAACAAAGGAAGTCAACAACAGGAAGCCAACCACACATTTGTGGCTTCGGTTAGAAGACCTTGTGCTAGCTATAGCTGCCTCCGTGGCGACGTTAGTTGTTGCCTTGTAAGCACAAGGTCTTCTAACCGAAGCCACAAATGTGTGGTTGGCTTCCTGTTGTTGACTTCCTTTGTTTCTATTTTTACATCCAAGTGTTGTACATCTTCGCACTTGATTTTACCGTACTGATGAGAGCTTAAGCTCGAAACACGTGTCTACGGTTGCAGAACATTTTGAGGGTTATACCCAAAAACTTTTCTACTTATATATATATATATATATATATATATATATATATATATATATATATTATTAGGAAATTACAGAAATAAAGTGCGTCTTTTTCCAGTCCCACCTGATGATAACTTTTGGCGGTTTGACGTGCAAACATTCAACAAAAATCTATTTGAATAGTATAACCAATACTAGTTTTTGAAATAGAAGACTTTCTGGTTGCCTGATGAAGGGATTGGAGGGGCACATCAATTTAAATTTTCAAATGGCATGGGTGGTCAAATTACACGTTGTTGAAAAAATTTATTCAATTCTCTTTCCAACCGGAATTTTCAAGTTGATGTGCCCCCAGCGTCATCTGTCGAGTGATGGACCTTTCTACGAGATATGAGAAAACACTGCAAAGAGAAAGTATATTCGATATTATCACTCCGGATTTTTTTTCTTACCTCTAGTTTCTCTATAATCAGGAGAAAAGTGATTCGTGACGTCACGATCAAAAGTAGACTTGGCAACGATGTAAAAGTTGTGCAGCATGGAATTTCAAATTCTCATTCAAATAAAATGTGTCGTATGACAGTTGTCATTTGATACCAGATGGGTTCGTTCGTCTGTTTCACGGAGCAAACCAATAAGAATTGTTTGTCTCTGTTTAACTCGTTCGCCTACATTAAAATTGGATACAAGTAAAGCAGTTCCATCAAATATATGTGCTGCACACGAACAGGTCCTACGTTATTTCTTATTTGAGGTTATAATGCGGTTTTTAAAGTTTGTATTCTACAATTTATTTAATTCCTTTGTCCGTATCCCTGCAACATGTTGAAAAAGTGATTTGTACCCGGTTGTCTAAACACCAGTGAAAATTCTAATAAATAATTTTTTATGCATCTAAAGATGAAGCGCATCGTAAAATGTGTTTCGAAGCAGTGAATGAACCCTGTGTAAAAAGCGAAAAAATAAGTTATTTTGAAGAAAATTTCCAAGTGAGTACTTTACGTTACCTATACGTTATTATTGTATTCAAGCAGTTCAAAGAAAGATTTAAAATTCAAGTCATTGCAAAAAAAATCTTGTCAAAAATTTTTAGGTACTAGTAAAGATTCAGAAAAATATACTTGAAAAACCAACTTCAAAGAGAAGAATGTCACTGTTGAATTCTTTGTTAAATGGACGTTTCAGACTAGAAACTATTGATGCAATCGAGTTTTGCAATTTATTTTTCGTAAATGTAAAGGTCAATTCAAAATATTTTTTGTCCATTGTTCCACATCAAACCGTTCAAATTTATCGAGATAAGGGTACCATTCAGATCCACATTCAGTAAATACTGCCATCCAATCCTGTTTGTACCAATACTGTACCTGGAAAGATCCAGTCACCAGATGGTAACTTGGCCCTAACTTCCACATCTGCATAGGAGAATGTCTGTTTAGAAACCAATCTACCAGAGACGATAGGATTCTGCATCAAAAACTTTTTATAGACACAAAACTGGTCCTTCACGTCTTGCTTGGTGCAACTGTAACATGAGATGAAATACTTATTTAAATGAAAAGGAATGTGAAGACGTGTTAATTCGAGAAGATCGAGGACGAGCCAAGGCGTGTTATTCATAAAAAAACATTCAAAAACTTCCAGGATTGTAAGTTATTTGAATGACGATCTCTATGTATCATTATCCTGAGTAGAGCCTTGCGAAATTGGATTTCAATTTGGTTAACAAAATGTTATTCCATATTTTGTAGCTTCTCCTCTAGTGATTGAGTACTGCATCTGATCAGCAAAAACTGTAGATGTACACAAAAATCTAGTAGACTAAAGGCGGCGCTGTATTATTTTTAGTTTTAATTCGAATATGTCCGACGTCTGGAATTAGGTCTTGAAGGGAGGTTTTCTTTTTGGGCATCGTATAGGCGAAATAACGTTATGGGATTTATGTTAACAAGTTATTAGGCAGAAACTATAAAAAAATCTGCAGTTTTCAAACGCCTAGCAGTTCAGCTCAAACTAATGTGCTCAAGAGTAACAGGGGGAACCAATCTTCATGAGGTGAACTTACTTATCCGTCAGATCCAATGTATCTGCTTCTAAATCTTCTTCGTTCGCAAGTTCTGGCTTTATAGTCAATGAGTCGTTGCTAAGGTATATGACGTTTTCATTTTGTCTGTACACAACGAACTCGTAATCCTGAAAAAGGAATAATGTACTGAAAATATTATTAATAATAACAATGATAAGAATAAAATCGACAAAGTCGAAGTACCATTCTCTCCACATATTTCCACAAAGTGGAAAATATGAGGAAAAAATCTGACAGAAAACAACTACTTCCCTGCCTCGACGGATATTGAACTATATCTGACAGACATTTGTGCAACGTTCTTCAAAGAAGACTCAATTGCAAGTGCTTATTGTAGACAAACAAAAGATTATCGTTAATTTGGCTGGGGATGACCACCTGCAGACATGTTTCGAGGTTGTTGCCTCTCATCAGTGCAAGGGTAGGTCCAACAACTCTGAGTTGTCTTGTTCCTGCCACATGAATTGTCTGCAGGTGGTCATCCCCAGCCAAATTAATGATAACTTTTTGTTTGTCTGCAATAAGCATTTGCTATTGAGTCATCTTTGAGGAACGTTGCACAATTATCTGTCAGATGTAGTTCAATATCCGTCGTTGCATTAGCCAGGGAAGTAGTTGTTTTCTGTCAGATTTTCGCCTCATATTTTCCACTTTGTGGAAATATTTGGAGAGAAGGGTACTTCGACTTTGTTGATTTTATTCTCATTATTTATTTATACTCTCCGGCAAAACATACGAACTTGTTCGAATTTTAGCAATAATTACAATAATAACGATTGTTCATAGATATAACAAATACAGTGATACACACACAAAAGAAATACAGAAATAGAGTGAACATTTACAATATCCACAGAATTAATGTACATATTGTATGTGTTGAATATATGCGGGTTTGTCCATAACTTATTCGAAAGAATATAAATTAAAATGATACCTAATTGTGTTTTAAACATATACACGTCGTAGATAAATTTAGAAATTTCGAATTGGGCCTTGTCTTTGTTATTCATAGATCCATCTATGATTTTGTGCATTTTTGTTTGGACCGTTTCTCTAAAAATGATAAAAGTTGAGTTTTTAAGCATTTCAAAGAAGTACATCGACTATTCTTTGTGGCAGTTTCTTAATAATTTTGTTGCCTAGAAGGAGTAACTTTTTTCATCTCCTGTTTTAGAAGCTATTGGTATTGATTCTTCGATCTTGTCGCGTGTCTATATTTTCAAGTGATAAGTTCGTTTTTATTTTTATATTGCTGGAATCCTTTCTGAATAATACACAATTGTCTAATATATAATATTTGAGTGTCAGCTTGGATATCTTGCAGGTTTGTTGAGTATCATTCGGAGGAATCATTTTTGAGAGATTTCGAGGGCAAGTAGGTAGTTTCTTGATACTCTTTTCCAGTTAATAATGCCATAATTAGGGTGTGAATCAACCAAACTGTGTTACAGTATTGTTTTATATTTGAAGATCGAAAATGGTACAACTTGTTTGAACCCAATAGGTCAGAACAAAGTTTTTGTGTTAAAAATTCCATATAGTGGTTACATCGTGAATGATTATCAATGTAAATACACAAGTACCTATTGTTTTTGCAGGTTTATTTGAAAAATATTTTTGGGTGTTTCAATTATATTTTGGCAAAGAAGATATATTTTTATTTCGAGGTTAATTGAAATTAATCTGCTTCCTAATCAGTCTTTGAGTTCTCCAAGATCATTCTCAATGTTCAATTGGAGATTATACCAGTCTTCATTTTTGGAAAATATCACAATGTCGTCCTCGAAGCTGATTATTTTGCCGTTTCCTGTTCAACTGTGTTGTTCAAGTAAATAACGAATAGTACCGGCCCCAAAACTGTTCCTTGAGGTACAGCATATTTAATGGCAATCTCTTTACTCATATGATTTTTTAATTTAAACTTTTGGGTTCTACTTGTGAGGTAGCTTGCACCCATATCTTCGGGTGTACCTGAAAATATGGAGTGATCGACAGTATCGATTGCTTTTTCCAGATCTTTAAAAACACCTATAGAAGCACAGTGCTCGAATTTAAGGAATCGTAGATGATTTTTGTCAAGGAATGGATTACATCATTGGTTTTTTCTCTCTAAAACCATACTGGGACGTCGACAGCAGACTATTCTTTGATAAATAAATATGCGGTAAATCTTGTTTTCATTATTTTTTGGAAGACTTTTCTAATTGATAATAGAAGTGAGAAAGGACTATAATTTGGAAAGTTTTCAGTATCTCCATTTTTGAGAGTTAGAGTAATGAGTGATTTTTTTAGAATAGAAGGAAATATGCCTAATTCGTGGAATTTATTTATTATGTCCGTCAAAAGTTCACATATGAATTTTGTAATAATCTTCAGAGTTTCAGCTTTGATTCCATCAAGCCTGGCACCCTTTTCGATTTTCAGAATATTTATAGTATTTCCAATCTCAGTAGTATTCGTTGGTGTGAGAAAAAGTTTATTTTTATTTATTTACTTTTTATTTTTATAGTTTGTTTTTTAAAGCTGGAAACACGTGTTACACATCAATTTGAGGGTTATACCCAATAACTTTACTATTTATATTTTCATATATCGCCCCTCTGTAAATCCATCTTCACTTATTTTTTATTTCTGTAGTTGGGATTTTGTATTATCTCTTTGCCAAATTTTCCCCCACATTTGAGAAGAAGCTATTAAATATATCAGTAGCCTCTTTTGGATCTGTGACGATCTCATTTTTTGTTTTAATTTTTGTTGTTTTTAATTATTCTTCCTGCATTTTGTTCTTCTTAAACTAATTTTATTATAATAATTGTCTTTGGCAGTCCTTACTTTATTTCCCGTTCCTTTTTTTCGTTATAGTAATTTTTAAAGTTTTCATTATTTGGATGTTGTTTCCTTGAGAAAAATTGATGATTTTTTTGGTTCATGTGTTTCATCAATGATTTTTTTATCCAATTTTTCCTCTTACGTTCACTATTTTTTATTCTGATGTGTTTTGTGATGTGTTTTGCATTATGCATTGGGTAAATTTCATTTTTCCAATTATTGCTTCTAATTGCTTTTTGCAATGATTGTTCGCCTACTTTTTGAAAATATTTTTTAATTATTGAATCGTTTTTTTTTATTTTATTCAATACAATCGGTAATAGCGTTATGTAGTGGTCTGTAATTGTTGTTGACCTAGTAGGAATAAACATGTTATTGAAGTTTTATTGTTTTGTCTCAATAAATATGATCGAGACATGATTCAGATCCATTTCTCGCTCTTGTTGTAGTATTAATTGTTGAATGGAAGCCATACTCACTCATCATATTTCTTGAGTCTTCAGTTTTTCTCAATGAATCGATATTTTTATCACCCACAGATAGACTCTTATAATTTTTATCATTATCTTTATCTAGTATACTAATGAACTGGTCAAGAAAGTCGTCAATTCGACTTGCTGGAGATCTAAATATAGAATTCATACATTCAAAATGCAAACTAATCTATAATCATTACAATTTTTAGTAGTATACTTTTAGTTATCTCAATATATTCATGGGAATCGTATAAGTTTGTTTTTGCACCATCATTTTGTTTATCATATATTACTATGTAGTCGGCTATATTACAGAAGGAGGTATTCTGGATTTGACAAGTTTCCATTAAAACTATGCATGATTAAAGAATCGTATTTTATCATAACCAGTACTGCTTTTTCATCATCCGATTTTCTAATATTGGATCTAGGCATCTCTCGAAGTACTTTTTCAAATAAAAAAAAAGAAAAACTTTGAAAAAATAGGCAGAACATTGACCAGATTCACTAACTTTTATCTCAAGATCTAATTTTTTTGAAAACGTACTTCGAAAGATTCCTCACTTATACATTCATCTATGTTCAAGAAAAAAATTGGAATGATCCATTCAAAATTACATCGTCAAAGTGATTTCTGTTAAACCCCTGCAGACTCAATTTTCGAGAATTTATCTTCACTGATTCGAGCGCTATGGATAATTGAATGAATTGTAGGTTCATTCAAGAGTTAAAAAATTGTTCTGAAGCTATTCCAAGAATTTTAGCACTGGAGATAAAACAATAGAAGTTGTAAATGGGTTTATTGAATTTGCAAATATGCCGACTTAGGTAGCTTATATAAGAATGATGAAGTTAGATATTATCTAATTATTATTCTTATATATTTCATAATTCAATTTAACTTGAACATTTGCTTCCTGGGAATGGTGGGAATGGGGATCGTGATTACGTTCAAGGTCACTCACACAATCAGTTACTAAAAACTGGATATGTTTTGCGATTTGCAAGGGTCTGGCGAGCGACTGGCTGCAAGACACGATAAAGGGCCCAATTATCCCGAAATGAGTGTCACAGAGAAAGGAGGAGGAGAGGGGGCTACTGTTAGAGTTTAGTTTGCTCTTGTATTGTGATAGTGACACTTGTTCAATATTTGTGACACTTGTTTCAATATTTGTTATTCAATCGAGCAACATTATGCCAAATTCGAATTATCGAACCATGCCTCGTAGGATAATCATGAGAGTCAGAATTATTTGAGTAAGTGTTGATGTTGAGTTTAATAAGTGGTATAAGTTTATAGATGCAAGTTGATGGTATCCTCAGCAATTCAAACTTTTGAAAAGTTTACCTTCTGGAAATAGAGGAATACTAGAATACGAAAGTAACTCGAATTGCTTGCCAGAAATAGAAACGATGTTCTTGCACAGTTACAGCTCAATAGGTTGAGTAGTTTTAGCATGAAAGAAAACTAAATATACTCTACCAACTCGAAAACGCAACTACATTTCATCATAAAATATGTGATTACTTACAGGTGCTCCTGGCACGTACTGTTCCACTGTCCATATGGTACTATTTAATTGGGATCCATCGAATTTATCCTCTAAAACAGTCTCATGTCTACATACCTTAGTCCGATCACTTATTCTTGTCACACTTGGTGGGCAATCCTTTTCAGGGGAGCTTCTCAATTCTGAAACAAGCACAAAATCGAGTAAGATGGTATTCAGGGACGATTCATGCTTATTCCTTTACTGACCAGTCACTTTCCATTTTTGTGGATTTTTCAAGTAGCCAAATTTATTGTGCTGAATGTAAACCAAATAGCTGATCATATCATTCAATTTGAGTTTCAAATTTGGGTTGTGGTAGGTGAAGTAACCATCCACTGGGGTACTCACATCTCCACTGAATTCACCCGGCTCTAGGTGGTTTATTTCTTTGTTCAATTTTCCATAGAACGCGAATAATTCTATACCGGGAGTAGCTGAAATATCAATAGTGGATGATCAGCGAATTGAACAGTTTTCTGAAATAGAGGTAATCTAATATAAAATATTCTTATTCAATCTTTATGGCGTAATACAATAACCACAATAAAATAAAGTTCAATAACTATTATTATTATTCCACAGTTTTCAAACTGAATAGCTTGGATTTTTTTCAGCTGCGAGTTTCATAAAAACAGTAGATATGTTTTGAGGTCTTAATTAGTGAACATGGTTTTATCAGAAATAAATCTACAGTTACGAATCTGACGATTTTCAGTAACTACGTACCTAGCAAGTGCAATTCAAGAATCTGAAGTTCACACTGTGTATACTGATATGGCTAAGGCGTTTGACAGAGTTAACCACTATGTCCTATTACAAAAATTAAAATCATATTCATTTCAAGAAAATGTCATCCGATTTCTGGAATCCTATCTCACAAATCGTACAAACGTAGTCAAATTCAAAAATTTCCAGTCAAATCCTTTTGTTAATAATTCAGGGACACCACAAGGGTCCATACTGGGTCCACTGTTGTTTGTAATATTTGTAAATGATATATCTGATCACATCAAGCATGCCAACTTCTTATTGTATGCAGATGATCTAAAAATGTACATGAAGATTAGCTCTGAAGAAGACATGAATAAGCTCAAAAGCGATATTGCTTCTGTTACTAAATACTGCAAAGCGAACGATCTCACACTAAACGAATCAAAATGTAAGGCAATGTCCTTTACGAGGAAAAGAGATTACTTACTCCCAGATGACTCCATAAATGGAGTTGCAATAGAGGTAGTTAAGGAAATGAAAGATCTTGGGGTGATATTTTCGAAAAACTTTCAATTTACTGAACATATAAAGACACTAGTATCCCAGTGCAATAGAACTCTCGGTTTCATATTACATACTTTAATTCCAAATTGGAATACGCCAGTGTCATATGGAGTCCACAAACTGTAATATATTCTGAAACAATCGAACGAGTACAGAAAAAGTTTCTGAGATCAATGCATTTTAAAAAATACGGTGTGTACCCATTTAGGGTTTCATATGAATAACAGAGGAAGGACTTTACCATGACTTGTTTGAGCAGACGAAGAGAAAATGCACAAATTATTTTTATCTCCAATGTTTTACAAGGTGAAATTTCTATACCTGATATCCTAAACAAAATCAATATAAACGTACCCGACATAAGACTGCGACGTAGAGAAACCACTTTTAAAATATTTAATATAGGTTCACCAATTGAATACTGCATGATTGCTGCAAATAAGTTGATACAAAACAGTGACAATGACATAGATTTCTTCAATATTAAGAAAACTCAAATACTAGCAATATTAAGAGAATAGTCACTCAGTCATTCATTTATTTCTTTATATAAGTTGACTATGAATTGTGATATTCTGATTTGAGAACTATAATCTATACTCCAGGGTTGTTTAAAATCTAATTGTACTAATTGTATTTTATGTCTAGTTTTATAAGTTGACCAAATCTAAATTTAATTTTAAATTATGTTATAATATATTATAATATTTTATCATTTACAATATTCATACTTATATATCTAAACTGTATACATGTAAAAGGTCTATCTGTTTGTATGCACTATAAATAAATAAATAAATAAATAAAGTTAATGAAGTTTGAATAAAAATACCATGCCCTTCCTATTTATCACTAACAAAGCTTTCTAATTCATTTTTGATTTTCAATAAATTTCCTACAACACTAAAATGTCAATATGAAGTTTGCAATTATTATCTAATATGATAATCTAACTCGTAATAATCGTAAACTACCGGGCTAACAGAATTAAGCATTTATGAGACGTCGAATTTTTGTGATGATCGATTTTGGGTCCAAAAATTGTGCACCTCAACCACCAAATCGTCTTCCGCTTTGTCAGATGAATAATAGTCACTTTCTGAACACAATCATCCCCAGATAACATCGATCTGCCTGAAAAGTAACGGCCGACTATGTGAAATTACGGCACTTGAAAGAAGTGCTTGAGGAGTACTTCAGAAGTGACTTTTATAAACCACCATCAAATATAGTGTAGCAGATTATAATATCAACAATAAATGTTGATTCACCTGCTATCGTCTATGAGACGAAGTGTGCATTTTGCCTTCCATGAAATGGAATGTCACGGTGACAGTTTTGGTACTCGGCGTTGGTTTTTTGAAAGGTTTATTTTTCGCTGTATACTATTTCTGATATCTAACGAGCTAACAGCCTTAAGTGTTGTTATCCAATAAATTCGATCATTTGCCTGGTGTTAGGTAAGTGAGGGTTTTGTAGGAATCATGTAAAATATATTTTTGGTTGTTGAATTGGAGAATGTAACTGCAATTATTTCCTTTTAGTTTTCGATTATATATTTGAAATTGTTCGACTACGGAAATTAAACAAGCTTCTTGAGAACCTGATCTATTACTCCAGAACCCTATAACCGATCCCGTTACACTAGTTTTTGTAGTTTGTGGTGAGATACTTGTCAAGCGCTTTCAAAACTCAAATATACATTTGAGAGTGCTAATCCGTTGCTGGCTAAGTGCCCCGTTGATGTTATATTTGGAGACTGCGCGCTGACGTCTTCCAATGTTCTGTGTCGTGTATTCCGCAGCTGGCCATATTGAATATTTTGTTGTTGGGCATGTTTGGTTCACTGCGATGCTGTGTGTAATGTGTTTATCCTTTCCACTTTTGATTTCAAAAACTGGGTAAGCACAATTGAGTGAGTTACATCAGATCTAATTCCTAGTGTATAAATCAAATATGGTCGAAACAAAAGTACTGCAATCAAGAAAACATACTACTTAGCTGAAACACAGTTTATAAAGAATCAGTTGGCTCTCTCAGACCAATTGCATGTTCCAAGGTTACATCCACTCCAAGGAAACAAATTTAGGATGCGCAGAAGACTGCTGTTTCAATGTAAGCTGTTGTAGCATTTTGTGTCAAGCCTTCGAAGTATCCGAAAAATGGATGTTTTGTGCACCACAAAATACCCACCTACAATGCTCCTATAATGTATCCTGTGGTTTCACATTCATCATTGTACTCTTTTAGTTATCAAAGTGTATTTTATTCGAAAAAATGCGCCCTGAAAAGAAAATACAACATATTCCATAACATAAACTTTCTCTGTGAAATCTACATCTGGCAACGTTGTTAAACCTATGTTAAACCCATTCAAACAATGCTATCACTATATGAAATTGTCATTTGAATAATACACTTGAACATCGATCTCAAACCGAAATTGATTACATAATGAACGAGGCCTCTACGCTTCAGAAGAACAAGGAACTCAGTTTTTTTTACATCACAAAAAGTAACCGAAACCAAAATTAGCGCCATCTATGGTTCAATAGTTGAACTTCTGAGTTTTGAAGTTACAGACTAAACAGGAACCTTTTTCAAGATGACTCATAAATTTCCTTATTCAGGAAACTTTACAGGGATCCGCTACAAGTCATTGAAAAAAATCCATTATCCAAGGTCTTTCGAAGGAGTGTGGTAATCACTGATATTGGAAGGAAACGTGTCACACGACATTTCTCATCTTGCTTAAATTCATTATACTATTCAAATTATATCCTACCTCAAAAGCTGGATATTTTTTTCAAGACATCAGAACGCATTGATTTCAACCAAATTTTGAAAGGAGTCAGATCAATAATGATCCACTTGTCCGCCATTTTCAGATTTTGTCACAAAATTCGTAATCTTTCTCTACAAAACCGCCTCTAGATTTTTAAGCAATACTTTATAGTCGGTCCATAATTTAAATATTATATTAACTCCAAAAAATATTGAAAGACAATAATTTGAAATAAAAAAATAAGACCTCAACGTCAGAAGATTCACCGTTCAGAGTCCCATTTTTATTTCAAGCAGTGTATACATTTATATGTTGAGCATTGTATAAATTGCCAGCGGCTATGTGCGCGAAGGATACAATTACAGGTTGCGCAGTGGACAAACGGGAACAAAAAGATCAAAGTGCCGACGCCAACTGACCTAACTGATTCTTTATAAACTGTGGCTGAAATAAGGAATTGTGACTGACTGCACTTTGATGAAAACATGAGTAACGTGAAGTAAACATCTTATTTCAATGTCCAATTTCTTGATATGTGGCACAAGCAACCTATTATATGAAGAATTATGACAAAAATTATTATCTACCCAATTTCTGAATACAGAAAAATTTACCTGCGATTGACTAGTAAACAGAAAAAACGAAATATTCAAAAGAATGTTTCGAAACATTGAGATTTTATAACTGGAAAATACCTGTTTTGTGAAATGTCGAATTTAGTTGAGTATAGGTACCTAGTTTATAATAGTTGCTTTTCAGGTTTACTGCTACTCACCAAAGTTGAAAATATTGGTGATGTCATACAAAGTTTGACTATAATGTAGAAATGAGTATATAACTCTTGTGAGATTTTCTATAAAACAAGAACTCATTCTCAGCTGGACAACGAGAAGTTTGCCTTCATGGTAAGATATTACCATTAACATAATTGCTACCGTTTTTGTACAATATTTGAATTCGTTGCCAAATCATTTTTAGTATTATTCATTTCAGTGTACCTTTTTGAAGACAGTATGTGGAAAAGATTCAGTTAACACTACAGGGAAGATTTTAAACTAAATACAAATTACTTGGCTGTCAGTAACAATTGGACAAGAAGAAATAATGAAAATAACTTCAGTTATTTACTGACCAATATAATAAAACTTATTGGGTAAGAATATTTTTTAATGTTCACTTGCAAATTTCATAAATATTTAGCTGTATGTTTTTTCATAAAATTGAAATAATTTCTTAATTTGATTATTCTACCATTTTTGTTGTGGAAATGGGTGATGACTATTTTGGTTTTAGTTTCAGTGAGGAGAACTCATTATCTGAAAATACCCTCAACAACAGATGGAAGATACCACCAGATTATTTTTACGGAATGCTTCAGGTAGAGACGGAGGAGGAAGGGATAGAAGGAAGAATCCAGAAAATTATTAAAATTATGACTTAGGGTTATTATTGGTAGTTGATATCAGGAGCAATTAGGATTTTTCTTTTTTTCTGATCTGCAGGACTTCAAGTGAGCAACAAATATTGAAATTAATTCATTGATCTAATAATCCTGTGATTTAAAAAATTTGGATGAAGAGATGTTGTGAATAAAGTGGAATAATGTATTTTAGTTAGGAGTATTTCCAGTTTGGTATTCCACTTCCACATACACATATAAGTGTGTGAATTTGAATTCAAACTATTGATTATTTTTTGGTTATGAATGCTAATTGCAGAAGATAAAAGTTTTTGTTATGAAAATTTCAACTTTCAAGTATTTTGTGGAAATTTACCCAGCAGTATAATATGATGAAATGTAACTGAACTTTTTTTCTGTCAATTCCAATAAAATTTTTTCATTGTGAAATTTTTATCATGTGGTAATTTTTAGATTTATTCTGAGATTCAATATTGATAAATAAAAATGAGTTGAATTCAACCCAACTTTTTTTGCTTGTGACAATACACATTCAAATACAAATACAATTTCAATTAGAAATGCAGAGTTAAAAAAAAAAATTGTTAAAATTGTTATTTCCGTCAAGCGATTGCTCCCCTACGCGCAACCCTCGGAAGTCTTCGAGAGACTTGTGTGAGCTAGGGAAGACGCAGCCCTTACCTTTTAACGTGTGATGCTATGCACGAGACCGGTGAATCGGTGGATCGAACCCACGACCCCACGCTTGCGAGGCGTACGCTTTTACCAGCCGACCACCACGGCCCAGATTATTTGGAAATTTTTTTATTTGTTGTAGTTCGTATTATTCTGATATTCAGTCCATCCAAATGCAAAACAGAACAATGTTTCAGTGCATTTTGGCATATTCAAGCTTGATTCCGTTTGAACATCTTGAATTTGTCGAAATGTGTCCCCTATATATATTGTTTTACTCGAATTTTCATTTCTCCTGAAAAATTATAATTATGGTGAGGTTTCTGAATTCAGCTTTATAAAATTATATGCTTTAGAAGTGCAATTTGAATTACAGTCAGATGAAGAAATATTAATGTTTGAAGCATAGTTGACCGGCATCAATCGTGCACTGAAGTTTGTTGGCGTTGAAGCACTTCTGAGGTACTTTGAATTGCCGGTGGAATGTATCACGAGCGGCTAACGGCCGCCTGGACACCTGGATGCCTGACCAGAACTTGAAATGCCGGGGAACGATTGCCTTCAAAACGCCGGGCCAACCTTCAATGTTATCTATGGGATCATAACGGAAGACATTATATAAATCGTCGAAAAATCTATGGAAATTTTTCCTTCGCACTGAAGTCGACCCTGCCCGATTTCAAAAATATTTGGCATTCGGGGTTTTCGAGGGATGGATTTTCACCTCACCAAATGGAAGACTTTCTAACTATGAGGGCACTCTAGTCGACAAAGCTAACAACTTACACAGTGGCAATGATAGTTTACCTTTGACAGAAGCCCGAAATCCTCCTGTTTTGTAGGCCTCCATGATCACCGGAGAAATCTCATAATCCCCATAAGAAACATCCACTGCGGACACCAGTAAACACATCCAAGTCAAAAAAAACATGTCAGCCCTCGACATTGAAAATTTGAATCACAATGAAATGTGGCTTCACAAAATCGCTGATAATTATTATCGCTTAAACAAGTGGAAATTCCAACTTGCTTCATTTATTCTTGACCTCTTCGGCAGGTTATGATCAGCGGCGTGATGATTGTTATTATATTTTTGAATGCGAATAAAACAGAGATAAATGTTTATTTTCAAAAGATCATAAGGATTTCCACATGACCTCAGTTTTTCGAAAAATACATCTTGATCCATCTCTTACTTGTCTAGTTTGAGATCATATGGAGTGGCCGTGGTGTCACGTCAATTGGACGTGGAAAATTGGACGCACGACTATTGGTCGCAGTCAATTGGACGCGCGACATTTGGACGCATGGACAACTGGGCGCAGGGACAACTGGGCGCAGGGACGACTGGGCGCCAAAAACACAAAATTAATAATAATAATAATAAAATGAATTTTTCTTCAAGTTCCAAGCTCCCAACTTGCGAGCTAGGTTAGTTCGGTCAGGTTAGGTTAGACTAATAAAATACTACACTCAAAATGAATTTGTGATAATAATTATGATTAGTAGATATTTTTTGGAGCACAGTCGTCCCTGCGCCCGGTAGTCCTTGCGCCCAATTGTCGCCGCGTCCAACTGTTGCCGCGTCCAACTGTCGCGACGTCCAATTGTCGCCGCGACCAATTCTCCGCGTCCAATTTTCGTGCGCCCAATTGACTGCGTCTAATTGTCGGTAATCCGGCCTTTGTAGAAAACATGCTCCTTCATGGTCAAAATGGAAAAAACCAAAAAAGTGCGAAAATTTCGCAGTTTTTGGAATATTGCAAAGTGATTCGGGAGGCTGCAGAGTCACAAACCATATCAGGAAAAAACGAAACCTACTACCACCATTTGATGCAACTGGATTATAGGTTGTATAAAGTTTTAAAAATTCGAAATTATGAAATATAATGAACGATCATTATAAAAGTTGAAACGTTTGTACATGAATAAATAAAACATTACTGACAAGTAAACAACGGAAATACTTGCAACACAAATAGTACTCGTTAAAATGTTTAATAATTATAATATTCGTTTATGTAATAAGTAGTAGTCTTTTTGCAGAAATACATCTTTTATTAATTTCAGAGGTAGATTCCGACTTCCTCTTATGTGATATCGTTTGTCCTTATCTACTTAGCTGAAGTGGTTCGGAATCCACTTTCAGGTAAGCCATAGGTCCCGAATCTCCCTTGCTCGCACAAGGTCTTCTTCTTCTTTTTGGGGGGTTTCCTCCGAAAATCTAAGATATTCGTAAAACAAATGTTACAATTTTTTTTTCCATTTCTGACTAATATTTTTGTGTATTAGTCATGCACACGGTTTCTAAAAGGAACAAACAGGGTACAGTTAGAATTTTATGGCTGATAGAGAGTGGTTTGCAGTAATCTTGAAATTTTCCCTAACATAATATGTATCTGAGAGTTATTTTTTGCAAAAAGAATTCTGAATTCAATAGTTGCTGACTGCATAAACCCCAGAAGAGAATTCCATGTCCCAAATGTTACTCGAAAATTAAACATGGCGCAAATAGACATCTTTTAATATAAACATTCATCGTCAACATTTAATTTAAATTAACACGTCTCCGTGTCGTTTTGTAACTTCAACTGATTATGAGCATTTCTGTACTCGAAAATATATTTTTGATAGTATTATGTTGATACAACCCCATTTTTGACAAGTTATTGCCAAAACTGCGTTAAAACAGCTCCCCTTCCTACCCTTGGGTTCAAATGTATATTGTGGAGACGACTTCAAGTTTTACTTAGTTTCTTTATACTGAAATTCCACATCAGGATGGACTACGTCGTTCATATCATATATCATCTTTTGATCTAGTACGACATAAATGTCAGTCTGACGGACTTCGATTAACGAGGTTACCGAGGACTCCAGCCAACAAAAGAGCGAGGACACTACAAATTCAACCAAATTCGTAGGCAGTACTTAGCAGAGGTCTCCGAAGTATCCACCAAAAAAAAACTAGAAGCTCTGTTATTTTCACTAAATTCACTGATACTGTAAAACTGATATATTTTGTAGACCACTGAATAATAAGCCTATACGAATAGCTGGAAAAGATAAGAATAGCAAAGAAAAGAAAAAAAAAAGAGTATTTTCCGTGAATTTGGTGAAAGGTGTAGTGCTTCCGGTTTTGGTTGGATGAAGACCTCGGTTTCAATGTCCCTTGCTGTGTTGTCAACAAATTTCAGGATATTTGTTGCGCGCGCCCCCATATTTGTCTTGGATGGAGGCCTCATTGTTCAAACTCAACACCCCATACTGAGTTATGTGTGCAAGTTTGAAAAAATATAATAGGAAAGTTTGAACCGAAATTATTATAATAATGATTAAGAAAGGAATTGGATGTTTTCCACCATCATGAATCATGACTTTGTATGTGTCTCATCAATGTTGACTTGTTACTATAAACCTCATGTTCAATATCTAGATAAAGAAAATATACATTTCCGAAAGCTCGACCAAATAACAAAGAGTATTATTTTAAACAGTCCAGTATTTTGACTGCATTGAGAATGCAATCATCCGCATTTTTCCTCAACTAGTCAGTCAAGACTACCCTCCGCCTTATACATATTATTTATATTCTATATCTCTAATGTAGATAATACAGTAAATAAACGAACAAGAAATTGTAATAATAATTATTATTACTAGTAATCCGTAATATACCTACATAATGCATTCAACCACATTACCCTAATTAATACCAGATAATAAATAATAATCCTGTGAGCTATTTTGCAGTACTCCGAATGATGTTGAGATTTGGCAACAATGCATTAGCAGTAGGGTTGACCGCAGAAAACTGTAATTCATATATAAATATAATAAAAGATCGCTGTAACTATGGTATGAAAAATATATCTTGTCAGTGCCATCTTACAGTTCAGAAACGCGAAATATTTGACTTTATATGAACCTTAACTACCACGTTCACAGAGAAAAGAAAGTAATTTCTTTTCGACCTCTCTTTACTATACTCATGTCTTTGGCAAGACCTTCCCAATCGATTGAAATGGTTATCTAGATTACTGAGAATTAAGTAATTAGGGGGGACTTTTGGTATTTCGACTAGACTATCCATATAACCAATTGGAATAATTTGATCAAACCAGAATAAAAAACACACACAGTTGAAATTTCTTCAAAATTCAGTATTTTATTAAAAACTCATAACTTAGTCACTACATAAACAATAAAATGTATCAAAATAGATACTCAGAGAGCAGTAACTTTCACATAATCGACTTGCAGCTTCCCACTATTTGCCCAGGTTGGCAACCAATTCTCCTTGCTTGTGTAGAATGTTTTAATTTGTTTTCTGTTCCGGTTTCGCCAAGGTTTCTCATGTACTCCCGATTTATATCCATCAGGGAAGTCATTGATCCCTCCCACTCCAACGCCCAGTATTAATCGTACCTGCCAAAAAAACATGAACTATTTGAAGATTGAATATTGGTGATGCTAGATGCTACATGATAAAGGATGGGATGCTGAATCTGATAGTAAGTTATATGGGGTTGAAATCCTTCTCACCTGGTTTGGCGAACTTCCAACGAAGCCGGAAGATTTGATGGATTCTGAATTAGTCAGTGCATAGTGTTCGCCATCTACATATGACTCTATTGAATCTGAGAAGGAAGTTATTATTATATGTAAAGTGAAAACATATTATGGTATCACAATAGACAGCTTCTTGTGACCTATTTTATATGAGTATTGGAATTGGTGTAATAATCCGATCATAACTTTCTCATCCCTAGATATTAAAAAAATTGACTCAAAATCAAACAATTAAACAAAGCGCGTAAATTATCTCCCGATCAAATATGTCGAGGCCAATGAAAAAACCAAAAGCTTTATGGCACCATTTGTTATTCTAATAATATCCCATAATATCGAACAGGCCATTAATTCATTGACAGAAAAAGGAAAATGAACGGGCGCTGGTCTCATATTGAAACACAAACTATTGCTTTACAAAGACATTCCAGTTTTGACCACCATAGTGCATGTCTCCGTGAATGAAGTGAAATCGAAGTCTTGAAAATGAAGGAAGTGTTGTAATTCGGGTACCAAAATGTAATTACCGGAATGAATACAGAGTGCCGAAGTTATATCGCCGGATTGCCAAATCAGAATGAATTCATGAATGTGAAGGATTAAACCATAAAACAATTGATACAGATGAATCTCCTAATCCGTAAGTCCAAAAACAATCAAACACAATGGTAAATCGTTTGAGTAAGAATTGAACGCACTTCAAATATCAGTAGAAAGTTGTATGTCTCCACTCGAGTTGTTTAATTTGGCGGGTGGCCGCTCAGGCGTAGTTTGACAGTAGTTGAACCTGACGAAGAACTTCATAGACAAAGGTTCGAATTAAGTGCCATTTAAAAAAAGTGTAAGCAGCATAACTGTGATATAAGCTCTTTGAATGAATCTGGAACATTTAGTAAATGATATCACTATTAATATTGACAAACGTTCAATTTTGATGATTCACTATTGAATATGAATAGATATGTATATAATTCAGCTATCCGTCATACAGAATATGCTAATGGACCTACAATTGGACCTTTCCACGACATATGAGAGTACTGCAATTAGAAAGTGTACACGCTAATATCTCTCGGAAATTTTTATTTATTTTGTCTGACCGCTAGTTTCTCTATAATCAGAAGAAAAGTGGTTTCGTGACGTCACGTTCATCAAAACTAGACTTGGAAACGTTGTAAAACTTGTGCACCATGGAATCTCAAATTCTCATTACACTGGATTGTGTCGCATGACAGTTGTCAGTTGATACCAGATGGGTTCGTTCGTCTGTTTCACGGAGCATCAATAAGAATCGTTTGTCTCTGTTTAACTCGTTGCCTACTTCAATATTCAATACAAGTAGAGCAGTTCCATCAAATATGTATGCTGCAAACGAACAGGCCCTACTTGATTACTTTTTTGAGGTTAATGCGGTTTCCAAAGTTTTTAAATGTTTTTGTTGTTTCTGCTCTAAATTTTTTTCGTAATTCCTGTATGTGTATCCCTGCAATAACTGTGAACATGTCGAAAAGGTGCTTCGTACCTGGTTGTCAGAACACCAGTGAATATTCTAATAAAGAATTTTTATGCTCCTAAATACCTATGGAGCGCATTGTAAAATGTGGTTCGAAGCAATGAATAAACCTTGTGTAAAAAGCGGAAATATAATTATGTTTTTGTGGAGAACATTTCCAACTGAATATTACTATATTCAAGCAGCATTCAAGGAACGATTTTAAATTTTAGTCATTGCAAAAAGTAAATTTATATTTGTTAAAAGAAAGAGTCAATCATCTCATAATCTACCCTCGGTAAATTATCCGATCTTCCCTTTACGAAGCCTTTCCATATTTGGATGATGTCATGCAATAATGGGTCAAGCCACAGTTTCGTAAAAAATATCAAAATAGTTTAGCAGATCATGGAATGATGGAATGTGGCTTAATACTATCGTCAGTTAAAGGAGTCCCCTTACAATTGCGGATTGAATCATTTTTGCTTATTGTAGAATTACACTTCGGCGATTCCGATGACTGTGATAGCTCAATTATTGAAAAATGTGGCTTGACTAATTGTTGCATAACATCATCCATTTAATACAGAAATAAATTCACACCAGATCGGTCATAATAACACCTCTCTGTATTAATGACTGTATCAGGTAAATGTCGAATGTAAAAAAACAAACATTTACCTCAAATCTCGAAATCACTTTTGTAGCATGAGAACTGTCATAATGATTTGCGGTGTTGTCAATGCTCGTTCTTCATCGAAAAGATGGTCCGTTCAGGAATTTTGAAAGTTACAAATTCAATAAAAAGTAGCTATGTTGATTTTTTTTCTATGAGTTGATCAAGTGACGAAGTTTCAAAGATTTCTCAATGGCTTATACCAAGCTAGAATCTATATTTTTGAGGAGAACGGTATTGAATGTTTCGGAACGTGGCTTATGGTGGAGGTTGTTTCCAATGAATGTGACGTCAGCGGCACACTTTCAAATGAGATATTCTTACAAAATGAAAAAAAAAAACATAGTGGAACTCTTTGGTAAATGGACGTTTCAGACTAGAATCTATCGATTTAAAAGAGTTTTGCAATTTATTTTTCATAAATATAGAGGTCCGTTTCAGTAATGCTTGTGGAGATTTTACCAACTTACCTTCAGTCCATCTAAGTCTATAAGTGTGAAAATCATCACTGAAAGTTCCAGATATGCTTTTAGTAGAACTCAATCTTTCGGATCGTTTTGGCTCTATGTGTTCCAATACTGGCCCTCCAAATAACAAAGATCCTCCGATATCCACATTGCCAGGGCCAGTCAAGACTTTGTTGCCTCTTGCGTAGGCAATGACAAGTTTCCGCTGGTTATCGTCCTCTAAATAAATTTCTATAAAAATAAATAAAATACTACATTACATTGTAATTCTAAACACCCTTGGAATTTGTTGTAAAGATTTTCAATTATAACGGAATGAAAATGAAAATTCAACATTGACCGAAACTACCTCATACGGATCATCTCACGATGAAATGATTCAAACTTTTCCACAAATTACTTTAATCTGTCGCAATGTACGTCCTTGATCCTAGAAAATACCATTTGACAATAATTTGCTCTTTCTCAGCAATTTCGTAAACCATGGCCAACAAATGTTATTACGTATTTAAATGAACTACCTATAAGTGTCTTTCCTAGATAATTATTAGGATGTCACGATGACAGTTATTGTCATCACTCATCACGAACAGCGACACCGAAAACGGCGAGAACTGAAGAGTTTGGATGATAATTGGTCATATCCTCTTCTATATTCGCAGTGCTGTGAGATGATCTGTATATTGTTTGATCACACAGGAAAATTACAACTAGTGTAATGATGTCATGATATGGAAATATAGAAGGAACATCTCACAAATCCAATAGATCCTTTCATCCAAATCTGTTTGTGCCAATATCGTACCTGGATAGATCCAGTCACCACATGGTAATTTGGCCCTAACTTCCACATCCGCGTAGGAAAATGTCTGTTTAGAAACCAATCTGCCAGAGACGATAGGATGCTGCATCAAAAACCTTTCACGGACACAAAGTTCGCCGTGAGGGTCTGGCTTCGTACAACTGTAACATGAGATGAAATAGTTTTGATTCCATTAAGAGTCATTAAGTTTGGTGAAGGGTGTGTTGGCTACATATATCTTTCCAGTGCTACTTTCAAGTCATGTATCTGAAGAGAATTATGGTTTGTTGAGGACAAGTTCGCATTAATGAATCCTCTTTGTTGGTTTCGAAAACTGACAACAAATGCGTGTGCTTGGACATTGGAAATTGGAGGATGTTCACCTCATCCAGCTAGCTCAGCTTCTCCAAGCACAGCAAGTCGCAAATTTCCAGCAACTCCGGAACTCTTCTTTCAGGATCAGTCGGAAACAGTACGAATTCTTTTTTAATTTGTTGGTATGAATCAACGGCGTCTCATACGCCAATGCCAGGCTGTAGATTTCGGGTTTCTATACCCATGGCCAGAAATACTTTGCAAAACTCAACATTAATAATAATAGCAAAAAAGCTGAGAGTGAGCCATCCGGCTACTACTCCTCGAAGAGTACCACTATCCGGAATCTTCCGTGACTGATTCTCCCACCACCACCATGCACCCCCTAAGGTTGAAGCCCGGAAGAATGAACTCCCCAGCACTCAAATGTAATCGAAAGCTTGATAATAATATTTTATCTGATGAAATCTCAAGCTTACGGGGTACTTGGTTCTTTATTATATCTTACTACCATTGGTGATTTGGTGGAAAATTTTGGAAGGTGCAGATAACGCTCTCATTCACTCCCCAAATCCAGAATTCTCGACAAACATAAAGAAAGTATATGGAAAATGTATCCAAATGGTACAAGCAAACTCAAGATAAATATAAGCAAAACCAAATTCATGATGATATATAATAACAAGGAATATGATAAGTATGGAGAAAGTGATTGAACTCAATTGAAGTAGGGGATACTTTCAAATATCTAGAAATCATTATCAATCTAGAATTAAAAATCATGCGAATTATATAATTGAAGCAATTTGATTTAAAATTAATTACTTATTCAGATGCTCTAGTTTTCTCTCGAAACACTATGGAATGAGGGGTATTGCGATCAACATTATATCATCTTATCTGTCAGGTCGTAAGCAAACAGTTTTTCGCAACGATGAATATAGTAGTCAAATGGTAATAAATAATGGAGTCCCGCAAGGCAGTGGTTTAGGTCCCTTGCTGTTCTTAATCTATATAAATGATTTACCATCATCCATGAATATCAATACCATTCTCTTTGCGGATGATACCACGTTCTCGATGAGAATAGATAGAAACGAAGCGGATGAAACTGTTGAGAAAATTATTGAAACGGCTTCAGATTGGTTTCGTGCAAATAAATTGAGTCTTAACAAAAATAAAACGGCGTCGATGATATTTACAACCCAGAAATGTGATTCACTATCAATCAAATGCCTAGGCATGCACTTAGATAATAATCTCTGTTGGATAACACATACAGAAAGACTCGCGAGTATGTTATCGAGTACAATCTATGCAATAAGACATGTGAGACTGAATATAGGTATTGAAGCTGCACTTCTAACATATCATTCATTATTTCATAATGTTATGACTCATGGATTACTCAACTGGGGACACTCTTGTTACTTGAAGAACAAATTCATACCCCAAAAACGGTCAATCAGAGCTATAGTAGGAATAACTCGGGTAGAGAGTTGTAAGCCTTGGTTTATTAATCTTGGAATTCTCACTCTACCATCAGCTGTAATATATTCCAATTTATCATATGTGAGGAAAAATATCACACAGTTCCAAGAAGTTGGCTCGATTCATAACTACTATGGTACTCGAAACAGACAAAATCTCCTTATTCCCAAACATTCATTCATTCATTCATTTATTTATTAACTACATGCCAATTACAATGTAATGGATAAGTGTCGTCAATAGCTTCACATGACAGTGAATATTGAATAATTTAAGAAACAAAACACAAAATTAAAAACATTTTAAAAAAATGGTGAACATACCACAAATGAAATATAAAATTTATAGAGATTTACAGTAAGTAATAAATTCGCCGAGGTTATAAAAGCAGTTCGCTATTAAACAAGTCTTAAGTTTATGTTTGAAGTGTCTGGTAGACTGAATGGATTTGATGTCCGTTGGTAGCATATTGTACAGTTGAATACCGGCTCCTTCCGGGGATTTCTTAAAGTAACTATGGTTGTGTTTTCTACTATATATTTTATTGTTATTTCTTGTCGAGTATGAATGCACGTCACAATGTTTGGTATAGTTTGCAATATTTTGACGAATATACAGTATTATTTTGAAGATATATATACCGATTAAAGTAAGAATTTTTTTGGATTTGAAGGTTTCTCTACAAGATGTCCCGTAATCTAGATCAAACATAATTCGAAGAATTTTTTTCTGTATAACAAATACACGGTCTGTCTGAGGGGCTTGACCCCACGATATTATATTATATGACATTATTGAATGAACGGCTGCAAAGTAGTAAGATTTAAGAGAAATTTCATTAAGATTTTTTTTCAAAGTCAGAATTGCAAAAAAGCATTTGTTCAGTCTGGAGCAGATATAGTTGATATGATTATTCCAGCTCATGTCGCTATCCACCTTTGTGCCTAAAAATTTTGTATTCTTATCAATAGCTAATTCTACGTTGTTCATTGTGAGATTCATTAACTCCTTTCCTTGATGAGGACCTGTAAATTGCATGCAAACAGTTTTTTCTAAATTGATTATGAGATGATTTCTATTGCACCAAGTAGACAATTGCTCTAAAACCACATTTGTTTTCATATTTAATTCGTCTGAGGTTTTTGCCGACACAACGACGGTTGTATCATCAGCATACATGAACAATCTTCCCTCCGATATGTGAGAAGGAAGGTCATTCATGTACAAAAGGAACAGCAGTGGCCCCAGAATGCTCCCTTGTGGAGTTCCAAGATCAACATCAAATCTTTCAGAATAACTCTTCTCAACATTTACAATGAATTGCCTATTTTTTGTGTAGGATAAAATCCATTCGTTTATAGGACCTCTTATTCCTAAGTGATCAAGTTTTGTTGACAAAAATTCAGGATCAAGCGTATCGAAAGCACGAGACAAATCAATAAAAATGCCAATCACCAGCTCCCCAATGTCTAACTTGTCGTAGATTACTTGAACTAGCTCATTTGATGCACTTTCAGTGGAGTATCCAACCCGAAAACCATGTTGGCAGGGGGTTATTATTTTGTATTCGTCAAGATATTTCATTAGGACAGTATATACCGCTTTTTCAATAATTTTTGAAAACGGGCTCAAAATGGAAATGGCCCTGTAGTTCTCAACTTGCTGTGAATCGCCTTTTTTGAAAATAGGTACTGTTTTTGAAACTTTCATTTTTTCTGGAAACTTTCCTGACAGAACCGAGTGATTTATAATTCTTGTCATGAAGGGAGTTATCTCATTCACACAACTTTTAACAAGCTTTATTGGAATCTCGTCTAAACCACAGGAAGTTTTATTTTTCATAGATTGACCAGTACAAATCGTAACCAACTAGGCACAAAATTGTATAATAAACTTTAGATGCCTTTGAGAGAAGCTAATCTGCAAACATTCAAAAAACAATTGAAAACTAAATTACTACAAGACGCCGTATATGACGTGAATTATTTTAATGTCTTTTGAGTACTTAATTTTCGAAGCCTATTAATATTTTGATGTGTAAATTTAAATTATTTTTTTGTGTATATTTATATCTGTATATTTGTGTTGTAGTATGTCATAGTTTTTATATCTGTGTACTTTTTATATATTTTATCTATACTTTTGACTTATCCAGACACCACGGTGTACTTCTGATCAATACAAATTATTATTATTATTATCTGGCCTGTTTCACACATTCCATAAGGTAGGTGGGAGTCCCCTGAGTCCGAATTGAAGCCCCCTCAGGTATACCCACTAAACACTCCACCTCGTGCGTATTAAGGCTCGACCAACCACCCAGGCTGACCCGATGACACGTCGGCTCAGATGCCTATTGTATCTTACCATACAACTTTCACGGGCCATCAGAAAAATTCTGCAGTCGCTTTGGTTTGAACGGGCAGCCAAAATTAGTAAACATTGACGCTTTAACCACTCGACTACCTGGCCCTCTAAATACATTGGTACTTCCTCACTTCAACCACTGCTATACCATTATATATACATGTATATTCGCTACAATAAAATAAAATCAGCCGTTTATAAAAACTCCAGAATCGGGCAATGACAACAATATCATCCTGTTCCAAACGAACACCTATAAATGAAATGTTGAGTTTAATGAAGTGGCTACCAGTTGATAGAATATTCTTATATCAATCAATGATTTGTATTCTCAAAATAAGGACTGTTGATAAAATATCCTCCATTTCTGAACACCATAATCATAACACCAGATCTAAGAATAATAATTTGGAGATTTCTTCGTTTCAACTGGCTCAATGAATAGAGCCAGTTGAAACGAAGAAATCTCCAAATTCAGTCTTCTTCAAAGGGTTAAGTAATCTCAATGACCTCCCAGATGAATTGAAAAATGCAAATTCGCTATCAATATTCAAATTAAAATTAAAGAACATCATGCTGGATGAGTGCAGTCCATGACTGCGATATTTATTGTTATTTCAATTGTTCTCTGATTTGTTTCTTGCTGTCTGCTTGCAATTAATGCATTTCAATCATATTATATACCTGTTCTTTAAGATATTTGTTTAAGAATTTTTATCTATATTCAAACTTTTTATTTTTTCACACATGTACATTAGTTTTGGACTAAATAAAGAAAAATTATATTTGTTGTTAGTTTGAGTTCAGTGGGGTTAGGTGATATTCCCAGTTTTTTCTACGAATATTGGATGTTAATTTCATTCATAATTTGCCCCCTTTATCACGTAGGGACGTATCTGAATTCTGATTATTTAGCAGAAGATTACGATTACAACTGAACAATACAGTGTTCTGGTTGGTTTCCTGGTTTTGTCGTAGTCTTGTTTGGTTAAAATCTCCAAATGTTTCGACTGCAACTACGGCAGTCATCTTCAGTAACGCGAAAGAAGTACCTACTCTTCGCAAAATCGATGATATGGAACAAAAATGAAAAATTAAGTTGAGTAATGGCGATATGTGACCATTGACCACTGACTGTTTTTATTTCCATCTTTCAAACGCCCAGCAGTTCATCATTTGTGCTCAAGAATAACGATAAGAATCAGTTTTTATTTTCCATAATAGAAATTTAAAACCTACCCATCTGAAAGATCCAATGGATCTGCTTCTAGATCTTTTTCGGTCGCAAGTTCTGGCTTAATGGTCAACTGGTTGTCGTTCAGGAAAATTACATTTTTGTTTTTTTTGTAAACGACGAACTCGTAATCCTGAAAAAGAATCAACTTCTTCAGAACTGTACCCACCGGATTCGTTACATTTTGTACACCAGTAACATTCTTATAATCAAGTCTGAGCTACACAAAGAAACCAAAACATTACCTCCAAATAACATACGTAGCAGTTCAGTAGATATTCACGATAGGGTTAATGATAATAATCCATTTGCCACTAATGCGAATAAAAATGTATATGAAATTTCGAGTACCTATCAATGAATCAAACAACTGTTGATAACAGTATTTCCTTTCCACTCATGGAAACTATGTTCAAGCTCAACTTCAGCTCAATTGGTTGAATAGTTCTATCGTAAAAGAATAACAGACATATTCCACTAACTCACAAAATCAAACTAAACATTGTTTCATTATGAAACAGGGCATTACTTACAGGTGCTCCTGGCACATACTGTTCGACTGTCCATTTGGCACTATTCAATTGGGGTCCATGAAAAACATCCTCGAATACCGTCATATTTCTGCATACTCTCATACGATGACTTATACTTGTCACACTTGGTAAGCATTCCATTCCAGGTGGTCTTCTCAATGCTGAAACTCGTACAAAAATCAATCAGTCGATTGAATATAGTAACCAAGAAAAGTTCATGCTCATTTCTTCACTGACCAGTTACTTTCCATACTTGTGGATCTGAACTGTAGCTAAATTTATTGTGCCGAACGAAAACCCAATAACTGATCTCGTCATCTAATTTCAGCTTCAGATATGGATTGTGGTAGGTGAAGTAGCCATCTACTGGGGTCCTCACGTCTTCACTGAAGTGGCCCAGTTCTGTTTGACTTATTTTTTCGTTCAATTTTCCATGGAACGCGAATAATTCCAAATCAGAAGATGCTGAAATATGAAAAATTGTTGGGGTAAACGATTCTTGCAATCCTACGACCCCCTTCGTTGACCCTCTCTGCTAATATATCCGTTCATATACCGGGTAGACTGTTAGGACTGTTCGCATACACAAGATGTACGAGAACATTTTCAAAATTCGACCAATAGGTCTGGTGTGTTGAGAAAGTGGGTTTATGATAGGTAGAGGAAACAGGGAAAATTCAATTGCTTTAGTAGTGCATGCAGTCAGAAAAACTGCATCTCCGAATGATATTTTTCTTCTCAATTTGAGAATATCTGAAATCTTTTTCGACTCATCCGAGTTTCTTAAGGTGTCTCCTCAACCGACAGTGCCCTGTTAGGATTCCCGTATTCTGAGCTAGTTTTTACTCTTGCTGCTGCAGTCATTTGATCTCTTCTGATAGTGTAGTTTCCTAGTTGTATCTTGACCTGCCTCATTCCTTTTGATTCTATCAAGTATTGCTATCATTTCTTATGAACTATTTTTTCAAGTTCATGAAGTATGGTGCTGGTACTTATTTCGCAGGGTTCAGGTCCCAGAATTGGTGTTTTTCTTTGCCAGTACATGTGCTATTTCATTACCATTCACTCCAGTGTGTCCTGGAACCTATAGGACCCCATAGAACCCATAGGTACTCCCACACCATCTTGGATTTGATAACATGGGAGTTCAGTGCATTAAAGGCTGCTTGACTGTCTGACATGATGATAAACTCTTGTCTGCGAACATTTCTTTCTGGATGACGTCATACCAGGCATAGTTATGATGTCACACAAAAGAATTGTAACTAACTGCACATGAAGTATTGAAACTGGCCCTGTGATCCGACTGAAATATGTAGCATAGAGCTAGTACGATTCTACTTATGAATCGACATTGATCAGCTCACTGAGGATTATATTTTTTACATTGGACTGGGTATATTTTGAAATGGAAATTGCGTCAAGCTTATCCAGTGAACATGATTGTTTACCTTCAATAGAAGCCCGAAATCCTCTTGGCCCGTAGGCCTCCAGAAGCACTGGTGGAATGACATATTGCCCGTAAGAAACATTCACTAAAGACACCACCACTGAACACAGCCAAGTTAGGAAAAACATACCAGCCCTCTATATTTAAAATGTAAACCACGATCAAATGTGGCTCCACGAGTTCGTTTATAATGATTATCGCTCAGATTAGGGGATCACAACTTGCTTTCTTGAATCCTGACCAGTGGCGTGTTGTTTATAATAATTTTTGTTTTCGCTTGATCTGCATTTTCATTGATGCATTTTCCTTGCCGTCCAATTGAATCAACTGACATATTTCGTAAGATGTTCAAAAGTAATATTTCCCGAAATGACACTTGTTTTAGTTTTCATTTGGGGGTATTCCTAATATGACGACAGATCTAGAACAGCCGATACGAAGGAATGTGTTTTTAGAGACGGCTACGGATAAAACCGCACCAATCATGAGGAAAACGCTTGTTTACATCCAAATAGGACTCATTACTATGGACCATTACGTGTTGGTTGAGAAAATAATGGACAAATGAGTTTGGGAATGGAGAAAAACGAGGGAATCCTCGTGAGCAATCAAAAGAAAATACAGTCGATGAAGGTTTATGTCCAAATTGTGAACAACTCCCTAATACCGTCAATTTGGCCAGACTGAAGGGAGAGCCTGGACTTATGACGGAGCTATGACCAATATTATTATTGTATGAGAAGGTAGTAGTCCATACTCAAAGTGGAAGACCAAGTTTTTTTGGATAAGAACACAAAGTCGTCTCCACAAAGTTTAATAGTAACACAGGATAGAAATCCTATATCATACAAGACATGTATCGAACATTTATGTTCATCATCAGTAAAGTACAATCAAAAGGAAGAATGTGCGGAGAGAAAAATAGTTAAAACACTAAATTTAACTGGACATGAATATCATTTTAATCAGTTACATGATTTATATGAAAATAGTGGTAGAACCCCAGTAAGATAAATCAATCTATGTCGATTGATTTATCGTACTGGGGTTCTATAAATCATGTAATTGATTAAAATGATATTCATGTCCACTTAAATTTAGTGTTTTAACTATTTTTCACTCCGCACATTCTTCCTTTTGATTGTACTTAACTGATGATGAACATATATATGTCCGATTCATGTCTTGTATGATATAGGATTTCTATCCTGTGTTACTATTAAACTTTGTGGAGACGACTTTGTGTTCTTATCCAAAAAAAATTATTATTGTAGTCTAGAAATTCCTAATTGTTCTAGAATCAATAAAAAAGCAGTAACCACTACCTAATCTTTATCCGTATTTTAGTATTTTGTATATTCATCAAACAGTTTTTTAATTTGAACGTATGTATATAGGTGTGTGTTTACTGTATATGTACATTCGTATATACTTATTTTTATATGTAAGGCAGTATGATTATGTATGTTCAAGAGTACGAACGCCCCAACAGTATATATGTGAGGATATGTACTTCATTATGTAGTATAACTGATTTTTTCACTCAACCTACGACTTGAAAAATTTAAATTAGCCTATGACTCAATAAGGGATTTAGGTATGAACAGTGGAATAATAAAGCAATTTGTTTGTATATATACATCTAACACATCTACATTCTATCTGACAGCCAGAGCGCTATAAAAGCTCTGAACTCAACACAGATAAAGTCTGGGAATGTCTTCAGAGCCTCAAAGAACTGTCGAAACGCATCAAGGTTACACTTGTGTGGGTGCCCGGACATAGGGGAGATGAAGGCAATGAAAAAGCAGACCAACTTGCAAAGAAAGCATCTGAATCACCATTCACAGGTCCAGAACCAGCGTTTGGAATTAGCAAAACCTGATGCGGAAACCTAATCAATGAGTGGATGAAATCAAAACACCAAACGTATTGGGACCAAATCGAAGGGCATAGACACAGCACAGCAATGGTGAGGCACTTGGGCCAAACACTGACGGCTGACACACTCAACCTTGATAGATCTAAGATACGGTTGATCACCGGCTTACTAACCGACACTGCGGCCTTAGAAAACACCTAAATACCATGGGAATAAATAGAGAAACCGTGGACTGTAGACTTTGTGGTGACGAGGAGGAAACAGCCTCTCACATCATCTTCGAATGCGACGCGCTGCTCAACAAGCGCAGCAGAATATTCGGACAGATCAACCTAGAAACAGAGATAAATCCGAAACACCTAGTGAATAGACTACTGAACCAGGTGAAAACCACAGACCTATTCAACTAGGAACCACTGACGACAGAACAATACAATAGACCCCAGCTAGTCTCAGTGTTAAGGGAGACCTCAAGGTAAACCCGGTATCTCGCTCGTCAGCCTTTAACCAACCAACCATCCGATCTAGATTGGTGTAATGGGTCACTGAGCAAATACGCCTAGTTATGGAATTTTCACTTCTACCGCTACTTCAAGTAAACTTATTGTGAAACTCTGAACAAAAAGGAACCATAACCAGAAGCCACGTGACCCACTTTTACATTTGAAAAAAAAAGTTGATGCTGCCCTCTTGACACTAGGCCACGTGACCACAATCATTTTCATGCCACAAAGTAGTAAAAGTGGTACCTTTTTACCTGAATTTTACCCGATCTCGATAGCTTGTTCCGTTCACAAGTTAAGGGGGAAGAGGACTTTTTAAGTCCTCACTGTATAATAGCTGTCGAAGAAAAAACTTTGTATGAAACACTTTCGTTTTTTTTTTCGCTTTTTTGTACTCGCGTGTTTGTTGAACTTGGTTTCGCCTCATTCAACAAACTTCACGCTCATACAAAAAAGTCCCACTTTACCATGACCATGACCATGACCATGACCATTGTTTATATAGAAGTAAGATAGTCAATGCCTGTGTAATTGGTGTTGGACGCAAACGCGAGTGTCATCTAGCGTGATTAGTTACAAACATGAATATTTGACGTCATTTTAATGCAGGTTCCTTCAAAAAACCCTGATTTTAATCATTGTTTAAATAGAAGATAGTCAATGCCTGTGGAAAAGGTATTGGACCCAAACGCGAGTGTCATCTAGCGTGATTAGTTACAAACATGAATATTTGACGTCATTTTAATGCAGGTTTCTTCAAAAAACCCTGATTTGAATGCTTTTCCATTGTCTTAATCAAGTTACGACATGACTTGGAGGCCAGATCACTGAAGTTACGACATGACTGGGATGCAAGATCACTGTCGCCATCTACATGTCGCATCCATTTGAATCCAATATAAATCCCATAAGGTTGTCTAACTATCTTACTTCTATATAAACAATGTTTTAATGCTGTCCCAATGTTTCAATCAAGTTACGACATGACTTGGAGGCCAGATCACTGAAGTTACGACATGACTTGGATGCGAGCTCACTATCGCCATCTACCTGTCGCATCCATTTCGATCCAATTATAATCCCATAAGGTTGACTAACTATATTCTATCATTGTTCTATATAAACAATGCCATGACCATCCATGACCATGACTTTACAACTTCACGAACAAGAGTTCTTCTTTCTAATTCTCATCGGTTTGGTCTCTCAGGAACAGATGGCAGCATGTGCCTGTTTCTAGCACCCAATCAATAAATACTTGGGCTCTCAATTTGCGTCCCGACGCATGACGTATGTCAGTATGCCACGATAGATAAAGTTATCAATTAGAATTTGTCGGTTTGTTTATTTATATTTATGGTTGTTTTCAGCCTGTAAACTTGTTGGTATTTTCATTCACAACACAATAAAATAGTTTTAGAGAATGTTAGACCTAGAATATGATTACTTCTTAGAAGAGGATAAAATGTAAGTTGCTTGTCGATAATAGTTAGATTGCGTTTTCTTGATTAGAGATATCATTGTAAATATAATCGATAACTCCTTAATATATCTACAACGCTTGAGAAATTGATGAAAATGCACGTCCCGAGCTTTCACCTTATGTGTCGTAACATGACCATTTTCATTAAATTGATATTCAAGTTTCCATCTAATAACTATTATGACGGGAATTGTGGAATGAAACCTTTACTTGTTTTGGTCAATAACACTTTTTCTATTGAACACTGAGTGAATTAATATGTGGCATAGGCGTCCAACGAGTTCTAGCTGATTTCTCGAAAATTTTGTAGCTATTTACTTTCCATACAACACATTATAAGTATGGACATTTAGGCAGGAATCACACTGATCGACCAGGACCGACCGTCCGCTACCGTTCACCTACGACCAAAAATTGTAGTAGATCAATGAAAACCTCCAAACACACCATCTACGACCGATCACTAGAATAATTTTGTAAATTTGACATTGATCTGACATTCAAAAGGTTTGTGAATTATCAATTTCCTTTAAGAAAAAAAGTTTATATCAAAATTTTAATGCTTTTGTTGTAAATAATGAGTAGGAGTAATAGTGAAGAAGAAAGAATTATGATAGTGTATTATTAAAAAAAAAGATCAATGAAGAAAAGTAAAGAAGTGTGTGGAATACAGAACTTTATTTACATCGGGAACAAGAGGGTGAATTTTGAACCAGCTATCCCAATTTACTAAGAGATCAATAAAGATCCAAACTACTATTGAATGTCCATAAATTACATCGACAAAAATTCCCAATTAAAAAAAATGCCTATTTTTTCTATTTGCTTGGCATTACTTACCGATAGAGCACCAAGGAATTTTTCCTTTTTATACAGGGTGTTTCTTAAGTACGTGTAGAAACTTTAGGAGCATGTTGCTGACGTCGAAATAAGAAAAAAGTTTCCATCTACACATGTCCGCAAGTTATTCGTTTCGAAGATACAGAGTGTCAAAGTTTAATTCTTATATTTGGTTTTTGTAAATAAATTCCAAAATATCTGTGATATTCGAGTAAAGTTTGGCATCTGGGATGATTTTTCAATGACAAAATCAAATTTCATGTTGATTGCGAAAAAACTGATTTCTAATTGAATTTATTTAAAATTTAAAAATCTTGTCATTAAAAATTACTTGCAACGATTATTTCAAATCTCAATAATTCGAAAACAGTCACTTTCAGTGACCTCTACCAAGAATATATTTTTTACACAACTAAATAATGAATATTCCCAGATACCAAACTACCCAAATATCAAAACTATTTTGAAATTATTCACAGATAAATAAAAATAAGAATTCAACTTTGACACTGTATCTCAGAAAAGAATAACTTGCGGACATATGTTTATAAGAACTTTTCTTCTTATTTTGATGTCAGGAACACGCTCCTAAATTTTCTACACGTACTTAAGAAACACCCTGTATATCCAGCACGTAAATTCTTCAATTATAAAAAAATGCACCTAGTTAATATCAATACATTACTGGTACTTCACAGTTAACTTATTTCATTAACAAATTTCATCAATGACTTCTCCATTGCTGTAATTAGGATTACTCTGGTTTAACGTGGCTCATCACCGCTATTTTAAAAATATTCGTCTCTGCGGTGGTCCACATGGTTCCTGTATTGTTCCGTGGCTTTAAAAACAATAAAAATTTGGATGTACTATGAATTATTGTAGAGTTGAAGTATAGTACTCACTAGTTACTGACAGATACTGTCGCCATTTTGAAAGATGTTTTCAAATTGTATGGGGGGTCGAGTGATACCTCATTCGAAATGTCTTTCAATTCTCTGAACGGCATCAAAATTTCAAACAAAAATATCAAAAAAAAAAATAAGCTCTGCCATGGAGGATCATTTTAAATTGTAGATGGCTAATAATGAGCTCTAGTAAAATCATCAATTTTCAAAAATACTTTCACCTTGCCAGTCGCTCAAACTATGTTGCTGTACAAAACACCACTCGAGCAAGCTCCCGTGGTGTTTTTAAGCAACACAGCAAGGTGAAAATATTTTTTGAAAATTCAGCATTTTGACGGGATATTACTACAGAAAATTCGTGCCGTAGCTCTAGCGACAATTTTTTTTTTTCATAGAAACGTCTGTCTCACCTTAACGATTATTTCTGACAGCATACTATTTTTCAATACAGTGGCGTACCCACAGTGAACCTTTCTTACAATGATAACATTTTAGGTGATGAAAAATTAAAATATCTTGATAAAACTTAGTTTTCATTAAAACTTCAACAACACTTGATCGATCCTCAATTTCAGTACACCACTGTCTTAGGGATTGAATTCCCTTCAAAATGATGTATCACAAGTACAGTAGTCCGATTGAAAATTCTGAAGTAGGGGGGTGCTGGGGCTGAGGGAATTGCTAACACAATGATGATGTATTTCGTGAAAGTGTTCCCCCTTGACATAAAAATCGACGGGTCTGAGCAAATTTCAATTTTTTTCACGTGTTTGGAGATTAGGGGGGTGACAAATTTTAACTGGGACACACTGTATTTATCTAAAACTTATCTAGGGATAACAATACTCTTTGAAGTAGTAGTAGAAGGTACTCGTGGTGAAGGCACATTTCCACTTTCAAAAAATGTGGGAAGGTTAACGACCGTTAGTCTCAATTTGTAATTCAAATTAAGCCTTATCGCTTTCCGCTAGTATTTATATAAACTTCTGCATTGTGCATGGCTCAGTGTTTATTTATTTTTTTTAGTGCATGAATTCCGTCGAGCTTTTTAATGTACCACAGGAACTGTCGATACACCAGGATGTTTCCAATGGAATTGTATGCCACTAGATATCTCGGCGATATTTATGTATACGAGGATAAAATGTAACTGTATTTATTTTCTTTATTTTTGCTTTTTGCTTTCAAAGATTTTGCCTGATTGAATTGCGAAATTAATGCAATGAAGGGAACGATTCACTTTACTTGGTTTATCTCTGGATAGTGGCGATGTTTGGACATGTCAAGAAGGTACTAACAGAACCCCTACAGGGTGATTCTTGATGAGAGCTAATTAGTCGAATTCCAAATTCTGAAACAGGGGGTTATTGGCAGTGATCAGCACTTTTGAAATATTTTGACAGCAACTTCTCTATCTCCAATAGAACAACTCCATAGTTTCCATTTTTTTAAATGTTCTGTGCCTTACTTTTTCAGAAATAACAGGGGCTTTCTCAAATTCTTGACCAATTTCTCTTACACAAAATTCACTGACAGAAAAACAGTTTCATTTTTTTTCACGTTTCTACGTTAGAGATATTCAAATGTAAGCAATTCATTATCGACATTTCCAAATAATTATAGAGTGCTTTCAGAAATTGAAACGCATCCAAACAAAAATTACTCTTCTCAATTTTGACTTCTCTGCAAATACAGTGTTTTGGCTAAGGAGAGCAGTATTCAGCCAAATGAAATTGATTTATAATTTCCATATTTTGAATACGGTCACTGGTAACACGACAATCTATTGGTTTTAATAATAGTTACGTGACTTATGTTGGTGGCGTTCCGGACGTTTTTCCAAACAGTGATTCTGATTTATGAATTCTTATCACAAATAACCTGAAAAAATCTCAATGTTTCTACTGTAGAAGAAGCTATTAGTTCTAATAGCTACAATATCAACTACGTTGGATTCTACCAATGCTAATAGAAAAATCAATCAGTAGCAAAATTGGTGTAGTTTCTTAACCACCCTTTTTTTTGCTTCAGCACTAAATATGTGAACACCTATCTTAAAATTAGTGTCCAAATCAGACTATGCAGCAAATTCAATGACAGTCGTCATCAATTCAGATTTTATGCAATAATGGTTCATATTACTGAACTTTATAGAATAACAATTCTGGTAGTACAGGGATGTTTCCTTGAAAAGTGAGACAAACTGTATTTTGTGAAAATATGCACTGTTATGAACATAAATGGGCATATAAATCATAATTTTAATTATTATTTTTATTTGTGGAAAACCCGAATGCCTCGACTCAGCAAGTGGTCTTGGAAAATAATGTTATCCACTTTTCTGTTGCAAGAAATCTGGAGGAAAATTCATATGAGCTCATTCCAATCCAAGAACTGGGTGAAGACAACTTCAATAGAACAGTGGAAGTTAGTGAGCAAATGAGCAAAAGAGTAGGCAACTACTCAATACAAATATTTCATGTTTTGTTTTCGGTCGAATCAAAGTTCACCCTTCACGGAAACCGACATTCAGAATTGTCGCTACTGAAGTACAAAGAAGAGAATGTCTGGGACAGATATAATAGGAGATCAAAATATTGGTTCTTATTTGTTGGATCAGAACCTTACTGGTCTCTCCAAATCAATGGATTGGAAAGCGAGGGCTGTTAGAATGGCCAGCCATATCACTAGACCCCAGACCCTTCGAGTTTTTATACAGTGCTGGTTTACTCTTTGAATGCCCTTACCAACGCGTATTTCGCATTATCTTGCAAACATTAAAAAAAAAGATGATGGCACCGACAGAAATCACGCGAAACATTATTGCAAAAGATAAGCCGCTTATATCCACTAGAATCAAAATTGATCGACGGGTTTTGGCATATCAGTGACAATAGTCAGAACATATAGATGTTGAGTTTGTTCCATTTGCCTGATATAATAGTCCGAGAGCTTGTGAACAATTTGGGGTAGGTTCTTGAGGCACAACAGAAAATTTTGTAATTGTCCTTGACAGACCCCTAAATAAGATAGTCGAGGTTTGACTGAAGGGTAGCGGCACCATAGCTACCTTTGAATTTTTTAAAGTGAAATTTTTTTATTAAAACAATGTTTTTGAGGCATTTTGATATTTTTATATCCTTAAATTAGATATTTGAGGAATTAATAAATCAAAAAGCTTGACCATTCAGTCGGGTCTGAATTTTATCCCGACTGTTGCAAAATGGTATTTTAAACAGAGGAAAGAATTTGTTCTTGAGGCTCTTTGGGATTTTTGGAGAGTACTATATGTACGTAAAAACAAATAATCCCAAGAAGTCAGATTAATGTGATGGAATTTTTTACCTGCCTGATGATCGAGAAAGTCCAATATGCATAGCTTGAGGTACGAGAGAGAGAGCATATATCGGCTGTACCTCTCGCTCAAGGTAACTGCGACGCGATTGGCTCTCGCGTGACCACGAGACCTATAGCGCCAGAACGGTTTTTTTTTATAATTTCGGAGTAAATAATAAATTCATTCTCGCATAATAATAATAATAATACAAATAATAAAATAAAAAATGATAGTAAATATTTGCTTGCCGTTCCGATCCTTCTTTACTCTTTCGGAGTGATGAAGTGGACTAAGGAAGAGCTGTGACAACTTGACGTTAAGACTAGCAAAATGATGCATCTCAATAGGAGCTTGCATCCTAAATCGTCCGTTCCACGATTATACTTTCCCAGACAACGGGGAGGCCGTGGACTTTTGAGTTTGGAGTGTCTGCATAACAGAATGGTTCTGGATGGGGCCTGTAAAGTCATCAGGAGTTCAGATCCCCTTCTCTGCATGGTCCGCGATCATGAGAAAGCAGGGATTGGAGCATTTCTTTTTAAGGCAGCATCCCGTGCGGCCGATGAACTCGGTCTCGTATTCGACACTGAACGGGCTAACCCAACCTCTGTCACCGAGTTGGGACCCGTTCAGCAAAAAGCTCACATAAAAGCTGCGGAGACAGAGGTCCTGCTACAGCTACATATGGATAGGCCAATGCATGGTGTCTTCTTTCACAACATTGAAGACCTTGGCTTATCCAAAAGCATGACCTTTGCCTTCCTCAGGTCGAGTGAGCTAAAGTCGGAGACCGAGGGATTCATAATGGCCTGCCAGGATGGTGTCTTAAACACCCTTGTCTACCGTAGTCGCGTGATGGGTATAGACGTCCCTTGTCTACCGTAGTCGCGTGATGGGTATAGACGTCCCTGACACCCGATGCAGGGCATGTCGTGGGGCACCTGAAACCGTAATGCATTTGCTATCAGCATGCCCATCTTATGCGGTCTCAGCCTATATCCACAGGCATAACGCGGCGCTACGAGTGTTGTACTACCGTCTACGACACTCGTACGGTATAGACGAGACACCGGTGTTGCCTTATGTTCCGGGAGATATTGAGTCCGTGGTGGAGAATGAGAGATGCCGAATCTATTGGAACCACTCATTCCCCACCCTCAGGCAAATACAAGCCCATAAGCCTGATGTTGTCCTCCTCGACCACCAAAGTAGAACGATATTCGTCATGGAGTTTTCCGCTCCAGGCGAAATGAATACCGTTCGAAAAGAGGAGGAGAAACGGACTAAATATCGAGATCTTCTCTTTGAACTCCGCTGGTTTTATCCGGACCATTCTGTCAAAATGGTGGTTCAGATTATAGGAGTGGAATGATGAACAGACTGCTCTCTAACTTGAAGATAATACCGGCTTGCCGTAATATGGCAGAAATCTTAGAAGCAAGAATGCAGAAGGCCGTTATCCTTGGTTCGCTCCGTCTACTCAGGGCACACGATTCTCGGACCCAATAGTCACTCACCCTACGGACGTAGGGAGTGGTTATTGGGGTTAACGACACCAGCGCGCCCTCCGGATGGGTCGGAGCACCGGAGACAGGGCCTGACTGGTACACTCCTACGGAGAAGAAAAAAAAAGTAAAAAATAATAACGTGTGATTTTTTTTTGCAATAATGACAATAAACGTAATAGTAAAAACAACAACAACAATAATAATAATATGTGAAAAAATGTATTACATAAATCTTATAAGTTAGCTGAAGATACATCATAAAAGTCAACTTTTTTTATTAAAGTTTAAAATTGGTATCTTTATCTTCGAAGAACTCATCATCAGACATCGAACATTCACTCTCCAATTCTTCAGCATCATTTGTAATAAGTGAAATAGAATTAGTCTCACATATAACAAATAACAACTTGTATGTGCAAAAAATTATTAATAAAACTCACTTGATTCAGCGCTGTCATCGGTTTCTCTGGAGTTTTCATCGATAATAGTATCGAGTATGCGTTATGCAGTCTCCCTCAAACCAATGAGATTTCAACGAACCTATTTTCTTTTTGATGCCAGGCATTCTTTTCTGGTTTCAATGAACTAGGAAAACGCAAATGATCATTACGCCAAACACTTGTAATATAATTAAAATACGCAAAATAATAACACGTGGCCCACGGAAACTATTATATCATACGACTAAGATTTTTATTCCGCTCCGAAATTTCTACTGAGAGCCCACATGGACACTGTAGGTCACGTGGTCTCGCGACAGCCAATCGCATCGCACTAACCTTGAACGAGAGGTACAGCTGATATATGCTCTCTCTCGCATCTCAAGCTATGCATATTGCTGTTCTCCCGGACTTTCTCTACCATCTGGCAGGTACAAAAATTCATCAAATTAATCTGACTTTTTGGAATTATTTGTCTTCAAGTACCTTAATTACTCCTTAAAAATCCCCACGTGCGTCATGAACATTTTTTTCCTTTGTTTAAAAAACCATTTTGCAACAGTCGGGTTAACATTTAGACCCGACTGATTGTACTAGCTTTTTGATTTTTTAATTCCTTAAATATCTAACTTAAGGATATCAAAATTTCAGAATGCCTCAAAATTTTATTTTTAATGAAAAATTTCCCTCAAAAAAAAAAATCAAAAGTAACTAGGGTGCCGCTCCCCTTAAGCAAAACCTAGACCATCTTATTTAGGGTTCTTCAAGGACAATCACGAAATTTTCTGTGGTGCCTCAAGAACCTACCCCAAATTGTTCACCAGCTCTCCTACTATAAACTGTATTCTATACAAAGATAGCTTTTCGAATAATCTACCCAGAAACAGAAGAAAGAAAACGCAACTATTAGTGATTCAGAAACTACCAAAATTCAGATAGTGCCTTCTTGAATTTTTAGGTAAGTAAAATAAACTGAATAACTGCTCTCTTATTGTTTATTTCATACAGATTATGAAAAAGTTACGAAAATTTCAAATATTTTTGAATTTCCAGGTAACAGTAAAAGTTCTTAAGAACAAGCCGTAACCGACTCAATTTCAATCAACATCAACAATATGGATTCAAGTTCAGTTGAAGAAACGCTTATCGAGTTGTGAGTATTGAAAGTCTGCCACTTGAAAATTATTTATAATAGTACAAAAAATATTGAAAACATGAAATTTCGACAGGAAACTGTACGACACAATTCATCCAGCTGGTCATCAGTCAGCCATTTTGAGAATAATACAACTTTACTGTTATTTTAAAATTTCTATTACCAATTTTTTCAAATGTCAACGTAGTGGCTTGTTGGGGTTAATTTGATACTGCACATTATTAGATTTCAAACAAACATCCGTAAAAAAACTTAAAAAGATTAAATTAGAAATTTTTCGAAATCAAGGATCTCAAGAAATTAAAATAAGTTTTAAATGCATCCAGCAACCTGTAACGAACACAACTTATGAAACAAAATCATAATAAAATATTTTGTTGCATAAATATCATCATAAGCATGTTCTTTAAATTATTACACAATAAATACCTAATTTACTTTTGGAGAAGCGAGGTAAAATAAGAAGTCGACCTCCTAAATGATTTTGTTTCATCAGTTGTGTTTGTCACAGGTTTCTTGATGCATTTAAATCTTATTTTAATACCAAAAGATGCTTCATTTTATAAAACATCTAACGTAGTTTTTTCAGTTTTTTAACGGAACTTTGTTCAAAACCTATAAGTGTGGGGTATCAAATTAATCGAGATAAAATGGTCTATTTTTCCTAATCCGACGAGCCACCATATTGCCAATTGAAAACAATTTGTAATTTCAAATACAAAATTCACTTTCATATAGCACATACATTTTTACCGAAAACAGGGCTGCAATTAGTGATTTTTTTTATGAAAACTAAATTAGAGTCTGGTTTATATTATGTTTCACACATATAAATAAGGGTAGTTATACGCATTTCGATCGTTTTGAGTTTCGTGTAAAGTTGTTAGGTTAGGTGTTCTGTGTTGATATAGGTTATGTTGTGGTTGTTATTCAAGATTTCAAGATCCAATATGTCGTATCGAAATGGATCGATATTTGAAGTATCGATCTTTTAACATTCGATATTTTCTTGTACCGATACAGTGAAGAACAATACATATCGATACGCAGTATCGTTATTTTTAGGAGTATCGCTCCTTCCCTAATGTCGATCCTCCCAATTTCATTCTATTATTTTCAAAAACAAAAAAGTTATAGGAGCGAGCCCTATCACTTATAATTGTCAATTTAAACTGGCAATTATGTATAATTATGACAATTATATATTATTGCCAGTTCATACTTTACTTTACCTACTTAAGAGTCGTCTTGTCCCTACCCAATGAATTTAAATCCATTGTTTATGTAATAATTCCCTACGGATGAAGCAGCGACTTACAGTAAAGTCATTCGCAGCGCCACCTGCAGGGACAAACTATAAGCACTCCTCGAGAAAGCAAAGACTCCAGGAAGAGCAAATGTCGAAGTGCCCTTCTTGGAGAGGTTTCAACATTGCTACTCCATTAAACTGATTTATTCTTGTAGTGGTTCAGCTCCTCAGAAGAATTCAACCTCGACTGAGCAGTCTAACGGAAAAACTCAACAAGTTACCGCCTCAGAACTGGAAGTAATTCAGTTCGATTTATGCCCAACCGAAAAATATCAGAGAGAGAACACAATGTGAGTTTATGAATTGCTTTATTTCGCTTTGAATCGTTAGAAATTTTGAAAATCAATAGCTTTTAGCACCAAGCACCAAATTCAGAGAGTAGGATTAGATCAAATTAGATCTAGACGCTAGAGCATCGTGACATAAACAACCCAACATCAGTGGAGATCATACATGGAAGAGCTTTCGTGGGGAGAAATCCAGAAACAAGGCCATCTACGCAGATTGGGACATTTTGAAGAAAACCCTGCAAATCTGAAGTTGCTAAGTTGCACTATTTATTCTCACAATAACACACATTTGTTATTTCTAGTTGCATTCCTAGTAGTCTGTAGAGTTATTAAAATTTATTTAGATATCAGTTTTACAATGTCATTCATTTTTACTATTTGCTTGAGTCATTTCGACAAATTATTGGTGGATATCTGATTGTGGTCCCGAACGTTTGAAGAAAATATTAGCTTAAGTTAAACGACTCAAACAGACAAATATCATCTGCAAGATCCATGTGTTTGGGACATGAACTATTCAAGTTTTTTTTTGAGGGAGATTTATTTTTAATTACTTCAGGTAGGAAACTGCAGATCTTCTTACTGAGAAAATTGAAACTTTTGTCCTATGGTTTCAGATATCAGCTGTCGTAAACTAGCATATTTCTTGTAATATTGCTATTTGGGGTTGCTCCACGAAACTATACAAAATATTGGTCTTCCAGAAAAAATTCTTGATCGTCATATAATGGAACCGAATTTTAAAATCACATAGACGATTTAAATAAATCTAGACACTGAAAATCTGGTCAAAACGAAATCAGAGTATTTCAATCAACAATTTATTTTGTGGATATTTTCATGTTTTTGTGGAAATGTTATATTTTTATGTATAAAAAAAATCCTTTAAATTCGGGTATGCAGTCAACAAGGGTATGGAAAATAAGTGTACTCTTTTTTTCTATTCAAGCTTTCGAGTCATTTATTGGCTCTTCATCAGGAACTGAAAGTGAGGTTATAAATCCCTTTCACTCGCCGTACTTTATGAAATATCATGTCACAACGGACAACACTCTTGATACAATATTAAAATGATAAAACTTTTTAAACTATTATTAAAAATGAAAAGAGGAAATGATGATTTCCTCTTTAATTCAACATGGCCTCCATAAGCCCTGATGTAATTTTAAATTGTGTTTTTCAGTTATTTTAATCTACCATGATCATTTTTAATCATAGTTTAAAAAGTTTTATCATTTTAATATTGTATCAAGAGTGTTGTCCGTTGTGACATGATATTTCATAAAGTACGGCGAGTGAAAGGGATTTATAACCTCACTTTCAGTTCCTGATGAAGAGCCAATAAATGACTCGAAAGCTTGAATAGAAAAAAGAGTACACTTATTTTCCATACCCTTGTTGACTGCATACCCGAATTTAAAGGATTCTTTCTTAACTTCGACAGTCGTCTAATCTTCACAACTTTTTATGTATAAATATAGAATTTACGTTTGTATGTATTTGTTGTCTGACGTACCCTATATTTAATATGATCGTGAAGGTTTCGATAATTCTTTCAATTATTTATTATTATTTACCGCGCAAAATTGATGACGTTGTGTTACAGGACCTGTACAATTAGAAAATAAAGACCCATTATTATAATTATTATTATTTGTTATTGTTTGTTCTGAATATTTGACTCACATGCTGTGTCTCTTCTCACATAGCGTGGTCGATGGAGTAATTAACTCTATGAATTCACCTACAAAATGAATGGCTTTGAAATCAGTTTAATCAAGGCTCTGAAGGGAAGCTTCGAGTGCTATTTACCTTATTAATGACATCCAAAGTTTCATATTTTCATTAGTCCTCCCTCAGGGTCTGCAAATTTCCGATTCGTGCATAATGAATTTGCTTAGAAGTATTTTTAGTTATTTGAGTTCCTGAAAAGTTTGTGTAATTTTCACCAATAATGAAATCCATCGTCTTTGATCTATTATAAACATGATGTATGCGGTACTCAAAATAAATTCCAGACAAAGGTTGATTATTGACCGTCATTACATTATAAAGTTCTAGAAAAACAAATAATAAAGGAAAATGAATTACACAATCCAGTTCTTGCACTTCAACCTATACAATTGACATATTCTTCGGCAAGTCTTCGACAGAAAACAACTACTGCCCCCTACGTCCGTAGAAAACAATCTGTTAGATTTGTCGCTAAGAGAGAGCCTGGCCGATATTGGAAATAAAGACAAAATAATGGCAAAATACAGGAAAGAAGTTTTCAGATTTTGGTTTGAATAATCTATGATTACATTCTATGTATAGTGTAATGGAATAGGACAACAAACAAATGAAGTATAGTCGGAAATTACCCGACAATATAGTCACTTGATAATAATGTCTGGAAAGCACGTCACTATCTTTACTGTGAAGCCTCAGAAACAATCGAAGATTTATTTTATGTAAAAAGTGTTTGCGATTCAGGATATCAGTTTACGAAATGACACAAAATGCAAAACAATTGAAAAATAAAGTTGGAATTTTTCCAACAAGATTTTTTGTGGGGCGGGACCAGAATGACGGTTTCGTGTCAAAAGGAAATCTTAAATTAGAAAACCTAATCCTAAAAACATAAAACTTCGATTGTATCTCAGCCTTAAACCAAGAAAAAGCTTAATTTCAATGTTGTCATTGCACTTTGCTACAGCTTGTAACTATATCGCACACCTGAAATTTTACAATAAACACCCGCAGTTACTAATGTAGATGAATGATGAAGCAGGGGTACGTTCTCTGAATATGCTTCTTTTCGCATGGTTAACTTGCTTTTCTCAACAGTCTTAAGTAGCTCAGAAGTTTATCTGTATAATTTCTTCAGGTTTTCTGAAATTTTGGACGATAGTTCGTTTCCATGAGAAGGAGATGGTGGAGATGGAAAATGTTTGCTGATACTTGATGCAAATCTGTATTAACTTTTACAATAAAACTTCACAAGTAATGACTTCTATAGATTATGGTTTCACAAAATTATAACTTCGGGTCTTTGTGACTATATTTCGTGACAAGTGCCTATGACCTCTTTCTTTTTTCACTCGGCGTCCATCTGATTAGTTAAGGGGCTTATTGGGGGGGGGGTTCAGGGATAGTCTGTGCCTTTCAAATCAAGTAGGAAATTTTCTGGTATTACTACATAATTGCCAAATATGGAGAATCTGCTTCTTTTCTTGCAGCTGCAGGGCATGTGCCCAATTAAGATTTCTCTCATTTGCAGTTATCTTGCAGAAACATTCAATAAATGTCCTGTATGAACGGGAATCCTCCAGAATTATCACCCAAACAGGCATCTATGACTCTAAATCATTGTTCTAAGCAAAATCCTGAGGAGGGGGAATCACGTGATGTATTTGTTATGGTTGTCCAAATTGTAGAATATCATTTAGCCGGTGAAGGTTTATTTTGTGCCTGATTACTGTCTATATCAAATGGTGAAACATCATGGACCTCCATCTTTGCCCTTTTCACAAAAGAAGCCATATCCAATGCTACGAATGCACAATGATCAACTTTGATCAACAACAGTTTGTTTTCTATTGATTGCCCTTGCTAGCTCAGAATTATTAATCTTTATTTGATAAAGCGGTATAATTAGGAAATTAAACTTTCCTTGTTTTTATACCACTTGTATCTGTTCAGCAAACTATCAATCCAGTTTGAGTAAATTCAGTCATTTTCATGAAAAATAATAAATTTTTATGACGTTCTACTACTTCGTAATAACAGTTACCTCCATCAATTTATTGAAATCAGAATTCAGTCCGTTAGAAACATTATGTAAATATTATTATCATTTTTAATGAACAAAAAAATGTCCTACAAATTTGAGAATTCACTATTGAAGATACGCAGAATTAAAAAATCGAATAAAAGATTGCCTGTCAGGCATTCGCCGTCCATAGCATTTCTTCGATAATTTCACTCGCCATATGAAACTTGCATCTCCTGTGATATAAGGACCAATAAAAATGGCGTATCTTGATAGTACACAGTTCCTTGTTCTCAAGTCGGTAAGACCACGTCGTCATCGGCAACCAAGAAACGAAACAACAATGACCATACAATAATATAGTTATTGGAGTATTTGAAAAGAGACGCCTACACAAGGGATATAAGTACTAACATATCTAGGGAGGGAGCTTTATTCAGAGCATTTGCCAAAGTGATCAAGAAACTTTGGTCAGATGATTTGTCTGATAAAGATGTTAATACGGACTCCCTTAAAAATCAAATCCAAAGAATCGCTCCTCGTTTCATCGGTTACGCCCAGAAAGATGCTCAAGAGTTCTTACGATTCCTGTTAGAGGGTCTACATGAAGACGTCAATACAGTAATGGAAAAGAAGATATACTCATAATGAGAGAGATAGATGAGAAATTAGTTGATAGTGAGAAGAGTTATGGTCAAGATACTTAAGGAAGGACAATCCCAAAATTGTAGAAGACTCCGCTGGCCAGTTGAAATCTGCATTGAAATGTACTTATTGTTTGTCACTGTTCGGTCTCCTTCAATCCGTTTATGGATCTTTCCACGAAGAACTGGCCAACTAAAATTTTCACAATGTTTGCATTCGTTCAGAAGGGAAGAAACTGTGGATGATAGAAGGAAGTGCACGATAATCAATTAATAAATTCCCTATAATTTTATTAATACATTTGAAACGGTTTTCTTTAGCAGAAATATTCCGAGGAAAATTGAATGTCACCGTTGATTTTCCTTCAGAGGGATTGGATACGAGAAATTATATAGCAGAAAACGTAACCCCTTGTCGCTATAGTCCATATGCATTGTCTGATCATATTGAGACTACCTATAGCGGACACTACACAGCCTACTGTAAAAATTACAGAGGATTCCTAGATTAACATTTATTAGCAAACGCGAAGGTACATTCATAGCAAATTTGGTACTTTTATCCGCCAGGGGGCGGTAATCGTGATATACAACTCTAAGCGATCTGACTAAGAAAAGCAATTTCCTAAGGAAGAGTAATAAAAATTTCACTTCGAGAGGATTCCAAGTCCACTCAAAACTATTTTTTCATGCAGCTTGTACCAATCGCTTCAAAGAGATATTCTTCAGGGGGAGAAAGTATTAATTTCTAGAATTTCCTCAAAAAAAAAGTACTAAATTATTTCGAGATCATAGAAACTGGAGGTTTTCCACAAGTGATTATAGGTTTTTCGAAATCAGTTATCATTGTGATCTCTGAAAATCGAAAATCAAACCTGTGAGAAGTAAAAGAAATGTATTTACGCAATTGATTCCTGCCAATTTCAATTCGTTCATTGTGAGTTTGTATTATGTGGAATCGGGTGCTTTTTTGATCGTGGGAAGGTGAAAGAGAGACTAGGCACTGTGGAGGGAAAACGATTCTCCGCAAGTGAGAAAAGACGTAGTCGTAGAAAAGCTCAATCGACATTATAACTGCCCTTATACGTTTCTAGAAACTTAGACAAAGTTCTCCCTATTATAATTTTGATGAAACACTAGTTCTTATTTTTTGAATATCTGACAAAGAATTCGATATTTTATGAAAAATAGCAGAATTTTCATTAGAAAGGTTTTTTCGCACAACACTGTGTTTGTCTTTCATTCCCGTCTCTACAGCGAAACAAACATTTCAGAATTTCAGCACATCTGAAGAAATTAGTAACCACCAAACATGTAAGTGTCTAACCCAGGTTTAAACTGTAAACCGAGTCCGTAATTTTGAATATTTTTCCTTTCAAGGGGTATGACGGTGACTTCAGGAAGCGTCACCATCAAAAAAGACTCCAATAATCTGATTGGCATTAGCATTGGAGGTGGATCTCCGCTCTGCCCCTGTTTGTATATCGTTCAGATTTTCGATAATACCGCAGCCTGTCGCGATGGTACTCTTCAGTCTGGAGATGAATTGGTTTCTGTCAATGGTCAATCTGTGAAAGGAAAAACGAAAGTCGAGGTGGCTAAGATGATTCAAGCGGCAAAGGTGAGATTGTTGATAATCAAGTTTTCACCGAAAATTTATTGTAAATTTAAATCCATGCAGCGTATCATGTCCTTCATTTGAACCAGTTTATCAAACTTTATATATTCAATCACTTGGTTAAAATTGAAGTGATGAAGCATTTCAAATTGATTTCTCAAACCTATAATGCCAAAAAAATCGTCCAATTGAATTATTGAGCAATGTTATTGATGATAAATGCACCAAGTCAGAAGGTCAATGCAATTATTGAATTGGGAAAAATGATGTAGGCAAACAGTGATTTCAGCTGGCAAAAAATCCAATAGTTGGATTTATTATCGTTCTGACTATCGCCCAATAGCTCTTCTAAACGTTTTTTCCAAAATTTCTGAGAACGAATAAAAATAACACCTGTTAAATTTCAGTAATGAAAATTCTGGTTTTGATAAATTTCAATACTCTTTCATGCCAAATTCAATTACCCAATCAGCAGTAACTATTCAATGAATGATATTTTTGAAACGTTAGATGAAAGTAAATTTGGCTTTGCCATTTTTTAGATATAAATGAAGCATTTGATACAGTAAATGGTGGTTTGAATCACAAAGGGGGCTGGCCGACTCGCGAAGTGGGGTCCACAGTAACAGAAATCGATCACATTTTTACTACTGTTAATGACGGTTTGATCTGTGTACGTGACAATTCTGTTTCAGATCACAGAACTATACTATATGAATTTGATATTGCCTTGAACATCCCCAATTTGTCTTTTCAAAAGAGATGTTACTCCGACTATGCCATCAATAATTTTGCGAATGCACTCAATAATGAAAATTGGATAAATATTTATCAGTGTAAAGATGTGACCGCGGCGTTCACACTACTTTGCGACACTTTTCTCTATCATTTTGACATATATTTTCCTTTACATTTGAAACGCTCACATGTAAATAACAAAACTTGGGTGAATAAGGACGTTCGCGATTCAAGTTCCAAATTAAAAGACTCTCATAATTTGGCTAGATTATTTCCAGAATTAAGATCTTCGTATCTTGATGCTAAAAGAGAACATGCAAAACTATTATTGGAAACAAAAAAAAGATATCTAATAAATACACTGTATAAGAACATGTACATAATATACGAAATACAATATAAAAACAATAAAAATACAAATGAAACATAAAAATAAAACTAAGTACGATCTGAAAGCAGCGATTAAGAGCTTTCCCTTTCATAGAAGAGAACATAGGCATCTCCGCTCACCAGGGATCTAGATGAAATTGGGGTCACATGTCGTCCCCCTTATCACGTAGGGGCGTATCTGATTTCTGAATATTTTACAGGAGATAGGAAAAACAAAAATTGATGACAGTTTAATCACCCTGTAGATACGCAATGAATATAAGTTCTATTTGTGACGGCATTATATTAGAGATACAGTTACGCCACTTCGTGAGATGAAAAGTACATTACAAGAAAGCCTAAATATGGCGTAACTCAATTTCGCACTTTTTTGTTAGTTACGCCCCTACGTGATGAGGGGGACGATGTGAATCATTGAATTCATGCCACGTGCTCTCATAAGGATGTCTACAGTAGGCTGTGTAGTGACCGCTATATGTAGTCCCTCTATGATTAGATACTGCATATAGACTATATCGACAAGGGGTTACGTTTTCTGCTGCATAATTACTCATATCCAATCCCTCTAAAGGAAAATCAATGGTAACATCCAATTTTCGTCGGAAACTTTCTGTTGAAGAAAACCGTTTCAAATGAATTACTAAAATTTCCGGGAATTTATGAATTGATATGGTTTTCGTGCATTTTTTTCATCCTTTGCACTTCGCACATGTCGGCTTCTCGTCACCATCCAAAGTTTCTTCCCTTTCGAATGAATCCAAACAATCTGAAAGTTTCAGTTGGCCTGCTCTTCGTGGTATTGAGAGGGATAAATCCCAAAATGGATCGAAAGAGACTGAACAGTGACCACAATAATTACATTTCAATGTAGATTTAAACTGGCCAACGAAGTTGTCTAAAAATTTAGAATTGTCTGTCCTTAAGTACCTTGACCATGATTCTTGAGCCTTCTCACTGTCACTCAATTTCTCATCTGTCTCTCATAATGTGTATCGGCTTTTCCGTTACTCTATTAACGTATTCATGTAGACCCTCTAACAGTAATCGTAAGAATTCTTGAGCATCTTCCTGGGCAAAACCGATGAAACAAGGAGCGATTCTTTGGATTTGACATTTCAAGGCGACTGTATTTACAACTTTACCAGACGAATCATCTGACCAAAGTTCCTTGATCACCTGGGCGAATGCTTTGATTAAAGCTCCCTCCCTAGATATGTTAGTGTTTACATCCCTCTCGTGGGCGTCTCTCTTCAAATACTCCAATAACCATCTTGTGTTCGATAAACACTGGATAATACAAAATTCACCCCACCACAGGTAACTATAAAAAAAGATATTATCAAACAAAAATTTTCAATTCAAATAATATAAATAAGGCTTGCTGGTCTGTAGTTTCCGAACTTTCTAACAAAAACAGCAAAAATCAAAATATACTCTTGAAAGTTGAAAATAACTATCAGTAATATGTTCAACGAATATTTTCAACAAGCACCTATTAAAATTCTGAGCAAAATAAATTAAACAAATACCAATAAAAACAAAATCGAACTTAATCATAAAATCAGAAGCAAACAACTTCTACTTTGCCCTTACACAGAAGAAGAATTGTATAATATTCTTGTGAGAAAACTTAAAAATACCCCTTCTTCTGGTGCGGATGAAATTCCCAATTTTCTAGTCACCAAAATTCTTTTGTGTATTATCAGGCCTATCACCTATTTAGTTAATTTGTCATTTTGTTATGGGACTTTTCCAGACAATCTAAAACTAGGAAAAATCATTCCGATACACAAAAAGGGGAAAACACATAGTTTAGAGAACTATAGACCAGTAACAATACCTATGACTTTTTCAAAAATTTTGGAATTATGCATATCTAGAGCGCCTACTTGAATACCTAAACAAATATGAAATAATTTCTAAAAATCAACATGGATTTCAAGAAAATAAAAGTACCATTACAGCCATTCTCTCATTCTATGAGGATATAGTCAGACTGATAGACGCGGGCGAGTGCCCTGTTGGGATCTTCTGCGATCTGAGCAGGGCGTTTGACTGTGTTGATCACAACATACTCATAAATAAATTAAGAGAAATTGGTGTGGAAGGTCCAGCACTCAACTGGATTAAAACATTTTTAAGTAACAGGAAGCAATTTGTAAGTATCAAGAATACGAATGAGGTGAATTTCCGTCAGAACACAAAATCTTCTTTACTTGATACAGCCATAGGCGTACCACAGGGATCAATACTGGGGCCAATATTATTCGTTTTATACACTAATGATATAGAGCAATCTTCTGACGATGTGTTCTTTACTCTTTTTGCAGATGATACTTCTTTAATAATATGCCATAAATCTGATGAAACTCTTGAAAGTCAGTGCAATAATACACTTCTGAAAATGAACGATTGGTTTTCTGAAAATTCCCTTTACATGAATAACAAAAAAACTCAATATATCAGGTTCCGTAGCACTAATAAAGTATGTTCAGAATTGAACATCAGATACAACGAAAATGAATATTTGTCTGAAGAGTCATCTGTTGAATTTTTGGGTTTAAATCTGGATAATGTTTTAAATTGGAAAACTCACTGTAATAACTTGAACCGTACCTTATCTTCCTATGATTTCCTCATGAAAAACCTGCGGGGAATTTTGAACACGCAGCAATTAGTTGAATCGCGCTTACGATACGGTATTTGCTTCTGGGGATGGTCAACCAACTCTGCTGAGGTATTCATTGCTCAGAAGAGAATTATTAGAACAATATTGAATATGTCACGTAAAGATAGTTGTAGAAATGTTTTTAAAGAATTAAAAGTATTGACACTTGCATGTTTATATATTTTCGAAATGTGTGTTTATGTCCATAATAACAAAATTTTTTTGAAAAATTCACAAATTCATGATTTCAACACTAGGTCAAAAGATAACCTACATCTACCTATTACTGAGAAGACTCTTACTTTCAAATCTCCCAACAATATGGGTCTAATATTATATAACAAAATACCACATTAAATCTTGCTTCTCAACCAAAATTTTTGAAACAGAATTGAAACAATATCTATTGTCGAAGTCTTATTATTCTGTAGATAATTTTTTGTGATACCACATTTTGGTGGCACTTGTTTCTTGTTCCTGTTCTTGTTCTCATGCTATTCATGTCCTGACTGTGATATTAGATTAAATTAGATTATAGTTTTATAATGTGACGATTCGTGTACAATGTATTTTGTCTGAAGGGAATAGTAAAGTTTGATTGATTGATTGGTTGAAATCATACAATATTACTAGAAATATTAAATAATTTAGGAGTGAGAGGTCACTCTTATAAACTTTTAGAAAATAATTTTGTAAATCGCATTTAGTATATTGTTATTGATGAAAATAAAATAATCAAAAAGCAATCCACAATTGGAGTTCCCCAAGGTACAGTACTGGCTTTTATTTTCTATACTATGTGAATAGTATATCCAAGATAAAATTGATAGGTAAACATTTTTTTGCAGACGATACTGTACTTCGGCAAAAAATACAAACATTTCTAATGGTGATATTAAAAAAGATATTCAATTATATAAAAAATGGATAGATGGAATGAATTTAGAAAAAACTGTTTACATGATTTTCAAACAAAAAAAATTACCTGATAACATTTAAATTACAAATAAACTATAAAATCAGAAATGCAAATAACTTCCATTGGATTAACAGTCGTTGAAATAAAGGCAATAACAACAAAATTTCAGACGATTTCAAAAAATCGAAGTCAGTAAATATTTTCTAGAAAAAACTCAAAAAATGTTTGCTATTGCACTGATATTCATCATTCTAAATATAAATATGCAAAGTTGTTGGATTTGTTATTTTTTATTAATTTTGCGATTTTTCAAACTCATTTTGTCCTGTTTTGAAAGTGTATTTTCAATAAATAAATTAAATATGTGGAATATATGTACCTGTGGAAAAAAAAGATTTTACTGATCCATCATAAACATTAGTCCCTTCTCCATATTTTGAGTATTCCATCAATTTTATCGTTGAGTTTCCATTATTCCCAAGTCAGTTAGTTACAAAATCGCAAAAGTACAGCAAAAATTACTAACTCACTAAGGCAATGGAGAAAACTTACTGAAAAAGAAAACTTTTACCTTCCAATAAACGAATCACACAGTAATTAAATTTGACCAGTTCTCGAATTATTCTCATTAGTGACATAGGAAGATAGATCGATGACATAGATAGATCGATCGACATTATCAATCCGAAGCTCATATTAATTAGTTAAAAAAATTGCCAACATGAAAATGATAACAATTACTGAGATCACTTTCAGAGGCATGTCCAACAATATTAAAAGAAATATCATCAATTACCCACACTGATTTTTCTATTTTTTGTCTCAAATACATTAATTAACTCAGACTCGAGGACGTATTCACAACAATGCAGATTCTCAAATCAGAAATATCTAATACAATATTCGATTATCGTTATTTTTCAGGACGAAGTGGTCATCAATTATAACAAACTCCATGCCGACCCACAACAAGGAAAAAGTTTAGACATCGTATTGAAGAAAATGAAACACCGGTTAGTTGAAAATATGAGTTCTTCCACAGCGGACGCATTGGGACTCTCCAGGGCTATTTTATGTAACGACACACTTGTGAAGAAAATGCAGGAACTGCAAGATACTGAACTGATGTACAGAGGATTGGTGGATCACTGCAAGAGAGTTTTACAGGTTAGTGATACTCAGTGAGTTTGATACAGCAGTTTCTTTCAATTATTGGAGTCATTTCATAACTGTTTCCTTCATTCTAATGCAGATGTAATACTGAGATCGACTTTTATAGGAGGAAGACATGGGCCTTGTTTGCGTCAAATAATACTAAATTATTGAATCTCCGTTCTAGAATGTTCTCAACATTATTATTTTCAGGCACACCTAGAGTTGGAGCAAGCTGTGAAAGCAATGGGCGATGTATTTGCAGGACTTGCCGTAAGGGAACCTCAGCCGAGGGCCAGTGAGGCATTTCGACTTTTTGGAGAGCAGCACAGGACCATGGAAAAATATGGACTGGATATGGTGAAAAAAGTTAAACCAGTAAGTGTTCTATATTTGGCACCATCAACTCAGCATTTACAAAATATTATGAAGATTAGTGAGAATTATGAATTATAAAATAGATAAGAAAAGAATAAGAATAATGATGATAATCAGAGGGAACTGCTTAACACTATTTGGAAGCTACCTTCAAAATAGAATGCAAGTTGTGAGAATTGCAGATACAATGAGCAATCAAAAACAAATCGAATGTGGAGTCCCACAAGGAACTGTACTGGGTCCTCTGCTGTTCAACATATTGGTTATGCAGACGATACCGCAATATTCTATGAGGCAAACACTTGGCTCGACTTGAAAAATAAAGTGGAAGCAGATTTCCATATGCTTAGAAAATGGTTTGACCAGAGGCTCCTAACAGTGAATCTGGAAAAAACTAACTTTCTTCCTTTCAGCTGCAATTCATACAGTGATTGTCCATTTGAAACTCTTGAAGTCGGCGAAGAAGGAAATACACTAAAAATAGAGTCTTTGAGAGAAATCAAATACCTGGGCGTATACATAGATAGAAATTTAAGGTGGGACTCTCAAATAAAATATACAACAAAAAAGCTTCAGACAATCCTTTACAATTTCTGTGTCCTGAAAAATTGCCTACCTTTCAGGGAACTAAACAATTATATGGTGCCCTAGTGGAAAGCCATCTGAGATATGTTATTACGGCATGGGGAGCAGCTCTGCGTGTACACCTCAATCCCTTAGAGGTATTACAAAAGAGGTTCATGAAATTGATAATGTTTATAAATTCGCGTTTTTCGTCGGATCTTCTGTACAAGGAATGTAAAGTTATGGACATGAGGCAATTATATTATTTTTGCGCAAACGTAAAGTATCATTTCAGTAAAACTAAAGCAACACCACAAAACCATCAATACAACACACGACATCACGACAAACTTATCTACCCAACTGTGAGAAAGTCAATTTCACAAAGAGCATACTCGTTCATGTCAATAAAGCTATACAACACTGTACCTGAACAAATAAAAAATCTTCAATCGAAACCAATATTCAAAAAGCAAATAAAGAAATTTATTCTCGAAAAAGACAGGCACTTCGTTAAAACTCTCTTAGAGTAACATTATTATTGAATTGACATGTATATATCTTTATTTTATTTTATCCATGAACTCTTTTCGATTTTTTACTGTATTGTACATAAGTATCTTACTTTTAGTCACAGTTGCCTAAGGTTTTATATATTTCCACTGATTGTTAGTCTAGTCATATTAGTTTGTCCAAAATTTTATCTATTACCTTTGTTTAGTATTTGATCTAACTAACTTTTTTCTACTATAATGTATATAGCATAATTTTATTCATATTTGTCTAAGATTGTATTTACCTGTACATCATTAATTTACTTTTATAATATGTTATATTATTTGTTTAAGGTTTTATCTATCACAATATTTCGTCTACTGCTATTATTATTATTATTATCTAACTCATTTCCAGATCACTTTTTGCGAAACAAGAGCTGTGCTCTTATCGCTAAACCACTTTGTTCACATATTTTGTTTTATTAATGCCCAATATCTGTATATTTTTGTGAATAAAGTTATTATTATATTATTATTATAACAGTAGCGTCGTTATATGAATCATTTATCAATACTGACGTATAGAACTGATTTAATAAACTATGCTTCTCATTTTCTTCAATTTCTTTAATTTTCTGTACATTTTCTTTTTCACAGTCTTTCACTGCGACAAACTCCTATTTCATTTCTTATGCTTCTGAATCCACACTGGTACAGTTGAAACAATTATTTTGTTACATAGTTAAAAATACGGCACAAGAATCTTGATAATTCTCACAATGACGGTTAGACAAGGCCCGTCAGGAGGTTATGAAGAAAATCGAAAAAAATTTATTTCATTATCACTTGAGTATCATTTCTAAAACACTTCACAGAAACTTTTCCTCATTACAAAATTTTTTTTCCATAACTATCATCAACTTTATCTCCTTCGATGGTAATAACTTATGATGTAGGTAATAGCTACTGATAGATGTCATTTTCCAGAATACCGCTATATTTCAAACAGGAATCCTAAAATTAATTCTGCAGGTACATTTTCTTGGTAGTTGTAGGATCATGTGCCACTTTTAGAAATGTTTTGGAAAAGTCCATTGATATTTTTCCTTCCGAAAGTGGATTTCTAAATATTTTCAAGACTATCGGGTTTTTCACTAAAGACTATTTCAAATTTTACTTGTAGCAAATAGTAATACAATTCCCTGTCCCCTCTAAAAAAAAAACAATTCAACGATGCAATTAGGATAAATTTGAAATTGCCAAATTGATAATCCCTAGACATCCATTGAAGAATCCAATAATTTAAAATGGATACAAGATGTTTAATCACTTTTCATTGAATATAAAAGTCTCCAATCAACTTTTCGTTTCAGGAAAGATGTGAAATGTTTATTGTCTGAAAAGTTGTATTGAAGTTTGTAAGAATTTTATAATACTAGGTTGTAAAAATTTCACCAAAGTCATTAACAAATTTTTATCTACACATACAAGCTATGCTTTTGGTTACACTCTAAGAGAGTTCATTAGGCAGTATTATTATTATATCTAGATAATAACGCTTTGTCTGTAAGTGTAAACGAAGTGGTCGTGGTGTAAGAGCATTCAGCTTCCACACAGGCGGTCCGGGTTCGATCCCCGGTCGCGTGTCACTGAGCTGAAGTGGTTCGGATTCCACTTTTATTTAAACTGTAGGTCCCGGATCTCCCTTGCTCGCACAAGCTCTGCTTTTGAGGGGTTTTCTCCGAAAACCTGGGAGTTTCGTAAAAATCAATTTTACAATTTCACAATTGACGTTGATTTTGACTTTTGACTTTAAATATCAAAATGAACAAAATATAAAAATACTGAAGATTTTAAATTTTTTCAATCATCTGGAGAACTATACAGCATATCGATATGAGGTCGTTAAAATAAATTCATTATTATTATTTTTAGGTTCTGTCCGATATGGGAACTTATCTCTATAAAGCTATACCAGACACAAGGTTGACCGTCAAAAAATATGCAGATGCCAAGTTCGAATATTTGGCGTACTGTCTGAAAGTGAAAGAAATGGACGACGAGGAATGCAGTTATGCTGCCCTACAGGAACCTTTATACAGGGTCGAAACTGGGAATTACGAATACAGGTACGTTCAAGACTTTTTTTTGTTTTCACGCATATTCTCAAATTAGTCCATCGTGAGAACTTTGGACAAGTATTGCAGTTTTTTCATCAACTGTTGGAATGGAAATTAAAGCATAATTGGAAAATATTGTTTGTCTCGTCTTTCTTTGTCCTTCTGCCTTAACATCTATTTCTCCATATCAATACCAGAACACATTCTCATAGAACTGACATGGTGGATCAAAAACTGGCAACTCTTTATTATGTGAAATTTCCAGAGAGAGCACAAGGTATTCTCTCATTCTGAAAAGTTCAATATTCCAGGTCTACAAGCATGGGTATACCAATGTGAATTTTCCTATTTACATAAGATTTCCTCCTATTTTCAAGGCTATATTTCTGAGTGCATTTCGTTCTGAAAAACTGTACTTTTTGGTAGAAAAAAGTATCTTAGGCTCTACCTCTCACCATAGCTATCTATAATAATGGGTTCTGAAACAAATAATTCAAGTATGAATCGTGCATAGTTGAATTCAAATATCATTTATTGATTCCATGTGAATCACTTTTTGAGTTATATTTTCTTCTAAGATTTCATGTCACTTTTCATCATTGATAGACTGGAAAGTTTTCACCAAGTGCTGAAGCTGGTGTGGCCGAAGATGTTTAAAATGAAGGATTCATTGATGTGAGGATGGGCGTTAGTGTTTGTATTTCTATCTGGTGGTACTGTTGGTTTTTCTGGGGTTTTCCTGCAGTTGGAATAGCAATGCGCCACCTTTTTTGTTAAGTCTTTCGTCTGGACTTATGTTCAGATCGGGGAGACTATCACCATAATAGTCTATAATACATGACTATTTATATTCACATTTTATTTACATTTGACAAGCTTTTTCAATAAGTTTAAAAACTTCTGACGTTGGAGTATATTTTGACTTTGACTTTGACCAGTCTTTGAATGAGTCCATCAACTGATAATGTGTTCTGACACTACATCTCTACATTATCCTCGAATCTCTTTGGTGACCTCAAAGAGTGTGAGAAGACTATCACTGTTCCTTGTAGTCAGACCTCATTTGAAACAATGAGTTTCCTAAAACAGTTTTCATGCCCATGTGACCTGTTCTAAAATGATGTCCTTTCAAGTGATTGAAACTTAAAGCATTTGATTGGAGGTTGTGAATGTTGGGATAGAACTGCTCTTTTATCTGTTTGATCATATTCTTTGATGAAAAGTTATAGCTGCCTAACAGTGACATCACACGATATTGAAGGACAAGTCTTAAGTATCTCACTGCCGATTGGGTATTGTTCGATTTCCTTTCGACTTTTTCGGTATACTTAAAATTCGGAGCAGTCTTGTTGGTTCCTTGAAAAAAAATCTGGATGGCCTCAATCAAGTACTCTAGGAAACCAATGGTTGAAAATGGAGGTAACTGCTAAGATAATCAGGGATGCTAAAAAAGTGTTTTCCGTAGATAAATAACTGGTATTTACCCTTCCTAATCGATAAAATTTCTAGTGTTGAAGAGGAAATTTCATACTTATCAGTGATCAGAAGTGATACGGTAATAAACAATTAAGATATTCAATTGGTATCCTCTTTCTGTCAGATTGATTCTACGTTGCCGTCAACTAGCAAGGACGAGATTCGCCAAGCTCAGAGCTGATGTTTTGGTGAAAATGGAACTGTTGGACAACAAGCACGTTCAATCACTCGGAGGACACTTAGTGAAAATCATCAAGGGCTTTTCGGAATTGCACGCAAATGTACTCCAACTTTTCGACGGTCCTGCGCTTTTTCCAGTGGAAGTCGACTTGTCCAATAGCGCTTTTCAGTATAAATCTACAACACCAATTGTTCAGGCAAGTACCTAGAGAAAAATATTTGGTTCAAAACAGGTGGTCAACGTGGAAGTTCGATCCGAGTCTGGATATCTGGAATCTGAGGTCATATATCATGTGAGAGATCCTTTGATAAATAGCTATTATGTTTCCATCATTCACTGTGAATGTTTTCTTGCCTACCTGTATATTATTATGTGTTCAACATACGGGAATATTTTCTTTTTGTCAATATGTTCGTTAATATTTTTCACAGGATCACGATGAAGATGAGAGGGAAGTAGAAGAAGGCGAGGATTTGATCGAGCATGAAAACGAGCATCTCATCTGCAACTTGGAATCATTCAAGAGCACAAACACTGAAACTGGAGAAATTTTACTCCCAGACTTACAGTCTGAAAGTCAGCTTGAACCCAACTATGCTGAAATGGACAATCTTACCCTTCTATCTTCGCTTTGTCTACCAGAGAGTCCCCAAAATAGATCACTGTTACCTGATTTCGATTAGAAAATTATTTCTGGTATACTTATAAGATAAATTAGTATTATTATTATTATTTTAATGAGAAATCGATGTATCATCACAAGAAAATAAAGTTGTATCTATCAACAATATTACAGTGATTTTCTGAAATATTTCAAGGGCGACATTAAAAAATGAGCACATAAAACTAAATGTTTGTTTGGTACAAATAAGTTGAATACTCATTGCCGTGTAACTCTGGAAGCGTAGCGAGCAGCAACATGTGTACAAAAATGAACCATTAAAGAATACGTTATCTTCAATTTTCATTTCATAATTTAAGGTATGTATCAACACTTCATTTATTCGACGTTATTTGAATTTTTATTGTAGCAAATATTTATACCTACGTTAAAAATGATAAACAACACATTCCCAAACAAAAATATTTATGCGAGTGTATGACGAAAATGAAATCACTCGCCAGATGTTAATATTTTTTTGAAACAATTGAAAGAAGAATTATTTGTACATTTGTTGATTAGTTCAGGCTGTTATTTTTATAATAGCTTTTCAACTTGTTTTACATAATTGAGATTTCTAAGAAAAGGTTGAAATAATTGAATCTAGTATTTAGTAAATGAAGAGTTAGTTCTTACTTATTAAGTTTTCCACTCATTCCATAATACAAGATTATGGGCCCAGTTAACATTTAATCGAGTGGAATAAATAATTTGGAGAAACCGTTCCGAAACGTTTCCAGCTGCATCTATTGAGATAATAGAAAATTTTTACTTTTCTATCAATAGTTGTCATTGTCACGTTAGTTTCACTTCCTTGGAGAAACGCAAAGTTCCAGTTAAGTAAGGATTAAAATAGACAAATTCAGGAATCTCACTTTTAAAAAATTTTATGGCATAGACTCTGGAAATTCCAAATGGAAATCGTTTTCACAGCTGAGGATTTGATCTTCTTATTAAATGGAACAAGGCAAATGCCCAGCAATGCAGTTAATTTTATCTACTTCAATGGAATTTTCTCAACTCCAAACTATAATGTCTTGGCTCCAGAAATGTGTACAATAATCAAACTTCAATCAAAAGCAGAGATCTTCCGTTAACAAGGTTATGCTGAATGTCAGAGACATATTCTATAGCCCAACACATAAGTAAAATTGAGTCAATGACTCAAGCATTATCTGACGTAGAAGACAGTGTTTCAGACATTGATGAAGCAGCGAAAGATTTGGGTAGTTCAGCACATAAATATGGCCCATTCGTTACAGCGTGGGACTCGTATGATGAAAACAAACAAACAGAATGAGTAGAATTTCAATAGAGGCGGTGCCAAATCGATAAACAAACCAGGTATTTTCTTCTTTCATTGTCGAAAACGAGGACACCTGGAGGCAGAATGCCGAAAACGAGAACACCTGGAGGCAAAATGCGGAAAACGAATCAACAAATATGATAAAAGTAGTTAAGATGACAATCAAATTAACAAAAGTTTGTTCAATAGAGGCCAGAACCAAGCATTGAGTGCTGAAACAAGAACTATAGTTGTTCATGGTTGTGAGAATGTTTGGCTTGCTGACAATGCTGCTTCCAAACTCATGACTTCCCATATAGAATTTTTCAGCGAGTTAAAATGTCTCGATTCTAAACTTGCAGTTCAGATTGGAGATAACTCTGTCATTCATGCTGATAAAACTGGCTCTATAGAAGTAATGTCCTTGATCCATGGTCTTCGAGAGCTTCGCAAGTTGGAAAACACGTTATATGTACCTCGACTGAAGTAGATTTTGTTTTTTGTAGGAGCAGTAACCAATAAAAACTTCACAGTTGTGTTTGAAAATAATAAAATCGTAGTCAAAAATTAAGAAGGTTTAATTGTCTCCATAGCCAAGCAACCCAACCCATACTACAAAATGTTTTTCAAAGTTTCTCAACCCCATCAAAGTAATTATGGGCTTATCAATCCTATTCAAGAAAAAGAAACTACCCAAACACCAAAACTACGTCATAATCACACTCGACGCGCGTTTCGCCACAAAGTTCGCTAACTTTGTTGTCGAAACGCGCGTCGAGTGTGATTGTGACGTAGTGTTTACCTCCTGAAGATTGTTAAAATTGTAAAAATTGTTATGGCCGTCAACCGATTGCACCCCTACGCGTAACCCTCGGAAGTCTTCGAGAGACTTGTGTGAGCTAGGGAAGACGCAGCCCTTACCTTTTAACAGGTGATGCCTCTGGAGAGTGGGAGTATATTTTCCCCCTCATCCTGCGATGAATCAATGTCAGTTTCAGGGATGATTAGGGGCATTCCATGACGAAGGTTATGATGGTTTCCTTGTATATTTCACAACAAAGATATGTGACTCATACCTTGTGTGCAATCTTCAAACTGAATACTCGGTATCAGTAGTCATGTAAAATGATGTCATTCAGCCAGACTGTCCCGCAAAATTTTGAATTATTCTTTGTCAGAATCTAATGCTGATAAAAAACAACAAAACGGATTCGTGTGACCTTGTAATGGAATCAGTATGAATCATTGAAGTAAAACAATTATCATTTTATGTGAAACATGAATCAACATAAAACATGGTCAGAGAGAATGGATGGATAATTCAATTAATCTTTTTGAACGAAAGTCTTTTAAATTCAGAGGGAAAATTCTCCATGAAAGGAAAATGAAGAATTTCATTTTCTGCTTACAATGGAAAATAGAATCAGAGAAACGAAGCCTAATTCGGCCTAAATGCCTCGTTTGATGAATTTTCCATCTTATCAGAATATGAATCGTTGATACGATCGTAAATATATATTACACCATTAGAAATATATTCACTTATCTCCTTTTTTCGCAAATCTGTTCATATTCTTATCGACATGTATAAATACTGAGACTTTTCAAACAGTGTTGTTTACTCAAAGGATTAAACACACTTTTATTTACTCTGGAAATTTGTGCAACTCATCACTTTTTGCTGATTTATCTTAACTTGATAGTAATGACAGATTAATTTTTTTTTTGGAAATTAATTCTATTTGACACATTTTATTGACACTATAATACAGACCGTTTCGTTCATCTTCTGCTAATATTGCTATCTCGATTATGGGATGGTAAATTAATGTATGGCAGATATAAAATGGGAAACAAGCTGCATGTTTCCATTATTTTATCTTCGGAAAGTTTTTGGTGATATTCAAGGGAAAGTGGGCAATATTCTCAAATATCTAGAGACTGTAAAAGTATCGGAACACACCAAGCAATCTTTTTCGTCGAGAGAACTTTACGTAAGAAACTCGTGTCACAGGTCTTCATGGTTACAACAAAATGGTTTTGAGGCTGAACTCTAATCAATATCACTGAAAACATAATAAGTATTTCAGAGGAGTATGTTGGCCATGCAAAAATGGATTTAAGTTACTGTGGTGCTCGAGAGAAGTGAGCTACTTTGTACTATTTTCTGATTTAAAACAAAGATATTGCAATATTATAATTCAGCAAATTTATTCAGAAGATGGAATTGTCAAATGGGACTCCGACATCGACTCCCGAGAGTCATATCTTATCTACCGATGTAGTGATGCCCAGGATATTGAAATGATAAATCTTGTATCGAATCTTCTCTCGAGGATCGCTTCTCGTACGAGAGTCTTACAAAAATATCTAAATCTTTTCATGCATAATCTTGTTCCAGTCCAGTACCGGATACTTACCTTCTTGCTATAATGTTAGTTCGTCATGCTGTTTTTGTCTTTTACTGGTGTACTTGTCAATTTGATAGTTATATTGAAATAAAAAGCCAGTCAGACTTTAATTTCATTAAAAGATCAATAGTCGACAAAAGTAGACAAAATTGTTTGGTCCTTTGACCTATTGAACACGCCCTGCGGATAAAAGCAGTCAACAAGAAAACCAAACATTTTCAAGAGGATGGACGATCAGTTAAGAAGAACTCGAATTTTAAAAGGTATTTTATGTGAAACATGAATCAACATAAAACACGGTCAGAGAAAATGCGATGGATTCAATGAATCTTTTTGTCTTCTAAATTCAGAGGGAAAATTCTCCAAGAAAGGAAATTGAAGAATTCCTTTTTCTGCTTATAGACCGTCAGATAGTGCAAGCCTCGAATAGTGTTGAAAAGTACATCGATGTTGAGTAAACTGGAGGAAAATTTACGAGTGGCTCCTGGGGAGAACATATGGAAAAATCAAAGTGAATTTCCATTGAATTTTCTGACCATGAAATCTACTTATCCATTTGCGCCTCTCAAGCCATTATGTTTTTCAGTCTAGTGACAATGTAGATTTTCATAGTTTCGATGGACTTGAGTGGAAAAATCTGTTAAAATCTCGATTTTTCCTTACAAGATTTCGCCCTCATTTCAACCCTTAACACGTTGCATGCTAATAACGCCTATGCGCGTCATGGTCTTGGTTTATCAGGATACTGATGACGCTCATGTGCGTTTTAAAAAAATATTTTGATGCTGTCAAATACATTCACCAAGGTAACGTTCAAAATGTATTCTGCCAAAGCGAAATCGGCCCATTTACTGTTATTTTTTAAAGTAGTACCCATCAGAATCAACCAATTACATTAGTTGAGGCCATAAGCATGCAACGTGTTAAGCCACCTGCAACACTCAAGCCTTTGGTATTCCGAAGCCAGGTTCTATTGATATGTGATTAGGTGAACACAGCTCACGTGAAAATATGGGCAACATACTCCTTTTATTTCTGTTCTTGAAAATCGAATTTTCCATATGTTCTCCCCAGGAGCCACTCGTAAATTTCTCTCCATTTTACTCAACATCGATGTGCTTTTCAACCCTATTCGAGGCTTGTATATCAAAACGGGACACCTAAATCTGTCACTATCTGACGGTCTTTTACAACGGAAAATAAAATCAGAAAATATTCGGAGAACAAAGTAAGAACCAAGACAGTAGGGAAGAAATTGTTTTTTTCTTGAATGGCAGGTAATGTGGAAAGCTTGAAGTAGGTGGCGCAAGTTAGGCTGGAGGACTTTCAACTGTCAATTTCGTTCTTATAGCGTGTTAGTTATTGCAATTAATATGTCACAGTATTGTACTGTGTCATTGTATCGAAACGTCAAGGCATATGCTTCCAAAAGAAGAAAAGCTAAAAAAATAGATTCATGTCATAAGACAAAATAAATATAAACCGACAAAAAAATACTCGTGTCAACAATAAACATTTTGTTCAGTGAGGCTATGTGATGTGAGGCTATGTGATAAATCGTAAGAATTATTTGATAAGATCAAATCCAGTATTTTAATAGCAATCTAAACATGGTTAATCACATGACACACGTAGACAATTTGTATTCCCATAGGTACTTATCATAGGTATCAAAAAAAAATTAATTCTGATTTTGAGTGGCCACTAGGTTTTGGGATGTCTTCCGAACCTAGCATGAATTCATCCCGAAATGATTGTGAAATGTCGGAACCCACGACAGAAACGAAGGATACGAACAAAATATCCTCGAAAGTTTCTGAAAAAAGTCTTAGAAGTAGTTCGAAACATTCTCAAGTTTGTACTACAGTACTGCATTGACATACAAAAGAAAGAACTTGCACTCGTGGCTGGAAAGAGAAAACACTACATATCTAGAAACGAAAATGTTAGGAATAGCTCAGTATAATGTCTTGAGGAAAGAAGTGAAAATGGACTGGGTGTCCCATTTAAAAATCGAAAATTCATGTCATTTCTGGTGAAACCTGAAGTAACATGAAGTTGATTTACTTTTCATAAGGTGCAGTTTTATGTCATACAGATCCTTCAAATTTCTTTCCATTATCTTCAAAAACAAAAAAGTTAGAGAGGCGAGCAAGTTTCCCTGCTGAAGATACTAACTTCCCAGTAAACACAGGATATCCTATGGATATATCCATTTCATGTCCATAATTGGTCCTTGTGGACATGGACGTTAAATGGATATCCATTGGATGTCCATTTCTGCTAGTACAATGGATATCCGTTTGGGGACATCCAATGGACATCCATTTCTTGTCAAAATTGACTGAAAATCCAGATTAAAAAAGGGATGTCCTTTGGACGTCCATTGTACATCCTTCGCCCGGACCAAGTGCGCATATGTTGGTACCAATGTACCTGTCTCAGTTGGCAACTACCGAAATCGGTAATGCAGACAATGACAAATATGAACATGCAAATGAGAATGACGCTTGACGCTAGTTGCAAGAAGAAGAAACAAACAGACAATTTTTAATTGTTTGGGATTAAATTCGTGTCGTATAGTGCTCGGAGCCTTCGGAGGTGCTTTATTTATTACAGTGTTCACGTTCACTTGGTTGACTATTCAATACTCATTTTGACTCACAGTATTCATATCAGGTAAAGTCTCGCTGAAGTAACAGTAACTGATTGCAAATTCCTGGGGGATTGAGAGGCTTTGAAACTGATTGTCGTTTGAATCCAAGGTGAAGGGTGTTTGAGTAAAGATAAGGTGCAAAATAAAACCGGAGCATTAAAATTTTCACGAAATATTACAGAAGGGTAAAATAGGAATTCAGTGCTACCCCATCCATTCGAAGTGGTGATTGACTGTCCTGTTGTTGTTGTCCATTGCACAAAAATGGATGTTCAACTTATAAAATTCTGAAAACATATTTTTGTATCAAATACTCAACTCATTATTGATTGTTTTTCAGGCAATGCAACATATCTTGCACAAATTCCTGAATTCAGTTTCTAAATTTTGACCCCAGGAATACGCCCTTGAAATATTTGTATCGAATTCAATATATCCAATTAATGTCCATAAAATATCCCGTTTATATCCATAACATATCCAGTTCATGTCCATTTCATACCATTACAGGTCCATCAGAGGTCCAATGTAGACCCATTAGAGGTCCATAAGAAGTCCAATTTAGGTCCTTCAAATCCAATTTAGGTCCATCAGAAGTCCAATTTAGGTCCATCAGAAGTCCATGCTATATTTATTATGTCCAGTGATTGTCAATTTTGGTCCAATGTATATCCATCCTTAGTACACACTAGACATCCAATGGACGTCCAATTTTGTGGCATATGGATATCCAGTGGATATCCATAGGATATCCTTCTGGACATGAACGGACGTCCAATGGATATTCGTTATGTCCATTGTGAATATCCTTTGGACGTCCATTGTATATCCGTGTGTTATCTGGATTTGTAGGCGAAACGCACGTCCAGTGAAATTAACATTGTTCTGTCGTTTTGATAGATTCTACTTCTTGAACTTTTTAACTGAGCCTATACAAAAACAGCATTAGGTAGGTAGGTAGGTATACTGTTTTTGTTCCGTATAAATTTCCACAATCCTCCATGAATAAATTATATGAATACCTACGGCAGCAACACGTCACCTATACATGTGTGAGCGTAAACATGTGGATATCCACCTATAAATAGCCACCTGTTACATTTTTGCTAAATTCACGGCTTTCATGAAGTTCGCCAAGCACGTATCGAAGGTCATTAGGTAAAAAAGAAATTTTCGGTGCACCTGTACTCTACTCGGGACGAGTGACGTATCATAACATAATTGAATAAGCCATAATTGCCGGAGATAAAAATAATTTTCCAATAGTCAATGGGCCAAGCAGAAGTGCCGACTGATATTTGTCTCGAGTTCTTTGTGATTTCTACTTCTTGCATCTGATATTACCTGATTACTCATCCCTCGTACTAGTAAAACGTACATACCTTATCTCCTGTTGTTTACCGAATGCCACTAAATAGGAAATTAAACAAGTTTAGAAAAGCAAAGTGATGATGGAATATTTCCAGCTGTTTGTCCCAATTTTTTTCAAAAAAGGGTCTGTATTATTTACCTATCTAACTGTGTATATTTCCGTATAGTCATTTTAAATTGTTTCATCTCTTTTTCTCTTCTGTCCAAATATCTTTTGTCTTGTAAGAGGAAAACCCCATTCGCTGAATTTTATAATGACTTCTGCAAACATTTTTTCTTTCTCAACTGAAATTGTTCATTGTCCAACATGTTTCTTACTTTTCCTCTCCTTCATCTTATCATGTAGTGTAGACTTTGGCACTCCATAATACTCTGCAGCCTGCGTAGTATCAGTCAATGGAAGGGGACATAATTTTGATATGACACGTTTAAGTTCCCCACTTTGGGTTTTCACTGTTGAAACACGTATCTTGTTGTCAGGTCCAGGAAAGACAGCAATGACTCTTCCTAAACGCTAGTGAAGAGGTGCCAAATTGTCATCTTTGATGAGGACCAACTGTCCAATTTCAAGGTTATTCTTCTCCTTCGTCCATTTATTTATTTGCTGCAGTTCCGTGAGATATTCTTTGGACCATCTGGACCAAAAATGTTGAAGCAACATTTGGATATGTTGAAATTTAGATAGACGGTTCGTAGGAATATCTCTCAGATCAGGATCTGGTAACGTAGTAAGGCGTCGTCCAATTAGGAAGTGGGATGGGGTGAGGACATTCAAATCATTAGGATTTGATGATAATGGGAATAATGGTCGGGGTTGAGAACTGCCTCAATTTGTGAAAGTAAAGTTGAAAAACCTTCATACGTCAGTGAAGCTGTCCCCAATATTCTTTTTAAATGATGTTTGCATGAACGAACTTCAGCTTCCCACAAACCCCCAAAATTAGGAGAATTAGCTGGAATAAATTTCCATGAAATACCATCGTTCGCAAATGTTGAAATAAAAGAATTCGATTGACTTTGAAGAAATTCACCTAATTGCTTCAATTCTGTGTTGGCACTAATAAAATTTGTCCCATTATCCGAAAATACTTCTGCTGGTTTGCCTCTTCGAGATACAAATCTACGGAAACAAGCAATGAATGCTTCCGAAGTCAAATCAGATACAGCATCCAAGTGTATAGCTTTTGTTGAAAAACATATAAATAAAGTTATCCAACACTTTGAAATCTTGGCACCACGTCCTTGAACACCAATATTATGAAAAGGAAAGGAAGGTGTAAGTAACTCTTGCTTTGGGAAGTATCCCCATACATTGATCAAGTGGCTTAGGGTTTGATTTGAAACACAATACACACTTATGTGTTACTTTCCTAGCAAGATTCCGCCCTCCAATTACCCAATAACTTTCTCTTACTGTACTCAATAGTAGCTGGGGGCCACAATGAAGTAATCGTTTATGTTCATTTTCAAAAAGTAAAATAGTTAACCTATGATTCGCTGATAGTGAAATGGGGTGTTTGTTAGAATATGGCAATGAGGATAATTGCAATCTACCCCCTACCCTGAGCAAACCGTTATCATCAATTAAAGGATTCAGTTTCAGCAGTACTTTATTAGAAATTTGTTTTTTCTTTTGTAATTCCAAAATTTCATCTTTGAAAGAATTTCTTTGTGAGATCACAATGAGTGCAGTCATTGCTCGACTCAAATCATCAACAACCAAGATATTCCTTTCCGAATTATTTCCACGTTTAACTTTATACAACCATCTAAAACAGTGGGCTATAGTTCTTTTCAAACGGTTCAAATCACTGAACCGATTGAAATCTAATTCATCGTCATTCATAGTAACAAGATGGCAAAGTTTTGCTAAAACTTTCAGTTCAGGGACTTCATCTAATTGATTTACTACTGATTTAGGCCAATCTGATTCATTCGATATGAGCCATTCAGGGCCTTTCCACCATTTTTCATTAAACAAAGCTTGAACAAAGAGTAATTCCGATTTTCTGACTATGGTGTCCGTTTTCACCACTTCAAAATGACTTTTTCTACAAAAAAGCTATCATATAAGAAAAAAAGAGCATTGAAAACAATTAGCTTTTAGGATTACTAAAGATAAACCACATGAGAAAAAAAAATGACTTATTTTGTTAATTTTTTGTTTTTAGTATTTCTTTATTTAAAACGATTTAAAAATATATTATTTATAAAATCTTCACTTACGTGAAGAATTTATTCAGCAAAAACGAATACCCCAATATCCAGGTAGCCGATAGACATTGTTTCAAATCACTTTGGCTGCCAGTCAGCGGTGGTTCAAACCATGGCGACTGCAGACATTTTTCTGACGGCCCGAGAAAGTGCTAGGAATCGCACGTTAAAAGTTAAGACCTCGGCAATCCTTAGCTCGCTCAAGTTTCTACTTCCGAGGGCTTTAGTTCGAAAGGGCACGACAGCTGGTTAACGGAAAAAAACAATTTTCATTCTTACTGACAAGAATATGCTAGTCGTTTCAGTTTTAGGCATCGCGGGACATTTCTTTGAAATAAAAGGTTGACCAATAGCTTTGACATACTGATTAGACATAACGTTCATCGGTTCGTAAATATCTGAATTTGCCTCCAATTAACTTCTTGGACCTTCTGGTGGTTCTTCAAATCCTCGTTGCCAATATTGTATCCAATCAGATTTGAATACTAACTACTTATTGTGGATCTAGAATTTTCTTTTATTCTAGTAACAACAGAACGAATAATACTCTTTTCATTCAATTTAAAAACTGCCTTTTCTCCATATAAAGAATAATGTAGTTGATAATCCATGATCAATGTGTGGGAAAGAGGAAGTTATGATTGGAGTGGGTTCTAAAATATGCGAAAGCCTAGTACATCAAATAAATTTTCATCACGATGGAGAAAGTTCTTCGCCAAAAATAGTTCATTTAGAAACATTTCAGCAATAACAGTTATTCAATGATAGTTTCAATGATCTCTCAGGTTGAAAAATAGATTAGGAAATTTCCATTACGAATAAACAGAAAATTGTCCAATGTTTACCAAGTAATACTAGCAATTTCTTTCAATCCCATTGCATGTCGATTGGGTTTTAAAATGTGCGGTATACTTGTCAGATAATATTTTTCGTATGGGAACACCTATATAGATAAATGCTATTTTCAAATCAACAACTATATTTGGTCGCAACATAAATTGACCTTAAGTTAATCTCAATAACTACGCAAAATCTCAACTAGACGCGAAATTTTTCTAATCACACAGTTTTACTTTTTCGAAAATATTGAAGAATACTGAAGATATCCAATAATTCATTTGCAGTCAGGGTCAAGGAATAAGAGGAAATGAGAGACTGATAAAGCTATCACATAAACGTTATTTTTTGAAACATGATTGAATTTTGTAGCATGCAATCTTGTTCCACGCCGGACGTTCTTAGGTGTGATACGACGTTTTGGTAATGGTAAATTCCCAGACAAATATTCACTGATATGAATTGTATTTGACATTTCTAGAGTTCAAATAATCATGAAATTTCAAAAAATGAACCTGCTTTGTTTTCAGTAGATATCAAGAGTATTGACGGGCATACCTTTGAACTGATAAAACTGGGAGGAATTGTCTTCCAAATTCCTCATAAAATGTTATGCTTCATATAAGTACAACCTTCTGCGTGTCTTCAAGCTCAAAATAGAAGCATCAATCAAATGTTTGACTTCCTCCTTTCAAAAACAAGAGGGAGTAGATAAAAACATTTCGAAAGTTGTAAGGATTATATATATATATATATTATATTAATTGTTTATTTAGTCTAAGACTAATGTACATGTATAAATAAATAAAATAAAATATAAGTCACTTAATTAGATAAAAATACAATAAAAATTAAAAATAACTAGTGATATTCTTTGTGTATTTATCTCCAGCATACAAGAAAGAAAAAAATTTATTATGATATTTTGTTATGCTAATGGTAAATAAAAAAATCAATAAAAAAATGGTTTTATGGATTGGGCTATGAGAACACTGTTCAAAGGGCATATCGCTCTTATTGGATAGATGATATCACGAAAATCGACTGCCAAAAAGTTTTAAAAAATTGAGAGGGTAGACCTAACATTGAAAAAACGATAATCAAAGGTGCAATTCACAGATTCTATTAGTACGAGTCATACAAAGGAACATATGCCTCTCCGCCCACAAGTAATTTTGATGTAATTGGTGATACACACGTGTCATTGTTCTCATGCCACGTGTCACAGGGTGTCACAGTGAGTCGTTTAGTATATGCTTTTAGGTAGTCTCGCTGTGATTGGACAAAGCATAGAGGTTGTAGCGCCAAGGGGTGCATTTTCTGTTGCACGTTTCTCATATCCAATCCAATCCGATCAAATCCTATAACAAAATGTTAGAGACGAATATTTTGTATGGAATAATATTTCTGGAAATTTATTAATTGATATGTATTTGAAGTTTTCTACACTGTAGGAGTTGGGGGGCGTGGTCTCCGTGCTGGTGAGCGTTCGCTCCTCAAGCGAAGGGTCGTGAGTCGAAGATCTCGTGCATGGCATCACACGTTAAAAGGTAAGGGCTGCGTCTCCCCCTGTTTACACGCTTCTCCTTAACGGTATTCACGTCTTCATGTAGTCCTTCTACCAGGTTATCTTGAACTCATAGGCATCTTGCTGGGAGTAAACGATAAAACGAGGTGTCATAGGTCATACGCTTCAAAGAGCATATTGCTCATATCCGATTTCCAAGAACAGAAAAATCAAGTGAGGTATAACATACTTTGTATATCGACCACTGATTTGATGACAAAAGTTTAAAATTAATTAGACAGGCTCATGACCATGGTTTTCTCGATGCATTCGATAGTCTGGAATTGTAAAAGAGTATGAGGGTCAAAATTCCAAAATTATGTTATTTGTTTCATGAGAAACATACGAGAAAGTTTTTTGCCCATATCTCCGCAGCCATTTGACATAATCCCATCAAACCTGGTATCACTGGATTTGTAATGACGATTCCTAACCAAATATGGAAAAATACACTGGGAGTTCCATTTAAAAATATCACTGAAGTAATTTTTTCTCGAATGCGGATAACCCTATATATTCAGGGTGGGGTTCAAAAATTGTCCAATCGGAAAAGAAAATCGACGTGTTCGAGGAATTCTCCAAAATATGTTTATATTCTGAAATAATGAATTTATTCCATACATTTGCATCTTACTGTATATCTCCTGGGTGTTAATCATTTTGAAAATCAAATGTGAACGTATCATTTATATATGTTTACAAAAATTGTCCCTTTAAAGTTTTCTTGGTATCAGACGAAATGTGCATATTTTTCATTCCTCATAATATAGTTATGAAAATGATTCATTCAAATTGATACATTTTACGATCAAATAATGTATTTTTGCATACTTTGCCTGACGTAAGTTAAATTCCTTCAAAAAATATGTTCAGATATTGATCAATATAATCAATATGAAATATTCTATCCAACGAGAGGTGTCGCTGCTATTGAAGTTACGAGGCATTATCTCAAACTCAGTAATAGTATATGAATACTATCAAAAGCTTTTGTGAATTGTCCATTAGTTATTGGACCTCTTGGGTTACCATGATAACATGCACAACGGGCCTAATAGGCTGCTTGGCTTGTAACCTACAATATACCATGATAACCATTTTTTTTAGTCTTTGGACATTGTGCATAATACGTCATTTTGACAATGAAAGTATGATCAATGAAGTATGACGTTGATTCAACGCTGAAACCTAGGACATATCGCCTCAGAAAGGACCGTAGTGTTGGGAACATGACTTTTTAATCACTTACTTGATATATATTATGATATATATTATATATACCTATTATGATGAGATCAATGAAATATGACGTTGATACAACGCTGAAACTTGGGACTTATCGCCTCAGAAAAGATTGTCGTATGGGAAACATAAGTTTTGAATCAGTCACTTGACATATGTTATAATATGCTATTTGGACAATGAGCATGATACGTCATTTTGATGATGAAAATATCATTGAAGTATGACGTTGACACAACGCTTAAAATTTGGACTTATCGCCTCAGAAGATACGTTTAATGGATACATATTGATGATGTTGACCATCATTCATAAGACGTTAAGTTTATGTTCCACATATGTAACAATTTAAAAAATGTTCACCTGGTAATTACCTAGAAAAAATGTGTTATCAAATCCAAAACAAGTAGGATAAAATTATCTCAGAGCACATAAATTCCAAAAATTGGGTAAACAATTGATAAGAGTATGCAATTTAATAGTGAGTGCGCTTGACCACTCAGATAAATAATAGAGGAGGTAAATTCGAAAAATGAGATAAACAGTTAGATTAGATGATTTGTTGTTGACTCTTAACCATTAGTAGGAGTAACTTAGAATAAGTAATTAAGTAAGCTATTAGCTCCTGAAGATGCTAACTTTGTTTGCGAAACTCGGGTCTAGTGTGATTCACGTAGTTTAGGTGTTTGGGTAGTTTCTATTTTCTGAACTATTTACATATTTCAACACCACCCTCGTATGAAAATATTAAAATCGGTTTCTGGTAGGTTTAGTCTGTGTTTCAAGAAGACATGAAACTCGAGTAACAAATCATTAGATACCTGTTTTGAAAAAATTCATAGCATCCAATTTCTTGCCACACACTGTAGGTAAAACTAATTCGATGTAGATCGATGTGAACTATTCGTCGGACAAAACATGACATTATTACTTTGTAAACATCTAAGTAATGATGATGGTATGTCGAATTGAATTGTTGTGTTTTCGATAACAACCAGTCGTTTATCACTGGTAGACTTCGATATTTTGACCCCATCTGTACTATTTCGAGTAAGGAGAGAAAGTTCGAAGGCACCCTCCATAAATAACTATGAAGAACCTCTTTACCTACCTTTCCATAATATAGAATCCATTAAAAAATTATTGTAAAAATTTGGGTTTATGTAAAATTTGGATCAAAGGTTAAGTCGATGTTTGGATCTGCTTCCCACAAAAAGTATTTTTCTCCAATTCCTCATGATATTCAGAATGAGAGCTGCAACCAAGTTCATTAACATTTTTCTTCATTTTGCCTCGAGAATACTGTGGCGAAGCTGCGGGCGATGCCGGACCTGAACTCTCACGTATAGCTAGCGACCAACCGCGGGAGACTGTCGATGCGCTTGCACCGAGAAGAATCTGGACGGTTCGGTGAGTCTGGGCGATTCGATGGAAAATTCTGGAGCATTCAGAGAAGTCAACGTCGGATATAAAAAGAACTACGCAGCGGACAGACGGACAGTCAGTGTAGTGAAAGTCGAATATAAATACCTAGTCCCGTGATTGTTATGTAAATTAGAGTATTGTGTTATTGTATCATTTTATTTCGTAAAATAAATTATTTTAGAGGTAATTGGACTATAAATATATTACAATACTCAATTATTATACTGCATATTCAAATGTTATCATTCAAAATTTATTCTCTATTACATATAAATATTATTGATTGAATCAATTGTCCATTATCCATATTCTCGTGATAGAGATAAAACTTTATAAAACAATATTAATTCCATATCGATTATATCTATGGAATGTTGTGGTTTTTCAATGTCATTCCTGGTTTTACCGGAAGTAGAATTCAACATAGTAACTTTATACGTATAGTGCAGGAGCTGAGATAATTTTAGTACGATTAATATGGAGCGACATCTGATAAATAATTTCTAAACCTGTTACCCAGAAAAAAACAAATATACAAATGAATTTTATGTTTATTTTGAATTTGTAAACCACTCTGTTTTACTCACATGATGAATGTATAGTTATTCCTTTGAAAATCATTATGTACAACAAACGAGAAATATTACCAATGCGGAACCATTTGACCCTATAGGTAAATGGGTTTCTCTCCGTTCATTTACAGACACCCAAAGTATTCTGAAATTTTTGTAAACTTTTTATGTGAGTTTTATCATTATTATTATCATCGACACAGACCGGTCAAGCTCAGTCTTCACATCCCTTTGTCGTCACTTCATAAATTCAAGAAAACTGATTCCCTCTTACTTTTTAACGATGTTCTCTGAACTTTACAGGGTTTTCCTTATCGTGGAAACAATTACATAAAAAAACAATTGTCTCCGCTCGCTCGCTAGAATATCCGTGTGGCTACATTATCTGATAATGGAATTTTATACAATAAAGATAATCGAGTTTTCAGAAAAACGAAAGGGATAAAATAACATATATCACATTTACTTATGTGAAATAAATACCGATGACATCATTCCTTCACCAATGACATGCCAAAAATATGTTTGGATTTCAACTTTCACAACATTCTCTTTTTTCAATTAATCTCATATTAACTGAGACTAACTACACACAAAACCACACACAAAACGAATTGATCTTTACAAACTTTATTTATATCACAATTTTGATTTTGTTATATTTATATTTACACCTTACGATTTTTATCTTTACAGAGTTATTTAACTCAAAACCATTGTTTTAATATTAACTGTACTGATGCAGATATATTATGTTTACTATTGTCCATACTTATACTTTTCATCTCAAAACAAGTGTTTTACACTTATTGAGACCGTTGGTATTTATTTCACATTATTGTACATTGCTGAATTGTTATTCTTGTTTTTTATCGTGAATAAATATCTTTATTATTATATTATTATTATTATATCTCGACATGTTTGGCTAACACAGCGGCTACTTCAAGTGAATGAACCAGGGAAAAATTTAAAGAATCAACTCTGTAACTGTAACTGTTTCAATTAGTGGAGAGTGAAAAATTATGTAGGGAGTATTTCAGAGCACGAATGATTAGCACATTTTGAAGAAAAAGGTACCTACCACCAAACCATCGTCAGGTTAGACAATTCATTCAATGTTATAAGCAACTCTGAAAATCAACCACAATAATATCTAATACATTTCATTAAACCAAATTGGTTGCCTCGATTTAAGTAAATTAGAGAGACTCGGAAGCAATCAATGATTTACTTGAAATTGCACCTGCACCTCATCCCTTACAGCTCTTTGCACCGGTTCAACTTAAGGTTACCTTACGACTTAAGTGGACCTTATATTACGATTTTGGTTTGCACCGCTATTTGAGGACAACATAAGCCTCAGTCAAGATAAGCCTCAGATTTTCCAGGCTTAGTTTCCACTTAACTACTTAACCTCACTTTTCCTACACGAAATATTTTCCTATTTTCTTCATGTTCAAACTATTTCTAGCACTTTTTCTGGATTTTGCTGATGTGATTGTATTTTTCCCTCTATTTAGGGTGACCAAACCTACAGTTCTCTATATACTAAACCTGATTGAGGCTGATATATCCCTATGATGTGAAAGTAGGAAAATAATTTTCAGATTCAACACTGTACCTATTTCTTAATACAAAATGTCTATTGATATTTAAATTTATATTACTCACGAACTTAATAGTTATTTAAGTAACAAGGAATGTAAAGACGTGTTAACATTCGAGGTGAGCGAGTACGAGCCGAGGCAAAGCCGAGGCTTGTCGCTTGCCGAGGATGTAACAGTCGATACATTTCGTGTTACTTATTCTCAAGATTTGCCTGGATTGAAGTTTTTCTTACCCTTCCTTCATGATTATTTGTCCCGCTATTTCATTCTAAGTTGCTTGTGCGCGTTACTAAGTTACCGAATAAACAGACAACAATAATTTTCAAAAAGACTTATAACCTATAAATGAAGGTGAAGGTACTACTTGTCAAAGTCAGAGTCATTACTACCCTAGGCATGTAAATGACACTATTTACATTCCGTTGTCAAGATGAATTAGTAAACGAATGATATAGACTATTTACCTGTTTTGTTGATAAGCATGTATGAACTATTTACAGTGTCGGCAGCGGGAAAAAATATTATGCTGCTTTGTACTACAGGAATGGAATGGCGAGTCTTTTCAATTTTTCTTATTCATCCAAAATTGTCAACCACCTCTTTATGTCGTAAACATTTTGGATGGATACTTTTCTGTTTACCTAGAGGAAGTCAGGTCAGGTTAGGGCAGCTAATGAACTACGCATTTTATCTAATGTGCATGCGATATTGAGGCTAGTTTTCCCGGTAGAGACAAATTTTCCAATTTACTTGCCATACAATACAATCTTTTTAATTTCCTGAGACTATTACAAGCATGGAAATCGTCAAATACAAAAGGTTAAGAAATAAAATGGCAGTCTAAAATCATTTCAACAAATTAAATTAAATTAACATATAAGAATACAACACAATTAATAGTAGTGGTAAAAAAGGAATTGTATGATATAAGTAAAAGACAATATAAATAACAAAAAGTACACAAGCAAACATTCATGACGTGGTAGCCAAATCAGTTTGTAAAAATTCATCAGGGGAATAAAATACATTCTTGTAGAGAAGATTCATCACACAATTTTTGAAATTATTGAGATTAGAAATTTTTTTAATGGATATAGGAAGTTTATTATAAAGTCTTATAGACATGATATGAGGTCCGTTAGATACACATGTTAATTTGTGATTGGGAACAATCTTTTCATAGAGTGTAGCCTGAGGCAAAACGGGTGGTGTCCCTTTCCTGAAACATGTGGCAGTGTTGTTTAACATAAGTGACACAATTCAAAATATACATGGATATCACAGTTAGAATTCTCAATTCAATGAATAAGTGCTTACAAGAATCGCCATATTTTTTGAAACACATAGTCCTCAATATCTTTTTTTGGAAAATCAACAAATCATTCAATCTACCGCAATTACCGTAGGAAAGTAAGCAATAATTGAGACTTGAGTGTACATAGGCATAATAAAATGTTAATAGGGACAAAATTCCTGAGATTCCAGATAATAAAACAATGTTTTGACAATTTTTTTGAAATAGAGTCGATATGGTCATTCCAGGATAATTGTGAGTCTATGGTCAACCCTAGGAAGTTAACTGATTTTTTCTGTACAATCAATTTTGAATTTGCTCTTACCAATATACTGCAATCCAACTCTCTAAGAGAAAAAACAATGGTATTCGTTTTATTTTCATTTAATACAAGGCCGTTTCTGGAGCAGTAGTTTAGCATATTAGCAACTGCATTTTCTGCCTGATCAGACAACCCTTTACATGAAGCAGAACTGAATATGAAGGACGTGTCATCCGCAAACTGTACGGTACAATTTGGTTGATTAATATTAGATATGTCGTTTACAAATAGAAGGAAGAGGGTAGGACCCAGGACACTACCTTGCGGGACTCCTGTTATGATATTACGATTTTCAGAATAATAAGTTCCCGATTTGAGCCTAACCTTAACTGATTGTGTTCTGCCAGTTAAATAAGTTTCAATCCATTTAAGACTATGACCACGAACACCCAAGTCATAAAGTTTATCAAGAAGAAGTTGATGATTGATGGTGTCAAATGCACGTGACAAATCAAAAAGAATACTTAAAGTCTTTTCACCATTATCAAATTTGGATAGAACGTGATTGATCAGAGAGAGAGTAGCATCTTGAGTTGATAAACCAGCCTGAAAGCCATATTGACTCTTTGAGAACAACTTATACTTTTTACAAAAGGATACAAGTCTGTTGAGATAGGATTTTTCGAATAATTTCGAGAATGAAGACAGCAATGCAATACCTCTATAATTAGAAATCAAATGTTTATCATTTTTTTGTGAACAGGAATAACAATGGCGTGTTTGAGACATGAGGGAAATGATCCCTCCAGAAATGATAAATTTACTAAATACATAAGTGGTTCGATGATATGCTCAGCAACAAGCAACAAGCTTTCAAATTAGAACTGACAGCGCAATGTGCATATTTTTTAAAACTTTGCTTTGTTTAACGTCTTGTCGTTGGTTACGTGATCATTTCTGCGCTGTTGCCAAACATTTCTCAAACTCAGGTAAGGTTCAGGCTAGGAGTCAACGGTACAAACCATCTTTACCTTGAGGTGTACCTTAAGCTGATCCTGCACTTAGCTGAGTTTGTTATTAAGGACAACCGGTGCAAATAGCCGTTAGAGATGAAAACACTAATTCAAATTTTAAATTTTCAAAAATGACATTAACAAAATATCATGTATAATGTATTATAGTTTAATTACGGGCCAGGTAGCCGAGTAGTTGCAGCACCGCTGTTTCAATCACTTTGGCTGCCAGTCGAAGGTTCACATCCTAGCGACTGCAGAAATTTTTCTGATGGCTTGAGGAAGTGCCAAAAATCGCAAGTTAAAAGGTAAGACCTCGTTAGTCTTTGCCTCGCACAAGTTTCAACTCCTTAGAACTGCCGCTCGTAAGGGGACGACAGCTGGTTAACGAAAAAACAATTTTAACAAAAAAATCAGCAAACAACCATAGTATAGAATATAAAATACTAGAATGCAAATACAAGATACTCCTCCAAATTGTAGAAGCATTTCCCTATTAGAATAAGTTAAAACACTTCTGATAGGGAAATGCTTTCCATAAATATTTAAAACACTTGTTTCCAGCCATTCTCCATTTATGAAAACACAATTCCGTGTCTCTCACTACGAAATAACCTTCAAGTGATCACAGTAAATAATTCAACTATTTCGGAATAATCGTGCTTACCCATTTGCAATGGAATATCATATCAACTTGTTTTAAAGTATGTACTTCACGAATTCCGACAAGAAAATTATTCATCTTAGCTTGGTGTAAACTCAGCTGACTAGGATGTGTGGAGCTTCTGAAACTCATATTCGATTACTTGATTATCAAAAATGTTTTTTTCACCTATATTATCCGAAACTTTAGGTACCCAAGTGATTAGTTGTACTAAGTATAGGAAGTATTGGACTTGAGACAGTTTTAGCATGAAAGCATCAAAATAAGGTAATGTATTTGCAAAATTGAAGTTCTAAAACTAACACGTACCACACTCAGAAAAAATCAGTGTGTTCCTATACATAATTCTATTGGTCAGAAGAGTTTCATAATCGAGATTTGAAGTTTATTTTAATCATGATTTATTTAAAAAGTTAACAAAGGAAAGCAAAGCAACAATAGGAAAAATCCATTGATCTAATAATTACCAAAGAATATTCAAGAGATGGGAATATTCATTTTTGGATTCATAAAAGTTGTAACATCCTATAAAAAACATTCCCTCAGAATTTACTTATTTAAAACTAGATTTTTTTTGTTTTGTTTTTACGGAAAACTCCAAGGTTTTCAGAAAAGAATCCTGAAAAGCAGAGCTTGTGCGAGCAAGGGAGATCCGGGACCTACAGTTTGAATAAAAGTGGAATCCGAACCACTTCAGCTCAGTGACAGGCAACCGGGCGACCGGGGATCGAACCCGGACTGCCTGGGTGGAAGGCAAACGCTCTAACACCACGACCACTTCGCTGTTAAAATCAATTTCATTATGTCAAGAGTGGAAATTATTCTACTGTCTTTCTCCAAAATAGATTTCTATTTACTGTTTATACAGTGTGGCACATTGAAAATTGACATAACCTTATAAAACATACAATTTTCAACTGATTGGAAGGTTTTTTTTCAATTAGGTAGACATTCACAAAGTTTAATAGGAAACCAAATTTCATGAATTAGTCTTTAGATTCAGAGCCCGCTAGTCTTACTTAAAAAATCTAAAAAGTTATTAGATAAATTATCAATAATTTTTAGAAAAAAAACGGACCACACCACTGGATTCACTCAATTTTCAAATATCTGAATAACGTTGGAAAGCGTCTATTAATAGAAAAGTTATGAAGGAATAAAATTTGAATGAAATGTCGTTTTATCTATCTATCTATCACTTCCTGACTATTCCACTGATTTCAGGAAGTCTTGAAATAACTCTGATTACAATTTCATCGAAATCTGCTCCTAAATGAAATACATAGAAAAGAATAAAATTTTGTAATTATATTTTACGGGATGTAATAAAAAATTTCACTATCTCAACGCAAATTATTAGCAATTATTGTTTGTTGACATTTCAGTATTTGTTCCTTGTCAATTCTTCCAAGAATGTGAAAAAAGTGAAAATTCAGATGTCTATAATAACCATACGGAAATTTTAGTTCACCCAAGTTTCTACAAAAACTGTTTGATATAGGGTTGTAACCATAAACTCCCCCTATTCTGTAGGGTAGAATTCACGGGCGTTGAAAAAAATAAGGTTGCCATTGAAAACTGGAGACCTTCAGACGTGGATGCATAACATTGATTTTTATCTCTTGAATAGATATGAAAGGAATATTAGAATTGCAATATTAATTCTAGATCTTGGAAAGAACATGTAGAGTAGACAATATTGTATTATCGAAATTGTTCAAATTCATTTTACCAATACTATTTGACAATCTACTTTCAGAATATTCTAATAATCCACCAATATTATTAAATTGATATTGTTTTTACAATATTCACCATTATTGGATCAATATTATTTTTACAGTAAAAATATACCTGAATTGACTCAATACGAAAACAAAATTCAGCCAACCTGGGGAGTTGCTAGACGCCGTGGTAGAAATTTGCCCTCAGCCATAGACCATAGGCGCAACCTATCTATTACCTCTTACCTCCATAAAAGGGTCTGAATCAATTTCGGCAGTGGCACAGTGTCTGAAGGAATGACATTATTCAAGTATTCTATCGAATTCTCAAAGGGCACCGTATGACAGAAGTGAAGTTCCCCCAAAGCATTCAAGTCCGACACGCTTCCGCTCTGGCCCATATACTATCGTTTGATATAATACTATTAGCACAACATTACCCGAGCATTCTGTTGACGCTGGGCTTGACTAATACAGTGTCATTCTCAAATTATTCTTGGCACAGCTTACTTCCAGTGATCGTTGAATAATTGTAGGTGATAAAAATTGTAACTATTATTTTTTGTTTTCTTTTCCTTCGCTACTGCCAGTTTCACTTGATGTAGGAAATGGAGATGTTAGTGAAAGTGATGGACGGTGTTATGCTGCAATTTCTTTGGATTTGTCATCTCATCTATAATGTTTTTGGATCAGATACAAAATCGTGAGTAAACTATTTTGAATTTTAAAAAGTGAATTTGACGTGAAAAAGTTATGTACTTTTTACAAAGACCTACCGTACTGAATATTTTCATATAAATAATTACAGAACCCAACTGAATATTGTAAACAGAATAAACTTTTATGAATGATTAGATATAGTCTGAAAAATTCTTCAATAATTGGAATTCCACCCAGATTGAAACTTATGATAACAAACTATATATTTATGGGACTTAGTAAGAGCAAAAATTAATCAGTAAACATAAAATAGTCAGTCAAAATTCTAATTATATATTAGATAATGAAAAGAGTTTTGAAAAAGTGCACTACATAATATATGCCATTTTGCTTTCAAGATCTGCCAATAGTCTGTCAGATAATAAGATTTTCTAATTATCAACCCCTTTCTGTACGATCATGAAATCCTCAGTAAATACCATGCGTTATAAAAATCCTAAAATATCGAGTAAACCAATGAAGTTAAGGAACATAGTGAGCGCAAAATTGAAGCATTAGACAAAAAATCTGAATTCAAAATTAGATAATGAAGAGATATGAAAATTTTAAAAAATGCACATATAAATTAATTTTGTTTTCAGATAATAATATTTTCGAATTATTATCCTCTTTCTGTAGGACCATGAAATCCTCTGTAAATACTATGTAAGTACTATAAAAATCCCAAAATATGAAATCTAGAAAACCAATGAAGAAAGGACATAATGTGCGCAAAATTGAATCAAAAGACAAAAAATTTTAATCAAAAATTAGATAATTAATGAAAAGATACGTAAATTCAAATAAAATGCACAAAATGTTTGTAATTTGGTTTTCACGATAATAATCTTTCAATTAATAATATTTCCCAATTATCACCCCCTTGCTGTACAACCATGAAATCCTCTGTAAACACTATATTTTATGAAAGTCTCAAAATACCTGTAAAATTTTTTTTTGAAAAATAAAAAACAAGTAGTACTACAATTGAGAGGATTCAAAATTCGAAAAAATTTCCGGGGAGTATCAAATAAATGATATGAATGTAATCGACATCGACAAAGTTTTTCCAATTCTTCCGATATCCCCGATAATCTCCGAAGAGTGAAATAGTTTTTCATCCATCAAAATTTATTGAAGGACAGTGAAAGAGATGCAATTCCTGCATTAATGCAATCAGCAATTTTTGTGAGTTATACTTCTGAATAACATTCTCCATTATCTCATTTAAACTGGGTAATTAAAAAAACAACTATCTAAATGAAAATGCAAATTTTAGCTTTCGTATTTTTTTTTCTAGTTGGGATTTTTTTCATAATATCTATCAGATGTACTTCAATATCCAGCGTGACCCTAGCTGGGAAAGTAGTTGTTTTCTGTTTGATATTACAAAAATAGCTTCATTTTTATAGTAGGTTTTTTCCATTTAAAAAATCTTTAAAAATATTAAATAATGTTTCCTTTTCAAGAGGTTATCTTGAACGATGTAAAATAGCGACAGAACTTTTTCTTTCATTCGCAGATGATTCCACATCTCATTTTATGAACATATCCTGTCCATGTTATCAACGTGGTTTTAGCCAGGCAAGTAGTTTTTTTGCGATAGATGTTTTCCTCATATTTTCCACTTGGAAGTATTTGGAGAGAAATGGTACTTATGCCTATATGTTTTCCAAAACATAGGTGAATTCTTTTTGAATATGGATGAACATAATACGAGACAAAAAAAGATATCCATGTAGACAAAACAAAATTGAACATTTCTTCATTAGCACCTAATTTTATTGGATCAACATTTTTTAACAATCTTCTAAATGAAATAAAATCTTCCTTTTCAAAAAGAGACTCAAATTGTTTTTAGTTGACAAATCTTTTAATAATATCAGTGAGGTTTGTAATATAAAATCGCATTTTTAATCGTATGCATATTTTATTGTATTTTATTGGAACAAATTTTTTTATTTTTTTTAACCATTTTCCAAAGGAAAAGAAATCTTTTCCATAATCTCTGTGAGTTTTGTGATATAAATTCCATTGTATGAATATTTTATTGTATTTTACCTACCTGTTTTGTAAATTATTTTGACAATTCCTATACGTGTATATGTCGAAAGGATAATGAAGTGATTGATTGACTTTGATTTTGTCGACTTCATTCCTATAATCGTTTTAGATTTGATAAACATCACACTAAAAAAATTACCTAACCTAATATTTCTGGATTCATTAGGCGACATTCTTGAATAATTCATTGTCGTCAAAAATCTATAAATACGGACTGAGCTGCATATGTTTATGTTTTCGAGTGACCTTCCTAAAAATTATCATTGTGAAAATAATTAAATGTTCTATAGTAGCGGGTAAAAAATATAAACCACGGTAGACAAGATTTTTTTCAGCCTCGCAATTTATTATCCTTCGAAGCTTCGCATCTCGTGAAAATAATAATAATAAAGCTCGGCTGTGAAAAGTATCTTCTCTACCTTGGTGTATAATATGCTATTTTCTACACCCGTACTATAATAATACATTTTTCATACATTTTTCATTTTATAACCGTAACTTCAATCATGAACAAGCACATTTTGTACAGAATTTCAATTTTGCATCGGTTGCTAGGCAAGTTGCTAAGCAACAAATGCATAATGGAATATTTCGTGATAGGTCTAGGTTCACTCTAAAATCACGACGACTACAGCTTGTCAAATTATGACGTCCAGCGACAAATTGATGAAATGTCAGCAGATCGTTTCAGTCAAAGTTTTAGTAGGTAACGAGCAATTTCATAGTTGTTTTCTATAAAAACTATTGATTCAAATGGAAACTGATAGTGATATAATAATATAATAATAATAATAATAATGTTTACTCATGTTAATACAAGAAAAATAATACAAAAACACAGCGAATAAACAAGAAGAAAATCACGAAGCTTAAGTATGGAACTATCGCTTGTATGTGACTTAGGAAGTAATTAAATCTAAAATAATGTAAATACAATAATAATAGTAATAGAAATTTAAAAATAATATAACCAAATGTAGTATCTAGTATCAAGACAAAATACAAAATCCTGATCAATGACGTTTTAATCATGATGCATAATCATTTCCTTCCAATATTTGGGGTGTATATGTCATAATAATAAGAGTTTATATTTTCATAAAAAAATCATAAAGAACTTAACAATTCACAAATAATAAGCGGTGAAAATTCACAGAGTTTGTAAAAAGCAATCTTTGGCGATGTTCTTTTGAAATTAATAGTCATGTCCGGTTATTAAGTCACAATAATGGTGAGTTTTGTCTCGTTTCAGTATTTTCTGTTTTTAATTTCATTTCTTTTTTATCCTTTAAAAGTATTGTTGATGATGTTGTGAAAAACATATCGATTCGTTTGTAGAATCCATTGTTTTAATTCTACTTTAAATTTTTCACCACTTTTGACGTTTTTAATATGAAATGGTAGAATATTATATAATTTCGTACTCAAAAAATTGAAACTTCGTTGTCCTATAGTTTTTTCACATTTCAATAAAACAGATTTATCATTCTTTTTCCTGGTTTCGTACTTATGATCACTGAATTTCAATATATTTTTTTTACTGTTACTTCTAATATTGAGGAGTATTTTCATCACAAAGATTTGCCTGACTCTCTTTGAAAATGGCATCACTAGAATATCTAATATCTCTGCGGAAAATTATCCTCGAGATCCATTTTTCGGTATTATTTAACCTATCCAAATATCGCCTCAGATTTGACACCTCCGAACATAATAGAAGCAGCGAAGGTAACAACACTGAATTTATTACCGGAATCGTCGAAGAGTATGTATCAACGCGCTTATAACCTTTTTTTGGAATGGAAGGTTGATCAAAAAACAAAATCGTTTTCCAATAACGTATTAATGGCTTATTCTGGCGTCAGCCGTAAAATTTAAAAGTTCCACTTTATGGTCACACTTCTCAATGCTGAGAACGACTCTTAGTATCTATAATGATATAGATATTGCCAAATATTTCAAACTGAAAGCATTCCTCAAGCGGCAGTCTATATTCAATAATTGCACATTCAACTTCAATTAGATACATACATTTATAGGCTTATATTTCTGTGTACATATTAGAAATAGCAATAAAGAAAATACTTACATACTTCTTCAATTTATATTTTAATTCTGATAGAAAGCCCATTAGCGGCGAAATCGGAGTAATGAAATATCATCAGTTTATTTCTTTCAAAGTGTTTGCAGTGTATGCATGTTTTAAACGTGAACGATATATTATCATAGAAAAAGTATAGTATGCAACTCGCAACAAAATGGCCATTTTGCACTCGTATGAATTGCAGCACTTGCCTTCGGCTCTGTGTTGCAACTTTCATACTCGTGCAAAATGGGCATCATTTTGTGCTCATTGCCTAATATACGAGGATGTATTGATAAACAAAATATTGCGTTACCATAGCAACGAACAATAACTTATTAGAAGTGTCAGTATAAAGTTTGACGTCAAAAAAGGAAACCAGAGTTACGCAATAAATTAAAAGAAAAAATATGTCCACCGAAATTGTGAAAATAGAAAAATTGGAGTATCGAGCCATCATCAAGTACCTGTATTTAAAAGGGTTAAGAGGTGAGCAGATTTACGAAGATATGCTTAATACCCTTGGTGATTAATGTCCTTCGTATGGGACCGTGAAAAATTGGACTGCAAGCTTGAAAAGAGATAAATTTTCCATTGAAGATGATGACCGATCGGGAAGGCCAGTTTCTGAGTCAGTTCCCGAAAATATCGATGCAGTTCATTACATGATTTTAACAGACCGTCGAATTGGGCTAAAACGGATATCTGAAGCACTGAATATTTCATACGAACGCGTTCATCATATAGTTCACGTCAATTTGGACATGAGAAAAATTGCTGCAAAATGGATCCCCAAATGTTTAAATGTTGACCAAAAGCGTGCAAGGGTAGTAACATCGCGTTCGATCCGTGCTCGATTTGAAAACGATGTAGACTTCTTAAACCGAATTGTTACTATGGATGAGACCGGGGTACATTTCTGCGATCCAGAAACAAAGCAACAATTTCTCCAAGACCTAAGAAGTTTCGTGTCCAAAAATCTGCTGGAAAAGTTCTTGCTTCAGTTTTTTGGGATTGCCATGGAGTAATCATGATAGATTTTTTAAATAATGGTAGAACAATAACTGGAGATTACTATTCCACATTACTGACCACTCTACGGGAAAAAATTAAAGAGAAAAGACGCCCCTGCACACAAATCTCATGTTGCCATGCAAAAAATCCGTGATTTAGGGTTTGAATTACTAGAACACATCCCTTATTCACCAGATTTGGCTCCGTCCGACTATCATATCTTTCCTCAACTGAAAAAAAGTTGAAAAGGTCTTAAATTTTCTTCCAACGAGGAGGTAATAAAAGCTGTGGAGGTCTGGTTTTGCAGAGCAGGAAGAAACATTTTTTTTGAAAGGTCTAGAGACGTTGCAAGTTTGCTGTAATAAATGTAATAAATGTATCCAATGTTGAGTAATAAAATATTTTGACATTGAAACTTTGTTTGGTTCTATATTAGGCTAAGAATTGTTCAATGTATCCTCTTACTATAATATTTTTAATTTGAATCATTCTTCTTTCAGTTTTGTAATTTTTAAATTCAGTCAAATATAATGATCAGTAGCAGTTGTTTTTTAAGCAGTTGTTCAATTATAATTATGGACAGAATATTTTTATTACGTCCAAAAGTTCCTGATTTAGTCTTCTGGAAACATGAAGTAATTTTCATCATCACATCATTCGAGGGTTTCTTGATACTTTACATGTTTTACATTCAGATCGTTGCATTTTTCGTCATAGCAAGCAAGGTTTTTGTTGAGAAATTGCTTGTATTCCAAATTCGTATTCTAATCCGCATTACGTCAATTAAAGTATTATGTTATCACTTATTGTTGCAACATGCTCAGTTGGTAGATTTATGAGAAAAGTGAAACAATATGACTTTAATGGTCGATTATTCCTCAAAACGTGCACCTTGCAAGCTTTCGTTTTTTTTGCAAAGTGTTTATGATTTGCTCAATCACACAAAACTCTTTGTTCAAGACTCATCAGTGGATTTTCATTCATTATTTTTACTCACTAAGGCCGAAAACTTCTGCTATGACTAAAAACTGTGAAGTATTTTCATTTAAATGTAATGGAAGAGGAAAATGAAAGACTTTATTACTATCATCACGTAGACTACATTAAGTTCAATTTATTCGAGTTTATAAAGATTATTTGTTTCATATATCAAGTTTGTATTGTATCACAAACTATTATTTTTATCTCTTCCACGGCACCGTTAAAAATACCGCAAATACCAAGAAATATTAGATAACCCATATTTTCCAAATTTGTGATAACGATGGGGATTTTTTTTTCAAAATGACGCTCATAAATACTGTGAATTCTTCTGCTGTCGAACACAAAACAATATAATAACTACTAATGACACTAACATGTCAATAAGCCGAAGCATCAATAATAATTATTATAAGTTTTATTGATAGGACACATCCAAATTGTATTCTTCACTTCAACCTTGAAAATCATACAGGTAATATCAGTGCCTAAATTTCTACAAATGAGATCAAATAAAAAATTATCGATTCTGATCCATACTGTTCACAAAGAATTCAGAATATATCAATAAAATCATATTACAAATATGCCATGCTGGCCTCCAAATGCCTAAATCGAATATCTAGAGAAACTTTCTGAAGGCAGTAATCAGTTGACAAAATCACTCTAAACCAACGTTCAAACCAGCAGATCAAAGTGATTATATCAAGATAGCCTGTCATCGATAGCTGGATTTAAATTCCTGTTGAGTTAAATTCTGGAATCGCCTCAACTACGCATTTAGTACCGTTTTCCCAACTAAAACTGTGAAAAAAGGAGCATCAATAAAAGAAGGAAGGAACCTCTGATAAAGTAAAAATATTTGCAGAATTAAAACGTAAAATAGCCTATTCGAAGCATGACAACTGGATTGGTAAAACGACAAATAAAATCAGTAACAAAGAGAAAAAATGTAAATACAAAATTTAAATGTTAATAGCAAGCTCACTTCTCTGACTAAATACACAACTCTCACCATTAAATGATGAAAATAATGTGGCAATTAGTGAACTCCAAAGTAGGAAAAAACAGAAATTGTGTTGTCCCAGAAGAACTTGAATATAAGGATAGAATATTCAATGGCATGAAAGATATCGGTGTGGTTTTGCTGGGGTTTGCCCTTAGTACTATTATGCACCATTTCTCTACGGTTCTCAGTGCATATTGCATTTGCTCAGAGGTTATGTAAGCATTTTTTCCCTTCACGAGGACTACTATATCGTCCGCTTATCCCTAATCATTTAAAGATTCCAGCAGTTCTTCCACAGTAGGGGCCTTGTGGGTTTCCCCAGGCAATTTCCAGCAACGCGGAATCTCCAAACATTTCGGTCTAGACCTGTCGATTTTGGGGTATAGAGTATCCATTTAGGGGCTTCTTCGCCAGGCCGCCGAGACCATACTTTCGAAGGATGTATCGTCAAAGGCTCCTTCGATTTCTAGAAAAATGCAAAGTGGTATTTTTTTTCGCCAGTGATTTGACACCAACTAGTGCAAAGCCATCTCGTACGATTGTCCTATATGATATGTGTACTGGTTTACGTGTTGACAAGAGCTCCTTGTTCCTGTCACTTTTCTAGCCCTTTCAGGAGAAAGGATGAGTCTAGTCGTATGAGTTTCGCCCAGGTTTCGGAATAAACACCACGTTCACAGATTTCCAGATTTGATGCAGCCTGCTAAGTGCTAAGCTCGTCCTGTAGAGTCTGAATAGTTCTGGTGATAGATCTTCAGTTCTTTGCTGCCGTGGAATATTTTAATATCTTATCAATTATTTCCCAATTTATTTTAGGTGTGTTACTATCCGCTTTGCCACCTTCCAGTCAGCCCTGTTCGCCCTTAGTTGAAAGCTGACGGGGGTCATTGCTGCGATTTATGACAGATACTGGAAAATATGTATTGAGCTTTTTCTCCAGTTTTTGTGTGGCCTCCACTGGGTTTATAGGGTTTTTGGAGAGTGTGCAATGGAGTCTTGCACTTTCTGAGGATTGTTCTATATCTTGGCAGAACTTTCTCCATGCTTTCCTTCGCTCTCCTTTTCTTGCATTCTAATAATGTTTTGGAATATTTTTCACAAGTGTTTTTCGAGTTTTTTCCTTTCTGGAGTTTTATGAGTTTAGTGGTCCACCAGCTCACCTTTCCTTCAGTTTGTCTACTTTTTAGGAGACAGTTGTTCTGATTATGGCCTCTTGAATGTTTTCCGATGTTTCCTGTTAATCATAAGCACAATGTTCGTTCGGTATTCCGATATTTCAGCCAGTTGATTTTCCTAGGGTCCCGATACATTTTGGCAAGTCCACTGGTGTTGCCAATCTTCAAGTTAATGTTTGGGTGATCCGAGTTTGAGGGTTCGTCTGGGACGGACTATTTCCGGCATGCCGACGCACCTGGGGTGGAGTGGGGGGCAAGGGAAATTTCTATGATTTTTCATCTTTTTTACATTATGCCCCTGGTCAGTACCTCCAGGTTACTGAAGACAATAGATTCAACCAATGACTCACTTTTTATGTTTTTGTCGGTGCTGCCCCACACTGTGTTGTGTGCGTTCTCATAGGCTCCGAAAACTAGCTGGTTTTTAATAATAATAATAATAAACGCTTTTATTGGTAGAAGCAGAGAAAAACAAACATTGACAAAGAAGTATACAGATCTACCAAAAGGCAGAGTTAGCTTTTGCCTGAGCCACAGGGGTCAGGCAAGTGCTTTCTACCTCTCAACCTTGTCTTGCACTGTTGGACCAGTTCCTTCACATGCTCTGATGGTGGAGGACATAAAGGGCCATAAGGCTTGTAGACAGAAGCTAGGTCGACAACTCTCTTTACTCTATTCCTAGTGCAGGTTGATGTCCTGATTGCTTTGATATCCCTCTAACAAAATTCAGACAGATTTAATACATCCTTGTCAGTTTTAACAAGTATGCCTTGCGTTTCGGCTGCTTTGGTTATGAAGGATCCTAAGTTTGGATTGTCCGATACCTGACATGTGCCCTTTCACTCTGCTAAGTGCTACTGTTGCAGCCTTACTGTGCTGCAGGTTAGTCTGAACTCCCGCAGCATTGGGATTGCTCCTAGTACGGCGGACTATCTTGAAGTTGATCTATATAAGTCCCAGGAATGCCTTCATTCATCTGTTTTGTAGGTTCTTTGAGAAATTTTCGTCAATTGAGAAAACAACAGTTATGCAAGAGGCCCCCTTCTGTCTCCTAATGACGTGCCAATCTCCAGAGTCGAGCTCCAGGTGCTAGGTTGAGACCAACTGGAGGATTTTATCCCATTCGACACTCAGAATAGGATTGGGCCATGTTGAAAATTATTCAAGAGTCATCAGAGTAGACATACTTCCTTCAATAAACGTAGTTGAAATAAATCAGATGCTCGTCTATTAATAACTCCTTACTGAGATAATAAATTAAAACGACAGCGTCATGCTCCTGTTTACCAGTGTCAGATTAATTCTCTTACATTTATTTTTGGATCAAGTTCATATTATTTTTGCGCGATCTATGAATATCTTCATTTCTATAATTAAAACTTATTGTAGTTCAGTTGTTGTAGGGGGAGCTCCTTGAAATTATTTATTTGTTTGCCAGTGTTGATTCAAGATTAAAAGATGTCAGTGATGTGCGTACATCAACATTTAAACGTTCTCTTCGCTCTATTTTATTTACAAGAGCAATTTTTCAATTACGTGAATTCTCAATAGATGTGGATTTCTTCACATTAACTCTTAACGTTTAACAAAATCACTAACACTGGGTTCCGCATTGGTCATTTTAAAAAATAATGGAAAAATTACAGGTGTAACTTGCGAAGTTAAACTTTTGCGAATTAGATCAAATCAAAGATTTTGCACGTTCGCTTATTTGCAAGAACCAAATCAGTTCAAGAGTAAGAAAACAGTAATGCCCTAATACACTTAAGAGAAAAATCTGTTCTGATGACCTAAAAGACTCTTTCTCCCATTCGATGTCGTTTGTTCTCATTCATAAATTCATTATCATTTCGTTAAAATGAAAATTGTATGTCAAAAGAAACTGAAACAAACATTACAAGAAACGAAAATGAAAAAATCGTGGACTGGCGCATTTGCTTTTATAGCTACAGGGAAACCCGAAAAACCCTGCAACACCACATCATTTGAATTGACACTATAAAAACTTTTAGACTCGTCCTTCAGTCTATGAAACTTTTTCAGTGCATTTTTAACGAATCTCAAACTTTATTGCATTTTGCATGTCGTTTCTGTCAATCAATCAAATAAAAGGCATTTTTGAAATCTACTTTCAGAAATATTTTTGATTCAGGATATGCAACCTTAGCACATTGATTCACTGCTAACCGATGAATAATTAAATCAGAATTAGAATGACGAGTTGTACGATATGTGATATGAAGTTCTGAGAGTTCAACTTCCATAATGGGCGAGATTTTCCTAGAAAATTGATTCCGCAACCAAATTATGTACAAAATATTTTTCAAGACTAACTAATTCTCCTCAAATCTTAACAGTAGCTACTAGGAAGCATCATCGTGGTATATTTTTATTGCTTTCTTGAAATTGATTGAGAGGAACTAATATTATATTTTGTTTATTGTTATTGTCACGATACTCGTGTTTTAATGGGACTGATTGATTTCAATGTTCGTTTCAAATCATTCGTTTGACATTGCATGATATCATCGTGTAATCGAAATAGGCGCGATCAAGAATAATGTTCGACATTCATCTTGAATTATATTCCATTGCAGTTCAAGGTCGTTACAATGAAGAAACCGCGTTATTTTTTATATTTTCTTGACTTCTATTTCCTTATTCATTTAGTAAACGCGAAGAAATGTTGATTTCGATTGATATTGAATGTCTATCGTCTTAATCGGTTTGAAGGATTTCCACAATTCGATTGCTTGCATAGTCATTTGAAACACGATAAAAACTAAAACTGGTCACACAATCGACAAATCCTTCGTGAAGCAAAGTAGCGAGAGAAAGGACCCAGCACAGATCTTATGGGAAATGGCTTCTGGTCATGGAGTGTGCCGTGAGATTGCCTGAAATGAACAGAACAAAATTTTGAATAGAAAAAAAAATAATATTCACTTCAATTATCACTTGTCTTCGTGTTGCAGCCTTTTTTTTATTACACCAAATGACAATATATTTTTGACTAACACCATATTACTTCTGATAAAATTCAAAATGTCACTTCGGACATATGCATTTTTCAAGATACTAGTGCAAACATATCAAGACTATAATATGGGTATATCATATAGAATAAATTGATGTGTTCAATTTCAAATATGGAAGTTTGTGTCAACTTCCGATGTAACCGATGTAACCCGACAGCCACCAACGATATTTCGAATCGATTCTTATGTTGAATAATACGATGCTGCAAATTTTCAGAATTTTATACCAAGAGGATCATCGAGGATACTTCTAATGGACGGGTTACATGATAATAATAATCCCTTCATATACAGGGTGTCCGGTAAACCTTGTACAATATTGAAAATGGTGATAGACCAGGTCATGACTGTTCAGAATATCGGAATTTCACCTCAGTAAAAATCTCACCGTTTTCGAGATAATGAGCATTTTTAAATTTCTGGAAAATCACTACCTCACCTTGGATTTTCGAGTGCCATGTCTACAAATTGAGACCAATTCAAATATCTTTGCTGCTGAAGATTACTGATGAAAGAAGCTTCATTCAGAATTTTTCAAGAAATGGAGGGAAAATGCCAGATTTGAGTTACCACTAATTTGTTTAAAAACAGTTTTACATTATTGTTTGAAAAAAACATAACCAAGTGGAAGTGGATATTCACTACAAAAGAATGCCCATTTTGTCCAGACTTTACCATGGTATAAAACATACGATAATTATTTTTGGAAGGAGTAGAATTTCGATTATATTAGAGTGTGATGAAATCAACTACATTAGACTTTGTCAGTAATGTCTTTTATTTTTATCCTATCAATATGAAATTATTAAATAATTATGAGTAATAACGAATCAACTGCTTAGAAGCATTCAATGAGATGTAAAGAAATAAATACTAATTCAACGTTTTCTTTAATCAACATGCACTATAAACCACAATAACGATTATTCAACATCGCCCTGAATAATATTACAAAAATGTTATTATACAACTCGTACGCAGAGACGACATCTTTTCAAATGCGTTATAGGTTATAGCCCCCAAATCAGTGTTTCTCTGAGCGGCATTGTGCAATTGGATATCGTGCATAAAGCGCTGCTGCAGCAGTAGCACTACCTCCACATTCACCATAAATGTTGTGCATGTGCGCATATTCTCGGGGAGTATAACGTGTGTACGGCATGACGAAGAAATAAATACCACTTAATGAAACCAGCGGAATAATTTGAAAAAACTACGACTGAAGTCACAAGTTGTTGAAGCAAAATGTGATAGAACCTGCTAGATTTTTTCAATTATATTTACAGAAGATCCATTCATGCACAATGCTGTATTTTATTTTTTCACCGGGAAACTATTGCTTCTACGGACACAACACAGGAGTTAGAAAAGTTTTTATTAATTTTCGACAAGGGTTCACCTTCTAAATGATTTTGCACTTATTTTGTTACACCCTGTTTATCTGTCGGTCTCTGAAACTTCGTTGGAATCTGGATGTTGGATAATTGCGACATTTATCACAAGAATTCGTTTTAATCGGTGCCATGTCGGATAATCGACATTTCATTTCGATAATTTTATGAAAAGTTAATTTTATTGACATACTATTTAATGCTACCAAGCAGTCTATTCTTCATTATTGATAATCATTTCCACATTTTATCTTGATAAAATCGAAATAAAAAATTTTTGGGCGTAAGTATAAAAGTTGATGGAGGCCTAGAATAAAACCACGCCTAATTCAATGGATATCACTTCCTCCAAAAATAATTATAGTTTGTTTGATACGATGGACAAAATGAGCTTTCTTTTGAAATGAATGTTCACTTCCAATTGGTTATGTTTCTTTCGGACAATATACACTATAGGTACACTATACACTATACACCACCGCCTACGCAGGCTCGGCCAGTCATAGGGGGTTGTTGGATAATTTCCTGTCTACGAACCTCCTATTACCTAGGAAATTTGTGAAAAACTGGATTTTCAAAAATACATTTTCATTGAGGAATTTCCAACAATGTTTGCAAGCAGTTTTCATCTATTTCACAGCATTGTCGTTCAAAATGGAAATGCTCATTTCCTACTATTTTCTACTTTCAAAATCTGTTTGACTATTTGAAATCGAGCCATCCATGCCACGTAAAGGTTCGCTGCAAAAGAGTGCTTAAAATAATTTTGATTATTGCAACCGTGCCAAAACTAATATGCGACAGTGACTGTTTTGTGCACACATAACATTTTCCTACAGTCTTGTACTAAATACCACATGTCTAAAAACAAAGCGCAACTACCGGCATACAAGTATGACAGCTGTCAGAAAAACTTATATTGATTCATGTTGAAAACCGCCACACAAATAATAAATACAAACTTGGCACCAAACTTTTAATAGAATTTTCTACACAATGAAAGTTATGCAGCCAGTAAACCACTTCGAGAAATCTCTAAGGAAATTCATCCTAATAATAGTCCAACCAGTAATCCGATTTGCTAGTGAAATAAAAATGTATTACCATTTTAACTATTTTTATTTTCTATTGACTCGTTCTGCGAGGACAGTGATAACTCCTCTCATGTGAATTGCAGCTGCCTTTGCTGAATGAGCAAATATTTGTATATTGTACAATATTTTCTCTTTGTTCACTTCAGTTAGCTATTCTATAATAACAATTATGTTGAAAATGTTTGAATGAAGTTCATTATTATTATTGTTGTATATGAGATCATATACGTATGATTGAGTGAGTGTGTGTATGTGTTTTCCATATTTCACATATATGCAGATTTTAGATTCAATTTTTATAGTTATTTTTACTCATTATATTGATTATTTTTTTGTTCTTACTTATCGAGTATTTATTTATTCACATTCAACTTTCACCTTGTTACTACCTGTTTCGTGTGTCACCATCATTTGCCAAAGTACTCTTCACATATATTTTATGTAGGTATAGTGATTAATGTTTTTTTCTTTGGTGTCTTGGCATCGACTGCTATGGTCATTAGCCATAAATATTATTATTCTTACTCATAATGTTTTCTTTTTTTGGGGTTTAAATTGAAGAAAAGTCTTCTCCTTCATAGTCAACGTTTCGTCAATTTATTTTGACCTCTTCAGGGCACTGTAAGATACAAAAAGGATATGTTTTTCTTTAATTAATAAAACAGTAGAAAAAACAAATAATAATAAACTAATCAATTTGCTACTACTACTTTTCGAGAAACAATCATCGAACTATGTTTGTATGTATGTGAAAATAATAATTTGTTCGAAAGTTTTATCTGTTCCCAAAACATAGTTCTGTGATTGTTTCTAGAAAAGTAGTAGTAGCATATTGATTAGTTTATTATCATTTGTTTTTTCTACTTTTTCATTATTTTTTTCAAAGAATATCCACTCTCTGTTTCGTACAGTACCCTGAAGATGTCAAAATAAATTGACGAAACGTTGGCTTTAAAGAAATAATGTTTTCTTCGATGCAAGACCTCAAATCCCCAAAAACACGAAAACAAAATCAGTCATCATAACAAAGGTCGTAAAACTTACATAAGTATTATTATTAATATAAGGTACATTTAATTCAGTACTTTTATGAGTTATTATCGTATTTTAATCTTCTCAATTCTTCTCTTCCCATCATCAAAGTTGCTTGATTAGTTATCATTTTATAAGCAAATATGCGTTATTGCATTTAAATGTTTATAATAAATTAATAAATGATTTTTGCGAGTCACAAACATAGAATATAAAATATAACTATTGGCTATCTTTCATATCATAGCACAGTCACTTTGCACCTCTAGTATTTTTGTCACGAAAAAATACTCTAAAAAAATCGACGGAAGCACAAAATCGATGCATTCAGTGCGGGTTATTTCCATATTTCAGACATTTTGGCAAAAAATGTATAACAACAACAACCTCACAATGGACTAGCGACTGTTTTCTTCTTCTTCAGCTCTGATGTCACTATTTATCATTTGAAATTCTGTTTCAGAGGCAGAAAACTGGAATCTACAAATCAAGGAGCCCTTGCTAGAAAAAACCACATCGACAAGAGACACTTCATCCACCTGTACACCAGCCCCTCTCTCACTGGTAAACCAACTTGCTACATGGACGTTTACCAACTCGTCTCCCCTTCAGATGAAGAGAAACTACGAATTGTGTGCTCCAAAGGAGTTCCCAACAAAACTTACCTGAGGCAAAACCAAAGGCACAAGAATGGAACATGGCCGAGGTCTTCCATGACGATATAAGAAGTTAGTTCTGTCACAGAAATGGGCCTTGATGAGTTTGGCATTTCCGATCAGGAGGGTCTTACTACTATTTCAATATTTTGGTGGAATATAAAATTCGATGTTATTGTCCACTTCTGCTTCATTTTCTTCTTTGGATTAGCACATTATGTATTCTTTGTCTGAGAAATTATTTTTTTCGGGGTTAGAATGCAACATATCATTATCATAGTCATAATCACTATCACAGTCCTAGTCTCAGTTGTCTTGAGAAATTTTTATATTTATGCATCACAGTTATTAGTTCGAAAATAACAGATGACAACACTTTCATTAGTGTATTTTTATCCCAAAGGAGTGGACATTTTTCAATCATTTCAATAAGGGTACCATCTTCCTGGCTCGTTTTTTTCCAAAACACAAACAATAACAAATAATAACAAGGATAACAAGTCAAAACAAATAATAATTTATGTCATTTGTCAAACAGGTATCGACGCTCATGCGCGTTGTGCATGTCGTCCTAATCATAAGCATAAAAATTGAAAATTGTCAACTTGGAAGATCAAATTCTGGTGATTATGATTGAGACTAAAAATTATGAAATTGCATAAATGCCCCTAGTGGAATGTACAGTTTTAATTTCATTTTATGATTAAGACGGGGACGGTGACTAGGACTTTGATAATGATGATGATGCATAAACTGACCCTTGAGACATAAGGAAAAAACTTAGAAAACTGAGTTTTTTCCTTACAATTTGCATCAATTTTCAGTTGGGAATCTATAGCCTGAGGAAAAACCAATGTTGAATTTTATCGTTAAAGTTTGTGACAATTTCTGCTTTTGAGGCCGTGTAAACAAACCTAATTCAAATTCGAAAATGTTATCATGCAACAGCAAGCTAAATAATAACCTGACCTTTCGATTGTCAATTCTGATTGTTTCTTGACTCCCATAAATCATATATTTTCAAAAGCTTTCTGTGATAATTTTGTATTGGCAAAAAAAATTATGAAAAAACAAGGTATAGTCTTCCTAATATCAATTGCAGATCGTTTCAAAGCCTTACCGACAATTTCGTTTGATATGCCGACACCTCATTTACATGATGATTTATGGGAAAGATGGGAATTGGGTACCGTTAATTACCTTTATACCTGGTACCGTAAAGGGTCATATACGAGTTGGGTGCGACGGATTTCTTGAATAATGTCGTTAAGGGTGATTTGAGAAAGTATTATCACACGTTCTTGGATACTGCAGAAAGGGTTGTTTGCTTCGGAATGAGAGGCATTATCGTGTAAGAACACTTATTGCAGATGGATTGAGAAAAATGAATATGGAAGTTTATGAGGTCAGCCAAGTTTATGAGGGCACCAAAAAATATCTACTGATCATAATTATTATCATAAATTCATTTTGAGTGTAGTATTTTATTAGTCTGATCTAACCTGACCGAACTAACCTAGCTCGCAAGTTGGGACCTTGGAAGTTGAATGAAAATTCATTTTAAGTGTAGTATATAAAGAAAAATGAAATAACAAAATTTGAATTTGTAAATGTAAATCTTTATTAATGACTGTGGCTTACTGGCACCCAACTCCCAAGTATCTGGCACCCAACTCACCTGATAGGTTTTACTACCTGCCTCAGCCGGCACCCAATTCGCAAGCTTCGGATTTATGACTCTCCATCCAAATAATAAGCATTTTGCCGCACGTCAATTAAGGACCGCGGCGTTTCCTTTGAACCGATACGAGTTGATGCAATTGCTATTGGAAAGACTATAACCCAGAATTTGGGAGCCCATATTACTTATCTGATTATTATGTTATCATTGGCTACGACAGACTGTTATTCGATTATACAATGATAACTGTGCGTAAATATTACACTAAATTGAAATCTAGTTGAATTTTTGTAAACTCGAATTTAACATAGGAATACGGCATTTTTAGTAAATAAGTGAATGTATTACTGGATTAATCGATGTTCAAAGCTTTTCAGTTTCAGAAGTTCTTTGTCTTCCTACGATAACAAGCTTTCGTACTATCCATTACCAATGAAACCAAGTTTAAATAAATTCATTATCTGATTTCTGGATCTTCAGGCAGATTTGAGCAGAGTAAAGAAGCTCTCAATGATGAGAAGCTGTTCAAATGAAACTTCTCACGTATTTGTGGATTTTCGGTATAGGGGATTGAGGATAATGATCCTTGTTCAACGTAATATTGAGAGTGTCGTTCATAAGGTTTGTTGAGTGTCCATACAAAATGAAATGGAATTTATATGAAAATAATATTATTATTAATATTGGATATAATTTGAGGATTTGACTAATTCCAACTTGTATTTCCAATATTATTGTAATAAATTAGCACAAATTCAATCTAAAATAATTCATTTAACAAAATACAATGCTTCAATATTTCAGTAAAATACTCTAATTTATATAACAATCACTGGACTATTTATGTTCGACTTCCTCACTAACTGTCCATCTCTCTAGTTCTGTCCTCCGCCGCGAGGCATAGAGGTATTTATACTCGAAGAGAATCTCACCAGAATGTTCTCGTCTCATCTATTCACATCTAGATGTCGCGAGTCGAAGATTCTCGAACATTCCAGAGGATATCAAGCTTGTTCGTGTGTAGAGAAGACATGTTCGGCCTCAGAAATGTTACATTTTGTTAAATGCTGTCATATTACTCATTACACAGAATTGATGAAGAGGTTCTTCTATAAACTTAATTTCAAAACATACTGTGGAATCCTTATCCTTACTATTTTCGAAATCTCTGATGGAAGAAACATAGCATGGAGAATAATGACTGGAGAAAAATTTAACTAAAAAAAATTAATAAATTATAATACCTCAAATTTGATGAAATATTAACTTTGTATTTTTATGCACGTGAGTGTACATTAAACAAAATACGAACAAAACAAAAATGAAAATGGTTCGAATCTCATGGCTCTCGTATAGATAAGAATAATGATGAATGTGCTATCAAAATCCAATAACTACCTATATTCCAATTGAATTGATTGACTCAAAGTTGATTGTTAATTGGTAAACATATTATTAGAAAATACTGATTTATTTTTTGGTGACTAACGAACGAAAACAATTTGCTGCAGAGAGATTTGCTTCATGGAATGATAATGTTTTTGAGTGCAGTTATGCCCGTGTACGACTTTCTTATGCACACAACTGTACTTTGTGAATGACAATATAAAATATTAATGGATAGCTAGACAGTCATCTTAGAATTTCAATGCAAGAAATATAGATGAAAAAGGGTTCTGCCATTTCATCCTGAGATGATTCATATCATATCAATATATTGTAGAAGCAGTTTGTGAAGAAAATTTACTGGAATCATTACATAATATCGGGATGCTCATGTTCTATCAAATATCAATATTTTAGTAAAAATATTCATAGTACGTTCTCGTATCATATGTCAATGATTAAATGAATACTCGAATATTGTACAGCGTGGTTCATAATTATTCTCTTTGTTTCTGAGATACAGACTGTTGAAATTTAACAAAATCAGCTTTTCCCGAATACATCTAAAACTGGCTTGTATTAAATTTTGGCACATGCTAAGTATGCATGAAAATAATTTTTTTCCATAAAATAAGTTTTTCTAGTTTTCATCTGTGGCGTCTCCATGTTAATATGCCCTGCAATATTTGTTATCAAGGAAATTGCTCATAATAAATAAATTTAATTTTTATAATTGTCTTCTATCTTCTCATAAAAATGGTTTTTTGCCTTTTTTTCGCCTGGCAGACGGTTGTCGATTTAAAAATGAAAATAGTTGCGACCCTATATTCATATGAATATTTTCAAGGATTATCTTGAATAATTTTACATTTTTGTATTTTTGCTATCTGTAATGCAATTGGGAAATAATATTCACTCGAATCAGTAAGGAGCTGACAACCAAAACGGTTATAGCTGATCATTTCAATTCCAAATAACCAATAACAGTGTCATTTTCTCTAGCTTTTCTGATATAAATGCTCTGAATATGTTATAAGAAATGAAAATCCGTCTAATGAAATTGGTGATGGTGGTTGTGGTAAGAAACAGCAATTTAAGTAAATCCCGATGTGACTTCGAAATAGTTACCTTCAGATAATCTAAACTTGAAGAGACGTACCAAGTGACGCAAACGTTTGGTGACCTCTTTCGAAATTTGTTATCTTTGACAGTTGAGATTTGATATCCTCCATCAAGAATTGAGGTTCAAATTTTGTTAACATTGAGAAAAATCAAAGAAGTAGAATATGAAGCAAATTTAGGCCTTTGAAGCAACTAAATATTTGACAAATTTCAACACCACAATTACATGTAATTTCCAAAAAAATGTAAATCATATTTTTAGTTATTGTTATTTGGTGACTAACAATTTTATAGTTATATTCTTTTTCGAAACTGATTGGAACTTTCTCAACTTATCAAACTGTCATTATAATGAAAATTATTGACAGACGTCGTATGCTTTCTGAAAATACATGGTGGATATTGAACAATAAAAGTTTCAGTCAGAGTACGAATAAGTTTATCTGAAAATCTAGTAATGTCTTCCAGGTCATACTTAACTATAAAAATATGGGGCTGTATTCTGCCCTTCGACTGTTAATATGTACTAATCTTCCTATTGTAGAGAATAAGAGTGGTTTTGTTAGTGTCTTCCTTGAACTCCATCCAATCTATAAAATTATCAGTATTATACTATTGTTGTGGAGAGTTCAAAAATGTTATTTAAACTCGAATAAAATTCGGTTGAGTCATGTATTGTTTTATTGCAATGGTATAAACTATTGACTGTCTTGATAATAATGACAATAATGTAGTGAGTGAAGTTTCACTCAGAACTTCTGAATCGATTATCACATGACTCGTGAATCATGATTGAGCATTAGGTAGATAGTGGCCGAAAACTATGTTGAGGTTACTTGTGTCTAAGGCTTGCTTCTCATCGCGCAAGAACAGAGATCATGGTGGCGAAGAGGGGTGAGAGTACAACAACTTCAACCCGCAGCGCCTCTAGCTTACGCGTCGATGAATGTCTGCATCCCGAATTGTTCTATGAACTCCTTTGGTGCTTGTGGGTAGGTCAAATTAATTGGAGCCGACGTAGAGCGACGGCTCCAAATTCCTGCAGTTGGATTTTGGTGTCGACTCTTTAGTTGGCTCTTGTTTGAGATATTGTTACCTATATCTGATATCCAGTACCTCAATGAATCTGCAATAGTATATTTGCTAACTCAATGGAATGTGCTGCAGGATGTCTGAACTTTGGCTTCGTAGACACGGGACTGGTGAAGTGGCCATTTCCTCCTCCGTCCATTTCAAATGTACCTTTACATTTACGAAAAATAAATGGCAAAACTCGTTTAAATCGATAGTTTCTAGTCTGAAACGTCCATTCAACAAAGTGTTCCACTACGTATTTTTCATTTTAAAAAAATATCACATTTGAAAGTGTGCCGCTGACGTCACATTCATCGGAAACACCCCCCACCATAATACACGTTCCGAAACAGACAATACCGTTCTCCTCAAAAATATAGCTTCTGCTTGATACAAGCCAATGAAAAATAATTAAAACTTTGTCACTTGATCAACTCAGAGAAAAAATCCACACATCACCTAATTTGATTGTATTCATAGCTTTCAAATTTTCTGAACGGACCTTCCTTTTGATGAAAAACGAGCATTGGCAATGCCGCAAATCGTAATTACATGCTCACTTCTCATTATTCATCGGGTGAAATCAAATTAGATAAAGCAATATCTAGGATTTCCTTGCGTCTTTTATCTCTTTGAATTTGGTTTGTCAAGTATATTTTTCTGAATCTCTAGAATCTAGAATCTCTACAAGTTTTTGATAGTTCAAGGTCTTTTTTGCAATGACTAAAATTTAAAATATTTCTTTGAACTCTGCTTTGAATACAATAAAAACATAACGTAAAGTACTCACTTGGAAATGTTCTTCTCAATAACATATATTCCTTTTCACAAAGGGTTTGTTGACTGCTTCGAAACACATTTTACGACGCTGTTCATCTTTCGGTGCATACAAAAAATGTTTATTAGCATTTTCACTGGTGTTCAGACAACCGGGTACAAAGAACTTTTTCGACATGTTCACAGTTATTGCAGGGATACAGATGTAGGAATTAAAAAAACTGTAGAATACAAACAACAAAAACTTTCAAAACCGCATTAACCTCAAATAAGAAATCACGTATGACCTGTTCGTGTGCAGGATAGATATGTGATGGAACTGCTTCACTTGTATCCAATTTAAATGTAGGCAAACGAGTTAAACAGAGACAAATGATTCCTAGTGATTTTGTTGAGTTTTGTGGATCAACCCTAAACGTCAATATTATGAGAAATATAGGAATATACAATAGCAACGTAAACGTCTAAAAGTTGGGATTTACTAAAATTGGACCTCAATCGTTTCATTGCTCACAGGTCATGTTACAATCGATATAAGTACCAAGAAATTAGGTGTCATCGGATGAATAAATTATGTCATCACCCACTCCAACATGGAAACTGTAAATTTTCTTATTTCTACTGGAATAAAACTGCACAGAACAGTTTTCACATTCACTACCAGAGAGTTTTCACAACACCAATTTGCAAACTCGCGACTCAAGTTTTTTTTTTTTAAATCAAAGACATTAATAATTTTTTCAAATATGCGAGCTTACTCCTGGCCTAACCCAGCTTTTTTTATTATTATTTCTTTTTTATTTTTTTTGTTATTTCTTTGTTTTTGGGGGGGGGGGGGTCAATCGACACGTCAACGTATTTTTGGGCGTTCGGTGATCATCCCTAATATTTTTTTATATTTTTAGGATTTTTTTGAAAATCCACGGACACGCGCATAGCATAAACGGAGGGTCCCATCAAAAAAAGTGAATCCTACAAATATTTCTAGAATGAACCAAGGGTGTGCCAAGGGCTATTTGAAAAAAAATTATTTCCCAAATTTTTTCAGCCTCTCTCCTCTATCCCTCTGAAAAAAAAGTCGAAAACGGTCCCCTACAATACCGTATTTTTTTCCAATTTTTTTTATTTTTTTTTTTCTGGTTGTTGGGTCGTATTTCTGAGCGTTCGGTGATCATCCCTGATATTTTTTTTATATTTTTTTAGGATTTTTTCCCAATTATTTTGATTTTTTTTATTTCCCTCTCTTCTCTTCCCCCATCCCCTCAAAATCTAAATGACGTCAAAAAAATTCTGTAAATTCAACAAATTATCCAAACCATTCCGTGTTACCCGCAAATACCTTTTTCCGTTTTCAAAAAACCGCACAGACTACATGAGGGGTCGCATCGAAAAAAGTGGTTCCTACAAATCTTTCTAGAATCAACCAAGGGTGTGCCTAGGGCTATTCAAAAAAATCACAAAAATTGATTCCCCCTTCTTGAAACCAATTTTTTTTACCCCCTCTTCCCCCTCCCTCCAGAAAAAAGTTTTTTTTCTTCTGATTTTTGATTTTTTAAATTTTTTTGGGAAGGGGCTAGCGACCCCCCCGGAATATTTTTTTTTTGCAAAAATTTCTTGCGTACGTAGCCACCAGTTTTTTCCGAAATTCACCCATTTATATATTTTCACAATAAAAATCAGAATGGATTAATCGAGGAGCAATATATAAACATATAAATAGAAAAGTTATTGGGTATAGTCCTCAAATTGTTGTGCAACCGTAGACACGTGTTTCGAGCTTGAGCTCTCATCAGTACGGTAAAATCAAGTGCGAAGATGTACAACACTTGGATATAAAAGTAGAAACAAAAGAAATTAACACCAGGAAGCCAACCACACATTTATATAGAATTTATATATAGAATTTTGAGTTCTACAAAATGTATATTTTAGATTTTTCGTACGACTTTCGCTATTAGTTCTGTTGAATTTTACGTTGGAACCATTCCTCGTTCTCGAGAAAAACGCCTTGAAAATGACAAAAAAAACATATTACCTAACTGGATTTTAATTGCTTTTCGACTTTCCTCCTGAATTTTTTTAATTTTCACTATCGTAGATGGGAAGAGTAGGTATAGGATTTTCCATCTTTTTGATGAATTCTACTGTGGCACCATTCCTTGTTCTCGAGATAAACGCCATGATAATGAAAAAAATAGTATATAAACTGGATTTTAATTACTTTTCGACTTGCGGTTCAATTTATTTCGTTTTTTGTTAATGGCAATTAATTGGACTCCCACTTGCACTATTTCATCTTAATTCTTTATTCTCTGTAAGTTTTACGTTTTTCGAGACCCCCAAGCAAACAGTCGATTTCGAATAAGTAACCTATTGCCGCCTATTACCCGACTATGGCATCGTGAATTTCTCTTCATACTTCTTGCTCGTTGATCTGAGACTGCGCGTCGAAGGTAAGTACTTCACCACAATTTAACTGCGTTTATAACCGATAATGAGTTTTTATTAGTTTCAATCAGAAGTTCAAAATGACTCCAACTAGCTATATCGTTTTGTTTTCGAGCTTCCTATGTTTTGTTTCTTGTGCTAATAATTCTGTAACTCCCATTGTACTATGGCACGGCATGGGTGAGTAAATGGCTCTAGGCTAGGTTATGTTCTTCAAAAACCATAGGCGAACTCTTATAATGTGTGATTCAGTAAAACTCTGATAAATTATAATGAAATTGTTGCGGTAACAACAACTGTTGGTTATATTGGGGAGTTACTGAAGGTACGCCGCGAATGTTTCGTAAGGAACGAGCAGTGAGTCCATGAATCATAATGAGTTTGCATGGAAGCACTTCATCTTCAGTTTAGTTCAGTTCAGTTTATTGTGTTACTACATTGTACAATGTTCAATAGATTGTAGGAGGGGTTGTACAGGCTATGCGGCCTCAGAAGCATTTCGACTTATTGATCTTCATTTGTGTATGACCCTCAATCATTTCGAGGTCCAGAATTCCGAGAAAAATCCTCATTTGTTCCACGAGAGTTCCTGAAATTAAAAACACGAAATATCAGTTCCAATTTCGATATCAGAATCCCAAAAATCTATAGTATTTATTTAGAATAATCCTACTAGTATAACTCTTGAGGCAGCGGCTGATTGGCTGAAACACGATTCAAGAAATTTTTATTTTACCTTATTGATACAATCAATTGAACTCCAATCTATATTTCAAAATCTTTCCATCAAATCTTATTTCTTATATTATCTGAGATTATTTTAACGAGCCTCTTAAAATTATCTATTATCTAATTAGAGAATCAATGAGTATGAAATTTTGGGAAATAATCCCAATACAAGCAGATTTTTATACTCTTTCCATCTACGGGTGAATTAAATCAACTTTAGCCCAAGCATTGTCATAAACTTAACGGTAACATCAAAGGTTTTTAGCATAAACTTAACATCGTTATATAAATGGTACCATTTGATATAACAGATTCAACTTTCGTTTTTAACATATATTTGAGCACCATTTCAAAATTATGTTAACTAAATGCACCTTAAGATAGCAAAAATTTTAAAAATATGTGTCGAAAAGGGATTAAAAACCAGTTTTTATGTTGTTTTTGACATTTGCAATGCGTTTATCTCGAGAACAAGGAATGATGCCATCATATAATTCAACAGAAATATAGGAAATTATATACTCCTTTCATCTATGATAGTAAAAATCCAGTTTTTATGCTGTTTTTCTCATTTTCAAGGCGTTTATCTCGAGATAAAAAATGGTGCCACCATGGAATTCAGCAGAAATATGAAAAATTATATACTCTTTCCATCTACGATAGTGAAAATTTAAAAAATTCGGTGGGAATGTCGAAGAGTGATTAAAATCCAGTTTTTATGCTGTTTTTCTCATTCACTGATTCCCGTGATTTATACAGGATATCCATTTTCCGACGCAGAAAGAAACAATCGCTATCAACAATCTGAACTACTCAATAGATCACATAAACATTGTTTCCGTTTGGATTTCTTCTTTCGGACTATTGAGATGTTTGAGATATTGAGTATTTTGAAGGTATTTTTCATGCACCGCCAGATTTAAAATCGGAATATTATTCCTCGATCTCAGATACTGAAGTTCTACTTCCTTTCAAAAAGGAATCAGAAGTAACCGTGAGATTAAAAGTTTGTTCAATTCCACAAGTCATTGAGAGTAAATTACATCAATTCCATGCTCAAACACTCAATTCGCAACCACGTCAATTAGATTATAGAGTACCTAACAAATGCTATTATCTCTATAAAAACAAGATACGTGTGGAAAAATATTTTTTCTACAACCACACTCCAAAACATGCTTTTCTGCATAGTTTTACGTTCGCAAACATGATTATTTCTCACAATAATTGAAATTTGACATTAGTGTGCCGCAAAGTGACATTTCTGTGCCACAAAGTGACATTTCTGTGCCAAAATTTTTCAGTACCTAATTTCTAAGCAATACAGTTTTCGTGACAGCAAGGTGAAAGTATATTTTGAAAATTCTGCATTTCGAAGGTATATTCGATCAGGCAACTTCAAGAATGAATAGACAAAGTCTATTGGTTTATATAATATGAGGGAAATTGTCGTACAAATTCATAATATTCTGAACAAAAATCATAGACATCACTACTGCTGACTCAAATACCCACATACACACTATCCATTGCTAGGCAACGGAGCAACATCTATCGAATCATTTGAATGTCAACAAACGTCAAGCATAAAATATTCGTAAAATATTCTTGTCCCGTCATTTTTTAATGAGATTGAACTAAAATGGATAGCGACAGTTCTGAAATTGAAAATACTCCGCCAGAACTGAGAGAACAAGTTAATTCATTGTCATTGAATTTACTACCTTCAACTTCAAGAGGAAATTATAGGAATGAGTCACTGACATTTCATTCCGTCTTATAGTATAGTATTATTTTTAGCAAAAAGGGTGTTGTAGAAAAAGTATAGTGTGTAACATGAGCAGAAATGCAATTTCTCAATCGTTTGAATTGCAGCACTTGCTTGCGCTCGTGCCGCAACTTTTTCAAACTTTTCTGCACTTGTTGCACAATATACTATTTTTCAACCTCAAAGTACAAATAACACGGGCAAAAGTCAAAAAGGGAAATTTTTTAGATTTAAATAGAGGGTTCTTGTAATTGGAGATCGAGTTTTCACAGCATGAATATTATTCGTACAGATCGACAAGCGTAAGGATGCCTCTGAGATGCGCAAACGATAGAAAGCGTGAGTAGATGTGCGACAAAGATCGACTGCTGTTTAATAAGGCAGAGCGATTGAGCTCCTGCCCCACTCCAGGGTTTTGTCTACTGCACAACCAATTCTCGGAGGCATCCTTACGCTTGTCGATCAGTAAGTTTCGTTTTTCACTATCAGCACTGCACTCATTTGCCATCGGAAGTAAATTGGGCGCTGAATCCAGACTTCACCATGTTGCTCCTCTTAAAGATGTCCTGTTCAGGAAATACATGCTCCAGTCATAATTTTGGTTATCCAACTTAAAGATATGTTTCATATTTGCGCTATGGCAAAAAATAATAATCTCCGTTCTCTGCCCGCACAGGCGATGCCTTTGACTCTTCGAGTGTTCATTTGGAAGTATTATTATTACTGTTTTGTCCAAAATTAGGCAATCATCACGTTTAGAGTTATGCTGTCAATATAAAAAAATCCAGTAGTACGTAGTACCAAAGTTACAATTTTTCTTCACTGATATCCTTATTTTAACCTTATTACCCATTTAATCATCTTTAGCAATTATAATTCTCAATTAACACATTCACTGATTTCTAATAACAGTAATTTGCCCATGGATAAAACTAATGTATTTTATTGAATGATAGGTGACAGTTGCTGCTTTCCCTTTAGTCTGGGTGCTCTCATGACAAAACTGAATACCTCCCTGCCAGGAGTACATACTCTGTCCATTCGGATTGGTAACAACGTTGCAGAAGACGTGGAAAACGGTTTCTTCAAACATCCAGATAAACAAATTCAAGAGGCTTGCGAAATCATTGCGGCCGACCCACTTTTGGCTGATGGATTCAACGCCATTGGATTATCACAAGGAGCTCAGTTTTTGTAAGAATATTTTATTATTTCACTAATAATAATAAACGTCTTTAATTTTCTCAGTTATTTACGATACATTTACTAATAGTTCATTGAAAACGTAAGAAAACGGAGTTCAATTTATTTGGATATCGGACGTCCCACTAAATTGTTTTTCCACTCCACCGTCAGTGCTGCATTGGCCATTGCAAAAACAAAAATAATAGTCTTTGGTTGTTGTTGAAACCTTCCTAGGATGAATAGCTGAGATTAACAGGAGTACAAGAACATAAGGAAATCTATTGTTGGAAACAAATATAATTTTTTTTAGTTTGGATCTGAAATTTTCAAATGAAAGCTTTTTCATTTCTGCTGGCAGAGAGTTATATTATATTCTACATACTTAGTAGGAAAATGAGCACTCAAAAAGTTCAGTTTTGGTAGTGTTAGATGTAAATTACATGTTTTTTTTTCAATCAGAATTACTTTTTGGAAAAAACATGAACAGTGAAAAAATATTCTTTCCATATTCAACCGACCAAATTGTATTCATTTATCAGAATTTATTTCGGGCCTGTGCACACCATATACTAATCTCAACCAGGAGTTTCGTACAGTTGGAATTTTTGAGCTATATTTTTGAGTAGTATTTGGACCATATAAACAATCAGCGAAATTAAAAATTGATAATACCATCGATTCACATAAAAGTAATTTTATATAGACAGTGCCTTGGACCCTACAGAGTTTTTAAAGATAAACATGCTCTCTGAACAAGTTTATTTATGTGTATTTCAAATCTCAGATCAGAGTCAATTTCCACACCAAAAGATTTCTTGTATGTTCCAGAACAGCAAACGGTTCGTCATTGATAGTTACATTGATATCATGAAGAGACAGAGAATTTTTTTGGCCCAAAAATCATCATGATTGACGTATAGGGTTCATGTGCAGACAGTGCTCTGATGCCATCTGTATGCATATTTGAAGATCTTTATTGATGAGACACTTTCAAGTCAGTCGAGTTGAAACTGTGATATATTTGTATATCACCTGTATAACAATGCATCGAGCAGTTTTGGAGCGATGTCAGAATTGTTGAAGTATAAAATAAATATAAAATAGAAATGATCCTAATATAGACCCTTGACTCCTGATATCAAGTTTACACATCCAGGTAACATGTTATCTTCACAAACTTTGTGTTTGCCTGATAGTTTTCGAATAATGAATTAGCAGATCCTGAGAGTCCCAAGTAGTGCAAAATGGAAAGAACCAACTCATTATTCAAAGGATAAAATGCACGACTGAAGTCCAAAGGACTAGTATGCTTTCCTTGATTTCTTGCTCTGAGGATATTATCCACAATTTGGCGAAGAGCAGTGGTACAGTTGTAGCCTTTCCAAAAGCCCATACTGGAATTCAGGTAGTAGAGAATAGTGATCAAGTTGATTTTTGAATTGTATTTGACTTTTCCAAAAATTTCGATAACTTATAGTACGAAGATATTTATATTCCACTGATTATTGTCACAGGCGCCTATGTATTAATTAAAACGTGGATTTACGAAAATGACTCAATCGCCGCTCTCGTACCGTGCCGTATCATAGTGACCACAGCGGACGAAAAGAGTTTGCGGACGAAAACTGCGGACGAAAAGTACTTGCCTTCAAAAATAGTCGATTTTTCGTCCGGAAATTAGTACGTAAAATGTCATTTTTTGCAGAGGTCGACGAAAATAGTTATTTATGTACCAAGGACGAAAAACTGTCTATTATAGTCGAGCCTGCAAATTGATAGCCGAGGCGCAGCCGAGGATAGCAAGCAGGCGAGACAGTAGACAGTTTTTCACCGAGGTGCATATTACATTTTTTCGTCGACCTCTACATACCTTTATGAAAGTAAGTACTCGCATGTTTGCTGGCCTCAGCTACGTCCAACTCTTCGAACTGCAGACTCGATCATAATTTTAATGAATATAAACAAAATGTATTTGAAGTGTAACAACTCTCTATTTCAATTATACTACAAAATTAAATCAATCTCGAAGATGAATATTGAACGTACAGTTTGTGCAATTATTGATATTAATTCCTGCTGTCGAAAAAGATGCAAGAGACAAGTTTTGATTTTGGGTTTTGATTTCGTAAATAATTAATTTGACAACAGCAAATGACAGTTATTGTCACAGGCGCCTATGTATTAATTAAAACGTGGATTTACGAAAATGACTCAATCGCCGCTCTCGTACCGTGCCGTATCATAGTGACCACAGCGGACGAAAAGAGTTTGCGGACGAAAAGTGTTTGCGGACGAAAAGTACTTGCCTTCAAAAATAGTCGATTTTTCGTCCGGAAATTAGTACGTAAAATGTCATTTTTTGCAGAGGTCGACGAAAAAAGTGATTTTTTTTATTATCTTCGAAGTACAGGGTGACCCAGAGATCTTCGGCATCGCTATGCCACTTGTTCTGAAGAACGGTTTTGAAAGTACTTCGTACTGCGATTAGTACTCCGCCACCATCCGATTTACAGCACGAACTCGACTTTCTGTCTCGCCTATAAATGCTGTATTCTTCGGGATTGAATAGTTCATTACTGAACACGCTGTCATTGAGATTCGTTTCTGTTAATAGATACACATCAGCATCAATGCCAGAAGAGTTTATTGAGCACTCTTGAGTTGTATATGTACATGTTATTATATAGGGACAACAATAACTTCATATGTGGTTATTCCTATCAACTCACTGCTTTTCCACAAAATAATATCTTTATAATTCCAGACGAGGTCTAGTTCAGAGATGTCCACAAGCAAAAGTCAAGAACCTAATTTCTCTAGGAGGTCAACACCAAGGAGTATACGGTCTTCCGCACTGTGGATCACTTTCAGTCAAACTTTGCGACTTCGTCAGAAGATTGCTGAATCATGCTGCTTACGTTGCGTGAGTATGATATTGGTGGTGTAAATTTCTAGACAGAATTCAATTTTAATAATTTCTCTCAAACTCTAAACACCAAAATGTGTGAATCGGAGAAACAGTTCCTTGCCAATCCATGAAATCGTGTGTATACAATGATGAAAAGAAACAAAAGGGGTAATCCAAAAGTCCCTACTGGATTGTCAAATCAGTTAAGGGAACAAATAACCTTCAATTGAATGCCAAATAACTCATCATCCTTTTTATAATTCAATTTTTATCACCAAACTATTTCCATGTTGGCAACAACATGGATTCAAATAAACTAGCATGATAATATAGATTATCTAATAAAAATTTTCGATATTGTCCCAAATAATAATAGTTAAATCCACAATTAAATGAAAATATCTTTGCAAAACATGGTTTGATCTATAGTTATCATGTTGATTTAATTATTAGTTATTAGGTAATCCCTAATTAGTTGAGCTGAATTATAATTCAAATTGGTGCAAACGGCCGTAAGACTATTAAACTTCAAGATTTATTCATTCAAAATTTACTTCTAGAACATTCATAAAACGAAAAATTTGAGAATTTTCCCTATTTCGCCAGCTCAAGTGAACACTCTGTATATGAATAAATGTCTTTCAATAACAACTTTTCATAGAGCCATTATTCATGAGGTTGTAGGAAAATGAAATGTCCAATAGCACTCATTAATAATAATAATGAACACTCATATACACTTGTAAAGGCATAGCCATTGCGGGTATATACCGGTTATTATTATTATTCCTTGCCGTGGCGCTCCGGGGATGTTCACTGATTTTTAATGGGGGTATTCACTTTTCAGCTGTAGGAAAATCAGATAGAACCTACAGCACAACCACAAGTGTCGGTGCGCACTCCAAACAGCGCACTCGATTAGGCAACTCACAATACACTTTCTTTTCAAACAAGGCATGCGGTCGCCTATCGATACCAATAAAACAGAAAAATTCCGTAGCTCTACGGAATCGTATTAAAATTATATTTTCATTCTGTACTCTTAGATATGGCATACCCTATGCCCTATGGTTAGTAGCGAGGAGTAGAATTATTCATTCTAAGAGTGTCAACTATTCCACTGAATTATTTGTAGAAAAACTATCAAAACATATCCGAACCACTCAATCAAACCAAACAAACAAATCAGATAAAATTGGGTGACAAAAGGACTTTTGAAATTATTTAACAAAAAAATGTATGTGTACATCGAATGGTGAAATAACCCTCAAAACCTAAATTTAGAGAAAATATATAGAGCATATAAAAAAATAGAAAAAATATTATTTAAAACTAAAAAGAATTTTGATAAATATATTATGGAATAGGATCTAACTCTTCGAAAAGTATGTTGCAAACGGTCAACCAACATTGCGGGAAGAAAGGATACAATTTGGAAACTATTAATGAAGTACAAGTGGAAAATGCAATTATAAAGAATAAACAAACCATCAAAACTTATTTTTATTTTGACTTTGACTTCCAATAATCATCTCAGTGATATGGCAAAAATTATTGAACTACCTACCTGATAATTACAACCGAATTCCAAAAAAATATGTTGAAAATTCATCATCCCTTTCTCTTACGAATGAAGATGAAATAACGAACAGTCGCTACCGACCGATGATGAACCCTTTACCCCCATAAACACCTAACTATGTAGGCTTATTATGGCAAGAACCTGTCAGAAAACAACTACTCCCCTGGCTAAGACCACGACGGGTATTGAATTAAATCTTACAGCTACTTGTGCAACGTTCCTCAAAACATCAGAGGACGCAATTGCAAGTGCCCTCTATGACCAACCAGCAGAATTATGTTTTGATTTGGACGGGATGACCACCTGCAGACTAGTTTCGAGGTTGTTGCCTCTCATCATTGCAAGGGCAGGTCAACACAGACAGCACTGAAGCCATCTGTTCCCCGTCCAAACCAATACACACTCCGCTGATTAGTCAATTCTGGTTCACGAGATGAAAGCAGTTTCTAGGCCGCTCCACCTAGCGAGCAGAGGAAGACACTCCGAATCTCCGGGTTGAGAGATTTAATCGAAGAAGACAGAAATCTTTGGGAGATCGTTTGCTAACGAACAGTCGCTACCGACCGATGATGAACCCTTTACCCCCATAAACACCTAACTATGTAGGCTTATTATGGCAAGAACCTGTCAGAAAACAACTACTCCCCTGGCTAAGACTACGACGGGTATTGAATTAAATCTAACAGCTACTTGTGCAACGTTCCTCAAAACATCAGAGGACGCAATTGCAAGTGCCCTCTATGACCAACCAGCTTAATATGCCAAGAGCATCTGATCCTCTTGGACCGGTTATTTATGAATTTATGAAAGTTCAGTTTCAAGATACCAAAGCATATTTGGAATATTAGACTTGCATCGAATAATTTCAGAAGTATGCGTTCTTCCGTCATGCCGGGTATACGCTATTTAGTTGATGCGTACATGAATTTCAAATACTTAGTATGGGAATTTTTTTCCGTGCATGTTAGATAAAATTGATTGTTTTCATCTGTGATGTTTCTTTTTCAGTTCTGTACAAAAAATGCTTGTCCAAGCTACATTTTGGCACGATCCACTCAACGAACAAACCTACAAAGATCACAGTACCTTTTTGGCCGACATCAACAACGAAAAAACGTTGAATACGGAGTATATTCGCAATCTTCAATCTCTGCAAAACTTCGTCATGGTCAAATTCGAGAACGATAGCATGGTTGTGCCCATAGAGTCCGAATGGTTCGGATTTTACAAACCTGGACAGTCTGTTGTGATCGAAAGCTTGCAAGAAACCGACTTGTTCATAGATGTGAGTAACTTACTTTTTTACCTAAATTCAGATGTTAAAATTTTGGTGAAATGTGTTGTTTTGCTAAAAGACCTCATTGTATATAATAAAGTTTATTCAACAAAATTTACAAGAAATATATATTTACATGGTGGTTCTTCGGGTTGTAAGGCCGACGTATGTTAAGAGAAGATCTCGACGTTTCGCCAACACAAGTGGTTAGCATTTTCAAGAGAAAGTTTCTGGTTTCTTAGGTCGCTGTCAAATGCTTGACATTTGTTATACGTTGTCTCAATAAATACCTGTGATTTGACTTTCTTACATCTGATTGGTTCATAGCGTTAGCTGACATCATATAATCGTTCGTACCGTTATTTTGTGGGTAGGAAGTTAATTGAGAATTTTTGAGAACTGGAAGCCAAATCTTGTTCAATTGTAGTCCTTCTTCGGTTCTGTTAAAGTTGTTGTGGTGTTTCTGAATTTCAATTGCTTCCCGGAAGAGTCTTGGGTAATAGGCAGATGTTGAAGAGATGACTTGGGTTTCTTCAAATTTCACTCTATGGTTATCGTTGTTGAGAGTATGTTCTGCGACAGCGGATTTCTGTGTGTGACAGCAAGCCTTGTGCTCTTTGATTCTTGTTTTAACGGAGCGTTTCGTGGTTCCGATATAAACGCTGCCACAGGAACATGGAATGCGATAAACCCCAGAAGAGCATAATACGTCTCGTTTGTCCTTCGCTGATCTAAACATACTCTCAACAACGATAACCATAGAGTGAAATTTGAAGAAGCCCAAGTCATCTCTTCAACATCTGCCTATTACCCAAGACTCTTCCGGGAAGCAATTGAAATTCAGAAACACCACAACAACTTCAACAGAACCGAAGAAGGACTACAATTGAACAAGGTTTGGCTTCCAGTTCTCAAAAATTCTCAATTAGCTCCCTACCCACAAAATAACGGTACGAAGGATTCTATGATGTCAGCTAGCGCTATGGACCAATCAGATGTAAGAACGTCAAATCACAGGTATTTATTGAGACAATGTGTAACAAATGTCAAGCATTTGACAGCGACTTAAGAAACCAGAAACTTTCTCTTGAAAATGCTAACCATTCGTGTTGGCGAAACGTCGAGATCTTCTCTTAACATACGTCGGCCTTACAACCCGAAGAACCACCACGTAAGTGACGATGGCCGCGAAAGCCTTTCACAAGAAAAATATATGTATAATTTTTGAAGTATAAATATATTCACTACAAGTATACTACAATTGTCATGGTTGTAGATGATATCTATCATGTATTTTCCTTTTGAGATTATCATAAAAAGGATGTTGCAACCTTGTAGTATTTTGTTTTTATTTTTCATTTTGATTACCGATTTATTACTATTTTTAATGTTATTAATATTTAATTTCCTCATTTTGCAACGAGTGCTGCGTTTGTGCAATTTTAAACTTTCACTTCCATTAATTTCTTCTATCTACTTGCAGGATCGCTTAGGATTGCAAAAAATGAATGACGACTCTAAGCTCCACTTCCTGTCAGTTGAAGGCGACCATTTGAAATTTCAGTGGACTTGGTTCGAGGAAAATATTCTCACGCCTTTTTTGAAGAACTGAATCGAAGACTGAACATACAGAGCCGTTCTAATTTGTAATAAACAATGTTTAATGAAAGGCACGAAGTAGATAAAAATATGAATAGCTCTTTTATTGAAAAGTAGATAAAGCGATTTACATAATCAAGTAACTGAATTTAGGTTTCAAATATTAATGAAATTATTTGACTTTCAAAACCAAGTAAGAAAAGAAGTGAAGAGGCAGATTTTCCATAATTTTTACGATTTTACCTGGTTGAATCACATTTTCGTTTCGAATACAGCGATTTAAAAATATAATATTATTTTGAGAACCACTGACATTTTTGTATTCGATAATATGAGTTTTGTAATTTTCATACCGAATGCTGCGACTGAATAGTTTCTAGTATCTGTAAAGAGATATGTTACTAATGTTATGAATGGCAATGTATATACCAAAGTAAAATATACCAATTTTGTTCGTGACATTGATTCTAGAAACACAAGTTCATATTTTCTTTATGTATTGACAAGTCTTATAATAACTAGTTCTAGTGAAACAATGTATATTGACATTTTTACTTTGGGAAACATTAAAATATTTTCAAAAGTTGGGATGATCGCAGTAATTTTGTTCACTTTTCCTTGATACCATTATAGATGAAAGTCGTACATTTTTCAGAAGCTGCTGTTGATTGCTCAAGGAACTATTCAAATAAGCACATACTTCGGGCCAAAAATTGAAAATATGAAAGATGATCGGGAATTGGGATTGATATATTTCAATAAACTTTATATAGTAGGTATGTATGAGGAAGTATTCCAATTTGAAAACATCAAACTCGTAGATTTCACCCTTGATAAGAGATCAGCTTATAACTCTCATACAGTGTGTTCATAAATAAGTCGGCACCATTGTCAGCTTGAGTTCTCTTCTCTATCTTGAGTTTCAGCTGGGAGAAATTGATATAGTTTTGGGCTCAAAAAGGTCAAACATTTTTGCCCTTTTGACTTGCGCATAAAAGGAGTCAAGTAGGTGAATTGTCCGTTTCTTGTGTTATGTTGATGTTCAGGGTTTTTCAGGTCATGCTTGCAATTATGATGTCTGATGTTGCTTTTTGAGAAGAAGAGTTGTCTTGGATCCACAATATTAACTTCTTGGAATGATCTATCTGATAGATATTTCATATCTTTGTTGAATATAATTTCAAGTAAACGCTTTTGAACTATGATTAATTTTTCCAAATAGGACTTACTCACCCCTCCCCATGCTAATATTCCGTATACAAGATGTGGTTCAACCAGAGCCTGATATAACGATCGCATTGTTTTAACATCGAGTATACAGGGTGTCCGGTAAACCTTGTACAATATTGAAACTGGTGATAGACCAGGTCATGACTGTTCAGAATATCGGAATTTCACCTCAGTAAAAATATCACCGTTTTCGAGATATTGGGCATTTTAAGAATTTCTGGAAAATCGCTACCCAACCGTGGATTTTTGAGTGCCATGCATACAAATTGAGACGAATTCAAATATCTTTGCTGCTGAAGATTACTGATGAGTGATGCTTTCAGAGGTACAGTTTTTCAGAAAGTGAATTTTTTTTTCTAGAAATTTTTTTTAAAAAAGTTTGACATTATTGTCTGAAAGAAACATAACCAATTGGAAGTGGACATTCATTTCAAAAGGATGATCATTTTGTCCAGACTCTACCATGGTATAAAATAAACTATAATTATTTTTCGAGGAAGTGATTTTCATTGAATTAGACGTAGTTTTATTCTAGGCTTCAATCAACTTTTATACCTACGCCCAAAAATTATTTTATTTCGATTTTATCAAGATAAAATGTGGAAATGATTAATAATAATAAAAAATAGACTGCTTGGTAGCATTAAATAGCATGTAAATAAAATTAACTCTTCATGTAATTAAGCCTATATAATAAAATTATCGAAATGAAATGTCGATTATCCGACATGGCACCGATTGATACAAATTCTTGTGATAAATGTCGCAATTGTCCTACATCCAGATTCCAACGAAGTTTCAAAGACCGACAGATATACAGGGTGTAACCAAATAAGTGCAAAATTTTTTAGGAGGTGAATTCTTGTAGAAAATTAAAAACTTTTCTAACTCCTGTGCTGTGTCCGTAGGAGCAATAGTTTCCTAATGAAAAAATAAAATACAGCATTGCATGAACGAATCTTCTGTAAATAAAATTGAAAAAAATCAAGTAGGTGGCTGTCACATTTTGTTTGAACAACTGGTGACTTCTGTCGTAGTTTTTTGAAATTAGTCCGCTTGTTTCATTATTTCTTTGTCATGCTGAACACACGTTATACTCCCCGAGAATATGCGCATATGCACTACATTTATGGTGAATGTGGAGGTAGTGCTACTGCTGCAGCAGCTCTTTATGCAGAACGATATTCGATTGCACAATGCCGCTCAGAGAATTGCTGATTTGGGGGTAACCTATAACGCATTTGAAAAGGTTCTTCTTGAAAAGATGTCGTCTCTGCGTTCGAGTCGATTGAAAATAACATTTTTGAAATATTATTCAGTACGATGTTGAATAATCGTTATTGTCATTTATAGTGTATGTTGATTCAAAAAAACGATGAATTAGTATTTACTTCTCTCATTGAATGCTTTTAAGCAGTTTCGTTATTACTCATAATTATTCAATAATTTCATCTTGATAGGATAAAAATAAAATACATTACTGACAAAGTCTAATGGAGTTGATTTTAGCTCAGAATAACATCACACTCTGATATAATCGAAATTCTACTCCTTCCAAAAATAATTATCGTATGTTTTATACGAGTCTGGACAAAATGGTCATTCTTTTGTAATGAATATCCACTTCCACTTGGTTATGTTTTTTTCAAACAATAATGTCAAACTGTTGTTAAAAAAATTGGTGAAACTCAAATCTGACATTTTACCCTCATTTCTTGAAAAATTGTATCGTTTTCTGAAAAACTGTTTGGTACCTCAGAAAGTATCACTCATCAGTTATCTTCAGCAGCAAAGATATTTGAATTGGTCCCAATTTGTAGACATGGCACTCAAAATCCAAGATGAGGTAGTGATTTTCCAGAAATTTAAAAAATGCTCATTATCTCGAAAACGGTGAGATTTTTACTAAGGTGAAATTCCGATATTCTGAACAGTCATGACCTGGTCTATCACCAGTTTCAATATTGTACAAGGTTTACCGGACACCCTGTATATTTACCTGCGATAGGTCCATGGTGTCTCGAAGTGGAGTGGTGGAATTTACGAAGAATAAAAACTCAAAGTCATCTCCACAATTTAATATCAAAGCGACTGGTTATGTAGTGGTGGATAGGAAAATAACCATCGATTATTTAGGTGTTGAAGAAAAAGTACATGTTTCGAACCCACATAGGTTCATCATCAGCTGAATAAATTATGGAGAGGAAAAAACAATTATAAAATTATATAATGGTGAAGCATCAATAATGAAACATTAATTGTTGTGAACAGTTTTTGAATTTGTAGTGAAGGCTTCGAAACAACAAATGTCAAGTATCCTTAAATATATGAGTTCAGATGAGTGAACCGTCTGAAAAATAAATTGAAATACATGTAGAACGGTGGCCAAGCTCTATTTCTAATCAACTCGCTTTCATTTCCGAAGATCAAAAACCATCCAGCAGGAAATATCCATCGCGAATGATCCAGTTTGTTAAGGAGATATGGAAATGGGATTTATCATTCATTATACCTGTTTAAAGCATGCCGTGAAACAGCGCAGTACGGATTCTCATTCAATCATATTCTCTCTTTCAGAGGCGTTTTGTGTTTTGTGAAATTTTTCAATCAGTGTTGTCGTCCATTAGTTATATTATACACTGCCTGTTTGGCTAATGCATCTCCAGTGGCGTATCCGAATTTCTGCAATTACCAATAATATCAGACGCATAATTTCAACCATCTTCATTCACTTATTTCGCGGTTATAAGTATTCCTTTCCTCATTTTTCCACTTCAAATCCAAAAGAGTTAAGGAACTTTGACAAAAACGGAAAAAAACTTTTGAGCATATAGATTAAGTACAAGTACACGAAAGATTGAAAAGTAGTACACTAATTCAATTATTTATTTACTTGAGGAAAAACAAATGGGATGAACCCAGTTAGATGGTTTCCATTGACATGAAAATTCCAACTTTGTATATTCCAAAATATAAAAGTAAAATCTACAACAGTAGTACATAAATACATAATTCACCATTCACTTTGCTAACTAAATATTCATCTATTACGACAATACGGCCCATTTAACAGAATGCAGAATAATCATTTTTAATCCTGAGTTATTTCATATTTGAAAAGAGACAAGACTGACTTCGAAAAATCTGCTTCCAAGGCTTGAATGGTGGTGAAAACCAAAGTTTCCTCAGATATGAATTGAAGATTATTTAGAAGATTCACCGCTGAATCTGGAAAATCGACTGTTCTTTCAGCAGGATGGTGCACCTCCGCACAATGGTAGGATCGTGACGGATTACCTTCGTGACCGATTTGGGGAAATGTGGATCGGAACACATGGTCCTGTTAGGTGGCCTGCAAGACCACCTGACTTAACCCCTTCAGATTTTTTTTTATTTGTGATTACTTGAAAAACATCGTTTACAAAACCTACCCAACAAACCTAGAATTAAGAGTTAGACAAGCCATTCCAAGTATATAACGCTTCAGCAATTGAACAGTGCTATTCGAAATGGTGGTGGACATTTCGAACAGCAATTATTTGTTTTCTCTTTTTTTAGTAATTTGTTTCGTTATCAATTAAATTGTGAGAGGATACCTAATTGTTATTACTTACTTTTATTGCCATTTTAACCTAGGCATTGAGCCTTCGAGCTTCATTGATTGGATGAAATATTCATTCACTAGATCTCTGTAAAATTCGAAATGTCAAAATGATATTTGTGTTCCATAGCCACCTTGATAAATTATTCTTATTAAACCGGGAAGATACTTACATTTTTCTCAACTCCATTATTGTGCTCGTATTGGTTATGCTCAAAAAGAGTTAATATGGATGGACACCCCATTGATGGTAATTTCGAATGACGTCAGATTACCATTATGGTACCAATTGAGAAAACGGAGTTTTGAAAAAAAAATTGTTGTTTACTTTTTTGATAAGCATTTCGAACCTCAATACTATTCGAAATTGCGATAGTGTAGCATTATTTTGATTACTTGGAACAATTTTAGGAAGTTAGTTCATGGCTCTCTAGATCAAAAAATAAAATGGGTGTTCTAACTAATAAAATATCAACTATATAGTATCATTGGATTCAGATTACCACGAAGATTTGATCCATTTGAAGATCGAAAGTTGATGTCATTTTCGAAAACCGGATGTTGAATGTTTTTTCCAAATATGTCAAAAAGTGCCATCTAGGGAGCATATTCAATTTATACTATATTTCAGGAACTTAGCTAGAGAAACAAAGGAGAGAAGGGGGGTGTACCATGAGTCTGAGTCACACGGTATATCCAGAACCATTCACAAAAAACTACGAATTCTTTGTTTTTCAAGAATTTCGATCAGTTTAATTGATTACCAAATGTCAATCTCTGAACATTTTCAAAAATCAATTAAGGAAATTCATTTCAAATGTACACATTTGATATTCGTGTATTTTTTTTACCGTCGTACGGGAGATTTTTTCGGGTTCCTATCGATACCAAATTTCATTCTGTCGATTGCCATGCATAAGCGAGGAAATGCATCAGCAACCGAGTATTTTTTGTACAAGATCGCGCCCTTATTTCAACCCTTTCAGTTCGTCCAAACCTTATGGCTTTTGTTTTTTACAAAAAAAAAACAAATTTTTTGATGCAAACGGAAATTGAATCTTCCATATGCTAAATTTTTTTTTGTGCTCAACCGTGACATAATTTTCAGTGGTTAAAATTCCAGAAGAGAGAAAATCTATCATCAAAATCTGTCTATAATGCATCAAGATTTGTAATGGAACTAAACAAGGAAAGGTCATGAATGGATCCCTTCCATTTCTAAATTAAATGAAAATAACATGATGCGAAATTTTATGGGTTATGGACGTTATGGAGTGATAAATTTGTTAGCTAGGTATATGTATTTTTTGGGATTTTGATCTTTCACAGTCTGAAGATGTAAATCAAGAAATCATTTGAGATTTCATTCGTCAAAGATCTAGTTATCTCCAACTATACTAGAAATATAGTTTCCAACAAGCTTTAAAAAGTTTTTCCTAGATATTTTGAACTAATTTTTCCCGATGAGCAAATTCAGAAAAAGATGTTATTGACAAAATTAAATGATTTTTTGAAGACAAGTTTTGTAAACGCAGTAACTTTCTATACTTGTTCAGATTTCTTTGAGTTTACAGTTTTTTCATTTTCATTCTAAGGAAAGTTGAATCAACAAAAATGTTTAAAAATAACGAATAATCCAACATCTCAACAACATTCTCTTGTAGTTTTGCTGTGGACATTACTAAACTTTATTTCAAAACGAAACTAAAAGTGAAAATAGGAGAACAAAAGTGATACAAATTCAGCGCTCCTGGTAACCTTATTGGGATACAATGGCGCATTTATTCAACCTGTTTGAGAGTGAAGAGAAAAATTATTTCAAGTTACAGATCTTTGTCAAAATTTTTGAGAAAGTGATCCATAATAGCATTCTGAAATTTTTCAACAAATACAACATTTTCTCAGATAGTCAATATAGATTTTCAGAAGGAAAATGCACGCTGATCTGACGAGTAAAACATATAGCTCGCTTGACAACAGCAAACCGTCTCTTTGCATTTTCAACGACTTTGCGAAAGCCTTCGATACCGTGTGTGACCAATTAACAAAAATAAGAGATGGAACCATTACCATCTAAACAATGAAATATGGGGTTCCGCAGGGTACGGTTTTGGGTCCCATTTTATTTCCTATTTATATTAATGATTCACTTGATATACAAATATCTGGAAATGCAGATGACACAGCAATCTTTTTGGAAGCTGACTCTTCGGATGATTTGAAACTGATCGCGGACGACGAATTCTATAAAGTTAATCAGTAGTTTGATTATAACCTGTCACCAGTTAACTTCACAAAAATCTTTCATCTCCTGTAGTAACCATTTACCAAAATTTGGCAGTTCGTAAATGGGAGCCGTAGAAATCCCTGAAGCAAGATCTGTTAAATATTCAAGTAGTGCAATTATTCTAATTGCTACCATGACCACTATATCTCAACCTCAATTCTATGGCATTGAACATAGTATCAACATTTGATTTCGATTTTCGCAAATTTGTTTACATTCATATAAAAAATGACGTCTTTTCCTCTCCATGTGAGTAACTCTTGTTCCGTAGTACCTATATTAATACGGAAGGTTCATATTTGTTGTAGAACTTGTATGAGGCTGAAAATGGATGCTTGCTGAATACGAAACAAGTTCCCCCTATTTTGAAACTGTTAATGATTTAAAGTTGTGGGGATGATTTTGTGATACTTCTTCCCGAGTCTACTGTTTTTGAATATTTGTTAAAGAAACTGGAGAGCGTTATTTTCTCTTCCTTATTTTCCAATATGAACGTGAAAACAATAGCTAGGACCTAATATTCGATAAATGACAAATTCAAATTGATTTGGGACTACAAAGTTCAATCACTTCAAGCTTCAATTTGTCTGTTGAAAAATTGTCTTTTCTGATTGGTCAATACCATTGATAATACCTTATCGAAGAGCTATAATTTTACTTCCTTCTTCTCGCTCAAGAATACAGATTTTTCGTTTTTGAAATGAGGAAGTAGAAACAAATCAGGAATTGCTCCCCGGGATCGGATCTATTCTATCAATTTCAAGAATCGAGGAAAAACCTGCACTATATGCAATCCAAGGCAATGTAACCATGTCAAAAAACTAATATAAAGTTTCAAATGACTGCATTCGTTCATATTGAACTTTTATATATTGAATTAAACTGAAAACTCAAAATTTAATTTCTCGCTATTTTATCATTCTGACGGCAGCCACTGGGCTTCCTGAATGAATGAGAAAACAAGAAATTTCACATAACTCTATTTAGGCTCTACTCAAATAAGGGTGCGTTTCGCTTGTCTTGATCAGACTAGTTTATAAAGCTTCGTGAAAAGCTTTTGTTGTATTTTGACGACTCTGAACAATGAAAAATATAGGGTAATTTGCAGATATGCTTGAAGGTTTGGTATTACCTTTCTTACTGGCTTATGGAATAAAAAGTATTTTAATCAGAAATCCGTTTCTTTGTTTTCTTCATGCGCTGTATGAATACGAAATAATGTAATGAAATATACAGCAGGAGTGAGAAAAGAAGGTAAACGTTTAGTTGACTACTTCACATTTTTTAATATGTGTACAATTCAGTGCTATTTTCATTTTTACACTTGTGTGTATCTTCATTGTTTATTCCAGTATATTCAGGAACATATTAGTGATTTCGTTGATCATATTTTGTATAATAATTTGATCAATTTTGATTTTTTTATTCTATCCTTTGTTTTGGTTAATTAGTCAATTTTTCATATTGTTTCTCATTTTTATTATGCTTTCTATTATTTACTATCAACGATATTGGTCTATGATCTATTATTTCGTTTTTAAATATGAACGACTGAATTCAACCAATGAAAATATCTGACTAACATTAATTTTTCATAAAAAAATGTTCTGACAAGTTTTACTTTCTGGTCTAATTATTACTTGGGTGATCAGTGTGATACGAAGCAAAATGTATACCTACATATACGTGAAATTTTACGTTGATTCCGAAAATGTTTGATTTATATTTACTCTGGTACAAGATTTAACGGGAAAATGGAATAAAAGGACGAAGATTGGCGGTAAAATCCCCTCTTGACTCGATTTGAACTTTTCAATTCTAAAGCGGTGAAAGATAGAGCAATTCTGCCACCGGCAATCGATTGAGAATGGTCGAAAATTTCAAGTTGACGAGAAAAAAAATTATTCACTCGAATAAAGTTGTAAGGGGTAGGTAGACCTCTAAAAATAATGGAAAATATAAAACCGGCAGATCTATTGGAAATTCGAACTATATACGTGGAATTTTACGCTGATTATGAAAATATTTTATTTATATTTGCTCTAGTATAAGACTCAACGGGAAAGTGGAATAAAAGATCGAAAATTGGTGGGAAAATCCCCTTTTAACTCGATTTAAACTTTTCAATTCGAGAACGGTTAGAGATAGAGCAATTCTGCGAACGCCAATCGATTCAGAATGGTCAAATTAGTATATACTGTGAATTTTAAATCAGTCGAAGTGAAAATAAATTTACTTGAATAACGTTGTAAGGAGTAGACCCCTAAAAATCATGAAAAATACAAAACCGGCAGATCTATTCAAAATTCGAACTTTATATGTGGAATTTTACGCTGATTATGAAAATATTTGATTTATATATGCTCTGGTATAAGATTCAACAGGAAAGTGGAATAAAAGGTCGAAAATTGGCGGGAAAATCCCCTTTTAACTCGATTTGAACTTTTCAATTCGAGAACGGTTAGAGATAGAGCAATTCTGCGAATGCCAATCGATTCAGAATGGTCAAATTAGTATATACTGTGAATTTTAAATGAATCGAAGTGAAAATAAATTTACTTGAAAAAAGTTGTAAAGAGTAGACCCCTAAAAATCATGAAAAATACAAAACCGGCAGATCTATTCGAAATTCGAACTATATACGTGGAATTTTACGCTGATTATGCAAATATCTGGTATAAGATTCAACAGGAAAATGGAATAAAAGGTCTAAAATTGGCGGGAAAAATCCCCTTTTAACTCTATTGGAACTTTTCAATTCGAGAGCGGTTAAAGACAGAGCAATTCTGCCACCGTCAATCGATTCAGAATGGTCGAATTAGAATATTCTCAAAAATTTCAAGATGACGTGAAAAAAAATTATTCACTCGAATAAAGTTGTAAGGGGTAGGTAGACCTCTAAAAGTCATGAAAAATACAAAACCGGCAGGTCTATTTGAAATTCGCACTATTATACGTGAAATTTTACGCTGATTCCGAAAATTTTCGATAAATATATGGTCTGGTATAAGATTTAACAGGAGAGGGGAAATAAAAGATCGAAAATTGGCAGGAAAATCCCCTTTTAACTCTATTTAAACTTTTCAATTCGAGAGCGGTTGAAGATAGAGCAATTCTGAGATAGTCAATCGATTCAGAATGGTCGAATAAGTATATTCTGAAAATTTCACATTGGCGAAAAACAAATTATTTATTCGAAAAATGTTGTAAAATCATGAAAAATACAAAACCGGCATATCTATTCGAAATTCGAACTATATACGTGGAATTTTACGATGACTATGTAAATATTTGATTTATATATGCTCTGGTAACAGATTCAACAGGAAAGTGGAATAAAAGGTCAAAAATTAGCGGGAAAATCCCCTTTTATTTCGATTTGAACTTTTCAATTCGAGAACGGTTAGACTGCGAACGCCAATCGATTCAGAATGGTCAAATTAGTATATACTGTGAATTTTAAGCCAATCGGAGTGAAAATAAATTTACTTGAAAAAAGTTCATGAAATCATGAAAAATACAAAACCGGCAGATCTATTTGAAATTCGCACTATACACGTGAAATTTTTTACTGATTATGAAAATATTTGATTTATATATGCTCTGGTATAAGATTTAACGGGAGAGTGGAATAAAAGATCGAAAATTGGCGGGAAATCCCCTTTTAACTCGATTTGAACTTTTCAATTCGAGAACGGTTAGAGATAGAGCAATTCTGCGAACGCCAATCGATTCAGAATGGTCAATATACTGTGAATTTTAAGTCAATCGAAGTGAAACTAAATTTACTTGAAAAGAGTTTTAAGGGGTAGACCCCTAAAAATCATGAAAAATACAAAACCGGCAGATCTATTTGAAATTCAAACTATATACGTGAAATTTTTACTGATTATAAAAATATTTGATTTATATATGCTCTGGTATAAGATTCAACAGGAAAATGGAACAGAAGGTCGAAAATTGGCGGGAAAATCCCCTTTTAACTCGATTTGAACTTTTCAATTCGAGAACGGTTAGATATAGAGCGATTCTACGTACGCCAATTGATTCAGAATGGTCAAATTAGTATATACTGTGAATTTTAAGACAATCGAATTGAAAATAAATTTACTTGAAGAAAGTTTTAAGGGGTAGACCCCTAAAAATCATGAAAAATACAAAACAGGCAGATCTATTTGAAATTCGAACTATATACGTGAAATTTTTACTGATTATAAAAATATTTGATTCATATATGCTCTGGTATAAGATTCAACAGGAAAATGGAACAGTAGGTCGAAAATTGGCGGGAAAATCCCCTTTTAACTCGATTTGAACTTTTCAATTCGAGAACGTTTAGAGATAGAGCAATTCTGCGAACGCCAATCGATTCAGAATGGTCAAATTAGTATCTACTGTGAATTTTAAGTCAAGTCAATCGAAGTGAAAATAAATTTACTTGAAAAAAGTTGTAAGGAGAAGACCCCTAAAAATCATGAAAAATACAAAACCGGCAGATCTATTTGAAATTCGAACTATATACGTGGAATTTTAAGCTGATTATGAACATATTTGATTTATATATGCTCTGGTATAAGATTCAACAGCAAAGTGGAGTAAAAGGTCGAAAATTGGCGGGAAATCCCCTTTAACTCGATTTGAACTTTTCAATTCGTGAACGGTTATAGATAGAGCAATTCTGCGAACGCCAATCGATTCAGAATGGTCACATTAGTATATACTGTGAATTTTAAGTCAATCGAAGTGAAAATAAATTTACTTGAAAAAAGTTGTAAAAATCATAAAAAATACAAAACTGGCAGATCTATTTGAAATTCGCACTATACACGTAATTTTTTTTACTCATTATGAAAATATTTGATTTATATATGCTCTGGTATAAGATTCAACAGGAAAGTGGAATTAAAGATCGAAAATTGGCGGGAAAATCCCCTTTTATTTCGATTTGAACTTTCCAATTCGAGAACGGTTAGAAATAGAGCAATTATGCGAAAGCCAATCGATTCAGAATGGTCAAATTAGTTTATACTGTGAATTTTAAGTCAATCGAAGTGAAAATAAATTTACTTGAAAAAAGTTGTAAGGGGTAGACCCCTAAAAATCATGAAAAATACTAATCCGGCAGATCTATTCGAAATTCAAACTATATACGTGGAATTTTGTGCCGGTTATGAGAATATTTGATTTATGTATGCTCTGGTATAAGATTCAAACGGAAAGTGGAATAAAAGGTAGAAAATTGGCGGGAAAATCCTCTTTTATTTCGCTTTGACATTTTCAATTCGAGAACGGTTAGAGATAGATCATTTCTTCGAAAGCCAATCGATTCAGAATGGTCAAATTAGTATGTACTGTGAATTTTAAGTCAATCGAAGTGAAAATAAATTAACTTGAAAAAAGTTTAAGGAGTAGACCCCTAAAAATCATGAAAAATATAAAACCGGCAGATCTATTCGAAATTCGAACTATATACGTGGAATTTTACGCTGATTATGAAAATATTTGATTTATATGTGCTCTGGTATAAGATTCAACAGCAAAGTGGAATAAAAGGTCGAAAATTGGCGGGAAAATCCCCTTTTATTTCGTTTTGAGCTTTTCAATTCGAGAACGGTTAGAAATAGAGCAAATCTGCGAACGCCAATCGATTCAGAATGGTCAAATTAGTTTATACTGTGAATTTTAAGTCAATCGAAGTGAAAATAAATTTACTTGAAAAAAGTTTAAGGAGTAAGTAGACACTTTAAAATCATGAAAAATACCAAACCGGCAGATCTATTCGAAATTCGAACTATATACGTGGAAATTCACGCTGATTATGAAAATATTTGATTCATATATGCTCTGGTATAAGATTCAACAGGAAAGTGGAACAATAGGTCGGAAATTGGCGGGAAAATCCCCTTTTAACTCGATTTGAACTTGTCAATTCGATAGCGGTTAGAGATAGAGCAATTCTGCGATCGCCAATCGGTTCAGAATGGTCGAATTAGTATATTCTGAAAATATAGAATAAACGAAAAAAAATTATTCACAAAAAAAGTTGTAAAAATCCCCTAAAAATCATGAAAAATACAAAACTTCATCTTTTTGAAATTCGCAATATTTACGTGAAATTTTATGCTGATTCCGAAACTGTTTGATTTATATGTATAATGTATTTTTTATTGTTCCACACAGTCAATATTAATGCATTAATATAGAATAGATCGCGTTAACTCATCAACATATACCATGTGTGTCATTCGTCTTTTTATAGATATTGATAATATTAATTCTGACTTTAAAAATGATGAACGATACTAGATACTAGAAACAAGTGTTCAGAACCAAGTCAATGTATATTTTCCTAATATATTCCGAATAGATGGGAAATCAAAATAAATTTGTTTTAAATACTCCTCTGGTTAGCGAACAAGTAATTTCCCCAAATCGGAGAGCATATTCAGAGAGTTTCAAAAGATGTATTCTGTTCCGATTCAAATGAAAGGAGAGCCTTTTCCTTACACTGATTGAGCTTTTCGGCTAAATGTGAAATAAGGTGCTCCGGAAATACTTTAATTACTTCTCAGATTAGTAGCGAGTGCGGCTTGTACAGCGGTTTATCAGGAACACTGCAACATTTAATGAAAATCTGGTTTATATTCCCGAGTTCTATAGTTGATTCGGTCGGTCTTGCCCTTCGACGCGAGAAATCGACAGACATCTTGGAGGTTGGTTTTCTAGTTTCAATTTGACTTTTACTATTATTATTGTTATATTTCTGGGTTCTTAGATAAGTGATACAATAGTTGGTTAACTGCATTCATTATCTCAGGCCAAAAATTAGCTTCACATACTTCACTTGGCATGTCAAACACACTTGACAGTGGTGTAACCAGGAGTGGGGAGGTTTTGAGGCTGCAACCCCAATATACTATGCCTCAGTTGCAATCCACTTGTACTGTTACTAGGCAGTGATACTATAGAAAGTGAAAAAACTACAAAATTTCTTGGACCTCAGATTTATGCCACATTGAAATTCGATACTCACATTTCAAAACTCAGCCAGAAAGCTGGCAGTCATTATATTATGTCCGTATAGAATCTCATCAAAGCTATGTCATTGTTTTCTAGGGAGTCTGTGGCAAAACAATTTTTGAAATAATTTTCACTCTACAGAAAAGAGCCTAAATATTTGTGTAAAGCAAAATTGTCGGCCTTTGTTTGCACGTTGAAGTATTTTCACTCTCACTTCACTTTTCGTTAACAAACTCATATGAAATTAGCTCAACTATTAACAACCTCCAAAGACTCTGCTATAGAATAGAATAGAATTTATTGGTGTTTTTTGATATTAAAATCATTACACAAGTCACAAAATAGCATAGTACATTTTTCTTAGTATATAGGGATAAAAAAAATAACTGACAATAACAGTTTTCAAGAATAAACACATTAAAATTAAATCAGTAAGGTGGTTGCATAATAAATACAGGATTGTGTCAGCTACGCTACATTCACCTCAGTTAAATTACTTGACAAAAATTCGTCAACTGAATAAATACTGTGTCTCAGTAGGAGCTGCTTGATTGCCAATTTGAATCTGAAGGAGCTGAGTTTCTTATAACTTTCCGGAATTTTATTGTAAATATTTAAATTTATGGAATTTTTAATAGAAGTATTAAGACGAAGTTTATATAAATAATGAATTAAAGATGTATAATGACCTACCCACTTATATCAAGGAAATTACTGACCATAAAAATTCAGGAAATCTCAAACAGTTATTTGCTGAAAAATTTCACTACGAATTGTAGGAAATTGTATTATTGCATATCATGCATATTTTGAATATGTTTTACTGTTTGTTATATTTTTGCCCTATATCTTTGCCTATAACTAACTAACTTCTTCTTCTGACCATAAAGAATATTCTGATTCTGATACCCCATCGAGAGTTCAACCACTGTGCGAGAAATGAAACTGTCGTTCGATCTGCTGTTTGAAATGCCACCCAGAATTGAAGAGGGCAAAGTTCTTTCAGAATACGTCCAAAAATCGCAAGAAAAACTTCATGAGATCTGCAGGCATCGTCTTCAATCAATCTCCAGTGAAAAAATTAAAAATAGGTTAGGCAAGAACACTCCACAGACTATGTTCAATCCAGGTAATGCAGATATAACAAGAACAAAAGGAATAAAAAACATAAGGGAGGCAGAAATCTTTGGGAGATCATTTGCTAACGAACAGTCGTTACCGACCGATGATGAACCCTTTACTCCCATAAACACCTAACTATGTAGGCTTATTATGGCAAGAACCTGTCAGAAAACAACTACTCCCCTGGCTAAGACCACGACGGGTATTGAATTAAATCTAACAGCTACTTGTGCAACGTTCCTCAAAACATCAGAGGACGCGATTGCAAGTGCCCTCTATGACCAACCAGCAGAATTATGTTTTGATTTGGACGAGGTGACCACCTGCAGACTAGTTTTGAGGTTGTTGCCTCTCATCAGTGCAAGGGCAGGTCAACACAGACAGCACTGAAGCTATCTGCATCTGCATCTGAAGCAATCAAAACATAATTCTGCTGGTTGGTCATAGAGGGCACTTGCAATTGCGTCCTCTGATGTTTTGAGGAACGTTGCACAAGTAGCTGTTAGATTCAATTCAATACCCGTCATGGTCTTAGCCAGGGGAGTAGTTGTTTTCTGACAGGTTCTTGTCATAATAAGCCTACATAGTTAGGTGTTTATGGGAGTAAAGGGTTCATCATCGGTCGGTAACGACTGTTCGTTAGCAAACGATCTCCCAAAGATTTCTGTCTTCTTCAATTAAATCTCTCAACCCGGAGATTCGGAGTGCCTTCCTCTGCTCGCTAGGTGGAGCGGCCTAGAAACTGCTTTCATCTCGTGAACCAGAATTGACAAATCAGCGGAGTGTGTATTGGTTTGGACGGGGAACAGATGGCTTCAGTGCTGTCTGTGTTGACCTGCCCTTGCACTGATGAGAGGCAACAACCTCGAAACTAGTGTGCAGGTGGTCACCCCGTCCAAATCAAAACATAATTCTGCTGGTTGGTCATAGAGGGCACTTGCAATTGCGTCCTCTGATGTTTTGAGGAACGTTGCACAAGTAGCTGTTAGATTTAATTCAATACCCGTCGTGGTCTTAGCCAGGGGAGTAGTTGTTTTCTGACAGGTTCTTGCCATAATAAGCCTACATAGTTAGGTGTTTATGGGAGTAAAGGGTTCATCATCGGTCGGTAACGACTGTTCGTTAATAAGGGAGGATCTTGTACTATGTATTTGTTAGTAAAATTACTGAGTTTGTTGAAAATAATATGTTCAGATAATTTTGCTTATGAGCACATTATTGAGATAGCCCTATGGTTCGTTACATCCATTTTGTTTCCAGATTATGTAATGCTCATGCCACCTTCTAGACTTATAATAATAATACTTTTATTGCTTATGGAACTAGTATTTAGAGGTTTGTCATGGTCAATCTGTAAAGTTTACTTAGATGACGTCATGGTAAGGAGATGGTCATTTGACGATCATCTGAATGATTTGGAAAAAGTATTTTTGACGTCAACTGTCAACTTTCAACTCAACCCAAAAAAATGCTATTCATTCCAAAGAGAAAGGTTATTTCTTAGGCCATGTCATCTCGGCCGATGGAAACAAGACCGATCCTGTAAAATTCGAAGCTGTTAGGAGTTGGCCACGTCCTAGAGACAAACACAAAGAGATGGTTTTCCTTGGGCTATGCATTCAATATCGAAAATTTGTCTATGAATTTGGGAAAATCGCCAAACCACTTCACCGCTTGATTGAAAACAACGTTCAGTTTGATTGAAGCTCTGATAGCCAACAGTAATTCATTGAATTGAACAAAAAATTAACAACTGCACCTTTTTATGCACTTTCATTTTGGACTGTGATGCGTCTCAGAAAAGATTGGAACTGTTTCATCTGAGGAACGGGATGGCGAACAGAAAGCAATAGCCTACTTTGGGGAGACTTTAAAAAAGCTGGAGGGAACTCCTGTGTTACGATAAATGGGCTTTTATCAATAATTAAAGCCATTGAACATATTCATACTTACCTCCATGGCAGACATTTTCTCGTAGGAACTGATTGCAGCGCTTCACAGTGAATAATGAACTTCAAAAAGCCCGAGACAAAACTGAAAATTATTCATGGCAGCTACAGAAAACACAGCAATGTAGACACATGATCAAGGCGTCCATGCTTGGAGCAGCAATGCCGATATTGTGAGCAACCTTAAAACAAAGAAGTGCACTTTCACAACGACGATCATTGCAAGAAATGCTGCAAATTATATATAACACAACACATTACAATGCAATCATTTATTTCCATGGACTTTACAGGATTGGATTATGTCAAACTGAGTACCCTAATTAACAGTAGAGTAACATTGAAGAAATTCTAAAAAGTTGATAGAGTACAGTAAAACAAATCTACATAATTATTAGAAGACAAATTACGAACAAATTCTACATGCAAACAAAAAGTGGTAAGGTCATCATAACAGTAAAGTATTACATGCGAGGTCAGAAAAGTTGCATTTAAAAAACTTTTTAATTGAATAAAATGAGTTTTCAATTAAAATAACTCTGAGGTTATTTTTGAATTTGTGATTATTTGCAATTTTTAAAAGTTTTATTTAACTTGCTCTGGGTGCTTATGTGTGTGTTAGATGGGTGAAAATCTTGCAAGCTGAATTAAATCCACTTCATCTCATCCTATGGAATTGAAATTTCACATGTTGGTTCAGTTCCGATAACAACAATGTCGAAGAAATTGCCCCACTCTGCCCCCCGAAAACTACCTTGATCAGTCTGTGCTTGGGAAAGGCCAAATCCTTGCTCACTCTAAGACAATATTGATTGTTTCTAGAAACTGAATAATCAGATAGGTTATTTTTGACCTGCATCATTGACGCAAGACTGAACATGGAGGGAAATGTTAAAGGGTTAAATTCAGGGAACAATTTTTCACAAGAAAAAGTATACGGTTTCAATGATATAATTCTAATTATTCTCTTTTGAGCTCTGAAGACCTCATCAGCCCTAACACAGTTGCCCCAGTATCTGATGGCCTAAGAAAGGCAAGAGTGAACATATCTATAATAGTAAAGTAATGAGAGATTAGCGTCCACTTCATCCCTAAGTTGCAAATGCACACAAGTGTAGAATGACAGTTGTTTCAATGATGTTTCTGTTTCCACCTTACGAGTTGAATCTGATTTATGGACTTTAAAAGAAATGAGAAAAGGCCAAAAGTTACGGTCTCTTCTTATCGTCATAAAAAGATCAACGAACTGGTATACCGCGTCCAGCTTACCCCAAACAGCAAACCCACGTGGGCAGGTTAACAGAATACCGAGTCCACGATCCCCCAAACTATTTCAACTTGTGATTTCCTTAACAGAACCAGATCTAGAATAGAATCAATTTCAATTCCTACGCGAGCACTTATGAATAAATACTCTTCTTTCCATCTGGATGAACCCACGGGCAACTAATCACGAACGAAATGTCTGTCTGTAAGAGAAAGCTCGCCACACGTAACGATGTTTAATTAATCAACTCCGAGCTGCTTGCTTTATTAACAGCATTGATCATTGGCGCATTCATGAAGCCAACCGCAGACAAGATCAAAACCTGCATCCTTTTCTCTGACTGATTTCCACCTATTCTGATTTTAACGTTATTCGGCAAAATTGGATGGCGGTTGTCCTTCTCTAACCGTTCGCCCTCTCAGTCGGCTGGAACGGCGTCCCGTATACACGAAATGATTACATAAGCTTGGAAAGGAAAGGGTTGTTTGCGTGTGTCGAATTTGTCGTTCGTTCCATGAAAATGAACGGGTTCAACAATATCTCTCAGAGAAATTTTTTTTTTCGTTGAATGTTCTATAATAGGAGTGATAAAATGAATGGTGAATGGTGGGAGAAGTACAACGGATGTTCACTCTCTGAGTGAGAGTGATCAAGTCAGGTTCTGGTTTTGCGATTGATAATCAAATAGTTAATAGCTATTTGTATTACTAGGGAGGAAAGTGCCACTTTTCCTCCCGCAGGATGTAGTTTACTACCCGACGCGAAGCGGAGGGCAGTAAACATCCAAGGGAGGAAAAGGCACTTTACTCCCATGTAATACATATGATTTTTCCTCCTACCCACTCAATAAAACCTTTTATTTTGATACAACCGCTTATATTACCAAAATATCCTTTTTCTACAACCGCTTACCAAAGTAGCTTTTGACGCTTTCAGATCTCAACGCAAAGTTAACGTTTCCCGTGAAATGTCATTTTGTGACTTTGTTTGCAAATAGACCTATTCTTACTTGATGGAAAGTATAGACAATACAGTCATGTGTATCTGAGAATCTGCGGTGGTGTAATGGCTAGCGTCTTGGGCTTGTAATCCGAAAGTCTCGGGTTCATCTCCTGGCAATTATAACTTTTTTTTGTTTTTTTCAAGAACGTTATTTTACTTTTTTCTTGTTAGTGACTTCAATTATTGGACATTTAGTTAGCTTATACATTTCTGTCGATCATTTTTTTTCTAAGAGCTGCGCTTGTAGAAAAAATAATGTGTGTATTTCGAGCACAAAGTGTCATTGTCGTTCTCCAAAGATTAATCTCTTTGTCGAGCAACAATCAATCACTTTGCGCTCTAAATACACAAATAGCTATTAAAGAACTAGAGTAGAAGTAACATTCATGTTTGATTTTTACCAGAATACAGGATATATAAGATGTTCTAGAAATTACGGAGACAATTTGATTATAATAGATTCACAAGTTTCATCGTTTACAACTTACTTGAAATGAGGGGGAGGAAAAGTACATTCCTCCCTAGGGAGGAAAAGTATGAGTTTCCTCCCTGGTTTGAGGGAGGAAAGTGTGTACTTTCATAGGGGTAGGAGCAAAAATGTATTACCAGACCGGCTAAAAATGAACAACAATTGGTGTCAATAGTGGAAATATTTGAAAACTGTTTCTGGGTATTTCGAACTTTTGAACTACCATATAGTGTCGGACGACCAAAAATATAACGAAACACATTATTTTCATGCTTAGCAAAAAGAAACGGACCCAGAATGACAACGACTACTCTTTCGTAAGATTCACAAGGAAAATATTGCTCTATCAATCCACGACTCCTAGTATCGAGTCCTTTGAAGAACAAGCTAACATCTCATGTACCACTCTTCAACACATCGACGGCAATTCATCCAATACAAACATTCCCTATTCGGCCAGTGTTCGCTTGATTCCAAAGTTACCCCTGCACGACTAAAGTTGTACTAGCACATATTCAATATGTGCCTTTGGCAGTACCATTTGGTACACTACAGTTGCTCAATCTAGTTTTCTCACGAAGATATAGGGTATCGCACTGCGCCAGTATTCTTTGGCAGCTACACCAAACCTGTATAGTTCCTGCCACTCATCTCATTCTTCAGCCAACTTCAGACCATCTTCAGATTGTTATCATTCTTCTGACTTCTTTTAATTTCTTTTATAGTCTATAATTGAAATTCTCGTTACTGACTCCTACAGTGGTAGCTTGCAGCATGTCCTTACAATGTTCGTCATTGTAAAAGTGGACTTTTATCTTTTCAAATTTCAATAGCGGCATTGCTGCTTAAGCATAATCATCTTGATAATGCGTTTACAATGATGTATTTTCTGCCACTGCGATAAATAATTTGTTATATTGTTGGAGTATCGCTAACCATCTGGCAACCTGAGTATTATTTCTCATTTGCCATAACTATTCCTGCTGAGACTCATTACAGTTCAATATGAAAGTCCTTTTCTCTTGTGTATAAGCTAAAATAGGTACGGTTGTTAATTTTTTCTTCAATTCAGTATGTCTGTTTGCATTCAGAACTTCAATGAAACTGAGTCCAAGAAAACTTTCTACTCTGTATTTGTCTTTGGGACGTGGCCAACTCTTAGCAGCCTCAATTTTGGCAGTATCGGTGTTCGCCTGAGATGACATGGCATAAGAAATGATCTTCTCCATCTGGGACGATCCATTACTTGCAGTGGAAGTGAAATATAACTAGGTACGTGAACAAACTTTCAGTCTAACTCCACCAAAAGTAATCTTTATTGTAGATACCACGTAGTCGGAAGACTTGTATCAAGGGCATGATTCGAAGGATTAATCTTTCATCTTCAGCAAAATGAGGGTTGGTTACAAGTTGATCTGAAAAAAAAGCAAAACGGGTTACAAAGGATTATTACATTGAATTATGTGATCTACCTATTATGGTGGAAAACTAGCATTAAAAAGCAAAAGAATTTATAAAATTAAATGGTCCTAATTACGACCTATGATCCACATCTAGTGCGGGGACCATGATTGGCCCACTACAAAAACATTTGAAAAAAGTATTGTTTCAAATTTAGAGCAAGACCATGCAACGAGTGTTTACATCTGACTACTAGGAAGTAACAGTAGGTTACGATTTTGTTACCTGTTGGATAAATCTGGAGTTCATAGATTGAACTGTTCTATCCTTGATTTTAAAGTTTGTTATATAGGGCAAACAGGCCGCAAGTTCTTGTAATTGTGAGAAATGACTTGATTAGGGTCTGAAAAAATTGTCAACAAGAAGGAGGCATTTTGTGCCATTTTTTAAAGAAAAAATCGCAAAGTCGTCAGAAAAGTGTCAGAGACTCAGCTTTTTTTTTGTTTCGAGAAAAAGCCTGATGAATTTACCTTTACCATCATTATTATTTCAATAAAAAATAGCCTGGGCCACATTTTGATAGGCAAGCCATTTTAGGCCAGGTAGCCGAGTGGTTAAAAGCGACATTGTTTCAATCACTTTTGGCTGCCAGTCAAAGGTTCAAACCCTAGCGACTGCAGAACTTTTTCTGATGGCCCGAGAAAGTGCTAGGAATCGCACGTAAAAAGGTAAGACCTCGTTAATCCTTAGCCCGCACAAGTTTCGACTTCTGAGGGCTGCCGTTCGTAAGGGGACGACAGCTGGTTAACGGAAAAAAACAATTTTAACAAACAACAATTTTTTAACAATTTATGAAATATGTTTCATCCAGTTAACAGATGGGTGAAGGTCGACCTTTCTTCGGCTCTTGTACTATTAGTAAGTTAGCATTGAGAAAAAGAGGCCTAACTATGTGGATTCCCAAAATTCCAGCTCCAACATCTACTTTTTTCCTGGAAATTGGGTGTTTTTCACGAAGGATGTGAAGATTTGTGTCACTCCATTTTGTGTGTTACCATTTCCATTTAGAAAGAGAGTACTTTCGTCACTAAAACAAATTGTTATTATGTAGTCTGGTTGTTGGAATCCTACTCTTCGGTCGAGGACACCATCTGAAAGTTTTTTTGTGCCCATAAACACTTTTGCCGAGAAAGTCAAAATCTGAAACAAATCAAAATTTCTGGTAATTTAGCCGAAAGCCATTTGCTGCAGGATGGTTTATTTGTAAAAATTCGTGAATACGTTTTTTTTGTTATCATTATTGTTCATTAATTTAAATGACCAAATAAAAAACAATAATTATTTCTACTGATGTAGTTTCGACCATCTATGTTATTATTGAAAGTAGGTTGTTGGGGTTAGGTCGTAAGAAAAACCAGTATCAAACAAAAATAAAGAAGATGTACAGTCTCATTTTTGTTGATGATAACCTACAAATATTAAAATCATACCACCTACATAATACTTATCCAAACAAGCTGTTGAAGATGTTAATTTTTTTTTTAATACAGGGTGTAATATAAGTACTTTAAAATATTCAAGTGACGTATTCTTGAGACAATTTTTAGAAAAAAAGTCTATATAAACTTTTGTCCGGAAATGCTTCGTTTCGGAGATACAGGGTGTTGAAATTGAATTTTTTTGTTCGTTTTTTAAAAGTTACTTTTGCAAAAAGTAAGTTATTTGCACGAAATTTGGAACCCGGGGTTTTTTTGACGTGAGAAATCATAATTTCGTATTCATTTTTATGTAACATCTAGAGGGCGCTGCGTACGCTGTCTTTATTTTTTTCAAATTTCATGAAAAAACCTAATTCCCACACCTTTTCTTAGTAAAAATGGTACACTTCCTCAACAACGCTGGAGGTGATCGTTTTCGAGATATTTACAATTTTCTATATCGATACATGTTACTTAGCTCCTAGGGCGCCAAGTGAAGTTGCTGAGAACATTACAAAAACTAAGTATGTGGTAGATCTCGTCAAAATAAACTACTTTTTTCCTATGAAATGTTTATTTGTATGTAAATTTAAGTTATTTGCAACTGCAGTTATTTCCATCAAACTTTAAACACAGACTTCTTTCAAACTGAGCATTTTCAAACTGCTTAATCAATCGAAGTTGAAAAAAATTATCAGGTTCAATTATTCAATTAGAAAGTGCTACATTTCGGAGTTTGTAAAAAAACAATTTTGAGAAGTACCATGATATTTATTAGGCAATTAAACATATAAAAATTGAACAATCAACTATTACAACAACTGTTCAAAGTGACGACCCCCAACAGTAATACAAGCTTCTGCTCTCCTCATCAAAGAATTCCGCACCCGTTGAAAAATGCCGGGAGTGTTTCTTATCGTTTCGCAGCAAGCTATGATGCGATCCCTTAACATTTCCTCGTTTTCAATGGGGCTAGCATAAACTAGTGATTTAAGGTGTCCTTAAAAGAAAAAATCGACGGGATTGAGGTCCGGTGACCTCGGAGGTCAATGCTGAGTGCCTCCTCTTCCTATCCATCGATGGGGATATGCTACGTCTAAGAAACTTCTTGTTATCAGACTAAAATGAGCAGGAGCTCCATCGTGTATAAACCAAGTGTGATTTCGGAGACCAAGGGGAAAATCTTCCATAAGCTGGGGAAGGTCGCGTTCCAAAAAATGTTGGTAGTCGCCATGGTTTGAACCATCGCCGACTGGCAACCAAAGTTATTGAAACAATGTCGCTTTAACCCCTCGGCTACCTGACCCTTATATTGAAAAATTCAAAAAGATTTCTAATTGAATTTTATTTTTACCTACATGCAACAATTTTTCATAATTTTATATTTTAGAGCACTTAGCATGGCAAAATCCACTGCCAAAACGTTGGTCTGTTGAAAAATACTTCAAGACACGACCTAACCCCAACAACCTATATTCAGTAATTAATTATTTCATCAAGGTTATTAAAGAGCTACAATGCATAGAAAAATTTCGATGTAATTGCATCAATTTCTACTTCCTGATATAAGATCGAATTGCCGAAATTAAAATTACCTCTTGTGTATCGAGAATTTTCAACACAATACCTAATGGCGTTCTTCACGAATCGCTCCGAATTCCAGGCAGTAACTTGATGAAAAAAATAAGTGTGGAAATACCAACAGTTCATTGAATAATTACTCAGGCTGTAGCCGTTGAAGCAGTTTTTAATTTGCGATGGGATTTTTCAGAACACAAACCGGAGGGTGGCAGGGTGAGGGCAACAACGCGCAATGAATAAAATCATATATATTCATCTGGTGCACGCTCCGGGCGAACAAAGAGTCCGGAACTCCGGAATTAAAAATCATTCATTTCATTCAAAATCGATCATTACATCTGCCCATTGTTGCAGCCGTATAATATCTCGAGCCCCGTTTTAATCAGTCTAAAAAACATCATAATTGATGCTTTTACACAAATTATCCCCGTAGAGTTCCGAACGAATATTTTCTGTTTGCAGAAAATGCTTATAAGGGGTGTCCAATCTTGATGAAATGGACTCTTGTGTTCTCTTAATTGTTCTTATGACTGATGCATTTCTTATTTGAGAAGTAAACTTAAAGACTATACACTTGTTGTTGAACGAAACAAAGAAAATATAGTACATTTCTTCTGGACTTCCATTGTCTAGAAACAAAGAAAATAAATTCTTTGCATGTGTTTGCAAATAATTTATTTTCTTTGTTTCTAGACAATGGAAGTCCAGAAGAATTCTACTAACAATAATACATCGTCAACCACTTTCAGGCAAAAGAAAATATATTTCGAATACTTTTTCAGAGAGCGGAATGGAATTCTATTTACGAGGATATATTGAAAAAATCTTAGCCTACTATAGAACCAAACAAAATTTCAATGTCAAAATATTTTATTACTCAACATATTCTCCTCTTAATTGGATACATTTATTACAGCGAACCTGCAACGTTTCTAGACCTTTCAAAAAAGTATTTCTTCTTACTCTGCAAACCAAACCTCCACAGCTTTTATTACCTCCTCGTTGGAAGAAAATTTACGACCTTTCAAACTTTTTTTCAGTTGAGGAAAGAGATGATAGTCGAACGGAGCTAAATCTGGTGAATAAGGGGGGTGTTCTAGTAATTCAAACCCTAAATCACGAATTTTTTGCATGGCAACATGAGATTTGTGTGCAGGGGCATTGTCCTGCAAAAACAAAACACCTTTGGATAGCTTTCCGCGTCTTTTCTATTTAATTTTTTCCCGTAGAGTGGTCAGTAATGTCGAATAGTAATCTCCAGTTATTGTTCTATCTTATCCAAAAAATCAATCATGATTACTCCATGGCAATCCCAAAAAACTGAAGCAACAACTTTTCCAGCAGATTTATGTACACGATACTTCTTAGGTCTTGGAGAACCGGAGTGTCGCTATTCCATCGATTGTTGCTTTTTTTCTGGATCGTAGAAGTGTACCCAAATCTCATCCATAGTAACAATTCGGTTTAAGAAGTCTACATCGTTTTCAAATCGAGCACAGATCGAACGCGATGCTACTACCCTTGTACGCTTTTGGTCAACATTCAAACATTTGGGGATCCATTTTGCAGCAATTTTTCTCATGTCCCAATTGACGTGAACTATATGATGAACGCGTTCGTATGAAATATTCAGTGCTTCAGATATCCGTTTTAGCCCAATGCGACGGTCTGTTAAAATCATGTCATGAACTGCATCGATATTTTCGGGGACTGACACGTAAATCTGCTTACCTCTTAACCCTTTCAAATACAGTTACTTGATGATGGCTCGATACTCCAATTTTTCGATTTTCACAATTTCTTCTTTTAATTTATTGCGTAACTCTGGTTTACTTTTTTGACGTCAAACTTTACACTGACACTTCTAATAAGTTATTGTTCGTTGCTATGGTAACGCAATATTTTGTTTATGCAGGGAACTGGTCTAGGCTAATTAGATATCAATACATCCTCGTATATCCGACGGACTTCGAGTCGAAAGCATTAATTTTTTAAGTTGTCTTACCCAATATGGAAGAAGATTTTTTTTTCAACATTGTCTTCGTGGTACTTGTTCAGTACATCCTTCTTTCAATAATTTGATTCACTTGTTCTGCAGGTACCATTTGACGCAACTCTTTAATCTTTTTTTTAATATTAGTGAATTACGGGTATGTCCTAACTTATTGGGTTTTTCAGCATAGACGAAAAGACTCGGATAAGACAGAAACTTTTGGTGTTTGGTTGTTCCCACTTTAGATATTTTTGTTATTTTTTGTTTTAATCTTGTGTCGTGAGTATGTTCAATAGTAGCCATGAATTGGTTATTTTTATGGTGGAAAATAGCTAGATTCAGGAAATATAATTGTCGACAAGTAAAGGTTTGTGACTCTTTAAACAGTTTCTGTGACGAATTTGTACTCGTATATGTTTTGTTATACATAATTTTTAAAATTAATTTTTGGGTCACTTCAATTATATTCAAATAGTTACTCGTTATTCCTCCCCACATAGTAATTGCATAGTTTATATGCATAAATAACTATATTGATGTTCGAATATTTGAGCACTTTATTTTTTCTCTCACATTTGTTCTCTTTGCAAGTCAGTTTTGGTACAAAACAATACCTGAAACATCCTCTTTAAATTACCATTCGCACCTTGAGAGAAAAACATAAAAACTATACTGGTGGCCATTGCATACATTAGCTAAACATGGACCATTAGTGAGAATCTATCACATTTGAAAACTGAAACAAAAAATCCGATCCGATTTGTAACTATATACATCTGAAAACAAAACACTAAAATCAAAGTCAATACGATTATTCAGTGACTTCGATACGTAATGCTAATAGTGTCCAATTTATCAAATCAACATGAGAGATCAAACGATTAGGAATTAATTTCGTCAAAAACATGACCATTATCCGTATCAGCTGGTGTTTTCACTGAATTAGGGTTGGGGTCTTTTACAAGTCAATTGAAATGCGATTAGTTAATAGAATTTGAATTCCACCCTCTCGTATCCATACAATCTTCCTGTGAGTGTGTTTGCATGAGGGATACCAGGATACACATTGATGAATAGGAATCAGCTCATATGTTAACTGAATATTTTATATGAAAAGTGCCGTATATTTTACTTACGAATGTGTAAAGGAAAGCTTGATGAAACGCATCTGAAGGAAATGGCAACATATAATTCAGAGTTTTCTGTACCTGTTATGTTCGATAATCAATCATCATCATATGATTGATACACAATATAATAACACAGTTTTCAATATATTTGAGATAGGTTTTTAGTTTCCAATTCCAATTCTAAACTAAGATGGTTTTCTATAGACTCTTCTCATTCCGATTTGTCCCCCTTCATAAAATCATAAGTTCATGATGGTCCATTTTGTGTCTGTTTATGTTTATTTATGCATCGATAATTCAAAGTTTGGTTTTTGGTACAGTGTGAATAATGAGTTTGACTTCATAATTTCATAAAAAGAATACCGAATTCCCTCGACGAAATAAGGTAAGTCAATATTTGTATCTAGAATTGGTTCTCGCCTCGGTTGTGTTTTTGAGGTTATATACACCACATACAGCCAAAATTTTGATCCGATGGTTACGAAAATGATTATTGCAAAAGTTAGGTAAACGATTATAAAGAAAAATCTCGAACAATGTGTTGAATTGAGTGGAATTGATGGAACGGTGACAACACAGAAGTCGGGGTTCAAACTCGCTCACATCTATTTCTAGGGCACAATCAGAGTTATGTATGTATCCTCATCAACTTCTTCATTTTCAGGGCCAACTATTCTTTTGTTTCCAGGTAAAAAACTGAAAATTTTATATTGCGATTTTTTGAGAAAAAATCTGACTACACCACTGGATTCGTTACATTTTCAAATGGTTCAATTTGAAATTTTGTTGAAATTCGTTCATCAACAAATAAGTTATGGGAGAATTGAATTTAAAAAATATGCCGTTTAATCAACCCACCATTTCAATTTCTACTCTTATCCAAAATTCGGAATACACCACTGGATTTAGGTAGTATCAAAGTATCACTGATCAGAATTTCATCGAAATCTATTAATAAATAATAATTTAAAAAATCATGAAATAAAATGATATTTTCATGAAATTCCATCAACATATTTTTCAAATTTTGTTATCCCGTAATTTTCTTATTTATAAATAAATGATGAAATTCTGACCAATGATATTTCGAAACTTCCTGTAATATTCCAAATTTAGATGAGAGTTCTGAAATTGAATTGGTGGGTTGATTAAACGGCATATTTTTAAAATTTCATTTCCCTATAATTTTCTTATCGATGGACGTGTTTCAACAATCAGATTTTTTCTAAAAAAATAATTTTAGATTTTTTACCTTGAAATATGAGAATAGTTGGCCCTGAAAATGAAAAATTACTCATTAAATATGGTGTCCTGATGGACTTTTTGTATGTATACCTATTGAAAAAAAATTATTCCAATCGGTTGAAAAATTAAAGTTTGATATGATATCCATTTTAAATGGGTCACACTGCATAAATAAATACAATTATTTGAAAATGCTACTGCGAGAACTTAATAAAGAGAAAATTGTTCATTTCTTCTAATATGGGATTTGGCATATAATATACAAACTTCATTCTTGGGCCATATAAAAAAGTCGGAAGTATGTTAGTAATATTAAAAACATATGATTTATTTATTTGAATAATTTTTTATAGAGTGAAAAAAAATAGTTACGGGCATTATTGTGACAAACTGATAGGGGTTGTAATAGTTATTTATGTATCAAGGGCGTAAAGTAGGCGTTTATGGCCTGCGGCGTGGATGATGGCCCGATGGCGTTAGCCGAGGGCCATCACACGCCGAAGGCCTTAAACGCATTTTACGCACGTGATACATACAAAATTATATGCACTAGCGGTTTTATAGCGCGAATCACAAATACTGACTTGAATTGCAATGGTCTACACGTTTCATACGTTATGCATACAATAATTAAGGGTAACATAATATGAGGAATGTGAAACTATAGTAGCTGAGTGCTATATTGGAGAATCTATTTCAAATAAATAGATCATGACCGAAAAATTTGCCAACGATTATGAACAAATGTTAGAAAGAGTATTGCTCTATTGAACTGAAATGATTCTAATTCGTGTTAGGAATTGCATGAAATTATGTGTGAGTATAGACAATTTGAGAATTTTGTCTACTTTACGGCCCGCCGGTCCATAATGCGCCCACGGGCGGTTAGGTTAGGTTAGGTCGCCGGGCGTAAACTGGCACTTTACCGCCCGCTAGTGCATAAAGATAATTTAAGCAATTTTGCCTTAACCTCTATACAGAAATAAGCGGTGAGGGCACTATAAGCAATCGAAAATGGAGAGAAGCAAAAAGTGCACCGGTTGCAAAATGTTCGTCTGACTCACTGTCTTTTGCTGTCGCCTGGATAAGTTAAAAAACTTAACTGCGCGATTCCCCCGCACCTACTGGCTTGCTGTGTCATAATCGGATGATCATTCGAATTCGAATAATCCGATTTTTGAAAAATCTTAAATACCCATAATTTATACTGGCTGATCCATAATTATAGAAACTATTAACAATGGAGTTTAAGTGGACACCCAGTAATTTTGGGTTGAGTTAAGATGTTTGTTTGATTTTTCTAGAATATGTAATCATAAACTTCCAAGAATACGGGTGTTTCAGTCATGAAAAAACTGCCAACCTCATAAAAATTCAGGAAAACCACCTTTTTGAACATTTTTTGGACTTTAACTCCATTGAGGTAGGAGTTTTAGGAGCAGTAACGAAATTTTATTATTTTTGGAATTACGTGATGGTGATGGTGATTTGACTGAAACGATTATTGAAATTTTTTTATTTGTTCTGGTGGAAATGTTATTGAGATACTGAAACGCTTCTAACGTTTGTAAATATTGAAATCTGTAAATCAGGGCAGTTTCATGGATTTATTCGAAATGCGTGCAAGCTGTGGTTTAGTCACACAAATAAAAAGAACATTTGTACGTTTGGTCTTGAGCAACAGCGTGAACATGAATAGGAGATTGAAAAAATCACTCGACAAATAAATGAATCAATTGTCAGATTAAAAGTGTCAATTGACAGATTATAAATTTGTCAATTGATAGATTAAATGTGTCAATTGACAGATTAAAAGTGTCAATTGACAGATTTTTTAATTTTCGTCGTGGTACCAGAACGCCGTCGTAGTTATCTGACGGTTTATCAGTAAGCCAGGAATTCAGACTCTGTCACCCAGTATTTGTAGCAATCTACTCATCGCGACAATGCAGAATATTAAGAACGTACAAGATCCGCGCATTGTGCCGGTGAACAATAACGACAGTGTGTGGATCATCACCTCCATCCGGAACACGCCCGAAGCGCTGTAGCGGATCTTATTCCGGGAGTTATAAATCCGGGAGCTATTAACTACGCCGTGCTGGTTCACTATGAAATATACACGTTCATAAAAATGAATGCATTTTCATTATTTTGTTTTGTTCCGCGCCTTAACGTTCATAATGCAGCTCTTAAAGATTCTGGAATTGCGAACGAGATAGAGATTACTGGATCGCAGTTTTCTGCAATTTGTGGAATCGAATGTTTATGCTTGGGGTTTCTTTTTATTACACAGTGGTTTCGTAAAGGAACTCTATCCGTTTGATTGGAGATGGTGGATTTGGATAGGATTGTAATCAGATTTTTTGAAATGTTCCCAACTATTAATTTTATATTATACTATATTTTCGAAAGCATTATTGGATAAAACTTTAAAAAATAATGTCAGATCTTGAAATACTTCTAATGCGTTTTTACAGCAGCTACAAAATTGACACCATTTTATAAAATACTTCATTCTCCAATAATGGATCATTCAGCCTTCTCCGGATACATGCACAATACTTCGGTCATATTTATCTCTCCCTAAGGACCAGCTCCACGAACCGAAAAGTAGATAATCATGTCGAACGAACAAATTTCAATATTTTTTTGGGGAGTTGTGAATTGGCGGCCACGAATAAAAATAAGCTGATTATTTAAAGGAATGAAAGAGGTATTCAGCCAAAAATTTCGTTCGCATATATTTCTCCCGAAATTTGTTCGTTCGCCTTGAATATCTTCTTTTCGGTACATATTTTATGGAGAGACATATGTGAACGAGGTATTGTGCCTGAATACTCTTGCCATTCTCTATATTATCAGCTGATTTATTATTCGTGGCTGCCCAATCCAGAAGCTACAAAGCTGACCCCTTATGCCCCATCAGCATTAATTGTTTAGATTATCTCTATATACTCTTACCAAATCAATTATTTCAACAGTCTACAATATTATTCGATGTGAAGAATTATTTAAATGGTTATTGTGGAACCAAGATGCAAACAGAATTTCAAAACAATGCCAGTTCCTCGATCGAAACAGGCGAAAATCGAATTTATGAAAATATCTGACCGTGGTGGAAATGTGGCTCTTCTCAGTTCTATCGGATTTGATAGGCGACCGCATGCCGTGCTGAAAAGCAAGTCTCTTGTGAGATGCCTAGATGCCAATCCGGACGTCTAGCTTGGAGTACGCACCGACCACCCAAGGTGGTTCTCTAGGTTTCCCTACAGCTGAAAAAGGAATACGCCACCAAAGGTCAGTAAATAGCCCCAGACGTTTCCGACAAATAATAATAGCCGTTCTCCACCCGCACAGGGTGTTCCTTTGGGTACACTCTATAAGTGTCTATGAGGTGGTATTATTATCATAAAGTTATAAATTTTAGCAGCTTTAAAACACTCGACAGCCTTCATAATGCTATATTGAGATACAAGTGAAAAAAAAATACTGAGACTTAGAGTATTTTATACTAGGAATAATGATTTCACATGAAAAAGTTAGATGGAATTATGTACTACAACTACATAACATCAAAATTAAATTAGGAGAGCTCAGAAATAATAAATAATGAAAAAAAGTCAAAAAATATCTGTTTTTAATAATAATAACTTTATTATTCTGCTGGTTGGTCATAGAGGGCACTTGCAATTGCGTCCTCTGATGTTTTGAGGAACGTTGCACAAGTAGCTGTTAGATTTAATTTAATACCCGTCGTGGTCTTAGCCAGGGGAGTAGTTGTTTTCTGACAGGTTCTTGCCATAATAAGCCTACATAGTTATGTGTTTATGGGAGTAAAGGGTTCATCATCGGTCGGTAACGACTGTTCGTTAGCAAACGATCTCCCAAAGATTTCTGTATTCTTCGAATAACTTTATTGTCTGCCTTCAAATTAAACATACATAAATTCGTCTGATGACCGATTCTTCCACACCCTCCCGAAAAAAATCAATATAAAGTAAACGCAAATACTCTAGACCCTGGCATACTACAACATTTTTTAATAAATGAACATTATGAAAACCAAACAGTAAATAGAAATACTCAAGTAAGTGCATATTTAATTCGGACAAATAATACAGTGAAAAAAGATCATTGTTGTGTACGTAATTCAATTTTTTTTTAACTTTTTCTAAAGGAATTTAGAGATAATAAGAATTTTGGTATAATAAATGAACTACTGACTGATGCAATCTGCTATGAAAATGAATATGTAAATACATTTCTTTACTATGTTTGGGAAAATCAATCAAATTCCTTCTACTTGAATTCAAATTGTGAACACCAGTTCCATGATACATGTTATTCTCCTGTATAGATATTCCGGACTTATACTTAGTATTGAGAATTTCATAAAAAAAGACAACGCGAATGAACTTTCCAACGGTTGACCATGTTGAACCAGCCCATTTCTTCCAGTTTATGAGGTATCCTATTTGTCCTTCTCAGGCTATGGATTAGGCGTAGACAAGAGATTTGGACTTTTTGAATACGATCTGCATCTACCTTACGAAAAATAAACCGTAGACTGTGTCGCAACGGTTGAAATAAGAAAAAATCGTTGACTAAGTCAACATTTTTTTTTCAGTTTTAATATTCATTCCATATCGATGAGGACAAAGTAGTTTCAACACGACTTACACTGTTCTCATTTTCGAAAACATGTTTGTTGAATCGTAATTTTGAGTCTATATGTAGCTCTAGATTTTTGACGCAAAAACTGAAGTTTACATTTCATTTTTCACTTATATTTGTAATCCCTCTGTTACCTCCTTTCTCTCATTTTCATGTTCAAACACATGGCACATGGCTTCGTAGCATTTATTTCAAGTGATGGTTTTCGGACAATGATACAAGTGCTGCCAAATCGTTATTGTGCTTATAATTTGTTGCGTATGTCTTTCAATTTGAAAGAATAATAAACTTTCGCGATGTCCGCTTACAAATGATAATTACAGTGGGAAAAATTAAAATTAAAATTCGACGTATACAGGGTGTTTCGTGAGTACGTGTAGAAAATTCAGGAGCGTATTGCTTACATCAAAATAAGAAGAAAAGTTTCCATAAACATATGTCCGCAAGTTATTCGTTTCTGAAATACGAAGTGTCAAAGTTGAATTCTTATTTTTATTTTTTGTGAATAATTTCAAAATAATTTTGATATTTCGGTCAAGTTTGGTATCATATTTATTATTTAGTTTGTGTAAAAAATATATTCTTGGTTGAGGTCACTGCGAGCAACCGTTTTTGAGTTATTGAGATTTGAAATTATCGATGCAAGTGATTTTGAATGACAAGATTTTTAAATTTAAAATAAATTCAATTAGAAATTAGTTTTTTCATAATTAACATAAAATTTGATTATGACATTGAAAAATCATCCCAGATACCAAACTTTACCCGAATATCAAAAATATTTTGGAATTTATTTACAAAAAACAAATATAAGAATTAAACTTTGATACTCTGTATCTTAGAAACGAATAACTTGCGAATATGTGTTTATGGGAACTTTTTTTCTTATTTCGACGTCAGCAACATGCTCCTAAAGTTTCTACACGTACTTAAGAAACACCCTGTATAATGTTTATAAGAGGGGCCCAAAATGCAACCCTCTGGTACTGCTTGCCGAATAGATAACCAGCTGATAATTCATTATACCTACCACAATATACCTATGACTCAAGTAGTTCTACTGCTTTTCTGCTAAAGCTTTACAATTGACATCAAAATTTGATGATTCAATATATCGAAAGCAAGATAGTAATCAATCATCCTTAGGTCGCAAATTTATTATGGTCCAAAGAGTATATCACTCAAGGTCGTCGAGAAACTATGGCCGCTTCTAAATCCAGAATGATTTGCCGGTCAAAGTGTTCTTTCTCTCGGACACATAATCACGTATTTGTAGCGGTTTGATTTTTTCCAAATCTCTTGGCAGCGTTCGCAGAATACTTATTCTCCCCAGATGACTAAAATCTGTGGCATTGGAAATATTTGACAGCGAAAACGCTTTCTTCCAAGCAACAAGAAAATAAGTAACTCTCGGTTAAGCAGTTATTGAAAATATCAGTCAGAAAAGGCACAAAAAAGGGGACAGCAGAGAATGATAATTGAATATTCAAGTTGTCAAAATCGAAAGCTCAATAATAATTTGAGACTTCCCTTTCATATGTACGATTGTAACAGAATGAATCAACTTTTTCATCAATAGTATTGTTGTAATAATGAAGCGACTCAATATTTGGTTGGCGGTTATCCCTCAGTTTACTGATCAAAACATTGTTGTACTCTTCAGGCTTTCTCAGTGATTCTGCTAATTCCTTCATTTGCTTCCTTTCTTCAATATTTAATTTTTCAACTCCTTCGACTTCTCTTTAGAGGAGCAGTGAGAATGTTTGAAATCTAGATATGCCTTCTTTTCCCTTTTGATTTCTGTAGTACTCCCAATACGAGGGCAATTTATACTTTTTGTAGTTCGCTCGTACCATATCTCTTAGTTTTTGCATCAATGTGATATTTTCTGTTATCCACGGCTGCCTTTTCTTACAATGTAGCGAAACAAGTAGCGAGTTTATTGACTCATAGAAATCTTATAGTGTTTAACACCGTGTCGGGTAGGTACATAACGCATTTGATTTCATTGATTTATTTGATTGCTGTCAAAATATCATTATCACATTTTTCGATAAAGAGGCTCAATTAATTACTATTATAATATTTTCTGAAAAACAAAGTTAGTACCCTCGAAAAAATTCAATAAATCCTTTCTATATTCCCAGACGAAACTACGAAAACCACGGAATGGGATCCCAAAATAATATCATTTCAATTTTGTGGTAACGTCATCCCTATCCGGCTAAACTAAAATTAATTACTTTAAAATCGGAACAGATGTGCGTTGTCAGAGAATTAGCTGATGTGATATGACAATCGGATTCTCGACAATGGGCGACGTCACAACATCGAGTTCTGTAATTAATAAAGTCGGAGCGCGCACTTGGTCCACAATTCTCTGTTCGATATTACACATGCATAACAATTAGCAAGGCGGAGCAGTCTACTTTCAATGGACCCACTTTAATTTGGATTTCATGCAGTTTTCAGATGCTACTGATTAATCGCGATTTAATCAAAAATGGAGATACAAATATAATCCAGTCCAGCTAGGTTTTGAGGCAAAAATCGATTGTAGCAGCACCAAATTGGCATGTTAACCATGACAAACAAGAAAATATATCTGACCTGACAGCTCTCTTTTAGAATACAAACACAGCGTTCAACAAAAATTGAGAACTACGAGGATGTATTGATATCTAGTTAGCCTAGACCAGTTCCCTGCATAAACAAAATATAGCGTTACCATAGCAACGAACAATAACTTATTAGAAGTGTCAGTGTAAAGTTTGACGTCATAAAAGTAAACCAGAATTACGCAATAGATTAAAAGAAAAAATATGTCCATCGAAATTCTGAAAATCGAAAAATTGGAGTATCGAGCCATTATTTAAAAGGGTTAAGAGGTAAGCAGATTTACGACGATATGCTTAATACCATTGGTGATCAATGTCCTTCGTATGCGACCGTGAAAAATTGGACTGCGAGCTTCAAAAGAGGTAAATTTTCCATTGAAGATGATGACCGATCGGGAAGGCCAGTTTCTGTGTCAGTCCCCGAAAATATCGATGCAGTTCATGACATGATTTTAACAGACCGTCGAATTGGGCTAAAACGGATATCTGAAGCACTGAATATTTCATACGAACGCGTTCATCATATAGTTCACGTCAATTTGGACATGAGAAAAATTGCTGCAAAATGGATCCTCAAATGTTTGAATGTTGACCAAAAGCGTGCAAGGGTAGTAGCATCGCGTTCGATCTGTGCTCGATTTGAAAACGATGTAGACTTCTTAAATCGAATTGTTACTATGGATGAGACTTGGGTACATTTCTACGATCCAGAAACAAAGCAACAATCGATGGATTGGCGACATTCCGGTTCTCCAAGACCTAAGAAGTTTCGTGATCATGATTGATTTTTTGGGTAAGGGTAGAACAATAACTATAGATAACTATAGATTACTATTCGACATTACTGAAAAAAATTAAAGAGAAAAGACGCGGAAAGCTACCCAAAGGTGTTTTGTTTTTGTAGGACACCGCCCCTGCATACAAATCTCATGTTGCCGTGCAAAAAATTCGTGATTTAGTGTTTGAATTACTAGAACACCCCCCTTATTCACCAGATTTGGCTCCGTCCGACTATCATCTCTTTCCTCAACTGAAAAAAAGTTTCGCTGTAATAAATGTATCCAATTAAGAGGAGAATATGTTGAGTAATGAAATATTTTGACATTGAAATTTTGTTTGGTTCTATAGTAGGCTAAGATTTTTTCAATATATCCGCGTACTTCCCCAAAAACATATTCCATATTTCAGATGAGAGGCAATTAAATTCTCTCGCAATTACCCTAGTTGCGAAACATCCTTATGACAATTTATTACATAAATTCGAGATGTGACTATTGAGAGAGAGATATCGTCATCTACATAAGGTTTTTGATTATTTACATCAGTTTTTATCTCTACTCATTTTTATACTTTCTATTAATTTGTTTTTAAGATTTAAGTATTCCTTGTTTTTATACAGAGCACATGGGTGGTAGGATGTTTATTGATTAAAATATGTATATCCCAAAAATGTTGATTCAGATTCAGTACTTATTAATGTAATACCTAGGAAAATTCCATTTGGGGGTGTACCTATGAGTTAACATGCACGTTTTCGATTAATTAAATTATAATGAATTAGCATCACACCATTTTTTTTACTTTCTCTGGGTCTGATGTAAACAACAAGTTGGCTCAATTCCATATTATTCTTACTATGCCATACTTTTGTGATATCATCCGCAAAGAGTGTGAATTTTCCTTTCATGTTAATAGAAGCTAGGTTGATGATGTATGAAACAAAAGTGGGCCAAGCTCTCAGCTCTATGGGACACCACAAGACATTAATTGAGAACAAGATATCTTGTTATTTAGTAAAACTCTCTGTGAGCGCTCTGGCAAGTATGAACAGAACCACCTGCAAGAGTATTCCATGATTCACACAGTCAAAGGCTATTGTGTGATCACAAAACACTGGTGCAAAGTGCCTCTCCTTCGTTGATTTTGAGGTACATATTCCTAAATAAGGCAAACAAATAGCTTCATTGAAAGGCAATTTGGCAAGAGCTGAGTATGCCAATCTTGCTTAAATATCACCTCCCATTCTTTATGCAAATGACTGCTATCTTCAGGCAATTAATATGTTCATTTGCTTTCCGTGACATAGTAAAATGTTCTTACATTTTTTGATGTTTGAAATAGAGCCAATTATTTAGCAATTTATACAGCACGAAAAAGAACGGTGATATGGTTCAAGCTTGATGGAGCGTTATGTCATAGTACGACATTAATTGGAGATCTCGATGACAAATTAGAAAGTAAAAGCATTGGTAGATACTCAATGATGGCCAGCAAGGTCTACCGATCTCACTCCGTTCGATTTTTTTCTATTGGGATACCTTAAAGAAATTGTGTATGCTGGAAGACCATTTCAAAATATTATGAATTGAAAAATGTTATTGGGGAGTGTTGTGCAAGAAACTGAAACTGAATACTTTTTCAGAAAATGTAAATAAGAATTTTGTGCACGAAAAATAAAATGTTTGGCGATGAAAGGAAGACATTATTATTACAGAATTCTGTACGTTTTTTTTTTTAAATTTGGTCCGCTTTTGTTCGATACCTACATATTATGTGAATTGTGACTACCCTTTAAGGATTGAAGTGATCGTAAACTTGAAGATTTGTATTAATGAATTTACCATTATTCAATTCATATCAATGTCTTCCATTAAATCATTCCAAAAATCTAGTAAAAATTTAAACCGTTTCGATGAAACGTTGGTATTCTATTAAGTACAAATAATAAGCTGGGCCAAATTATGCTTATAATATCATTAATGTAATAGGAGGGAGGCGCCTGAATTGTATGTGATATACTAGTACTATTTACGAGGAGAAAACCATAAATTGTTATAACTTTTTTTTTGCGTTGGTGGCTGTTATTTCAAATAAGAGTAATGCTTCAAATTCTAAATTCACTACACCAATTTTCAAAAAGAATAAAATTCTCTGACAAATCATAACAAACATTTTTATTATTTTTAGTGGTTGGTGATTTGTATATTTAATGAAACACAATTGTAAACCGATTTATGTGAACATACCAATATCAGGAATAAATGCGATTACCCAAATATTAACTACGTTTTCATTTGATACAAGCTAATTTAAAACTACGGAAATATTTTAGGAGTTCAGGAATATACCAGCGGAATGAATACCAGATGATGCTTACTCACATACATAATAATGGATTCCATTATAAATATGATGTAACTAATAATACAAAAGATCACCTTCAAATCAATATCTTCAAACACTATGTAATCCATGCTTGGGCAGAAAATAATACCTACTATTGAGTGGGCATAGAGAAGACCATCCGTCATACAAAAAATTCACAGCTACTATATGACATAATCATTAAATTTAAACGCTATATCGGTCCTTTTGTCAATCAAAAGGAACGTTGTCTTTTATCGTAATGAACATGGTATCGAAAATCACAGACTTCCTCTTTCTTGGGAACCAAAAGTTAACAAGGAACGTGAAATAATATATTACATTACGAAGGTGACATTTTTTCACACGAGTTGTAAATATTGTAGTATGAGGCGCATACCGAGTGCAACAATCCCAGGAATGTGAAAAATAGAGTAGAGTAGTTTATTTTACCATGTTATGTACATAAAAAAACATTTAAAGCAAGTCACAAAAACAATATTGATTCAAGATCAATATTGACATATGGCATTATGAAATCAGTAAAAAAATAAAAAACTATAAAAAATATAAAAATATTCAAATCTACAGAAATACATTTAAAATATCGAAGAATTTGACAATCCTGAGTTTTCAGGGAGTAAAGAATAGAACAGTATAAAAAAATACATCGAGATACATAGAGCTCGCTGAAACAATGTAGCTATCAATATCATAAAAACAATGACTAAGTAGAAATGTTTTTACTGCCTTTTTAAATGCATTGAACTCCAATACTTTGACTGAGCTATCAAGGATATTGTAGAGTTTGAGATTCAATGAGTTTTTGCAGCTTACATCTAATCTATGTCGAAGAATAGTCAGCAGATCGGCAGATCTTGTGTTATAGCAATGTGAGTCAGAATGTCTAGAGAAATTGCTCACAATTTTGTGTATTTCTAAAATAGACCGTCAGATAGTGACAGACTTAGGTGCCCCATTTTCACATACAAGCCTCGAATAGGGTTGAAAAGTAAGTCGATGTTGAGTAAAATGAAGGGAAATTTACGAGTGGCTCGTGGGGAAAACATAGGGAAAAATCAAAAGAATTTCCATTAAATATTCCGACGACAAAATCTACTTTTGCATTCACGCCACTCAAGCCATTATGTTTTTCGGTCTAGTGACGATGTAGGTTTTCATAGTTTCGATGGGCTTGCGTGGGAAAACCTGTTAAAATCTCGATTTTTCTTTACAAGATTACAGCCTCATTTTAACCCTTTAGCCACCTTCAACACTCAAGCCTTTGATCTTCTGAAGCCAGGTTATATTAAGTAATGATTAGGTGAACACGGCTCGCGTTAAAATACGGAAAATCGAATTTTCCATGGAAAATAGAATTTTCCATATGTTATCCCCAGGAGCCACTTGTAAATTTCCCTCCATTTTACTCAACATCGATGTACTTCTCAACCCTATTCGAGGCTTGTATGTGAAAATGGGGCAGCTAAATCTGTCACTATCTGACGGTCTAAAAGGACTGTAAATATGTATAACGTGGGCAGGGGCATGATACCAAGTCCAATAAAGTGCTGTTGACAATGATCTCTAAAACCCAAAATTCTGATAGATTTCTTCTGACATTTGAAAACTGCTATAGCGTTTTTTGAATTTCCCCAAAGTAGAATACCATAAGTGAGCACAGAATGAAATAGAGAAAAGTATGTCATTCTCAATACACTGTGATTTGTGAGAGGTTTCAATTGTCGTAGTAAAAACAGAGTAGAAGATAATTTTCGAACCACGTGATCTACATGATTGGACCAATTCAATCTATCGTCAATAATGAGATCAAGAAACGTTACATGATTTCCATCTTGGTACGTCGTGTTAGAAGAAATTACAATTGAGTTTTGCTTTCATTCAATTTGAGTTTATTTTCAGCCAATCAATTTTTTGCCGAGGTTAGGCTCTCAGATGTGTATTCGGTTAGGGTGTTATATGATTTATCAGAGCACATCAGCGAATAAAATACATTTTGTAGGTGCCATGTATTGACAGAAGTCATTGATATAAACGATGAAGAGAAAGGGTCCCAGAACCGAACCTTGTGGTACACCTTTTTTGAAGTCAGATCTAATATTGTTCAACTCTACACATTGGAATCTTTCTGAGAGGTACGAACGAATTAGATTTAAAGTGGTGCCTCTTATTCTATAGTGACTCAGTTTTTCAATTAATATGTCATGCGATATGCAATCAAAGGCCTTCGTTAAATCGCATAGAGTCAGGCAAGTATGTCTGTTTTAATCAATGCCCTCAACTATGTCAGTCACAATTTTGAAGGCGACTTGTGTCGTGGATTTATTTTTGCGGAAACCATATTGTGACTCGCTGAAATATCTGTTTTCGAAATAGGAGTACAATCTTTCTTTCTTTTCTTTCTTTTCTTTTTTTTTCTTTCTTTTCTTTCATTTCTTTCTTTTCATTCTTTTCGTTCTTTTCTTTCTTTTCTTTCTTTTCTTTCTTTTCTTTCTTTTCTTTCTTTTCTTTCTTTTCTTTCTTTTCTTTCTTTTCTTTCTTTTCTTTCTTTTCTTTCTTTTCTTTCTTTTCTTTCTTTTCTTTCTTTTCTTTCTTTTCTTTCTTTTCTTTCTTTTCTTTCTTTTCTTTCTTTTCTTTCTTTTCTTTCTTTTCTTTCTTTTCTTTCTTTTCTTTCTTTTCTTTCTTTTCTTTCTTTTCTTTCTTTTCTTTCTTTTCTTTCTTTTCTTCCTTTTCTTTCTTTTCTTTCTTTTCTTTCTTTTCTTTCTTTTCTTTCTTTTCTTTCTTTTCTTTCTTTTCTTTCTTTTCTTTCTTTTCTTTCTTTTCTTTCTTTTCTTTCTTTTCTTTCTTTTCTTTCTTTTCTTTCTTTTCTTTCTTTTCTTTCTTTTCTTTCTTTTCTTTCTTTTCTTTCTTTTCTTTCTTTTCTTTCTTTTCTTTCTTTTCTTTCTTTTCTTTCTTTTCTTTCTTTTCTTTCTTTTCTTTCTTTTCTTTCTTTTCTTTCTTTTCTTTCTTTTCTTTCTTTTCTTTCTTTTCTTTCTTTTCTTTCTTTTCTTTCTTTTCTTTCTTTTCTTTCTTTTCTTTCTTTTCTTTCTTTTCTTTCTTTTCTTTCTTTTCTTTCTTTTCTTTCTTTTCTTTCTTTTCTTTCTTTTCTTTCTTTTCTTTCTTTTCTTTCTTTTCTTTCTTTTCTTTCTTTTCTTTCTTTTCTTTTTCTTTTCAATGATTTTACCGATGATGGAAATAATGCTGATTGGACGATAGTTATCTAACAAGGACTTGAGTGCTTCTGGGAAGAAGCCATTATAAAAAATTTGATTTATCAAGTAATGTCACTATTTTTCCTACGACCACGCGATAGTTTTACCGAATATTATCGACATTACTGACATGTGTGAAAAATAATCTGCCTGAGAACCATTTCAACTAACTTCAGTTCCTGAATAAGACTTACACTGTTTTTGTCGATCAATATCTTATTTTACAGCTCGAAGAACCCTGGTGAATATCCCACCAAGGCTGGCATTTATGCCAATAATATTTCAAAAAAAATGTCGGGGCATGGCGCAGTGGTTAGAGCGTCCGACTTTGGGTCGAAAGGTCCGGAGTTCGAGCCCCAGTTGCGGCTGGGATTTTTTAATTTAATTTGACCGATTAAATTATTCAAATCTCGTGGCTGATGGTCTGGGGTGAGTCCTGCACGATTCACTGTTGCGTTCCAATTAACAGTGCTGCTCCTAAGGTGGCGCATGGAGTTAGTAACAAGGCCTATCCAGAACACGTGGCTAATGACCATAGCAGTCGATTTTTTTCACACAACCTGATTACAATAATTATTTATTGAATTTTCAAGATCTCATCAAGCTCTAAACTTGGTTCAATAAACGTTAAATTTATTAAATACTATTTTTTACCCAACCTGATTACTATCATCATTTATAGATCTCATCAAGCCCTGAACTTGGCTTAACAAACGTTTAATTTATTAAGAGCCAGTTTCACAGGTTCCAGTTAGCGTCCATATCAATTAAGTAATGGTTAGATTGTGAACCTGTCAACGCCAATGAAAGAATGTCAGTCACCGTCTAAACTTTCAGTTAGTTAAATGAAGGTTAACTGGGACCTGTGAAACTGGCCCTGAATGCTATTTTTTCAACAATTGTTTTATTTCTATGTCTGGAGTATTTTCTCTTTCAGTGTAATGAATACTGTCTACAGAGACTGGCTTTGAAAATGAAATAGTTTATCAGAATTTCTGTAGATGGCGTCCAAATGACAACTTTTATTTACCTATTTCATTCTCTCTGCCATAAATTGAATTTCTAAGAATATCTTTGGGTTCATTCACCAACAATCATACCACGACCTTTGCCTCCGCAATAAGAGTTAGCCCTCCACATTGTTTATACAAGGTTCAGATGAAAAACCCATTAAAAAGGGAATATAATAACCTTTTTAATAAAACAATGACTGAACAGAGTTCCAACGGCTAACAAAAATCGAAAGTCAAATAATTTGTGCTGACATGCATTGAAGGTGAAACCCAAACTCTGATATCGAACATCCAAATATCGAGAGATGCTACACTACCAATGTCAAGGTCAAGGAAGACTGGAATGTCCAGCTGACCCATGTCATGGGGCTCATCGAACAGAAGAACGCTGCCCGGAAACGTAGGCAAAGGACCGGTAACCCTGTCCATAAGGAGAAAATGGGGAGAAAAATTAGCGAACTGATTCGACGGCACAATGACAGGGTGTGGCAAGACAAACTTGAGTCACTGGACATTCGAGACAACTGTTTGTGACGCATGTTGAAGTGCATTCCAAAGCGTTTCGAACAGATTGGGGTAACATTCGTGCAGTGATGGATCCCGGTCGTCAACTAGAAGCATGAGAAGAGCTAAAGGCGCGTAGGTCGCCTAGGAGAGACTCCTACTCTTTCATTGGGCCCTGGTTTGTTCGCCAAAGTAATGATAAACAGCAAGGAAGGTGCCTGGCCGGGATGGTATTGATGCAATTATGCTCAAGAAAGTCCCGTGCAAGACCCTGATTCAATTACTTCAGATCATAAACTCCATCCTCAGATGGCACTACTACCGAGATTGTCTAAAACAAGCTGTGGTGATACCGATTCTGAATCCTGGCCCTGGCCATATATAGCTGCTGAGCGCGATTGCAGAAGTTGTGGAATGGGCCAATCAAAAGTCTGTTGATCCTTGAGGATCCCGACGTTCAGTTCGGATTTCGTAGAGGCCACAATACCACCTTTCATATAGTCCGAATTGTGCACGGAGTGAAGGAGGCCTTTAACCAAGGACTCAACTCAGTCTTGGTCTTGCCAAGCATCTCATTATAGATGCATTTCTCAAAAATTTTACAGTGCACTGCAGGTACTGTAATTTGGTAATTTGAAGGTGGTTCTCCATATTTTTTTTATAATATCGGTGAAACAACTCCAGTTTTCAAATCAATCGGGAAGGTACCTGCATATGGCATTTTTTTAATCCTAGTAGTGGTAGGTTTATTAGAAATATCAACTTGTCATACTAATGTCAATATATTACTTTTTCTTTACAACACCTCAGCTAACTATTCAAAAGATGAGAGAAGAAATGTCGTCAGACTCAAATTACGGTAAGATGGGTAATGCGTATATCGAAATGATGAAAATCAGGTGACTCCACAAAAGCCAAATTATTCCCAACATTCCGCTACAAGTCGAACAAAACCAATCCAAATCCGGCAATACGCCAAAAAACAACACAGACTTGTTGCAGGTAGCCCAACCAATAATAGCATTATCTCATTAGGAGACGGTATGCGCGGGCGTCCCGACGCCTCCGAGGCGTCGCTCGAGCGCCAATGAAAACAAACGCAGGGTGGAGTCACGTTTAATTTCTATGATAACCAGCAATTCAGAAAGCACAGTTAGATTTTAACTGCGTTATCGTGGAGAATCACATAATGGCAGGACCCTATTTGTCCTCTCTGCCAGGAGACCTGCTGACGGAGTACATGTTCGGCAGGAGAAGGCAGCGTCGCAACAGGACGACGTTCAGTCCGCAGCAGTTGCAGGAGCTCGAGTCGCTTTTCCAAAAAACGCACTATCCGGACGTGTTTCTAAGGGAGGAAGTCGCCCTCAGGATTAGTTTGTCGGAGGCGAGAGTTCAGGTGAGTTTTTTGTGTGACAATAATTGCGTGTGTTTCGAAAATGCTAATAATAATTAATGATTTTTCAAATAATAACAATTCTCTATTTATTATTGCTCCGTTTAACCTGTGCGGTTTCTATGAACTGATTATTTATGTGCCTCAAGATTCAAGATTTTAAGATTCAAAATTCTCAAAAGTCTCAAAAATGCATCTTTTCACAAGTAACTCAGTTTCATGCAACTTCTGGTTTTACCGGAAGTGACATAAACTTTAGATTTTCTTCTTTTTTCTTCATATGATTTACTGTCACCTTTTTAACCGAATTTTGTTTTCATTAAGAAATTTATTTTTTATTCTGGAGTGCTATGGATATCTTCAAATCACTAATACCAGTCCTTAAATTTTGAGATAATACAACTTTACTGTTTTTGATCAAAATGTATCTGCTATGTAAAAGTTCATTTTTTGCGCTCATATTGCTAGTGTAATATGGTTTTTGGGGTACGCATGTCATCTACCAAACATTCGCTAACCCTCAACCCTATTGATAGGATCCATTCAAGATGCGTCAAACAGATCATAGCCATAAAATACTGTTGTTATTTATTTTTAAAAAACGTCCGCAATAAGTCTTCCAGATTTTGTAAAAGCGATTAGATACAAATTTCAGCTTCAGCTCGTAAGAAAAGATCCAGAGATGGGATGGGACCAACTATTGTCTGTATAAAGGTATTTTTCTTAATGATTCCCAGTTTTCACACAAAAAATACATCTGTGTAGGTCGAATATTATATTAATTATAGCTCTTTTCAATAATGTCACAGCCACATTACTCATTTTATGAAGTGTATTCAAGAAGAAGAAAATGCTATAGATCAGGGGTTCCCAACCGGTGGTACGCGTACCACTGGTGGTACGCGGGAACGTTTCAGGTGGTACGCGTGACTGATGTGAGCAACATGCAAAAATACGCATTGTGTCATCCATCGAGAAGCATTAGCTGCTGAAGGTATGCCGGAAAATCTTAACTCCGTTTTATCAGATGCTGTGAAAGTTATTAACTTCATAAAGGCTAGGGCTCTAAACACAAGATTATTCTCCTTGATGTGTGAAGAAATAATAATAATAATAATAATAACAATTATATTTGTAAATAGGTAACAGCATAATATAAAAATACAATATAACGATAAAATAATATATAACAACACAATTAAAATGATATTTCAACAAGTGATGGACTTCATGAACTTATTTACAAATAAACCACGAACCACAAAGTCAGAGACTGTCCGTGGTGTGAGTTGAATTGAAATAATTATTCAAACCATATAGAAAGTAGGTATGACTATAAGTGAGAAGAGAGTGACTGTAGTTGTCATAAGTAACATTTTGTAATACAAGAATATGAATATTTTTTCACATTCGAAAAAAAAATTGTTAAAATAACTGACGTAGAACAGTATGGAGGATATGAGATTATAAATAATTACAATATAAGTAGAAGTAGATAATAAAAAACATATTTGAACAATAAATTAATATAGCATGGTTTTTGTGTCTGGCGGTGATAATTATGTTTCATTCGAGAAATCGAACTTTATAAAATTGTTCACCCGAATTCTATCTTCAGACAATAAGAATTTCTTCACATCATTTTTGAATTTATAGAGGGAGAAGCTTGTTCTTATTTCCTGGGGTAGAAAGTTGAATACTCTCGGAGCCAAAAACATGTGGCATCTTTGACCAACAGTTTTGTGTGATGATGGAATGATGAGGTCATTGTTCATGTTTCTTCGTGTCTGGTACTGGTGTGAAATATGATGAAATTTTGGTTTATTTTTTAAACAGAACAACGCAATTTTATTGAAAAATATTTGCCGGGGATCTAGTACTCTTAACTCATTGTACAGGAAGTCACTGGAGTAACTTCTTACTTTTTTGTAAATAATTTCCAATATGAGTTTTTGTATAACTTCCAGTTTATTTAAATACGTATTTGTGACCCCTCCCCATCCTAAAATTCCATAGGAAATACGTGATTCAACAAGTGCGTGATGAATCATTTTTAAATGTGATAAGTTTGATAAGTTTGAGATATATTTGAGTGGAAAGTTCAGAAGTGAGGTGGTTATCTCGGAGGAAAATTTTGAACCGTCACTTTGAACTGAGAACAGAAGTATTTATGATTCTGAGTGATAAAAATCATGGAATGAAAAAATTGTTTGCTGATGAAAAGTTGTCAAAATTGGCTTATCTAGCCGACAATTTTGACAAACTTAACACACTGAACATGGGACTTCAGGGACCGACCACAACAGCCTTCACAGTCAGTGAGAAAATAAACTCCTTCAAGAGAAAGTTGGTCCTTTTTTGTTAACAAATACAAGAATTTATCTGCATTTTCCACTATATAAAATTTTTTTGAAGAAAATGAAATATTTCCAGTGCCAGATGTGGTTGCAGATATTATTGTTCACCTGGAAGGCTTTCAAAAAGGCTTTAAGAAGTATTTCTCTGAAGATTATTCAAAGATGGACTGGATCAGAAATTCGTTTTAGGGAACCTCACCAAATGAATTGGAACTGAACTGACTACAGAAGATAGTTCCATGAAAAATTATTTTAAAGAGAAATCTTCAATTAACTTCTGGATCGGATGTAAGCCGAGTACCCTTTGATCTTCCGGCAAGCTCTGCTATTTTTGATACCATTTGTTATGAGTTATTTGTGTGAGAGTGGAGTTTCTGAACTCTTGTACATAAAAAATGAAAAAGAAGCAGAATAAGTGTTGAAGAAGACTTAAGAGTGAAGATGAGTTCCATTACTCCTAATGTTGATATTTTAATCACAGGCAAACAACAAGTTTCGCACTATGAAAGTATATCTTGTATGATGAATAATTATTTGCTTAGTTGTACAAATTTTTTATATGTATGTTTTCAGACCTAAGTGTAAATTTTAATCATTTTATTTCTCCTTGATTATAGGTAAGCATGATATATATAAACAAATATCTAACCATTAAATATGAAGTTTTCTCAGGAATTTAATTCAAAAAGCCTTTCAACACTTTAAGAAGAGTGAATATTATCCGTTCATTAAAATATTTATGTCTAGTGGTACGCCAAAATTCCTCCAAAAGTCAGGTGGTACGCAGATGCAAAAAGGTTGGGAACCCCTGCTCTAGATGATTCTTACTGCATATGTAAACATACTGCTTGAACTACCTGCGCACATTTTGCTACTGTCTCGTATGGTTTTTGGGATACGCTTCGCAGGCTATCAACCAAACATTCCCATCACCTAATTATCCATACAAGATGCAACAAATAGACAAGAGCCACCAAATATTGATCATTATATATTTAGTTTCCTACTCTGTTTAGTTTTTATATATTATGTTCCTACAAAATTTTAAATAATTACAACTAAAAATGTTGAGTGACCCTGTTTAATAGTAACCTCAGATCACTCAATGGGTGGTATGATTAAAAGGAGTATTTGCTTTTACTTCAAGTTATTGTCGCGAAGATCATAAAAGTTGTGGATTAATACCCGGAGCCGTTTTATAACAGAGTTGATATGTTCCGTCCATTTTAAATGTTGCTATAATATAACAACTATTTAGTAGATGTAGTTTAATGTATGGTCTGGCAGTCACAAATATTCTGAGTAGGTACCTCAGAGTGGTGTTTGCATCATTTTCATTGTGAAATATTTCGGTTGATCACGGAGAGTGGGGGAAAAGGTCAGTTACTTTGTCTTATCCACATAAAGCGATAACTTATCAATATTTAACCACATGTATATTTTTTATCAGTTTCTTTCTACTGTTTTTCTTATTTTTTGCCATATGGCCCCGTATAGATTAGAACAGCATCATCAGCGTTAACATATTATTTCGCCTATGAAATTGTCGATATTGGTAATGCTGTTGGTGTAAATAAGAAAAAGTATCGGTCCCAAAACCGTCCCTTGTGGTATACCAGTTTTTACAATTATTTGTTCCTCACTTATTTCGTTCCCAATTTTCACTCGCTGGATTCGATTTGAAACATAGTTTTTCATCATCACTAATGCATTGCCTTGAATACCACAATTACTCGATTTTTCCAAAAATAGTACGTGATCAATTGTATCAAAGGCTTTGGCCAGGTCTAGAAAAACGGCCAAGTTTTTTGTTGACCTGTCCTTGACCTTCACGGTATTTTCGAGGAAATCCATAATGGCATTTTCAGTGCTTGAGTTTTTCACGAAACAGAATTGTCTTTCTGTTATTATACGGTATTTATCCAGAAATTCAACCATCTGTGCATCTGCTGAAGTCTTCGTCTGCTTTGAAACGATTTAGGACTGACAAAGAAAAAATCCCTTTTGTTAGTCGAAATAAGACCAACTCAGGATGAAAATGTATTCATTTATAACCCATTAACGTGTCCAATTATAATCTTAATAATGATAGTACATTAGAGTGTATACGGGGCATGGTAAAAAAAGTCGTTTTTGTTTGAAATAAGATTTTTTCAATTTTTGGTCATTGGTATTGTATTGGTAGGTATGGATGGTGACTGATGCGCTGCGACCTAGTTAGATCTATTGTGCCCCATCTTCTTCTGCTATCTCAAGGTGTTCTCGTTTACAGCAGCCCCTCAAGCCTCAATTCCTTCAGGAATTTTAGGATTTTGAGGGGGTCCATTTGTGGTATTTCTTCCACAGTCAGCTGGTGTGATCCCAGTACATTTAATCTTTTGTGGTGTACAGCATAACACTCCATCAATATGTGGTGAGGTGTTTCTGGATGTTCCCCACAGAATCTGCAGGTGTTGTCCTCTTCTAAGCCTAGCTTCCTTAGGTGTTCTTTGAGTCTGCAATGCCCCGTTAGAAATCCTGTGATTGTCTTTAGACTAATTTTGCTGAGGTTAATCAGTGTTTTCGATCTTGCTCTGGAAGTCTTTGCCAGTATGTTGTTCTCATTGCTTCTTCAGTTTTATTGAGTTCTTCTTGGAAGTAAGATTTTCCAAGTCCGCAGAGTGGCGTTGATGCCCCTTTTCGTGCCAGGGTGTCTGCTTGTTCATTGCCCTCTACTCCGACGTGCCCAGGCACCCAGAGGAGGATCACCTTGTTGTTCCTGCCTAGGTCATTAAGTTTTTCTAGGCATTCCCAGACCATCTTCGAGTTGATGTTATAAGAGCTCAACGCTTTGATGGCTGCTTGACTATCGGAGAGGATTACAATTTCCTTGTTCCGGTAGTTTCTGTCGAGGTTGAAATGAATGCATCTTGCTATGGCGTGAATTTCCGTTCGAAAAATGCTGGGGAAGTGTCCCATGGGTTCGGAGTACTTGGTACGAGATCCAAATACTCCTGCTCCAGTTCCGTCGGGAGTTTTAGACCCGTCCGTGTACTATGTAATGGTATTCTTACCCAGTGCTCGAATGGATTCTGTGCTCCATTGTTTCTTGGTATTTAGTTCCGTTCGAAAAAATTTCTCGAAACTAAATTTCCTGGTAATTTCGTCAGTTGGGAGATCGGCAAGGTGTGCACTTCCGGTGGGGGTCGAGCCCCTTACACTGTGTGCTGTCCCTTTGAGAATTTTTGGTCATACTCATTAGGTGCGTTTCAATTCAACGTCTGTCGTCCGTTAACGGACGATGTATGACGTCATAGTTGTTTCGTCGGGCGATATCTGGTCGGATTGAATTTTGAAACGCTCTCCTAAATCGTGGGGTAAATAGTTGACGGTCGGGCGTTTCGCTCAAGAATTTTAAAACGATGGAATGAAGTTGTCGGACAAGACGTTCTAATATCGAAACGCTTCATAAGAAAAGTTATACGTCGGACGCACGTCGGACGTAATATTGAAACGCACCTCTGTACTGAAAAAAATTGACAGATCGTTTTTGACCAAAAAAATCATTTATTGCCGATGTTGATTGAACAACAGAGAAGGTAACTTTCTGATGAATTGAGTTGTTCAATTTTACCTTCCGTTTACATACAGCATGCGCTACATTTTTCTTTTCAGGTCATTTAGAAAGTTTTATTGAATATCTCAAAAATTGTTCCGTTAATTTGGAACTAATTTCAAGCAAACTATTTTGAAAATGTTGACTATCAAATATGAAAGTTTTGTCAACTTTGTATGTTGCGTCTTTAAGATATTAATTTTTAAAGTTTACGGTATTACGATATATGGGGTTGTTGAAATTGTTAATTATTATAATATATGTTCTTGAGTTTGCGTGTATTAATACAATCTTGTTGTTGAGTGTGGTTTGTGTTGTTTGTTGTTAAATAAAATTCAATTTATCAAAAGGCTCCCTAAAGTTTTGTTCAATCGATAGTAATATACCCATATATCGTCGTGATACCGTAAACTTTGGAAATGCGTATTTTAAAAACGCAACATACAAAGTTTGACAAAACTTTCACGTATAATAGTCAATATTTTCAAAATAGTGTGAATAAAATTATGTCCAAATTATTGGAACGGTTTTTGAGACATTCAATAAAAGTATTGTAGATGTAACAAAGAAATGTAACGCACCCTGAATTCGTCAAATAGTTTACCTTATCTTTTGTTCAAATAATATCAGAAATAAATAATTATTTTAGTAGAAAACCACCAGTCAATTGTCTTCAGTACAGGGGTAAAATTCAAAATTTCAAAAATTCATATTTCAAACAGAGAGTCATCAAGGAACAATACACGTTTTTATCAGCAAGGATAGACTAAAACTATAATGTCTTGACCACAAATTGACCACAATCTGAAGTTCTAAGCTCATATAACAGCTCTAAAAAATGTTGTCTTCTGGTTGTTACGTTGTCAATATAATATCTCGCGAACTCGGAATGGCACCTTCCTTAATTGCATGCTACTCATTTATTGAGTCACACCTACGGTATGAAATTCCATTCTGGGGTTCTTGCAGTCAAGTTTTATTCCAAAGTGTTTTCGAAACGAACTTTATCTTCAAAGTGAAGATGCGTGAATCGTGCAGGCCAATTTTCGTCAGTGAAAAAAATATAGTCGCTTTATGAAATTTTTATTTTAGAGACAGCTTGTTTGATGCACAAATACAGGGAGAAATTCATTAACTCCAACACGAAGCGATTTACACGCAAGAAAAAAACTCACCCTCTCTGTTCCTACTTCAACTCTCACGAAACAGTCTTTACAGAAGCAAGCAAATTTACAATCATTTACCTAATCAAATTAGAGACATTAAGTGACATGAAGTATTTCCTTAATTCAGTTAAAACACTTCTGATCAGGAAATGCTTCTATAATTTAGAGGAGTATCTTGCATATGCATTCTAGTCGTTCTATACTTAATATTCAATATTATGTTTTTGATTTTATATACTGTGATACTATAATATATTTTACATTTTGTTTTGTTTTATGTACTTTTTGTAACTTTGAAATTTCAAATAGTTTTATCTTTATGGAAGATTTTCTCCATAGGTTAAGAATTAACAGTGTAATACTTTGACTTTGTCGACAAAAGTGTTCATTTAGACAATAAAGTTTATTTATCTATCTATCTTGCCAAAATTTAACTTGTTAGTTCTGGAATGGTGCTAGAATAAAAATCCTGACAATTTCGTACCGACAATTTCAGCCAATTTGACAGAGAGCCAATATCCCATGTTTTCGTGCGAGGAGGGGGTCCTTTACATCTTTATAGTGAACTGAGAAAGATTGTAACAATTTTTGCAGGTTTGGTTTCAAAACAGACGAGCGAAATGGCGGAAACAGGCAAGACTTCAACTCCTCCAAGATGCTTGGCGAATGCGATGTTTGGGGATCACCTCTCCACAATTAATACTCTCAGGTACCTAGTTAACCTCTTTTTTGAAACACATTTCTCGAGGACCTTCACTTCTGCTGAATTTTCTCGTATAATTTATATGAGTGTCCTTTCCGGATTTATCACAATCTTGTTATTCGTCAAATATGGCTGACTAACCGATTGAGGATTATATAATCGTTGCATGTAGGCCGCATAAACAGCCGTGTTTCTTTTGCTAACATCATGAAGCATGTTCGTTTTTCATGCTCACATTGATCTAATCTGATCTGAGCAATGATTGGTTGTTCAGAGACTCTTCATTTGTCAGCGACATTAATTACGGCTATTACTAACACTCTAATAGGTGTTTTATCATATATTTCATGATGTTAATCGGTTCCACGTTGATTTAAATTATTATCTATTACGTCACAATTGCGTGATTATCATTATTTTTTGGACATGCTGAGCATTTCAAAGGAACATGACTATAAATTGATCAAATATATGGCGAATGCAAGAATTTTTTCAGACAATCTGGCAAAGTTCATCTGACTTTCGAAATACATATACAATTAAATAGAGACCTATTATCGTTATCGTTAACTATATTATATTCTTGATATTCACAGGTAGGCCTCAACTACCAGGCAACCCACAGGAAATTACAGAGAAACCCCACGAATACTCACCAGCCATGAACCCTGGTCTCCCGATGCCTTGTCACTGTTCACCTGGTGCAGAAAGTAGAAGCCCACACAGTTTTAGGAGCTCTCCGAGTCCTTCACAGTTATCCCCTGGAGGCCCTGATGACCTTTCCATGGCGAAGAGTTCACACAATGTCGACAAATTTGAAATAAATAAAAATTTAGCACCTGATAGCAATACGGGTGTAGGAACACAGTTGTAATGATGAGGGTAGGGAATAGTAGTGTACCATAATTTTTGGAAGTTTATTTTTTCGCATATGAAGCGGTAGATCGCTTAGATTGTCTGTTGAAGCCGTTTATCCACTGAAAAGTGTCCCACACTGTACAGGGTATATCTTGACGAGTTAACGCGATCCATACATAGAAAACTAAACGAAGGACGATTCTGAAAATCGGTAGTATGGGTGAAGAACTAATGAAGAATTCAACTAAAATATTTTCGTTGATGTGACGTTTCCGGTTTCACCGGAAGTGCGTCATCTTCGTTATTTTCAATGGCACACCCTGTATTTCACCTCATTTTTTTTATTTTCCTCATGATTTCGATTCTAACTCATGTATCATACCATATACTCAAAATGAACCGTTTTCGAGTTATTCGATTTTTTTTTTGAAAAAGTGACAGAAACAGCCTCTCGAACATACGTCATTTTTATGTAAATTAACATTTAAGAAATCTGCAGTGAGTGAATCGTGAATAATAATAATAATAATAATAATAATAATAATAATAATAATAATAATAATAATAATAATAATAATAATAATAATAATAATAATAATAATAATAATAATAATAATAATAATAATAATAATAATAATATCATGGCTAATGACCATAGCAGTCGATGCCAAAACACCAAGGAAAAAAAAAAAAAATAATAATAATAATAATAATAATAATAATAATAATAATAATAATAATAAAATTTATTCCAGTAGGATCATTTTTACATGAAATTGGAAAGGTCAACAGAGAGTGGTAATATATAGAAATATTCAAATATCAGTTTTTCAACTAGTAAAAATATAGGCATATATATATATATATATACGTATATAAGCCTATATACAAAAATACACATACACACACATATATATACACTGTATAAGATAAAAACAAAAATAAAAAATTATAAATCACATAATAGGAAAAGATTTAGAAAAATACAGTTATTTCAATGAACAATGTCACATATTAAAAAACTCTTGAACAGTATAGAAGGACTTCGTTATTAAATATTTCTTCAAATATTTCTTGAAAGTAATGATGCTTTGCTCATCTTTAATACTATTTGGCAATCTATTATAGAACTTTATGCCTGTATACGAGGGAGCTTTTTCATAAAAAGTAGTCCTGTGGTAGGGAGTTTTAAGACTGTTATCATGTCTTGTTGGGTAACTGTGGATGTCAGAATTTTTGATGTAGCTGGAGATTCTCTGTCTGATGAACAGTATACATTTATAGATATATATATACAGGGCAATGTTAAAATTTCATGGTTTTGAAAGTAAGGTTTACATGTATCCCTGCGTTGTAATCCAAAGATAAGCCTGATAACCCTTTTTTGTAGAAGGAATAGTCTATTAACTGAAGTGGAATTGCCCCAAATTATAATGTTGTAGGTTATATAAGGGTATACCATTGCGTAATATATATTCAGCAGCTGTGTTTGGGGGAGTATATTTTTTAATTGTAAAATAGCAAAGTATCCACTTCTAACTTTTTTGCAACTTTGTCTTATACACTCGTGAAACGACAGTGATGCATCAAGAAAGGTGCCAAGAAATTTTGTGGATTCGGAGACAGTGACATCAAGATTTTCTGATACCATTTCCAGATTCATGTTGGGATTGGATACGATGAAGAATTTCATCAAAACAGTTTTTATTAAAATAAAGTTGTTTATTGTCATATTCGTGCTCTCAAAAGATGTTGGCTATAATAATCATAATTTCGTTAATTTATTGGCGAATGTGATAAGGTTTTAACAAGAACATGTGATACTCATGCTACAAGGTATCCAGAAAAACCGAAACCTTCTCCAGATATTATTGGAAGAATAATCTCCAATCTAACAAACTTTGAATCATTCAAAAGGAAAATAATTAAAACTAAAACTGTGGTGGACAATGAAGATAATGCAATTACAGTGCTTGCGTACTTCACAGCTTTTCCAGAAGCATCTTTGAAAGATGCGGCACGAGATTTGTGATTGAACAAAATGTCCATGGAGAGAATATTAGCAAAACACAAATGGCATCCGTATTCTCATATTTTAGTCCATGGCCTGAAGCTATCCGATTATGAGAGAAGAGTGAACTTTGCGGAGTTCATCATAGCATGTTGAAAATACATAACAGACCAACAGGTAATATTATTTTCAGGTGAACGATACCTAGATATTTTGAAAAATCTCGATACGAATCTTTTAGAACGACTGACGCTCGCTGACCATAGTAAAATTTGGTATCAACATGATGGAGCACCTCCATATAATAATCAGATGATGAAGATGTATTTGAATGAAACTTTTTATAACCAATGGTTTGGAACCGACGGTCCTCAACTATGGCCACCGCGTTCGCCTGATTTTTTCATTTGGGGTTATATAAAAAACGAAGTGTATTCTCATACGCCAACCACAAAAGAAGATTTTCAGCAGAGAGTTCGTACTGCTTTCAACTCTATTCCACCGGACATGATTAGACGAGCTGTAGGAGACGTCATACGGAGAAGTGAGACATGGTTAGAAGTTTAAGGCAACGTATTTGAACATTTAAAGCAATAAAAAAAAAGGTTAACAAAAGTGTCACATGTTCTTGTGTAGCATTGAAACTAAATTTGAAATTGTTGTTTATTCTAATCATGATTTTTGTCTTGAATGTGAGATTATTTATTTTATGGCATATTCAATGAAAACTAGGCAGAAATGAAATTTTATCAAACAAAATTGGGGGTGAAAACGTAAATCCTCGCGTGAATATAACTGCTATTGCGGAATATCTCCAAAATTATAAGTTTTGGGTATAGGGAAGTGTATTGTAACTAGGGCTTATTTTCATAATAGAATTGAACCTTGAAGGAAAAACAGGAGGTTCTCATTTAATACTGTTGAGATTTTTTATTTTTCTCATTCACTTATTGGACCAACATTTTTGCGCACCCTGTGGATTATTCAGTGGATGTGAAAATAGTACGTGATCCGTTCATCCTTCAATAATCAAGATTCACTCACTGCATATTTTTTTAAATGTTAATTTACATAAAAATGGCGTATGTTCGAGACGCTGCATCTGTCACTTTTTCTAAAAAAACTCGAATAACTCGAAAACGGTTCATTTTGGGTAAAGGGTATGATACATGAGTTAGAATCGAAATCATGAGAAGAATTAAAAAATGAGGTGAAATTCAGAATGTGCCATTAAAAATAACAAAGATGACGTCACTTCCAGTGAATCCGGAAACGTCACATCAACGAAAATATTTTAGTTGAATTCTTCATTAGTTCTTCATCCATATACTACTAATTTTCAAAATTGCACTACTTTTAGTTTTCTATATACAGATCGCGTTAACTCGTCAAGATATACCCTGTACAGGTATCTAAGAGAAGTTTTGTCAGAAAAAGTTAGAATTCTCAGAAAAACAGTGATTCAAGAAGTCATGCTCCAATAACATGTTCAGAAATATCTTTAAATTATATCTGGAAATATAAGTTTACGTCATTTTCATTTCCGAAATTTCCTGGAAACAATTTATCTCAAAAATGTCCAATAATTTTTTTGTAAAATAACTTACCTACCAATAAACGTTCTGTGAGCCGGAGCCTGTACTAGGCATCGCAAGAAGCCAAACCTCTTCAGTCCTTGACGAGTGAGCGGAAGAGGAACTGCATGAACTTAGGAGGGATAATACCGGCTGCAGGTAGTCGAAAGACTTTGTGACCGGCTCCAGTAAGTCAAGAACTGCATGGGTCTTAGGCAGAAACCGCCAAGCACTACCTACGCTTCCTTGTGAAAGGTTAGAAATGGTATTTAGCCATTGAGATCTTGATCTGCCAATGTCCTCTCTCATAATATAAAAAGGTGTGACCAGAGACTCCAATAAATTCAAGATATCGTCAAAATATTTGTGTCACAACTATCATCAAACTTAAACTGTATAACGTATAACTGTATAAAGATTATAATAGTGATCTGCTAGATTGAGGTGTTCATCTATTTTGAATCTTCGTAAGAGTTTGGTGATTCCGCCAGAGGTTGAGTCGTGTTTGAAGAGCATCAGTGTATTATTAGATAAACAGTAATATTTGCAAGGACTGTTTATCCTAGATGGTAGTCTTTTGTATAAATGTTGGTTCAGACAATTCTTCTGCGACATCTGAAGTCTGAACTGAGTATAGTTGAATTTGAATGATTTAAAATTCACGCTTTCAATAGTTTTGATCCGCCCTTACGAATAATTTCAAATTTCAACTTTATCAACAAGTTTCCAGAAGAACGAAGATTAGATGATTCTCCAGCAAGAAATTCAAACGGAACTGTGACAAATTATTCAGTAGCTTGACCGCGGGCATATAATATTTAAGTTCATCGTCCAATTGCCTTCTACCGCTTACGTCATCAGAATGGTGTAGGCGCTTAAACTGATTGTTTATTTATTATTTATGATGTCATTCTTCATTGCATAGCAAAAATAATGAATAAACGTGTTTAATTAAATTTCATAAGATTGATGAAGAACAAAAACAAAATGAGTGAAACGTCATCTACCAACGACCTCGTTAGTGGAAGAATTGACTTGCGATTCTGTTGGGGCCAGAATAACTGTTTTTTTTCCCTGAAGGTTGTAGTGGACACCATTGATGCTCTTGTTGGGTCAATTATCTCTTACCCGGTAATCTGAATGGAGTTATCCCACTGAGCAAGAAACATTCCCGGGAAGTTTATTAACGTTTTATTCTTGAACCCATGACGATGTAGCTAGGAATGCATAGTTTATACGTTACAAAGATGTAATATTATGACATTACAATCCGTGTTGACACTAATGAAGCCCTAAAAATCATGAAAACTTCATTTTATGCTAAACGAATTTTGTGACATCTTTAGAACGTATCGTCGATTCAATTCTTGTCACGTCTCATTCACTTCTACCTGATTTTTTTGTTAAAATGCTAGTTAACGATAACGTTATTAGGCAAGACGAAAGTAACATTTTTTAAAGACAAACATTCTCAATTGAAAATTGAATCAATACATGACTCCTCTGGAAATGTAAAAACCCTACGATAAAATTGAAGTTACTTTTTTGTAATATCTAACAGAAAACAACTACTTCCCCGGCTAAAGCCACGCTGGACATTGAACTACATCTGATAGATATTGAGAAAGACCCTATATAACTTGAAGAAAAAATCTGAAAGTGAAAATTTGCATTTTCATTCAGATAGTTGATTATTTATTAAATGTCCAGTTTCCATTGGAGATTCTTATCTATAAATGAGATAAGGGAGAATGTTATTCAGAAGTATCACTCACAGAAAATCGCTCATTCCATTGATGCGTGAATTGCATCTCTTTCACTGGGCCTCCAATAGCGAAAGATGGAAAGTATGTATTTGAACATTTTATTTTCAATAAATAAAATGTACTCAAAATGAAACAACATTGTTCTAATCGAAGCATTTTCCAACAGAAAAAATAATGATACCTAAAACAATAAAACTTTATCTTTTATGACGATAAGAGAAAGAGGAAATTGAACGCTTTGCCATAGTTTCAAGTGAAAAATTATTGGTACTTACTTTTATCCTGGGAACTATTCCTAGAAAAAGTTATTTTCACAGCTTTGTCACAGGATATTAAACATTTGTTAAATTACTATGACCATTAGTTAATCAAACTTGGTGCAGCAAGCCATTTTTGGTTATGTTCAATGTTTATGATCGAGAAGCAAAATGAACGAATATAGAAATTACAAATCTCAAGCGCATGTGCAATGGCGTTCATTGTTGACATCGCAAAAAACACATATAACGATATCATCATCGCGGCGAGGAGAAATTTGTAAAATCGCATCTGTGACGTCTTAAAGATGACAAGTCATAGATTAGCTTTTGTACATCGCAGTGATGCAACGTATGTAATATCCTACTGTTGCCTCATTGCGAAATCTCAGATATGTCATGTCACAGATGTATTTGCTATTGTACGAGCGATGCAACGTTTTTGATATCGCCGTGTTACCTCAATGCGACATCTCAGAGATATGTTCGCTGGATGTTTCTATATCGTACGCATTCTTGCACAGTGGGATTCAGCTTCGGCAATATTTTACTTGGAGTGATTTCATTATCATTACTCTCACTGAAGTAAATCCTAAAACTAAAAGGAGGACTAATTTTAAGGAAAGGTATTGACCAAATTTTGGATTATGAATTGATTTATTTTACAGCGAGACAATGGAGACCATCTATATATCTATCATCCTTTCAGTCGGCTCTTACGACAGGTAGAATTTAGCATTGGAATATTTTCATTCCATCCCAATAACAAGGTAAAAATGTTTGTGACTCCTCCAACCCCTCCAACACCAAAAGTTTTACCCACTCAAATCGAGTATTTTAGATAATTTCATTCAAAAGAAGATGTAGGGGTTTTACCAACAATAAAACTAACAATAACTTTTATTTACAAAGAAAATAATCATTTCTAAATATTTTATATTTATTTCTTTTTCCTTCTTAAATTCAAAGGGCCTTTGTCCGATTATAAATGTTTATATGGGGAAATATTTAATCCGTTAAAATAGTTTCATAACATAGAATTCCATAGTAAGTTTCTGGTAATCGGATTACCTACGATATGAAATCTTGCCAACCAGCTAATAGTTTCATGACTACGCTTTCGTAAGCAGGAGAATTTGGAATGACGTAGGCTGGGTTTTGCTTCATTTCTGACCTGCAATGAAAAGATGGAGTTCAAAAGCCGCGATGTTCTCCGTTTTTCGAGCTCCTCGACTAGCATTTATCTGGTCGAGCTTGAGAGTCATTCTTCAGCAACTGTACATACGTTTAATTGTTGAGTGTTTTTATGTACCATGTATAAATACATCGTTATGGTTACTTATTAGCTGCTGTGTCCGTTATGTGATTACAACAACTCACCCGTCACCCCTGGACTCCGACCAAGAGAACAAAATAATTGATGGGTTTGGCTCTGTTTCAATAAGTAAAGCAGTTTCAAATATATGGATATATCATTTTACAGGGTAGGCAAATCATTACCATACATGATATGGATAGTATATACATTCTCATACCCTATTGAACCCTCATCACCATCATCTTCGTAAAACTTCAAGCGACGGTCCTGGAAATCAACAGTAGGCCATGGGCCTCGTCCAGCAATTAAGAGACCGAGCTCCTAGACTATGAAAAGTCGCGTGAAAGATCTTCGTACGTTCTTTTATTGAAACGAGACCGCGTTTCATTTGATTTCAGTGTGCACTGTGGGGAAGTTATCAACTTGTTGCGCGATAAGAATGTGCGTAAACCAGACTTTAATTTCGAAATAGTGGGTTTTTTATGCTATGACTGGTAAGTGGACAATTTGAATACTTATTTATAAAGTTCCTTGAATGAACAATAACACTATAAATAGTGAGATGCGGAAAAAATATAATAATCAAAAACGTTGAATTTAGAGCTTTGGCGCAATTGAAACATCTCATCAGCATCACGATTTCTACTTTATATAAAATTTTGAGCAAATTTACCGAAAGCCAATTTTCCATTGAAACGGTATTTTTGACAACATGTTTAATGCAAATTCTGCACTGGATTAATTGCAAAAGCAACCACAGAACATCCCCATGTAATCTTTAATTTTTGTTTTTCTGTTTTTTGTATATGTGGGAAATAAAGACCTATTATTATTAAGCATTTAAGAAAATACTGAATTTTGTAAAAGTTGTACGTTCTCCATACACAAAATATTATTTTATGATTCTTAGTTGAATAATTTATAAATAGGTATAACCAGGTTTTTAAAAAGATTCACGTTTGTTTTTTATTGGTGATAACGCGGATTCCTTGTAGGATGATATTTTCTTCAACTATTGAAAATTTTCATATAACCAAAAAGTTAAATATGTGCACATTACTGAAAGCAGAATTTTGTTGATCTATCCAAATCCTGTATGCAAAGCGGTAGTTGAAAGTGTTTAAAAAAAAAGACTGATTGGTCATATCTTTGACACGGATAGAATCAGAAAAATATAGATATGTCAGAGCGATTTTCGAAAATTCCTTTTAGAAAAGACAAAAATTCCAGTTTTCGAAAAATTCTGTGCTCTTTTTATAAGTAACGAAAATTTCGTTGGTAAACCTCACAAAAATCAAATACGGTTTTCGTACGACTATTATAGTTGTTTTACTTGCTGATAAGTTCAGTTGATTGTCAAATTACTTTGCTGTACAAGGAACGGAAACAGCGATAAAAGTCAGGGTCTGACGGGACCCAGGCCTGAGGCATATTGTACTATGTGATAGTGATAATAGCACCTAAGTAGGAATTCTCGTGATCACTTTTGGAACACCAGGGTTGGCTTTGAATTAATTGAAGTAAAATATAGCCGTTTTTTCGTTTTCAGGTTGTGATCCCATATTACAGATTTTTTATTTTAGCTGCTTCATAATCCTTGTCAAATGCACTGAAAAGTGTGAGAAATCTTCAAGAGAAAGATTCTTGCTAGGAAACAACGCCAAGTTCTCAGTTTTATCATGATATGTCACATAATGTCTACAATATTAGATGTTAACAAACTTAAAATCCTGTTCTGAAATTCATTTCCAGCTTTGTTTTTAGAGTCACGACGCAGTATTAATGAAAAATAGCGATTCAAACACGTGTGCAAGGCTTACTCGTATCATTATACAAAAACTTAATCTCACTCAGTTTCATGGATGAGACTTCCATTAAACAATCTACAAAACATGAACAACATACTAAGTGCCATCATATGTAATTTTAAGCAAATTCAAAGGCATGAAAAAAGATTTAACAGTTAATAATAATCTATAAGTAATCTAAGATTTCGAGAAACGTAAAAAATTCATTTTTATTAATTTATTCATACTAAATTAGTTGAATCAGTCTCCACTAATGATAATTAAAAAACGCACAAAGAACGGGTTTTTCGATTTTTTTATTATAACAAAGTTCCGTTATTATGTACCAGGTTATAAATGAATATCAATAATATTAATAAATAAGGTGTTTTTTACAAAACCTGATTGATGAAAGTTCAGCTCAAAGATTTAGATACTGAATATATAATAGGCAGGTATCCGAAGATTCAAGAAAAGCATTTTTCATTGCAAGATGCAGAGAGAAATCACTCAAAAACTTGAATTTCTGTTTGCTGCCAAGAGCTATTTCACTCCTTGTCAATTGATTATGATTTATGGCACAGATTCGACAAGTCCTAGAAAAGTGATTACTTATATGGAATGTATATCCTAGAGTGCTTACAAATTTATCAACAGTAAAAACACAAGAGCTTTTTTTTATCGGATAAATTTCTTTTTGTAACGAAATAATTTTGCCAATCAGTAATTTTACGAGAAAAACTGACATGACAAAATCGCGAGACCGAAGGTCGATCGATTTTGTCAAATGTAAGTTCTTCGAGCAAAATTACTGATGGAAAAATTTTGAGTTAAAAAGAAATGTATCCTTAAAAGAAAAGCTCGAGTGTTTTTTGGCAAGATAAATTAACGACCGAATATAAATTGTCTCCATATTGACGCTTTAGTATTTTTTGTAGATTGCGGAATTGCTTTTTCTATATTTTTTGTTATTTGTTGAGTTGAAACTTCCCCAAAACGACTTATGTTGTAATGTTTCAGTATCAAATATCAACAATACTTAAATAACTGACGTTAAAGTGACGTAAGCATACTAGATGTAGACGCTAAAGAGGAACAGGCGTTTTTATCGGTTATAAAAAACGATGCACGTTTTTTATCGCTGTCAAAATGACAATTCAGTCATCTTTAAATGACACATTTTATACAGGAGTTAATTTATCGGTGTACAATCACTTGCGCCGTTCGTGTCGTGTATTGTTCATTACAGACCGCAATATATATATATATATATATATATATATATATATATATATATATATATATATATATGAAATATGGATGTATTATCGACCGTACTTTATAAACTAAGTTGGAGAATTCTCGGGTTTGCGGTCTGTTTAGCAATAATACTCATTTATTCTTTACTCAATATTTCGCTAATCTTTATTAGCTTCTTCAGGAGAGATAGCTACAGAAAATTTAACAAAATTAGACAAATTACAAAACGGAAAAGATAAATCTACTTACAATTACAGAGTTGGTAGTGATATCAAGTTCATGTTCATGGGATATTGCAAAAAACTAACTGAATGGAGAACCTATAATGTCATCGTGACAACCGTCGTGATGGCTGTTTGATTTTTGTTTTTTTTTTTGCAATTTCCCCAAACAATAAATGAAGGAAAACAATGTTGAATCCAAAACATTTTTTAACGATAGACTGATAGACATGTGATTACATCATTGTTTTCCTTCATTCATTGTTTGGGGAAATTGCAAAAAAAAAAAAATCAAACAGCCATGAATTTTAAATCCTTAACTCATCTAGTTTATTTATGTCACTTCGTCACGACGGACATCACGACGGTTGTCACGATGGCATTATAGGTTCTCCATTCAGTTAGTTTTTTGCAATATCCCATGAACATGAACTTGATATCACTACCAACTCTGTAATTGTAAGTAGATTTTTCTTTTCCGATTTGTAATTTGTCTAATTTTGTTAAATTTTCTGTAGCTATCTCTCCTGAAGAATCTAATAAAGATTAGCGAAATATTGAGTAAAGAATAAATGAGTATTACTGGTAAACAGGCCGCAAACCCGAGAATTCCTCAACTTAGTTTATATATATACAGGGTGTCAATTTGAAAACTTCCCACCCTTAATATCTTCCTTCCAGTAAACAATATGAGTAATCAAAAAAACAGGTCAATTTTATTGTCAAGGGGGACACTTTCAAGGACTATTTGTAGCCCTCGTGGTTCAACCCCCTAGGAGGGGTAGATGTTACCCTTAGAATTTTAAATGGGAAGGGGGGTCAAGTGGCACATCATTTTGATGGGCGTTCAATTCTTGTTCCAATGGTACCCTGACTTATAATTTTTTGATGAGCATTTTCCGAAAAATTGCGTTCTAAACTAACAGAATAATTATTAGAACGCCTATACTGAGATGCATGGTTTGGCCAGAACTGGTTAGAATATTAGGTGGTACCGTTCCAACCCTTTATTAGGGGTAACATTAGCCATTAGCTCCAAACACTTTACATACAAAAGTAGTCTAATAGTAAAACGTAGATGGTAGTAAAGTTGTGTTTATTAAATGCTGAATTTTTAAGTGTAATCGCAGAAATTGTACAGATAGCCTTCCTTTTTTGCTACTTCTGCTGTAAAAAGTTTCTGTTTTCCGGCAAAAAATTGGTTAGTAAATTTGAACTATGTGGTAGTATTGTGAATACCGTTGTACCTGTTGGGCTGTTTAGGAATTACTTTAATAAGTGTATAAAAGTGTAAAAATGGTTTACATTCTTCAAGACAGAATTGAAATGATTGTAATTTATGGCGAAGTTGGAAAGTGCGCACGAAGGGCGGCATGTCTTTTCAACGAAAGACATCCAAATTGTAATGTAAGTCACCTGTATGTGCTTGATTTGGTGAATAAGTTTTACGAAACTGGTTCAGTGACAAATAAAAAAAGAAATAACCCCAGAGTACTAAATGAAGCAGCTCAAATTGAAGTTTTGGGAACATTTGCTGCAGAGCCCACGAGCTCCTTACGATCAGTATCAGAACAGACGGGAATGTCACGCGAGACTATAAGAAAAGCATTGAAAATGCATAAATTTCATCCATATAAAATGCAGATTCTTCAAGAGCTCCACGAGGATGATTATGATAGAAGAATAGAGTTTTGTGAAATCATGTCTCATCGAGTCAATACCATCCTCAATCTTCTGTTAAACATCTGTTTCAGCGATGAGTGTTTATTTTTTCTGAATGGCAATGTTAATAGACAAAATTGTCGCTATTGAAGTGACGAAAACCCACATATTTTACGGGAAGTGCATACACGACACCCACAAAAAATTAATGTTTGGGCTGGTATTCTTGGAAATGCCATTCTTGGTCCATTATTTCTGGAAGAAAACTTGACTGGCCATCTGTACCTTGATATGCTTGAAGAGACTATCGATCCTCTTATAACTCACGAGCTAGAAACTCAAATTGATGCAGAAGGTAATGAACTTTTGCAGGAGGATCTGTTACATTTCCAGCATGACGGTGCTCCACCTCATTATTTTCTTCCCGTCCGACAGTGGTTAAACGAGAGATTTCCGGGTAGATGGATTGGCAGAAGGGGAGCAGTTGAATGGCCTCCGAGATCACCGGATTTAATACCCTTAGATTTCTTTCTTTGGGGGCATCTTAAATCCGTTGTTTATAAAACACAACCTTCTGATATTGACGAACTTAAAAGACGAATTACAGCAGCATGCCGGTCAATTCCTAGTGAAGTTTTCCGTAATGTTAGAGGGGAGTTCGAAAACAGACTGTATTACTGTTTAGAGCAAAATGGACAACATTTCGAACAGCTAATAAGATAAGCGTAAGTAGATTTTATGTTGGAAATGTCTTTCTCGCAAATTAAATTTTATTGTGTAGAGGGAAAATAACCACCAAATAAAAAATCCAATGCGTAATAAATTTATTCCTGTCATTCAAGGGTTGGAGCGGTACCACCTACTCTTCTAACCATTTTTATTAAAGGGAGTCAATACAATAATGCCTCTCAGTATAGGCGTTCTAATAATTACTTCTGTTAGTTTAGAACGCAATTTTTCGGAAAATGCTCATCACAAAATAATAAGTCAGGGTACCATTGGAACAAGAATTGAACGCCCATCAAAATGATGTGCCACTTGACCCCCCTTCCCATTTAAAATTCTAAGGGTAACATCTACCCCTCCTAGGGTGTTGAACCACGAGGGCTACAAATAGTCCGTGAAAGTGTCCCCCTTGACAATAAAATTGACCTGTTTTTTCGATTACTCATATTGTTTACTGGAAGGAAGATATTAAGGGTGGGAAGTTTTCAAATTGACACCCTGTATATATATTTATATATATATATATATATATATATATATATATATATGTACATTACTAAGTTCATGGGTTGAACCGCGTTGAGAGTTTATAACTCGACGTTTCGGCTCCTGCTTTGGAGCCATTTTCAAGAGTGTGACTGCGAGGCCTCAATCTGCCTACTCCTCGAGTCGTGGTCTTGAGAGATATCAAGGTCTCAACCTGCCTACTCCTTGATCTCAAAAGTCTTTCTATTTTCACTTAGATTCTGCTTGCGTTCCTCATAACGTATTAGAAACTTGATTGAACCTTGGGTTGGTCAGAACAACGAATTGTTGGCTGCCTGTCAATTTGTGGACAAACCTCTACTTTTGGATTCCTTGGTTCGTGTCAAATTAAGTTTCAACTAGTGACTGTAGATGTCATTGAATAACTTCCTGTTATATTCTGTCTTGCCTCACGGTATTAATTCTTGAGTGGATTCGTTTTGATTTCGAGAGCTCCATAAATCCTTTCTGATGAGTGCGTTAGCACGAAACAGCTGTCAAAGGTTAGAACTCTCGGAATTAAAACGAAATATACTCTATTTTCACTTATATATATATATATATATATATATATATATATATATATACAAGATGCATATAACTCCTGGTGGAATTACTTATAGCTGTGAAATTGTCATCCAAAACTGTTGATGTACGGCCTGCTTGATTCATGACATTTTAATTGCGTCAAGAGAGTTTACTCAATTTTAACATAGATGGCAGGCAAATCATTACCGATCATGATGACTTGACATGTCGTTTTGAGAAACGCATGTTGCGTCATCGACATAACCTCAAATTGAACCATGTCATGATTATCATGTCGAAGTCGAGACTCACAAAAAAATGCTATACACTACCCTAACTTTTATGAATGACAGAAAAACACAAGAACAAATAAATAACAATAACCCAACAACTAAAAACGTCGCAAAACTACCGAACTGAGCGAAAAGTATTAAAAGAACAGAAAAATCACACGATAAATACCAATTAGGCTATCCAGAACACGTGACCACGGCTCTTTAAAAATGGCCTGCTGTAGGCATACATGAATTGTGTTTGTGTTTGGCACTAGCTTCTACTGCTAATAGTTTTGTTTAGTTGTTATTTGAAATGTTATTATGGCTGTTTTAACTAAAAGTGATTTATTTACCTACTATCATTAGAACGAGTAAACAAAGACACTGCATCGATCTATAGAGACAAAAGGAGAGTGATAAAGTGCATGGATCCTTTTACTTTCACTCCTTGTGAAATGGACATATCTCTAGATCTTTTCACAACAGTAACGGCATTCGACATTATTACATATCTGCTGTTGACTCATAAACAAGAAAGCCAATGAAGGCCTACGAAAGTTTAACAGGCTATAAATATCTTGAAGCTGGATTTGCCCATGATTGTGAAGCAAGAAAAATGGATGAACATACTGTTGTTGTTGCCAAGGTAGGTACTGATTTTTCGTAATTTATGAACTGTTTATTAATGTTTCCAATTAATTTTCAGATGAGGCATTCACAGCGAATGGATATTCCTTTGTTGAAAGTATAGATTATTTAATAAATTGATGGTTCTCCTGATGCGACGATGTCTTGTGGCTGCTATGGAAGTGAAGTGTCCATATTCATTAAGGAATATTGATATGGGGCAGTATTCAAATTTAAAAACCTCAACTATAATAAGCGGTGGAATTGCAATGACCCTAAAACGTGACCATGCTTATTATTACCAAACTCATTTACAAATGAAACTAACTGAATGAAAATACTGCGATTTTGTGATTTGGTCACCCAAAGGATATATGTTCATGAGTAAATTTTCCCAGATGAATAATTCTGGATAGTTGATTTCCCAAAAGCGTACAATTTTCTTAAAGTAGTTGTGCTACCTAAGTTTCATAAAAGGAAGACATTTTTTAGAGTAAAGATGGTGTCTTTGTGAAAAGGTGAGGATGGCCGAGTTGTGCTGCAGGGTGAAAATGATATCTGTGAAATTGTATTGGACCCTATAGGACTGTCCGATGTGCATGAAGTTATGACTGTTTCCTCAACACTATTATTTGTAATATATGATTGCCTACACTTTTATCTATTTTTATTTTCAAATCTTCATTGGATTGGTCGTTTTTTTACACACCGAGTGTCATATATCGCAAAATAATTTATTTTCAATTGTTACATATTTTTACCTACTAATTTGTTATTTTGTAACATGGAACTATGTATATTAGGGTATCCTACTTAATAAACATCTATCTATCTAGTCTTTGATTTAATATACCACATTATCAAAATGTAGCTAGCTAGGAATTTTTAAAAACTTCACTAAGTCGCGATCTCCACGGCTTCCACAATTTACAACATAACACTTTGTAGGCATGTTTTTTATTCGGCAAAGTTTCATACAAAAATTTCACTCCAATAGATGAAAATTAACAATAATCAGTCTCGTTCAAACAATAACAAATACAATGTGTGCCTTCAGGCGGCCATCTTGATTTTAGTTTGACAGCATCTTGGATAGCCTAATATGCAATGTAATTGACATATAACCTCAAAATAATGTTAACTATCAAAAACTCAAAAAATTTATCTAGTAGGCACTTTGGATTGTTGGAAACTCCACTATATTCGACTTAAGCGTCATCCATTGACGAATGGAACAAACTCTATTGACGCAATTACAGGATCAAGAACTTTAGTTGAAACAAAAGCGAATCAGTAAACGCACCAGGAGTTATATGCATCTTGTATATATATATATATATTGAAAATCAACATTCAAAAATGAATATTTCGTAAAATGGACTGTACTTCTTATATGTATATTGAATAAATAGTCAAACTGCTTTTCTGTTCTCTCTTTATTTTATTTTCATTGGCATCTATCATAATGTTTATATTTTTACATATCTACCGTTTTTACATATACAGAGTAACTAAAAAGTTTCAGTTCATGCCTTAACATGTCGACCGCCTTGAAAGAACAGCCTTAAATAGGTATCCATAGTTTTCAATACTCACATATGGAATAAAAACGTGTACAGTAGTTTTTGTAAAAGTGAACACAATGGCCTATTCCACTGGAATAGGTATAGGAGTGAAATATTTCAAACTGCTCTATGCTCGTCATATCATATATACTTTATTATTTAAAAATATAACATCTGAAATACATTATCTTATGTATTGCTTCATAAGAATCGTATTATTTATTTTCAGGATTACCTGCTGTGATTTTTCTCTTACTAGTTACATTGGATCTAGGCCAAAGGTGAGTTGCAATACCTTTATATTTATTTGGTGCACAAAGTGATATATTGGCGCTCGACAAAGATATCTTTCGAAACAATTTCACTGAGCTCGAAATACACACAATTTTTTTTTCCTCAAACGCAGCTTTTTTATGTATTCAAGTGTGGGAAAGGACCTTTCCGCATGAATTAATATATATATAATAATAATAATAATAATAATAATAATAATAATAATAATAATAATAATAATAATAATAATAATAATGTTTATTCATGTTAATACAAGAAAAATAATACAAAAACACAGCGAATAAACAAGAAGAAAATCACGAAGCTTAAGTATGGAACTATCACTTGTATGTGTCTTAGGAAGTAATTAAATCTAAAATAGTGTAAATACAATAATAATAGTAATAGAAATTTAAAAATAATATAACCAAATATAGTATCTAGTATCAAGACAAAATACAAAAATCCTGATCAATGACGTTTTAATCATGATGCATAATCATTTCCTTCCAATATTTGGGGTGTATATGTCATAATAATAATAGTTTATATTTTCATAAAAAATTCATAAGGAATTTAACAATTCACAAATAAGCGGTGAAAAATCACAGAGTTTGTACAAAGCAATCTTTGGCGATGTTCTTTTGAAATTAATAGTCATGTCCGGTTATTAAGTCACAATAATGGTGAGTTTTGTCTCGTTTCAGTATTTTCTGTTTTTAATTTCATTTCTTTTTTATCCTTTAAAAGTATTGTTGATGATGTTGTGAAAAACATATCGATTCGTTTGTAGAATCCGTTGTTTTAATTCTACTTTAAATTTTGCACTACTTTTGACGTTTTTAATATGAATTGGTAGAATATTATATAATTTCGTACTCAAAAAATTGCATCAACAGTTTTTCTACAAGCGTAAGGAAATGGGCCGTGGTGGTCGGCTGGTAAAGCGTTCAAGCGTAGTGTTGTGGGTTCGATTCCCCAGCATGGTCACCGGTCTGGTGCATGACATCACACGTTAAAGGAAGAACATTAGAGAATTTTCCAACTCGTGCCAACTCGAATATAAATAAATACCGAGAACTTCTCAAAATATGTTCACTGGGACCTCTACTGGAATAACCGGTCACATCGAAGCTATGTTGTCACTATTATCAATCATTTTTAATCCACCTATCAATCAATATATGCAGGTTCAAGTTCTGAAACCGTTCATCATTAAAATATTCAAATTGCCTACTATGTGTGTATTAAAAATAGCCAGCGATACCGTCATGAGTTACATCATTTATTTAAAATGAACATTGTAGGTCATGATTATTGAGAAACAACTGAACAACATTTCCTGTACCTCCTAACAGCCAAACTGAACAGCTCTATTGGGAATTTTATATAAATATAGGGGCCAAATGATCAACCGATGGGTATCTCTGATACTTCGTGAATACACCTGCTCACAGAAGACTGGATGACACACTATTCATCTTTTGCCATATACTTCTGATAATTCTCATGGGCAAAGAAATGCAATGTTGAAAGAAAACTGTGCAATTGGTTATTGAATGGAAATTCACAATTTTTTGTTTACTTGTATGACGAGTTTTAATTTTTTTTGGCTCAACACAGCTATTATCGTTGACAGTTACGACAGCCAAATGTTTTGGCAACGATATATCGTTAAATAACGATGAAAAGAAACAGATAGTGAACACGATTCTGAGATTTTATCGTTTGATAACGACTGCTAACAATATTGTTAAAAGATAGAGAATAGACCTGTAAAACACTGTAACGAAAAACGAGTCAAATGCATCATGATATTTCAAAAGATAACCTTATTAGTGAGAATTCACTCTGATTAAAATTATTTCAACATAACGTATGACATCGAACTCGTTACGTTGTACAGCACAGAGCATGGAAAAAGAGAAAAATCGAAATTGCTACTTGTCAGTTCTCAAGCAACTTGTTAATAGGCGTGTTCTTTTAACCAAGAATCTCTGCTCATTTCAGTTGGCATGTGAGATGACAGTATTCTTTTCATTTATCTCAAATTGAGATCAGGTGAGATTTTCACCTCCCCCCTTGCCGATCGACTGTTTTGTTGGACTGTTTTTGGTCAATTGAGATCATTTCTCAAAATCTCATATCACATCATCTCATATTGAGATGAAATAAAATATAAAAGAACACCCCTAATACCAACCTCTGTATGCGACGAGGCATGTTTTTGTTTCATGCAAGTGACATCTATGAGGGGTTATATGAACTAGAGATAGAGTTGTAATTTATGATTGAAAAATTATCAGACTCTAATTTACGGATATTATTGTAGATTATAGGTTCATTATTAATAGTAACCATCTCTAAAAAAGTTCATTCGAAATAATTGTCTTCCTTTGCTAAAATTGTTGGTTCATGTGATCATACTGTGTTCTACAAGTGCACAGCTATTTTTTTGTCCAGATTGCAGTCACGCCTGTGGGACGTGTTGCGTACTGACAGATTTCGGCTAGTATTTCCAATGTAGACTTTATTGCATTTTGAACAGGAATTAATTGATAAATGACATTAGTTTGCTCTAATTTCAAAAAAGGTGTTTTTGTTTAAGAATAAAAAATATTGTTCACTACTTTTAGATCCTTTTTTGCTATACGTAATTCCAGAGATTTGAATATATTGGAGAGTTTGGATGTTAAATCTTGTATATATGGTAAGGTTCTCTATATTTGTAAAAGATAGCAGGTTGAGAAGGATTATTTTTATTGTTAAAATTTAAAGAAGTGCCAATATTATTATTCACAGACAAATTTAGAGAAAGACTCTGAACCTGTTTCAGATCCGTATTGAAAAAAATTTAGTAATTATATTCTCAGGATAACAATTCTCTCTGAGAATTCATCTCAACTCCTATAGAAATTCCTGTTGATGAATTGGTTCGGAAAGACTTATCACTCTATTTTTCATTGCTGTCATCAGGTTGTGTTTCATGTTCTTATGATTGAAATTTGAAGAAACGATTGGAACATATCAGTTTCCTCATATCAAGGAATGGTATACTATTATTCTTCTTTACCTCTAAAATTAATTGATGTAGATGGATATCAAAGCTGTTGAAAAAGAAAAGAGCTTCTTTCACTTTTCACTTTCTCTTCTCAGTTTGACAATATCTGAATTCAATTAGTTTTATATTCATAAATAGGGTGATACTCAATGTTAGGCAACATTTGCTTTACCATGTACTTTGTTAATATTGATAATAATGCATATAAAATAATAGTAAAAATATTATGTAAAACTGAAAATGGCATTAGTAGAGATGGGACAACGATGAACCCATACAGTAGAAGGGTTTTTGACAAGTCTTCAACAGAAAACAACTACTGAACCCAAGACGATTAAATTCTATCTTTTAGATTCTTGTCAAAGATTCTTCAACAATTAATTTTTGGTAGTCCGTACATCCCATAGCCAAAGTTATATTTCGACTCCAACCAAAGGAACATTTACATACCGTGGTTTCATGGTTTTTGCATTGGCTAGCTCAACTATTTCAATTACCCTAGAGATGCGCTGTATTTAAATTGCTGTGTTTATCCTACATATTTCTATCTCAAGGCAAAGATATTTTTCTCTAACGACTCTTAAAATATATTAGCTAAGATTTCTTCAGAATAAACAATTACCGAAATCCTTGAATAGTGTTGTTATAAGTATCACTTTATTTTTTACAAGAGTTCACCCATCGATGAGGATAATTAGTGGTATTACATCAATGATTTGTATTCAATAATATGCTGATTCACTGAGTAAATATGTGACATTGAAAATATTCTCCAGCTTCTGGCTAGTGAAATACAGGTGTATCAAACAACTTATCGAAAAACGTATTGTATAATCTATGTACATCGTGCCTTATTATTTATTTCAGTTGGACATGGAAATGCGAAAATGGTCTCTGTACAAGACAAATGGCAAAGAAAAACAATGATATTTACTCTACTCTGGAACTATGCCAACTTATGTGTACTAATTACCTCAACATATGGCCACATCCCACAGGAATTGTGAAGTCATGGAAAGATATCGTCCACATAGATACTCGGTAAATATCCATTTGTTTATTTCTAAGCTTATTTGGCCCTAGATCCGAGCCAGTAGTAATGATAACGTTTACTATTCCCAAGAAACAACAATGTTTGTAATAAGAACACGTCAACTGCTATCGAGTTGAATTTATAAATAAAAAAAATGTTCAATGAACACATTGCAAGGCATCACACGTTAAAAGGTAAGGACTGCGTCTTCCCTAGCTAACACAAGTCTCTTGAAGACGTCTGAGGGTTGCGAGTAGGGGTGCAATCGGTTGACGGAAATAACAATAACAAACCATTATAACAATAATATTAATAATACATATTTCTACTATATGCAGTAGAACCAAAAATAATGTGAGAGGAAAACGAATAAGGTAGATAAGAATTTAGAGAAAAACATAATATTCTTTTGTCAAAAAATACTTAACTTTTGGGTGTTGTTGAATTTTCACGAGTGTGAGAAATTTTGTTGAGTTATGATATCAGAAATCAGAAATTATTTATTCATCACAAAAGATTACATACTGCAAAATGCATAAACTCATCGGACTAGTCAAAAATATAATATCAAGTGAAAATGGTCGAATGGTATAAATATAACAATGGGACAACACGGATTTAATTACAATTTTCTAATACATTTCATTTACATTTTTTGTAGAAAAGATATGAATGTTTCTTGACGACGCGCGACAATAAATTTTCCTATCACCCATGTAAAATAACGGCTTGTTGAATATGCATACAAAATATTTAGAAAATGTATACTCTTTTATATGATTAAACTCAGACAGACAGCCTCTTTCATCATTCACCCAAAAAGATATGAAAATTCATTTAAAAAAAATTACAATAAACCATTCATCTGGTATATCCTACATCTAGAAGTCATAGTTAAATATCAGCTCTTCAATTTTTCAATTGAATAAATTGACAAAAATAAATATGCATTTTCATATGATTTTTTTTACAGCAATATTCTTTTCCATTTTAATGGAACAATTGAAAGCATCGACTACTTAACTGAGCTAACGCTGTACTTCAAAAACGAACTGAAACGAGATGAACCCATCGACTGTGACGACGATGTGTACCCTATGCATATTTATTTGTACCCATCAAGCTTTGATTTGTCATTGCAACTGGATACTGATGAATCATATAAATTGAACTTGGATTTTGTAGGTGAGTATACTGAATCTTCTACATCAACACTGTTAATGCTGACAGTCCTAATAATACTCTTCCTCAAAAACACAATATTGAACCCAAAGGCTTGATCGGACTGAATGGGTAGGTGGAATTTATTATTATTGATTTCTGTTGCTCTCATGGCAATTTCTTGTTGCGACTGACTTTACTGTAAGTCGCTGCTTCATCCGTAGGGAATTATTAGATAAACAATAGATTATAATTCATTTGGCAGTGACAAGACAACTGCAGGTGGTCATCCCCAGCCGAATGAAAGATTAATCTTTTGTTTGTTTACAATAAGCACTTGCGATTGAGACTTCTTGGAAGAAAGTTGCACAAATATCTATCAGATGTAGTTCAATATCCATCGTGGCATTAGCCAGTTGTTGTTGTCAGATGTTTGCCTCATTTTTTCCACTTTGTGGAAATATTTGGAGATGGTACTTCGACTTTGTTGATTTTATCCATATCTATCATTTATTTGAACTCTCCGGCAAACCCTTCAAACTTGTTCCTAGTTTCGTATTCTGGAGGAGTTGAAACATCACTGAAAAAAGCATTTTTCAGTTCTCTGGTAAATCGGTATTGGCTCAAAGATTTATACTTCTCAGAAATCCAATTGTACAGTTTGCTAAGATTATACAAGAAAGTATCATGAAATGCATGCGTTCTTTGTTTAAAAAAGATTCTTCAATAAATATGTGCTTTCTTAAAATGAACCTTTTTTTTCCACTTTCAGGAATGCAGCTCGTGGTGAACATAACAGCTCCAACAGTATTCGGTGTGAGACACGGTCTAGAAACGCTTCTGCAGCTCATAGTGCCTGACGAGTACGAAGAAAAATGTTTGACAACGCTCAGCAACATCCAAGTCAGTGACGCCCCACAATACAAACATCGCGGTCTCCTTTTGGACACAGCAAGAAACTTTCTGTCCATCGACACCATCAAGATCAACATCGACGGGATGGCTGCTTCCAAAATGAACGTCTTGCATTGGCATATCACCGACTCCCAGAGCTTTCCCTTGGTGTCGCCGAGATTGCCAAACATGACTGAGTAGGTGCTGATATTTTTTCCTTGTACACCAGTCATTTGAGTGGGTAACAATCATGAACAGTTGAAGTTCCTGATTTGAGTAGGTGGAAGTAAAAAGTTCTAATGAGTCCTTATCGGAATGAATGAAAGTAGTATCGACGGCAAACAAAACAGATTTAGTTGGTTCATAAAACGACAATTATTATTCACATAAACGATAAACAATAGCGGCCCCAAAGCTGATCCTTGAGGAACACCATGCTTAACAAGTTTGAAACTCGAATTAGTACTATTTATACAAAATTACAAGCAATCTACAAATCTTCAAGGTTCATCATAACATGACTGAGTAGGTGCTATTTTTTTCCTTTTATATTAGTCATTTGAGTGGGTAACAATCATGAACAGTTGAAGTTCCTGATTTGAGTTGGTGAAAGTACAAAGTTCTAATGAGTCCTTATCGGAATGAATGAAAGTAATATCGACAGCAAACAAAACAGATTTAGTTGGTTTATAAAACGACAATTATTATTCACATAAACGATAAACAATAGCGGCCCCAAAGCTGATCCTTGAGGAACATCATGCTCAACAAGTTTGAAACTCGAATTAGTACTATTTATAAAAAAATACAAGCAATCTCCAAAATTATTCAAGGTTCATCATAATATTCATAATAGACCCATACTGAGGCAAATAATAGTTTATCCAAATTATTCCAAAAAGAAAAATATATCATGTCAAGGAGCAATAATTTGGTAATTGTTTATGTTGATACAGCAATGTTCTTCATTTCATTAAAACGGTATTGAAGGAGTCTTTCAGGCTTGACAATGTCTTACATAATGGACATAAAAATGTGCCTCTTTGAATTAATTGAAATTGTAAAGTATATCAATGGAGTGTTCATTCAATGAACAAATTTTTTTTCATTAGGGTCATAATGAAGAGATATATTATTTTCTTCGCGAAGAACTTAAGAGATCTGGGAGTACTCCTCGTTGTCTTGGAATATTGTTGAATATAATTATGGCACTAGGATAAGACGTCCTATTATAAAAAATGTAAAGCAAATTTATTTTGTGATGTACCAAGGACACTATTATAAGAACAGATTGTATCCGAGTTGACTCCGAAGAGATCTTCAAGGAAGAAGTTAATATCAATAGTAGAACATTTTGGGAAAAGTCAGTTTCTCAGAAGAGTATATGCAAAATAGGATATACTACACTTGTGTTTTTTTATTCATGTATTTCACGGAATCAACTACATTAAAAGAAATATATTTACATACTTAAAAATAAATAAAAAAAATTATTTATATAGATGAAATCACTAAATGCAAACAGTAATAAAAGAGTAATTTGTAGTAGATAAATAACAAGGATGAGAAATTTTAGCAGGTACCTACTGGTATGACATTTTGGTTAACGTATTTGGTACACAGATTAATTAGCATTTTTTACAGAATTCCGGAAAGTATTCAAAGAGCATCCACATACTCGTTTAGAACCGTTAGTGTTCTCTCTATGATGTGCTGTGCATCGAGTACAACGGGGACCATAGCATTGATGCATACTCTAATTTAGATAAAACCGGAGATGTGTCAACTCAATATATAGAATTTATTGAGATGCTTGAGCAATTTCGATGTATGAATCCTAAGGTTTTTGATGCTTCACCAGTTACATTATTTATATGATCTAGATTGATGAGTAGGGGAGCAAGATGTACTCTTTGAGGGATTCCAAATAAAACCTGTATTTCTTTACACTGGTTTTCACCGACCCTTTGTGCTCGGTTCGACAGAAAACTTTGAAGCCATCTTGAAAAATGGTTGTTGAATCATACTTTGCATAACTTCCCTATCAAAATGTTATGATCGATTCTATCGAAAGCATTGGAGAAATATGTGTATATTGCATCAATCTGAGTTTTATTTTCCAAGGCTTTCAGTGTTTCTACTTCTTATACTAGTAATCGTTGATTTATGACGTGAAAACCCGTGTTGATTGTCAATTAGTAATTCTTCACAATAATAATTTACTTGATCAGTAATTAATTTGTCGAACAACTTTTGAATTGAAGACTGATAGTTTTTCACATCCTCTTTAGAAGATAATCCCTTGTTAGTACAAAGGGATCCTAAAAACGTCCCTAAAAGGAATAATTTCTAATGGATAGGACTCATATCGCTTTCATTTTCGAAGGTATGGGGCTTACCATCCAGCACAGATCTACAGACCAGAGGATATCAAAATGTTGAAGCAATACGCTCTAGTTAGGGGTGTCAGAATTTTACTGGAAATCGACGGACCGTCACACGCCGGCGTAGGTTGGCAATGGGGTGCGGATGCTGGGCTTGGTGATCTGGCAGTGTGTGTGAACAAACAACCATGGAGATCTTATTGTATTCAACCTCCTTGTGGTCAACTGAACCCAGCGAATCCCAATTTGTATCGGGTATTGAAGGATCTATTCCAGGATGTTTCTGAGATGCTGCCAAACACTGGTATGTTTCATATGGGAGGTGATGAGGTGAGTGTTTCGTATGAACCATCAAGAATTTTCCAAACAAGGTCAAATAAGTAGGTATTTAGACCAGGGCCAAACCGATTCAAAATACCTGAATTCATGGAATTTTTTTAGTAGTATGATTGAAAAATTTATGGCAAATTATGAGTGAATTAGGAGAAATCTAGACGACTCAGTAAAAGTTCCGAATGAGGAGTGGGGGTATCTAAATATACGTTTTCAGGGTTGAATATTGGTTTTTTACGATTTGTGGCTAAATATGCATCTTTCCTAGAAAAGTTCCATTTGAAAGTTGTAGGTAATTAAAAAACTGAAACTTGTATATCAATCATTTTCCAAAATAATCTCAAAATTAACGAAAAAAACGCAAATACCATTTTTCTAACACATTTGAAGTTTGTCTTTTCCTCCCAAAAATTAAATAAAGTTCCACATAAATACAGGTATTCGTTTCATTCGTACATATTTATATATAAAGTTATTGAACTCAGTATCAAATGGATGGATATAGACGTCAATATTACACTTACAATGTTTGATGTTTATTATACTAGATTACCTGGGTTTGAATGGTAAACAAAGTAACATACAATTTTCTATGATGATGAAGGCGATAACAATTTTTTTTCACAAGTAAACAGAAAACCACCATGTTAAAACCTATCTGTGGTGTGGGTGTAGCACATGTTTAAGAGTAATATCGATAAATGGAGCGAATAAAAAATGATGTTCAAATTCTAAATTAGATTATATAAAAATTACAGGATTAAATTTAAAAAACACATTTTTTGTTCTTGTGGTGCCAAAATATAGTGCTGTAATCAGCAAAAATAGTAAATGAACCTGAATTATGGATATTCAATGAGTCATTAATATAGAATAAAAATATAATTGGTACAAGTATGGAACCTTGAGGAACTCCACAATTAATACTCTTCAATTCTGAATAGCAAAATAGTAACCTGAATTATGGATATTCAATGAGTCATTAATATAGAATAAAAATAAAATTGGTCCAAGTAATAATATTCCACAACTCTGTTTACAATGAATTTGAAGAATCTGTTTTGGCTGTTGCAGGTTTATATTCCATGTTGGAATTCAACTCAGGAAATTCGCGACTATTTGAAAGACAAACCTTTGTCATCTGAGACGTTCCATGACCTTTGGGCCGAACATCAAAAGAAAACTTTAGCAGCATATGACAGTGCTGTTGGTCACCAAGATTCGTCGGTAGTTCTTTGGACCAGCCAGTTGACACAAGCTGAAGTAATAAAAAAGTATTTGCCGAAAGAAAGGTAGGTACTGAATTCGATCTCTGGAATAGGAAAGTAGAAGTTTGATAGTCTGCATCAAAGGAAAAGTTAACGAAATAAAAAATAAAAAAAATATGTATTAAATTACAACATGCAGGTATGGCACAAAAATGGCCAGCATCGTATTATTAAGGAGGAATGGTGGGTGACCATTCTGTGTGTAGATGAGGCATCGTTTTGAAAGGGTTTCAACAATTCATTTCTTGAGGTTACCGTAGATTTAAAATAGCTTGTCAACTGTTAGTAAATTTTTTTCCCATTTCGAACGTAGGATAATATGTTCATTTTCACTCTCCAGATACATCATTCAAACGTGGGTACCAACGAGTGAAAACAACGTGATAGCAGATCTATTGAAATTGGGGTACAGAGTGATTGTCTCGACCAAAGATAGCTGGTACTTAGACCATGGATTTTGGGGTACGACACAGTATTACAACTGGAAGAAAGTGTACGAAAATAAAGTATATGATTACTCCCACGCAGCGGTGTTAGGAGGCGAGGTGAGTGCTATGGAAGAAATAATAATAATAAAGGTCTTTATTATTTTCAAATTATAAACATAGATGTATCCTTAGTAACTAAAAAAAAACATTTCTGAAAACAAATGGCGAAGTTCATTTTCTGTAGAGAAACAATAATAGTTTCCCAACGAAAATGTTCTTCCACTTAACCTTAATACAGTGTGCCTTATAATTTCAAAGTGTAACCTTTTGTTTGACAAACAGATAATAAGAGAATCAGTTATATTTGTAGTATGGGCTGCGAGGTAGGAGTATCAAAATTGACTGATGAATGTTGATCATGAGTTAAAAGTCAATTTGTACAGTGAGTCTGAAATAGGCAATAGATTGGTTGAATGGGAAGCAAGTGGCCATCTATATGGAAGCATGAAATTTCCAAAAATATTTATTGTGGCGTGCGGCTAAGCGGGAAACGGCCGATATTCTAAATTCACTATAGAGTAAAGAGACATTAGTATGCAAAATATCGAAAAATGTTATTGAAAAAGTTGTTTGCAATTGAATGATTTTCCCAGTTTTCTGAGAAACTATTAATAAAAAAGTTTCCCATATTGTTCCAACATTTCGGCGAACACTGTAGATGTTTACCTTCTGTTGCTCAATTTTTTATTTTTTTTATTTAACCAAAACTGCATCTATTGCCGTTTCGAATGTTCTCGTTGTGGACAACCTTATCTTGGACTCACCATATGGTCTGAAATACATCGCCTCTGAGATACAGGGTGTCGTAAAAATTTAGATTAACTTTTTTTTCTCAAAACTCCTGAACTATGTGTTTGTGTCTCCTTTTTTAATTTTTTATACAAACTATATTCATTTTCATGAGAACAGGATTGATACTACTTGGCAAAACACAATCAATCTCATAATGAAAAATGAATAACATATAATCCAATTTCCGCTACAATCAATTTAATGTAGTTCTTGTAGAGAACGGCCAAGAATCTAACAGATAAAATTCAACGGTCGTAGGGGCAGTAGTTGTTTTGTGTTGTAGACCTTCAGACGAATATACCTATTGTATAGGTTAAAGCGGAAGACTGGATTATGTAATCCAGGTATTTCTCTCTCTCTCTTGCTCTCTCTAATACCTATTGATAATGTGTGTCCTTTTTTATAACGTATTTTCCTCCATCATTACAGGTTTGCATGTGGGGAGAATTAGTAGACGATTCCAACATACAGTCAAGGATATGGCCAAGAGCAGCTGCGGCTGCAGAACGACTCTGGACGAATCCAAGAAGCTCAGCGGTATATGCTGAAGCTAGATTTTTTTCTCAAGTAGCAAGATTAGTCCAGAGGGGTATAAAAGCCGGACCAGTTACACCATTGTGGTGTGTCCAGAATCAAGGAGAATGCAAGACATATTTATAAATCATATTTATTTGTTTTTAATTCATTCATTTCATTTTCATACTATTCTAATACTTTGTAATAAATTTTTTAAATATGTTCAGGTTATTTAATTTCAATGGTTAAAACAATATCTTCCCTGTGGATCGAGTATTAATTTAATAAATAAACATAAATTCAATGTATAAATATAACAATAAAGATGGATTAGACTTTAGAGTCACAGAAATAACGAGTCTATCCCTTCACTGGAGAATGTTTTTACATCCATATCCGAGGACATTTCGATTCGATTCGAAAATTGAACGTACTTATTTTTCAAATCAAATGACTTAAAGATATCATTCCGATGAGAATATTATTCATTTTTATCATTCTTTATCCATTGAATTGTGGGAAGAAGGTTACTTGACTGAGGATGTGAGTGACAAGTAGTCCTATAATATTTTACTCCATCAATTTGATGTAGCCTCACCTCTTATTCTTACCAGACCAAAAAATAGTAAAAACGTATAGATGAATCAGGAATAAAATGTTACTCTCAGTATGTAAGGGGCTGGTATAGACTATACACAGCGACAACCTGCGACTGTCTTGAATTGCATAACGAATACGAAATATAAAAACGGAAATATATTTAGGTTAATAATATACAATGAAAATATAATAGGTCCAAATATGGAACCCTGAGGAACTCCACATTTAATACTCTTCAATTCCGGATATGATTAATTTCCTTATATCTGATTTCGTTCAGTTAGATAAAAAATGACCCAATTGAGAGTGATTCCACGGAATTCATATTTTTGTAGTTTAAGAGATAGTAGATATTTTTAAATCACATATGATTCGATCAGCATGCATGCATTACATCCGAAATACTAATGTGGTTTTGTTCAAATTCCCAAAAAGTCACAGATTTTATTGGGGATGTTTTGGAACACATAATCAATTAATATTTTTTGACTGGTACTTTCCCAAATAATGTTATAAAGATTACTAAAGTTATCCCAATTCATAAAAAGGGTTCTCCCAAATGTAAAAAATTACAGGCTTGTGTCATTATTACCTGCAACATTTTTTTTTTCCAATCAAATGTACACAAATCTTGTGGCCTTTTGTGAAAACACAAAATTCTTGGAAGGAATGTCTACAGAATTAGCGACCTGTAAAAAAGTGTCAAATATAGCAAATCATCTTGACACCAAACGTATGTCCGATGGAAAATACATTGATTAATCAAAAGCTTTTAATTTAGTTTATCAAAATCTACTGTTGGAAAAACTGAATGATTTTGGAATTAGAAGTACGGCATTAGACTTATTGAGGTCCTGCTTCGAAAAAGACATCCAGCTGTTGTGATTATGCAGGAAGGTTGGTTATTCGTATCAGAAAAAACAGTAATCATGCGAGGCGTGCCACAGGGATCAATCTTAGGACCCCTTATTTTTCTTTCTAATATAATTTCTCTTCCATCTGTTCTCTATAGTCCAAACTGTCTAACTTTTCAGTTTTTAGATAATACCTCAGTAATTATAAATAGCAATACTATCAAAGATCTTGCTGATCCAACACCAAGAGTAGCAAAGAAAATGAAGAAATGGTACACAGTTTACTCTCTAAAATTGAATGCTGATAAAACTGGACTCTTAATGTTCAACCTGACAAAACATATATTGGAATCTCATGTACCTACAGTGTTATCTTACAGTGTTGTCATCAAAAAAAATTTTGGGGTGTATATTGACTCTATCTTGACCTGAGAATAACATGTTGACACCTTGGCCTTACCTATTACTTTTTTTCTATATGAAAAACTCTTGCTTTTCATTTTATTCAGACACTATATTTCTGTGAACATTGTGATGTTCTCATTAACGATGTTTAATGATATAAAGAAGCAATTATCAGTAATAATATCCCAACAAAACGCAGAATTTTCGAAACACCACGAGAGATTGCCTTGATTTTCCTTGAATTTCTCATCGATTTAGACAGATTATGAATTTATAAATAGTTTGAGTCCCCGAACTAATCCTGATGATACCACATATTCGAGAAAAAAATTATTGTCATGTTGATGTTGTTATATTGATCCCAACACTCATTACAGAGCTGTAAAGGCACTTTCAAGGACATCTACTGTGAAATCTGCATCATCTTTCGTTACACACATTGGTGGCTTGATTCTGATAACCTGAAATGAAAATACATAATGATCAAAAGGAAATCTAACCAATCAATGTCAATCAGTACTAACATTTCCGTATAGTCCACCTTTTCCAATGATCAGGCCAAGGTCTCTAGAATGCTCCCAAATCTTCATAAAGTCATCAGGATTCAGAGGTTTTCTTGTTTTATCATCCTCAACTAGTTCTACCCCGATCATCAAACCTTTACCACGAACATCTCCAATGATCGGGTACTTCTTTTTCAGATTGGCTAAAGCTAGCAGCATATATGTACCAACTTCCTTGGAATTTTTTTGGAGTTGCTCTTCTTCAATGATCTGAAATCAGCATGCAGTTCAACAATAACGCTGCTCGACTGAATTCTAGAAATGTCAATAACTAATTGAATCATTTTTCGATTCCTACACAATGGAATGAACCAAGCTCAACCCATAGTGATTTATAAAAACAAAACATACTGAAATGTATCACATTGAAGTACCTAAAGGGAATAGAGAAAGTTTTTGTATGTGTATACCATATATGATATATTTCACTTTAAGGTGCATTTAGTCAACATCATTTTAAAATTGTGCTTAAATATATGTTAAAAGCGGAAGTTAAATCTGTTATATCAAATGGCGCCATTTATAAAACAATGTTAAGTTTATGCTAAAAACCTTTGATGTTACCTTTATGTTTATGATAATGCTTGTGGTAAAGTTGACTAAATCCACCCTTAGGAAATATTATGAAATCTAAACTTTGGAAATAGTCAAAGTCAAAATACACTAATATCAGAAGTTTATCAACTTATCAAAAAAGATTTTCAACTGTAAATAAAAATCGAATTGAAATTATTGTGTATTATAAATACACGCATTAAATAAATTTTTGGATAAGAATACTTTTAGGGATTGGCAATTACAATTCATTATAATGTAATTAGAAAAACTACCAATAGTGATTTTTTTTTCATACTTGTAAATCAAAAACGCAGTTTTAAGCATGAAAATTGCAACAACCGTCAAAATTTTATGTTTCAAAAATATTGGTCGTTATGAATCCCCAAACTTTGCTTTACATAAATATCGCAGAGTACGCTTCTGCAGAATTAGAAAATTATTCTGAAATCGATAACCGCAGCAAACTCCCCAAAATGCTATTCCATACCGCAGCTGTGATTCAATAAGAGAATGGTACACAGGTTTGGAAGCTGAAAGTCCTAATTCATTCGAAGCAACTCTCAATGCATATCAACCAGAAGAGAGTTTTTCATAGAATGTCAGTTTGTAATGGAAAGTATATAATATAATACAAACGAATGTACGAAGGTAAACAACTCACATCTAGAACTGTCATTCCTATTGTACAAGCAACAGGATTACCGCCAAACGTATTGAAATGCCCAGCCTTAGTTAAGCCACTTGCGACAGCTTGAGTAGTTGCCACAGCTGCTAAGGGATATCCATTTCCAATCCCTTTTGCCATTGTGACTATATCAGGAATGATTCCGTGAGACTCAAAACCCCAAAAGTGGTCTCCAGTTCTGCCAAAGCCTGTTTGGACCTAAGGAAAAGATATACTTCAAATTATTAATCACCAACAAAATAAAGAGTGATAGATAGAGAGAAAGATCTTTATTGGTCATATCACACAATAGGGCTTTGACAAGTCAGTATTAAAATAAAACTAAAAAAATCAAATAATAATATAAAATAACAAAAGATAAACAATCTTTGTCGTTAAAAACACTTGCACAATAAAATGTAACAAAGAGCAATACGTATAAAAGACATTAATCAATGCATAAGTTGGGAAAAATTGGTTGATAGGAACTCATCAAAATCATAAAACGCATTATTAGCCAGGAACCGCTTGATAACAGATTTGAATTGAACACACTCGAGAACATGGACATCGTGTGGTAGAACATTGAAGAACTTGATTGCGTAATAGCTCTAGTTCCATTTCTTGATTTCGAAAGTCTCAAATAGTGTTGATGTATCATATACTTGTTTCAAGTTGTGTAAGAATGTGAACTTTCATTTGTCCTATAGGTTTACAAGTTTGCTTTTATATGCATAAGACATTGCAGTATGTAAGTACATGGCAGGGTTAGTATCTTCAAATGTTTGAAAGCACCCCTACAATCATCTCTATAAGGCAATCCAGCAATGATTCTGACCGCCTTCCTATACATGGAGAAGACTGCTGAAGCGTGTGCTGAGTGGCCCCATACTAATAATAGGGCATAAGATATTGTGGACTGTATCAGTGCGTGGTAAGCTGTTAACAGTGCTGAGTGTGACAAGCAATTTTGCAGGTTACGTATTAGAAAGATTTTCCGTGACACATTCTTGCACACAAAAGTCGTATGTTCTTCCCAAGTGAGTTTACCGTCCAAGAGGACATCCAAAAACTTTACAATGAGAGTTATTTCCCAGCGAGCACGAACATCTCTGGGAGGTTTTGAGATGTTTCAAAAATGTATGCACGCCGATGTTTCTTTGAGAGGTAATATGTACTTCCCAAAGAGGTCCCTAAAGGATATTTAATATTCTCTTTTTGTTCTTCTGTGGCGTTTTTTTAATGCCTAATGGAATGAATCGGAGATGTGCACAAAATGTTATCTTGTGGATATTTTCATTTGACATAACATAGTATATATATATATATATACATATATATATATATATATACATATATATATATACATATATATACATATATATATATATATATGTATATATATATATATATATATAAGTGGAGAGGTAGTCTTGACTGACTAGTTAAAGAAAAACTGGTAAATTCTTGAGGATGCAGTCAAATCACTGGGCTTAGTCAAAGAAAACTCTTTGTTATATTGTCAAGCTTTCGGAATAAATTTTTCCGAAAGTTTGACAATATAATAAAGAGTTTTCTTTGACTAAGCCCAGTGATTTAACTGCATTCTCAAGAATTTACCGGTTTTTCTATATATATATATATATATATATATATATATGAAAACTAAAAGTTCGGGTTGAACCGCGTCTAGAATTTGTTGGAATTCGACGTTTCGGCTCCGATTTTGGAGCCATTTTCAAGAAATTGGGTTTTTTGTGACTTGACGTCGGGGTCTCAATCTGCTTGCTCCCCAAGTCTCGTCACTGGCTCTCTCTAAGGTCTCAATCTGCCTACTCCTTCGAGAGAAGTCACAAAAAACCCAATTTCTTGAAAATGGCTCCAAAATCGGAGCCGAAACGTCGAATTCCAACAAATTCTAGACGCGGTTCAACCCGAACTTTTAGTTTTCAAATATCTGACCGCGGAAACCTATCCGAACATATATATATATATATATATATATATAGCGTTCGCGCAATCGCAAATGTGATCATGTGATCTCAGTGATGTTAGAGTTGACGAAGAGTATGGTGTCTAGTTGTAACTCAATTGACCCCATTTTGTTTCTCGTAAAAGTAGTCTTGTTTAGAGTGAAGTGAAACGATTGGTTAAGTCATAATATTATATTTAGTAACCAAGTTGATGACGAACTGCAAAATAAGGAATGAATTGTGTCGATACTCAGAAAATATATAACCTCAAAAACATTTACCAGTTCTGACTTGTAAAATCATCATCCTAATCATTATGTACCTTACCTATGTAAGTGAGTATCCAAAGTAAAGTTTGTTTAAATTCAGTTGAACTAGACATTAACCAGTGATAGTGATATTTACATTTTTTTTAAATATTCAATTTGTATCAACAAAAAATATTTGTATGTGTGTTCTTTGTTCCAATTAAAATAAGTTTACCGATGATTTTTTTTTAAATCGCCCTAGAGTCCTCTGAATGTTTTGACTTTTGTTAATTTGTACAATCAATGAGAAAAAAAAACAAAATCAAAGTGCATTTTGTGATGTCCCTGGAACATCTCTAAAAGTATTTTATATAAAGTGATTTAATGTAGGCGAAAAGCTTTGAAAATGTTATGGTGTGTCCTTAAAAAGGCTTTAAAAAACACGTGAAAGAAATGCCTCTTGTGATGTCCTAGGAACATCTTAAAAATAGCCGCGTGAGGCGGACATTTGCACCTGCATACACGTTCTATTCATGTATGAACAGAACATCGCAGTGAAGGTCAGATGTCTCAAAAACTCTTACTTTTAACATCTCTGAGATGTTTCTGTGCTCGCTGGGTTAGGTCTATGTGTGCTGTTTTAAGCTGAAAATCAATGTCTCACACTTTTCTTTGTTAAGGACTAACTTATTGTTATGTAGCCAAGATTGTGTCAAGGACAGACTGTTATTGGCCTCAGTGAGAAGTGAATTTCGGAAATGTAAAAAACTTACAATACAATCACATACAAAAGATGATATCAAAAAAAGCTCAAAACCATTTATAGGATAGCAGGGTATAACTGAAATGACATAAAAGAGAACTCACTCCTATCAACCTCCTAGGCCCCACCCACCTCAACTAAAAAAGTTCAAATAGCAAAACCCTAAAAGTGTCAAAAAGTAAATGTTCATAGTGGGTTTTGTATCCAGTTATCAATTTCTCACCTCGTCAGAAACAAAAAGTCCTCCTTGCTTCTTCACAATATCGTAGACACTCTTGATATAATTTTTGGGGTACTGAACTGCTCCTCCCACACCTTGTATAGATTCAGCCCAAAACGCTGCTATGGCGTTTTTCGGAATATCATAGTTCAACTCTTGCTCAAACTGTTCGACGTATTTTAAACCAGCTTCGCATTCTCCCGCACAAGAGCACGTTCTATCTGTCTGAACAGGACTGTCGCGGCATTTGTTTCCACCCCATATACCACTGTAAACATCTGGGTTGAGAGTCTGAAAAAAAATTGTATGAATTAGGTATATTGAAATGATGAAAACTATCTAAACTAGTTGAAATACCCAGAAGTAACCTTAAAGGAAGTGAATGAGACAATTATGTGACGTGACAATAAACAACTACTTTCTTCGTTTGTTAGAAAGTTGTTGACAATGTATTAGAATTCTTCTGGACTTCCATTGTCTAGAAACAAAGAAAATGAATTCTTTGCATGTGTTTTGTACCTGAAGAATTCCGAAATGAATTTTTATTACACACATTAATTAACATTGATGACCTGAGAGAGTCCCCACGAAGATCATAATTACCTTTATAGCCGGCACATTAGTTGCATGCTATATAATAAGTATCCGAGATATCTTGTCGCATTAACACACTTTATAACGAAAGTAGATGTTACCTGTTGAAACGTCGTGACTCAAAACACATGCAAATAATTTATTTTCATTGTTTCTAGACAATGGAAGTCCAGAAGAATTCTACTTAAACTACTTTCTTGTCGCGGCGACGGATATTGAATTATATTTCGTGTTCGTAGAGGAAGCAAAAACATTCAAATCATAATTGGGCTACGCTTTGTACTGACATCACTTATGATAATACATGGGCCGGGGGTCCACCATGTGCCCTCGGCGTCGGGCGAGGAGTGCCCACGGTGATTCCAAACACCTTTGGTTGAAAGCCGTGGGTCCTCGTCCAGTCAACATGGTAGCGGCTGAAAAGTCACGAACGGTTACCCATCTAACGTAGGCTGGAGGGATCCAGTCTGACATGGGTATGCAGTATGGGTGTTAACGACTGCAGACGGCGACCCATCAACGTTGTCGGAGGAATCTGACTAACATGGGTACCTAGGGGAAAGGGGAGCCCCATCAAGGCAACTTGATGCCCTTCCATAAGGTGTTGGCCTCTAGGGGGCGGGGGTTTCGCTGGATAGGACAATGGAAAACAATACCGTAATTCGGTAGAGGTGGTCAATACCCTCACCCTTAGGGTTGGGGTGGGTGGCAAAGCCCATCTCGGCGTGTGAGCAACGCTAAATTTGCTCGGGCAGACACTGCAGAGCCAGTAGTATACTTCAGTATACGGCCTCACCATTGGTAATATGCAAATGGTAGCTTGACTGTGTCGTTGCACAGCCTAAGCGCGCTGATCTGGCGTATCCAAATCCCCATTGCGTCCGCAGCCGCGCTGCGGATAGACCGTAAGGTAGGTGCCGTGAGCGGTGTCGAGGCGTAGTGGGACACGATGGGCGGTACGACCTACCGTCACATAACAAAACTCCAATCTTATGCTAATACATATAAGGAAATTATTTGTTTTCTTTAATTTAAAAAACTCATTTTCTTACTAATTGACAATTGACAGAATTTGTGCCTCTTGATAATGTAGCTTCTCAGGTTATATTGTAACCTTTCATACCTCTAACTTAATCTGTGTCTCTGCTCTGTATCGTGAGTTTCAGAACTATCAGATTCAAGGACGCACAATTTGGTAGGTAGTTTCAACAGGACTCTCTTCATAACATTTTTTATTTCACTATTCAAAAGTTTTTGAGCTGTTAAATCGCCGTAGAAAATAGTTGATGGACGATACTGCCAAAGTTCACGTCGGAGACAATTAATATTAATAGCTACTTATTTATCATATTTGATATTTTACTCAATTATAATATGTTGAGCATTGTTGGTCCACTCAAATTTTATTTTGATAAGTATTAGTTATTCTTTAGAAAAATGTACTAGTTGTTGTTCCTGGCCCCTATAAAGGGTTGTACTGTCATAATTTTAATTTCTAATGAGTGGTTACTAAAACATTTCATTTAGTTGTAGAAAAATCGAGAACGCTTCATCAACCCCCTGAAATGAAGATTTTGTGGAACTACTGATCCAGAGTGTCATTCAGCCAACCCTCATAAATTCCTAGGCATTCGTGGTTTCTCTCCTTTCTTGAAAATCAAAAGATTATAGTGAATATCGATGATGTCTTCTCAAACGAATTTGATATTGAGCTTGGAACTCCCCAATGCAGTGTTACTGGCCCGTTAATATTTTTACTGTTCTTCAAGACGATTCAAAAGATTTTACAGAAAACTCGCGAAAATTTTGCCAGTTGAACAAGTTGGAGAACACAGAAAACTCAAATTTCATCACACGTTGCAGATTTTAAATTATTCAAATGAAGTAAAAGTGCCAATACAGAGCTTACTCTGAACATCCCAGCTGCTCCAGGAACTGGATACTTGTAATAGTTGTTACAGGTCAATCCCATCATCTGGTAAGTCATTCCGTGGTAGCTATTCTTCAGTGACACCACATCGAATCGCCCTGTATGCGATCTTGCCATCAACAATGCAAGATCGTTCGCCTCTGATCCACTGTTCACAAAATAGATGCACTGAAATGACAAAAGAATAACGTTTCAAAATTATGGTTGTTACAATGGTTATTTGTGTATTTAGAGCGCAAAGTGATATATTGTCGCTTGACAAAGAGAGTTACCGATCGATTTTTCATGATCAACTAACAAAATGAAACCATTTCGTCAATATTGAACTATTCTTTAAATAATGCCACAAAGTAGATTATGAGGTAAATATCTGAAGGAAAACAACTATATTTTCCATGGCAGACATTGAACCGTTTGTTTTTTACATCACTTCATCACCAAGCCCATCTATAAAAAAAAGACTCCCTGTATTTCAAATTGGAACTGAATTCAGATTCTGGCATATCCAACCTTCACCGAAATAGAAAAATACGGATTCATTTTATATCATTATCACCAATGAGATTCAATAAAGATTATTTTATTCAATGTTATTATTTCTCAACAAAAGTCTGGCAATACTTGTGATGACCAGGATGTTTTCAAAGAGTCTGTATTTTTTTAGAGCTTTAACAATTTAAATAGTTTTTGCTTTCATTACACAAGGAACCGGATCCCCATACAGACTGAATAAGAAAAAATTATCAAATTCCCTCCTTACCTTCAGATCCCCAGGTAAAGTGGCTGCCAACTTCTTTGCGTACTCATGCAATTTCGTGTGATAATAAATATTCGTCGAATGGCCTAATATGTTCATTTGTTCTGTCACTGCTTCGGTAATTTTTCTGTAACGAAGAATATCATTCAACACCAGAAATAATTAAGTTAGGCCTTTCCATCTATAGGCATAATAGAAATATCGTTCAACTGAAATAGGATGGAAAATCAGAAAAGCAAAGTGTATAATTCTTCGCCTTCTGTTTCATACTATCACAAAGGGCATAATAAATAAGTATACATATCGAATGAAGAAACGTTCGAACAAAAGTTGATCAAATGCTTTTTCCTTTCAAATTAGTATTTATGAATAAAAAAAATGTCGCCACTACTTTGCCTATACTAAGCCTGTTGAAGAAAATATAAATTTCGAACATCTCCAAAAAATTCTGCGAACTTGTTAAAAAAATGTGTACTTTATAGGAGAATGAAAAGTATGAATATCCGAATACTGTAAAAACGTCATATACTGCCATTTCCTAAAGAACACATATCCGTTTTTCGAATTTCTACGCGTTCTGTGTCTAGCCGTTAGGAGAGGAACAGAGCAGTCAAAATTTTTGAAATTGAATTCAGTGACGATCCGATATTTTTCACTTTTTTAACGTCCTTTTCCGATTTTATTTTCGAGTAGGACTCCGGGCTCCCTCACTCACCGACTTTTTTTGCAATAAATTTTCCACGTTGGAAACCGTCTGAAAATTTTTCGAATTCCTACGCGTTCTTCATCTAACCTTTTGGTGGGGCAGGGGTGAGAGTAACGTTTTAAAAATTGAATTATTCGACGTTCCCATATTTTTAAAGATTTTTTACGGATTTTTCCGATTTAATTCTCGGAAGTTTTCACAACATTCTCGAGAAGGAGTGGAGGTTTCGCGCCCCCCGACTGATATTTTTTGCCGTAAGTTTTGACCTCCTACGCGTTTACTATCTAGCCTTCGGAGGGAAGGGGAATACACTTTTTTCAATCATTATATTGTCATTGGTTCTTAGTAAGTGCACACAATTTCAGCTCAATTGGATGTCAGCAAGTGGATGAAAAGTGTTGAATTAAAATATCCAAAGTGTATACGATTTGAATTATTTGTTGTTTGTTTTCCTTGATTTTCATAGTTAAATTATATTTTTATTTTAAGTAAATTAAGTACCTCTTAATTTTCCAGAACAAGAAGAGATTCTCTCACCGGATACATTAGTTCCACATCCACTACCCACACAGGCCCGGAGAGAGGGGTAGGCAAGAGGAAAGTAGGAGGATCCAAGATTATAAGGGGCCCGGAGGTCATACAAAACAAAATAAAAATAATTGACCGGTGCCTCATTCAACAAACTTCAAGCTCATACGAAAAAGTCCTACTTTACGAACTTGTACCATAAATAACAATTATGCATTCGGCTACGAGTGGTAACCATCGAATCTCTTCTTTATGGTCCTTTGTGATCATATGTTTGTTAATTACTGTCTTCTTGAAACTTGCGAGCTAAGCGATTTCTTTTGGAGCCAAGCGATTTCTTTTGACATTTCACTAACAGTCCGAATGTCATCAGTATAAACAAGTTGAAAGTCTGATCAAATGGTATCAAAAGTTATCACAAGGACAAGTACACGTCATTGGGTTGCTTAGATCATCAAGCTTAGGCTGTTGAAGCCATCCTATTATTTTTATTATTGGTTAGGCTTTTTATGCCACTTTGATATCCTCAAAATCATAATTTTTTCCTCAACACCTTTTATCGATCCGGTTCTGATCAAACCATGAGCTATTTCATGGACCATGTAACCATAAGGTATCATCATATTCAAAAGCATTTTTCTTATTTCGGCGTAGAACTTCGATTTTCAGGCAACGAAACCAAACAAGCTTGGGAGGGGGAAAAGGCACCAATCGATTTTGGTCACCACCTCTTACTGACAGTTCAAGTTTTATGATTTGTGGTAGTGAAAGGTTGCGTGTCCATGTAAATATTGATATTCTGAATACGTTGTGAAAGTATGCTAATTTTATTGGGCATTTTGATGACTTGCCCGATAAGCTATGTATAAAATTATGTAGCCATATGGTGACTTGAACCGATAAAGAGTAAAAAAAGAGCACTCACTCAATGATTGGAAACATTGTTTGGATTTTCGCTTGAAAATATTGAAAAAAGTGAGATTGTGGGAAAAAATTATTTTCTGATTTTATTTGTAATATTTTAAATGAACAGATTACATACGGATGGCAATGTCCAACTGACACAGTACAAACACCAGCAAACATATCCAGGTATCGGTTACCATCTATATCGAATAGCCATTGTTTATATCCTTGATGCAAAGCGAGGGGTTTGCTGTAGTATGTCTTCAGAGCAGGATTCAAGTGTTTCTCCCTGATATGCGTGATTTCATCGTAAGAGAGACCCTGAAATGAGTCATGTCTTTAAAACTAAATAAATAATATGCAAAAACTGTTGAAAATACCCAAATACCAAAAAATACGCCAATTTCGCCTTAAGTAAGCAACAACACAGGAACTGTATTGTACGAAAGGGTAGTTTTGGAAGGTTATTCACACAGGTATGTTTATATTGATACTTGATGAGTAAATGTTCAGGGCATAGGTGAAATATTTCGAATAATATTATAGTGAACAAAAATAGAATAAGTGATAAAATATGTCGGGGCGTGGCGCAGTGGTTAGAGCGTCCGACTCTGAGTCGAAAGGTCCGGAGTTCGAGCCCCGGTTGCAGCTGGGATTTTTAATTTAAGACCTATTAAATTACCAAAATCTCGTGGCTCGACTGGGGTGAGTCCAGCACGATTCATTGTTGCGTTCCAATTAACAGTGCTGCTCCTAAGGTGGCGCATGGAGTTAGTAACAAGGCCTATCCAGAACACGTGGCTAATGACCATAGCAGTCGATGCCAAAACAACAAAGAAAAAAAAGTATTAAAATACAAGGAGGGGGAAGGGGGAAGGGGGATTACAAATACGCATTGGTATTTTGTCGCGGTATTTCTTTGTCGATCACGCCGCTGGAGAACTCCAAAGTCGGTAACAGTATTTCATTGGTGTGAAGTTACTTACAAATTTCTGGCCACACATACTGTCGTAGAGAAAATCGAACGATTTGTGGTTGAAAAATTCAGTTGTAAATAACCGGACTAAAATCTGTGGCTGGGTTTATACGTACGCATATAATTGAATGGCGCGGCAAGCAAGTACATTAAACATTACTTCATTTGGGATGCACAAATACAATGATATATTATTAGGATAATACAACTCAAATGAATTTGAGGTCATCAAAGTATAATTTTCCAGAGTGAAATAGTGGCTGATGTAGAATCAGAACCGTTTCTTTGTCACCCATGCAGTTCTAGAAAAAATGGTTTTTCTTCATTGTAAAATATCTTCGACATCACACCGATGATGTGTGCTCATGAAAAATCATTTTTTCGGAACCATTCGGGAAGTGTTCACTTTCCGGACACTTTTTCTTTGGGAAAGTAGCACTTCCCGGCCTAGTCCGGGAAGTACGTACTTCACAGTCTAGTGCTCGAATTTTAATATAAATATTCATATAAATAAGAATTAGAATGTTTCTATTGGTACCTATATATCTTCTGTTCGAATTTCAGTATATAATACAAATAAAAACTAAAATTCTATTTTTTGTTCCCCCCTGTACGCTATCCGGAAATTTAGAATTTTGATAACTCGAATACAAGTATTCCGTAATGCACCAATTTTTATGAAGAATAAAATTTTCTGACAAAACGATAGGTAATAAAAAAGTTTCCATATGGTGCAAATTTTTGAAACTCACTGTATATAGTCATGACCACCTTTTGATAAGCAACCCATTTTAGGCGTATTCATCTATTTATGTAACCTCATAAAAAGTATGTTTCATCCGGTTAATGTCGACCTCTCTACGTCTCTTAGACTAAATGCGTCACATTGATGTTATTCTACATGGTTGCCGAAAAAATAGTGTACGCAACACGTCCGAAAACAGTTTTTTTGGACTCGCAGACTTCAAGGACTCGCTGGCGCTCGTCCTAGAATTTGGTCTACTCGTCCAAAAAAACAGTATTTTCCGGACTTGTTACGTAAATTACTATTCTTTCGTTGAGAAATAATATCTTCAAGGCATAGTGTGCACACGGTATAAAAGTTGTAAACCGACAATGTGCGTTCATGAAAGTTACATATGAGATATAGAGAATTTCATGTAGATTCACACGGTGAAAACCGTTTCTTCGTCACCCATACAGACTTAGAGTAAATGATTTTCCTTCATTCAGAAATATCTTCAAGGCATCACACGGTATGAAAGTTGCAATCCGTTCGCACATCATCGGTTTACAACTTTTATACCGTGTGATTTCTTGAAGATGAACTGATAATTTTAAATTGGAATGCTCAGTTTATTTTTAACCAAAAAATTAACAAAGATATAGTTGGTTGACGATAGTCTAAATCGAAAATATATTGTATGGATTTGTTTTGAAGATTTTTTTGATATAGCGGTGTAACACCTAGCTACAAGCTGCATTTCTTATCAACATAGGATACGTTCATAAATCAACTTAGAATGTGTTCAAAAACCAATTAAATTATCGATAGATTTGTGGAAGAAATTGTTTTTCTTCAAGCATACGAATTTGGTGACCACTGAAATTGCCGCCCAGGCAGATACCCCGGTTTGCCTTACCCTTGATCCGGCGCTGCTGTAATCAAAAGTTTAAATAAAAACAATTAAATGAGTATACCTTGTAAGGTTTCGGGGTGAAATCACATCTAGGAAGTTCCGGCCTTGTAGAAAACTTTCTTAGACATTGAACACTTTTTTTCATTGTGAGTTATGGAGTTATTGCATTCCCTAGATACACCGTTATCGATGCAGATTTGTAACTGGGTTACCGCGGTAGATTTTTCATACAGCAATGAAATTCTAGTACATTATAAATTACCAAACAATGCTAAGAAGGTGGTCATAAATATTCAAATATATGAACTACACAATATTCCTCCTTGTAGCTTGGATTTACCGGGTGACAATGAGATTAGTGTCTCGCTTAATTTAGAACCAGAGTGTTATAGCTTGCAGTTAAACTTCTGATGGACTAGCCGAGGCACCTTATACAGCTTTATATATTCGAAATAGGAATAAAATCCTGAACAAAAAGCGTTAATTTCACCTTTTTCCACAGGTCTTCCAAAGAATAATTGAATTTTCAATGTACAATAATATAGAGACAACTGCGTCAAAATAACTCAGAAGTGCCTAAAGGAAGTATACAAAAATAGCCCACCAATTACTTTGCTCATATAATAAATAAGTGAACCTCACTTTGAAATTATTGAAATCACTGTTTTCCCAAACTTTTTTCTATGGAGCGATAATGGCTCCATATTTTCCGACACAGCGATAGTTGACCTACTTTTTACCAGTTTACCAGCTTTTTTGCTTTTATTTAACTTGCCTTGTTAGTATGTGGTCAAATCTTGTAATTGAGTGTTGCCTCCCTCCATCCTCCAACCAAATGCGCTGGAATTTTGTACGCATTCAATAATATATTACCATGGAGGACGGACTCCCTCTCTTCTTTGATAAAAATGGCAAAAACTCGCGAAAATAAAATAGGTAATTCCCCTAAAAATAGTGAAAACATCAGACTCTCATAGTTTATAGTTGGACCTGTTTGTATCAATTAATGTTGAGTACTAGCCAAAATGCTGTTTTTTATTAAAAATTTTATTCAGGACCTCTTTCAAAGAGCATTCGAATGGATAAATTGAAAGTATAGATTTCTTGTAGTTCATATTTTACGATAAATTCTACATTTTCTTGAATCTTAAAAAAATTGTCGAGGTAAAAATTAATTCAAACACAATAAGATTGAAATGACTATTTACTTGAAATATAATATAACACTAAAACAGAAACTAACAACTCAAATATATATATGCCATTACCAAAATACATCACTAATAATTACTCAGTTCTACATTAGATTGACTTTTAGGAGCTCTTGAATCATATTCTTCTAGCCCAGGGTGTTCCTCACATAAAACTTTATAAGCATAAAAAATTCTGACAAACTCTTCATTGCTTATTTGAAATGGTCTGGTCGTGGGGTCAACTTCGGCTAACTTGAGAAGTTTCGTACCTAAAAATTCACAAATTATTGGTAGATAGCCAAAGTTAAATTCATATTTTTTTCATTTTGATTAATACATTAAACAGTACTAATAAAAATTAATACAATTCTATGTTTGCACTACCGCAGAAAAATGTCTCTATGAGACATCTTTTGCTTATAGAATATGTATCAGGTGACAATTTTGAGATTACAGGACGATTTTCTCAAAAATATCAACATAAAATATGATTTTGATAATATAAAAAAGGAAATTAAAAGGGCTACAGACAATGTTCTCCCTTCAACTCCCAATCCCAGTGACACCTCTGAAATTTTGAATGACAACCCTCCTTACCATAGAATTAGCACTAAATTTCTTTGAGCTCTGTTATTTTCTGGGTGTTTTCTTAATCTAGAAAATTTTACAAATTAAGACTTGTGGGAAAGTGACTGAATTTTATATGAAGGAGAACCTCATTGTTGAACAGAGAATATCAAAAAAGTCAAGGTTAAGAAAATCAAAGATGGCTAACAAGTACAAGGGCATACTGAAATAGTACCAATAAGGAAATTGAAGAGGCAAGTGAAATAAATATGTTATGTTACAATTCGCAAGTTCTGAGATATTTAAAAACAATTAAAAAGCATTTCTTTGTTCAAGAGAATTGTCCATGGTAAATTTCAAACCTGTCCTCTGGTATACATCTCATAAGGAAGGAATCTTTACCTAGGTGCTCTCTCATCTCTTCGGGAAACAACCTCTCAGTTCCTCGAATACAGTACTTTTGCCTCATATTGAATATATTTCTCAGAACTTTTTCCACCATTTTGAAAGGTAAGTCAACCAGTGGGTACTTCTTCGGAACAAACGTAACAACAGCAACGTCTACATCAGGTTTAGGCAGAAAGGCCCTACCAGGGATTGTAAACTTATAGTTGACATCACACCATAGCTGACACATAATGGACAACCTACATCTCTGTTCGTGCATTATAGGAGCTATCATTCTCTCTCCTACTTCTTTTTGAAAGGTTAAGGTCATTGAAGTTCGTCCAAAACTCCAAGCAGAGTTCCTTTCAGAGACTGACTGTAAGTATCTGATGATCAAATTTGTGGACACACTGAAGGGTAAATTTCCTAAAACAACGAAATTTGTATTGATTATGCAGAGAAATAAACAAAAATTATTTTATTCCAAACTGGAAAACAGAAAAATATTTCTATGATAGATGTGAAAAAATATACCTATCAAATGGACTGGTGGTGGTGCTTCAAACCAACTGTGTTTAGGAGCACCTGCAAAACCAACTTCCAAGTTATATGATCTTATGTCTCCAATTTCTATATCCATGTTCATGTGAGGTTTACTTGCTTCTTGCAACATTTCTAAAGTAGGCAAGAACCTGGGATCTTTTTCAACAACAATCAACTTATGAGGAGACTGTTTGATTATAGACCTCGTTATTCCTCCTGGTCCAGGACCGATTTCACAAACATAATGATTTCTGATTCGCCCTGCAGATTTGACTATTTTATCAGTTATACGTTCATCCATCAAAAAATTCTGAGACAACTGGCGTAGAGCCCTAATTCGATATAACTTAACTAAGTCTCTAACTGAAGGTAACGGGGGTAAACGAATATGGGGTGAAGAGACTGCCATTATTGGCTGGTTTTGGCTGGTTCTTCAAAATCGTCGAGAAAAGTTTCTTGTCTGACAGCATACATTGAGTAACCGTAAATGCCAAAAACGCCAAGTCCTAATAATGCACCGGTTAGTAGATTATACCTTCGAAGTGTCTTCAGTTTTTGAACTCGTTCTAGATTTTGTCTTTCAATCTCCTTGACGAAATCCAATTCTCTTGGTCTCAATTTACTCAAATCAATTCTTGGCATGCGGTCTGACATTATTTTATCCTTATAAATTTCGCAACCATAGGATGCAAAAAAGACAATTTATTTGAAAACACTACTTATAAATTTAATTTTTATTTAGTAAAACTAACCTCACTTATTAGTTATTACTCATGACAGTCATGACATAAGACAGGACTTTGGATATAACCTGCAATCTTCTTCTTAGAGGGTGGGCTCAAGAACACTTTTCTAGCAGATTTCATGTACGTCAGTACTCCAACACTAAAATACATAATATTACATTATGCCTAATAAACAGTACCCTGATAAAACATATATCAGATGGTGTTTCATGTTATTAAAACTAATTAAACCAAAGGATTATGGAATATCTGACGCTCTCGGGCGATGTTTTTCCATTTGATACCATTCAGTGCAATATTGAAAGAGAACCCAGCAAAAAACAGGAGTGGCATCACTACACTCGATCCGTAGCGAGTTTGATATTTAGGTTGAGTCAAGTCTACGGTCTGACCAATATGATTCGACCAGCGCGGTCATTTGGTTGACTTGACGACCTCATTAGAACTGTATGTATGTGACCAATATTTTCAATCATCTGGTCGGTCCGACTATGGTCATACTTCATACTGAACGCGCGTGCCTGGTCCGACCGGTGACTTGACACAGGGTTATTTAATATCGATGAGGCGCGGGCTCATCATTTATATAGGTAGTAAACAAACCGAATATGAGCCACAAATTAACAGTGAATAATGGAAAGGCTTACTTTACGAGTGAAAACACAAAAACCCGACAGTGTCTCTATTTAGCTTGATCGAGGCTACGATTTAAATGAACAAAGCCAGGTATTTTTCTCAGAAGGTACTTTTCTGTCAAAGTGGCATGATTACACTTTGAACTACATCAATAATCCTGTGCATCCCTCAAAATATTAAGACACTTCGATGAAATCCAGCAATTTCAGAGATTTCCACTTAACGCCAAGAAACGTACATATATCATTAGAATTTGCTAAAGAGTGGGTTGTACAAAACAAGTTCAACAGCAGTTTAAGTAAGCTCGCCCCGATTGCTAGGGACTAGCCAAGGAAATTTTTAGTTCCTCAGCAACTGAACTCAGTTTAGTTAACTGTTGGTGAACTTGTTTTGTACAACTTGCCCTATAAATATGTGAACCTTTCAGAATAAAAATTAATTTGAAAGTATTTTTTTCAGGGAAATCAAGGTTGCTGTTTTAAAAGTATAACAATTCCCACACAAATAGCGATGAAGACAGATGTTATTGACGACGAATTTTTTTCTTCTGATAACGTGTTTGTTGGTGAAAAAAAACTATGCCAGATAAATTCGAATTATTTTCCCCAGTACTGTGCTAACCAGACTATTCATTATATTTTCTCGAAGTAACGTGAAGTACATTTTTCAACAGAAAATGGAGCTCTCATTAAAATGAGTGATCTCGCAAAAAATCGCTTCCGTGAACGTGAAAGTAATAAGGAAATAACGGATGAGTTGCCAACGAATTCAGTCAAATCATAATCTTCAAGCAATAAAGATTTAGAAATGCTTTCTGATGGTATACTCTCAACACACGTTGTGAAAGCAACACATCTCTAATATAACGGCCACAGAACTCACAAGTTTAGAGAAAAGCACCTACCTCATCACGAGTAAAAACGGAAATACCCGACAATGCCTCATCTTGGCATGTTGCAGGTTACGATGTAAATAAACAAAGCCAAGCATGTTCATTCAAGAAAAGGTTGGAGGAAATGGAGTCTCCATTATATGTTTTTGCTCTGCAGATGATAGTTTTATACAAGGAGTACACCAACTAACGATGTACTCTTTGGTTTTAAATAAGATGCCTAGAAACCTTAGTTTTAAAGAAGAAGTAGACCTCTTAAAGCTGTCAAGTCAAAATTTTTGTTTTGTATGTAGATTGAGGTTGGGTTTTCGTCGTTGTTGGTCCGTTAATTTATTTGTGGATTGTGTATGTGATTTTTTTTTGTAAAATATATAGAATGGCAGAAGATGATTCATCACAAAATTCATTTGGTACTAATCAAGAAGATAATGATTCTGAACAGGAACCATCGTCGCATCTGCAATTAGATTTGGGTGACGATTCTTCGCACAATAGGGAATCCAATAGACTAGGCAACCAGAAAGCTGGTCCTTCTGGTAAGGAACCCGCTACATATTTTTTTGAGTTCTTCATTTTTTTGGCACTGAAAAAGAAAATAGAACTCATGTACTAATTAAAATGAAGGAAGTGTTTTTTGATGCAAGAAACCCTTCAAAAATACTCACTCTTGAAAATAACCAATGCGTATTTCCGATCTTTCTTGAATATTGGTGGATCTGTCACTATACAATTTCTGAAGGACACAATAACATTCATTTAAGTATATAAATATTATTCTTATTACCAAATATTTTTTTATGCTCCTTGGGTATTTTTTAGGGTCCACTTCAAGTGTCCCTGAGAGTCAAAAACGAGAGGACAACCCCTTTTCATTCAAACATTTTTTGCGCAGTGACTCTGGCAGTAGTTACCAGAATAAAGGAGCCAGGCCTAAAGTATATTCTGAAAATCGATCAGCTTCCACCGACTTCAGTAACCATATTACCGAAACGAAGCAGCCTCGAATAGCCCCCGAATTTTCATCTGCTCTTCCTGATTTTGTGCAGGACCATCTAGTCATTGAACAGTGTTACTTGGGCAATCACGCTAACAGTAAATATAATCTTGAAATAGACAATTTGCCAGACTTTACTCCTAGCAGAGAAAATAGGAGTAGCTACGAGGATGTTGTCAGAGACAGTTCTGAGATAACAACTAGGCCTGTGCCATTGGACTTGCCAGTAAGACCAACAGATGCTTTTCCTTTAGATTTACCTGTTGCTAATTCATCAGTTAGCGGTTCAAGAAATGGGCTTTCAGTTGGTGAGGTAACCAAAATTTTTATCATCAGTGTATAAGCATCCCGTTTATGAAAATTGTAGTGGGTTCAGAAAATCAGAGAGATCAGTATTTCCAGATATAAAGGGATAATACAGCTGAAATAACTATTGTTATTCAGTAACTTGTTTCTGCATTTGTTCAAGCTGTTGAAGATGAATTCCTTGGCTGAGGTGACTTCATTGAATAAATAACATTTCAAATATTAATATAATAGATATATCTTTATTTATCTAGGATATCCTAATATACAAAGTTTGCTGGTATTGAAATCAAATTAAAAGGTATGTGGTACAATTGGAAAGGTATAAAATATATATCAAACACTACATAAAATGCAGTGAAAAAATGATTACCTTCAAATATTAGGGTTTGAATAAAATCCCCTAAAATGGTAAAAACAGGTAAAAATCAATTAAGAAAAATGGTAGATAACCGTTCAAAAGTTAACAGGGGGGGGGCTAAAAAAGCTGCACTGTATAGGGAATAGTATTCATTTAATTGTTCCGTTTTCATCCTTAATTCATTATTATACCATGTACTGTTTTGAACTTACCCTATATATTGATCTGAAGGTAGACATCTTCAACTGAGTTTGGATATACTATAATTGGTTTTTTAATTAATTGTGAAATACCAAAGTGGTGAGTGAGGAGATTTTTCAATCCATGAAAATAAAAATTATCATAGAGTAGTTCAGATTGAGGTCCCGCTAGTATAAAATGAAGTTTTGTTGACTATCACAGATACTTCCAAGTCATCTGAAAAGGAATGCTTCAGCTGAAATACCCCCGTCATTCAGTTACTTGTTTCTGTATTTGTTCAAGTCCTTATTTCACACAAATTAATTGGTCCTCAGATGAATTCCTTGGATGACTACATTGAATAGAAAGCATTCAAAATACTAATATAAAAGTTTTTGTGTGAAATGTACAAAACACTTTGTAGGTTAAGGAGATTTGAAACAAAAAATATATATAAAAGACAAAAATCTAATAACTCGATCTTTTGGAATTTCCAACAATTGATCTTGTTGACAAATGTTTCTAGAAATCATTGGCATATACTTGTAGGTTGGGAATTCAAAAAGTTTGCCAGACTTTCTTGCCGACAGCGCTGTTTGTACACAAAAATGTGAAACTCTATCTGTCCCACACAGTCCAGAGGGTGAATTCGAAAGACTCAGGCATGAACTCGACATTACAAAAAGGCAGTTGGCTGAGAAGAATAGATTGTGTGATTGTTTGAGTAGGGAATTAGAAATAGCTAGAAATAAGGAACATGAATATACTCAAAATCTTGCCAAGGCCCTCGGACAAGTGGAAGGCAATTTGGAAAAGAGTAATGTAGGTACATTTTATTTCTTTGAAGTTCAGAAACTCAAATTGTGTTTTATCTTTTTAGAGAAGAGCATCTTCTGCAGAAAATACAGTAACGAAGTTAAAACAAGAAATCAAATCTTTGACGGTAAGTAATAATGAATAATATAACCACATAAGAGACAAACGTTTTAAAACTTTAATGTTGATTTTCGCAAAATTTTGGTTTACAAATACGCGACATATTTTTCTTCCAGCTGAAGTTTACTGACTCGCAATTAGGATGTCATTCCTTTATAATCATTAACTGTTAATTAATAAGAGAGCAGTTTTATACCTGCCCTCAACATATAACAAATATAGTTTGTGTGTTATAAAATAATTAATTACATTTGCCTAGTATTACAGCAAAACAAATTAAGAAGAGGCAAATTATCAAGTTCTGTTTGATCCTTAATTAAGTTCCGAGAACTCTTCTCTTTATTTATTTCCAAACTCTCCAGCAGATTTAATTTATTTAATGGATAAACAACATTTGATACCTGTTGAGGTATTGGAGGACAGGTATTTAATCCCTAATCAATTAAAGATTATGGAATAAAAATGTGTTTTTCGTGACACCAATTTCTATTATTAATATCTTTCCATTTATCGATAGAAGTTTTTTATTTGTTCATTCATTGCTGGTGGTAATCATATAGTTAACTGCATTTAAGAGTTGAATCTCTAAAAGAAGAGAATTTTTTTTCTGATGAACCAAGTTACTCAGAAGAACTTCTGGTTTATGAAAAAAAGACCTTTCTTCATTGTTCAAAAACACTACATGGTGATCAATATTTTAACCGGAAAGGTAACATCCAGAAAACCGATAAAAACGATTATTTTGAGTAGAAATCATTTTGCGAAGAATTCGGACTAGGTCCAAGAAGTTTACCAGAGAGTAACAAATAAATGAAACGAATACTTTTGGAAATATTAAAAAAACATGTTACCAACTATTCACACAAAGTGAAATGAAGCAAATATTTGACGGAAAACTACCTGGCTAATAGCCTGACAGCAATAGGCCTTGCACCTCGATGGGAGGGGGGGGGGCATTTAAACATAACTTAGATGGCCTTGACTACAAATCTACATGTATTATTCAACGCAGAACAACTTTGTAAAATAACATTTTTCAATATTTACCAAAATAAGGGTACTTCACACCTGGCTCAAAATAGAGTTTTCCAGTACGCCTCGTATATTACGTGTGTTTTGCTATATTTTGCAAGTGCATGTTTATATTTAAGAGGTGCACAAACTTTTATCAGGAATAACTTTTTGTCGAAAACCTCATAATTAAGAAGTTTTCCATATTGGGACAATGTATATACCTAGATATTATATCATCATCAATATATGTATTGTAAAAAAATGCTGTAAATATATACGTGTATGTATAACAGACAAATGAAAATGGTATTGTATTTGCTTCCTTGGAAAAATTAAAGGACAAAAAACCTCTGGCTAGGTATTCCTGATGTTCAGTACCGAATGGTGCTTTTTTCATTAACTCCCTTGTTTTAGAGCCAGCTGAATTTGTTAAAAGTTGAAAATAGGAGTTTGAGAGGTGACGAGGCTGCAGGGGGACAGGGGTATTACAACCCCTCTAATGAATTGCACTCACATAGATTAGCTCAAGAACTGAGAACCGCTGCTAGTACTGCTGAACATTCACTAAGGTTTGTATTCATATACATTTCTTTATTTTCTCTTTTTCATTAAATGTGTTGAACTCAATTCTTTATATTATTAATATTCTGGCTTCGTACACTATTAAAAATGTTCACTATATCATTCAACTGACATTGTTTAGAAACACTGAATTAACCCTTTGATTGTTCTCAATATTTGAACTAAAAATACTGCAAAATCAACTATTTTCTCATCATTTTATGTAGAGACTTTGAAATAACTCTATAATTTATAATTTGAATTGTTAGCTTTGGTTTTTGAGGACACCCACAATAATTATGTTTTCAGGCAATTATTGACTGGAGTCGATAATTTGAGAATGATGGCAGCTTCTTTGGAAAACATGCATAGGATAGAAGAAAAGAATGATCACTTCACAAGTTTTGATGAAGATGCTGGGCCAGCACTATAGTCAGTGAATGTAATATCAATATATATTTTAATTTAGCTTTACCACCAACTCATTGTATTGTACATAAATGGTTTTATTTATTGTTATATTAGAAAACATTTTTATGTGATTATATCTAATTGTAGTTTGGTTGTAGTTTACAACTAATGTATATATTTATAGCTTTTTCAAATATAATAAATGTGATGTTTATTTCGAAGATATCAGTCTTCATTTGTTTGTTACAAGAGCATCCCTTGTAAAATTTTGGAATTGTTGATACTGCCAGGTACAAGCTGAAGGTTTGCTTCTCGGAAGATAGAATTGAGACCCTTTCATTTTCCACCAGAAATAGCAACTTTCCGTCAACTTCCATCTCTACCGTGGTTTAGCTTTACCGTCAACTGATTGTATTGTACATATAAACTTGTGCCATGAAGAATGTAAGTAAGATTCCCTGCACCTAAATATAGGTATATACCCAAAGTTTCCCTAGGAATTCAACACCACCTTCAGGAGCTGAAAAGCACTTTGAGTATTGCTAACATTAATGAGGTTAAATTTTAAATCTCTTTAGAAATTTTCTAATATGTGTAAATTCATCATGACTGATAACTGATATAAAGGAAAGAAATGAAAAACTTCCAATAATTTGCACTTAAAAATATATGAAAATATATTATATCACGCTAACAATATTGTTTCGACCAGTGAAACTAGAAAAAATGGTAGAAACGTGAACGGTTCAAAAATGTACTTGGCAAAAGTTCTAGGATGGGGATCCAACAAAACACAGGCATGTCTTTTCTTTAGAAACACTGATCTCACAGTGGTCAGCGTAATTATGCCAGGAGTATCCACAACAAAATGAATTTCTCCACTTCAATGCTCGGTATTACCATCAACAGTACCTTTCATTAGAAAACTCAAAAACTTGGGTTTTTGCTTCGTGTCCAGAGCCCATATATGGAATGCAGAACCGAAACACCCTCTGATTCATTTAGATTATGTCTCAAAAGAGCCATTAGTCTCCTCGGTGATGATTGGCTCACAAGCTTGCTCACTTCTCAGGAACACCGCAAAGGTCAGCGATAATTTTTTATAGATATTTTCAAGAACGATGCTCTTCTGAAATATCATCAATCGTTCCACCGTTAGCGGAAACATGGCGCTCATTCTATCAACGAACAGAAAAGCCTTGGAATTTTCCTGAGGCATACACAGCCTGACGAAATTTAAGAAGAACAGCAATTCCTACCTATTTTGCCGTGATTTTCGTGGGAACCAAAACATTAAATAAAATAGTTCAATGCCCGTCGTGGTATTAGTCAGGGAAGTAGTTACTTCCTGTCATAAGACATGAACTGTCACCTGTTTATACATAATGGAAACAGTATGCCTAATTCAAAAATAAAACTAGCATGCATGTAAACTCCCAGAACTACTTGTCACAATACCAGAGACAGGACCATATGCTATTCTTACCTATTCAAAAAAGTATTTAAGTATGCAACCATCTTCCTACTGTTCTAAAAAATATTACAGATAAACAATAATTTCAGAAGTTCAGTTAAAGATATTTTAGTAGAAAAGGCCTACAATTATCCAAGAATTCTACTGTGATAACCTGTAAATTCTAAAAGATAGTCATTTAAATGTTTTGTTTGTGAAATTTTGTTTTTTGCATCTCTTATATTTTGACATTATTATTATTTGTTTATATGTATATCTCATGTTTTGTCAACACGATCTATTATCTTCGACAATAAAGTATAGGTATTTTGACTTGACTTGCCTTATACCTTCCACTTGGTGACATTTGTAGAGAGAGGGATATTTCGAAGCCGTCGAAATTATTCATCGAGTCAAATATCATTATGGTCGACTCTCTGAGACATATCGTCAATATTGTTCCACCCTTGGAAGTATCAAAATCATGAGAAATTCAGTCTCAGGGCTCAACTCCGACGAACAACAATGCTTCATCGGATCTTTAATTTAGCCAAGTTGACAACCTTAGAAAATTAAAAAATAGAGTAAGCCTGACTTAGTTTTCTCTGAATTTGCTGAACATCATCGAGTTTTCCTCGTCTTGTGAACTTGGAGATGAAAAAGCAGACGTCAGTATAATACCTATATCCTGCATGTTGAAGATCTTGATAAACTCCTCCTTGAAGGACAGTAAGGTCCCACAATTAAGGTGACATCAGACATAATCTGTTTATTCTGTGTATAAGGCGTTGGAGGCATCCTCTGCTCTTGTGATTAGTTATTAAGCTTTGTTTTGTTTTTTTGTTGTTGCATGTTTGTCCCAAATTGCAGCTCAACGTTAAAAAAAATACAACTCACAAATCTGAAGAACTTGGATTAGCAAAAGTTTTATGGCTCGTTCGATTGATGATCTAGAAGTATTTATTTTGTATGTAAATTCTCAGTACATATATAGTTACTTGAGAATGGTAATAACCGAAACCGGTCGTAATAAATAAAGTCTCAGTGGACAAAAGTTATTCTGTATTTCAAAAAGTTTATTCCTCATCACCTCTCGAAATCTTTTCTGCAACGTCCCTGTCTGGAATTTCCCTATATCAATCAACACCACTTTAATATAAACACACGTGTAAACTTTTGGTCCTGTCATAAATATGAATGTAATATTCTATTCAGCCAATGAATGTGCATTCCAAGTTGAATTGCCCCCTCCGATGGAACAATATTTGCTGACATAGTGGTGAGATTTCAATGGTTTTGTAAACATTAGATGTTTGATTCAATCTGATAAGATTCAAGAGTGAGAACTAATTTATAGAATTCGGCAGGTAAGTACATTCCATTACACTATCTGCTTATATTCAGTTGGAATTCTAAAGTATGATTCATTGTATACTAATTGAAATAATTGAATTATTAGAAATAAACCATGGGGGTACTCAAATACATTCGTGTGGGTTCAGCAAAATTTAAATCCTCGCTCTATTGCATATTGTCTGAATCTTACGATGAATAATGGACTCAGCCTTTAGTCTATATAAGTTACCTGCTCATCAGCTTCTTAAGAAAGTTCCATCTCACAAATACAACTCACTCAGTCAGAATGGTACATGCTGTCGTGCCCTTCCAAGGCACGGCACTTGGATACCTGTTAGATGTAGTCCAATTTCCGTCGCGTTATTAGCCAGAGAAGTAGTTGTTTTCCAACAGATGTTCGTCCTATCTCTTACGCAGTAAGAAACGAAGAGGACTGTCTATTTTTTTAAAACTCTTCTCTCAGGCCTTCTAACCTAAGTCACCAGAAGAGGAGCGCAATATTTCGAAACGTTGTGAGATTCAGACCTTGCAAGGGGCCAAAAATCTACTTTACGCAAAAGTAGAGATACCGTGTTTACTCTTGGGGTGTCCCTTCGAATTAAGACCTACTGGGTTCTATTATGGACACTTGCAGAGGATATTTGCAACCACATGATACCCCATGTTACCATTTAATATGTTGAATCGGAATGGGAATCAAGTAGGGCATTTGAAAGCAATATTTTGGGGGCGAGCACTTTTTGTCAATGCGCCTTTTAAGATCAATATTAGCAGGTTGTGTTTTATAAACTGTGGATTTTAGATTTCCTCAGAGAAAGAACTCTGTGGGAGTTAAATCCGGTGATCTCGGAGGCCATTTAACACTCAATTGTTCCTCTTCTGCCAATCATCCTATCCGGAAATAATTCGTTAACCACTACCAGCTGGGAAGAAAATAATTAGCACCGTTCTGCTAGAAGACTAAATTTCTTTCTGAACCTGCTTAATGAAATAGAGTCTCTAGCTCGTGAGTTATAAGAGTGTCGATGATCCTTCCCAGCATATTCAGGTACAGATCGCCTGTCAAATTTTCTCAAAAAATAAAGGACTAATATTGGCATTTCCAAGAATCCCAGACCATATATCAACTTTTTGTGGACGTTGTGTAACATCTTATAGCTTGAATTGAAATTTTACTCAAGAAATATGGGACCCACGCTCTGCCTTCCCAATTTCGTGATTTTTTGACCGGGCTTAATGAGATTAGAGGTGCACTGATCACTAAAGCTTTTTCTCACCTATGCCTTCGTATATTAACTGTTTATTATTGATTTCTTTGACATTCACTTTCGATTCTGACATGTATCTGACGCTGAGTCATTAATTTCCTCATCAAAATGTGTTCTTTTGAGAAGATCCCAAACTCGGCCGTCAAACTCCAATTGAAGAAATCATTCCTGGAACTGCTGAGGCTGAAGCAGCAGTTAGAAACCCATCTGGCTTTCCTATTCCTCCATATTCGACTGCTAAAGATCAAATCGCAGTTGATAGAAATCAGAATCCTTCAAGAATAGATATAACTAAGAAACGTGCCTCTTCCTAAACTAAAGAAGTTGCAACTCTCACATTATTCAACTGGGTATGTATAATACTCCCGTCTTCGAGTATACTGAATTTTGTCGATCATTTCGAACAAAATTATGAGATGAACAAACTAAAATCAAAAATGATGATTATTGGAATAATGTAGGTTAGGTTAGGTTTGAACGTGAGTGGGCCCGTATCTGGCCCTCCACTGCGGCCAATGGCCTATTAAATTGTGGCTCACCCTATGGTTATATTTCTGCCAGTATATCCAATCTCTTGACGAAATTGAGGAATGCATTGGGAAAACAATTTACCAGGTTTTCTGGCCTCACCTACTGTCGTATTGCCAAATATTGAGAATCTGGTCCTGTCCGCTGTAGGGCATGTACACAGAATGTGTTTAGCCGTTTCATCATCCTCCATGCATAGCCGGAACTCTGCATCTTGTGCAAGTCCGATTTTATGCATGTGATGTTTGAGTTTGCAGTGGCCAGTAAGCAAACCTACTATAACTCTGAGATGCGCCCTGCTGAGTTCTAGCAATTTGTCAGAGTCCTGTTTTTTCCTTGTACAAGCAATAAATGCTTTGGAATGGGCTAGGCCCAGTAGACTACCAGTACTCGAGTCTTTTATTATCTGCCCAAGCTGTAATGACATTCTTGGCAGTGCTATATGCTAAACCGATTACCGGTTCCGGTCCAGTGAACGTTGTTTCGGCCCCCCCTTTTGCTAGGGCGTCCGCTATTTCGTTTCCTTCTAGGCCTGTGTAACCTGGTATCCAGACTAGGGTAACGTTGTTGCGTTGCGCCAGTCGGTTTAAGGTGTCTGCAGTTCCACACTGCCCTAGATTTAACGCAGTTGGATTTAAGTGCTGCTTGACTATCTGAAAATATTTTTATTGTGTTTCGTGTGTAGTGTCGATTTTCCAGCTCCCTGGCACACATTTCAATGGCATATACTTCTGCCTGAAATATCGTAGCTAGTTTACCCATACTGAACGAGCTTTTCACTACTGGGTTCATCCCATATATTCCGAATAATGTAACACACCCCTCGTTTCAATTAGATATTTGGCAAAATCCCCACTCTATTGAGATATTTGCGTTGGAAAAAATCATGAACAGCTAAAATTCCAGATTTGAGAAAGTAGAAGGTGCGAAAGTACAAAGTACAAGATAGGTAAAAGTCTCATTCCTTCTCTGCATGGATGGGCAGGAAATGTTTGAAAATTATTTAGATTTTTCTTGTTTGGCGCAATAACTTCTGAAATGATGGAAACAGACCAAGGTGTAGCTCCTAATTTTTACTGAAAAAAAGGTCTCCATAAAAATTTTCATTCATATAATAATATGGCCATATGTTAGAGTTATTTTTAGCAGAAAAATTTTGGTCTCGGATTTCTACTGACATGACGATCGAACAGGATCTAAGGCACTCTGGCGAGATATGGGGGGTTAACTTTCGTTTAGCTGAAATCAGTTATGGAAAAACCGTTGCCATGACAACCGTTGCTATGGTAACAAGAATACAGAAAACCGATTCCTATGGTGCGGAAATGCGTGGTTGCCAAGTTGTCCACTTTAGTTTAGCTGAAATCAGTTACAGAAAAAAGGTTACCATGGTAACTGTTGTTAGGGTAAAGAGTGAACAAAAATGCTATTCCCGTTTGGCGGAAATGCATAGTTGCCAAGTTGGACCAGTTATAGTTTAGCTGACATCAGTTATGGAAAAAGTGTTGCCATAACAACAGTTTCTTTGATCACAAGTAAACAAAAACCCAATTTCCATGCTGCGGAAATGCGTGGTTGCCAAATTTTCTGCTTTATTTTAGCTCAAATCAGTTAAGAAAAAGTTGGTGCCGTGGGAAAATCGTTGCTAGGATTAGTGAAAAGAAAAACCCGATTTCCGTTTTGGAAAAATGCGCGGTTGCCAAATTATCAACTTGAAATTAAATTGAAACTTGAAAGGGGAAACATTCTCAATAGAAAAAAACCATGACTCATTCCACTGGAAACTGTAACAGGAAACAATTATTTCCCTGACTGAGGCCACGCTGGACATAGATCTACATCTGATAGATATTGTGAAAAAACCATTTAACTTCAAAAAAAATTCCGAAACTGAAAATTCGTATTCTCATTAAGATAGTTCAAATTAAATGAAGCTATTTTTTCGTAATATCTAACAGAAAACAACTACTTTCTCGGCTAAAGCCACGCTGGACATTGAACTAACTAAACTGATCCTTATTGCTTCGGAAGAGGCAAATTCACTGTTTGCACCAATTGCGGGTCGTTGATTTAGGAATAGATCAAGAATTCATTCACTGTAAAATAACAAATTAATTCAAAATATTATATTCAGAACACACCAAACGCGCGCGGATTTGCGAAATGTCGGCCGGACGCACTTGCGTTCATGTTACTACTTTGTCAATTTCCTCCAGGTAATAAAAAAACTCTTTCCCAATCTTAACTGTCCTGAACTAACTAAACTTAACCTTGATTTTGAAATTGTTTCGGAAGTGACGATGTTCACGGTTTTGAGATTAATCTATTTATAATTCGGTCAAATGTTGAATTCATTGTGAACCCCTACAATAATTTGAGATATTAGGACTATATCACAAGACACGCGAGCGAAGCGAGCGGGTCCGGCCGACATTTCGCAAATCCGTTCGCGCGGATTTGCAAAATGTCTGCCGGACCCCCTCGCCTTCCAGTTACTACTTTGTCCATTTTCTCAAATTTATTAAAAAGATCATGATCATTTATAGTGTGTGGCCTGTGGGGCAAGCGATTGCTTTGCTCATTTGTGATCAAAGTAAGATTGACAAATGTAAATACTCATATAAATAATCTTTTTGAAGGATGCGCCTTCAGATGAATACGTATTCATTTTGATATTATTTAACAGTTATTTCCATAAATCTTTTTCAAGCACCCCTAACTTGGTAACAGCATTAATTTGGCAACCATGCATTTCCGCACCACAGAAATTGGGGTTTTATGTACTCGTGATCATAGCAATGGTTGTCACACTTTTTCCATAACCAATTGCTGCTAAACAATAACTTGCCCAACTTGGCAATCTCTCATTTCCGCTAAACAGGACTGGCATTTTCACCATATAACGACTATCATGGCTACATTTCTTGCATAACAAATTTCAGCTAAAGAAAAGCAGACAATTTGGCAACCATGTATTTCCGCACCATGGGAATCGGGTTTTTGTTTACTTGTGGTCATAGCAACGGTTTCTATAGCAACAGTTTTTCCATAACTGATTTCAGTTAAACTATAACTGGTCCAACTTGGCAACTATATGCATTTCCGCAGAACGGGAATAGCATTTTTGTTTACTCTTCACCCTAACAACGGTTACCGTGGTAACCTTTTTTTCATAACTGATTTCAGCTAAACTAAAGTGACAACTTGGAAACCACGCATTTCCGCACCATGGGAATCGGGTTTTTGTATTGTCGTTGCCCAAGGAACGGTTGCCATGGCAACAGTTTTTCTGTAACTGATTTCAGCTAAACGAAAGTTGAGCCGATATGGGTTCTACCCATGGTCTACACGGATGATATTTGTACACGAATTGAGAAATTTTGCTAGATAACTGAACCATCATGTTGATGCCAGCAGGGTTGCCACTTTGTTAGTATTATATATTCACATTTGTTAGTAATTTGATTGTCTGAGAGTGATTTTGTGAATACAGGCAAATTGTTAGTGAAATGTGAATAATTGAGTGACACAAGGTAAACATTTCTAACACCCAGTTATTAATTGCTCTCTTGAGAATAAAAGAGGGAAAATAAAGTGAGATGTGCCAAATTCAGGGCCTACTCTAGGGAATAATATATGTTAAATGCCAAAGTTTTGATAAATAAAGATAATATAAACACTGACGTGTGAACGTAGAGATACCAAAGTGTTTAAAAAGTCAAAGTAATACAATATGTGAGGATGATACATACCGTGATTTTAATAAATACATTGTCTGTGGTTCTTTCATTTTTAATTTTTTCGATTTTGTTCCAAACTTTTTGCTCTCATTTCAAAAAGTGTAAGACCAAACAGGGACCAAAAATGAGACTTTTGCTCATCTGAAACTTCGTAGTTTTACGTAGGTACTGAAATCCAGAATTTCAGCTGTTGTTTGTTAGTAATTTGATTGTCTGAGAGTGATTTTGTGAATACAGGCAAATTGTTAGTGAAATGTGAATAATTGAGTGACACAAGGTAAACATTTCTAACACCCAGTTATTAATTGCTCTCTTGAGAATAAAAGAAGGAAAATAAAGTGAGATGTGCCAAATTCAGGGCCTACTCTAGGGAATAATAATATATGTTAAATGCCAAAGTTTTGATGAATAAAGATAATATAAACACTGACGGGTGAACGTAGAGATACCAAAGTGTTTAAAAAGTCAAAGTAATACAATATGTGAGGATGATACATACCGTGATTTTAATAAATACATTGTCTGTGGTTCGTTCATTTTTAATTTTTTTTTTCGATTTTGTTCCAAACTTTTTGCTCTCATTTCAAAAGGTGTAAGACCAAACAGGTACCAAAAATGAGACTTTTGCTCATCTGAAACTTCGTAGTTTTACGTAGGTACTGAAATCCAGAATTTCAGCTGTTGTTTGGAAAATCGTGTATCTATTGACTGGACTTTTTCTTCGAGTTCACATGAAAATAAAATCCTGTGAGGTTCCGAGAACATCGTGAGAATCAAGGTAACAGAAAGAGGAATTTTATTTCGTTTTTACTTTTAGAAGTTCAAAGCTTTGCCGCTCATTGGAAGAACCAGTCCTGTAAATTTCCACACAGGCGTCAAATGGATGGGAAGGCTGAACTCGTCAGGTCATTGTCGATAAAACTGCTAAGCATGGAAGGATTAAGAATATTTTAAATACATTTTCATTCTGAATCTGAGTAATGGCATAACAATTTATGAACGGAGTTTTTTAAGGCAATAAAGAAGCTTTATAACCACTAGGATAAACATTTTCTTTTCTTGTTCCATCTTGGATGGGTAGAAATTAATACTAGAGGTATTTTCTATAATATATATATAGGTATTCGTAATTGAAATTTTTGATTGTGATGAGAGTTGAAGATATTAATGTGCAATTTTTTTTCCCTAGTTGCTCTAGACGAAATTATCCCTACCGAATTTTTGTTTAATTTTTGCCATACATCTATGTTACATTTTCTAAATCTTTGGTTTGTTCGATTCGAAATTTGATTTATTAAAGTAACGTGAAAATAATATTTTGTCACTTCCATATCAACGCAGTACAAGAAAAATATTAGTTTTTCAAGACTTTTCCGAAATTTTTGACGTTTTTCTGTGTCGCTTAAACTATCCAACTGTCGAAAAGTTTTCAAACCGATGAAAGAAATTTAAATTTAAAAATGAATAACGGAAAAAATTGAGAAATAATTCATCAATAATTTTTTAACGTTCTTCAGAAGGCACGAAACTGTATTTTTGCGATTCATGTTTGAGAGCAGAGGCCGGGGACCAAAGCCTTCAATTTACGAGCACTTGCAAAAGTACAAAACAATTTCTTGGTGTGTGATAGACAAATATATAAATGAAAAGGAAATTATTCAAATATGACTGAAGCGAAGCTGTCACAGTGTTATCTGTTATAATTTCCTGCCTAGGCAGGTAGAAGAGTGTTTCAAGACGATTTATACGAATGCAAAATCAACCTAAAAACTTTTTTTTCAGAATGAATAACTTTCGCAATTTTATCAAAAATTCTTTGAGCACACGTCCGATTTTAACTAACTCAATCATTTATGGAACCTTATGCACAGCTGCCGAATTTTCACAACAAATTGTCTCTAAGAGGGTTTTGGTAAGTATTATATATTTTCCTATAGATAAGTGTTTTTGGCAAAAAACAATTTGAAAAAATTCATATATACCGCTTCAGTTATACCGGGTGTAACAGGATCATGGTATCTCCGTTAGTTTTAAGGGTAATAGATTGAAATTTGAGATATCCACTTCCTGCTTCGATTCGGAAATTTTTTGTTATTTAAAAATCGAAATCCCGTCAAAAATACTAAATTGCGTTTTGCAAATAAAGTTCATCGTAATCGTTTTTGGGGTAAAATTTTTTTCAAATGGAACCATATTGCTACCGTGGTACCATTTATTAGTACTATTAATAAGGAACTTATCCATACCTGGTAATAAAATGTGCGATCAATACAATCAAAATTACAGCTAAAAGAAATAAGAAAATACAATTATTTTGTTCTACTTTAATACTAAGAAGTTACTAAGGTGGCTTTGAAGACAATGAAATTATTTCTTCAGATTGTCAAATAAATATTTGTTGGTTAATCGTTGTTTTTATTGGAAAAGTCTTTACATTTGTTGTTATTTTTGTTCAAAATGCCGCACATTTATACAAGGGATGAAAAAGTGGACATGTTAATTATTTATGGAGAATGTAGGAAAAATGCCGTTGCGGCTAGAAACCTTTATGCTGACCGATATCCTGACCGATATCCTGATAGACAATGTCCAGCGAGAAATTATTTTAATCGTCTTGAAATTCAATTCCGAAGAGAGTCTAACCATGATCCCGAGGAAAACGTTACCATTGACAAAGGAACGGAAATTAATGTTTTAGCTCGAATAGAAGTTGATAAGACTGTTTCTTTAAGGCAAATTGGGTTTGAATTGGAAATTAGTCACCAAACGGTAAGCCGAATCTTGCACAAACATAATTATAAATCTTTCAAATATCAATTGCACCAGCACAAGTGATTATGAACGTAGAATGGAATAATGCAATTGGATCTTGCAGAATAATGTGCAGCCAAACACAATGCTTTTTTGGGAAGGATTTTATTTTCGGACAAGTCTAGGTTTACAAATATGGGATTAATTAACCGACAAAATACAAGGTATTGGTTACAAGAAAATCAAAATTTATTGCGGGAGGGTAACTTTCAAGTGCGGTTCGGTTTCAATGTTTGGCTTGGAATACTCGGTTGTAGAATCATTGGTCCAATAATATTTGAAGGACCCTTGAAAGGAGCTAGATACTTAGGATTTCTGCAAAATGAAATTGAGGATAGTTTAACTGAATTACCTGTCCATTTACGACAGGGAATGTACTTCCAACAAGATGGAGCTCCTCCCCATAATTCAAGAACAGTAAGAGATTACCTTGAACAGGCAATCGAAGAAAACGTAATTTCGACGAATGGTCCTGCGCGATGGCCTCCAAGGTCATCTGATTTGACACCTCTTGATTTCTTCTTCTTGTTTGGGGCCATTTAAAAAACATTGTCTATTCAATCGCCGTTACAACCCGCGAAGACCTGGAGTTGCGAGTGAGACGCGCAATTAATAGCATAACGGCCCAGCAATTAGCAAACGTTCTTCAAGAAACAGCTAAGCGAGTTCAGAAGTGCACTGACGTTAATGTACAGCATTTCGAACAATTGTTGTAATGTTTTGTGTTAATTTTTTGTATTTCAAAGCCACCTTAGTAACTTCTTATTATTAAAGTAGAACAAAATAATTGTATTTTCTTATTTTCGTTTAGCTGTAATTTTGATTGTATTGATGCATATTTTATTACCAGGTATGGATAAATTCCTTATTAATAGTACTAATAAATGGTACCACGATACCAATATGGTTCCATTTGAAAAAAATTGAGTTTTACCCCAAAAACGATTACGATTAACTTTATTTGCTCGTAAAAAACGCAATTTAGTATTTTTGACGGGATTTCGATTTATCTAGTATTAGACGGGTCATTGGAATAAATCAGAACCATCATGGCACACTTAAATGAAAAACTAAAAATTAAATTATAAAAAATTTTGACGTTTGAAATGTCACTTATGATTTCAGAAATGTAATAATATACAGGGTGTTTCATTCAAAAATCTTCCGACGAAACCAGAAGTGAAAAAAAAATCATTTATAGGTCAAAAAGTGCCGCTTATTATGTATATGGAATATTCCAAATTTCAATCTATTACCTTCAAAACTAACGAAGATACGGGGGAGGAACCATGATCCTGTTACACCCGGTATATTAGCACACAATTTTCAGAATAGGTAGACATTTGATAATTATAATATATACAATAAAAATAAAAATATAACTAAATATGAACTCAAAGGTGCGATTTAGTGCCTTCTTGTTCATAAAACAGAACGTAAGCTTCTCCGCTCACGAGGGATCTGGATGAAATAGGGGATACGCGAGAATCATTATATTCGTGCCACGTGCCCGCATACGGATGCCTACAGTAGGCAGTGTAATGCCCGCTGTAGGTAGTCCCACTATGATTTGATAATGCGTACAGACTGTAGCGGAAAGGGGCTACATTGTCTGCCGCATAATTACTCATATCTACAGAATAATAGAAACAACTAAATTTGAAAATTGCCATCATTCAACCTTAATTTTGCTTTTGTTCGCTACCAACATACACTTGGTCTTTTGAAGATTCAACATTAGTACATTTATCACACAACCATTTGAAAATACTATTCAAGTCCTCAAGGAGGATATTCTATTTCATCTGATGGTTGAAGTATTTCAATGTGTCATCAGCCATTGATTTCAATTGGCATTTTTTTATTTGATTAATGATATCGTTGATAAACAAATTAAATAATATCGGCCCCAAAATGGAACCTTGAGGAATTCCATATTGAGTTTCTAATTCATTAGAAAATACATTGCTATACCTCGTCTTATTTTATGTTCTATGATGTGAAAAACAGATGAATCTGTGGAAATTTAATCGTGTTTTACCTTAGTGTCATTAGGTTTAATAGTTTTTATGCAGGGTAGTGAAATAATGAACTTTTTTTTAAGCTAATGAAAACATTAGAATAATGATCAATAAAATTGATGAAATGTTGCACTGGGCGCCGATTTTTGTTAGGTATATTGCCAATTGATTTTATTGTAAATAATAATGCAATATCGTTCAAAACTCGAAGAACAGGAGTAGGATGAGTTGCATACATCAAAGTAATTGTGAAAGGCGATGCAGTACTCCCGAAGGATAATTTATGAGCGATCAAATTTTGACACATGAGGGTAGATAATAAACGGGGAACATCTTTTTTTAGTGAAATTATTTTGAAACATCCGCTATATGTATGATTATTTGCATTTTTATAAACTTTACCCTTGTCATGCCAGAATAATTAATATTTTTAATTGTAGGCTAAACAATCTCAACCATTGGATTACGGAATCATTGGTAGATACTCAGTATATGGAACTTGTGTAGGAGGTCCTCTAGTATCATTTTGGTAAGTTTCGAGTGAGATGAAATACATTAATGACAGACTTTTGCAATTTATCGTCTGAAATCGATGAATCACAAGACTTTTTCACTCGACAAATTGTGACAAAATAATTGAGTTAGTATATTTTTCTACAACCGCTTACGAAAGTAGCCATTGACATACTTTCAGATTTCAACGCAAATTGGCGTTTTCAAAGAAATGCCATTTTAAGACAGCATTTCCGCTCTACAATGGCAATATTGAAAAAAGGTTCGATCTCCACCGCTCTTTTTGAATACGAATCAATTATTTTGTGATGGAAACCAGTGACAGTGATTTCAAAGTATTCTCTAAAGCCGGCGCTACACGATACTACGACTATCCTCCAACGTTGGAGGCTTGACAGTGCGTCGCATCATGTAGCCAACCGGAAGCATAAAGTCACCCATCTACTTTACATGGATGACCTCAAACTATGCCTCGGGAGAAAGGGACATCAGTCCTCAAGGCTGGTGGAAGAGCACACGTATGATGCATGATATCGGAATGGAATTCGGGATCGATAAATGTGCCACGGTTCGTGTCAAAAGAGGACGATGCGAAGAATACGGAGAGGATGTTCAGTTCGTAGACGGAAAGCATCCTACATCATCTTGGTAACGGGAGAGACTCATACTTACCCAGGGGTGGAGCAACGCCGCTCCCAAGAGGTAATAACCACAGTTAAAAACTATCTCCGCGGTATCAACATATAAACTCCGACAGATCTGGTGAGCAGAACCGTCGGGAAAGAATAAAGTTGCTGCAACTAATAATATGACTGCCGTTCTGATCCTACTCAACTCCAGAGGTAAAATAGACTCACGAGAAGCTGCGACAATTCGATAAAAAACTCGCAAAATGATGCATCTGCATAGGAGCTTGAATAGTTAATTGTCAGTTCCAGAAAACAGAGTGGTCGTGGACTTTTGAATTTGTACTGTCTCCATAATAGAATAGTACTGGATGCATGAAGCCTCTGTGAAGTCATCAGGGGTTTAAATCCCCTTCTCTACATGATCCGTGAAAACCGATTCGCTGAATCGGAATACGTTCGACAAAAAATTCGCATAAAAGCTGCGAAGACTGCTCTCTTTTCCTTTGAGGTGATGAACTGGAATGGGGAAGAACTTCCAAAAATCATGAGAGTTTGCATTATAAATCACCCCTTTCTTTTCATACACGGAAAAATTGTATGGTCATTCGTACAATAACTTCTGGCACTGTATGCTTAATAACTTAACGAATTATTCATGCATATTTTCACTCATTACTACGAAAATCTTCAGGGTTACGGTTTGCTAATCGAAAAACTTATCCGCAATCCATATAGCGCTCATCTGAGAACTCAAACCAGAAGGTAGTGTGTACAGGGAAATATTATTCACTAATGCCAATCGTGATACAGTCCATACTTAGCCTAGAAGAGCAAGGTTCTTCGTCAAATTTTTTTCGGAGGTCCAGTCTGCGTGTGGTCGAATTTAAGCGAATTTTAGCGATTTTTCCCCTCCACTACATGTAAGGTGGAACTTCGGAATTCTTCCACGGCGCTTTTCAGTCCTCTTCCGCGACTTTGTTGCTTTGTATCCACTAGAATTCGCACCCAAAGAACAGTCCTTCGATAACACACGTTTAAAACGATAAACGCAATGAAACGAGTTTGCATTTTTACTATATGACACTAAGGTAAACACGATTAAATTTCCACAGATTTATTGTCTACGCGACATGTTTCGATACACTGCATGTATGAATTTCCATCAAGTAAAGGCCACGTCTATCCAAAATTTTTACTATATTCGTTATTAAAATGATATCCAAGAGGGAATTCCAACCGTTCCATGTTTTTTTTTTCTGGAATACTATAAATCAACATTCAGTAACCCACAAAAACAATACAGAGCTATCTCCAGTCAACGATATTTGAGATGTGTATGAGATCTATGTCCATGTCCTACTTGACTAATCGTTTCAAAAATATTTATACATGAGCAGGGGTACTATACAGCATTTACCTCATCCCGCATTTAGATCGCCATCTATTCTTGTCTCTCCATGCTTCCCATCCTATAGCTCTTCCATCTCCATCATTCGTGTAATTCGTTGTCTTCAAGTGATATGACTCTCTTCTATTTGTTGGGACATAATTCATGGCTTGTTTTGGCCACCTATTTTCCTCCATCCTCATAACGTCTCCTCATCATATCAGATGTCTTGATTCTATTCTATCTGCGTCAGTCGGGTATATTCTTTTAGTATGTCTTCTGATCTCAACCTTGTCTATTTCAGATCTAGCCTCTGCCTTTTTTCTATTTCTCATAGGCAATTGCCAATATGCTGATACATAATATGTCAATATTAGTTCCACAATTGCATTGTAGATTGTCATTTTGGTATTTATTTTGAAATGATTTGACCGGTAATGAATTCAACATTCTCACACATTTTTAACACTGTTCAACCCTTACTTCACTTTTGATATAATGGTTTCTAATATGTGAACCTCTCATCTCTAGATAGGGGTCGTCTCCTATTTTCATACAATCTGTTTTATTCATACCCTATTTCTTGTATTCTTCTTTCAGTTTTTTCAGCATGTAGTCTTTTCAATTCGCAAGTACCTGGTCATCAACAAAAAAGAGTGATGCTATACACACATTTTCTCCTCCAATTGTTAGTGGCGAAATTTAGGAAAGGAGAGCAGTGAATGTGCAATGATGTTTCACGCCACTAACATACCCAGTAGCTCAGTAGGCGTGGATTCGACAATAAAAATTGATTTCGATAAGCTTGAAATAGGGGGATTAATTTTCCGGAGCGCCACGAATTTATCGCCAGTGAAAAATCCGAAACCACCCTGATGGAATGGGACAACCTACTGCACTAACATTACTAAAATATTAAACAATAGATACCTATAAATGGTATAAAAATAATATATATATATATATATATCTATATATATATATATATATATATATATGTATATGTAATAAATATGTAGAGGTTTTGTCTTCCTTACGCTTGGATAACTTGGACCAGAATAAAAGAAATAGTCATGCCCCTTACTAATAAAATATATTGATTTATCTTAGACACACTGTATGTGCACATGTTAATCATTTAAATATCTCAATTTTGAACCTCCAGTGAGGGCTATACCTGTGACGTCACGATAGCTTACAATTATGAATACTGATGCCTTAGGGGCAAACTCTTATGCTAAACTTATCTGATCATAAGTAGGTTTTCTCAGTAAGGCCAGTTCACAAGTTGTAGGTTATGAATCCAGTACCTTTTGGTGAGTACGTGTGCAAAGTGGGTACGGCTCAATCAATCTATGTACGAGTACATCTGGGACGAATACCAGCAATGGGGAAAACCAATCATACGAGACGAACAGAGAAGGGATACTGAACAACAGATGTACAGTGGAACAATCACAGTTGAGCAGGAACAATGACAGTAGTAGAACAGTGGAAAGACAACCGTGTAGCAACGGAACAGTGGAGCAATCACATTAGTGGAACACCAATATACGGTAGCGGGGCAGTAACACAGCAGAGAATGACAGAGAATTTCTGATGTTATTGTATTTGAACAGAAAGGGCTTTCTAGTGCAAAATAAACCCGTAACACAATTTTCAAAGACTTCTTGAATCTAAAATATTTTGATTCGATATTATCGCCATACGTGAAGTCATTTAAAATATCACTTCAAATAAGTATGCAGTTAACACGTGAAATGGAATTTCTGAGCAAGTACGCTAACCAATACCACATCGAGTTTAAATTTGAGTTTAAATTTGCTGACATCAGTTTCTAATCCAGACTTCTGAATGCGATGATGCTATGGGTTGGATGGTGGTGATGTAATACAACCTGCATTCACATCTAGAAATTAGAATATCATCACAAATTCATTTCTATATATAGATTACAGACACCAAACAGCCTTTACTTTTCTTATTGTATTTACTTTTTACAGGTATAAATTTCTAGACAAAAAGATCCCAGGAACTACCACTAAAATAGTGGTGAATAAATTATTGATAGACCAGTTTACATTTACTGTAGTACTGTTGATAGCTTTTTACGTGTGTAAGTGAATCATTTGCTTTTGTGAATCTAACACTCAACCAATAACATGAACCTTATATAGAGGAAAAGTTAAATTAATTCCTGAAAGATCATATGGAATTATAATACACTAGAAATGTTTCATATATTTTTTGTTTTCAGCAATGAGTATAATGGAGAGGAAACCTGATATATTCGAAGAGTGTAGAAATAAGTTGGGCGAAACGTTCAAATCGAGTTGCATGTTTTGGATTCCTGCACAAACCATCAATTTTATGTTAATCCCTCCAATGTACAGGGTAACATACATAGCAGCGTGTTCTTTTGCTTGGATCAATATCTTGTGCATTCTCAAGAGAAAATAACAAGCTGACTATTGAAGAACAATATGTGAACCTGATGGATAATATAATCTGTAATCTATTTTTACGTGCATTAGTTTCTAGTTTACAAATAATTTGTATACAAAAGGTGCAAGTAAGGATTCATACCAATTATAAAATTGTACACATTTGTAAGTCGTGTGGATGTGAATAAACTTTAATGAATATACATGTACCTACCTTTATTATTCTGTATAAGAGATCTACTACAGAAACTTATTTTATTATAATCTCAAAACAAAATCACATTTTGTGTATTATTGTGTACAGAAGGTTTGTTTAAATCATTGGTTAAAAGGTACCTATACCTTTATAACAAAAAGTCTAGGTATATAATTGTTTAAAGATATTTATTATTTATTTTTATCCGTATCATCATTTCTCGATTCTCCCACTGTTATTAGAATCAAACCCGAAACAATCAAGAACATGCCAGACCACCATAAGAGAGAGGTTATCTCGTGGAACAAACAGAATCCAGAAACTGCCTGAAAAAAAATCAATTAATTATAATTAGGTAAAATTTCGTTAACCGGGCGCTACAAGCTATTAATTTTTTTTCGGAGTTTAGCCAGTGACTATAGCCATCCTCTGAAGACCAATCCTTCCATCAAAAAATGTACCTTTCCTAGAGAACTTATTCTTGAATTTTTACCTTCTTTTTATGTTGCTTCATGGTGCGACTCTTTCAACATCGGTATTCCAAAATTTCTTTATTCAATTCGCAAACTGCAGCACACTCTGGACATTGAATTGAGGCAAGAAAACACCTATTGCTATCATAAAATTGAAGAATGCCATTTTATTTTGAACCACTGCAGAATATTCTATAAATTTCCACATCTTGATTTAATCTTGATAATAAATGCAGTACCTAGTTACACACAAATTTTACCTAGCAACAACAAAAAGTTGACAATGTTATAAAGAAATTATTCTTTTACGTTAGGTCTATGTTTACTTTTGATTTAGAAAAGTAGGCTTGTAACTGATTTCCAAGTTACCAACCGGTAACCGGATATGAATAAAATTCACTAAACAAAACAGCAAAATTTTATTGTTTTTGTTGAAAGAAAGAAGAATTTTTTTATGAAAAGTGCCGTTTTCAATGAAAAAACTGTTGAATTAAAGTGTGCATATTGTGCTGGTGAAAAGAGTGTTTTTTCCAAGGAAGAAATGTGTGCTAGAAAATACCAGCTATTATTCAAAAATAGACCCGTATCTCCTAAATAACTTGAGACCGCCAAATTTCATTGGTATTTTTTGTTCAGGAGACCAAAGTGTCACCAAAAAAAATGTATGATGGCTTGTAGCGCCCGGTTAACGTCATTTTACCAAGAATTGTTTCAACACGCGCGTTTTGTTAAGAAATATCCTCTGATTTTAAAACATTGATTGTATCAACTACTCACCAGGGAATTATTATATTGCAGTGACTCTCAATACTTACTGAAAATATATAATTTGTAGCTGAACTGATGACCGTGGCAGTAAGTGAACTGGTTCTCTGAAGAGCTTTCACAAAAAATGTCCACACTGCTCCATTACAAACTAGCATACCAATGAAAAATAACACTCTCAGAAAAAATAGCCCCTGAAAAATTGTATTATAGGTTATCAGTGCACGTGTAGAGAAGATCTTTCCATTCACTTGAAAAATCATTGAAACATGGCTAGTTAGTTAAAAGTTCTTAGTTCACGTTAACGTTCGTCTAGACACGATTTTGCTTCCAACATAACTAAAATGAGTGGCATAATAAGATCTAGAAGAAACTTTCAACTCACCTCGAAAGTTGACAAACCAGATAATTTTCCAAACGTACTAGCTGTAGACGCAAATAAGCCAGAAAGTAAAGCATACTTGAAATTTTCAAACACAATCATTTCCTGTTTGTATTAAAAATGACCGATTTTCAATGTTATGTATATGATCAGCTGATTGAAGTAAAGATAAAGTGCTCTTCAAACACATTAATCTTCCAAACCATTTCGTACTTCAAGTTGTACTTTTTAGGAATCTGTTTTTCTGTACTGTGGCATTTGTTAATACTTCGAAATCTTTGAATGTTGGCTGCCAAAGTGCCATGTACCCAGGTAAGAGAGGTAGGCTGGTAATAAACCTACTATTACGTAGCCGGAACCAATCATCAAGATGCATGCCGATAAACCGGGAGTTGTTGGGAGTACCTCCACGACCAGGACCAGAGCAGAGTTGCCAACAGTTGAATAATGGAAAGTTCAACCTTATCACGAGTGAAAACGGAAATTCCCGACCATGTCTCTTCTTAGCATGATCTAGGATGCGATGTAAATAACAAATTAAGATATGCTCACAGAAATATAACCCTGGGTTATATTTCTGTAGATATGCTGCATTCATGAAAATGAAAGAAAGGGTTTTTTGCGTGTAATTCATTCGCCCTTCTCTTTTAAAACTAGCTGATAAGCTTTGTTTCAAATGAACAAATCTAACAGTGGGAATATTGGAACAAACCAAAAAATTTAAAAAAATTAAATAGATTTTGCTCCATAATACCATTCAAGGTAGATGTATGATTGGTCATATCATATCACATCCGTCTTAATTCTCCGTATGTCTTAATATATTTTGTTCTTATTCCTACCTCAAACTCAGCTTACGCAATCATCAAAAACTTTTAAAACAATCTAAATTTTCCTTTATTTAAATCACATTTTATTGTATGAGTTCGAACATTATACCGACTCAGAACATTGATGTTACTGAATATGCGCAATGGAATATTCTTGCCATGTACTTTCTACCATTCTGAATTCAGAATAGTCTATTAGTAACAATGGTATTCAACAGTTGTCATGAATTTTAGAAGCCTTCTTTGAACAAATTGCACCTGCGCATTAGTCGAAAGAGATCAGTCGCATTCAAAATGCACTGAAGCTTGACAGGAAACAGTTTTGTGCAATTATTGGATATGTTTCGTTTTCAAACTTTAGTCAATAGTAGATATATAAAAAAGTGTAGATGAGTTTTTAGTACATAAACGTCGAAAGGTATTCCCTATTGAAATTTTGGTTAGTGTCATAGAAGATGTGAAAATCAAGAATGGGAGTTATGGTATGAGGTTAACCTATTTAGAGAGGTGAGTTTTCTATATAAAAGGACCCAGTTTTAAACCTGGAAGTTGGAACTATCCTGAATACTATTTTCATCGTGTTTCTGCTTTGGAACAAAAATGGGAACATATTGGTCAGGTTGTACACAAAAAAACAATACCTACTGTTTCCTTTCACGACATCCTGTTTAACTATTTGAAATGTCAACAGACTGTTTGTCAAAGCTCATTTTCAAACAAGATATCAATGACTTGATATTTCATATACTTGATACCAGTTGAAATGAATTTTTGTGTTTGTACTTTTACGCCAATTATGTCTCTTCACTAGACCTACTTTCAAGATGAAAGTTTTTTTTTAATTGAACCCAAAAAAATCTTGCTTGTGTGATATTTTAGTTCAGTACGATAGTCAAAATATGAACGATCTTGATCATAGGTAGATGAAAATTTGTCACTAGTGCATGTTCAATTTTTTTAAAAGTATTTGTTACATTGATATCAACTAAAATTTGTTCATTATTTTTGCATGACTTGTTTTCTTGTCTACTTTGATCTGTTACATCTCTCCCGAGATAAAGTAGTATTTTCTAGTTACTATCTAATAGTAATTACTAAGTACTTTAGTAATTAGTAATTAGTAATTGTTCAGCAAATAAATAACTGAGAATAAATATTTTTGACAATATTTGAGAATAAATATATATTTTGTTTAGAATTCGAAAAATAATTCACAATAAAAAACTGAAATGCCACTTTTCAATAATCATTTTGCTGTTTTTTCTTCATCATCTTCACCAGCTAAGGGTGGTTGGATAAATAATAGATACCAAAAAGTATGGAAATGGAATGAAATGAAAAACGATCAAGTTGTATTATACAGGGTATTTCATAATAAATATATTAAATATTAACTTACCCCCTAAAGTGCACCATTTTCGAGATACAGGGTGTTGAAATTTAAAAAAAAAATTGTTTTTTGCGAATATCTCTGGAACCGTTTATCGCACAGAAAACAGATTTCGTAGGCATTTTCTACTCATAATAAGCTATGTTTTGTGCGGATTGTTTATTTCTTCAAATTCATAATTGGTGAAAATTTTGAAGGGGTAGTGGGTGTTTTTTTCTCCAACTTCTACGCCACTGGAAAAAGTACGGTTTTGAGCCTCCTATATGAACCGCCAATGTTTTCTACACAAAAAAGGTATTCTTGGTCATAAGCTCTTAAGTTGACCGTTTTCAAGAAAAATCAACTTTCATGTTGTTTAAATAATGTTTTTTCCTCGAAAATTTGCTGCGTGCATTGAAGCTAACGGCGGACATTTCCAACAATTCAACTGAGTATGATTGTTATGTTTTTTTTTTATTTTGCAATTAAGAAGTCAACGTTTGGTTTTGTTACTTGTTCTAACGTTTAAATAAATTTAGGATAATTAGGAAAAAAAAATTTAAAAAAATTTACCTTGTTTTTCAACATGAAAGTTGATTTTTCTTGAAAACAGTCAACTTTAGAGCTTATGACCAAGAGTACATTTTTTGTGTAAAAAACATTGGCGGTTCAGAATCATACTTTTAGCAGTGGCGTAGAAGTTGGAGAAAAAAACACCCACTAAGTACCCCTTCTAAATCTTCACCAATTATGAATTTTAAAAATTAAAAAATCTGCACAAAACATAGCTTATTATGAGTAGAAAATGCATTCAAAATCTGTTTTTTGTGCGATAAACGGTTCCAGAGATATTCGCAAAAAACTGTAATTCTGTTTAAATTTCAACACCGAGTTCAACACCCTGTATCTCGAAAATGTTGAATTTTAGAGGGTAAGTTAATAGAAACATTTTTCATATTTTTGAACGAGCTATCACATCCGGAAGTCCTGCGCATTTATTATAAAACACCCTAGTGGTAATATGAAAATTAGAGTGGAGTTATCCACACATTTCCATCCACACTTTTATGCGGTGTTGCTAACTTTCAAGAAAATTCATTAGTTATCATTAATATGTATGCTACAGCATCATGAATTATAAAAATTCATTGAATGAGCTTGGCGAACCAGAATATGGCAAATATTTTAATATACCTATTCAAATTGTAACTGTAAAGTAATATTCACTTGAATAATAATCATCTGCCTTACTGAAGTGTAGTTAAAAAAAAGTACTATAATTTTTAGACAGAAAAATATCTGTGCTGTGCAGAGATGAAAATCTCAAAAATCTCAGAAAAAAATCATTTTCTCGGTTATTATGGCGCGAGTCACCTCGAAATAACACAGAGGCTATTGAACACATCAATACTAATGCCTACACATAGAAAAATATCTGTACCAAACCATAGGAGAGATGGAAATCGCAAAAATATTTATAAAAAATAATTTTCTCGATTATTACGGCGCGTGTCACCTCGAAATAACACTGAGGCTATTTAACACATCATTACCTATGCGTACACATAGAAAACTATCTACAGGGTGTTTCATAATAAATGCGCAGGACTTCAGGATGTGATAGCTCGTCCAATAACATGAAAAAAAGTTTCTATTAACTTACCCTCTAAAATGCACCATTTTCGAGATAATAATCGTTTTTTGCGAATATCTCTGGAACCGTTTATCGCACAGAAAACAGATTTCGTAGGCATTTTCTACTCATAATAAGCTATGTTTTGTGTGGATTTTCTATTTTTTCAAATTCATAATTGGTGAAAATTTTGAAGGGGTAGTTAGTGGGTGTTTTTTTCTCCAACTTCTACGCCACTGGAGAAAGTACAGTTATGAACCGTCAATGTTTTCTACATAAAAAAAGTATTTGTGGTCATAAGCTCTAAAGTTGACCGTTTTCAAGAAAAATCAACTTTCATGTTGTTTAAATAATGTTTTTTCCTCGAAAAATTGCTGCGTGCATTGAAGCTCACGGCGGACATTTCCAATAATTCAACTGAGTATGATTGTTATTGTTATTGTTTTTTTTTGCAATTAAGAAGTCAACGTTTGGCTTTGTTACTTGTTTTAACGTTTAAATAAATTTTGTATATTTAGGAAAAAAAATAATTAAAAAAAATTTACCATGTTTTTCAACATGAAAGTTGATTTTTCTTGAAAAAGGTCAACTTTAGAGGTTATGACCAAGAGTACCTTTTTTGTGTAGAAAACATTGGCGGTTCAAGTAGGTGGCTCAAAATCATACTTTTTCCAGTGGCGTAGAAGTTGGAGAAAAAACACCCACTACCCCTTCAAAATCTTCACCAATTATGAATTTTTAAAAAAAATCTGCATAAACCATAGCTGATTATGAGTAGAAAATGCATTCAAAATCTGTTTTTTTTGTGCGATAAACGGTTCCACAGATATTCGCAAAAAAAATTTTTTTTTTTAATTTCAACACCCTGTATCTCGAAAATGTTGAATTTTAGAGGGTAAGTTAATAGAAACTTTTTTCATATTTTTGAACGAGTTATCACATCCGGAAGTCCTGCGCATTCATTATGAAACACCTTGTATACCAAACCGTAGGAGAGATGGATTCTCGATTATTACGGCGCGAGTCACGTCGAAATAACACAGAGGTTATCAAACACATCAATTCTAATGCGTACACGTAGAAAAATATCTGTACCAAACCGTAGGAGAGATGGAAATCGCAAAAATGTTTATAAAAAATAATTTTCTCGATTACGGCGCGAGTCACGTCGAAATAATACAGAGGCTATCAAACACATCAATACTAATGCGTACACGTAGAAAAATATCTGTACCAAACCGTAGGAGAGATGGAAATCGCAAAAATATTTATAAAAAATTATTTTCTCGATTATTACGGCGCGAGTCACGTCGAAATAATACAGAGGCTATCAAACATATCAATACTAATGCGTACACGTAGAAAAATATCTGTACCAAACCGTAGGAGAGATGGAAATCGCAAAAATATTTATAAAAAATTATTTTCTCGATTATTACGGCGCGAGTCACCTCGAAATAACACAGAGGCTATTGAACACATCAATAACTATGCGTACAGGTCGACAAGCATAAGGATGCCTCTGAGATGCGCAAACGATAGAAAGCGTGAGTAGATGTGCGACAAAGATCGACTACTGTTTACGGCTGGTTATCATCGGAATGTACAATCGGGAGAGACATTTTTCTGCAACACGTAGGAACGTTGGTTCTCATCTGAATTATCATTAATTCCTAATGAACTGTTCGAATAATATAATTGTCTGTGATCACTGGACCGTTTATGAAAATTGCATAATTTTCCCGAAGCCATAAGTGTAAATAAAGTACGACTAGAAAAAGAATGCATCGCCACACAATATCAGAAATAGGTAAATAAATATAATAAAGAACACGAGGAACATACTTACAGAAGTTGACCAACAATATCACCTCTGACCACTGCCAAATCAGCATTGTCCATGGTAACTTTTGATTTTTTGTTTCTCTTTTTATTTGGAGTTGAGAATTGTTCCATTTCACCTTTTTCAATTTTATTCATTTCTGAATTAATTTTTCTAATGCTTCTATCGCAAACTCCCGTTGCGGCAGCAACTCGTTCTTGAACCTTCACAAGAGGAATACTGGTTTCACCTATCATTGCTTCTGCCTGCATAAATTTGATGACATTACTGACAATTTCCCTACTTTGTCCACTCAGAATCTTATTTCTCACTTTACTCTTTGAAGGCATTTTCAAACACAACAAACTACACTATAACCTATCTAATAATATTTCAAAACTATACACAACACAAGGATTTCAAATTCAACACACAATCGCGAGAGAGTTGAAGTGATTACAGTACGTGAACCTTCACGTAGACGTTAACGTACGAAATATGGGTGGATTTAGTCAACTTTAGCACAAGCATTATCATAAACATAACGGTAACATCAAAGGTTTTTAGCATAATCTTAACATTGTTGTATAAATGGCGTCATTTGAAATAACAGATTCAACTTTCGTTCTTAACATATACTTAAGCACAATTTTAAAATGTTGACTAAATGTACCTTTAAACGTTTACGGGTTGTTATGAAATTGAGTTGAAGTTGAACGTATGTCAACCGCTAACCCTAACATGTTAATTTGTGTTTATTTCGCTTTTATGCTGTTTTCTATGAACAACTGGAAGATGAACGCTACTTTGCGGTACTTTGCGGATCTTAATAGGGATTTTGACCATATACCTCCCTTGCCAAATGCAAATCAAATTCTTCCGGAATTGGCTTTTCGAAATGTTCATTGTTTTAAATAAAGCGAAATACCGAGCAAGATCATCAAAAATACATTGAAGAAATGATGATTGATGTAAAATTGTAAATATTGCTTTGTCACTTCTTGATTTTATGGCTTCAAAGTCAAAATTTGCTCATTCGCAACTCATCGGTGTGATTCGTATATTCTTCGGTTAACGTGCGTTGATTTTTAAGGCATCCGTGTGAGACCGTTAGGTTACGTATGCCCGTAAACCTATTTTCAACGTTAACGTGAATAGCTGACGAATGCGCATGCGTAGATGTCAATTTGTACGTTAACGTTTATGGCAGCACTTCAACTCTCTAACGCCACAATAATTTTATTCCACAGACTGTACACTCACGACGTTAACTGCTTGAATAATGCAGAGCGAGTGAGCTCCTGCCCCACTCCAGGGTTGTGTCTACTGCGCAACCAATTCTCGGAGGCATCCTTACGCTTGTCGACCAGTACACATAGAAAACTATCTATACCAAACCGTAGGAGAGATGGAAATCGCAAAAATATTTATAAATAATAATGTTCCCGATTATTACGGCGCGAGTCACATCGAAATAACATAGAGGCTATCAAACACATCAATAACAATGCATACACACAAAAAGATATCTGTACCAAACCGTAGGGGATATGGAAATCGTAAAAATATTTTAAAAATAATTTTCTTGATTATTACGGCACGAGTCACATCGAAATAACACAGAGGCTGTTAAACACATCAATACCAATGTGTACACATAGAAAAATATCTGTACCAAACCGTGGAAATCGCAAAAATATTTATAAAAAAATCATTTTCTCGATTATTACGGCGCGAGTCACATCGAAATAACACAGAGGCTGTTGAACATATCAATACCAATGTGTACACACAGAAAAATATCTGTACCTACCCGTAGGGGAGATGGAAATCGCAAAAATAAAAATAAAACATTTTTTCGGTTATTACGGCGCGAGTCACCTCGAAATAACACAGAGGCTAATAAACACATCATTACCAATGTGTTCACACATAAAAATATCTGTACCAACCCGTAGGGGAGATGGAAGTCGCAAAAATGAGATTTTTGCTATTTCCATCTCAGCACAGCACAGATTTTTTCGAAGTATAAAAATTATGGAATTTTTTTTTCAACTACGCTCCAGTAAGGCAGATGATCCTTATTCAAGTGAATATTACATTACAGTAACAATTTGAATAGGTATATTTGCCCAATTCTGGTGCGCCAAGTTCATTTAATAAATTTTTATAATTCATGATGCTGTAGCATACATAATGATAACTAATGATATTTCTTGAAATTTGGCAACACCGCATAAAATTATGGATGGAAATGTGAGGATAACTTCACGTTAATAACATGAAAGTAGTTTATTTTTCAGTTTTGGTTGTTGAAATAAGTTTTTCCAGCAAATACGTCTTAGTCGTTATGATATCTCAGTACAAGAAAATACTAAACATCCCATTATTAACAGAAAAGTGAGCAACCAACTACAAAAAATTCCATGGTTTCAAGAAATGAGCATTTGTATTAGCATGCATATTTTGAATTGTCAAGTTAGTTTCATTCAACATAATCTAAGGTAAAATACATATTGAATAGGAATTATATATGTATGCAAAAAGATTAGGCAATGAAATGACTGAGTCTCTTCTTAACTTACTTATAGAGTTTCACCTTCGATTGCAGTTGTTAAATATGAGATCATCTGTCAAAATTTTGCTGAATAAAATTTGCGCTTACTAATCGATACCCTTATCTCTTCAACCAAGCTTTAAAATTTTCATGAAAGCATGAAGAAAGGGGGCGACCACTTATCGAAAAATGTACACATATTTCCGAAGTCGTTAGGGATTTCTTCAAATACATATGGCTGGTAGTGATTTCCTAAAAAATCACATGCGATTTCAAAACGATTTCGTAGAATTTCTGGAAAATCATGTGATTTCCGAGGATTTCTTGTAACTAAAAAGGATTTTCAAGAACATTAAAAACCAGGTAGGTATTTTGAGTTATGGAATAATTGCTTTTAGTAATATATTCCATAGTGAAATTCTTTCATCGTTAATCAAAATAGGAAATAAATATAGGTAAATGAATAAAACGCCAATTCAATTTCAATAAATTTAATGATGGACTACACCTTATTGAGTTTTTTGAATAATTTTTCAATTAAGTTATTTTTATTTTGAGCGTGTAAATGGTCCATTACCCATTCAGTTTACCAGCCCAAGAAATATACCGGGTGTCCGCGGAAGGTGGCTCGTCCCTATAACTTTTTTATGAAGATAATTGAATGAAATTTGGAGGATCTGCATAAGACACACAACTGCGTTTGTGTAGGTAACTAAAGTTCATGCAACTTCCTGTTTCACCGGGAGTGAAAAACTTTAGATTTTCAAATGGGACACCCAGTGTATTTACACCTTTTTTGACTCCATATGAGATTCTGAATATACCTAACCATATATCACTTGTCACTTTTTGTAACCAATATTTTGAATTTTATTTTTGCATCTAGAGTGCTATGGATCCGTTGAAATCACGAATTGTACACCTAAAATTTTATGAGTTAGGGAAAAAGATAATTTTATTACGAAAAATAATTTATTTTGATTCCGCACACTAACAGTTTTTAAACAAAATTCCGTTGAAAAACTCAATAAACTACATTAGATCTTTCTTAAAATAAAGTATCTCTCGGTTTTAAAATATGATTCAGATGCATCGAGTAGCCTGTGACAAACACAACTGATGAAACAAAATCATTGAACAGGTTGGCATCTTATTTTACCTCGCTTCTGACAAACTAAATTAGGTAATTATTGTGTAATTATTTTTAAAAAACATGTTAATGATAAAATGTATGCAAGGAGATAAGTATGATTAGCATTTGGATTAATGATTTTGTTTGATTAGTTGTGTTGGTTACAGTTTACTCGATTCATTTCAATCTTATTAATCTCATAAGTAAGATACATCATTTTGAGAAATATCTCATCTAATCTTTAAAAGTATTTCAACAGAAGTTTATTTTAAACCTAATAGTGTGGCAGTATCAAATTGAATTAACTGTAATAAAATGCTCTTTTCCCATCCCGACGAGACACCATGTTGCCATTTGAAAAAACTTGCAATAGAAATTTTAAAATTAAATTTTACATAGCAGAGACATTTTGACAGAAAAAAGTAAAGTTGAATTTTTCCCAAACTTTTAGAACTGAAATTACTTAGTGATTTGAAAATATCTTTATCACTCAAGAATAAAACCTATATTTATTTACAAAAAGTGACATGTGACACATCGTTGTATTCAGTATGTCATATGGAGACAAAAGAAGTGAAAATATACCGGGTGTCCAATTTAAAAAAAATGCAGTTTTATGTCATATACAGGTCCTAAAATTTTTATTCCATTATCTTCAAAAACAAAAAAGTTAACCACTTTCCGAAGACACCCGGTATATTTAGCATTTACTACATTTACTATCTGAATATTCTCTAGATTCGGTCAAATATACAAGACCAGTTCAAACTTGAGGAATTTCATTTTGAAAGTACCGCCTGTCTGCGAAATTCCCACACACTGTATAATATCCATTCTTAACACGTTGACTGCCACAGGTAAATTTGAGGTGTTATGTTTGAACGCCACATGTTTCCTTGAGGATACACAGGGTATTGCCATGTGAGGTCATGTGTATCCTCAAGGCACACGTTCATAGTTCAGTCGTAGGCCTGTGTACCCTACAAGACTCGCTTATTCGTGCATTTTGAATGGTAGTCGAATACTGATGGCCTCCGACAACCTATGATCTATGATAGTATTCTCCAAATGATGTATATTTTGGAATGGTCTTCTTGATTATGCCTTCTGTTTGAGATATCCCCAAAAAAATCCAAAGAAGTGAGTTCCGGTTGACCTCGATCTAAAGCTCTCGGGAGTTATTCAGATTATTAATGTTCATTTGGTCCCATCAAATTGACAAAATACAAGGTACTCTCGATAGAAGTACCTACGAATATTTGGATGGTGCATTTTGAGTTTGTAGAGGTGCAGGTGGTTTGAAGGAAATTCTAATACTACCATAAATTTCGTCATTTTATGGACGAACAGAAATAAATATAAATGCAACACTGGAACTTTCACAATCACACAAAAGATACAAACAGACTAATATCAGCGTCTAAAAACATATAATGTCGTAGCAACAGATAAGAGCGTGCATTCAATGAGAAAACTTAAGTATGTAGTAAAAAAATCGCCACTTAAAAAAGCTGTTTATGATGTTAGTCAAATTGTTAGTCACGCATGTATGTGAAGCCATACATGCCTTTCATTTACTTGTATTATTTTACACTCTATCATTTTTTATTACATTCGTTGCGAACCTGCATCACCTTAAATGGTTGAAAAAAAATCATTCTATCAATTACTACGATGGAAGTTCTCAACGAGTGTAATATACACACTTTTGCTAATTACTAAAAATGAGAAATAATTTTTTTATGTGTTTTTACTAGGGATCGACCGATATAGAAATTTTAGCCGATACCGATAATCGACCGATACCGATATTTCAAATACCGATATACCGATATATCGGTCTATCGGCCGTTCATTTTTTTTCCATCGTTGTTCGTACAGTTGTACTAACATAGCTGAAACCGTAAAAACATGTACGTCCATAATTCGCATTCGTCGTAATATATCCTGTGATAAGGCACTCAATATGAGCGTTCACGCATTTAATGAGAATTTCACATATTCAGCTATGTGGGTAGAACTTTACTTCATTTCAGCTCCAGCAATACTTCCATTTCGTCCTTTATCATTTTGAAATCAGATTTGACAGACCTAACATTCCACCAATGGGATTTGGTTCAAAAGCTTATCAACCTTTTACAACCCTTTGAGGAAATAACTAAACTCTCAAGTAACAGGGAGTGTTGCATATCAGAGGTGTACCCCTAGTTAAAAATTAAATTCGTACTTGAGCAACCGTTCAAAAAGTGCCATATTTTCTGGTGTAGACACATTGAGGATTGATCTACAAAAAAACTTGGAAAAACGATTCAACCATATTTTTACTGAAGAAAGTTTTACGCTGTCCACGTTTCAAGAACAGTTTTTTTGACATTGAAGGCGGACCAATCTATGAAATATTAAAAAGAAAAATTACTGTTCAAGAGGCAAGGCAGCGGCATTATCGAAACTATTACGGATGGTGAAAGTGATGGGGAGGACAATATGCCACTAGTGAAATTGCTAGCTATGGAAAGGGATTCAGGTGCATCAAAGACTGTGCGTGATTTATTTTGGGAATCTTACGAACATTTTGCTGGTGAAGGCACATCAGGAAGTTCGAAGCGAAAACAAAGGTCTGCTTTTGTTGAGGTACTGGATGATGAAATTAAATTATATCAAAGTCATCCAATAATTTCCAGAAATGAAAATCCCGTTCAGTGGTGGAACGACAATAAATTAAGATTTCCCAATCTTTTTCCGCAGGCTGCCATATACCTGTCTGCACCAGCTGGAAGTGTCCCCAGCGAACAAGTTTTCTCTGAAGCTGGTAATATTTATGATGCAAAACGTAGCAGGCTAACTCCTGATAGGGCAGAAAGCTTATTGTTTTTGCATCACAACCTACCAAAACTAAATTATCAGTATTAATCAGATATTTTTGTATTTTAGTAAGGTGAAATAATTTTCATAGGGTTTTATTTTATTAATTTTTAATTGCTAGTCAAAGAATTTAATTGATTTTACGTTACATACTTTTTATTGGCAATAAAGATGTATTTTTGATGGAAGTGTATTTTTTCCATTCATTTTTCAAATTGAATTTTTTTCCCAATAAAAAAATATATCGGTCTATCGGTTTTTGATATCGGCCGATACGATAATCGGCCAATGAGGCCGATAGACCGATATAAATATCGGTATCGGTCAATCCCTAGTTTTTACCACCTATATGGACATTATCAAACGACTACCATAGACTGAGTTAATGAATAACTATCCTTAAATGCCCTTATATCTATCAGAAGACTAAGGGTTATTAATGACTTTTACCTGAACCCTCTGTACGTGTGACAATGTGGGTAAGCTGCGTTAAAAACCGATGAATTGACCAAATCCAGTTGATCATTCACTAGGTTACATCCGCTATGTTTATGAATTTCTAAGGATTCTGACTAATTGTATTTTCAAACTTTGTTCGTTTAGTGTAAAATTTCCGTATCGTAAGATTCGAAAACTAGTAGTTGCATTACAATGGATGATCGAATCATTTTTTCCCAGTCTAAAGGAACTTTAAGCTTTGAAACTCCAGATTTTTCCATTTTGTCTATTATATCATTAGCTATGCTCCTTCCGAGCTCAGGAATGGAAGTTCTTACCACGAAGATACCAAATTCAAAATATTTTTGATTTTGAGTACGGCCCAGCCAAGAAACAAGGGAAAATATTTTGATAAATTTTAGCCGTCTTCTATATTCCTTCCGTTGAGATATGTTGTTCAAAAAGTGATCAGTTATCACCCAGGCCCGGACTAGCCAGGTGTGCGATCGCGGAGGGCCCCGAAGGCTCAATTGTTGAAGAATTCTTAATCAGTAAAGACAGTGTGATTTTAGCTAAATTCTTCGATTTCATTTCTGTTTCTGAAGAAATCTCTGATGGAAGTTTTGACAGCAAATCTCGATTCACAGCAAGAAATCTGATGAGTCAATGGTCCAAATTTAAAAACTTGTTCATGTTGTTTGTTGTACTAGATTTGTTTTTGACCACTTCTCCTGTTTCTAAGTACTTGCAAAGTAAAACCGTTGATTATGCTTTAGCTTGGAACTGATTTAGCCCTAACTGTATCAAAATTATCGTGTACAGTGGCGTCCCGGAAGGCACCGTAACCAATATTTTTGACAGAAAAAATGTGGGCCACTGATTTTTTTTCAATTTTTGTATTTGTTTCACATTGAGCAACTGAAATTACAACTTTCTTACATTTAGAATTTTTTCGTATTTTGCTTTGTTTTTGAGAAAAGACAAAAATGACCTCATTGTACGTCCCTGGGACAACATAATAAAAAAATGTTTTTATACGGTTTTTAATGAATACAAATTAATCTGTTATGCTTAAAAATTGTTTCTTTCATTTGGCCAGTGGCGTGCATAATGGTAACACCGGAAATACAAAAAAAATATCAAACAAGAAACACCCTTTATTAAAACCACACTTAAACAAAAATGGTACCTACGCAATTTATTTCGGTAAGAATACATTCAATAATAATTAATGTCAAAATGTCCTCCTTCAACTTCAATGCAAGCATTAACTCGTCTCAACATTTATTCCCGAACACGTTGATAAATTTCCGGCGGATGTCTTATCTGATCACATGAGGCCCGTATTCGTTGAATTAATTCTTCTTCGGTGTTGACTGGAGTTTTATAAACGAGTGACTTCAAATGTCCCCAAAAGAAAAAATCCAAGGGATTTAAATCCGGTAACCTGGACGGCCATGACTGTGGACCTGCGCGACCGATCCGGTTTTATCCATAAGTTGCATCCAGAAATTGACGTGCTACTATGCTGAAGTGAGGTGCATGAACCACAATGTTCCTCTTACTGCCAGTGGGACATTTTCTAATAGTACAAGTAACACAAATTCCAAAAAATTTAAATACTCTTGACCATTTAATCTCGGGGGTAAAAAATAAGGTCTAATGAGATAATCACCAACAATACCAACACGGAAAACTGTTGTTGATAATTATTTTCTATAACCACATGGGGATTTTCTTCTACCCAGATATAGTTGTTACGAAAGTTCATTATTTAATTTTGGGAAAAACACGCTTCACCGATAAATAATATACTGGATACAAATGTCTGAGATGCAACCTGTTGTTGTAAAAGCCAAGTAAAATAAACAACTCGCTTGGGAAAATCCGCAGGTAATAACGCTTGAACACGATGTATGTGGTAAGGATACAGTTGGTAATATTTCTAAATCTTCCATACAGTAAAGTGAGAAATGTTTAATTGTCGCAATTTTGCGTGTACTTGTATCGGGGGTACGCTCAACTTCATGTAAAACTTCTCACTCCAGCTCCACTGTTCTTACCGATGCAGGTCACCCAACAAGAGCAGCCGACCTTTGAAAGGTGCCTGATTCGCAGAGCCTTTCATGTATTCTCACAAATTTATGTCTATTTGGAACAATGCGATGAGGATATCTCTCTTGATAAATGCGTCTAGCCGCTCTGGAATTGCTTTGGGCCATTCCATAAACAAAATGCATATCGTCCATTTGTAAACCGAACCATTTTCAGATATCGGTAACAAATTTTATATCTCAAAACTCTTGAAAACACTTTAAATAATTACTATCAAATAATTAAGGATGCACTGTTTCAATTTATGACAGTTATAAAGTCAAATTTGTTTGAACATTTGTTGTTCCTTCCATGGCCCTCTTACTTTAGTTTCAAAACACTGCAGTAATACATATCAACATTATTTGTTTAATCGAAAACAGTTAATATGAGCGAAAAAATTTAAAAAATGACTCATGTAATTTTAATTGTTTAATCATAAATAAAAATCTCTTTATTGCATGTCCATGGACAACAATGAGCACGAAATGATGCCCATTTTGCACGAGTATGAATTCATACATACATACTTTTTTTTTCATTGTATTAATTTTGATAACAAATTCTAAGACTAGAATGGAAAATTAATATTGATAAAAATAACAGTGAGACCCCAGTTTTTGATGGTTTAGTAGTTGAAATGTTTTATTGTGTTGTCTCAGGGACTTACAATAAAGTGATTTTTATGTTTTTTCTCAAAAACAAAACAAGATACGAAAAAAATTCTCGAAATAAAAAAGTTGTAATTTCAGGTGCTCAATGTGAAACAAATACAAAAATTGCAAAAAAATCAGTGGCGCACATTTTTTCTATCAAAAATGTTGGTTACGATGCCTTCCGGGAGGCCACTGGACACGATAATTTTGATATAGTTAGGGCTAAATCAGCCCTTTACGACCCTTAATAACACTGCCAAATTTCAATAAAATTGGTTGAAGGATTATTACGATATATACGAAAAAAACGATTTCTTTTAAAAATTGTGACACCCTGTATCTTGAAAATGAAGCATTACCTGACCTATTTTTATATAAACTTTTCGTTTTCTGACTAGCGGCTGCGTTGAGACCATTATTTGGTCATATCTGTATGATTATTTTAATTTTAATATAATAATAATAAAGATTTTTTTCAAGTTATTTCGAATGCTAGGAATCTCTTCATCGCATCGCTCAAAATGACAATCGATTGGATGATTCTAAAGGATTGAAGGAACAAGCTTGTATTAATTAAAACTATGGATTTTTTTCCTATGTCTATCTAGTATCCCCTATATAGTTTCAAATAGTTTAAATTTTTATACATTCCATAATCCGATTATAACTCAAAGAACTGTTAATTAGATTAACATCATACCGTCTATATACCTTGTGTATTAACAACGTGTAAATATTCTGACGCCAATCTACAAGTGTGATAGCCTCCGAATTTTTATCGCTTTGATAAGATATTGAACCGAATAAAACGATTAAATGATAATATTCGTAGTGTGTAGTGTCAAAGGTAGGCAATTGTTATTATTAGTATCGTTCGGTGCTTTTCTGAACGGTGTAAATTTCATTTATAATTTACCTTTAAAGGATTGTGGTTTTGAGAGATTTGGTATTTTTTGAATACGATAAGTGGGAAATAAGTGCACTGGATGAAAATGTGAAAGTTCAGGTGACTGGTAGACAATAATTACGTAATTCAATAAAAGTTGTGTGTTATTCAAAAAACTTACATTTTTGGTGACTTCCTACAATGCATGTTCACTGTAATCAGGTGAGCAATATGTCCATATAGTGATGATTTACATTTTTACCTTGGCAATACTTCCATTAGGCCAAGCTCTAGATAAAAGTAAGAGGCTCTTTTCAAACAAAATAATAGGCGAAACGGCCTATACTAATCTTTATAAGATAGTTCGTCACAGCAAAATCGCCTTGTGAAATTTTTCAAACAAGACAAGAAAAATGATGACTTTTTTGTTTTTTTGCGCTTATATCAAAAAGTATTGGAGGAATCGTTTTACAGTCAATAGAACTTTTGTAGAGAATTATAAAACTTACAAAATGGTTTTTTATACGACCAGATCGGTGCATTTTTCACTGAGAAAATCCGGGAAAACCTCGAAAAAGAGAACATTTTTCAAAAATTGTTTATGACGCGATTGTGCAAAAACTACACATCAGACAGAAAACATCTTGAGCTCAGTTGAACCACATATTATTATCTATCAGTTTCCGCAATATTGTTTATCCAGATCCAGATTTATGAAAATTATAACTTTTTGAAAAATGGTCTCTTTTTCGAGGTTTTCCCGGATTTTCTCAGTGGAAAATGCACCGATCCGGTGGTATGAAAATCCATTTTGTTGGTTTTATAAATCTCTACAAAAGTTCCATTCACTGTAAAACGATTTCTTGAATAATCTTTGAGATATTTCCAAAAAAACAAAAAGAGTTGTAATTTTTGACTATTGTTTGTTTAAAAAATTCCACAAAACGTTTGCTGGGGTTTTCATTAACGAACTACGAGGATGTATTGATATCTAGTTAGACTAGACCAGTTCCCTGCATAAACAAAATATTGCGTTACCATACTTACGAACAATAACTTATTAGAAGTGTCAGTGTAAGGTGTGTCGACTTATTCCTGCAAAACTGTGGGATAAAACGGGAGACAATTCGCCAGCTTGATTAAGAGATAACAAATGAAATCGTGACCTGTTTCCCAAATATTCCGCATTTGCGTGTACCGCCACGGTCGGTTTTCCTGTTAGGGTAAATTTACAAGCACATAAGTTTTCGAGTATTGTCGACGGATGAAATAAATGAAGAAACGTAATTATTGAAATTTACGAAATCACTATCACCAATCTTTTTTATTTGTTACATTTTTGACTTATTTTTATAATTTTTTACTGAAATGCAATTAACTACAATAATAACCACGCATTTCATTTGGAAGTATTGAAATTAAGCTTCATGAAAATTCACCATTAGAACCTGTCAATCTTGTGCTAATATAATCATTGAATGGCGGGATTCCGTGAGATATATTCGTGCCATTATTTTCATCAAAATGTTTTCTAATAATATACAAGATATACTGTGTGATAATCTTCATAATATGGTGGTACTCACTTTCGGTACTGGATATAGATGAATTATTTTGTTCGTCTCTCTGGAATGCCCTCAAATGATACAAAAACGGAACATGATCAAATTATTATTGTACAGACTACACAGAAAACGATTAGATATTCACAAATTTTATTCAATGTTTCGCCAACACAGCAGCTTCTTCACTGTCTGATTGAATAAAGTTTGTGGAGATCGAATCGTTTTCTGTGTATTTCACACAATTACTATGGATCTTCATCAAGTAACGGCCGAGTCAATCAGACAAATTGAAATAGCATTGAATTAATGATGAATTTCTAAGAAAATATGCAGCAAAATGGACAAACACATTAATAATAGTCATCAATACAGGGAAATTGCACTATGAAATTTAGATTCCGTCACAACTATTCATTTTTGAACAGTATTTGAAGTTTGTTGAAATTCCATAAAATTGACAACAGTCGTCAATCACCATATCCCTGGAATATTGACAGGACTAAAATTCTATAAAGGCGCCATCTCTGGGACCGATTGAAGAAGCAGACCACTATTTCATTTGTTTATTTGTCTTCTGAAAAATCAAAACAAAATCGAATCACTCGACACACCAGGGTTTTTATACATCTTATGTCAGTGTAAAGTTTGACGTCAAAAAAGTAAACCAGAGCAATAAATTATAAGAAAAAATATGTCCACCGAAATTGTGAAAATCGAAAAATTGGAGTATCGAGCCTTCATCAAGTACCTGTATTTAATAGGGTTAAGAGGTAAGCAGATTTACGAAGATATGCTTAATACCCTTGATGATCAATGTCCTTCGTATGCGACCGTGAAAAATTGGACTGCAAGCTTCAAAAGAGGTAAATTTTCCATTGAAGATGATGACCGATCGGGAAGGCCAGTTTCTGTGTCAGTCCCCGAAAATATCGATGCAGTTCATGACATGATTTTAAAACAGACCGTCGAATTGGGCTAAAACGGATATCTGAAGTACTGAATATTTCATACGAACGCGTTCATCATATAGTTCACGTCAATTTGGAAATGAGAAAAATTGCTGCAAAATGGATCCCCAAATGTTTGATGTTGACCAAAAGCGTGCAAGGGTAGTAGCATCGCGTTCGATCTGTGCTCGATTTGAAAACGATGTAGACTTCTTAAACCGAATTGTTACTATGGATGAGAATTGGGTACATTTCTACGATCCAGAAACAAAGCAACAATCGATGGAACGGCGACACTCCGGTTCTCCAAGACCTAAGAAGTTTCGTGTCCAAAAATCTGCTGGAAAAGTTCTTGCTTCAGTTTTTTGGGATTGCCATGGAGTAATCATGATTGATTTTTTGAATAAGGGTAGAACAATAACTGGAGGTTAATATTCGACATTACTGACCACTCTACGGGAAAAAATTAAAGAGAAAAGTCGCGGAAAGCTATCCAAAGGTGTTTTGTTTTTGCAGGACAACGCCCCTGCACACAAATCTCATGTTGCCATGCAAAATATTCGTGATTTAGGGTTTGAATTACTAGAACACCTCCTTATTCACCAGATTTGGCTCCGTCCGACTATCATCTCTTTCCTCAACTGAAAAAAGTTTAAAAGGTCGTAAATTTTCTTCCAACGATGAGGTAATAAAAGCTGTGGAGGTCTGGTTTGCAGAGCATGAAAGAACTTTTTTTTTAAAGGTCTAGAGACGTTGCAGGTTCGCTGTAATAAATTTATCCAATTAAGAGGAGAATATGTTGAGTAATAAAATATTTTGACATTGAAATTTTGTTTGGTTCTATAGAAGACTAAGAATTTTTCAATATATCCTCGTATGTTATAAAAATTAGTATAGGCCATTTGCGTCTTTTATTTTGTGGGAAAAGAACCTCTATAGCTTGGTCTACAAATCAAAAGAATGTTATAACTTAATCGAATCCAATTGTTTTTCAAAAATATGTTCCTTTTTTTTTCAACAACAAACAACTTGAAATTATAATTAGTGAATACGTCCATCATACCAGTTATGTATATTTATGTTTTGTAGCTTCATTCTAATCCTGGTAATGATGATAAAAAACTCACGAGCGTTGATACATGAGGGGGGATATGTCTGGCCACTCGAGGTGAGCAGCTAAATTTAGTAGCACATTTGCATAAAATGATAGATCATATTTTAGAATGATCCATGTATTATTCCCATCATTAACTATTTTTATCGTTCTCTTGAAAATTCTCACGTCGAGTATCCTTTCATAATAGAAGTTTGATCACAGAAAAATACCAACTGGAAAATATTTTTTCTAACACCTTTGAAAATTGAATGTTCCTTTCTAGTTTAAGGGTTTAAAGTGCCACTTTTCCTCCCTATGGTAGAATAGCTATTTGTATTACTAGGGAGGAAAGTGCCACTTTTCCTCCCGCAGGATGTAGTTTACAGTAAACATCCAAGGGAGGAAAAGGCACTTTACTCCCATGTAATACATATGATTTTTCTTCCTACCCACTCAATAAAATTTTTATTTTGGTCAACCGCTTATATTACCGAAATATCCTTTTTCTACAACCGCTTACCAAAGTAGCTTTTGACGCTTTCAGATCTCAACGCAAAGTTAACGTTTCCCGTGAAATGTCATTTTGTGACTTTGCAAATAGACCTATTCTTACTTGATGCAAAGTATAGACAATACAGTCATGTTTATCTGAGAATCTGCGGAGGTGCAATGGCTAGCGAAATATCCTTTTTCTACAACCGCTTACCAAAGTAGCTTTTGACGCTTTCAGATCTCAACGCAAAGTTAACGTTTCCCGTGAAATGTCATTTTGTGACTTTGTTTGCAAATAGACCTATTCTTACTTGATGCAAAGTATAGACAATACAGTCATGTTTATCTGAGAATCTGCGGAGGTGCAATGGCTAGCGTCTTGGGCTTGTAATCCGATGGTCCCGGGTTCATCTCCTGGCAATTACAACTTTTTTTTTTCAGGAACGTTATTTTACTTTTTTCTTGTTAGTGATTTGAATTATTGGACATTTAGATAGCTTATACATTTCGGATTGCTATTGAGTGATTTTCTCATAATTAATGTTATGTGCCTATTTGAATGAAGTGTCGATCATTTTTTTTCTAAGAGCTGCGCTTGTAGAAAAAATAATGTGTGTATTTCGAGCACAAAGTGTCATTGTCGTTCTCCAAAGATTAATCTCTTTGTCGAGCAACAATCAATCACTTTGCGCTCTAAATACACAAATAGCTATTAAAGAACTAGAGTAGAAGTAACATTCATGTTTGATTTTTACCAGAATATAGGATATATAAGATGTTCTAGAAATTACGGAAACAATTTGATTATAATAGATTCACTAGTTTCATCGTTTACAACTTACTTGAAATGAGGGGGAGTAAAAGTACTTTCCTCCCTAGGGAGGAAAAGTATGAGTTTCCTCCCTGGTTTGAGGGAGGAAAGTGTGTACTTTCTATAGGGGTAGGAGGAAAAAGTTATTTCATAAAGTTTCACATAAATACAGGTATTAATTTTTTGTTTATATTTTCATTATATTTTATTTTTCGATATTTAAAATAAACGAATACTCAGCGGAAATGAGACAAAATACATAAATCACTCGTTCCATTGATGCTCTATTTATTTTGTGGAAATTCATTCCACTAAGACTTCATTAATTACGACCGGTTTCGGCTTTTACACCATTCTCAAGTAACTATTAAATAACTACAAATAACCTTAGATTCTTGAATATACAGTGAGGACCAAAAGTCCGCCCCCCCCCCGTAACTTCTTCATTTTCCACATTACAAAAAAATACATAAGTTGTAGGGTTTCATTCGATCTCTTTAATGGTTTCAGTTTCATTAATACTCTCAAAAAAGCACAGCGACTTAGAGGTTAATTTTTTTAAATGGGAAACCCTGTATTTCATTACATTATCAGATTCTACATTGAATTCTGAACAAGTTTGATGAAAGGTTTTATATCACAGAAGTTGATAGTTTTGGAATTATAGAGAAATTATTTCGACTACTTTTGCGCCAGTTCAGTGAGAAAATCGTAACAAATGGATCACTATGTATTCCACTTTCCTATCCTAACTTTTTGAAAGCTATCCAATGTTGCAAACTGCTGATGGACACCATGTGTAAGTTACCTTGTCGTACTATTTTACAATTGTTAGAGTTGTTGAATCTCACGGAAAACATTTGAATGACAAATAAGGTAGGTAGTCCATAAATACAGATCAAGAATCATCAAAAACTGAAGAGATATTCAAATTTATAACAAAAAACGGTGAATTTTGATCTATTCCAAAAGATGTTCGACATGTCTACCCTGCATTTCATGACACATAAATAGTCGGGTTGTAAACTCTTCCCTAACATTAAACAAGGTTTGAGGTGGCGCTCCATCTTGCTGAAATGTTACTTCCAAGTAAAATTCATGTGGGTTTTGAGAAACAATCTCATCGATACTGGGACTTATTGTGTCTTGCAGCATTTGGAGGTATCTGGGACCATTTAAATTTTCTTTCAAGAATATGGGACCTACAATGTGGTCACCTAAAATACCAGCCCAAACATAAATTTTCTGGGAAAATTGAGTATTCCCCTCGCGGAATTCATGGGGATTCTCATCACTCCAATACCTACAATTCTGGGTATTCACATTTCCATTTAGGTAAAAAGTGCTTTCATTACTAAAGCAGATGTGTTGCAAATAAAGTCGATTTGCAACAATTCTTTCTGCCATGGTCTCGCAAAATTCAAGTCGCCGGTCCGGATCATCTTCAACCAATTGGTACAAAATTTTTATTTTGTAAGGATGGAATTTTGTTTAAACCCTCTTTACAGATGTTTTAGAAACATCACATGTCTCAGCAGCTACTTGCCTAGTTGATGGTTGATAGTAGAGATGGTTGCGGGTTATTTACCAGTTCGGCTAGTACTTGAATTTCAACATCTTCCGTAGTTATTTTTGGCCTCCCAGATCTCGGAGCATCTGTTACGGTGCCAGTTTGTTTAAATTTTGCCACCAATTTCTGCAGATATTTTCGACACATCGGACGTTCCGGAAACAGTTCTTTGAAAATGCGAATAGCAGCGTGGTAATTTCGGTTAGCTTCACCAAATATGATTACTGCTTCAACTTTGTCTGCTACTGAACGAGCCATAGTAATCAACAAGAGAAATTTAAAAAAAGTTTAAAAAACCTACAAAATATCTATAACATTTTGCAAAAACAGATAAGAGTTATTTTCGTTGTTATGGATAAAGTGTTCATATTTCCAAAACTATTAACTTTTTTTATAGAAAACCATTCACAAACTTGTTCAAAATTTAACGTAGAATCTAATAATGCAATGATATACAGGGAGTTCCATTTAAAAAAATAAACTTCTAAGTCGCTGGGCTTTTTTGAGACACTCTGTATGGATGAAACTTAAACCATTAAAGTGATCGAATGAAACCCTACAACTTATGTATTTATTCAACATTTTTTTGTAATATGTAGAATGAAGAAGTTACAGGGGGGGCGATGGACTTTTGGTCCTCACTGTATACCCAAGAAAGCTATAATGCATAATTATGTTTAAATTACATCTTTGTGTCCCCAATTAACTGATGTTCCAAACCAAGATGAAGATGAGGGGAGTACCTGAAATCTACCTGATATGTTAAACTACGATATAAAAAAAAGGAATGTCTCCCAATACCAGTGGGTCCAACCTTGATCAAAACTCACAAATTCAAAAGAGGAGAGTTACATCATTCTAATTGGTCATTAAGAGTTTCAGAATTAGGGTTATTACTCAGTTTGTTCATTTCCAACGCTTCCAACAAGTTCATTTCTCTTCCTTAATTGCACGTATGAAGGATTTTCATCTTATTTTTGTTTATTGTATGAGTCGTTTCTTGTAAATGCCATATTATATAGCTAATTTTTTATCTGAAAACACACACGGTACCTTATTTCAAAATTTCTGCCCGTTTGGCCTGTATAAGCTGCTGGACAATCACAACATTCCAGTCTGTATATACCTGATTTTTTTCCACTTATCTTTTTTGGGTTTTGCGTTGAATAGCATGTTCCCTAAATTACTCTTACTAATGAATGAAGTCGATATGTTAAATTTGGAAACAAACTTTATTATGTATTATTACTTTCTTGTACATTCAAGAATGTAAGGTTATTTGTAGTTATGAGAATGGTGTAAAAGCCGAAATCGGTCATGATTAATAAAGTCTAGTGGAAATTAGACAAAAGTTATTCTTTCATCTTCTACGTTGAATAAATCATTAATCGAATAAGTCAACTAATGAAATATTTTTGTGAAACAAGATTCTAATATTTGTAAATGCCCGGTTTTTTCGTCATGCTACGGTCTCGAGCGTTCTGTACTAGGAAATCGAACCATTATCTCATAAATAACCTTGAACACATGAATTTGTTTTGCATACTCGAAACTAATGCATTTATTGAAAGAGAAAAGCTACTGCTAAGTATTCGCATATGGGATTCAAAGACTTTCACTTCTTGCACTGCTGCATTTTTGCAATGTATTCTCAATTAGCTCAATCAAAACGAAACTGCTAATGAAACCAACAATCGCGTTTTCCTATGGCTATAGCACAATACTGATTTTACCTTACTGTTTTTGTTTAATCTGAATATCTTCATTTTATTATCTGATAACACAATGAGAATATTGTGTTATTATTATTCAATAAATTACATCTACCAAGGAATTTCCAAATTCAAGCAACGAATACTGATGGCTCTGTTTAGATGTTGATTAGAATTCTGGACTTGAATTATATGATGAACAGGGAAGGTGACTACCCCATAAATGACTGAAGCCGCAAAACAGCAGGCATTTGTCTATTTAATCCCAGAATTTGCAAAAAAAGTAAAATCCTAAAGATTGGCAAAGAGAATGCATTTTTTTCTTTTTTCTCAAAACTTCTAGATAGAAAGAAAATAACGTCGTTCGGGTACTCAATATGTTATTGATATGTTTATTGTGGTGGAAAATGTTTAATGTAATCGAATTTAAAGTTCAAAATTTTGTTATTATACATTATAATCGTAGAAAAAGTATAGTGTTCAAACAGTGGCATTTAAAATTACAAATAAGTACTTATATAAGGTGGCTCGCCCCAATAACTTTTTGTTTATGCAGAAAGTAGAATGAAATTTGGAGGATCTGCATAGGACATAAAACTGATTTTTCTGACAAGTAACTCAAGTTCATGGAAGTGACATGAACTTTCTATTTTTAAATGGGACACCCAGTATATTTTCACTTCTTTTCTCTCCATATATCATTCTGAATACAACCATGTATCACTCGTCCCTTTTCGTAACAATTTTTTTTATTTAGAGTGCTGTGGATACGTTTAAATCACTAATTTCACCCCTTAAATTTTAGGAAAAATACAACAAAATATATGTGCTATGTAAACTTTTATTTTCAATACCTAGGAAAGAAGATCATTTTATTACGATTAATTTGATACCACACACTAATTTGTTTTAATCAAACTTCCGTTGAAAAACTTAAAAAACCTTGGATCTTTCTCAAGATGAAGGATCTTTGGCAACAAAAAATGAGATTACATTTATCGAGTAACCTGTGACCAACACAATCGACCACTTTTCATCATTGACACCCTGTTTCTCGAAAACTAGTCGGCCGATCTTTTTTTTTGTGCCCTCGTATATTTTTGCCGAGGAAGTCAAAATATACAACAGACTAAAAAAAACGGTGCGGGGTCGTTTGAGACATAGTCTAGTCAACATGAACCTTTTTTTTTTAAATGTCGTTTAGTCACCGAAAATCATGATCATGGTGTCATTTGATTCGTGATGCCATGTAGAAAGTTTAAGGAAAGGTCCCAAAAGGGGCCGAAAAAATTGCAAAAGTTACAAACAATTAAAAGTCATAAAGAATTATCTCGCTCGACCCATAATTCGGGAATCTCTCAATTTTACCCGAATTCACACAAAAACATTGAGGCATTTGCTGAAGAAACAAAAACTGTAGACGTAAAACCGATTCCCGTTTTTATTTTGCAGATGAGATTGATCATTTGTAAATAGAAGTACATCATCATGTTTGCTCCTAATGAAATAACTCAAATCCTGCACGTCCTTTTGAAAATTATAGAAATCTAGGATTCTGAAATTTAAAAATGACAGACCAAATTTACTTCTAAAAATACTGTAACGAAAACTTGGATTTTTTTTATTTTGCAGATAAGACTGATCATTTGTAAATAGAAATACATCATCATGTTTGCTCTTAATGAAATAACTTAAATCCTGCACGTCCTTTTAAAAATTCCAAAAATCTAAAATTCTAAAATTTTAAAATGCCAGACCAAGTTTACTTCTAAAAAATACTATAGAAAACTTGGATTTTTTATTTTGCAGATAAGACTGATCATTTGTATATAGAAGTACGTCATTATATTTGCTCTTAATGAAATAACTTAATTCTTGCACGTCCTTTTGAAAATTCCAAAAATCTAGCATTCTAAAATTTAAAAATGCCAGACCATTTCTAAAAATATTATAACGAAAATTTGGATTTTTTTTTATTTTGCAGATACGTCTGATCATTTGTAAATAGAAGTACATCAACATGTTTGCTCTTAATGAAATAACTTAAATCCTGCACGTCCTTTTAAAAATTCCAGAAATCTAGAATTCTAAAATTTAAAAATGCCAGACCAAATTTACTTCTGAAAATACTATTAGGAAAACTTGGATTCTTTTTATTTTGCAGATAATACTGATCATTTGTAAATAGAATTTGTAAAATGTGTTGATTCGATTACACAAGACTTTCAATTATATACTGACTTTTAATCGTTTTAAGTAGTTGATTTCTACAATTCGAAAAATGACAACATAAAAATTCAGTCTTGTCAGAAACACTCTCACTGACGTCTCTAGACTTCTTGATCCTGAACAGAATTACATCTTCATATTTGCTCTTAATGAAGTAACTTAATCCTGCACGTCCTTTTAAAAATTCCAGAAATCTAGAATTCTAAAATTTTGAAATGCCAGACCAAATTTACTTCTAAAAATACTATAACGAAAACTTGGATTTTTTTATTTTGCAGATAAGAGTGATCATTTGTAAATAGAATACATCATGTTTGCTCTTAATGAAATAACTTAAATCCTGCACGTTCTTTTAAAAATTCCAGAAATCTAGGATTCTAGAATTTAAAAATGCCAGACCAAATTTACTTCTGAAAATACTATAACGAAAACTTGGATTCTTTTTATTTTGCAGATAATACTGATCATTTGTATTGTAAATATAATTACATCATCATGTTTGCTCTTAATGAAATAACTTAAATCCTGCACGTCCTTTTAAAAATTCCAAAAATTTAGGATTATAATATTTACTATAACGAAAACTTGGATTTTTTAAATTTTGCAGATAATACTGATCATTTGTAAATAGAAGTACATCATCATGTTTGCTCTTAATGAAATAACTTGAATCCTGCACGTCCTTTTAAAAATTCCAGAAATCTCGGATTCTAAAATTTAAAAATGCCAGACCAAAATTACTTCTAAAAATACTATAACGAAAACTTGGATTTTTTTTAAAATTTTGCATAAGACTGATGAAATAACTAAAATCCTGCACGCCTTTCTAAAAATCCCAGAAATCTAGGATTCTAAAATTTTAAAATGCTAGACCAAATTTACTTCTGAAAATACTATAACGAAAACTTGGATGTTTTTTATTTTGCCGATAAGACTGATCATTTGTAAATAGAAGTACATCATGTGTGCTCTTAATGAAATAACCTAAATTCTGCACGTACTTTTAAAAACTTCAGAAATTTGGGATTCTAAAATTTGAAAATGCCAGACCAAATTTACTTCTAAAAATACTATAACAAAAACTTGGATTTTTTTTTTCATTTTGCAGATAAGACTGATCATTTGTAAATAGAAATACATCATCATGGAGCATCACCAACTAATAGACGAAATGCCTCACATCGAGCAAATGCCCACGCAAGAAAGACTGATGCTAGCGCGAAAAAGAAGAAATCACCAGCTGAAAACTTGGTTGCAGAAGGAAAAGGAGTACGGGAGGAAGGCCGCGAAACAACAAAAACTGAACAAACGCAGTATTTTTTTCAACGATAGCGTCGTTTTATTGGAAGCCGCTGCCAGGAATGATATAGAAGAAGGTGGGTGAAACGGCAAATGTACCAATATTCCAAATTATTAAGCATTTATTCTAGCGTATAATGATATCCAGTATTCTCAACCTATGCAATAGGTGTATTCGTCGGCAAGTCTCCAACAGAAAACAACTACTGCCCCCTACGACCGTTGAATTATATCTGTTAGATTCTTGGCAAACGTTTCTACAAGATCTACTTTGCAGTACTCTTTAAATACCAAAGTTGAAATAATTTTTCGATTTAAATGGACAAACACCTCCGTACCGAAAATTATTGAGAAGTTGGTGAAGATTAGGTTATCTGCATTCTTAGTTGAAAATAAGATCATCACTAATGCCCGGTTCGGCTTTCAAGCTGTAAAAGGTACAAACGATGCAACCTTTTCTTTTTTGTATGACGTATATAATATACTTAGATAAATAGAGGTGAAGTTATTGCGGCGGTATTCTGCGGTATTCTGCGTGAACCACAGAAAATAGTTAGAAAAGCTTTACCGCTTTGGTGTCAGAGGTGTCTGACAGGAATGGCTAGAATCATATCTGTCAGATGGAAGCCAAGTCGTGAAAACGACAACATACTCCAATGGGTTGTCTGTAGAATGCGGTGTGCCTCAGGGGTCAATACTCGGACTGATTCTCTTCCTACTCTACATAAATCACTTGGCCAGAACGAACATTTCAGGTAAAATACACTTGTTGAAATTATCAAGGATGATATTTGAAAGGTGAAAAGACGGTGATACTCAAATCAGTTAGCTATGAATATGGCAAAAACTAATATCACGTCATTCAGAGGTGGATTAGATGAGCTGGTCATGTGTGATGATATAGGAAACACTAATGATATTAGATATCTATGTATTAAAATAGATTGAAGATTGAAATTCGATGAACATGTTTTTATTTTAAACAAATAACTATCTTCTGGATGTTATGTGGTAAGAGTCACATTGAATGAACTTGGTCTTTCTTCCGCCAAGGTTGTGTACCAATCTTTAGTAGAATCTCACTTGAGATATGGAATCCCATTCAGGGGTGCTATTCTCGAATCATTGGACTTCCAATTCGTATACGAATAAAACAGATAAATAAATATATTCAATGTGTATTAGTATGAAACATTAAATTGGATTCGCATACTTACAAACTCGAGAATCGGGCTCTTAGGGGCTGTGTAATACGAATCCATAGTCTTGGTTTCAGTACTACAAAAACGCGCAATAAAATGTATGTGCAAGGCAAAATTTCGTTAATCATGCAACCACGTTTTGTTAAACACAAGATATTGACAGTATTTAGTTTTTGCAATTTTTGTTACACATCACGCCACTCGCCAAGCTAGCAACATTAAACTTCCGATTCCATTACTGATCCTAGTTGAAGATTCAGTAATTTGTGGAGGCTGTAAGATGTTCAATAACTTACCAAAACACACCAAAGAAATAAGATCCCTAGAAAAATGCAGGAAGGGAGTAAAAGCACTGCTGTTTGAAGTCACACTTGTATTTTTTTGTTTTCAGCTTTCTTTTTTTTGTGTGTATTTTATTTTAATTTAAGGTTATTTTAAGACCCTTACTTTGTCAACAAGATTTTATATCTTTGGACAATAAGCGTATACTCTCTCTCTTTTCTCTCTCTATTTTTCTCTCTCGCCTTCCTTTTATATTCAGTTGTTCAAAAGGACCTGCAAAATCGACACTTGTTAAAACAAGTAATTCCACGTTTTGGCCTATGATGTGGTTCATTTGAGAAAGCTTTGAAGCTTGGAAACGGATGCATGCGCATACAACTCTTTTGACAACAATTCTACCAGAGATAATTTAATACTCTGCAAGAATAGCAGGCGTTGGGGTCCAGCAAAATTGTTGACAGTCGATGTTTTCCACTCAATTCTACATTATGTTCATTTACATAATATATTAATATAAACTTATACATTTTCAGTCTCCCTCTATGCGAATCAATGCCTAAGAGTCAGTGAATGGATTCAATTCTAAACGATTTAAAAATCCAAATAAACGTATGTCAGTTAACTCATTGTCATTCTAAGCCTAATAAACAGTTTATCGATTCACTGTGATCTGCACACAAAAAAATAGAAACCGTATCGAATCAAATTCAGTAAATTACTCATCTTACTACACCTAAATTACTCTTTCAACTATTTTTCAGTTGTCCTTATTTGAAAAATAGTCACAAATACTTACAAAAGTGTATCATGTACTTATGCATGAAGAGAAAGGGAAATCAGTTTTGTAATGCACTATCACCTGACAAATTGATTACGATCAATAAATATCGATATTTTATTCATGCTGTATCTATACGAATGGAATGCCTAATTTTGATAAAAGTAGCAAATTGAGGAATGTTGGAAAGGAATGCGTTTTCTATTATTCGTGCAAGTTCAAAGTTTACTTATAAAAGACATGGTAAAACTATGTTAACAGAGTTTTTATATTGGACGTTCGTTTTTATACAATTCGATTATTGGATATTTTTCCATATGTCATCATTGTTATGCATCTGAAATTTTAGTCAAAACAATATCGAAAGTATTAAAATTAAAAGCTAATGTTCCGATAAAAATGAAAACATGTAATTACTACTGTGGAAATTAAAGTTTTTTTTTCAGTCGGACGTTTAGATAAGTATCTTGTAAGAATGTTTTTTGAAACTTAGTGTGTAATTAGGTATTTTATACCAGCGTCATTCAATATGGCGAGTAATCACACATTAGAATTTTTAAACGATTTTGAAGGTGTTACTGCAAAGAAAATGGGTCACATCAATCATGTTTGAGGGTATGCACATTTGAGTTGACATGATATTGAGTGTTTTTTTTAAGTTGCTGCAAAGATATTTCCATTAAACTTCCTCATTTGTCCAGTGAGTGTATTTATTTCTGACCTTATTTTGAAAGACATCAAAAAAATAAAAAATACATTTTCGTTGTCACTTTTTAAGGTTAACTAAATGATGTTCACAGATTTTCACTACGGTTCGTTTCTGAGGAACATTCATCAAGTTTTTTTTTTCTATAAACGGCCCGCTTATTTTTATTACAAAATTCAAAACCATTTTATATTCTGAAATGTCACATATCACTTGTAGTTGTTTAAATATGTTTTAGCTTATTTTAGACATTATAATAATAATAATAATGTTTATTTTCAAAAATTTCAAAATACAAGATACATCCAAATATGAAAATAGACATGAAGATCACTGAAGCTTCAAAAGCTTGTGCGTGATGTAGGTATCAATAATATAATATAACCATCAAATCAGTCAATATATCAGTAATTTCATAATAATATTAAAATAATCGCAACATAAAAATAATCACATGGGTTAAAACATTGATATCACATAAGTAAAATATTACCACTAATTAGAAAGCATTTTTGTTTGTTTTTTGGTCGAAGTAGGGTATTTGCGTCTCATTTTGGTAGGTTTATAGTCATAATTAGGAAAAATGTCGTATTTGGGGGATATAGGGCGGTCTATCATTCAGGAAAAACCTCCGATTACTGCTCTGAGTGCTTGAAAAATATTAATTTGAGAAAATCATAATTTAAAGTCAATAAAACACAAAATTTCCTCAAAACGTTTCAACTTACAGCTTAATGAAATTAATTATTTGTATAATAAACAAATAAGTAAAATACTTCTTTATGAAATGTAATTGTACCTAATTAAAATTGTTAGTAGTAATACGCACAGTTTTAATAACAAAAGATGTTTGAACAAGTGACCATTATTATCTAATCACAGGTAACATCGTTTAACCATTTGTCCATTTGTCAGGAAATCTGTTTGATAGATATACTTGAGCAATTCTCAAGTTATGAGCGGGGTCCCCATCTTGTTGGAACCAAAAGTAATCGACTCTCTGAGCTATTATCAAACCACTCTGAAGTAAATTTCGATACCGCTCGGAAGTAGGTAAGCCATGTTGAAAAAATGGCCCAATTATCTTTAATCCCAAAATTCTCACCTACCTGTTGAAACCAAAACGGTGTTGGTGTCTAGACATTTTGTACAAACGCGGATTTTCTCTTGACCAAAAATGCGTATTTCGTCTGTTGAAGATTCCGTTGTTGGTTACCATACTTTCATCAGATCATAATATTTTATTAACATTATTTTCATTCTCTTGACATTTGCTGGTGTATCACTCACAAAATACCTTTTGCCTTATGTCGTCGCCCTGCCTTAGTCCTTGGCAGATTCGAAATTTGTACGGATGATATTTGTTCGTACGCAAAATAACATTTGCTGTAGATTTTGGCGTTACATCCAGAAGCACATTTGTTTGTTTTTATTAACAACTGGTTTTTTACTCCAATAAATTTACACCCATTCTTCCAAATATCTTTTTATTTTGCTGTAATTTTTCAGGAAAATTATTTAAATACACTTGCTGAGCTTCTCGAATATTGGAATGGCACAACACTTTAACAAGTCGAACATTTCCTCAAAAGAATAATTTCTATCCATTTTTACACATTTTAAATGACCACGTACCCAATTAACTTTTATATTGTAACTCAATAATGACATTTGTTCTTTTTCAAAACGCACTATGTTTAGGAATGTTTAAAATAACGTCAGAGATAAACAAAAACCAAAACAAAAAATGTTACTTTCGAAATCTGAAAAAGATAGCCCACTTTTGCAAACTCCACGTAAAAGAACTTTGGTTTGTGCAACTTTTCCCTAATTAAGCCAACATTGTAACCGTTGCCGAAATCATAATGTTATCCCATCCTTATTTTGGACACATTGTATATGAGGAAGTTTTTGGCACATATCTCCGCAGCCGTTTGACATAATCCCATCAAACCTTAGTCAATATCAAAATCATTTTCAGAATCAGAAAAACTCGATTACGCCTGTCTAGTACGTATGTCACCAAGAACTCCAAATTAGCAGCTTCAAAATTTGCTACTAATCAGAAAGGAATGACACAGCAGTAATTGAAATTTTACTCAAAAAAAATTTCTGGGTACATTTCTATAGGTGTTATGTTGTTGGAACGAGGTGGTTGAAACCTTTTATGGGCACTTTATCTGGCCTGTTTCACACTTAAGGTAGTGTGGGAGTCCCCTGAGTCCGAATTGAATTCCCTCAGATTTACGCACTAAACACTCCACCTCGTGTGTGATAGGCCTAATAGGGCAAGAGGCCCATTGTATCTGACCATACCACATCAGAAAAATGTCTGCAGTCGATAGGATTTCAACCCACGACCGGCAGTCAAGGCGCTTTTACCACTCGGCTACCTGGCCCTATTAGAGCATACTTGGAGAATTCAACAAATTCACATGTTCCTGGCCTAAAACTTCTGAGACTTATATTCTCTTTTTATGAATGAATGAGAAAGATTACTTGTTTGCAGTTAGACGGTTGCTGAAAAAAGAAGTCAGTCCAGACTCTTGTAACGAAGATGGCCTTACAGCTTTACATCAATGTTGTATCGATGATAACGAGTCGATGTTGCTTCTGCTTTTGGAGTACGGAGCGAATGTCAATGCCGAAGATAGTGAAAAATGGACACCACTCCATGCAGCAGCGACATGTGGGCACATAAAATTAGTAAGGTGTGTCAAATATATCAATGAGTATTCGCAAGTAAAAGTATAAAGTTTAGAGGAGAGATACAGTTAAAGTTCAACATAGACAGTCTGATTTGATATTATGATATATGATGATATTGTTATAAAATTGTTATTTCCGTCAACCGATTGCACCCCTACGCGCAACCCTCGGAAGTCTTCGAGAGACTTGTGTGAGCTAGGGAATTATAAAAAAATTTATTTGTTTAAAACAGTTAAGATTATTTTTATTACAATACTTTCGAATACTTTTAGTAACGTATGCGATATCGTTATAGTTTCAACTTTGATCATTGTATGCGTTACAGAATTCTCATTGCACGAGGTGCTAATCTGTTGGCTGTCAATGCCGATGGAAATATGCCCTATGACATATGCGAGGATGAAGCAGCTTTAGACTATATAGAGAGCGAGATGGCGAAAAGGGGTGTAACCCAACAACTCATAGACGAAACGAGGGCAGCTACGGAACGGTATATGCTTAACGACGTAAAGAAATTGGCTGCCACCGGAGGTGATTTAGAGTATTACGATAGCCAAGGAGCAACACCTGTAAGTAATAAATATTAAATTTTGGTCATTCGTTTGTCAGTATGCATTTCATCAACCAAAATCCAAGTTGGCATTGTTCGAATTGAGTCGTTATTGACCGAGGTTTTAACCTTTTCTCCCATTAATCCCATTTAATCAGTCAGAACTGTCAGGAAACAACTACTCCCCTGTCTAATACAGCGACCTCTATTGAGAATTATATCAAACACAGTTGTACAATGTTCCACTATTGCCCCTGTAAACAACCAGCAGAATCTTGTTTTGACGGATATCGAAAGAGGGAATTTTATTTCATTATTTCCAGTTACACATAGCAGCGGCGAATGGGTACATATCTGTTGTGGAATTTCTACTCGATAATGGAGTGCGGACTGACGTTAAGGACAAAGACGATTGGCAACCATCGCATGCTGCTGCTTGTTGGGGTCACGTAAGTGTTGGATATCCATTTACGCATTTGTTTGCATGATGGTTGATGATTTTTAGTTGGAGGTTCTGGAATTGCTGTCACAAGCAGGGGCCAATCTGAATGCCAAAAATAAACACGATGAAACCCCGTCTGGTAAGTGATTTAGTTAGGCTAGGTTCATATCTGCAAAAATTGTAGTAGTTTGACTCTTGAAAATGTTTCTTTCATCAATTCATAATGAAACTATTCTGGGTACTAGGGCACAACGAAATACCAGATGATGAAAAATCTAATGAACTTTCTAAGAACCGATCAGATTTTTAGGACCCACCAAATCGAATTAGTGAGTTGATTACTGATCAAATGGGTCTTAGATAAACAGCATTTAAAGATGCAACTGTATTAATGGAATTGTTTGAAGAAAACTCTCACTACAGATTATGCCGACATTATTTCGAACTGTTTTTTGTCAAAATGATCAAGGTTAAGAAAAAAGGTCATGGCACGTATGTGATATTCGAAATCTTGTGAAATAGAAATGTTTCTTTTTTCTATAAAATGAGAGCTCGATTAGATTTACATAAGTACTATACTACTAATAGGGTTTCAAAAAAGTTTCGTAATGTTCTTCAAAATCTTCCTTTCTGGGGAATTCGCATTCAAATGTTTAAATCTTAGCTATCTTTTGCGAATTGAAGATTTTAACCATCGTTAATAATGATATTTCGTTTTCTATTTTTTGGTCATCATGTTGCCAAGACTTTAACAGCCGTATGCATGTCAATCGCCAGCGACTCGCCAGAGTTTCCCCGTTCACTACACAAGGATTATTATGCACAGTCGAGCTCCAAAAAAGTGACAACTACGGGATAAGTCACATTTTGGCGAAACGCTGGCGATGTACCACTTTTTTGGATATCGACTGTATATAGTTCTTGTGTAGCGAGCGGCGAAACTGTGACGAGTCGCTAGAATTGACTATGCGTACGGCTGTGAGAGTTTTGATAGAATTGTCATATACACTTATTTAGATTTGCTTTCTTCTGTATTTTACATTAAATAAACTTACTTTCTATTCCACATTTTCCGACCTACTATCCTTAGTAGGTAATTTAAATATTTTGTGTATTTAAATATTTTGCTTATTTTGTGTTTTCGATATGATAAATCAGAATATAGATCACTTCCTGAATAGTCTGAATTCAGTATTTGCACAAATTAAATTCACGGTGGAGATGGAAGTTGACAGACAGCTGTCATTTTTGGACACACTAGTAATCAGGAATGGTAAACGTGTAAAAATAGACATTTATAGAAAGCCAACCAACACTGACTACTAACACTAAATTGCCATTAGTAATGGATATTCGCCAAAAATGGTAGATAATTTGTTGAAAAAGAAAAAGTTCAGAACGTCCTTAAGACAATTAACCACACTAGAACAACCTAAAGACAGGAAAATATTCATTAAAATTACACACTATACACGGCTTACGAGAGGTCTCGTGAGACGCAAACCTTCAGTTAGTACGAACAATCTCCAAATGTTGTTAGGTAATCCGAAAGATAAAATTCCAACTTTAGAGAGATCAGGAATCTATGAAATTAGCTGGCGGAACTGCGATAGTGTATATTATGGCCAAACTAAAAGATCTACGAATGTTCGTTTTCGCGAACATTTGGCCCATGCTAAATATTCGCGAGAAAATAAATCAAGTGTTGCACATCGTTTATTAGAAACTCATCACAAAATTAATATCCAAAATTTAAAATTAATAAAGCCTGTTGATGATTACAGAAAATTAGATTATTATGAAAGTATTGCTTTTGGAAAAAGGGGCTCGAACCCCTTGCTTAACAATGATAATGGTCCATTAAATTCTAAACTATTTGATTTGATACCAGTAAAGGAATAATCAAGTGCCTTTGTTGTATTGATTATTGGGTGGGGTTGTACCTGTCCATCAGGAAGGGTCACTTCCTAGTAAACAGATTACCTCATGATAATTAATTATGTGATATAAATAAGACTGGTATGACGATTTACAGTTAGTCTAGTAATCCCTACTGATGAAGATAACATTGTTATCGAGATGTGCATCTAGGAATTGAATTACTTGTGTGGTGAAGGGGTAAAATAGTTTCTGTTCTCATTAAATACTTTTGTCAACCTTTACTTTGAAAGGTGTTCATGTATAGTTGGAAAATAAATGATAATATCATCCATGTACACAAGGAGACAGTTATCCATAACGCGTTTGAATGTTGATGACACCTTCTTCAAGCCAAATGGCATACGAACATATTCTCAGTGTCAATTTTCCACAGAGAAAGCTGCATTGGGATATATTTTGCGTTTATCTTTAAGCTTTTAAAGCGTTCGAATGTTAATGACACATTCTTCAAGCCAAATGGCATGCGAACATATCCTTAGTGTCAATTTTCCACAGAGAAAGCTGCATTGGGATATATTTTGCGTTAATCTTTATTTTGTGGAAGCCTGACGGGAAATCAAGGGTCCCAAAATAAGGACGCTTTCCAAATTGGTCCAGTAGATCGGAAATATTTGATAGTTGGTATTCATCGTCAATAGAGATTTTATTCAGTTTCCGATAATATAACAACGAGCCACTTTGGTTTTTCAGAAGCATCCAGCTTTTTGGTCACCCCCCAAACAGAGGATTACCGCAAGGAAATGCATGGTTGAATAAAATAATGCCTTGTGTCAACATTTTAAAAATGTTGCTTCCAACTTTTTTGAGTATTTAGGGGTTTGACATTTTTGACATTTTTGACATTTTTATTCGTTTAATTGAATATTTGTAAGGTAAGGTCGTCATCTAAGTATAAAATATCCGAAAATAAACAGAGGTGACAAGACCCCTCCTTGAGGGCATCCTAGACGTGAACATCCAGAATTTCCCCAAGAGAGCTGATGGTGTTTTGGAATTTGTAGTCTGGAACATTCAGGAACACACTCTTCATATCGTTCCACCAGGGGGCGTTTCTGAGAACCGAACACAACCCTTGTGGTTGCTGTTAATATCACTTCTGTATGTCCACTCTATGATAATATTTGTATTTCACTTTGTTAGTGTTCTCATTCTGACTGGATTAGATAAAAATAAAATTATAAAATGAGCGAATCCTACTTTTTCTTCATTATATTCTAATTCTTGAGTTATTTCATTTATCACAAATAATTTCTGTAGATATTTGCGAGGATCCAGAAATCAAAGAGAGAATTCTAGAACTGAGAACCGAACAAGAAATCAAAAAACAAGCAGAAGCCAAACGGAAAGTGAGGAGATCTCAGAGTAACACCAGAACTCAATCGGTCAGAAGAACTTCTTTACGAGATAAAGGTTTAACAGCTAGAAGAGATGCGGTAGAAGAAGCTAGGTTCAGGTTGCAGGCTGAAAGTAGTGTAAGTAGGAGCTATCTTCATATAAGTTTTGGAATTCAATTAATTTTGTAGTGTTGGATGAATACCTACGGCTTTAAACTTTTCAATTTTTTACTGTGATTAAGCTCGTTGTTTTGTTTTTCTTCGGAAAAAATTATTTTTTACGGAGGTACCAAGTTTTATTCTGCAATAACTTAATGTAATTTTTGACAACCTTTCTTATGACTGAAGTTTTGTCTTGTGATTGAAGGTCTTGTATTAAAGAAAACTGTATTTCTTGTAATGAATTTGCAACTGTACAAACCTAATTAGCAAATTCATATCAGGTAATTTGGTAAAATTATTGAAAATAAGAAAAACATATTCATAGGGTTTATAATTTTTTTTCTGTAATTTGTATATTGCTTATTAACAGATTTTGAATCAACCAATAAAAATGAAAACTACTTTGTGCAACAACAATTTCTCTTTATAATGGAATATGTTAATCATACATGAAATATATTCAACAATTGAGATAAATTAATTTAATTGTTTACAATCAGTGATTCCATAATTAAATAACCGAGTACATAGCCAGAAAGTGTATTAAGAAATAATAATATGAAATTTTATTTCGTTTCAAGTTCCGACCGAGCTCATTCAGTGTGCAACATTCTTTAAGTGAAATTGATTGTGTTATGACTAAAAAAATATGTTATTCTTTGTTTTTAACTCATTCGGAATATTGTTTATATGTGCATATGGTAATGAAATCTTTTGGAATATGAGGAAGAAGAATTTAGAAGTGATTTGCTTGTCTTACAGAGTAAGTCATTCAACATTGTGACAAAACCTTTTTCCAGTTGCGTCATTAACCTGGCCTTTGAATATTTTGGTTTTGATTTATGATTCATTTTTCAGAAAAAATATGCCCGATATTTTTTTTACTTAAAAATATTTTGAAAATACTATATACATAGTGTTCGTATTTGAATGTTGCTATTCAAACACGAACACTCTCATAGAATTGGACTTTTACTGGACATTTGCACTCAAACAAATCTCTTTTGACAAAATTGTCCAATGAATCTAAAGTGAATAACTTGTTTATAATTTTCTAGAACTCATGAATTTCAAATTTCGATTAAGGGAGCTTTCAAATACTACTTTGCTACTTTTCAAATTAAAATAATTTCGAAATATTTATGTTATCAATAAAAAAAGTCCAACATAATTATTGGTAAATTTTTTTCACAGTTTAAAATAATTGATTCTTTCAATTTGTTTGAAGTACCCAAACAACTTTTTGGGTAGGAAAATCTCTAACGCTATTTCTAATTTCGTATTTTATCATCAGTTAAATAAAGTGTCCGTTTTTCAAGAGTATTTCTGTTGAAGACTTGGCGACGAATATACCTATTGTATAGGTTGAAGGGAAAGACTGGATTGTTTGAAATAACATATAAATAAGTACAGAATAATATTCGTAGTCAATTGTCAGTTAAATAAGTTATTTAAATATTAATAGTATATAATAATGTCAAAACAAATATGGACAGTTTATGATTTTTATTTTGTTAACAAAAATTATGGAAAAATTGTATTCCTTTATTTAATATCCATTCCTTCGCTTTTAAGCAAAAATGTGATTTGATGCTCCTTATTTCATTTGGTAATGAATTTTTTCTGACCTATTGTTTTATGAATTTGATTTTTTAAATTAAATGTATTTTTGTTTCGTGTGTAGTAAGGGTGTGAGTTGAAATGAATACCTTATTTCTGTTTATATATTTTCGAGATTAAGTACCTTCAGGTTCTCAACTAATTGAAAGCAAGCCCGGAACAAAATTTCTTGGCTTAAAAATTGACCGCAATCTGAAGGTCAAAGTTCATATAACGACTTTAAAATAAATAGTTGTCCTCTGATTGTTATGTTTTCAATATAATATCTCGCGAACTTGGAATGTCACCGTCCTTAAGAGCAAACACTACCTTGGTAAAACGGGAATCCGTTTTGAGACCACAGTTTTTGTTTGAGAATTTTTAAATTTTTTTGCATTACCCAATGTTTTTTTGTTAATTCCGGAACTTCAGTGATTTTTGGTTATGATAATTTTTAAGAAAAAAAAAAATGAAATGGAAAGAGGAATTAAAAAAATTGATAGGTTCCGGAATTCTTATGAGACCACCGATCCCATACAAAAAATATCTCTTTAATGAAATCAATGAATTTTGTAAGAAACGGATTCTACGATCGGAAAATTTATATCTGATTGGCGCTGTGTTGCCAGTGTTCATCGAGTTCATTATCTTCACCCCCATTCTTGATTAGTATCCCAACAAACCTTAGCTGGAAGGGATGAGGAAGAAATTCGACTTTTTGGTGATGGTAGAGCTCTTAACTGCTTATTTATTGAGTCCCACCCACGGTATACCTACAATTCCATTCTGGTGTTCTTCCAACCAAGTTTTATTCCAAAGTATTTTCATACTCCAGAAACGAGTTCTAAAATGTTTCTCCAAAGTAAAGATGCGTGAATCATACAGGGCCGGATTAAGACCACTTGGCACCCGTGGCACAATATATTTTTTCTACAACCACACTCCAAAACATGCTTTTCTGCATATTTTTACGTTCGCAAACATGATTATTTCTCACAATAATTGAAATTTGACATTAGTGTGCTGTAAAGTGACATTTCTGTGCCACAAAGTGACATTTCTGTGCCAAAATTTTTCAGTACCTAATTTCTAAGCAATACAGCTTTCGTGACAGCAAGGTGAAAGTATATTTTGAAAATTCTGCATTTCGAAGGGATATTCGATCAGGCAACTTCAAGAATAAATAGACAAAGTCTATTGGTTTATATAATATGAAATTGATAAAACTCCGCCAGAACTAAGAGAACAAGTTAATTCATTGTCATTGAATTTACTACCTTCAACTTCAAGAGGAAAATATAAGAATGAGTCACTGACATTTCATTCCGTCTTATAGTATAGTATTATTTTTAGCAAAAAGGGTGTTGTAGAAAAAGTATAGTATGTAACACGAGCAGAAATGCAATTTCTCACTCGTTTGAATTGCAGCACTCGCTTGCGCTCGTGCCGCAACTTTTTCAAACTCGTGAGAAATTAACACTTTTCTGCACTTGTTGCACAATATACTATTTTCGACCCCCACACACTACAAATATGTACAAAATAAAATTGCCATATCTAAATAATGGCGTTATTTTATTCAAAAATTAACAGACTACAAAATTAAATTAAAATAAAACCCAGTACAAAATGGGAAGAAGCAGGTACTGATGAATTAACGACAATATTTGAATACATACGAATTTATGGATAAAGAAAGGTGATTAAACAATATCAGATCTATAGAATATTCAAAAAAATTACCATAATCCTTGATTAATATATCCAACAAAAACCAAAATAAAAAAACAAAAATCCATACATAAAGGGTAAAAGTAGGAATGCAACAACCTTAAATATTTAAATACATAATGAACTCATTCAGGATTTTTTTTTTAAATGAATAAAAGTAAAAATTAAAAGCAAGAGATACTAATGAAATAAATATATTACGGATGACAAATATTATGAATTTCTCAATAAGGCATCGTTCATCAAGAATATTCAGCCAATCATGTTCGTTGTTTAAGAGGGAAATGTCGCTTGACTTTTCGTTTAAAATCGAGTTTCTCAAATAACTCTTCATTCTCTTCAGGGTTGAAAATGACCTTTCACCCGAAGCGTTTGAAGATGGCATGCATAAATACATTCTCAGAATGGTGTGTATATTTTGGACCGTTGAAATAATTTTTTCGGTTCGTTAAAAATTTTATTCAAATTTCTGTTTCCTGGTTTAGGTTCTTCTCTACCCTGAATGTTGTTTTCCTCTTCAATGCCGTGGATAAAATATTTAAATTGAATGTGTTCCTTACGAAATTCAGAACTCAAATCATTCTTATATGTATCAAGGAGTTTCTTAGCATCAGATATTATTTCATCATCATCTGTTTTCGAACATTTTCTGCTGCTCAACTCTGCAACTAAGTTATCAATGATAATAAAGATTTTTTTATTGTTTTATTTTTTTTTATTATTCATTTTTTAAATCATTTCTTTAGGATTTGACTTCCGGCAGCGGTTGAGGTCATACGGCGGTCTCGTGTTGGAAGTCATTTTAATGTGTGTGATGTCCGCAGTCTTAAAGACGTGCATTGGCAGATTAAATTGTAGTGTTTTGTTAAAAATTAAAAAGTGTTTAAAATATGGGATGCAGTATTGCCTAGAGCAAGACAACTGCATTCCCCCGATAAAACCTTGCTGTCTACGCCGGTTAAAGGCCGGATGGGAACGGATTTCTCGCAGCAGGGCTTGTCCACATGGCGCCGATTGGAAGCCGACGGACAATAATTGAAGAGAGAGAGAGAGAATGATAATAAAAATCACATTGTTTGTCATATTATTTGCACCTGTTTTTACTATTATCTTGTACAACTACAACTGTTGAGTAATGTATCTGCTTGTTGCTGATTGGCCACAGCCCTTGTGTCATGATTCATTATTCACGGACCGTAGCTTGTTGTGTGTAATTCATCCTATTACTCAACGAAATTGTCACATATTAATGGCCTTTTTTGCAAAATTCGTATAAAAAAAAGTGTTAGGTAACCGTTAATTCATTTCAGGGATTGGACAACCCTGAAACGAACAGCGCCATCGCCAGTATCCCCAAAGCGATCATTAACAACAACCACTTACCGACCTCGCCTACGAACAACACAAACGAACACAGCGCCACCTTTTCCACAGACAACGATTCGACCGCAGTTCTGATAACGGAGGACAGAAAATCGCCGGAAGGCAAGGACGACGACTCTGTGTCGGATCACGGCGACGCCAAGGAGAAGTCCTACGCGACCGACGTCAACGGCAAAGTGACGGTCCACGTCGTGGTGACCATCAACGGCAACGGCACCTTGGCCGATCTGAAGAAGCAGCGGATGCAGATCAGGAACAGCAGCACCGACGTCAACAGCATCACGTCGCCAGTGGGCAGCGTCTCGGAAAACGATTCCAACGCGACGCCTTCTCTGGACATTGCCAGGTTTACTGGAGATACCATAGAAGAGAATATGGAATACTCGAAGCCGAAACGGTGTTGTATAATTCAGTAGGTTGTGAAAACTGTCTATTTTTGTAGGCTGTTTCGTTTTTTATACACGAACATACTTCATAGATATGTACCGAAAGTGGCTCACCCCTGTAATTTTTTTCTACAGATAAACAGGTGAAATTCGTTGCCTAGGTATAGGATATAAATATGATATATAGTTAATGACATATTTCATTACACCAATTCCTCAATTCTATTTTTTTTATATGTGTTATGCGTGTAACGTACAATAGTAATATACACGTCTGCCACCTCATCCTCGCGACAGGAGGGTTTCAATTGCAGCAAAAAACGAAAAAAAAATGTATAGCCGCATACGCGAGACTTATTGTACGTAGCAGTTGAAATATACTAAGCTTGGAAAATATCGTCTGACACATGAATACAACAACAACAAAAATATAAAAAAAATAATAATACCCGCAAGGATGAAATTAATTGAAGTGCGTGTTTTCATAGCAGCAAACACAAAAATAATAGTCTGCCACTAATAAAATACCACAAAGGTCGTCTGCCAAGCCTATGAAGTTGCGCTTGGCATGCAGCGCTCGAGCACCGCGGCTACGACGCTGCATCTTTATCGGCCTGAAATACAATCGTTGTTCTAAATTGTTGAACGGCTATCATGAAGTTGTTTTTTTTATGTTATACATCTGGTCACTGAATTTATTTAATACATTCTGGCGGATAGTTAGTCATGATAAATATTTTCCGTGAAAATTAAGACTTAAATATACTGAAGAAATTCGCAAAAATGCTTAACATTACAAACTGATCGATAGAATGTCGATTACGTGTTTAAATTTAAATTTGTTTAAATTTGTTTTTTCCGTTAACCAGCTGTCGTCCCCTTACGAACGGCAGCTCTCAGAAGTCGAGCCAAGGATTAACGAGGTCTTACCTTTTTTTTTACGTGCGAATCCTAGCACTTTCTCGGGCCATCAGAAAAATGTCTGCAGTCGCTAGGGTTTGAACCGAGGGGGAAGTAACTAGCCATTTTCTGTACACCTAATGAAAATAATGCAGTAATTAACTCTAATGAAAAATAATTACCGTTAACGATGTTATACTATTCATCGGAAAATCACTGATTAAAATCCGCGTCTGCTCAGCGATCACCGAGGCGATCACTTACCGATTGTCAGACGGCATAAATTTGCCAACTTGGAACCGAAAAAAATCATATCACGGATCCCCAGAAACATAGATTTCGATTTTAAGTCGAATATGAAATTATTAATGAAGTAATGAAAATGTTATGATGTACACCTAATGAAAGAGTTACTTCCCCCTCGGTTTGAACCTTTGACTGGCAGCCAGAGTGATTGAAAACATCGACGCTTTTACCACTTTGCTACGTGGCCCGTGTATCAGGCTAACTTGTAGTTGTTCGTGTTGAATCTTTAATTGTCTAACTTGGTGAAAAGTACAGTTGTGTGCATAAAAGTCGTACAGCAGTTATAGGCTATTGCGAGTCAGGCTTGTCAATCTTAATTATTAAATTTCTTATCGGCGGTGTCAAAATTCAAACTAATTTTTCAGTAACGCGCTTTTAACATTTTTCTATTGCAACTAGTGCAATGTCTCAATTAGTGTCGTACCTTGTACGACTTATTTATGCCCACAACTGTACCTAATCTATTTTATTACACCTCTCTGCTCATCTCAGGTGGAACTTTTAGATTTTGCCAGTGCTATTTAGAAAAAAAAAGTATCTGTCTATGGAACTACGAATGCAGCTAGACTTATTTGGTCATCTTTTGCGAAAAAAACATTAGATATTGATAAATTTTTAACGAATCCACTAACGCCAATTCCTTTCTCACTCTGCCATGTTGATAGTTCCATCTGTAAAACTGACAAATCAGCTTTATTGAAATTATTGGATGTACTGACATTAAAGTTCACAATGTTTTTTTTTCTACTGCACTTATTGAAAAATATTCCGCTGACTTTTGCTGTTATTTCACTTACATTTCTGAAGATGTGTATGGCTGAGAAAGCATAAAAAATCATTGTCACGTTGATCAGCACATTCAAATTTTCATCAATCCATATTCCTAGATATCTTATTATAAATGGCACAGTCGGTATATTTTTACTTATTTCAATATTAGATCACATTGTTGGTACAATGACACCCCATTTGTCACTTTTTGGTATTTATCATCCTAAAACTTTCAATCTAGAGTGTCATGAATGAGGTAAACGGTTAATTTTGGATCAAGTTGCCAGGGAAAAATTGTTTCAATCGAGTTTTACTATTCATTCGTTTTACAGGTTCATTTGAAGTTTCCAAAATCGTAATTATGATGTTTGAAAATTAGTTTTAACTCATGGCACTCTAGATTGAAAATTTTAAAATGGTAAATGGTAAATGGTAAAAAGTATGTGTATGGGCCGTGGTGGTCGGCTGGTAAAGCGTTCGCCTCGCAAGCGTGGGCTGCGTCTTCCCTAGCTCACACAAGTCTCTCGAAGACTTCCGAGGGTTGCGCGTAGGGGTGCAATCGGTTGACGGAAATAACAATTTAACAACAACAAAAGTAGGGTGTCTTGTACTCGCAATGTGGTTTTCTATTGAAATAAGTGAAAATATACCGGGTGTTTTAAAGTAAGACAGTAAGGATTATTACCGATCAAATCTGAAGTGATAGAAAACAGTTGAATACTTCAACAAATGCATATTTATGTACTACACCTACACACCGAATTTCACTAGTTTATCTGTAGAAACAAAAAAGTTGTAGTGGTGAACCACTTTAGATAAACACCCGGTATTTTTATAGAATAGAATGCTACGTACTTAACTACTAGATGAAAGCGGTAACTACTTTTTCAAATTATAAATTATTCTTCTACGCGATGTGCCGGATCATATCTATTAATAACCAATATGATCGATGTTGGGGGTACATCTAGGGTTCAAAATTGTATGCGAATGTCCAACATATGAAGAGTGATAGTTAGTATTTACTGCCTAACATGGCTTTATACTTCATATAATTGCTTACAGAAATGTTCCAAAAATTCCAGTCCAGAAATTTTAAGGATCTGCATACCACATAAAACTGCGCTTTTTGACAAGTAACTCAGGTTCATAAAACTTCCGGTTTGGATTTTTAAACGGGTCACCCAGTATACTTTCACTTTTTTTGTCTCCACATGACATTCTGAATATACAGTGTGTCCCACTTACCATGCTCACCAAGGGTATCTTTTTAATAGTAAGAGATACGAGGTCGGTTAAATGACACCAAATGTGGAGTTTATCAAGGCCAACTATAATGTGAAAAAATATTTTGATAAAATCTATTCGTTTTTGTTTTATACGCAAATAACAGATGGTAAGTGGGACACACTGTATATCACTTGACACTTTTTGTAGCCAATTTAGTTTTTTAATTTTTGAAATTTATTTTGTAAGCATTCTATGCTATGGATACCTTCAAATCACTAATTTCAGCCATAAAATGTTAGGAAAAGCACAACTTCACAATTTTTTTTTTAATTTTTAAATTGAAATTACAATTTTTATTTTCAAATGGCAACGTAGTGGCTCGTTTGATTAGAGAAAAGATCATTTAATTACGTTAATTTCATACCCCACGGTTTTAAACTAACTTCTGGTGAAAAATTACATTAGATCTTTCTTGAAATAAAGCACCATTTTGTAATAAAATACGATATAAATGCATCGAGTAACCTGTGACCAATGATAAAACAAAATCATTAAGTACCTCACTTCTGCAAAACTAAATTAGTTAATAATTGTGTACGTTATTGTTTGAAAAACGTGTTGATAATATTTATGCAAGGAGATAAGTTTATTAGCTTTTGGATTAGTGTTTTTGTTTTATCTCTGGTATGTATCAAATCTCATTTAAATCTCAAAAGATACTTCATTTTGAGAAATATCTAACTTATTCTTTCAAAAATTGTAGTTTATTTGAAACCTAATATTATGCTGTAATAATTTTTTCCCTACCCAGTCACCAAGTGGCTATATAAAAAAATTAGTAATATTAATAAAATTTCTCATAGCAGATACATTTTGACCGAAAACAGTAAAGTTGGATTTTTACCTAAATTTTAGGGTTGAAATGATTTGACGGTATCCATAGCATAGTAGAATAAAAAGTTTTGTTCAATAAAAAAAGAATTTGATAAAAAAAATTTAAAGTTTATATTCAGAATGTCATATGGAGACAATTGCAAATATACCGGGTCACCCATTTAAAAATCGAAAGTTTGTGTCACTTCTGGTGAATCCTGGAGTTGTATGAAGCTGAGTTACTTGTCAAAAAATGCAGTTTTATGTCGAATAAGCTCCAAATTTCATTCCATTATCTTCAAAAACAAAAAAAGTTATAGGGACGAGCCACTTTCCGGTATATTAACAAGAAAATTACTTCACAGTCACTAAAACTAAGTCTTGAAGCTGAAGAATTCCATAATCAAGCAGATGCCTTTTAGTTTTTCATTGTTTTGAAGTGTGCTAACAGAATCTCTTCACAAACATTTTGTACTCTTTTTTCATGACACCATTTTTCAAATTTCAAAATTTGTTGTATACTTCTTCATCCCTACTTTTTGACTTACTCGTTATCATCGAATGATAGTCGATAACGCCCGACAGTAGAAGTTATATCATCAAGAGACAGCTTATGAAAAGTTGCTGTACACAGAAGTGTTTCTTATTTGGTTCCAGCTTGTAATTGTATATTTTACCATAACGAGTCGTAATTGTAGAGAGTTGGCTTTTCAACCATATGGGCTTGGGTTTAAATCCCAGTACGATTACCTGTCCCGTGCATGACATCACACGTTAAAAAGTAAGGACTTAGCTCGCACAAGTCTCTTGAAGACTATTGAGGGCTGCGCCGGTTGACAGAAAGATCAAGAACAAAATTTCTGTTATCCCCATGTGGACATCCTTATCTTGAACTCACTGTGTAGGACAGTGCGATTTTTTGTGACTTTCATCGATATTTCAGGGTCAAAAGTATTCAGGCTGCCATTTTCTCACATGTATTTTAATCATTGCATACAACCACCACCTGACACTTTTTTCCTTCTGGTAATTTTTTTCAGTTTCTACTTTAAAATACAAATTTAGAAAGTAACAAATTCCGCCCACGTGGCTTACATGTTAGTCACACTCACCGTCTATAATTCATTATGGGATAGAACTGGCCTAATAATATGTTATTAATATTAATAAAAACAAATTAAATAGATAATGATAACATAACAATAGAAATAATTATAACTATGAAAAAGCGAACCCCAGTTGTGCCTTAAAAAATTTTGGTTTTAACATAGAAATGTCAAAAGTCCAAGTATCAACTAATGGTAATAGACTAAGAGCTGGCAAAGTAGATCTCACGTCATTTTATAACAAATAAGATTACTTTGGTTGTGTTTTGGCATGCCGTTGCGTTTGGGAGGAGGGCATGCTTGCAATCTAGGGAAAATTCAGCAGAATTACGTAATTCTGTAACAGTTTTATTTTTTATTTTCAATGAAGGTGTGAACTAAACAATCATCTATAAGTGTTGCTAGACTATTTACTGTTTGTTAAGATAGTACCAGAATAGTTTAAACTTGTTGAAGGGGACAAGAAATTTACTTCATTTCATTAAAGTTGTAATAAAAACAATTTTTAATACCCCACACTAGCAGATTTACACTTATGGAAACGCCAGACCAAATACATGTCGTTAACACGTTGCCAGACTGGTTAATTGTTTTGCTCTCAAGTTAATAAAAGACCAACTAAAGCGACACAGCTACAGCAAAAGGTCGCTAGAAATATAAGAAAACTCTTGAGGAAGTTGAAAGTTTCATCAGTAATATTTGATCAGTTGTTAATTGAACTTATTCGTTGCTATCACTGCATTTGTCGTCATATACGTCAGCACTCCCATCATCGTCGCTTTCTGTGATATTTTCGTCATCTCCTTCGTCTTTTTCGTCTTTTGTTGAACCATAATATACATTATTATTAGCCCAACCACAATCATGTGAATGTAAATGTGTTGAATTTTTTAAAAGTGCATTTCGCCACAGACTGGTACTGAGCTGAGCCCATAATGAATGCTGATGTAGTTCAGTTTGGTGGTAGACTCGACGCGTCACAATTTTTTAACTACATTTTAAAAGATTCATTTATGGTCTTAGCTCGGTAGGTGGAAATTTTGCTTTATTAACTTCGATGACATTTTGAACACCATTAAATTACGAAAAATTCTCATTTATGCTCAGCACAAAAAAATATCCATTCCCTATACAAATTGAAAATTTACACATTTATTCATCTTGTTAAGAATAACATGGAACATTCCACTTTAATTTTCAAAATTAATAATGACCAACACAATCACTTGACCCGACAAACCCAAAATTGTGCTTACTCCATTGAATCCATTCTAATTCTGATTTCATGATTTTATTTATTAATTAATTCTTAATGTTGTATTTACCTTCATGTTATTTGCTTTATGAGGAATTTTTTTCCCTCTCATAAACTGTACGTTTCTTGGGAAAATAAATTGAATTGAATATAGCTGGTGACAAACTTTTCCAACATCAAAAACAATTCATTTGTTATATCTGTCAGTACATCACCTAGGGCCGGTTACATAAAAGCCAATCAAATATTTGATGTCTCGTTAAATATTCAACATGGCGTTATATGCGAAATTGGGTTGCATAAAAACACTGATCATTGACTTGATGTCACATTAACTTAAGGTTACGTTAACTGCTGATGATGGCTATTGAACGTTAAATATCGGTTGCATTAAAGCCAATCATGTTTCAATGTCACCCCAACTCGAATTTAATCATCCGAACTTAATCAGAGCTGCACCACTTATTAAAGTATCAATCAGGACCTGACAGATGAGAATTCCGTCAAACAATTTGAGTATTTCTGAGTTTTTGACACAATTAAGGTAGGTGAATGTATAACAGAAAATGTGTATTGTCCAACGGTGCAATCTGGTCTGCAATGATCGTTAGAACCTGTGCTGCTGTATCATCTAATTCAGGAGTCACTCGTCCTCCTCCAGTTCTTTTTATTTCTCTCTGAAAATTCATTGATTATTTGAGTTCAACACATTGGTACAGATAAGTTGTACATACCTTTGTCACAGTTGGTAGCTGAACTACACAAACATACCAAATTAATCTTACTTTATCAATTGCCGACTTTCTTTTTGCGTACTCTGCTCATCTTCTGTGAAACCCATTGTGAATTTTCTCCAAGTATCGTTTTCTCTGAGAGTATTGCATGTATATGTTACGCAGGTACAATCAAGATAATTTTTTCATTTTGTTACTTATTTCAAGTTTTGAATTTCCGGAAATGAATTTACAGGAACAGATACTTCGTTTGATTTTAGTCACAATCTCCCGAGTTAAAACTTACATTTTCATCTGCAACTGTTTTCTTTTTTGAATTGTCCCAAGGAATTCTTACAGCCGTATGCATATTCAATCGCCAGCGACTCGCCAGAGTTTCACCGATCGCTACACAAGAATTATAATGCACAGTCGAACTCCAAAAAAGTGATAACAACGCGATAAGTCACATTTTGGCGAAACGCTGGCGATGTACCACTTTTTTGGAACTCGACTGTGCATTATAGTTCTTGTGTAGCGAGCGGCGAAACTCTGGCGAGTCGCTGGAATTGACTATGCATACGGCTGTTAATTGCTTCCACTCTCGTGGTTCGGTAGATTAGCTATTCTTCTCATTTTAAATCGTCATCCATTTTTCTCTCTGTTTTGTGGATATGATGTGTGATCTTTTACATTCAACAATGTCTCCATATATGAAAGTAAAAAGAAAGTTCGGTTCGCATACCTATGTATCAAAATAATTGAAGAAAACTATGCATACTTACTTTTTTTATAAAATCCAATGATATAGTTTTTCCACTTACGTAAAATTCGCCTCCATTTTTTTCTTAGAACCAGAAGCCTCCATTTCTCAGTGTTATTTTCCATCTCATCGAATATAATTGAAAAAAAAAACCTTACAAATGACAGATATTAACAGATTTTAAATGAAGGCGCAAATTACTTTACACAAGCCATGAACCGAGATTAATAGCGGTGTTGTCACATCTTTTCCGTGGTTAGAAAATGATACTGTTAAATATGTTAATGATGTTGTATACAACGCATCTGATGTTTAACATAACATCTAATTTGTTAGTTAATCAGATGATCAACTTTTCTTTATGCAAGCGGCCCCCAGTCTTTTGACACAACGCGACAGTTATAAATATTGTGACTAACACTTGTGCGAGAGCGAGAGAGATAGCGCAAGGTGCTGAAGCGCGACGTATAAAAATAGTTTATTTCAACTTTTATAAAATGACGTAAATTTCTTGTTGCCTTCAAGTTTAAACCATTCTGGTACTATATTGACAAAGAGTAAATAGTCTGGCAACACAAATGATTTTTAATTTTACATATTCATTGGAAAAAAAACTGTTACGGACGATACAGTGCTTTTATTTGCAAATGAAAACCCTTTAATTCTATAAAAAATGATAAACGAGGATTTGCAAAAATTTTATTTGAAAAATGGCTTTATTCAGTTTATTCCAATCTTCTCTCTGTTAATTCTAGAAAGATTGAATATCTCATTTTTCAACAAAGAACTAATCAAAACATTACATTAAATTAAAAAAATGAACAATTGGAACAAACTTCTCTGATGAAGTATCTTGGCATTTGGATTGATGATAAGTAAAGGTAAGAGAAACGTATTGATAATCTGATTGAAAAAATGTCTTCCATATTGGAGCCCTGACAAAATGTCTCAAATTGAATCCCATAATAGCTAATATATTTTTATACTCACATATTCTCACTAGAATCGAATATTTAATTAATATATGGGGAACTTGTTCAAAAAATCATTTTAATAAAATCTCTACTTTCTTCAACGACGAACACATTTTCTTTTTTTTTATACAATGGACACTCAAATTTTCTTACCTTATTATTAATAAAATGATGAAGTCTAATTTTATGTTAACTAGATATTCAGGAATTCACAATTACCATACACGTCAATATAAGGTCTTCAAGAATATGCAAACTCTCTAATTGGCCAAAAAAGATTCACCAATGAAACTCTTTCAAAATTCAATGAAATACCCGAAGATATAAAAAATTGTAGAAATATCACTGAATTTAAAATCAAAATAAAAAAATATTTTCTCTAAAAAAGGAGTTGACATTAAATGGATACCTTCTTTGTGTTGGTGTTTTTTGTTTCATTGTATTTCTAAATGCTTCACTTAAAGAAATATGTAAATACAAAAAGGTTCATGATCAGTCTCATACTAGTTTTATACTGTTTGACAGTTCATGCTTTTCTATCATAGATATCATAATAATCTACTAAATATATCCGTTCATAATTTTACAATTGTTTCTTGAAAAAAAAAATTTACACTCATAACAATATTTATTAAGAAACGGGTATACCTGATTTTATACTTGTGGCATTGAATTATGAATAATTATCATTATAGGATTACGTAATTCTGTTGAATTTTCCCTAGATTGCAACCCCTCTCCTCCCAAACGCAATGGTACTCAGAAGGCAGACTGTCATAATGGGATTCAAGAAGCATGCCAACACATCTCATTTGTTATAAAATGATGTGCGAATTATGTTGCCAGGTCTCACTCGATAAAATAATGAAAATCTGTTTTTCTGTGAAGCAACTGATTTTTCTGAATATCTGAAGCAATTTACACAATTTTCGGTTTGATTCATAGGTTACGCCAATAAATTCAAATATATTTTAATAAGTACTTTTAACGTACAACTTAAATTACATGAATCTGTCTATGAAAATGTTTTAAATTTTCAGCAATTACTTTTATCTTGTGGTGAAATCGCTTTAATCTAAAATAATTAAACATCGATTATTCAGTCAATAAATTCTTCCCGTCGTCTGGCCTAAAAATACAATTTACTATTTCCATCCAATTTTTGTATTGTAAGAGATACAGGAAACGTTTACAATTTCCTTTTAGTGTCATTTAAGACACTTGAAAACTCATTCCATTGTGATATACTACATTTCACATCTCATAATTATTAATTTAGCTTCATCACTTCTGATCACACATCACGTTTTTTCATTTTGTGATAATTCATAAGCATCACTTTTATTTATTTTAATGAACTAGTATTCGTATATTGAGAACTATGGCAATAAAGTACTTAATATAAAGATTTGTTGAAGCTCAACTGGAAACAAGATGTATTACAGAGTCTACCATTTTATTGTTTTGTTAGTTGTTGAGTGGCATTTGGAAAAGTTCTATTAAATTTTGCCCCTCTGCTTTAGTTTCTCTAGGATAAGCTTTAACTTCGTTGTTGCATATACAGGATGTCCCTTAATCATATGCTAATGTTTCAGGGTGATATCGCTCGTGTCATTTTATAAAGAAACGTTCTTATCAACATATGGCTTGATTTTTTTGCTTGAAAGTGTTGAATCTTTTTTTGTAAAGCGTTATTTTATAATATCTACAAACATACGGTGGATATATATTTTTTTCTTTGGTGTTTGGCATCAACTGCTATGGTCATTAGCCACTATGTGTTCTGGGTAGGCCTGGTTACTAACTACATACGCCACCTTAGGAGCAGCACTTGGAACGCAACAGTGAATCGTGCAGGACTCACCCCAGTCGAGCCACGAGATTTTAATAATTTAATAGGTCAAATTAAATTAAAAAATCCCAGCCGCAACTGGGGCTCGAACTCCGGACCTTTCGACTCAGAGTCGGACGCTCTAACCACTGCGCCACGCCCCGACAGTTTTCAAATTTGGTATGTATTGAAAGGATATAAAACCAGATATTTCAATTAGAAAAGTTATTATATTGCTACACCAGTAGCGTACCTGAATTGAATTAAAATTCAAACTTATTATGATTAGGTTAGTTAGAGTAACTCTGCAAGACCTCGCCACCACTTTTTTGCAATTTTATTGTTCTAGTTAAAATTAAAGACCTGTTCATTTAGTCATGATTATTAACATTCATAGTGATAAATTTTGTTTAATAAAAATTATTGGAAAAACTATTGGTGGCTATAGACTATATATTAACTTCTGAAATAAACAAATATCAGATGGCACGGACGCCACTGGTGGTTCAATAGTATCAATTTTCTAATTGATATAATATGTTGTTTTATGACCTATCAACAAATACCAAAATTGAAAATAATATCTGAACTACTTTCGAACATCTTGAAAAATAAAAATAACTTTTTAAAAATTAAATATTCAATGGGCCTTATTCAGGTGCACCTTGAAACTTGTTTATTGAATTAAATATTGAAAAGTATGGCGGATATCTATTCTGGTGCTCCTTGAAAAGCCCTATTGATTGTTGGTTATTGAAAAGTTCTTCACTATTGAACATTTTTCAATTTTTCCCATTCACGTGTCCAAAAATTTTCAACAACAGTTTTCCAAGTTTCATATATCGTAAGCAGATGATTAAGGAACTGTTTATAAACTTGAATCTTGAAAATGTAGAGGTTATGTATTGATATCTCCGAGTATTTTAATCAACTGTAACCAACTAGTCAACTTTTTTTAGTGAGAAAATGGGTATGATCTCCTGAGTTTCCCTCTTTTAATTACAGCATTGCAAAATTAGGAAAGAAGATGAAAACAAATGTACATATTTAGCATTTTTCTGTATTTTCATATCATTTTCCAGACTAGAGCACAATCAAAGACATTTTTTTTATAAAATACCTACTTATTTCGATTCCCTTTGGTCTTCCTGAAATTGTTCGCAAATCTGTATAAGTATCGATTTAAGAAGGATATGCCAAAAAGATACCTAATGAATGAAATAGGACGCGATTCAGAATGAAATGAATTAAAAATCTCCAAATCACAATGCTGTGTCCTATATACTTTCATCACACTAAAATGCTTAAAGGCATTAAGCATTTTACTGTGCTTTTATGCCCAAGGGACATATCAAAAATCCACTGGACAGGATATGAGCTGTCCGATGAGGTAATCTTTCGTTACTAGGTGCATTGACTCTGCACTCCTAGTCCTTAGCCAAAACGAAGTATCTGCAGAAAGGTCAAAATTGAGTTTTTGTTTATAGATGTCAGACCGTTGTGAAAGAATGATGCATGAATCAAAATAAATTTTGAATAGTTTACAACGGTCAGACATCTAAACAAAAACTGATCTTACTCAATTCTGACTTCTCTGCAGATACGGCGTTTTGGCTAAGGAGGGCAGAACTGATATCCTTGGACATAAAGTTCATTTTCCTCAAATTGATGGAGAAAAATATGAGGAAAAGGTTAAGTTTTTTAATAACTTCGATGCGTTTCCAGCTTGGTTATTGATAAAAAATTAGTTTCTAGTGTTTAGTCCTTTTTATCTCTTTTGTCAAAATAACTCAAATAATAAAAATAAGTATATTATAAATTCTCCAATCCAAACAAATTTGAAAAACAAACGCAGTGGCATCATTTGACCGTATTTCCAACGTTGCAAGACTGAAAACTTATTCCAATAACAGTTTTTCAACCTTCAATAATCTGGTTTTCAAGAGTGACACGTGAATACCAAACTTTCCTGAAATTGAAAAGTTACAATATTCAATATTGAAAATTTTCCAATATTGATGTGGACACCTGAATAAGGCTGAATACCCTGAAAAAAATCAATTGCGGGCATATGTTCACATGAACCTTTCTCCATAAAATGACCTGAGGAATCTTAACCTGCATTATTATCACGTCATTAATGGGCGCCTTGTATAAATCATTTTTAAAATAATGGTTTGGTTCTAGATTTTATATTTTGTTAAGGACTAATATCCGTTTTTTTTTGTATTATGTATTCCAATCGAGTTTCTTTTGTAAAGTTTTTGAAATCCTTTGGGGTTTTGTAATTATTGTATTGTGATATTTTTTAGACTTGTAAAAACGTTCAATTATTACTTACTTACTTTTGTAATTTTTCAATAATTGATTTTTGTATTATAATTTCGTTTTACTGCATTCCAAAAATGTGATAAATTGTTTTTCTCAGAGCTCAGTTATTTTATACCCAGTTGAAATGTTATTAGATTTATGACCATAGCAAGAAATTTTCAAAATAGTTGATTACAGTGTACATTATTTCCAAAATTCAACTTGCATAGACGATAAAATCCACGTTGAAATTATGTATTCCATCCTATTTAGTATTAATGATTATGAAACTATTTTTGTTGTGTTTTTATGCTAGGAATACTTTATGGTAAGTATTAGAAACAATTTCAAATTCGAATTAGAGTTGATTGTTCATTTGTAGTTCAGAAACTTCTTGCCTAATTGATACCTTGCCTCTACATTCTGAAAGGCATTAAAAATGTATCTATTGCAAATTTCAAGATCTTCATCAACCATACTTTGTCTGAATTGATGGTATTCTTTAAGTTATTTTGATTTTAGTTTTTATTTTACCTACTCTGGTAGTGTCCAATCACGTTTTATTTTTATTTAGTGTATTTGTTATATTATAATTTATATTTATTTCACACCACTTGTATTGAAGTGGCCTCTGTTTGGTTCAAAATAAAGTAGAAAAATCTGAGTTCTTGGTTTATTAAAAAAATCTGTTTTATATTGAGTTTGAGCTTGATATACAGGCCGTTTCTTTTATCATGTGGTAACATTGCTATATTCTAAACCGTAACAGATACGAAGACGATTAAATGGGAGAAAAGGTAACTATTGTGGAGAACAGTACAATGGTCAAAGAAAATTTACAGGGAGTCTCGCCCTTCCCGAGTTATACAGGGAAAACTAAAAATGCTGTTATTTGTTTTTTACGGATAGAATTGTTATTTCTGAAAATATAAAAAAATGGAAAAGTTTTAATGTATTCTAAATGTACTATAAAAATGTAACAATGAATCTTTGATTAAACGTTTCGTGTCAACACGGCCACCATCAACATTTCTTTTCAAATACGGACCTGTCTGTTTTAGTACAAATATTGATAAAGCGAAAAAATCACAATTCAGTGGTACATCACACTTGAGATTTTTATAACGTTTCATTTAAAATAACTAACATCATCAGTGACAACAATTTTTAATTACGGTCCTGTCTAGGTCGTTTATGGATTCCACAAAACCTAACTCTCCGATATAAAAATTATCAGTGACGCTTTGAATAAATGTATCTATTAAAATTATGTTTACACTATAATAAAAGATATCTGTAGTTTCAGAGACGAACGATAGCAATTTACCTCGGAAATAAACTTACTTAAGAGTAGAAGAAATCAAACAAACAGAGAACAATTTATTTCATATTGAATTTTTGAGTGAAAATAAAACCAATAGAGAAAATGAATTCTTCATGATAACCTACATTAAATGCCCGAATTGCCGACCTCTTTGTTGAATGCACATAAGTTGTCTGTCCATACAATTTCTGTGGAAATTTTCTAGCATGATGGGTGTAATGCTATTAAATGCATCTCTTATTTTTTGTTTGAGATGGTCGATATCTGTACTAGTTGTCGAAAAAACTTTATCCTTTATGTATCCCCAGACAAAAAAATCTAAAGGAGTCAGGTCTGGGGATCGAGCTGGCCAGGCAATTGGTCCATTGTTTCCAATCCATTTTCTTGGGAATATTGCATCTAAATATTCCCTTACTATTGCTGCATTATGGGGAGGGGCACCGTCTTGTTGAAAATATTGTGTTTCACGGCGGATGTTCAGTGGCAATTCATCTAAGTAGCCATCAAACTCATTGGATAAAAAATGTAAATACATTCCACCATTCAAATGCTCGTCGTAAAAGAAAGGACCTAGTATGTTTGTTCCCAAAATTCCCAACCAAACATTTATTCCGAACCTTTCCTGGAAATTGGTTTCTCTATGTAAATGTTCATTTGTATTATTCCACCTATAATGGATGTTTCTGTTAAACCAACCATTGTTGGTGAATTTTGATTCGTCCGTCCATATTATTTTATTACAAATATTTCCAACTTCCCTATTTCTACGTCTCAACCACATCGCAAATCGTACTCTACTTTCATTGAGGTGATGAACTTTGGTAGATTTTACAGAAATCCCTAGTTCGTGGGCAATTTCTCGTAAAGAACAATCTTGATTAGAAATATTTTTGTAACTGACCAATCCTAAATTGAAAAAAAATATTTTCGTCACTTTGTTAATCTTTATGAATCATTTGAATATACAGGGTATCATCTGTAGCTGGTAGCATTATCAACTATAATCCATGAATAATGCTTGGAAAATTTCCAAAATGTCTTCTCTTGTCACAGAATTCCCAAAAATATTTAATTAATACTTTGAAAAATAGCCAAATATCACTTTTCCAAGGCTAACTCTGATCAGAATGAATGATACCCTGTATATTCAAATGATTCAAGCATTGAGATTTGGGGGTTTTAAGGTGTTCTGAAACAGAATCTGGTGTTATTTTTGCGAAAAAAAAATGCCTAGTATGTTTTTCCCAATTTTTCACTTTTCATTTGGTCGTAGTTAGCCGTGGAAAATGGATATACAAAGGTTCCGTAAACATAAAGGTAGGTATTTCCGAGTACTACAACTTGAGTCAAAGAAAATTTCGAATTATTTCATACTCAACGAAATATGAGGGTGTGGCTGCTCAAAGTGAAACACACTGTATATTGTGAAAAATATTCTGAAATACAGTTGCTAGTAAAACTAGTAAAATACAAGTGATTGGTTGATATACTGCAAATTGGTCTCCAAATTCATATTCAAACTATAAGTATTCTCAATGAATACTCATAGCTGTGAGGATGTTTGAGCTTTCCATGAGAAATAATTATATTCAAGAAAAGGGGGAATATCCCATCCTTAACATTGGTAACTGTACCAACTGCGTTGTTAATATAAAATTTTAATATTCTGGCTTATGGCCTTGATAATGTAGATTACGAATAAATGTTGTTAAATGAGTGTTTCTCCATTGAACTGAATTGATTGTTTCGTGGTAGGTCTTACATGAATTGACGTGTAAAAATGGGCAATTTGAGAACATTACCAACTTTACGGCTCGCGGGCCATAATGGGGCCCGCGGGCGCTAAAGTATGACTTAACCCCTGTAAAACCAGGCGGTAAAGTGTACTTTATCGCCCGCTAGTGCCTAAATATTATAACTTTGGCAAGACACCAGGGACCTTATATATATATATATATATATATATATATATATATATATATATATATATATCGTTGTAAGCTACTTTTGTAACGTAGAAATATAATTTTGTTTTTATATAATTGCTATTTCCATAATGATATCTTCAAAACGGCCTTCAGATATTCACAAATTTATATTCAGTCATTTCCATCCACGACTGAATGTAATTGGTTCAATTTAGTTGTGGGTATACGTCTTGTTTTAATTATAGTCAATTTTTTTCCATCTTTTTTTGTCGCTCGTTGATTTAATGAATGCTGAAATAATAGCTATAAGTACAGGCTTTTTTACCGTTCATTATGGAAGAAAGCCTGTAATCTAAAAATTGCACGAATTTATTTTCATATTTTGGCAGCCAAATTCGAAAGAGGAAGACTCTTTTACAAAATATGAAAATTGAAAATAACCTAGTACAATTTTTATTAGATAACACGCTTGAATGGAAAATTATCTGGTAATTTTTATGCACTAGTGTAATTTATTGGGATATTTCACGAATAAAGAAATATTGATTTTTTTATGAGAAATATCATAGTACTGACAAAGGCTATGAATAAAATTGTGCTAGACACGCAACATTTTTTCACTTTTTGAAGTGTCTCTGACCTTTTTTAGTACTGTTTGTGTTTGTAGTTTCAAGGCGAAGGGATTTTTTCGCAGTGCAATTATCGCTCTGTAATTTTTCGATAATTGCATTCCTCTTATGAGAAATTTAATATAATACAGAAATATTCTGTGATATATCTTAATATCATCAATTTTTTCACAAAACTTGCATAAAGGATTACTACTGTAGTAATAATTGTTCATTTTGAAGCAACTACACACTCGCTGCGCTATATATAGGTAAAGAAGTAAATATCTCTACAACATTTTGATTAGTTTGCGAAGAACCGTTCTATTGTTTTCTGATTGGTACATAGACCAATCATAGGGACCGTCCTAATTGGCTTTAGAGCCAATCGTCAAGTGTTCCAATTATAAAATAAAAGTAGCCAGTGTCGTTCATATCTGATTATTATAAATGGCAAAGAAATATTCTACTACAAACCTAGTAAAATAAATAGCAGTTTTCGTTGAATTCTCTAAGTAGCAAAATAATTGCTTTTTGAAACTGAAATATTTTATAAGTATCTTATAATACCGAATTAAGCGGTATTTTCACTTTTAGTGAGTTTGATTGCGACATTTTTGTATTTGAAGGAAAACGTTCTTATAACATTTTCATATAATTGTTTATACAATAACTCGCATTTTAAAATTGAAGCTTGGTTTTGGCTTAAAATAGTTTTGGAACGCAATATAAGACCTCTTCAAATCCGATTGAAAAGAGTGTTTTAAGTGCTTTATAATGATTATATTCTTTCTGTACAGCACTCCTAATTTTTGCATTAACAAACTGTTTTAACCATTATACAATCTATATTAAGGCTTTAAAAAATAGTAGTATCTTTTGTACAATTTAAAAAACGACCTTTCAGTTGTTTTCAGTGTAGGGGTGTAATTCAAAATTTTTAAAATTCAGGTTTCAAACAAAGAGAGTCTTCAAGAAACAAACCTTGGTTTCATCGCTTAGAACAGACTGAAACTATGATGTGTTACTATAATATAACTTTTTGGTTCTGGAATGGTGCTAGAACAAAAAACCGAAAATAATTTTTCTTTTACTATATGCCCCGTATGCATCGTATGCACCATTATCAATAAGATTACAATTGGACATGTTAACCAGTTCTGATAAATATATTTTGATCCTCATTTTGTCTCATTTCGACTAACAAAACTTTTTTTCTTTCCTAATCCTAGTCAAATACGACAAATCATTTAAACTCACATTTTTCTAACGACCCATCCCACTTTAACATAATAAGATTTCAGCCAATTTGACAGAGAGCCAATTTTCCATACGTTTTCGTGCGGGATCCTTTTGTGAAAACAAGTATTCAGAAAAAAAGAGTGAAAACAAGTTTTAATAAACAACAAATATTTTCTTTGGAATTCTATTTTATAAGATGCTCAAAGTGTTTACCATTTACCTCCTGACAGTAATGAATTCGCTGAACAAAATTTCGTACTGAATCTAAAATCATTTTGGGAGGAATGGTGTAAATTTCATGTCTTATTCTTTCTTACAATTCTTCGATATTTTGCGGCCTATTTTCGTTGACGACAATTTTTATATGAGCCCACAGAAATAAGTGAAGTATGGTCATATTGGTAGACAGCTGGCCATTCAATTGCCCCCTACGTCCAGTGCATTTATCAGGAAAATTGTCTTCTAGATATGCCCGTACCACACGTTCAAAATGTGGAGGAGCCCCTTCTTGTTACTTCCGGCGAATTGTTATTGTTCCACGGCCCATGTAATAACTTCAAAGAACTCGATTCTACGATCAAAATCGTCTTCACTCAATTCTTATAACAAATGAATTTTATATGGAAGGAAATTTCGCAGTTGACAGATTTTTTGAATGAAATATCGACTCATGTTATGATTTCGAATTTATTGGATTTTCTATTTCATCTATCATGACATTCAAACATTTTTGTTCATTTGTAACGCTTACTGGCCTTCCACTTTTTGGTCAACCTTTGATACCTCCAGTTTCATGAAAACGCTGCAATGTTTTTGAAACGGTTAATTTAGAAAGAGATTCCCGATCGGAATGCAATAAGTTATTAAAAATAGTTAACGAATACTTGGTCTCAATTTCTCTTCTATCGCCATATCCCATGATCATTAAAATTTCAGTACGCCGATTTTGCGCGAAAATTATTCACACTTCATGTATTTTTGACATGTGTTGTAAAATGATCACTGTTAGACAAAAGAACGACGTGGAGTTGTTATGGAGCTAGAAACTTGCAAAGGTAACTTGAAACTTTAAAATATTTCCTACCTATAATTAATAAGAACGTTATTTTCAAAATTCCATATCTCGGAAATGGTTAAATTCAGAATATGATGTGCTTTATCAATTTTGTTTAGAATTTTGAGCAGAATTGAAATATGGAATAATAGCAAGGTGCATTCAAAAAAACAACTTTGATTGGTCATGAATTTTTGACTGATTGTATTCTAAATTTTTCTGCATTGTAATAGATTTAAAAAACCCTAAAACTTTATTATCTCAACATTTTTCGCTAGCTGCCTTAGGGGGTAATTGACCGTTTCCATACAAATCAGTGACACTGTAAGATGTTTTGTAGTGCCCTGAAGACGACTTTATAATAGTAGAAATGTCGGCAACGTATCAACAGCGGTTTTTGACCTAATCACAACCAACTTTCAGTCACTATAACCAGTGAGGCCACAAAACATAAGCGCAAATGTAAACAAATTAGTATATTGTCACCTGAATGAAAATGTCCATTGAATGTGTATGCACAACTGATGATATCACGAATTTTGATTAAACATCGCGAATTAGTGTGTTACCTTAAGAACGCCTAATAAATGGCATACTTTCTCTATCACGTTATTTGTTCTAGGTAAGTTTCGACTCAGCAGTCTAAATATGGAATAATAAATACCCTAAAGTAAAAAAATACATTTTATTATTGCTGATAAATATAAATATTCCGTTTACGGTTCTGAAGAAGTATGGAAGAAAATATTCCGTTACATACCAAAAAGGATTTGTATCCAAAGAAGTGAAAACCTATCCCTCCATTTGTGTGTAAGAAAAGGCATTCCTGTATATCATAATACCAAATGGCCCAAGATTCCAAACCAACCCAATTCAATATTTTGCGACAAGTACTCACAACGTGTACGTACATCTGAGATTACAACTGAATAATATTTCAATGCAATTACGGATTCCTTAACAATATAAATTTCCACCGGCGTTTTCTTTCAGTTGAATACGTATAAACTCCGCAACTTTTTCAGGAAGGCCAAGTTTCACGACATCCTTTTCGAAGTCTTCCTCTCTTCCGACTCCCGCCACGTAACCGTTCAGGCGGGCAGCAACATGGGACGTTTGTAGCAGTTTTGGGGTCAGTGCTAGTTCATCGCAAATCCAACGGAACTTTTGTAACCGATATTTCTGATGATAACTGAAACGAAAAAATCAATCGGATTTGATAATTTGTACAATGACATATTATTTCTATTCTTAGGTATAGTCTTTACGAACTCAATTGAAACAGCACACAACCAAGCGATCATAAATAACACGTTCTTATCTAACGCTCCTCGTCTAAACTTGATTGGCAGTTCACGTGGAAATGATGTATTCCTTCACATAAAAGGGCGGGCGAAATGTGAAAAGTACGCATTTGATTGGCCGCTGTCAAATTCTAATTGGTCAAAGACCGAACTACTTTGAACTTGTTTGACCTGCCGCTATGGAAATCCAATCAGTTTCTACTTGCTAGAGGATTTATTTACTAGACAGTGCGGTGCAGCTAGGCTCAGAGTTCAGACGGATATTTCAGAATCAGAATATGCTTTATTGTCAGAAGATTTGTATGCTATTAACAAAGTCTTGTATGCAGAAATATATAGGTACATACATATAAGTGTCCAGAAAACAACTGGTAAATTACATATTAAAATATTACGAAAAAAAATACAAATACAATTAAAATAAATGAGTCCACGTATTATTAAAATGATTCGTTGAAATGTTCTTGTAAGCTATAAAGCGTCTATCAGCTAGCAAATTTCTCTCTGTTTTCTTGAATTGTACGTTGGTCAGATCTGCAGACCTTATATCTATTGGTAAGTGATTGAATAATTCACAACAATTATAAAATATGGAATCCTTGATTAAATTTGAGTGGGGTATGGGAAGTTTGACATTAAATATGCTATTACGAGTAGCATAAGGAGAAGAAACAAAGTCAAACTTTGTTTTATGTTTGTCCACCAAGCATACAGTCTCAAGAATAAATAATGCAACTACAGTTAAAATCTTATTGGCAGCGAAATAATTTCTGCACGACTCTCTAGATTTGACTTTACAGAGACACCTTACAGCCCTTTTCTGTAATATCAGTACAGAAGAAAGAAGGGTTGCACTGCATGAACCCTAAAAAGATATCCCATATCGTATTTGGGATTCAATTAAAGCATAGTAAACCGTGTTTGCTGTGTGAAAGCCCGACTCGTAAGAAACCACCCTTACCGCATAACATCTGGAGGAAATTTTACTCTTAAGTTGTCTGACGTGTTCATCAAATTTCAGCCGATTATTAATAAATATACCACGAAATTTTGTGTTCAATTTGTTTTGCAAGATTTCATTGTCTATTGAAAATTCATTAAGCAGACATTTAAGTGTTATTATATTTGTTTTCGAGATATTTAGCATCACACCAACTTTTCACTTTTTCTAAATCAGATGATATCATTTTATGCAGCTCAACTGTGTTCTTTTCCTTCCACAATATTGTTGTATCATCCGCGGAGAGAGTGAAACTGCCGTATATTTACATATATCGTTATTTAGTTGTCTTAATTAGATTGATTATCTGTGCGGTATGGCATTCTGGAGACCTTTCGATGTTGATGTCGTTGAAACAGAAGATTTTGATGCTAATTCAGAACCGCTCCAAGTGAAAGTTAATTCAGAACGTCTCCAAGTAGGAGCTGATCTAGAGACGCAAAATATGGAAAATATTGTATAAGTATTTTTGTATTTAACGTATTTTAGAAACTCAATTTTGAAAGTATCATCTTCACTGAAGTTATTCTGGTTCTAAAACTGCTTCCCAATTTCATCCTTTGAAAGTTCATGCTCAAGAGTCACACATATGGAATCATTTAATAAAGCCTTACACATCCAAATTCAAAGGGTTAATTTGAATATGTATTCGCGTTTGAAATATGAGAATAGTAGTGGGTCTTCAGACAATCAAATTGTGAAAAAAACATGCGAATTAACCAAGATTAGCCGGAGACGTTGTCGACCATTCTGTCAAACGAAAGAGAGACAGACAGAAACCCAAGAAACTTGATTCAGCTTCCAAAGAACACATTCGCAGATGTGTGTATACGTTTTATCAAAATTCATAGTATATGACACTAAGGTAAACACGATTACATTGAGAAACATGTCGCGTCCGTTATTAGTTTTTCGGAATTGGAACAATAATATTCATTAAGAGCATTGGAGTCCAATGTTATATATGATTTGATTTTATTTTATCCACGAAACTCATATACAATCTGCCAAGTTTCTTTTGTGGAATCATTATTCTTAGAGATCCTATTGTAGAGATGATAGATGATTACTTTTGACGGATTTGTCGGAAAAATGGGTGCTGCAATAATTGCAAATCAAGATTATTTTACAAGATACATCCATTTCGTGCATCGCAAAGAGATATATTTATTGTAGTCGAAATAGCTAAGGCTCGTGGAATCACTTCGAGTGAGACTCTCTGCTTACTCACGGACGAAGTCTTGATTACATAACGTAACGTAAGATAGGGAGTGCTGCTTAATAGCTAGGATAGCAGAAGCCATTTCTTAGTGTATAGAATTAATCGAAGTTTGTAATCCGATACAATAGATACAATAGATAAAACGAAGGAATGTTATAGATAAGAGGAAGAAGCAGATTATAATACAAGTAGGAAACACTTGTCTTGTTATTACCACCACAACATCGTACCAAAAATCGTTCCAAAAATGTTATGTGGTTATTGGATGTACATTTTATAACAGATTGCCAGAAACTATAAAAAGTTGTAAAAATGTATTTACATTCAAAAAAATTAAAAGATTTATTTTGGATAAAATTTTTTCTACCATTGACGAATTTTCCCACTTTTATTTTATTCTATCATCTACTATTATTTTTTTTTTATTTGTTTAGTACTGAATGTATGTACTCAGTCATATTGTGTATGTATTCAGCCATGTTGACATCTTTCAGATTTATTATAGTATCATGATGTACAGCAGAGACATTGTATGGTGTGCAATTTTATTAACTAAAATAAATATTATTTTTATCATGTCAACTCACTCTTCAGCAGGATAGAAAGTTCCAGCAGGTGCGATCTCTGTCCGCAGTGGCTCATTTCTCTTATGCTGTTCCTTTTTCATGGAAATTTCAGCAGTGAGCTTTTGTTCCTCACAGTGATATAAAATCAACGACATGTACTGAAAAACAAGAACAGAAATTGAAAAAAACATTTTGCGTCATATGTTGATCACGTAAAAGAAGTCAGTGTAAAATCTCTATAGCAAGTTTTGAATAAATCTCAGAAATATCGAATATAAATTTAGAACTGTACCTGGCAATTTGTATTAAAAACTTTATTATTCACCTGTCTTTTGACAACTGTGGCTAGGCCATATTCATGATGGTTCCAGAAGAGTTGTAATAGATCTTCATAGCTGATTATTTTAGGGTCATAGTCAATCTCAATTACTTCTGTATGGTCTCCCCTGAAACAAAAATCAATGAGGTATAATATAAGGGACCAACATTGGAAGGAGGTATTTTTTTCTAAAATTACCTACGCGAAGCTTTTAGTCTCATTCTAGGTAATCCTGTATTTATGTGGAACCATACGGAGTGCCACTATGGCAAGATAGAATATGGAATGTTAGGAAAACTATCCAATGTCAAGGAAAATCCATACAAAAATATTGCATATTTTATTTTTGGTCTGTATTTTTTCTGTACAAAATTTTTGTGATTTGCACTGATATATCTTATTCACTAGAGTGTTTTAAGTATTTTGCAATTGTTTCAAATTATTTTTTCCTAATTTCCGTTATAAGTGAATGAGCGATAATGAAAAAAGGAGTAAATCTGATTTTTCGCTCGAAAGATTAATTGTTGTCATTGTAGTGCCTAAAAATGAATTTTAATATCGATTCTTTGAATGGTAAAGCAGAATCGCGGTTAGTATGGCAAAAAATCTAATGATGCGCATACCTAAGAAAGAAAATTACAAGTTCATCAACTAGATGGAAAAGCAAAAGGTAACAGATATAAGTGAACGAGTTGTTTATTTGACGTTACAAGTTACTGCTGACAGATCAATAATCAAAAATTTGTCATTCGGACGTTTTTAAGAAAGTTCGATAAAAAAATAAGTGTTATAGGTCGATAATTTGTCACATTCTTTTTATCGCCTTTTTTGAACATCGTTGTAGTAATACTGAATGAAGTGGGTATATTTCCAGTGGAAAATATTAAATTTAAGACCGTAATAATAAGTGTTATTTTTGAGACAAAGTATTGTTTAAATTTCGCTGGAAGTATGTATATAAAATACTTACAAATTTCTGTAAACAGGGTCCAAAGTCTTTCCTCCAGAATAGCCGACACGAGTTCTCAAGACTCCTAGTTGTCCACCATACAACGCGTCACTGGCCCAGAAACATCCCATCCCGAAGGTTGCTTTCCTGAAGGGAGTGGTTTCTTCGTGTAGAATGCTCGGCATCTTTTGTCAATAATCTGAAAATGAAAATGTCTGAGACTTCGAATATATTTAAATGTGTAGATTGTTTGCACAATGATATTTTTTTATCAAAGAAAGCCACGTGTCATCTCGGATACCTACTTGTGAGCGATTAGTTTTGTAGAAGATTATGCAAATAAGAGACAGTAATAAAAAATCTTAGAGTGATATATAGTTATAGTTCTGAGATTTCGTTTACCTGTTCTTTATGTCGATTTGGACAACTATATAATCCAGTCAATCGAGACACGAGTTTGCCAAAAGTCGGAAAAAATCATGAGCTGCTGAAATTCTGGATTTCAGTAGGTGAAATGACGAAGTTTCAGATGAGCAAAAGTATCATTCGCCACATAGCCAAGAAGAGGTACATTTTAATTTTTTTTAGAATTTCCCTTTTGGTGCTATAACTTTTGAAATGGATAGCGTTTTTTAAATGGTACCATGCGCCAGCTCGTCAATTTTGGGAAGGGCATACACAACACCCACAAAAAGTTAATGTTTGGGCTGGTATTCTGTGAAATGCCATTATTGGTCCATTATTTCTGGAAGAAAACTTGACTGGCAATCTGTTCCTTGATATGCTTGAAGAGACCATCGATCCTCTTATTATTCACACTAACCTCTGCAACGATCAAGGCAAATCAGTCTCTGTTTAAAATACACACAAAAGTCACGCATAAGCTCCGCAGGAGGCGTAAATTCTGCTCAATATCTACCCATTCTCTGAGTAGTCACGGATCTGCCAACTAAGACCGTGGGGGCTGTTTCAATAGTCTCCCGCTAGGGGGGGGCAGAATTCGACTTGGCGTTGAAACCAAGAGGTGGCTGGAGACAGCCAACACTCGGTATGCAACTGGCTGTCCTTATTCATTCCTCTTCCTAGGAGAAAGAATACGACTCCAATAGCTGGAACCTACTTCATGTAAAAATATCCAATTGATTTATTGAACGTGGTAACATCTTTTGATGAAAGTGCCAAGCACCATTTCCATAATTATTGTACAATTTTTGACAATGATATGACTTTGTTAAGTCATTATTCAATACCATAATTTGACGCTTGATACCTTTTAGTTAAACGCTATCCAATTATGAAAATAGTGCAAAACTTACGGAACAAAAGTTGTAGTTCCTCATTTTATCTGTAAAAAGACTTAACGAAAATTCGTATCAATATAACCCTTTCAGAGACACAACCAAGTTCATCTAAATTTCATTATGATTGTGCAAATTCGGTAATTTAAAGGATTCAAAGCGAGGATTATATTGTATTTCGATGCGCAGAACCCCAAAAATCGACTCTTTTTTAATTTTCAATCCAAGCATAACCCGTAAAAATTAGGAATAATCGGCAAAAAACGTCAATATGACAGTCGGTCGGAATATTTTTTTTTATATTTTGGTTCTGACAAAGAGGAAAATCCTGTAAAGTTCAAAGTACATCGTGAGAGCCAAGGGAGAGTAGGTAGGAATTGCTGTTCATCTTGAATTTTTGCAGACTGTATGCCTCAAGGAACACCTCCCGAGGCCGTGAGTTACAAAGCTTTGCCGTTTATTGGAAGAACGAGCTCTGGAAAAGAGATGTCTACAAAGTGACGACATAGGGATGTGAAGACTGACCTCGACGGGTCAGTCTTGATGAGTATGGCGAGTATGGCCTAGTACCAAACGCGATCAAACTCCTTAAAGATATCTAATGCCACGGCCAGAGTTTTACCATATTTTTCAATGGATAGTTGCCAGATATGTGAGACATAAGCAAGCAGGTCACCGGGTGATCTCTGATGACGGAACCCATAATGTCGATCAGTCACAATTCCTGATCGTTCTAGATATTTCATTAGCTCGATGTTGGATTGCCTTTTCCATGACTCTCGAAATAACAGACAGCAGTGCGATAGGTCTGTAGTTGCTGGAAATGAAGCATCTAAACAGGACCACAGCTTCTTTTTTGGAGACTGTATTTCCAAGCATTAGGATTTGGGGGGTTGAAATCAAAGTGGAGGAATTTCCCGTTGCCATACTTCACATGTACATTTACACTGGTAAGTTGGTCACATTCAAAAGCCTCTTACGAATAGTTTATCTGCTTTCAACAATGAATGTCAGAATTTCATGACAACGAAATCATTTTTCTTCCATGAAATTTGAAATCACAATGAATCTCGAGCTGTTTTCTATTTACATTTCGATTTCAATTGCAAGATCGATCTTCAAGTAAACAATCAAAACAAACATTGATTGATTGCGATGAACTTGCAACAGAATCACGATCGAACTGAAAATAAACAACTGTTTCGTCACTATATGACCGATTGTCTTGATGTATTTTTCTACAACTGTCAAAAAAGTGCACTTTTTTGTGTAGTTTTGAGTTCCTAAAGTATATGAATATTTTGATATCAAATTACGATTTCAGTATTACACGGAAAAGCGTTAAAAAAAGTACACGTTTTTAACGGTTGTCTAGGCAACAACACTGACAAACTGATTCGAATAACAACGAAATCCTGAATGTGTCAATGTGACAGTACTTATTTCAAATTAGTAAATTGCATCTCTCACAATCTTTCGAAATTACGAATCAAGTACCTACGAAAATGGAAAGCGATGATGAGTTAAACACCACACCAGAGGAGATCGTAGATAGTGCGAAAGCAGCAGTAATGAATTTGCTACCAGAAAAATCGAAGGAGACGTATTTGAAAGAATATGAGTCTTTCTTAACATGGCGTCAAATAAAAGGAATTGGAAGCTTTACAGAGAGAGTATTGCTCGCCTATTTCGAAGATAAATCCAAGAAAATGAAATGTTCATCTCTGTGGTCCAGTTATTCGAAACTGAAGTCCACGATATTAATACATAATAATATTGACATAAGTAAATATGCGAAATTGATTGCATATTTGAAAGAATTTCCATTGGCAATAATGCAACTAAGTGTGTTTTCAACATAAATTTTTCGAAATGAACCCTGGGACGGAAAAATTTATTCTGTCTTTTTGTATTTCTGTGGTTTATTTTTTTTAGTGTTGTTAATTTGAAATAAATTTAATGAGGATGAAAAGTAGGTAATAAATAGTATAAAAACATTGGTTGCTTTTCTTTTTTTGACAGTTGTAGAAAAAATATTGTATGAAACTCGTGAGTAAAGTGTTTTTTTCTTTACTCGTAGAAATTGCCGCACTCCGCCTACGGCGTCGTGCGTCAACATTTCCTACTCGTAAAAAAAGTATCACTTTACTCACTTGATACATAAATAACTATTACATTCTCTTTCTTGTGATAGAATAATATTCTCACACTGGTTAGCAATAATAACATTAGCCTTGACGCAGTTGATTGTCATCGTAGTGGCAAAATTTGAGTAAGTGTCAAAATTATTGCTGTCACGTTTCCAGTCGAAAATATAAAAAGTATCATGAATGTATCCAGTGATTCGGAATCAGAGTGTGAAAATACACCACCTGAAATTACAAAGAGTGCAAATAATATACTGGAAAGTTTTCTACAAAAAAAATCAAAGAATGAATATGAAAAATATTACAAACTGTTCATGGATTGAAAACAAACAAAGCAAACGGATTCCTTTTCAGAAAATATTTTGATTGCGTTTATTGGTGAATTATCGGAAAAATGTAAATCTTCAACAATCATTACAAAGTAGAATGTTTCTTGAATTATTGAGTGTTTACCTAATATAATGTATTGTGATTGAGTTCTGTAATATAAATTATCTTTTGTTCGTTTCCATTCAAAAATATATATTTAATATCCTTGATCGTGGAGAAAGTATAGTCTTCTACTCGGTTAGAATTAAAATTCGTGATGCTCGTGGTTCCTCACGCTAGCCTTCGGCTCGCGCTCGGAACTTTCCACTCGCATCGAATTTTCATTCTAACCTTGTTACAGAATATACTATTCTATAACAATCTGTAGGACAGATTTCAATATTAATGGAATTGAATTTTTTATCACACTTATTACTATTTTAGGTTTTGAGAATATTTGATCTAGACATATCTCGTTTGTTTATTAGTTAATTGATCATTGACAAGACAGTGTCCATATTCATGCAGAATATTTAGATATTCTAATGTTAGATGTTTGTTATCTAAAAGGTTATTATTTATATCGCCAATGACAACGCCAATGACAATAACAACTGTCATTGATTTATTCATAGTTTATGGATAGCAAAAGTTGTTTGCGAAATGTACTGTTTGAATGTGACACGGTAGGTAGAGTCCAAGTGGATTTTAATCTGAAAAGTATTACTACCTTCCGCTCTATCTCTATTTCCGTAAAAAATAGTTATTTATAGAACAATAATATAAAACGACCATTTTTTGCACGTGCGAGAAGTTTTGATAAGTAGCCATAGGCATTTATAGGTAATATCAAGAAAAGGGGAAATGTCGATGACGAGAATACAAAATATAACATACCATAAAAGCCATTTGAGTATTACCAAAATCATCATTTGGAATTAACATATTCAGAATAAAAGCAATTGTATACTCTATACTCTAATATAAATCTTGTGAAAAATCAGTATGAGCTTGTAATATGTTGAATGAAAAACGATTGAAATGAGAATGATGGGAATTGTGTATTAATTGTATTTTTCTACATTCATGCAAAAAGCAAAACTTTATTGAACTATATTCAGTGGAAAAAGAAGTTCTTTATTGCACTAGTGCAATAAAGTTTTTATTGCACTCATCTGTCATTCTACTTCAACGTGCTGCCATCATGACAAACATAAACGTTTAAACTTACTACATATTTAGCAGATATTCTGTGAGATTAGCAATAGGTTTCAAACAGTTACATATTTTATATTATTTTGTATTATTGTTAGCAGCAAGAGTTAAACAAACAATGCCTTCCCGAGAATAACTCCATAATCAAATCCGATCCGCTTTGTTCTTAACCGTCTACCTGCATAGAGCACACTGTCTGTACTATGACCAAACCTAGTGATAACATACGCGCTCACGGCTACTATGATTTTGATTTTTATAATGCAATTGTGGTTATAGAAACGCCAGTCAAAAAGTACTTCACTACGAAATATTCATATTGAAAATTGCACCAATTGTTCATTCACTTTCAACATTGAGGGTAAAAATAAAGTTTGAGTTAAATTGTTCGTAAAGTATTAGTTCCTGTTTCAATGCAAATCGATATTAATAATAAAGTATTCAAGTTGCGCTTTTCTTTTTCCTACACCTAGTGCCGCACCTCAATAAATCATTTTTTGCTTTTTGCATGAACGTAGAAAAAATGTTGTATGCAACTCGTGCAATAAACATTCACTTTTTGCACTTGTTGTATAAATAACTATTAAACAACATAGGTTTGTATTTTTTGCACTCCGCACCGGGCACTGTGTGTGTGTGAGTGTGTAAAAAATAGCCTACTTTAGAAATTAAAAATCATAAAAAATGACACACTGTTGATGTAAGTATTGAAAAAAGTATGTAGATAACTCTCAATTTCCACATTAATCATAATGAAATAATAAGCAGTGAATGTGACAACCCCAAAGCCTAGATAATAATTTGTAATCATTATGCTCTATAGTATTGGGGAATAAAATATAATAGCATTCACCTTTCACTATTATTCAAGGTAATTATTTAACGATGAACCAATAATAATTGAAGAACAAATATTGTTTTATTTTAGGGGTTTTGGGTTTCAGATAATACAAAATACATGAAAGTGACGTGTCTTCAAACTTCCTGTTCAGAAGAACAAATGACAGAGTTATACAAATACAATTTTATGAAAAAGTTTGAAATGACACTGGGCATTTTCCCACGTTTTAATTAACTCGATTTTTCGTCTGTCCTTTCGGTACAAATTTTGCAATCAACCAGCTAGAGATTTGAAACTTTTAACATATAGACCGTCAGATTGTGACAGATTTAGGTGCCCCATTTTCACATACAAGCCTCGAATAGGGTTGAAAAGTAAGTCGATGTTGAGTTAAATGAAGGGAAATTTACGAGTGGCTCGTGGGGAAAACATATGGAAAAATCAAAAAGAATTTCCATTAAATTTTCCAACGACAAAATCTACTTTTCCATTCGCGCCACTCAAGCCATTATGTTTTTCGGTCTAGTGACGATGTAGGTTTTCATAATTTCGATGGACTTGCGTGGGAAAATCTGTTAAATTCTAGATTTTTCTTTACAAGATTACAGCCTTATTTTAACCCTTTAGCCACCTTCAACACTCAAGCCTTTGATCTTCCGAAGCCAGGTTCTACTAATTAATGATTAGATGAACACGGCTCGCGTTAAAATATGGAAAATCGAATTTTCCATGGAAAATCGAATTTTCCATATGTTTTCCCCAGGAGCCACTCGTAAATTTCCCTCCATTTTACTCAACATCGATGTACTTCTCAATTCTATTCAAGGATTGTATGTGAAAATGGGGCACCTAAATCTGTCACTATCTGACTGTCTAATAGCTCAGGGCATGCCAATGCAATGTAAATGATCAAAAATCTATGGTTGCAAGATTCGTCAGACAGGTTGTGAATACGATCTCTTTCAAAAGATAGATTCATATATAGCTTTGAACCTCGTTTTATCGGCTTTTCCCAACAAAATGCTCAGGAATTCTTACGTTATTTACTGTAAGGTCTACATGATGGTGTTATCAGAATGACTGAGAAACCTAATCTATCAGCAGAAATTTATGATAATTTAAGTATTAGTGAAAAGGCTCAAGAGTCATGGTCTATATTCATGAGTGTGGACAACTCTAAGATTGTAGATTTCTTCGTTAGTCAACTGAAATCTACCTTAGAATGTACATACTGTGGTCATTGTTAGGTCACCTGTGATCCATTTTGGGATTTCTCCACCAATACCACAAAAAGCAGGTCAACTTAGGTCCGTCGCAATGTTTGGTTTTTTTCAATATAGAAGAAATTTTGGATGGTGACGTTAATCCAATATTTTCACTGTGCAAAATCAGCAGTGTACAAAATTCCTTTCGATCTTTAAACTATACCAAAAATGTTAGTGATTCGTTTGAAACGTTTTTCTGCAACGAGAAGATTCTGGAGTAAGTTAGATGTCACCGCGATTTTTCCTTGGAAGGTTTGGATATTAGCTGCTTTACTTTGGACAAGTCTCTTGTCACTACATGCTATATGCTTTATACAATCACAGCCGGTCCTTTTATAGCGGTCACAGGTTATTGCAGACATCCTTACGCTGGCACGTGGAACTCTTACAATTTGTATTTCAGTTTGAATAAAAAACGAATAGTTAATATTCCTCTAGTATTCTACATGAAGCTTCAAACATAGCTCAGAACTCAATAACAATGGAATATTATTGCATAATGTGTTAATAATAATATGATAATAGAAATAACTACAGTGTCCTGCTGAGGCTTCGCAAGGATACATTTGATGTCATTTATGTTTAAAAAATCACTGTTCAATTGGTTTAGAGTTTATCGATTAGTACGGTTTGGCCAGTGAAAGCTATCGTAAATCAAGTTGTGATTACAAAACATTGAATTTTCTGTACTAAAAAAAAGCTTAATTAGAATGTATTGTGCATAGTAACCTCCGTAAAAATCTTCTAAATTACAGTGAAAATCATATCAGAACCCATTGTATGCGGGTTAGAAGAAGTAAGCGGAGGCACAGATATGAAGAGGACAGACGCGGATAGCCATTTTGTTTTAAGTATATTATTTGGAGAATAGTTCTGCAATCGATTTTTCAACCACCTCTCCGATGAGCTAGAAACTTGAAACATTATTCATAACTCAGTAGGTACTGAATCAAATTGCAATATTATTGCATTATATGGCAATAATAATAATGGAAGTGGTATAGTGGGTTAGTTCGAGACACGTGTTTCTAGATTCTTGGCCTTCGTCAGTACGCTGTAGTCAAGTAAAAGAGTGATCAACACTTGGTTGGATGAGGACACAAGTGGAAACAGCAACCAAATGGAGTCAACTACACAGTTGTGGCTCATCAGAAGAGTCCGAAATTTCAGTGACACATCCAACATCGTCACGGTGTTCCCCTCACCAGCCCAATTTCATAAATAATAATAATAAAAAAATGTATGTCGGGGCGTGGCGCAGTGGTTAGAGCGTCCGACTTTGGGTCGAAAGATCCGGAGTTCGAGCCCCAGTTGCGGCTGGGATTTTTTAATTTAATTTGACCGATTAAATTATTCAAATCTCGTGGCTGGACTGGGGTGAGACCTGCACGATTCACTGTTGCTTTCCAATTAACAGTGCTGCTCCTAAGGTGGCGCATGGAGTTAGTAACAAGGCCTACCCAGAACACGTGGCTAATGACCATAGCAGTCGATGCCAAGACACTACAGAAAAAAAAATGTTTAGATAATGACCATAGCAGTCGATGCCAAAACACCAAGGAAAGAAAATGTTATTAAAAATGAAAGTAAAATATAATTTCTTAATAAAATATTAACTTTGCTAAGAATTCAACAGATATAATTCAATGGTCTAAGGGGCAGTAGTTGTTTTTTGTTGGACACTTTCCGACGAAACTACTCTATTGTACAAGTTAATGCGGAAGTCCCGATTGTTTACAAAACCACAAGCCACAAGCCATTATCATCGGTTTAACCAGACCAATCTATGAAACTTAATCACTAAATAATTATTGACGCATTACATTCATTGTATACTGATTTATCGTAACTCATCTCAATAAGCTTCCATTCAATTAGTCTCAGCATTGCGAATATAAATCCGGCATTGAAACTCCATTTAATGTTTAATAATAGTTGTGGGTCAATGTTGCTACCTAACGTGGAGAATTTAAATTACGTTTGAATGAAGCAATTTGCTTTCATGAAATTACTTTCATTAGGTGGTATTACCACGTGTGAAAAACATATATATTTCGAACAATTCGTCAGTAATCTAGTCAGTTATAAATCAAAGTTATTATCACATAATTAGCACCAAGTATTTTGTGACGCTTTTCTTGTTATTGTATTTATAGAAATGCTTTCTACTTTATACTGTTAAACAAGATAAATGAAATTATTATTTTTTTCCATAAGAATAATTCCTGTCGGGCCCTGTCTCCGAAGCTCCGATACATGCGAAGGGCAAAACCACTTCCCACATGCGTGGGGTAAGTGAATATTGGGTCCGAGAATCGTGTGCCCTGAGCAAACAAAGTGAAACAAAGAAGACGGCCTTCTTCTGCATTCGTTCGGCTAAAATCATTTAACATCTGGCAGGGTGTTGATCTGCCAGATGTCAGCCTCTCCAAAAAGCCTCATCTGAAACCCACCATTGGCATTATAACGTGGGATCTTTCCCTCCCGGGTGCGCCTGAGTTGCCGGTTTGGTTTTGCACATGTTGCCAGAGCCTCAGATGTTGGTGGGCTGCCCTGTTTGTCCGTTATTATTAACATTTTTTCTCCAGCTGAGGATTTTACAGTCAGGCCCAGTCTCTGAAGTCCAATACAGTCGGAGGGCACACTGGTGTCATTTACCCCAAAAACCGAGAATCATGTGCCCTGAGAGCAGATGAAGTGAACCAAGAATTACGGCCTCTGCATTCATCCGACTAAGATTTCTGCCATATTAGGGCAAGTCGGTTTGATTTTCCCCTATGATCAGAACCACCATTTTATCCTAATGGTTGTAAAGCCTGCGGAGTTCAATGCGTAGATATTGGTATTCAGTCCGTTTTTTCTCTTCTTTTCGGACGATATTCGTTCCGTCAGGAGCCGTAATAAACTCTATGACGAATATCGTCTTACTTTGATAGACAAGGCTTGTTGGTTTGTATTTGCCCGAGGGTGGGGAATGAGTAGTTCCAATAGATTCGGTACTTCTCATTCTCGACAATGGACTCATATCACCCGGAGTCCAATGCAACACCGGTGTCTCGTCTTTATACCCTACGAGTGTCGTAGGTGGTAGTGGTTGTAGCAGAATATTAGGAATCATCCTGTAAGATCAACTTTAGGTCATATTAGTGACTAGGAAAAATAAACAACTACCATTTGTTTACTCCAACGAGAAATTCAAAACTGATTTGCTTTTAAATTCTAATAGCTTTTGGGGCTAATTATTCTTCTACAGTTCAGCTCAACTGATTTGAGGATAATCCCTGGTATTAGGTAAGTTGTTACCATATAAATTATGTGTATTATTTAAATAATTTGTTGATAGTCATAAGTCAAACTCAAAATTATTTACCTTTTTAGAATTGTAATTGACAAGAAGTGCTGTATTTCCAATAAAGTAAAGAAAAAGAACTCATCTCTAATTACAAACCGTAACAACTGGCGCCCAACTAGTGGTTCTTTTCTACGGAGAATTTATCATAATGGAATCAAACCAAGCATCAGGATATAATCTGAGAAGCAAAACGCATCATCAATCTAGGAACGTTGTAAATCAATTGACGGGACATCAAGCAAATGATCGTGAAGAAGTCCAACAAACACCTGGTCATACAGAATATCTTCCTTCGTCGGATCAACTCGGAGCCATAAGGTATGATAAAGAAGAAACTAAACAAAGCTCAGAAAGGTTTTCGCCGTTGGATATTCAATCTCCGAGTCAAATGATGAATGAAAATTTGGAAATGTCAAAGGCGGACAGACAACTGTCATTTTTGACAAGGAACTCTTCGAATCCATTCGTAAGACAGGGTGTGTCTATGAGAATGGATTGTGAAAAGCAGTATTCACCACCTATAAATAATTTACCTAGAGAAAGTATACTGAATGATATCAGTTTTAACAATCCATTGTCATATGAAAGAAACAATTTGGCTCTTAATCAAGAAAAACATGTAGATATAGCTAATTTAGTTACAGAAATTGTCTCGAATCTGGTGCAAAACAACTTACTGAATACAAAGGAAAAATCAGTTTTGGTAAATGATAGTCCGAAAGGGTTGAATTTTTTTTACAAAAATATGAAGGTATTTGATAATACTTCTAGCCTACATCCTATTGATTTTTTAGGTCAAATTGAGTATTTCTACAATCAAGAGAAATGTTCTTTCCAAAATTTCGTATTCATATTGAAAAACTATCTACAAGGTGAAGCATTGGTTTGGGGCCAAGCATTTTTACATACATTTTTTGAATTTGGAACTTTTAAAAAGGCATTCATTGAATATTTTTGGAATGATGATATTCAGGATAGTGTTCGTGAACGTTTACAAGGTGATAGGTATAACGAAAAAGAGGGTTCTTTAGTAGAGCATTTCATTAAATATATAGCTTTAGCAAAACACCTGGAACCCTCAATACCAGAACAAAAATTAATCAAAATAATTGGTAGACATTTTCCAGAATACATTTCAGTTATGTTGATAGGAACGAAAAATATAGAAGGTACTGTAGAAAAACTGAGACAAGTAGATATTTATAGGAATGGAACAAAATTGAAACAAAGCACATCTGTGGAAGATAAATATAAGAAATCGGGGGGTTTCAGTTCCCATAAATATTACGATAGGAATAATCAGAATGAACGTTATCCTAATAATCAGACTTATGAAAAAGTTACTGGAAATAATTATCAGTTCCGTACAAATGACTCAACAAAAAATAATAATTACGGAAGAGGTACGGGTGTAGACTACAAAGATAAAAAAGTGGCAACTGTCACCAAAATACAAGGTGAAAATGAAAATTCAGATGAGTTTCAGGAAAACTGGGATGGACACCACGAATTTTAGGCCCTGTCGTGGGAGCAATCATTAATAGGGCTAAGTCAGTATCAAATAATCCTCGAGAAGAACTACTTGAGGAATGTGATTATGAACATTCAACTGTCAATGCAAAAACACCTATTATTTTAATCAAAATTTTTAACTTCACATTTCCGGCACTCGTAGATAGTGGTTCAGAAATTTGTGCTATTAGTGATGACGTTTGGTCTCAATTGATAGATTTCCATCATATAATACCAACATTTCAATGTACAGGTATAAGGGTAGTTGCTGCTTTCAAAAACAAACAAAGGAGAATTCAACAACAATGTATGTTAACATTTTCTGTCAATGGTGTTGATATTACTCATGAATTTTTATTAATATCTGATTTAGCTCAACCAGTCATAATAGGAACTGATTTATTGAGGAAATACTCGGCAAGACTTGATTTAGGCCAAGAAAGTGTTTTTATCAAAATCGGTTCTAAATGGGTAGATATTCCAGAAATTGATTCAAAGCATCAAAATGAGGATTCATTTCAAATGAAAATATCAAATAATAGAAAATTGCTTATTCTGAACGAATTATGTGATCAATATTCAGCAACTGTCGAAGATTTTGAAAACTCGGTCAGAAATTGTGTTTTAAATGATGAACAAAAACGAATTTTCACTATGTTTTTACAAAAACATAAAAACATTTTTTCAGAAAAACCAGGTCATGTAAACTGTTACGTTCATGAAATAAAACTAAAAGATAAAAATGGTTTCTGTTTGAAACAATATCCGGTTCCCATCAGTTATAAGTTAGCGGTACAAAAACAACTAGATTTAATGGAAAAATGGGGTGTTATAAAACGAACAGCCACTTCATATATTTCACCTATTATGACAACTTTGAAAAAAGACAATAGTGTTAGAATTTGTTTAGATGCTAGACATTTGAATAGAATGATGGAAAGAGAATATGATAATCCTCGACCCGTGGAAGAAATCCTACATTCAATGAGAAAATGTAAATATATGTCTTCACTTGACTGTACTCATGGTTACTGGGCAATTCCATTATCAAACGAATCTCAACAATATACAGGATTTCGTTTTGATGGAAAAACGTATTGTTTCAAAAAACTTCCGTTTGGCTTGAGTACCAGCGTTTCTGCGTTTTGCCGAAGCATGAGTAGTATTTTAGGAACTAAATTTGACTCATTCGTAACCGTTTACGTTGACGATATTCTCATAACAAGCCAATCATTCGTAGAACACATTGATCATTTAGAAAAAGTTATATGTAAATTAGAAAAAGCTGGATTCACATTACGGCTACGTAAATGTGCATTTTTTCGACAGGAAATACCGTTTCTAGGATACATTTTAGATAAAAATGGATATCGACCAAATCCTGATCGGGTACAAGCCATAGTTGATTATAAAATACCAAGAAATGTTAAGGAATTACAACGGTTTTTGGGAATGGCTAATTTTGATAGAGTTTTTTGCGAAAATTTTGCTATGTTTTCCGCTCCTTTAACGGTACTATTGAAAAAAAATGTTAAATGGCACTGGGGAGAAACTGAACAGAATGCATTTGAAAAAATAAAAATGATACTTAAGGAGAGTACGTTATGTTATCATCCACGTGATGACATTCCCTTTTGTTTGCAAGTAGACGCTTCAGATACAGGTCTTGGGGCTCAACTTTTCCAGGAAATAGATGGTAAACGGTTTGCCATTGCTTGGGCCAGCAGAGTACTTTTGGATAGAGAGAAAAGGTACCATATCAATGAACGGGAAGCTTTGGCTTTAGTTTGGGCACTAGAAAAATTTCGAATTTATTTGCTCGGTCGTGAATTCATAGTTTACACGGATAACAGTTCAGTGTCATATTTACAAACATGTAGATTGTTGTCAGCTCGTATTGCTAGATATGCTCTGGCTGTTCAAGAATATAATTTCAAATTACAATACATTCCAGGTACACGAAACATAATAGCTGACGCTCTTTCGCGACATGCTGCCATTCGTCCACCAGTACCATCAGATAAAATGTTCAAGGTTTTTCCAATAAATAAATTACCTCACGAAATCATTTCCGATTTGAAAAACATTGAAGAGTATCAAAACAGTGATGAAAAATTGTCGGACATTATTCAACATCTTCCTATTGATCCTAAACTACAAACAAGATTCGTGGTACATAATAGAATCTTGTATACGCGTAATTATAATGATGAATTTTATTTACTTTGTATTCCAAAATGCCTACAACGAAAACTGACGGAGAGTTATCATGTGACTATAGGCCATTTTGGTTCTTACAAAACTTGGCAAGCATTGAAACGAGAGGTTTGGTGGAATAATATGTCGAAATTAATCAAGCGCATAGTCAAGGAATGTGAAATATGCCAGAAAGCAAAGTGCTCAATATTACCTCATCCACCACTTCAAGCAATCATTCCGGAGGGAAAAAATGATATTATATCACTTGATTTATATGGTCCATTACCGAGTAGTAGAGGTGGCGTTACTTTTATATGTGTTATTTTAGACATTTTCACAAAATATGTAACTTGCTATCCTTTGAAAAAAGCAACTACCTTAACTATTTTAAATAGATTGAAAAAAGACTATTTTTTAAAACATGGAATCCCGAAAAACATTTTAACTGATCATGGTAGCCAGTTCACTTCTGCGAAATGGAAAGCATTTCTGAGTGAAAGAGGAATAAAAGTTATATTTTCTTCGGTAAGACATCCTCAGTCGAATCCAGTTGAGCGAGTGATGAGAGAACTAGGTAGGCTATGTCGAACATATTGTAATGAGCAACATACGCGTTGGGCAGTTGAACTACCACAGTTCACAGAGTTTCTGAATGGGGTGGTACATGAGTCTACAGGATTTAGCCCTGATGAACTTCAACTGGATAAATATCGAACACGATTTTTACCAGAAAAATTAAAAGTTTCTGTTACTGATAACAATGTCATTTCAAATAACAGGAAACTAATTTTGGCTAAGGAAACTTTAATAAGCAAAGCAGCTCGTCGGCGGGTGAAATGTTCAGTAAGGAGATATGAGGAATTCAAAACGGGTGAATTGGTTCGCCTAAAGGCCCATCCTTATTCTTCAGCAATAAAATCAGAAACAAAAAAGTTTCTCCTTTTATTCGAAGGTCCCTATGAAATAAAAAAGGCTATAGCACCGGCTACGTTCGTTCTGATTGATCCAAAAAATGGCCAAGAAAGGGGATCGTTCCATGCTAGTCATTTAAAAAAATTTCACTATAATTCAGAAACTTCCAATATTTAAATTAAATTATTGTAAGCTCGAGGGGGGCAAGTTGTAGCAGAATATTAGGAATCATCCTGTAAGATCAACTTTAGGTCATATTAGTGACTAGGAAAAATAAACAACTACCATTTGTTTACTCCAACGAGAAATTCAAAACTGATTTGCTTTTAAATTCTAATAGCTTTTGGGGCTAATTATTCTTCTACAGTTCAGCTCAACTGATTTGAGGATAATCCCTGGTATTAGGTAAGTTGTTACCATATAAATTATGTGTATTATTTAAATAATTTGTTGATAGTCATAAGTCAAACTCAAAATTATTTACCTTTTTAGAATTGTAATTGACAAGAAGTGCTGTATTTCCAATAAAGTAAAGAAAAAGAACTCATCTCTAATTACAAACCGTAACATGGTATATAGGCTGAGACCACATAAGATGGGCATGCTGATAGCAAATGCATTATGGCCTCAGCTACCCCACGACACGCTCCTGTATCTAGTGTTGGGAACTCTTGCGACTACGGTAGACCAGAGTATCAAGGCACCATCCTGCAGGCCATTAATTATGAATCTCTCGGTTTCCGACTTCAGCCCACTTGACCTGAGAAATGAGGAGGTAAGGTTTTTGGATAAGCCAAGGTCTTCAATGTTTTTGAAGAAGACACCATGCATTGGCTTATCCTTATGCAGTTGCAGGAGAACCTCAGCTCTGATGTGAGCATTTGCTAAATGGGTTTCAACTCGGTGAGAGAGTTTGGGTTCGCCCGTTTATTGTGGAAAATAAGACCAAGTTCATCGGCTGCACGGGCTGTTTCCTGGAAAAGAAATGCTCCAATCCCTGCTTCTTCATGGTCGCGGACCAGGCAGAGAAGGAGATCTGAACTCCTGACGACTTTACAGGCTCCATCCCGTGCCATTCTTTTGTGTAGACACTCCAAGCACAAAAATTCACGGTCTTTCCTGTTATCTGGGGAAGTATAATCGTGGAACGGACGATTTAAGATGCAAGCTCCTATGAATCATCATTTTGCGAGTTATAACGTCCAGTTGTTGCAACTCTTTCCACTCTAAAGCAGTAGAGTAGGATCGGTTCTTCCCCGACAGTTCTGATTACCAGATCTGTCGGAGTTTATGCTAGAGCAAAGCTCAGAACTGAATGACAATTCAGTATTATTGCACAATTCATAAAAAATAATGATAATATTTCCATGTGAGTTTCATAGATATACTTTACTATTTCAGACTCAAAATAATACTTATTTTCGAAAACAAATCAAATTACATCATAGAAATAAATCGATATCATTGTAAGAATTGAGAGGCTCTTGAAGTGTTCTCTGCATGATTCCAATGGTTCGATTCTTGATAAAATACGAACGGCTGAGAATGATCAGTTTGAAAAGTAATCAAAACCATTCACTCACATTATGATACACGTGATCTGCTTATAACATCATTGTTATGTTATCGGACATGAAGAGAAAATTAGAATTATCAGCATAAGCTACGAGTCGAGTAGAAGCATACCTCATCTGATCTAGTAAATCATTGATATAAATGTGTGGGCCCCAATATGGATCCTTGTGGTACACTAACAAACTGTTATCGGATTAGAGACAAAGTCATTACATTTTCAGCCAGTTTCTGTAACTGATGGCGCGGAGACAGGTTCAATCTTGTAAAATAACTATAATATGTCGCTATACTATTTTATAAAATCTGCTTCTTGAAAGTACTTTATAGAATCTGGAATTTGGTCTACTAGTAGTAGATATTATTAAAAAATGTAAAAAACAGTCACCCCGAATTTTTATGTAACAAATGCCGTCAGCAGTCGAAAGAAGATGGCGTGGTGCGTCTCTTTTATACAGAGTGTTTCATAATTGAATGCCAATCTTGAAGGGCTATAATGCTTGGATGATTCTGTGAAAAATTATTCATATGAACAAAAGCCTGGGACCGCTTTATTTCTGAGATACGGGGTGTTGAAAGTTAACAAAAAAATCACTTTTCCTAAAAACCGATTCGTAGTTGTTGTTCGTAGTTGTCAATTCTGGTATATGTCCTGCAATATTTTAAATCAAACATTCCTTCAATCCAGTGCCATTTCTTTTAGACCGTTTCAAGGAGAACTTATTGAGCAAAGGAAAAACTTTATTGCTCGGCCGGACCTGTAAGCTACCTAGGCAACATTGGCGTCCCATTTGATATCTATTGGTGTATGCCTAGTGCATGGCATGGAAAGGTAAGGGCTGAGTCTTTCATAGCTCGCACAAGTCTCAAAGACTTCTGAGGGTTGCGCGTAGGGTTGCGGCCGGTTGACGGAAATAACAATTATTTCAACCTAATTTAGGTTAATGACTTCTCAATGTGTATTTGACTATAGTATCAGGAACCTCCGAACTTATCACATGGCCTCGGAAGGCCCACGATGTTTACTTTTTGTTTAAATGACCTGAGATATGAATCACACATATTTGTAGCGTAAACAGTATACATTGTTACGCTAATTATATGGTTTATGTTCAAGTTCATCAGAATGCACCGAAGTCTTGGTAAACATGTAGGTTCCTATCTATTTTTAAAACTCATTATGACACTCAAGATAAATTCAACGGGACATTCAATGATTGAGTAACTAGCAGGGATTTTCAAAAACCGTCCTCGTCGTGAATAGGATCTCGCATGGCCAGTTCAATTTTTTTGGTTCTTCTACGCTAGACTTAAAAAGCATTTCTATCAATAAAAAAGTGAGCCATGGCGTTTTAAATATCTCACTTTTGAAGACCTTAACGAAAAAATATCTCGCCATATAAAAATTGGCAATGGTTGGTCCTCTTATCTTTTAATATCACAAAAACTAATACAGTATCCTTTAAATGTACTCTTGACAACATATACGTGGAAAACTTTATCATTGGGAGGGCAGATTATGCCCCTGAGTTTATTAAACAAAAATTGATGTTTGATACAGACATAAAACAATTAAAAAGAAAAAAATCGGCTGGGTGTTATGCAGTCAGAGCAATTGGAATACCCTTTTGGGGAGTGTGTAGCTCAGGCTTGTTGGAGTCAGTCCTTGAAAATACAAAGAAAGCTATAAGAAATATGTGTACCTAAACTTGTACCACGTGAATCGTGCTGGAAGCTTTTCATAGATAACAAGATACTGGCCGTTGTTGCTCTTTCCATGTTGGAAACTGTTTGTCTTGTAAGAAAACATATTGTGAAATTCAATATTAATTTTTCTTGTTATTCTACAAAACAAAGCAATATAACTAATTTGAGACTATCTATACCTTCATCCGGATTCGTTCATTTATAACGGAGATGTACTATAATCGTTTGCCAGTCGAGTTCAAAGACTCTGATTCAGATATCGAGTGTTTTAGAAAAAAGGAGACCGTATTATATTTAACAAGAATTTTATGACGATAATCTGTCTATTGGATTGTCTTTTTTATTTCATTTTATCAGTGTAGGTTTTTTTAAATTTTTTACTGCATTTTTACTTGTATACGAAGCTTTCTCAACAAGATTTTCATCTTGGGCCAAAGAAGTGTATTGTGTATTTTCATCACTATAGTAGACTAGTATTATTTTTATCTATTCATGTATTCAAAGCTTTGTCAACAAAATTTCATCTTCGTACAATAAAGTATATTTATTATTATTATTATTATATTTTTTATCCACTGAATATTAAAGGAATTTCCTTTTCGTGGGAACCACCGACTTATCTGAACAACTGTTACAATAAGGAGAAGGGAAACTTGTAGCAAGCACTGTATATTGCTGTAAAATAATTTGCAATTTTAATTTATAGCAGATGCAAACTCGGCTGCACTCAGTTTGTTTTGATATTCTTGTGTAATTTCTGTTTCACTGTTAATATTTATGTCACCCACAAAAATATTCATATCACGTTGATTTATTTTCTCTTTCAATTATTGCTCAGGATGTGTGGTGAAGCTTTCTAGACAATAGGAAGGAGGTTTGTTAATATCTACATTTCTAGAAAACAGTTGTAAAGGTACTTTAATTGTTTGTGACACATAGTTGTTTATTATTGTATAATTAATGTAAATATCCAGAGTTCCTTTGCAAAAAACATGAAGTTTCAATTCCATGTAAAAGATGTTCGTCATTGCATAGGGAAAATATCATTATCGAATACGACAAATGGATTATAAACAACTTCCGCATAAGTAGGCTATTTTTGTCTGTTGTAAACAATCACATATAGTGTATCAATTATGAAAGTTGGCAGTAGGAATACCTTGGGAATGAAAAAACCCACACTTCAAAAGTTTAAATGGCAATGATATATCATTGGAAATCTCTTTAAAAATGCGTTTCAGTAGTACCCAACCTCAGATCAATTTATTGATCTGAGTATCCAACGTTGCACTGTGGTTCCGATGTTCATTCTGATTGAACCATAGAAATTATGATTGAACAAAAGTGAGAAAACGAAAGTACCATGCAGGTAACAAAAAACCAAGTACCAGTACCAGAAATTTCATAACAATGAATAACCTGAGCCCTGCACAAGCGAAAACGAAAACAAAATTTAAAAAACTACTGAAAATGAAGTTTCTCTATCAATTACCATAGTAAATTGCTCTAACTGCGATATTAAAATTGAAATTAAATCAAAAAAGTAAATAACTAATTTTATAAATATAAAAAAAGTTCAAACCCATTTCATTTCAACTTTTACATAACTGATTGAAATTGTATATATTTCTTATGTCTCATATGATAATTATGCACATCATCATTGAGAGTGACTTACATACCTACATGCTTCATATACAGGAGGGTGTATTATAAATGATGTCATTAATTCCAGGTGGTGATTCCTTGTCATATTTTATGAAGAAAATTTAATATAAACGTGTGTCCTAACTTGCTTCGTTTCCTAGGTACGGGGTGTCAAAGTTTCATTTAAAAATCGGTATTTCATCAATTACTCAAAAGTCTTTTTGTCGATTTTGATGAAACCTGGTGTGGTTATTTCCAGTAGCAAAAAGGAGCTCCTTTTCATGTAATTATATTTCAAATTAAAGTTTTTCTCTAAGTTTCATATTTTTTCAGAATAAATAATTTAAAATACAACTTTTTTAAAATTCCGTGAATTTGAAATAGCTAAACTTTGTCAAATCAAAGTCAGTTTTCAGCTACTACGCATTTTCTTGAAATTCCATTTAATTCTGTGCACAAATGGATTGTTGAGTTTTAATAGAAACCGTTGAAACAAGGACAAGGACAAGGAGCACAACAAACAACCAGTCCATCAACTACGAAACCAATAAAAGATTCCAGATAGAAATAAATTAATTAAGGAAATCTATCGATTGATAAAGTGTTACTATTTCAAATTCACGGAAATATAAGAGAGTTGTATTTTTGGATTTTTAATATTATAAAAATATAAAACTACGAGAAAAACAGTGGCGCAATGATTTTTACCATAATTACCAATCAGGAAACAGGTGACTCTTCGCTACTTATAATTTGAAATTCAAACTGAAGGAAATGAGCCCCTTGTAACTGCTAATAAACACACCAGGTTTTTAACCGATTTCTCATTAAAACTTTGACACACCGTCACTTGAAAACAAAGCAAGTTAGGAAACACTTTTATATGAACCGTTCTTCATAAAATATGACAAGGAATCACCACCTGAAAATAATGACATCATTTAGTATACAGTGTGTACTATGTACTCACATGGTACTGTCAATTTTCCAAAGTTTGGAAACAATTGTTTGCATGATTGAGATTAAGGCACTCGTGCTATATGCAGCGAATAATCTTTTTTTGTCTTAGCATAATGAACAGTTATTAACTGTTTTTCACTTAAAATATTTCTCATGTTACTGAATAAGTACTTAGTTCATAGAGACAATATGTCTGCTTTGTGCTTTCCAGTCAAGGTGCTCCTCAATATAAAGACCAAGAAATTGCATTGTCCATTATAGCTTGATTCACATTGATTTGTATTCAGTTACATGTATTTTGCCTATCACGAAATCTGTATAATGTTGTTTTATCTACATTTAAGTAAAGGTCATTCTCATTGAAATAGTAATTTTTTGCATCACGTCAGTGCCTAACTTTTCTGTTTCTGATGTTGTAGGAGTTGATATTATTAAGGAGAAATCGTCTGCATGGGCAGTATACTTGCCTGAATAAATACTCTGATCAATGTAAGTCACATAAAGTGTGAATGGTATAGGGCCCAATATTGAACCCTGGGAAACACCTCTCTCAGTAGTTCTCAACTGTGAATAAAAATTCTGAGACATGATATCAATGTTCTGGGTAATGTTGACAAACTTTGCATGATTTTATATAAAGGATCCACGTATTTGCAACTCCTCTAATACCAAATGTTTCCAATTTTGTGAACTTTCGTGATTGACACAATCGAATGCCCTGCTCAGGTCGCAAAAGACAGTAGCAGGACACTAAAGCCGTTATCGTCGACAATTTTCATTTATAATTTCAGTATTTTTTTAACAAACTTATGAGACGGTCTAGAAAAGAGTACACAATTAATTTTTGAAAATTGAAAGGTATCGTATTACTGGTCTATAGGTTTCCAAAATTTGCCTATTATTGTTTTAGTAAACAGGAGTTACTTTTCCGCTTTTTGAAGACTTAAAGATAGCATTACAGGTTTCCAAAATTTGCCAATTGTTTTTTTGTAAACAGGAGTCACTTTTCCGCCTTTCAGTCCATTTGGAAAAGAGCCAGCGGTGGATGATAAATTCACTACAAAAGTGAGAGGTGTTATTTTTATCTTCGTAACTTTTTTTATCCCGTTGAACATTTATGCTGTTCATGTTATTGTTAGAACTTTTCTAGGAATCACTAATATTTCTTGTTTTGTAAATGTGCAAGAAGCATATTTGTTGAACTCTTGCATCGTGAAACAAATATACACTTTTTGCACTAGTTACACAAATAACTATTGCCAACGCTGCAATAAACGGTAGCGTATAATTTCATGACATAATCTCGGTGCACATGGTATTACTTTCTTTTTCGGTCTCTTACGAGGCCATGAGCGCGATCATATTTGGGGCACTTTTTAGAGTCTAAGAGTCAATTGAGAACTCAAAAACGGTTCGTCGTATCGATTTCAAACAAGGACAGGATTCTAGAGGACGTTTAATTCTAGGTACGTGCTGTAATGGAAATTGAAAGGACCACGGACACATCTTATGGAAAAAAGTCTATTGGTGAAAATGGCTGGATTTTTGTTATGTTGTAGCTGGAGCCATCCTGAGTAAAAGTCTCCATTGGCCCAACTCGATTCTATGACCAGATTCGGCGCTAGAGGGCGCTAAATCATTAATTTTGTGATTTTTGGAAAAATTCAGCTGAATAAAAAAATATCAATATCTCATTTGAATTCAATATTGTGTGCGACTGGACATTCCTTAAATTCGTGAGGAATACCTTTCCATAATACAGAAAAAAATGCCACTGTTTTTCTACAGGGTATAGTCAACAACATACTCAACTCTTCAGTGAATAAATTCGTCTACAAGATTATAAGTTGATTGAGTTTATCATTGTAGATCGACCAAAATATATTGAAGCTATGAATACAAAGTGTTTGAAATAAGTAATGGTCCATTGTATACAGGGTGGCTCATTATTGTGAGGAAGTACAGTATCTTGCCTATCATGAGGAGTATGAAAAAATATTTTGAGATGAAAGTTATACGGTTTACTTTGTTGCTTGCTATAAAAATATTTCCGAATATACAGAGTGTTTCTTCAAAGCGGGGCAACACAAAGTAACAATTTTTTTAAATAGACCACCCTGTAAATTTTCTCACCAATGAACTGAGCAAAATGTTTTACATACGGAGGTATTTCCTTTTTTCGAAAATTTTGCGGCGTTGTGAAGTAACTGCTGAAAGAAAGAAAATCTTCGGAAAAACAGACCATCACAAATACCACAATAATTGTTTTATGAAAAGAATTTAAATAAAAATATTAGTGTCGTGTAAAAATTATGAACAGTATACGTTGCTCAAGGTTTTTTAATCAAGGGCTAATTTGATAACTCCGTGCCTATGATTGAATTTTCCTTGAATTCAGATGGGAAAACTCAGTTCATTCAGTTCAAATATATAGTCGACGGAAATATACTCAATATCCTCAAAACATCATAAATATTTCTTTGAGTGATTTACAAAACAAATTCATATTTTATAGCTTGCTAAAGCTTACAAAAACACAAGATTGATTATTTGGCGCCCTCTATCGTTGAAACCTTTGAATATTACGACGTAGTTAGGGATAGAAGTTGAGATCTCTCTGTTGAAGACGAAGTCATGATTAAATTCTCAAGAAGAGTATTTGCTTATCCTTATTGAATAGAGCCTTCCTTGTGTGAAACACCATATATTTTAATTTGCATTTTGTTTTGAGAGATCAAATTCCATTCTGATCGATCATCAATAATAATTAACTTAATCAACTCATATAGTCTCGAAGGCGAATTCTTTCACCTAAAAATTGGTTATATGGGAAACTAGAATATTTTTTTGTGTTATAGAATAATCATTCACGGTCTTAGTAACGCTCAGTTGAACAACAGTTGACTATCGATTATAAATAATATGTAAATGTTTTTCATTTACCTGATTTCACTCAAAAATAATAAAATTCGTGATTTGGATTAATTACATGTACATATATTATGGACCCTTTCTTATTCCAAACACTCTGTATTCATGGCTTCATTGTATTTTGGTCGATCAACAAACCATTCTGATCGATCCTCAATGATAAACTCAATCAACCTGTAACCTCGTAGGCGAATTCACTCACTGAATAATTGAGTATATTGTTGACAACCCTGTCGAAAAACAGTGGCGTTTTTTTATCCTGTATCATGGAAAAATAATTCTCGCGAATTTCAGGAATACTCAGTCGCACACAATATTGAATATAAATGAGATATTGATATTTTTTATGTCATACTAGTTCATTATTGTGTTTTTATTGCTTAGTTACCAACTATCTAATGTCGTACTTTATGCCCGTGCGGGCATAAAGTTCACTTTATGTTTAACTTATTTAATAACCTTCATTAATGAAATTACAAACGGAATATATTAGTATATGTAAATAATCGATGAACATTATTTTGACGAATTATGACTTTTAACTTTGACACATATAAAAATTATTGTGATTTTATGACATTTACGTTTGTCAACATTCACCTAGCAACGATAGTGTCTACTATGATAAAATGGCAATGGTATTAATTCAAACCGGATTTTTTTAAATACTGATTTGTATTGAGATTGGATTGCAATAACGAACTAGTATGACATAAAGTTATGTATGTACCGCGGGCATAAACAGGTGTGTATACATACCCTCGGGCGACTAACAAACCCTCAGGCCAGAGGCTCTCGGGTTCGGAAAACGTCGCCCTCAGGGCATAAACATCTATTTATACCCTTGGTACATAAATAACTATTATTCTGCTGAATTTCTCCAAAAATCACAAAATTCCTGATTTGGCGCCCTCTAGCGCCGAATCTAGCATACGATCGAGTTGGGCCAGTGGAGACTTTTACTCAGAATGGTTCCAGCTACAATATCCAAAAATCCACCCATTTTCAGTAGTAATATCCCGACAAAATGCTGAATTTTCAGTAAAAATACTTTCACCTTGCTAACTCTTCAACTGACGTTTCTAAACTTACAATGATTGTTGTAACTATGGAAACGTATAAATAAGGAAGAGACGAAACACGAATTTGAAAATACCACGGGCTGGAGACAGTCCTTTTCTCATTGGTTTGCATTAAAAAAATGATGGCATTTGGTTGGTTTATATAATATGAGGGAAATTTGTCACCAAAAGACTTTTTCCCATAAGATGTGTGCGTGGTCCTTTCATTCCACTTTTTCACACAAAAAAATCTTAAAAATGTCCCAAAAATGCAGTTACTTGAAGCAATTTTTTGGGTAGATGAACAAATAATTTCAAAAAAACATTACAGCACGTACATAGATCAACGTTTTACCTTCCTTTTGATACCAAATTCATTTCGATTGGATAAAGATTGCTTCAAATTTTAATGGAAGAGAAATAAGTACCATTGCAGCTAGGTATCTCGATTAGTTGAGAAAAGCAAGTAGGATTTTTTACTGTTACAATAATTCATACTTATATGTATTTAGAAAACCAGTTTTCGGCTTTTTTTGGTTCCCAGAAGAGCCAATTAACATTCATTATTCTTCAGCTCTCCTCATGGAACCAACACCAAACCAATTCTTCTTTTAAGCATTTTACTGTGACCAGCAAAATCATCGTAAACTTTTAAAACATTTGAGAAAAGAAATCGATTTAATTTTGAACCTACTGAGAATTTTCATTTCGTTAGCTCATACTCCAAATTTGACATAATTTGTTTGTGTCCGCTAAAAACACCGTTACCGTTACCAACACCACCAAACTTTTTACCAGACACGGCATTGAAGAAAATAAAGCTTATTGTTTTTCGTACCAGAAGATAAACTTACCGTTTGCCAATATGTGACTAATTAATTATTAACCGATGAGCTATCACTGACCATAGACCGCACAACCCAACTGCTCAAACCGAAACTGGAAAGTAGAGTATGTGCTAGAGAAGCCACGCGTGAATTCAGTTCAAGGATAGGCGTACGTCGGAATTAAATTAGTGAATTTTGTCTGACCGTGGCTGGATTAGATCCCCGCCGTCTGTCTGACGAGATTGACAGGTTCACGTGCATAACTCATCATTTATTCGCAACAGGTAGGTACAGGGTGGCACGAAGTCGGGTGAAATACAGGGCAGATCCGCTGGGATTCAGGTACCTATTTGAAACCTTGAAGTGGGAAGAGTTTGTGTAACCATTTTGATCTTTAATTTTCCATTAGACATTTACGCGGGCTCGAAATTTTGAACATTATAAGCCAAAATTTCGAGAAAAAAGTAGAATTTTCAACATAAAAGTCGAAAGTTCGTTAAACGGTTCATCGTAACTGACAAATAAGTAAAATAATAATAAAAATAAACTCTCTTATAAGCTTAAAATATGATTTAATGAAATGAACTGAATACCAAAATCGATAGTCGTTAATTTTCTTCCTATTTGTTTATGGTCAATCAATACCCTAAAAGATGTACATGGATTATGTTTTCTGTGGCAGTTGTCTCATTGCTATACGTTTTGTTTTACTAGTATTACACATACTTATAACATATAGTCTTCAGATCTAGTACTAGTTATTTCTGATAGTTCTGAATTTGGTTTCAGAATTTCATCAATCTTATGTTTAGCGTGGTGAGTACATTTTCTCAAAACATCAGAAAATCTTATAACATATATTGATCACCGATTATAAGTATTTTCTCTCTGTGACTTCCTTATCAATGCTATTAATTTCATCACATGACCCTTGTATGACTTCATGTTTATTTTTTTTTTTTTTCTCAACTGCACATTGAACTATATTAATCCAGTCCAGCTAGGTTTTGAGTCAAACATCGGTAGATATAAAAGAAAAAAATTGTTTTCCAAAAATCCAGGGGTGAAACCCAAAAAAATTTTGATTTGAAAAAAATTGATATTTTTTTGCTTTTACCTCGGAAAAAAATATATTTCTCAAAAAAAAAACGGGTTCAATGGGGTGGAAGAAATTCAATTCCCTACAAAAATGATTCTTGGTAATATCTCACAAAATCCGAAGGTTTTCTCAGAAAACGTGATTGAACGCAGACATCAAATTTCAGGCTTGCGTGTCTCGCCGCTGCAAATTCAGCAGCAGTTAACAATGGATATCAAGTCAAATTAATAGAGAATATACTTACTAAAAAATTACATAGAAAGGCTATCCAAGAAGTGTACCCCACTATGAGGAACCTTGACAATAATTACAGAACTTTAACTTATTCAGGACGTCATTTTTGATTAAACAAAATTTAAGAGTAGCATTCAGAACAGATAACACGTTGGGAAGGTTTATGAAAAGTAATAAAGATAAAACACAACAATCTGAAAAATAAGGAGTTTATAAATTGAATTGTGGATCTTGTTCCAAAGTATATGTAGGCCAGACTGGTAGACCATTCAAAAGCCGCGTACGTGAACACCGTATGAATTATGTAAAGAATAAAACACATTCAACGTATGCCAATCATATTTTGGAAGAAGATGAAAACTTTGAAATCCTTCATATTGAAAATAAGGGTATTAGACTTAATTATTTTGAATTCTTGGAAATTATTAAATTAAAAAATTCGAATTGTTTACTGAATGATCAATTGGACCTTAATGGTTCCCCTTTGTTAAACCTTTTCAATTTAATTAAGTAGTAGCTATGTTATGAGATTTACAGGTACCTACATTGTATTGTCAATTGTTATTATAGGTAGGTCCTAATTACCTCAATTGATAAGAAGGGTATTTAAGTAATGTTCAACATAGAATAATTTAATGTATTACATTCGCTTGAAAAATATACTTTGTATCGAAACATGTTGTGTAGACAATAATCTGTGGAAATTTAATCGTGTTTACCTTAGTGTCATATTCAAACTAGATTGTTTACTGACTTCACTGAAACTCTCACGGTATCTAACCAACTCTGTCCGTCTCCACGAGGAGTGATGCTTTCATACACTCGAAGAGGGTTCTTTTCTAGATGGTTCTGGAACTACTTCCTTTCGCATCTAGATGTCGCACTTCTAGAAGCGTTGTCGACTGTAATGTCCGGATGACCTAATACACTCAGGAATCCAGGCTTATTGTTTACGAGTAAGAGCGACAGGTCCTTACTCGTCAGTAGCGATAGGATCGTTACAATACTTTCAACACATGAGGAAAATGTATTTTCCACAATTCAAAAACTATTAACTATTTTCATATCAGCAGAAACATATCAAAACAGAATTTGGTGGAGAAGATTTCTAATTATTTTTTATCCTGCTTTTCGTGAATAACTAGTTTATTGTTCACTTTCTTGGAATCCTTCTGAGAAAAAACTGGTAATTTATCCACTGATCGATATTCTTATAGTCTTGATCTGCTTTCTCAAACAGCATGAGATTTTTAAATCGTATGGAAGTCGACGAGGACTGTTTGAAGAAATGTATTAGTTGAGGGTGGTAGATAACGGTAAGTTGGCCAATAATTGGGGGTTATCTTTTTGATACAAAAAATATGTAGGTACATATTTGAGAGCCGAAAAAAACACTTATTTTTTGCGCTCGCTACCAGTTATCTTATTACTATTTTTTTCACTTTTGTTCCCACCCCACTCAATTCAGGTACTCAAAACGGAGTGTCTTATTAAACCTAAAAAAATATATAGAAAAACGCAATTTTGTGTTCGTTGTAGAACACTAATTGTCCATTAGATAATGAGAAATGTTGTTCTAATTGCATTCAATAAAACAATTTAAGATGTTATAAAAACTCCACTGGAATACAATAACAAAATAACTAGTGGCCGTTCGAAATGACCTTCAGTGCAACCTCAACAGGCTCCCTGTTAGCCACTAATTTAGTTTGACGAAACTTTTGCACAAATTCCTAAACGTAACTGGTACTTTCTAGCAACAGGTTTCTCGGCAGAAACTGACTTTCAAGAATTAGGATATTGAAAATGGAATTTCTTTTTTTTACGAGAGTGCGTGAACTACATTTTTAGGCATTCATATAAATTTTGCGGTCTGTCTGCACGCAAATTACAGATAACACAGTTTTCTACGAAAGCATCCTGGTGTCACCCACACTTTATTTTTTTGAAAACTCATTTTTTTGCTATAAATATCACAATCAACTGCCAGTAGATTGATGTACACAGTGTTTTTTTGTCAAGTAAAGTAGTTATATTCGAAAACAAAATGCTCCTGAATCCAGCCCCCTTCAAAAAGGTACGGAAAATGAAAGATATTAATGCTATTATATTTTTATTGTTAACGAATTATTATATCATAATTAATCAAAATTTGAAATAAACCTGTATACTTATTCGAAAGTTATAGGTAGAGTCTATGAATCATTTACGTCCAGTTAAAAAAACAAATGAAAAACAGAAGTAAATAACTAAAAGTTTGTTCTTCAAAAGAAAATAAAGAATTGAAAAATCATCCTGAATAACAGAAAATTATTACAGTAAAACAAATATTTACAAACTGCATAAGAAAAAAAACAAAAAAAAAGTATTTTGATCAATAATTCAGTCAATACTATGTTCCAGTCCAGTAACATAGAAGTATGGTACACCAAATAAGAATTTTTCAATAAATCACACAAGGAAAAGATAAATATCATTCTACTCCCAAATATTAACATATAGCCAAATAAGAAATCTTCACTAAAAATATTGAAATGTGCCAAAAGTTACAGCTTTTAGTGAGTAGACTTCTCGAAAATCAAATGGGAACTTTCCTTATATTATAATCAAGTGAAAAATAATCCAACACCATTTTTTGAAAGTAATATTGTTATCTTCACTAGGCCATTCAGAAACCGTTCTGTTATAGTCCATGAAATCTCACACTACTGCAAAACTCTAGATTTGATTAATTTGAAATGGATCTTTCAGGCTACTAGGTAAGGAACCTATACAAAGTTACCAATTTCGTTTCCAATATCATTTCAGCAAATAGTGTCCCTTCTAATATTATTATTGCTGTTAGAAGACGAATATAAACAAAAGCTACAGCCGGTGACTCGGAACCAATTTACCCACCTGCATCTTTGTTGTTATTTTGTAGGGATGTTTCAAATTTGGTACATCGATTCGATGTCATGAACGTTTAAGTATCAAGGCCACGATGGAGGTAATACTAAGAATCATTAATAATAATAATAATAATAATAATAAAGTTTATTCAAAATTCAATTAAAAAACATTACATCAATTTGTATAAAAAAGGTGAATAAATGGTTCAATTATACCCGCGAAGTTAAAAACTTGTTGCGAGAAATTTTAGGTAAGAATTACATGTAGGTATATGGTACATGTTTTGTAAACTTTTAAAATTCAACAAAATGATAATAAAAATAAAGTAACTGAGTTAATTGAAGTGAAAGATATCATGAAATAAATTTCGATGAGACTCTTGAATCCATTTCTTCAATTGTTTTTTGAATGAGAATAATGAATTGATCCCTTTTATATGATTGGGAATTAAATCATAGTAAAATGGCAATCAATATTTGAAATTTTTCTGAGACCTTGTTTTTTTAACTTTATTTTTCACTGTGACACTATTTTTATTTCTTGTATTATAAATATGATTATTGAAGTTTATATTCGTTTTATGTTTGTATATATATATATATATATATATATATATATATATATATATATATATATATATATATATATATATATATATATATATATATATATATATATATATATATATATATATATATATATATATATATATATATTCTTTGATTCTTTGTACTTGGATATAAATAATCTATCGCTGTCCTATAATTGGGGCTTGACCCTGTTTTGGACAATATTTTATATCTGGACATACCTACACTGCTTAGATTACCTCCTTATTACTGTTTTATAGAATTAGTTTGGGCGAATATAGAAAGCAAGTTAAGAAAATCCAGTCAATGTCCAAATTTAAGCGGAGAAGTAGTAAGGGTGGATTTAGCACGAGCATTATCATAAACATAACGGTAACATCAAAGGTTTTCAGCATAAACTTGACATTGTTGTATAAATGGCGCCATTCGAAATAACAGATTCAACTTTTGTTTTTAACATATTTTTAGGCACAATCTTAAAATGATGTTGACTAAATGCACCTTTAAAGTAGTTATGAGAACCCTGTATAAGGATTTGGGCTAAATGCATTCCACATCATAAGAAAATCAATATTTCTTGTTACCACCCATTCAACCTGTTATCTTGAACCCGAATGATTCGTCGGATTCGGAAGAATGTCCTGAATTATTGAAATAAGAATTGCGTTTTATTTTTTTACCAAAGTTTTTTTGTTTGAAATGTTTGTTTGATTTGTAATATATGACGGGTTTATTGAGTAACATTTTTTATTTTGTTGAAACAATGCCCTTTGATGAATTTCAAGTACATGGGTCAAAATTCCGAAACTATGATATTTGATGTTCGGCGTCTTTAAAAAAAATCGGCAACTTTTAGACAAGAGTAATTGAGTAATTATTCTCGTGTATTTCCTTATGCAAAAATTTCAGATTATGGAATTAGGGAGTGCTGAATTATTTCACGGACACATTGAGAATCGGCATTTCTCTGTTGTCGCATTCCTCTGGCTCCTTGTCAGACAGATGAATATTGGGAATTGTTTAAAGCTCAAAAAGACAGATCATGTTGCAACTGTAATTACCATATTGCTCTAATTTTGGCTTATTGGCCTTTAGTTCAAATACATTGGCAGAGGTAATTTCAACTTTGTCATCATAACTTGAAACCATTGATTAGATCCAATTTTTTAACTGCTGATAGATAGATAGATCTTTATTTAACTACGTTATGTTATAAAACATTTGTAGCAAGTCAGTTAAGTAAATACAGAAAATAATCTACACATTCACAATTAAAATAAAGTATAAATAAAATATTTTTCCCGCTGCCGACACTGTAAATAGTCCATACATGCTTAGCAACAAAACAGGTAAATGGCCTATATCATTCGTTTACTAATTCATCTTGACAACGGAATGTAAATAATGTCATTTACATGCCTAGGGTAATAATGACTTTGCCTTTGACAAGTAATACCTTCAGCTTTATTCATATCAATTTTTAGGTTATGAGACCTTTTGAATATTATTGTTGTCTGCTTATTCGGTAACTTAGTTACACGCACAAGCAACTTAGAATGAAATAGCGAACGAATAATCATGAAGGAAGGGTAAGAAAACAAACTTAAATTCAGGCAAATTTTGAGAAATGTCAACAAGCAGCGGGAAAAACGTAATAAGTAACACGGAATGTATCGACTGTTATCATCCTCGGCAAGCGACAAGCCTCGGCTTTGCCTCGGCTCGTACTCGCTCACCTCGAATGTTAACACGTCTTTACATTCCTTGTTACTTAAATAACTAGTATGTGAACATTACACATAATTAGACTTTACGATGTACCAATTGTATTACTATACACATAGTGACATTAGTTGGATTAAAAGAAGATTCAAAACGTACACACACACGATATTATTTTAGTAGTTTTTCGAATGCTTATGAATTTTTAATTGAAGTTAGTATTGATGAATATTGTATGATAATGCACACATTCTTAGTGAAAAATATTTGAAGATAAGAATGTATTGAAAAATGTAAGATAGTTGGATCAAATCACATCCCGGGTGGATCAGCCATGTACTCGGCGATAGTGTAGTAACACTTTTCCTGCAGTATCACTTTGATAGAGTTTTTAAAAGTGGATTGGTTTTTATTTTTTAATGTGGTAGGAAGGATATTATAAAGATCAACATTCATAGAGTTTTTGAAAGACTTATTGTATTTAAATCTTTGAGACCTGATCAGATTTGCGTTGCGTGTGCTGTAGTCATGGTAATTTGAGTTAGTCAGGAGTTTTTTTTATTTTCATGAATTTCGAGCAGAGACTGGTAAATGAACAGAGTTGGTAAAGGCATAATTCTGAGTTGGCAGAATAATGGCCGACAAGAATCCCTATAACCCGCACTACAGATTATTCTGATGGATTGTTTTTGGATTTTAAACACTTTTCATGAGTGAGAGGAATTTCCCCAAAGGGTCAATCCATAGCTGATATACGATTGAATGAGAGCAAAGTAGGCAGAAAGAAGGGTATTTTTATCAACAAACAGAACAGCATAAACTGTCGTCGATAGTTAAACCTAAAAGTTTGGCATGGTCACCTACTGTTACTTTATTATCTGTTGAGAAAATTATATGTTTTGTCTTATCTGTATTCAATTTTAATAAGTTGCTGTTAAACCATCGCTGGGCAAGGTTTTCAGCTGATTTCATCGAAGTTAATAGCGACTCGTAACTGTTTTCAGAGCTTATAAGAGAGCTATCATCAGCAACAGCAATACCTAAATGAGGCAACATATGGCAAAAAAATTCATTGGTATAAATTATGAATAAAAGTGGCCCCAGAACCGAGCCTTGGGGTACACCTGTTCTAGCCAGTTTGCGCTGGGAGGTAGTTTCATTGATAGTAACACATTGGCTCCTATTCTGGAGATATGACTCAATGAGTTTTAATGATACTCCTCGTACTCCATATTGTGAGAGCTTGTTCACCAGGATATTGTGAGAGACACAGTCGAAACCCTTGCTCAGGTCACATAAGGTTACACCTGTTAGTTTACCCTGTTCAAAGCCCTCGACTATCTCTCTCACAACCATTGATATTGCATGAATGGTAGATCGATGTTGACGGAATCCAAATTGATTATTGCCTAATAGTTTCTCAAAATATTTGTTCAACCTTTGTTTTAGTATGATTTCAAAAATCTTACCAAAGATGGGTACAATAGATATTGGCCTATAGTTTTCAGGGTTTTCTCTATCGCCCTTTTTGAAAATAGGTATAACTTTGGGTTTCAGCTCGTCAGGAAAAACACTACTATTGAAAGTGATAGTTTCTTTGAAATTGGTGAATTCAGTTGGCAGTTTCAACCATTCTAACAATTTGTTTTTTCAGGAATACTCGAAAATTTAGAATGATCCATATGTGATTCCTATAACTCAAAAATAAACAATTATAACTTATATAAAATTCAGCCGCCACGGCAATTCAGATTTTTTAGAGTTTTCATGATACAAATAACATAGTTACAAAATTTTTACCTAAATAAAATAATTTCCGGCTATGGTCAGTGTTTGAGAACAAAGCGGCAAATTGTAAAATATTTCTTTGTTTTTTTAGTTCATTCAACTGACTTTGGAAAGATTTTAAATGTTAAATGCTAACTCTCATTCATATTGAAATGCAAAACATGAAACGCAACAAAATATTCAATTCAATTGATGTTCAAAAATGAAGAAAAACTAAAATTGGGAAAATAGTCTATCTTAGTTAGTCTGCATACCAATAAGGTGTCAAAACTTTGACATCAAATTATCGGTACATGCTATTGTTTAACCTTCCATAGAAATACATTAATGAAAATGTTTCATTACGAGGAGAATACAAAAAAATATGTTTTTATTGAATCTCAATTATATCAGTGATTTGTAGAATGGAAATATGACGATATACCATTGGAAAGGCAATTCGATGAAGAATCATAATTTTCGAAAAAAAAATTGAACAGTCAAACCGGAAGTGTCATGACATCAAATCGATGTAACGAATTTTAAACGTCCATACAAAATAGCAACGAAGATTCAGGGAAAAAATTAGTTCCAAGTCCCCTGTTATAAGAAAATAATAGCATTGATAGCCACGTTTTTATAGTAAAAAAATTTAATTACTTAAGTATGGTACTTTATTTATTAAATAAATAACAGCAGAATATGTACAAACCTGATAATATGTATACCTTATAAATGAATTTTAAAATGTGCAGAAGAGTAAGGCGGATTCATCTATAAATTGTTTTGGCACACTTACTCATACCGAATAAAATTATAAAGGTATATCAAGATTGTGCTTTTCAATGTACCGTTTCCTAGCACTGGCGATGAGTTGTTCTTTTCGCTCTTGGTATGACTTGCTCCGTTCGGTTGCAGATTTGGGAAATGTAGACGCAGCCATAACCGAAAACAGTTTACCCCTTGAGCTAGAAGGTCCCGAAAAGGTGGGATTGGTCATTGACGCGTGTGAGGACTGTTGAGTGTTAGCACCAGTTTGTTCAGGGATGAAGTGAAGACGACCCTCCAAAATATTGGTTATTGTACTATCTACGTTTCTCGTTGAACCTAAAAATCATCAAATCGTGAAAAGGCGGAGACTGATAATTGCATGGACAATTTTCTGAATTATCAATAAAGTCAACTTTTATAAAGAAACTTCAATGTTGACTTTCAATTGTATCGCCATGCAATGGCATCTTCGAGCTGAAGTATAAGAACTTGTATTCTTCAAATCAACTGAGAAAGAAAGAAGTTTGTTCCCTTTATTCCAGGACACCCTATATATAGTGTTGTAACTGTCTAAACTATTTCATTACTTTATGTATGTTGTATGTTTCACTCTATGGAGTGGCTGTCTTTAGTGTCTTTTTGTGTTCTGTTTTTTGACTTGTTGGTAGTTAGTATTATCTAATATTGTTATGTTTCACTTGATATTATTGTAAAAGAAAACTAGTTCAATTAAATTTTTAATCATAATATTGAAATAAATGTTTTTGGTTAACTGAAATATTTGAAAAATAATCTGGACATCCGCAATTGAATAGAATAATTCGTTTCAATTTTTCCTCAAATATTTTTTTAGAAAATTCGGAGTTTTATATTCAAGAAATAAAACTCTTGAGCTAAAATCTCCAAAAAAGAGCCATTAGATGCTTATGTAAAGCCAAATGCCGCGATTCATGTAGACCATTGTTTTTAGAGCAAAAGATTTCAACACTCGCAGGTCTTTTTATTTCAGAGACAGTATTTCTAATTCACAAGAAATACAGAAATGAAATAAACAACCCCTCAGTACACATTTAAGACACCATATTGCACTCCCCATCCCTACGTCAGCTCTTGCTCAAAATTCCCTTATTTACAAGAGCAGAAAATTATTCATTCACCTAACCAACAATTTAATAGAAATACAAAGTGTATTCAAATTCAGAAAAGAAGTGAAAGAATTCTTGGTAGTGATGGCCTATTATACTACAGAGGAATTTTACGAAGATCAACTTAGCTGAGTTTTTTTTTTAAATTAATTAATTAATGTGACCATTTTATTTTATATCATTAGATGTTGATATATTTTATCTGACTTTAGGTATATTTACATTTAATTTACATTTTACGCCCAATACACACATTGTGCAATGTATATATATATATATATATATATATATATATATATATATATATATATATATATATATATATATATATATATATATATATATGTACATTACTAAGTTCATGGGTTGAACCGCGTTGAGAGTTTATAACTCGACGTTTCGGCTCCTGCTTTGGAGCCATTTTCAAGAGTGTGACTGCGAGGCCTCTATCTGCCTACTCTGTTGGTTGCACTGTAGTATTTATAGGTGGTTGGCTACCTGGAGGTGGGCGGGTCTTACGGGTTTTCTCGTTTGTCTTGTCTGCTGGTGCCTGCTGTGTAGTTGGAGTTAATGGGATAATAATTGATTGCGGATAAGTTTCACGTGGCCTGGTAATTACGGTTGGAAGAAGGGGCTTCCAAATGGGGTTCAATTTACGGCTATCATCTTTAATGTTCAGGCACCGTAATTACCAGGCCACGTGAAACTTATCCGCAATCAATTATTATCCCATTAACTCCAACTACACAGCAGGCACCAGCAGACAAGACAAACGAGAAAACCCGTAAGACCCGCCCACCTCCAGGTAGCCAACCACCTATAAATACTACAGTGCAACCAACATCGGATCGTCTTTTGAGATCAAGGAGTAGGCAGGTTGAGACCTTGATATCTCTCAAGACCACGACTCGAGGAGTAGGCAGATAGAGGCCTCGCAGTCACACTCTTGAAAATGGCTCCAAAGCAGGAGCCGAAACGTCGAGTTATAAACTCTCAACGCGGTTCAACCCATGAACTTAGTAATGTACATATTTCTGACCGCGGAAACCTTTCCGAACATATATATATAGAGATCATCTCACAGCACTGCGAACATAGGTAGAGTTAGAGCAATTGATAATTATTGTCCGGCCTATTTTAAAACTTTTTAACAAATAATACTTTAATCTGACGCAACGTACGTCCTTGATCCTTGAAAATACCATTTGACAATTTGCATTTTCGTAAACCTTGTTCAACAAATGTTATAACGTCTTTAAATGAACTCCCTGAGTGTCTTGGCTAGATAATTATTAGGATGTCACGATGACAGTTATTGTTATCGTGAACAGCGAAACCGAAAACGGCGAAAACTAAAGGGGTTGGATGATAGTTAATTGGTCATATCCTCTCCTATGTTCGCAGTGCTGTGAGATGATCTGTATATATCTTTTTAATGCTGTATCGACGTCAACTTTTTATTTGTATTATTGATTAACTATCTTGTGTATTGCCAAAAACTGTTTTCAACATATGTGTGTATATATGCACTATTAACTTTTTGGATTTAGGATTCCAGACTTTGTCAATAAGATTTATCTATCTTCAGACTATAAAGTATATTCCAACTTGAATTAGCTGTATTGATATTTCAGAGTCATATTATATATTAATACTTACAAAGGTCATTATAAATAACAATGAATGGAACATGGGGCAAAACTTCCTTAACTTGATATGACATCCGCTGTATTTCAGGAATTATCGGTCTATTAATATTTCGATTCTGCGCTCTTTGTTGTTCTTCAGCTAATTTTCTCTTCTCCCATTCTGCTAAATCATTTGATGTATATTCAGTCATTTCAATCTGAAAGCAAAATCAGAAAATTTATTTGTGTAGACTTTGAATAATAGATTTACCAAATTCAAATGATTGAAATACTTATATTTCTGTTATTTTTCAGACATCTTTTTTAAAACCAAATGAAAAAGAACAGTAATGGACTAAAATTTGGTATTAATTTTTCAGTGCTCCCATATCAACTTTGCATTGTTCACTACTTATTACCATTACTTATTATTAATTATAGTGCAATGGGTATTTATGAGCAGACCCCCAAAATTTAATCAATTTAAGTTCTCATTACACCAATTCTCCCCAATTTTTATTGCTTGTTGTAACAGATCTGACACTGTAGTCTATAATTGTTAATTTGATTCAGTATATTTTAAAATTATCATTAAATTAATGAAGCTTTGTCCAAGAGTTTTTATTACTTACGACAATAAAGTATATGTTGACTATGACCTGATTTGAGTGTTCCTTTTCCTAACATGTGACCAAATAATTGATCCCTGCATATAAAGTCCTTTATCATTTAGTTTGACAAGAGGTTCATCCACAACTAGATCCCATATTAATGGAGATAAAATTCCTCCCCGTGGACAGCCTTTCACTACAAAGATTCCTCCAAAAGTATTGGCAGGTACATCAACTCAGTCTTTAGACCATCTGCAAATGGTTTCACCCATGCAGCAGTTTATCCAGGGTGCCCACCAATGAAATTTCCTGACTTTTACAAGTATTCCATGTCTGACTTTCAAGTTTTCCATGACCAATAACGGATGTGTTAAAAAAAACCTTCACTGTCCAAACAGACACTAGGCCCAATTATGTGGATAATTATGGTTAAGTTCATTATTTTCAGTGAATCAGTGAGTAAAGTGATCATAATTTCTTATTATTAAAAAAAATAATAATAAAAATTATTTCTTCTGTTAGAGGAAATTTTAATTGTCCAATAGGAATGTCTAGGAAGGGAATTGTAAGTTAATTATCGATGACGAAGTCTTGGGGCTTACAAATTTATTGAAATAAGTATATAACCACCAACAAAAATTAAAAGAATACACCTAAAACCATAAATTGAGCTGTAACTTGTCAATTGTTTTCTGAATGTCCTCATTTTCTTTGGTAAGGGAACTATTTATGCTTTGTTTTTTCATTTTCAACATTTTTATTTCATTTTAAATTTTTCGTTTTTCACTTTTTCGATCATTTTTGACGTCTTCAGTTATTTTGTTTTCTTCAATTGTTTCTTTATACTTTTTATTTCATATACGGCAATACCTCAACATTTTATCATCGATAATATTTTCGGTCCCACGTACATACACAATGTTGTCATAAACAACTCCTTGTGCAACAAGCGATCTCTTTCAAATTTTCAATAAACAATTGCTTATTAACTGAGAAACCACTTTCTACAGAAGCGATACCATGAGATAATATCCAGATTACTTTAATCAACTTCCATAATTCAATGTTCGTTATTATACTTTGTACAAATTTTTGAATTTTTTGATGTTGTTGATGATATTCCCTCAACAATCTCATAATTGAAACATGAATGTTGCAAAATTTTGCTTAGAGTTGCACTAAACACTTCTGACATTCTTTAAAAAAAAAAACGAATTAATTTTTTTCTTTACATTTTTTAGACATCATTTATGTTGAAAATCCTATATCCTTATATTTCACAGGCAAGAAGTTGTTAATATTCTTGCCAGTGTCTTTGAAATCAATGTTAGCTATATCCATAAACATTTTTTGAATTTTTCTGCTATCGTGTTTTCAAACTACAGAAGTGGTGATGTTGAGTTGACATTGATGCCAAGATTTATGTATTTCCCTATATGACCGAAAATAGAATTCCCTGACTGGGCGTTTTTTAACGTTTTTCCCTGACTTCCAGGACCCATAAATCAATTCCCTGACTTTTCCAGGTTTTTCATGTTGGTGGCACCCTGTTAACAGTGCCACTGCCACTGATTTGATCAAAAGATCCTTCATTATTCAAAAATGCAGCAAGAGCAATTTTCGAGTTTGACAGTGTTTTATACTCCTGACACCAGTTGTTGATGTAGAGCAGAGTCCTACGATGTTTCTAGACTGATAAGCATGTTGGGTAGTTGAGTAGTCTCTCCCATGCTTGGATATAAAACTCGTTTTTGCCTTCTGCAAGACTAGCTTTTATTAGCCTGCCTTTTCAACTCCCACCATTTTCTTGGTTTAATGACAAGTAAAGACAATTTATTACCATTAATATTATTAAATAAGTATATTACCCAGTTGAATTTGTCATAGGTTAACACTTCGTTCCTGTCTCCCAGTCCGTTTTGATGCCCTTAACCTTGAGATAAAAAAATGTGGAAGCTATTATTATCCACCTTTATTAAAAGTTCTGACTGTATCTACTAAGATCTTCTAGAGCATTGACAACTCAGAGATGTCTTTGCCATCCACCAGAACTTTCTCCACGAATTTCCGGCTCTACATTTGATTCAATTTACGAACTAAGCTTGTATTCATTGTTATGTTTTCTGATACTTACTTTCAAGGTAGTAGCAATATCCTTCCTGACTATTTCTGCAAAATCCGAGTTAGACAGACACTTCTGTTCCAGAGACGTCAGGAACTTCAATTTGTAAATAGTGAGAGGACAGAACATAAAATAAAACAAGTCACTGAAATACGAAGACCCAAGTGTTGTCACAGATATGTCTAATACTGGTCTCTCAATAGTTATACAAATGGGCTGAATTTTTGAGGAAATCTCAAAAGCATACGTCTTGAATTTGAGCAAACCCTTTCCATTGGTTGGTTTGCCTTCAGGGGCAAAATACAAAGGCGTCTTCCTTTCAGCCATGAATTGATTTATGCTGTTCTTGAAGTTATCTGTATTTGTCACATTCCCAAAACAATAAGTGCTCAAACACAGGACCTTTTCGAGGGCGGTTCTTGCACTGGGCTGAAATGAAGGAAAAACAATTGAATTAATTTAGTAGGGTCATTAGGGCTTTTCGGAAAATTACTCTGGGTTACCAGATCCAAAGAGATCACACAGATAACCAACACGAACAATAGTGAAAAAAATTACAACTTTTTGGTTTTTTGGAAATATCTCAAAGATTATTCCAGGAATCGTTTTACAGTCAATGGAACTTTTGTAGAGGTTTATAAAACCTATAAAATGGATTTTCATACGACCGGATCGGTGCATTTTCCACTGAGAAAATCCGAGAAAACCTTGAAAAAGAGACCATTTTTCAAAAATTTATAATTTTTGTAAATATGAAGCTGGACACAGAATATTGCGGAAACTGATAGACATTAGAGAAATATTGCAATAACGCCAGGCATTATTTAAGGCAACTTTATTTTGATAGTGACTGCCACTATTCTGTGATTAAAAACAGAGATATTGCAAGTTTCGTCTGTTTGTCCCTTATTTGAATATGTTGAAAATGTCACTGAAAGTTGATCTTGTTTAAAAAATTCCACAAAGCGATTTTGCTGGAGCGAAAACCGGATTTTCATTTACGAACTATCTTATAAAAAGTAGTATAGGCCGTTCGCGTCTTTTATTTTGTGTGAAAAGAGCCTCTCATTTTTATCTACAGCTAGGCTATATGGTTTACGAACGTTTCAGATCCCTACTTTTGAATTGGGTTATGATAGAACCTCAGTCAGTGATCAAGTAATACTGCGGGTTTGTAACTCAGGTAAGATAAACGAATTTACAGGTTAGGGATCTTATCAACCCAAGTAGGTTTCTGAAACATCCTACTGTAATTAGTAATTTTAAGGGTTATGGTTGAACCATAATATTTTGATTTCATTGAAAATATGAACAGGATGTTCAGTAACTTCAGTTTTATCATAGGGTTTTTTCCATTTCCAGAGGAGTCATGTATTGATTCAATTTTCAATTGAGACTGATTCTCTTTAAAATATAATATTTTATTTTATTTCTTTACAGTCACTTATTCAGTCCTTTGCAAGATGTTCAAATAATGAAAATATTTTATCACCCAAGATACTAATGAATAAAAATCAGTAAGTAGATATATCTGTAATTTGGGAAAATGACTCAACTTTACAGAACTGATACTTTATTGTGCTTTCTTCGAGAGTTAAAAGTTTTCTCTTAGCTTGTTAGCTAGGAAGCCTGTCATAAAACACAATTTCCATCTTGTCATTATCAAGTATTTCTTGGTTGTTTCTTGATTATGGCAACTGAGAATTGCCTAAGCAAGAAAACAAATCTCTTTTGGTTTTATTCCATCTACTTTCGAGTATTTGTGCTAATTCTGCTATCAATAATGCTGTTATACTAGAAGAAGCTACTTTGAAGACTTTGTGATGAGTAATTCTCTATGCACTAAATATACATTTAGGTACAATCACTGCTGTGACATCGTTTATTGTTTGGTACTGCTTAAATTACGAACTGTGAGATCTAATAGATATAACAGAATTTATATTTTTGACAATGGCAATAATCAGTTTGATTTAACTTTTCAAGATTAATAAAAAAGTTTAATGGTTATACTCACAGAAACAGATCCAGTAGCACTGCATATAGCTAATTGATCAAATATTGAAACACTATTGCTAATATATACATCAACACTATCCTTTTTTCTGGGATTTTCTATCGAAACCGATATTCCTAATGCTAAGCAAGCAACTTTGTTGATGAATTTTTGAGTAACTGGTGTATCTGGTAAAACCTGTCCTAATATGAATAGTCCTAGAAGTAGAATAGCTCTTAAGATAAAAATAATCAATCCCACTGGGCTATATAAAAGAAAACATATCAAACTGGCATCACTTTCCGGCAACCTAAAATAATAGGATATAAACAATCAGAAAATATTTTCTCAACCAAGCTGACCTGTTGTTCCGTAATAGGTGTTTTATTTCGATATTTGCCATAATTACCATAGACAGAAAATCAACATTACTAAAATTGTAAAGACGGTCAAGTTCACGATTCGCTTTTTCTTCTGTAGAAACAATATGATTGTTTTTATAAAGTCAGTTATAATGAAAAATACAAAAATGATAACCAACAGATAAAATATTTATACCCAACTACAAAAAATATGACTAAAAAATGTCACATTCACATTCACATATGTGACGTTTTGATATTTTAATATTTAATTGACATCACTGACAACACTGCTGTCATTCACAGATTACAAAACGAAGTTCAGGGGCCCTATTCTCAAATGTCTACTACTCTATTGGTGGATTTATGCAACAGTCATAAGTCATAAGGAAGAATATTCGTCAATGATTGGTTGAAATAAACGGACCAACCAATCATTGACGAATATTCTTCCTTATGACTTATGACTGCTGCATAAATCCACCATATGTCGCATGCGACAAAATATTTCTATTTCTCTTTCCGAGGATGCATCAAAAAGAGATGGAGATATTTTATCGCATGTGACATTTGGTAGTCGACATTTGAGAATAGGACCCGAGGGACCCTATGTTTGAGTTCACTCGATGCAATATCGCATGCGATTTTTGCACTTTATCGAAGGATACCCCAAAAATGGTATGTTTGAATATCACCAGCGATAATTATCGACCATAAAACAACGAGCGGATATTTAACATGCGATAAGAATTATCGAACGGAATAATTGACTTAAATCCTAACCTCGATAATAATCCATCGTTTACATTTTCCTCTTGATATTATGATATGAGAAATTGTGATGAAATTGCAATGATCGCTATTGCAGATTTAGTAGACGATGCTGCGGGAGCAGCAGAAGAGCGAAGACTCTTCTACCCTCGTAGTAATGCATTGAAACTTTGAGATAGACAATTTGTTAGAATGCTTCGTTTATCAAAAGAATTAATTTGTGAGTTGATTCAACTAGTGTCTCCCTATATAAAGGAGGGAAGTAGAGAGTCAGCTATAAATATTGAGACAAAATTAGGTTACCTTCAGTCTGAATAGGCAGGTATATGAATGTGATTTATAATAAAAAACATGCTTATATGAATGTTTTAATAAGTCTTGGATTCCTCGCAAGTAGCAGCTAAACCAGCTGGACTCAGATTCCAATATACACGTAGCATTCAGTAAATCATGTTTCAATGTGCCTTGATAAAGTAAATAATGCTTTAAATCAACCAGATATTTGTAATCGATTGATTAGTAAAACAACAGAAGAAATACAAGCAGAACAGTTGTCAACGTGACGCGCCACGTCATGTGATTGAAATACCTTTAAGCTATTGGTTGAATTCGTGACCCAAGCTAAGACTTCCCTCACACCCTTCGAAACCGACCAACTCTTTATCGCATTTAGTTCGGGAATAGCTTATCGAACGAGAAGAGTATCACACGCGAATTTTTGGCGATGTAAATATCACGTTCGAAATTTATCGCGCGAACTCAAACATAGGGTCCCTCGGGTGAAATTACGAACACTCGATCCGTAGTAAGTTTGACCTATGTCAGATTTTAGCAGTTATGAAAACCAATACGATCAAAACATATTGCAACTTGAGTAGATATCAATGGTCTATATGGTAGATATAATTCCATTCTATCTCTATTTAAAGAAATTTCATGTTTTCGATTTCGTTTCGAATTGAAAATATACATCGTTCTAGCCTACGTATCGTGACAGCTCTCTTATCGAGTGTTCATATTCCCACCCCTGTAATCTGTGCTGTCAATTCTCGACCACAGAAATCATAGAGTTGTGGAACGAAACAGTAGACGCGTTCGGTTTTTACAAATCTGTGTACTCGTTTTCCTCTGACAGCTCTGGTTAATCTGGGGAACACTCTATATGAAAGCTGTCACGGTCCAAAGAGACAACGTTCAATATCTCTTTGGTCATGATCCGTAGGTCTAGAACGATGGGCTGTTCTCGATTCGAAACGAAATTTCAGGAATAGAGATAGAATGGAATTATATCTAAAATAAAGACCATTAATATCGACTCAATCAAACTCGCGACGGATCGAGTGTTCGTAATTGCATTCCTGCTCCGCGTTCACTGAGGGAACGAGCAGAGGATGAACTGTTTGCTCTCAGGCAGGGCGAACGGATTTGATCCTTGTCAGTTGTCACTTTACGATTGTTTTTGTTTTTTGTAGTGGAGTTCCTAATTTTCAAACTTAAAAATATTTTTATGTTACTGCATTGCAAAAAAAAATGGAGAAAGTTGCCAGAAAAAACAAAATCGGATGTGATATAGGTGACAGATCTCACAAAGATCGTTCGTTGATTATTTTGGCTCATTTTCCTCTGTGATCATGTGGTACACATCAGGGGTCCTATTCTCGAAGTTTTACGTATGCGAATTCGATTCACTGTTTCACATACTAAGGCTGAATTCCCACAGATCCGACGTCCGATGATACGATGGTACGAAAATGTTCTGATTGGTTGGCAAAATGTCCTGATTGGTTGTCACACCTACCAATTCAACCAATCAGAACATTTTCGTACCATCGGATCATCGGACATCGGATCTGTGGGAATCCAGCCTAATACACATGAAATATGTATTTGTCTTTTATTCGTATACGAATTGGAAGTCGAATGTTTCGAGAATAGCCACAGAACTATATCTGAATATAGTTATGTGAGAATAGCCCCTCAGGCTCGTTCACTGAACACTGATCTAGTTGATCGAGATCACTCTTTCTCATTTGAAAGATTAACTTCTAGCAAGTAGAGTGATCAGAGTACGAACGACACTATCGAGATCTGCTCGCTCGGCTCGAAACTTCAATAACCAATCTCAACTCGGCAGCGATAAAATAGACGAGGAAAGTGATGACGTCACAAATGTCATTCTTGTCAAAAACTGATTCCAAATAAACCTCCGTCGAATTTAAATCAGCTTGTCCGATAACTCCGATATTGTTTCCGTTAAGGATTTTCAACTTCTTTTGCCTGAGAAAACAAAATCTCACAAAATAATAAGCAAAGCAGCAAATCATCAACAGAGAATGTCACCTAAAATTCTTTGGAATCAGTTTTTGACAAGTATGACATTTGTGACGACACACTTTCCTCGTCTATTGAGGTCTGTGGTCGTGAGATTTATTATTGAGTTCTGTGGTGTGGATCTGTCATGAAAACACAGAACTATATCCAGAGATATATAGTTCTGGATATAGTTCTGTGCATGATAAACACTAAAATCGCAGCTGATTTGATGTTGACAAAACTCCAAAACTGCCAAGTTCGCATTGTTTATTTTAGTAATTTTAGTACTAACCTGTGGTGCCAACTTTAAAACATTCTGAAATCACTAATCAGTGCAATCTTCAATCTATTCTTTTGTTTGTTATTGTTCCTGACGAAAATTTGGTAGGAGTATATTTGATTGTTTTATAAATTCATACTTTAGAAATTGACTGTTGATGGCGAGCTATTCACATATACTCCATAATTATCCAGAACTGCTTTAGCTACAACCATTAAAATGGATAATAGGTCTCCAGAAAGCGAAAATGTTGAAAGTTGCGATGAAGAAACTTGCAGCATGACCAACCAAAGATGCAGCAGAAACGTTTTGAAGCCTTTATTAACTGAAGAAAAGATGCGAAGAAAGCTTCAGTTTTTTTTCATGAATCCCATAGAAAAATGGCAAGCCAAGAAAAGGTTTCCCTACAAATTCGGAGTGCAAGTAATAAAGATAGTACTGGTTACTATTCAGCTATGTTTGTTTGCCTATCATCAGTACAAGCATGTGAATTACACTGGGGATAATAGAATCGCTTTCTCACATCTGTTTCTCAAAGGCTGGGATGCAACGAGAGAAATAAACGTTTATCCTCCACCTGTTGGTCCTTTAGCTGTCTATAAGGTGGATGATTTTTATTCGACAATTGACTATGCTTACAAAGGTTATGCCCATTTGAATGAGGCGGTTGGACCTTACTCCTATGCTAATGAGGACAATACCATGACTGACATGATAATTTGTCTGCATCAATACAAAGAAGGAATCATATTCGGTTTTAATGAATCATACATTTTCAACAGTGAGGTAGTTGAGACCTGTCTGAATATATCAGAACCCACAGATTTGCTGAAATCCAGGGAATACCTGATAAATAACAATTTGAATGTAAATTTTTCTGCCTTGGTGAGAGCTGAACTGATGTTTCCCATTAAAACCGTCAACTTCAAAGCAGCTGGTAGAATTTCACCTCCGAGCTGCTTCAGATTTGATATTTCTATTATTTTTGATAATGAAGACCATGATGGACAAATGCTGGTGTCTTTGGATGCCAGGGCTACCCGATTACAGTGCAGAGGTGATGTGCAGTACGTAACTGATAATGAGATAGAAACAGTCCTTGGAAGTCTCCTGAACTACTTGGTAATAGTCATTTGTATCACTTCGTTTATTTTATGTAGTAGAGCAGTGTGGCGGGCTCAGCAACTGAAAAATATCACGGACAAATTTTTCCAGACCTATTTTGAACAACCATTAAGTGACCAGGACAGAATGAAATTCTTGAACATGTGGTATATTATGATAATAATAAATGATCTGCTGATTATAATAGGGTCTTCAGTGAAAGAACAGATTGAGAAAGAAGAGTTTGCCACTGATCAGTGGAACGTTTGCAGCATGTTTCTAGGTATCGGTAATATGTTAATTTGGTTTGGAGTCTTGAGATATTTGGGTTTCTTCAAAACCTATAATGTTGTTATACTAACCCTCCAGAAGGCAGCACCACAAGTAGCAAGATTTTTGCTTTGTGCCTTGTTGATTTATGCTGGTTTTACTTTTTGTGGCTGGTTAATTTTAGGACCATATCATCTGAAGTTCAGATCTTTGTCCACCACCTCAGAATGCCTCTTTTCGCTCATTAATGGTGATGATATGTTTGCAACTTTTGCTATCATGTCCAACAAATCGGCCATTCTGTGGTGGTTCTCCAGAATTTATTTGTACACCTTCATAAGTTTATATATTTATATAATTCTGAGTCTCTTCATCTCTGTTATAATGGATGCTTATGATACCATCAAAATTTACTACAAAGAGGGTTTTCCCAAGAGTAGCCTGGAATGTTTTATTGGTGACACAAGTGTTGAAGATGTTTCAAGTGGTATATTCCGAAGCAGCTCAAATGATAGTTTGGGAGGATTAATGAAAGACTTGTGTTGCTGCACTAAACTTCCTAGGTCCTACTCTTCTTTATCAACTACCCCCATCCATCAGTCTCAGTCCAGATCCAGCATTTTGGTGTGATTGAAAATTTAATAGTTAAGAAATATTGAATCACAAATTGCTCTTTTCTTAGTCAGCTTGCTGCTGCATATGTGATATTTCTTGAACTGTAAATATTTATGCTAACACAATATCGAAACCTGAGCCTTACTATTGATATTGCAGTTGTAAAAGAAGTATTGCCTAGCGTAATACTTCGAAGTGAATCAATCTTGACTTTCATAATTTTTATCAAGACCTTCAAAACATGCACAAGAAACATTCTCAGATTGTTAAAAATTGTTGAAATATGATAACAATTACAAAAATACCGAGTGATTCAGCAGTATTTGCGGCCCTGTAACTTTCTTATTTGAATAAAAAACCATAACGTGTCATACATTTTTTTAATGGTTTAGCAAGCAATTGAATGACTGATTTCAAATTATCTACTTTTTGTCACCTGTGAAAGACTCACATGTCAACTTTTTTTTTATTGAGTTGTTATATTTTTTATAGTAAATTATGATGGATGCTGTCTTTTCTGAATACAACCATTTTCATCATAATTGTGAACGGCTGTAGGTCGCCAGATCTTACCCAACTGGACTTTTTTCTCTGGCCCTCTCTCAAAGAATGTGTTTATGTTAGAGCCATTGCAGATATCGAAGTCCTCAAGGAAATAATACACATTGAGTGTCAAACGTTGAACAAAGAGAATAAGCGCACTCAGGAAACGGTTTTGAATTGAAAACAATGGAGCTCACTTTGAACATCTAAAGAACTAATACCTGGCTTTGATTTTATTTTATCAAGATGTGTTTCCATGTTGGTGTTCCATTTTTGTATAAAAAAGACGAACAACGTTTTTTCATGGCAGTACATTTTCCTAAAAGGATAAAACAACTAGGAGGAATATTTTGAAGACAGATTTTGAGGTAAAATTTACTGTAGAAACTTACGCCCTGTTTACATGTGAGCTTTTATACTTTGTGCTGTCATATTTCACTTTATTTTATTTTAAATTTAAGACATTCATGCTTTTTCACTAAGAATATTGTCACAATAATAGCTGTTTGTGTAACCAGTTACAAAAAGCTTCAACACCAACAATAAAACACATCTCATTTGAGGGGCGGTCATTTGAATTATCCAAATTTATCAAATTTCTAGGCACGATGTTAGACAGCAATCTCTCTTGGGAAAAGCAAATAGCATATGTAGCAAGCTACATAAATGCTACTATGTGATCGACTATGAAAAATATGCTTGATGTAGAATCTCTTTTGAATGTTTACTATGCCTTTGCTTATTCAGCTATATCATACAGTATTGTTGTTTGGGGCCGAGCCTCTGACATGAAACGTGTATTTATTTTGCAAAAACGAATCATTCGGCGTATTTTCTGACTATCCTACAGAGCTTCCTGCATAGATACTTTCAGAAATTATAGTATTCTCACGGCACCATCCATATACATAATGAAACTAATGTCATACATTTATTTATATCAACAAAAATAATTTTATCGAACATTGTGATACTCACGACCACAATACCATAAATAAAATAATATATTAATAAACATAGCAAAACACTCTTTCCAAAAAAAATCACCGATCTCTGCAGGTAGTTGCCTCTTCAACAACCTTCCTTATTTTTTGAAGAGCCCGAAATGCTTAGAGGTTTTCTAATTTCAAATTAAAAAACTTCTTATAAAAGAATGCTTTTACTCTGTAGAAGAGTTCGAAAGTTGTATCAACGCAGCTATCACTGCGTACTTACTCTATTATTTAAACTTACCTCGCTCAGCGCCGCATAGTTCGTTTACATATTTAATTCTTGTCTATGTTCAGTATTGTCTTTTTACTCTGTTATATCTTTTATGTACCCCTTACATCTTTATTCAAAATGTTTTTATGACCCGTCCAATCTGTTTTTTGTGAATAGGAAACGGACTCAATAAAATTTGATTTGATTTTTTAACACTAGAGGATGTTTGCGGGATGAGCGAAGCGAGTTTCACAAAATCTTATTTCGTGACATGTTACATACAAGATTTTTCTAATTTTGAATATCTGAAAAGCCTTTGAACATGATTGAAATATGAATTTTTTATTTTAAAATCTGGAAAATCAAGTGGATAGGGTATGTTTCCATAGTTACCTCATTACATTTATTCAATTCCAGAGACGGAGATTATTAATGAATGTAACCTAACAAACTGTGTTGTCAACGTTTCGATTGTATGGTTTATATGGAATAATTTATAATAAAAATATGACAACTCATTGTCGTCGACAGGTGACAAAATTGAAATAATTGGAATCAATCATTCAATTGATATCATGCGTTAAATAAATCATTCAAAAACTGTAAGGTATTTTATTCTTTTTCTTCAAATAAGAAAGTTACAGGTCCGCGAATCGTGACTGAATCACCCAGTACAGTGGCTGGAATATTTTTAATGTTAATGGGGGTAAATCGTTATTTTAAATTTATCATAAAACTTGCATCTCTTCAAACTCAAAATTCAGTTATTTGATATTATTAAAATATTAAAACTGCAATGGTCATACAATAAATATATTTAACATTTTTACTAAAAAAATTATTACCTAAAAGTTGAGACCACTGAATTTTATATATTTGCAAGGCGATTTTGAAAAAATCAGCTGCGAGGTGCTACATTTTTTGACGTCATAACCTTCCGATCGGCAAGGTTATGACGTAAAATTTAGCACCTCACAGCCGAGTTTTTCAGAATCGCTTCATAAAAACATAGAAAATATGTAACTATGTAAATAATAATTAGTTTATGCACAAGAATACTGCTTCTGGAATGCCAACATTGAGATTTCTTTTCAAGTTTTTTTCATCTGTGATCAAAGATTTGTGAGTTTTGAGTGATTTTCAATAAAATGCATTTTTCAAAGTAACAAATTATGAAATTTCAGTCACAACTACTAGTCAACATTATAAAGTAAATCCGCTGAAATATAGTTGTACCTATTTATACTGAGGCTCTATATCTTCTTTGTAATTTAAGAAACAATTTGTGATGCAAAGTATATATTAAAAATATATTAAAATACTCTATTTTTTCAGTGTGTACGTGTGTAGATCTGTACTTGTTCTCAATAATAAGGTATAATAGTTTCATGTCAATTTTTACCGTACAAGCTAAACAAGCAAATATTGCTCGAACTTTTTTAATGAAGCAAAATGTTTCTTGGTAAGGTCTTGGAAAATTTTTGGATCTTTTAATATGTCTCATTCCATCAACATTTTAATTCAACAATCACAGCGACTGGACAAGTGGAAATACCTATATCAGAAATCTCAAATCATACCCATCGGGTATATAAATAGCTTGACAGTTAACTTTGTTAATTCAATAATAAAATAACACACCAAATGAAATATCTGTTACCTGATCATTGCTGTGTATTTTTGGTGTAGATTACAATACGCAAACAATTTTGCCAATCTCGAGATCTGCTCTTCCAGATATTCTAAATTTTTTAAACTTTCTTGGTCAGAAAAAGATAAAGTCTACAATAAAAACACATTCAAACAATAAGTTGTCATAAGTAAATTTAATTTGTTCATTCTAGAATATCATCAGTACTAGAAATGTGGTTTCTATACGTAACATGATATAAATGCTCGCATCGGTATTCATAGCAAATGGTAATTTGCAATATTTCCGAAAATCACAGTATTTGGTAAAAGCTTGCATGATTCATAGTTCCTCAGCTCTTTGTGGAAATTACCAAATAGGTTGCCGTAACGAACAGACATAATTTTATATTTATTCAATAATATATTTGTTTACAGTTCAACGCCAACAATCATAAGCATAAATATATAACGTATAGTATTACATTTATAATAACAATATATGGCTAAGGCCTTGGCCCCACTTGCAATGGACTACGTCATCGAGTTTAAGTCGCTGTGACTTGATTGCAAGTATGGCCGTAGCCAAAGTTAATCAATAAACTATTTGTATGATGTAAAATGCTAAAAAAAAACTGACTACCATCATGGTGCTGAGCAAATCAAATGAATTAAAGAGCAAGGAAAAAGTTTCGAGAACAAATTGAGAGTAAACTAATGGAAACTATCATAGGCGAAAGCCTAAAGTAGGAAATATTCAGTTTTACAGTACATATGGTCAATTCTGCCCGAGCAGACCCCGTAGTATTTAACCACACATAAATTAACCTAAAATTAAGAACACTGGTAACATACTATTCAATTGGTTTGAAAGTAATAAATAACGTGTGATATAAAGATGAAATGAGACAAAATGTGAAATTTGAAATCGACCCTACAAGAAAGCCATGTAATTGTCTTCAATGTAAATCTGATATCACTTCATTTGTTATCACAGTTTTGCAGTTGTTTTGATTTGTTTGACAATATTTTAAATGGTATAATGCAGTTATGTTATGATACCTGCATTTAGTTGAATGTTATCCCCACTTTTATAGAAACTGTGACTATATACAAATGTAAATAAAATTTGTTTAAAATATATTTTATGTTGTTTAATAGAGTATTTATTCTTCCCAACTTAAGCACCTCGTTCAAGAATTTAATTTGTCATTGATTCAAATCAGAAGAAAAAAGACTCTTGTATAGAGTGTCTTATATTAAAACCGTTGATAAATTGGTTAGAATTTTAATGCGTTATTTACGACCAAAATGGGGTAAGCCATAATAATTTTATTTCTGACCCCTAAATAATTTTTTAATTCTTTGTCGTGCATATGATTCTTTTAAAAATATTGAATTGATTTTTGAAACCTTCCTCATTTCTCAATTGATTTAAAGAAAACTAATCCATAAAGATTACTATGCAAGGTTTATCGCGATTTCAATTTATTTTTTATTATTTATTCCATTGAATTGAGAAAATAAGCCATTATCCCAGGCGACACGTTAGTTTCGAAAATTTCCTTTCATTTTTATCCATATAATTTTTTCTTTGCCAATAAAACAACTGATATTGGACAAATGAACAGAAATCGAACATTACTTTTCAGAATTTAGTACTCCAGATGATTATGCTTGATACGCCACTGCTAGCTGCTATGAATCTTCAAACATAATTAAAACTAAAATACCCTATTTTCTCCTAACAAAGCCTTCAAGCAATACTGGGGGACAAACAAAAATATATCGTCAAAACCACAGGTTGTCTTTGACTTTGATTAGACAAAGACCAAGCTGTGGCATCGATTGTAGACAGGACCCAGCACATTTTTTATGGGATATGGCTTTCCGTGAATTCAGATCCATTTTTAATGTGGTAGTTATTGATGTGCCGATCAACCGTGTTCATAGCAACAAAGCTATAAGCATAATATCATTCTGTGTGCGCCACTGGATGTTCGTCGCCCAAAACCAGACTGTCAAATGGTCTTCTTCAGTTATATTAGATCCGTCATCGATAATTTTTCATACACTGGCCATGAAATGAAACACAATTTCCAAGCTCTTCCATACATCTATTCATGCTAAGCGATTTTGTGTATATTTTAAAGAGAGATGGAATATACCTGATGTAAAATTTGTAAAAAAGGACTTCAGTATTGCGAGTATTCCCGACAATACCATCACCCTTTACATGTGAATGAACATTGATAACTATCGGGGGTAATACCACGAGTGCTCTCAATACTATCGATAGTAATTCTGTCAGAAATCAACGATATCAAATTGCTTGGTAACACCACGAGTCCTTTAAGACTCAAAGAGGTGCGTTTCAATATTACGTCCGACGTCTAACTTTTCTTACGAAGCGTTTCGATATTAGAACGTCCTGTCCGAAAACTTCATTCCATCGTTTCAAAATTCTTGGGTGGAACGTCCGACCGTCAACTATTTACACCACGATTTAGGAGAGCGTTTCAAAATTCAATCCGAAAGATATCGCCCTACGAAACAACTATGACGTCATACATCGTCCGTTACCGGACGTCAGACGTTAAATTGAAACGCACCTCAGGACTCATGAGGTGCGTTTCAATATTACGTCCGACGTCTAACTTTTTTTACGAAGCGTTTCGATATTAGAACGTCCTGTCCGAAAACTTCATTCCATCGTTTCAAAATTCTTGAGTGGAACGTCCGACCGTCAACTATTTACACCACGATTTAGGAGAGCGTTTCAAAATTCAATCCGAAAGATATCGCCCTACGAAACAACTATGACGTCATACATCGTCCGTTACCGGACGTCAGACGTTAAATTGAAACGCACCTGTGGTGTTACCTCAAAGCAATAGACGAGGAAAGTGATGACGTCACAAATGTCATTCTTGTCAAAAACTGATTCCAAACAAACATCCATCAAATTTAAATCAGCTTGTCTGATTGTTTATATGAAGATTTTTCAACTTCTTTTGCTTGAGAAAACAAAATCTGAACAACCTAATACAAACTAATAAGCAAAGCAGCAAATTATCAACAGATAAAGTCACCTAAAATTCTTTGTTTGGAATCAGTTTTTGACAAGAATGACATTTGTGACGACACACTTTCCTCGTCTATTTCATCGAGTTTACGATTTCTGACAGAATTATCGATAGTAGGTATTGTGAGCACGAGTAGTATTTATTGAGATAATTTCGCGAATTAACAAAGTAAAAATGTTCCATTGTCGTGAATTCTTCAATAGTTATAGTTGCCAGATAGACATGAAGTCTGTCAGACTGACATTTATATTAGTAGCAAGATGATATTATATTCTCCGTTGTTGTTTGGATACGTGGTTGCCATGACAAAGTGGTGTTACTGGCTAAAAAGGAAGGAACTGCGTATTATCGAGACATACGTCCCTTATTGGTCCTACTATTGCAGGAAAGGAGTGTTTCATAGGGCGAGTGAAATTATCACTATAGTTCTAGGTGACGAACATCCAAATTCCATCCGAACCTGAAATGAGAACACTCGATTGATAGCAAATACCGCACAATTGGAAAAATCCATGTAAAAAGCTCCATACCTTGAAAAATATCAATTTTTGAGCTTTGTGGATATGGACACTTTTGAAAGGCACATCAAAAGAACTACTACATATCAAAAGTTCAGGGAAGGCCATTTACCATAAGAAATGTTTCCATTATAAATCTTTGAAAATTTGTACTACTACTCGAGAAAATATCAGCTAATTATGAGTATAATAAGCACAATATGACTAGAATACGTGATCTCCTTAGTAAAAGCTATTATACAAAGAATTAAAGACACATTCAATTACTTACATCATACAGGGTTATGTCGAGTATTAAAATGTATGATGATTTCCAAAAATATTTTGAAGTACCAGAAATGAATCTGTCGGAATTTTTTTTGTCTTTAAATCTGGGTCATTTTGATGAAATTGAAAGACTCACTCACTGATGAGGGCCGACTGTATTTCCAATAAACTTTTTCCCTTAGTTTCCGGTACGAAAATATAGACGAAAAATATCCCAATCATCGAAGCGAAGCTGAAAATATAGAAACTACTATCCTGCCCAATGTAATCGGAAACTTGCAGGAAGAATTTGGTGATCATGAACGCCAAAAACCAGTTGATGGTTCCAGCGGACGAACTAGTGATGCTTTTTATTTCCGTTGGAAAAAGTTCCGAGGAAATCACCCAAGGAATAGGGCCCAACCCGAGAGAGAAAGCCACCATAAAAACGCACAGCGCACCCACAGGCATGAACCAGAGCTTTGCCAGAACGCTGTCTTCTACGCCCGCCCGGTATTTGAGGGTAAAATAGACAGCTAAAAGGAACGTAGTGAGCGTAACGAACAGCGTAGAAACGCAAAGCAACTTCCGCCGCCCCAGCCTGTCAATTACGAGGGACGCGGCGAAAGTAGCGGCGGCCTGAAACGCTCCCACGACAATCGAGGCGGTTTTGGGATCTATGTGAACCCCCGAGCTCTTGAAAATCTCGCTCGTATATAAAATGACGGCGTTCACCCCGCTGAACTGTTGAAAAAACATCAACGACGATGTTATAACTACCGCCTTCACTACCGACTTTTGCGTGAACGTTTCGTAAAGCGAGACTGTAGTTTGCGCGCTTTCCTTCAAATACCCCTCTATCTCGTTTATTTCCGCGTCTACTCGGTAAGCTGTTCCTCGGAGTTTTACGAGAATCGATCTTGCTTCGTTGTACCGTCCTCGCTTCATCAGATAGATAGGCGTTTCCGGTTGGAAAACGAACAAAACGACGAAAACAATGGGCACGCAGGCGCACCAGATGGTGAAGTGAATCGGATTCAAATATTTCCCTAGCATGTAGGCTAACAGTATGCCTATTGTTACCATCAGTTGAAAATAACTTCCCAAAGTGCCCCTCAAGCTTTTGTGGGCGATTTCGCTGGTGTAAAGTGGCGCCGCAATGCAGGAAGCTCCTGCAGCCATGCCCGTAATCAATCGACCGAAGTATAGCATCAAAACGTTGTCGGCGAATATCAACAGTAACCAACCCACGGTAAAAGGGATGAATAATGACAGAAGGGTCTTTTTACGCCCGATGATGTCGCAGATGAATCCAGTGGGGATACACATAGCCATTCCTCCGAGTGTGGCGAAAGACCCTGTCCAACCAACTTGGTTGCGGTCCAGTGGAATATTACCATATTTACCAGCTTGTAAGTCATCGAGAAGAGGGGAAGTCCATCCTAGGACCGTGCCTGCGGCCAATGCAGAAAATGTGGCTGAAACAAATGAACGTGATAATTGCTTGCATATGTCGAACTTTTTGCGAATGGTGAGAAGTATCAAATTGTTAGCAATATCTTTATCATTGCAGTCGTTTTTAGGTATTTGTAACGGTGCGCCAAAAAGTTTTCTATTTGTGGCCCATTAGACATACGTCGATCATAAAAGTAAATTTGGTGTTCCGACTGTACGATTTTCCCACCATTTCAACCATCCAATCTAGTGTCGGAGGCGCTAGGCAACACTGCTTTGTCGCTAGTGTCAGTAACTTTTAGTCCCGGTGATCAGATTGCTTAAAAGTGATTGAAAACTGATGAATTGTTGACGCAATGGCTCGAACCAATTTAGTTCACAAGGAACGGTTCATTAAAGAAAGCCATGTTGGCTGCAAAAAAAAAGTAAAAAATGGAATGTTTAATGATGATCGTTTTTGATTTATTCAAATGAGCAGAACTTCAGGGTAAAAAATCATGAATTCCGACGCAAGTGGAATCGGGCCAAACTAGAAAGAGAGGTAAAATATACTACAACAAAATCCAAAAAAGTAATCATAAATTTTCTTTGACCATTTTGTTCAGAAAATTATTCCAATTCCACGTCTAATCTTTTCCAAAATTCCCATATAATTATGTTCTGACGACAATATGGACAGGGAGGCTGCCCAATTCTTCAATTATAGAGTTTCAATTTTCTATATTTCCTGGTTTATTTATTTCCAGATATATTTCTTGTGTTCCACCAGCTGCAGCGCGTTGTTGCCATTGCTCTTAATGTGGTCATTTTTATGCTCTCAACGATCACATGGCTGTCTTTGGGAGCTTGTATTTCGATAATTAGACTGACGAATTTTTCCAGATTTGGTTATTAGCATTGTTATCGAGTTCATTGACATGTCTTAGTTTTCCATCAAATTTGTAAGACGCGTTTCTTCCGAACAGCGTGTTATTTGAAACAATGATTGCATTTGGCCTATGGTGCCATGATTTAAAAGTCTATTAGGGAGCAACTCTGAGTACAATTATCTCCGATTCTAAATAGAAGAAAATTCTCAAAAAAATTCAGCTGATGTAGCCACTGTCAAGAAATATCATACCAAATTTTCATTGTATTTGTAAGAAACCTGCTCTAGCGTTCCAAATACCTTATTAAGGGCCGGTTGTTCATAATCTGCAGTTTTATGTGAATCTTGGTTTATCGAGTTGTTCACTGCATAGTTAGAACTTTAAAGGTTTCCTCAAACCGACGCGGGAACGGGAACGAGATGAATCCGATACTAAAATCCATAGTGGGACATACCGGTGTGATCATTCGTATTCCGAAATGCATACAAGCAACGAAATATGTATGGTTTGCTACGTGTGCTGTTTTTCTAGCAATTTGCGCGGTTCCAAAGTTCCGTTCCCGCTCCCGCGTTCCCGCGTCGGTTTGACGGAACCTTTATCCTGGTTTGATTCCAGGTTTCGCTAAACCATCAAAATCGATGGATTAAACATTCAATTTGACATAACTGACTGACATAACAACATTAGAACTGCAATATGAAATAGTATGAAAAAATAACCGGAAATTACTTTCACAAAAATGCTCCTGAAAGATGATAGAACATAAATGATGATTAAGATATTATTGAATTTGTGAATATCCTAGCACCTATTAAGGGCACCTCGTACTCATAGATTACGTGAAAATCATTTCAAAAAATGGTCACATGACGAATTTGTATTTAGGTTCAGATTATCAAAAGATATTGTGAGGATTATTGTGAAATGGTCTCTCATGAAATCGCTAATAAAACTAAATGGTAAGTGCATTATGTAATTTGTATGATGATTCTATTACTGAAAATTATTTTCTGGTTGACATTACATACACAAAAGATTACAATGGCACATCCCGTTACAGCATTTTCCTTTCCATGGAAACCAGCTAGCACATATTAAAATATCTATCTTGAACGAGTCATCATCTTAAAAGATCCATCAAATAGGATGGTTAGCTAATGAATTTCATTCTATTTTAATGTTTAAGGCGACTTCAATGATTACGTTTTCTACCAAGCTTTCCAAAAAATTACAGGAAAGTGAGAAACTACGAATGGAAAATATTTGGTTATATTTGACATGAATTAGTAAAATCTTCTGATGTGATGATGATCGTAGTGTTGAATTTTTATTCTCATTGAGGTACATGCGCTCGTTCACGCATCAGTGACTCCTCGTCTCCTCAGTTGGTACTGTAGGGTTTTCCGTGTTTTTCCTGCAGTTGGAATAGCAAATACGCCACCTTTTACTTGTTAAGTTAAGAAACGCGTATTGTGGTGGTACTCTCTTTCGTCTGCACATGTTCAGATCGGGGAGACTATCACCATTATAGTCTATACTACACAACTATTTCACATTATCATTCATACTTGAAAATCTTTGTCGATAAGTTGAAAAACTTCTGATATTAAAGTATATTTTGACTTTGACTTTTCATGAAATAGTTCAGATGAACTTTAAAATCTTGGTTTTCGTTATCCATGGTCGAATTTCTGCTGAACAACACATTTGACGGTAATCTAGGATTCGACTCCAAACCAAGTTTGATAAATCTTTGGATTTTACCATGGACTGAACAACCGGCCCTATTAAATGTTTTTCAATTTTTGAGATTGTGTCTGTTAGAGCCGGTTGTTCAGTCCTTGGTAAAATCCAAAGATTTATCAAACGTGGATTAGAATCGAATCCTAGATTACCGTCAAATGTGTTGCTCAGTAGAAATTCGACCATGAATAATGAAAACCAAGATTCTGCAGTTCATCTGAACTATTTCATGAAAAACAATAAGATTTTACTAATTCATGTCAAATATAACCAAACATTATCCTTTGTAGCCCGGGAGTTAACGACACAAATTTCCGGGTAATTTTCGCAAGCTTAATTTTTTTTGTATGAGTTATTTGTGTAATATGTAATAGTAATATAAATAGTATAGTAGTCTGCCAACGCACCCCCACGACAGGTGGTTAAAGGGAGGTTCCAAATCCTCAATTCAATATTTTTTTTCAAGATATGAAAAAATTCATGAAAACTCTGTAGAACTGTGCTACTACAATAAAACTTTATACATTTTTTTTCGATAACTCATTTCGTTTTCGAGCTATCGGTGTTTTTTCAATTTTTTCCAAGTCCATATTGAATTTTTTTTTTCAGAGATTCTGAAAAATTTCATTTGCATTTTTTGTAGATCTGTTTGAGTACAATAAAACTGTTTTGTCGATATCCCGTTTCGATTTAGAGTTTATGGTGTTTTTAAAAAATAGCCATTTCAAAAAAAACTTTATCGAGATATATGAAACTTTTTGTAGATCTTATCAAGTACTATACAACTGATTATATACAATTTTCCTATATCTCGTGTCGTTTTCGTGTTTTTCGTGTTTTTGGTGTTTTTAGACAAACAACGTCAAATATTTCCAAGTCCATATCTCTATTGTTTTTCAAGATACGAAAAAACTTTGTGAAAACTTTTTATAGAACTCTTTGACGACAACAAAATTGTTGGTATACAACTTTACGATATCTCATTTATTTTTCGAGATTTTGGCGATTTTATAAAAAGAGTACAAATTTTCCACTTTTTTTCATATTTTTAATATTTTTCCACTTTTTCTTCGAGTTGGAAAAATTTCATAGGTTTTCATGAAAACACCTTCCTGGTATCTTATTAGTGGCAGACTATTATTTTTGTGTATTAAGGTTCAGATTAACAAAAGATATTGTGGGAATTATTGTGAACATGGTTTTTCATGAAATCGCTAATAAAATTAATTGGTAAGTGCATTATGCAATTTGATACTCTCAGGTATTTTTGTGATGATTCCATTACTGCAAATTATTTTCTGGTTGACATAACAAACACCAAAGATTACAGCACATCCCATAAAAGAATTTTCCGTTTCTTTAGGAACTACATACCTACACAAAAAGAATATATATCTAATCTGATCATCTACCTTAAATGAACCGTCACACAGGATAATTTGCTCATGAATTTAATTTTTTATCATTGTTTGAGGCGCCTTCGATGATTCCATTTTCTACCAAGCTTTCCAAAAAATTACAGAAAATTAGGAAACCGAAAGGAACATATTTGGTTATATCTAAATTAGTAAAATATTCTTTTCCATAAAATAGTTCAGATGAACTACAGGATCTTGGTTTTCATTATCCATGGACGAATTTCTACTGAACAACACATTTGCCGGTAATCTAGGATTCGATTCCAAACCAAGTTTGATAAATCTTAGGATTTTACCATGGACTGAACACCGGCCCTTATTGTTAAAAAAATGCCATTGCCTTCAACCAGCAGCATCCCTAGTCAAATGCTTAAGAGTATGGACCATTCTTATAATCAAATTTTAATTAATAAAAAACTGAAACTGAGGGTGATTTTATCGGATTTTATGCACTTGTGGGATTTAATTGGTTGAGGCATTCACCCCCCGCGTCACCCGCACATAGTAGAAGGGTCGGATGCCGCCAGTTGATGGCTTCAAACGCATCGAATGTGTTAAAACACAAGATTCGCATTTTTTCAAATTGAATTATGAATCCAAAATTTGTTCTTGCTCAAAATTGAATATGTTAGGCTAATATATGTCTTGAAATAGAGTTTTTTTATTACTTTAAAACTAGAGATTTGTTATTTCGTTATTGTTAGTTCATGGTTCATATTCTGAGAGACTGATAGGTAGGAAAACGCAGGTACACAATGGCCATTTAAAATAGAATATTTAGTAAGTATTAAAAATATATAAAATATAACAGGACTCTGAAATATACGTTGTTTTATCGTGGAGAGGCCGCGCGATTCTATAATTTAAAGATGTCTGCCTATATTGAAAAATTAAACTATTTTGTTATTGAACTGACAGTTTTAATCAACCCTATACAGTATATTATGCGATTTTCTTAAAAACGTACAGTAAAAAACCTCAATTTTTATTGCCTGCACTGAATAAACTCTTATTAAATACTTAGGAACCTTACGATAGCAATATTATTGTAGAATTGTTTTTATCATAGCCAGATTTAATCCAAGAGGAATTTCAATCATTTTCTCCTTTTGTCTAGTACTGTAGTCAATTCATAGATATCAAAATGTAAGTAAACAAGATGACAGGAAACTTCAATTTATAGACCAATTAATCAATAATTTTCCATTTAAATTATTTGCTATTAGATGAAATAAATAGGTAGCACTTACTAAAACACAAAGACAATGACTGAAACATTGAGTCAACATTGAACTTTTAACCCAGTTTATAGAAGATAAAAGGTTTGGCTTATATTATTCACCATTCAGGTGACCCTGAATTTGGTATTTTTACAAACTTGAAAAAGAACATCTTTATTTTTCAGTAATTATTGGTGGGATTGTCTAAGAATACATCTCAAAGCTCTTGAAGTGATGTTTGAAACTAAATATGTATTGCTTAATAATAAAAATAAATATGACAAGGTGTAGAGGCTTTGTGGCACAGAAAACCCCAAACTAATTTAAAATATATCACTGCATAGATTGAATTTGAAGACAATCAATTTTTCAAAAAGATCAGGTTTTCAATAAAAACTGGTTACTGAATCTTTCTTTCATTGAGAATCAGCACCAGTAATTGGTAAAATGAAGTATTTTAAACCCAACCGTCTTGCTCTTGCACCAATTACAAATAAAGGGTTCCCAAACATAGTATACCTACCCATAGAGAAACTTTTTTATTTGTCTATGAGTATACCATTATTTGTAAATTGGCATGTGTCAGTGAAGGGATAGAGTAGCAGTAAATTTTAGTAAATACCTGCAAGTGCTGCAAAGTATTGTCTAAATCGTTGTGGATTGCTTTCTCTGGGAGTACTACGAATGTCCTGGAACATATGATAAAACACAAATAACAACATATTGTTGGACTGGAGATACTTACTACGGATTCATAACCTGATTCCTGATTGGAATTAACTTGGTTTATCAAAGAGTATCTGTCTTGTTCCATAGTATAATGACCAATAAAACAGTATATTCTGTTTAAATATTTTTTTATAGTCGAAAATTTGAATTTTAAACCTTTGTTGATGGTATTTGACAATCAATTATTGTACTTTAAACCAGAGTCGCCAACGGTAAATTGGCAAACCCCAAAAATAAAAACAAGCCGTGTTGATGCGGCCCAAGACAGCCAACCGCTTTCGCTTTTACGTAGTAAACTTCTTTTATGAGGTCTGTGGTAGTAAATCAATGTTCCACTCATAGATATATATTATATATACATATACATATTATGATTTCTATGGTTCCACTTCCACAGGAACCGAACAGAAACACAGAACGACAGAACACCTAACAAATAGGTGTTCTGTGACGGGTCCATACATATTAGCAGAATGTAAAATATCCGACAGGTAATTCGTCAGAATGTAAAAACTCAAATTAGTAAATAAACAGATTCGTATTATGTAAGAACCGTACTTTGGCGACCGGACAATTGTCAACTGTACATATGGCGATCGTATCCTGTCAGAAATTAAATTTCTATAATGATAAAATGGAGACTGCATTCTGTAGGAACGATAAAAATGTAAACCAGTAAAAATCTAAACTACTTATGGTGAATTTATGCAGCACTCATAAGTCATAAGGAATAATATTCGTCGATGATTGGTTGGTCAGTTTATTCCAACCAATCACTGACGAATATTCTTCCTTATGATTTAAAACTTATGACTTATGACTGCTGCATAAATCCACCATTAGTACTGCAAAGAAATGGGAAATTATCAGAAAATGATTCCATCGAAACAGTATTACGACAGAAAATGAATACAGCAGAAGTGCATTTGAACAGATTCGAATTTTATCAAATTCGTACTTTGTCAGACCGGATTGTGTAGACCGTGAATTCGTCAGATTGTACGATCCAAAACCATGCGCCATCAGACAGAATAGCAAGCAACACATAATACATACCCTGGGCGTCGCGGTGCTGCCAAGCTACACAGTAATGATTCCTCGAATCAAATGAAAATGATTTTGTAATTGTTTTACGTTAACTGAGTGAATTGCAGAGTCAGTTTTTAGAAGGAGTACTGGCATAATTTGATGTACTGTTATCGAAGGGATTCAATCATGATTTGGTTAATTTTTTTGGTATGATTCGACACGTGTGAGGGGACTGGCATACATATTTGTGATTGATTGCATTCATTTGATTATGAAGTTTTGAAATCACATTGACCAGCAGGTTCTCAGCTCAGTGGGAATTTTCAAGAAATAATCAATCCAGTCAACTGCAGTTATTAAGATGTGTATATATATATATATATATATATATATATATATATATATATATATATATATATATATATACATATATATATAAGTGAAATTAGAGTATATTTCGTTTTAATTCCGAGAGTTCCAACCTTTGACAGCTGTTTCGTGCTATCGCACTCATCAGAAAGGATTTATGGAGCTCTCGAAATCAAAACGAATCCACTCAAGAATTAGTACCGTGAAGGCAAGACATATATAACAGAAAGTTACTTATGACATCTACAGTCACTAGTTGAAACTTAATTTGACACGAACCTGTTTTATTATAAAGTCTGGATTTGTTATGAATTGTAGACGAAGGAATATATTTTATTTTATCAGTTCTTTGACAAGGTTCGTAACTATGTACATTTTCATTTACCACATTCTGTCACTACAGTCTAGATATTTTATTAGGATGAAGCAATACTTCATATTGGGTGTTCATCATAAATAACAATATAAATTTTCTATATATCATAACAGAACCAAGGAATCCAAAGTAGAGGTTTGTCTACAAATTGACAGGCAGCCAACACTTCGTTGTTCTGACCAACCCAAGGTTCAATCAAGTTTCTAGTACGTTATGAGGAACGCAAGCAGAATCTAAGTGAAAATAGAGTATATTTCGTTTTAATTCCGAGAGTTCCAACCTTTGACAGCTGTTTCGTGCTAACGCACTCATCAGAAAGGATTTATGGAGCTCTCGAAATCAAAACGAATCCACTCAAGAATTAGTACCGTCAGAACAACGAAGTGTTGGCTGCCTGTCAATTTGTAGACAAACCTCTACTTTGGATTCCTTGGTTCGTGTCAAATTAAGTTTCAACTAGTGACTGTAGATGTCGTAAGTAACTTTCTGTTATATCTGTCTTGCCTTCACGGTACTAATTCTTGAGTGGATTCGTTTTGATTTATATGGGCTTGTAGTCTATTACTGACTTCGGCAAAACTATGCCAATATTATTATTGCTGAGAACGTTTGATGGTTTTCAGAGAATATCGGAAGGACTAACGGCGGGAAGAGAAAGGAAGTATTTTTGAATTTTCGAAGGTGTTTGCTTTTGGGAAGCTGATGAGCTTCATAGTGTTGTAGATTGTTGCAAGTTGCAAACAGAAGTAGTATACGATCAGCAGAACTCCATACAAAAGGAAGATAATACATAATTCTTGATGTAGATATTAAAGAAACTCTTTTGTAATTTCTATGAATTCACAAGAAAAAGCTCTGATGAAACAGCTTGAACTTAATTTTTATTCCAAAAAATTTAAATGAACATCACCATACCGCATACGAGGATGTATTGATATCTAGTTAGCCTAGACCAGTTCCCTGCATAAACAAAATATTGCGTTACCATAGCAACGAACAATAACTTATTAAAAGTGTCAGTGTAAAATTTGACGTCAAAAAAGTAAACCAGAGTTACGCAATAAATTAAAAGAAAAAATATGTCCAACGAAATTGTGAAAATCGAAAAATTGGAGTATCGAGCCATCATCAAGTACCTGTATTTAAAAGGGTTAAGAGGTAAGCAGATTTACGAAGATATGCTTAATACCCTTGGTGATCAATGTCCTTCGTATGCGACCGTGAAAAATTGGACTGCAAGCTTCAAAAGATGTTTAGTTTCCATTGAAGATGATGACCGATCGGAAGGCCAGTTTCTGTGTTAGTCCCCGAAAATATCGATGCAGTTCATGACATGACTTTAACAGACCGTCGAATTGGGCTAAAACGGATATCTGAAGCACTGAATATTTCATACGAACGCGTTCATCATATAGTTCACGTAAATTTGGACATGAGAAAAATTGCTGCAAAATGGATCCCCAAATGTTTGAATGTTGACCAAAAGCGTGCAAGGGTAGTAGCATCGCGTTCGATCTGTGCTCGATTTGAAAACGATGTAGTAGACTTCTTAAATCGAATTGTTACTATATATAAACAATGCTATGGATGAGACTTGGGTACATTTCTACGATCCAGAAACAAAGCAACAATCGATGGAATGTCAACACTCCGGTTCTCCATGACCTAAGAAGTTTCGTGTCCAAAAATCTGCTGGAAAAGTTCTTGCTTCAGTTTTTTGGGATTGCCATGGAGTAATCATGATTGATTTTTTAGATAAGGGTAGAACAATACTGGAGATTACTATTCAACATTACTGACCACTCTACGGGAAAAAATTAAAGAGAGAAGACGCTGAAAGCTATCCAAGACAACGCCCCTGCACACAAATCTCATGTTGCCGTGCAAAAAATTCGTGATTTAGGGTTTGAATTACTAGAACACCCCCCTTAATCACCAGATTTGGCACCGTCCGACTATCATCTCTTTCCTCAACTGAAAAAAAGTTTAAAAGGTCGTACATTTTCTTTCAACGAGGAGGTAATAAATGCTGTGGAGGTCTGGTTTGCAGAACAAGAAGAAATTTGTTTTTGGAAGGTTTGGAGACGTTGCAGGTTCGCTGTAATAAATGTATCCAATTAAGATGAGAATATGTTGAGTAATAAAATATTTTGACATTGAAATTTTGTTTGGTTCAATAGTAGGATAAGAATTTTTCAATATATCCTCGTATACTTAATATGAAATATTGATGGGGTGAAATAAAACTGGAAAAATAATATTTCGTTGATTTCAGACTTAACTGCGAATATCGAAATGGCAATACAAAAAAGATATCATTAGAGGGAATTATTCGCCTTTTTGTTAACATATTAAAATTTCAAATATACCCTCCTATTTGGGGGTAGTTCATTCTTGTAATTTTTCGAAAAAGATATTCTGTTGAAACAGTAAATTATGATTTCTCAAAACGTACTTTGTTTTTTTTCCTTGGTGTTTTGGCACCGACTGCTATGGTCATTAGCAATGTGTTCTGGATAGGCCTTGTTACTGACTCCATACGCCACCTTAGGAGCAGCACTGTTAATTTTTAACGCAACAGTGAATCGTGGAGGATTATTCCCAGCCAACACGAGCCTCAATCATTCAGACTTTCACATCTGGAAATGAAAAAAGATCGTACTGTCTGGGAATCGAACCTGCAACCTCTGGGTTACCAGGCGAGCGCTTAACCACTGCGCTAATGCCCGCCCCACGTACTTTTGTTGCCGCCATAGCAAAAAATTTGATCAGCCCTCAATAAGAGTAGTTTATTCTTGTGATTTTTTAATAACTTTACTGACCGATAATTTTACCAGTAAAGATATTTCTTTGAAACTGCAAATCGTGTATCTTTGAAATGTACTTTTTGTGCCCTCATAGAAAAAATCGGATCGTCATCGATCCACATAAGGGTAGTTTATTCTTGTGATTTTTCAAGTAACTTTGCTGACCGAATATTTCCAGTTAAGATATTTCATTGAAACAATGAATTACGATTGTTAAGAATATACTTCTTGTATATTCATAAGGGTAGTTTATTCTATTTATCAAAAAATAAAACTTGGGTGGCCGAAGATTTCCAGTTAAGATATTTCGTTGAAATTGTTAATCATGATTTCTTGAAACGTACTCTTTGTGCCACCGTAGAGAAAATCAGTCGACCGAGGATTTCCAGTAGAGATATACGAGGATGTATTGATATATCTAGTTAGCCTAGACCAGTTCCCTGCATAAACAAAATATTGCGTTACCATAGCAACGAACAATAACTTTTATTAGAAGTGTCAGTGTAAAGTTTGACGTCAAAAAAGTAAACCAGAGTTACACAATAAATTATAAGAAAAAATTTGTCCACCGAAATTGTGAAAATCAAAAAATTGGAGTATCGAGCCATCATCAAGTACCTGTATTTAAAAGGGTTAATGGTGGATTTATGCAGCAGTCATAAGTCATATGTTTTAAGTCATAAGAAAGAATATTCGTCAGTGATTGGTTGGAATTTACGGACCAACCAATCATTGACGAACATTCTTCCTTATGACTTAAAACTTATGACTTATGACTGCTGCATAAATCCACCATAAGAGGTAAGCAGATTTACGAAGATATGCTTAATACCCTTGGTGATCAACGTCCTTCGTGAAAAATTGGACTGCAAGCTTCAAAAGAGGTAAATTTTCCATTGAAGATGATGACCGATCGGGAAGGCCAGTTTCTGTGTCAGTCCCCGAAAATATCGATGCAGTTCATGACATGATTTTAATAGACCGTCGAATTGGGCTAAAACGGATATCTGAAGCACTGAATATTTCATACGATCGCGTTCATCATATATAGTTCACGTTAATTTGGACATGAGAAAAATTGCTGCAAAATGGATCCCCAAATGTTTGAATGTTGACCAAAAGCGAGCAAGGGTACCCAGGTAGCACATCATATCGGCTGAATCTTGGTTCCATATTGGGCCAATATAGATATATTGTAAATGAAAAATCAATATTGGTCCAATATGGGTGAATATTCAAAAAACAATATTATATTCATAATATTGGTGGAATATTGGTTGAACTAGTTTTGAATGTAGATTATCACACGAAATATTGGGTCAATATTGGTTGAATAATTTATACCAATGTCGATAATACAATATTGGTTATATATTGTTTTCCACATCTAGAATTAATATTGCAATCCAAATATTCCAGTCATATCGATTATAGGGGAAAAATCTATATTGTATTTTCAAGTTTGTTAGAATATTGGTTGAATATCATTTCCACTTTATTTGACAAATTGCAATAACTCATATTGAGTCAATATTGGTTGAACGATATTTACCAATATCAATAAAACAATATTGTTTTCACATCGTTTTTAACATCTAGAATAAATATCGCAATCCCAATATTCCCCTAATATCGATTCTGGGAATAAAAACTATATTGTATCTCCAAGTGTGATTACACATTGGTTGAATATCATTTCGCCAATATTCAACAAAACTTATTAATCAATATTGGTTCAATAATATTTATCGATATCGTTAAAACAATATTGTCTTTATATTGTTTCCAACATCTAGATTTAGATGAAATTTGAATATTGGCCGAATATTCAATGAAACATATTGAAATTATATCATGATCAAACTTGGATAAAAATCCGCTAGGTGGCTCTACATATAGAACGTCTTCTAAAACCTACGAAAGTATATTAAAGACTTCCCTTAGCTTGTTTTCAAGACAGCTCACTCAGCGGTTATGGCGATCAAAAGGCAGACTCTGGTGTCACCTTCATCAACTAAAGGACATTTAATAATTTACCAAGGTGGTATATTGACATCCACCAATATATTCAAATGATATTGTAACAATATCGATAAATATTGTACCAATATCGATAAATATTCTACCAATATCGATAAATATTGTACCGATATCGATAAATATTTTGAGGCCATTATTGCTTCAAGAATATTCCACCAAAACTATTTCTAAAATATTCAAACAATATTCGACCATATCGCAAAATGTTCACATTTTACTTCTCGACAATATAACTTTTGAATATTGTGCCAATATTGTCAGAATATTGTATCAGCTATATTGTACCAATATCGCCGAACATTTTGAGCCAATATCAGTTCAAGAATATTTCGCCAATATTATTCAAGTAATATTGGACCAATATCGCCGAATGTTCACATTTGTTTTCTCGCCAATATTGCATTTCAAATATTTCGCCAATATGTTCACAATATTGTATCAATATTTTACCAATATAGGTGTGCTACTTGGGTAGTAGCATCGCGTTCGATCTGTGCTCGATTTGAAAACTATGTAGACTTCTTAAACCGAATTGTTACTATGGATGAGACTTGGGTACATTTCTACGATCCAGAAACAAAGCAACAATCGATGGCCATTCCTGGGTTTCCCGAATATTGCCTGTCTCTTGCGGTCTAATGTCTCGCATTCTGACAGTACGTGTTTGGCTGTTTCTGTCCCTTTACAACATTGTCTGCAGAAAAGTTCTTCGTTGATGTACAGCCCCATTTTGTGCAGGGGTTTTCTCATTGGGCTGTGACCAGTGAGAAGGCCCGTTATTGTTCTAACTTGACTCCTGCTCAGCTTGAGTAGTTCTTCAGTTTTGTGTTTTGACGGTTCTTTGATGTATGTTTTCCCGTGGTGCATGAGAGGGGCTTCGTTCCACCTCTCCCTTTGTTTTTGTTTGATCCAGTCCCGAATGCATCCTTAAATGTTGGATTTAGTAATACCGAGTGCGGGTTCTGGGTCAATATTATAGAGTTATAAGTATTTGGTATAAAGTGTGTTTTTGAGCTAACAAGTGAGGTTGTTAAGCTGATATTTGCCCTGAGCTATTACAAATTATCTGCTAAATGTATCACTTATTTAAGAATTCAGAAACGTTACACTGTCAAAGTCATTTATCAGTCCGTTTCATAATGACCTTGGTTTAACTTGAAAAAAAAGCTGGAGAGATAACTAGAAAATAATGAGCATGACAATTTATCAATTTTATTACTGTGACATATCTTTTGATAGTATAATATATGTATATGCAAAACAAATGTGAAATACTTCTAAGTACACATTCCAAACGGATATCATAGGTATACTCAGATCTCTTATTTGAAGCATGTGATTAGATAGATTGGTTTGGACTTTGAGATAGGATTGAGAATATTTTATGTTCTAGTTCTTACGAAAAGGAAATTCCTGTAATATCGATCGTGAGAGTTGAGTGAAAGTTGCGACCCGACGTGCAACGTCTTCATATTTCGTGTAATGACAGATTTTGCAGACCGATTTTCTCTCTTCTGGGATTTTAACCACTGAAAATCATGTCAGTGTTGAGCTCAAAAAATTAAAATTTTGCGATCGGATGTGTGCTAGGCATATGGAAGATTAATTTTCCTTGTGCAGAAAAAAAATATTTTTTTTTCAATCTCTCCTTTATCGCATTTTAACACAATAACATACAGGTTGCTCCATCTCAGACGAGCCACCCCGTATATTTCTTATTTCATAGTGAGTGGAAAAATTTCCCGAAACACGTCGAATGATTTTATTTGGGGGACATCTGTTGACGTATATTTGAGGCTTGAACGAGCAACCCCCTATTAGGCGCTTCAACCTCTCAAAATTGAATAAGGGAGAGGGCTTGAGTGATACTTCATTTGAAAGGTCTTGGAAGCCTCTTTACAACGGTGTATGAAAAACGTTAATTTGATGAACCGGTTTTGCCAAAAATTAATTTTGAAGCTCGAATGAGCCATCTTGAATATTTTGGTTATTTTTACAAACTTAAAAATCTTCAAAAAATCACACTCTTAAAAAAATTTAATTGTTTTATTATGCTTGCAATCAAAAAAATCAAATCTGCCACCTTCCATACAATAATACATTCTCTCAAACTAATAAATAAAAAAACAGCAAAACATTTCCTTATGTTGCCTTCATTTTTTGTTCTTAGAAGGTGTTTCTTCGATAATCTCATGATTTAAATCAATCTGATGAGATACTACTTTGCTGATTTGTTTGAAATTTCAAAAAATATGGTGTACACATTGCAAGAACGTCTTGAGCTGGTTAGCCTTTATTACCGAAATCAAAATTGTGCCCGGGCGGCAGCAAAGATTTTTAATCAAAACCATCCTGAACGTAGCGTTTGCCATAAGTACATAATGGAATTGATATCAAAATTTGTGGAGACGGGTTCAGAAATGGATAATAAAAGGGCACCCATTGGAATTGTGAATGATGAAGGAGCAGCTGTGGCGCTATTGGGACATATCCAATATATGTCAAACACGCAATCTGTACATAGAAATATATATTATATACTTACTATAGAATGCTAATTCCACCAATTTTTACGGCGAAAAGCATGGCACGTATGCGACCCGTTTACGATGTGCGCATGAGCGTCATCATCAGTGTAGTTTGGGTAGATCGTAGCCAAGTTTGAAAATAATTTAGTGTTTCAATTCAGAGTTTTTTGTTGAGGCAATAAAACATATGTCATTTGAAAGGACCCCGAATTTGGCTGAATTTTCGGTATGTTGTAGTTCTTGATGAGCTGATCAAAAGTGTTCATAGCCACAAACCTCAAAAATGGACAGTTTTCGAGATATGGAGCTTTCAAAATGGATTTTTTAATTTTTTTGTAGTATTTGCCCATCAATCGGGAAGCTTTCATTTGTTGTTGGGATGGAATTTAAATGTTCGGTGCCCAGAGCCCGACTGAGGAATGATATTTCTCAGTTACATTTGGCACCGCCATCAATAATTTTTCATATACTGCTCCACACTGGACATGAAATGAGGTACTAATTCCAAGATCTTCTATCCAACTTTTCATGCTACAAGATAACGCCAGAATGATTCATATTTTCAAATAACTGGAATAACTGGAATAACTGATTCTAGATATATCTTATGTTCAGTAATATCAAATATGCTTTCCAAAATTTTCATAACGAGTCTCAGAGAGGTTTAATGGGGGAAAACGGAAAAATCATAATCATGTATCGTCAGAGATAAGAATTCTGATCACTATTAATGTCATTTACATATAATATGTAATTTATTCCACACAAATCTCGATAATCAGACAATGGTGTGCCAATACATTTTTCTCAGGCTGGCTCTAAATGGATGATAGCATCTCACATCCAAACGAATCCGTTAAAGTGTCTGCATCTTTGATACCTTGTAGTACTTTCCAGGTAGAATAAGGAAGTTCAGATGATGGAAGCAAACTATGAATGGAACTTCCGATATTTGCCCCCGAACTCTTGAAACTACTATAATTTTTTATAAATCAAAGTTTACACAAATAAATGAATTCTATCTGTTCATATGATTTTTGGTAAAATGAATGAGTAGATCATTCAAAAACATTATAAAAGTAAAAGTAGCATTCATAATAATACTAATAATAATAATGTTATTATATAAAAAAATAAATAAACTATCTTAGCAACCTCAAGAAATCATTTAAAATATTATGAGTCAGATCATGGGTAAAGTGATTTACTGGTAACATATAACTATAATTATATCAACGAACCTAACACAGTCATAAATCATTTCAAGAATATAAAGAAAAAATAAATCCGCTTCGCTTATAATATTTCAAATGATTTTTTGAGATTGCCAAGATGGATTATTATTGTTTTTTATTTAATATCATTATTATTATGACTTTTACTCCTACTATTACATTGTTTTTGATTGATCTATCCATTCATTTTGCAAACGATCATGAGTAGATACTCAATTATAAGTGTAAACTCTAATATGCAACATTTATAAAAAAAATGTATTTTCTAGAATTCGGTGGTAAATATCGAAAGTTACATTCATAGTTTGCTACCAATACCTGAACTTCCCTATTCTAACTGGAAAGTACTACAAAGTATCAAAGACATTTTCACGGATTTCTTTGGCTGTGAGATGCTATCATCCATTACGAGCCACCCTGAGGAAAATGTCTTGGCAACACAGTATTATGATTTGTCCATTTTTTCCATCGAAGCTCGCTGAGCCTCGTTATGAACATTTTGGAAAACATGCACGATATTATTGGACATTAGATATATTCAGTATCGGTTATTATGGTCTCTCTTCAAAAAATACCCAACATATGTCGTTTTTTGACAATTAAAATTATACTGGCGCTATCTTGTAGAATAAAAAGATGTATGGAAGATCTTGGAAATAGTACCTGATTTCATAACCAGTGTGGAGCAGTGTATGAAAATTGTTTGATGGCGGTGCATAACATAACTGAGAAAGACTATTTCTCAGTCGGATCAAGAAATAAGAGCTATCGGATTGATGACCAAATACTACAATAAATGGAAAAAATCCATTTTCAAATCTCCATATCTCGAAAACTGTCCATTTTTGAGCTTTGTGGCTATAGACACTTTCGATCAGCTCATCAAGAACTACAATATACAAAAAATTCAGCTAAATTCACGGAAAGCCATTTCCCATAAGAAATGTGCGGGGTCCTTTATTTAGAACAATAATGTACCCTATGCTACTGTAATTATAATGACCGTGCAACAGTGCTTTTTCATCAACAGGAAGACTTGTCACTTAGATCTGTCACTCTTGTCAAAGACGGTTTTTAGAATTTCAGATTTTCTCTTGTCGTTTTGTGTGGTGTTTGTTGTCGTTGGTTATTCTTTCATCTTTCGTGAATTTGCATTAATATTGTTCCTTTAAAGACAATTTCTATTAAAGCCGTTTGTTCCAAAAAATAAACAATGAACTGTTCAGTGTTGTGTAAAGGAAAAATACCTGAAATAATTCATTTTTGGTAGATAACGAAATTTTTTATGTACCTATATGCTTTGCTCAAAATAACTTAAATATTATTTTAGCTTGACAAAAAAGGCATAATTTTTGGGTATTGTTTTTAAGAAGAGACCCCAGCAGAACATTTGAGTGAGAACATTGTAATTTGTGGCAGACATTTTCCCCATGAAGATTCAAGTGAAAATGACAAAAGAATAATTTGAAACCTAGTGCAGTACCAATACTGTGTCTGCGTAAGCATGCATGGCGAGTGATGCAACTTTCTACCACACCGCTTATTTTATGAGTTCTAGATTCCTACAAAAAGTACTGAGCATACACAGAATCGCCTCACAAAATTAATGTCAATATGGAAGTGCTTTTCTATGGTGGTAATAAGGAAAATGCTTCTGGCCTCACTTTTTCAAGAACCCCCATTGTGGAAATTGCACTAAGGTAATACAACCAGAAATACTCGTAGACATAGCATGTTAATCTCTTCAAATGATTGAAATTAAATGCAGTTGCGTATTTTGACATGAATCGTTCTAGAAGAAAAACCTCGAGCTTCCAAGCATCCAATTTTATAAATCCAATTTGAGTTGAAAATATTAATGATATTAGCTGAAATAAATTTTCATAGTTTTTTGTACTTTCAATTTATTTTCCAATCCAGTGTTTCCTTGAAATTCGCACCGACGATTTGGGGTGGTTCCGGGTTCCGTAGGTTTTTGTTGGTAAACTACAGCTGAAAAGTGAATGTGATACCAAGAATCAGTCGCTTCAGAGCGGTAAATAATAGTAATAACCGTACTCTACTTTCTGATGGCCCTTGCTGAATATTCGGGATCATAAATATGTGAAAATATTTATTCAAATAGGCTAAATACAAATAACAGGTATAAGCACAATGAGGTTTCCAACCTTATTCTCCGAGATTCAGAATTAATGTTTGTTAATCTTCACAAGTACCATAATATTTTACTAAAACCGGGCCTGTTACAAAAATCGCCAATGACGCGCTTGCGCATTGCGGACTAGCCTGAACTTTTTACAACACATTTGAGATGGGGATTAGCATTCTAGAGTAAGTATATAAGTGAAAATAGAGTATATTTCGTTTTAATTCCGAGAGTTCCAACCTTTGACAGCTGTTTCGTGCTAACGCACTCATCAGAAAGAATTTATGGAGCTCTCAAAATCAAAATGAATCCACTCAAGAATTAGTACCGTGTAGATGTCATAAGTAACTTTCTGTAAGTATATAATATATATTTCTATGAATCTGTACGACAACTGTCTGCAGCTTCCGGTATTAGCCAATCTAACGTTTCCAGAAGTTCACATAAACACAAGTTCCATCTGTACAAAATTAAATTAATTCATGAATTGAATGATGATGATTGGGATCGAAGGCAACAGTTTTGCGAAATTATGGCAGAGCGTATCAACAATAACCCAAATTTCTTGTACAACGTTTGCTTATCTGACGAATGCACTTTTTTCTTACTGGAGAGGTTAACCGGCATAATTGTAGAATTTGGAGCGATACAAATCCTCTTGTATTTCGAGAAGCTCACACTCAACATCCGGAACAGCTAAAAACGGTTGGGTAGGAATTTTGGGAGACCACCTAATTGGACCTCTGTTTATTCCTGGGAATTTAAATGGCGAAATTTATCTTGAATTGCTGGAAAATGCGATTAATCCGTTAATAACTGAACAATTAGAACACGATCCTCTACTGCTTGACCAACAATTGCATTTCCAACAAGACGCACCACTACGCCGCACCAGTTCGCTAATACCTCAATTTGCAATACCCCGGTCGTTGGATAGGAAGAAGAGGTCCTATGAAGTGGCCTGTCCGATCTCCTGACGTGAACCCTCTGGACTCCTTCTTGTGGAGACATCTTAAGTCCAAGATTTCTGTGACTCAGCCTGAAAATTTGGACGAACTACGCCAACGAATTGTAAATGAGTGTCGTCAAATAACTCCAATTATGCTGAACCATGTTAGAGACGGTTTTCAGTCAAGATTATATTATATTATTATTTATATTATTATTATTAAGATTATATTATGGAGGATAATTTGAAAATTTGATTTAAACACGCAGATTTGATTTTTTTTATTGTAAGCATGGTAAAACAATTAAATTTTTTAAAGAATGTGATTTTTTGAAGATTGTTTGAGTTTGTAAAAAGGACTCAAAAGGACAAAATTGAATTTTGGCGAAAACGGTTCATCAAATTTACGTTTTTAATAAACCGTTGTGAAGAGGCTTCCAAGACCTTTTCAATTTTGAGGTGTTGAAGCGCCCCCTGTTAGGGGGTTGTTCGTTCAAGCCTCAAGTATACGTCAAAAGATGTCCGCCAAACAAAATCATTCGACGTATTTCGGGAAATTTTTCCACTCACTATGGTATAAGAAATATACGGGGTGGTTCGTCTGAGATGAAACACCCTGTATATAACAATCTAATAGTGAAAAACCAAAGCCATAAAGTTGGGACGTACTAAAAGGGTTGAAATAAGGGCGCGATCTTGTATAAAAAAATCTCGCATATGGAATGAATTTGATATTGTTATACCTAAAAAAAATCCCATAAGCCGGTCAGCTGTATAGGTGAATTTTCGAGCTGGATAATTTTGTGAATATTTTTTTCAGTTTCCGGCAGGCTTTCTAGTAAACGCAATGATGTGCAATTAAAATTTGTTAATGTGAAGTCTGAAAAAGCCAAAAGACTAGTTTGCTCCTATCATAGTAGGTATAAGAAACTAGAAAAGTTGCAGGAAAATCGGAGGAATTTTTAAAAATTATTTTGTTGAAGGAAATTGGCATGTCATGAAAAGTCATAAGTCGGAGCCATTATATCGACGTTTTGTAAAGTGTAAAATGTTTTGTAAACACCCCCGTAACTTCCGTAATTATCGAGGTAGAATTGTAATATTTGCAGAATCGTTAGATACACCAAGAATGTAAAGTTCTACGCTGAAAACTACGTTACGTTACGGGATTGTTTGCATGAAAAGTGAGACAAATTTAGATTGTTCAGGAATGAATTCTTTTCAGGAAAAAGGTGCAACTGTAGTAATTTGGGGGTCCTGTTCACGAGTCTGAAGGAATTTCCGAATTGGGGTTCATGGAGGCAAACTTGCTTGTTTTGATTCTCTCTATAACCTCTATCAGTTTGTCGCAATAATGCCTATAACAATTTTTTTTTCGCTCTAAAAACAATTATTCAAATAAATAAATTATGTGTATTTAATATTACAATCATGCTTCCAGCTCATGGCTTCTTTTATATGGTCTTAAGAATGAAGTCTGTAATGAACATACCAAAACCCATAGATGGAAAAATGAGGAATTCTTTTCAATTCAGCATTTTCAAATAATTGTATGTATTTATTTAATCAAACGTTGATATCATATTTCCGTCTTATGGCTTTTCTATTCTGGTCTTGAAATCAATTTTTCTTCCTACATGCCAACGAAAAAATGAAAATATTTCCCACAAATTTTCCTACAACATTACAACTTTATGGCTTTTTTGAGGTACACGAAAAGCTTATGGGAATTTTTTTATGTTTATCCATCATCAAAATCATATGGTTCAAAAGCCATAAACGAGAAATGCAGGAAAACTTTAAAAAAATTCACGAAATTATCCGGCCCAAAATTTTACTTCAACAGCTGACCGGCTTTTGGGATTATTTTTTTGGGTTCCTAATTTTTTTTGGGTATCAAATTTCATTCTGTCGATTGCCATAAGCAAGAAAATGCATTAGCAACCGAGCATTTTCTTACAAGTTCGCGCCCTTATTTCAACCCTTTCTGTACGTCCAAACCTTATTTATGGGTTTGGATTTTCACTATTAGATTTTTATATATGTTATTGTGTTGAATTGCCATAAACTGGAGATTAAAAAAACTATTTCTTTGTGAAAAAGGAAAATCCACATCTAACAGTTGAACGAGCACATCGTTCCGACACTAAAAAAGATCTATTTCTACAAATTTTCATCTAAATGAAATTATTAATAATCGAGAAAAAAATTAAATACTGAAATATCGGTTTCTCGCCATTTTGACAGTTAATTTGAGGTCAAAAAGTTTCGAATACAAAAGTTTTCAACCTCTAAAGTTCATCCCCATTTCACTATTTCGAGTGTTTTCGTTTCAAATAATTTTTTTCCTCAAAGTTGGAACCTCAGCAACATTTTCTACCTGGTCCTTGCCTGTTGCTTTTTTTTCTTTTTCACAAAAATTATACGCACCAGTCTATGTCGCCTACAGAAAAAAAATATAATAAATATAATGTCTTCATCGGAATTCGATATTCTGTATATGGATGTTTCCAAATAAGTGCGAAAGTTTTAAGGGAGAGATTCCTTGTCGAAAATTAAAGGGGGTCTTTCATGTAAACAAAAGCTCTTATAGGCCTGTCCAAATATAAGAAAAGTTTTTTAGTTACATAGAACATTTTGAAGTAGACATTTCAACAATTAAAATAATCACTTAAAGACCTTCGAAATACGAAAAAACACCTTAACAATTGTTCGTGGAAGATAAGGGTATTTTTTCTAAAAAGGTAAATAACTCGAAAACTAGTAGTCTTCTCAATTGCTAAAAAATCACGCTTGTTCGACCTACAAAAAGACATATACGAGGATGTATTGATATCTAGTTAGCCTAGACCAGTTCCCTGCATAAACAAAAAATTGCGTTACCATAGCAACGAACAATAACTTATTAGAAGTGTCAGTGTAAAGTTTGACGTCAAAAAAGTAAACCAGAGTTACGCCATAAATTAAAAGAAAAAATATGTCCACCGAAATTGTGAAAATCGAAAAATTGGAGTATCGAGCCATAATCAAGTACCTGTGTTTAAAAGGGTTAAGAGGTAAGCAGATTTACGAAGATATGCTTAATACCCTTGGTGATCAATGTCCTTCGTATGCAACCGTGAAAAATTGGACTGCAAGCTTCAAAAGAGGTAAATTTTCCATTGAACGTGATGACCGATCAGGAAGGCCAGTTTCTGTGTCAGTCCCCGAAAATATCGATGCAGTTCATGACATGATTTTAACAGACCGTCGCATTGGGCTAAAACGGATATCTGAAGCACTGAATTTTTGTTACGAACGCGTTCATCATATAGTTCACGTCAATTTGGACATGAGAAAAATTGCTGCAAAATGGATCCCCAAATGTTTCAATGTTGACCAAAAGCGTGCAAGGGTGGTAGCATCGCGTTCGATCTGTGCTCGATTTGAAAACGGTGTAGACTTCTTAAACCGAATTGTTACTATGGATGAGACTTGGGTACATTTCTACGATCCAGAAACAAAGCAACAATCGATGGAATAGCGACACTCCGGTTCTCCAAGACCTAAGAAGTTTCGTGTCCAAAAATCTGCTGGAAAAGTTCTTGCTTCAGTTTTTTGGGATTGCCTTGGAGTATTCATGATTGATTTTTTAGATAAGGGTAGAACAATAACTGGAGATTATTATTCGGCATTACTGACCACTCTACGGGAAAAAATAAAGAGAAAAGACGCGGAAAGCTATCCAAATGTGTTTTGTTTTTGCAGGACAACGCCCCTGTACACAAATCTCATATTGCCATGCAAAAAATTCGTGATTTAGGGTTTGAATTACTAGAACACCCCCCTTATTCACCAGATTTGGCTCCGTCCGACTATCATCTCTTTCCTCAACTGAAAAAATGTTTAAAAGGTCGTAAATTTTCTTCCAACGAGGAGGTAATAAAAGCTGTGGAGGTCTGGTTTGCAGAGCAAGAAGAAACATTTTTTTTGAAAGGTCTTGATACATTGCAGGTTCGCTGTAATAAATGTATCCAATTAAGAGGAGTAATAAAATATTTTGACATTGAAATTTTGTTTGGTTCTATAGTAAGATAAGAATTTTTCAATATATGAAGAACGCGTTCGTATGAAATATTCAGTGCTTCAGATATCCGTTTTAGCCCAATTCGACGGTCTGTTAAAATCATGTCATGAACTGCATCGATATTTTCGGGGACTGACACAGAAACTGGCTTTCCTGATCGGTCATCATCTTCAATGGAAAATTTACCTCTTTTGAAGCTTGCAGTCCAATTTTTCACGGTCGCATACGAAGGACATTGATCACCAAGGGTATTTAGCATATCTTCGTAAATCTGCTTACCTCTTAACTCTTTTAAATACAGGTACTTGGTGATGGCTCGATACTCCAATTTTTCGATTTTCACAATTTCGGTGGACATATTTTTTCTTTTAATTTATTGCGTAACTCTGGTTTACTTTTTTGACGTCAAACTTTACACTGACACTTCTAATAAGTTATTGTTCGTTGCTATGGTAACGCAATATTTTGTGTATGCAGGGAACTGGTCTAGGCTAACTAGATATCAATACATCCTCGTATAAAAAATTCAGCCAATTCGACAGGGGGCCAATTTCCCTACTAGATTGTGCGGTATCCTTTAATTATTTTTTCGGGAGAAAAAAATTAAATACTGAAAAATCGATTTTTCGCCATTTGGACGGATAGTTTGAGGTGTCGAAAAGTATTGAATACAAAAGATTTTGATTACTTTATCATCTACAACTTTTCCATTGAATATTTTCCATTAAGAGGTCATGTTTCGCCGCAAATCACATAAACCCGTTTTCAACCCATAAACTGCATTCCCATTTCACCATTTTGAGTGTTTTCGTGTTCAATTTTTTTTCTTTAAAGTTTTGGCACCAGCCTAACATCTGTTTTGACCACCTCATTAGTACAGGATTCCAAACCTATTCATATTCACAAATAATTCAGAAAAACGTGGAACATTGTCGCCTTGTATACAGAAAATGTATCCTTATCAAACTTATTGAAAATGCTATTCAAGCATTTCATGCAAATGAAATTATTCCCCGATAGATACATTTTAGACATTCCCACTGTAGATTAAATCTAATGCAAATCAAATATATTCAAAATATGTCATACACCAAGGAATTTTTATGGATAATTGAAATGCTGTAAATTTTCAATGGAGCATATAAAAGCAAAAAAATGCTCTGTAAATTCAGTTCAAAATCGAAAATGAAGACTCAGCAAATCACAGCGATTTTGCTGTGTGCTTTAGTTGGCAGCACTTTGGGCCATGGTGAGTTTTTTTAGATTATTTGGTGGTCAACATTTGAAACAAAACACAGACAATCAGCAAGCTATAGAGAATTTTCCATTAATTTGTTTAATACCATTATTAACGAATTTTTGAAAATATACGGACCAAAATTGTTGGTGATACTGATACTAACCATGAATAAGAAATATATTCATGAAGTCGTTTAGGGTAGTTTTTATGAAAAAATGCCAAGACATTTCTTGGACACCATTTCAAAATAAAAAAATCAATTAGGAGTAGACGGAGGCAAAGAGTGCTTACGACCATGCCAGTCAATTCTCAGGCAAAACTGTCATTAGTTTGAATCGGGTCCGAGATAGAATTTTTTATTTCTGCTTTTGGGGTGAAATGTGGGTTACAAAATAACTCGAATCCGAACGCATAGCAAATATTTCACCAACACCATGGCATATTCTCACTCATATGAGCTTTTATATGAGGGAAAATATTCACAAAAGAGGAAGAAAAAAATGTATAATCAATGAAATCCATTACAAGACGTGTGGAAGAGCAATTGATTCATTTGCTCGATTTCAGACTGGGGAAGGTTAACAATTAAAAAAACTAAACATATTAAGAAACGAATTTCCTCCACAAAATCAAAATTTCAAGTTTAGATCAATACCAAAAGAATGTAAGGAATCAAGACGAATGAATTGCATGTTCAAAATGTTTTTCACTTCAATTTCCTAGTAGTTGTTGATAATTCTTTTGTTTTTTCTTATATTAGACCAAGCTCTAGAGGTGTTTCCCCCACAAAATAAAAGATGCAAATTGACTATACTAATTTTTATAAAATAGTTCGTTAATGAAAACCCCAGTTTTCGCCCCAGCAAAATCGCTTTGTGGAATTTTTTAAACTAGCAATAGTGGAAAAATTACAACTTTCTCAAAGATTAATCAAGGAATCGTTTTAAAGTCAATGGAAGTTTTGTAGAGATTTATAAAACCTAATAATGAATAAAAGTCAAAACACAAGACTCGCAGAGTAGCAAAAAAATAGTAGAATGTGGGGTACCACAAGGAACGGTGTTGGGGCCAGTATTGTTCACGATATATATATAAATAACTTATTCTTGGTGGAGTTTGAAGGGAATATTATAAGTTCTGCTGATGACACGGTCATCTTATACGAAGAAGAAACATGGTCTAAATTAAGAAAGAAAGTAGAATCTGATCTCCCTCTCATCAAAAGATGGTTTGACAATAAATTATTATCAATTAATTTACAGAAAACATTCTACGTGCCTTTCTGTAGCTATAGTTCGCAATGATATATTTAGGAATAAAAATAGACAGTCACCTGAAATGGGACCAGCAAATTAACTTTCTCCTCAATAAACTAAGATGCGTGGTGTATAAGATAAAGCAAGTCTCAAGAATACTCGAAGAACATCAATTGAAAACGTTATACTATACACTTTTCGAACCCCATTTGAAATAATATGGAATCATCGGATGGGGAGCTGGAATGAATGTACACCTCAAAAAAATAGAAATCATACAGAAACGAATAATAAAAATAATAAATATAAAAAACCGCCACGTTATTCTACAGAACTTCTATATCAAGAAACAAAATTGATGGACATAAAACAACTATACTTTTTGTGCCTGGCAACACATCAGTTTGTGAATAAATAAGAATTGATTAGAAAAAATCATCAACAAAATACCAGAGGTCTCAACCTTTATCAAATTCTGTTTGTCCACAAATCAATAAGCCAGAGGACTTACAGTTATCTAGGACCAAAGGTTTTTAATGCGTTACCAGAAAATCTGAGAGACGAGAAGCAACTGAAAAAATTCAAAACTCAAATAAAAAATTCATTTTATGTATACTAATATTTTTTTTTATATTTTATCTGTATTGTGTATATTTAAAATTATAATTCTTATTTTATGAATCATATCCACATCTACATTTTCAAATATAAACACTTCAACAAACATTTGAAAATTTTAATATTTTAACATTTTTAAATCTTTACATAGGGATATTTTATTTCATATCGAATATCAGTAGACTCTAAATTTGTACAAAAGTAGGTATAGTATAGTATATAGATTTTTTAAAATTTGTTCTACTTGATTGTGATATTATCACATCCTGTATTTATTATATATTTATATCCTTATACTGGTTTATCACATATTTATCACATATTTTACACATTGTTTACATATGAACCTCTGTTGAATACGTCCAAAAACAAGCAGTATTAACTGCTTCGTGGTATATTCCTTATTCATAACCATAATGTATGCGTTGATGTCAACTCTGTATTTTTGCTTGTGAATAAATTATTATTATTATTATTACTACACAAAAGATTTTTAAACGACCGGATCGGCGCCTTTTCCACTGAGAAAATTCGGGAAAACTTCGAAAAAGAGAACATTTTTCTAAAATTTATAATTTTCACAAATCTGAAGCTGGACAAACAATATTGCGGAAACTGATAGATAATAATATGTTTCTTCCTATAGGTATATAGCTAGAAAAGATTCTTCTGAATTATCGTAAATTAGTAATTCCAAACAATGATGCGTAACTGTATTAAAATAAAATTCACGAATAATATTAAATACCTCGGAGTAACTCTTGACTGTCACTTGAGGTGGAACTATCATGTAGAAAATGTCGCTAAAACTGTGAGATCATTTTTAGGACGTTTCAAATATTTAGCAAAAATTTTAGACCTAACCCACCTTAAAATGCTGTACTATGCGCTCATTGAGTCTAGATTGTCTTACGGTATACTTGCTTGGAGGGAAACCACATATATATACCTAGAAAAACTGCAAATACTTCAGAAATACAAAAAGAAAAAACTTTTCCTATACTGAACAAATCTTCCGGGATATATCTGTGTTGGACCTCCTACAAACATTTTTTCTGAAATCACTAATCTACACATATAAAAACAAAAAAAAACTTTGATATTGTCTCCCATTTGCATTCGACAAGATCTAAAGAAAAAAATAAACTTCAAGTTCCCAATATCAAAAAACTATTGGACAAAAATGTTTTATGTATCTAGGCCCTCGATTCTACAATTTCATCCCAGAAACAATTACAGTAATGAATTCATTGTACCAATTCAAAATAGCAGTTAAAAATTTGTTGTTCGAGAATAACAGGAATTTGATATCTCTTTTTTGAAATTTTGAGCTTCCAGAGTAGAAAATTTTTCATCAATATTCTCCGTCATCATCTTCTATATAGTTTATAATTTATATTGTACGTTCGTTTTTCATAGATGTTTTCTATAGAATTTTACCATATTCAAATTCAAATACATATACTATTCATATACACCTCTATTTATAGCAATTAGTAACAAAATTTTGTAAACGGTAGCGTCTGCTACTACTTTAACCATGGCCAGCCATTAGGCTTTGTGGTTTTTAAATTTATTTGCAGACAGCTGAATAATTGTATTGTAATAAATGTATCGGTAATATTGTATCTGTAATATTTAAATCTGTGAATTTTGTACCATTCTTTTCTGTGAATAAACATTATTATTATTAATATTCAAGAACATTGTGATAATAAACAAATTAGTTGTTACATTTTTGAAGGTTTAGATGATCTTACTGAACTCGGGTTATGAAATAATGAGGAAACGTGTAGTAAATGAAATTTGAGTTGGATTTGTAAGAAATAAACTACATAAGCCATTATAGGAGCAGCACTTTTGATTTATACGCAACATTGGGTCGTATGAATAAACCTTGAGCAAATGCTTTCGCATATCTTAGAGGAAAGAAAATAGTTATTCTCCCCCTCAAATGATGTTTTGAAAACGTAACTTTTGGAGCCTAGGGTTTTGTTTTGTACTTTTCCCCCTGTGGCAATATTTCAGAGAGAGCCAAATTTTCTACTCTGCTCTGTTCCTTCACTGATCAATTCTGTCACTTGAACTTGTAATTCCCTTGTAGTCGTTCTTGTATTTTACTTATACGTGTACTTTACAAGTGCTTGTACTTTAATTGTACTCTACTTGTACGTGTAATTTACTAGTACTTCAATTGTATTTTACTTGCACTTCACTTGTACTTGTATTTTACTTGTACTAGTACTTTACTCGTACTCGTACTTTACTTGAACTTGTACATTTTTGTTTTTTTTGTTTGATTCGTCAATCGGCTGCACCTTTAAGGTACCAGAATAGTGAAACGACGCGACAAGGGGCAAGCGACATTATCTCATTTTCATTTTATATTTTTCCTCACTATTCCATTTTCTTGTTCATTTTCCTTGGCCGGAATTTCACGCCGGTTGCCATAGCTGCCTCCGTGATGACGTTGGTTACTTGGAATCCCGAAGTCTTTTAACTGAAATCACAAATGTGTATAGTTTATCCAATCTCAGTTGAATGAGCTGTAAAACCGGATTAACACGTCAATGACTTCGCCTCTTTGAACGTACTTGCCGACCATAGGCGGAGATATTTTCTCTCATTTGGGTATAACTTTGCGTATTGCTTACTGTATAGAAATTTGCGAATATAATGTGTCTTGTTCTTATAATGAATAGAATTCGTAACTTATTGACAAGTTAACTGACACACCGAAAACAAGTCGTTCAAAAAAATAGAATAAGAAAAATCAGGAAACATTGATAATTTATTTGCTGGTACGGCTATCTCATATACACATCGAAGTCGTGGCAAGACTCAATCATCATAATCCTCCGAATCAGACGAATCACCCATGATTACAGGTAGAATGGACGACAAAAGGAAATATTCACGTTCTTTTGAAATCACATGTAAAATGCATTCTGTCCAAAGATCTTTATATTCCTCTCCTAAGATTTTCCTAACATTTTCTACTACTTCTCTGCTTAAATTTGGACATTGATTGGATTTTCTCAATTTGTTTTTTATAAATGCCCAAACCAATTCAATGGGGTTGAAAACACAATAATACGAAGGTAACCTCAGAAGCGTATGACCAGAATATTTGCAAAGTTCATCAATAATATGTTCTTTTTAAAAAATTTCATTTTCAATACCTCCTTCGTGGCTTTTTGGGGAATATTCAATTTTTTATAAGCCATAAATTCCAAAATGTCTCATTTTTTTGATGTTTTTGTCGGTATTTTTATCTTTTGACGCGAGTGGTATGACGCATTATCCATTACAATAACAGAAGTTGGTGATATATTATTATTGGAGTTAATTGTATTTCAGTAAAAAAAATTATAAAATAAGTCGAAAATGTAACAAGTAACAAATTGATTGGTGATAGTGATTCAGTAAATTCCAATAATTATGTTTCTTTATTCTTGAAAACTTTACCCTAACAAAGAAACCGACCGTGGCGGTACACGATTTCATTTATTTTCTCTTAATCAAGCTGGCGAATTGTCTCCCGTTTTATCCCACAGTTTTGCACGTACCTATGAGTCGACACACCAGGGTTTTTAGACATCTTATTTATCGGTTTATTGCTTGATAACGACTGCTAACGATATCGTTGAAAGATAGTGAATAAACCTGTAAATAGTTGCAAAGTAGGGATAGCCGACCTCCTTTACTGCTTGTGATTTCAACACATATTTTAATGGTTTAATTTTGGAAACAAAGGGTTAACAATGGTCTAGGTATCGTAAATACCACCTAATGAATCTCACTTTCTCACTTAGGTATATATTCTGGAGTAATAGGCTATTATCTTTTATTCTTTCAGAGTTCTTGAGAGCCAAACGGTTCGCACCCGAACCTAAATCATCAAAACTAGCATCACCATTCGAAGACCGCGCTTTGGCTCGTCCCGATGAAGATTGTACTATCGTTTGTGAGCCGGACAATAATGGCCAAGGACAGCTTCAAATCATCTACAACGATACAACTCAACTTTTGGGCATATATAACGGAACAGCCAAAGTAGCAGTGGTATTTGATATCAGACTCAGTCTGGTAATTGTTTTCGATGGCTCTAACGGGGCTCTATTCATCCTGAATATGAAAGCCCAAACCGGTGTCTACATTGCCGCAGGCCTCACGAAAATCAGCTGGAATAGCTCGACGTCGACATTTGAAATCTTCTTCTACAAATTAACAACGCTTCAAGTTTTCCTGGACCTGAATATTGGCAAAACGTTCACGTTCTCCGATATATCGAATGATAAGTTGACAATTTTTAATGCATTATTGATCCATTTCTCTGATGATTTTAGATTACATAGTCAAACCGATATCAAATATTGTTTCACGATTCTAATCCAAGTAAGTCTTACTTTTGTGACATTGATGACAGGTTCTTTGAACGGTCTCCTAGCAGGTGCTGGAAAAGGTCTGATAGCAATTCATGGAGATCTGATTTGGCTGGGCGGAGTTTTTGGAGGATTAGACGTATTGTTCAGTAACATTTCCGGTGGATTGAAGGCTCTCTTAGCAGCCAAAATCAAATTCGATTTATCAATTCTCTTTGGAGCAACCAGCGGTCTACAACTCTTTATCAATATCCTCTTCGCCTTTGCAGCACAGGGCAAAGTCTCACTCCTTGCCGGTCTCCTGAGTTCTAATGAAAAAATTATTGCCATCATTGTTCAACTTGGAGGCAACGTTAACACCGGAGTAACTGGACTCTTCAAAGTTGTCCTCCATATTTATCTTCTCATCAGCAACAAAATTAAACTTGAAGTGTTCTTACATGTTCTTGCAGTATATTCTGCTTCTAGAGCTTCCAAAGAAAAGTTAGATTTGGACATTTACATCCAAGGTCTATTGCAAGTAGTAAAACTTTTAGGAGCGTCCTCGTCTGAAGTATCGGTATTCGTAACTTTCGTTAAGGATTTGCATGCCGGTAAACTTGTCCTTGAAAACGTCAAAATTTCGGAAATAATCGTCATTTTGCAAGGGGGTGGAGGAAGCCCAGCGTTACATCTGGTCGTTTCGATTCTCCTGAAACTCACAGTGATTGTGAGTTGCGGAGTCGTTGTGACAATTCCGGCTCTATTCCTCTACCTACTGATCCAACTGAAAACCGCTGCTGGCATAATTCTACTCGGCAACTTGGGAATCAAAATCACTATTTCTATAAGTGGCGGAAACATCGTTGGACAATTAATCCATGGACTCAATATTCAGTCCATTTTGAGCATCGCTGTAGGAGGATTCAGTGTGCAAAAACTGTCGGGAGCATCCCCTGTTTTCGCACAAGTATATAGCAGTTTACACTCGGCACTTCAAGTATCCAGCAACGGAAAGTACGATCTATCGACTATCTTCCAGTCATCCGCCTCGTTCAAAATTGCGATACTGGCGTTCCTTAAAGAGGCGGCGGGCTTAACCCCAACAACCACTCAGAAACCAACAACTATCGTTTCTCAATCAGGCGGAGGCGGCGGAGGATGGTTAGGCGGGGGATGGTTAGGCGGTATCTTCAGTAACGGTAAAGGTGGCAGCTCAGGAAGTAGCTCAGGAGGTGCCTCAGGAAGTAGCTCAGGAGGTGCCTCAGGAAGTGGCTCAGGAAGTAGCTCAGGAGGTGTCTCAGGAGGTAGCTCAGGAAGTAGCTCAGGAGGTGGCTCAGGAAGTAGCTCAGGAGGTGGCTCAGGAGGTGGCTCAGGAGGTGGCTCAGGAAGTAGCTCAGGAGGTGCCTCGGGAAGTGGCTCAGGAAGTAGCTCAGGCGGTGGAAGTATTTCCGTTATCAGCGGTGGAGGTATCAAAGGAGGTGGCAGCAGCGGAAGCAGCAGTGGCTCACACTGGAGTTGGTCACACTGATGTAAGTTGAAATTTTCCGTTTTTGTCGCTTTTTTAAAAAACCATCAAATAAATAAAGAAAAAATCGAAATAATATTCTGTACTACTACTACTCGGATTGAACATTTATTTTATTGAATATCAGATTAGAATGACTCTCTCGTACTATTGTTCTGGCTATTGCTGCGGTGTGTACTCTCCCAGTTGAATATTAAATCTTAATGTCCCTCCTTTTGGTATTTCCATATAATTCATAGTGCTGGTGGGCCACTAGCGTCTGAATTCTTCATGTTTGTGAAAAAATCAGTTTTGTTCTATTCTATCCAAAATACTCTACTTTGACAAACAGAATCACATAATAACACTTTTGTGGAGATTAATTCAGTGAGAACAAAAAGTATTTTACCCCGTCACTTCGATAACAAAGTTATCTTCGTCAGTAAGGATTACAGTAGGGATGCCGTATTTTGTGTTTTCGATGTAAAAATCAGAATATAGATCACTTCCTGAATAGTCTGAATTCAGTATTTGAACAAATTAAATTTACGGTGGAGATGGAAGTTGACAGACAGCTGACATTTTTGGACACACTGGTAGTCAGGAATGGTTAACGTGTAGAAATAGATATTTATAGAAAGCCAACCAACACTAACAGGTTTATACCCGTTGATTAAAACCACCACATTCGACTCAAGATGGCTAGTTTCAATTTCCTTGTTCACAGGGCATTAAACTTTCCACTCAGTGTTGAACGATTTCAACGAGAAATAAAAACCATTAAGGAAATAGCCGTTAGTAATGGGTATTTGCCGAAAATGGTAGATAATTTGTTGAAAAAAAAAGTTCAGAACGTCCTTAAGACAAATAACCACACTAGGACAACCTAAATACAGGAAAAAAATCATTAAAATTACACACGATACACGGCTTACGAGAGGTCTCAACTCTATTTTCCAAGACGCAAACCTTCAGGACGAACAATCTCCGAATGTTGTTAGTTAATCCTAAAGATAAAATTCCAACTTAAGAGAGATCAGAAATCTATGAAATTAGCTGTCAAAACTGCGATAGTCTATATTATGGCCAAACCAAAAGATCTACGAATGTTCGTTTCCGCGAACATTTGGCACATGCTAAATATTCGCGAGAAAATAAATCAAGTGTTGCGAATCATTTATCAGAAACTCATCACAAAGTGAATATCCAAAATTTAAAATTAAAAAAGCCTGTTGATGATTACAGAAATTTAGATTGTTATGAAAGTATTGCTATTCGAAAAAAGGGGCTCGAAACCCTTGCTTAATAATGATAAAACTTCCTAGTAAACAGATTACCTCATGGTAATTAATTATGTGATATAAATAAGACTGGTATGACGACTTACAGTAGTTTAGTAATCCCTACTGATGAAGGTAACTTTGTTATCGAAATGCGCATCTAGGAATTTAATTACTTGTGTGGTGAAGGGGTAAAATACGTTTTGTTCTCACTGAGTGACACCACAGGCGTCCAGTATCCCATTTTCGAGATTAATTCAGCTACAAAACCTTCATATGTGATCTCAATTATAACAATGATCCTACTTACAGAATAATCTTTCTCGTCGTCTTCTAGGCAGGTTCGACGAATACACATACGCGAGAATACCCATATGCACTGGTTCACTAATATTCTCAATGGCTATGATAATATTGGTTGCTTTGACTTGATTCTAATTCTACTAAATTATAAAGAAACTCAATTGGCTGAATTGACTTTATTGAAATGATAATATCTCAAATATTCGAGGTCCTTCGAATTTCGATATTTGCAGCCATTAATTAATGAAACATGTACTATTTTCCCATTGAATTCTTGGAAAATATTTTTGGCCAGGCAATATTCTGGTATAATATTTTCAGAAAATATTTACGTACCTTCGAATCTCAGGAAACTATGATTGCTTGTAGAATAGGCCAGTAATCCAAGATGGCGAATGTTGACTTTATTGAAACGGTCATATCTCTGGAAATAATCGTTGGATTTCAAATTGCTTCCACTCAAAAGAAAGTTCATATTTGAGGATACTACTATTTTTTTGTTAATTGCAGTCGTTAACAGATTATTAATTTTTTCTTAGTTCTAAAAATAATTTATTTGTTGATTATCAGAAATTTTACAAACAAATGAAGAGTTCGTTTAACTTTTTTCTGGATAGCCAGCTTTCAGTATCCGAGAGAGAAAATTTTTTGATAGATAAATAGATGTTTATTTAAATACGTGTAATGGGTACATTTTTGTAGCAAGTCACAGAGATGGGATAATAATATCCATATATGTTATCTAAAATAATATCGTACATTAAAAGCAATAAATATAGAAAACAGGTACAAAGAGTAAAACTATGTAGAAAATACAATATCACATAAAAACAATTCAATACAATATTAAAGTAATGATTTTGAGTTTTGAGTACATCCCACAATAATTCAAATGGCGTTTTTAAAAATTCCTCGATGGAATAAAAGCATTTTTTGAAATGTTTTCTTTCACGATATTTTTGAAAGATATGTAGCTCTTAGATTTAATTTCAGTTGGTAGCACATTGAAAAACTTGGGATTGAGAGAGTTTTTTTATGATTTGGTTAGTCTGTAACTCGGGGTCCTCAGTAAATTATTTGGTCTTGTGTTATAGGATACGATATCTGAGGTTTTTTGGTACGAGTTTTGATTTTTGTTTATTTCTAATAATGAGTAGAATATATATAGTGACGGTAAACGCATTATTCGGTGTTTAATAAATAGAGGCTGACAATGTTCCCGAGTTTCTACGTTTGCTATTATTCTGAGTGACCGTTTTTGAAGTTTAAATATTCTTTGGGCATTACTGATTTGGGAATGTATGAAAGCGAAATACGCTGAAAGAAGAGCAGACGTTTGCACATGTTTCTTGAGTGTCTTAAGAGGAAGTTATATGAAGATAATCTATTACTCAGTTGATCTATATGGGGTATTCATGTAAGGTTATCGTCTAGAACTACGCCAAGTAGTTTCACCTGATGTTAGTTCTTTGTTAACTGAAAACCATATTCTCTGTGTTTTATCCCGATTGAGAAGTAAAGTATTTGAGTTGTACCTTTCTTCAGCCATATTTTCGGTGTTCATTATAATTCGTCGTAGTCTGGATGTATCATTTTCCTGGTTCACCAAAGTGGCATTATCTGCATACATGACAATTTCATCAGGAAATAGATGGAAGAATGAATCGTTAACATAAATTATAAATAGAAGAGGCCCCAAAACAGAACCCTGAGGTACTCCGTATTTGATATGTATCATGTCACTGAGTTTTTCTTTCACTGATACATATTGTTGACGATTGACAAGGTAGGATTGAAAAAGAGTTAGAGGTAAGCCTGTAATTCCACAAAATTCCAATATTTTTAGAAGTATGTCATGAGAAACACAGTCGAAGGCCTTGCTGAGATCACATGAGTAAGTGACGTATGTTTACCTTTCTCAAAGCCTTCAACTATCCTCACGATTGAGCAGATTGCGTCCACCGTCGAGCAATACTCTCGAAATCCAAATTGGAATTTAAGCAATAAGGATTTATGCTCAAAGTACTATGAAAATATTTTTTTTTAAGAAAGATTTCCAACGGTTTTCCAAATATAACTATAATTGAGATCGGACGGTAATTTTCTGGAAGATTTGTATTCCCTTATTTCAATATAGGAACCACTCTCGCCACTTTAAATATATCTGGAAATATTCCTTTACTGAAACAAAGATTTGTTAGGTGTGTTAATGGAATGACTAATATATCCGCCGTTTCTTGATGAGTTTACTCATTTCAAAAGTATCGACACCACTACTATTTTTCAAAAGCTTACGAGTAGGCTATATTCTAGAAATACCAAAACAGAAAATTAATGAAGTGAGATATCAAATATTACGGAGTCGAAAAGGTGCAGTTGAGTCAACACAGCTTCCACCATGTGAAGACTTACTTCGTCATCATTCTCTAAAAGCCGCAACTACTAAACAATTATTTCAAAAAGATGTCTCATGGAATTTGATCATTAGTTCAATTTTGTTGGCTTCTGTCCATTTAGGTCTTCCAATAAATAGGCCAATCATTTTATCATTTAAGATAAAAAATGGGGAAAAATATCAAAATAATGCAAACTTTCACAAAGGTTCTATTTCAAATATAACTCCTATGATAGGAGCCATTTATAGATGTAGATCCTACATCATAGATGATAAAGCCAAATACTGAATTTACATTGCTTAATTTCTAAGCATTTATAGATACATGATACATGAGGATACATGAGGAATAACAACATTAAATAAAACTCAAGTACTACAAAATAGCTATTTGTATTACTAGGGAGGAAAAGGCGCTTTACTCCCATGTAATACACATGATTTTTCCTCCTACCCACTCAATAAAATCTTTTTGTGACTGTTTGCAAATAGACCTATTCTTACTTGATGGTATAGACAATACAGTCATGTGTATCTGAGAATCTGCGGTGGTGCAATGGCTAGCGTCTTGGGCTTGTAATCCGAAGGTCCCGGGTTCATCTCCTGGCAATTACAACTTTTTTTTCTTCAAGAACGTTATTTTACTTTTTTCTTGTTAGTGATTTGAATTATTGGACATTTAGATAGCTTATACATTTCGGATTGCTATTGAGTGATTTTATCATAAGTAATGTTATGTGTCTATTTGAATGAAGCGTCGATAGTTTTTTTTTCTGAGAGCTGCGCTTCTAGAAAAAATAATGTGTGTATTTCGAGCACAAAGTGTCATTGTCGTTCTCCAAAGATTAATCTCTTTGTCGAGCGGCAATCAATCACTTTGCGCTCTAAATACACAAATAGCTATTAAAGAACTAGAGTAGAAGTAACATTCATGTATGATTTTTACCAGAATACAGGATATATAAGATGTTCTAAAAATTACGGAAACAATTTGATTATAATAGATTCGTTTAGAACTAACTTACTTGAAATGAAAAGTACTTTCCTCCCTAGGGAGGAAAAGTATGAGTTTCCTCCCTGGTTTGAGGGAGGAAAGTGTGTACTTTCTATAGGGGAAGGAGGAAAAAGTTTTATTCAACTTGGACTATAGAATGTCCACAGACAATGTATATGCACAAGTAAAACTAGATAAATTAGAGATAATTCTCAGAATTGAACAATGTAAATTTATATATGAACTGGTAAATAGTCAATTGAAAACGAATACTGAAATGAGTCATAGAAATCAAGTACACACACATGATACAAGACAGAAACATGAACTGAATATACAGAAGCCTCAAACAAATAAATTCTTAATAACTCAATTGATAGAGCAATAAAAGCGTATATTGAAGAACCAGAGGATATAAAGAATATTTTCCATAAATTTTAGTTTTTACTCAAAAACTGGTGCTGTCCAAAGTACAAAATTAATTGCCTATTTCAATTATATTTATTAATTATGTGTTTTATCATTCAAAATGTGATCAAACACACACACACAATTTTATGATCCCGAGACCGACCAAACCAGGCCGATTTGGGACCACTTTAAAAAAAAGGCATTCTTTATCGCTCCCCAATTTTGCAACTATTTCCTAGATGGATATCAGAGTAAATAAATAAATAAATAAATGCAAAAGTTTTTTAGTAGGTCGAAAACGTAGGTTTTCTAGAAAACATATAAAATTTGCCACCACCACATATTTTGGGAACTTTGTCCAATAAAAAAATACAATTTCGAATCATTTCATCCTTTTCAAATTTTAGAAAGTTCCTGAAATCTGGTGTGGTGGTGAATTAAATTTGTGTTCAGGGAAATTACTATCCCGAACAATAAAAAAACGTTTGCATTATTTCCATAATCTATTCAGGTTTCAAACAAAAATTTTTCATCTCTCTTTATGTTATGAACATATGGATCTCCATTAGGTGCTTCTGGCAAAATTAGTACCAAAAATCAAATACGAGTGTAAAAGAGTTTCTGAATTTCATGAAACGAATATTCATGTAAATGCAGTTAAACTAACATTTTTCTTTCTCTTTCCAGACTACCAAGAGGATAATGCAGAACATCATACAAATCCATATGATGACTTTCAACAACAGTGATTTTTCTTATTGGTACATAGCAATTATTTTATCTGTAAAAATCTAGCAAGTAAATGGTACACACTTTGTAACAAGGTTTTTTGATTTCCTGTACAACAGAACAAACGTTCAGTGGGATCTGAGGTTATTTATTGGTAGTAGAGTTCGTGAGATATTCACTCGAAGTCAACTTAAAAGGAAATCAGTCGGTCCAGTGTCTGTCGAACAAATGGATTGTTAAGGATATTGCAAAATGACAAAACATCTACCATGTTTTATCCACCAATACCAAAATAGAGAATGTCACATAAAAGCTCACGTAAAAAAAGAGATGACAAATAAATCATCTGTTTCGATTTTCAGAGAAGGCGCCACCTGTTGGATTACGCCTTAGTTCCACATTGTTCGCAAGATGGCACTCTAATCGCAATTTGCGATCATTAAATTCATTTTTAAATTGAACAATTTAATAATAATAAATAAAAATACTTGATTTAGTTTTATCCAACAAAACAGTTTTGCTAAGGCAGATTTTGAAAAAACTATAAAAGATTTCTCGAGGAGTATGATGAATCATCTCTCACAATTTTAAAACTGAATTAAATCTGTGAAAACAAATTCTGACTCTGTGAATGGCACTTCAACGACAGACAATACTGAAAAAGCGAATGTTTATTATATTCTTCTCTCTGTAGGCGACATCTGTTTTGACCACATCATTAGTACAAGTTTCCAAACCTATTCATATTCACAAGTATTTAAAAAAAACGTGGAACATTGTCGCCTTGAATATAGACAATAAAGCCCTATCAAACTTATTGCAAATGCAATTCAAGTATTGCATGCATGAAATTATTCCTTGATAGATACATTTTAGACATCTAATCTAATGCAAATCAAATATATTCAAAATATGTCATACACCAAGGAATTTTTATGAATAATTTAAATTTGGTAAAGTTTCACTGGAGCATATAAAAGCAAAAGAATGCTCTGTAAATTCAGTTCAAAATCGAAAATGAACACTCAGCAAATTACAGCGATTTTGTTGAGTGCTTTAGTTGGCAGCACTTTGGGCCATGGTGAGTTTTTTTTAGATTATTTGGTAGTCAACATTTGAAAAAAATACACAGAAATCAGCAAGCTGTAGATTTTTCCATTAATTTATTTAATACCTTTATTAAATGATTTTTGGAAATATACAGACCAAAATTGTTGGTGACACTGATTTAGTATCATTATCACCAACAATTTTGGCCACGAATTAAAGCCCATCAGCTCGCTGTAAAAATGTGTAATAATTTTATAAGTATGCCCTTTAGGGTTTTGGTAGTTATAGATACAGTGTTCAGCATAAAGTTCGCAGCACATGGAAAACTTTTTTATTATTGATTTCTCAAAAAAAATAATTCTTGATAAAAACCTCTGCTTCATCCCAAACCAAAATTGCAAACAACAAAATTGAATTTTTACTACCATATACGAGCGATATTGAAAAACATGACTTGTTTTCAAAAAAATTTAATCCCATCACTTTATTTTTCACAATAATAATAATTATTGTTATACTTCATTTTCTCAATGACATGCATAAATACGTATAGATTCAATAATGCCCTATTTCTCACATTTCAGGGCATATGGTGACTCTTCGGACACATATGCCGATCGGTTTCCGTCTGATTTTTATTCGATGAAATAATGTTTGGTATGCTTGGCATACGCAAAACTATCAATAAAATACGTAATTCCTTTATGCAATTATCAATAATCAACTAGTTTCTGGCAAATTATATACGTGTTTAAGCATGTATTTGAGAAAAAAAATATTATTATTATTGTTATGTTCCACGGGCAAGCGCTAATTTTGCTTGTTCATTGATCATTATATTTATAACTACCAAAACCCTAAAGGGCATACGTCATAAAATCATTACACATTTTGGCAGCGGGCTGGCGGATTATAAGAAATATATTCATATAGTCGTTTAGTGTCGTTTTCATGAAAAAATGCCAAGAAAGTTCTTGGAGACCCACCACTCCAATGTTAGGCATATATATATATATATATATATATATATATATATATATATATATATATATATATATATATATATATATATATATATATATATATATATATATATATATATATATATATATATATAGATGAAAAGCACATTGACTAACTGGCAAAAAAATTATCGCCCAAATGTTTCACTATTTGTTTTGAAAAGAAACCTGAATTTGGAGGCACTAAAAACTGCATACTATGGGACAGTCTACCCTTTTCTGAAGTATGGAATCCTAATATGGGGTGGAAGTTCTCAATTAGAACGAATTTTCATCATGCAGAAAAGAGTCATGAAAACCATGTTGAACATGAAATACACAGACTCCTGTCGTGGTATTTTTAAGTGTCACAAAATGCTCACCGTATATGCCATCTATATTTCCGTATGTGTAGTTTTTGTTCACGAAAATAAATCAAAGTTTGAATGTGACACACACAAACATAAGTACCACACCAGGCACAAATCTAATTTTATTCAAATTTTATAATCATATACCCTCGAAGATCAGAAAAGACAGTACAACAAAAAACACTTTCAAAAAATACGTTTTTGATCTATTGTGTGACATAGAACCGTATTCATTACAAGAATTCTATGACAAATCAGATTTACTCTATTAATATTTTTTTCTGTGACGGGAAAAAAATTTGACATTTTATCTCTGTTGCCATGAAATTACTTTTTTCCCCGGGAAAAAAGTTAATACTTTTTTCCCGGACATATTCACACATATGGCGTGTTCGGTAAATGCAAATCTGACAGCTCGATTCAATCTGTAGGCGTGGTTTCCCTATACTTGTAATGGAAAATGGAGCAAACAGATTGAATCGAGCTGTCAGATCTGCATTTACCGAACACGCCTTTTGATAAAGGAATATACTTAAGTTTAGAATATTTTATTGAACATAAGTTACATTTCCTTTATATTAAAAGTACAATTATTATTGAATGTGCATTGCATGAATGACATGTTCCTTGAACTATTCGGTACAACAGTCGGATTTTCTTGTGTTGAAATAATATTTTTTTCTGACATGGACACAACTGCCGTTGATGTACCTGGTCGCAAATCGGGTGTTATTTCAGAACTGCCACACGTTCTGAACACTTTATTAGCAATTTCTGTCCTGTGTGCCACCGATTCATCAACATAGCCCTCAGCGTCCGTTGATGACTTCCAACTGCCATGTATCTTTAGTGTCATCAAATCTCCCCCAGATTCAACTAAAAGTGTAGCAGACGATCTTCGAAAAGAATGACCTGTATATGAGCTAGCATTTTCAAGTTGAAGAAAATTAGCTACTGTTTCAGGTACCTTATAAAACTGATTTTTACCCACAACCTGATTGATACACTTTCCATTGCGATATGCATAAAACAGGCGGCGATCCTTTGCTGCTGCTGGATGAAGGGCTATGTACATTCGGTAAAATTTAATATATTCTTCAGTTACAACAAATCTTCTGTTTACATAGTTCTTTGTTTGCTTCAGTTTCACAACTAATAACTTTCCCGAATCTTCGATATCATCTAATGTTACCTGGCTGATTTCACAAATTCTACAAGCTCCTGCAATCCCAAATACAACAACAACCTTGGCCATTAAATAAACTTCATCGGGTGCATTATTTAAAAAATCACTAATTTGTGTACTCGTAAAAATCGCAGCTTTCTTGGGCGTGTAACCTTTCCCATTTTGTTTCAGAAATGTAATCAGCTTGAAATATTTTGAAATGTCTACATTATTATTGGATCGTAACATGCTTTTAATCATTGAATAATTCGACCACACTGTTGATGGCTTTTGTTGTTGTGCCAGTTCCGAAAAATAAGCCAATAACACCGTCTCCGAGAAGGAACTGCATGTCTTTCTCATCTTCCATTCCATAAATCTTTAATACGCGGTTTCGTAAATTTTCCGCGATTTAAATTTTCGTGACGCTACTTTCGCTGCTTCTACCAACTCCGGTGAAGTCAGAGAAAACTTGGAATCAGACATTTTTCAACTTTATATTATTCAAAGTAACTATTAAACAATTACGGAGTTCGCAATTTTCAAATCACAGAATTAAACTGACAGATGCTTGATTACTTTGAAGTTTTCCTTAGCAACGCTGGTCTAATTGTCGCCATACGTACAACAGCTACTAGTTTAAAAATTCAAATTTCATATCGATAATATTCTGACTTCAATATATTGTGATATGTTTTTCTCACTATTGAATCGTCGTTTTTCCCGCCACAGAAAAAAATAGTGTATTATACACGGGAAAAATATTAGATTTTAGCTCTTGGTTTTTTGTCTTCCTCCGCTTCGCGTCGGGAGACAACACAGCCTCAAGCTAAAATCTAATACTTTTTTCCGTTGTATAATAAATAACTATATTTATATTCTATATTAAGTATTTTTTTGTGTTCATTTAGAAGTTCCTTCTTTTGACTGTGATATTTTACTAAATGTTTTATGCTAATGTAAGTTAAGTTTAGAAACTGTAGTGACAATTTATATATTTATATATATATATATATATATATATATATATATATATATATATATATATATATATATATATATATATATATATATATATATACAATTTACTGTACTAATTTGTACTTATGACTTAAGTTTTTCAACTGTTTCAAATTGAAAGCTTCAATAAAAATTCTATCTAATACAAAAATTCAATGAGTATGGAAAGGCAAATCGATTCATTTGCCAGATTTCAGACTGGATAAGGTTAAAATAAAAAAAAAAACATCTTAAGAAACGAATTTCCTCCACAAAATCCAAATTTCAAGTTTCGATCGATACCGAAAGAATGTTAGAAATCAAGATGAATTAATAATTGAATGTTCAAAATGTTTTTCTCTTCAATAGTTGTTGATATTTCTTATATGTCTCTGCTTGTTCTTAATTTTTTTCCTTGCAAATATTCCCAGGTGTGAATGGTCGAACAACAATTTAAAAAAAAATTATTTGCTTATCCTAGTGATTTTTATGACTTGTACCGATGAATTCCAATACCCAGTGTGTACATGGAAGATTTGTAAATCTATTCAAACAAGTTTTATTCTTCAATCTTGAAGTCTCACATTTGAAGGAGGATTTTTTATACAGGGAATGATCTTTTTTACAGTCACTACCGTTTAACAACAATATTCGTGACGAAAACAGCTCTTATGGAGATCGTTTAGTAACGAACAGTCGTTGCTGACCGATGATGAACCCTTTACTCCCATACACACCTACTACGTAGGCTTATTATGGCAAGTACCTGTCAGAAAACAACTACTCCTCTGGCTAAGACCACGACGGGTATTGAATTAAATCTAACAGATACTTGTGCAACGTTCCTCTCAAAGCATCAGAGGACGCAATTGCAAGTGCCCTCTATTAGCTTTTTCCTTGGTCATTATGTGGACAGAAGTTTTTTTAAAAGATGAGGAAATACGAACTTATTAAAACACTGTATGCACAGCATGTTATATCGGCAGAGACAACTGCAGTAAAAGATAAAAAAAGTATATTATTTCTAAGGATTCACTCAAGATTAACAATTTTTTAAAATCATTTGAAAAATAACTGACGATTGCGTCAACGAAACGTTGGACAGATTCGTACTCGAAATTTTTCAGATTCGAATTAAAAAATAGCCTATATAATGTTGATAAATCTCACTGAACATAAAAATGGTTTCAAAATCAATAATAATAATTCTTGTGCCGACAATCTACCAGAGCAGAGGATTTATTTGAATATGTAACTTATGACATCAAGTTCAGTACCCTACTCAGAACAATGGGGATTTGTATGTTACAAGAACCAAATTACTCTAAAACTATAAACTCCTAATGATGCTACACTTACTTTATCTATGTCAGAGAGAATAATAATCAAAAACAATAGAACGGTGCATCGTAATATGACTGAGAAAATGTATTGATGGAATGTTTGAGGATGGTGTGAATGAGTCTGTTGATATGTTTCATCAGTAGATTAAAAAAAAACTGTCTTTAATGAACCTAATAATTTTTGTATTGTATTTGTATATGAGGATTTCCTGTTTAATGAAGTTTTACTTATGCTGTGGTATATACAGAGTAAGACCGACAAACTTCGACTACAGATTCCTCCTCATTTTGAGGTGAAAAGTTGCCATCAAGGTATGTCCTAAAATGCATCTCCTCTGGGATACAGTATGTGAGAAGTACGAAAAAAAATTGATTTTCTTTTCTCCAAAACTCCTGAAGGCAAAAATATCAAACTTGGTACACCAATCAAGGTTTATCAACGTAATAATTTGAAGTTAAAATTTTCAATTTTCGTGAACCAGTGGCGTAGTTACGATGGTATGTGGTCATATTTTCCTTCAAATTTTCTTTGGACAAGTCAATAGACAAATGAGCGTTCGACATCAGTTAGGCTCATCAATACTCGACCTAAAAGTCATGACGTTTCATGAGCCTCAAAGTGGAGGTTTCTGAGATAATTGAGAAAAATTGAAGATATGTCTGAGGAGCAAAGTAATTTCATCTGAGGAATAATCGCATAATGCTAATTTCTTTCAACATATCAGAATATTCGTCAACCTCCAATACATTTTTTAATGTTGGAAGAATCAGAAACATAGTACGGGTGAGTCAGACTGAGACCAACAGCTCCATTTTTCATTCATCATTTTATTTGATCAAATAGATGTGAAATCAATGAGTTAGGTCTCATTCTGACTCACCCGTACTATGTATTCGATTCTCCCTAAATTAAAAAATGTTCAGCAGGTTGAAAAATATGAGGATGTATTTATATCTAGTAAGCCTAGACCAGTTCCCTGCATAAACAAAATATTGCGTTACCATAGCAACGAACAATAACTTATTAGAAGTGGCAGTGTAAAGTTTGACGTCATAAAAGTAAATCAGAGTTACGCAATAAATAAAAAAAAATATGTCCACCGAAATTGTGAAAATCGAAAAATTGGAGTATCGAGCCATCAGCAGGTACCTGTATTTAAAAGGGTTAAGAGGTAAGCAGATTTACGAAGATATGCTTAATACCCTTGGTGATCAATGTCCTTCGTATGCGACTGTGAAAAATTGGACTGCAAGCTTCAAAACAGGTAAATTTTTCATATAAGATGATGACCGATCGGGAAGGCCAGTTTCTGTGTCAGTCCCCGAAAATATCGATGCAGTTCATGACATGATTTTAACAGGCCATCGAATTGGACTAAAACGGATATCTGAAACACTGAATATTTCATACGAACGTGTTCATCATATAGTTCACGTCAATTTGGACATGAGAAAAATTGCTGCAAAATGGATCCCCAAATGTTTGAATGTTGACCAAAAGCGTGCAAGGGTAGTAGCATCGCGTTCGATCTGTGCTCGATTTGAAAACGATGTAGACTTCTTAAACCGAATTGTTACTATGGATGAGACTTGGGTACATTTCTACGATCCAGAAACAAAGCAACAATCGATGGAATGACCTAAGAAGTTTCGTGTTCAAAAATCTGCTGGAAAAGTTCTTGCTTCAGTTTTTTGGGATTGCCATGGAGTATTCATGATTGAATTTTTAGATAAGGGTAGAATTACTGACCACTCTACGTGAAAAAAATTAAAGAGAAAAGACGCCGAAAGCTATCCAAAGGTGTTTTGTTTTTGCAGGACAACGCCCCTGCACACAAATCTCATGTTGCCATGCAAAAAATTTGTGATTTAGGGTTTAAATTACTAGAACACCCCCCTTATTCACCAGATTTGGCTCCGTCCGACTATCATCTCTTTCCTCAACTGAAAAAAAAGTTTAAAAGGTCGTAAATTTTCTTCCAACGAGGAGGTAATAAAAGCTGTGGAGGTCTGGTTTGCAGAACAAGAAGAAACATTTTTTTATGAAAGGTCTAGAGACGTTGCAGGTTCGCTGTAATAAATGTATCCAATTAAGAGGAGAATATGTTGAGTAATAAAATATTTTGATTGAATGTTTCAGACGATGTAGTAACTTGATTACTTATATTTCGGACGTCCATGATCTTAATGGTTGAAAGATTTCTATCCCTTTCAAATTTTTCACAACGTTTCAAATGCTCGAATCCGCAATTGTCTTCTGGTGAATAATATCATTGCGGATTCGAGCAATTGAAACGTTGTGAAAAATTTGAAAAAGATAGAAATCTTTCAACCATTAAGATGATGGACGTCCGAAATATAAGTAATCAAAATATTTTGACATTGAAATTTTGTTTGGTTCTATAGTAGGCTATGAATTTTTCAATATATCACTGACAGTGCAGAAATAGCAAACCTATTTAATGAACATTACACCTCGTTAGGCAAGAAGTTTGCAGACAAGATTGTAACCCCTACAACTTCACCGCTGAAGGTGAATCGCGTAGAATCTTCAATATTCCTAACGCCTGTAACAAAAAATGAATTAGTATAATATATAGCTTGAAAGATCATAAAGCTCCCGGATTTGATGGAATCCGGTCGGAATTACTGAAATCTGTTGGGAATGAGATAACGGAAGCTCTCACGTTCCTAATCAATAAAATTTTTGAGGATGGAAAATGGCCAGAGGCGCTCAAACTGGGTGTTATAAAACCCTTATTTAAAAGTGGTAAACACGATGAAATCTTGAACTATCGTCCAATTACTCTTATTAGTAACATTGCGAAAATATTCGAAAAAATACTAAAATCCAGAATGGTGAACTATCTGAATAAAAAGAAACTTCTATCCGAAAAACAATTTGGATTTATGGAAGGAAAATCCACGAACGATGCTATTAGCTCACTAACCTCAAAAATCTATAACAGTTTGGTTAAAAAGAAACGTTCTCTAGTCGTTTTCCTAGATCTTGCAAAGGCCTTCGATACTGTTGAGCATGCACAGCTTCTGAGGGACTTGCAGGATCTTGGATTCAGAGGGAATGTGAATAAACTCTTAGAAAGCTATTTATTCAACCGAAAGCAGCGAGTAAAAATTGATAACGAATTGAGTGAAGAAAGAACTGTGGAATATGGTGTGCCTCAAGGAACAGTTTTAGGTCCGATATTTTTCATTATATACATGAATGTCATATTCACCTCACAAACCAGCGGAGATATAAGTTTTGCAGATGACACGTCAATATTTTACGAAGATGAATCATGGGAGATGTTGAAAAATAAAGTTGAGAAAGATTTAGGTAAAATGATAGATTATTTCAATCAGAAAAAACTAACAATTAACTATGAAAAAACATCTTTCCTCACATTCGCTTGTTATTCTTCCCACCTTCCAGACTTTAATCACCTGGAAATACAAAACTCCAATAATGTAATTCAACTGAACTCTTCTGATTTTGCCGAATATTTAGGTGTTTATATAGACAAACATTTGAGATGGAACATTCACATAAAGAAAATGTTGAGTACTCTGAGGAGTATCCTCTATAAATTCTTATATTTCAAAAATATATTGAATACCCATCAAATGAAAACTCTTTATCATGCACTAGTAGAGTCGAGATTGTCGTATGGAATCTTAGGCTGGGGAGGTGTAGCCAGCAGTCACATAACATTCTTAGACGCACTACAAAAAAGATTCCTTAAAATATGTTTCAATAAAAATCGTACTTACCCTTCGAACTTACTATTTTCTGAGAGTAAAATATTAGACCTTAGGCAACTATATTTCCTACGTATGGCTATAGATCAATATAAAAATAAGAATAATTTGAAGCCTATTGAACACTGCTACAACACTAGAGCAAAACAAGAGATCATGTTCCGCACTGAATACTCATTCAAAACAATTGGTCAAAGAGGATACACTTACCTTAGTACCAGAATATTCAACAGCATTCCCAAGAACATCAAAGAATCAACATCAATTTTTTCATTTAAAAAAAACATAAAGAACTATCTTCTTATAACAGAGAGGATATACATCCATAGTGTAATAGACCCGAATGGTTGATTTCTTAACTGATTATCACTTGTTATTATTGAAAATTATTAGTTAATTAGTATATAGTTAGTAATATTAGTTTCTTGCCATCTTTTACGAATCGTTCAAATGAAACAATACTTATTTCGAAAATGTGTTACTTATATATAGACATTTTATACCACGCGTAGCCTTAGTGGTACCCCTTCATACGTCATACGTCCAATGATAACGTATGGCTCTATAGTCTGGTGGAGCAAGGGACATAAAAAAATGGCCATTGCTAAACTTAACGGACTACAGAGACAAGCGTGCCTGGCGATTACTGGAAGCATTCGCTCCACGCCAACGGCAGCAATGGAAGTCCTCCTTGGATTACTTCCTCTCCACATAGTTCTGGAGAGAGAGGCAAGATGGGCAACATACAGACTTTATCAAGCGGCCATTAGTCTACCGCAGGCATGTGTCATGAGAGGCAGCGGAATGCTGGAGGGCATAATAGCTCACAACATTCTAGGAATGCCCTCAGACATCATGCCTAAAACCATCAACCTTCACACGTCCTACACTGTGGTCTTTCCCGAAAGAGAAGACTGGGTCCGGAATGAAACCAACCTATGTAGGGCAAATGAACGTTGGTTCACCGACGGTTCCAAAACTCAGGAAGGCGTCGGAGCCGGAATATATGGGATGAACCCAGTAGTGAAACGCTCGTTCAGTATGGGCAAACTAGCTACGATATTTCAGGCAGAGGTATATGCCATTGAAATGTGTGCCAGGGAGCTGGAAAATCGGCTCCACACACGAAAAACAATAAAAATATTTTCAGATAGTCAAGCAGCACTTAAAGCGCTTGAATCCAACTGCTTTAAATCTAGGGCAGTATGGAACTGCAGAGACACCTTAAACCGACTGGCGCAACGCAACAACGTTACCCTAGTCTGGATACCAGGTCACACAGGCCTAGAAGGAAACGAAATAGCGGACGCCCTAGCAAAAGGGGGGGCCGAAACAACGTTCACTGGACCAGAACCGGTAATCGGTTTAGCATATAGCACTGCCAAGAATGTCATAACAGCTTGGGCAGACAATAAAAGAGTCGAGTACTGGCGTAGTCTACCGGGCCTAGCCCATTCCAAAGCATTTATTGCTTGTACAAGGAAAAAACAGGACTCTGACAAACTGCTAGAACTCAGCAGAGCGCATCTCAGAGTTATAGTAGGTTTGCTTACTGGCCACTGCAAACTCAAATACCACATGCATAAAATCGGACTTGCACAAGATGCAGAGTGCCGGCTATGCATGGAGGATGATGAAACGGCTGAACACATTCTGTGTACATGCCCTGCAGCGGCCAGAACCAGATTCTCAATATTTGGCGATACGACAGTAAGGCCAGAAAACCTGGTAAATTGTTCTCCCAATGCATTCCTCAATTTCGTCAAGAGATTGGATATACTGGGAGAAATATAACCATGGGGTGAGCCACAATAGGCCATTGGCCGCAGTGGAGGGCCTGATACGGGCCCACTCACGTTCAAAACCTAAACCTAACCTACCCCTTTGTTTATTCGTATTGTATAGCTTTTCGAATTAGTAGTTTGCTTCCTCTTTTATAATATGTGAAAATATATTTTGTAAATCGATATGAAATTCTGAGCGAATAAACATTATAACAATATGTTGTAAGAAATTAGTATAATGCGATTATTGTACTGAGGAAATTCTGTTGGGACTCAGGACACATCTTTAGTTTTTCTCAGTTATCCACTTTTAGGTACATGGAATGTTTTGACTTTTAAGTTGAGTATCGATGAGCTTAACTGATACCAACGTAACTACGCCACTGGTATACGAAAATTATAGCTTCAAATTATCATGTTGATGAACCTTTATTTTTTCCTTCAGGGGTTTGGGAGAAAAAAAAAAGAAATCTAAATTTTTTTCGTACTTTGACATTTTAGGTCAAGCCTTGATAGGAGCTTTTCAACTCGAAATGAAGTGGGGAATCTGTATTCGGAGTTTATCGGTCTTTTTCTGACTCACCCTGTATAGTACAGGCCACTTTATTGAATCTCACCTGCCTCCCACTTTTATTTTGTGGAATAATTTGGTATTATCTTTTATTCTTTCAGAGTTCTTGAGAGCCAAACGGTTCGCACCCGAACCTAAATCATCAAAACTAGCATCACCATTCGAAGACCGCGCTTTGGTTCGTTCCCATGGAGATTGTATTATCGTTTGTGAGCCGGGCAATAATGGCCAAGGACAGCTTCAAATCATCTACAACGATACAACTCAACTTTTGGGCATACACAACAGAACAGCCAATAAAGCAGTGGTAATTGATATCATGCTAAGTCTGGTAGTTGTTTTAGATGGCTCTATCGGGGATCTATTCCTGCTGAATCCGAAAGCCAAAACCGGTGTCTATATTCCCGGAGGCCTTACGCAAATTAGCTGGATTAGCGCGAAGTCGACATTTAACATATATTTCTCGAAATTAAAATCGGCTAAAATTTTCCTGGACCTGAAAATTGGCAAAACGTTCACTTTCTCTGATATATCAAATGATACGTTCACAACTTTGAATGCGTTGTTGTGCCATTTCTCTGCTGATTTTATATTACATAATCAAACCTTTAACAATGCTTCATTGACGATTCTATCTAAAACAAGTCTTACTATTACGAAATTGTTGACAGGTTCTTTGAAAGGTCTCCTTGGAAGTGATGGAAAATGTCTGATTCATGGGGATCTGATTTGGCTGGGCGCCGTTTTTGAAGGATTAGACGTATTTTTCAGTTTCATTCCCGGTGGACTGGCCGCTGTCATAGCCGCCAAAATTAAATTCGATTTGACGATCCTTTTTGGAGCAGCCAACGGTCTACAACTCTTTGTCAATATTCTCTTTATTTCAGTTCTGAAAGGAAAACTCGCACTCGTTGCTGGTCCCCTGAGTTCTCCTGATAAAATGCTTTCCATTATTGTTCTACTTGGTGGCAACGTTAACACCGGAGTAACTGGACTCTGCAAGGTTATCCTACTCATTTCTCTTCTAGTCAGCAAAAAAATTGAACTAGAAGTGTTCTTACATGTTCTTGCATTATATTGTGCTTCCAAACCTTCCAAAGAAAGTTTAGATTTGAGCGTTTACACCCAAAGTCTATTGAAAATTATAGAACTTCCAGGAGAGTTGCCTAGTGAACTAACGGCATTCGGAACTTTCGTCAAAGATTTGCAAGCCGGTAAATTCGTCCATCAAAACGTCAACATGTCGGAAATCATCGTTATTTTGCAACAGGGTGGACGAACCACACCATTACATCTGGTCGTTACGATTCTCCTGAAGCTCACAGTGCGTGTGGGTTTCGGAATCGTTGTGACAATTCCGGCTCTATTCCTCTACCTGCTTACCAAACTGAAAACCGCTGATGGCATAACTCTACTCAACAGATTAGGAATGAAAATCGGTTTATCTATTAGTAGCGGAAACATCGTTGGACAATTAATTCATGGAGTCAATGTTCAGTCCATTTTGGGCACCGTTTCAGGAAATTTCAGTGTGGAAAAACTAGAGAAAGAATTCCCTGTTTTCGGACAAGTATATCACTGTTTATACACGGTACTTCAGGAATCGAGCAATGGAAAGTACAATCTATTGCGGATCGTCCAGTCATCCACCCAGTTCAAAAACGGGATACAGGAGTTCGTTAAAGAGCTGACGGGCTTAACCCCAACAACTACTCAGAAACCAACTACCGCTTCTTCATCAGGCGGAGGCGGCGGAGGATGGTTAGGCGGAATCCTCGGTGGAAGCATCAAATGAATAACGAAAAAATCGAGGTAATATTCTGTACTATACTACTAGCTGTTCTTAACAGATTAGATTAGATTAGCTTAGTTTTATTTCCCAGAAATAGGTACATCAAGATACAAAATAAGCATTTTAAAAAGGTAATTTTATAATTTTTACACAGTATTTCTGCCTCTGCCTCTGCCAAGCAAGAATAATATAATATTAATACAATACATCTACATACAACAGGTACAATTTTCTAACAGTTCTTTGTTTTTTAATACTTAAATATTTTGTTAGGTATTATTGTTGAAAACAGACTTCAACAATGGACCCCGATGGAAGTAAAGCAATATAAGGATATTTATTCAACAATAAAAAAAATCTTCTAAACTTTAAAATGTTTGTTGTTTCAAGAAAATTTTCAACTCACGTTTGAATTTATTCATAGAGAGAGATTTTCGATTTTCAGAAAGATGATTGTATATTTGTATTCGGGTATAGAGCGGACCTTTTCTTGTTCTTTCGTATTTGTACGGAGGTAAGATGAATTTTTGGTTCCTGGTTGGATATGGGTGGATATCTAGAGGATATCTTGACAGTTCGTTCCTTCATTTATGTATGATTATTGCTAATTTGAGAATATACATATCATATAAGGTGAATATATTGAGCTTTTTGAAATAAACCCTACATGACTCTCGGTAATTTAGGTTGCACAATGTACGAATAGCTCTTTTTTGAGTAAAAAAAATATCCTTTGCATCCACAGCATTTCCCCAGAATTCTATTCCATACTGCATCAGCGAATGGAAGTATGTGAAGTAAACAGATCTGGCGACAGATATACAGGGTGTCAATTTGAAAACTTCCCACCCTTAATATCTTCCTTCCAGTAAACAATATGAGTAATCGAAAAAACAGGTCAATTTTATTGTCAAGGGGGACACTTTCAAGGACTATTTGTAGCCCTCGTGGTTCAACCCCCTAGGAGGGGTAGATGTTACCCTTAGAATTTTAAATGGGAAGAGGGGTCAAGTGGCACATCATTTTGATGGGCGTTCAATTCTTGTTCCAATGGTACCCTGACTTATTATTTTTTGATTAGCATTTTCCGAAAAATTGCGTTCTAAACTAACAGAAGTAATTATTAGAACGCCTATACTGAGATGCATGGTTTGGCCAGAACTGGTTAGAATATTAGGTGGTACCGTTCCAACCCTTTATTAGGGGTAACATTAGCCATTAGCTCCAAATACTTTACATAAAAAAGTAGTCTAATAGTAAAACGTAGATGGTAGTAAAGTTGTGTTTATTAAATGCTGAATTTTTAAGTGTCATCGCAGAAATTGTACAGATAGCCTTCCTTTTTTGCTACTTCTGCTGTAAAAAGTTTCTGTTTTCCGGCAAAAAATTGGTTAGCAAATTTGAACTATGTGGTAGTATTGTGAATACCGTTGTACCTGTTGGGCTGTTTAGGAATTACTTTAATAAGTGTATAAAAGTGTAAAAATGGTTTAGATTCCTCAAGACAGAATTGAAATGATTGTAATTTATGGAGAAGTTGGAAAGTGCGCACGAAGGGCGGCATGTCTTTTTAACGAAAGACATCCAAATTGTATGTGCTTGATTTGGTGAATAAGTTTTACGAAACTGGTTCAGTGACAAATAAAAAAAAGAAATAACCCCAGAGTACTAAATGAAGCAGCTCAAATTGAAGTTTTGGGAACATTTGCTGCAGAGCCCACGAGCTCCTTACGATCAGTATCAGAACAGACGGGAATGTCACGCGAGACTATAAGAAAAGCATTGAAAATGCATAAATTTCATCCATATAAAATGCAGATTCTTCAAGAGCTCCACGAGGATGATTATGATAGAAGAATAGAGTTTTGTGAAATCATGTCTCATCGAGTCAATACCATCCCTAATCTTCTGTTAAACATCTGTTTCAGCGATGAGTGTTCATTTTTTCTGAATGGCAATGTTAATAGACAAAATTGTCGCTATTGGAGTGACGAAAACCCACATATTTTTCGGGAAGGGCATACACAACACCCACAAAAAGTTAATGTTTGGGCTGGTATTCTTGTAAATGCCATTCTTGGTCCATTATTTCTGGAAGAAAACTTGACTGGCAATCTGTACCTTGATATGCTTGAAGAGACTATCGATCCTCTTATAACTCACGAGCTAGAAACTCAAATTGATGCAGAAGGTAATGAACTTTTGCAGGAGGATCTGTTACATTTCCAGCAGGACGGTGCTCCACCTCATTATTTTCTTCCCGTCCGACAGTGGTTAAACGAGAGATTTCCGGGTAGATGGATTGGCAGAAGGGGAGCAGTTAAATGGCCTCCGAGATCACCGGATTTAACACCCTTAGATTTCTTTCTTTGGGGGCATCTTAAATCCGTTGTTTATAAAACACAACCTTCTGATATTGACGAACTTAAAAGACGAATTACAGCAGCATGCCGGTCAATTCCTAGTGAAGTTTTCCGTAATGTTAGAGGGGAGTTCGAAAACAGACTGTATTACTGTTTAGAGCAAAATGGACAACATTTCGAACAGCTAATAAGATAAGCGTAAGTAGATTTTATGTTGGAAATGTCTTTCTCGCAAATTAAATTTTATTGTGTAGAAGGAAAATAACCACCAAATAAAAAATCCCATGCGTAATAAATTTATTCCTGACATTCAAGGGTTGGAACGGTGCCACCTACTCTTCTAACCATTTTTATTAAAGGGAGTCAATACAATAATGCATCTCAGTATAGGCGTTCTAATAATTACTTCTGTTAGTTTAGAACGCAATTTTTCGGAAAATGCTCATCTCAAAATAATAAGTCAGGGTACCATTGGAACAAGAATTGAACGCCCATCAAAACGATGTGCCACTTGACCCCCCTTCCCATTTAAAATTCTAAGGGTAACATCTACCCCTCCTAGGGGGTTGAACCACGAGGGCTACAAATAGTCCGTGAAAGTGTCCCCCTTGACAATATAATTGACCTGTTTTTTCGATTACTCATATTGTTTACTGGAAGGAAGATATTAAGGGTGGGAAGTTTTCAAATTGACACCCTGTATTTAAATTTTGTTTGATTGTCCGAATGGCAAACAATGACCGACACAAATTCCTTTTCAAATGCCTGATATCACACCATCTCAAGTGGTTATCCAAGTGAATTCCTAAAAATTTCGTAGACTTCGTGGGACTTCTTATTTTTTTCATAGATTTCAATTTGGAAATCTGTAGCTTGGCTGTGCATTTGGAAAATAATAGAGTGGGTTTTGAGGAAATTCAACGACAGTTCATTTGCACCAAACCAGTCATAAATGTTGGATATGGCAAGTTTAGATTTGTTTTGAAGATTCAGTAAATTATCTTCCTGGATGATTATGCTAGTGTCATCTGCGAACAGTGAGAAGTAAACCGAAGGAAAATTGAATGTGAGGTCATTAATGTAAAAAAGAAAGAGGACCGAACCCTGTGGGACACCGCTGTTGAGCGAAGCACAATCAGATAGGTAGTTAGAAAGTCGGTTATTTTCAAAGTGAGGAATTTTTACAGTAATTCATCGATGAAGGAGATACGAATGAAACCAGCTATGTACTTTGCCGCGAAACCCATAGTAATCCAGTTTTTTAAGTAATAAGTCGTGGTCGACGCAATCAAATGCCTTGGATAGTTCGCAAAAGATTCCTTCCTATACAGTGTTTTTTGTTTTCTAGCGTCTGATGTATTCGTTCGACCAAGGCAAAAGTTTCGTCTGAAGTATTCACTTTGGGTTTAAATACAAATTGAGACTCGGTTAGGATCTTTTGCAGGTTGAGATATGAATTCAGTTGTTTGTTTACGAGCCATTCTAGTAACTTTGAAAAACAGGGCAACAGTGAAATCTGTAGTTATTAATATCTTTCTTCTCGCCTTTTTTAAAAATAGGTACGATAATTGTATCCTTCAGACAGTGACAGGTTGAATATAAACATCAGAGGACCTTTAAAAATATCAATATTTTTCTTTATTAATATCATTGGGATGCCGTCTGCACCCGCTGAATGTTTTGGTTTCTGTTTCAAGACACATTCTGTGATATCCACTTCAGTGACTGGTGAAAAGAAAAAGGAATTAATGTTGTTGAAGTTGACATTTTTCAGATAGAACTCACTGGTCTGACCTGTTTGCCTTTCGGACTTCACTAGATTGGGGGTATTTTTAAAGAATTGTTTGAAATTGTTAGCAATTTCTTGTGGATTGGTGATATTATCTCCATTAATTTCAATTTCAAAATTTTCTTGTTCGTTGTTTTTTTTATTAGTAAAGTGATTTACTATATTCCAGGTTGTTAGATGATGAATTAATTAGACTTGAAAAGTAAATGTTTTTTGCACATACGATAGTCCTATTCAATATATGGGTATATTTCTTGATATATGTCAAGGTCTCTAAATCGTTAGTATACCCAAAATGAATGACAAGCTCATCTCTCCATATGTTATGAACATAGCTCCCCAATAAGCCCATTTGGCAAAATCAACCTTAGTTGTAGTACAAAAAATCAATTACGAGTGTAAGACTTTCTGAATTTCATGAAACTTCGACGAATATTCATTGAAATGCAGTCAAACTAAATTTGTTCTTCTCTTTCCAGACTACCAAAAGGATAATGCAAAACATCATACAAATCCACGCGAAGACTTTCAACAACAGTGATTTTTCTTATTGGTACATAGCAATTATTTTACCTGTAACAATTTAGCAAGTAAATGGTACACACTTTGTAACATTCTTTTTTTTTTATTTCCTGCACAACAGATCAAACGCCCAGTGGTGTCTGAGGTTACTTATCGGTAGTAGAGTTCGTGAGATATTCACTCGAACTTAAGAGCAAACACTACATTGTTAAAACGGAAATTCATTTTAAGCCCACAGTTTCTGTTTGAAATTTTTAAAAATTTTTTTGCATTACTCAATGTTTTTGTGTAAATTCCGGAACCTCAGTGATTTTTGGTTATGATAATTTTTAAGAAAAAAAATTTAAATGAAATGATGAATTGAAAAAATTGAGTTTCCGGAATTCTTAAGGGACCACTGAGCCCATACAAAAATTATCTCTTTCTTGAAATCAATGGTTTTTGCAAGAAACGGATTCTACGATCGAGAAATTTATACCTGATTGGCGCTGTAATCGAGAACGGCGGACAGGTGCTGTGTTGCCAATGTTCATCGAGTTCATTTATCTCCACCCCCACTCTTGATAAGTATGCCAACAAACCTGAGCTGGAAGGGATGAGGAAGAAATTCGACTTTTCGGTGATGGTGGCTCTTAACAGCATACTTATCAAGAGTGGGGGTGGAGATAATGAACTCGATGAACATTGGCAACACAGCACCTGTCCGTTCTCGATTACATCGTCAATCAGGTATAAAGGACCCCGCACACCTTATATGGGAAAATGGCTCTTCGTCAAATTTCTTGAATTTTTGATATGTTGTAGAATTGATCATTCCGATGAAATGTTTCAACGGGCGCAACACGATCCTATGACTAGTTTTCGAGATACAGGGTGTTGAATATGAGAAACATTCACTTTTCATCACTCTGTATGTGCCAAGTTACGATTTAGTTCGGATTTATCTTTTGTGGGATCATCATCACATCCGTGTATGATGAATTCATGAGAAATTCATTTCCAAATCTTTTCGTAGTACAGGGCGATTTCACTTGAAAACAATGCTATTTTGAGACTTTCATAATTTAGTTGTTTTATAAAGAGAAAATGCGAGAAAAGGTAGAATTATCACATAATATTATAAATTCATTTCATCTAGCATCACAGTTGATACAATTCATACAAGGTGATTCACAAATATGGAAACAAAACGAATTTTGGTTTTTGGGACACCTTGTAGTAATAAACCAACCTAAAATGACAAAATTCACTTGAAGAATGTTAAATGATATGTTCCATCGTATACAGAGTCGAATGATATCAATTTGAAAAATTAGTTATACTTTAATAAATAAAAACCTTGATTTTTTAAATCACCCTATATCTCATAAGGGAGTCCGAAAAGAATTCAATATTTTTTCATGGGAGAACTCGAAATACTTTCATCCATATTGTACAAAATTTTCAGCGGAATCCCATAACGGGTTTTTCATATACAAGGCGAAAAATGTATGAAAAAAGCTACGATCTGTACATTTTCCCATTGCTATATTTTCAGTCCAGTTTTCGGCGGGTTTGCTGTAGTTCTTCCTCGTCCGGCCGCTTTTACTCGAAATAAAAATATTTCAATAAAATAGTGATCAGTTATTATACCGTACAATAGCGTACCGCATCCCTCGAAAAAAAGCCGTAACTCGAATTATTATCTGCACAAGCATCGTCTAGTAGGCGATTCAATGGAAAAGTTACTTTTTCATGCTTAGTGTTTCTCAGAAGTTATATTATACTTATTACATCCGCAGAAGTTCGTTTTTTCGAATTTTCACTCTATAAAACAATAAAATAGTGAAAGTCTCAAAATAGCATTATTATCAAAGGAAATCGCCCTGTACTACAAAAAGATTTGGACATGAATATCTCATGAATTTGTCACATAATGAAAATACCACATAGGATAAATCAGAAAAAAATCATAATTTGTATGTAATTATTTCTATCGGCTTATATAGATATATATATTAAATCAAATTCTCGGCATATTTTTACACCAAATTAACGTTTTATGTTTCAATTATGTTCTTGTATCTTCGAATCGTATATATGTTTGTATATAGTATATGCCCCCTTTCAGAGAACGTTTCTCTTTCTTTTTCTTGTATTTGAAACATCATCTGAATCATCTTCGAATACCTACTTATTAATATATTCCTCTTATTTCGTAGTAGGCATGGAGAACAATTCAAAGAGGATAAAATCAACAAAATTCTTATGTCAATAGTCGTTTTCTTGTTGTCATAAAGCCCGAGAACTCTTTTTGGGTTATTGGACTAATTGAAGTTTCTTTTTTACTGTTCAAGTTTATGTGATTTTCAGTGTTTGTTGAACTTTGCTGAACAATATGGCCTTCGCAAATAGAGTGAGTTGTTATGTCTGTGACCGAAATGTATTCCTAGACTCTCAATGCGTTTGAATAGAGGAGATAATATTGATGTTTTGCAAATTGCAACATATCGAAGACAAACTGCGGGAAATCCACCTATTGATATTCAGGATGATACAAAAATATGTTTCAATTGTAATAACACAGTAATGAATGACATTATTGCTATGGAAAATAACCCGAATTGCCTTCGTCTCAATGTGTTGTCCCGCGTATCAAGTCGTGCGTGCATTATTTGTAATGCTCGTCAAAATATTCAAAGACTTTCTTTAGAATGTAGAGTGGATATTTTTGTGGCTTCTGATATCTATGTCCCAGATTTCTTGAGAATTTGTGGTCACCATCTTGATCATCAAGGTTTCCTTCCAAATTACTTGCATGGAGGTTTGAATTTTGTGAATAAACCATACATAATTTCCAATCTTCAACATTTTCTTCAAAGAATGAGGACATTTGCTAATAGAAACAGGCCACTCCGTAACTGGGAAGATATCAATTGTTTCACTGAAGACGAATTTAAGTATCTGACATCAATCTTAAAAAATCATTTTCGACAATTACTAGAATTTTGTGATATTGTTGAACAAGGTGGCAAGAGAAGAAATGTCGAAAGAAAACATTTGCTGACATTTTTGATCAAAATGAAACATGGAGTTTCAGATGAGTTTTTGAAAATATTGTTCAGTTATCCTTCTCGACAAACAGCTAGCTTCATTATTTCTAATGTGAGATTATCTCTTTTACAAAGGTTCGTACCGAACAATATTGGATTTAATTCAATAACAAGAGAAAATTATATTAACAGTCATGTATCCCCTTATACGAATCAACTGTACAATCCCACACCAGATATTCCCAAAGCAATAGTTTATATAGATTGTACCTACAATAAAACAGAAAAGAGCAGTTTCCACAAGAATGAACACTTGGTCAAACCAGAGATCATAGCTGCCCCCGATGGATATATCTTAGCAATCAACGGGCCGTACTTCGCAGATGCTAGGAATAATGATGCAAGTGTTCTAAATCACGAATTACAAGTTGATTTGAATGGAATGAAAACATGGTTTCAATAAGGAGATATTGTGATAGTCGATAGAGGCTACAGAGATTCAATCAATAGTCTACAAGAACTTGGCTTGCATTACTATATGCCACCATTTCTACCGCCGAATCAAAGGCAATTAACGACAAATGAAGCCAATCAGGCACGTTTAATAACCACTACTAGATGGATTGTTGAAGCTAGAAATGGACATTTTAAGTCAATTTTCAAATTTTTTCGTCAACCCATAACAGCAATACATGCTGCGAAGCTACATGACTATTACCTGATTGCTGGCGCTCTTATAAATAAATTCCATCCATTGATAAATATGCCTGGAACGTTGGATACGGCCACACAAATGTTGGTTGATTCCGATGATGTCAACATTGTTCAGGCACGAGTTGAAGCTGAAAACCTCCGAACTAGGAATGGTCGATGGATTCGTTTAAATCAATATCATATACAATCGTTTCCTCGCCTTGATATTGAATATTTAAAATTACTTACTGGAACATATCATTTACACTTGGCTGCGTCATATATCCAAGATACAACATTTTAGAAGTCGATGAGTTACATGGGGAACCCAATTTCCTAAGATTCAGAATATTTTCTCGGTTCAGGAATGCTGCTAAACACATGCTTTGGATTGTTTTCACTGAAAGAGGTGACGAAAATCTAGAAGATCCTGCTCTCCCCATTACGGGGTATTATTGTACTTGTAAGTCCGGTGCTAGGACTTTAGGAACTTGTGCGCATGTTGCTAGCGTGATATGGTTTTTGGGGTACGCTAGATATCAAGAAAACATACATTTTCCATCCAATCGTCTTTTAGATTCCATAGGAGATGCTGCAAATAGAATGCTTCCAGAAGACATGGATATCGGTCCAGAAATAGTTTAATTTTATTGGTTATTGGTAAGAATCTCCTTCTAATTCGTATTTGATAATGTTTTTTGATTAGGGAAAAATTCAGTTATCCATCATGTATGTTCCTTGTTGTATTGTCATGCACATGCTCGTGCCAACCCAATATCCGAAAGATATATCACATCCCGTTGAACTTCTATCAATTTATGTATAGATTATATATATATATATATATATATATATAGAAGTAAATAAGTAAATAGAGTGATTTATGTTTTGATTCCGAGAGCCACCATCATCTGTCGACAGCTGTTTCGTGGTTTCCCACTCATCAGGACAGCTTTATGGTTGCTCTCGATTCCATGGTTCGTGCCAAATTAAGTTTCAACTAGTGACTGTAGATGTCACAAGTTACTTCCTGTTATATATATATATATATATATAAATATATATATTCACTGTTTATAGAACTCATTAAATTAAACAGCTGTTTCAGATTACTTATTACTAAGGTATCAACTGATAACACTAGTATCCTACGACATACCTCCATAATGACATGTGCCTGAGATTTATCCACTTGAAATGTTCCTTATATCGTTACATTCAAACTATTTAGCAGACATCTTGAACCTCCTGCATTATCCATGACGGGCATCTTTAAGACAGGCATACATTATGCAATTTCCATGCAATGCAAGTTTGGTGCTATGCAAAAAATTCTTGCATAACTATTGCATATCTCTTGCCGCGCACATTACATTATGCTGTTTCAGTGCAATTCTGATTTGTTTTGACATTTTGACATCACTGAAATTAATGAACATGTCTTGTTTCGTCCCTTTTTCCAGATGATGACCAAAATCACGTAATTAAGATGCCTGGTTACACGTAATCAATAGAGATACACTCTGCTCAACATATCAGTCACAACACAATGAAAATAGCTAGAAGATAATAATACTGTTTTTGAAGTTCACGTTGGTGACGCTGTTACCACTAGAAAAATTACTAGAATTGCATAAAACTTGCATGAAAAATAGAGCAGATGCTATTTTCAAAACTTGCATGGAAATTACACGCGCGCAAGCACATCAAGCCGGCTAAAAGTCGGTCTACTGGAGGAATTACAGGTAAAGTATATGTAGCAGATTTTTCCGTATTTACAGTTAGTAATTTGGAATCCAGCCATTGTTTAATTCGTGAGAATCCAGCTTCCGCAGTAACTTTCAATTCATTCCCGGTGTCTGCCCTGTGAAATATACAGTGTGTCTCACTTCTCATGGAAACACCCCCGTATCTTCCGTAACAATAGAGGTAAAATGATGAAACTCTCAGGACTGATGGAAATGCTCGAAATGCACCTACCACCAGAATGGGGTTGGCCTAAGTGATATACACTGCCCGCCACTCGCGATGGAACAACCCATTTTTACGGTAAAACATAGTAGGGGGCAGAATAGGCTCAAAATTCCTACAGATTCGTGATCAGGACCACCACCTTACTACAGAGACACGTTTTCCCTGAAAAAATTTCAGTCCTGAAAAATCCGAATTTGTCTCACTTCTCATGGAAACACCCCCGTATCTTCCGTAATGTTTTACGTAGAACCATGAAATTTACAGGATCGATAGATACACTAGAAATGAACTCACTACACAGAAATGGTCAATCTACGCACGCCAGCAGCGAAGGAACCACCCATTTTTCCATCGCTGCTGGCGTGCAGTTCACATCATGTAGGATGACCCGTTTTGTGCAGTGTATCTATCATTTCTAGTGTATCTATCGATCTTGCAAATTTCAGGGTTCTACGTATAAAATTACGGAAAATACGGGGGTGTTTCCATGAGAAGTGAGACAAATTCGGATTTTTCAGGACTGAAATTTTTTCAGAGAAAAAGTGTATCTGTAATTGGTGGTCCTGATCACAAACCTGAAGGAATTTTTAGCATATTTTGCCCCCTAGTATGTTTTACCGTAAAAATGTGTTGTTCCATCGCGATTGGCGGGCAGTGTATATCACATAGGCCAACCCCATTCAGGTGGTAGGTGCATTTTGAGCATTTTTATCAGTCCTGAGAGTTTCATCATTCAAAAAAGTGAGACACACTGTAGATGAATATGGGTTATTATATGATTTTTTGGTGTCTATTCAAAATTACTATATAGGTGTTTTTGAATATAAATACATTATTTGAATTGTTTCTACAATATGATCAAGGTGTTCAGAAGGGTCCTGACACATCATAAATTTTCCGCATCAATTTAAAATGACGGAAAGTTATTGTGATTTATAGTCTGATTCTCAAAATAATTCCATCTAGGGCTTTTCGGGGAAAATTATATTTTTTCTCAAAATTAATTCATACTGGCAAATATATTTTTAAAATTGAATGAAACACTATTCATAATTTTCTTGAAAACTATTTGATCGATTTGAATGTATTTTTTTGCCGGAAAGGTCCATATTTTACATATGTCTTATTCCATATCAAGGTCAATATCTCCCAGCAAACATTGAATTCAACCGAGATTCTCGGTAAATAGCCCTGACTGAGTGGAGAGTGTATTTCCTGATAAAAAGAAAAAGAAAAATGTCATAAGAGAAGATAGTATTGAAATGCACCGAAAACAAATATTTTCTTCAGATCGTTCGTAAAATATGTCATCTTGAATTATTGAGTTTTGAAAAACTCATCTCTTACTCCAAAAATTCCTAGATGCAAATTTTGAATAGAATCCGACTATAAATCATATATCTCGGGACCACCATCTTGAATTTTCTAATTTTGACAAAAACGTTTGAATCTCCGACCCAAAGCACCCCTACATTTCAATTTTGAAGGGAACCTGACCTTTATACCAATTTTGAATGGAATCGAATAAAAAATCACAAACTCGTCCAACATTCTGGAGCAGCCATCCTAGTTTTTACTTAATATGAAAATGTCATGGTATTGTCTCCCAAGTGATGAACACTTTTCAAATTTCAAGTCTATTGGAAGATATAAGACTTGCGAGATTTGACGTAAATGTGTACACACCCACAGAAGAATACACACAGAGAGAACAAGTTGAAAAAAGCTAGTAATTGTAAGAATTATAATATTTCAAAGCTTCATTCGACCAGAATAAGTTTTATCTTTTCCCATTCCCGATCCGACCCTATGACAGATTCAACACTGGCCAAATGATACTCTTTATTTTCCCCACCAGCCGTGTGGGAGGAGCAACCTGACGGGAGTTTCATTTAAAGAAATCATTTCTATTTTTGAATCCAGAATTGTAACTTATAATTAGTTTTCACTAGTCGATGGCTAAACCAAACCTTTATTAGTTGACTTTGATAAAACTGGATATTTCCCATTTCGAATGAAACAATGCAAGGAATTTCATTTCACGAAAACAACACATTCTTTTAAAATTATACACAAAAAAGAAACATCTAGAAGAAAAATGAGAAAGTCGTTCAACTGATTGAATGAAAGACTTCAATACTGAAATGAAACAACGCGAAAATATTCGTTCGTTTTGATGGCGGCAATGATCAAAAATGTCAAAAAATTGAGGGAAATATCCTTTCAATTGATTTAATACTTGAAAAATATTTTTGGTTAATTTTTATCTTCATACACTCATACAATCCTTCATCAATCAGAAAAAAATAGCTTCTGACTCCCATTTCTTTTAATGATGAAGACCGTCTATTAAAATAATACGCACACTCTCTGAAACATGTAATAACAATATTGTTTTTTTTTAATATTTAAAGCTTCCGTTCTCTTGTAGCAACCAAAATTTATGAATCAAACATTTGACGATGATACACAAGATGATAGTTGCTGTTTCGATAGGCCGAGAATGTAGATTCCAAGAATGAAGGAAAAGTAAATATGCTATACTATAACTACTTATATATGCTGAGGAGTGAAGATCAGCAAATGAAATTTATGGTATGTCTATGTCCATTAATATTATTTAAGTGTATTCCTTGTTTTCATATACAATGTAAGGATTTTTGAATATTTAAAAAAATATTTGTCTTACAGTAGACTAACAACGAGGTGTTGGGTCAAAAAAGTGTAGAGTTAAAACTTGATGTTTTGGGGTACAGGTCAGCTTGATGAAGTAATTTCCACAATATATTCATCACTACAGAATCATTAGCATACTTCACCTGTAGTTGAAATGATTTGGTCGATTTTGTCAAGGACTATTTCTCAAAAAACGGCCAAACCTATGTTTTCTTAACTAGAACGAAGTATGAACATAATAATATATTCTATGAGTTTCTTCGAACCTCTATAGTGAAGAATTAGAAACAACATTTGTTCAAATCAAATTACCGCTTTTTTCAATGAAAACATATGTTGTCGAATGTTATTAGTTCTTGAAAGACAGTGACTACGTTTATCTGGACGATCTCTATCCGCTTCAAATTCAATAGCATTGAGTCGAGTAAAACCACCCTTCAATTTATATCGCAATATTTAAGTGGATCGAAGAATCCTATTTGAAAAAAAGCTAACTTCACAGCAAAATGTCGAATTTCGTAACCGTAAATTTCTTGTGTTCTGCGAATTAAATCCATAGAAATATAATACTAGACTAGAACGCCAAACTCTCCTTCCGAGATTCAATTAAATGACCCCTCACAGGGAACGATGACAAACTATCGCAGTTGCGCTTTATTGCTTTGTCTGGTCACGTCTTTGCCAAGTTGTTTTTTATTTTTTCGTGTTCCAATTGAAGTTCGGAATATCGTCAGTGGTTAGGGCAGGTAATTGTGGGAAGTCCAGTAAACTTGGCAACACTGCCTTAAAATCCTATCGTGACGTATCAAGCGAAGAAAAATATCAGTGTCGGCTTCCGAGATTTGGGCGTTGGCTTTGTGCTTTGTTACTTGTTAGGTTTGAGCATTTAGCAGTTGTTGGTTTGTTTTCGTGTTGTGTAATTGCTTTGCTTGCCATTTGTCTCATAAGGCCATCACAAACTGTTATAAATATTTGTATTTTCCTTGAGAGAAAAATCCGGCAAGAAGTTGCAATTACTGATAATTTTATGCCAAATGAAACGAATTTTTTGGAAATCTTCATTCACCAAACTTCCTCAATATTATTTCATGATGAAAAGTTATTCAGTTCAATAAAAAACCACATTTTCGATATATCTCCCTATGAGGTGAGTCACAAGATGAAAATAATAAAAGCAATAACAAGAATTTACACCAGAATTAGATATTTCAATATTGCGATGTCGTAAACTGGGAAAATTAGAGGTGAACTGAAGAGGAAAACACTCACAAAATTAATTTTATTTTCTCACCAATAGGTTTTGAAATAAAATGCAATTTACGTTTGTTAGAAATAAATAGAATAGAAGTAAAATGTATTTATTGAGAATTATTATAGTCCTTTTTCCTCCAATCCTACCAATTATAATGGGCTCAATGGTTTAGGCGTGAGGCCGATGGACACACAAATTTAGTTTTTTCTGATTTACAGACTGAGTGGAATAGAATCAATTCTTATCAAATTTGGATTTTTTGACGATCACAATAATTTCTCCCTACTTGGTCGCTAGGAAGCACAAAATAGAAAACCTACACTCAATATTTATATTTTAAAAAGTCAGTTATTGTTTTTCTGTATATATCATTGAAGGAAAACTCTATTTTATTGCAAATGCTTTTAACGAAAACTTATACCAGATTCAGGAATAGGAAGTCGAAAATCCTAAGACCGCCCCTGGCGTCACTTGCGCTCTATTGCGCAAACTCATAGATTGGTGTATCTGCCGTAGGGGGACCACGTTATTCTGAACTAATTGGCGTTCTAGTCTAGTATTATATTTCTATGATTAAATCACGATATAATATGTTTTTCCTTAATCAGCTGAATGAAAAGACTGCTCTCTTCTTTGGAACATACGTTTTTTTTCTTAATTATTATTTTGCTCTTCATTTTGAGAAAGACAATTGTCAGTATAAACACTAATCTGAATTTGGCTACTTTTACCTGTCATTTGTCAATTTCAAACTCGTTTATCTCGTAATTTCACTTCTCTTCAAGGCGATCGGTTGGGTCCAATCCTATATTTTATGGAATTGACTAGAGTGATTCAATCCAATCCGAACACTGTATATATCGATTAGGTGTATCGGATCCAGTCAAGTCAAACCCATTTTGAGCGTATCCAAAGTTGTGATATAAATGTAGTCAGTGAATGATATCTAAATTCAGTTGTTTTGGGGGAAAATAATGTGTTTTGCGAATTTTTTACCACACAATGTACCTGTAGCAAAATGAACGAGGTATTTCCTTTTCCTCATTTTTGTTTCTATTCAAACTTATTCTGTATTGTTTTAAAAATATTTTGTTTGAAAATCGCCTTTTGAAAAACCATTGTTTTATTTAAATTAGCTTTTCAGGGTGATTTTACACAGTAGCAGTGTAGTTTCATATGTTAAAATTGTAAAAATAAAGAGTAATTTCACATTCTGATATTATCGTGAGGATACTATATACGGATAGGTTGAATATACACCGTAATAGTCCTAATTATACTTTATGGATCATGGAAATTTACATGAAGAATACGGAATAGTTCTCTGGGAAAAATTTCCCCTTTATTGAAAAAACGTCCACAATCTTCAGCAGAAAAAAGACATTACCATTACTGGAACGTTACGTCTTTGGATACCTTTGTTTGCGTGATTTTACATGGCGAATAATGTAAAGAATTACATAAAACGTATGATACTATATTACAGTTCCGATGATGTGAAACAATAACGATATATATTGCGGTAATAGGCTGCCAACGATAGATTGTGTAAAAATGTTCCTTTTCAGGAGACAAGGTTGCTGGTTTTGTTCACTTACTGTTTCGTTTTCACTGCTCTTTGTTTTTTAATTTTATTTGTTTATTTATTTGGGAATTATTTTTCTTATGTTTTTTCAATGCGAATTCGTATGCAGAATTCATTCGCGATATATACGTATATTGTATATATATATATATATATATATATATATATATATATATATATATATATATGTATATATAAGTAGAAAAGTTATTGGGTATAACCCTCAAAATGTTCTGCAACCGTAGACACGTGTTTCGAGCTTAAGCTCTCATCAGTACGGTAAAATCAAGTGCGAAGATGTACAACACTTGGATGTAAAAATAGAAACAAAGGAAGTCAACAACAGGAAGCCAACCACACGTGTCTACGGTTGCAGAACATTTTGAGGGTTCTACCCAATAACTTTATAACTTTTCTGCTTATATTTTCATATATTGCCCCTCGCTATATCCATCCTTATATGTATATATGTATATATATATATATATATATATATATGTATATATATGTATATATATATATATATATATATATTTTTTGTAAATACTTACCCGAGATACCTACTTGAGTCCTTAATCAAGATTATCTCCTATCAAAATCCTAGTCCTGATTTTCCCGTTTCACCCTGTTTGGTCAATACGAGCCTAGTGCAAATTGAATCGAATCGCGCAATGTGGCCTGAGCTGACCATTGATGTGATAGGAGATAAGGAGGAGAAGAGGTCAGATTTTTCTCACAACGAGTGCCGTGCACATCGGTTACCAATCAATCGACAACAATTACAAGAATCCTGCTTTCCCCTCCCCTGTGATCTGGGTAAGTCGGGTATTATCATATTTCCATTTGTTTTATTTCATTAAATAAGATTCGGGAAATTTATTACAACAAGGTTGAGTGGAGACCACAGTTGCGGAGTTTTCACGAAGTGGTCATAGAGCTAGTCCTTGGTATACAGTCTTACATCATTGCATAGTTGAAAATAATACACTTACTCACAGTTTAGTATTCATACTGATGAAGGTAACATGTATGATAAAAGGAAGAGTTACTATTTGTTCTCATTAATTGACAACACAGGCCGTCCAGTATCCAATTTTCGATTCTACAAACAGGTTTTCTAAAAAACTCTATACTAAATCAATACGAGTCATAATTTTCCTAAGTTGAACCCTGATAAGAAAAATGCTATAATTTCGTCATCCTTCGTGATATATTTTGAGCTAAAAACATTATTAGAATGATAAAACAGGTAAAATATTGAATATCGGCAATATCAAACAAAAACTTATATAACATAAATATCTCACATGGCAAAATACTTCACATAATAAAAATCGAATACGTTCGTAAAATTAATTAATTACAATTAAATATATAAAAATAAATTATTATACAAATATAAAATAACTGTCTAACTCTGTCATTTCGATCAAACATTTGGAAGCAAGTGGATTGTTGTGTACCAATAGAACAATAATGTGGACTGGCAAGTAGAACAGTTCGAATGGACTGTAAAATGTAGTTTTGAAATTGTTTTTTGTTCAGTAATTCAGTTCAGGTACACAGCACAAATTCAAATCATGAACATCTGTTCCGTAAAAATCAATTGAAACTGGGATTATCAATTCCTTTCTTCTCGTCCTTTTTCGTTCCAGAAAGAAGCTCCTGTATTTCAGTGAGCGATTTTCCCTTGGTCTCAGGAACGAATAATAGTACGAAAGCGATACCAACCAAGGAAATCCCTGCGAAAATGTAAAACGTCGAATCTCCGCCTATGGACAGTTTCAAATCGAGATAAAACTTGGACACGATGAAAGCAAGGAACCAATTGAAAGTGGCTGCCGACGAAACCGCGATAGATTTAATATCTGGCGGCATCAATTCTGAAGAAATCATCCATGGAATGGGACCAAACCCAAGAGAAAACATTGATATGAAGACGATCATGCACAAAACCGGCAAAAATCCTATACTGGCAATCTCGCTTTCTTCCAAAACCCTGTCGCTCAGAGTGAAAAACACTCCCAAGACGAGACCCGAAAGCATCATGAAGAAAATCGAAACCAGCAGCAAAATTTTCCGACCGAATCTATCCACGATCATGGACGAAACGAAAGTAGCGAGGACCTGCGTGATTCCCACGATTATGGTTGCAATAGACGGATCCAGGGAAGTCCCCGACGCCTTGAAAATATCGCCGGTGTAGAACACAACAGCATTCACGCCGCTCATCTGTTGAAAAAACATGAGCCCGAAACAAACGAAGAGCGCGCGCTTGCTCGCCGTACTGCGCACTGCCACGGAAAAGGGAACGTTGGAGGCGAGGTCTCGCTCCAGGGTCTCTTGAATTTCCTTGATTTCGCTGTCGCAGTTATACGCCGGGCCCCTAAGCCGCTGCAGGGACTTGCGGGCTTCGGACGCGTTGTTTTTCTTCATCAAGTACACCGGTGTTTCGGGCTGGAAGAAGAACACGACCACGAAGATCAGAGGAACCACCGCACATAGTATAGCGACGGCTCCTGGAGACATACAAGCGCCTGCCACGTAGGCAATCAGTATACCCACGACGAGCAGCAGTTGGAAAAAACTCCCCAGGGCCCCTCTGATGTCTTTCTGGGCTATCTCGCTGGTGTAGAGTGGCGCTGCCACGCAGAAGGAGCCTCCAGCTAGGCCTGTCAGGAATCTCCCTGCGTATATCATGCCGGTGTTGGATGCACAGATGATGAGTAGCCACCCTACGGTGAAGGGTACGACCGTCATGATGCAGCCCCATTTTCTGCCGATCAAGTCGCAGATGAATCCTATTGGAAAACACATCACCATGGCGCCGAGGGTCATGAAGGAACCGATCCAGCCCGCTACGGAATCATTGATTGGAATGTCGTTGAGCTCCTTGTTTTTCAGTTTCTCTGTTATGTTGCCGGTCCAGCCAAGGACTGTTCCTGCGGCGACGGCTCCCAAGCAAACTGAAACAGAAAATATCAATAATTATACATTTTTACGACAAACTTGAACTAATTGAGAAAGGATGGATGGATAAAAAACATATAGCCTAGTTGGAGGAGTAAAGGACCCCGCACTTTCCTTATGGAAAATGACTTTCGGTTAAATTCCCTGAATTTTTGGTATGTTGTAGATTTCGACTTCCTCGGCAAAAGTGACAATAAAATCGGCCTACTAGTTTTCGAGATACAGGGTGTCAAAGATGAAAAGTGAAGCTTTCTGCTAACAATTTTTAACAACTCCGAGAATTAACAAAACGCCCATTTATTCATGGAATAACATGCCTGAATGATGGTACAATGTCATCTGGATCTCGTAACCATTATATTTTTACGTTTCGTGCTCTACAACAGGGTGAACAAAGAAAAATCCAATTCGATTAATTTTGAACCAACCAATCTCGATCGAAGCTTACTGACATTTTTTTCAGCATATCATATCAAAGTAAAAACCGATCAACGTTTTGCATGTCTAACATATCTTGGTCAGCATACGAACAAAATATCCCGTTTCCTTCAGAAACGGAATATAAATGTTGCATTCAAAACCAACAATAACTTATATTTCTTTATTAACAACGCAAAGTCTGTACGGGATAAATTCAAGAAGTCGGGGGTTTACAAACTTGAGTGTGAGGATTGCAATGCATTATATATAGGCCAGACAGGCCGTAGTTTTAATCAAAGATTCGGTGAGCATTTGAGAAGTTACAGATTAAATAAACAGGACTCAAACTATGCCAACCACCTTATTGACAATAACCATAACTTCACACAAAACCCTGAAATTTTGCATATTCAACCTAAAGGTCAAAAATTAAACATATTAGAATCCATAGAAATCAAGAAACATTTACGTAACAATAGCAATTTAGTTCTCAATGACCAAATTGACCTGTACAATTCACCTATAATTAATTATCTCACTAGTAACTACTCAAATGCTCCCTAATCCAAGCTATATGTCATTAGGAAATTTCATACCTGCAATTGTCATTAGTGAAATTTCATGCATGTTATTTTAATATTTAAGAAGGTGATTTTGACGTTTCTTTAGTTGATAACTCGCTCAGATGATGACACCGTGTGTCGAAACAATTGTAAGCACGTTACAAGTATATATTTTTTGTGTAAATTGGAAGATTTTATTTCCTCTTTATTTATCATTCATGATGAATTTACACATATTAAATGCCACCACGATAGAACATTTTTTTATATTCAGGGTGGTTCAAAAATAGGAGTACGTCAACCCCTAGTTTTTTTAATCGGATAGGGGAGAGCATGTCATATATATACCAAAAATTCTTCAATGTTGAGTAAGTCACATAATTATGTCATGTATACAGGGTGAGTAGAAAGATATGGTCCAAGTTTATTAGAAAAATGCTGTTTTTTTTCAATGAATACCCTGTATTTCGAAAAAGAATCAGTGAATTTTCATGAATTTTTGATATAATGTACGGTTAGAGGAGACCAAGATATTGACATGAATATCAGCATAGGTCTCCAGACTCGTTTGTCGGCTATATACTTCTGAATGATTGCATTTTATTATTTCTTCGATACCTGTTTGTCAGGGAGAAATCTGACGATTGTTTGACCCACTTCCAGTTGTCAAATGTACTTGAATTCAGCAGGTGTCCATCATTGAATCAGCTTTAAAATAATGAAGAATTAGTCCCAAGTTTGAGAGGGTTATTGCTTCTGATACATTTCAATTTCCTCTAGTTTCTTCGGAAACGGGGCTTTCAAATGAAAAACATTTCATTCACCATGTATATAACATATTGCATGATTGGAATAGGTACGGCACCCATCTACTCCGAATATTCTTCAACAAGAAGAATTGACCGAAAATAGCCCATTTAGGCCTCCAATGGAGTATATCTGGTATCGATAAAATCCGTACATTCAAAAGTATATAGCCGACAAACAAGTCCGGAGACCTATGCTCATATTGATGACAATATCTCGGGCTCCTCAAATCAAACAAAATATCAAAATTTCAAGAAAATTAACCGATTCTTTTTCGAAATACAGGGTATTCATTAAAAAAAAACTGCATTTTTGCGAAACTTGGACTGTATCTTTTTACTCACCCTATATATATGAAATGACTATGCGATGTTCTTAAAATTAAAGAATGTATGACATGCTCTCCCCTATCCGATTAAAAAAACTAGGGGTTGACGCATCAATTGGATCTTTAATTCTCACGAACGATCTTACACTGGTTGGTTTAAAATTAATCAAATTGGATTTTTTTTTGTTCACCCTGTTGTAGAGCACGAAACGTAAAAATATAATGGATACGAGATCCAGATGACATTGTACCATCATTCAGGCATATTATTCCATGAATAATTGGGCGTTTTGTCAATTCTCGGAGTTGTTAAAAATTCTGAGCAGAAAGCTTCACTTTTCATCTTTTCATCTCGAAAACTAGTAGGCCGTTTTTTTTGTGGCTGTGGACACTTTTGCCGTGGAAGTCGAAATCTACATACCATAACATACCAAAAATTCAGAGAATTTAACCGAACGCCATATTCCATAAAAAAAAGTGCGGGGTCCTTTTACACTGAACGAACAAGTAATTAGCAATCTCGCTGATTTTTCTTTTAATAATTAGTTGTTTAGTTTTGAGTATATTGGTTACTATAAGAAAAAGTTCACTAGTCAATCGATTTCTGAAAGTCAAAAAAAATTTCGAAAAATATTTTTATTTTCAAAATTCCAGAATATAATGGGCTGAGATGAATATAATGGAAAAAAAATACCGTCTCGTAGGGAAAGTTTTTTTCTACCAAAAAGATATTCAGCACTTTTTATGTTAGAGTTATAGTTTATCCGCAAAAAAATAATTTAGGAATTTATGCATACTACCTAGTCAGCCGCGTGAGGACCTATTTATTATGTATATGTATTAGCACATAAAAAATTGCAATTGATATTAACAAATTAAGATGAAAAAAAGATAGTATTTCTTTTTTTGTTCATAACTCAAAAATTATTAACATTTAAGGAATTTTGAAAAAATGTTCTTAAAAGGAGGAAATTTCCAAGAAAAAACTTCGGACTCCCGGAACTCTATCTCTATTATTTACAATTTTAATTCAACGCCAAAAATAGGGCTCCACCGACAGATACGCACTACCGCTAAAGACAGTTTACCGCATAAAATAATTTATTTTTAGTGACAAATATCAATTTAAAAACTTGAATAATATATGGTATCATCACGACACTTGAAAAAATAAATCCCCATCGAAAAAAAAAATTTGAGTAATTTTTTCAAAAAGTTATACTATTGTTAATAAATTTTTTTTCTTAATCTCTGTTATCTTGAATGACCACATAAAAGTTTAAATAATATATCTAAAAATTGTTGGCTTTGTGGAGCCCTTCTTATACATATACTTCAGAAGATCATGCGATAAAAGTAAATTAAAGTTCATTATTTTGTTTATAATGATTTTTTGAATTTAACAAAAAATATAAATTCCAAGAAATGCTGTTAATAAAATTTTTTTCACAAAATATTATGCTATTGCTGTTTTTGTATCTAACAACGGCATTAAGTAACGTTGGAAAAAATTTTTACATCATTTGTTAAACAATTTTTCATAGACAAATAGACAAGATTATTATTTTTCGAAAAAAAATTCTCATCACTCTACTGTTTTGGCAAAATAATGATTGAAAAAAAAAAAATTGTTTTAAATAATTTTTTTATTGTTTATAATCGGTTTTTTCATTTTTGGATTGTTTAAATAATTAGTTAAGGAATTATTTTTTCTTTCAAAATCATAATAGTCATTTCTTCTTTGATTAACAAAAAAAATATTTTTTAATAAATAATTTCATTGTTTGAAACAAATTCTAACAACCGTTATATATTTTTTCTAGTGCTAAAAAAAATTAAAAAACAGACATGTAAGTCAAAGTACTAAAAAAATGTTCTTCTGTTTTTTATAAACTTTTAAATATTACACCGAACCGAAGTTGAACCGGCAGCATGATTTGTCAAGTAACAAATTGATATAACTTATAAACCATAAGCTTTTATATCATTCAAAATTTCATAATGTGACAAAATGATGGGTTTAACTCACTTCAAAACTTATTTTCTTCTTTTTGGTAATTTTTTTTGAAACCATGTTATTCAAAGATCAGATAATTTTCACTATTTTTACGGATTTTCTTGATTTCCATTTTGCGAGTTTTCCTAATTTTGTTCGTGACGATTTTTTTCATCATTATTTTCCATGTCCAAAACTGTCGAAACATTTTCCGAATTCCTCTGCGTTGTGTATCTAGCTTTCGAGGGGGGACAGGAGGGGTGAATTTTTCTAAAACATAATATCGACGGTCAGATATTTTTCACTATTTTTACGGATTTTTCCGATTTTAACTCCGCGAGTTTTCCAACTTTTTCTAGGAAAGGAGAGGGCGAGTACCCCTACCTAATTTTTTTGCTGTAATTTTTGACATCCAAATCCGACAAGAGAACTTCCGAAACCCTACGGTTCTCTATCTAGCTTCCGGGGACAGAATGAGACAATTTTTTTTAAACCATTATATTCGACGGTTAGATACTTCTCACTATTTTTCCGATTTTAATTTCACGAGTTTTTCAATTTTTTTCGAGAAAAAGGGGGGCAGCACCCCTACCTAATTTTTTTATGCTGCAATTTTTGACGCACAAATCCGTCAAGAAAACTTCCGAATCCCGACGCGTTACATATCTTGCTTACGGGGGGCAGGGGGGGACCATTTCTTTTTTTGAACCATAATATTCGACGGTCATATATTTTTCACTATTTTTACGGATTTTTCCGATTTCAATTTCGAGAGCCCTACCTACCTAATTTTTTTTCACAGTAATATTTTTGACGCGTTGAGTTCTTTATAAAGAAAAATACGAATGATTTATGATGTAATTGAAATTTGATAACACATATTGCACACTTTGACAGTTTGTTGACTGGAAGAATAAATGTATATTAATGTTAGTTTTTGAATTATGCCAATGAAAAATTTCATCAAATCAGTATCAAGAAGTATCACATTTTAATTAATATTACGCCCTATGGGAATGAAAACTTACCAGATAGTGCTGCCACGTATTGAGGTAGTGTTTTGGACTGCCCACTATCCGCCATTTTGTTCTGCAAAAAAAGTAAATTTGATTAATGATCAAAGGGATATAAAAAATAAAATTTCCGCAGAATACTATACAGTGTGTACATAAAGTAAGGAATAAATTCATTATTTCTGAATGTAAAGATATTTCGGAAAAATCCTCGGACAGGTCGATTTTCTTTTCCGATGGGCCAATTTTTGAACCCCACCCAAAATATATAGGGTTATCCGCAATTGAGTAAAAATGACTTTGGTGATATTTTTAAATTGGACATCAAGTATATTTTTCCATATTTGGTTAGGGATCGTCATTACGAATCCAGTGATACCAAGTTTGATAGGATTGTGTCAAACGGCTGCGGAGATATGGCCAAAAAACTTCTCCATATACCCAATGAGTGCGACAGAGACTTTTAATCTTCTGAATCGTGTGGAGTCTTGCAGTCATACTCATTAGACATACGAGGCAGTTTTTTGGCCATATCTCCGCAGCCGTTTGACATAATCCCATCAAACTTGGTATCACTGGATTCGTAATGACGATCCCTAACCAAATATGGAAAAATATACTGGGTGTACTTGCGGATAACCCTATATATTTTGGGTGGGGTTCAAAAATTGGCCCATCGACCTGTCGGAGGATTTTTCCGAAATATCTTTACATTCAGAAATAATGAATTTATTCCTTACTTTATGTACAGTGCATCCCATTTTGGGTGAGACAGCCAGGTTTCTCGCTTGTTATTTAAGATAGAGCCTTGCGGTTCTCACGTTCCTGTCATACTTTTTTGTGAAACTCAAGTTGGCCTAATCAGATTTTGCATAACTGTTTCCGTTTATGAGATACAGGGCGATTTTGGAAATTGATACTTTTCGGACCCCTTCTTTATCTCCGAAGTTATTAGAAATAATGCTGAGCTAAAAACTACATCTGATACAGAATTCTGCGTAGAATCCAGTGGCGTACTTATTTTTTTTTTTCGGGGTATGGTTTTGAAGATACGACGCAAACCTATATTTTTTTCAATGGAACACCCTGTATTTTATTACTTCGTTGAATTCGCTATTTTTTTCCCTTCAAAATTATGTATAACACTATATAGGTAGGATGTTCAGAAATGCTATAAAACACTAAAACATCATTTAATGATAATGTTTTGTTAGTGGGCCATGGATTTCCCATATAAAAGAAGAATTAATTGAATAATTTTCATTTGTGTTTTTTTTTTATAGGAGAGTAAGCAAATAAAGATAATACACTAACACGAAAAACAAAACCTAATAAAACCTAATAGCAAAAAATAAATAATATAACAATTCATAATACAAATTAGATACAAAAGAAATACCCAATAAAATATTTATCATTAATAAAAATTTTCAACATTACATAATATCTTACTGATTAAACTGTTCAAATTGCTGTCCATTTTCCCTAATACATAATTGACAAACTTTTTCAATTTGCCTGAGTGCATTTAATATTATAAAAGGGCGGTTTTGTAAATTTCGGAAAGCTGCCGCTGTTGATGCACGAAGTTCTTCGGGACTGTTGTGTCTGTTACTGTATATTTTATTTTTCAAATAGCCCCACAAGAAAAAGTCTAATATAGACAGATCAGGTGACCTTGGAGGCCACCTGATGGGTCCATGAGTTCCAATCCAACAACCCTGAAAATTATTTTCTAAAAACCGCCCGATCAATCTTGAATTATGGGCAGGGGCGCCGTCCTGTTGGAAATGTATGGAATGAAGAAAGGCGAGGGGAACATCTTCCAGTAGTTCCGGTAACACGTCTTCTAAAATTGTCAAGTACCTAGTTGCGGTAAGAGATCCTTCAAAAATGCGGTATATGATTTTTGTCCCCAATATGAAACATGCCACATTAAAACCAAATCTAACCTGTTGTTGTCGTTCAAAAATCAAGTGCTGGTTTTCATCATACCAATGCCTTGTATTTTGCCAGTTAAATATACCAGCACTGCTTATATGTGATTCGTCTGACCAAATAACTTTTTTTGCGAAATCAACGTCTCTCCGAGCATGGTTCAAAAACCAATTGCAGAAATTCACACGTCTTGCTGCATCACCAGGATATAAGTGTTGGACAATATTGACCTTGTAGGGTTTTAACTTATACTTTTTTAAAATTCTGTGTACCCGTGATCTGGAAATAGCAGTATCATTCTCTAATTTTGCACAAGAAGTCTGATGATAGGCATGAACGCTAGCTAACACATTTATTTCATCTACTTCTTGATTCTCTTTATTATATACCTTGGGTCGAGGTTTAGAATATGCACCATAATTCAGTAAATTATACTTTAGTCTGAATATAGTTGCTCGACTAGGTTGATGCCTCTCAGCATATCTGAAAGTTTTTAAATCACGATGTAGGAAATGTCTTGTGGTAAAATTCTCGACGTCATACCTGGTCAAATAAAGTTCCAAAGCTTCGCCAACGTTTTCATTGGATTGATACAAACATTGTATAATGTCATATTTTTCATTGTTTTGAAAAACCAAATCTCTTCCAGCCATTATCAGTTCTCAATCAACAAATTCACATACAATTATTTCTACAATACTCAATATTCCTTCAAACCCAAACACGATGAAACACAATAATAATTCGTAGCGATGACAGCTAGATCAGATTCGTTTTTTTTTTCTCTTCAATGCCTATTTGATAAAACAATGCTTCCAAATGCATAGTAGCCATAATAACAACAAGGATGTTCGTATCATCCATGACCTACTAATATTAATAATCAAAAGTAATAATCCTCTTATTGAAACTTGGAAAATCCATGGCTTACTAACGAAAAATTATCATTATGTGATGTTTTAGTGTTTTTTAGCATTTCTGAACATCCTACCTATATAGTGTTATACATAATTTTGAAGGGAAAAAAATAGCAAATTCAACGAAGTAATAAAATACAGGGTGTTCCATTGAAAAAAATATAGGTTTGCGTCGTATCTTCAAAACCATACCCCGAAAAAAAAAATAAGTACGCCACTGGATTCTACGCAGAATTCTGTATCAGATGTAGTTTTTAGCTCAGCATTATTTCTAATAACTTCGGAGATAAAGAAGGGGTCCGAAAAGTATCAATTTCCAAAATCGCCCTGTATCTCATAAACGGAAACAGTTATGCAAAATCTGATTAGGCCAACTTGAGTTTCACAAAAAAGTATGACAGGAACGTGAAAACCGCAAGGCTCTATCTTAAATAACAAGCGAGAAACCTGGCTGTCTCACCCAAAATGGGATGCACTGTACACACTGTATGTATAGACATTAAGCTTCATTTCAATTTAACATAAAATAAGTGAAATAAAAATATAGATTTTTCAACCGATTGGAATATTTTTCTTTTTTCATTAGGTAGTCATTTAAAATGCCCACTAGGATAACAAATTTCATTAATAAGTTTTCATTTTCAGTGCCAACTATTCTTTTTTTCGAGGTAAAAAATTTTAGCGATTTTGTTAGGAAAAAATCTGACTACATCACTGGATTTTTTTTATTTTTGATAATAAAAATAAATTAGAAAAATATACCGTTTAATCAACCCACCATGCACTTCAATTTCGGTAATTTTATCAAAATTCTGACTACACCACTCGATTCCGGAAGTCTCGAAATATCACTGCTCAGAATTTCATCGCAAAATTTGATATGCATTTAGTAATATTAATAATAAAGCCGAGCTTTATTATTTGCAGCATAATAAAATATTTTCGTACATTTGACAGTTTTTGAATATCATTGGTTTTATAAAACTGAAAATAAAAGGCGGAATTCAATTCAGTAGCAGGTGAAATCTACTACTGACTTGTTCTTCCACTGTACATAGTTTGATGGAATAACATTTGAAAAATATGTTATTTAAAGGAATTAACCTTACAATTTTTTTATTGATGAACACATTTCAACGTAATTTTGACATACACAATTTGAAAATATAGTGAATCCCATTAGTGGGAGAAGTAAGATTTTTTTCTAAAAGAATCGCTAATATTTGTTTCATATTTTCGTCGTGGAAAAATAAGAAATAATAGTTGTCACTGAAAATAAAAACTGGTACATGCAATTTTGTGTTCTAGTGGACTTTTTGAATGTCTACCTAATGAAAAATCATTCAAATTGTTTGATACATACACTGTATATAATTTTCTTTTTGGAGTATTCATGTAAACAATAATTTCACAGAGACCTGTCGCCGAATTATCAGAAGAAAAATCTATTGTAATTAATTAAATTTCGTTGTGATTAGGTATCGATAACATCTTGTTTTGTATGATTATCATCCCGTTTGGATGAAACTCATCCATTAAGCACTTGGGGAAATCTATTAATGATAACAATTGTTCCACGGGTATTACTAGTCTCTCATCAATAAAGTAGCACTCCCATGAGTTGGTTATTTGAATAAAAGATAAGCATGTATTTCGAAAATTGCGCTTATCTCTATAAGGATGTAATTGTTTGTTTGAAAGTGGTTGACAACAGAAACGTGCCTTACGCTTGTTAGCTGATGCCCCATTCAATGCTCCGTGTCAGGAATTTTTCAAAGAATTCAAAATAATGTGTCTTCCTTCTATTTACTTGTATCAAAGTTCACTAGAGATACACAAATGAAAAAATGAAATTGATAAAAATCATCAGTTTCATAATTACTCAACTAGAGAAGCTGGCCACTTGAGACCTCAAAGGTACAAGCTTGCAATTTCAGAACTTAATTCTCTGAACTTGCATCTATTTAATAAAATACCACGTAAATGGAAAAACCTTGATTTAATTTCTTTTAAAAGAAAGGTAAAAAATCATTTTGAAACTCTCAATTATTACTCGGCGGATGAATACTTGGACTATGATATGTCTAATTTAGATGAATGATCGAACCACTATCCATGTGGGTTTTCATGCAGTTCAGTGTCTTAAAAAGTGTTGTTGCTTTGTATGTATATCTATATTTTGAACTTTAGTGTCGTAATAAGTGTTGTTGCTTTTTATGTATATATTTTATTTCTACACATTTTTACATTGTTTTGTCATGATTTTTGTTTTTACTGTGTTTTACCATTTGAGAATGTTTTCTCGCGTATGATTTACCTGACCTGCTACAAATGTCTGTATTTTACATAACGTAGTTAAATAAACGATTTGATTTGATCTCATCCTCAAGATTCCGACTTCAAACTCGCGATATGGAATTCCGAATTTCAACTTCAAATTCAGCATTTCCTCAATGAAAATGCTAGTTATTACAGGAAGCATTGCAAAGTGTTTTCTTATAGAAATTCAGTTTTAATATTGCAGCATTATAACTCATGAAATGTATGAATATTATAAAAATATTTTTGAAAACAATCTTTTATTTAAATGCTCTAAAAATAACAAAAAAAACTTCAAATTAAATCAAACCCATCAATTTATTACATTCGCGAGATTTACCTTGTCGCGAGATTTACCTGTGTAAATTTATTTTGAAATACATACATTCTTTCTTAGAATTGAGTATTTGAATAAAAGCTTGTTTCCAAAAATGAATTTTTACTATTAATTTATTTTTTATTTTTTAGTTTTCGCTGGACAAGATTCTAAGTCTGTTCATTTCATTTAATGTGTCATCGCAAATTTTCTACCCAATTTGAGATTCACATCATGTAGTTTTTTATTTAATGCGGTTGATCCTACAACAATTCATGAAGATAATCTTATTTATGTAGTTTTGACTAATTATTCATAATATGTAATCAAATTTTCAAAAATACGGTAATGAAATATTGCCCCCTTCAGATTTCGCACGCCTTTGGTTAGAACTGGTTTTGGCTCATTTAAAAAAATTGCAACTTTCAATGATGTTGAATCGTGTACCAACTTCCATCGCTTTATCTCAAAGGGTTTTTGATATATTAAACGAGAATCAAAGGGTTGTAGTTTCCTTAAGATGCATTTATAAACCTTTGTTTATATGAACTTGTTTTCATAGTGTTGCTGTAGAATCGGTATCCAGAGTTTGTTACCCTATTTCATAAAATATTAAAACAATACAGCTTATAAATTTTTTTCCAATTTTTACTAATTTCAATAAACAATAATATTTGAATAGGTTGATCCGGTAGTGTTTGAATAATTCGATATCAGACAATGGGTTCGAGATGAATATCGATTAACTGGTGATATGAGCTATCATATCAGCAACTGTTGAAAATCAAAGAGGCAGAAGGCAGACGCTTCCCAAACATCTTACAATCAAAAAACGACTCTAACGCCCTCTCTGTGATAGTAGAATAATATTTCTACATTGCGCTATTCGTTATTAGATGTCGCTGCATGAATACTTTCACATAATCATTATTATAGATTTTATTTCATTCACCATTGCGCTATTCTATATTAGATGCCGCTACATGTACCGATTAAACATTAACGTTCTAACGTTACAACTTATACAAACAAAACTGGTATATTATTCAACCTCAACAAAACAATACCGTTTGATCACAATATTTGTATATTTTTATAGGGCTGTCATGTTACATTTTTGCCATTTTAAATATTATCTATACCAATATTGAGGTGAATGAAGCAACGATCTGTATAATAATCGGATGAATATTCCAATGGCTATGATGACTAAGAAAAAATTGCAAAGAAAGAAGTACAATAGTTAGAGAGCCGCTGGTCTAAAATCGCGATGAGAAGATACACGTCTTCCGTTTGGTGAGATGAAAGTCCATCCCACGAAAACCCGAAATTCCAAATATTTTTGAAATCGGGCAGGGCGAACTAACTAGTTTTAATAAGTTTCATTGACTATTCATGATATTGATGATTTTATGATTTTTGAGGTCCGTGCAAGTATACAATTTCAAGTATAAATTGTGGAAAATCTATCGAATGACAAATAAGACCTTCATCTTTGTTGAAAAAGGTGTAATTGAATACATGAACTTTCCTTCATGCTGGGTGTACGATAAATATGATTATGTTGACAGTTTATAAAGAATGAAAAATAATAATAATATTACAAAATTCACTTATAAATAATTATAACAAAAATTCAGTAGCTTAGATGCTTGAATGCATTCACTTGCAAACATTGATGTATCGACGTTATTACATGATCAGTCGGATTTCCGATGGGTCGATTTCTCCGAAAGCACATCTTACCCTGTTTTCCAGTTTATGTTTACGGGGGGTGGGGGGGTACATAATAACCTCCATGACATTAGGTAAACTAATAATCTTCTAATTGATTTAGATTATTGACATTATTATGTCAAATTCTCTGTACCCTCTGTATTATCCTTTGAGAAATGTTTTACTGGTTCAGAAGAAACCGCAAGAGTTAGTAACATCCTGTAAATTTTTATCGGGTGCCATTATTGGGTTTGAGACTATCAAAGTGTTTTTATTGTCGTGGATATCTAATCTACGGTGCCAGCTCATATTATATTTTATCATTTGAATTATGGAGGCATATACTAGTTGAAAATAATTTCGCTAAAAATTCAATAACGATAATTTCCAAGGTTTTGAACAGGAGTAGAAAGTTCTGTATTGAAAAAACTCGACATCAAATTTAACAAAGCTATTGGCACGTCTCGGTCATTCAGGTTATTTCCATAGTTTTTAACAAACTGAAATTCTGCTCGAAATACTTAGAGAGCCGCGGGTCTAAAACCACGATGAGAAGATATACCTCTTCAATTTGGTGAGATGAAAGTCCATCCCTCGAAAACCCCAAATTCCAAATATTTTTGAAATCAGGCAAGGTCGACTCCTGTACGAAGGAAAAATATCTATCGACTTTTTAGAAGATTGATGATGATTTTGTTTACAGAGTGACTAGTGACAAAGCGGAAGACCATTTGGTTGAGGCAAACAATTTTGGGACCCAAAATCGATCATCGCGAAAATTCGACATATCATATATACTTAATTTTGTGTTTCTTTTTTTTTGTTATGGTCTTTAATTCGGGAAAATGCGAGTGGAAGATTTTTTTAGGAGGGTCTGGCCTCAGGGATGACTAAATAAAAAAATTGAAGTACTCGCGGGAGCGGCTTTGATGAAAAATCGAAAACTGCATTTGGGTTCAACCAATTTTGCATGGAACATCTTCAGATGCCAGAAATAGTATGTTCTTCAACGAGCGTATAATGATATCTATTATTCTCGAGGATAAAAATTCCGAAACGAGCCGAAGGCGAGTTTCGGAATTATCCCAGAAAATAATAGCTATTATACGCGAGTAGAAGACTATACGATAGTCAGAGTTTTAATGAAATCTAAATATTATTTATGACAATAATAGATACTTCATTCATTCATTCATTTTGGATTTCAGATTTATTTGATAATAACAATTATACATGAATAAACGGTGTTCATTCATGAATGAATAAATGCCTTGATTGAAAATAATTTTAAAAGATTCGAACTCACGCCTATAATATACATTTACTTCATGTACACGCTTCAACCAACTGAGATATAACAGGCACTCGAAAATTTGTGAATAAAATACCTACTAGAGAAACTCTGACCAAGAACTGAGAGAGTGTGGAACGTTCAAGTAAAAATTGTTTGACATACCTTTGTTGCAAGATAGATTTCATCAGGAGCTTCATTGATAAATCCGCTCTATTCATTTTTATATTAGGTACTTGTCACACACATATCAAAGTTAAAACTAAGAAAATAGTCAATCTGACATTCGCGGATGCCAAGCTGTGACAAAAGTTCAATCAAGCAAAGCCTTCTTGAGAAATGTGTTTGTTAAACCTCTCAGTTCCCGTGGATTCTGAAAATTCTGAACCTGTGATCGGCCGAGTGCCGTTGAATAATGAGTTCGGATCCACGGTGTCTTGGAATCATCTTTATTCTTCAATTAAAAATCAATAAGTAATGAACGTAGAATACAATAGTAGTAGACAAACTTAATTTCCGAAGGGAAAACTTTTTTGCCAACTTTTCACCCCTTCCCTCCCCTAAGTTTTCTCGGTTTATTCCTGCTAATCTTTCACACTCCCTAGCCATTATCCAATCTGGATGAATGGAAATTATATTAAAAAAGTTTTTCATTTGTGAACTGAATTAGGACACACGATATTTAACAGTAAAACTTGAATGGCCTCTAAATCAATTTTTATTGCTCACCTCGATATGCTTTTCTCACTAGTGTAATCACGAATGAGTTTTATCGTGACAAATAAATGATTTATCTTAACAATTCAACAATAAATCGATTAAACACTTCATATTCACAATCGGTATAGTATTGTGTTTTTGCATTGTTTTACAGAGAGAAAATTCCATACGCATTTATGGCAATCATGCACTCACGCTTGAAAAAGATAAAGTGAAGTGAAAAGAAAATTCTTACAAGTGTAAGTCAAGGAAAGCGTAACCCGGCTATTTTATAGTCTAGTTAACATGTACTATTTTTTTTAAATTTTCTATAGTCACCGAAAATTATCATTGTAATCCTATTCGTAAGGTCATTTAGAAAGTTTGAGGAAAGGTCCAAAAAGGGACCGAAAAAAATTGCAAAACTTATAAACAATTAGGTGAAAAAAAAGTGGGGCTTTGGTTTTTTTTGAAAATCTCCTTTGAAAACTCTCATTTGTTCTTCATTGATAAACAACACAAAACCTAATCCTGGATAATCATCACTATTCTGTTTGATAAAAATGTAGACAGTCATTAGTATGAGTTGCTATTAAAAGCATTAATAGTATATTACGTATCAAGTGTTGTAAAAAGCATATTACGCACGAATGGAAAAATTGCGCACGAGCCGCGTAGCGGTGAGTGCGGTAATTACATGAGTGCGTAATTGCTTTACAACACGTAATACGTACTATACTTTTTCTACGACTCTTATATACTGGATGGTGCGTTTGATTAAGCTTTAAGTAATAAAAAAATGAAGGTAACTAACGCAGTTTATGGTTTAATTTCCAACAACAACAAATTAAATCTAAGAAAATACAATTTTGTACTATATAGCATAGAAATGATGAACAGAGCGAGGAGGGTTTAAATGTTTTGGTCAATATATTAAAATAGGCGAGCAATACATTTTCGGAGTACGTACTCACGTGGTTATCCATACTCCATTCCATAAATTTTTGATAGGCTTTTTCATATCTATCCTTTGATTTTTGCGGCAGAATATTCTCCATAGCAGAAGCAGCCTGAAGAACAATTTCCGGTGGCGTTGCGCTCATTTCATTATCGGAGTTGCTCATATTTGTAGATATAAAATTAAAGATCGGATTATAATTTATGAAGTATCGATTTGAACTTCAAATCTCAAAAAGTGACAATGTCACTGTCAAATATTTAAAACGCAAGACAGATAAATGTCACGATTTGAGTGGTTCAAGAGGCAACTTGATTGTTACCTATTATACTAGCCATCATATCATGACGCACAGTTGTGCGTTTTTATTCTTTACGCACAGTTGTGCGTAAGAATGGATTTACTTATAGAGTGAACTGTTTGTAAAACAATGTTTACTAACATAGGAGTAGAAAAAAGTGTTTTGTTATATTTGGTCAGTGTGTTCCAGCTACTTACAATTTTCAGATTTCAATAATTCTAAAATGGCTACAAATCGCCTAGAGATCTACAATCAAAAGATGTTTATGAGTCCTATTCTACACCATAGTCTACGTCACATAGTCGAAATATATATGGAGTGTTCCTCTTAAAAGAAAGCTAAAGTTATATTCGAAAAGTTCTGTATGAAAAATATTTTTCGACCATCCTGTATAATTTCAAGGCATGAGAAAGCATAAGAAATATTACAAATCTGTCTTTAATATGACATTACAATTTTTTTCCTAAGTCTATCATTATAACGCCAGGGATTTTTACGGAATGCATCTGCAAATGGACGCATTTCAACCAAAAATTCGTAACATCCAAGCGATTCAGAGACAATCAATAATAGTTTAGGGGTGAGTGAAGGTTACGTAGATATTTGAATTTACTAATATATATTATTATTATTAATATTTCATTTTAAAATAATGCACTCCACCTTCCAACCCATTTTTTTTCGTATCGCCCTGTATGTGTGGCAATAAATTCTTGTTCAACAGGATCTAGTTGTCTAGATAACTTTCGTTTTTAGATCGATATCACAATAGAACTTGAGAAATCGAACTTTGATGCACTACTGCCCCACCCTGTGTAAAAATTTTATAGTCCAGATTTGTTTTAAAACTTGTTTGAGTATTTTCGAAATTGTGGGGTGCGTACTGGATAATATGAAAACATTCCATCCCTTTAATGTAGAAAAAAAAAACATTTTTCTGTAGATGGCTTCGGAAACGATGTCAAAGTTTCGAGGGTTTTTCATTAGGGTCAACTGTACCAGGTTCAATAGGTTCGTTAAATGTAAGATTTGGTATATTGAGTTATGCCCAATTATTTTCTCCATATTATTTTTATACTAAATGTTAGAATGGGGGCTTGGTTGAACCGCCAGAAGGAGTTTCTCCGCCACACTTCCTGAGCGCCAATGAAATCATTAGATATAGTAACATACTCATTCGACACAACCCTATCGAAATGAAATAGACCACTTTTGTTATATCTTCCTTGAGTCGCATCATCAATTCGAAGTATTAATTTGACCAAACTAGCTGGAACATACTATATAATTGATCACCTGTAATGACACCAAAGAATAATACTTTTAATAGTATCTCATATTATAATGATTACTCCGAATAGTGAAAATTATTCAGGATAACGTTTCGAGTTGTTTAACAATGGAGAGAAAATTAGAGTTTTCAGCAGCCTCTAGCGTCAAAACTAGCCTATAGAAAAAGTTATGCCCATTGGACTTTTTGTTTGGAATGATTTGGACTATAACATATCAAAAATTCAGGTAATTCGACAGGAGGCCACTTTTCCTATTATAGTGTGCGGTGTCCTTTGCTGAAAAAAAAGGTTCCGACTCCGAAACTCCTGACAACAAAAAAAATTCAACATATTAAATATAAATATAAAGGAATAAAAAAATGCATGTACTATTGGGATACATCAATCAACATTAATCTGCGGTAAAAAAAATTCAACTCTATGTCTCCATAAATTATGCACTTGTTAATTAACAAATTTTTGTTTATTTGTTTATTTATAATTATATAATTTTTGTTAATTAACAAACTGAATGTTAACAGAAAAATCCCGATAATTATACAATTTTTATTTTTAAATGGTACGTGTTGACTAGACTATGAAAAAGATAAAGTGAAGTGAAAAGAAAATGCATACAAGTAAGTCAAGGAAAGCCTAACCCGGCTATTACAGATAATTTTAAAATAACGCTCCAGAATAATGCTGAAGCGAAATAGGGTCGAACTTTGTATATTTAACTCTAATAATATTATTTGTTCTTCGTGGAATGTTGTGGGGAAATGAAAAGGAGAAAAATAATAATGAAGTTGCTATTGAAAGAGACAGAGAGCTTTTAGATGACCAAAAATAGTGGAATCTGAATTAAATACATTTTTCATAAATGGACCCACTGACTTGGTGAATTAGATACAACAAGACAATTATCCAGTGAATTCGATATACTTCAATATCAACACCATGTTTTTGAATCCGGTTTCGGAAAGCGAAGTTTTGAGTATCCTCAATGCGAAAATGAAAAATAAGTACTCGGGGGATGATGATGTTCCAGGATTCCTTTTGAAGAAAGTCCTCGCAACGATTTAATAATCCCCTAACTTTTTTGATAAAAAAATCATTTGACACTGGTTCTTTTCCGCAGAAAATGAAAACCGGAAATGTTCATGAAGAATGAACAGTTTCTCAAAAATATTTGAGTACATTTTTCATTACATGCTCACGAGTTTCTTAGAGCGATTTAATGTGTCAACCTCCAAAAAACAAGGTTTTCGACAGGAAATATCTTCGTCAACTGCTATGTTCTCATTTTATTGACAAATTGTCGAATATATTGATGCAGGCGAGTGTCCTGCTGCGATATTTTGCGATCTGAGCAGAGCATTCTACTACGTCGATCACAAAAAAAATATTAGCAAAATTGGGATTGGATGGTTTGCGAAGTGCATCCTTAAGGTTTCGTCAAACCTACGCGGGAGTGCGGGAGCGGGAACGAGATGAATTCGAGACTCAATTCTGTAGTGGGGCATACAGATGAGATTATTCTCATTCCGAAATGCATACAAGCAACGAAAATTATATTGTTTTCTACGTATACTGTTTTTCTAGCAAGTTGCACGGTTCTAAAGTACCGTTCCCGCTCCCGCGTTCCCGCTTTGGTTTGCCGGAACCTTTATACTGGGTTACGTCATTTTTAGAAAACCGTAAACAGTTTGTATCAAAACAGGGCCATGTAGATAATTAAATTCAACAATTCAACACGGATAGTCTAAATTTGAATATAGGGGTACCACAGGGATAAATTTTAGGACCTGTGCTTTTTATGCTTTATGTGAATCACCTTGATAACTTTATTGGTTATAATCATTAAACCATATATGCAGATGATTTTTTTTTGTAATCTCGGCAGCAGACAACATAGCACTTGAGAGCAAGTAATTGTACTGAATTAATGAATAATATTTCAGATTTCTTCAACCATAACTGTTTATTGTTTAATACACAGAATCTGCACTAGTCAAAAATATCTGGATGATTTTAACTTCACTATTGATGAAAATCAAATGCAAAATAAGTCACAACTTTGTGAGATTCTTGGGCATTACCCTAGACTAAAACATGGCTTGGAGAGATCACTGTGACAAATTGACATCGAAGTTGTCTTCCTTGAAATGTCATAAAATTTTCATAAATTTGAGAAATGTATTAGAAATAAATCAACTTATCAATTTGTATTCCGCACAAGTGGAGTCTAGATTAGAAGATTACAGAAGAGCATTATCAGATGTATAGCAGAAGTTTCGAAAATGGTATCATGTAGAAATCTATTCGTCCAATAAAACATTTCATCACTAAGCTGTCTTTTAATCAATGCGCTATGTATTTAAAAATGAGCTCCAATTTTCACTCAATGAATTATTATACCAGATAAAGAAGTCAAAATCCATCAAAACCCTCAATTCGTAGAAGTTAAGCCTGAAAACATTCTTGACAGAAAACTGTTTTTATACCCGCAATGAATTGATGTCTTTGTGAAAACCCTTTTTTTATTGTGCATTTTCGTTGTAAAAACTGTATATGTAAATAGTGTCTTCCTCTCTTCTATCAACTATTGTATAAATATTACTTCTTTCTTTGACGTTTCCAATATAATGTATATTTGTCAAAAAGTAAACAAAATGAACTGAATTGAGAATGAAATTATTGTATTTTTTTAACTTCAAGTTCTACAAAACATGCTATTACAAATATAAACGTTATAAAAAGTACAATATATCAGAGTAAAAAGAAAACCTATGAGCATGACTCATAGAAAACGAGATATGCCTCTTTGCACACCAAAGAATTTGATATGGTGGTGATGGGAGAAACACGAGAGTCGTTGTATAAGTGCCACGAGTCTGTATAGGGATGTCTACAAATACTCGTGTAAAGTCCGTTGTAGGTAGACCCAGTGTGAGTAGACAAAGCATAGAGGTTGTAGCAGTTTTCATTATTAGAATTTTTTTAAGCTGATGGAAGAGGTCGCACCAAAAACTGTGTTTCTTTTCGTGTCAACCTGAAGATGAAAATAGGAGGATACCACTTACCACGATCGTTCGTAGATCGACATGGTGATTCTTCGCTAATATCTTTTTAAATGGGTTGCTTTTTGAAGTGTTCTTGCAAATATGCCAAAAATTGAGAGTTACAATTTTCCCTATCACTAGAATCTCATTGGTGCGATCGTCAAATGTTTGATAATCAATGTAGGTGTGTTGGTTACTAGATTTGATTAGGATAATCGGTAACAATAATCTGAGAAAAATCGTCATAGTTATTTTGATCGAATATGTCAACAAATTTTGCAATAGCATGCGATCTACATATCAATCTAAGAACAGAAGAACACGGAGTCCAGCAAATCTCATGTTTTAATATTACCCTCTGAAGAGAACTGTTCATGTTATCAAGAGAAGTTATTTCATAATTATTTTTGGTTATATATGGAAAGAAGAGAGGACGGTTGGAAATTAAAAAAATAACGACGTTTGGCAAGTATATTACTTGCATCCAAAGTGTGTTTACGCACATGATCTAAGTTTTCTGAAATCGAATAAAAATAGTTTTTCGTGAAATATTTATTCATGGCTTGTTTAAAAAAAAACAGTTTCGTAGTTTTCATATTGGCAGGTGAAGCATTATATAGGTAATTTGAAATAAAAACCGATACGACTCATCTGTAGCTTCCAATGATTATTGTAGTATTATTTTTTAATTCTTACACATTTATCATAAACCTAATAATGGTCAATCTGTGATTCATTCAATTTAACAAAACTTCTATTTACGATGCAGAAAAACTCAAAATCATTTCCACCATTTCCTAAATTGTGGAGATGATTTTGAGTTTTTCTGCATCGTATATCCATACCACTCCACTTTGAGACATAATGGACTTCTACAACTGCAACAGCTCTGAACCGTATTATTACTACGTCTTTGTTATGTAAAAAGAAAGCAAATGATATTGCAGTCAGACTATGGTGCAGGAGCCGATGATAATTTAGGGTGTTTCATAATTATATGCCGATTTTAGGGCGATAATCCTTGAATTGTATTAAGAAAAATTCTTCAAATAAACATTGATTCGCAACCGATCTGATACCGCTTTGTATTTTATTTTACTTTTTCGTACATACAAAGCAGGAATACATTTTTTCTTGTTCAAATGTCTATTTTCATCAGTGGCGTCCCTTTTAACATGCCCTGCAATATTTTTGATCAAAATAAATATTATTTTTATAAATTTCTTTCTTCTAATAATGTTTTCGATTTGAAAAATAATATGCATTTATTCAATTTTTCCTTTATGCGATTGTTTCTCTTAGTCTCAATTTCACAATTTGTGGGAACCAAAGCATATAGGCAAGATTTTTATAATCATATAGTAACTATCATTCAGTTTCAGTAATAAGAAAACTTACTAGTTTTGTTTCCTTGATACTGTCCTGAGCACTTAATAATTATTATAAGAAGTACTGATAAAAATACATCTTTTATTTCAAAAAACCACAATTAAATTAACTGTGCAAAATGTCCGCCTCCTACAAGTATAGACGCTTTTTTCTCATTGCCACGCGTACTCTTTGGAAAATTCCTGGAGTATTGTTTCACAGGAAACTATTACGCAATTCTTCCTCAGTTTGAATTGACTTCGAACAAAGGTTTTAAGGCGCTCCCAAAGAAAATAATCCGCCCTGTTTAGGCATGGGGATCTAGCTGACCATGACTCTGTTCCCCTGCTAAATACAAAAGATTTTTTTATTGAGAATGCCCCATTTCACTTTACCTACTAAAAAAATGTATGTTCCGAAACATAAATATAGATAGAAAATCAATTTTGATCTATATTTCAAAAACCAGACATAGGAAATTAATGAAACTTACTCGAGTGTAGGGTAATTTACTTTGACGTAAAATTGAAAAATATGATTCAAATGGGCAGATCCATTCAAAAATAATTAACAAACATAAACAGTGTGTCCCACTTTGAGCAGCCACACCCTCATATTTCGTTGAGCATGAAATAATTCGAAATTTTCTTTGACTCAAGTTGTAGTACTCGGAAATACCTACCTTTATGTTTACGTAACCTTTGTATATCCGTTTTCCACGGCTAACTACGATCAAATGAAAAGTGAAAAATTGGGAAAAACATACTAGGCATTTTTTTATCGCAAAAATAACACCAGATTCTGTTTCAGAACATCTTAAAACCCCCAAATCTCAATGCTTGAATCATTTGAATATACAGGGTACCATTCATTCTGATCAGAGTTAGCCTTGGAAAAGTGATATTTGGCTATTTTTCAAAGTATTAATTAAATATTTTTGGGAGTTCTGTGGAAATTTTCCAAGCATTATTTATGGATTAGAGTTAATAATGCTACCAGCTACAGATGATACCCTGTATATTCAAATGATTCAAGCATTGAGATTTGGGGGTTTTAAGGTGTTCTGAAACAGAATCTGGTGTTATTTTTGCGATAAAAAAATGCCTAGTATGTTTTTCCCAATTTTTCACTTTTCATTTGGTCGTAGTTAGCCGTGGAAAATGGATATACAAAGATAAGTTAACAAAAAGGTAGGTATTTCCGAGTACTACAACTTGAGTCAAAGAAAATTTCGAATTATTTCATGCTCAACGAAATATGAGGGTGTGGCTGCTCAAAGTGGGACACACTGTATATTACGAACAAAATCTGATATCAACTAATATTTGTGAACGTCCCCAGTATAAAATGTGATTGTAAAAAGTCGAAACTTTTAGAGAAAAATCTTTTTGTCCTAAGAGCCGTTTTACACTTCAGAAATTACTCCGAAAATTCTAACGAAAATTGGTTCCAAAAATTATTTTTATAAAACTGGAATGTGTAAAACAGTGTAAATACTGCGAAAATTATAATGAAATTCACCGTGAATATTTTGCGAGGAAAAATATAGGGCATGTTCTATATTTTTATAAAGTTTGGGAGTAATATGCGCGAGAATTTGCGCAAAGACACAGGAATGGTTTGATCATAGATCGCATAAACTTATTTCGATGATCTGTGCGATTGACGTTTGGCAGTTATAGTGTGTTGGGTATTGCTTTTTGTTTATATGGTTCATAAAATAAAAGAACAAAATGTCTTGGTCATACTGTACATAAGAGATCGATAAGTTTCACCTGTAGCCAGAAAACGAAGAGTAATGTCCAGTCTTGAAATAAAACAGAATTATCAGAAATAGGTTGTCAAACACTTCTTGTTTCAACACCCACCTATGTTTAGTACTTATAGAATCTCTCATGAAAGTGTCCTGCTTTGTGATACCATCCTTGATTTCATTCAACAGTTTGGCAAACTGGTAATCATTTATTCTGAGGAAATTTCTATATGCTTCAGGATCCTCACTCTTTAATTCGTTATTGAGAAGAGAAAGTATACCTCTACCTTCATTTCTCCTTTGCAGCCACGTTTTACACCAAAGCGAACGCTTTCTTGCTTGGATCCTTTTTTTTTATTACATATATCAATAAAACATGTAAGGAAATGATTGTAGCAACACACATTTCTTTGGTTTTCGGCATTATCAATTCGTAGGTTTAGAAGTTTAGTTATAAATAATGATCTAATGACAGTTATTTCATCATAAAATAATATTGAGAAACTGTGACATTTTAAATTCCACCAGCAAAATCGAAATAATACGCATGCGCATGAAAGAAAATTCGCCATAATTTCCTTGTTGTATAAAACATGAATTTTTTATTAGTCATTGTTGAAATTATCAGAGAAATTTTCGATATTATTTCCGTTAGAATTTTCGGAGTAATTTCTGAAGTGTAAAACGGCTCTAAGAAAAGAATCCCGATAGGGATTTTCCTAATGAAAAATGCTCAGTCTTAGTAATGGGGCCGATGATGAAGATTGGAAAAATATGCTAAATTGTCGCTATTTTTGACCCACCCGGTATAATAGGTGGCTTCTTCTATCTTAACGGCCGACTGACTGATATGTCATTTGACTTTCTTCAAACCAGCAATGCTATTATTATTTTGTTACAAATCATCTTAAAAGTAATACTTTTGGATAAGTGGACCTTACTATGCTTTGTTAAAACAGCAATTTTTATGATTTTTAAAAATTCATTTCTCCGAAACTGGACATAGAAACTAATTTAAACTTGCATGTGTAACTTCAAGTGACTTGTACTACAATATCCCAAAAAATTATCAAAATTGGCTGAAAGCCATTTTCCTATGTACCTATTAGGTGCGGGGTCCTTATAGTTTTTTAGTCGTTTGTAGTATATACAGGCCGTTTCTTTTATCATGTGGTAACATTGCTATATTCTAAACCGTAACAGATACGAAGACGATTAAATGGGAGAAAAGGTAACTATTGTGGAGAACAGTACAATGGTCAAAGAAAATTTACAGGGAGTCTCGCCCTTCCCGAGTTATACAGGGAAAACCAAAAATGCTGTTATTTGTTTTTTACGAATAGAATTGTTATTTCTGAAAATATAAAAAATGGAAAAGGAAAGTTTTAATGTATTCTAAATGTACTATAAAAATGTAACAATGAATCTTTGATTAAACGTTTCGTGTCAACACGGCCACCATCAACATTTCTTTTCAAATACGGACCTGTCTGTTTTAGTACAAATATTGATAAAGCGATAAAATCACAATTCAGTGGTACATCACACTTGATATTTTTATAACGTTTCATTTAAAATAACTAACATCATCAGTGACAACAATTTTTAATTACGGTCCTGTCGTTAGGTCGTTTATGGATTCCACAAAACCTAACTCTCCGATATAAAAATTATCAGTGACGCTTTGAATAAATGTATCTATTAAAATTATGTTTACACTATAATAAAATATATCTGTAGTTTCAGAGACGAACGATAGCAATTTACCTCGGAAATAAACTTACTTAAGAGTAGAAGAAATCAAACAAACAGAAAACAATTTATTTCATAAATTTTTGAGTGAAAATAAAACCAATACAGAAAATGAATTCTTCATGATAACCTACATTAAATGCTCGAATTGCCGACCTCTTTGTTGAATGCACATAAGTTGTCTGTCCATACAATTTCTGTGGCAATTTTCTAGCATGATGGGTGTAATGCTCTTACATGCATCTCTTATTTTTTGTTTGAGATGGTCGATATCTGTACTAGTTGTCGAAAAAACTTTATCCTTTATGTATCCCCAGACAAAAAAATCTAAAGGAGTCAGGTCTGGGGATCGAGCTGGCCATGCAATTGGTCCATTGTTTCCAATCCATTTTCTTGGGAATATTGCATCTAAATGTTCCCTTACTATTGCTGCATTATGGGGAGGGGCACCGTCTTGTTGAAAATATTGTATTTCACGGCGGATGTTCAGTGGCAATTCATCTAAGTAGCCATCAAACTCATTGGATAAAAAATGTAAATACATTCCACCATTCAAATGGTCGTAAAAGAAAGGACCTAGTATGTTTGTTCCCAAAATTCCCAACCAAACATTTATTCCGAACCTTTCCTGGAAATTGGTTTCTCTATGTAAATGTTCATTTGTATTATTCCACCTATAATGGATGTTTCTGTTAAACCAACCATTGTTGGTGAATTTTGATTCGTCCGTCCATATTATTTTATTGCAAATATTTCCAACTTCCCTATTTCTACGTCTCAACCACATCGCAAATCGTACTCTCCTTCCGTAATCCCTTTCATTGAGGTGATGAACTTTGCGTATCCTGTAGCATTTGTATTTGTTCTTTTTCAAAATATTTCTGGTAGATTTTACAGAAATCCCTAGTTCGTGGGCAATTTCTCGTAAAGAACAATCTTGATTAGAAATATTTTTGTAACTGACCAATCCTAAATTGAAAAAAAATATTTTCGTTACTTTGTTAATCTTTATGAAGTAATATTTGCTTACCTAAAACATTTATTTGGTTCCGCATATTTCCAGTAACAACACATTTTCTAGTTTTATTTCTATCAAATGCACCACAGTCTCTCAAATTTCTTTCTAATCGTCTAAACATTTGAATGTTTGGAATACGACGATTTGCGTATAGCTCACCATACATATTTTTTGCCAAAAGAGGATTTCTATTTGATTTTGCATAAGCAAATAGCATATCAGTCCTTTCGTCATTTGAATACATCTTTGATATGACTAAGAGTATAGACTGACAGTTCTTAACACGTATCAACAACTCATTTATTTGTCCTGCCATAGAAACCAAGCAAAGCCTACTTGTTTAAAAATGGTAAATTAAGTGAGATGCCATTTAATTGTACCATATCACACAATAGTCGTATTTTGACCAAAAACTAATATTTTCGTTACTTCCAGGATTGAGAATTATAGAAATATTCAGTATGATAATTGATTCAGAAGAAATCAGCCTTGATACAAGGATTTCTGTAATACAAAAATGCCCAAGAAGGAAAAATACGAATGTTCGTTGTGTTGGGGTATCTTCTTATCGAAATTATTGGGTGAAGTCTGAAGTATGCCAATAGTTGAATAGGTTTTGAAGAAATCAAAATAATTTACAAAAGAACTAACGACAGGACAGTAATTAAAAATTGTTGTCACTGAGGATGCTAGTTATTTTAAATGAAACGTTATAAAAATATCAATTGTCATATACCACTGAATTGTGATTTTATCGCTTTATCAATATTTGTACTAAAATAGACAGGTCCGTATTTGAAAAAAAAAATGTTGATGGTGGCCGTGTTGACACGAAACGTTTAATCAAAGATTCATTGTTACATTTTCAGATTACATTTTAAATACATTAAAACTTTCCTTATAATTTTTTTTATATTTTCAGAAATAACAGTTCTATTCGTAAAAAACAAATAACAGCATTTTTGGTTTTCCCTGTATAACTCTGGAAGGGCGAGACTCCCTGTAAATTTTCTTTGACCATTGTACTGTTCTCCACAACAGTTACCTATTCTCCCATTTAATCGTCTTCGTATCTGTTAGGGTTTAGAATATAGCAATGTTACCACATGATAAAAAAAACGGCCTGTATATGTATGTCCCATCTCAAATGAGCATCAATTAGGATTCCAAGGTATTTAACACTTTTTGTTAGTAGTATTGGATGGACCGAACCTCCTACATGTAGGTATATCCATATAGGAAGATTTGTTGCTATTGAATGGTGGGTACTGAGTTTTATCTGAGTTGATAAATACGATTTTCCGGTCAAACCAATTGTTAATCTGGGAAATGTCAGTTTGTAGAAGATAGCTGTGTCGTCTGTAAATCCTTTAATCTCACTAATACTCTTTACTTATTGTATTAGACGATGTTTTACCTGGACCCCCTTATGAGTGAAGGTATTCACAACACGTGCAATTTTTTATCACAAAGACCAGTAATAATAGTACCGTGCACGGTCGTGAAATCAATTAATTACTAATAACACATCAGATGAATAATGCGAAGGTAATGTGGAAATAACGATGTGTTTTTTCACACGTAGAAGTAAGTGGCTTATAAATAAACAATGATTTGTTTAGAAAAATTATTTCGTTAGGATTGGAATCCTCGGAATCAAGGTGAGTGGATGACCGAGCGATGGAGGGACGAAGTAAATAGTCTCATAAAAACAAAAACATGAATCAGAAGTCAGTAAAAAAGTAGTATATTCTGAACCAAGTGTATAAGTGGGCCTTTGAAGTATCCGCAACGAGTTCAAAGGCACGATGCGAAGCAGAGTGTCTTTAACTTTGCAAGTGCTTATTCAACGAGCACATTATGGTGGCTATTATTCACGTGGATGAAGTGTCGTAAATCATCCAAGTGAATAATAGCCATAATATGCAAGTAGAATACTATACTTTGTCCACGACCGATAAATAATACTTTGTAAACGAATCACATTTTTTATCTCTATACGTGAGTAACATGGAATTTGTATTATAACTAATTGTAAACAAATTCAACTATTCATTAATATTAATAGTAATATTTGTAGTAACACAATGTTCAAAATTGATTGAAGGCAATAAGTCTGAACTTTTATTGATGTTTTTGTTATTCATAAACGAGCTTTCTTAGGAACTGCGGTGGTGTCAAGGTTAGAGATTCGGCCTACCAAACTGGCTTCGATCTCGGAATACGGTTATTTTGTTTTTTTTTTTTTCAGGCAATTTATTTCCCTTTTTTCCTTTTGTTAGAGATGTAAATTATTGGATATTTGGATATCTTTTAAATTTGGGATTTTCTCATAGGTAATATGTGTCTATGTTAAATGAAGTGTCGATCGTTTTTATATCTAAGAGCTGCGTTTGTAGAGAAAATCATGTGTGTGTTTCGAGTACAAAGTGTCATTGCCGCTCTCTAAAGATTGTCGCAACTCTTTTTGTCGAGCGGCAATCAATCACTTTGCGCTCTAAACCAAAGACTACAGAATAGGTTCTTCTGTAGTCTTTGTCTAAACACACAAATAGCTATTGTCATATTGATGGTAGTGAATAATGATTTCATTAATCACTAGTGATTAATGGATATCGTAATTCTTGAAGAAACACATGCATTATCAATATTTTATACAATAGTCGTGGACAAAGGTACTTATACACGTGTATCATATGGGCCGTGTTGGTCGGCTGGTAAAGCGTTCGCCTCGCAAGCGTGTGGTCGTGGGTTTGATCCACCAATTCACCGGTCTCGTGCATGGCATCACACGTTAAAAGGTAAGGGCTGCGTCTTCCCTAGCTCACACAAGTCTCTCGAAGACTTCCGAGGGTTGCGCGTAGGGATGCAATCGGTTGACGGAAATAACAATTTTAACAACAACAATATCTACGCTATTGTTTATTAGGACTGCATCTTGACTTCAAAAACAATGCTGGATATGATTTTCAGACCAGGATAAGCCTCATTGATATTTCTGAACCGTTTTTATCCAACTCTATTAAAAACTGGAATAAAGATGAAAAAATTTAAAAACCTCAAAAACTAAACAAGATATGCGAAAACTTCATATAGACAGTTTTGTATGTACAAAAAGTGTGAAAAAAGTGTTTTCATACTATAGATAATTGTAATTTTTTTATAAAACTTAAAGATGGCAACGGATTTTTTCCGTAATATTAATAGTCTGGGAAATATTTAAACAGAAACAAAAAATTATGGATTTGAAATAAACAGTTTTTTTCTAGAAACACAAAAAACTGAACGAACTGGGATATCGAAAAAACTTTTATTTTTTCCGTTATATCAATTGTTCGGGAAATAGTCCTGGAAATATTTCAAAAAAAGGGAAAATCGAGATATTGACCACACGTTCTCGATTGGAAAATGGAAAAATCAAAATTTCTAGTTTTTCTTTAAAATCAACAAAAACTCGAAAACAAAACGAGATATCGAAAAGATGTATATGAACAATTTTATAGTCCTTGAAAAGGTCTACAAAAAATGTCTATGAAGTTTATCCAGTACTCCATAACCAAATGGAGTAACAGTCTCTAAACCTGATGAACCATCAATTTATGGTAAAAAATTACGAAAACCCACTCTCCTTCTCCCAAAAATTTTAAGGGCGCTTTGCGCCTGAGTTTTTCATTATCATCCCCCGATCCCTTCTGAAAGGTAAGTACGCCTTCTCAGCTCGTTTTAAATATAAAGTAGAAAATAAATTTCCAGAAACGATGAATTAACTCTGTTTTGTAGATTTCTTTGATTATAGGGGTAGTTTCCAGGGTGTATATTAAGTTATAAAATCTGAAATGGGATTAGTAGGCTTTCTCAGTTCGTTCTGAATATACATTGGAAAATAAATTTACAGAAACCCTTTTTTCAACTCATGATGTCTGAGTGACATTTGGCACCCTTGCGCAAATACTGATGTTTCGTTTCTGGCGCGACGACCGTTTCTGTTTTCACACTAGTGCATTTTCATAAAAATTCACCATCAAAATTGTTCAGAACATCCGTATGGGGTTAGGAATGTGGGTAGGAAGAAAATAGGAATCTGGGTAGGATAAATTTTATTCTTTTCAGTCCGTATAAAAACGTAAAAAGTGTTTTTCATTTAAATAAACCTTACATATGAAATGTTGAAATTCCAGATTTTTCAACTCCTTTTCTTACAACATCGACTTCCATTTTAAAAGTTTCAGATATATAAATGTGAATATATTTTATAACACAACATTTAATCAAAATATGAAGTTTCATTGGTAGTTTTTGAAATATTTTGAAAAATGTTCACTCCTACTTACATATGGACCGTGGTGGCGCGTGGGTAGAGCGTTTGATTCTTATCCTAGAAGTGGGTGAAAGGGTTCGAATCCCAACGCGGTTACCGTTCCCTTCAAACGTTAATAGGTGCATGAGGGCTACGTCTTTTCTTCCTTATCTCGCACAAGTTTCTCGAAGACTTCTGAGGGTTGCGCGTATTGAGACAGCACACAACCAAGCGATCATACGAGGTTATGTCAATATACAAATTGCCGCTGATAATTTGCAAAGGCATAAATAACACGTTATTATCTAACTCTTCTCGTCTAAACTCGATTGGCAGTCCATACGTGGAGATGATGTATTCTGTTACATACAACGGGCGAAATGCCAAAAAAAGCCTTTGATTGACCGCTGTCAAATTCTGAATGGTCAGAGACCGAACTGCTTGAAACTTCTTTGACACGCCGCTGTGGTAATCCAATCATTTTCTATTTGCTAGAGGATTCATTTACTAGACAGTGCGGTGCAGCTAGGCTCAGAGTTCAGACACGTATTTACATATATCGATATTTAGTTGTCTTAATTAGATTATCTGTGAAACAATTCAGAACGTCTCCAAGTATAGGAGCTGATCTAGAGACGCAACATATGGAATTATTGAATAAAGTCTTACACACTCAAACTCAAAGGGTTATTTTGAATATGTATTCGCGTTGGAAATATGAGAATAGTAGTTCTTCAGACAATCAAATAGTGAAAAGAATATGCGAATTAACCAAGATTAGCAGAGCTATTGTGTTTAAGAGTAATTGAAGCCGACGACGTTGTCGATCATTCTGTCAAACGAAAGAGAGACGGGCAAAAACTCAAGAAACTTGATTCAGCTTCCAAAGAACACATTCTCAGATGTGTGTATATGGAGTCAGCACGAATCATTGTCCATCGACAAGATTACTTAAGAAATAAAAGAATATCGAAATGACAATAGAGACATACCTAATATGTGTTGACGATACGTGGTTTGATACCCAATACGGTTGGGTAGATTAAAGCAACAAGTGTGCTTTGAAAGCTCCATGTTCTAGAGGAAAGAGAATTATAATTCTTCATACCGGAAATGAAAAGGATTTGTTACTAATGCGGACTAATGAGGACATGACCGCCGCATTGTTTGAAACATGGGCAAAGCAACAGCTCCTACCGAATATTCCATGATTATTTATTTCCATCAGGTTTCTGCTTTGAAATTTCGTTTTCTTCAAAAAATCGAATGGGGCGCGATTAATGGCTCTGTTCAGGTCTGGCAGCCCCGTTTCTACGGTAAGCGCTCACATTATAAATACATTTTTGGATTGAGCTGGGTCGTTTTATTTCCCGCATAGAAGGCTCAGTTCAGGTCTGGCAGCCCCGTTTCTACCGTAAGCCCTCACATTATAAATACATTTTTGGATTGAGCTAGGTCGTTTTATTTCCCGCATAGAAGCCTCGCACAACCCCAGCAATTTTTATAAAAACCCATGCCATCTTATAGGATTAAGGTACTGTTGGGGAATAAGGCCCGGCCGTAAATAAGGCCCACTGTCTTTTTCCTTGAAGACTGGCAAATTTTTTCAAATCTGTCAACATGGTTAGTTTCATCATCCGAGTGGTAAAGCTTTATTAAAAGATCGTTGACTTCAATTCGCCATTAACAACACTAGGTGATTGTGCAGTTTTAGGCTGCACAGATTATAAGTTCGCAAATAGGTGAGACGTCTTTTGTAATTCAACTTATTTTACCTGAAGAAACAATAGTTCTCCATCAGTTACTATAACATTGGTACTATCTTTCGCACTGAGAGAAAAATTAAAAGAATTGTTCATTTTTTTGGAAATTGCATGTTTGAGAAAAAGTGCTCGCCCGGTAATAAGGCCCTACCAACGGTCGCGTAATAAGGCCCGCGGGTAATATGCGAAACTGTCTAGAATGTGGAACTTGGTTACACGAAACTTGCATAGGACTGACGACTGAAGATGTTGAGGATTTTTAATGTAGGGAATGTTCTTAAAATCAGTTTTTTTTAATAATTTAATTTCCTTGTTTGAGTTTTGTTAAGTTTATCACTTTTTGTAGAAAATAATGTTTATTTTTGATTTTTCTATTAGAGTTTCATTGAGTTTCTACCATTTCTGATTGATATAAATGATCTGTATATATTTATATTCACAATAAATAAATATATTCTGTATAATTTACTATGGGCTATATTACCCTAATAGGCGGGTAATAAGGCCCAACAGCAAGTTTTTGAAACTTGTCTCATTTTGGTTACCAAGGTATTGAAGGAGACGAATATTGATGTTAACATAGCGGCAAACATCACAAACAATCATCTCATCAAGTTTCGGATTTTTTTAATGAAATATAAAGGATACAGAAATTTGCAAAAGTTAAGTGGGCCTTATTACGCAACACTACCTTAGTAATAATAAATATTATTCTACCAAAAGAAAAAATCCGCCGCTACTGTTTTATCAAAGATATGCCGTCACTAAATGGAATTTCAGTTTTTCTGCTGTCCCAACTTACTTCGTATAAACTATACAGGGTACAACGGTTTAACGAAAATAACAATTTTAACAATTCTGTTCAACAACTTTCAACACCCTGAATAAAGTTAATATGTCATTTACAGTTTTCTCGATAAAACATAAAACGAGTAACCATGTGAAATTAATGAGAATAGTTACGTATGTGACACATACCTATTCCAAGTCATTCCTAACATTGGAATTTGAAGAAAATAGAAATTCTATTAGTAAATTTGAATTTCAAATGTTTTTCGTCGGAACGACGTTCAGATAGCATTACCACATACTCACCTACAAAAATCCATTAATCGTTGTTTGCCATTACTTCTGGAAAATTTCTTCTTTCCGTTTGGTAGTACCTGATTATTATTTGTACAGGCCCGTTATGCCGCGGTATGCATATTAAGCAGATACTTTCCTAGTTCAAAAGTGAAAGGAAGGCAATTTTCAAATTGCATGCTTCGACTTATCTATATATTAGTTTGTTAGTACGTAACAGTTACAAGTTCGATATTATTTTCGTTCGTTTTTCTAAATGCCATGTGTTCACATAAAATTAATAACAGGTCTTTTTCGCTATTGCCCAACTAAGTTGTTTAATAGATTCAATGAAAAACCACGACTATAAAAGAAGTAGTTACTGAAAATTAAAGTAGCATTCACACTTGAACCGCTTATTAAACGAAGACCCTTAGGGCTCGTACATTTCAGCATTTTCACTGCAAGTCTATTGCTAGAAATTCCGATTTGCCAGCAAAAGTCTACATTGTATTTCGTGAATTGTCGCAACTTTATCAGCTTGTAAAGGACCACGCACACTTGTTATGCTAAAAGTATTTTGTTCAAATTTTCTAAAATTTCAATGTGTTGTTGAATTCGACACACTCAACAAAAGTTACCTTGGGCATACAAAAATTCTACGCGTAGTTTACGAAATACAGAGTGTTGAAGTTATAAAATGTCACTTTCATACTATTATTGACCGAACTTTAATGCGGGTGATATCACTGAATTATTAATGAATTTTTGATCTACACCATAGTATCAAATTTGGCCAGTGCAACAGTTTGTTTTCTGAGCATTTTTGAAAACAATTTAGGAGCGTTGTCCTGCAAAAACAAAACACCTTTGGATAGCTTTTCGCGTCTTTTATCTTAAATTTTTTCCCGTAAAGTGGTCAGTAATGTCGAATAGTAATCTCCAGTTATTGTTCTATCCTTATCCAAAAAATCAAAATCATGATTACTCCATGGCAATCCCAAAAAACTGAAGCAAGAACTTTTCCAGCAGATTTTTGGACACGAAACTTCTTAGGTCTTGAAGAACTGGAGTGTCGCCATTCAATCGATTGTTGCTTTGTTTCTTGATCGTAGAAACGTACCCAAGTATCATCCATAGTAACAATTCGGTTTAAGAAGTCTACATCGTTTTCAAATCGAGCTCAGATCGAACGCGAGGCTACTACCCTTGCACGCTTTTGGTCAACATTCAAACATTTGGGTATCCATTTTGCAGCAATTTTTCTCATGTCCAAATTGACGTGAACTATATGATGAACGCGTTTGTATGAAATATTCAGAGCTTCAGATATCCGTTTTAGTCCAATTCGACGGTCTGTTGAAATCATGTCATGAACTGCATCGATATTTTCAGGGACTGACACAGAAACTGGCCTTCCCGATCGGTCATCATCTTCAATGGAAAATTTACCTCTTTTTTATCTTCGAAAATCTGCCTACCTCTCAACCTTTTTAAATACTGGTACTTGATGATGGCTCGATACTCCAATTTTTCGAGTTTCACAATTTCGGTGGACATATGTTCTCTTTTAATTTATTGCGTAACTCTGGTTTACTTTTTTGACTTCAAACTTTACACTGTCACTTCTGATAAGTTATTGTTCGTTGATATGGTAACGCAATACTTTGTTTATGCAGGGAACTGGTCTAGGCTAACTAGATATCACTACATCCTCGTATACGATGTATATTTGTAGAAGATTCAGGAAAAAACATTTAAAATAGGTTTGCACTCAACATTAAATCAGTCACATAAACATGTATACAACGTGAATCTACTACTACACATATATATTAATATAAAATGATATTATTTGACTATAACTTCACATATCACTGACCGGTGTGTCCATATACTCCTGAATTGAATAGAACCCATTTTCTGAAAGACATCTTTCCAATATTGTTTTGAAGCGAGGCTTGTTTAAAATCTAAAATAAACTTAATAAAATAATTTGAATATATTCCTACTATGAATATCTACGAAACGTTCATTCAAAGTTATGGAAAAAATTAATTTGGTTCATATTGCGTATTTTCTCTAGAACCTGTTAAATTTATGTTTCAATCAGTAATGGATCTAGTGAATGACGCGAGTAATCATCAGTTGAGTTGGCAAATAGAAACAGCAGGAATATCCTCGGCTCCTAGAATTTTCCACTTAGTTTTGCTTTGCTTCTACCACAAACGGATAACACATCAAAATAATAGACTCAATACTCTACTTTTACGATAGCGGTGGAGCGAATTTCCTCGAAAAGTGGTAGTTTGAATAATGCGTCATCGGAAATCGGATTACCGCATGTTAAACCGAACCTGCCAGAGCTTTGCAACAGTATTATTCTTTTTCTTTTTCTGAGTTACACAAAATGAAAATAATGTCAGAACGAAGCATCAACGTTATAAGTTGGACCGTATCGAAATTGAAGTTTCTGTATTGCATATATTCAATAATCAATCAATATCAGCTGTATTTTTTCCAAATATACAGCTGATATAGAAACCATAACTGTAACCGTTACATTTGCTTCAGATAACGCGATTTGATCAATTCATTGCACCAATTATCCGCCGAAATAAATAACAGAAATACTAAGAGTTTCTAATCATAAGGCAATGAAATACGCACTTAATCGTGAAAAAAATTACTAACTGGAGAAACTTCCATGATAACTCGCAAATCAAATTACTATTTTGAATCTTTCACCTGTTTGAAATCGTGCTGGGTGGGTTCCTACGGTTTCCAATAAAGTTAATTGTTATTCAAAACATCATTTGTATAGCGCTGATTTTAAACTTCGATGATTCCAGAATTCCTTCTATGGGACTCCAATGCATATCACAAATTGAGAATTTTCGTTGATGCATATTTATAACGGCTCCCAAACGACGAGAATTTCCCAAAGAAGATTTGTAAGTGTAATAGTATTCCAATATCGGTGGATATTCATTGTCATTAAATTGCACGAATTTCTGAACTTTGAATACTTACACCCGAAATCTCGAAGAATTTGTATCATATCCTAATTCATTATTCGAAAATCTCAAACTCATCTCAATGAAGTTTATCCTGTATATATGCTGCAGCTAAATTAACTTATATTGAGTCTCTGAGGTAAAAATACCATTTGGAGTACAAAAATAAATGATGTTACAAAGTGATCAAATCGCGTTATCTGAAGCAAATATAACAGTTACAGTTATACTTTCAATTTCCCCTGTATATATGAAAAAATAACATATTTTTTGGGTGATCTTATTGAATATATCCAACACAAAAACTTCAATTTCGATATGGTCCGTATTATAATGTTTATGCTTCGTTCTGACAATATTTTCATTGTGTGTAACTCAGAAAGTTTCGATCTACCCTGTATATTGTTTTCAAAAATGCTTAGGAAACATACTGTTGGACTGGCCAAGATTGATGCTATGATGTAGATCAAAAACTCACTAATAATTCAGTGATATTACCCGCAATGAAGTTCAGTCAATAATGGTAAGAAAGTGACATTTTACAACTTCAACACTAAACATGAAATTTTTGTGTGCCCACGGTAACATTTGTTCACTATGTCGAGTTCAACAACATATTGAAATTTTGTACAATTTGACCGAAAGACTTTTTGCTTAAGAAGTGAGCGTGCTCCCTTAGAGATATCGGTTTGAAATTTGAACCACATGAACTCGAGACCAGTATTTGTCAGTTTTGATTTTTTATGGGAAAATCTAGAAACATTTTACGGGGTTTTCCCGTTTTTCTCAACTTCCCTCGATAGCGGTCCGGCTAGTGATTTGATCCGTTTCATATTTTTTTAAGATATACTCCATGAAATACGCCCTACAGAACTGTACAGTTTTTGAGAAACATCAGAAAATGCTGACAGACTTTTACGGTCGATTTTCTAAAAAACGCCAATTTTTCAAAGTCCAAATGCGGCTAAACCAATCAACGAAACTAAAATTTCAAAATTGTAATCGATAGAGCTTTAACAACGAATCCCAAACGACCCGTTTTTCGAAAAACCGATAGGAAATGGTGAAAATCCCTTGAATCTGAAAATGAAAATTTGAATTTTTGAAAATTCAAAATATCTCACGAACGGTTGATATAGTCACAATTTCGCAAGGTATCTTTTTGGACCGCCTTTATGAAATCACAAAAATTGTTGATGATTTTTTTTGGAAAAACCAATAGTCCAGGAAAAAATTCAAAAACCGTGAAAATTGAGATATTGACCGTACTAATTATAGAATTAAAAATTTTTAAATCCCTTCGAATACGTCTTTTTTCGCCAACTCGATTAGAAAGTAGAAAAAAAAATTTAAAAATAATTACAAAATTTATATTTTTTCTCTAAAATCTCTAAAAACTCGAAAACAAAACGAGATATGACAAAAATGTATATTTATACTTTCATTGTACTTGAACCGGTCTGCAAAAAAAAGTTTCATATTTTTTTTTCATTTCTTGATAAATAAATTCGGAAAAATCGACTGAACTTTAAAAAATGAGCATTTTGTGACTGAACTGTTTTTTAAAATTAAAATTGACAAAAACTCAAAATTGAAGATATCAAAAGAGTGGATAGAATCTATATCATTGTCCTCAAAAAATTCAAAAGAATGGTTATCAATGGTCCGGGTTAAATTTTTTAAAAACAAATAATTGAGGATATAGACTTAGTTTTAAATTTTTTTATGAAGAACAAATATTCGAAAACGAAGCGAAATATTGAAAAAATGTATATGAACAGTCTTATTGGCCTCGAACAAGTTTACAAAATGTTCAAATGAAGTTATTTCATATCTTGAAAAATGAAATTTAAATATTGAAAATTTAAGGTTTTTTTAAAATTCGAAAACTTCCAGGGCCGTAACCGGTCTGGTATTCAATTATTGATGACCATTAATTAGAGTTTCAATTATACTTAACGATAAATTAGGTAATTCGTGGACAGGTACCATGAAAGTCATTATATTCACGTTTGAGTCGTAGTATTAACATTTGAGTCGTAGTATTCGAAACTTCTACACACACACACTTGTTAGTTTCCAGAGGAGTCTTGTTTTTTCAATTTTCAATTAAGAATATTTTCCTTCTCAACTCTTCATGGAGTTTATCTGAGTACCTAATCTGTTTTATACACGCCGCTTTAAATTGAACGATATGAACCAGTTTTACCAAATTTAAAGAACTGGAACCAGGGAGAGGTTCTGAAACAGATCGCAAAAAAAAAGAAACCAAGGATTAACAACCAGGCCATGTTGTCCTTATACCGTAGGTACATTAAAGGCGCACCAGAGAAACTGAGAAGTATCGGGAATAAGTACAACCTCAGAAGCTGCTTCAAATCCGGCAACACATTCTGACTAAAACCAAACCAGAGAACCCAAGCGAAAACTCAAAAAAATGCGTATTAAATACCATGCGCATGCGCGCGTCGCTTCATCGGCGAAACCACAACATCTCTCAGCATTCATTATTAGAATAGACCATAGAGTTATGTGGAATAGACGACCACAAACACTGGATTCAACGGAGAGAGACGTCAAAGTGGAGCATAGCAGAGCACGCTTGGACAGAACACCACTTCTCCTTCCTTATCTACGAAGATTGCATCTTTTCACTTGATACAGTGCCCGGCAATACAAGCGGACCCCAACCAATTTAACCACTTCGCAATTAGGTAGCAGGTATCTGTTAATTAGTCAAAAACTATGATTATCTCTCATTAACTCGAAACAGTTCATTATACACTTGATAGTGATCGGAAATACCATACCGATTGATACGTCGTTTTCAAGGTAACAATTTCGACAATGGAATTCCAAAATGAAGGTCGTCAATTTAAATGACTGTCAAAAACTTTCAAACAAATTTGGTTATATGATTGGTGGTAAGTCAAAAGTTATTTCTCATTTTTCGTTTTTCAATGATATTGTCTTATGCACTGAAGAAACTTTCAGGGAATAAAGTCAAATTCAGCTAACCTTTTTTTATTGTACATTTCGAAAAGTTGTTACTTTTCCAATAAAAGCATGACCATGAAATCTTTTGATATGCATCATACACAATTAATTTGGTTCAGAAGGCTTTTTGGTACACTAACGATTTCACGCGATGTGACACCAATGGAAGGAAATCTACAATAAGAAGGTACCAGAAACCAGAACCACCAGAAAAAGTTGTCAATTTTTTTGTAGATTCGAACGAGGCCTATCACACTGAGATTGCCATACGTCAACGGAAAGGTTTGACAAAAAGTTTAGAATTCAGACTATCATTACCTTTTCTTTGGTGCGTTGAGGTGCGAATTTACCTGATTGCCGTGGATATTATTTTATGGGCCTCTGGCTTGGTCTGATTTTTCTGTTATATAAAATATTCAAAGAGAAGAAAATCAATGGATATGAGATCGGTTGAGTGCGGCGCCCAATTAATAAACTCCTCTCTATTGCTATCCAGCGATTAGAAACTTAAATATTGAATTACATCTCGTGCAAAATGAGGAAGAGACCCATCTTTCCATATTGTCAAACTCTTTTCTATAGAAATATCTTCAAGTAATTCAGCCAAGTTTTTTGCAGAAATCTTTGACAAGTCTTGCCATTTTTAGCCTGGCTGGCAGCTTGAAGGGCCCAATCAATCAACTATGTGGAAACTTTACTAGATATTATATTCTGTAACATAAAAGACGAACAAAAACTTGTCCAAAATCCAAATATTATACAAACTTTCCGGAAATTATCCTAAGAATTTTGGGATACGAAAATTTTCCAGTTTCCTCTGAAATTATACGCAAATCGGATAATTATTCGGTAAACGGCAACACTGGTTTCGTTTTTTACTTTGTTAATCTATCAGACCCTTCTGCATTAGTCTACCTCACTCTGCTCATCATACCCTAAGGATGGAGTGGTAGATTGAGGATTTTTTGTAGTTTATCTTATCAAGTGTCACAATTTTCACTCGGGTTTGAAGGCCGTCGTTTTTTGGAATTTCTTCCTTTCTTCCTTTCTTCCTTTCTTCCTTTCTTCCTTTCTTCCTTTCTTCCTTTCTTCCTTTCTTCCTTTCTTCCTTTCTTCCTTTCTTCCTTTCTTCCTTTCTTCCTTTCTTCCTTTCTTCCTTTCTTCCTTTCTTCCTTTCTTCCTTTCTTCCTTTCTTCCTTTCTTCCTTTCTTCCTTTCTTCCTTTCTTCCTTTCTTCCTTTCTTCCTTTCTTCCTTTCTTCCTTTCTTCCTTTCTTCCTTTCTTCCTTTCTTCCTTTCTTCCTTTCTTCCTTTCTTCCTTTCTTCCTTTCTTCCTTTCTTCCTTTCTTCCTTTCTTCCTTTCTTCCTTTCTTCCTTTCTTCCTTTCTTCCTTTCTTCCTTTCTTCCTTTCTTCCTTTCTTCCTTTCTTCCTTTCTTCCTTTCTTCCTTTCTTCCTTTCTTCCTTTCTTCCTTTCTTCCTTTCTTCCTTTCTTCCTTTCTTCCTTTCTTCCTTTCTTCCTTTCTTCCTTTCTTCCTTTCTTCCTTTCTTCCTTTCTTCCTTTCTTCCTTTCTTCCTTTCTTCCTTTCTTCCTTTCTTCCTTTCTTCCTTTCTTCCTTTCTTCCTTTCTTCTTTTCTTCCTTTCTCCCTTTCTTCCTTTTTTCCTTTCTTCCTTTCTTCCTTTCTTCCTTTCTTCCTTTCTTCCTTTCTTCCTTTCTTCCTTTCTTCCTTTCTTCCTTTCTTCCTTTCTTCCTTTCTTCCTTTCTTCCTTTCTTCCTTTCTTCCTTTCTTCCTTTCTTCCTTTCTTCCTTTCTTCCTTTCTTCCTTTCTTCCTTTCTTCCTTTCTTCCTTTCTTCCTTTCTTCCTTTCTTCCTTTCTTCCTTTCTTCCTTTCTTCCTTTCTTCCTTTCTTCCTTTCTTCCTTTCTTCCTTTCTTCCTTTCTTCCTTTCTTCCTTTCTTCCTTTCTTCCTTTCTTCCTTTCTTCCTTTCTTCCTTTCTTCCTTTCTTCCTTTCTTCCTTTCTTCCTTTCTTCCTTTCTTCCTTTCTTCCTTTCTTCCTTTCTTCCTTTCTTCCTTTCTTCCTTTCTTCCTTTCTTCCTTTCTTCCTTTCTTCCTTTCTTCCTTTCTTCCTTTCTTCCTTTCTTCCTTTCTTCCTTTCTTCCTTTCTTCCTTTCTTCCTTTCTTCCCTTCCTCCTTTTTTTCTTTTTTCCTTTTTTCCCAATTTCGATTTTTATACCTTTCGAAATTTTTAAATTAATGTGCCCCCAGCACCATCTGTCGAGTAATTGCAATGTTTCTTTTCTCAAAAAGTAGTATCGGTAATACCCTTCAAAAAATTTTTGGTTTCATTGTTCCACATCCAACCGTTCAAATTTATCGAGGTATGAGTAGTATTCAGATCCGCATTTATATTTGATATATCGATTTTGAATTACAAAAAAATATTACCGAAATTCAAAAATATTTAGATGGTTGTAAAGAGAATTTCTTTTCAACGATGTGACACTTGACCCCACATGCCATTTAAAAATTTTGAGTTGATGGGCCCCCCTGCGCCCTCTATCGTGCAATCACTATTTTAAAAGTAGTATTGTTGAAACCCTCGAAACGGTTTTTTTTCATGTTTCTACGTCGAACCGTTCAAAAGTTAACAGGAAGGGGGGACTATTAAAAGCCGCACTGTATTTATCAATATCATTGTTTTGAATTGTGCATTTTCTATTAATCATGGGTTTCTATTGATTAAAAATCTGTATCGTTATGAAAAATCTGTATCATCATGGATCTCATCATGAAACAGATTATGGGCATATAAGTGTATTATTATAGTACGGGTGTAGAAAAAATTTGAAATAACTTTCGACCTATTACCATGGCCCCCGCCTCAGATCCGCCAGTGTGTTTTACAATAGTCTTACTAGCTGAAAAATTTCTGTTTATCTGATGTTTATTAAATTGTAAACCAATCTATTGAAGTTGTCTGGTAAAAGCGTACGCCTCGCAAGCGTGGGGTCGTGGGTTCGATCCACCGATTCACCGGTCTCGTGCATGGCATCACACGTTAAAAGGTAATGGCTGCGTCTTCCCTAGCTCACACAAGTCTCTCGAAGAATTCCGAGGCTTGCGCGTAGGGGTGCAATCGGTTGTCGGAAAAAACAATTTTAACAACAACAACAACAACAAATAACTTTTCTCCTTTTGGAAGTCATTTACAATAAGGCTTTTACCTTTTTACTACGATAAAGAAGACACACTAGCCATAACTTATTTCCATCGTGTGTTCTCAATCATTATTGACAATATAAATAACATAAGTTGATAATGATATATCAGTCATTAAGTTAATAAGGATGAACAATGAACTGATTACAGTGACTTTCGAACTCTTCTATTATTCTCAACCATTTCTGTAGTATAAGAATACGTTGAAAGAGAACTAGGCACGGAGATAATTGCCTGCTACGCACCACGATAGGAATTGAATTAGTTGATATACAGGATGTTATTGAAAATATAAGGGGGTTTATGACACATATACTAAAATTTCAGCAAATTCAATCAAGGTTTGGCATATGTATATTGGGTAACTCTACACTTGTTTCAAATATGTTTATTGAACAGAAAATAAAAATTCCCATAGTAGCAGGAGTTCCTAGCACATCTTCTTGTAGAGACTTACTTTGAAAATTCAGTATTTTAACCTTAACCTGATGTACTTATACAGTGCGGCTTTTTTAGTCCCCCCCTGTTAACTTTTGAACGGTTCGACGTAGAAACATGAATAAAAAAACGTTTGGAGGGTTTCACCGATACTACTTTATGAGACAAAAAATATGGTGATTGCTCGAAAGGGGCGCGGGGGAGCACATCAACTCAAAATTTTTAAATAGCATGGGGGGTCAAGTATCACATCGTTGAAAAGAAAATTCAATTCTCTTCACAACCACCTGAATATTTTCAAATTTTGTTGAGAAATTTTTCCTCAATATCGATTTATATGCCTTTCGAAATTTTCAAGTTGATCTGTCCCAAGCGCCATCTGTCGAGTAATTTCAATGTTTCTTCTCTCAAAGAGTAGTATCGGTAATACCCTTCAAAATATTTTTGGTTTCATTATTCCACAACAAACCGTTCAAATTTATCGAGGTATGAGTAGTTTTCAGATCCGCATTTATTTTTGATATTTCGAATTTGGATTGTAAAAAAAAATTCAACTAAATTTTAAAAAAATTAGATGGTTGTAAAGAGAATTGAATTTTCTTTTCAACGATGTGACACTTGACCCCCCATGCCATTTAAAATTTTTGAGTTGATGTGCCATCCCGCGCCCTCTGTCGAGCAATCACCATATTTTTTATTTCAAAAAGTAGTATCGGTGAAACCCTCCAAACGGTTTTTTATTCATGTTTCTACGTCGAACCGTTCACAAGTTAACATGGGGGGGGGACTAAAAAAAGCCGCACTGTATATATTTTTGAATTGTCCGTTTATGTTTTTAACAAAAACATGATTTCCATGTTCCGTTTCGTATATAGAGTAAAGTGAAATTAATATGCAAAATATCGAAAAAATTTAATGAAAAAAGTTGTTTGCAATTGTATGTTATTCTCAGTTATTCAGTTTTGTCTACCAATTTCAATTTTTTTAAGGATCCTGGCTTTGTTTTATTATCTTTCCATCATTGTTTTTTGACTGATATTCAAGATAGATCAGCTAATTGCTTTAAAAGATTATTTAACTTACTACTCAAAAATTATTTTTAATTAGACAAAATTAGTAATTGGTAGACTAAACTGGATAGCCGGGAATATAATTCAATTGCAACCAACTTCCTTCGATGACATTTTTCGATATTTTGCTATTAAGGTCACTTTATATACTCTATAGTGAATTTAGAATATCAGCCGTTCCCCGCTTGGCCGCACGCCACTGGCAGTGACCGATATGCGCGTACTTAGTCTAATTGAATGCACCAACTTTTATAAGGAATGAAATTTCCTGAGAAAATATTAATAAAAAAGTTTCCCATATGGTTCCAACATTTTGGCGGACAATGTATAATAATAAAAAATTTATTCTTATTTTAACGTATTAAGTATTTCTGTTGCACCAATTTGAAAGTATCAGAATTCAAGTGCCATAGTCAAATCTCATATAAAATAGTATATTATGCAATGAGCACAGAATTATGCCCATTTTGCACGAGTATGAAATTTGCAGCACGAGCCGAAGGCAAGTGATGCAATTCATACGAGTGCAAAGTGGCCATTTTGTTGCGAGTTGCATACTATACTTTTTCTTTGACAACATATCGTTCACATTTAATACATGCATACTTTGCAGAAACTTTGAAAGAAATAAACTGATGATATTTCATTACTCCGAATTCGCCGCTAATGGGCTTTCTATCAAAATTAAAATATAAATTGAAGAAATATGTAAATATTTTCTTTATTGCTATTTCTAATAGGTACACAGAAATAGAAGCCTATAAATGTATGTATATATCTAATTGAAGTTGAATGTGCAATTATTGAATATAGACTGCCGCTTGAAGGAATGCTTTCAGTTTCAAATATTTGGCCATATCTATATCATTATAGGATACTAAAGTCGTTCTCAGCATTGAGAAGTGTGACCACAAAGTGGAACTTTTAATTTTTTTGGCTAAGTCTCCAAAATAAGCCATTCAACGTTCTCGCAAAACTATTTTGTCTTTTGATCTACCTTCCATTCCAAAAAAGGTTATAAGCGCGTTGATACATACTATTTGACATCTCCTGTAATAAATTCAGTGTTGTTAAGCCTGATTCACATAATGGCAGTAGCAGTGGCACTAAAGGCAGTGACTCCGCCCCTTTTGACGCTGTTATCCGAATGAGTGACTTTGGAATGGAAATTTTCAACTAATTGTTTGTTAATGTGTGATAATTTTAAGGTTAGAAATGCGAACACTGCTAGATTTTACTGCAAAAAGTTTAAATGAATTAAACTTTCAGCAGCGTGACCTTGAATTTTCAGCGTCGTCTAAACATGTTTGCCATTGGTTATCTTATCAATAGAGGGGGGTGACGCCACTGCTACTGCCATTATGTGAATCAGGCTTAAGGCTGAATTCCCACAGATCCGACGTCCGATGATACGATGGTACGAAAATGTTCTGATTAGTTGGAAAATGTCCTGATTGGTTGATTTGTTGTTACACCTACCAATTCAACCAATCAGAACATGTTCGTACCATCGGATCATTGGACATAGGATCTGTGGGAATCCAGCCTAAGTGACACTGGAATGGAAATTTTCAACTAATTGTTTGTTAAATGCAGTAGAAAGGAATCATAACAGCAATCTCGATTTCATGATGATTTTAGAAATGCGAACACTGCTAGATTTTACTGCAAAAAGTTAAAATGAATCAAACTTTCAGCAGCGTGACCTTGAATTTTCAGCGTCGTCTAAACATGTTTGCCATTGGTTATCTTATCAATAGAGGGGGGTGACGCCACTGCTACTGCCATTATGTGAATCAGGCTTTACCTTCGCTGCTTCTGTTATGTTCGGAGGTGTCAAATCTAAGTCGATATCACTATCAGTTTCCATTTTAATCAATAGTTTTTATAGAAAACAACTATGAAATTACTCGTTACCTACTAAAACTTTGACAGAAACGATCTGCTGACATTTTATCAATTTGTTGCTGGACGTCATAATTTGACAAGCCGTAGTCGTCGTGATTTTAGAGTGAACCTAGACCCAACACAAAATATTCCATTTCGCATTTGTGGCTTAGCAACTTGCCTAGCAACCGATGCAAAAATGAAATTATGTACAAAATATGCTTGTTACGGTTATAAAATGAACATTTATCGAGGTTGTCGTAGAAAGAGGTGTTTTTGGAATTTTAGCTTTGAAAATAATTCGAAGGAGAACGCATTGAAATTCTGAATTTCATTTCATATTTAAGGAGGTATGATAGTGCTGTTGAAGCTCTTTTCATTAGAAAAAAATCGTTTAAATCGAACCACATATAAAAAATGGATAGTAATGGCCCATCAAATGGGTCACTCTGTAAGGAATTCTGATTTTATTATTTGTATATGGTTAATTTGTCTGAATGTCGCCTAATCCGTATTTAATGAATCACTTTGTATACTACCCATCTAACACAAAAAATACTGCTTTTTTGTTTAATTGAATTATTTTTGTAATTTTGCATCTATTTTGTTCGAAATTAGTTTAAAAAAACTCCAAATTAGACTACCCACAGGTGGTTACCCAGAACGTCACTGCATTCTTTATGACACAAATTCCAGGAGGATCGTTTATTACAAGTATTATGAACATTAATTACCTTTGCAGTCTCTTGAAAAAAAAAACATCCCAGTACCAGACAAACAATAGTTATCTACTTTGGGAAACCCACAAATAGGTAGTTGTCCTGCTGCGTTTAAAAACCCGCATAAAAATCTTATTCCGCAAAAAAAACGAGTTTTTGTTATTCTCGGTAGTTTTGAATGTAGCTGCTATAGAATTTTGGGATGGTATGAATGAAGACAACTTATTTTCCTTGGACGCTCACATCTTATCAGAGTATTTCTATAGTTAATATTTCATTGTTTTCTCATTGAGCGTTTTGTTTGGAATGTTATTCAAATACTTTTTGTTCCATATTAAGTTTTGTTGTGATAATATGCACCATTATATAAACTGACACCTACTTAATTAATTCATATCTATAATCGTTAGGTAGGTAATTTATTCAGCAACTTTTTTCAAGGTACCGAATTGATTCCTAACTGCGGAGCAAAACAATAAAGACGTAAAGATCAAGGTTTTTTTACTGCAATTATACATCAATAACCCATTCCAGGTACACATGAATACAATTAACGAGGTATTCGACTCACCAAAGTATATTTCTTGGTCATGTTGCTAAAATAATAAAATTGTTCCTCTGCGGTATGCTGGTATGCACTTGTGTGTTGCACCAAATAACAACCACTGGTACTACTGGTAGCCCAAAGCTAATCACAAATTTAAGACACCGCGAGCAGCATGCAGGATTGAAATTCTGCAAATGTTAGTGAACTGCCCCTGAGCCAACTAAACTACACGGAGCATCACTGACGGAATTCGCAGACGGTCGGAACCCAGGACTTTCCACGGTGGTTTTTATCGAAACTGGTGGTACCGAGTGTCCCATCGAACATCGAACGTCAGTGTTTGTTCGAAACCCTGAAACGTGACTGATGTGTTTGTTATTGATAGATAACTTTCCAACTAGTAAGATATCGAATAGTTTCGTGAATGGGAAAGTGGCCACCTGTCGAATTTTAATGTACAGCGTTTAACAGAAACTAGGTGAAAGCACCTAAAGTGGAACGGTTCGTTTCTGGTAGTTTTGATGGCTTTTGTAAATCTTTCAACATCCGATACCCAGATCGAAATACTGGAGAAATTACACGAGGTCTAGGTTTAAACCGTCCTTTTTACTGTTGAAAAGTGACAGAATGGGTGTGGAAAACGTGATGGGATGGGCTGCCGCAAGGGTCAAGGCACCCTGGTGCAAGAGCTAGAAATGACGCCCTATAAAGTCTATGACTTGACTTTTTTTAATTTTCTCAAAATAATGTCATTTGGGTCCTAAAACTTTAGAAACACTTCAATTATTAGTGCATCCGTGGCTTACCATCCGGAAGGCAGTACGAAAATGTGCATCGACTGCATCGGCAGTCTGAAGAGTAGAACGCGGCTGCAGCAGCAGTTCGGTCCAGCGGTCATTTTTGCATAATGTATCGATGAAAAAAATAAGCAGCGGGATTTTCTATTTAAAAATATTCAAATACATCTCTTGTTACATATACAGAGCCTTCCGCGATAAAGGTTCTTTAGGAATATATGAAGAACTGTTAAAAATAAAATCTTTGTGGTAGTGAGTTTAACAATATGGCCTTTTCAGCTATAGTACTATATTTCATTAGGAGTCCAGAATACGCACGCACGAACCCACGCACGCACGAACCCACGCACGCGAAAAAGCATTTATGGAAGTGTAATTAACGATATTTTTCATTTTATATAATAATAGTATAATAATAATAATAGGTCTTTATTATTTTCCGCACTTAGGACATATAAATTAATAAATAAACGACATTTTTGAAGAAATTGGAAAATAAAGGGCGAAATTCATTTTCTCTAATGAAGCAATCACTCACTTCGTCAGAAAAATGTTCTTCTATTTAACCCTAAATCGTGTATCTTACATCATTTGTCCATAAATATTAAATATTATATAATTATGTAACATACATTAATCACATTAATACAAATAATTAAATGATAATTTAAATTATTAACACATATGATTATACTAAGTTTCGAGAGAATACAGGATAGCATGTTAACATAGAATTTATATACAGTGACCGCCAAAAAGTATGTACCATATGGGAAAAAATTTTATTATTGGAGTACTGGAAAAAATATTCTGAGGAAAAGTTTGTGCATGTCTGATAACCTAAAAATAGATTTTGACACATGTCACGTGATCGCTAGAATGGCGGCAAAATGAAAAAAATTGTAATGCAAAGGGGTAAGATGGCAAGATATCAAAAAAAGTTATCTGAAAAAGTCACTTAGAATTCAATTTTATACACATAAACGAAGTTTCAAGAGATAATTCAAAAAAATTGAAAATAGCAATTTTTTTTAAATATTTTCCCATCTATTTAAAAATATTATTTTTTTTCTTATGAATAGCTTGACTATACTGAAACATTTGCATTTTAATGATAATGACAAAACTTTCTCATTTTCTCCACACCAGAGGGCACTAAATTGAAAAAATGGGAATTTGTCAGAACCCTTGCTGTTACATCGGTTCGTATCTAACAGTTATATCCGAATTCCACGACCATTGTGATGACATGACACTCCAAAAACATGGTAATTTCCAGATTATAATCAAGTTCCGATGATAATCGTGCATGAGCGTTTCACTTCGCACATAAACTTGAAAATAGTGCGTCAAATTAAAGATTCTTAAAGTTTATGTGCAAAGTAAAACGCTCATACAGCATTATTATTGAAACTTGATTAAAATCAGGAAACATGGTGTTTCTAGATTGCCATATCAACACAATAGTCTTGGAATTCTGATATAACTGTTAGATAAGAACCAATGTAACAGCGAGGGTTCTGGCAAAAACCAATTTTTTTTAATTTAGTGCCCTCTGGTGTGGAGAAAATGAGAAAGTTTTGTCATTATCATTAAAATGCAAATGTTTCAGTATAGTCAAGTTATTCATAAGAAAAAAAAATAATATTTGTAAATAGATGGGAAAATATTTTAAAAAAATTGCTATTTTCAATTTTTTTTTTTTTAATTATCTCTTGAAACTTCGTTTATGTGTATAAAATTTAATTCTAAGTGACTTTTTCAAATAACTTTTTTTGATATCTTGCCATCTTACCCTTTTTTTGCCTTTGCATTGCAATTTTTTCATTTTGCCGCCATTCTAGCGATCACGTGACATGTGTCAAAATCGATTTTTAGGTTATCGGACATGCATAAACTTTTCCCCAGAATATTTTTTCCAATACTCCAATAATAAAAATTTTTCCCATATGGTACATACTTTTTGGCGGTCACTGTATGTTTTGTCAGTAAGATAATAATAAAGTTTTATTCAACAAAATTTACAAGAAAAAATATATGTATAATTTTTGAATAAAGCAGAGAAAAAAATCTCAGAAGCAGTCAATTTTGCTGCTTGTACGTGACATACCTATATATGTATAAAAAAGTTCCTATAGATTTACTTTTATAGAGTGATCCACAAGATAAAAACTGAAGTAATAAGTAAATGTAATAGTATAAGTGATAAGTAAAAAAATAATAATAAATAATAATAATAATAATAATGATAATAAGAGGGCTTATATAGCATTTATATTACAATTACATTGGAGCAAGAAATACAAAAACGTGTAGATAAATTAAGGGTTTATATAATTGACTTGATCGGTTATTTTGTCATAGTTTGGGTTTTTGGCATCGTTTAAATGTGCGGCAAAAGTAACAATAATAGTCGTCCAAAACAGACTATGCCTTATTTGGGTACACTCATGTGAGTGTTTATGAGGTAGCGATATTATCATCATTTCTCAGTTTACTTAGTCGGTACTTATTGTCATAGTTCAGATTTTTTTGTTATCGTTGGAATTTATTTTTCGTGAAATCATGATGCATTCAAATATGTTTATAAAAATTCACGCATACAAATATAAATACAATGTAATGCAGACGCAATGCACACATATCAGTTTTTCACACACTATAAACACACACATGCCCATACGCTAGTGTAATTATATTAATATTCATGTATTCAATTTAATTTATTTAAATTATATAAATTGGTCCTAGGTGCTATATAATCCACACTTTTTTGACCAATTGTTTTCTCGCTACGTGGATAAAAGACGCCATCTTGTGTCCTCGTGTTATGCGAATGTACATGTTCTTTCAGAACGATCTTACCTTTTCTCAAAAATAGGAATATTTTCAAACAAAATAGTTGTCTACTCTCAAGCACTTGGGCCATTTTGAAGAGACTATTTGACGAAAAGGTGATATCTTTCGCAAAAATTATCTTCAGAATTCATTTCTGTAGGACGTTAATTTTTTCTAAGAAGCATTCATTTACTCCATCCCAGCCCAAGATACCATAAGTTAGTTGCGACTGTGCCAAAGCAAAATAAACTGTTTTTAAATGTTTTATTCCTAAAAAATCTTTCAAGTATTTAAATTTTGGGAGTATTCCTCTTAATTTCCTTGCTACGTATTTCATCTGAAGATCCCATCTCAGGTGCCGATCTATAATTATCCCAAGATATTTTACCGATTCAGCCTCTGGAATTGTCGAGTTTTGTCCAAGATTGATATCTCCTAGATTTGGTAAGCCAGTGGAGTATAATGAGAATGGTAAATAGCTGTTTTTTTTTTAAATTTAACGTAAGTTTGTTAAACTGTAGCCATTTAGAAATCAGTATCAATTTTGTTTGTTACTTCTTTCCATGTATTCGACTTATATACAATCACGGTGTCATCTGCAAAACTGATGATTTCACTAGTGCTATCCATAGTGAGTAGGCTATTTATATACAGAATAAAAAGAACTGGTCCCAATACTGACCCTTGAGGTACTTCATAAGTTACTGTTCTAGGATTGCTACATATTTCATCAATTTGTACAACTTGACTCCGATCAGAAAGGTAGTTTTCTATAATATTATACGCATTTCCTCTTATTCCATATTTCTGTAGTTTGTTTAAAAGCTTCTGATGACTAACAGTATCAAAAGTCTTTGAAAGATATGTTTATACTTTGACTTAAAGCTAGCAATACTGAGATTTTGCAAAGTTACAGGAACGGAGTTATTTTGGTATGTACATTTCAGTTTTAAATATTCGTGGGGACAACGAACCTTTGAATCTCAAATTCAAGTTGTGTACATCCGGTCTGAAAGTAATTTTTCTATAGAGGTAGATAGGAATTTTTGTTAGAATAATCTTGTGATATAATGAATTTGCATGATGAACTCTTCTATGTTCCATATTCAACCATCCGATTTCATCCAATTTGTGTGATATTCTTTGGAATTTTTTGATGCCATATATCAATCTTAAGCAGGATTTCTGTACTTTCTGGATTTTCTTTATGTAAACACTAGTCAAATGTGGACCCGTATAACGAATCAGCAAAATCAAAATTTGACAAAACTAATGTTTCACATAATGTTATTTCAACAATTTTAGGAAAAAACTGCAGGTTCCCATAAATCAATTTTAGTGAGCCATATGCACGTTGAATTAGTTTGTTGACATGTTTTTCAAATCTTAGATCTGAGTCTAAGATTACTCCTAAATGTTTGGCTTCATTAACTACAGTTAACAGATCATCTTTGATTTTAACGTTTACATGGTGGATTTTAGCAAGATTATATGCAGAACGAAACAACAACAATTTGGATTTTGTGCAATTGATTAATAAGCAATGTTCAGAACAACTGAATCAGTGAAGGTTGCTAATTCCTTATGTATAATGTCACAAGCATTATCCACTAGTGAGGGAGGAAAACTAATAGATTTGTGTGTCGTCTGCATAGACGTGAATGTTACATAGCTTTAGAGATTTGGTTAAATTGATTGTGTTTATAGAAAAATGCAACGGGCCCAGGATAGAACCCTGAGGCACACCTGATTTTAATGTCAAATATTCAGATTGGACTGATTCAATTTTCACACACTGTTCACGATTATATAAATAATTTTGTAAAAGAAAGGTTGCTATCTACCTGAAAACTACAGATTGTTAAGAAACATTTATTGTTGAAGATGAACGAAGCATGTATTTTTAATTTGTATTAATTGAAATATGTATGGTACAATTTCTGTTGTTGTAAATAGCTAATCCTTCAGCAGCTACTTTATTTTCGATAACTCTGATTGATAAAGTTGATGTTGGCGTTGTTTTCACAGTTCTTGAATGACTAAACAATTTACGAGAAACTTCAGTCTTTCTACTTGCCGATTCTTTGATGTAGCCTTCAGCCACAGTCGAGGAACGCCAACCTCCATGCCTTTTCAAAGTAATCAGATATCCTACGCCCTTGACTAACTTATATGCTGATGAAGATCATCTTAAGCCGTGTCTAGTATTATCTTCTGGATTTTCTAGGTTCAGATATTCAGCAATCTGCTTTGTTGTATCACTGATTGTATGACACCCTGCATGTTGAGCAAAGCATCTATCATTACGAAACGAAATGAATAATCTTTTACTATTCATGTGTGTATAGGTCTTAGATTAATATATCAATGATAAGAAGTGCATGGATCAGAGTGACTCCTTCCTTTGTAATTGTGAAACTTGTTGATTCGTTATTTTTGCCATTTCGAAGGAATACTATCATTATCTTCCACGTCTTCCAAAGTCAGACAAATCAAGTCATCTCTTCTGCAGGAACCGAAAAGGCCAAATATTAAAATTACTTTACTTAATAACCAATTCTCTACTGGTGCTTCAAGTATGAATTTATAAATATATATGTAATAGTGTTTTCAGATTGGTATAATGAAAAATATTTCCATCTTCCGGTCTCTTTCCTTTATACCGGAAGTGAAGGGCAACTTCTTTATTTCAAATGGAACACCTTATATTTCATTACATTTTTGAATTTCCTAGCAGATTTTAGGCCCACTTTAAGTAACAATGCCTGTACCAAAATTCCTTACATTTGAAAGTATGATACTTTTTCTGACAAATTTGACTGTTACCGCACTTCTTCAAAAAAATCATAACTCATAGACAGTAACAATTGTAAATGTGAAATTTCACAAAATCGCACCTAAAGCATCATTTTAACAGGTACATCGAAATTTCAAAAATAGTTTACACAATTTCCACCTGAAACATAACACCGAGAAAACTGATGAAACACGATTTTTTGAAACCATGCTTTATTGTATTATTTTTGGATACTACGGAAAAAATATATCAAATTCATGAAGAAACCCCTATACCTAAAATACACCCCAGGCAAGATGTATCCGATTTTGAAAAATATTTCAAATGTAAATCATTCAAAACAATACCAAACCAAGAAAGCTTTGAAAACAAATGAAGTTACAACAAATATGTCAGAATATGATGCAATGTAATTAACATGTATTTCACAGTTCTCTATTTTGGATATTCTAATGAAGATTTCCTGAATTTAATAGCAATTTATGGCTAATGTTATATGATAATTCACAGAACTTGTCGTGTTTTCGCAGGAAGATTCCCAAATCTACACAGACCAAATAAAAATATTCCGAGAAAACTTCTACTCGTAAACATTGAGGACAACGAAATTGTAGTTTTGGCCTTCTTCACAGCTTATCCAGAAAATTCGTTGAAAGACACAGAAAATTTACTTCGTGTTCGTCAATAAACTGAATTTCCCTTCCCTTTGAAAATCACCAGGTTGAAATTCTGAAAACACAAGATTTACATGAACGAGTGTAATTCTGCGAAAGGTTTTTCATCAAAATATAGAGGACCGCCATAATAGTCATTCTTAATCAGAATACAAAATACTATAATATTTGCACTACACGGTCGTTAGAAGAACCCTTGGGGCCCAGTATTGTGCCTTATGGTACACCATATTCAACATTAGCTTCATCGCGGAATTCTTCATATATTCTCACAAACTGGTGTCTATTAGACAAGTAGCTTTCGGATAAATATTTCTCCTGCCAATATTTTTTCGAAAAGAATTTTATATCAGTCTTCTTTAATTACCACAGAGAACTTTGTACTGTTTTCAGATCTCACTAACTTCATAGCCAGATATTCACTCCTGAATAGCATAACCCCTTTTTACAGAAATGTTTTTAATGAGAATGTATTTATTTGAATAATTATTATCCACGGAGTCATTGTCAATAATATTTATATGAACGATAAGCTCATTTATAGATGTTTATAATAATTCTTATTCATTTAAAGAAAGGACATTCAACGGATGCACTCTCAAGTTCGTGCGCTTTTGCAGAAGTTCTGGCTCGCATAATGATGGATATCTTCGGATGCTGTGCTGTACCAACCAACCCAACGCCAATGGAAAAAAGTTGTGGGAGTACTAAATATTGTTACGCAACTTACAACTTTATGGTCTCAGAAATCAAAGTCTTAAGTGGGTACCAGAGAACCCAAATTGTAAAAACATATAAATTATCACGCACTGGTATTACTTGTGGTTGTGGTGTTCCTCAAGGCCCGGTGCTTGGTCCAATTTTGTTGCTGCTGTGTGTCAATGACCTGGCTACCAAGATAAAAGAATGGTGTGATTCCAATTTACTCTCAATCAATATCAACAAAACCAAAACTGTCTATCTTATCAGTATGTCCTTCCACATATTCCTTTAGGAAATGAGTTGAAAACTAATCTGGATATAAATAAATTTCTTGGGGTCCATATTGACAAAGATTTAAATTTTTAACAACATGTCATACAGCTGGGAAAAAATTTGCCTCAGGATGTTATGCAGTACGTGCATGTAGTAGCCAGGGAATAGGATATGGCAACAGCTAAAGTGGTTTACCATGCACTGATTGAGTCTCACATTCGATATGGAATTGCATTCTGGGGAACTTGTAACAAAGAGAACTTTTACTCAATTTTCGTCATGCAAAAACGTTACTTAGGTAAAGTAGGACCTAGAGAATCGTGTAGGACTCTGTTCAAGGATAACGCACTTTTAACTCTTCCGTCATTGTTCATCCTCGAAACGACTTGTTTGGTTTTCAAAAATAAATCGTCATATAAAGTCAATGATGGAACCACTCGCAAAAGAAATAATTCAAAACTCGCGATTCCTGCTTCTAGTTTGATCAAAAACTCGCTCATCTATAATGCGGCCAAAATATACAATCACCTCCCAAAAAAAAATATTGAAAAATATGATTTATTTAGGTCTTCTATGAAAAAATTTATCCTTTTATAACATTCAAGATTACTTTCTGATATAATCAAACTAGTCGTCCCTTTTATACATTCTACTAGTCTAACTTTTATTTATATAAGTATATCAATGTGACTGTGCATTGTATTTTTGCCTAACTTTGATCCATATTAGCAAGAACTTCAACTTATTTTAAAATTAATATGACTGTGGTATGGTATTGTACCTATTTTAGTTATCTAACTTTAATTTTTTATCAATATGAATTGACTATGATAATAGTCCTTCTTAAACTGTCGAGAATGTATGTATATATTTACTCAAATACCAGAAAGTAATGCAATAGTTTTTAATAACTTGTTTACTAAACCTAATTTATTTACATTTTATATACAGTGTGTCCCACTTTGAGCAGCCACACCCTCATATTTCGTTGAGCATGAAATAATTCGAAATTTTCTTTGACTCAAGTTGTAGTACTCGGAAATACCTACCTTTATGTTTACGGAACCTTTGTATTCCATTTTCCACGGTTAACTACGACCAAATGAAAAGTGAAAAATTGGGAAAAATACACTAGGCATTTTTTTATCGCAAAAATAACATCAGATTCTGTTTCAGAACACCTTAAAACCCCCAAATCCCAATGCTTGAATCATTTGAATATACAGGGTATCATCTGTAGCTGGTAGCATTATCAACTCTAATCCATAAATAATGCTTGGAAAATTTCCAAAATGTCTTCTCTTGTCACAGAATTCACAAAAATATTTAATTAATACTTTGAAAAATAGCCAAATATCACTTTTCCAAGGCTAACTCTGATCAGAATGAATGATACCCTGTATATTCAAATGATTCAAGCATTGAGATTTGGGGATTTTAAGATGTTCTGAAACAGAATCTGGTGTTATTTTTCCCAATTTTTCACTTTTCATTTGGTCGTAGTTAGCCGTGTAAAATGGATATACAAAGGTTACGTAAACATAAAGGTAGGTATTTCCGAGTACTACAACTTGAGTCAAAGAAAATTTCGAATTATTTCATGCTCAACGAAATATGAGGGTGTGGCTGCTCAAAGTGGGACACACTGTATATACACCCACCAGATATTTTTCACACTTTATGCTCAGTAACGCTTTGTCAATCAGGATACATTTCTTCAGACAATAAAGTATATTTTGATTGATTGATTGATTGATTGATTGATCCCACTCACTGTCCCTGGAAGAAACACATGCCCTCAACCATTGACCTCATCGTCAATAAATACATCGCAGAATTCAAAAACACAAGAACGGTGTCTGAGCTCATCTCAGACTACGGCCCTGTGCTCTTTGAATGCGGTGAAGGCTGTACAAGGCTGTACGTCGAAACTGGTAAAAACTATATACGACTATGCTATCACTGACTGGAAAGAGTACAGGGCTGTCCTGAACAGAATAACTCGAATGATACCAAGTCTGTCAGAACAGGGAGTCGAGAATTATACTCAGAAACTAATAAACAATTTAACAAAAGCTAGAGATCTGACGACAGGAAATTGGGTTGTAATGGAGCATAAAGATATTTTTCTGTACACCATCACAAACCTTAATAAGCTGAAGAATTAATAGAGGAAAAAATGGCAAATCTCTCAAAATCCTATATATTTAAAGAAAATTTCATAAACCTTGGAAAAGATATTAACCAGCTCATTAAGAAACACGAAAACCTCAACGTTGGTGATGTATGTCTAAGAGAATCCAAAATAATTTCAAGGACATATCAGCTGTAGAGAGAGGTTACACATGGGTTATATCCGATCTAGGGAAGGCATAGCTACTTGGGGAGTATTACCACGACACTGTCCAAACAACACCCGACACAAAACCAGAACACGAGGCAGCTACGAGTCCAGTCGTAAATTTCAGGAGTAAGGAGAAGGTAACTGATGACTAGATACGACGAGATCATGGAAACGATCAAAAGACTGCCCAGAAATAAAGCGCCAGGTAGGTATAAAATTGGTACAATTCTTCTGAGGAATTTACCGCAGAAGTCCCTTGTACAGCTATTTTACATGGTAAACGAAATGAACAAGTGGCAATATAGCCCCAAATGCCTGAAAATTGCAGAGGCCATCACCATTTTGAAACCAAATACTTGCATTTCGGTAGATGGCCAGCCCCGCCGAAAAATAATAATAATAATAATCACTGTATTCCTTCCAGGCAAGAGCAAGTCTGCTCTCCCAACTCGCTTACTTTCCTAAAACACTCCAGGAAAGTTCACGGTGGATATTTCTAATTAAGATGCTTGCATGATGAATATCTTCAGTAGTCTCGCTATTAGCAGTTCCATTGAGATTACCCCAACGAGGTCACTTTTCCCATCTCATTTTTGGAGACTTGTGAACATCTCATTTTCGGGACGCTTTCTTTGAAAAATCGTAAAGCTATAGAAAATAATGTTTAGAAATTTATTCCCTGATGAAAAAATTATGAAAAAAATGTCAAGAATATGGTCGCATTAGGAGCTGAAAAAAAAATATTATGGGAATTTTGCAAAGGGAGCATAATCTTTGGTGAACGCAGTATGAATGGATAATTGTTTGCTACGCAATTATTCTTTATTATGAAGGCCGCATATTTTTACCGGTGTTACGTGTGAGTAATATGCATAAAATGTTAATTTCGAATATCGCGTTGATTAATCATTAAACCAAGTGTTCTATCACGAAACGACGATGTATTCATTCCCTCAACTAGTAATGAAAAATTTCAATAAACATCAAACTATATTATTCGAACGAAGTTCAAAAAGTGTGCCAGAGATTATCACATGAATAAAATGAATAATTTCGACGAATTTGAAAACCCTTCCTCTCCACACATGCCCAGAAAGTGAAAAATATGAGGCAAATATCTAACAGAAGACAAGTACAAGTACAAGGACATCTTGGCAAGAGCTAATCGTGATCAAACATTTAATTTCATCCTTCATTTGGTTGGGAATCTTTTATTAATATTTTATTTACAATACCTATTCATGAAATAATGGTCTCTATACGGCTATGATTCATTTTATTTGCGGTGATTTTAACTTTAATTCGCATTCCATTGATAATTCTATAGGTTTTTGTAATGTAATGTCTGATTCGATTTTCGCCCACTGGAGGGTCGGCCCAATAGTTATTTATGCAGCAAGTGCAAAAAGTGAATGTTTATTGCACTCGACGTGAAATTGTCCGACGAGGCCGTTAGGCCGAGTTGGACAACACGTCGAGTGCAATAAACAATTTTTGCACGAGTTGCATACAACATTTTTTCTACGTTCATGCAAAAAGCAAAAAATGATTTATTGAGGTGCGGCAGGCACTAGGTGTAGGAAAATGAAAAGAGCAACTTGAATACTTTATTATTAATATCGATTTGCTGAAACAGGAACTAATACGAACAATTTAACTCAAACTTTATTTTTACCCTCAATGTTGAAAGTGAATGAACAATTGGTGCAATTTTCAATATGAATATTTCGTAGTGAAGTACCTATTGCCTATCTCACAGAATATCTGCTAAATATGTAGTAGGTTTAAACGTTTATGTTTGTCATAATGACGTTGAAGTAGAATGACAGTCGACAGATGAGTACAATAAAAACTTTATTGCACTAGTGCAATAAAGAACTTCTTTTTCCACTGAATATAGTTCAATAAAGTTTTGTTTTTTGCATGAATGTAGAAAAAATGATTTAAAAAACCAGCTGCACTTTGATTGACCAGATATTTCCAAAATGTAATGATGAACAAACCTGCTACGTTACTGATTGTGAAATGTCCGATCATCGTGCTATTTTCTAAAAAAATAACAAAAGTTTTTTTCTGAAATCAACCAGAAAACTGAAATGAAGAGTTCCAATGAAAGCAGCTTAGAAAATTTTGAGTTCTTATTGAAAAAAAGCATAATTAAACAACATTTGTGAATATGGGGATTGCGACGAAGCCTTCAATCGTTTTTATGACATATCCTTCATTTCGAAAGTTTCTTCCCTAAACGAAAAATTTATTTGAACAATAATAAACGGTGGAGCAATGACAATTCCGTTAAAGAATCTAGTTGTTAAATTGACGGATGTAGCCGTTACTACGTGGTAGGAAATCATCACGAAAAATGAGAAATAAAACTTTCTATGTTTTTATACCACTTCTATTTGTAACCAACGTTACTGCAGTTTCGTCCTATATGGACATTATCAAACAATACAATAATCTGAAATAATAAATAACACTTCTTAAATACCCTTAAATCTACCCGAGGCCTTTCATAATGACTAACGGTCATTAATGACTTTTACCTGGACCTTGTTTATTTGCGACAATGTGACTGTGCTGCCTTAAAAACCGGTGAATAGACCAAATCCAGTTGATCATTCAGTAGGTTACATCCACAATATTTGTGTTTATAAATTTCTAGGGATTCTAAATAATTCAGTTTCCAACCCTTGCTTGCATAGTGCAAAATTTCCGTATCGTTCAGACTCGGAAATTTGTGGTTGCATTCCAAGGAATGGTTTGAAAACGTCGAATCATTTTTTCCCAGTCTGAAGGACCTTTCATGTTCAGCGTATCTTTTTGAAAAATTACGTCCACATTGTCCCACATAAATACACTTAAGCTTATAAACTCCAGATTTTTCCATTTTTGGTATTCTATCTTTGGCATTGAAAAGAAAATTAGACAACCTGGCATGCGGCCTGTATGCTACTTCTATATTATTCTTTCTAATGAATCCCGCAATAGCCTCTGTTCTTTTCCCGAAGTACGTTAAGGTTACAAATTTCTTAGTTTCTGATTGTTTGACCTGGGAGTATATTAATTTGTGCGAAAATTTAAGACGATGTTTTCTGACTAACTTTTGAATTGTGGCCGCTTGGAAACCATTATTTTGTCCTATCTGTATGATTGTTTTAATTTCTGTAGCTAGATTATTAGCAGACAAAGGTAACGAGAACGCTCTATGTAACATTGAATTATATGCTGCTAATTTTTGACTATCGGGATGGAATGAATCACTTGGGATTGTAATGTCCGTGTAGCTCGGTTTTCTGAATACACTGAACTCAAATTTATTATGATTATGTATGCCATTTCATGCTCACTGTACAATATGCTAATCTTGAATTAAAATATTGTGCTTTAAAGAGAAAATCTTGCGTAAAAGTAAAATTCTTGCGTAAAAGTAAAATTCGTGCGGAAAAGTAAGAATCGTGCGGAAAAGTAAAAATCTTACGGAAAAGTAGAACTTTCTAAACGAAACGATGTTTTTAAAGCCATTTTGTGATTCTGAATTATAAAATTTGATTAAGTATTTGTAAAATAAGGAACAAAAAATCGTCTGGAACAGAAGAGATACCCGTGTTTTTATTGAAAAGAGTTTTACATATTATAAAACCGATAACTTTTTTAGTCATCTTTCATATTCAAAAGACAGTTTCCTTCATCCCTGAAGGAAGTAACAAAAAATTATCAAGTATTGAAAATTGTAGAACAATTACTGTCCCCCAGAGCTTCTCTTGAATTACTTTCTTGGATCGCAGAATATATTGATACTCATGTCCATACCCATAGTTTTCGCTCTAGAAAATCGACTCAAACTGCTCTACTTACCGTTAATGGAAACTTGATGCAATTTATTGAAGAGGGCAAGTTGCCTGCTGCAATTTTATTCGATTTGAGCAGGGATTCTGACTGTGTGAATCACCTGAAACTGGTGGATATGCTGGAATGATATAGTCTGAGAAAAAATTTACATGCCTGGATTTCCTGTTTCTCAGCGACAGAACCAAATGTGTCTCATAGAAATTTGATCAGGGTGATGTAGTTTCGTTACCCAAATCAGAAAATCCTAGACGGGTGTGCCACAGGAATCTATATTGGGGCCGGTTTTATTTCTCTTACAAATCAACGACAACTATGGAGGAATAGCATACTAAATATTTAATAAATAAACAGACGATGTTAGTATATTGATCTCGGATAAGAAAACTGACATTTTAACAAATGTGCGGATATCTTGAATTTAACTTCTGAATACGTCAACTATCAAAATAAAACCGAATCACTCCAATTGAATATCAATAAAGCCATCTTACAAAGCACCCATAATGCAGGAAAATTCTTGGGTATTTTATTTTTTAGCATTTTTTGGTTATTTTTTGATTTCTGCTTTATGATTTTATCTCCTTCTTGAAAAGGTTTCTCTTCCGATAAATACCCTATATGTATCATTGATCTGAATGCAGATAATTTATGTGATAATGGACTAAATAAATCTAATGGTACTATAAAAACTGTAATAGTACATTATATACCGCGGGACTGAAGTAGTACATTTAATCCTGAAGGTAAAGTTTATGGCCCGACCGCAGGGAGGGCCATAATTTACCTGAAGGATTAAATGTACTTCAGTCGCAAGGTATATACGATACTTTTCGTACTTCCGGTATGATTTTATTAATTATTTCAATAATTTCAATCAGTTTTTTCTCTCTTCAACTCATTTAATAAACTGTCTTTAAAATAAGTTACCATAGTAACATTGCGTTGTGACAGTTATAATTTAGAAACATTGTCATTACTAGTGTCATTGTAAAGAAACATTGTTATTGATAATTATTGGTATCATGAGTGAAGAAGGTGTATCTGATATTGATAAAAGAGCAGCCGAAGTAGGTGAAGAATTGTTACCACCGAAATCTAGAAAACTATACGAGCAGCAGTACGATGCAGGAAAGACTGGTCAATATGACGAACTGTCACAATATTAATTTGAATATTAACGTTAATTACCATTCTAATTAATTATATTTTTCAATAAAATATCCCTTAAATTCGTTTGTTTGTGATTTAATCGTTCCGGGAGTTTCGTCAATATTTAATCCCGGAGGGATTAAATGTGACACTTTAGTACCTGTCACAAGGGAGTTGTCACTTTAGGCCCGGAAGTACGAAAAAGTATTTTTCCTGAATATGTTGAAGTGAAATTTAATATTGATTTTTGTAATAGTAAGGTCCAGAAAATTGATCTTATTGTTTTGTTCGATTTCGACCGTGAATTTTATCTTATCATGAAGAATGTCGACAACACTCAACACTCACTGTCGTTATTGGTCTGTTTTGAAGCATAGTTCTTATCCAGTCACAAAGATTTCAGAACACAATACTATAGCATTTATTTGACGTTTGTAGACGATAGATAGATAGATAGAAAGCGTTTATTTAACTACGTTATGTAAATACATACATTTGTAGCAGGTCAGTGTACAAAGTTCATATACAAATGTGTATAAAAAAAAGTGAAGGTTGTATAGGATATAAAGAAGATAAAGAACATTGAGCAGACATTAACACATTGTAAAAATATTTACAAAGAATATGGAATGTTGATGAAACAAAATTCAAAGTTAGGTGGTAATACATTACAAATCAATATCAAAATCAATTGCAGCAGGTGGGTTAGTCATATATTCAGTCTCATTGTAATAACATTTAATTAAAAATACTTGTTTCATCAGCTGTTTGAATTTTTGAACTGTGCAGTTCTTTATTTGCGTCTTCTATTTTGTGGGGAAAAAACCTCTGTAGCTTGGTCTAGTGAATGTAAATTGATAACTATCAGTTTTGATAAAGTGTAGTCAAAAATTCATCAACTACAATAATATAATATTATGCACTAGCGTAATAATTCTTGATTGAGTATTGCCACAAGTGAGTAGAGTTGTGTAGAATAACGTATATTGATAAAATGGAGGTTATTGATAAAATAATGAAAACAATTGTATCACAGGGTGATTGCCGTAAAAATGCAAAAACACACATTCAAATTCTACATGCACTGGTGATTCAAAAATATCTAATTCAAGCTGAATTATCACAAAAGATAACTACGTTCTATGAAGTTGTACCACTACAATGAAATATGTAGTGATAACACTTATGATAGAAAGAAGTGTCGATCGTGTGATCTGGAAAAAATTAGCAGCAGTAAATTTGGGCGATAAATATTTCAATCTATCGATTGCCATACGGATTCTTCTGTTTTGCTCGTATCTTCGAGGAAACCTGCTCTCGAGGGTCATGCAAAAATTGATGAGTTCCTGTGGTTCTCTCGTGGCTGAATCGATGCAGAATATCATGACGATGATAACGATAATCTGAAACTAAAACGACATCTTCGGTATAATTTCATTAATGAATGATCAATTGACTTAACGTCAAATATATACATGGTGGGGCACTAGTGCATCAGAGTACGATTGCTCGAGTTCTATGATAGCTAGAAAAATTATTCAGAAACCAAAGTAAACTAGACAACAGACAACTAGACAACCGAGGCGATTCTACAGGGTCGGGCGCTTTTTTTAGAAGAGTTTTATTCTTTCCTTCAACCAGCTGCACCCTAAGAAGTATGCGAGACTTGTACGAGGTAGGAAAGACGAGGCCCAGACCTTTTAATGGGTGATGCCATGCACGAGACTTACCGAGCTGGAATTCGAACCCACGCTCTTATGGTAGAGAAGCTAACGCTGTACAATTACGACCACCACGGTCCCTTTTTAAAGAATTCTATGTTTATTAGCATATTTTTTTAAGCATTTTAAAGACTTCCATTCTTATATTGGTTGCATATTAGATTCAATAAAAATGGCATGCGCTCTTAATGTGTATTTCCAAAATTGCCGTGGATTAAATAGTATGCAATAATTTTTTTTACGTTCATCTTGCAAAAAACAAAACCTCATTGAACTGTATTTAGTGGAAATACTGGTTCTTTATTGCACTGAGTGCAATAAAGTCTTTATTGCACTCATCTGTCATTCTGCTACAGCGTACTGTCATCATGACAAACATAATAGCTATACTGGGAGAGTGAAATTCGAGTAGATGCATGGGGATCTCGGAAAGAGTAAGAGCTACAGAGAGGGTTAAATGGAGGCAAAGTTGCGTATTACGGAGCTCATAACTATGCTGTTGAAAAATCTGAGCTAGCCCTCTCACAGGAAAAAACGAAAAATTCGGTTTTTGTTTTTCACTTATATCTGCTTTAATACAATAGATTTCCAGAAACTGTTTGCATTTTGTAATTGCAACTTTCAATGGGCTGTAAAGATATGTAAACGAAAACTTTCTACAGGGTGTCGTTTTCCTTGGGCCACCTCTAACTATGAAATTTTAAATACGACCTGGATTTTTTATCCCTTTATTTTACGTCTCCTTGGTCATATTTTATCATGATTGTGACTAGTACTTGAAATTTTCAGTCGTTTCGATGGTATCTGGTATTAAAGCAGATATAAGTGAAAAACAAAAATCAAATTTTTCGTTTTTTCCTGTATATCTCTGAAAGTTTGAGGGCTATCTCAGATTTTTCATTATTATAGTAATGAGCTCTATAATAAGCAACTTTACCTCAATTTAACCCTCTCTGTAGCTCTTACCGTTTCCGAGATACCCATGCATCTACTCGAATTTCACTCACCCGGTATATGTACCAAGTGCGTTATATAGATCCTAACGCCCGGAGGGTAACATTCACCCGAGGGCCTTCGGCCCGAGGGAAGAATGTTGCCCGATGGGCGTTAGGATCTAGTAACGCTCGTGGTGCATACAAGATTTTATTTTTCACGAAAAAAATTAACTCAAACGACGTTGTTTACTTCATAAATTTCTTCTCATGGTATTTACTGCGTTCAGGTTGGCAACTGAGCACAAGTGAGCTTCTATGCAATTGCCATAGAATAGGTTGCTAAGGGTTGTTTATTTAATAAAATGGCGCTGCATTTTTGTAAGAATTGACAAGCTTGTTAGTGAAGGAAAGTAAAAACGGGTGTGTTCATAATAATTATGGAGATCCCACAGACTGTGACGCTCAAAGCTGAGCGAGCGTTAGGAATGTACTGCCTGTGAACACCGAAATAGTAAATGCATTGAGTTACCTGTAGGTAAAAATATAGGAAGTGTCCCTTCTATCATAGCGAAATATCTTAATTTGGAAAACCCGAAAGGTTACACCTACGATGTCTAAAAACCATGGTGTGTCGACTCATTCCTGCAAAACTGGGATAAAACGGGAGACAATTCGCCAGCTTGATTAAGAGAAAACAAATGAAATCGTGACCTGTTTCACAAATATTCCGCATTTGCGTGTACCGCCACAGTCGGTTTTCCTGTTAGGGTAAATTTACAAGCACAGAAGTATTGCCGACGAATGAACTGAATAAATAAACCTAATTATTGGAATTTACTGAATCACTATCACCTATCAGTTTCATTTGTTACATTTTCGACTTATTTTTTAAATTTTTTACTGAAATGGAATTTCCTACAATAATAACCACGCATTTCATTTGTAAATATCGAAATTAAGCTTCATGAAAATTCACCATTAGAACCTGTCAATCTAATATAATCAGGAATGGCGGGATTCCGTGAGATATATTCGTGCCATTATTTTCATTAAAATGTATTCTAATAATACAAGATACTATGGTAAAGGTAAAGTTATCGGGCTCATTCTCCAAAAAAAAAAAGTGAAACTTATGTAGTTTTGTCTCCTGAACACGAATCTGAAAGAATTTTGTGGAGGTCTCAATTACTTTAGGAGTTATAGCCATTTTAAAGTCTAAAATTGTAGATTTTCAGACACGAATTTTGCAGTCAAAATTTGCACAAAATGCCTCCTTCTTTTTGTTGACACTGTCATTAAACACTAATCTATCCATATTTCACAAATACAAACACCACAAATTAAAATTATACTCAAAAACTTGACCTTCTTTTACTAGCGATTCTAACCCAACTTTTGTTTGGTTTTTAGTAATTTTCATGATTGCAGTAGGTTGGTTACCTGAGATTTGCGCCGCCAACTATTCAAATTCAAATATGAGCAATAACTTCCCCTTCATTGTTATGTTCAATTGTTTAATTTGCGCCATGACGGCGCAGATTCAGTGATACCAACTTCTTATGAGCATGTAAATAACTAACAAATAGGTTAGAATCACTATTAAAAGAAGTTCAATTTTTTGTGTGAAAAAATTAGTTTTTGTGTTTAAAAACGTGAAATATGGATAGATTAGTGTTTAATGGCAGCAGTGTTTATGCAGCAAAATGGACAAACACATTAATAATAGTCATCAATACAGGGAAATTGCACTATGAAATTTAGATTCCGTCACAACTACCTATTCATTTTTGAACAGTATTTGAAGTTTGCTGAAATTCCATAAAATTGACAACAGTCGTCAATCACCATATCCCTGGAATATTGACATGACTAAAATTAGGGTCACTGAATCTAGAAGGCCGTGCCGTCCTTACGGGTATGGCCAATGGGCGTGGTCCAATACTTGAAATAGTTCCAGTATTCCAATAACCCACAAAATCACCAATTAGAGAGCAAGTTTTGTGAGTTATTTGAACACTGGATCTATTTCAAATACTAGACCACGCCCATTGGCCATGCCCGTAAGGACGGCACGGCCTTCTAGATTCAGTGACCCTAACTAAAATTCTATAAACGCGCCATCTCTGGGACCGACTGAAGAAGCATACCACTATTTCATTTGTTTATTTGTCTTCTGAAAAATCAAAACAAAATCGAATCACTCGACACACCAGGGTTTTTATACATCTTAGTTACACCAGACATTGTCTACGCCGAACGTCGTCAACGCTTCTTGTTCAAGGTGGTGCTTCCTTTGAAACACTAAATTTACATGAAAAATGGAAGAGTAGTACGGTAGTGAAGAGCTATATTGAAGAAAGTATCTCCTCGAAGAACAAAATTGCTACAATGATAGCCCATTCCGTTTCCGAAAAAGAAAATGTTAACGTTCCGAACGAAACCGAATTCACATTGAGGAGTTCATCATCGGTCAACTCAAAGAACTTCAAACTTGGTACTAATTTTTCAGTAACATTTCAAAATTGTAATTTCTATTTGAAGAATGTCTTCCCTACACTTTAGTACCACCTAAATGAAACAGTTTTTGGTTTTTGCACAAACGTAGAAGAAAATGGTATGTCGTCGGACAATTTCACGTCGAGTGCAATAAACACTTACTTTTTGCACTTGTTTGCATATAGTTATTTATGCAACAAGTGCAAAAAGTGAATATTTATTGCACTCGACGTGAAATTGTCCGACGAGGCCGTTAGGCCGAGTTGGACAACACGTCGAGTGCAATAAACAATTTTTGCATGCAAACATTTTTTCTACGTTCATGCAAAAAATGATATATTGAGGTGCGGCACTAGGTGTAGGAAAATGAAAAGCGCAACTTGAATACTTTATTATTAATATCGATTTGCATTGAAACAGGAACTAATACGTTACGAACAATTTAACTCAAACTTTATTTTTACCCTCAATGTTGAAAGTGAATGAACAATTGGTGCAATTTTCAATATGAATATTTCGTAGTGAAGTACCTATTGCCAATCTCACAGAATATCTGCTAAATATGTAGTAGGTTTAAACGTTTATGTTTGTCATGATGACAGCACGTTGAAGTAGAATGACAGATGAGTGCAATAAAAACTTTATTGCACTAGTGCAATAAAGAACTTCTTTTTCCACTGAATATAGTTCAATAAAGTTTTGCTTTTTGCATGAATGTAGAAAAAATAACTATTTTCTACAAACGTCAAAAAATGACAAGGTTCGCGCATTGACAACAGTATGCGAAGTGGCACTTTTTTTCATTTTCATTCGTTACCATGACACCGTGCGCGAAGTAATGTGCGAAATATATTTCGCACACTGCATGTAAACTATATGGGATTTTCATATTCTAACCTATATGGTCCTCAGCTCCTCAATCAAGCAAAAAACAAGAAATCGTTTATTTATTAATGTAGAACAATAATTAAGGCTTTCAAATTGTGAGAGATATTTTTCTGGCTTTATTTGCTTCACACCACTTAAATTGCTGATATGCATTTTCATACTGCCGCCTCGATTTCTCCGGTAAAAGGTTGGAAATTACGGAATTGGCCGCATCTATCAAGTTAGGTGGGGTACTGCTTAGTTCATCGTCGCTCGAAATTTCCATTCTTTTACAATAATAAATATCACGCACGAAATTGACGCGAATAAAAAGTCACTCCAAAATAATTATCAAGAACTGTCACTTTGAAATAATTATCAACAAATGCCATTTTATTTCCATAGTTACAGTAATTACTTGATTTGGAAAAATTATTTAAGCCAGTTCAATACTATATTTCATAGTTATTACTTATTTTAGAACAATATTTTTGACGTTTGTAGAAAAAATTTTGTTTGCATCTCATGCGTAAAATACTTTGGTAATCTCGACTATTTTTTTTAACTCGGCTGCGCCTCCTTAAAAAAAATCAGTTCTCGATCACCAAAGTAGCATTTCGCGCACTAGATACAAAAATAACTATTTTCTACATTCATGCAATACTACTGCAATGCAGTTTTTATTGCACTCATCTGTCATTCTACGTCCCACTCATATTCCTCACAAACGTTTCTTTATCAATTACCGAAATGAAAAGTGCACTGTCCAAGCTATTGGTGTGAACACGTTAGCTAAAATCCCGTCCGAAATTGCAAAATTTCTGAATTTGGAGAATCCTCATCTATACACAGGGCACTGCTTCAGGAGATCCTCCGCAACACTTCTTGCCGATACTAGAGCTCAAACGACACGGCGGATGGAAATCGACGACACTACGAAATATTCGTATTGAAAATTGCACCAATTGTTCATTCACTTTCAACATTGAGGGTAAAAATAACGTTTGAGTTAAATTGTTCGTAACGTATTAGTTCCTGTTTCAATGCAAATCGATATTAATAATAAAATATTCAAGTTGCGCTTTTCATTTTCCTACACCTAGTGCCGCACCTCAATAAATCATTTTTTGCTTTTTGCATGAACGTAGAAAAAATGTTGTATGCAACTCGTGCAAAAATTGTTTATTGCACTTGTTACATAAATAACTATATGCAAACAAGTGCAAAAAGTAAGTGTTTATTGCACTCGACGTGAAATTGTCCGACATCATACCATTTTCTTCTACGTTTGTGCAAAAACCAAAAACTGTTTCATTTAGGTGGTACTAAAGTGTTAAAACGTGATTGTAGGGGGGAGTTTATGATGGAGAAATTGTGGATGTCGATAGGTTTAGTTTAATAAGGGCTGATCGTAATTTGGAATTAATTCAAAAATCAACATGTGGCGGTGTTCTACTGGCTGTGAATAAGAAGTATAAGATACTGAGTTATAACAAGAACTTCTCTTTTTGAGGCTTTTGGCTTAAAACTTCCGCAGTATGTACATTCTTTCTGGAAGCACAGAAATTGTATATGAATCAGCTTTCGAATTTTTGCAGCAACAAATAGGAAACATTAACGACAATGAATAACTTTTTGGCGATTTTAATATACGTGATATCACAGGAATCAATTATGATTATAACAAATCGAATAATGTTTTGGATATTTTCAATGGTTATGGATTTTGATAGTTTTAAATTAGATAATGAAATCAGGAATTTTCAGGAAAGAACCGTTAGATATGGTAATTAGTTCAGATAATACTTACGAAATTGTGAAAAAAGATTGTTTGCCGTATATCATCCAGCTTTGCATACAAAAATAACAATTACCTATCTCAAGTGTGAAAGCTATGAAACACTATTCAGAAAATCATACTTACAACCTACAAAAAAGCTGATTTTCTAAGTTTAGGTTATGCATTTAGGGATTGTAATTTGGAAAGTATTTTGAGTGAGGAGCTGAATATCAATGAAGTGGCTGACAAATTTTATAGTATCTGGAGTGGTATGGTTGAAAAACATATTCCAAAATATATGAGATACGAAAGCTGCAGTAAATTTCCACCATGGTTTGAGTCGAAGATCTTTCAAAAGAAAAGATAAAGTACAGAAGGATGAGATGTCTTGTGATTTTTATGAAGAAAAATTTAAGGAATTGAGAAAATAGAAGATGGTTTTAGAGACGACATTAACCAATTTTGGAACTCAATTAAAGAAAGGAATGATCCAAATTGTTTTTGACAGCAGGCCAATTACATTTGAATATTTATTCCGATATAGAAATATGAAACGATAATGTCTCACTAGATGTGATAAATTATGTTGATTGAGATAACGCAATAAAACAATCAAAACCAAAAATGGGTGGATGGCATGGCTCCATATGTGCTTAAAGCTTGTAGCGAATATTTGAAACGGCCGCTTATTCATATTTTTTACAATATCATCATGCCATCTGCATATTTCCATCAAAATAGAAGACTGGCTTATGACTCCTATCTTTAAAGCGGGTAATCGAATGAATATAGAAAACCACATACCATCAGTTTCAATAATGTGTGCTCCTTCCAAACACTTTGAACAGATTATCTACTACACCACTTATATCGAGAAATATATTACAACACTTCAAAAGGGTTTTGTTCTCAATAGGTCTTTTAATACAAACATAAAACCAGTTTAGTATCAATAGGACATCAAGAGCAGATAGCTTTTCATTTTGATTTAAAGAGTGCATCATCTTTGTTTAAGAATAAGTGGTATTTAAGAACTTTTAATTTATCTTAAGGTTACTTTAAATCCGATGTCGATTTATTGAACATATTAAAGCATTTTTTAAAATAAAAAAAAATCTTTCTACCTTTACCAACTATGTAAATGAAAATTTGGAGTCTAAGTCACAGATTGACATAATTTACACTGATTTCCGAAAAGCGTTGCACCAAGTTGATGATGATATATTATTGCAGAAGCTGGGTAGGTTTGGATTATCTAATAGTGTGGTGAGTTTCATTAAAAGCTATTCACAAATTAGATACCTTATTGTTAAACATAATGCTTTTTAATCAGATATAATTGAGGTAAAATCTGGAGTTCCGCAGGGATATAACTTGGGACCCCTATTTTTTATTATATTCATCAATGATTTACCTGATGTTCTCAAATATTCAGAGTGTCTAAAGTTTTCAGATGACTTAAAAATATTTGAACGTGTTCGGGCACGCAGAGATTGTGTGTTGTTGCAAAAAGAAATGGATAAATTGAGTGAATGGTTTGGTATGCATAAACTTGTTTACTACAACCTCAATAAATGTTGTGTTTTGACCCTTACACGTCAAAAAAATGCAGTTCTATTTGGTAACGCATGAAGTGAAGCCCTAAAAAGATAAAATAAGGTTAAAGATATTGGTGTCAATTATGACCACATATTTTCATTTAACAAGCCACAGTAGGAATGTAACTAAATCGACCATCTACTAGGATTAATTATCCGTCAAGCACCCGACTTTTCCGATCATTTCAGGATTTTCCATATTGTGAGAACCAAAACATGAACAAAAAATAAATAAGTACGAGTAGAAAATTTAGGAGTGTGTTGCTGACATCAAAATAAGAAGAAAAGTTCCTACAAACATATATCCACAAGTTATTGGTTTCTGAGATACAGAGTGTCAAAGTTGAATTCTTGTTTTTATTTTTTGTGAATAATTTCAAAATAATTTTGATATTTGGGTAAAGTTTGGTATCTGGGAATATTTATTATTTAGTTTGTGTAAAAAATATATTCCTGATAGAGGTCACTGCGAGCAACTGTTTTCGAGTTATTCAGATTTGAAATAATCGATGCAAGTGATTTTGAATGACAAGATTATTTAATTCAAAATAAATTCAATTAGAAATTAGTTTTATCACAATTGACACAAAATTTGATTTTGTCATTGAAAAATCATCCCAGATACCAAACTTTACCCGAATATCACAAATATTTTGGCATTTATTAAAAAAAAAAACAAATATAATAATTAAACTTTGACACTCTTTATCTTAGAAACGAATAACTTGCGGACATGTGTTTATGGGAACTTTTTTTCTTATTTCGACGTCAGCAACATGCTCTTGAAGTTTCTACACATAATTAAGAAACACCCTGTATATTACCAACTGACCAAAATTTTACCATTTAGTGTTATGAAGCTGTTCTATGCTTTTCTCGATATTAGAACATAAAAAACTAAAATTACACTTTATACTCACTAATGAATATATCTCATATATAATATTTGCCCAAAACGACTGCGGAGATCTGTTGCTCACGTTTGTTGGATTATAGTACTTCGCGACTGGTGTAGATAGAGTCGCAAGCACTACCAAACCGATGTGGAAGAGCATAGCTAGAAGAGTCCATCCAAATAACTTGTTCACCAACTCTATTATTCGGTTCATCACTAAGTAGAGTTTCACAACTCTCCGAATTCTCCCTATGATGTTGAAAGCGTTAATATCAGTTCCCATCAGTGGGTAACTTATACCTCTATATTTATGTTTAATGCAAATGAATAAATTAGAGAGTATATTGACCTGTAGGAGCTCCACATATAGCAGAAAGGATGCAATTCCATAGTAATGTAGATTGGTGATGAAATTTAGTCCATCAAGTCTGAACATCAGATAGATGGTGGTGCCGAAGATGAGGCTGCAGAAAATGAAGATGTAATTTCCATTGCCTAAGAAAGACTTATCGGTAAGTTGCTTTGGATTTATATTATCAGAATCCTCCAATATTTCAAAATTCTTGATCAGTTCTCCCCAATATTTTGCTCTTGTTGAAAGAGACCACGATGCCGATATCAAGAATGATACCACTCCAACAGAATAGGTTGCCATATTCAAGCATGACAAGATTGAATGTCTGTTTCTGAATATACTTCCTGCGTTGGCATATATAGTTCTTAATGTGTACAAAGCACCTGACAAGATTGTTGCTATCAATACGAATCTCAAAAATATATTCAGTTTCTTCTGAGAGAGAGATCGAGTTTCAAAGCTGTAGTTTGGAAGTATGCAAAACAACGCAGCTAGTTTCGCCATTGGCTCTAGACATAATATACTTTTTCTACTATAGGTGAATTTCATTTCATTCAGTATACAGTTCGGAGGATTGCGTACTAATGTTTTAATAATCTTAACTCGGCTAGAAAATCACAAACATCCATTAGATGACAAATGGTTTATCCTTTTAATCGAATTATGTTATAACAAATGGCCTGGCACTCAAGAAAATGAAGGAAATAAGTATTATCGAGTTTCTTATATGGTTTTATGGATTCATAACTCTTGCAATTCTGGAATAATTTATACGTAGAATTCAGAATTCAAAATAGTAACAAAAATGAAGAATAACATTTTTGTACATAACTGCTTTTGATATTTTCTGTACACACAAATCTTACTCGCGATACCATATTTTATTAAGAATTACATCTATGGCTATGACATTATTGTCGTTTCTGTTCAGTTTTACTGAATGTATCAGTGCGTAGCGTTCAGTATTTAATAATGTTATTTTATTAAAAATGTCGTGGTACAAAGGATATTGAAGTACCTGTATTTCTTGAATTAATCGTTTTAGACCACAAGTGTGATAGTTCGTTGAAATTGTTTCATCGGGAGAAACATAAAAATTCCAAAATATACAGGGTGTCCCATTAAAGATTTTGAATCAGATGTCACGTGACCGAAAACAAAAGGTTCATTGGATAACATAGTATCAAAAAAAATCTGCAACAATTGCTTCTATCTAGCGTCTTGCATGTTATTCGAAATCAGCTCGTGCAGATACGTTTGAGGAAAGTTTCGATTTTTCGAAAATAGGAAAATTTTAAACTTCGAAAATAGTTTCAACTAGAGATTGTAGAGGTGTCGTAAAAAGCGTACCAAATCTCCATTTGACTTGGAATCGATTTGAAATTCAGTAAACACATACAAAAAAGGTTGAATTTTACGAAAATGGAGGGAAAAAATTAAAAAAATAGGCTGGAAATTACAGCTCTCAACTCAGGATGAACTTTTCAACTCGAATTATTCACAAAAAACAAGGAAATGTCTAGAAGATAACTGAGAAAGTCGTTTAACTAAGTAAATGATAGACTTCCATATTGAAATGAAACAACACCAAAATATTCGTTCGTTTTGATTGTGGAACTGATCGAAAATGCCCAAAAATGGGGTAAAATACCCTTTTCATTCATTTAAAACTCGAAGAATATTTTTTAAATTATTTTTGTCTTCATACAATTATACAACCCATCACCACTCAGAAAAAAAATCGTTTCTGATTCTTTTTTCAGGGATGAAGACCCGTATCGCTGTGATTCAAGAAACATCTGAAAATTGTTCTTATTTGTTATGCGGGAGCAGACGAGATCAATATGGCTCCCCATTGGTTTCAAAACAATGATTTATTTACTCACCATAGAATATATTCCCAGCATAATGTCTGTCATTTCAATCTTCGGAGGCATTTTCATTCCGATTGCGGAATAGTAATTGACGAATGGTGTAGTTAGACTCAGAAGCACCAACAAACTCATGTGAATTATCATAGCCAGAAGAATCCAACCAAACATTATGTTTACCAGTTCGATTATCCGATCCATGACTAAGTAAAGTTTCTCAACTTTCCGTATCCTTTTCATAATGTTGCAAAGGTTAGTATCTGTTCTCATCAATAAATCATCTATATCTCTATATTTATGTTTGATGCAGATGGATAAATTAGAGAGGAAATTGACCTGAAGGAGTTCCACGTAATTCAGGGAGGAAGCGAGTCCGAAGTATTGCATATTGCTTAAAAAATCAAAGTTATCTCGCGTAAATATTAGGTACATTATAAGGCCGAATACAAAAGTGCAAATAATGAAAATATAGTTTCCATTGCCTAAGATAGACGTGTCTGAAATTTTCTTTGTATTCAGATTCTCAGGAGCCTCCAAGCATTCGAAATGCTGAATCAGCTCTTCCCAATACCTTGCCCTTGTCGAAAACGATCCAAGTGTTGCCAGTAAGAACGACAGAAATCCCATGAAATAGGTTGATATACTCATAAAGGTCAAAATTGACTCTTTTTCGTTGTAGATACTTCGTGCGTTCTCATATGTGGAATGAAATGAATATAAAGAACCTGCAGAAATTGTTGCAACCATCATCATTTTGACGTATGAACATATTTTCTTTCTAGAAAGTGATCGATGTTCAAAGCTGTATTGTGGAAGAACACAAAAAAATGCTGCCAGTTTTGCCATTGGCTCTAGACATAGTATACTTTTTCTGCTATACGTAAATCTCATTTCGAGTGTCGGAAGAGACTGTTTTGAAAAATGGGCTAATATTTCACAATTTCTAATTACCTACATCGATTGCCACCACGGCTTTTAATTATGCATAACAAATGAATCTATGTTCATGAATTATTTTGTAACAGGTGGGTTCGTACTCACGAAAATTAGGTGGAATAGAAAATACGAGGTTCGAGGATTCATGTCTCTGAAAATTTTGGATATTTTCGGATTCAAATTTGATCAGGATGTTTTCATTTTGTGGAATCCAACTCTATCCTGATGTATTGAAATACACCAAAGTTATACCTCTTCATAAAAAAGGTGACAAAACATTGGTTGACAACTATAGACCAATATCTATAATTTGCATATTTTCCAAAATTCTGGAGAAATTGATTAAGACAAGACTGGCTAATTACTTCGAATTGAATGGATTTTTCCATGAATCGCAATATGGTTTTCGGAAAAACTGTTCAACATCTCGAGCAGTGATGAATGTTGTGAGTGGCATTGTCGAGGCAATGGAGGGTGGCCATCACACATCTGTGTTGTTGTGCGATCTGTCCAAAGCTTTCGACTGTGTCTCTCATGACATTCTTCTTAAAAAGTTGAATTATTATGGAGTAAGAGGGGTATCCCTAAATCTCATAGATTCTTATCTGAAAAATCGTTCCCAAGCTGTTGTAGTCAAAAATGTTACATCAGAGATGAAAAATATTTTACATGGCGTACCACAAAGTTCAGTACTTGGCCCTCTACTTTTTATAATATATGTTAACGATCTACACCAATTCCTATTGCCCAGTAAGTGTACCCTCTTTGCCGACGATACTACGTTGATTTGTTCTCACAATGACCTTGTACAATTAGAAACTCTGTCGCTTGATATTCAAGAAAAAGCAAAGCACTGGTACCAAGTAAACAGATTACAGCTAAATGATACTAAAACCCAAAAAATAACTTTTTCTACCAAGTCTTCTGTATTCGAAAACAAATGTGTTAAGCTGCTGGGTTTAACGATCGATGACAGACTCAACTGGAATCATCATATCGAGCAAATAAAGCAAAAACTTTCGAGCACTTTGTTCCTACTACGTCAGCTCAAATCATACGTCAATACTGAAACTCTGAAAAGTACGTATTTTGCATTATTTCACGCACATATAACATATGGCGTTGTCATTTGGGGAGACTCCTCTAGATCTGTAGAAATTTTTCGACAACAAAAAAAAGCTCTGAGAATTCTGGCAAACTGTGGTTTCAGAGAACACTGTCGGCCTCTCTTTGTTCAATTCAGAATACTACCGCTTCCGTCAATATATAACGAACATTCTCTGAGAGAAATACATGAACAAACTAGTAGGTTGACTAGACAATCTCAGATACATAGCTACGGTACAAGACAAGCAAATTTCATTAGGTTACCAAAATACCGGCTTTCTGTTTCCCAGAAGAATTCTTTGGACTACAATCTTTATAATATGTTACCAACAGAAATAAAGACTCTAAATTCACTTTTATTCAAGAAAAAAATAAAAAAATTTCTTCTGCAACATTTTTTCTATTCGGCTTCTGAGTTTACTGAACATGTCAGGCGTTTTTCTATGAAATTTTGAACATGCTCGCCATGCTTTTTGCAAGATTATTTTTTTGAGTGTGCAAAACCATAAAAGTTGAATTTTATATTCCATTTTCTACATATATCTATGTTTCGTAAAATGTTGACCTACTAGAAGTATGCATTATGTAGGGGTGTGTGTGTGTGTGTGTTTTATATATTTGTGTAAAATAATATATATGTGTATATAAATAAGGATGGATTTAGCGAGGGGCAATATATGAAAATATAAGTAAAAAAGTTATTGGGTATAACCCTCAAAATGTTGTGCAACCGTAGACACGTGTTTCGAGCTTAAGCTCTCTTCAGTACGGTAAAATCAAGTGCGAAGATGTACAACACTTGGATGTAAAAATAGTAACAAAGGAAGTCAACAACAGGAAGCCAACCACACATTTGTGGAATCGGTTAGAAGACCTTGTACTCACAAGGCAACAACTAACGTCGCCACGGAGGTAGCTATAGCTACCAGCGTGACAATCCTACCCAGGAAGATACAAATAAGGATGGATTTAGCGAGGGGCAATATATGAAAATATAAGTAAAAAAGTTATTGGGTATAACCCTCAAAATGTTGTGCAACCGTAGACACGTGTTTCGAGCTTAAGCTCTCTTCAGTACGGTAAAATCAAGTGCGAAGATGTACAACACTTGGATATATATGTGTATATGTATGTATAATATATAAATTTTGTATTGTATTGTTCATAGGAATCGACACAGCTTTTACTATGCGATTGTCTTAAGTGTTTTTAAAAATAATTTATATTAACATTGATTTCGTATTGAAGCTGTATTTGTATTTGTGTACTTTGTTCGACTCATGTGTCAGATTTTATCCATGTACTTTTATTTTAAGGAATCTCTATTTTATTTCACCTTAGAGATATTCTGCGATTTTAATTATGTTGTACCTACCTTCTTTCGTGACTTATGCTATACACTGTAGTGTCTGTTGCATCAAAATAAATTACTACTACTACTACTACTATCTATAATAATTTTTGTGAAAAAAAATAACAGGCAAGGACCAGGTGGAAAATGTTATTGAGGTTCCAACTTTGAAGAAAAAAAAACATTTAAACACGAAACCACACAAAACAGTGAAATGGGGATGCAGTCTAGGGGTTGAAACGGTTTTTTGCGATTTTTGGCGAAACGTGGCCTCTTAGCGGACAATATTCAATGGCAAAGTTGTATATTATAAAAAACTCAAAAACTTTTGCATTCAACACTTTTCGACATAACCTCAAATTAACCGTCAAAATGGTGAAAATCCGATTTTTCTGTATTTAATTTTTTTCTCGCGTATAAATTATCTAATTCACATGAAAATTTGTAAGCGTATGTCTTATTTGGTGGCAAATTAGCATGATTTTTTCACATTTCAGAAGACGACTAGTTTTCGAGTAATGCACATTTTTCGAAGAAAATATCCTTATCTTCTACAAACAATTGTTCTGGTGTTGCCTGTTACTTTTTTCCTTATTTTAGGCGTTTAAAATTCGGTTTGGAACCAGAGCCTACTCTACATATTTTCGAATACTGTCACTCTCAGTGGATTCGTGAAAATCTCGTAAGTTGAAGGACCTAGAAGTTGTAGGGATTTGGATACTACGACTGAAATGGCAATACTACGACTCTTGTGGTACCTATCCACGAATTACTCTAATTTATCGTTGCGCACGATTGAAATTTGAAACTATAATTGATGGGCATCAATAATTGGATACTACGACCAGTTACGGCTCTCAAAGTTTTCGAGTTTCAGAAAAAAAATATTAATCTTTTTTTGAGTCAATATCTCAATTTTATGAAATAAAAAATATATTATTCCGACTTCACAACTCGGAATTAGTATAATTCCTACTTTACAACTAGTGTAATCATTGCGATTCCATTGGAATTAATGTAAAAGTGTAAACATTGATCCCTAACATCCAAACTCGTCAGTTCATGTGTATTTGTGTATATACGAGAATATATATATATATATATATATATATATATATATATATATATATATATATATATATATATATATATATATATATATATATATATGTTCCAGTGACTGTAAAACAGTCGAAAACAATCCTTTAGGAACTCACTATACCTTTGTATAGATTGTATGGCATATGTCCGACAGAAAACAACTACTTCTCTGGCTAATACCTCGACAGATATTGAATTGGAGTATTAGCCAGAGAAGTAGTTGTTTTCTGTCGGACATTAACTTGCAATATGCTTACCTAAACGAGATAAAATTTCAATTTTAGATCTGTAAAGTAGACTAAGTTTTTGCATTAATGATTACACAACTGTAACTTTTTATTGTAATTGTGTTATCCTGTAATTAGGCTCGTTCTGCTGGGTAACCTATGTATTGAAAAAATAAATAAATAAATATCGCGGCGAAGCTTCGGGCGATGCCGGGCCTGAACGCTCACGCAGACCGCATATGACCTTCGAGGCGCTATGCACCGAGAAGAATCTGGACGAGTCGAGGCTTACTCGAAATTTCAGGAGCGTTCCAAGAAATTAACTGTGAATATAAAAAGAACCACGCAGCAGAGTTGAGATAGTTAGTGAAGCGGAAGTTGAACATAAATAGTCCAGTGATTGTTATATAAATTAGAGTATTGTGTTGAAGTTATTGATGCATTGTATTTCGTAAAATAAATAATTTTAGAGTGAATTTGTTTAAATATACTACAGTGGTGACAAAAGTGCGATTTTTAAATACAGAGTGTTCGTATTAGTAGACAGTTTGTGTATTTCGGACAATTGTTTTCGCGAAAAAAAAAGACAGTGACTGATAAACATTTTTTCTGAACTGATACACTTCTCGCGTGTGAAAATAATAATAATAGACTGGCGGTCCGTGAAATAGACTATGTGAAATAGACAATAATAATAATAATAATAATAGACTGGTGTCCGTGAAATAGACTGTGTGAAATAGACAATAATAATAATAATAATAATAGACTGGTGGCCAGTGAAATAGACTGTGAGACAAAGACTAAGTTCATGCTGCTTTTAGTACTAGTTCTGTTTATAATATGTAGGTACGTCGCAGCAAAATTATAGCTATCGATGTAACGAGAAAATTATGCGATTTATAATGATCGAGGACGTTGCCAGGCGACGAGTTGCCTGTTGCAACTTCCGAGATTTATTTAAATTGCTAATAATTTAGTTACATTCAAAACTTTATCGTATCATTGACAACGATGATTTGAAAATAACATCAACTACTTTGGTTATTAGTAAAATTATTCTGGACTTCCATTGTCTAGAAACATAGAAAATAAATTCTTTGCATGTTTTTGAGTCACGACGTTTCAACAGTTAACATTTACTGTCGTTATCAAGTGTGTGAATGCATTCACACACTTGATAACGACAGTGGATGTTAACTGGTGTGTGAATGCATTCATACACTTGATAACGACAGTAGATGTTAACTGTTTGTAGTAGTAGTTGTCATTGCTGAACGTACTCAGTATCTTGGGTGTGTTTGACATGACAAGTAGGGTTAGGAATTTATTCATTGTACAACTTGCAACATGAGATGTATGAAAATAAAAGCTACAATCAATAAAGTATATTTTATTATTATTCTGTCTATAGTAAACAGATAATAACACACTGTTGAAACGTCGTGACTCAAACACATGCAAAGAATTTATTTTCTTTGTTTCTAGACAATGGAAGTCCAGAAGAATTCTACTAACACTAATAAATTGTCAACCACTTTCAAACAACTTTGGTTATTGTCACGTTATTGTCAGGTTGTTGTTATGTTAATAATTTGTAATGAAGATTTAACTTAAAGGAAGCTTAATTTTTGATGATACAAGTTCGTAAAGTAGGACTTTTTTTGTATGAGCGTGAAGTTTGTTGAATGAGGCGCAGCCGAGTTCCACAAACACGCAAGTACAAAAAAGCCCTTTACGAATGTGTTTCATACAAAGTTTTTTCTTCGACAGTTATTACATTGCCAAATTGTAGCAATTATATCATTAATTTGAATGTTTAATGATATGAATTGTCGTCGTATTGTCAAATAAAGACTTCCGAGTTATATTTGACGCAAAATACTTTACTTTTCAAAAATGCATAAATATATGAACAGTATGTAAAAAATTACTTTACGCACAGTTGATGATTTTACGCACAGGTGATTTTTTTACGCACTTGTGCGAAAAAGTATTACTTTACGCACTCTCAGCAGTGCGTAAAAGCTTAGTTTACGCACTATCGTAGAAAAAAGTATTTTATTAGTTCACCATCCGTAGGTATGAAAGTTTGACGTATAGAAAATCTTATCTGGGACATCAGCATATACTGGAATTCTATTAAGTGTGTATTTTTTTCTTACTGCTCATGAATAATAGTAAAGTATAGTTACATTATTTTCATAAAGAATATATTCAGTGTGACAGAAACCATAATCATCATTAAAAGGTAACTTTTGTTCCGAAAATTTATTACTCATTACAATTCCTGTAGACATTTCACAGAAATAATTGCTGCGTTGGAACGAAAGGTTTGGAATAGGCTCTAATTATCCGGTGATTCGTGTATAATAGATATTAATTATAATAAATCGTCTTTGTTACTTATAAAAACTGATTTGTAGGAATAATGTATGAGGGTACATAAAGTGTTTTCAGAAATAAAGGGCGATGTTCCACTTGGTTTCACAAAATAGTAATATTAATAATAATAAGCATTTATTCAATATAAAGATAAAAACCACATCGAAAAGGTGGAGACTCACTGTGAAGTTCTCTAACTAGCCACAAATGAAAATGATAAATCCTAATGTAATGAATTTACATAAAGAATATAATAGAATTATTAAAATGAATAAATGTAGTACAATGGGATTTTTTAATGTTCCATTGACCATTGTGCTTAACAGTGGTTTATCAAAGACTTGAACTGTCTTCAAGCAGAATTAACAAGAGTTTTTCTTATAATTGAGTAGAGAGTAATTTTTCAGATCATTTGGTAAAGTATTGTAGAGATAAGATTATATCTGGTGAATTAAAAGGCAAGACTAGGGCTAACGTTCATTTGTGGTATTAATTTTGAAATTCGATTATCTGGTTTTGTATTATTTTAATAGGTACCTGTCAAGTAGCGACTGTGATTTCTGATGCTTTTGTCAATGTCATAATGGCGTTTATAACCATCCTAGTATTTTTTTGATTATACTATAGCGCTAGTGTGGTAATGAGATGAGAAACAAATTTTAGCCAAAATTATATTGAATGGATATAAAGAAATTTCAACTAGAAAATAATAGAAATTCAACAAAATTTTATTTTACACTCAAGAAAACTTACTTATGATATATTTATGCAGTGTGTTCTATACAATTATTACAAGTTATTGCTAGATGCTGAAATACTACGAATCATGCATTAGAATAATTACAAATAATATGAGTTAGAAAAATTTTCGATATCAACGGAATATTTTCGTTTGCAACAAAAATGTTCACTTAGTGCCTAAATTATTATCGGAAATTTTTGGAGTGTACGACGCAGACGTGGGATAATTTTCTTAAAAAATCGTGCAGGACTAACATTTTCGTTTATTTATTCAAGAACAATGGAGATTTGGTAAGAAAATTTCACACCAAAATATGCAACAAACACTTTGAACAATTTGAAGGCAAACGACAAGTTAGAATTAGTCATGAAACACACTGATCTACCATGACCACAGAGCTCTGAAATACTACGAGGGACGTGAGTTTCATTGTATTCTTTGGTCGTTTTATAGTATGCCACTTTATTTCCAAACAGTAAAATGAAAGTACAATAATACAGAATTTATTGTGGGGAAGGAAAAAAACTCTAATGTGCAGTTCAGCTCAGCGGTGCTATTCCACTAAGAGCCATTCTTTTCAGCTCCAGTTAAACTCCAGATTAATTAACTAATAGTTAAAATGTGATCCTTCAAACGTCATTTAAAGAATGTCATTCACCATCTAAACTATTAGTTAGTTATCTGGAGTTCAACTGGAACTGAAAAGTCTGGCCCTTAAAGAGTGAAAACTCATCCCATATGAAGTTGTACCATTACTATAAAATATGTAGTGATGACGCTTATCAAAGATAAAAGTGTTGAGCGAGTTATCTGAAAAAAATTTGCTGCACTGAAGTTGGGCGACAGGCATTTCAACTTATCGATGGCGATCTGGACTCTTCTGTTCTGTTCAAACCTGAGAGGAAAGTTACTCTCGAGATTCATGCAGAACTTGACCAGTTTCTGCGGTTCTCTCGTCGCCGAGTCGATGCAGAACACCATTATTCCAATCACCATTATCTGTAACTAAAAAACCGACTTCAGATTGTTGAAAAATATATCTACCATCAAAGTTTTGACCGACGTTTTACCCTTTTTACTCCAACCCACCTACATTGTATGCTATTATAGCAGACACCAGTCAGAAAACAACCATTCCCTAGGGTAATACCACGACGGGTATTCAATTATATGAAACAGATCCTTGGCCAATGTTCTTCATTGCAGAGGTTAGCGATATTTGAGTCTATCTTGAATGCATAATACAAACCAGGCTTATACAGTGAGCACGTAAAGGTTGGAACAAATTCGTTAAACGCTTGATATGGCCTTTAGGAAAAATAAGCTCAGACACGTCGATTTTATTTTTCAGTTGCGCATTTTTTGATCTAATCATATTTTTGATGACGTAATCACTGTTCGAGTTATGACGTCATTATATATTTTTTTAGATGGCATCACCCTATTTTGATAATACTTTCAAAAAGAACGCATTTTTCTGTGTATTGATGTCACATTTTTTCTCATGTTACATAACCGTATGTTCGAGAAATAAAAGATATTTCATTATTCATAGTAATTTAATATTAGGTCTGTTAAAGTAAACTTTTGACTTAAGGGATCCCCACTAAAATAATCTAGTGGGGTTAGATCATGAGATCTAGCTGGCCGTTCTAAAAATCATCGACTACGATCGAAATCATCTTCATTAAAGCCGCGTTTCATTGACCACTAGAGTTTACATCTACTAGTAGAAGAAGTAGATTATCATAAAAACGTAATTTCAGGGTTTCCAATAGAAGTCAGATAATTCTAAAATTCCCTAAATCTCTGTGAAAAGTTTGAAACTTATAGTTTTCATTTTTATAAATGATACATTCAATATGAATAATTTGCTTGCATTAACAACTACCACAGCCTAAATAGACAATGGAAGAAGGCGAAGATAAGATCTAGGCAGGAATGTTTCAAGTGCAATAATAAACTTATGGCATACGTGAATTCCTTCAATATTTTTCACCCAGAAAACTTTTTCAGAATTGAAAAATTATTATGAAGAAGTGATTCCTAAACCTTCACACCTTCCATTTTCGAGGCAGCTTTGAGTGAACTAGCAAATAAGCCTTGGAATTATGTTTGAAAAATTAGAGCATATTTGTATGTTGGGAACAAATAGGAACTGAGAAATATTTTTTTGATATTTATCTGGACAATTTTTCTCTATTCATCATACATAAATCGATTTGTGTTTCTAAATCATCCCACTGATGTTTTTGAACTTCCGCTACTTTCGGGGTCAGCATCTTCATCATCTTTTTTGGTATCCATTTGTATATTTCTTTAGGATATGATTTCAAAATGAAGGTTCAACAGAGGTTTTCAATGAATTGAGAATCAATATGAACCCACCTTCTTTATAACATAATTAAAACTCGTTGTACAACCTATACGTATTCAAACATTTTCATCTATAACTTTACTCACGTCCATAACACTCATATTTATTTTAACTAGAGGCTGTTCACTACCAAAATCGTTTCAATGTGAGTAAATGAAGTTTTTTGAGCTTTAAAATACAACCAAACTGAAATGAACAGAAATGAAGTCCATAGTTTCAAACTACTTTCAATGTCAATAGTGTCAATTTCTGCTACGATTAAGGAATTTTCCTTTTTCAACCAATTATCTACTTTTGCTACCCTCAAATTTGATCGTAGTAAAAGTAGAATAAGTAGATATATTTGGTGTCAAAAAAACAGACATGTCAAATTCTACTTCTACAAGTAGAACATTTCTGCCTACAATAAAACGCTCCATAAGTTCATGATTCATATGAGTATATTTTCTTGAAATGATAGTAACACATCCAATTGTTGATCTTCCGTAACGCCTGGACGACCTTTCGTATAATTATCACCTACATTGTCAAAATTTCTAAATTTTGCTTCGACTTTGCTCGCTGTCGAACGTGTAATAGGTCTATCGGGATATTTATAGTTAAATAAGTCACAAACCTCAGCTTGCGTACTAGTCTTATCCCCATAACCTCAAATCATTAAAATATCTTTGCGTCATTTTTCGCTTTTTGCATGGTGTCGATTTATACCACAATTATTTGATAGCTAACTATTATTGTTAAGTCGAATTTTAGAAACATATTTACCTACAGTCATTGTCTAGTTGCATTCGAGCAATCAGTGTGTCAAACGTCTGTTTTAAAATGACTAAAAAAGTATAAGTGGCACCCATATGAAGTGAAAGTAATTCATGAACTTAATGAAGATGATTCGATCGTAGACGAGGATTTTTAGAGTGTCCAGCTAGATCTCCTGATCCAACCCCACTAATTTTTTTTTGGGAGTACTTTTAGTCAAAAGTTTACGTTTACAGACCCAATATTACATTATTATGAATAATGAAATATCTTTTATTTCTCGAACATGCGGTTATGTAACATAAGAAAAAATATGACATCCATACACAGAAAAATGCGTTCTTCTTGAAGGTATTATCAAAATAGGGTATTGCCATTTGAAAAAAATTATGATGACGTCATAACTTGAACAGGGATGATGCCATCAAAACTATAAGTAGGCCAAAAAATGCGCCACCGACATATAAAATCGACGTGTCTGAGCTTATTTTCCCTAATGGCCATATCAAGCGTTTAACGAATTTGTTCCAACCTTTACGTGCTCACTGTATAACATGCTCAGGAATGTTTAAGGTATTTGCTGGAGCGACTACATGAAGATAAAACAAGATTCACGAGGAGCCTGTAAACATTTTGACAGAGGTCGATGAGAAACTAAGTGACAATGAGAAAGCTGAAGAAGCTTGGATGAGATTCTTGAGGATGAACAACTCCAAGATTATGGATAACTTTGTTGGCCAACTAAAATCTGCATTAAAATATACACATTGTAGTCATTATTCAGTCACGGTCGATCCATTCTGGGATATTTCCCTACCGATTCCGCAAAAAATAGAACAACTAAGTTTGCCACATTGTTTGGATTATTTTAATGAAGAAGAAATTTTGGATACTTGTTCGAAATGCCAAGCGAGTCAAAAGTGCACGAAATCAATATCTTTTCATAAATTTTTTAAAATTCTGGTGATCCATTTCAAAGGATTTTCTCCAACAGAAAGAACCAGAGATAAAATTAATATTACTATTGAATTCATTGTAAATGGATGGGATATGAGCAACTATGCAAAAGAAAATGCAGTCCCTTGTACGCATGATTTAATACTTTCATGAGAAGTGCCAACCCTACAACTTGAAAAATAAGTTTTTGAAAAAAATCGCAAAATTTTCCGGTTTTTCCAGTTTTTCTCAGTTACTAATAATTCTATCGGGTCGTTAAAAATGTTGTTCCTATTTCAATTCCCCACAATTTTTATACTTGGAGCAGCAACCAGATTGCTATAAGTATTAGTTTTCATTTTATAAGCGAAACACTAAAAAACAATTTTTTTGTATTTAAATGATTATAACAAATTAATAAATGACAGTTGGGAGTCCAATTCATGACAGAATATAACTAAGGAGTGTCTTTTATGTGATAATAATAATAAACTTTATTTTCCTTTCAGACAAATACAAATTTGTATAGGAATAGTCACAATGAGCATTACAAATTTTTTTACAAACAAACATAAATATATACATATTAAGAATTATGTAACTGTCACAATCACAACCATATAAATAAAATCACACATTAAAAAAATCATTAACTGAATAAAAACATTCATAACACAGTCGGTTTCCTACTAGTATTTTTGTTTCGAAAAAATCCTTTATTGGTGGGCGTACATGGTTTTCAAGAATAATGGACTCAAACTCATTCATTCAAATAATTAGTAAGAGTACCTAGTAGGGAATTTTGAACGCTTGGATTAGGATTTCGGGTCGATTTGATAATCAGTTTACTTTACTTACCACTGAGTAAATTCCATATGAAATTTCTGTCGAATACAAGTTGGATTGTTCAACTTCCTTTTTGGAAAGATAATGGTGGGCGATAGGTGAAGTCAGAGCCAGGAGAACCATCAAACTCATGTGAAAGAACATGGCTAGAAGAACCCAACCGAACAAGCTGTTCGTCAATTCTATCATTCCATCCATGATCAAGTAGAGTTTTTCAACCCTCTCTATCTTTTCCTCGACATTGAAAACGTTAATATTACTTTTCATCAATATTTTGTTAATGTCTTTAAATTTATGTTTGATGCATATGAATAAATTAGAAATGAGATTGATCTGAATGAGCTCCACATAATTCACAAAAAGAGAAAATCCATAGTATCTCAAATTCCTTAAGGAATCTTGACTATTCAGCACCAATTCCATATACAATATGATACCATAAACGAGACTGCTGATTATCAAATTAGAGTTGGCATTACTCAAGATGTTTTTGTTCATCATTTCGTCAGTTTTCAGATTCTCGGGTGCTTCTAGTCTCTCAAACTTATTCATTAACTGTGCCCAGTCGTTTGCCTTCTTCGAAAGGGATATAAGTGCTGACAATAAAAATATTGAAATACCAACGCAATCGGTGGAAAGTTCCAAATATATCAAGAGTAAACTGTCCGTCCTGTATATATTTTCTGCATCGTCGTATCGAGAATAGATCATGTAACATGAACCCGCAAAAATCGTTATCGCCATTACGAAGCTGTACAATGTATAACATTTGTTCCGATGAAGTTTTCGGTACCTAAAGCTGTAGTTCGGTAGCACACAAAATATTGCTGCAAGTTTTGCCATTGGCTCTAGGCATAATATACTTTTTCTGCTGTGGCTGAACCCCATTCCGTTTCAGAGTGGACTATTATGAGGTATGTGAAATTATAAATATCATTCCATAGAAACGCACCTCAATATTCAAAATAATCATTACAAATTACCATGGTACATGACAAATCGTGTGTATCTACCTATATTTATGAATTATTTTATAACAAATTGGTTTACACTCAGGAAAATTGATGGAAAAAGAAAGGATATACATCGACGATAATTACAATGACTATTACAGTTTGATTATTGGGAATTATAATCCGATTATTACATTCTGAATAAAAAAAAATATCTCCTCGGTTTCAAAATTTGATTTAGTTTGGTTTTCATTCACCCTATAATTGAAATTATGATATTGAAAATAGAACAGGTTCATGCGGAATGCGCATTAACCAGAGCTATATAAAAAGAACAGTGCTTAGTGCTCGTCAAAATACTCAAAGCACTGTTGTCGTAAGCATTGTGCTCCCAAGCACTTTCTTGGACCAGTGCTTATACCGAGTAATTCAAATTCGAGGGCCACCATTGGGATTTCGGAAACTATAAGAGATACAAAGATGGTTAAATTGGGTCAAATTTACGCATATATGTGACCAACAATATGCCTTTAAGAAAGTTTCAAAATTCCGAGTTTATCCGGAGATATAAGGAAAAAAACCGAAATTTTGAATATTTCTGGCGTTATTTGATGAAGGATATCAAAATAAACAGTACATTTACATTGCCATTTTGTCCCCGCTATACGACGGTATTTTCAGATTTACCATCCGACGTTTCGTCTGATGGCCACCATCATCAACTTTATTTTTTCTTATGGGCGTCATATGCAATTGTTACAAATTTAAATAGAGTTTTTCATTATGATTCAAACGATGTGTAATATGTGATACTTTGTTATGTCACAAGCTTTTATATTTCACAAAAACTAGAATTTTCGAATAGGCTCTGACTCCGTCAAAAACACTTGTTAAATGAGTTGATTCGTTGTTACACTATTATCTGTCACGTAGTCACGTCTGCTGTCACAAATTCAAAGTGATAATAAACGTAAAATGGTGTTTTCAAACCAAGAAAAACGGGATATGATGAAACTGTTTTTTAAATCAGACAGTAATACTGAGAGAACTGCAGAAATGAATCTTCAGCTATACGCAGAAAGAATACAACCCGAAAGAACATTATTCAAAAAATTAGATAGAAACCTTACCGAGTATGATAGTTTCAAAAAACCGAGGTATATCCTATCCTCTTATTAAAATATTATTCTTTTTTTACTTGTCTGTTTTTTAGATAAATATGAATCCGTCAGTTTCAACACATGAAGTTGCTCTATATACAGGTGCGCCACAAACAAGTGTTTGGAGGGAGCTCAGAAGAAATGGTCTAAAATGTTACAAAATTCAGATTTGCCAAAAATTATACCCAGGTCATCCTGAACGGAGATTGGCTTACTGTAAGTAATTGGCTAATGAATAGAAATGATTTTCCCCAATTTCTCTCAAAGGTCATTTGGACGGATGAGAGAACTTTTACTAATTGTGGTATGTTCAGTAGAAATAATGAGCACATCTGGAGTCAGAACAATCCCAGAGAGTTTATAGCAGTTAGGCCACAGGTACGGTTCAGTTTGAACGTATGGGCTGGAATTTGTGGAGATCAAATCCTTGGTCCTTACTTTTTTAATAGAACACTCAATGGAAAAACTTATCTGGAGTTTCTCCGAGGCGCTTTTGAGGATTATCTAGACATGTTACTTCTCGTAAATTTAAATCAATGTTGGTTTCTACATAACGATGCCCCTCCACATAATACCAGAGCAGTATGTGAATACCTAAAAGAAAGATTCCCAGATAGGTGGATTGAAAATAATGGTCATGTGAAAGCCAGCAAGGTCGCCTGACCTTACAGTACTTGACACTTTTTTGTGGGGCACATTAAAAAACCGGGTTTATGGCCAACAAGAATTCAATAATGTTGAGGATCTTAGAAGAAGCATAATTGAACAGTGTCGGTCAATAAGAAGAAGGGATATAACAAGGGCTGTAGAAAACAGGCCTATGTATTCAGGAAGAAGGCAGAAATTTTGAGCAGTTGCTTCGATGTTTCAAATTTTTCTTCGTCAGTGTTGTGTTATTTTGTTCGTTAATTTGTAGTTAGACACAAATATTTTCAATAAAGTTCATTAAAAACTAGTTTAATCAGATTATATCTCGTTTATTGTTGAAAAAAACATTCTACGTAATTATTATTTTGAGAATAACAACAGACGTGACAAATAATGGGGTAACAACAAATCTATTAGTTTGACAAGTGTTATTTGATGGAATCGAAACCAACAAAAACTTTTTTTAATGTTATGCGAAGTTGTGACTTAACAAAGTATCACATATTATACATCGTCTGAATCAGAATGAAAAACTCTATTTAAATTTGTAATAATTCAATACGACGCCCATAAGAAAAAATAAAGTGGATGATGGTGGCCAACAGACGAAACGTCGGATGGTAAATCTGAAAATACTATCGTATAGCGGGGACAAAATGGCAATGTAAATGTACTGTTTATTTTGATATCCTTCATCAAATAACGCCAGAAAAAAATAAAAATGGTTTTTCTAAATTTCGGTTTTTTCCGTATATCTCCGGATATACTCGGAATTTTGAAACTTTCTTAACGGCATATTGTTGTTCACATAGATGCGCAAATTTGCCCCAATTTAACCATCTTTGTATCTCTTATAGTTTCCGAAATCCCAATGGTGGCCATCGAATTTGAATTACTCGGTATAGTGCTTTGAACAACTTTACGAAAAGGCTTAGTAATTATAGTATCCCCGAAAAGTACTCGCGAGTACTACAGTGCTCCAGAGCACTTTTCGAGATTACTAAGCACTAAGTAGTTAGGCTTGAGATTCATTTTATTGATGCATTTCCATAAACATAATCGTTCAAACAAAGCTTCTGAAATATTTTGAAGAATTTACTGTGGAATATTTTAAATAATATATACGAATCTATATTTGCTACAAGTAATATAATAGCTTGAGTGATAGATATATGGAATATTGCAAAAAATAAAAAAAAAAACATAGTATTACAATATATAATAGTTAACGAAAACAGGCGTTTCATACCAATACCGAGTGTATCACATTGATGTAACAACAACCAATTTTATTATTCCTAAGAGTATTTCAGATCCTTCATTTTCAGGTTCTGGATAAATGTATATGGAATTTCAGAACGAACCATAATCGTCCTCCCACCAATGACTAGCCGAAATGCCAATTCGCGAAACATACTCATTACTGATCGACAAGCATAAGGATGCCTCCGAGAATATTGCGCAGTAGACAAAACCCTGGAGTGGGGCAGGAACTCAATTGCTCTGCCTTATTGAACAGTAGCCGATCTTTGTCGCACATCTACTCACGCTTTCTATCGTTTGCGCATCTCAGAGGCATCCTTACGCTTGTCGATCTGTACTCCAATGCGCACCTCTATATGGGTGAATTTGTATTTTTTTTTACATTGTAGAACTTATGATGCTGATCAAACTATTGCACATACGCTTTGAAATCAACAGTTTAATCTTATCTTCCTGTATATTGAAAGGAACATATATTTCGTAGCCGGCTGTGAACCATATGAGGTCCATATACAGGGTGTTCCCAACTTATCCGAAATTGTTGAAACACGTATGTGCACTGTTGAATAATAAGTCGATTGCTGTAAGTAAAAAAATGTAAGAAAAGCCCAACAAAAAACGAAAAAACAACTGGGTAATGACCTGAAGAATAATGAAAATTCTGAAACTGCTCTGCTGTTTGTCTCAGAGAGTTCTTGCAAAGTTGTTTCTTCTAATTAATAAGATATTTGCACATGTCTGACAGTTATATACACTCACCGGCCACTAAAACTGGCCCCAAATTCAAAGTTGGCTTCCTCTCGAACAGCTCCATTGATTTTAATGTTTTTTTTAAATTGAATAATTCCGTAGTAACGATGCCATGTCAGAAATTTTTATTCAGATTTGAATTTGATCATATACGGGGTGCATCAATGAGACGAAGTTTCTTTTCCAAAATTTGAAACACCCTGTGGAGTGCAACAACTATAGCAGCTATTGTCAACTGAAATCTCATTAAAGCCGGATCTTTTCTGAATATTTTGTTTTTTTTAATCACGACATTATCTCTGTTTTTACTGGAGATGCACTGTTTTAAAGCGAACACCTCGGACGAACCAGTGAAAACAACAAATAAACATCCAAACGTAAGTATAATTAGAAAACTAACAAAAACATAAAACACAATAAACACATTTCAAGGGGATAATATCTAGTGTGGCCTCCCCGCGCCAAAATGACTTCATTCAGTCGATGTTGCATCGAATCAATAAAGTTTGTAAGAAATTCTTGTGGAATGGCATCAAATTCTTCCTGAAGTGCAATTCGCAGATAATGAAGGGTGTCTGGTAAAGCAGGTCGGCGACGAATGCTCCTTTGAAGTTGGTCCCAGAGATGGTCAATTGGATTGAGATCAGGACTGCAAGATGGCCAAACTATTCGTTCAATACCCACTTAGTCCAAATATTCGTTAACTACTCGTGCCACGTGCGGTCGCGCATTATCTTACATTAAAACGAAGCCGTCTCCGACAAAATAGGAGTAGGGCACAACAGCGTTTAGGAGAATATCTTCGATACCATATACCGATTACAGGCATCCTGGACTGTTGTTCGAAGTAAACCAAGGGTATCAGATACATAACGTTGACTTCGGCCATCCTCAATTAAGGCCACAATACGAGCAACATCCGTCACAGATAAAGGCATTTTTTGATTTCAAAACCGTTAATAAGCTCTTAATGTTAATGTTTCTGCGTATGCCGCCTTAATTATTTACACGTAGAAATTTCTGCCTGCGAACACTTTTTCCGAGCCGTTCGCTTTCAAAAAGAGCATCTCCGGAAAAAAACAGAGATAATGTTGTTATTAAAAAAATAAAATGTTCAGAAATGATCAGAGTTCAATGTGATTTTAGTTGACAATAGCTGTTGCACTCCACAGGATGTTTAAAATTTCGGAAAAGAAACTTTGTCTCATTTTTGCACCCCCTATATGCTCAAATTCAAATCTGAACAAAAATTTCTGACACAACATCGTTACTGAGCAATTAATCTGCAATTTAAAAAAAACATCAAACTCAAATGAGCGGTTCGTGAGGAAGCCAACTTTGAATTTGGGGCCATTTTTAAGTGGCCGGTTTTTTTTGCCGTTGAGTGTATATTTAAATATCCGTCGAGTTATGAGCAAGCGAAATAGTTGTTTAATGTTGGACATACGCGAAAAAAGTTGTAATTTCTGAAACTATTTTCTCCAACTGTGTTCGCCACTGGTTCATATAATCGCGAAGGCGCGAAAGCCTTTCCGTCAACCAGCTGCACCCTTCCAAGTAACCCTCAGAAGTTTTCGAGATACATGTGCGAACTAGGAAGACGAGGACCTTACGGTTTAATGCGAGATTGTAGACAATTGTGTACCATATTGTTTAGGATAATACGAATGATGACCGCCGAGAAAAATAATGTATTGATTCTTTTGAATACTTAAAAAATAAGAAAATAAAAACAGTTAAATCCAAGACCTCAAAACAAGACATTTAATAGTATTGGGCCAATGAACCCTTTTCTGGTGTTAAATTTAAAGCTGGAGCAAGAGAAAATACTTCTTCACAGAATCTTGTTATTAGCTTTTTTTGTGATGAAATCCAGTTTCATTGTCCGTCGTTTCGTTATCGAACAACCATCATCAACTTATAATTATTTCCAATACGTAGGTTTTTGCGTATATAGGTAATCAACAAATTTCTATTGCAATATAAAAACTGTATAACAAAAAGAAATCCTTGACTTCCTACGAGTTAATGTAAATATTTAGTTATCCAACAATAACAGTCTTCCATATGTTGATAAGACACAATACTTATTTACTCAATTATGTCCAACAACATTAGTACTGATAATCAATAACAATAGGAGTACGACTTCGTTAATCTTTGTTTACATCTTGAGTAGGTACGAGTTTAGTTCTGCATATAGCATGACGTAAATGTTTTGAATTACAGGAAGGCCACTTTGTGCCAGACCAAAGCGTGATTCTCTGTCGTCTACAAAATGAAAGTTGATCAAATATATTTTGTCACATAATGACTTCACTAGAGCTACTTGAGAAATAAATAGCTTTGAGCACAAGCACTCCTTTCGGATGCTGGTCCTATCACCAGCTGCACCTCAGCCTCTTGGGCTTTTTGTGCATTCTAATTAATTTCACAGCAGTAACTCTAGTCTAGTCTTCTGTACAGGTCTGTAGAGGATCTTCACGGGTTGACTATTGTATTCTTCGTTAGCCTGGGTTTCCCGAATATTGCCTGTCTCTTGCGGTCTAATACCTCGCATTCTGACAGTACGTATATGGCTGTTTCTGTTCCTTTGCAACATTGTCTGCAGGAAAGTTCTCCGTTGTACAGCCTCATTTTGTTCAGGTGTTTTCTCATTGGACTGTGACCAGTGAGAAGGCCCGTTATTGTTCTAACTTGATTCCTGCTCAGCTTGAGTAGTTCTTCAGTTTTGTGTTTTGACGGTTCTTTTAGTAATCCCGAGTGCGGGTTCTGGGCCAATATATTAATATAACAGCAAGAAATATCCCCTAAAGGTTAATAAAGTGTATATGCCTGAGAGCACATGAAAAATATGATACTCTGAGATTGGGTAAGTTTCAGGTGCTTACCTGAAAGTTGACCAGGTCACAAAAACGAAGGGTTTTCGTATTTTGGAAATACCGAAAGGTTCAAATTCCCAATTTTAATAGAACTACTGATCAATAATGGCTTGAAGAGAGGTTACGATCGCAATGAGCTATGGCTTCTCAAAAAATGTTCTCGCCAGCATTCAGTAAAAACTACGGCGCACACAAGTTTTTATCGTTATTTAAATCCTGTGATGAAATGGCGCAAAAAACCCAAAATACTCGGTAGACAGAAATTATACCTGCGAGATATGCCACAAACGTTACTTCAACTCAACAGTTATAACTTATAGGTTTGGCCGGTAGATGGCCATAGTGGTCGCACTATACGGTTAATTTGAGAATGTCAAAAAGTGTTGAATAAAGAAGTTTTAAAATTTTTAATTACATACAATTTTTTTTACATATCTTGATTGGTTACGTTTCGCCGCAAATCGCAACAATACGTTTTCAACCCCTAAACTGCTTTCCCCATTTTACCATTTTGAGTGTTTTCGTGTTTAATTCTTTGTTTTCCTTAAAGTTGGAACCTTAACAACATTCTCCACCTGGTCGCCTGTTACTTTTTTTCTTATTTTAAGCGTTTAGAATTCTTTTTGGCCAGTCTATTGCGGTTATTTTACTGAGGTTTCTGGAAAAAACAAACTGTGGTTTTCTTGAGTTTTTCCTGCAGTTGAAATAGCGAATGGTGGTGCTCCCTTCAATTTAGCTGATGAGGGTATCACCATTATAGTTTTTAATTTACAATGTAATTTAATTGATTTGTATATATCTAGTTAATGAAGCTTTGCCTTAAGTTGACAAACTGTCATTAAAACAAATGACTTTGAAATTATAACACTTCGTGTCAAATCATGGTTTTGCAGGAACTACAGATGATTATCACTGAAAAATGCAGATGATTAAATATCAGATGTTAGGGTTCATGAAATGAAAGAATATAACATATAGTATCAAAAAAATATATATTGGGCTGACAAGAGAATAAATATTTTTTTATGAAAATACATACACTTTCAAAAAGATAAATATAACACATCATTTTGTCAATAATTTCAATTTACTACACAGCCAATTGATTACTGAACAAATTTCAATTACGAAAAGCGACAGACACTGTTGGTAAGACATTTACAGCTACGAGATTCTCAGTGAATAAAAATAAAAATATTTTTTATTATACGAATGATAAACTCTACATACAAAATAATCTCGAAAATAAAATGATCATGAGCAGATATAATCATAATTCTAATACTACTAAGCCTAAATGTTAGAGAGCAAATAAGAAAATTAAGGGAATTTTTAAAGATCGAATAAATATGATTTTATGTACGAGATCACTTGATAAAGAACTGTTCATGAAATTTTTTTCAGTGAAATATGATAAGCGACAACCAAAGCAAACTTCATGATATTTTAAGAAGCTACATTCAAAATAAACATGAAAACTAGAGGAAAGTAAGTAAAATATAATTTGACAAGAATTGTAAGTGCTTTTCGTATACGAAAAAAATCCAACTTCTTTCAGATAGGTAATTAAGTAGCGTGATATGATTTTATATACAGTCATTGGAAAATAACGAAACCAAAAGCTACATCAAATATTAATATTTTCAAGAAAACAATGCTACTTTAACCTGAAATTCTATAAAATTACCAAATACTTGTTATTTATTTGTACCTATTGAAACGGTATCTTAGATATAATGACAAAGTTTCCACCGCCAACATAATAAACACTACAATGCCTTTATGCGTATTCAGGATATCCCATATAACAACTCTCTAATAGTTCCTTTATATCAATCAATTTCTTCTCTTTATCAATAGAATATGATACAAGTGTACAAGTGATCCTTTAAAACCAGCGCAACGAGTTTAAGAGCCCGACGCGAAGCGGAGTGCTTTGAAGGAACTTTTACACCTGTATTTTTTATTATGCCTGCATCATGACGTCAAAAACAATGTTGAAAATTAATTTTAGATCAGGTTAATATCCCATATTTTATTACAACAAGTAATGGACATATAATGTCACGTATTGTTAACAAGAAGGCTTATTTGCCATTTCATGTAATAAAAGTGAGAACTTGGCATTCTTACCTAGCAGAAACCTTTCTAGCACGGCGTGCTTTAATATTGAAAATTTCGCACGGTTTTTAGTGAATTTGACAAGGATTATGATGCAGGTATAATAAAAAATCTACAAATCTTAAACAAACAGCTAAAAATTACATTTTTTGAATCGATGTATCCGATACTTGATCAAAATCCATGTAAAACTTCAATGTTGATTTTCACAAAATTTGGGTAAAACGCCTAACTGAACATATAAATTGCTTTGTGAACAGTAAAACAAATTCAACCTTTGCTGCCTAGATGGGCAGAAAATCATATGATTTTGAAATACTTCATGTCGAAATAAAAGGGGTGAAATTAAATCTGGAGATTTTGGAAGATAATGAAAAGAAAAATTCTCAGAACTTAATCAACGATCAAACAACACCTAATAATTCCCCTCTTCTTAATTTGTTTTGCTGTAATACTAGGTATATGTAATTAATTATTTTATAACTGACAAACAATATTTGTTATCTGTCCAGTAATGGGAGGACAGGTATAAAACCGCTCCCTTAAATGGAATATAAAACATATGTCTTGGTATTGTAACCCAAAATTTTGTGAAAACTAACATAAAAGTTTCATCATAGACGATAAAATTTACATATTTTTATTTCGGCTAATTTCTTCAAATACTTTTAGGGAATTCCGACTTTCCCTTTTCATACCAACTGTTTATTAAACAAATTCATCAAAAAACCAAATTCAACATAAAATAGTGACAAAGTTGGATGGGGTTGAGACAAATAACTAATACCACTAATGATCCGGTTTCAACTTTTATACAGTCATCTACAGGGCAATGGACATGAGGAAATTTCCATTTAACGTGATTCCTTTTGTTTTCCGAATTTTCAAATAAATGAAGAGTTCGTTCTGCTCTTTGAGAAGTGATATTTTAAACTGTGGGTAAATGTCCTTATTAAGGACTGTTCATTGAAAACTGAATCATTGTTCATTACCCTGAAGATGCCTCTACAAAACAGTCGAGATGTCGACATAGTGGTATCAGTTATTTGAACCGACCCCACCAACTTTCTTCTCACTTAACATAAAATGCATCATCATTCAAAAGTGCAAATTTTAAAAAGTTTTGGATTTTTATGAAAATTACTAATAACTCTTTGTCACTAAATCTGTAGGTTGCTGGATGTGAATTATTATGGTAAAGAAACAGACTTGGCCACATTAAAAATTTAAAGCGTATTGCAGCACAAATCTACGGTGTTGATTTTATTGAAAATATGAACAGGATGTTCATAAAGTCAGTGTTATTCAGTTGTTATTCCAGCATTCTTTAAAGCTCCACAATTTTTAAACACCCTTTCAGGGAAAACATGCATACGAATGTTATAAATAACATGATTAAAAAAAATACGTGGTTAGGTGGTCGAAAAGCATTTCTTAGTCCCAATATAGGGATGTTTTATCCTAGGAACATTTTTAGAGTTTTAATTCTTTCAAAATTGTCGCTTCAAAGTATTCAAGACTTTCGTGTACTAACTTTATAATCATGATCAACGGATCTGTTTGTGTACTATTTGGCAAATTTCATCTTAGATGTGACCATCAGGTGCTCACTGGCCGGCTTGGAGACGTTCAATGTAAATGTATATGTAAAGAATCTTGAATCTTTGTCATAACATGGCAAACAACATTAATGTTCAAATTACTCTACAGGGTCCTGCAACTGCGCTCCGGTGGTCCATAGCTTCTAAACGATGCAACTTAAAAATTTCTTTCGAATGTAAGCATGTTTCCTTCTTGAGAGAGTATCTTTGTAAAATATTACGAAGGTGACCCAGAAAAGTTCACCAAACCAAACTTATGTTTTTTGTAATGGAACACCCTATATTTCATCACATGGTTGAATAGAGATTACTTTGACCATTCAAAAAATATAGGGTCATGTGTGTTCATCAACGTTATTTCCGGAGATATATCGATATTACTTCAAAAAACGTAAGGCATTCAACACTCTGTAACTCCTCGTAGAAAAATAATTCTAAAAACTTTTGGGAGGCGAAACGACTCCAGTATGGTCTAGTTTCTGTAACACGACACACAGTTGAAATTTCATTACTTTTTGTGTACCGGATAGATCGAAACGCAAATTGAAAGATATCTTGGTTTTTTCAATTGGAAATTTACGTTATTTTCAAGGTGAAGTAAATACCAAGTGTGATATATCATTCGAAAGGAAATTTTATGGCCTTTCCAATACTGAAATTGAATATATGGGTTTCCATTTGAAAAAAACAAGATATATTTCAATTTGCGTTTCGAACTATCCGGTACACAAAAGGTAATGAAATTTCAACTGTGTGTCATGTTACAGAAACTAAACCATATTGGAGTCATTTCGCCTCCCATAAGTTTTTGGAATTATTAGTCCACGAGGAGTTACAGAGTGTTGAATACCTTATGTTTTTTTAAGTAATATCGATATATCTCCGGATATAACGTTGATGAACATACATGACCCTATATTTGTTTAATGGTCAAAGTAATCTCTATATAACCATGCGATGAAACATAGGGTGCTCCATTACAAAAAACATAAGTTTGGTTTGTTGCACTTTTCTGGGTCACCTTGTATACTTCAGAATATTTTCCAAAGATACTCTCTCAAGAAGGGAAGATGCTTGCATTCGAAAGAAATTTTCAAGTTGCGCCGTTTAGAAGCTATGGACTACCGGAGAGCAGTTGCAGGACCCTGTATATTCAGCTTGTGTTTCTGCATTCTTTGGCCTGTTAGAATTAGATTAGTTCATATTGTTATCCTCTGTAAATTTTTCTTATTTGATCTATATGCTACTTTTCTATTTTAAAACTGTACTATTCTTGTACTTCATTTTCAATTTCAATTCACTTTATTGTATTGACTATTATACAGCACTGTACAGAATCCCTCCCTTTTTCCCCCACCCCACCGAAATTTTCACAATATATCTTAGAATTTTTAGTTCTACAAAACGTATATTTTGGATTTTTGATACGACGAAGGAATATACCCATCTCACGTTACCTGTTAGTGGGATAGACAAGCCTAGCTAACTTCCGGCTGACCTAGCTTTTTTAGTTGTTCTTTTTTTTTCGAAAATCCGCGGGAACGCGCACAGCCTAAACGGAGGGTCGCATCAAAAAAAGTGACTCCTATAAATCTTTCTAGAATGATCCAAGGGTGTGCTATTTAAAAAAAATTATTTTCCCCCCCTTGAATCCAATTTTTTTGCCCCTCCCACCCCCTCTACCGATAAAAAAGTCAAAAAATACCGAAAAGAAGTCAAAAACGGTCCTCTGCAGTATCATATTTTTTGTTTTTTTTTTTTTTTCCAATACTTTTCTCTGTATTGGACTTGCCCGTGAATGAATAAATAAAATAAAATAAAAAGAACTTATAAGAGGACAGATAAATTGAAAAAAGAGAATTCTTTAGATTCAGTATTACTCATAGTGAAAATAAATAAAACACAGACAGAAATGATTTTGTATGAGTCTGATAATATAATCCAAATGAATAAACCAAAATTTAGAACTTGTACAGTCGACATTTTACAACAAGGCCTCAAGCCAAAAGAAATTGTATCTCATAAAAGCCATAAAAGAAATGTTTGCAATGGAAATGATACTTGTGTGCTAAAAGACGTGAAAATGTAGTTGTAGATTTTTTTATATATTCTCAATAGAAAATGGAACAAGTAGTGCCAACATGCCATAAAACTTGAAAGGGGATTTCCTAAATTGGAAGTCATCCACATAACAATAGATCAAATTTATATTCATCCATATTATATTCGGATGTTGATCACACCACTTTTGAAAGTGATAGTGGATACCTATATTTTTAGTTATTGAATATTTATTTCTATTATTTATAATTAACAAATAAAAATTTTAATCTTACTTTTCCATATGACTTGAAAAATAAAGTTGCTTTTGTAACGCAACAGATATTTTTTTCAATGCAGTTAAATGTTACAAAATTTGCTGAAGAATACTAATTCAAGAAAAATTGATGATAACAAAAAATATTATTTGGCAGCCTTTTATGTAAAGTTTCAACTAATCTGTAATGAAATAAAAAATAATGGATTTTTTCCTAGTTTAATTTCTATTCAACAAATAGCTAGCTAAAAATTAACAATTATAATGCTTTGTCATTAAAAATTAAATAATCAAATTACATTTAATCAGACTATGCCAAGCACTGAAATAAAGTAATCATCACAACATGTAGAATAAAAAAAAAAATATTGATTTTGAAATAACGGTCTATTCCTTTTGCTCCTCATAATCATTTCTTTATTTGTGGATCTCACTTCTAAAATGAAAATTTGCCAAACAGCTAGTAGACCAAAACCTTCAAAGAAGTAAGCATGAGTATAAAACCATCAGCAAAGCGTAAACTTATCGAAAACAAAAAAATCTTTAGACTTCTAAATAACAATTCAGAATCAGTTCATTTGTATGTAGACTCTTTCATAAGTTTTAATAAATTTCAATATCTAGCTTACCATTATACTCCTCACGTTCTCTGCGACTTATCAAACGAATATCATACAGCCCTTGATAAACAATCAGTTCGGGTCTTATGTTATGTTGCGATATTTACAAAAATTGATAAACTCCATGTACTATCTCACCGTTTCCGGCAGAGAGAAAAAACATTTATCGACAATTTGATTAAAAGTTCGTTTTCCTATTGTGGTACTAACTAACTGTATACTTTTGAATAACTGATCCGAAGAAATGTCATCGGGCAGGTGAGTTAGGAACTGAGCTCCATGCAAAAAATCCATTTCCATCAAGTCGTCTTGGTGCAAGTGTAGAATACCTGGAACATATAAATAGTGGCGTCCATTGGCTATTTTGTTGTTCGAAAATAGCTATTTGTGTATTTAGAGTGCAGAGTGATTGATTGCCGCTCGACAATGAGAGACACTCTCTTTGGAGAGTGGCAATGACACTTTGTGCTCGAAATACACACACACACACACATAATTTTTTCTACAAACGCACCTCTTAGACATAAAAACGATCGAACTTCATTCAATCGAGGGACATAGTATTACCAATGAGAAAATTAACACTCTATAGTAATCTCAAAGGTATAAGCTATCCAAATATCCAATAATTTACATCTTTAACAAAACAGGAAAATAACTGAGAAAAAATTTTGCCGAATACCGAGATTTTCAATAAAAGCTGTGGGCTCGAGCGTTTTTTCAATATTTTCGCTCTAGAGGGAAAAAGCTGTCACAAAATGACATTTCTGGGAATACGTCAACTTTGTGTTGAGATCTGAAAGCGTCAAAGGCTACTTTTGTGAGCGGTTGTAGAAAAAATATTTTTTCGGCAACCATCCGGGAAGTGTTCACTTCCCGAGTGTTCACTTCCCGGACACTTTTTCTTTGGGAAAGTAGCACTTCCCGGCCTAGTCCGGGAAGTATGCACTTCCCGGACTAGGCCGGGAAGTGCTACTTTCAACAAAAATTACGTGAAATTATAGACGACACACAACCTGAATATTAAATCATGCCGCATACTAATGCAGCAAAAAAACAAATAATAATTACAAACGTCATACATAAAACAGACTGAAATTTACTTGCATATAGTTCGATTACAAAAGTCGAAGTTCAATAATTGACATTATTGACAATGAAGTTGCGAAAACTCGAGAAATTAAAATCGGAGATATCCGTAAAAATAGTGAAAAACATCAGACCTTCAAATAATTTATTTTCATAACATTTGAAAAAATGTAACCCCGCCCCCTCCGGCGACTAGATAGAGAACGCATAGGAATTCGGAAAATATTCCGACGGTTTCGGACTTGGAAAATTGCGTTAAAAACTATCAGCTGGGGGGCTAGAAAAAAGTTGCGAAAACTCGCGAAAATAAACTCGGAAAATCCGTAAAACATCAGACTGTCAAATATTCCTACGGATTCAGACGAGAAAAATTACCACGAAAAATATTTGGTAGGGGGCTAGGGGCACCCTCATCAAAATAAGTTGTGAAAATTTGCGAAAATAAAATAGGAAAATCCCACAAAAACAGTGAAAAACGTCGGACCAAGAAATAATTTTATTTAAAAAATGTTACCCACTTGCCTTCCTGAAGGCTAAATAGAAAACGCTAAAGAAGGTTTCGGACCTGGTAAATCACGCAGAAAAATAATGTAGGCCAGGGCTCAGACCACCTCCCCTGAAAAAAAAGTTGTAAAAACTCGCGAAAATAAAACTAGAAACATTCGTAAAAATAACATCATACCGTAGAATAATTTAATTTAAAAAAATGTTACTTCTCAACCCCCCTAAAGACTAGATAGAGAAAGTGTAGCAATTTGGGAAATTATCCGATTGTATCAGACGTGGAAAACCACGTCTACAAAAATTCGGCTAGGCGACTCGGAAAAATTTGCGAAAACCTGCGAAAAACATATCGAAAGAATCCGTCAAATATCCCAACGGATTCAGATGTGGAAAATTACCACGAAAAAAAAAGTGTCTGTCGGGGGGTTAGGGGTACTGTGCTCAAAAAAAGTTGTGAAAATTCGCGAAAATTAAATCGGAAAAACCCGTAAAAACAATTAACAACGTCAGGACCACCAATTAATTTTATTTCAAAAAAATTTACCACCTTGCCTTCCTAAGAGTGAAGACCAGGTAGAAAACGCCTAGGAATTCACATTTCCCGGCGTTTTCGGAAGTGGTAAATCACGACAAAAAAATAATATAGGACTGGGGATAAGACCACCCCTCCTTCTGAAAAAAAGTTGTAAGAAACACTCACCGTCGAAATATTTAATTTCAACAAATCTTATCCCCCGTGAAGAATAGATAGAAAACGCGTAGGAATTCGGAATAATTTCCGTCAGTTTCGTACATGGAAAATTACGGCAAAAAAACTTCGTTCGGAGGAGCTCGGAACTCTCCTCCTTCTCGAAATAAGTTGCTTAATCTCACGAACCTTAGGCTGCTTTAGAACAAACATTTTAAAATAAATTGACACTATTCAGTAGAAGTAATAATCTTACACAAAATTCAAAAGAAATCATGGGATTTTGAAACTATAACATGAACATAGAGTTGTTTACTGTAACAGTCCTGTCTATCTGACACAACAACCCCCTCACCCAGTCAGTTAGCTCACGGCCATCAGTCAAATAGTTTTTGCCGTTAGATAAACGCTTCTTTATATGTCACTGCGCTGAATGAATCAAAATTTATAATGTGTGTTTATTTTTCAATTCAATCAAGGCACCCACAAACCCTAACATTAACCCAATGTTATACTGGCGCCCAACGTGGGGCCAGTATAAGTATTAAATAGTTCTATATTAGTGCTCAAATACTGACAGTTTTTGCAGTTTTTGATCAATGAATAGGGACACCGGATGGCCACGAGAACCGCCTGGCAACAAGAACCGAGTCGTCTGAAACATAATTTTCAAATTTGGAGGGATCATATAATATTTTATTTCGCATCAACTGATATGGTTTGGCCCCTTTAGCTATTCCCATTTCACCTAAAAAGTCCTTAACTCTCGATTTTCAAATTGTATATTTTCAGATTTTCATTATTCCACTTACAGCAGTAAAATTTCCGGTTGAAAACTCTTAACCGTCTATTTTTACAATTTTTGAAAACGCCCTAAGGTAGCTGTGACTGTCATAAAATGTTTTTTATTTCAAATCATACTATTACTTGTCTGTAATCGGCTTTTCAACTGACCATAAATGATTTTTCTATTATAACTTTGTTTTATCAAATGGAACGAATGGGTAACATTAATTATTTTTATAGAATATTCTTCAACGAATCCATTGATACCACATTTGTCAATATCCGATCGAAAATTGAAGCACAAGAACGAGAAAGAAATAAATACCAGGAGAGATTATGATGAGTCTAGTTGGCTATGAATTTTTTCTGTGTTATAAAAACCACAGAGTCCGCCTCGCAGATAATGCAAAATAGGCTACGAGTATTGCTCATCAAATAATATTTTTCGTGGCCAGTCGATACCAGATTTATAAAACGTGTTCACTTACCCAAAGCTGTTCGAAAAATAAACTCGCATCCATCTCTGAGAAATACGTCCCAAACTCGGCAAGCAATATCCAACGGCATGGCTTTAGCAAAGATAGTGTAAATCCAATCCAACAAATAAAGATCCGGAGTCAGTCCAGATCTTTCAAAATGCGAGTATAGCTTTGGAAGATTGTAACTGAAAATCTGGTTATACGCGTTATAATAAGCCTGCATTTGTTCCTGATTCAGAGTGAACGCAGACAAGTGCAGCGGCTGGTTGAGTAAATTAGAGAAACACATGAAAGCGTCGAAAGCCTCCATGTTCAAAATCAAAATAGCAGCTATGTAGGACATGCCTTGAACGTAGCCGACGTCAGGACGATAGCACACGTAAGCTGCGAGTAGGGAATGTAGAGTGTCCGAGTAGGGACCGCCCTCCTGAAAAATACACAGGTGGGGAAACGTTCTCGAAATATCCAACTGAATCACGTCCATGCTGCTTTCCTGGTCGACTTCGGTGTTACACTGGGGCGGTTCCGGGCTGTTCAGTCTATTTTGAGCGCGGCAAAGACAAATTTCGTAGAGCTGTTGAGTGAGATTCAAATCGTTACCTATTGCCAACTTCCATACTTTTCCACGAACACTGGACGGCAGGCCCTGCCACCACAAATCTATGGTTTTTTTGTTTGATCGCCTGAAATCATCCCAAAATTATCAAAATGAGCTACCAGAAACTTTCGCAAAATGGCATACAAAAATACAGGAATAAATCTGAAATAGTATATTACATAACAATCATGGAAAGTAGCGTATAACATGCGAGTGTGATGTTTCACACACAAGGCGCAAACTGAGTGTGTAAATTATAAAAAATAGGATTATTTGAAAATGTTATTTCTTTGGCCTTTATTTCACATTGATTGACTGACTAAATGACTTGTATATATTGTAATACGTGTGATACATTCATTATTATTAATGAATAATGTTATCCAGATCACGTGTCAAAATGAAAATCTCTTAAAATTCAAAATCCCACATCAAATTAACCAAGTGGAAGCCAATAATTATTCTCAATATATATTCTTACAAATATTGAGATTTTCTAATGAAAATTAACAAGTGGAAACAAGAGATTTCAATATACACTGGGAAATCGGAGATTTCAATATACACTAGGAAATCAAGACAGTTTCCTTTAAAAAAAAAATTTTTTTTGTAGAGTGCAAGAAAAATTGCATCTTCATAAATTTCAATTATTTTTCAATTCAAAATTCAAATAAATCTTTTGAATCTTAACTTACATAGCATCCCAATTTGGAAGAACAGAATGAGTGAAATGTTTTGTAGCAGCAGCTAGCTGTTCTTCTAACTTCAACTGGAGCTTTTGTTGTTTATGTCTGGCAGCTGAAGTTTGAGCATCTTTCTTTTTAGCTGCAGCAAGTATTGCCTTATATTCATCTCTATGCTTCTGTTCCTCTTCCATGGATTTTGCTGGCAGATTGGAAGGTCTAAAAACAATTACATACATTTTTGTTAAGAATGGAATCATCCGTGATATGCACCTCTCATTCTGAATTAGGGCAGAAGAACTTGCAACTGCATTAACTGGGGAAGATGGGAGACTCTGGATCGACTGCTTATTGAATATATTCCAAACATTGCTACTAAAATTTGTTGGTTCATTAGAGATTCCTTTCCAAGAGAACACATGCCTGTAAAAAAATATGGTAACTTCAATAAAGTTGCACCAATTTTCATATCCTACAGATATATATCCTCAATAGTCAATTGAGATTATCAATGTCATCAGAAGTTACACAGTCTGGTTAAAAATCTCGACGGATTTTGAAAAACCTGAAATTAATGGTTTTCAAATAGAACGCCCTGCATATTATTGAATAACTGAACACACAATTGAATTCTACTTGGATTGATATTAGGTTTCCTGTATCTAACTCGAAATTTCCTGGAGTTATAAGGATATTTCAAAGAATACAACATGAACATTTCAACTGCATGAGTGATAGGACATTCCAAACATGTACATGCGATACAAATAGGAAATTTATCCGTCAGACATTCTTGAAATGTGATTATGCACAACGAAATAAACAATAATAAATAGTTATTCAAATAGTGATGTTTTAAATTTATTTTACATGTATGGAGTGTAATATTCAAAGACCTTGTCGATTTTTAAACGAAAGATATCTGAACCTGCCTCAAATGAACAAAACAAAATTCAGAAAAATAGAAGCACAATTCCTAGAACTTGTAAACATGACAAAAGAACTACCTAAGTTACTGAACAGATATTCAATTAGCTGAGAATCCCGGTATTTTCTTAATAGAGCTTAAAGTATTATTGCTATTAATTCGCAATATTTACCTGTATCTGTGACATTTTGGCTTGGCACAAAAGTACTAGTTTTCACACATATTCAGAAAAGTAACAATTATGTAACCTTAAATATATTGTTCAACAGTTTGTCATGCACAAAATAAAAAAAAACAGGAATAGAGATATTTGTTTAATGATTTGCGAGATGTTCTATGGCCTTTTGTCATACCTACACATAATTTGTCCATGTCATTTACTTTTGAGAATTACCAAAATAAAAAATGTGTAACAATTCTACCCAGGACAACAAACTAAAATGGAAAACTATAAAATGGCTTAGCAAGAGGTTATATATATATAAAAGGGGGGCTTTCCACTTTAATTTGTATATCCCAGGGTAGGGTTGTTACTAAGGTGGCTACAGCTGCCTCAGTGGCAATGTTAGTTCTTGATTTGATAATTCAGAGATTTTTAACTGAAGCGAGAAATGTGCAGTTGACTTCCTTTTGTTTCCTCTTTTTGGGTCTTGTATTCAAGTGAAGCCCATTCACGCACTATGAGGGTTTTACCGATAATTCTGTCACCATTTCATGGTTTATATCAGGTAATTTTCTCTTATTAGGTATCTTAAATAGTAGTCTGCAATTGTGACAACTTACTTAGTGAAAAAATTGGTGAGACTCTTTTTCCTTGGTTTTGTACTGGGAATATCAAAACTTGATAAAGACTGGTCATCAGAACCCAACAGACTACCAGACGTTGACGGATCACTGATGCCACTTAAAGTTGAAACTGTACTTGAAAATGATCCAGCCTCGATTCTTCTGTGTCCTAGTTTCTTCACTTGGGTTTCTCCAGTTTTACTAACTTCATTCTTATACTCATCTTTTTCAATCACAGTTGGTTCACTTTCAGAGACTTCAGATTTTTCAACTAAATGTAATTGCTTTGTTACCGGGCTATAAGCTAGAGATATGTTTTGTAATGCTTCCTTGAAAGTTAACTTATTCTTTATATTATTAGAGTCGCTTTGATCATGGGGATTTGCTTGAGTATGAATTGGACTAGAATTACAACTTTTCAGTTTATCGTAGCGTTCTGGCCAGGTTCTGAACCATGTTTCACTATCATTGATTATCTCAGCAGACTTTTTGTCTACGGAATCATCAAAGATAGTATCCTTGTTGACAGATTCTGGTAGACTATGACTTGCAACATCATTGTTACTATTGCTAAAGGTTGGAAGATTTTCATAACCATATCCATTTTGTCCCATGGATGTTTTGAATCCATTATTATTTCTGATGAGCACTCGTTTATTTTCTAAACAATTTTGACCTCTTTTATCAATTAATACATCTGTGGATCGTTCATTATATTTTATTTGTTCGTCAGAATCGAAATTTTTCATCTCTCATCGGATCAGAATTTTTAAAATTATTATTCGTGGAGAGTTTATTGATATAGCCAGCATAAATTTTTAATGTAAACAATAAATACTACAAAAATATTTCCAACATCACAAACTGACAAACTCCATTTCTCTTATTTTCTTCTTCGCAATTTCGCCCTTCGCAGTTCAAGGAGACGAAAATGTAACACGGAGTGTTTGATTCCCACAAGACAATGGGGACACTAGTAGAAAGAGATGAAAGAACACTTGTCAGAGAAGATATACCATCTTCTCTGCATTTGTGAGGAAATGTGACGTTGTAGGACGTGTCATGGCCGCCGTTCTCTATAGACAGTGACGGACTAGCTCTCATATATCTATTAACTAGCTCTTGGTAATGAGAGTTACTGCCACAGAACTCATACTTATATCTATAAGATATAAGTATGAGTTCTGTGGATACTGCTGACAGTTTTGTTGCTTGGTTCAAGTTCGACTCTACTCATATCCAAGTACGTCACTATGACGCGTTGATGCTACAAGTTTCTGATTGGCTAGAGCTTATTAAACCCTCCTTGTTAAATTTTAGTCTCCTTGGTTCCCGTCGAACACTAGTTCTTCTTCTTTCTGACAATGGCATCAGCTGCTAGGACTACTCGGCCAGTTGATAGCTCACATCACTTTCATTGTTGACACATGAGAGTAATGACCGTAGGCGCTTTTCAGTTACCCTTGAACTACCCCTGAGATCATCAATTCATGGTCAGTTCAACTTACAAAATACACGTCATTTAACAGGAACATTTTCTTTCGTGGTCTGTAAGAGCTCCTCTGTGTTACTCGTAGCTACACACTGGGTCAATTGGAAAGCGGCTCGTGGCTGTTTTTTGATTTTATACCTAAATTAGGTACTTTCCGTGGCGACGTTGTTGCCTTGAACGCTCAAGGTCTTCTAACCTTAGCCACAAATGTGTAGTTGGCTTCCTTTGTTTCTATTTTCACATCCAAGTGTTGTACATCTTCTCACTTGATCTTAGCTTAAGCTCGAAACACGTGTCTACGGTTGCACAACAATTTGAGGGCTATACCCAATAACTTTTCTATTTATATTTTTATATATTGCCCCTCGATAAATCACGCTGGTAGCTAGAGCTGCCTTCAGATCTCCAGAAGATGAACCTCCTTTCATGATATTTTGAAAATAATTTTCCTGTTTGAAAACTATTGATTTACGATGTATGAAACACTTTTTTACCAGAGTTATCACCAAATGTAAAAAAAAACGTTTGATGTAAAACAGTGAACTGTTTTATCACTTGAACCAAACGGTTCCAGACCTATGACGCCCCATATGCCCTATACTTATAATTTAAAAGTAATCAAAGTTTTGTGTTGATGTAACTTTATTGTCCAGAGTCAATAATATATAAAATGTTTTTATCAGTTATTTATAAATGAAAATGACTCTACTTATTGCTTTTTATTAATGTGCTTACATTTAAAAATTTGTTACCCACTTGATTTTTTATAAATACGTAAAAAAAAATTTCAAATATTTGTAGTGGGATAGTTATAATTATTTAAAAAATATTACGTTTCCTCAATTTTATAATAATTTATTGTTTTATCCGAACAGTAATTACAAAAAGTAAGTCCTATTTTTATGACATGTACTTAGTAACTAACTAGCTCCTTTTTTGAAAAAGTATTTTGCAATTTGTTAATTTTTTGAAAAGGTACTTTGTAATTAGTTACTTTTTTGAAAAAGTACGTTGTAATATTGTAATTACTTTTCAAGTACCTTTAATTACCCAGCTCTGCTCAATGACGTATAAATGGGACAAAAAGACGATTGAAAACTTCTATTTTGTAAGAATCAGGGTTAGTAGTAAGGAAAAGGTTGCGAGTATTGAAAGATCAGGAAAATAATTAAATTTGTTTATTACAACAGGTATCATAATTTAAACATATAAAAACTTACATCATAATAACATTGTAGTTTGAATGCACGTGCCAGGCAGCGTTATGTGCACTGAATAATTGAAATTTTCCATTATTCTAGTGGTTGGACGGTTTCGCTGGAATTTAAGATAAAAACTCAAATAACTGCTTGGTACAATCTGTAAAAAAAGAAGGTCAAAATAATCTACCAAAAGAAGTAAAAAAAAACAAACAATGAAGAAATTTATTCAGAAAATAAAATTATAATCATTTCGATCATAGCGTATATTAAAAGCATCATGAGTATCATCTCCAGAAACAAAATAACCCATCATGACCAAAGGAATAATTTATATAAAATTACGTTTTTCCCCCATCCCACACTTTCAATTTACTTCCAGGCGCTTATTACAGTAACAAGTCTGGGTAATTACAGTGTAATAATCTACCGATTAAATTACCGTGGTTATCAGAATGCGCAAGTGATTGTGTTGCGTAAAAGGATAGAAAAATTATCCCGTGACATCACAGGAATCTGACACCCATTTTACGTAGAACTATTACATTACGAAAGCAAGAAAAATATGGTATATTATTTTCTGCGCCTTATGAATACATCGGTTTTGGAAAGTAAACAGAGAAAAATGATTGGCTACGTACCTATTTCATTATTTCTTAGGATTCTCCAACCAAATAGCATGTTAGTTTTCCAGAACATGACCGGTTGTATTATTCAAAACAGAAGAAAGGAATGAAGCATCAAGTTCTTTCAGTAATAGACACTTCTGAAACAGAAGTTCTTGGTTACAAAATGAAATAAGCAAATCTAGTCACCTTCACAAAATAAGATTACATTCAGAGAGGGCAAGTTATAATCAAAAATGTAAACATATCATAATAGCGTATATGTTTAGACTCATCATTTATTGAATTACGATCTGAACAAATTTCAAATCTGAATTCAGTTCTGGAACAAATTTGATCTTACCTTTTCTGATTGCTGGCGCTGGTGTAATTATTAGATTCTTACTGGCCCGCTACAATCTGAAAAAAAGCAACATTGAGTAACGAACAATAATTGAAGTTCTTTTCAAGTTTGAAATTTATAGTTTTTCAGGAGTTACGTTATCATCAATTATTTTATGACAGGGATAACTTTGTCATCATAAAAAAGCAACATTATCTTTCACACTCAGAATACCAACAGAATTTCGGCCAGTTTGAATTTTTAAGAATCGAATCTAGGAAAGATAACCATCAACTACAATTTCTGAAAAATAAACACCGAACAATTTAGTGTACCTATTGAGAATGAAGGAATCCACGAAAATTGTACATGACACATTTATGTTAAAAAATTTTAATTGAAGTGGAAATATTACATAATTCTTAATCTGGTTTCATATCTTGGAGATAATTAATTTTCATTTACTCTTTTTGTTTTGAATATTATTTCTCGAAAATATTTCGTGTTTTTCAATCTCTTTCGAATATGGACAAAGAAAACGAAATTTTGATAAATGCAATTAGGTTTGAGATGAAGTAGAGGATTTATAAAGAATAAAATTTTCCGAAAAACCAATAATTGAAAAGTTTTGTATATGCTGCAAACTTTATACCGGACATTGTATATTTGAGCGCATCAAGCAATTAGATGAAAAATATTTATTCAAAAGGTATTTATGATTTGATAAATTTCAACTCAAAATTCAGTCTGAGAACGAATTATTACTTACGTTTCAATCTGATCTCTGGTGTATTTCTGAAGTGTACAGGCCCACTGCAAAAAAAAGAAAGTTATATCGGAGTTATGAACAATTGAAGTTTTTGTCAATTTGGAAATATTTAGAAAATTTCAGGAGTTACGTTATCATCAATAATCTTATGACAGGGATAACTTTGTCATCACAAAAAGCCTCATTATCTTCAAATTCTCAGAATACTATACAATATCAAGTTTTAAATCTTTTAGTAACTGGTATTTCTGAAATCCTGAATAATACTGCAAATAATAGTAGCAGTCCTTCACCCAAACAGGCTATGGAGTACACTAGTGTTAGTGTTTAAGATTATTATAAAAAAGTTGAAATAGAAACTCCCATGTTTATATATCACTTACTTTATTTACAATTGAACTTTTATTTCTCATTTCTCATAATGATATTTTACCACGTAGTAAATTTATTGAAAGAAGGGTATAAATTTAAATATTGTTTTTTGGCAACAAGAAAAATTTAAAAATGGTGTTGACATAATTTCAAATAAATATTTTTTTTTGTAAATTACCGATTTTCTTACTTTTGAAGATGGATAGAAATAGATATACTCGGGATTTCCAAATGCATCCACTTGATATAGAACGTATAAGGAAAAACAGAAAATGAAAATACATAGAAAAAGGTATTATTTGTACAATGAAGAAATGTCGCCAACATATGAAGAGCTTTTTACTAGCATACATATTTACCTATTGAATCAGCACTGAGCAATGATATTTCTGCCTCACTGAATACTTCCTTTGCTAATTTCATCCTGAAAATGAATTCAATTTTCAAATTTCAATTCATAAAAAAAATGAAAATCAATTATATCAAATTGAATCAGTTACAAATAAATTGCAGCCATAATTAATAATCATTAATTTTCAGACGGTAATTAGTATCATCATAAGAAATTATCTCTTAGGAAATGTATACGATTATTTTTTTGGTACATGAACATATTGAAGTTAAATCAAATTCAATTGGTTAGTATAGCTGTTGAACCATTTACCAGTGAATTATAACTGGGCTCTTTTGAAAAGAACCATAAATTAAAACCAAAGTACATTTCAAATAATAAAATGAGAACTATGCTAGAAAAGTCTCAAGAATAAATTTATTACAAAATTAATGAGGCCATTTTTTGTAACAATTTCATTTAACAGCTATCAATTTTTCCTATATGAAAATTATCATTCTTGAGAAAACATTGCATACTTAGCACAATAAAACAATACAAAAACATTATTACATACCTTGGTAAATGTCCGATTATTTACTTCGAAAAACAACTCTTCAAATACTCAGGGTTGGAATCTTGGTGCCTTTAAGGAATATTCAAATAACCAGCAAATCTAAGGAAAAAAATAAATGTTTAAAAATAGAAAATTACATTTATATTCAGACTAATGACGAACAAGAACAATCAGAGAGGGCAAGCTATAATCTCGAATGTTTATAAAACACTTCATAATAGCGTATATATTTAAACTCATCATAAATACAGTAAAAACTATGTCTTTTATTGTAAATTATTCATTTCTTAATTGATTCGTGAAATTTGTTTATTTTCATTATAATTGAAAAAATATTGATAGTTATACAAAATTAACCTACAATTTTTACGTTGGTGCTCAAAATTATTCATAACTATAAGTGTGTACTAAAATCGTCTGCATTTTTGTAGTAAGTCATACATTTTCACGCAATAATAACAGTTGTATCAGCACAAATCGCAATCATTAATAAGAGCTACATTTTCCAGGTAAGAAATAATCATAAAACAGAGAGTTTAAACCCCTATCATATCTACATTAATGATGTGTGCAATGTGTCTATTCATTAATGTAGATATAGGGGTTATACTCTCTGTGATTTTGAGTACTTACCTTGAAAAGGTAGTTTTTAATGATTGCAAAGGGAGGTGTGTGTGTGGTGTGGTTTGTACAATTTAAAAAGTTAGCAAAAAATTCAAAAATTTCTCTTACAATTAATAAACGCAAGAAAGAAGTTATTGCTAGCAAGTTGACTTACTTTCAAGTTTTGAGGTAATTTGGCGGGGATCATTCATATCCATCCAAGATGATTCTGAAAACAAACAAAAAATGTAACAAGCCATCAAAAATAAACATTTCTATACTAAGTTCAATATTTTAAAATCAGTGAAAAATGTATCATCAATATATTTTTTATGACAGGGATAACTAAGTCATCATATTTAAATTTGGAATGTCAACTATACTCAGATAAAATTATAAATTTCTGTAATTCCAAATCTGATAGTAATATACTAGGGGCCCGAGTTGAAAATATCAATCTGAAATAATAGAAAAAGAAATAACATTCAATGTTGATTTATAATTCCAGAAATGAATGGAAACAAAAATTACCGTTAGTTTCAAACCTCTGATATAGTTAGTAACGTTACAATTAGATTGAACCCCTCTTCAATAAATAAATGAGGAATTATTTGTAGTAGAAAAACTCGCAATTCTCTCATTCCATAGTATATTATAAAACTTTCATATGTATTCAATGAGGTCGAGTTGATAATTCAATAAAACACAATCTTCAATGCACTTTGTAGAATTGACCTAATAAATCAACATTATTTTTTGCGCTATTTTATTCATTGATATTGCGACCTAGCACTTTTATTCAACAATTCATTCAAATTTCTAATCGACAAAATACGATCTAGCAAATACATTTTTTCGTCTTCTCTATCTAGCAAAATGCCATATTCATGCGAAATTTGATAAGTAAAACTTTTTGATGGCAAACAGTTGGTTATCAAACCATTTTCGTCGGATTTCGCACAAGTTTTTGTTAGTGAGTTTTGTGGAAAAATCACCCAAGAAATTGAAAACGTCATCATGAACACAACGACAACATAAAAAAATACGGTGAGAAACATGTTACAGGAAAAATAACGAAAACAGCCGCATGATTGATCCATTTGCTTATCATTTCCAAATTGGTGAGGCCAGAGATGCTAATTGTAAAAGTTTACAAGAATTTTTATTGCCTTTTTTTATATATTAACAATGGTTTCTTTATTCATGATATAACCATCTCAATACCATCCAGTTTTTTTACAAATATTGAACAAATGGGCCACTACTTTTTATATTTTTTTTTGTTTTACACCATAAATGATTCACTTGAAAGCATGGTACCATACCTTTCATGGGGCCCTGTAGGTGGTGCTCAAGTAGCAGCATAGAGCTGAAAATAAAGAACTATGTTATTCAATTCCAACAATTATAAAAATATTATTTCTAATGAATGGGTCAGTATAAATTTGCAGCCAAGATTATTAATCATAATTTTCAGACGGTAATTATTATCATCATTTTAGTTTTTCAATGTGTTAAAAATATTGAAATCCGAAAAATAATAAAAAACCCAGAAGAATCAAGCCACTTCAAATAATTTACTACTCACCTAAAATATTTTGAGAGTATACCAAATCATTCTTTTGAAGAATCCTGTCACCTACTGAAGTAAAAAAAAAATTAGCATATGCATTTATATTCTAGTACAATGTAATAAATTTTGACAGGAAGACTCATACAAAATGGTGATTTTGCTTTCATTATTTTCAAATAATGTAGGTAAGATATTGATAATCATCGTAATTCTCAAATGATAGAGAAGTATTAAATGAGTAGTGGGATTTCCTTTAAAATCAACTATTTGAAACTACTTCATTAGTAAAAAGTGAGAATAAATTTCAGTAAATGTTCATTATTAATAATAGTTCTGTATACTTACATGAATGTAAATTCTTCAGTACTGAAAGTATTCATCATCATTAGAACACTGAAAAATAATGATAATTTTAATTTCACATGGAAAATTTCAAGGAAGTCCTAATAGTTATAAAGATTGATCAGCAAAAAATATCAACATAAATGATTCAGTCATATGCTTGTCTATTTGTTAACTCATCACTTAGAAACTCCTTTTATTTATATTATGTTAAAAAGTGTCCAATTATTTATCCAAGCACCTGTAATATTATGACTCTATATTATTAATAAAAAAAATATATTGTTAATTAATTCTTACATCTTTAGAGAAAATCTAAGATAAAATTGCATTTACAAGTACTAGAAAGTGATATTTGAAATTATTTCATTAATAAAAACTATGAATTAATTTCAATTTCAGAAAATGTCTATTATCAATAATAGTTCTGTTATACTCACATGAAATAAATTCTTTAGTTCTGCTATTCTTCATCATCATTTGAACACTGAAAAAACAATGTTTTAATTCAAGTAAAAAATTTCAGCTAAGAAAAAGAAGGAAAGATTGATCAGTAAAAAATAATCAACATAAATGATTTAGTCATATGCTTGTCTATTAAATCATCACTAATATACTCATTTTATTTCTATTACATAATAGTTGACCAAAAAGTTGAATTCTTTATCGAAGCCCCTAAAAGTTTTGGAAACTACATATCAAAAAACATATTGCCAACTTATTCAAACTGTTTAGTCTTTAGAGGAAAAATAAGATAAAAATTTGCATTTACAATTACTAGAAACACTGACATTGTTAATAGGTATTTCCATGTTTTTTTCTTTGACAATGAATTTTAGCTTATATGACAATGTTCTACAAGCATTTTTGATCACACTTCAAGATTAACAATACTTACCATTACTCATGGTTTGGCTGTCTATGGGGATGTGGGGAGACCTTGTATTTGCTGAAAAAGAAATTTAATTTAAAAATTTGTTATTAAAAATTAATACAAGTATATTTCTATCATCAATGATATCAGTTTAAAATTAACAACACAGTTGATTCAGTCATATGCTTGTCTATAAAATCATCATTCAGAAAATGGAAGCAATTTAATTAAAGCTTTTCATAAGTCAGAAAAATATGTTCATAAAGAAATGGGCTGATATTCTTTAGTAGAAATTGGGTCATCTACCATTTCTGTCATGGTTTATTTCCAGTGAAATACAGTCCATTCAATTTATTTTATTCCAACAATTCTATCTCTATCCTTTAAAGCATGCTTTATAGCTATAGGCACTTCATGATTCAACGGCACTTACACATGTATCATTTGTTATTTTTTATTCTGCCTGCATCTTGACTTTGATTCGATTACAACTAATCAAGTAGGATAATTGATCAAATTAGAGTTATTCTACATTTTTCCAGTATTTCCAAAGTGTTTACGTTCTTCTAATAGAACAGAAAATTACGAAAATTTTTATGTATTCAACTCAATTTACAGAAAAATCCAGATTTGCCGGTTTCGAGTCTGGGCCCCTAAAATTTCTTCTCGTGACACGAGTTAACTGAACATGCATAAAACAAGTTGGAATACTTCCCACTGACCAAATCTGGTAACTTTTCAACAGTTTAATTTACTACTTGTACTTACCCCATATTTCCATGAGTGTTTTTTGGGAGTAATTCTGTCCTATCTGAACGCATGTCTTCATATATAAAATATTCTGCAACTGAAATAGTTGATATGGAGTTGAAAGTTAGAAGAAACAGAAATAAAAGTATCATATTGTTTCAGTAATCAGAATTTCCGAAAATAATTTAATCATGTGTTCATACGAACGAGACTAATAAATTCATCACTGGTTTTGAAAAATATCATTTGATATCGAAAGAAAAACAATCAAAAATAATTTTTCTGAAGATATATAGTTGAAAATATTTATGATGATTCTGAAAAAAGCTGATAACTAATTTATTGAATTGTTCTTACCTATGTCATGACTTCCTCCATGGAAGCGTTCATTCCACTTGCCTACAAAAACCTCCATACTCGAAAAAATTCTGTTTATAGTTTTTATTCAAAAAAACAGAAACCACAGCAATATGAGTAGACCACTAACTTTTATCTTTGCTAACTTTCTACCTCGAAGTTTCATACAGAAAGAACGAAAACAAATTTAGAAAGTTTAATAAAAAAGAAACGAAGGAAGAGGAAATACTTAAAAAGTAGAGGGGATTCAGTCTGCCAACTTAAATTTTTATCTTGAGACCTCAGCAGCGTAGACCATCCAACCAAAGGCACAAAACATGTGTTGTTGTTTTGTGACCCAACGATATCAAAGAACTCGTTGTTGTGACCAAAGGTTGATTTCATACTGGGCGCCTGGGTGGAACGGAACCTCAGAGCAATAAAAAAAGATGCCTTTTCTGTGCTTTTCTTGATGCAAAATATCTGGCTTTATTTATTTACATCGTAGCCTAGATCATGCTAAGAAGAGGCATTGTCGGATATTTCCGTTTTCACTCGTGATTAGGTTGGACTCTACTTTCAATTTGTGATTCCTATCCAGATCCTAATCGGATTGTTCACTCCTCATGAAGATCACGAGGGCGCTACTGCTTCAAGAATATCATCACAACAATAACCGGTCCCTTCTCACTACCAAACATATCGGGAAATAGCGTAATATAGCTTTCACAATAATGTGTGTTTATGCATATAGAAGGCATGAATATACCTTTTATTGTTCCGAGGGCGGAACGCGGAAATGTCAAATTTTAATTTTAGGTCAATCGAAACGAAACAATTCAAGCTCAAGCCATTTTATTTGTAGAAAAGTTGCAGAGATTCGCGAGGACGTGAACAAGCCTCATTAGCTGCTTTCCATTTAACGTAAGGAGTTCCTCAGAGCTAACCAGAGCGTATGACCATGCGTTCCATTTAGTGGGGCTTCAAGCACCGATTGACATTCTTCTTGCCCCTCGAGCACCACCCGTTTTATTGGTGCATAAAGCACAAGTAGACAAAATTCAAAACGCGAATACACAGTTTTTTGACGAAAAAGTCAGTGATACAGTAATTTCCGATCTCAGGGGCTTAAAGCTCTGGGGCTTAACACACCTAAATGGAAAACGCCTATTATGTTCATTCAAAGTCTTGTTCATACCCTGGCGCATTTTGCAATTTTCTGCGAAAAAAACGGCCCGCCGGTCATACCGGATCAAACATGATGCAGGGTCCTATTGAATTCGATTTCCTGTTTCACATTAATACTCATGAAATATGTATATTTGTGTATATACTCGTATATACGAATTGGAAGTCGAATGATTTGACCCAGGGAATCATTCAACTTACAATTTGTATACGAAAAAGGAGACAAATATACATACTTCACGTTTATCAGTGTGAAAGAGTACATCGAATTCGCATATATACGTACAAACTTGAGAATAGGACCCCTGAACCATGTCGGCAGCCATTTTAAGATAAATTGCGAAATTCGCGAGGTATGAACAAAATGACTGCCATATACATGCCGCAATAAAGTTTAAATATTTCAACTCGCACAAATTACGGAACGAAATAGATCAGATAATCCGATCTGTACATTCGCCATTTCCGATAATTCAACCACCTTGAAAAATATCTTCATTAGACAATGCTGTTTAGTTCAGTTTTTTATCACAAAACGATTTCATTTGTATTTAATAGATTTTGTAAATTAATTATGGAAGAACTCTTGAATAAAGCTGTGTTTTGTCCTTGTCGTATCGCGCTCTTTTAAAATTATTTGGGCCATTTTAAAAACTTTTTATTTTGGCGTTGAATCAATGACGTCATAGACAGAATGTTTTAAAACAAAATGCACTATTTTGAAGCCATAGTCAAATCTATGACGAAATATTGAAAAAGTTTTTAAAACATTATTGAATAGAGTTCAACGACAAAAAACAGCTTTACCGATTGGATCGAATCACAGACCTATGAGGTGCGTTTCAATATTACGTCCGACGTGCGTCCGACGTTTAACTTTTCTTATGAAGCGTTTCGATATTAGAACGTCTTGTCCGAAAACTTCATTCCATCGTTTCAAAATTCTTGAGTGGAACGTCCGACCGTCAACTATTTACCCCACGATTTAGGAGAGCGTTTCAAAATTCAATCTGACAGATATCGCCCGACGAAACAACTATGACGTCATACATCGTCCGTTACCGGACGACAGACGTTAAATTGAAACGCACCTCTCAGGTCTGTGGATCGAATGAACTTCAGAAAACGAGCGGGAAATCTGCGGGAAATGAGAAAATGACTTCTGACATTAGCTCACCTAACCTCATAAAAGGGTTATTGTTATGTTTGATTTTCAAAATTACTTGAAATCATTTCAAATTTAAAGTATGTTTCAACAGAGTATAACGTGAGTCGAGATTATTGAACCAATGTGCAAATTTAATGATTTTTCTTTTTTTTAAAGATCTTTCTTCAATAGAGTACCTTCCAAGGAAACTGAAGACCGAGGGTATGTCAAGTTTAATGATTTTCTTTGGGCAACGAATGAATTCAATAGCATTTCGTAAAGTTCCTTATAAATTCATCATCCACAATAATCACATTGTGTTGGTTACATCATTTTGCAATACATGCACCTTAAGTAAAACCAGTACCAATGTTATTCTGAAAAATTATGAATTTCAGGCTGAAAACAGGCAATTGTCTTATTATTATCCACTTATGTGAGTATGAAGTGTAAAGGAAATCATCAAAAATGATCTATTGTTTTTCTAGGTCTCCGAAACAAGATGGGAAGAAAAATACAGATAATATAAAAGAATCTCCTACTGATACCATTAAGTAAGAAAAAACTGATGTATTACTATTTTTAGTATTAGGCCTTTGAATAATTTGATTGATTGATTCTGATTAACTGTTCTCAACCATTTTTCAGGTTGAAGAATAAGAAAAGAGCAAGGATACTGAGCAGCGATGAATCTAGTGGAGAAGAGTGAGTTACAGAGGTAACAGCATTCAGTAGAAAATAACCAAAAATATATGCATTTTCAGAGGCCCCAAACAAGAATTGGACTGTAAAGAAGAAGTTGGTGCCGAAATAAAACAGGAATTAGGAGGAATTGAAGACAAACAAGAAAAAGCATCAAGTGATAAATCTCCAGTGAAAAAAGAAAAGAAATCAAAACTTGAGGTTGAAGCAAGAAAAAATACAAAGAGAAATAAAAAACAAAAAGCATCACAAGATGAACCACAACTGAAGAATGGTACACTTCCCAAAGAAAAAGAAGAGAATATAACAAAAGTGGAAACTGAACAGTCTGACATAATAAAAGAAAAATGCATCACACCAGATAAGACCGAGAAGAAAGTCAATAATATGTTCTTTGGTAATGTTCATTTGAGATGAAGATTTTTTGTATAAACAATAAATAATGTAGTGATTTGTCTCGAATTTGAGATCATGAAAGGCTTGAAATATTTCTCATGTTGAAATTGACCTAGGAATTTTGACCCCATCACCCCTATTACTTCATCTCACTTCATAGGGATGCACCTGATCATTGAGTGGATCTATAAATTTAGCTTTACACCCCCCTTTCTTATATCACCTATTTCATCATCTATTCAAGTTCATCTCTAAGTTTCTTAAGAACCCAATAGTAGTTATTAAACTTTTAGAACAAATGTATGCCTCAAAAATTTCAAATTAAATTAATCTTATGATACCATGAAATACTTTTAGATGAATTGTTTTTCTTTTTTTCTTTTGAAGAACTAACTCACTGTTTTATTATGACTCAAATTGAAGCCCTAAAGTCCCTGAAGTAATATTTTCATACAACGTGAAATATTCATGTTAGCCAGAAAGAACTGTTCATAGTTGCAAATTCTGTTCCTTAATATTCTAAGGGCCAGTTTTTTAGGTTCAAGTTAAAGTCCAGATAACTAACTAATAGTTTAGATGGTGAATATTCTTTAAATGATGTTGGAAGGATCACATTCTAACCATTAGTTAATTAATCTGGAGTTTAATTGGAACTTGAATAACTGGGCCCAAGAAAATATACTATAAACTTTCATATCTGAATCACTATTATTATTAATATGGTTGTTGTTGGTAATACCTTTTTGCTATTTTTTCAAATGCTCCACTTTGAAATATTTTTTTTCTTAGGAAAGGAAACAACAGAGGACAAAAAGAATGTAACTGAAACCTATAATCCAAACTCCTCTAAATACCATGTAATTAAAGATGCTGTGTGGAAACACAAAGAAAAGTGAGTATGAATCTTATTTCAGATAACAAAAGAACATAAATCCTTAATGAAACTCTCAATTCTAATTTGATATTTATTCTTCTAGAGTTCCTTACATTGCATTAGCTAGGACTTTTGAAGAAATAGAAAACATTTCTGCAAGGCTCAAGATCATAGAAATATTAAGCAACTATTTCAGATCTGTGATTGTTTTAACACCCCAAGACTTGCTTCCTAGTGTCTATTTATGTTTAAATAAATTAGCACCAGCATATGAAGGTAAGCATTTTCAGGAAAAATTCGTCTTTGATGAAGTTCAAAGGTTATCATCAGCATGGAAAGAGCCATTCAAAGACTAATATAATTTGTTTCTTTTATTGAAAATTTCAATTATCAAAATTCTGTACTGACTTCTTCCAAATCAAAATCAAAAATAGTTTATTAACATTAAATTTACAATATAAAATAATATAGAACATTACAACACCTAAATATATAAAATGACAATGTTAAAACCATCACTTGCCACAGAGGGGTTGGGATGGGGTAGCATTGCATTTTTGAGGTGTTGGGTTTCATCCTGCCCTTGGTGGGATACCAGAGGGCGGGCAAAACCGGCACACATCTGCCCTAGGGCGAATCCTACGGTGTTGGTAGGCTATTAGATGCTGTAGGTCTAAGTCTCTTTGATGTTGTTTATCCCTGCCTCCTCCTTGTTATGCAGGGGGACTTAGTGGTTTATAAGTAAATCATCAGGTTATCTTGGACAGTTATTTTCATCATTGAGTTTTTCGTGGGCGCCCGGAAAAGCATCGAAAAAACCGGGTTTGAACATTCATCGGCTCCTGTGAGGGTGTTACACGTCCTCTGGATTTTCATGGAAAATATCCAATGCCTGGTACATTAGCCCACTATGCTTTTTTGGCCTGTTATGGTGGGCTCTGATTGCTGTTATATCCCTAGTAAGCGAACTTCCAAGGATAAAGTGTCTGTAGAAATTATCAGACTGTTGTTTGATAAATTCTTCGATGGATGGAATATCGGCTAGCTCTCTCAATGCGTCTAACCGAATGTATATATCACTATCTGTGACGATACGGAGTGCTTTGTTCTGCATCCTCTCCAGTCTCATCATCTGAGACTTGGGGAGGCTGCAGAAAACTGGATAAGCATATGTCATCGTTGGTCTGATGACCTGCTTGTAGATCAACACCTTGTTCTCCATGTCCAGCCTGGAACTCCTGGCTATCAACGGGTATGTCCTTTTTATAGCAGCCGCAGATCGTTGAATTGCCAAGCTGGCATGTTTCCCAAGTGTTAATCTTTTGTCCAGCTGCACCCCCAGGTACCGCACGGATTCTGATCTGTCAATCTGGTTACCCAGAGCCCTGAATCCTCCAGAGAGTTCCACGCATACAGGTTTCCTTCTCTTGGTGAATATCATGAGCTCTGTCTTGGCCGGATTCAACACTATTTTGGTACTCGCTAGATACGGCACGACCTTCCTTTGCAGATGTGCTTTTAACCGAGCCGCGGCTGCATTGCATGTATATGCCTTGGCATATATCGCTGTGTCATCTGCATATACAGCCGTGCTCGTGTTACTAAACATCGGAAAGTAATGCGTATGTAGCGAGTACAAAAGAGGTGACAGGCTCGATCCCTGCGGCACTCCTGCTCCGGCCTTCTTCATTGCGGAGCTGGTGTCATTCACTTTAACCCTGAAAGTCCTGCCGGCAAGGTATGAGTCCATTAACTTTACCATGTGATCAGGCATGCCTGCTCGTAACATTTTCATGACGAGACCCTCTATCCAGACGGTATCGAATGCCTTCTGGATATCCAGCAGGATCATAACTGTGCTGAGTTCTTGAATAAAGCCTTCCCTCACCTCGTGGACAATCCGGGCAACCTGTGAGGTCGTAGAATGACCCCTCCGGAAGCCGAACTGCTCCGCCGGGATGAGTTCGAGCCCTTCTTCAAGATCCCTAAATCTTTTAAGTAGTATTCGGTCAACTACTTTGGCCACCGCACTAAGCAGCGATATCGGGCGGTAGCTCTCGACTCTTGCATCGGATTTCCCTGGTTTTAGGATAGGGATGATCTCCGCCTGCTTGAGGCATAGCGGGTAGTGCTGCCATTTGATTATACTGTTGATAATGTATATCAATTGCACGGGAGACTTCCTTGGGAGGTTCCTGAGCAGAATTGCGTCGATCTTATCGATGCCAGGGGGTCTATTCTCGAGTTTCAATGTATACGAATTCAATGTTGTATCTCTTTTCAGCGCGCGGTGTTTGTATCGCTCTATGTTACTTCAAACGTTTGAAAATGATTTCGCATGAACTCGAGAATAGACCCCCAGGTGCCTTGTTCCTGGGGAGCATTTTGACTGACTTCTTCCTGTTGCCATTAGCTAGATCGTGTACTGAATCGCGTCGCTTGCGCCATCTCTTGACATAAAATAGATCGAATTTATAAACATGGGAATTCATGTTTTTATAAATTCATAACGATTGGAACGTAAATACATTGTGTTTGTTCGAAAATAATTGAATACAGAATGCCACAGCTCCATGGTTGAGGAAAATATACCTAGGGCGCATTATAAAGTGTAATATTAATTAAATATAAATACATACATAAAGGGAAAATATGTCAAAAATGATCATTTTAAAATTTCCGTGTTTTGTGATTTATTTGCTTATAAGTCATTTTGATTTTTTTTATGGAGTTTCGTCCTTTCTACGTGGAAAACAAACCATTTTATATAAGAGTGTTTTATTTATGAACCTTGTTTTATTTCTACGCATACCTTATTTCGTATCGACATAGTCCTGAGGATGACTGAATATAAGTCCAAATGTAGACAATTAATAAAGTGGTGTAGATGTAGAAATGAAATTTGAAAACTAATAAATACGCAAAAATATTTTATATAGGATTGGAATTGGGAATAGCTGAAACCAGTCTTATGAAGGCCATTGCACAATCAACTGGTAGGAGCATGTCTCAAATCAAAGCAGACTCGCAAGAAGTGGGGGATTTAGGCCTAGTAGCTGAAAAATCTAAATCCAATCAAAGGATGCTAATTAAGCCAGCTAGATTATCTGTTCGAGGGGTATTTGAAAAGCTGAAAGACATCGCAAAGATGTCAGGAAACTCCTCTCAAAGCAAAAAAGTTGAAAAAATCCAATCCATGTTTGTGGCATGTCAAGGACCTGAAGCAAGGTTCCTGATTCGTTCCCTTGCTGGTAAATTGAGAATTGGGCTGGCAGAACAATCTGTTTTACAAGCTCTAGCTCTGGCGTGTGCAGTGACTCCTTCCAATCAGCAATATCCACCTGAGGAATTAAACAGAGCCAAAAATATGTCTGCAGACTCATTCAAAGCAGAATACGATAAGTTCAGTATTATCCTCAAAACTGCCTATTGGTGAGACAATTTGATATATTATAAACATATCTGTGTAACAATTATTTTTTTATTAGCGAATGTCCAAACTACGACAAAATTATCCCGATAATTTTAGACAAGGGCATCGAAGAACTACCAGAACACTGTAAATTAACACCTGGTATTCCATTGAAACCTATGTTAGCCCATCCGACGAAGGGCGTGCATGAGGTTCTTCGCAGGTTTGAAGGTTTAAAATTCACCTGTGAATGGAAATATGATGGTGAAAGGGCACAAGCAAGTCACGTGATAAAAATGTTTTACGTAGATGGTTGCAAATTATTCTGTTTTAGATTCACATTGACGATCAAAATGTACATATATTCAGTAGAAATCAGGAAAATAATACTTCCAAGTACCCTGATATCATTTCCCGTTTGGACGGTTGTAAAGTAGAAGGCGTCAAATCTTGTATCCTGGATTGTGAAGCTGTTGCTTGGGATAAGGAAAATAAACAAATTTTACCTTTTCAAATTCTCAGCACAAGGAAGAGAAAGGTGGGTAAGAGGTGAAAGTTGAATGATATAGACAAACATGTTATACAGTGCTTTGATTTAATACCATATTATCCTACTTGGCAACATGCACCATCGAAAATCTTAGAACAGTTTTTTGCAGAATTCTAGACTAATTTGAAGATATTGAGGGAAGCTTGAGTACTACCACACATGCAAGTTTACCTAGTACTAACTGTGGGTAGTCCGCTGCCAGACAAGTGGAGACCTACTTCCTGTCTGTGACCTCTTTTGCATTGTAACGAAACATTTCTGAAGCTCATTTATTTTTAAAGTCTTAAACAGTATCATAGAAATGATTCGTGCGCCTTTCCATACCATTTCGCTGTGACTTCAAAATTTATTTTAAACGGAAAGCTATCTTCCAAGCAAGAAAATAGTGTATGACTCCATCCATATTTCCTTATTTTTTATGCCAACCACTTTTTAATACACTTCATTTCTTGTGCCGAGTTTTCAACATCTCTGGAGATTGTTCTTCAATTTTACCATTCAACTCTAGGCATTATGTTAAATTTGTATTTGTAACATTTTCAGGATGCTAATGAGGCTGACATTAAAGTTCAAGTCTGCGTATTCATGTTTGATTTATTGTACTTGAATGGGGAAGCATTGGTAAGGAAACCATTCATAGAACGGAGAGAGTTGCTGAGGCAACATTTCAAAGAGGTCGAGGGTGAATGGGTGTTTGCCAAGAGTTTAGATACTACAACTATGGAAGAAGTACAAGAATTTTTGGAAGAAAGTGTGAAAGGTAATTTGTTTCATTATTAGAATGCTTTTCTAAGCTTTATTTTATTCACCAGTCTTATTAAATATCTTCCTGAAAAGATTGGTCAATATTAAATTGACATTAGATGAGCAGTTTTGAGGTTCTTTGAATTTTAGGAAATTGTGAAGGTCTCATGGTCAAGACACTGCAAAAAGATGCAACATACGAAATAGCAAAGAGGTCACATAATTGGTTGAAATTGAAAAAAGATTACCTGGAAGGTGTAGGAGATACCCTTGACGTAGTTGTGATAGGAGGCTACATTGGCAAAGGAAGACGTACCGGGCATTATGGAGGCTTCTTATTGGCTTGTTATGACAATGAAAATGAGGAATATCAAAGCATTTGCAAAGTACGAGTACAAAATATACACTTTGAATGTTCGAGGCTGTTGAAAAGTTTCAAAATAAGATGTTTTTGCTTGTGAAAAACCAAACTCAACTCATTTCGTTATTAATTTCAGATTGGAACTGGATTCAGTGATGATGACTTGCAGACTCATTCCGAGTTCTTCAAGGATCACGTGATATCACAACCGAAATCATATTACAGATTCGATAATTCTTTGGAACCAGATCACTGGTTTGATGCAGTTCAAGTTTGGGAAATAAAATGTGCTGATTTGTCCTTATCTCCTATTCATAAGGCGGCATTGGGAATTGTAAGTAGAAGCCAAAAATAATGATTAATTAATAGCTTTATAGCGGAAGAAAGGAGTGTAACGCTTTTTCTGCCGAGTTGTGAATGCGGGTCTTCTCTACTCAAGATCTAAATTCAGCAACTCCTGGTATCTAGGTCAAGTGCCTACGGCAGACTTATAATATAGGTCTTTTGCGACGCCTCGGGTGCCAACTTTCAGTGGTGCGCTCCACTTACCAGGGTAGCAACACATGGAGATACAGTTGGTATCTAGGAGATACTTATTTTGACTTTTCATTAGAGAATTCAAGAAGTTGCAGCCTTTAATTGCACCAGTTGACAATTTGAATATCGGTCGCTATTCACACTCGGACACTTCCTGAACTATAAATGGGATAACGCTGCGAAACTCCTGAAGAAATGCTAAATGAATCTATTTATCCAGCACCCCTCTCCCTGTCTGTATTTTTAAGTATCCGCCCTACCCCGGCCTGGTTACCCGCGGAACAATAAGGGTTTCTTCGGGGGGTAAAGTTGGTCTTGCTCTAGGCTCTATTAAAATTTCATATTCATCTTTAGCGTTAAATTGGCAATATTCTAACAGTTTTCTATTTTATTCATTTCAGGCTGATCCTGAGAAAGGTATTTCGTTGCGGTTTCCTAGGTTTATAAGAATTCGAGATGATAAGACTGTAGAAGAAGCAACATCGTCACAACAAATTGCTTATATGTATTCAAATCAAGAACAGGTCAAAAACCAGCAGCAGAATGTTAAATTCGATGAGGATTTTTATTAACATGTTTACTTTTTAGTTTGTAATTAATTTCTGATTGTTTTTTAATAAAACTCCAATTCAAATAAAAAAAATCGAAAATTGAGATTGCATGCTTGGTGCGAAAGGCCCCGAAATTCTCCGGAAAAATGGTCATGGTCACGAACGCAGGTCAAAAACCAGCAACAGAAAGTTAAATTTGATGAAGATTTTTATTAACATGTTCACTTTTTAGTTTGTAATTAATTTCTGATTGATTTTGAATAAAACTCCAATTCAAATAAAAAATATCGAAAATTGAGATTGCGTGCTTGGTGCCAAAGGCCCCGAAATTCTCCGGAAAAAAGGTCATGGTCACGAACGATGTCATTGATAGAAAAATATTTTTCACAAATGTGACAAGTAGTTGCCTTGGTTGACATTCAAAGTCCGTATCAATGACGAATGGATTCGTTTGTAGGTTAATTTTTTTTATTCTACATGATTATATTATGGAAATAGAATTTTGCATTGATTCAATTGGGAATAAAGTACTTAATGATTATTCAATTTCTGTTTATATTTTGTGATTAACGAAAAATATTTCCAAAATATCTATTGGTGAATGAAACAAAAGTTTTGCCCGTTTTTCTCTCATAGTTTTCCTGTTGTCGCGGTTTTTGTATAAAGCGAAATACTGACCTTGAAAAATCAAAAGGTTTTTTCAAAAGACTGCTGTCAAAAACACCCTATGAGGAACCGATGTTTCAAAGACCAACAAAAAAACCTATCTTATTTGGAAGAAAGTGACACGTTTCGTTAGGAATTGTTACTGGGACTGGAACAATTGAAAAACATTTTTCACCTAATCATTTATTTTTCTTTAACAATTGATGCAAGACTTCACCTAATTAAAATGAGCAAATTAAAATATTTTTCACAGCACGAATAATGCCTGTCGAAGTGCACCTATGAAAAGACATTTTATGTAACTTCATATCTAAATTATATTCAGAAAACGTAATAGCGATTTCAATATCTAAATAATTAGGGCTAACTTAAAATAAATGAGTTGATATTATACTTTCAGCCCACCCTGTAGTTATTTGACAAGTGTTTAAGTAGAATACAAGTGCTCTAGCACAATAGTTAAACGATATGCAAGTTTTGCTATTATATCGTGGTCATTCAGTCTGTAATTTAAAAATGAAAGCTTTCAACTGAAATCTTGAGAAAACAGAAATATCAAAATGCTTTTCAGTCAGTATTGTCATTTTAGTTGAACGATATGGATCTTTTGTTCAATTATTTTGTTTTCATCCACAGTAATTTTTCAAAACAAAAATGATTATTCAAGAGGGCAAGCATTTTCCTAATTTTAAGTGATCTCATACATGGTAATATTTCTAAAATGTGAGCAAAGTAACTCATTACAGTATGGCATATTCAAACTACAAGTCTAGAATTGGTACTGCAAATACTTCTTACCAAAGAACATTTTTCGAATTCGAGTTTCAGTAATTCAAATTGAGATTGGTCCAAACTTTGTGGTCAATATGGAACTGAAATGAAGTAAGTTCGAAATAGCTTGAAAGATATAACAGTGTTAGCGGTATATTCCACAACATACGTTTTTTTATTGAACATTTATTGCAAATTTAGAGTTCATGAACAGTTTGTACTTAATACAGAAAATGCAAAAAGACGTTCACGATTTTTTCCTATCTATCGACTAGACCTGCCAAATTTGACAATTTTTCTTCAAAAATTGGTTAATGATAGGTTATTTCTAAATATTTCGAAAAATATGTGGAAAGCGCCTGTTTTGTGAACACATAAAGTACACATGATTCAATACTTTCGTGAGAAGGGTCAACCCTACAACTTGAAAAATGGCGGAGTTCTGCATTAAAAAAAATCGCAATTTTTTTCGTTTTTTTCAGTTTTTCTCCGTTACTTATGATCCGATCGGATCGTACAATATCTTAATTTGTTCGTATTTCAAATCTATAATTTTTCTCTATTTTTGGTCTTATAACAACTAGATTGCTGTATTAGTTTGCATTTTATAAGCAAAACACTAAAAAAACACGTTTTTTGTATTTAAATGTTATAACAAATTAATAAATGACAGTTGCGAGTCAAAAACATACCAGAATATAACTATGGACTGTCTTTCATGTGATGGCACAGTCGGCTCGTATTATATTTGTAACAGGACCGGTGACAAAGGGAAGCAGTAAGAAAATTTTATACAATGAAAAACTCAAGCCGTTCAAAGGAGCGAGATTTTGACATACGGTCGGATTATTCTTTTTGGTTTCAAGGACAAAGAGAAGAAAATATTAATTTTCCTTTGTCAAATTTTATGGACAAACGTGGCGACTTTTATCTCAAATGGAGTAGTCAGTTGACAAAACTAGGTAGAGGGCACAAGAAAACCCAGAGCATGTGATAGAATACCGGGATTTTCTTTCAAGACAAATGTTTAGTGCGGTATTTTAAACAACAGAGTAATTGGCACATATTTCTTCCGGGAAAATTTTACTTCACATAGATACTTGCAGTTTTTTAACGATGAAATAAGTACGTCAAGTTCTAGATAGATGCACTTTAAGGAAAGGCTAATTCAGAGGTAAAGTTATTGGACATGATAAGGAAAACCCTTGGCCACCCTGGTCGCCAGACCTTACCCCACTTGATTTTCCCTTGGGGGGTATTTGGCGCAAAAAGTCTACAAACGCAGACCATTTCGAGATGTCAAGACAGTAATTCTTCAAGAAACGCTGTCAACGAAGTTTCCAGGCAAACCTTAATGGCATTGAGCGTGATGGAAGACGTACCCATATAATTAATAAATGCTAATTATGAATAATTGTCCCCTCTTTTCTCAGCATAGCAAGAGCAACTTGATTGAGTTGCAAGTATTACTTCAGAAAATACTATTTGAAGTTTGAATTAGCATTGGATTAAAAAATTCAGAACTAGAGCCACTTTGCCTCAAATATGACGTAATTTTTTCAGCATATTTGTATTTTTTTGAAAATATCCAATTAGAAACATTTTTAAACGGTAAACATCCACCTGGCAGATGAGCGTATTGTATCTCATCTGGTCTTTTCAGATTTTACCCAATTTGTATTAGGCGAAAAATAGTAAGGTTAGGAAAGCGAAAAATAAACAACTTTTTCATTTTGTATTTTTCGAAATATTTTTAAGAAATAACATTGGGTAATTTTTTTCAAAAAATGTCAAATTTTACATGTGTAGCCGATTGATACGAAAAGGTCGTAAACGTCATTTTGAATTATTTTCAAAACACAAACTCTTCAAACTCTAAATTTGCAATAAGTGAACAAAAAAATCACATATGGTGCGGAGTTTAACAGTGACACTGCATAAAGAAGTTTCCGCTAGGTATAAAATGTGAGAGCTATGGTATATTTGCCTTATTAACGTACAATGAACAAACATTTAATAAGACTAGATACACTGTTTAATTATCTAGATTAATTTTACGTTATTCTGAAGTCGTTTATAAAATTGAAGTTTGGAATACCAAATAAAGTAATAAAATAATTTCTTAGATCTTAAAATGCTAAACATGACATAATTCCTATAACATGATAATAAATAAATAAATTAACACAATTAGCTGCAAAATGTACAAGTAATCCTTAAAAATGTGCAAGCAAGTAAAAACATTTAGGAAATCAGATCAACAAGTACTCATAACTCACAATCATTATTATATAATTATAAAACGTTTTCAGGGTTTGTACCAAAATCGGAAAATTCAATTTTTGTCTTAGTATTTGCTTTTTCATTAGCATTCATTTTTAAAAACAGTCCATCTCCATCCATCTATTACAATTCACACTTAAATTAATTTTATTTTCCTTTGTCATATAATCATGTTACACATTACAAATATAGATATGTATTAGATAATCTGTTATAAGATATGATTTCAAACTAATAACTTCTGACATTAGAAAATATTTCTGGAATTACTTGTCTTTTTTCAGTAATTTCCCGAGTTGGTTCTAACCCTGAAAATATGGTAATTTCGGTTTAAAAAATTTCACATCTTTGTAACAAGTGCTTGGACATTTCACTAAATCCCGAAAACAAAATTATACATATGAAAAAACAACAATATTCAAAACAAAATGATGAGTTGAGAACTCTCGCAAATAAAATATTTAGAAAATTGAAAATTATTTGAATTCATTTCTTTATTCATCATTTGTATGTTTTTCGTTAAAGAAAAAAAAATTAATCAAAATGATTGATAGATCAGTGTTTTGATATTTAATTTCATCACAATTATCAAAAGTGAAAAACAAAACCAACAAAATCATCTGTTTATTGATTTTGTGAAGGAAATTCGATCCTTGACGTGGTTTTTTGGGATTTTTATCTTCCATAGTCCGAAAATGAAAAAAATGGTGAATCGAGAAAATCTATACAAGTATACAACGCAAACGAACCAGTTTGCCCCGATAAGTTACAGCATATACAAGACTATTGACTTGAAAAAGATTTAATTTTGTTAGCAACTTACTTGTATTCAGAATTTACCTATTTGAAAAAATAAGTTCAAAATAACTAAATAATACTTGTCTTTTTAAAAAACGTTTACGTTTCGGAGGCTGTATCTCGCTCCGTTATCAAAACATGTAGAACACTCTATTTGTATTGTATTTGGAGATAATAAGATCTTTCTTTGCCAAAGTCAAGTGAGATTTGACTGCGTTATGTTAAAATCTCAAAAAAACTGTCATCTTGTTTATATTTTATTAATACTATTTCAAACTCTTCAAATATTAAGTAGTGAGAGTATTCGATAGTTTCTCTTTTTTTGATTTTTGATTTTATCGAAGGTGAAAAACCTAAAACCAGCAAGCAAAACACTGAAAGCATGATTAAAATGGACAAATATACTTTTTTTAAAAGCGGTTGTGTTTTTCACATGATTCAAAATTTCATTACTGATTTCTCATTTATAAGCTAACAAAAGTTGAATAAAATATTAAACTTTCCAAATATTAAATGGGAGAGGTTCACTCAATTTAAAAATTTCAGCCTTTTAATATTTTCTCATTTAACAAGACTGTACCAAAAAAATAATCTGCCAATATACCTCCAGACTGTTAAGATTCAAAATGAGTTTTTACATATATTTATAAAGAACTGCTAAATGGGGGTCAGAATGTTCACCTACTCATAAATGCAATTCAGTCAATTGGCGAAAGAAAATAAGATCGCAGCGCCACCTATAGCAAGACTTTGAACTACGAATCACGAACAAAGGTTTTTGACTTTACACGTGTTTATATGGCGTTTTGACGATATTTACTCCTATTTTCAAACAATTTGTGAAAATTTGTGATTTCTCTAACTAAAAAGTGATTGTGTTTCTATTGAAATACTCTAAAGAACGTTTCAGTCAGGTGATTCAAAGGAATTTCATCTCCGATTAGTTTTGAATGCTTCTGCAATTCAAGGCCGCATGGCGTTTTGATGATCTGTTCTCCTATTTTCAAACAATTTGTGAAAATTTGTGATTTCTTTAACTGAAAAGTTATTGTGTTTCTATTAAAAGACTTGAACGATAATTTCAGTGTAGTTTACAAATATTTTACGTGTTTTTTGAAGTCATGATTTGTGAGTTATTGATCTGATTCATTCTGTTGATTAAGGATATTTCCATACTCGATTTCTGTTTCTGTTCGTATTTTTTTTGGTTTATACTGTTGATAGACTGCCAAATATGGGATAATACAATCCCAGACCTTTTCAATGTGCCAGTCGATTACGCCCTAGCACACTGCGTCGCAGAAGATCTTCGAATGTCCAGGGGCATCGCTGTAGTGTTCTCCAAGAAATTTGGCCAACTCCAGACACTACGGAAACAGAATCCAGAAATTGGAGGTGTGCTACAGCTGAAGAAGGGCCAGAGGAACATCTACTACTTGGTGACCAAGAAGCATTCCCAAGACAAACCGTCCTATGAAGATGTCTGGAGGAGCCTCACCCAACTAAGAGATACGATGGTGAACCAGAATCTGGTGGACTTGGCAATCCCAAAATTATCCTGTGGTATTGATGGGCTGGATTGGAGAGTTATAAGAAGTATGTTGGAGACGATATTTCGATCCAGCGGCATCCAGATTTTGGTTTGTTGTAATACTATTACACGACCTAACATGAAGACTGTGGAGTGTTATTTTCATCGAACTTCACGATGCAGATATGGGGAATCCTGCAAATATCGACACACTCCAAGGATGACATTTTGGGACGAAATATCTCTAAGAAGGGGGCAATGTGGCGAAGCTGCGGGCGATGCCGGACCTGAACTCTCACGTATAGCTAGCGACCAACCGCGGGAGACTGTCGATGCGCTTGCACCGAGAAGAATCTGGGCGCCGCGGTGAGTCTGGGCGATTCGATGGAAAATTCTGGAGCATTCAGAGAAGTTCAACGTCGGATATAAAAAGAACTACGCAGCGGACAGACGGGCAGTCAGTGAAGTGAAAGTCGAATATAAATAGTAGAGTGATTGTTATGTAAATTAGAGTACTGTGAATCATTGTATTTCGTTAAATAAATTATTTTTGAGTGAAGTAGACTTTGAATATACTACAATATGATTGGTTTGAATAAACGGACCAACCAATCATTGACGAATATTCTGTCTTATGACTTAAAACTTATGACTGCTGCATAAATCCACCATAAGATATCTATGTTTAGATACATATTATGACCAATTAAATAAAGGATCTGTCAAACCAAAAACATCAGGCAAACAAACTGATTTTCTTTAAAATTCTCCAAAATAAAAAATGAAGAAGAAAAAATTGTACCGAACAATGTTTCATCACACCCACATTTAGCAGTTGCTATAAAAAGTTTTGGTGATGTATGGACGAGTATGAACAAAATCAAGGTTGTATATCTAAAAGCACCATCAAAATTGAGGAACAGATAAAAATCACATTTAGCAGTAACAAACCTACAATATTTCAAGCACCGTAATTTCACTTGGATACTTTAATAATTTCACTTATATTATTACACGAAAGTGAATGAAAAGTTGACATTTAAACTTACCAAATCTATGTGTTAGACAAGCGAATATGCAAGTGCCAAATTTATTCAAGGCTGAGTAAAATATCTTTTGAGTACATATTTGGAAATTTGAAATTATGCGCTTGTCGCAGATTAACATGTTGCACATTCTAAGGGGGAAAGGGCCGACTAACCTGGGGGGCAAGAAGTAGGGAACAGCTAATTGCAACGGGTTTTCGCCCCTGGCCCCCTCTCTTGTCATACATATTCTAATGGCGTTTTTTTACCCTTGCACCTACTTTCGAGATACCTTTCGATACATTTTTTGATCTCTGAGAATATCCATACCGATGAGGTGAGAGCTGTCAAAAACCCAATATCTGAAATGAAAGGTATAGATTAATATATTTTTAATGAAATATATTAGGTAAAATAGTGTCGCCAATCATAGAAACCACAATTATATACCCATTCATAAAAACCTTAGATATCAGTTTTAATTTTGGTAGTAAATTTAAAAATTTATAAGAGGTGATCATTCAAATATAGAGAAGAGATAGCGCAAATAAAATTATAATTGTTAGTTCAAAGTAACAAGTATACATACTTGCCGTGTTCAAACTGTATATATGTTTGTATATGGAACTAGTAAATAGTGGAGCTTTGCAGCAAATCAAAGAGTACTCTTTAAAGTTTGTCCAAGCTTTCGGAAATTTAATAAATCATTTCCATCATCATGGATGCTACAAATTGTATTTGTAAGTGGAATATAAAGATACATCTTATATCTTTGTTGAGAATGTTAGTCGCGATGTTATTCCATTTCCTCTTTAATTCAACATGGCCTCCATAAGATCCCTTGTGTAATTTTAAATTGAGTTTCTCAGTTATTTTAATCTACCATGATCATTTTTAATCATATTTTAAAAAAGTTTTGTCATTTTAATATTGTATCAAGAGTGTTGTCCGTTGTGATATGATATTTCATATAGTACGGCGAGTGAAAGGAATTTATAACCTCACTTTCAGTTCCTCATGAAGAGCCAATAAATGACTCGAAAGCTTGAACAGAAAAAAGAGTACACTTTTTTTTCCATACCCTTGTTGACTGCATACCCGAATTTAAAGGATTCTTCTATATATATATATATATATATATATATAAGGATGGGTTTAGCGAGAGGCAATATATGAAAATATAAGTAGAAAAGTTATTGGGTATAACCCTCAAAATGTTCTGCAACCGTAGACACGTGTTTCGAGCTTAAGCTCTCATCAGTACGTACTGATGAGAGCTTAAGCTCGAAACACGTGTCTATATATATATATATATATATAGTAAGTTTAAAATGTCAATTTCACATGAAAGTTAGTTTAAACTGGTAATAATTATACATTAATGTTAGTATAAATTTATGTATAACTATCATACATAAAAAGTAAGTTTGAACTAGCAGTTATACATAACTCTAAGTTTAAACTGACATTATTCAAAGAAAAAGACTCATATTTTTCAGTTTGTATTTCAAACTAAACAGGAATGAGTATTATTGATGTATCAGTGGGGTAGAGAACTTTATGAAAATTTCATAGTAGTACCTTACAGATCTTTGACCTGAGTAGAAATTGATTATTTGGAGTAAAATCAAATGGTGTAGCTATGGCAACACTGCAGAACGTGCCTATTTCTCGAAGCGCTACCGTAAGAAGGAATAACTTTCTGCAGTGGTCAAGTTGAATACTTGATTATCTATCGTCTATAATATCTGTTATATTTTGTACTGGTCAGCTGGCTTGCGCTCTAGCTCACTGTAAAACCTATTTTTCGAAATTCAATTTCCGAATCTGTATATTACATTACTGAATGAGGTACTCACCCAAGGCAGTGAGTGCCTCTGTCTGAAAAATGCTCTGTAACGGTGGTACATATACCACCAGCATTTGCCCGACTATGGATAAAGTAACAGCAACCAGGAACATTTTGTTAGCAAACAGTCCTATGGTGAAGACGCTTTTAGTCTGTGACCGGCATGATAGGGCATTCCACATGTCGAAAAATACGAAACAGGTGAATGTCATCGTCGTATCTCTTGCTGTAATACCTTCTGAACTTAGCTGAAACAAAAACAAACAATTCAACGACCAGGGTTCAATAAAATATTATTGTCGATAAATAATTGAAAATTCATATACACCCAGAAACAAATTGTATTCAGATCGGTGATGGCAAAGGCGTGAAGAATTCCGGGTTCGGAGCTTGCCCAAATACCATTATTATCATTAACTCTGGAGAAAAAAGAAATAGCACTATGCACAATTCTAGATATCGAAGGAGCCTTTGACAGTACAACTTTCGAAAGTAAGGTCTCCGCGACAAGGAGGAGAAGCATTGACTAAACCACCAGGTGGTACTCTCACAGCCGTATGCAAAGTCAATTCCAGCGACTCGCCGGAGTTTCGCCGCTCGCTACACAAGAACTATAATGCACAGTCGAGCTCCAAAAAAGTGGTACATCGCCAGCGTTTCGCCAAAATGTGACTTATCGCGTGGTTGTCACTTTTTTGGAGCTCGACTGTGCATTATAATAATTGTGTAGCGAACGGCGAAACTCTGGCGAGTCGCTGGCGATTGACTATGCATATGGCTGTCAGTGTTCCAAAATCGACAGGCCCAGACCAAAATGTTTGAAGACTCCGCGAAGCTGGAAATTGCCAGGGGAACCCCACAGGGAGGGATACTATCCCCGCTACTGTGGGAATAGTAGTAGACGAACCGCTGGAATCTTCAAATAATCAGTGATACTATCCTCAAGGTTATGCGGACGACATAGTAGTCCTCGTAGAGGAAAAGTAACCTAACCTCTGAGCTAATGCAAAATGCATTGAGAACCGTAGAGGAATGGTGCAAAGGACTGAAGGCAAAACCACACTCAGTCCTTTTCAAAGACTTCAGGGGGATATGAAGCTAGCCAAGTTCATTGGCGTAACACAACAAGTTGATGATCATGTCAAATACTGGAACATACAGATTGTTTTTTTATTTTATTTTGTCGATTTCTGCCTCGATTTCGCCTTTGATTTCATTTCATCACTGATTGTTTCCTCCATTTTGGAACTTTCTGCCTAGGTTTCCTTTTTTATTTCATCTATCCGTCTCGACGGTTTCCCTTCTTTCTGCTAGTCGATTAGCCACACCACACAAATCTTTTTTTAAACCTTCTGTGTTTTCGAGGAGTTTATCTTCCAAACCCTTAGAATTCTGTTGAAGTTCGTCTTTCAAACTCACCGAATGTTCAAGAAGTTTATCTTCCAAGGATTTGGACTTTGACCCAATTGTAATAAAAATCGTCTCAACGGTTTTATCTAATTTATTTTTACTCTTAAAATATAACTACTAATTCATATTTACAAACAAAATAATTTTTATATCACTGCTTTAATTAAAATCAGACTATCTGAGTTGAACTGTAACTGTATCTGCCCTTTTTGGTGAGGGCTGTCTATTTATATCCAAGTAGGTATCTTTTCTGGATCATTCGCGGTTCTCCAGAAAATACGAGAGGCCGCTCACACCGTTATTTAGAACAGCTTAGTGGACTCTAGTATTATTTAAATAGAAGTAATATATTAAGCCAACCTTATGGGATAAATATGGGATTCAAATGGAGGCGACATGTAGATGGCGTCAGTGGTCTGGCCTCCAAGTCATGTCGTAACTTGATTGAAACAATGTTAAAGCATTAACATCAGGGTTCCTTGAAGAGCCCTGCATTAAAATGACGTCAAATATTCATGTTTGTAACTAATCACGCAAGATGACACTCGCGTTAGGGTTCAATACCGATTCCACAGACATCGACTATCTTACTTCCATTTAAACAATGACTCTAGGTGCTTTGTTGCTGGCCATGAATAGATATGCTGAACAGGGTTGGCTCAGGCTCGTTACAACGGAGAAAATGTGGCGTGTTGACTTTGTGGTGATGAGGAGGAAATAGCCTCTCACATCATCTTCGAATGCGACGCGCTGCACAACAGGCGCAACAGAACATTTGAACAGATCAACCAAAAACAGGAGTGAATCCGAAACATCTAGTAAAACGACTACTACACCTGGTGAAAAACACAGGCCTATTTAACCAGGAATCACTGAGGACAACAATACAATAGACCCCAGGAGATCTGTGTTAAGGGACATCCCAAGGGTAAACCCGGTATCTCGCTCGTCAGCCTTCAACCAAGCAACCAACAATCGATCAATAGCGATGAAACGTTCCTACTATATTGCCATACCACTCCATACTATGATATTATGATGTACAACATTAGTCTAAAACTCTTTCTACTCGTAATCAGCACACTTTCCACACACCAGCTAATTTCGCTTGTGAAGTAGTCAACACTGTAAAGCTATTTTTGGCTCATCGCCGGACAATTATCAATAGCTCTATGTTTATTCATCCTATGTTCAGTGAGAACTACTGTATAAGTATAATAATGGGAAAACAACTAAGACTACATTAATACTGGTTTCTATTTGCAGAAAAAATTCTTAATCCTTTGATGCCAAAGTGATACCTAGCGGGATCAAAACTCTTTAGAATTTAACGCACCTTCAGAATCCAATATCAATAAAAAACAGTTCAAATACATAAACATCATACGAGTTACAATGTACGAGTACAAGGGCTACATAAATACGATCTATGTATCAACATATCAAATAAAATCATATTTGTTCAATCATACGGTATTTAATCTTTATTATAAGCAAGCCAAGTGATTTCTTTTCAAAAATGTATCTTCAAACAATAGTAAATGCATTATTTTTTACCTACTCACCTCTTTTTGGAAAACCCATAAGGTACCTGCAATGATGAAGAAAGCAGATAAGAGAACATTTAAAATAAGTCTTTTTGTGATCATTGGCTCTTTAGTATCTCTAGCTCTTTGTTTCACAACATCCTCTTCCACTGGTTCCACTCCCAAACTTTGTGCAGGTGGACCATCCATGATGATATTGATCCATAATATCTACGACAAAGAAATCATTTTGGTTCCACTCTACCACGTTTTTGAATTTAAATTAGAAACCAAGCTCAGTTTCAGAATTCGTGTTTTGATTTTAATCAACAATATTGAGTCAAAAGACAATACTTGAGATTGTCATCTGAGTCAAAAACTGTCAAACTCGTTGTGCCACAGGGTTCTATTCTAGGGCCTTTAATGTTTCTCGTCCACGTCAACGACCCTCCCAACATATAATAGAAGGCTATGTTACAATGTTTGCCTAATTGATCAGTTCAGCACCTGGTGCCAAAAATATAAGCTTATCCTAAATATGTCAAAATCGGCAAGTGTAAATTTTCACTCCAGGCGAAATATTCCAGATGGTCTATATACACAGTATGATATTCAAACTATTGAAGTATATACATTTTTAGGTACCTATCTAAACGACAATTTGAAATGGGAAAACAAGTTAGTGCAAACTTGAATAAAGCATACTATGCCATAAAGCAGTTGAAATCCAGTTTGGATGAACCTGGCTTACTCAACATATATATGCTATGGTCTATTCTCATCTAAGTTTAAATGTTATGGCCTGGGACAGGGCAAGGGATTTTTTCAGAGTTTTCTTAGCGCAGAAACGCGTCATAAAGCTAATCTTCAACAAGGACTTCCGAGATAGCTGCCGGCCCGGTTTTATAGATACATTTTTTTTGACTCCCTCATCCATTTTTATCCTCAAATGCTTATGTTTGTCAGGCAAAACCGTAAATTATATGAAAAAACTGCTACAGAAAGTAATCACAATACAAGAAATGGTGAACTTTTGAGAATCCCACAACATCGAATGTCAAATTATAAAAAAATCCCCTCATTATAATGTCAAAAAGTTACCACATGTAGTCAAAAGAATCAGAAATGGTGAGATATTCCATGATTGTATTAAAAAATTTCTAGAGGAGAAATGCTACTATAGTTACCAAGATTTCCTAACTGACAATCTCACAAATAACTTCAACCAAAGTGTTCCCAATTTTACTTAGGGTCAATTTTGTGAATTTTTGTAAAATGATCCTATACATTTTATGTATGTGAGTGTATATGTGTATTTGTGTATACAGGGTGTCCCGTAAAGACCACGTCAAACCGAGGGAGAATGTAGATCAAAGGATAACCCACCTGTTACGACAAAATTCCCATTATAAAAGTCTTACCGTCTTCGAGATATTTTTTTTGAAAATAATGAATTTTTGCCCCTTTCAATTTAGTTTTGTCTTTACGGTTGGTACAATTTTATACCTTTTTGGTTCATTTTTTCAGTAAAATATTGCTGAAGAATGATTTTAACGTTTACATTAAAAACATTCTCCGAACATTTTAAATATTTTTTTTGGAAATTTTGTTCATGAAGTTTAGCCCATAATAGTGGAACCAAAATGTACTGAGCTAGTGCTGCACATTACACCAATAAATTGTCTATTTTATAGTGAATTCAAAAAGGTATCAGACAAGTAACTAATGTTCCACTTTCAATTTCACATCGGTTGGCGAGAAGTCAGTACAAGGATTGCCTTTTATGACTGAAAAACTGACAAAAGAAATTGCTGACATTTGAAACTTTTTTAGTTCTTCACAATAATGTACTTGATATTTTTTAAACTTTTGCAGGCATAGAAAAACTGTCAAGTTTGGTTTTCTGTGACTTAAAATTCACATTTCGAAAGTTGTTATTTTTTCATGGTTTCTGAAAAGCATACCAACCACATAGATGAATGAAAATCAGAACTGAAATAAAAAAAATGTAGATCAACCGGGATTCGAACCCGGGATCTCTTAGTTTTCTGCCAAGTGCGTTTTACCAACTGCGCTTTTAATCCTATTTCAACAACCGGCGACTCAAATTTCAAATTCATCTCTATGTTAGTAGGCGGGTTAATTTTATGACGGAAACAAACATTAATGATATGAACGCGAAAAACGAAAATCAACAAACAGCACAACGCAAACGCTCGCTTACATATGACTCAATAAGATGTTCCCTCACTCCCTCCAGCAATACAAACAGTACTTGCAAAATAAAATACAACGTTTAATAGAAATGAGAGCATCTGAGACTGAGAAACACGAAGCTCGTTCAAAGAATGATATATGATAGGTATGTGTACCTTTCGACATAAAATCTGAAAAATCTTCGAAAGACTTAAGGTTCCTTCAAACCAACGCGGGAACGCGGGATGTCGGGAGCATAAATTCTATAGCAGGATATATAAACATACATATCGGTATGATTATTCGTATTGCGAAATGCAGGCAAGCAGCGAAATATATATGGTTGGCTACATGCACTGTTTTTCTAGCAATTCGCACGGTTCCCATTTTCCGTTCCCGCTTTGGATTGGGGAAACCTTAATGAAAATATATCAATTTCCAATATCTCGAAAGAAATGCGTATGATGTCAAAAATTCAGTAAAAATTTCTGTCAACATGCAACAATTGTCATAGTTATTCATTACCTGCATGGCATTCAAAGGATTAGGGACGTCCATCATGGTTGTGAGTGCTATCAATGACAAGGCAGCTATCGAAGTTGACAGTTGAAAACTAACAAAATTCCTAATGTTGTAAAATATACTTTTGCCCTCTTCTATAGCAGCTCTGCAAAAAGAAAATTAAATGAGAGTTCAACACATTTTTGGAGGAGTAACTCACATAATAGTATAAAAATCATCATCCACGAGTATCATATCTGCAGCTTCCTTGCACACGTCCGTGCCGTTCTTCCCCATTGCAATACCGATGTCGGCTTTTTTGAGAGCTACACCGTCATTAACTCCATCACCGGTCATACCGACAATGTGACCAGTTCTCTGTAGAGACTTGACTATTGATAGCTTGTTCTTCGGAGAAACTCTGTAGAAAACAGTAGCTCGAGGAGTTGCTTCATCTAACTCAGTTTCCGTAAATGAATCCAGTTGCTCTCCGGATATTACTTGGCTAGGCAAGGTTTCGAGACCTATTAATTGTGCTGAAATATGAAAGCATATTGTAGCAAAATAGGGAGTACGCCACTGTGTTTCAACTTTGTATTGAATCCATTTGTGAGTAGGATGAGGACGGGAAATATAGACCAGTGAAAAAATTAACACCATGAGACCTACTAGAAGAGGAACA